>OY728128.1:698368356-703168356 GCA_963277665.1 Viscum album | reverse complement strand
ATTTTGTCCCTTTTTTCACTTTGATAAGAGGGTACAGTATCTCCCTTGACTTACCTTACACCCTCGTCGCTAGTCAGCAACCTCTGGCGTAAGGGGAGACGCGCTTGAGGACATGTCGTGGGCCGGCTCGGGTGACCCGGGTGACCGGTTTAGGGTCGACCTGGGTTGGTTCGTGACAAAATGGTATCAGAGGGTCTTTTTTTCTTTGTCCTGTTATTTTTGGGATTGGAAGACAGGAGAATAGAAATGTGTCAGCACTTGGGTTAATAACCGTGCTTGGGACTGATCACCCCACATACAGGAAATGACCAAGTGACCAGGGTTGGGATTTTTGTTCATGCTTTTTGATATGATAGTTGATTTGATTTCACCTCAAGTGATTGGTGTAATTTCTAATGCTTATGGTTTATGAGCATTATAGTATTTTACCCTTAACCTATTATGGTAAAGATGAAGCATTTCATGCATCATAATAGGCACTTAGAGATTCACATGTCATGCATATATATCATGCCATGTAGTTGCATTAGTAGTATGCTTGCTGGTATATATTTTGTTCCTTGAATATTTTATGTATTGTACTTGTTTTCCATTCCCTTTTAGATAACATGTTTCAGTGGTCAATCTAACATGCTTGAGTGATAATATTTCATGCTTATGTGCCATGTTTCTATGTTATAGCATGTTTTTAATAGTTTCAGCATGTTACTCTGTGTTTACTGCTTATGATGGCATGTCTTGCTTTGGTTTTACCTGGGTTATGAATGAACGAGAACCAATTTTCGATTGTAAGGTGTATGGGTGCCTTAAAAACAGGAAGGGGTAACCCATATATTAAAACCATTTTGAGCATGATATAAATATGTTTGTGGGGCTATTGGTAAAAATGTAAAGTTGTGGAAATTAAAATGCGAAAGTAAATCTGGTTTTGATAAAAAGGGGAGTCTGTTTTCAATCCATGAAGTGTATGGACGCTTCATGAATTGGGAAATGACAACCCATATTAAATGTAAAGGCTTGATGTATTGTGAAATGATTAAATGGAAAGGTTGTTTGACTTCGAAATTGAAAGGTTTGGGCTAACTGTTTAATGTGCAACTGGACCCGAGTAGGTCAGTTGAAAAGTGTTGTATGAGATAACCTGATTGTGGTGTTTGAAATTTTAAAAGGTATTTGAGTAACTACTTGGGACTAATTTTTGAAGAACCCGTGTTGATTAAAAGAGGACCCTCGTAGGACACCTCTTCGGTTAAATGGTTTTGTTTTTCTCTTTTGATTGATAAAGATGGGATGTCGATGAATGTTTAATGTTTTTAAAAGGAAGTTTTGTTGTGTGAAACTTGCATGTTTTCTCGATGTGTGGTTGGAACTTTGAAGTGATTAATGTTTAAATGAGATAAAAAGTTAAGGGCTTGGTAATGGAACCCGTGGTGGTGTGTTGAAACCCTAGTGTAAGGGGTTGTTTTTAGAATCTCGTCGAGTTGCCTTGGAACGGGACTGTAGGAGTCTCCGTAGGAGTTATTTTCTTTAGAGATGGATTGATGATTGACTTTTGAGCCTAGCGACTTTGTTTCACGTGACCCGGCGTTAGGGTCGATGTTTGATCTTCGTAAGGGGATAGACCGTGGTTGGTAGCACCCTTAACGTTTTAATGCTTTGCTTGTACCATGGGTTTTCTGACGTGAGGTGTTGTTCGGGTGTCGTTGTCCCTATTCAGACTCCCCTAGCTTAAATTGACACCTTTGTTCGGAAGTGTGGTCATGTTTTCCTTGACCTTTGTTTCGGGATTGATAATCATGTAGTGCTCTTTTCCAGCAGGTTATACAATCTCAAGTAAGTGTCATCTTGGTGTTTCGATTGGGAAATGAGTGTTGGCTCAGATTTTAATGGATTATGTGTCGCTTGCCTAAAAAATGTTCGATCGTGTTTTGGATGTTTGAAGACACAACGTGGCCCTTTGTGCAAGAATTCCTGAATAACATAGGATGGGTGAGGGTTACATTGTTCCTGAAGGCTTTTCGGGGATGAGAAGTTCTAAGGTGGGGAGGTTGTCACATCCTGTGTTTTGAACTGGATTAAATACCAAGGTTTTTGAACTTTTTGTTTTATCAACGGGTCAGTTTTAAAAACCGAGCTTTGGAGTGAGGTACCGAGTTTTGGAACCATTATAAGCGGTGATATCGTACTACGCGCGGTAGGTTTAACCGTGCAGGTCAAACCGTGCGCTTGGGTGAGTTTAGGTTTTTGTTTAAAATTAAAAAAAACCTAAACTAAATCTCCCTCACCCTCACTCAGCAGAACCCCCCACGCACCACCCTCCTCTCTCGTGAGCCGCATGTGACCCCCCCCTCTCCTTCTCCTCCTCAATCGGCCGACCTCGCAGTAGCCACCAGAACGACGACCCCCTCTCCCTCTCCTCCTCCCTCGGCCGACCCTGTAACAGCTGCGCAAAGCGTTTCGGACCGAACCGCTGCAGCGCGCAACGACCCAACACGCGACCTACTCCTTCCGCGGATGATTTCATCCGGTTTTCTTCACGTTCTGGATTCGATCCGCCACGGTAAAGTCTTTAGGTGCGTCCTTCATCCTCACATTGACGATTCTTCCCTTTTTTCAGTGCCCGTTTGGTTTAGCCGAATTTAGGGTTTTTGTGGTAACCTGAATTTTTGGATTTCTTTTGGTTTTAGGGTGTGCGAATGATTCCTTGGGACTCCTTGATGCGCATTCTGACAACTTCCACTGAAGGAGAAGCTGTTAGGGTGGTTTTGGACCGTCGGTATGGTTTCGGGGTAAGGATTTCACCTCTTTCTTTGTTTCACCCTTGTTAAATTTGGGGCTTTTGATGTTCATGAGTCCCTGGTTTGTCGTTGGCAGTGCGTTGAGGTTCGCGGTGTGGTTCTCCTTCGTTTTGGTTTGTCTCCAGCACCCGAGGTAAGGTTTTATTATTTCTGGTTGGTTTTTCCTTGCCTAAATTGGTTAATCTTTGTGTCTTAAGGTTCGTAGTGGTTTTCTTATAGTGCGTTGGAGGTTTTGGAAAGGTTTTGAGTCGCCAGAGTCTAGGAGACTCGCCTGCGCAGGCATAGGTACGTATTTATATGTACGTGGGTTCCCGTGGCATGCGTATATTTGTACATGGAAGCAAATATACATGTACGAGGCTAGTTTTCCCCATTGCATATATAAAAAGTTCCTGTGAAGGTGAGCGGAGACAGGTGTATGTGTATAAGCATATTTGTAAGGATCCTCTTGCGCACGCTCAAAGCCATGCAGAGCATGTGCATAGAGGATAGGTGCCCTTATACGTATGTGAAATCAAATATGCCTCTTGGGAGAGCAGCAACGGCTCTTAGTTAGAATGCGCCAAGAGCCGGAGTGGACAGATGAATCCACCTTGAAGTAGGGTCCCTCTCCTTGCCCTTTAAATTTAACTAAAGTAATAGTGAGTTTAATATTGCACTGCCTTAGAATTTTAATTATGCAAGTTTAGTTCTGATTAAATGCTTTTATGCAAATCATGTGAATTGCAGGAATAAGATAAAAGAGGTTTCTTGGTCACTAAACTAACGGTTTAACAATAAAACCCTCTTCCGAGGTGCGCTGCCTTCAATCTAAAAATAGAGCGACAATGTTTCATAATTTCCTTCCTTATTGCTTGGATTCTTAATTTTGTTAAGTGTTGAATGAGTTTTAAAATAAATGTTAAATATCACCAAATGAATTGTTTGATAAAGTAATGACACGTTTTCTAATAAAAATCCTCCAATGGAGGTGACCTGTCTTCAAGATAAAAATGTAGTAGTAGATTTTTGTGCTTGCTTGCTTAAATGTCTTATGACTCTTTACACTTGACATTATTCTTGATAAATGACATGCTTGTACATGTACCTTACTGGTTATCTCAAATGACATTGCTTCTTGAAAAATAATAAATGAACCACGACACCTCTTAAGTTCATGTCTTAACATGTAATTGGAACTTTTAGTGTAGGGTGTTTACCCTCTTCCCTTTACTTCAGTGCTTATGTCATGCCACGTCTTGTGCCGCTTGTCGCAACCTTTCGGCAATGCCTCATTATCTCTTATTGAAATTCTTGGGTGGTTCTCTCATGCCCATTGTGGCCTTTGTTTATGGTGAAACCCATCCCAGGTGCTCTCTTTGCCTCTTGGACACCTCCTTGGGTGTTCCCCACCTAAACGCCCCCCTTTTTCCATGTTCTTTAAGTTATAAATGTAACACAATAGTTTGAATTGAATGCCTATCTTGAACAAGTTTTTTAGCCTGTACCATTTTTTATGTCATTAATGTCCTCTCATTGAGGCATGTTGGTTTCATACACTTTTGTTTACCTTCTATTTCTCATGCAAGTGTCATAATGATGATTAAAGATAATTAATTATGAGAATTAATTAGGAAAAGTTGAGAAAGATTTTAGATGATTAAATGTGAAGAATTAATTATGAAATGGGAATTGTGTCGACTGATTAATTAATTGATAAATGGTAATAAAGAAATGATATTCTGGGTCCTAGACATGGCGTTCTAGACCAATTTAAAAGTTGGGTTTGGACACGACGTTCCTTCCCAATGGTTATCCATGCTTATGATATAGGGTGTTAGACTTGGCGATCTACACCAAATGTGATTCAGGGTGTTAGACATGGTGATCTACACCAAATTTGATTCGGGGTGTTAGACATGGCGATCTACACCAACTGTGATTCGGGGTGTTAGACATGGAAATATACACCAAATGTTATTCGGGGTGTTAGACATGGCGATCTACACAAAATGTGATTAGGGGTGTTAGACATGGAGATCTACACCAAATGAGAATTGGGGTGCTTGACATGGTGTTGAACACCAAACGAATGATAATAATTATTTATGAAAAGAATGAGAGATGTGGGTAAAACCCGAGTGAATTATGATCAAATAAAGAAAGGTAAGAATGAATGGATTTCCATTCTGAGTTTAAATGATAAGTGAATAAATAGAGTAAGTGAGAAAAATGATAAAAAGTGTTTTTATGCTTGAACCAAATTTACTTGTGTTGTTTTAAATAGGTTTTTATTCTAGCTATGGGCCGAGGCAGGTATTGCTGTCAGGTGTCCCTTTTGGAACTTGAATGGGCGTTTATTGTTTGTATTGTATTGTTATTGTTTGGAAATACCAGCACATTGTTAAATTATATTTCATTGTATAGAGTGGGCTAGACCCCGGGGGTTCCGGCCTACTGAGATATATATCTCACACCATACTCGGGTTGCCATTGCACGGGGGTACCCGAGTAGATTCTATTTGGTTGCAGGACCTTGTCGTTGCTGTTTCTTGTACTTGGAGTTAGGAGCAAGGGACCGAGCTAAGGCTCGAGATGCTTATGAAGATCTTCTTCGGGCTTGAGTCTTTTGTTTATTTACTTATTGCATTGATGTGTAAGTATGTCGTGTGGTTTACTGCTTCTATTATATCATTAGCATGTCATGCATACATCTTCTATATAAATTTACGTTCGCCAATTTTATTCAAACCTTATAAATAAAAAATGTTTTCCGCTGTTTTCTTATTATTCACACTACTTCCATTGTTGCTGTATTTTGTCCCTTTTTTTCACTTTTATAAGAGGGTATAGTCTCTCCCCTGACATACCTTACACCCTCGCCGCTATTCAGCAACCTCTGGCGTAAGGGGATACACGCTTGAGGACATGTCGCGGCCCGGCTCGGGTGACTCGGGTGACTGGTTTAGGGTCGACTTGGGTTGGTTCGTGAAAAAATGGTATCAGAGGGTCTTTTTTTTTCTTTGTCCTATTATTTTTGGGATTGGTAGACAGGAGGCTAGGAATGTGTCGGCACTTGGGTTAATAGTCGTGCTTGGGACTGATCACCCCACGTACGGGAAATGAACAAGTGACCAGGGTTGGGATCGTTGTTCATGCTTTTTGATATTACAGTTGATATGATTTCACCTCGAGTGATTGGTGTAATTTCTCCTACTTATGGTTTATGAGCATTATAGTATTTAACCCTTAACCTATTATGGTAAAGATGAAGCATTTCATGCATCATAATAGGCACTTATAGATTCACATGTCATGCATATATATCATTCCATATAGTTGCATTAGTAGTATTCTTGCTAGTATGTATTTTGTGCCTTGAATATTATATGTATTGTACTTGTTTACCATTCCCTTTTAGATAACTTGTTTCAGTGGTAGATCTAACATTCTTGAGTGATAATATGTCATGTTTCTGTGCCATGATTCTGTGTTATAGCATGTTTTTAATAGTTTCAGCAAGTTACTCTGTGTTTACTGCTTATGATGGCATGTATTGATTTGGTTTTACCTGGGTTGTCAATGAATGGGAACCAATTTTCGATTGTAAGGTGTATGAGTTCCTTACAACTGGTAAGGGGTAACCCATATATTAAAACCATTATGAGCATGATATAAATACGTTTGTGGGGCTATTGGTAAAAAATGTAAAGTTGTGGAAATTAAAATGCGAAAGTAAATCTGGTTTTGATAAAAAGGGGAGTCCGTTTTTAATCCACGAAGTGTATGGACGCTTCATGAATTGGGAAATGACAACCCATATTAAATATAAAGTCTTGATGTATTGTGAAATGATTAAATGGAAAGGTTGCTTGACTTCGAAATTGAAAGGTTTTGGCTAACTGTTAAATGTGCAACTGGACCTGAGTAGGTCAGTTGAAAAGTGTTGTATGAGATAACCCGGTTGTGGTGTTTGAAATTTTAAAAGGGATTTGAGTAACTTCTTGAGACTAATTTTTGAAGAACCTGTGATGATTAAAATGGGTCCCTCGTAGGTCGCCTCTTTGGTTAAATGGTTTTGTTTTTCTCTTTTGATTGATAAAGATGGTATGTCTTTGAATGTTTAATGTTTTTAAAAGGAAGTTTTGTTGTGAGAAACTTCCATGTTTGCTTGATGTGTGGTTGGAAATTTGAAATGATTAATGTTTAAACGAGATAAAAAGTTAAGGGCTTGGTAATGGAACCCGTAGTGGTGTGTTGAAACCCTAGTGTAAGGGGTAGTTTTGAGAATCTCATCGAGTTGCCTTGGAACGGTACTATAGGAGTCTCCGTAGGAGTTATTTTCTTTAGTAGTGGCTTGATGACTGACTTTTGAGCCTAAGGACTTTGTTTCGCATGACCCGTCGTTAGGGTCGATGTTTGATCTTTTTCAGGGGCTAGTCCTTGGTTGGTAGCACCCTTAACGTTTTAATGCTTTGCTTGTACCATGGGTTTTCTGACGTGAGGTGTTGTTCGGGTGTCATTGTCCCCAGTCAGACTCCCCTAGCTTAAATTGACAGCTTTGTTCAGAAGTATGGTCATGTTTTCCTTGACCTTTGTTTTGGGCTTGAGAATCATGTAGCTCTCTTTTCCAGCAGGTTATACAGTCTCAAGTAAGTGTCGTCGTGGTGTTTCGATTGGGAAATGCGTGTTGGCTCAGATTTTAATGGCTTATGTGTCGCTTGCCTAACAAATGTTCGATCGTGTTTTGGACGTTTGAAGACGCATCATGACCGTTTGTGAAAGAATTCCTGAATTGTATAGGATGAGTGAGGGTTATGTTGTTCTCGAAGGCTTATCGGGGACGAGAATTTCTAAGGTGGGGAGGTTGTCACATCCAGTGTTTTGAACCGGATAAAATACCAAGGTTTTTGAACTTTTTCTTTTATCAACAGGTCAGTTTTAGAAACCGAGCTTCGGAGAGAGGTCCCGAATTTTGGAACCGTTATAAGCGGTGATATCAGACTGCGCGCGGTAGGTTTAACCATGCGGGTCAAACCGTGCCCTTGGTTGAGTTTAGGTTTTTGTTTAAAATTAAAATAAAATAATAAAAAAAACTTAAACTAACTCTCCCTCACCCTCACTCGGCAGAACCCCCCACGCACCTCCCTCCTATCCCGTGAGCTGCACGCGAACCCCCCTCTCCTTCTCCTCCTCCATCGGACGGCCTCGTAGCAGCCACCAGCGTGGCAACCCCCTCTCCCTCTCCTCCTCCCTCGACCGACCCCGCAATAGCTGCACAAAGTGTTTCAGACCGAACCGCTGCAGCGCGCAATGGCCTGACACGCGACCTCCTCCTTCCGTGGATGATTTCATCCAGTTTTCTTTTCCTTTCAGATTTGATCCACCATGGAAAAGTCTTTAGGTGCATCCTTCATCCTCGCTTTGACGATTCGTCCCTTTTTTTGGTTCCCGTTTGGTTTGGCCGAATTTAGGGTTTTTGTGGTAACCTGAATTTTTGGATTTCTTTTGGTTTTAGGGCCTGCGAATGATTACTTGGGACTCCTTGATGCGCTTTCCGGCAACCACCACTGAAGGAAAAGCGGTTCGGGTGGTTTCAGACCGTTGGTATGGTTTCGGGGTAAGGATTTCACCTCTTGCTTTGTTTCACACTTGTTAAATTTGGGGCTTTTGATGTTCATGAGTCCCTAGTTTGTCGTTGGCAGTGCATTGAGCTTCGCGGTGTGGTTCACCTTCGTTTTGGTTTGTCTCCAGCACCCGAGGTAAGGGTTTATTATTTCTGGTTGGTTTTGCCTTGCCTAAATTGGTTTATCTTTGTGTCTTAAGGTTTGTAGTGGTTGTCCTATAGTGCGTTGGAGGTTTTGGCGTGGTTTTGAGTCGCCAGAGTCTAGGAGACTCGCCTGCGCAGGCATAGATACATATTTATATGTACGTGGGTTCCCCCGGTGTGCGTATATTTGTCCATGGCAGGGAATATACACGTATGAGGCTAGTTTTCCCCATTTCATATATAAAAAGTGCTTGCATAAGTGAGCGGAGACAGGTGTATGTGTATAAGAATATGTGTAAGGATCCTCTTGCGCACAGTCATGGCCATGTAGAGTGTGTGGATAGAGGATAGGTGTCCTTATACGTATGTGAAATCACATATGCCTCGTGGGGGAGAAACAACAGCTCTTAGTTAGAAAGCGCCAAGATCCGGAGTGGACGGATGGATCCACCTTGAGGTAGGGTCCCTCTCCTTGCCCTTTAAATTTAAGTAAAGTAATAGTGAGTTTAATATTGCACTACCTTAGAATTTTAATTATGCAAGTTTAGTTC
Source organism: Viscum album (assembly GCA_963277665.1). NCBI lineage: Eukaryota > Viridiplantae > Streptophyta > Magnoliopsida > Santalales > Viscaceae > Viscum > Viscum album. The sequence continues at coordinate 703,159,258 of OY728128.1, read as the reverse complement.
TGATTAAATGCTTCTGTGCAAATCATGTGAATTGCAGGAATAAGATAAAAGAGGTTTCTTGGTCACTAAACTAACGGTTTAATAATAAAACCCCTCTTATGAGGTGCGCTGCCTTCAATCTAAAAATGCAGAGATTATAAGGCCCCAGCCTTAAACCTTACTTAATCTTGAGTTAATACAATATTACACATTGAGAATGTTTTCAAGTTTAGAGTTTTAGATAATTATAACATAAACTTACATTACATTCCACATTTAAACAAAGTGGTTAAATAAAGATAGTATTAATTTATCCCATCAACGGAAACATATTTAAAATAAAACATAGATTCTTTCTTGAAACTTCCTTGACACTATCATCATATCATGTACCTTTCCCTTGACCTGTGAAAAACATTTCAAAAAAACTTGGGATGAGAATAAAAATCTCAGTAAGGGATATAGAAATATATGGAAAGGAAACATGAGTACATGTACATATAAGAATCAATGAAATCATACTTTACTCATAAAACATAAGCAATTTAACATACCTCATCAAATCATGAATAAATCATAGAAATCATAAGACATAAAGGTAACTTGAGGAATTCATAACATTCTTACGTAGGGAGTAACCCTCTTGGTTACGTTTGGAATACCCACCACAGTATATTCCCTAAATCTCTTCGGAGAAACCTTAATGTTTCACTCCTTCGCGTTACCCAATGCATTGGAGAGCTATATCGGGCTCACCCGCCCTTAGTTTATCACGGAACCACCCGTCTTCATAATAATGCCCAAGAACCATAACATAATCGTATCACATAAAACATGCATAAAGGAAACATAACATTTCCACTTTTCAATCACAAGATATCAATACAACACATTGATATAAAAACATTATGAAAACCATGTTCAATACCAAAATAAAAGAAATGTAAAACATGGTATTTATTTTTCTTTTAAAAACAAGGTATGGCTTGTAGAGGAAGCCGAAACTCAAATAATGGTCACGGCGGTGGAGAAGTCGTTGTCGCCGTATACGTACGACAAAAACATTCCCTTTTGTCGTTTAGTAAAATGCTTCGTATAAAAAGATTCATTTTGGTTAAATGTAAAAGTCAAAGGGGTTTATACACCGTATAAAATAAAGTTGTGTATAAAACAAAATATGCCTCAATGAAAGGAGATTGAGACGAAGTCCCATACAAAGACGATATCCTTGGATTAAGGATAAATCAATTATATAATTACGTGTGACAAACGAATACACGAAATATAAGTGGGTATTAAGTGTAAAAAAATTACAGGACATTAACACATAATCATTGAACTATATATTCAAGTAGTACAAGTTTATCCCAAAGAATCAAAATTGGGTTAAGAAGTTCCCATGCAAAAACTCGACAGCCTAACAACATCACTTCAAAATTCAGAAAAAGAGTTGATGAGAGATAAAAAGGGTATCTCATCACTTGGACATAAAATTTACATCAATAAGGATATAGAAGAACATATCCCAACATAACAATATTTAAATTAAGAGACCCAACAAAAGAAGTCTTTTAAAAAGAGGAGGGTGAAAGGTTCCCTTACCGACTTGGGTATCATTCAAAACATACACCCCATGAAAGAAGGACAATAAAAAATTGATGTAAATACTCATAAATGAAAGTATATTACACAATGAGTAAAATAATTGGCAGTACATACACCACTAAAAGGAAATTGTGGAAAATTTAGCATAAATCGCACGAGAATAAAAGTAAGATGAAAAATCCCTTACGAAAACTCGGCAGCCTAACGGTGCCACTTAAAACTTCCAAAAATGGATTTATGAGATCAAATAGGGTCTCTCATAATATGAACATAAGAATTATAGTATGAGGAATATAAAACAATATCCCCAAACATAATAAATATGAGCTTAAATGAAATGACATAAAATAGAGTACTTAAAAATAAAGAGAGAGGTTAGATCTCTTACGAAAATTCGGCAGCCTAACGACGCCACTCAAAACGTCCAAAATGGATTGATGAGAGAGAATATGGTCTCTAATCATATGAAAATAAAAATTAGAGTAATATTAATATAAAATAACATCCCAATCACAAGAAAGATGAGCTAAAAAGGAATGACATAAAAGAGTGTACTTAAAAAGAAAGGGAGGAGTAGGATCCCTTACCTCAAGTCCGACTTATCTTGTTCGTTTCTTTATATTCCTGAATAATAAACTTTAGTTAATTTATACTTCCTTAAGAACCTTTTTCAAGTTCATTATTCCTTTTATATCACTTATTACCTTGTCATGAACACTATGTAATTATTTTAGTTAATAACGGTCGTTTAAACGATCATAGGTACTTGAGTCAAAATATGCTCTTTATAATTACAAGTTGTTCATGTATCCATTATATCCAGAGTTATAATCATGATGTATATATCATATATATCATATATATCCAGTACATATTCATTTTATACTATTCCATATCATTTGGAGATGAAAAACGAAAAGCACCGTTCATGGAGACGGTAGGTTGTACGTACGCATGAACGCTACTTTCATTTTTTTCTTTTTCATATTAATGGAATTAAAAATAAATGATATATATATACATATTATAATTACAGTATAATATATATGTTATATAGGTCACATATTTTCATTAATTTCATTCTTTATACATTCCATTTATTGCATGTACAAGTCACATCACTTGAGGGGGGCAGTAGTCCGCACTTCCTCATATGAAATTATCGCATTTACACAACATGAAAAGAAAAAAGGTATGGCTTAAATATAAAATACAGAAGAATATAGTAAACATAAATACCATATATATCATATATAAAATATAGTGACATCATAATGGCCAACTTTAAAGGTGTTAAAAGAATATTGAAGAATCATCGTTTCGTGAGGCAGAAAATCGCTAACCACAGAAACAGTATGTTCTTTAACCATTAGATGAAAGTGTGTGTAAGTGTAGATTGAATCCTTCTTATAACAACATCCTAGTATATTTAATATACTGTAGTTGTTAAAAAAGAGATAAAAAGAGTTTAGGGGTTTGGATAATAAAAATAAAACAAAAGGACACAAGTGAAGACATTACCTTAAAATCGGGTAACTCCCTTTGGTTTGAGCTCAAAGGCTTCCTTGGGAAGACTTATGCCCAAAGTGAGGCTTCAAGGAGTTATAGAGGGATGTGTAGAGACAAAATGGGCAGGGTTTGGACGATCCAAAGTCTTTGGAAGTGTGGGTAAGGAGGTAGATGTGGGGGCCTTTAATAAGAGGAGAGGAGGGGCACTCTTGGAAAGGTATAAAATGTAACTTTATTTTCAAATGAGTTTAGGATTTTAATGGTCACAAATTGATGTGTTTCTAGGATAATGTGATAAGGGTTCTAAATCCTCCCATACAATAGGTTTTAGACATGTGTAGGTCTTAGATTTTAGATTATATTTCCATTTTATTTAAATCCTTTATTAATGAGGTAATCGCTGCATCATCATTATGTCATAAATAATTTAATACATTTAATGTCTAAAAATTATAAAAAAAATATCATGATATAGGAAATATTTTTATCTTACCAATGAATATTTATAGTCAAAAATATGACTTGTATAACCCCATGTAAAAATTGTTTTAGTAAAACATCTCATGTTTGTGTCATTTTTACTTTAACATTAAATAAAAAGGTATTTATGTCATTTTCCAACCAAAGTGGATCCATGGGGTCCCCAAGTTGACCCATGGATTTTCGTGGTCGTCCATGACACATCAAATGAGGGTAGGACATGTGTCTAGGTCATTTCATTTTATTAAAACATTATTATTACCTTAAACTACACTAATTACCTCTAATCGCGATTAAAAACTTAATAAGTTACTATTCAACAAAAAATTATTTTAATCCCATTGAACCAAATTTTACTTCTTAATGACAACCATGTATGTTGGATTTTTAAAATTCAAAACACAAAGATGGAAAAATTTCATTTAAACGGAAAATCAGTTTTTATAAGTACCACTTAGTGGTTTCACTATTCATCAAAATTGAAGTTTTTCAGAAAATTACCAAAAGTTCACCCTAATATATATTTGATATTCCGAATTCAAAAATGATTTCCATTTTTAAAAATTAAAAACATATAAGTTTAATTAATTAATTTAATAATTAATTCCCGCTGTCAAAACAAATAGCGTGTTTTTATGAAACAAAATGTATCAAAAGATTGACACTAGTTTAAGTCCGATTTCAAAGTGAAATTAATTCCAACGACCACTATTGGATTAAATGGTAAAAATATATTCTAATTTAACTTTAAAACCAATTCAAAATATAATATAATCATATAAATAAATTATATTAAAAGAGTTTTTGAATTAAAATACAACATTTTTCACTATTCATTAAAAATTGAACTTTTTCGGAAAAATACCAAAAATTTACACAAAGTAAAATTTGATGTCCCGATTCTTAAGAAGAATTTTATTTTGTAAAATATAACACATAAAATTATCAAAATGTGGATTTAAAAGAGGTTCTCCATCAAAAGGCGGTTAATCGACATTTTAAAGAATATTAGAATGTTTACGCTTAAAATTGGATTCATTCGCATTTTTAATCCTCTAACATTTATTGTAAAAATTAAAAATATTTGGCAAACATATATAATCATTTTGTAGTTAGTTCTATTCATTCCCGCCATCACAACAGGTAGGCATTAACTACCATTTGAAATAATATTATTTTATTATTAAAGTGCAACATAAGATTCCCAAGAAACTCGTTGTTGCGTATTGGGTACGCCATCGAGCATAGAATCCCCTTAAAAGTAATATTAATATTTTATTAAAAAAAATATGGATAAATATAAAAATGTCATATTCTTTATTTACCTGGGGTGTTACAGCGATAGCGTTTCATAATTTCCTTCCTTATTGCTTGGCTTCTTAATTTTGTTAAGTGTTGAATGAGTTTTAAAATAAATGTTAAATATCACCAAAAGAATTGTTTGATAAAGTAATGACATGTTTTCTAATAAAACTCCTCCAATGGAGGTGAGCTGTCTTCAAGATAAAAATGTAGTTGTGGATTTTTGTGCTTTCTTTCTTAAATGTCTTATGACTCTTTATACTTGACATTATGCTTGATAAATGACATGCTTGTACATGTACCTTACTATTTACCTCAAATGAGTTTTCTTGAAAAATAATAAATGATCCACGAAACCTCTTAATTTCATGGATTAACATGTAATTGGAACTTTTAGTGTAGGGTGTTTACCCTCTTCCCTTTACTTCGGTGCTTATGTCATGCCACGTCTTGTGCCGCTTGTCGCAACCTTTCGGCGATGCCTCATTATCTCTTATTGAAATTATTGGGTGGTTCACTCATGCCCATTGTGGCCTTCGTTTATGGTGAAGCCCATCCTGGGTGCTCACTTTGCCTCTTCGACACCCCCTTGGGTGTGCCCCGCCTAAACTCCCCCCTTTTTCCATGTTCTTTAAGTTATAAATGTAACGCAATAGTTTGAATTGAATGCCTAGCTTGAACAAGTTTGTTAGCTTGTACCATTTTTTTATGTCATTAATGTCCCCTCATTGAGGCATGTTGGTTCCATACACTTTTGTTTACCTTCTATTTCTCATGCAAGTTCCAGAATGTTGATTAAAGATAATTAATTATGAGAGTTAATTAGGAAAAGATGAGAACGATTTTGGATGATTAAATGTGAAGAATTAATTATGAAATGAGAATTGTGTCGACTGATTAATTAATTGATAAATGGTAATAAATAAATGAGATTCTGGGTCCTAGACATGGCATTCTAGACCAATTTAAAAGTTGGGTTTGGACATGGAGTTCCTTACCAATGGTTATCCAAGCTTGTGATATAGGGTTTTAGATATGGCGATCTACACCAAATGTGATTCGGGGTGTTAGAGATGGCGATCTACACCAAATGAGAATTGGGGTGCTTGACATGGCGTTCAACACCAAACGAATGATAATAGTGATTTATGAAAAGAATGAGAGATGTGGGTAAAACCTGAGGGAATTATGATCAAATAAAGAAAGTTAAGAATGAATGGATTTCCAATCTGAGTTGAAATGATAAGTGAATAAATATTATAAGTGAGAAAAATGATAAAAAGTGTTTTTATGATTGAACCAAATTTACTTGTGTTGTTTTGAACAGGTTCTTATTCCGACTATGGGCTGAGGCAGGTATTGTCGTCAGGTGTCCCTTTTGGAACCTGGACGGGCGTTTATTGTTTGTATTGTATCGTTATTGTTTGGAAATACCAGAACATTGTTTAATTGTATTTCATTGTCTAGAGTGGGCTATACCCCGGTGGTTCCGGCCTATTGAGATATATATCTCACACCCTACTCGGGCTGCCATTGCACTGGGGTACCCGAGTAGATTCTATTTGATTGCATGACCTTGTCGTTGCTGTTTCTTGTACTTGGAGTTAGGAGCAAGGGACCAAGCTAAGGCTCGGGATTCTTATGAAGATCTTATTCGGGCTTGAGTCTTTTGTTTATTTACTTCTTGCGTTGATGTGTAAGTATGTCACATGGTTTACTACTTCCATTGTATCATTAGCATGTCATGCATACATCTTCTATATAAATTGACGTTCTCCAATTTTATTCAAACCTTATAAATGAAAAATGTTTTCCGCTGTTGTCTTATTGTTTACACTACTTCTGTTGTTGCTGTATTTTGTCCCTTTTTTTTCATTTTGATAAGAGGGTATAGTCTCCCCCCTGACTTACCTTACACCCTCGCCGCTAGTCAGAAACCTCTGGCGTAAGGGGAGACGCGCTTGAGGCCATGTCACGGGCCAGATCGGGTGACCCGGGTCACTGGTTTAGGGTCGACCTGGGTTGGTTCGTGATAATAACATTATATTAAAAATACTTTAATTATTAAAGTTTGAGTGAGACATATTTCACTTTCTTTAAAATAAAATAAATTAAAGGTCTTAATCACATCCAAGTGGGTTCCAATGGATTCCAATTTGACCCAAATATTCCTTAGGATGAAATATAATCATACAATTATATTAAGACAAGTGTTAGGGTAATTTTATAATATTATATCTACCCTTAATTACCTGATTTACCTTTAACTATGGAAAAATAAAATTTACCGTAGTTATTATTCATAGTGTCCAAAAATAAAAAGTAGCCTATTAACATAATTTGGATCTACTAATTCCAAATAAGCAATCCATTTTTCCTAATTCAAATAACATAAGTTTTAGAAATTAATTTAAAATTAATCCTCTTGTTATGAAAATGAGTTTTAAAAGTTAAAACATTGCAAAAGATTGAAATGATTTTACCTATGAATTCAATGTAAAATAAATGTTAATGACATACATTATATTAAATGGTAAAAATTTATTCTATTTATACTTTAAAACCATTCAATATTATAATTTAACCATATAAATTATTACAATGAAAAAAGTTGTTTTTAATTAAAATATAGCGTGTTTTTACTATTCATTAAAATATGAATGTTATCAGAATAATATGAAAAATTTATCAAAAGTAAATTTTTATATCCTGATTCCAAAGAAGAATTTTATTTTGTAAAATTTAACTTATAAACATGTCAAAAACTATATTTAAAGTGGGTGCTCCATTAAAAGGCGACAAAACTGCATTTTTTGAAAAATACTTATTTTACCTGAAAAATTTATTTTGTTCTCATACCATGTTCTAGAAAATTTTTAAGATGAATAATAATTTTATAAAATTCAAAATTTAGTTAAAACTATTCATAACGGCTAGTTCATAATAATATTATAATAATATATCGTTGTTTAGTGAAACTCGGTATTGCGTACTACACACGCTATCGAGGAAGGTCGCGATTGCGTGTAATGCAATCCAGGACAGGGCTGCGTTTAGTTCAATCTCCCTTTAGTGTTGCATATAACATAATCAAAACTTATTTCATTTATACATTAAACAAAATCTATACTTAATGTTGTGTAGAATAATTTCTACAAAATGAACTTGAAATTGGGTGTAACACAAGCCAAGAATAGTGTTGCGTATACTGTAAGCTAATACAGTGTTGCGTATAGTACAAGCTAATCTTGGAGTAGTGTACAATAGAAGTCATCAATGAAATTAAAAATAATATATCTCATAAAATCTCGGGGTGTTACAGTCTCTCCCTTGATGGATCATTAGTAAGGTAAACTAGTGAAAAGTGCTAAATCTCAATGAAGTGTATTGAATACTTTATAACAGTCATAGATCTATGATCTAGACGTATAAACTCATTGACCCTTTCAGCTCCCAGGGTCTCAAGAAAGAAGTATTCATTAAACCTAGATTTTAAATCCCTCTAAACCATATCTCGAAGTGTATCTGCCTAGTTCAAAAAATCCCACCAATGCTTAGTTGATACCTAAAGTATATATGTTGTGAGATTCAATCTCCTCCCAGGAGATGTATCAAGATTCTCGAAGATATAAAAGATAGTCTCAATCCATAGATTAGTATCACGTGGACCTCCATTCCCCAAAAATGTGAGAGGATGATATTTATGGAACATACGCATCAACTCTACCATAGACGACGTAGGTTGAGGTACTCCTTGAATGGTCTGTGTAAAATGCATAAAACTATAATAGAATTTTCCTCAACACCCATATCTAATACAACTACTAGTTCCACAAATAGAATTATAAAAGGTTCTATTAGTATACAAAGGATCACAACCTCTAAAGCATGGTCATCACCACCCTCCGGGCATATGAATAGAGGTATTCATAGTGGCATGTATCTACAATGACAAACACACACCTCAGAAAGATCGATAATGAGAAGATCATAGTTTAAAGCATATGATATGTCTAATCCTTCCTATAAATAATCCACACACCTCTACTTTATCCTAAATATAGAATTAGGTAATATGAAATAGTGATAAAAAGCACCAGAGACACTACCTACTACCCACTCTAAAGCCAATTCAAGGTCAAGTTCTCTGTTTCACCTATTCAATTTCATTAAAATTCATTTATATTATAAATATATTTGAATGGTTTAACCAAATGGGTCACAAATTACAATCCATAAGGTCCCATACACCTCATGAACCAAAGTGTGACATCAACTTAATCCAAACCATAACACGATCCAGTCCATACGATTAATGGTATGTGACTCAACATGACACAATTGACTGTTTAGGGTGTCTACTATAGCGTATGAAGGGAAAAACTATTTAGGTTATGATAGTAAATATAAGTACCAATGATGTTTCTAAATACCATACACAAATCATTTATAAAATAATAAGTATATCAAAAAAGTCACACTTAATAATGGCATACAGTCAAACAATACATCCTATATGACATGACATATGCATGGAAAGTGGATTCTAACGAGTTCCTAGAATGATGCGTGAGATGGAATACCCTCATCTCATTGGAACAAGTATCAAAATTCCATAATCACAATAAACATCAAACCTCATGTGTTCCACCCAATAGTGGAATCAAATCAACTGTAATAGGAAAAATCTAAAAAATAACAATTTTTGTTCCAGGAAATTTGTATTTTTCCCATACATGGGTTAACTACTCCCAAGAATAAATAATAACTAAATTCCAAATCATTCCTATGATAATTTATATTGTATTAAAATAGTAAATCCATAAAAGAAAACTTATCTGATACTACTTTGTAACATCCCGACCTAGGTTCCACTAAACGGTGCCCTAAGCTGGTGGGTCACATAGCTTCAAGCATGTCTCCCCATATTTCAGAGGATACCTACTAGAATTGAGGGCCTTATGTGTGACTATGGGAAGACTATTCCCTCATGTTAGAGTGTAAAACAATGGTAATAATCATAACAATAAAGTAGCAGAATCAGATATAATCAACAAAAGAAGATAAATATCCTAAAGACTTTAAAAATAAATAAGCCAAAAGCTTCATCATGTACAGTACGATGATCATGTCATATATATTTTAAAAAAGTCATAAAATACATGGAAATAGGCAACCCAGTACAATACATGTATCAAAATACAAAATTACCAAAAAAAAGAATATCTACAGCTAGTATCACGAGCATAGCTCAATCCTATACTCCCCTACTCTTAAGAAATAACCAAATAAATCATTGAATAGTGGGTGATTTCCCTAGTCCGTACCAACATTCATGAAGTTTTTTTGGGTACCCAAAAACATCCCAAACCGGGTGTGAGATATCACTTAGTAGGCCACCACCAATAGTTTCTATAAAAAATCCATCCTGGGTGATATAAATATAAGGAGTGTGCAGTATATCATCGGTATAATAGTAATAAAAGTAAAGTTTCAATAATATGATATACTTTATAGCTAAACATGGATCCCTATGAAAAATAGTTGAGTTCCCCATAACAAGGGAAACTATAAATCATAAATAAAGAGGTGTGATATTGTCAAATCTAACAACTGTAAACTGATACCCATACCCGAGCTATCTTTAAATCATATATGAAATATACACAATGTCCATGCTATGTAATAAAGTGTATAACATACACAAGGGCCATGCCATGCAATCCATAGTTAGATCATGATAGTCTAGAACCAAGGTATGGATATCCAAAACATCCACATCAAGTCCTAGAAGTATCTCGATTGAAAATCAGTAACGAATTGGGTGGAGTCCGAGGAGCATGTCAGTAGAGCATGTCCAATGTGAGTATAATCAAGTCAGATCCAAGGGGTAGCAAAGCCCATGGAATCCTACTTAATCAGGATCCAAGGAGTAAATGAGTCCAAGGAATCCACTACCATAGTTAATATGGATCCATAGAGTAAACATGTCCATGGAATCCAATAGAATCAGGATCTAAGGAGATCTTAAAACTCACCCAATACGATTATAAATTCATTAATCATTTTCACCAATGAGTTCTTCCAACCCATTCAACATTTTCCATATAAACCATTTATCTAATTTAATCATATGACATAACTTGAAAAGGAGGCAACAACCATATCCTATCAAATAAATTCAATTACTTCATTTTATTCAATAAATTCTCATTAAGGCTCCCAATAAAATTGGAGAGCTCACACACACCCAATGGGGTGGTAAAACATAGGGAAAATATAAGGGAACACCCCATAGGTATCCTAGGTTGAGTCTTACAACCTCAAGATAGAAAAAGTCACTAAGTGGAAAACCTAAACAAGTTCTAAATAATTATATCAAGGTTCTTAATTATTTTCTGAGGCAATGTTAGAAGGTATTGCATGTGGCACAACCATGAGAAGCTATAAAACACCCAATACACAAGGGAAGAGTTATAGACCACATACCATATACCCATGATAGAACACTCATCTAGTATCAACCAATTATTTAGTCTAGATATGGAGAAAAGTGAATAATGAAAAAAATCCTTGGAAATAGGGAAACTTTTCTTGTACTAAAATAACCCCCTCGAGGAGAAGAGAAATAGATAAAGATGTAATAGGAATGGAGAACTCACTATCATAGATCCAAAAAGACTAATAATGGAGGAAATAGAGTCCAGATCATGAAGTGACACCCAAGACTAGGTTAGTCTCAAAAGGGGTGCTCCATCAGTGGATCTCCTATGTGTGTGGGGGGGGGGGAAGAAAATATGGAGGGGATTCTATTGAAAATAGAGGAACTATCACTTATTTGAAAAACCAATATTAGGAATTTACATAATTTTTAAATGCTTTACACATCATGTAAATCTTAGGGTATCCCCCTAGGAAAAAATCTTTACATGTCATTAATTTTTCTATCTAGGCCATTACACATTGTGTACTGAATACACATCATGTAAACCAAATACACATCATGTAATTAGATTGAAACCAACCTACAACCCATGATCTTAATTTCCAAAAAACCTAACTAGACCATGAACTAAATTTAGGGTCTAAGCCAAAAATATAACTTCAAAAAATATTAACTAGAAATAAAAAGATCCGTACCTCATTGAAAAACTTGACATCTTACAGGTTGGTTTCTAAAATGTAACATGAACCTTGTTTCCCAATTCTCCCCCAACTAGACTATAAACTTCCAAAATTTAGTTAGAAGTAGATAAGATATAGTTAGAACCTATCTTATCTAATATTTCTTGATCCATGTCCAGATTCCATTTAAAAGATAAATATCTCATTTAAGAAGATGTGAGGGTAACTTTCCAATCATAGAAATCAATATGAAATTGAATTATAGGAACTGATTTATTCTCCATATTTTAGTAAAGAAACTTCTAAGACAATAAATCCCACCCAAGGTAGACCATGTTAATGGTAATTGATCGTGGGGATCCATATTGATCCCAAAATATCCCACTACCCACAAGATGTGTTGATGCTCATCCCATGTGGCATCATTTTTTTATGAAACTATGATCTCCATTTCCATGCATTATTTCTATAAAAAAACAACTACATCCAGTATAACCAACACAAAAAGTAAAGAATGATGGAATAATAATCATAAAAACAAGCATAAAAAGTACAAAAAATGAAAAACACAACCAACATAACAGTCATAACAAAAATAATGAGCACATAAAATAAAAAAATACTATACTTTTTCAAGAAAATATATTGTTACATTTTTTCAGGAACTATAACTCACTATTTTCTATTCTTGGACACTATTAAGGTTTTAATTTTCCCATTAACCATGTTATAACCATCCCAAAAAGGACATGAAAATTTTTCATTTTCCCAAAATAATGAAAAGGTTCATAAGAAACTTTTTAATTTCACAAAATCAAAGTTAAAGAAACCCTTTAAATCCTTCCCAGAGTTTGAATACCAGTAAAATCATTTAGAAATAATTTTTATAAATGGTCTATAAAAATGATATAAAAAAATGGAATGTTAAATTTTTTTTATAAAAAAGGCAAATTTAGATTAAAAAATAATAAGAGGTATCTTTTCATCTATTATTTCCACCCAAGTTCCATTTAAATAACAGTCTTTGAAGAAGATTATTTAAGTATTTTATAAAACCCAAAATACCAATAAAATTTCCTTGAACATTCTAAAAAATCCTTTTGTAAAAATAATTTAAAATCTAGAAATATTTAAAAAAAACCTTCCAACAAAATTATTTAATTTGGAATCCACTTTTTTATTAGAATAAGGCTCATAAATGATACCTCATAAACACAAACAACCAAATAATGCAACCACATAGAAAAAATTGAGAACTATACACTGATCATTTCATATACATTAAAAGTTATAAATTTCTTGTCAAATCATGATCCAAAAAATTAGTCAATACATTTTCTAGTTACATTATTTTCCAAAAATATAAAGCATACTAATTTATTCCCAACCAAAAGAAATTTTTTTGTGCTAGCTACCCTAGTTCCATTTTCCTACCATTATGTTTCTAAAAAATTATTTTAAAATCATTTTTTCATCCAATAAGAATGCTTAATAATTTAAAAAAAATCTAAAAACTAATTCCTACATGTTATTTATTTTAAATATTCTCTCATGATAAATAACATAAAAATTATAAGAATCACATGATATATTAAACATTACAATAGACTATTCATTTTAACATATTCACAATTTTACGTGTTATTATACTCGTTATACAAAACGTGCTTCACTAACTATGTACATAACATAGGATAACACATTATATTATTTTTAACATATAATGAAATTAATGAGGGAAATAATAATTCAAAGTTCTAGGATGATCTTTTTATAATCAGAGGAAATATACACCAAAATTAAAAATCATTAAATTCAAATAAAAACATAGCATTTCATGGGAATATTAAAATGTAAGGATAAAACTATAGTACACCACAATGTTTAAAATTTTCCTACAACATGGGAATATCAGAAATCATTAAGTAGATAGGACAAAAAACATATTGATATGATTTTGAGTAATCATTCTTAAATTATTAACATTCACTTAAAATAACATGGATTTTAATTAGAATTTAGTCAATAAATTCTAATTAGATTCATTGTTAGTGTAAGTTCTACTTAAAAAAAAAAATTATATTCATTTAAAAAATAAAACACAAGGAATATATAATCATAGATTAATGATAAAAAAGAATCAACATACAATATAAATCCAAATTATATTTGACTATATACTTAAAATTGTTCCTCATAAACTCCAAGTTTTATCCACAGGCACAATTACATATTTAAGCAAACAAGGATTTATTATTCCCATTTACCAAATCATAACTAAAATAATATAACACGAATGATGCAATCCTAGTGGGTGGTCTCCTTAATAATGCATGATATTACATACTCATCAGCTAAAACCACGATTATGAGGTGATGAAAAACCTAGAAGTACTTCACAACACATTTCATACATGAACCACCCTAGCAACTTGAAGTTTACCATAAAGAGGTATGCTCTACATTTCAATTTCCAATACATACTATCCTACACTTACCACCCCAACTAACAAACCATACCAAACTGATAACATTTGTAACATCCTAAACCCAACCCATTAGCTCGGGTTGGACCATAATCCCACTAACCTTAGGTGAAATCCCATAAACACAAAATCCTATAAATAAATTCAAAGGGTATGACAAGAACATAGGGGTAATTTTGACTTATATTCACAAACTGTAAGAGAAATTTCCATGGTAAGACATAAATATAATGCTTGAGTAAACACAAGACCAAAATCCAATATATAATATATCCATATACAATAATTAGAGCAAAAACCAACAATGATACATGAATATAAATATAAAATTCCTAAAATAAAGACAAGGTGACCATATGGTACACTCCCATGCTCTACATGACCACTACCACAAAGATACCGGCTCTTTCCTAGTCTATAGCATTAAAAATACCACTAGTATGTAATAGGTATCCCCCTTACATGTATCATAAAGAGAAATGACTATATACACTCCAAAATGAATATGCATAGGGTGAATATATCGTCTCTATAAGAAATACACTAGAAACTTCCCACACACACCACTTCAATAAGAAAAAGTTAAGTCTTATTTATATAAAAAAGGAGTGAAACATAATACAATAAATAATCTAAGCAATATAAATAAGTATCTCACACTAAAAACCAATTTTCCTTTAAAACCCATATTTTCCCCAAATCCACCACACATTACATAAACTCACACACCTAATACATGCATCTTGAAGAGACCCAAATCACATGGAAAATCCTTTTCCACTAACCTAATTCATCACTTTATGGAGTAATAATTTTCTTGTACCCTCTATTTTTATCACTAGAAGCTAAGTTTGAACCCAAAAATACCTCTTACAATTCATCATGAACACACAAAAACCCATGAAATCCAATGTACCCCAAAATTGGTATTAAATCTAATTTTGTATCAACAAGCCCCCAATTATATACATTCATGAACTCACATCAATCCATGCCCAAAAAAGTTCACCACATTCTAAAATTATCATTTTCATAACCAAATAATCAAATATAAATTTTATCAAACATGTTGGGGGTGTTTCCAAAAACCCATATTTTAAACCCTTTTCCATTAAGAGAAATCCCAACAACGATTAAATCAAGAAATTTATTATACATCAGGAAATTATTTTAATTAATAATATAATAATCTTTAATTTTTTTAATAAAAGTATTGTAAGTGAAAATCCACCTACCTCGAATCAAGATTCCAAGATGAAATTACATCATTAACTCATAGATTCAGTTTCTAGAAACCAATCTACAATGATTCCCAATAGAATACTAATAAAAAACTACCCTAAACACTAGATATGATCATTTAAGCCTCATACTAGGGTTCCTACTACGATAAAATGATAATAATAAATAATAGGATACGAAATTGGAGTCATACCTTTGATTCCTAGGACCAATACTCCTTGATTCCAAGAAATAACATTTTAGAAGGGAAGTGATCACCAAAATTGCCAAAAGGAACCCTTTGGTTCAAGATCCCTAACCACAAGAGAATGAATGATCATTTTAATAGAAATTAAGTTTAAAAATCTAATTTTCAAAACTCTTTAATGATGTACATGATTTGTCCACATGGTTTGAAATACTATAAAAATCGACACTATTTGAAAATTAGATATAGTTTTATGGTTAACGAATGGTTTTTATAGACATTGTTTCAACCAAGTCTCTAACCAAACACCCCTAAACACACCCTCTAGTTACCTAGGAGAACCACATAGTTTTCCCTAACTATGTTCCAATCGTGCACCCAACAGAATGCCTCAAAAACTTCCAAAAACTCTTCAGAAATTGTGAAAATCAACACCATACATTTAATAACTTAAAAATTCACAATAGAATAATAATATCCCTAAATTGGGGGTGATACCAAGAGTATCTTAAGTTGTACCTCCAATGGAATTGAGGGTGTACCCATCATGTTTTATAGGTATGCATGTATTATCACATGATTAGAAGTATTATTTGAGTCTTAGGGGGGTGAGTGTATTATAACTACATCGACACATGCGTGGGTTGTACGTGTATGCATGGGTTATGATATTAGGTGGGTGAGTTTCACCTATCACTAATTTTTATTTTTTTTTAAGATTTATATGAACATCCACTTAATCACTAGCAATCAATGAGTCGAGGTGAGAGAGGGAATCCTACTAGATTATTAGAATCCCCCTCTTCCCATGTACATAGAACAGGTTTTGATATACTAGGTAGATATCATGTTTCATTTCTAGCATAGGTATTAGCTTAGGGTTAGATATATGGCTTCAGATGAGTAGTGTATTGGATGTCATTGAGTTAATGGGATATTATTTTGAGTTGGGCCAAAGTACATTGTATATATTTTATTTATTTCAATTACACTACATATGTATCAAGGATAAGATCTATCCAGATTTATTTATTATAAATTCATACTATCTGTTATTATTCTCTATTATATTTTATGTATCATTTAGTTTGTTTGTAACTTTTATATTATGGAACATGGGTTACCCTCTTGGTTCCCCATATCTTATCTATAGTTTTTGGTTATATCTATTATTTGTTATATATCCCATGGTATATGGGGAGGTGTGCCTGAGGTCATGTGGCATCACCATCTTAGTCAATATTCGAGTAGTCTAGGATAGGGTGTAACAATGTGGTGTCAGATCTTGTTTTTAGTTGTAATAAAGTCAGTTAAAGGCCAAGATAGAATGTTAGAACATAGGAGGTGGACCTGAAGAATTTCTATAGTGCTTGATTTTAGTTAAAACCCAAGTTACTAGGGAACATCCAGTGTCAAGATTAAGAAATAAATTTGTAGCAAGGTGTTTAACTAAAAAACTTAATATGATATGGATGAGACTCATAATAAGTTATATGGATCAACTAGGGGACAATTACATTATTCTTATATACAAATAGTATCATATTTAAAAACTGAAACATACAACTACGAGTAGTTTTTTGATGTACTACCTCATTAATATCCACTATTAATTAAATAAACATATAAAATATTTTATGTTTTCTCTAATATTTTATAAGTGTTCATTATATTAATATATATTGGAGGTTCATTGTTATGATTTAATTGATTAATTACTACAAGTGTTTGTTCGAGCACCATATGGAAATGGATTTAGGGGTTTTTTATTTTGAGTAAAATTTAGTTTTTGAATGTAAAATCATATAGTGGAATGAGGCATAGATAAAATGGTTTTATATATTGGTTTCAATTAAAGTGGCTCATGAATCCATATATTTTACAAATATTTTGTAACTTATAGGTTTTGGGAAAAAAATGAGAAAAATGATTTGGGAAATATATTTTAAAATGGATTTTGAAAACTGGTTTGTTTTTAGTAAAATACTGGAAAGGTTAGAGATTTTTGGGTTTTATGGTTTTTATTAGAAAACTCTTTGATGCAAAGAGGTTTTAAGAAAAGTTACATTTTTTTTGGTGAGATTAATTTTTTTCCCCCAGTTTTCAAAATAAGTAACTGATACCTATATAAAATATGTTTTCTTGGTTTTTAATATTTGAACTAAGAGTGTCCTGCATAATTTAGGCTCAATTAATGGGTTTTTAGTGTTAATATTTATTATATAATTTTATAAATGGGTAATTTTTTGAGTGGAATTTTTTGGATTTATATTTAGTAGGTTATTCATGTGGTTGGGAGAACTATAGGGTATAGATGGTTTCTGATAGATATTCCTTATGTTGGGGAGAACCATATGTTTATATATGGGATTTAATGGTGTTTAGAATTAATATATTCATTTTTAAACCATCTCTATGCTTTAGTTTTGTATAAGAATAGGGTTATCATGTGACTAGAATTGAGTAGTGGGAGTGGGTATAAATGGATTGGAGGAAAAAATTGTTGCTGGTATGGTAGAAATCACGGTTAGTTCATTAATAATCTTAATGATTTGGTAGCATAAGTTTTTATGAATAGTAATTTTAGTGTTTAGAGCACCATAATTGAAAAAAAATTGTTTTTAGTGATATAAAAAGATAATTTAGTGATGATTGGATAACCATGTTAGGTTGAAATTTATGGATGGGTGAACCTAAAGGATTATTTAGGTAAAGAATCATTATGTTGTGGGTTTTTTAGAAACTCATTCCAATATGTGTTAGTGAATTAAAAGGAAGGATATCCTTTCATTGATTTGGAGACTGGTTGGATTTAATTTTTTGGATTTTGATTAAAAGAAGGAAGTTTTGAGTATGTTAAAAAGGTATTATAGGAAATTTTAGAGATAAAAATATGGGCATATTATACCTGAAGTGAGTTCTCAGGTGGTTGGTGATAAAAAAACGAATGGGAGGTATTACAACATGGCATCGAGTACCTAGTCCAATACCATTGGTTTCTTATTGGAATAACCAGTGGGTATGTACCACTGATTTGGCCATTGGTTGGATGGTGGTCTGCCATTAGGTACCTGGTGAGACACTAGGTACTCAATAGACCCTAAATTAATTTTTTAAAAATGGGAAAGACCATGATTTCACAGTCACACCCCCTTATATTATACATTCATGGGTCTTGAGGAGGCTATTTTGGTCGTCCAATCTCCATTTTCTTTCCCCATGTTAGTTCCACTTTGATTATTCCTTAATTGGTGGTCGATATGAAGTCTCTTATCTTGTTGAATTAAATTAATATGGTCCCATATTATTGTTTTATCCTTTATAACATACCTAAACTAGTCACCAACCACTGGCCTGAGCCAGGTTCACCACGTGACCTCATGTTCACCTCATCTTACACTAGAGGTTGCTGACTAACAATGATGGGTTTAATAAACCATGTAGAGTTACTCTATCCTATAACATCATTTAAAAAATAATAGGCAAATAAGTAAACATTAATACAATATATAAGCATCAAATTATATCAATGATTTTATAGTATAGAGTATACCATAACAATATTATATCCATGCTATAATAAAATGTAAATCATGCATGTCATACAACCATATAACATATGCAATATCTTCTAAAGAGATGACCATATTTAAAGAAAAAAGAAAATTTCAAATAAAAAATGTAGACCCACACTGTCATGGCCTCACCTTAGACTTATATCAATAATCCCTCCAAAATCCTACAACTCACTCACCTATACTTGCTCCATCTCTTAGACTTTCATGATAAATATTTTTTTTATGTTCACTAAAGTTCCTGTGAAGGGTTTAAACATAAAAATTAGTAGGCCACCACCAACGATGTCCCTAATAGAAACTAGTGTATATGTGCATGCATATACCATATAAAAATCAAGTCATAAAACTCACAATTAGACACCTTTCACACTATTGGGTGCTCACATAACAACCCTAACTATTGAATCATACCTATTTCAGTTAGTTTCATAATAGGGTAATACTCCCATAGTTTTAACACAACATGAGTGTGAATGATCTATCCCCACTCATTCCAATAGGTAAGGTGAATTATCTATCACCAATACCATCTATAATGTGAATGATGCATCACCATAACATAATCCTAGGTGATTAATATATCACTAAAACACAATCCTAGGTGAATTATATTTCACCAAAACATAACCCCAAGATTAATGATCCACCAATATATAATAATCCATGGGTGGAAGATCTACCACAATAAAAATTACTATGGAAAACAATCTTTCATTGTATCACACACCCTAAGTGGATAATTTACCACTATAAAAATACCCATGGTGAATAATTCATCATCATATCACAAACCATGAGTGGATGATCTACCACCATTAAAATACTTATGGAAAATAATGCATCACATGATAAATGATATATCAATTCCAAAAAATCCCAAGGTGAATGATCTATCACCAAAACACAATCCCAAAGGTGAATGATGTATCATCGGGTGACTGCTGTATCACCATCCATACAATAATCCCCAAGTAAATGATGCATCACCAATATAATAGAAACATGGAGAATTATGTATCATTGGTTGAATGATATATCTATAATAAAAAATCCCACATCACTTTCAAGAGTGGATAAATTACTACCAGTAGACCAAACAAGGTTAGTGACACATCCCCAAAACCAAACATAAGGTGAATGATTCATCACCATAAGTATAAAAATATAAGTTAATGGATGATCACTATAAACAAAAAATTAATAAAATATCAAAGCTATAGTGAATTCTATATAACCTTAGGAATTTGTTCTACTGACCTAATTAATCTCTAGGATACACAATCCCATTAATTAATACACATAGTACCCATATTCATGGAACCCAGGTGATTCAAGATATAGATGGATGTTGTGATTATTGAAAATCTATTTCTAGGATGTTTAAAGTCATTGATGAATAGTATTAACCACATTTTGAATTTTATATATATCATATATAATTTTAACTTTCATATTTTGTGTTTATTAGACATAATATAAGGAAAAATTCAATTTTTCATATAAAAGAAGTATTTTTCAAAAAATGCAGTTTTTCCATATTTTAATGAAAAACCATTTTTAAATCCTATATTTGACACTTTTATATATTAAATTTCATAAAATTAAATTCCTATTTAGAATTAGGACATAAAAATTTAGTTTTGATAAATTTTTTGTACTTTTATGATAACTTTCATATTTTGATGAATAGTAAAAAATATTAAATTTTAATTGAAAAAAACTTTTTTAATCAAAATAATTTACAGTGTTAAATTATAAATTTGATTGGTTTTAAAGTATAATTTTTTTATTTTTTTATCATTTAATCCAATGTTGGTCATTGGAAGTACTTTCACCTTTTAATTAGACGTAAACACATGTCAATATTTCGTTAGTTTTTACTTCTTAAAAACCCGCTTTTTGGTTTTAACAAAGGGAATTAATTTTAAATTAATTTATGAAACTTATATATTTTTAATTTTAAAAAATGGATTCCATATTTGGAATCTTTAGTTCCAAATTGTGTAAATAGATAACTTTTATTTTTAGACATTATGAATAGTAACTTTAGTAAATATTTTATTTACCATGGTTAAAGGGTAAATCTGGTAAATCAGGGTAAAAAATAATATTATAATATTATTAAATTACCCTAATACATGTCCTAACCTTATTTTCTGATATATGTCCGACCATGTTCATCCATGGGTAGATTTTGGGACACCATGGAGCCACTTGTAAGTGAAAATGGAAGTTTATAAACATTAATTAAAGATAAAGAAAATGTAACATAAACATATATCTTTTAGTAAAAACAATTTATATAAGGTTATATAATTGATATCTTCAAATATAAATATTAATTATAAAGATAAAAATATTTCCTACATCGTGTTATTTTATTTATAAATTTTTGACATTAAATAATTAAATTTATTTATGACACAATAATGATGCAGAATTTTGATTATTAATGAAAGAATCAAATAAATGATATTATAAATACTAAAATAAATTTAAATTGAAACTTTTGATGTCATACAAGAATTTTATATGTGGATATGACATGATAGAGATGATTAAATGCATTTTTTTCTAATTAATCAAGTTGTTACGACTTTCAAAAGAACCATATACTAAATAGTGTCAAGAATGACATAAATGAGTTTTTAAAACAAATAATATTTTATTAAATTATATAATATTCCTTAAAATATAAGGTTCATCCAAAGGAATTAAATAATGTTATATATTTCATTAATAAACCACTTGAGGTTCTCTTAGTAGTTTATAGTAAGTTTATTAACCATATAGTGTAGGAATACAAGAATACATGGTAAACGTTAAACTATTTATCTAAGAGTTAAATATAAAATATAAAGTAAATATGATGACCTAAAATTGTCTAAAACCTATTGTTTGAGAGGTTTTCGACCCATCCTCACATTATACTTTAAATAAATTCATTTGGAGCTATTATAACCCGAAAATTAATTTATAATAAAATATTATTTCAAACTTTTCATAACTTTCCCCCCACCTCTCTTATAAAAGGGTACTTCCCCTTCTCTTAACTTTACACCTCCAAAGCCATTTGGATCAGCCAAAACCTACTCAAATATCCTACCAAATACCCTTAATTAAACCTAGAGACCTTTATTTTATCATAAAGACAACCTAAGGATCCCTTTTTTTCAAATCAAAAGGAAGCACTTGAAAAAGTGGTAATTATTTCATCACGTCTTTTAAAGTTATTTTCTTCTTAAAATTCCTATTTCTTTGTTATTTCCAAACAAAAATAGTAACTCTAGTAAGTTCTACATACTTAGATGTTATTATAAATATGGTAAAACCATATTAATTATTCTATCCATCCTATGAATGACAAAGTCACTATACGTGCGTACGCACGACTTACCGTCTCCACATCGTGGTGTAGTTTGTTATCCAACACTACATTATTTGGATGATTATAATAATGAGTATAATTAATTTAAATAATGAATATAACATCATAATTATTATTAATATATAATATACCATCCAATTAAACATCATTTTACCATCGACAGAATGATATTGTCGCTCATGCGTACGTACGACTTACCGTATCCATGACGCGATGAGATTCATCTTCAACGATCACCATTCAAGATTATATATATATATATTGATTAAGTATAATATATATGAAATAATATTTCTACTAGAATAATATATATTTATGTAGATAAATATATTTCGTTTACTTACTTCCATACTATACGATAAGAAAACAGAAACAATGTTCATGCCTACGTATGAACTACCGTATCCATAAATGGAGTTTCCATTTCATATATCTATCTATTATAAATATTTATATTATGAATATATATGATATTAAAATCATGTTTTATATTCAGTAAGTATTTAAATCATGATCTAAGTGATATGATCAAGAATAACAAGTTAAAACACGTACAATAAAGAAAGTGATTATTACCCAAAATGTTACTTAAACATGGAAATTATTATTAAATGGGTTGTATAAAGTCATAAATGAATCATAAATGATATCATAAATATTAATATGGTTCTATTATAATTTAATAACATACTATGGTCATTATATAGGAGGATAAATGTACCCTCGACTAAAGGAAAGTACAAGGTAAGGGTTAATTCCTCAATCTCAATATTATCCGAGATTGTTTATGTGTAAGAATTTAGTGAGAAATATTTATCACCTATGTCAATGTTTCATAAAAATGTTTTAAAAAGGAATATTTTAAGGTTTTTTATAAGTTAATATTTAGAAATATCATCATTTAAATGTTTTAATGATTTATTTTTCTAAATATTTTTAATCAATGTTCATATTTTCGAAATGATTTTAAAGATTTGTTTATATGAACATGATTGTTTTAAAATGTTAATTCCTTTCAAAAGTTTCAAAGTGGTATGAGACACTTTGATTCAAAAATCTCTTTTAAATTATTTCTTTTATAAATGTGTGAATTTTAAGTGATTTAACAAAAGGGGATATTTCTATCAAAGAGTTTTACTGATCATTTGCAACTACGTCAACATCCTTTACTAGATATTATTCTTGATTGAGGTTGATTTATTATAATAAAATCGTCCATATTTTATTGAATGAGTAATGATATGTTTGACTATGTATGTTCTCTTTTTATACCATTCATGGTTTATGGTTAAAGTATTGACATTTTGTATGATAGTTTTAATATGAATGATTATGTTATGTTTCACCTTTTTCAAATAAGGAATGCATTGGGCATAGTAAGTGAAGGGATGGGGATAATATATCCCCTTGATGAATTGGAAGGTCTCATGAGACAAACTAGTGTCTTGAAACAAGGTATCGACATAATATTTGTGAATGGTCTTGGCACAAGGCCTTGATGTAGTAGTTATTATGTCCGACATTATGTATTCCCTCATTATGAAATTAGTTAATACATGTGATTATTAGACTAGTAGAATATCCATGTGCATGTTTATATGGTAATGTTTGATTTATTTTTTCTATATCATGTTCGATTTTATGTTTAAAAGGCTGTTTTTTTAATTACACATATTTCATTAAAATTTTATAGCTTCTGATAAATTATTTACCTTTACTGAGCATCTAAGATCACCCCGTTCTTATGTTTTGTTTTCCCAGGATTCCAAGAAGTGTATTATGAATGATATGCATGGTTAAACTAGTGGAATAATGGAATTATCAAAGGATTATTTATGTTGTGTTTTTATGTGTAATGTAACATTCATTTATGTAATCTATTTTCCAATACTGCTAAACTGATCGGTTCATCGAGACTTGATTCCTTGTAATGATGCCAGTGTATTAAAATAATGCACTAGCTTCGGGATTTTGGGGTCATGACATTACAGTTGGTATCAGAGGAAGTTTATCAATAACCTTGTAAACTAGATTTATAAATATTCTGATTAGATAACATTACCCTAATATAGAATTTGAGGATTATTATAGAAGAAAATCCAAAATTATGGTAATGTCAATATTATGTGGGTTTTCTAAGAAATACATCCCTTTCTAGATACTACAAGTGGACATGGTTCTGGAATAGATTTACCTAGGAGTGAGAACTCTGACAAGGAGTTTCAGGCTTGACCTGGGGTATCCTGGTACATGACAATGGTCCTTATTGTGCACCTGGTTTGACACTATAGGGGGATATGTTTAGGATAATTCACATTTTCTTTACTAACCATTATGAAGATTGATGAGTAAATATGTCAGCAAAGAAACCATTTTTATGATTATGATACTAGATGTGTGAAAAACTTCAATTAATGTTGAGAATTTATATATTTTTTGGATTATAAATTATGATATGATCTAACCTAGTATATGTCATCATTTAAAAATGGAACCCATTAGAAGGAACGAGAACTCCAACATACGCATGATCCAAAGAGTAAGAAGGATCACATCTTTCATGGTCTAAAGCAAACATTTAGAATGGAAATAGTCTCCCATGTATTCTCATCATATTAAGAAATAGTATCATGTGTTAATAAGATAAGTAATGAATTCTATAAGTCCTATGGCTTTTAAGGGAAGAAAGATAAGAAGAGGATGGGAGAGAAAAAGATAGACAAAAGGAATAAGGGAAATAAGTATTTCCCTTCATGTGATAACTGTGGAAAGGATCAACTTGGTAAACTATTGAAGGGAATATGAGTTTGTTATAAGTGTGGAAAACAGGACACCAAGTTTATGATTTCAAGGGTAAGAAAAAGGTTTCAAATGTACAATGATTCATCTGAAAAGAGTTGGGACACTATGCGAATCAATGTCCCAATAATCAGAGTTACCCAAAATGATGCTATTAAATAACAATCAAGTTATGATACTACCACAGATGAAGAGGAATGATTAGTGTTTTATGTTGTTATTAAAGAATTATGTCATTTGAGCATTGTATCAATGATGTACTGGTTAAATGAATTATGGAAATAAATAAGGATTTTACTGCAATACTATTTCATTGTGGATTTGAGATTGTATAGTACTAAGAAAAGTGACTCAATAATAAGGTTAAACCTTTTGAAAAATATATGGCTGAGAGAAAGATAAACCTTAATATGGTCCTGATACTGAGGTAGTGATTTTGGAATACGAGATAATTGAGTTGGATAAATTATATTGGATATTATTGACTACCTCAAAACTAATTAATGGTTTGTTTATTCCATCATTGTTGGATATTACAAAATTTTTGGATTTAAGGAGTATATCAAATATTATATGTTTTACAGAAGGAATAAGGAAGTTCAAATAAGGTTTTATGGCAATTCAGGTTGTTACCATGTTTTAATATAATACATTATGAAGGTATTCACACGTTGTTATGTGATAAAAGAGATCTTCATTATGTTATGTTAACCTTCCTTATAAATTTTTGGATTGTGAATTTGGACACAAGTATTTTGGATAAGTCTAAAGGTTGGAATTTAGTAAGTTGAACACTTGATATTTTGTTTGAGGTTAAAGTATGATTTATTGAATAATCCTACCTAACCTTTTGGTTTTTATTAAACATTTAGATGATTAAGGTAATAATTTCAGACCTTATGATTTATCAAATGTGCTTCAGGTGTAAAAAAATCATTTTTGAATATTCATTTCCTAGTGTAAGGGATGAAGTGAAAATAGATCGAAGCACTACCAAATGATGAGAATATGATTATGATAGGTAATGAAATCAAGTATGTTTTCTTGAGTTCTTATCTAGATAGTAAATTAATCCATAATCTTAAAAAAAGAGTATCTAAAAAAATGTGTTATCCAAATACCTTATGTTTTGTTGAACCGATGATATTTTAAATCATCATAGATTGATGGCTTTGAGGCCCTAAATTTTACATTTATTGTTCACTTGTTTGTGATTGATGGCCTTAATCACTACCTATAAATATTTAAGTTTTCCCTTCAATTACGTGTCTATAATTTCCACAAATGTTCTCCTATTCAAAACCCTAATTTGGTGGTGTCTTTTTCATTTCCCTTTCCCTCTTATTAAGACTAAATTTTAGTAACCCTATTTCTGATGTGGGTTTTCGACAAAGGTATTTTCTATTTTCAACCTTTTATTTTCAAAGAACAATTTAAAGTTGTGAGGACACAATTTATTGAAGTAGGGGAGAATGTAACACCCCAATATTTCATAGTACGTTATCTCTTTAAAATAATTCAATAGCTCGCGCTACACGCAACATCGAGTTCAAGTGCATTAGGATTTATCAAAATAGCCATTTAAAAAGTGGTTATGTATAGTATTAACCACATTTTTTAATTTTATATATATCCAAAATAATTTTAAAATTCATATTTTGTGTTTCTTTGACATTATATAAGGACAAATTTAATTTTTCAGATAAAAAAAGTATTTTCAAAAAATGCAGTTTTCCACATTTTAATGGAAAACCCTTTTAAATATAATATTTGAAACTTTTATATATTAAATGTGATGAAATTAAATTAATCATTATAATTGGGACATAAAAATTTAGTTTCAATAATTTTTTTGTACTTTTTTGATAACTTTCATATTTTGATGAATAGTGAAAAAATACTAAATTTTAATTGAAAAAAACTTTTTTAATCCAAATAATTTAAAGTGATAAATTGTAAATTTGAGTGATTTTAATGTATAATTAGATTATATTTTTAACTTTTAATCAAATTTTGGTCATTGGAAGTAATATCAATTTTTAATTAAACGTAAACACATGCCAATCTTTTGGTAGTTTTTACTTCTTAAAAACCTGCTTTTTGGTTTTGACAACGGGAATTAATTTTAAATTAATTTCTGGAAATTATGTGTTTTGAATTTTGAAAAATGGATTCCATATTTTGAATCAGGAGGTCCAAATTGTGTAAATAGGTAACTTTTATTTTTAGAAATTATTAATAGTAACTTCAGTAAATATTTTATTTACCATGGTTAGAGGGTAAATCTGGTAAAAAAGGGTAAAAAATAATATTATAATAATATTAAATTACCCCAAAACATTTTCTAACACTATTGGATTATACATATATGCCCATGGGTATCCTTGCGTTGATTTTGGGACCCCATGGAGCTACTTGTAAGTGAAAATGTCACTTTATAAAAATTAATTTAAAGATAATGAAAATGTAACATAAACATATATCTTTTAGTAAATTTTTTTTATATGAGGATATATAATTGATATCTTCGACTATAAATATTAATTATAAATATAAAAATATTTCATACATCATGGTATTTTATTTATAATTTTTAGACATTAAATAATTAAATTTATTTACGACACAATAATGATGTAGTATTTTCCTTATTAATGAAAGAATCCAATAAATGATATTATAAATATTAAAATTAATGTAAATTAAAATTTTTAATCCCATCCACGAATTTTATAGGTGAATATGACATGTTTTTAATGATTCAATATATTGTTTTTGAAGTAATAAAGTTTTTATGACTTTTACAAAAACCAAATACTAAATAGTGTCAATATGGACATAAATGAGTTTAAAAAAAATACTATTTTATTAAATGATATAATATCCTTAAAAATATAAGGTTCATCCAAATGACTTAAATAATGTTATATATTTCATTAATAAATCACTTTATGTTTTATTGGTAGTTTATAGTATGTTTATTAACCATATAGTGTAAGAATGCAAGGAGACATGGTAAACGTTAAACTATTTAACTAAGAGTCAAATCTAAAAGATAAGGTTAATATGGTAACCTAAAATTGTATAAAACATGTTCGTTGAGAAATTTTAGACCCATAACCTCCTTATACTCTAAATAAATCCATTTTGAGCAATTAGAACCCGAAAATTAATTTATAATAAAATAATATTTCAAGATTTTCCTAACGTGCCCCTCACCTCTCTTATAAAAGGGTACTTCCCCTTCTCTTAACTTTACACATCCAAAGCTATTTGGCTCGGCCAAACCCTTATAAAATATCCTCCAAAATACCCTCAATTCAACCTATAGGCCATAATTTTATCATAAAGTCAACCTAAGGAGCCCTTTTGTTCAAATCAAAAGGAAGCACCTGAAGAAGAGGTAATTATTTCATCACCTCTTTTAAAGTTCTTTTCTTCTTCCACTTTCTATTCATTTGTTATTTCCATAATAAAATAATAAATCCAATACCTTATACATAATTATATGTTATTATTAATATGGTAAAACCATATTCATTATTATATCCATCCTATGAATGGAAAAGTCACCATATGTGCATATGTACGGCTTACCGTCTCCACCTCGTGGTGTAGTTTGTTATTCAACACTAAATTATTTGGATAGGTATAATAATGAGTATAATTAATTTAAATAATGAATATAACATGGTAATTATTCTTTATATATAATATACCATCCAATTAAACACCATTTACCATCTATAGAATTATATTTTCGCCCGTGCGAACGTACGACTTACCGTCTCCATGACGCGATGCGATTTATCTTCAACGATCATCATTCAAGAATTTTTATAAAAATATATATATTGATTAAGTATAAGATATATGAAATAATATTTCTACTGAAATAATATATATTTATTTATATAAATATATTTCGTTTACTTACTTCCATACTATACGATAAGAAAACAGAAACAACATTCATACGTACGTACAGACTCCCGTCTCCATGAACGTTGTTTCCATTTCATATATCTATCTATTATAAATATTTATATTCTGAATATATATGATATATAAATTATTTTTTTATATTCAGGATTTATTTAAATCATGATCTAAGTGATACGATCAAGAATAACAATTTAAAACTGGTACGATAAAGAAAGCGATTATTACCAGAAATGTTACTTTAGCATAGAAATTATTATTAAATGGGTAGTATAAAGCCATAAATGAATCATATATGATACCATGAATATTATTATGGTTTTGGTATAATTTAATAACATAATATGGTCATTATATAGGAAGCTAAATGTACCATCGACTAAAGGAAAGTACAAGGTAAGGGTTAATTCCTCAATCTCAATATTATCCGAGATTGTTTATATGTAAGTATTTACTGAGAAATATTTATCATCTATGTCCATGTTTCATAAAACTGTTTCTAAAAGGAATATTTTAAGGTTTTTTTGAAGGGACTCTTTAGAAAGATCATCATTTTAAATGTATTAATGATTTATTTTTCAAAATCTTTTTAATTAATGTCCATGTTTTCAAAATGATTTTAAGGATTTATTTATATGGACATGATTGTTTTAAAATGTTAATTCCTTTAAAAAGTTCCAAAGTGGTATGGGACACTTTGATTCAAAAATCTATTTTAAATTAATTCATTTATAAACATGTGACTTTTAAGTTATTTCACAAAAGGGATATTTCTCTCAAAGAGTTTTACTAATCATTTTCAACTATGTCAATATCCTTTACTGTATATTATTCTTGATTAAGGTCGATTTATTATAATAAAATCTTCTATATTGTAATGAAATAGTTATGATATGTTTGACTGTGGATGTGCTATTTTTATACCATTCATGGTTTGTGGTTAAAGTATTGACATTTCATATACATATTTTAACATGAATGGTTATTTTATGTTTCACCTTTTTCAAATAAGGAATGCATTGGACTTAGTAAGTGATGGGAATGGCCTACTATAACTCCTTGAGGAATCTGTAGGTCTCATGAGACAAACTAGTGTCTTGGAACAAGGCCTCGATATAATATTTGTGAATGGTCTTGGCATAAGGTCTTGACGTAGTAGTTATTATGTCTGACATTATGCATTACCTTGTTATAAAATTAGTTATTACATGTTATTATTAAATTGTTAGAATATACATGTTCATGTTTATATGGTAATGTTTGATTTATTTTTTCTATATCATGTTCGAGTTTTTGTTTAAAAGGCTTTTGTTTTTATTACAAATCTTGCCTTAAAAGTTTATATCTTCCGTTAAATTATTTAACCTTACTGAGCATCTAAGCTCACCCCTTTCTTATGTTTTGTTTTCCTAGGATTCCAAGAAGTGTATTATGAATGATATGAAGGGTTAATCTAGGGGAATAATGGCATTATCAAAGGATTATTTATGTTGTATTTTTATGTGTAATATAACATTCATTTATGTAATATATTTTCCAATACTTCTAAACTGATCGATTCTTCAGGACGTGATTCCTTATAATCATACCAATGTATTAAAATAATGCACCAGCTCCGGGCTTTTGGGGTCAGGGAATTATAGTGCTTGTCTGGAAACCATGCATAAGTGTCACATGTAGTCTCATTATCCTTCAAAAGTAGGAGTATACCATGTGCTGGTCTGGGTTTCTCATAATGTAATGGGAACCATGTAAAGTAAGGGGGCACCTTTAGGTTGAGATAAGTAAATGATATGCCACATTTTCTGAAGATGATGGTTGTGCATAAGTTAGTATCTTTTCTATAAATACCTATCTAATCCCCTTATTCGGGGTTAAAAAAATTTAAGAGAAGTATTATGGAGTTCTATCATTGTGAAATGTTGATTGAAGCATCTCGGTGAAGTAGTTGAGAGAATAATTTGGGTGAAGGTGTAGAACAAAGCAGTTGGGTGAAGCATTTTGGTGAACTAGTTTTTTCAAATGGGGCACATCGAAAGTAGTAGGGTGAAACTAATTTGGGATAAATTACCTTATAAAAGGGAGTTGGGTGAAGTGTAATTAGAAGAGGATAAAATATGACTTCGTATAAGTATACTTTTGCATAACCAAGGACTTTATAAAATCAGACTTGGATAAATCTAGTGACTTAGGTAAATCTAACCTACATGAAGCCAGGGAATAAGGTGAAATACATGTGTAGAAATTGAGAAATTCATTAGATCATTAAAATTGGCCATTAATGATGTAATTATCAATAAAAAATATTTTATATTTAGAATCTACCTTCAGGTTTATAAACTATGGCTCACTTTATCCAAAGAAGTGTGTAAGGAAGAGTCGATGAAAGTGATCTAAGGGAGGTAGTGCACTATCCCCAAACTAATTATAAAGGAAGTGAACCTAGTAAAGAGTGCCATAACAAAACAGTAATAATAATTAAAAACTAGTGAATCTTAGTGGATTTTTGTATGACCAATACAGTTTTGGTGTATGATGTTTGGACTATCCCTTAGTGGTTAACCAAGTAAGAATTATTATGTTCTATTTTATTTTTTTATTTGTGTGTTTTCTAAATGTGCATTATGATCAGAAAATTTTTACGAGTTCCTACCAATGTGGGGGAATGATTGTTTTTAAAAAAAAGAAAAAGGTGGCTCCCTGATTTACCCAACCCCTCTCAGGATGTCCCAAGGTATAACAAGTGGTATCAAATTGAGGTTTCAAGTGGTAAATCTTCTATAAAAAATTCATTGAGATGGATAATTCAAAAAATTATTAAGGATTTCCTCTATTTGATGGAATAAACTACTAAATTTGGAAGAACATAATGATGTCACATCTTTGATATCTCAGTCTAGATGTTCTTTCTACTAAATTACATGGGATTCAAGTTAGTGATGCGACCGGGTAACACATGAATGAAGAAAATAAGAAATGTTTGGATGTTGATGTCGAAGCTAAAAAATGCAATATTTGGAGATAGATCAGATCAGATTTACATGAAAGTGATGAGCTACACCAGTGGCAAGTACATGTGGGATAAATTATCCAACATATATTAAAGTGATAATATGGTGAAGGATTCCTTGTTATAGTTACTCCATAATAGATTTTATTGAAAATCAATCTGGATGAGAATGCAAATAGATTCTTCAACTGTATCACTAAATTTGTTGGATCTATTTGAGGAATTATGTAAGAGATAAATGAAATCAATTTTGTTATAAATATTTTTTTGATGGTTTACACCTCTATTAAATAAAAAATTTACATTTCTAGAAGATATGGATTCATTAAAATTATCTTTAAATGATATTTTAATAAATTTTGTGGATTATGAAATATGATTTAAGCCACAAGGGACATAAATTCATGAAATTAAGGAGTTTTAATTTAAATACATGGAAAAAATGACATATATGAAGGAAATAATGATTAAGGGGATCTAGATGATGGAATTATCTCTCTTGTGGCTAGAAAATTCAAGAAAAGATAGGTTATATTCAAAGGAAATATACAATTTCCTTGTTTATTGTGTGTTAAAGTTGTCCATATTATATCAATGTAACCAAGAATATTTTTTGATGAATAAATTTAATTAGAAGTTACATAAAAGAAATGAAGAATCACCCCTTCTAGAAGAGATTCCAAAAGTGAGAGTTCATCTGGAATAAAATTTTAGAGAATTTTTTTTGTGACTAAAAAAGAATATGATAATTAAGACTATCTAGAGGAAAGTGAAAAAATTAAAATCTAATATAAAAGATTATTTTATGATTATTGTTGAGAAGTAATAACTTAAATTGGAAAAAGTTGATGAAATTGAAGGAGTAGGTGATCTCGAGGTAGAACTTGAGATATCTCTTGAATAACTTGATATTAAAATAAAGAAAAATTTAAATATTCACAAAATTTTAAAATAATACTATGAGTATATGGATCATATTAAATAAGAGAATAACTAAGTGAAAGAAGAGTTAGATAATTAGAAGTCTAGTCAGGTTAAATCATAAGAAATTTTTATTTTCAAACTAAATATTGAAGAATTGACTATGTTGATCAATTAACATAATGAAATCCTAAATGGGATATATAAGAAGGTTGAGTATCCTAAAAAAGAGGTTATTTCTCTAAGAACTAAACATTAATCAATATTGAACTCAAGTGATTCATAGAATAAACTACACTTCTAGAGGGTCATAGATGGAGAATTGATAGAAAGGGTAAAAAAAGGCTATGAAGGTAACATTTTGAAGGAACACAAACCAATATTTTTGGGTAAAAGTGGGATAATTTGTGATTTCGAGACAAAAAAGTAGCAAAGAGATAGATTTGAATAAGGGAAATCATAAGGTTGGTAATTCTAACATTAAACCAAAGTCATAAAATGTAATGACCTAGAATTTACATGTATTTTTTTTAAATAAATGGGAATTTTATGAGTCCACGAAAATTTACGGCGTGTGATTCCGAGGCCCGGAGTGCCCAAAATGAATTTTTGAACTTTATTTTGTTTACGTTCATTAAATGTGCGAGCGGGTTTTTCTAACTTTTAAACCAGTGCTTGGAATTGAAATCTGAGGGCACCATTGAACTCGCAGCGCCAATATTCTATTGATAATACTTTCACCTCGACGACAGTTGGTTGAGGGTGAAAGTTGTTTTCTGGGTTTTTCATGAAAAGAAGAAAATAAAATAAAGTGTGTAAAATTTTATTTTATTTTGTTTTGAAACTCCCATGTGGAAGTTTCACAGGTGGGGACCACTTAAATTAACCTCCCATGATAGGTTATGGTGGTGGGGACCACCCAAGGCATAAACCTCTTGAATTCACCTCTTAATGAGGGAGAAACCTCTAAACTCCCTCTTTAATGTGGAGGAGTCTCTTGAGATTCCTTCACATTAATTGCACCAACGCCATGCATTAATTTTGCCAACATGTGTGTGTGTGTGTGCCAACATAATTTTTTTCTTAAGTTAAATTATATTGGAACCTCTTTTTTTGGTGGGAAAAGGAGAAAGAGAGAACTATTTTGAGAATCATGGAGAATCCCATCCTCCAATAAAGAATGATCTATTTGATGAAGAACGCCTTTGACTACCATCGAATGAGCCCGAGATCAGAGGCGTGTGGTGGTCACAACGAACACCGATATCTTTGACTTCCTCCAATGTGGGACATCTTTATCTATGTTGAATCTAAGTCCGTACGTCCTTCTCGCACCAACATTAATGAACAATCCAAGGTAGGGGGTTATTATTAAATTCTTGAATTCCTTCGTTTAATTTCCTCATTCTTAGAAAGCATGGTGAACATGGATCAACCAAAACGAGTTGATCCATGATTCGTATTGAATTGAAGAGTTTTTCGTTCTTGAATCCTATTTTTGTTGAGCCACTTGCTACTGCTCTAACGTGGAGGGAGAGGGACGAACAAACATGGCCCGAACCCTCCACCATTCTTCCTTATTGTGTTCTTCACAATGGAAGAGAGTGGCTTACACCACGACGACGAACGAAGAGAGAGGACGGATAAACTGGCTGCCGACGAAGGTACGACGCCCTGCCATCCACGAACGATCCGCCGGCCAATCTGCTGCCTCCGTCCATAGATGAGGCGCTACCCGAGTCGCCGCCACCCTCTAAGGCTAAGCCGCAACCCGAGATGTCACTGCCGTCCACAGCCGAGCCTCCACCCAAGCCGCCGCCGTCGATCCGCCGCCCGCGAACTCACCACTCGAGCTGCCGCCACCGCCCGAGGCACTACCACGCCTCCCGCTGCCTCGCTGAGCCACCCACGCGGTGCCCCCGGGCCGAGCCTCTCTCACGGTGCCCCTCGGGCCGAGCCGCCCTCGCGGCACCCTCCACGGCTGAGTCGCCCTAACGACACCCCCGTGCGGCCCTCCAAGGCCCCTCGTAGCTTTCCGGACCGCCTAGTAGGCCAAGAAACCTAGCACGGGCCGGGCCGGACCCAGCGGGTCGGGCCGGGTTGGCCCGGTCGGGTCGGACCGGACCCGGACCCGCTACGACCCATTTACGCTCTTTTGGCCATAACTTTGGCACCAGATGTCTGTTTGATGAACCGTCAACAACACTGGAAACCCTAAAGTGAAACGGTCCCTTTGGTATACCCATGGTCGGGTTGGATTGAGCATGAATCCAACCGGGCCCTTGGGACTAAAAGGCTAATAACTCACAGACCGGGCGTCCGATTGAAGCACCGTCTGTTGTGTTGAGACCCCTATGACGTGGAAAACATTTGAAATAATTATTTGTGGGAGATTGTGGTAGTTGGAGTATTGACCAATGGCTTGGGGAGAGGACTCTCCCAGAGATGAGAAAGCCTTGTGCGGAAACCCAGTAGTTGGCTGTGATGAGAAGAGTGCTCCTAGCGATCCTGTGTGGGTCAGATCCTAGCGATCCTATGTGAGTCAGCTCCTAGGGATCCTGTGTGGGTCATCTCCTAGCGATCCTATGTGGGTCAGCTCCTAGTGATCCTGTGTGGGTCAGCTCCTAGCGATCTTGTGTGGGTCAACTCCTAGCGATCCTATGTTGGTCAGCTCCTAGAGATCCTATGTGGGTCAGCTCCTAGCGATCCCATGTGGGTCAAATCCTAGAAATCCTATGTGGTTTAGATCCTAGAAATCCTGTGTGGTTCAGCTCCTAGCGATCCTGTGTGGTTCAAATCCTAGAGATCCTATGTGGGTTAGCTCCTAGAGATTCTGTGCAGGTCAGCAGTACAGCCTCTTAACAGACTAAGATTATTTAGTAGCTATAACTAATAATCTCTACTACTGTACCTAAGTTATACCCGGTGTGAGCTGAGTCAGTATCTCTATGTTTCCTCATGTTTGAGATGGGTATACTTCATAACTTAGGTATATGTATGGTCATATACCTAAGTAGGGTTGAAAGTTGACTTTATGCTTTGAGGTTTATCCTTTGTGGATTTTGTGAGACCTTGAGGGTCTCGGGGTCCCTAATAAGTATCATTATGCTCACCCCTACACAGGATATTCCTACACCTTATTGTGTTTGGTGCGAACGACATACATCATTGATTGAGACTGAGGGCACCAGGATTAGATGGTGCCCAAAGGAGGACCTTACCATGAGTCAGTACACAGAGGAGGCGGATAGACGTGGGGTGCTGAGGAGGCGATCTGTACCTACCCTTCAGGTAGGAACCTCAGAGGATGACATAGAACATGTCTTCCTTTTTTCTTCAGTTTACTTGTACTTTCAGTTTCTTGTACTTTCCAATTGGGCTTGTAATCTATCCCCTTTTACTTACTATACTCACTCTATCTACTATTCAGTTTACTTGAGTTCATATATTGCTGAGTGCTTGGTTGCATGTGCTTATAGGTTATAAAGGCAAAGCCTTCCCAGTTTTAGGGATTACGCCTTTCGGTGCTAGTTGCCAGCCCCTGGCCTATGGAAGGCGGACTTGGGGTAGTCACAGCATGGGCTCCGGGGGATGGGTCCTGAAAAATTGGTATCAGAGGAGTCAGTTCTACCACAAAACAATGGACTCTGATATTTCTTTTTAATGGAAATAGTGTTAAGTGTAGTGAGTGTGGTTATCAGTTTAGGGAATCCAGTGTTGGTGCTGTGGTCAACGTATCCATACAACAGGACCCTGACTTCTGATTTCTGACTAAGTGAATGAAAACACTGATTACGTGTGTGTTTTAAAGAGTTTTCTTTGTGATCTCTTGAGTCACCTCACTAGGTATAACTTATTGACCGTGGCTCACTTGTAACTTTTCAGGATGCATCCACACAGACAACCGACTAGGGTTCCAAGAGTAATATGCACTGATAGCCCATTGATCGATGAGGCCTTAGTGCAGGGCCCTATTCCGGTAGAGGCACCAGTGGTACCATTACCCGTTGGGCCACCGATGTCACCAGCCCTAACAGTAGAGAGTGCACACTGCTTGAGCGTGTTGCACGAGTTCTAGTGCCAGAATCCACCCAGGTTCAGGGGAGGGATAGACCCACAAGCGGCTGAGGATTGGCTGGAGGCCTTGGTGAGAGTCTTCCGATTGGTAGGGGCACCAGCTAATCTCATGGTGATCCTTACTACCAGCCTTCTACTGGAAGCAGCAGACAGATGGTGGATCTTGATGCTCCAGGTTCACGACGAGGTGACGCTTCTCTGGGAAGACTTTGAGAGCCTGTTTTGGGCAGATTTTGTCCCAGTGACTCTTTGCATAGTGCGAATATAGGTGCTTCTTCATCTGCAGCATGGTAGCATGACTGTAGCTCAGTACTTAGTGAGGTTCACCGACCACTCATGATACTCCACTAATATTGTGCGAGACCCTATCTTTAGGGACCAAACCTTAGAGCAAGGAATCAGGCGAGAGATCAGGGCTTTGATGATCTCACTCAGCATCCCGATGCAGGTGGGGGTGTTAGAGAGAGACCTGTTAGTGGAGAGTTTCCTTTATGAGCAATCACCAGTAGCGAGATCCACCACCTGTCGTCATGTAGTAGAGTCTTCTACAGCTGGCAGAAGGCATATGTTACAGAGGTCCAAGAAGACCATACCTATAGGTGGATGACCGCATGACTCAGGATCGGTTGTGTGGGGTACCCGAGGTAGAGCCAGTCAAAGCAGGAGAGGGCAGTGTTACACATGCAGCGGGCATGGTCATATGGCTCATGACTGTCTAACCCTCCATACGGATGATCAAAAAACTGTCAAAGGACCGCCCGGGTAGATATAGTGGTTCGACTGAGGAGGTTCGCATAGAGCAGGCGGACGTGGCAGAGGAGCTGGTCATGCAGCTGGTGGTGGGTGACAATTCGATATTTTACTGCTACCACCACCAGGAGTTCCACCCCGACTGCAGGGAGCAGGTGGATAGGTGAGAGCTCAGCTCCAGGAAGCCGAGTCTTACGATCATGGTGCTATGGAGATGATAGAAGGTATGATCTGTGTCTACTCCACCTTAGATTCAGTTCTTATAAACACAGGTGTTAGTCATTATTTTATTTCCACTGCCCTCTTTCGGAGCTTGGAGATTCTGACGGAGCCGTTGGCTCGATCCTTATGGCTAGAGACTCCTACGGGAGTAGATTTGATGATTACGCATTGGTGCCGGCAGTGTGAGCTTACTCTAGGAGGCGAGAGCTTTGGCTGGGATCTCCTAGTAGCAGCGTCGAGGCCTTACGACGTCATATTGGGTACAGACTAGTTATCTATAGTCCATGCTCAGATATACTGTATTGGGCACAAGGTGCGGTGTGTCCGCACAGATTGGACCAGGTTTACCTTCACCAATGAGAAGGGAGCCTTTGTAGTGGAGGATGAACTTTCCCGGAAGAGGGTGAAACCGATCACTCATTAGTTGGCTAGTCTTACTCTCAGAGAGGTTGATGTGGAGAGTCCGAATTATCCTGTAGTGGTGGATCAGTATGCAGATGTATTCCCTGATGATGTCCCAGGTCTAACTCATTTCAGAGAGGTGGAATTTTACATTGACTTGTACCCCAGGATGACACCGATATCTACACCAGCATATCCGATGGCTCCCGTGGAGCTTCGTGAGCTGCAGGTACAGCTAGAGGACTTATAGGGGAAGGGGTTCATCCGGCCCAGTGTTTCACCTTGGCCAGCCTCGATTCTATTTTCCAAGAAGTCATATGGGATCTTGAGGCTTTGTGTTGACTATTGGAACCTGAACCAGGTGATTTTAAATAACAAGTACCCACTCCCGAGGATTGATGGCCTCTTTGATCAACTGAAGGGAGCACGGTGGTTCTCAAAGATAGACCTATCACCAGCTTAGAGTACAAGACGGGGATGTGCATAAGACAACCTTCAAGTGTCGGTATGGCCATTATGAGTTCTTGGTTATGTCATTTGGTGTAACCAACACTCCAATGGTGTTCATGGGACTCATAAAAAAGATCTTTCATCCATAGCTTGATTGCTTTGTAGTAGTCATCATCGATGAAATTCTGATATACTTGGCTACTGAGGAGAAGCATGCCTATCATTTACCGGAAGTACTAGACACACTCTGAGAGCACCAGCTTTATGGTAAGCTCTCGAAGTGCCAGTTCTAGATCTGAGAGGTTCTCTTTCAAGGAGATGTCATCTTAGAGGCATAAGTTTCAGTGGATCCAGCGAAGACTGAGGTGGTACTTTCTTGGGAGCCACCCAAGAGTGTGATGGAGGTACAGAGTTTCATGGGTTTGGATCGATACTACCGAAGGTATGTGCCAGACTTCTATGCAGTTACAACACCACTATTATCATTGATTAAGAAGGGGAAACACTTCTTTTGGTCAGAGAAATTCCAATAGAGTTTTTAGGAGCTAAGGATGAGGCTGACTAGTGCCCCCATCTTGAGGCTTCCAAAGGAGGGTGTAGGGTACGTAGTCTACTACAACACATCAGGGACCGAACTCAGATGTGTCCTAATGCAAGAGAAATCATTTATTACATATATTTCTCGACAGTTGAGACATCATGATAAGAACTACACTACCCATGACCTGAAGATAGCAGTAGTGGTCTTCGCCTTGAAGATGTGGCAGCACTATCTGATGGGTGAACATTTTACAGCGTACTCTGATCACAAGAGTATCAGGTATATCTTTTCTAAGAAGGACCTGAACCTGATACAACATCTTTGGCTTTAGTTCCTCTAAGAATATGACTTCGAGATAGTATATACTCTTGAGAAGAGGAATACTGTTGCAGATGCACTCAGTGGGAGGTCTGGAATACAGTTGCTAGGTAAGGCGACAGATCAGATGGGTGCTTTGTAGATATCCTTTGTGGATAAAGATGGAACATTTTTCCTTCAGTCTCTTACAGTCACTCTCCCACTTCTTAAGTGAGTCAAGGAGGCATAGCATAGGGATGCTGACAGCGAGGCCCGTCGTGCTCAGATATCCACAGGACTTGCACCGGATGGATTTTCTGAAGGTGGGGAGCACGTCATCCTCTTCAGAGGACATACCATGGTACTGATGTCACTTTAGGAGGAAGTGTTGAGGTAGTTCCACACATCCCCTCTAGCGGTACATCCAAGAGTGGAGAAGATGTACCAGGGTCTCCAACGACAACATTGGTGGCTGGGAATGAAGAAAGCAGTTGCAGAGTTTGGCTCTCAGTGCCTCACTTGTCAGTAAGTGAAGGTGGAGCATCAGGTACCAGTAGGCTTGGTTCAACCTTTGGAGGTCCCAGAGTCGAAGTGGGATAGGATATCCATGGAATTTGTGACATGACTTCCATGTACATCCAGAGGTCATGACTCTATCCAGGTGATCGTCGACCGACTCACCAAGTCGGCCCACTTCTTACCGATCAGAGATCAGGGTTCAGTAGAGAGCTTGGGAAATCTCTATGTGTAGGAGATTGTGAAGCTACATGGAGTACCCTCGACGATTGTCTCTTATCGTGATACATGTAATAAATCCCGACTACAGAAGGGGTTTCAAGAGGATTTCCAGATATAGCTTCGTTTAAACACCACCTTCCATCCTCAGATGGATGGTCATACTGAGCGGACCATTCAGACCCTCGAGGACATGCTGCGTACTTGTGTCCTCGACTTCAGTTACAGTTGGGATGATCACTTTCCATTGGTGTAGTTTGAGTACAACAACAGCTATCACTCCACCATTGGAACAACACCTTTCGAGGCATTGTACGAGCGACCTTACAGATCACCCTTGTGCTGAAATGACATAGGGGGGTCAGCACTAGTGTGACCCGAAATGGTATGGGAAACCATAGAGAAAGTGCAGATCATACAGGAGCGAATGAAGACTGCACAGATCAGGCACAGGTCTTATGCCGATAGGAGATGGAGACCTCTGGTGTTCTATTATGGTGACCATGTCTTTCTATGGGTCTCACCTCGACGAGGTTTGCAGAGATTTGACCGAGGTGGAAAGTTATCTCCAAGGTTCATCGGATCTTTTCAGGTCCTCAGTAGAGTTGGCGAGGTGAATTAACGCTTAGCTCTTCCACCTCAGTTGCACTGGGTGCATGACGTCTTCCACGTATCCCAGCTGAGGAGATACGTGCATGACCCTTCTCACATCATCGACCATGGAAAGCTGGACATTGATGATGGGGTGACTTTTACGGAGGTTCTAGTAGAGATAGAGAACCGACAGGAGCGGGTCCTTCTTGGATGGTTGATACCTCTGGTGCGCATTCGCCGGCAGCACAGGAACCTCAAGGAGAGCACATGGGAGCGGGAGGCTTAGATGCGTGCTCAGTATCCCCAATTATTTAACTAGTGATGAGTTGTGTCTTACAAGGGAGTAAATCCTTGAGGTGGGGAGAATGTAAAGACCCTAAATTTCCATGTAATTTTTTTTAAATAAATGGGAATTTTATGAGTCCGCGAAAATTTACAGTAGGTGATTTCGTGGCCCAGAGTTCCCGGAATGAATTTCTGAACTTTATTTCGGGTATGTTCAGTAAACGTGCGAGCGGGTTTTTTTAATTTTTAAACTGGTGCTCGGAATTGAAATTTGAGGGCACCATTGAACTCACAGCACCGATATTTGGTTAAGAAGACTTTCACCTCGACGACAGTTGGTCGAGGTTGAAAGTTAATTTTTGGGTTTTTTGTGAAAAAAAGAAAAGAAAATAAAGTGTGTAACATTTTATTTTATTTTGTTTTGAAACTCCCATGTGGAAGTTTCACAGGTGGGGACCACCT
Source organism: Viscum album (assembly GCA_963277665.1). Classification (NCBI taxonomy): domain Eukaryota; kingdom Viridiplantae; phylum Streptophyta; class Magnoliopsida; order Santalales; family Viscaceae; genus Viscum; species Viscum album. The sequence goes on along the minus strand of OY728128.1, from coordinate 703,116,890 downwards.
GATCCAAACCTCCCATGAGAGGTTATGGTGGTGGGGACCACCCGAGGCTAAAACCTCTTGAACTCCCCTCTTAATGAGGGAGAAAAATCTCAACTCCCTCTTTAATATGGAGGAGTCTCTTGAGCTTCCTCTAAATTAATTGTGTCAACACCATGCATTAATTTTTCTAATATGTTTGTGTGTGTATGACAAAATAATTTTCTTCTTAAGTTAAAGTATATTGGCACCTCTTTTTTTTGGTGGGAAAAGAAGAAAGAGAGAACTCTTTGGAGAATCGTGGAGAATCCCATCCTCCAACGAAGAACGCTCTAGTCGATGAAGAATGCCTTCGACTACCAATGAACGAGCCCGGGATCGGAGGTGTGTAGCGGGCACGACGAATGTCGATATCTTAGACTTCCTCCAACGTGGGACGTCTTCATATACGATGAATCTATGTCCATAATTCCTTCTCGCACCAACGTCAAAGAACAATCCAAGGTAGGGGTTATTATTAAATTCTTGAATTCTCTCATTTAATTTCCTCATTCTTGGAAAGCATGGTGAACATGGATCAACCAAAATGAGTTGATCCACGATTCGTATTGAATTGAAGAGTTTGTCGTTCTTAACTCCTATTTTTGTTGAGTTGCTTGCTACCGCTCTAACGCAGAGGGTGCGGGCCAAACAAACATGGCCCAAACCCTCTGTCATTCTCATTATTGTGTTCTTTGAGATCGAAGAAATTGGCTTACACCACAATGATGAACGAAGAGAGAGGTTGGCTAAACTAGTCGCCGGAGAAGACACGATGCCCCGCTGTCCACGGCCGAGCTGCCGCCTGAGCCGCCGCCGCCGTCCACGGCCGAGCCACCGCCTGAGACGCCGCCACCATCCATGGCTGATTCACTGCCCGAGCCGCGACCACCGTCTACAGTGGAGCCACCACCTGAGCTATCGCCGCCGTCCATGACCAAGCCGCCGCCCGAGCCGCTGCCGCCGTCCGCAGCCGAGCTGCCACCCTTGACCTCACCACCCGAGCCGCCGCCGCCGCCCCATTCCCACCGAGCCACCTACATGCCCCCCAGGCCAAGCCGCCCTCACGGCACCCCCAAGCCGAGCCTCCCTCATGGTACCACCGGGCCGAGCCTCCCGCGCAACACCCCCTGGCTGAGCCACCCTCGCGACATCCTCTGCGGCCGAGTCCCCCTCACGACACCCCCCACCCCCGTGGCCCTCCGCAGCCCCTCGTGGCCTGCCAGACCATCCAGCGGGCCGGGCCGCCCAGCATGGTCCGGGTCGGACCCAGCGGGTCGGTCCAACCGGGTTGGACGGGACCCAGACCCGCTACGACCCATTTACGCTCTTTTGGCCATACCTTTGGCACCGGACATCCGTTTGACGAACCGTCAATAACGCTGGAGACCCCAGAGCGAGATGGTCCCTTTGGTATACCCCACTAAGATTTTGGATAAATTTAAGGAATAGTCAGGTTGGATCGAGCATGATTCCAACCGGGCCCTCGGGACTAAAATTCTATTAACTCATAGACCAGACGTCCGATTGACGCACTATCTATTGCGTTGAGACCCCTATGACGTGGAGAACCTTTGAGATACTTATTCATGGGAAATTTTAGAAGTTGGAGAATCGACCAGTGGCTTGGGGAGTGGACTATCCCAGAGACGAGCAAGCCCAGTGCGGAAACCTAGAAGCTGGCTGTGATGAGAAGAGTGCTCCTAGAGATCCTGTGCGGGTCAGATCCTAGAGATCATGTATTAGTCAGCTCCTAGAGATCCTGTGTGGGTCAACTTCTAGTGATCCTATGAAAGTTAGATCCTAGAGATCATGTGTTGGTCAGCTCCTAGAGATCCTGTGTGGGTGAGCTCCTAGCGATCCTTTGTGGGTCAGCTCCTAGCGATCCTATGTGGGTCAGCTCGTAGCGATTCTGTGTGGGTCAGCTCCTAGAGATCCTTTATGGGTCAGCTCCTAGTGATCCTGTGTGGGCCATCTCCTAGATATCCTGTGTAGGTCAACTCCTAGTGATCCTGTGTGGGTCAGTTCTTAGCGATCCTATGTGGGTCTGATCCTAGTGATCCTGTGTGGGTCAGCTCCTAGCGATCCTGTGTGGGTCAGCTCCTAGAGATCCTGTGTCAGTCAGCTCTTAGCGATTCTGTGCAGGTCAGCAGTAGAGCCTCTTAAGGGAGTAAGATGATTTAGTATCTATAACTAATCATCTCTACTACCATACCTAAGTTATACCTAGTGTGATCTAAGTCAGTACCTCTGTGTTTCCTCATGTTTGAGATGAGCATACTTGATAACTTAGGTATATGTATAGGCATATATATTAGTAGGGTTGACAGTTGACTTCATGATTTTAGGTTTATCTTTTGTGGATTTTGTGAGACCTTGAGGGTATTGGGGTCCCTACTGAGTATCGTTATACTCACCCCTTGACGGGATATGCCCGCACCTTGTTGTGTTTAGTGCAGACGACGGATAACGTTGATTGACTCTAAGGGTACCAGGACTGGATGATGCCTGGAGGAGGACCTTATGATGTGTTGGTACACAGAGGAGGTAGACGGACGTGGAGTGTTGATGAGGTGATATATACCTACACTTCAGGTAGGAACCTCAGAGTACTACCCAACAACTATATTCCTTTTTAATCCAGTTTACTTATACTTTTAGTTTCTTGTACTTTCCAGTTGGGCTTGTATTCTGGCCCCTTTTACTTACTATACTCATTCTATTTACTATTCAGTTTACTTGAGTTCATATATTTCTGAGTGATTGGTTGCATGTGCGTACATGTTATAAAGGCAATGCCTTCCTAGTTTTAGGTATTATGCCTTTCGGTGCTATTCGCCAGCCCCTGGCCTATGGAAGGCGGGCTTGGGGTAGTCACGACACGGGCCCCGGGCGATGGGTCATGACATAAAAAGTTCAAATAATGATCTTTTTGAAAAAGTAAAATTATATGGATAATAATAACCCATGATACTAAAATAAATTTCCATAACCAAGGTGATATAAAAAGTTTGGGATCATGTGGAGAAGTGTAGGATAAAATATTTTTCCTCTTATTATGTGTTAATTCTTGGGATAACTTGGCAACACTGTGTTATACTATGAAGAGTAAAGAATTTATTTGATTGGGGAATCTTCTAGAAGTTATTATAGACTAATTATGACATACCCTTCATTGAATAGAAGAAATAACTTCTATATATATTGTTTTCATTGTCTTGACTTTGGGTATAAAGTTGTTGGCTATGGGAAAAGAAGAAGCAGAAACAGTAACTACAAAGCTTAAATGTAAATGAATAAAATCCAACCAATAGAAATACTTCTAAAAATAGGTACTATCAGTTTGAAAACAAATATGAGTATGATTTCACTAAGTAAGTTGTGGAGAAATTGGAGAGGCCATTATATGCCTCTACTAGACCAGGTATCTCCTAGATGGAAAAGAAGAGATTGAGAAAGAAAATTTGGAAGAAATTTATCTCTATGAAATGAAAAAAATAACACCTATATTATTTATATAATGTGTGTAACACCCAAATAAATTAGTTTAAAATAATAATAATCTCTACATCTTGCTTCACATTTAATATCGATCTTTAAGTGAACCACGATATACTATAAAAATATTATTATTTAAATGTAAATATTATAACCTAGATGTTGAATTGATGAAATGAATAGGAATAACTAAATTATGAAAACTATATATAAAGGTTTTATATAATTCAAATGTATTTATTAATTCATAATAAATAAGTACTCATTTTTCAATAAATTCATCTCATGATTCAAATATATGTTTTCTTCAAAAATAGGTTTAATTGAATTTTTTGCATAGATATTATGATTAATTTATAAAATTTTTAAAAATTATATTTGCGGAAATTAGTATCATTTTTTAAATAAATAATTAATATTATATTAGTTTCAATTTTTTATATTTTTTTGAAAATATTTATTTTTAAGGGAATAGTGAAAAGTACTGATTTTTGTAAAACTGTCATTTATTTTTATTAAATCAAGTAATTTAAAAACCCCACTATGTTTTGAATTTAATATTAAAGTAAATTAAGTAACTTTTAATTAAAAAAAATATAATTAATTACATATGAATCGATGTTGTTCTTGATTTTGGTATAAGTTTATAATTGGTCTTAAAAACACATTTTTCTAAAAATTATTTTTCGTTGCGTTTTATCCATTTATATTAAAATTAATTTCTACCACTTAAAGAAATTTAATATTGAAAATTTAATTATATATTTGGAATCAACAGTATATTTTTTTTAAATATATCCCTTTTATTTTTTATCATTATGTATAGTAGCAATGGTAATGATTTGTCACCTCAGTAAGGGTAAAACAAGTAAAACTTGGTTAAAAATACGGGGTAAGGCTTTAAAATATCTCTAAAACATACCTTTATTCTAGTGGGTGAGTTTTTTTGATGAAATATATTTTTAAGGAGTAAAATAATTTATTCTAAAACATTATTTTAAATTTTGAAACCCATGGTTGACTTTTATGAATAGAAATTATATTTTATCCAAATTAAAAACAATTTTTGAGTCTTTAAATTTAATGGTATGGTTGGAAGGAACCATTCAGTTTATATTGATAAAAAAGTATAAAAAAATTACTTTATTTATTATACAACCAAAAAAATTCATCTAAATAAACTTCTTACTTTATTTCAATGTGAAATGATTTTTACACTTAAATCAAGTGTTTTCCTAAAAACATTTTTTCCTGCATCTTGAATACTTATATTAAATATAATTTATTCCACCTATAGATTTTGAATATAATAAAATGGATTCTAAATTTGGAATCATCATTTAATTTTTTTTATAATTCCCATTTCTTTTTTTTGCATATAAATAAGTTATCTTGGTAAAAATCTATGTTATCATAGTTAATGATAAATTGGGTTTAATGGGGGTTTAACTAGGATATAAGGATTAAGATGTATCCAAAACTTACCTAAATGTGATTTTTTGATTTTATTTCAACCCTATAAAATCATATATATTAATTTGGTGTTATTTTGTGATAATTTTCATGATTATGATATATATTATATTTAAATATTTTATGTAATTCCAAGTGTACCTTTTCCATCACTTATAAAAGGACACATCATCTCCTCCCTTATTCACATAATTTTACACTTTTATATAATCCAATATATACCCTAATACATTCATAAAATCCCTCCATTCGTTCTTTATCTTATATTATTCTCTTATGACCATCCTAAGAAGCTTAAAGGTGTAAGCCAAAGGAGGCCTCCTAGAGAAGATATGCTCATATTTACCGACTCTTTCAAAGTTTATTTCTCATTCTACTTACTATAAATATTTTGTATCCATACTAACATAATGAATCAGGTATCATAAATATACCAATATTTTATTATTATTATGGGATAACCATTTTACACCTACTTTCCATCAAATGGGAAATAAAATTATCGCTCGTGCGAATGTGTAGACTACCACCTCCACATGGAAATGCGATTCATTTTCCATCACCACCTATCATGGACAGTTATAATGATGAATTTAATAAATAAATATGATATTTATGATGTAAAAATAATTATTTTATTATAAAATATTATATCCTTTCTTTTCCTTTTTTCTCATTAGAAAATGGAAGTATCGTTTATGCGTATGTACAAACTACCGTCTCCTTGAGAGATATATTTCATTTTCAAAATATGAATTTTTTAAAAATTAATAATATTATATATAATGAATATACATGATACTTATTTCAGGAATAATATTTTTTAAATGTTATATTAAGATTATACCTTATATTTTTTACTCATTCAGTCTTTATAACACTCTTGTTTAGGTCGATTTTACCACCTACATGAGTTATGTTATAATATTTATGACAGGAATGATTAAAAAATGTTTAATACTAATGATATTAAGTAATAATATATTATAAATTAACTTATTAAAATTATTTATATTATGAAACCTCAACCAATATTAAAGGACCATAACTTTAGAAACAAAACATACATGAGAAACAAAGAATTTAACACCCAAAATGGCGATGTTAATAGATAATTTTTAATAAATGGGTGTTGAAATATAATAACCGGATCATATATGATATTATAAGTATATATTTGGTTATTTTATATAAGTTTAATAATTCCAAATTTATTATACAAGAGGTTATATCACTTATGAATCAAGTTAGACTTAAGGTAATGGATTTCTAGTCTTAATTTCCTTTCATTGCGACTTATGCCATTTTCAACACATTGTTTATTTTGTGTGGCTTATGAACTCACTTATGGATTTATTTTATCATTAATTTAATAAAATATAAGTTTTTTACTAATACATTTCATGTTTTATTCTTCAACATCTTTTTATTTTTAATGTTTAAAAAACCATAAGGGATTTTTCTGTAAAACATTATTTTAATGTTTCCCTTGGAAATTTTTTCTCCTCCATGCACATGTTAATCAAATGTTTCATGAATGTTATTATTTATATTTAAAATATTATTAAAGATAATTTTCAAATAATTATTACCTACTTTACAAATTATTATAAGGAATTTATTCAAATGTTTTCCATATGACTAACTTTTGACTTTTTACAAAAGTGTGTAAATAATGTTATCCTTTAATGCATACAGAATAGAAAAAATTCTACACCACCATGAAAAATATTTTCTTTGAAGTTTAATTTATAGTTTTCCATTTTTATTTTAAAATAAATATATTTTATTAAATGTTTAGAAATTTTTATGTAAAATGTTATCAAAAGAAAATGATATTTTTCTCAAGTTTTAAAAAAATGCATTGAACGTCATTTTAAGTTTATTTTAATATAAGTCAAAATAAATTGATGAATATTATGGTTTAATGGGAATATACTAAAATGATACCATCCTCTATATCACCCTGTATGGATTATGATCATGATGTTCTATTTTTGATCGGGGGGAAAAATTAACTTTTCACATGAAAATTTTCAAATATGGATATTTATATTGATTATGTATCATATTTATTATTAAGAACTTTAATATTATGAATTAATTAGACTTATTAAGTGATGTAAGGGACATTTTATATCCCTTAAATGCATTAGTAGGTTTCATGAGACAAACTATTTTGTGTTTTTATTGTGTACCTGCCTAATTATTAATGATGTTTTAGCATGAGGCCTTGTATGTATACTTATGATGTCTTAGAACAAGACCTTGATGGTATTATTATGATTTAAAACATTAAAAATTCCATAATTATGAAATAATTTATTTTTGCGTATTTTATTATTAATGTTGTAATGTCATCCATGGATATATTCCTCTTTTATGATAATAGTTATACGGAATATTAGATTATTGTTTATCTCTACCATATTATTAATAATTTCTTTATTATATGATATCTTATATTTTATTATTTACCTTAATGAGAATATAAGATCAATATTTATTATGTTTTAATTCCCCTAGGATACTAATAAGATATATATGAATGATTTCATGGATATACTATATGAAATAATATAGTTCTCACTAGAATTGCATATTGTGTTTCATGTTTAGAAATGTAATTTAAGAATCAAGTTTTTATATAGTCTCCAAAATATATTAAAATATTTGATAATATCAGATACAATATCGTGTATCTTGGGACAATATAATAAGATAACCACTAGATCTAGGTTACCGATGTCTAGGCTTTATACTTGATATCAAGACAAGATTAGTATAACCCTTGGGAACTATATTTAGGAAAAAATAGATTAGTGAATATAACCCTATGATAGAATTTATAATAAAGTATAAGAATATTAAAACATTATAAAAATTTAAGTATATAGTATGGTTCTTCCTAGCGATGACATCCCTATCTTGATACAAACAAGTGGATATAATCTCTAACACATATCCCCCTAGGAGTAATAACCATAAAAAGTATGTTTGGAATTTAATTTGATCGTCACTAGTGCATAATGAGTGGGAATAATACTACACACCTAGCTAAACATTCTCGAGGGATATGATCTAGTTGATTTATATGATCTTTATAATCCATCATGAAATATTTGAAAATATTTTTATGATTTGAGTATATTCCCAAATATATTATTCTTACGATTCTAAGATTATCTAGGAATAAATTCTTTATTTATGTTATTTATTACACCATATTTTAAATTATAAACTACAATTCATAATTCTATGAGATAATATAGTGTATTACTTTTTTTTAGAAATATTTATTGATTGAAGGAATGTAAAACATGTCATAACCTAAAATCAATGTAGTTATTTATCTCACATGAAATTAAACATGGCTGGTGTGGGTTTTAAGAAGATTATGACTATATTAGGATAGTTAAAATCGGTTATGACCAATAACCATGACCATATGGAGCAATATATTTCTTCACAACATGATTTGTTGATGTTGTCCACTTCTTGTGATATAAAGCTCCATACATTAAAGGAAATACTAATATATTGATAGCTAAATAGTGGATCAAGTCCCTTGAAAAGATATTTTTTGATTTGAGAAGTAATGAATGGGAGAAGTTTATTCTAGTAGTGTTATGTAAAGGGAGAAGCTGATTAATGGTGTTCATTGATTCAATATACAAAAGAATATGAGGAGATGGAGGGAATTTAAAAGAAGTATTTTAAGAAGATATTCTTAAAATAATAATTTCCTTATGAGGAATGAGATGATGTGGAAAGGAAATTACTCAACATAAGACAAATGGAAGAGGAAAATATTATTGAGTATGAGGGAAAATTTACATGATTATCAAGACATTCTATGGAAAATGTATGTAATCCAAAAAGTAATATTAAACATTATTTTAATGGGAATAAGTCAATCCTATTAGGAGAACCATCCTCTCAAATGTTTTCATTATATGATAATATGATATCAAGTTCCAGAAGGATGGAGAAATAATCCAATTCATATATTTTCAAAGGAAATAAAGTGAATGAGGGGATGACTACGCACAAAGGAAAAATAAACGATATGAAAGAAAAGAAGGGAAGGATATAACTTTCATCATGTGATAATTATGGAAACAAAAACCTTGGTACATTCTTTAAGGTAATGAGATTTTTATTCAAGTCTAAATATAAAGGAAATAAAGCATGTGAATGAAAAGTAAATAAAGGAACCATCAATGTCTAGTGTTTCAAATGTAAGGAGATAAGGCACTACACAAAACAAAATACCCCAAGAACCAAGGTAATTTATCTCAAAAAGGATAAGGGATAAATTCCAATCATATAAAGTCACTACATATAAAGTTTAAATACCTTATATTGTGATACCATGTACTTTGATCCAAGCCTTAAATTTAGAAAACGGGTCATTTGATTCTAGATCTTTAGTTTTTTTCCATGTTTTCCAAATAAATTATATATTTTCTTATCACTTTGAGAAGGTAGTTTTAAATCAAGGCTCCCAGTGGAAAACTTAATGTAACAAGGATATATCAGTTAGTTCCCATTATGACACATAAACATGCCCGATTTGAAAATATGATTATTATACCTATGTTTGGATTTAACATAATCTTAATTTTTATATTTTAATTAGTTTTAAGGATTTAGTAATTAGTAGATGATGTATAAACTAATTTATGTTGAGTTAGTAGTATTATAATTTAAATTATAATGTATTATAATATTTAAATGGTTTTTATTATTTATGTTTTATGAATTAATGTATTAATCCTTCACAATAAGGTCTATTCATATTGAGTATTATCTTAAATTATTATAATAATTTTTTGGATAGGTGAAAAAAATTGTATTTGTTTTATATATCTTATGATCCATTAAAGGTTTATTTTCTTCTTCAATCAGAAAAAATCATCTTTTTCATTCATCGTTAAAATCAAATGTGGAAACTAATTAAAGTACTCAATAAAAAAAGTTGAAAGAAATAAATGAATCACATTTTCTCATATTCTTTATCCTGATAGTAAAAGAATACCTCAACTATAGTAAATGATCTTGAAATAAAAATTTTATCTTATTACCTTCATTTCTAATGAATTGATAGTCTTCTTTATCCATTAATGATTTATTGTTTGTGTGGTCATTAAATATCTAATGATCATGTAAATTATCACCATCCATTAATATTTAGAAATTATATTTCTCCTCCATGTCCATTTTTTCACTTCCTATTAATTTTATCCTTATCTGGTAACTATATTATGTGTTATTTCATACAACCATTATCTTTCTCCTTAATGTCCATATTTAAAACAAAGGTATTTTCAAATATGTGACCCTTGATTAGCAAGATAAAATAAGAATTAAATTGTTGGTATGAATATGAATAACCATATTATGAAACATATTTATAAAGGTTTTATATAATGAAAATTCATTTATTAATTCATAATAATTAAATATTTTATATTTAGTAGTCATTTTATGCTTCAAAATATGTTTTCTCCAAAAATAGTTTTTATTTTATTTTGTGTATGAAAAGTAGAATTAATTTCTAAAATTTTTAGAATTATTTTTTTAGTAAATTAATATTATTATTAAAATAATAAGTTAAATATTATCTTAGGGTTATTGTTTGCGATTTTTTCGAAAATATTCATTTTTAAGTGAATAGTGAAAAAATATTGATTTTTTTGTAAAACTATCATTTATTTTCATTAAATAAAGTAATTTAAAAATAAAATTATGTTTTGAATTTAATTTTAAAGTATAATAATTCTATTTTAATTATAAATAATATAATTAATTACATAGTAATCACCATTATATTTTATTTTGGCAAAAGTTCATTTTTGGGCTTAAAAACACATATTTCTAAAAATTGTTTTTCATTAAATTTTACACATTTATATTAAAATTTATTTTTTAAATTATATAAATTTAATATTGAAAAAATTAATTCCATATTTTAAATAATTAAGTTCAAATTTTTTAATTATTTTCCTTTTATTTTTGGTCATTATGAATAGTAACGATGATACTGATCTGTTACCTTGATAAGGGTAAAACATGGTTAAAACTATGAAGTAAGGATTTAAAATCTCTCTGACACTTACCTTTATTCTTTTGGGTGAGTGGTTTTATACCAAATATATGTTTAAGAAGTTAAATAATTCTTTTTAAAACATTAATTTGAATTTTGGAACCCATGCTTGACTTTTATGAACAAAAATTATATTTTATCTAAATTAAAAACAATACTTAGGTATTTGCATTTAATGGTATTATTTGAAGGTTAAATTAAGTTTTGGGTTGATAAAAAGTTCTAAAACCTTACTTTTTTTATTATTTAACTAAAAAATTCTTGGAAATCAACATCTTAATTTTTTTCAAGGTGAAATGTTTTTTATGCTTAAATATAGTATTTTCCAAAAAAACCATTTTCATGCATTTTATGTACTTATATTAAATTTAATTTCTAAAAACTATAGATTTTTAATTTTATAATGTGGATTAAAAATTTTTAATCCTCAGATATATATTTTTATAAGTCCCCTTTCATTTTTGTGCATGTAATTAAGTTATCATCGTGAAAAGTTATATTATCACGGTTAAAGTTAAATTGGATATAAAGGGGGTTTAACTTTGATATAAGAATTAAAATGTCACAAAAAATTGTATAAATATTATTGGTTGAGTTTAATATAACCCTATAACATCTTATATATGAATTTTGGGACATTTGATGAATCTTTATATCATTATGATATATATTATATTTAAATCTTATATGTAATTCTAAGTATATCATTTCCCTCACTTATAAAGGGAACTTACTCTCATACCTTATTCAAAAAATATGATCCTTATAGATAATAAAATATCTACATTAATACCTTTATAGATTCCATCCCTTAATTCTTTAGTTTCTAGTATTCTCCTAAGACCATCCTAAGAATGCTTAAGGTATAAGATGAGAGACGTCTCCCAAAGAAGAGGTAATCATCTTTATCGACTCTTTCAAAGTTTATTTACTCTTATACTTAATATAAATACTAATATAATGACTCAAGTAAAATAAATTTTATGATATGTTTTTATTATAATGTGAAAACCATTTTCACCTCCTTTCCATCAAATGATAAATGAAAGTATCACTCATGCATACGTGTGGACTACCACATCCACATAACGATGCAATTAATTTTCCATAACCACCTCTCATAGATTGTTATAATGATATATTTACTAAATATATATTATATTTATGATTTAATAATTATTTTTAAATGATAAAATATTTTCTATTTTCTTTTATTTTTCTCATTAGAAAATGAAAATATCGTTCATGCATACTTACAGATTACCATCTCCATGAGTGATATATTTCATTTTCAATATACACCTTTTATAGATGCTCATAAAATTATATATAATGAATATATATGATAATTATGAAATTAATAATATTTTTTAAATTTTATATTAATATCATACTTTTTCATTTTCTTACTCATTCAATTTTATACCACACTCATGTTTAGGTTAGTTTTTCCACCTACATCACTGATGTTATAATATTTATGACATGAATGATTAAATAATATTCAATAGTGGTTAAATTAATTAATAATATGATATAAATTAAATTATCAACATTATATATATTATTAAACCATGATCAATATGAAAGGACCATAACTGTTGAAACAAAACATACATGAGAAATGAAGCAGTTAACACCCAAAATGACGATATTAATAGATAATTGTTAATAAAAAAGTGTTAAAATATAATAAGTGGATCATATATGATATTATAAGTAATTATATTTTTTTTATAGATTTATAATAAATATGAATTTATTATAAATGAGTTTAGAGTTTTTATGAATCAAGTCAGACTTAAGGTAATGGATTTATCATCTCTTTTTCCTTTCAGTGAAATTTATTCCATTTTCACCACATGTTTTATTTTTTGTACTGTATGGAATACCTTTTGGATATATTTTATCAATAATTTACTAATATTAAATTGTGTTAAAAATCTATTTCATGTTATTTTCTTAAACATCCTTTAGTTTCAAAAGTTATAAAATTCATAAGATATTTTCCTTTAAAACCTTATTTTAATGTTTTCCTTTCAAAATATTTCTCCTCCATATACATGTTCATAAAATGATTCAATAATGTTATTATTTATGTTTTAAATATTGTTTAAGTTCATTTTAAACTAATTTTTAACTTCTTTATAAATCATTAAAAGCATCATTTTCAAAAGTTTTCTATAAGACTCACTTTTGACTTTTCACAAAAATGTGAAATGAATGTTCTCTTTGAATGTATACAAAATGAATATAATTTCTCACCATCATGAAAATTATTTTCTTTGAAGATTAAATTATAGGTTTCCATGTTTATTTTGAAATAAATTTATTTTCTATATATTTTGGAAATTTTTATTTAAAATATTATCAAAATAAAAGAACATTTTTCTCAAGTTGTCAAAGAATGGTTCAAATTTTCCTTTAAGATTATTTTAATCTATTTAGACATACTTTCATGAATTTTATAATTTAATAGGAACATATTCAAATGTTACCATCCACCATATCAATATAAATGTATTATGATCATGATATTCTATTTTTTATAGGTAAAAAATATTATCATTATGTATGCTAGTTTTTAAATATATATATATTTATATTGATTATGTATAGTATTAATTATTCACCCATTTATTATGAATAATTAATTATACATAGTAAGTTATGGTAAAGGACCATTATAGACCCGTCATGTATCAATATGTATCATGATATAACCTAGCCTGCATATTTAGTGTGTGTCTACCCAATTATTAATGATTTCTTAGCATGAGCCCTTGACAACATATTTATTATGTCTTGGAACAAGACCATGATAGTATGATTATGATCTTAAAAATTATACATTCTATCATTATAAAATCAATTATTGTTATCCATGTTATTATTTATGTTATTATGTCATCCATGGATATATTCCAATTTTATGATATTAGTTATATGAAATATTTGTTTATTGTTTATTTATTCCATATTATTAGTTATTTATTTATTATATGATAAATTTTATTGTACTCTTTCTGTTAATAAGCCTCTAACATCACCCTTTATTATGTTTTACTTTCCCCAAAATATGAATAAGGGGTATATGAATTATTTCTGAGATATACTCGAAGAAATAATAAAGTTCTCACTAGAATTTTATGTTGTATTTAATTTCTTGAAATTTAATGTGAGAATAATATTTGTATATAGTCTCCTGAGATTTTCTAAACTATTTAATACTATTATATATAACCTATTGTATCTTGTTCCAAGTAGTAATATTACTACTAGCTTGTCGTTACTAGTGTTTTGGTGTTACATCATGTTCATCACACATGACTAGAAATGTAAATCTCTTAAAAATGTGAAAGGTATAGTTGATAGAATAATTCATTTTGAAAATGATGAATTATTGAAGATAAAGGGGATTAAAAATACCCATTTGGTATACATTAATATAAATAATACCAAATTACTCCTTATGGATGGTTTATAACACAAAATTCTATGTGGGAGTTAAATTTGTGAATCCATTACTGAGGTTATATTTAACCATAAAAGGTGTTTGATCAAAGGAAGAGATGAAAACTATCTTATAATAGGAAGTATAACTAATGGTAATATATACTAGGTGGAAAGTAATGAAAATAAACATCACCTTATAGTGGCTGAATAAAAAAACTTATAGTATCATAGGTTAGGTCACATACTCCAAAAAAGCATGGAAAATTTATCTAAGGTAAGAGATTAAATGGAAACACCATGTTTGGAAAGATATCATGAACATATATATGATGAAAAAATGTGGTAAAAAATGGTATGAAATCCTTATCAACTAAAGAACAGGAGTTCATCTAATATTCTTAATCTATTCCACACTGATGTATGTGGTATTATGAGTATATATAGAACATATGGAGAAATATATTTCATTATTTTTATAAATTACTATAATGTAATTACTTATACCATTGTTATAAAAATAAATAGCAAGGTCGTGGTATATATTAAGAGGTAATTAGGAAGATTCAAAAATGATATTGGGCATAAAATTAACATATTATGGCCTTAAAATGGAACAAAGGTAACCTTTATAAATTTGTAGAACTATGTTTTGAAACATGAAATAAATCATTAAGTTTCATCCATGAGAACCCCAAAACAAGATGGATTTTTTTTGATTAGATAAATCAGATGGTGAAAAATATAGCAAAAAAATTACTCATTGAAGATTTAATTTCCCACCACTATTGGAAAGAGGAAGTAAAAGTTGTATTGAACACTCAAAATAGGGTATTAATAATCCCTGGGAAATAGAGGACCCCATATGAAATGTGGTATATAAGGAATCCTTCATTGAAAAATTTTCATGTATTTGGAAGTAAGTGATACATCCTAAAAAATAAGGATATTAAAAAAAGTATGTTGATGCTATAGATGAATATGTATCTCTAGGATACTCAAAAATTAACAATACCTAAAACTTCCACCATAATTGGTTGAAAAAAATAATATAGATCAATGATGTAATAGTCATTTAAGATAATAATGTAAATAACTCTAAAGGCACAAAAATTGATGTTTTTTGTGATGAAGAAGAGGAAAAATATATAGTTGGTATAATTATAAAATCTATATAGAGTTGTGATAATGATAAAGACTTTGAGGCTGGGTCAAAATATGAATTTATTTCTAAAAAGGGAAATATACACCTCATTGGATAAGCATGAGAAAAAAGGTGGATACATCCAATATAATTAGTGATAGATATACCCTTACATAAATAAGAAGAATGAGAAATGTAGAACATACTGATTTACTATAAATAGTGGAATCAACCTTATTTTAAGAAGCATCAAAAGTGAATGATGGGTTAAATCCATAAATTATTAATTAGATTAGATTGATAAAAATAAGGCTTGGGAGATTGTTGAAAATCCGTAAAATCATAATGAGATCTAAAAAAAGTGGATCTTCAAGAAAAAATCTAATGAAATATAAATGTGATAAAAATAAGGTATTCTTAGTTTATAAAGGATGTGCACATATTAATGGAATTTATACTAAATAAATATTTTCACCAGTATCCCAACTGGAAACAATCAAGATATTTTTAGATATTTCAATCAAAAGATGATATAAATTTTATTATATGGATGTCAGAATTAAATTCATAAATGGTGTTCTCTAAGAAGAAGAATAAATTGAAAAACCCATGGGATTTCATATTATAAATTATGAAATAGAGGTATTCATATTGAATAAGGATCTATATGATCTAGAGCATGCACTATGAACATGATATACTCAGATAGATTCATATTTGAAGAAGATGTAATTAAAAAGAGGAGGTGTCAATCAAAATCTCTATATGAACACTTCCAAGGAATACCTATTTATGGTGCTTCTGTATGTTGATGATTACATCTTTAGTTTAAGTAAATAGAGATATATGGAATAGATATATAACCACATGAAATTAAAATTTTAAATGTACATGATTAGTGAACTCTCATACTTTATGGGTCTATAAGTGATACAAAATAAGGAATACACTTTAATATATTAGAAAAAATATGTCAAAGAGTTTCTGAATAACTTCAAGATATATGGTTCCTAAAAAAAATAAAGACTGTTATTGTAGTTAGAATAAATATTAGGAAGAATTTGGATTGGAATTATGTGGATCCCACCTTATATTGGAGTATAATAGGAAGCTTTCTATATTTTACTACAACATGGTAGAATATATTCTTTAAAACATGTTTAGAAGTTAGTTTCTAGATTAATTTGAAGTAAGATAATCTCATAGTAGTTAAACTAATCATGAAGTACATACATGGTACTCTTAATTTTGGATCTCTTTGAGGAAGGAAAGGATCATTAATTATCTGCATTTTTCCATGTTAACTGGGACGATGATGTGGTGGATTAAAAATCCATGAGTGGTGGAAAATTATTTATTAGTAATAAATATATGAGATAGTTGAGAAATATACAATAAAACACTTCACTAAGAATGAAAAAATAAAAATATATATCTTTTTCTAAGTCATGCACTCAAATGTTGTGGATGAAACAACAATCGATAGATATTAGTGAAGAGGTGAAGTAGTCAATAGTGATTTTCTATAATAATAAGAAATAGATTAATCTAAAAAACTCCAGTAAAAAACTCCCATACCAAAAATATTGATATCATACATTACTTTTTTAAATAAATTATAGAGCAGGGAATGGTCACATTAAAACATGTTGGAACTATTAACCAAGTGGAAGACATCTTGACTAAGCCACTGGCCACTTTGGTTTTTTTGGGAAGAATTGATTAAACCTCAGTGTTTAACCACCTCCATCAACTTAAGGAGGTTCAAATATTTTCTCTCTTCCCTTTGGTTTCTATTATTCTTTCTAGTGTGTTTTTTGTTTTATAAGTGTATTTGGATTTTTTAAAGGTTTATAAATTATTTTGAAATTATATGGAGAATACCTTGAATTAAGGCGAACAAAAAGTGGTTTTAAAGATGAAAAACTCCATTCCTAATGAATAATATCTCCCCCAAAAAGAGTAGATTCATATATATAATCACACATTTAGGGGGATTTTTATGGTATGAAAGTTATAGGGAGATATGCTCCACATGGAATAGAGTTTATTCAAGCTAGAAGACATGGGTAGTTCTAGAATGAGGGATTTCATGAGGCATTGAATACTCTCTTGAACTCTTCTTTTCCACATTGATCATTCCTCTTATAGACTTAGAGTGGTGGATGTGTTATTTCAATACATTATAGGAGAAGCAAGAAGTGTGTGATAGATTAAATTTCCCTTTGGAATTCTAATAAAACCAACATTAGAGAATATCATAACCAAGGTGATTCAATATGAATATAATTCTTGTGTTTTTTGGTGATCCATTTCTATGTTATTAAAGGTGATTGATTCTAAAGGGAGATAGATTAAATTGAAAACTATTTCCAAAGTTTTCCAAATTTTTTGGAGTGAAAATAAATGGGAATTTGAGTGTTGATTCTGAAGAAATGGATGGAGTTTACTATATGTTTTTCTAGGAACCATGTGAAAGTCTTACATGAAAGTCACATAGGATGATATGGGTGTTATGAAAATATTTTAGTCTTACACATGCTAATCTCAATGCCACACAAAGAAAGTAGGCATCATGTAGGTGGATATGGGTGAATGGAACTCCATATTTTTCAAAGATAAGGGTTAAATAAATGTGGGGGTTTTATTATAAATACCAATCTAATACCCTCATTTGTGGTTAACAAAATTTGAGAGGATTAAGGAGATCTATCATTATGAAACATCATGTAAAGCATATGGGATAAGTAGTTTTGTGAATTATCTGGGTGAAGGTGTTGAGAAAATTAGCTGGGTAAAGTGATTTAGAAATGTATTTGGGTGAATAATATTTTATGAATAGGGAATAATGAAGGTAGTAAGGAAAACCTAATTAAGTGAACATTACTTATAAAATAATGTTGGTAAATCTGAACTCTGGAAAATCTAAATAGGGTTAATCTTAAGACTTGTGTGAATCATACTTAGGAGAATTTTTAGACTTGGGCTAAGCATACTTGGGAGAAGTTAGTGAATTGCATAAACTACCTGAGTAGAAATTGAGGAATTTATTTATTAATCAAACTCATAATTTAATGAAGAAATTATCAATTAAAAATAATTTAAATTAAAAAGTGACTTTCAAGTAAAAAAATAAGGAAAAATTCATCTAGAGGAGTGTGTAAGGAGGAGTTGAAGGATGTGATATACTGGAGGCAGTGTGTTATCCCTAAACTCATTGTAAAGAAAATAAACCAAGGAAAAAGTGACCAAGACTGAACAATTGTAATCCAAAAAACTAGTGAATATTAGTCGATTCTAGTATGACTGACACATTATTCATATATTATCCTTGTACTAGTCCTTAATGGTGAACCAAGTAAATATTACTATGTTATATATTATTTATTCATTTCCGTGTTTAGTGAATATGTGTTACAATCATATAGATTAAATAAATTCCTACCAATATGGGGAACATATCATTTTTTCAAAATAAAAATTTTACACCTTGATCACCCCTCCCCTCTCATGGAATCTCTGGGTATAAAACATATACTAATCCAAAAAATTTCATAAAAAACTTTTAAGTCCTTACCATCACCCAACTATAAGAATCAAACTGTATAGGGAAATTTTCATACTAATGTTCCATATTGATGATATATCACCACTTAGCCTATCCAATACATGAATTATCATCTTCAAGAATTGATCAATAATTCTTTAAAAGGATCACAACTCAATTTATGGACATGGATACCCCTCATGGTTCCATTCCTTAAGTATCTCATCACTTCCTCCAAGGAAACATGGACATAAATGATCATGTTTTCAATTAATAACTTTTAAGGGATATATTATGATCTAAATAAACCATACCCATATTCAGAGAATAAGAAAACCAAAGACGGATCCATTTTGAGTCATTATTAATCTCTTAATTATGCCCACATATCAAGAAGTTAAACCAATAACAATCCATAGGATCACCCCCAACCATCACCCTAGGTGAGCATCACATATCAATATAAGACCTCCCTAGGTTTTAAATCCAAAAAACCATATATATATGGACTCATTTGGATTAATTACCATTTATTATAGCCTCTCACTTATGAAACATAACCATTATTGGCCACATAATATTTTATAACACTCAAGGACTCAATATGAGTTTAACAAGATTCCTTAGCCTTTGATAACATAAGGGAACCGACTCATGATTCCATATTATGTCACTCACATCCACTTATCCTTGATTATAGTCCATACAACATACACATATCCATATTAAGAGGTAATATTAGGCACTACCTACCTCAAATATTGAGTTTTCCCCATAAGTATGCCTAATCCATCCTTAAAAAAACTTATCCAAGCCCATATCACACATCAAACACATCCAAGGGTCCTTATCTCTATTGAGAATAAAATTTAATCATTTATAAAACACTAAAAACTTATTAAACTCAACTAATCTATAATTAATATAATTAATCATAATCTAGAAATACCTCACTGGGAGATACATCCTCACTGAAACCTTGAGCAACAGAGTGTGGATCACTCCTAACATACCCCTAAGTACACAATCAACCAAAGACGAAAAACCTAGTCTCAATTCATCAATTTAGCCCATAATAACTTGAAAAAAATCCAAAATAAATTAGGTTAGTGACTTATATTGAGTTAAACAATATGAAACCACGTGTATTCAACCTCTTAGGGAATTCTTTAACACTCAAAAATTAAATCCTTCTTGAATTGATACAATTCCACCAAGATTTAGTGGAATTTCCATAAAATCCTTAATTATAATCTAACCAAAACAAGAGAATAGTGAGAATATAATAAATAAGGTATAAATAGGGGAAAGTTTCCTAAAGATGTGAAATGATCCACCCTAGACACTATAGACTCAAGGAGGATGAAGAGGTGAAAGGGGAAAAGGAGAGGACAAATTCCCTTGCCTATCATCCATTCCAAATGAAGAACCTCAGGTTGGGGTTTAATATAAAGTGTTATAACGACCATTATAACCACAAAAAATTAGAACCTAAGATCTATCAAGTACTAGATAGAAGGAACTAGCCACCCTATGTCTCTATTTAGGTGTCACCCTCCCTAGAACCCCACTAGGTACTCAGTTCCATCCAACTGGGTACATATTGTATCACTGTATCCATCGGCCTGCATTATTAAACTCTCAAAACAAAATATTACACTTTGGGCCTCTACCACTTAAGATACCACCTCAAAACATACTTTTAATCATTTAAAATTCATTTACACATGCCAATTCCCAACTCAAATTGGTAAATTCAAAAGAGTCTCAATTCCACTTTTATTGGAATAAATATTTTCTTTGAATCCACCATCACTCACCAATGTGGGCCATTATAACCAACCTACCACAACACTTTTTATCCCTAATAATTCTATATAAGAAACTTTCATGAATCACCTTACTCACCAATATCATTTTCTTGATCAAATTTCCAATACCCCGCTAGCTATGGTCATGCCGACACTGCACCCAAACCAGTGAAAGTACTAAATACTCCAAAAACCTCTATCTATAGCATATCATATGTGTTAGTCATCCTTGAATTATGTGCACTGATCCTTATTTACATCATCATGATAAATCATATGTGAAATGCACAAGCCGATACCCCTCCACACCGAATATCTCCAAATACCTTGATGACCCACACATACTTGGAGTCGACTAATTTCACTAGCTGCATGATGATTCCCCACTCTTAATGGAATTATTGAATTCCTAATCCAATATCCTCTTGCAAAAAAATAACATCACTGGTATAACTAAGTTTTTTCCCATTTAGACCTAAAACTGATCATATCTAAAAATTAGATCCATGTTGTATCACACTAAAGACTACTCAAAACACAAAGCCTTTCTACATTTCACATTTCATAATACTTTCCTAGAAGTATTACTATTCCATAGACATGTTCACCATACCAATCCATTTCAAAAACACATACCTAATCATTCCACTAGACCATAAATTGAAACTCATAGTCATCGATTACCAAACATACAAACTTTACTAGATCCTCCTGGATTTATACCCATATCTAGGTACTTATCATTTATGAAACATAACCTAGACATCTGCATCCAAGTACTGAAAAAAAACTATAACCATATCTCGGTTGGATCTACTAGTATACCACCCACATCACTTACTAAAATCCTTTTAAAATGAGCATCATATGCTTTGAACACCTATGGTGCACACCCCATTATAAAATTCTCCTTTTTCATGATTAATGGGAATAATCCTTCCTAAATACACTATTAGTCAAACATTAACACCCAAGAGCCTATTTGTTTCATATCCTAATAGACACATCTCAAGCCTCATGCTAATTTATACACTACTTTAATACTCCACACTACTATTTCCACATCACACCATCAATAAATTACCATGAAACCCAGTCTTGATGAATACAACTCAAGGCACATGAACTTTATCATTACCACAAAACTCTCTCAATCTAGTACACCATGAACTATATCCTATCTTGTTAGAAATTTGTAATCTCATAAATGCCAAACCCATCATGGTTGAGGCACTTTCCTAATTTCTTAGTTGTTACACTATTCCATGCAACCCCAATGTGTCTCACATGACCCAATAATTATCATACCAAAAATACCATAACTCCCTAATAATTTCACTATCACACCATAAAGACCATGTATCATGCACATTTTCAAATCTCAATACATTAGTCCCCATTGGTTAATCGATAATGAGAATCCTTAGAGTAACATCTACTCCAATCAATGCATGTTATATCATTAAGGAACAACACCCATATTTCATTTCTTGAACAAGTTAAGATACCTCACACTTTATAATAATAATATCATACTCGATCATGAACCAAGTGTGATCATCAATCCAGTCACACCATAATCCCTGACCTGACTATGATCAATTGGGGGAACTAAGGAATCCCAGTCACCATCATAAAATATTGGCACCACTTTTGGTCCAATACACCATATGAGTATCAATGGATAAGATACAATCCCCACATAGCATAACCCACACACCAGAAAGGTGTTGTAAGAAATCACCATGAATCCATAAATTCATCATGACATAACACCACAATTCACATAACCTTAACAAATCAAACTCCCTATCCTAATGATTTTTCAAAATCTACCTATTGGTATATCTTACATGCCATCTTGGAAAATTAAAGCAACCCAATAATTCTATCATTGTCCCATGGGAGATAATAATCCCACATTCCTCTTATGTTGAGCAATACTCACCCTCTTGTTCCTAATTTAAGATATTATCCAAAATATACCAATAATGGTTTATAACTACCCCCATCATCAAATCAATTCATATCTGAGTAGCTGTATACCCTAGAGATACCCTAACAAATAGAAAAATCATATCATCAATGTTTCATCCCAACAATACTAGGATCACAAGCCTAATCTAATAGTTTACCAGGCCTCCTCAGCATGTAACATGCACCCCTTATGCAAAGAACCAACCATTATTTTATTTTATAACATAAATAAGGCACCCCTTACTTTCCTATACCATATAATTTATCAGACCCTTTGTAAATAGATATTTAATAATAATCATAAAACCAAGCCTCCAATCTCAAAAGGTATCCACATTATTGTGATATCTCCAATTCCTTTTGGGGTTACCCTCATAATTCATAACTTATCACATGTCATAATAGGAAACTTCCCTTATACATAACTAAACCACTAAACTCACCAACATCATGAGTCATATCTAACGAACACCAATTTCTCTCACATAATATATATACCATACCTATATAGGTCACTACTCATTAAGAAACCCCGATTATTCTATCTTATATACTATATGGAATCCCATATGCTAATACACCCATAAAAGGGTTCTAATACACATAGGATATCCCCATACCTAGGTTAAATACCCAATATAGTGTACTAATCCTCACCAGGAATACATATAGAAAACTACCCTCATTAAGTATTGAAATCACATCCATGTATGTCTTAATGAAATCATCATGCAGTGATTCATATCAAGGAAATGTAACCATTGATTTTGGTTTAGTAGGATGCCACCAATAATTTATTAGAGGAAAAATTGAAAAAGTTATTATCTATGATTTAAATAACCATAATACCTTTTTAAGAACCATTTACAATTATATAAAATCATACATGTGTTATGTGAACATACTTGCTAAAATGATGCTTGAATGCAAGACTCTTACCACCCTGGGCCAAGAGAAAAATCATAAAATATCTAAAAACATCATTATTGGAAAAAATCAAATAATTTTTTACATCAAAAATCTTGAAAAGTATCCAAAATACCTTGAAAATTAAATTTTAACTCATGAAAGTTCTTACTAGGAAAAAAAGATAGAATACATCCTAAGTTTTGAACAACCCTATCTCTATCTACCATATAAAAAATGGTAATATAAAGAAAAAATATTTGATAGTGCTTTGTAATGTCTATGGACTAATTTCCAATCACTAGCCGGAGCTAGGTTCACCAGATATCGTCAAGCACACCTATCCATATTCTAGAGGGTGTTGACTAACAGTGAGAGTTTGATGAATCATGTGGAGAAACCACACCCTTTAATACAATCATAAAAATAACAAATAAATAACTAAAAATCAATAGAATAGATAAAAAATAGATTATATCAATGGTTTTATGGTAGATATTATACAATAAAAATATCATAGTAATACTATGACAAAATATAACTATTTTCCCCACTATGTTAAATACCCTAAGGGGAGGTAAATCAGGTTACCTCAGATTTTTTTTTCTATTTGATCTTGTTTCATTTTTAACCAAAACTCTCTTGTCTATTCTTCTCACAATAATATATAAACTGAAATAAAATTATGTAATGTAAACATAAATTTTAATTGGTTAACCATAACTGGGATAATACAAGGATTAGAGAGAGGTAATGTTCCAATATACTAGAATCACTAATGTGTACTACTATTACACTATTCATAGTAGACTCATTGTTCTTCCTAGTTTACAATTACTAACCTATTGAAAGTTCACTACTCTACCTGATGAAGTGTACCCACTATTCCTTCTATATATACCCTTTAATGATTTTAATCAACTTTTATTACACCACACTTAGTATGTCATAAATATCCTATTTTATCTAAATTATTAACTTCTATTTACCATATAAATTGTGGAAAATTCCCTTGAGAATCACACAACTTTACTGTTTCACACAAAAACATGATTTCACAAAACTCCACACTTTTATGAAACTAATCATTTTCAAAAAACTCACTTGGATAACCACAATATCCTTTCTTGGTTAAAATAATGATTTTATAAAATAGTTTGACATAAGAAATGCATCCACATAAGTTTTACATGAAAACAGATCCTTGATATTTTCTCTAAGTATTATTATCTACTTAATGACAGACTAAAAACCTATTTATAGGTATGAAAAACCTTTTTCTCAAGTCTATAAACTTATTAAATTTAACGCATTTTTTATTTTTTCATCAAACTCCATTATCACCATATGTTTCCATAAATATACTTCTATGAGGGTCTCAATTTCACAACTACACTTCCGTGAGCCTATCTGACTTGTGCGAAAATCCTTCCATTATCAATTTTCCTTATAGAATCTTCATGTTTCCATGTTTTCACAACTCCATATTTGTGAGAATATACTTCTTTATATCTAAAACTTTATACAAATTTTTGAAAAACAACAATATATTTTAGAAACCCTTCATCATAAATTTTTTAAATTATCCATGGTCCTCGAACTTTTTCAATATATTTTTTCAACAAGCACATTATAACATTGTCAACTAGATTTTTAAACAAACACAACAACCTAAAAACTTTGACATAACATATTGAGGTATTTTTACCAATAATATAACCATTTGGTTTTATTAAAAATTATAAATACCCATTTATTTACACATATTTTTACATAATTTTTAATATAATCATCCATTAATTACAACCTAAAGATCATGATGCCTAGTGTCTTTGAAGGACTAGGTTTACAATATATCAAAGTGAGAATAAAAATATATTTTTTATTCTATTCCCCATAATGAGATCCAAAATCTTTTCAAACCCCTAAAATGAATGGGATAAATTGAGGAATACATAGAAAAAATGGGTGGGATAAAATCCCCAATAAGGAAATAAACACGATAAGGAAGCATAATATGAGTGCCAATGGTATAACATGATATCATAAAAGAGAAGGTGCATGATTAATCAAGTAGAAGTGAAACATAAATAAAATGGTATCAAAAGATCTAGGTAACATAAGAAATGTGGAAAAAACATATAACATGACATAAAAACAAGTAAAGTCTAACTTCCTAGACAATATCACATGATGGAAAAAGTCCCATAATGGATTAGGTTTACTCCCTATTCCTATACATGTTGCCTCACGAGACTAAAGATTTACCTAATGAATCAGTGAGCTATCTGGGCATACCCATCATAAAATGTTCATGATATATGTGTTCCACATATAGGAATCAATCATAAGGCATAACATAATAATTACCCATATAAAGAAAATGGGTTTCATAATTTTACTTCATATCACAATTAAAGTAAATTTCATAATGAAGGAAATTGAGAAATGATCATATGGAATATATTAACCCATAAAACGAAGGGATAATAATCTAGGTATATATGTGAGATTCATATATACAATATTTATAAGCATTCTATACCATTAAATAGAGAGATAAAGTGAGTTAGAGAGAAAATGTTCATAACTTGAAGGAATAGATTGTTTAGAGAGATCCCTTACCTAGAGACCGATTCGTCACATATGTTATTTATCTTCATGAATAATAAAGTAATGTTAATTATTTACTTTATTAATAAATTTTTTAATGTTAATTATTCCTTTTATTTTATTTTTTGTAATTTTATATTCAATTACAAGTCCAATTAATTTGATGATGGATGTTTTAATGATAAATGACTCATATGTCCAAAATCACTTTGGTTAGATAACTAAGGTCAAAGATATTATTATTTAATAATATAAATAATGGAAATAATGAAATAATTATCATTTTTTATATAAACTATACTTTTAAAACTAATCATTAAATATGGTTATGAAAAATGAACTACATTATAATAATAGAGATGGTTGGATATACGTATGCATGAGTAACATTTCAATTTTTCGATGATCATTATGGAAAGAAAGTAAGTTTCATTTTATATTTACATTATAATAATTATATAATAAATATAATATTATTTATTTAAATATCCTTACATATATCATCAATGTGATTCGTTAATAAAAAAACTAATCAGATAACTTCGTGAGGAGGTAGTCCGCCGTACATAT
This sequence comes from Viscum album, assembly GCA_963277665.1. Taxonomy (NCBI): domain Eukaryota; kingdom Viridiplantae; phylum Streptophyta; class Magnoliopsida; order Santalales; family Viscaceae; genus Viscum; species Viscum album. Next base: position 703,089,774 of record OY728128.1, on the reverse strand, counting down.
GGATAACGTTATCATTTTCAATGGATAGTAAAATAAGAAAATATATGATATATTAATTTTAAATAATGGTTAATATTTCATTATTATAATATATAAACATTATTTTAATCCTTATTACCTTCCATATAATGCATAGGTGAAAAAAGAATCACATTGCTTCGCGATGCGGTAGTCCGCCGTACACATGTGTAGCGTTATCATATCCTCTAAGGAAGGGAATGTAAGAAGGAGTATATGATATTATAATTAATTAAGTATATTATATAATAAATATAATATATAAACATAAAGTTTCTCATTATATACAACCATGAGGATTGGTGATGGAAAACAAATTTCATCGGTTCGCAATGCGGTAGTTCGCCGTACACACGATCAATTATTTAATTTCCCATTCAATAGAGGAGGAGATGATTTTATGTCATGAAATTAAAATAAAAACATATAATTATATTTAATATAATATGTTTATGATATCATAATATTTTAATAAGATTTTAGGGAGGTTTAAGAATAAATAAAATTAAATACTCAGTTCATAACTTTACCTCTTCTATGGAACACCTATTTAAGATTATACCTAAATCCTTCCTAGATTTAATTTTTGTTAAAAAAAGGATTATAGGATGTTAGTATGGAATTAAGGAATTTATTTTTTTCAGGTATTGTCAGAAATAATGGGTTTTGGAAGTGTAGAAAGTAGAGGAGAGTGGGTGGCCATTTATATGTGGGGTATAGGACACATTTGGATTTTTTGAAAAGAAATAATCACACCCACATTTTTCACAAGAAATAAGCCTAAAAAAATAGACTATTTTTGAAATTTAGAAGATATAAGGTATAAATATGACCATATAATATGAATTAGACAAGTTTTTTTTTCATTTTTAACCCTTATATTTTTAGTTTAACTCCCTCCGGTAAACCCATTTTTAACTTAACCACGGTAAAATTTTTAATGCTTTAACTGTTCATTATGGTAAAAAATTAAGCTGACCTTATTAAATAATATAAATTACTATAATTATAAATATTTAATCCATTTTTATAAGTTTAACTCTCATAATTGGAATAACTAAATTTAAACTTAAACCCGCATACGTGTGAAAAAACAGTTTTCAAGAAATGCATTTTTCAAACATAAGATGATATTATAGTAGATATATGACAAGTAATAATAAATAAATTAATTTCAATTAATATATATATATATATATAATCTATAAATTTCATTTAAATCATTCCTCATTAGGTTTTATTTTAATTAATTTAAATGGAGAAACATTATGAACTTTAAAATAGTTTTTAGAAAAATGTGTTTTAATCATAATAATAAACTTATATTAAATTCTTGTATAAATATGATTTAAATGTAATTAATTGGATTTAATATGAATATTTTTTTAAATTTTAAATAAAATTATAAGAATAATGAGGCTTAATTTATTAAAAATAAATGAAAATTTTATAAAAATGTGTATTTTTCACTATTCAATGAAAAATTAATATTTTCCAAAAAAAACACAAAATTTCACCCTAAGTTGATATAAATATTATTATTTTAAAAATTAAGTAAATTTTATCAATTTTTTTCCTAAAAATAAAAAAAATAATTATATTATTTTCTCATAGAAAGTAGTAAAAATCATTTTTGAAGAAAATATATTTTCGATGAATAATATGACTTTTCTTAAATTTGAGTGATAAGTTAATAAGTATTTAAAAATAAATTTATATTGAGTATTTAATTTATATATATTTCATAAATTAGTTAATACCTTTCATACCCGTCAATTTAAAGTTTAGGTCACAATGGTCTTATTTAAATAATAATATTTCATGGTCCATTTAGGCTTAGTATCGCATGTCATATATGCTATAAAATGTAATTTTATTCGTTCAAAATGTCATGGTGTTACATTATACACCCTTAAATAAATTTAATCCTCACAATTGGAATTTTTTCTCAATAATAAATGGTTTGAGATTTGAAAATTTCTTTTTGGAAAATGTGCATCATAAAAAGTGTCAATAAAACATCCTCTTAAAAAGAGTGAAACAGAAATAAAAAGGTCATCACATAACTAGGATTTCACATAGGATAACATTGGTGGAAAGTGATGATATGGACACAGAATAAAAGTGTAAATAATTATGGAGAGTGATATATATCATTGATCATAATAAAGTTAATGATTACGATAAAGCAAAAAAACCACAATAACATAAATATATGACGAATTAAAATACCATTGATTCATCATATATGAAGGTAATAGGATAAAATTCTTGTTTCAAGATCCTTTACCTAGATTTGAGGTATCCATTTACCATAAATAATAATAACATAAGTAAATATACATACTTGAAAAGTATAATTTCATCCATTAATCATTTAAAGCACAATCTTTTATTTTATCTAAATGATGAGAATTAAAGATGTATTTTTCATGCCTGAAGATCTAAATTTTTTTTCTAATGGATCAATAATTCCCAAAAGAATAACAATATATTAAACTTGTGTTTAATAAAACTAAAATGTTTAGCACATATTTTCCCATATAATACATTAATCTCTAATACGACAACAGTAACTACCAAAGTTTAACTTAATCTGTTCCATAAGTTTCTATCCTTAAAACCCTTTAACTTACATGTCAAAAAACATAATACCATTTTTCCAAAATAATTATGTACATTAAACCAAAAGGTTATATATAATTCAAACCAATATAATGTCTCCTAAAATATCATTAATCACCTCAAAAAATTTAATTGAATTAATATTTATTTTTCAAATCATATAAATAAAACAATTTCATACTAACTAATAAATTACACAAGACAATGGTAGGAATTTTACCCTTATCACTATTCAGTTGTGGGTTTAATCCCCACTTCCTTACCGGATGTGATTAGTTGTCACCCAAAATGTGAGTTGTCTATTTTTTATAAAACTATATTAATATAATTCCTATAATGTTCCCAAAAATATTATGAACATCCTCAAAATAACATTAATTTCCAAATAAATTTTTATCCACTAAGGTTTTATACACATATTATTATTTTACAAAAATATCATCTTACCATTAAATCACATTTCTTAGTCATTATTACTATTCAACATATTCTTGAAAATCCTTAAAGAAAAAATACTGCAAAATTATTCTTATAAGTTTCATAATTCTTATAACCAAAATACCATTAATAAAATAACTTATACATAATAATAATAGGATCCCAACAAATTCATAATTTACCTAAATGTATAACATAGTTCCTTCATTTTTCTAGGGAATAACTCTTAGTTTAGGTTATTGACTCGAATAATACCCAAGTTAACCAAAAATAATTCATCAAAAATAATACTTCAAATTCCTTGGAAATTCATTAATCTATAACCTTTATTTCCGTATAGAAAACATCTTCCACTCTATTTTAGATATTCTATTAGATGATTCTTCCCACACTCTTGACATGTAGGAGGCTGAATCTTATTTTCTTTACCATATTTAATTATTTAACATCAATGATACTCTATCCTTCTCTACTTTGATGTTTTTAGAAATTCAACTGTGTTCCAGTTTTTGATTATAATTCATGATATATTATTTATAATGATCCTAAGATATATAAATTACATTCACATTAGGTTATCCATCTCATTAGGGAAATAATTACATTTCCCATCACATTAGTTTTCCAAATTATTTCTCATATTTTCCACCATTAACTAAAAATATTAAAATAAACAAGATGAGAATACATTAACATACCAAAGGGAAACCTATAAACCTATAAGGAATAACTTATAAGTGATAAGTTTTTCATGAATTATGGGACACTAGATTTAAATATATGTTATCCATGATAATGATTTCCATTATATTTTCTAACCTAAAAATTTGTTTAAGTAATTCATAATGGTTTATAAATAGTTTGAATTTCAAAGAATATCCCTCAGGAGTGTCAAACTAGGAGCATACTAAGGCTCTCTATTGTCTACCTGGTAACAATTGAGTCGATCCCAACACACCTTTTTCAGAGTTATTACCCCTATGTACATCTGTTTTAGAACTACATTCACTTATAGTATCTATATTGGGATGCAATTTCATAGTAACCACTTTCTCTATACTTAAATAAGTTTACAGGATATTTTTATATACTTAGTCTTATATGTATATTTATCCATAGCTTTCTTAATAAATTTTTATCACCCTAGTTTCCAAAGTTTAACTAAACCTTTTCTTAAATACCAAATATAAAGTCCCATTCCTTTTATATATATATTTACATGATTTTCAATATAAACATCCATTAATCACAACCCAAATATTTTAAAGCCAAGAATCTTTGAAATACTAGGTTCAAAATACATCAAAGTGAGACTAAAAATAAATATTTTTATTTTATTATCTATAATGATCTCCTAAATAATTTTTATCTCTTAAAATTCATGGGATAAACTAGGTAATATAAAAAAAAAGGGTGATCTAAAAATCCCAATAATGAAATAAACATGATAAGGAAGCATAACATTTGAGTCAAAGGTATAACATGATATCATAATAGAGAAGTCACACCAGTAATCGTAAGGAATCATAACATAAATAACATGGTATGATAAGATCATAGTAATATAGTAAATGTTGAAAAAAAAATATAACATGACATAAACATGAGTCAAGGATAACTTCTTATACAATATCACATAGTGGACAAAGTCCCATAATGGATTAGGTTTACTACCTAATCCCATAAATAAAGCCCCATGTGACTAAATATTTACCCAATGCATTGGGGAAATATCTAGGACCACCCATCATAACATGTTCCTGATCTATGTGTGCCACATAAATTAATAAATCATAATTCATAACACAATAATTAACCATGTAAATAAAATGGGTTTCATAATATTTCTTCATATAATAATCAAAGGAAATTTCAAAATAAATGCATTTGAGAAATGATCATAAGTAAAGTACTAAAACATAAAAGGAAGGGAGAATAATCTAGGTATATATGTGAGAGAAATATATACAGAATATATAATCATTACATAACATTAAAGAGATATATAAATTTATTTATATAGAAAAAGTTCATAACTCGGAGAAAATGGTGGTTTAGAGATATCCCTTACCCTGAGCCCAATTCGTCACATGTATTATTTATATTCATGAATTATAAATGTATGTTAATTATTTAATTTATTAAATAAGTTTTTGAAGTTTATTATTCCATTTATTTTATTTATTATTATATTATATTCAATTACTTAAGTAATTAATTTCATTGTGGATGTTTCAACCATAAATGGCTCATATGTCCAAAATCACTTCGGTAATTTGGATAAGATCAAATAGATTATAATTTAATCATATAAAGAATGTTAATAATGAAATAATTATAAATTTTATACATAAATTATCATTTAAAAACCAACCATAAAATATGGTTATGAGAAATTAACTATGTTACAATCAGGGAGATGATAGGCCATACGTACGCATGTGAAACATTTCGATTTTTTGATAATATTAATAAAAATTAATTGATTTTTATTTTATCTTACATCTATTATAATTATATAATAAATATAATAGTATTTTTTTAAATACATGTACATATATCATCCATGCTATTTAGTAATAAAAAATGAATCACATCACTTCACGAGGCAGTAGCCTGCCGTACACACAAACACCATTATTATTTTCAATGGATAGTAAAGTAATAAAGTATATGATATATTATTTTTAAATAGTTTTTAATATATTATTATTATTAATTATAATCATTAAATTAATAATTATCACCTTTAATGTAAATCATTGATGAAAAATGAATCAAATCGCTTCGTGAGGCAGTAGCCTACAGCACACACGAGCACTGTTATCATACCTCCTAAGGAATGAAAAGTAAGAATAATTATATGATATTATAATTATAAATGTATAATTATATCATAAATATAATATATAAGTATTAAATTTATTATTATATCCATTATTGAGAAGCTTTTTTGTAAAATTAACTATGTTGGTTCGTGAGGAGGTAGTCTGCTATACACACAATCAATGGTTTTGTTTCCCATTTGAGGGAGTAAGAGATGGTTTTAGGTCATTAAATTAAAATAAAAAATCTCAATATATGGAATATATTGAGTTTTTTATATCATCATGTTTTAATATTATTTTAATGAGGTGGATGAATAAATAAAATAAAATACTCAGTTAAGAATGTTACCTCTTCTTTGGACCACCTCTTCCGAATTATACCTAATGCCTTCCTAGATTGAATTTATAATCAAAAAAAGGATTCTAGGATTATATATGGTAATTAATGAATTTATTTGGATAGTTAGTTTCCAAAAAAATGAGTTTTTAAGTGTGTAAAGGATAAGAGAGTGGGTGACCTTCTATAAGTGGGGGAAATGACACATTTAGAATTTCTGAAAAGAAAGAATTAAAACCACGTTTTCACCAGAAGAAAGCCTAAAAAATGGACCATTTTATAAAATTAGAAGATATAAGGTTAAAATATGACCATAAAATATTAATTATACAAGTTTTGGTTCATTTTTAACCCTTATATATTTAGTTTAACCCTCAATAAACCCTTTTTACCTTAACCATGGTAATTAATTTTTACTATTTTTACTATTTATTATGGTCCAAAATTAAGTTGAAATTATTAGATAATATAAATTATTATTATTATAAATTTGGAATCCATTTTTACAAATTAAAATCTCTAAAGTTACAGAATTCAATTTAAAATTAAACTCGCAGATGTGTTAAAAAACTGTTTTTCAAGAAATGCATTTTTTAAGTATAATATGATCTTATAATAACTGTATGACAAGTAATAATAATTAAATGAATTTAAATTCACACTTATAGATATATAATATATAAATTTAAGTTAAACCATTCATCATTATGGGTTATTTTCATTAATTAAAATAGATAAACTTTATGCACTTTAAAATAATTTAAAAAAAAATTCATTTTTATGTCTAAGAATAAAATTAAACTAAAATAAAGTATAAATCTGATTTAAATGTAATTAATTGTATTTAATATAACTAAATAATAATTATGTTAATTTCAAATAAAATTAAAACAATAATGGGGCTTAATTTATTAAAATAAAATGAAAATTTTATAAAAATCAGTATTCTTCACTATTCATTGAAAAATTAATAATTTTCAAAAAATAATAAAACTTACACCCTAAGTTGAAATCAATAAGTTTATTTCAAAAATTAATTCCATTTTATTAAATAATTTTTCTAAAATTATAAAAAAATATTTATATTATTTTTTCATAGAGAGCAGTAAAAATTATTTTTTAAAGAAAATTTATTTTAGAAGAATAATATGTCTTTACTTAAAATTGAGTGGTTAGTTAATAAGAATTTATAAATAAATTTATATTTAGTAGGTCATTTATATAAATTTCATAAATTAGTTAATAATATTTATATCCACTAATTTAATAGCTTGATTATAACATTATTATTTAAATAATAACATTTCTCATACTTTGGAGAATATGCCTCATCAGGAGTAGTCCTCTTTGCGACAAGACTTCAGATACGGTGTCATAAGGATCCATTACGGGATCTCTTTTTATTGGTTTTGGTTTTATGTTTTCTATTTTTATAGAGTTATGGTTTTAGTATATTTCTTTTTGGTACTGTTTCTCTTTTTGTTACATTCTCTTGGAGCTTTGGGAGGACCATTTTGACTATGGATGTGGCATGTTGTTCCTAGTTTTTTCTAGTTTTGTTTATAAGAGACTTTTGATTCAGAGATGTTCTGTTGGGGTGTCGTTTTTGTGACGGTGATAAAGTTTCAATTAGTGATGAAAAGATTTGTGGTATTCCATGTTAGTGGATACTATATTTGTGATGATATGGTGGTATTCATGGTTGGTTCTCCTCGATGGTGGTGGTTCTTAAAGGTGTTAATGATAGTGTTTTCTGGTGTTTGGATAGATATGTTTTGATTTTTTTGAGGGCGATGAGTTATGGATTCTGGCGATTGGTCCCACTAGTAGGATTGGTGATGATGAAAGTGTCATATATGTCAGGTGTGTGGCTTGAGGTTGGTTATGGTATGAGGTGGGGATGAGTTCTTTTGTTTTTTAAAATTTGAATTTGAAGTGGGAATAGAGAAAATGTTTTGAGTTTATTTGTTTGAAATTTTAATTTATGTTGGGTTTTATCTTAAGGTTTGGCTTTATTTTGTGTTTGTGGATATTTTAATGGTTTATGTTTGGTTAATGGATGTAAGGATATCTATTTTTTTCATGGATATAAGGTCCCACTAAATAAAAAAGTGGATTTATTCAAAAATAAAAAGTGGATTGGTGGTGAAAGCCCACATGTGTTAATATCGGCATGGGAAACAAGAGTATAATGAAAATCTCATCCATGAATCACTTTGTTATCAATTCTACTTAGTGAATGATACCATTAATTGAATCATGGTCAGATCACAAGATCACTTATTTATATGCACTTTTTAAATCAATTTCATCTTGAATCTTAAGTTTAGTCCTTTCTTGATTTTTCTTCACTGATAGAAAAATTTAAGAATCACCATGTATATAACTCTCTCATCATCCTTTCTCTCCCTAGTTTAACATGGAATATACCTCCCCCTATATCACATTACTCTACCCTATAGCTGGATAAAGAAATCACTTCCCCATTTATGAAAAATACCTCTCTCCCTTTTTCAAAAAACCCAAATGTCATTCTTTTTTGGTATGTAATAGGAAGATAACCCTTATAATCCATATGGAAATTTTCAACAATCCTTAGAGAGTGTGGAATCCGCATCTACACTATTTAAGTGTGGGGGTTTGACTCATCTCTAAGAGCTAGTTGATTCCTTTCAAATGCTTCTTTGAGTAAATAATTTATCAGGATACAAGTGACTTAAAGTTCTATTGGCTCATATTTCAATTACACCAACCCATGACCCAATTTGTCCTTGATAAAGTGATACTAGATTTTAATGTTCTTTTTTTCTTGAGTGATGGATTGTATTTTTTAATGATTAATAGCACTTGAATCATCACAATTTATTATTATTGAAGACTTCACTTCAAATCCCATGTCTTCAAGATAATGATTCTTAAAAAATAATTGTGTGCAATATTGAGTGGCCACAAAATATTAAGCCTCTGAAGTGATCAATAAGATACAATATTATTTAATTCCTAACCAATAATTTCCTAATACACTAAGATATAATTCAATCCATAATGTTTAATTTATGTCATCCACTGAACCAACATAATCAGTATCTATATATCTAAATAACTCTTACTGAGATATCTCATTGTATAGTAAACTAAAATCCATCATGCCTTTGATATATCACAATATTATTTTCACTATACTAAATTGAATATATTTGGGAATAATTTGGAACCCTGTCACCTAAGATGTGGAAAATAAAATGTCATGAATGTTGTTGTTAAGTTCAACATTCTCCCAATGATCTTCCTATATTTCATGATATTGACTTTTTTTTCCGTCATCATCTCTTGATAACTTGATCTGTGTTGAAACTAGAGTTTTCATCTCCTTGGAATCCTTTATTCCAAATATTTTTAGAACCACCTAGGAATATTTATATTGAGAGATAAATGTACCAATCCATTTTTTAATACCTATATACCAAGGAAATACATCAATTATCTAATTGTTGACATCTCAATCTTGCACTTAATGTATATTTCAAGCTATTTTTATTGTGCACTGTTTGGTCCACCAAAGACAATATCATCTATATATAATATAATCATCATCCTTTTATAAATATCATTGTTAAGATATATATTTTAATAAACTCCACCACACTTTAAAGTGAGATTCTTTAACTATTGATCCATCCTTGAATACCAAGTTCATAGTGCCTACTTTTACCCCTAAAGTTCCTTATTCAACTAAAAAATTTTGTTCTCATATTCATGGATAAGAAAACTATTCAAAAATTTGATATAAACCACTTTTTTCTAGAACTATATTTAGAAATTTTGACTTGACATCCATCTAAAATATCTTGAATTTCATTTCCACTATTATGGTTAAGAATAATAAAATTGTCTCCAACTATTCCAATAGTAAAAAAATTTCATTTACATTGATTCCCTTAATCTTGGAGCATCCCTTATACACCAGTAGTACTTTAATTATTTTCACCATAACTAATTCATTTGTCTTGTTATGGAATACCCATTTTCTCTTGATAGTATTTTTATCTACTAGACTATGAACAATATCCAAAAGTATAATTCTTTTCAATATAGTAAATATCTTTATTCATTATCTAAACTCAATTATCATCCCTTATATCTTATTTAAAAAACATTGGATCTAACTAATATAAGAAATATGTTAGTTTTAGAGACTTCATTCTCCCCATCTTCATTAGTGTTGTCTAGTCACTGATGATATTCTTCTCACCAAATTTAACTCCACTCTTCAATTTCTATACAGATATAGGTCTTACGAGTATAAATTTATATTTCTCATCATCAATGTCTTATTTTGAATTTTACTTTGGACCTTGATCTCATTCTGAGATACTTAAATATTTATCACTATCCTTATGAATCTGCTCACTATTTTTCGGAAGATTCTGATTATTCTCCATAACAGTGACATAATTTCATTTAATAACCTTTCCTAGAGTCTTATTAAAGTATTTATATTATTTTATTTATTGATTATCTAAGGAAAACCCATTCATCTCCATAATATTCAAATGTCATGTGTTTCTCCTTGTCTATAATGATACACTTACTTCCAAATAATTTAATGTAATTTATCTTTCTATACCACATTTTGCATGGAGTCTTTTATTCCCCTAAATACAAAAATTATCTATTATAGATATAGACTGATGACATGACTTCTTTCTTATAAAATCTATCTAGTAGATCCTTTTTAATAATAATCATTCTGATCAAGTTGTTTATTATCAAAATTCTCATCACAATTAATTTTTTTTATAGAGTCATCACTACCAAGACTTGGTGTCTTATCTCATGTTATTTGAGATAATCTTCTATATGGATGTTAGGAAACACCATACCATTACAGGTTCTTAATTTATGAATTTTCTTTAAAATAATCTCCTCATACTTCCTCTGATACTGATTAATGTAGTTTAAAACTCATACTTATGGGTAATGACCATTATACACGACATACTACTATAATCATCAATGAAAATAATATATTACTTCATCCCATAAATAGACGTTGGTGATATCGTCCCACACACATCAACATATAATAATTCAAAAACCATTATTGAATTATTATTTTTTATTTATATATATTTAGAATAATATTCCTTTTTACTAAAATTTCATATGTGTTTATGATCACATGATAGTTTAGGGAGATCTCAACCTCCATCATTTTTCACCAAATCTGCTAAGGATTGCTAGCTTAAATGGACTTACTATTTATTCCATAATGTATTTTCATCTTCCTTGGACAAAGAGAACATTCCGTATTCTCCAATAACAAGATATAAGTTAATTTTTGAAAACTTCCCATACATAATGAATGAACCCTCTTTTTTACTTGATGATTCAAGTATTATTGGTAATGTTTATTACATAATTCATGTCACAGAGTTGACTAAAACTTAGAAATTTCTGACTGAGACCTTCAACAACCAATACATATTTATGTATTATATCATTTCCCCCAAATTTATATTTTCCTAAGCTAATAATATCTAGGCCTTCATAATTTTGACATATAACAATATCTTCCTTGTTACACTTAATTCCTATGATAAGGTACTTATCTCCCATCATATGGGAAGTAAAACCACTATTATAGATCCATGAACCAACATGATTTAATTATTTTAGGGAAATATCTACAACTAATTCCATATTATTTTTTTTCTTTTTGATCCATATCTTAGACTTCACACTTGGTGTTGGTTGGTGGGTTTAATCTTTGTCAGAGTATGATTGAACAACTTCATCTTGAAAAGATATAACCAAATTTTGTGTTTACATCCCTCTTGAAAATTCGTTAAGTTTATGAATATGACCAAATTGGATATTTATAAGCACATTACTATGAACTATTGATTATAAATACATGGACACATGTATAAATTATATACACAAAAAATATTGACCATTAAAATCATTCTTGTAATATTGAACTCTTCTTGGAAGCCTTTGTTTCCCTTATTCTCTATAGTACCTCATGGCTTTGGAATATTTTTTTTAATAATTTAACATAACCACATAATAATAACACTATATTATAGTTGAATTATTGTCTTTTTTTCAATAAAAACAATTTTATCATGGTATCTCTGAGTATTATGATTTCGATTCATACTTAAATCAACCTTCAACTTCAAAGCGGGTGATTTTATCCTAATGAAAACCATTATTGATTTCTATTTTCAATCATGGACCATACTATCTTTTTTTTTATCATGGGATGTCTTTTTCTTCTCTTGAAAATATTTTAACTATTTTTTGGACCTACATGCTCCAATTTCACATTTTTTGTCACCTATTTGATCTATCTTTCTAATGCCATACAAGGAGTCAAGAGTCTCTCAAGATCTTTGAATTTTTATCATTGGATGATAAAACACTATTCAAGATATTAGATAGGTATAACTTAGTCTTTCACTATGTTAGTCAAACCATAAATAACCCTGGAACGTTCCTTAACTTTTATCTGGTATTCAACAACCTTCTTTGAGATTTCCAACTTTTAAAATTTGAGCTTTTCAACTTATTCCTTAAACTCTAAATTCACATCTTATTACTATTATATATAGAGCTTGGAATCATGAACCACTATGTTGGATTTTTTTTTGGGATATCCAAACATAAATCTTTTAAAGAGTATCCTTTAACTCTTCTTGGAGATCAGATATCCCTTTGAATTCTCCTTCACCATCATCAATCTCTTCCCTTGTATAAGAGTTTCCTACAACATCTACCATAGAATTTTCCTTATGGTATTTACAATGATTAATTTTTTTACCTTAGTTTTTATAAACTATTTACCTCCTTTTAAACTATGTTCTTTTTTTATTAAGGAATATATTCTATATACTTCTTCTACCTTTCACACTACCTACAGATTTCTTTATAGGAACTTCATCATCCTCAACATCATCTTTAAACTTATTAAGATACTTTATTGCAAGGTGCCCAAAATTTACACATATAAATCATATGAGTGTAATTTTAAAATTTCAATTTTCTTTCCACATTTTAAAATTAGTGGAAAGGAATGAAATTAATCCAACCGTCACTTCTTCCTAATCATCATCCATGGTGTGCTTTTTCATAGCCTTGAAAATCACCTCTTTAGACTTCCCCCTTTCCAAAGACTCATTATCATAATTTCTAATATCATATGTGACAAGATTACTATGAAGACTATCCAATGTTAGATCATTTGGATCATTTTCCTTATACACATAGACTTTTGTATAGAATCATGATGAAAAACTTCTCAGGTTGTGCTGTAAAGTATTTACATCATAGAGGATTTCTCCAAGACCATATATTTCCTTCACAATATAATTCACTTTATTTGAGAATGTGTTGAAATATTTATTTAGGCAAATCATAAAGTCTATATAATTGTTCCAAAGAACCTGAAATTTAGCTTCTTAGACTTTTGAATCACCTTTTTAGATATTTAGTATCTTTTCCAATATAGCATGTGGGGATTTATACAATATCACCTTCATGTAGATTGTGTTGGAAAATATACCCCTAAGGTATTTATTCTTCTAGAATCAATATCCAATTCATTACATTATTCCTTTTATAAATCCTTATTATACATACTAACCAAAATACAATCGATAGTAGTGGTATAAACATCCATGCCTAAGGATCAGAAGTAGTACTACATCTATTTTTTATACAATTGAAAATTATTTCCCTTAACAATTAGAATAAATTTTTGATTAAATATTTACATAACTTAAACTGAGAGAAATTAACTAGCTTTAACCTTTGACATATATACCAACTGGTGGCCCCACTAGGTTAAATACCAGAGGGTGGGGGTGAATTAGGGTATCTAAAATTAAAACAATTTTTTCTTTGATCTTGCTTTTCTATTAAAAAAACTCTATATTCTCTTCTTATTGTTTAAATATATCAAATAAAATAGAAAAAGGTAAGTGACATATAAATTTTACTTGGTTTACTCAAATTGAGCTAATCTAAGGAGAATACAAAGGAAATACACCAATTTATTGAAATCACTAAATCACATTTATATTTCAATGTTTAGAGTGGAATAACTGTCCCTCCTAGTTTAAAACCACCCACTTTTTGAAATCAAACTCTGATCTCAGCTAAAGTATTATCACTATTACTTTAATAGATACCCTTTTATGTTTTTAATCATAATTAATTATACCATAATTAGTGTGTCCTAAATCTCTTCTTTCATCTTGAAGATCCTTTATGATGTTTTCATAAACAAGTTTTTATATTTTTTGATAACATAACTTTGTTAAATATTTTTTTAAAAATAGGTGAAAAAGGGATTCTAGAAATTTAATAAATTCAAAATTTTAAATAGTTTATTTTTAATAACTTTCAAACTTTAAGTTAGATGATGATTTTCTGATCATTCAAGTTCCAAAAATCAGGAAAATCTCAGGCTCCTAGCTGGTGTGTTAAAAGTTTGTAAAAATAATGTGAATAAAAAGGAGTAGATTTAAATATAATTTTCAAACATAGATTTCTGGAAACATAGTTCTAGACATAATTTTTCTAAATAAATAGTTTGTATACTGTTTTTTAAGAAGAACATGCATTTTAAACATGCCGATCAGACTAACCACGGATAAACATTGTGGAAGTATATAAGTTTGTTTAAGTTGTGAGAAGAAAAATGAGGATACACATATTTATCTTTTTGGATTATGACTATTAGATATACCATGGGAGAATCACCAAGCACAGAATTTTGTATATAGATATTGTAGGATTCTATAAAGTTGTCGGTGTTGAGTTTTTTTCCTTTTTGAAAAAAAATGCATAAGAAATAAAATGTTGATCAAGAATTATGATTTGAATTATTATGAAAATACAAATGGGGAGATCATAATTTATTCTAAAGATAGATTTTAGGAAAAAGTTTTCTAGATATAAATTTGAAATAATTAGTATACTGAGTTTTATGTTAAAACACAAAAAGAAGAAAAATAAATAGTGCAAGAAATATTGATGTTGGTTCTAGGTTGATATGGTGCATGTGATTCAAGTATTTAGAAATTTAAGCAATATAGTTAACCATATATAATAGGTAAATAGAAATGTACAAGGTAATAATACATTCGTTTTCAATTGGGGTAATAGAAAATGAGATTCAAAAAGATAGTTTTATGAAATTTAAAGATTATAGTTTTCTTAAAGACTACATAAAAATTAGAAGTTGCAGTGTTATGAATTAAGTTAATTAATTAGATGTAATATTAGAAAAAAAATATGAGTTACAAGAAAAATTTTCTTAAGATTCATATGATGTTATGAGCTAATTTAAGAAGATTAAACAAAGGTAATCTGATAAAGAAATAATAATCAATCGCATATACTTTTCTTAGGAAGTTACGAGCTGAGGAAATAAGATCGTACATATATAGATGAGTTTTTGGATAGAAATGAGGTTTAAATCTTGAATTTGTGAAGTATTTATAGAGATATGAGATTATAAGAAGATAAATAATAGGACCGAACAATCCATTCAACATATAGAAGAGTTTTTCATAATTTGTAATTGGAAAAAAAATTGGACAGAGGGTTCTGAAGAAATTTACATAACTTGATAAAGTTATAGATCATGATGATGTTATGATATTATTCAAAGTTTTTTATTATAAAATAATTATGAGGATGTTTTGAAGAGTTTCTTAGAATCTAGTTTCAGAAAATTAAAATAAATTTGGAAACAATATATAATTCAAGAATATACATGAATATTTTTAAAGAGTTGAGAAGCATCCCAATGAAATTCAAATGATCATGAAATTAATTTTTATTAATTTTAGTGAGTAGGAAAATGAAATTGGTTTCTTAAATTTTCTATTACAAGATCACCTATAAATAGGTGGTGGAATGTACATCATACTTGTTATTGTTTAGAGATATAAAACACTGACACACTGCATAAATTGTGTCAGAGTTGAGTTTCAAAAAAACACAAGGTTTGTGTTTAAGAAGTACTCCTGATATATATTTTGATAAGATTATTGGAAAAAGTTCCAGTTAAGATGATCATACATAGGAAAATCAGATAGATCTTCTAAACAAAGGATTTAAATAGAAAAAGACCAGATAGAGTTTCAAAATCAGAGGCTATAAGGCCCAGATATTTGATTCTGTAGAAGAGTTAGGATTTTGTATCAAGCACTAATTTTAGTAAGGTGAAAAGGATATATAATACCAAATGTGGTCACATCTTAAAAAATCATTATAGAGAAAGAATAAGGAATAGAGGGAAATAATATAGAAATTTTAGATAGACCTTTATTGGATCAGAATTCAAAGTTTCATATTCTTTTTTTTGTGGCTAAATTTTTTGTAATAAAAATTTATAAACTGATAGTAATTGATATAATCATACCTATATGAAGATAAAATAATCCTAATAGGAGTGGCTCAAACATTTTCTTCACTTCTTTGAATTAGTGAGTTTCCATGGACCCATGGGAGTGTCCATGGAAATTACATAAGTTTTTAAACTGAGATTGAACCTTGTAAATCATGTGTTCCCTGTTAACCTTCCTACATTTTAATTATTGTGATTTTACTAAAAATTGATAAGTAAATAACTATAACTAGTTTTAGGTGTTAAGTTTCTAAAAGATTGAAAATTTTAAAATAAATACACGAATTCAACCCCTCTTCTTAGTGGTTGTATGATCCTTTAAGAAATTCAAGTGGTATAAAAGGGAAGTTCCCATGTTGAATCTTTATCATGAAAAATATTGATTCCATCAATAGAAGAGGTGTTAATATATTCTATGGAAACAATTATCATGGATGAAAAAATTGAATGATACCTTATCTTCTATCTATTGGATTTAAGGTTATTTATGCAACCACACATGGTTTTCCACTATTTGATAAAGATACTCCTAAGAACTTTGCTGATAAGAAGAACATTGACATTGATGGGAAAGTGAGAAATGATATTCTAATGTCTTTTTCATAAAATGTGTTTATGAAGGTGAATAGACTCAAAATAGATAAATAAACTTGGGATAATCTCAAAAGTATCTTTGAGGGAAATACCAAAGCTAAAGAAGAAAATTTACAAATCTAGTGATGAAATTTTGAAGATAATGAAATAAGAGATGAAGAAACTATTGATGAATTCTTCACTAGAGTTAATTAAATCATATGAAGCATCACAGGTTTTAGAGATACCTTGAAATATTCAACCATTATTAAGAAAATCAGGATAAACTTCCTTGATTGGTTTGATACTATTATTTTGACCTTAGAAGATAAATATGATTTATCTCATGATGAATTGCATATTTTTTTTATTGTTTATGAGATGAGGAAATATATAAAATTTAAAAATAAAATCAAGGATGAAATGAATTTCAAGGATATGAAGAAGCTGAAAATAAATGATATTAATCATAACAATGTTGAAAATATTGGTTCAAAAGATAAATAAGATAATGAAATTAATAGAAAAATCATGTACCTTATCTTCAAAAATTATTGGAGATGTAAAGGAAAGTATAAAGGAAAACATCCACTCAAATTTTTTGAGTGTGGAGGAATTGGAAACTTTGATATGAATTTACCCAAAAAGAAAGTTGGATATTTTAAAGATCATTCCGAAGAAAAACCTCGGTAGAAGAAGTTAAAAAAATATTTCAAGGAAGATAATAAGTATGCTGGTGGTAATAAAAATTTCACTAAAAATAGAAGAAGCATGTAGAGTAAGAAATTCAAATATGAATTTGATGATAAAAATTATTGAGAAGATGAAATTTCAAAGGAAATCAGAACATTGTTTTTCAGATGTTGAGAAAAACGAGGAATCCCCAAATAGTGAATAAGAAGGAGGAGGTGAAGAATATTATAGATAATAGCAGCTTAGATAAGAAATTATAGCATGTCTTTATTAGAACAAAAAAAAATTAAGAAATAA
Source organism: Viscum album (assembly GCA_963277665.1). Taxonomy (NCBI): domain Eukaryota; kingdom Viridiplantae; phylum Streptophyta; class Magnoliopsida; order Santalales; family Viscaceae; genus Viscum; species Viscum album. Next base: position 703,071,539 of record OY728128.1, on the reverse strand, counting down.
ATAAGAATTATGAAGAAATAAAGTGGAAAATACAATGAAAAATGGAGAGATGTTAATAAAAGGGGAAGATTAATACATCTAGGAGGTTGTAAACCTCAAAATGATAATTAATGAATAGGGAAATATGGTGGAAGATCTTAGTAAGAATATTTCAGCTAAGTAAGAAGAATTTTGTAAAACTCAATACAAACTCATTGAGGTTAAAATTAACTTAATAAAGATGAATAATAATTTAAAAAATTATTCATAGGTAAAAGCTGAATCATCTCAATTGGATGAGAAATATCACTCCAAGAATCAGGTGAAATCACTACCCAAAAAAGTGAAAGTTCATATGGTTTTACTAAACTTGTAGGTTTCAAGAAAAATAATGGGAAATCATGAATTTATAATGAATGTGAGAAATATTTTACATCAACAAGAGTTGAAAAAGGCTTCATAAAAAAGTTTCCCCATGTTAGGAGGAAGAAAAAAAAGACATTACAAACCTTAATAATAAAATTATAAGGAAAGATCATATTTCTATATAAGAATAGAATTCAATGGTTATTATTGGTGCTATGGTTTGTTTGGACATAGAGATTATAATTTTTGGAATGAAATTAATTTACTTGGAAATAGGTATGAAATTATAGGGAGTAACAACAGATGAAAATTTAGTAACTTTTATAAGCTGTGAGAAGTTGGAAAATAAAATTATCAAGATATTACAAAACTTCCAATGAAAAACCAGTTTGAATTCTTAGAGATTTTTTTTGAATATGTGAAAAACTGAGTCATGTTTCTTAATAATTTTTAACAACTCTTCTGAGACAAATTTCTTATTAGATGAAAGAAAAGGAGGATGGAAAGAAGAAAGTTGAGGAAAGATCCTTTGTTACTGAAACATCTTTGAAAGAAATCAAGAAGAACAAACCATGGATTCTAGATAGTGGTTGTTCCCCAAATATGTCATGAGATTCTAAAATCCTGAAAGATATTTAAAATTATGATGGAGGATAAGTATCTTTTTAAAATGATAGTTCCTTAAAAATCAGTGGAATAGGAACAACGAATATTGAAGTTGAAAAAAAAATCCAATGAATTTTTATCTATTAATGAGATTAAAAAAACATTCCTAATGTGATCTAACTTTATGATGATGGTAAAGAAGTTTTTTTAGAAAATATTCATATATAACTAGTAGTGTTTAATATGGTGGAGTTGTAACCAGAGGAGAAAGAACTAGAAAAAATCTCTTCAAGATAGGAGAACTCTATAAATCTTTTTATTTGAGTGTTGAGGATGAACAAAAGTTATGGCATCATAGGCTTGGGAATACTTTCTAGAAAAGTATGAATAAAATTTATAAATTATATGGTGTAAGAAAAACTCAATATTGAAGAGGAAATAAGGTGATATTTTTATAACATGTCAGAAAGGGAATATGATTGGCAGAATTCATAAGAAAGTTGAAACTTAGTCCACAAGACCTCTTGGGCTCATTCGCTTTGATTTTTATAGTACAAAGAGATATCAATAAATGAAATGGGATTTATACTTTATAACTTTTATTGATGATTTAACTCAAATTAACAACATTATGTTTATAAATCACAAATTAGAATCAAAAGAAATGTTTAGATTTTTATAATATAATTTGAGAGAGAAATTGGTGTTTATATAATGAATCTAAGAAAAAATAATGGAAATGAGTAAAAATTTAATTCATTAAAATTATATTTTAAGAAACATGGAATTATTCATCAGTATAGTGATCCATACACCCTTCAACAAAATGCATTAGCATAGAGGAAAAATAAAAATTTATTCGAAATGGGAAGAAGTATACTAGCTGAGTATAAAATTTTCATGTTTTTCTTGTGAAACGCCATAAGTATTGTTGTACATATTCAAAAAATATCATTTTAAGGAAAAAATTCAACATGAATTCAGAAAAAATTTTGTATAATAAAAAACCTTAAGTGAAATATTTCACAGTTTTTGGAAGTCCATGTTTACTAAAAATAAAAAATTTGGATCTTTCCAAATTTGATGAAAAAGATAAGGATAGAGTTTTCAAAGGTTATTCACCCAATGGAAGAAGTTATAAATATTGGAATGAATGTTTAAAAAAGTTAGTGGATTCCTATTATGTGAAAGTATTAGAAAATATGACTTCTTTAACAAAGGTTGTTGAAAATGTAATGGATGATAAATCAAATAATTTCAATAAGAATAACAAAAGTAATGATGAAAGTGATCCATGTAAACTGCATGAATATTCAAAAGAATTTTTTGGTGAGGAAAGTGATGTTGGAATAAAAACATTGAAATTTCATACCCTATAGAAGCAGGTAAAATATTAAAATAACATTAGAAATTAGAAAAATCTAGTTCAGACTAGATCAAAGTTGAGAATAGAAAATCAGACATCACTTATCTCACAAGTTGAACCAAAATTAGTTTCAGAAGCTATTAAATACAAATAATGGGTACAATAAATGAACAATGAATTAGATCAAATTTATAAAAATTAAACTTATGAAATTTTTTCATGTCTATAAAGAAAAAATGTTATTGGGACATGATTAATTTTTTTATGCATAAAATTTTAATTTTTAATTATTAAATTTCTAATGTTTTTTATTAAAAAGAAACAAGTTTTAATTGAATTAATTTATTTTTGGGTACTTGTATTTTTAAATTAAGTTTTGGAAAAAAGGAAATAAAATGAAATAAAAATACTTTTTTACTTTTTTTATTATTTTGAGTATTTGTATGTTTTTTTTATAGATGGAAGTCAGCTAAAAAAACATTGGACCAATATGGATACCCCACAACCTATGGGATGTAATCCACTTATCCAACCCATGAAGGGATGATTCTCCATGAAACCCCATAGGTAAGGTTGACCATGTGACAAGGGTACAGAGGATCATGCATGTGGCTTAGAGTGCACTAGTGCATGGGGAAACTTCGTGTGGTGGTGGGAGGATGGATTCACTAGGATGGGGAGGTCTATAGTGGAATAGGGGGTCCTCTGACCCCCATTAGACTTGTTGAAGGGTAGAGGGAATAGTTTTATGTTTTAAGGAGCGACCACCACTTCATGGTTTCAATGTGGTATGTGCACGCACCTAGGTGCGTTGTGCACTTAATTAAATGATGTCACTCTATCCCAAATCCTCATCATCTTCCTCTCTTATTTAATTTGTGCCACTACTTCTCCCTCTATACTATAAGAATATCAAATACTAAAAAGTTTACCACAAATTTACACCATATCCATCGTGATTGCACTGTGAAGTCACCATGTCCAGTGCTCATGATTCCACTAGATTTTTAATGGAAACTACACATTAGATATATTTATACGATGTAGTGACCCTAGGGTGTCCAAGCCAAAAAAATAGAACTGTAATGTAGCCTCATAAATACACTGTGGAGATATGTAGGCTGAAAATGAGAAGAAGTGGTTGCACTATTGTTATACTCACTACGTTGTAGCCATGATGAAGAAAAATACATAGAGTCAAGGCTCTTCCATGGTGGTATACATGCACCGTGGTGGGTGAGAATATGAAATAAATGAGAAAATGGAGGATATTTTATGGTCGATTGGCTTTACCGTAGGGAATTCATGGATTGCATGGCTGTGCTATAAGTAGAATATCCATACCGTAGTGTTTCAGTTAACAACATATTTAAATACCCAATGTTTCTAGGTATTTCAGGGGATTTCCACAGACCAAAAGAGTTTATCAGGGAAGATATAAGATGAATAAATTCATGGAGGATTGGATATAATAAAATACATTTAATGACCCCCTAAAATCAAGGGAGACAAGCATGGTAAGAGTGGTTCAAGTGGAAATAATGATATAGTGGGGATATTTGAATTCAAAATTAGATAGAGATAGAATTCTCTCAATGAGAGTAAAAAAATAAGAAGGCTATTGTGTAGGTCGACCTTTTTAGGGAGTAATATACCATAGGAATAGACTGGTTGAATGGATGAGATTGTTACTATAGGTTTATTATGTTCTTATTTTTTCTGTCCCCTCATGACTAGCATGAGGGGGTAAAATTATTTTTTCCAAGCTATAAAAGGTTTAGGGAGTGCACCTAGTTTAGGGGATAATTTTTTATTGAAATTTGAATAGGTTGTTTTCATTATTTCTTCTAATGTTCTCATTCTTACCCATCACTTTCAAATTCATCCAATGCTGAAAGAGAAGGGTCTACACTTAAAAAAATGATTTATCCAGGGATCCTTACGCATGAAACAACCAATACATGAGTATAGGGTCACTATATTTAAATATGGTTACAAACACCTATTTATAAACTGACCTAATATATGATAGGGTAAGATGTGGTTCATAATTTAGATGGTGATCACTCTGATAGGAGGATCACTATAATTAGGCTCTGAAACTATTTAAATTAAAAATCAAATATTTTTCCCTCACTATGTGAACAAAAAGTAACTTACAAAAACTGATCAAATCTATCTCATCATCTAAGAAACCAAACCAATCAATCACCTATTCTCTTATTTTCTTAAAGTTTTCCTAAACATTTTAAGAAATTTATATATAATTTTCAATGGATTGGTCTCAATATTCCACTCCACTAAATTTAAAACTATTTAGAGATAGTAAATAATATATATTTTTTATTTGAAATACCCAATAAAATTAACAACATTATTAGAAACGTCAGGATAAAGTGGGTTTACAAAAACAAGTTAAATGAACATGGATAAGTTTCAAGAAATAATGCGATAAATGTTTTTAAAGGATATTCATAGGTATAAGAAGTGGATTTTGAAGAACATTTCCCCGCATTTCAAGATTGGAATCAATTAGAATGTTCTTAGAAACATCTTCACGTTATTGTTATAAAGTTTATCAGATGGATATAAAGTCTGCTTTCTTAAATACGGAGATTGAGGATGAATTGTACATGGATAAACCTTGTGGGTTCCTATATGATAATAATGAAACCAATGTATTTAAGTTGAAGAGAAAATTTTATGGGTCGAAATAATATCCATGTTATTGGTACTCAAAACACGACAATTTCATGAAAAAGTTGATTTTTTATATAGGAAAACTTGACAAAAATTTATATGTGAAATAAAAGGACTCAGGTACCCTCATTATTATCATTTATGTTGATGATATAATTTTTACAGGATACATGGAAAAAAATTGTGAATAATTTGATAAAGAAATAAAGAAGAATTTTGAAATGTTAATAATTAGAGAATTAACCTTCTTTCTAGGTCCACATGTCCAATAAATGGAAAAATACATTTTTCTATCTCAAAAAAATTACAATAGGAAATTTTTAATAGTTTTTTATCATGATATATTATAAAGAAGTTTCTACACGTATTTCTATTGGTATAAAGTTGAGTAAAGATGAGGCTACAAAAAGTGTAAATCAGAAAGTCTTTTGAATGTTAAGAAGAAGTTTTCTATATTTTATAGCTTTAAGTCCAAACATTGTTTATAATGTAATATTGTGTGTTCAATAGCTTAGTGATCCTAAGGAATCACATATATTGGAAGAAAAATGTATCTTTGAGATATAGGAAATTTAAAACTTCTTATAATATATTCTACAAAATAATAAGTGGTATAAACTTTCATAGATAAATAGATGCTGATTGGTATGGAGATTTCAATGACAAAAAATCAACTTTTGTAGAAAATTTTTACATAGAAAAATATTGTATGATTTTACATAGAAATAAATAGAGTTTAATAAATTTGAGCATAGAGGAAGTATAATATATTACTACTACCCAGGATTGTACTCAAATTTTGCGGATGAAAGTTAAAATATAATATTTGAATGTAAATATTTTTACACCATTAAAGATACCTTGTGATAATCAGAGTGCAATTTATCTTTCCAAAAATAATTTTCAACACTCAAGATTAAAACATATCAATATCAAGTATCATTCTATCAAGTATAGAGTTTCTAGTGGAGATGTTATTCTAGAAATTATGTCAATGAAATATCAATTCTCTAATGTTTTTAGAAAAGTAATTCCGAAAGAGATATTTTTGGAATTGAGGCTATGAATTCATGTTTAGCCTTCACTAAAGACTTCCTAAAATCTATAAGGAAATCCCCGATATGAGTTGTATTATGTTGAAAATGGGGGAGAATATCAACTTTATCATACGAAGGGGAGGAAAGTAATATTATTTCTTAAAAGAATATAAAGCTGTGGTTATCATAACATGGGGAGAGAATAAAAAAATGAAGAGTAAATACTTGAGAGTTTAAAGTTTTAAAACTTGAGAAAATAAAAGTGAGGGGGAGTTCATCATAACAAGAATTTTTTTTCTTTCCTTAAAGGGAGAGAATTCTTTCAAAAAATGACTTTATCTAGTTGTGTGGTGTCAGGAAAATATCTTTTAGAAATTTTTTTATTTTATTAACATCTTTGAAAAAGTGATATTTTAAGAAAAATGAGTTTGGTAAAATTTTGAGTGATGAAAAGTTACTAATTAAAGTTGTCAATGAATGCAGAGGGGGAGATTACAAATCCTTTTTTCTGTTATAATAATAACATTTTTGTATTTGTTAACAACTAAATTTTCTTAAATAATTTTTTTTGTAAAATAGTTAGAGAAGAGTTTATAGATATTTCAAAAATTTAGAAGGTTGGAAAGTTTATTTTTAAGAACTTTATAACTTTTAGTCAGATGATGCTTTGCTAATAATTCAAGTTCCAAACATCATGGAGAAATCATGATTCTAGTAGGTGCGTAAAAAGGATGTATGAAGTGTGTGAAGAAAAATGAGGAAATAAACGCATAATTTATGGACATAGATTTTAAGAAATAGAGTTCTGAAAACATTTTTCCTAAACAGATAGTCCAGACAGTGTATTTGTAAGAAGGAAATGCATTGTAAAGTTGGTGATCAGATTGACCCGAGCTAAACATCGTGGAAGTAGCTGAATTTGAATGTGTTGGGAAAAGAAATAAGAGGACATGCAGATTTAAATTTCCATACGATGTCTATAATATAAATTAGGGGAGAATAATCCGATGTAGAAGTTTATATAGAGATTTTTAAGAATCTCTGAAGTTTTTGGTGTTGAGTTTTTTGTGGTTTTGAAAAAATATGGAAGAAATAAAAAGTGTCTCAAGAATTTATATTTAAATTATTATGAAAATACAGAGGGGGATATAATCCTTTATTTTGGACATAGTTTTATGTAAAAAACATTTCTGGACAAAAATTATCCAGAATTAGAAAATGTTGAGTTTTGTATGAAAACAAAAAAAGAATAAAAAGAAATAGTACAAGAAATTTTGAAGTTGTGTTTGGGTTGAGATGGTTCATGTGAATGAATCCTTTAGAAGTTTAAATTTTTTAGTAAACCATATTTAAAAAGTCAAGAGAAATTGACAAAGGTAGATTAGATTTGTTTTCAATAGTGTCAAAAGAAGATGATATTCAGATAAATAGTTTGTATGAAATTTTAAGATCAGAGTTCTGTTACAGACTGGTTATCGATTCAAAGTTTCAAAGTTATGAATTAATTTGATTCATATGGTGGAAAAACATCATATTTAACATTTTAAAATAATTCATAAAGTACAAAATGATATTTTCTGAAGAGTTTTATGAAGTTCCGATCTGATGCAGGAAGATCAGACAAAGGTGATTAGATATAGAAACACCGATTAGTTAGAAAAACATTTCTTATGAAGTTATGAGTTGAGGAAAGAAGATTGGATATTATAGGTGATTTTTCTGATCGATAGAATGTTTTATTTTTTAATCCCTAATGTACTACTGAGGATATGAGTTGGGAAGAATATCAGATAAAGAAGTCTGGGTAATACATTTATCAAACATAGGAGTTCTTCAATATTTGTAATCAGAAAAACATTTCTAGATGATGTTTTATGAGAAACTCTACATAACTTGGTAATGTTATATACAATGAAGATGTTATTTTTTACCTCAAAGTGGTTTCCCATTAAAAAATTATGAGGATGTGTTGAATAGTTTATTAACATCGATTTTAAGAAAATTCAAAAAAAGATAGAAACATTGGAGAATTCAAGAAGATTCAAGGATATTCTAGAAGAGTTGAGAAACAAATAAATTCAAATGAGCATGAAATTTTGTTTCATGAATTTTAGTGAGTGGGAAAAAAATATTGGTTTTCAACCTTTTCCATAATGAGATCACCAATAAATAGGTGGTGGAAAGTACATTATACTTATTACTATTCAGAGATACAAAGAGGCCGATATGGTGGAGAATTTTTTTTAGAGTTGAGTTTTGAACCAAACATTAGCTTTATATTGAAGAAGGATTTTGGATAAAAATTTTGGTTAGAATATTAGACAAAGTTCCAGTTCAAACCCCCAGACTGAGGAAAATTGGATAGAGATTTTGGATGGAGACTCTATATGGAGAAAGATCAGACAGAGTTTAAAAAATAGAGTTTTTGAGGATTAAAGCTTTTCTAAATAGGTAGAGATCAATTTTTGTTTACCAAGTAATGATTTTAGTATGGTTAAATATACAGATAATACCAGACACAGGAACACTGTACAAACTCATTTCAGATAGAGAATAATAGATAGAGGGATATCAAATAGAGATTCTGAATAGACTATTGTCGGAGAAGAATTCAAGGTTTCATATTCTTTTTTTGTGGGTCAAGTTTTTTTAATAAAAATTTGTAAACCAAAGGTAGTTAGTATAATAATACTTATTAGGATATATACGGAGTATAATAGGAGTTATATCAAAAGTTTTATTCACTTCATGGCATTAGTTAATTTCTATGGACCCATGGGAGTGGACATGGAAAAGTTATAAGTTCTCATATTGAGTCTGGACCTTGTAAATATTATTTTAGATATTTACCTTCAAATTTTTTTATTCTTGTGATTTTGTTAAAAAGTGACATGGAAATATCTCTAACAAGTTATAGGGGATAAGTTTTTTAATGTGGGAAATTTTTTAAAATAAAACTACTAATTCACCCCCTAGTGGTTCTACAATCCTTTAGGATCTTCACATCAAAAGGATGAACTGAAATTTACCTTAAAATTTATATAAAATTCTCTAAATAATAAAAAAACTCCACACTTTCACAATACAAAACACGTTTTCAAAACTATACAATTTCATGAAACTCATTTTTAGAAACACACTATTATTTCTTGGTGAAAATGGTGATCACATAAAATATTTCTTTTCAAAAAATATGTTCTCATAAGTCTTACATGAAAACTGAGCCCTGATATTTTCTCTAACTCTTTATCTCTAATTAATAAAGGACTGAAAACCTATTTATAAGCATGGAAAACTGTTCACATAGATCCTTGCACCCACAAATCTCAATGACATTGTTAACAATTTTAAAATGAGACTCTATTCACACATTGTGTCCACGAAACTATACATCCATGAGAATCATGTTTGTGCAGCTCCACTTTTGTTAGTCTTTCTAACATTAAAAAAAACCATTACAAAATTTTCCTATGATGAATTCTTTTTTCCATTTCCATGAAATTTCACACTTATGTAAATATCCTTACCTTTCTTTAAATGTTTTTTGTAATGTCTTGAACATTATAAAGAGATTCCATAACCCCTTCTTCATAAAATTTGTAAGGTCTCCATGTTATTAGAAATCTTTTAATAATATTTGTAAATAAACACTTTGGAAATGTTTCAACAAGATTTTTAAACAATACAAAAACATGGAATCAATATATTGAGGTATTTTTCCCAACTGTAACTTATTTAGGTTATACAACTATACAATATATTAAATATCACCAAACAGGCCAATCATATATTGAATAAAAATAAAAAATATATAATTACACCATCTGTGGACTCACCTCAATCCTTTCTCCATAACCCCATCGATATCCTATAACTCACCCACATATACTCGAGCCATCACCAAAATGTACTTTCCAAATATCTTCCTACAAGCATAATAAACTATCTATGTTGGGTTTGAGTATCGAACTCAATAAAAAACCACTAATGATGCTCCTAATAAAAACAAATATATATGTGTATGCATTTACCACATAAAAATTAAGTTATAAACATCACATGTATACACTCATCGAACTATTGGGTATTCATAGATCCACACAGATATTAAACTTATACATGATTTAACTAGTTCTATAATGGGATGATACTCTCATAGTATGGACATGTTATGTGTGTGAAAAATCTATCACCACTCATTACAATAGGTAGTTTTAAGGATTTATCACCAATACCATCCCTAAGGTGAAAAATTCATCCATATAACACAACCAAAAGTGATTGATGCATTAAAAAAACACAATCTCAAGTGAATGGTGCTTCACCAAAATATATCCCATGTAAAAAAAAGCTTTCATTGTATCACAATAATTGGTTGAAATAACTTTCACCACAATAATTTCCATGGTGAATTATCCATATTCATATCGTTCACCTTGTGTGGATGATCTACCACCACAAAAATTACAATGGTGAATGATCCATCATTGTATCATAAACCCTATGTGGATTATCTACCATTGAAAATATCCTTATAGAAAATGAGGTATCACCTGGTTAATGATTTATCACTGCCAAAAAACCCTAAGGTTATTGATCTATCAGAAAACCATAATACCCTAGGTTAATTATGTATCACCATGTGAATGATGTATCACTATCTATATAAAAATCCCTAAGTGAATACTTTATTGCCAATATAACTTCAACAAGGAAAATGATATATCACGTGGTGAATGATGTGTCTCCAATCACAAGTACCCTATTGCCCATTAGGGTGAATTAACTACCACTAACATACCAACTGAGGTGAATGATACATCACTAGCACCACACACAAGGTGAGTGATTCATCACAACAAGCATAAAAATATATGTAAAAGATTAATCACTATAAACAAAAAAACATCACATATCATAGCCATGGTAAATGAAACATCACCATAGGTATTGGTCCCATAGAACCAATTACTCACTAGGCTACCAATTCCCATGACATAGTACACCCAATACCCATGTACTAATCCCAAAACTTTCTCAACATGGATTTTAATACCTTATTATCCCCTAACTCAAACAGATTCATTCTATAGAGAGTACTCATCATACTAAAGTCTCATCATAAAACTAGATCACCACTTAGCCTAACTAATACATGAGTTCTTATAATCATGTAATTCTCAAGGGTTCAATACAAGGATCACAACATAATCTAGGGATAAGGATACCCCTCACAGTTCCATTCCATAAGTATCTTGTCACTTTCTCTAAGGTGACATGACCATAAACAAATATGTGCCCATATCATAGGGTTTAAAGGACTTATAACAATTTATATATCCCATACCCATGGATTAAAAATAAATAAACCAAATGTGGCTGCATCCTAGATCATTAACATGCACCATTTTATGCCCATATATTAAGTATCTAACCAAAAAATAATCCATAGGTTCACCCTCGACCATCACCCTAGGAAGGAATTGCATAACAATACATGAACTCTCTGGGACTTTAAGTTCTAAAATATGAAATCCAAATGTCACTATTATTTTCTATTTAATATTATTTTTTGATTAATTTAAATTTATGGACGTTTGAATATGGAAATATTGAATTTTATAATTTTTTTCTTCTGTTGTATTGTCAGTTTGAAAAATTAAGGGGAAACCATGTTGACAATCTTATGCAGGATATTTCAAGTTCCTTTTTGTATCATAAAATTAATGTTCATGGTAGCATAATTATTGGTCTAAACCATATGAGATATAGTGTAAACGGTTTAAGTCCTTTTTTTCTTGGAGTGTTAGTACATGGATTGTGCACAATTAGAAAAAACCATGTGATTAACTATATGGTGGTGCTGTAGTTCTTAGTAGTGGGGTTTGATAGGGTTAGCACATGGTTTGAGAATATGTGTGACCAAAACATGTGAGTGCTTTGTTCTTTTCCAATTCCAGCTACATGGTTGGCACACGGTCCACCAAACGATGCAAATTAACCATAAAATCTTCACAGAATAACATAAAAGTGATTTCCCAAATTTACGATGTTGACTTTTAAGGCCAAAATCTTTCCTTTATTCCCATTAACATTCATATTACCACCTTTCATGACCTAGAGACCTCTCCCTCCATCCTTTTGTGATTTGAGCCTCCTCTCTCAAGATTTCAAGTGGAATACCAAGGTAATACCATCATTCCCTCTTATTTTTTCCTCATCCTCTCCTATGCACCCATTTCTTCTTGTATTTTTTCTATCCCAAAAACCATATTGGCTATGTTTGATAATATAGGGTTCAATTATAGTTATAATTAGGGGTTTTAGGTGTTTAGGTCTTGTAGTGGGTGTCTTCTTACATGTTTAAGAGTTCTGTATCAAAAGCGGCATGTTGCAACTTAATCTTACCTGATTTGAGGTAGGGTTTTCATTAATTTTATTAAATTTAGTTACATTTAATTATTTATGATTTTTAAATCCTTTTTTTGTTAAAATAATCCTACATGTAATATTATCTATGTGTTTTTTAAAATGTTTTAAAGGTTTTCTAACTTGTTATTCAAGTGTTTTACAATTTTTTCCAGTATTCTAAAGGGTGGTTTGAAATAAAAACTATTTTAAAATATTATTAAGAGGCTTATTTAAATTTAATTTTATTATTTAAGGAATTTGGCCTTGTTTGGGTCTTTTAATGGGAAAATCTGAGGACTCCAGTGAATGTTTCAAATGTAAGTTAGTCTTGGGAACTTTTATGGTTTTGAATAAAATGGAATTAATTAATAAAATTGATTTCAAAATTGGTTTAGATTGGTTTGATTTTAAATGGTTTTATGAATGATTTTACATGGTTTGGTTTCAATTAATTATTTAAATCATGATTTAAATTATGGAAAATGGCTTGTCATCTTGGGTCAGTTTTCATTGTAAGGCCCATTTGGAATCGTTTTAGAAGTTGTTGTTTTTAAACATGTGAGACCCTTGAATGAGACCATTGAAATTGTTATTCCCATTATAGGTTATGAACCCATATATAATTTTAAATATTTTTATATCCTTATTGATACTTATTCATGATTTTGAAATGAATTTGTTCTTGAGAGGATATAGGAGGTAAGACGAGGGTTATTTAAAATTCCTTGAGATTATTTTATGTGATGCTTCCATTATCTTTTTTTATCACACCCCAAGAGATTTATCATGGGGGTACTTGTAAAAATGTAGAATATTTGGATGAGTGAATGACCTAGTGTATATAATTCTCCAACTAGGGGTTTGTTCCCAAGAATGTTGGGTGATCTTGAGAAGGTTTGCGGCCCATGGATACTAAGTGATCCTAGGATGGATTATATAGTCCGAATAGTTCTAAAAAACTACCAAGATATTTATTGGATATTTATTGTTAACCTAGGGTTATGATCACTAGTTTGACTAGTATTACTTAATTCCTAGAGAGTTTCCCATGATACCTAGTTCATCTTGAGGAATATTTAGGTGATTTCATTGTATACCTTTTTAGTTTCTCCTAGATCTTGAGTAGATTAAAAAGAACCATTATTTTAGTTGTTTATTTTATTTTTATCTATTAATATCATGGTTCTTATTTATAATTATATTTAATTCTAGTTTTGGTTTTGGTTTTTATTTAAAAATTGATTTATAAAATGGTTTGGAAGTTGATTGAAAAGGGAAAGTGGTATGAATTTTGAAAAGTGTTTTTCAATTTTTTTTAGAAAAGTGAAAGAGACTTAGGAAATTTTTCATAAACTTAAAAGATAGTCCTATTTCCATGATATAGAATCATTTTAATAAAGAGGTTTGTTTTCAACCCTGTTTTCTCTAAGAATTGGATGTTTTATATAAATAATTATGATATTTTATTTGGTTTCATTTCATTAGGGTGAGAAAAAACTATTTTTTATTTATAATTTTAACTAATATTAATGAAATGGATTTTGAAAGTAAATGAAAAAAAACTTTCATGAAATACTATTGGGCATGTTTAGTTCACACACTACATAAACCATTGAGTGTGTGAATCTATCATGTTTTCTTTTAGATATCTAGGATCTAGTTTCTATTTCTCTTATCACTTTATTTAGTTTTAATTATCACAAACACTCTTTAAAGTGTATAATTATTTCAATTATTTGGATAAAAGTTATAAACTTGATTTAATCTTGTTAGGATAATTAAATAAGTCCTATTGATGTATTTTTGGGCTTATTATACACATGGAGTGAAGTTATAAGACTAATAGTAGTTCTTCGAGTTTCAAAATTTCACCATGACGCAACACTTTGAACCACACTGCAAAAAATTACTAGAACAAGAATTACAATGAAGTGATAATTTCCATGCCATAATAAAATTTTTCCCAACTTCCTATCCAAAAATTATGTTGAAAATTATAGAATTCACACCCTAGTCAAACTTTAGATCCTAAAATCCTGGGAAAGGGAACACCATAAGGTAGATCTCTATGCCAAAAACCTTATTTTTAGGAGTCTTCCACAATGAAACTTAAGGTCCATGCCACATCTACCTCAAAATTGAAATAACCTCTAATATTATCAGAAAAGAATCCTTATTTCAGCTTTAATCCCTATGTTACAAAGTCTACCTCCACGCCATGGGAAGTCTTCCATGACATAATAGGTTGTGATCTAGAACTTTCCAAGGATAATTTAATGATGGAAAAAATTCCTATATTGACTCTTTAAAGACCCATCTTGACCCAATATTTTATAATAACTCATTAAGGCTATAAATAGAGACCTTGGGAGGATTGAAAACATACCTTCTCAACCATTATCCAACACCAATGTGCTATAATCTCCAATTTTCTCTCAAGTTATCTCATTTTCGAAATCCAATATCATCTAATCCAGAGTGTGTGATTATTGAAAAATATTCCCACTTTTACCTTCTTTCTAATTTTCTACCTGTAGTTCTACACATTATTTTAAGGGAGTAAAGACTATACTAAAATGTTATTGCTTCTAATAAATCCTATATCTTTTTCCTCTTTATTATATTTTTAGTTCCCACCAAATTTAAATTATGGGACTCATGCTTTCATTCCATAACCATTAAAAGGTAAGGGAATATTCTCTTTGAGGTTTCTATACATTCCCATTAAAGACTAAGTGTTGATTATATGCTAGTTTCTTGATACAACCTAAAAATCAAGGGAGTTTTGGTATCTAGGCTACCAATAAATCCAAGGGGATAATAAATTAAATCCTTAAGCCATTGATGTGGTAGAAATAGGGTCTCTTCATGAGATATTTCTGAACTTACTTAAAAAAATATGTGCCTTATTTAATTTCGAAACATTTTTTTATCATTTTTATTCATTCAATTAGTCAATTATTTAATCCGTCAATATGCTTAATCACTTCATTTACAAATCAGTATTTCTTTATTCTTAATCTTTTATAATTATATATTATCATATAATTACATTTTGAACTATGAATAATTTGTTTATCTCTTCTAATGGTTTTAATTATCTTTAATCTTTCAAAAAGTGGTTTTTATTTTTTAACAATTTAGTTTTATGATTTGATTTTTAAAGGTAAATTCAACCTATCTTTCCATTTTACCCTACTCTGACCTACATTCAGTATCAGTGGTGTCTTGAATTTCTTTATTTCTTTTTTTTAAAATTATTTCAAGGAATATTTATTTAAAAAATATTTAATCTATTTTTCAAGAAACATTATTTTTAAAAATTGATTTTTCAAACACCCATGGTGATCCTAAAGGAATTTTTATGGATCATTCTCCCTTTTTTGATGGTAATAATTCAGTTTATTAGAAAACATTCATGTCTACATTTCATTGATATGTTAGTTATCATGTTTAGAAGATAGTTATGCATGGTTATATCCACACTACCAAAAAATAGTATAAACACAAACCTATGATAATTATACTTTTGAAATAAATGGTAAAAAATTGAATTCCTTGAATTGTGGTTTAGAATAAAATGAATTTCTTTTAATATCTACATTAAAATTTGCTAATAAAATATAGAAACTGTTAGAAGTAACTAATGAAGGAAAAAAATTCAAATATACAATAATATATATGTTTATAAGAGACTTTTAAAGTTTCTCTATGCAGCCTAGGAAATATATTACTGAAATGTTTAATAGATTTACTAATATTTTCAATGGTCAAAAGTATCATGGTGATTATTTTTCTTTAGAAAATTTATTCATAAAAATTATTTTGGTTTTACTAAGAAATTGGGCACCCAAGGTCACTGTGATCTAAGAATTTATGTATATAAAGAATATGGAGGTTGAGGAGCTCATTGGTTCTCTCATGAAATATGAGATCACAATGAAAATTAAAGCTAAAAAAGAGGAAAAGGAGGTTAAATAAACTAAAATGAAAATTTATTTCAAGAAAATCAATAAAAACACATCCTAAAAATAAATCCAAGATTGTTAATATTTCCAAGAGGAGGAACATGTAAAAGAAAAAGAAAATATCTTCTTAATTCTTAAAAAAGGAAAATCAAGAAATGAAATATTCTTGTATTAAAAAAGAAGGTCCATATTAATCCAGATTGTACCTTGACCAAAAGTCTAAAGGCAAGATGAAAAGTTTAAAATATCTAAAAGTTTCAACTTATACTGCTAGGGAGGAAACATTTTCAACATATGAATCAAACGATGAAAATACTAATTTCCTTAGGGATGATATTAAGGTATGAAAAAAAATAAATTATGTATATTCTAATTTATACTCTTATACTTATTCTACCTCTTTTTCAAGTTACAAATATCTTATTTATGCTAAATATCAAATTTAAAATATTTTTTTATGAACACATTTCACAATTTAATGATATTAAAAATAATTACAAACTTACTTATTTCAAAATTTAATGATCTTAAAAAGAATTAAAATATTATTGTTTTTTAAATATCAATATTTAGAATAAAAAAACTATTTGGTCTTAAAATTAAAATAACATAAAAATATTGGAAATTTAAAATTTAAAATTAAGGATTTTTAAAAATTCTATTTATTATTTCACCAAAGGAAAATAATCCTTGCACAATTTTTTTTGATCTCAATATGTTATTAAAAGTAATTCAAGGATTGGTATTTCAAAAAATCTAGTTTTTCCAAAATTTTTAAAAGGACTAATTTTTTAAAAGGAACTTCCTAAAATAAATCTTATAATTATTGTAATAAATTTGGGAATAGTGTTTATGAATTTAATTATAAATATTCTAGATATTTTAGACCAAATATAATTCATCTCCCATCTCATATTTCTAATGAATTTTTTTTAATGAAGTTTGGATTATAAAGTCTTTATTTTATAACTTAAGTGGACCAAAGATATGTCTACCAAAATCATTAGTTGCTTAATATTTTGTAGTATAGGGGTATCATGAGAAAAAACCAAGAAGATACTTGATATATGGATAATGGGTTCTCAATTCACATGTGTGGTGATCCTTCCAAATTTAATCCTCTTGAAGGATTTTATGGAGGACTTGTCACATTTGGAGATGATTTGAAAGGTAAAATTACCATTATATGTATATTTGGTTTCTACAAATATACCATAATTAAAGATGTTTTATTTTCAAATTTATTGTAACATAATTTACTAAGTATTATTTAATTATGTGATAGTAATTTCAAAATTACTTTTAAAAATTATTTTTTAAAAGTTTTTAATTAAAAAGGAAAGATTTTATTTATCACATATAATTTTAAAAATGTTTATATTATTGATTTAAAATATTTTACAAGAAAAAAATATTAAGTGTTTAAGTTACCAAGATAATGAATATTTTATTTGAAATTTTCTTCTAAGTTATTGTAATATTCACTCTCTTGTCAAACTCAACGTTAACCTACTAGTATGAGATTTAATGAAATTTTATTTAAATAATAAATTAGTTTTTGAACCATTCCAACTTGGTTGGAAACAAAAATAATTTTTCAAATATAAAAATACTTTATCCACTTATAAATCCTCAGAACTAGTTTACCTTGAACTTTTTAGACCTACTAAATATGCTAGTATTAGTGGAAAATCTTAAACCTTTGTAATTATCGACGACTATACTTGATTTACATGGGTTTTTTCTTATCCCATAAAAATGAGGATTGTAATGAATTTATCAAATTCTCAAGGAATATTAAAAATGAAAAAATTCTAAAAACTATTTTCCCTTATAAATAACCATGGTGCATAATTTGATAAAAAATACATGGATGCATTTTTCACTTCTAAAGTTTATAATAACTTGTTCACCAATCGTAAAACACATAAAAAATGGGTTCATTAAAAGAAGAAATAGGACCGTCCAAGAAATTTCCAGGACTTTATTAAATAATTTTAACATTCCACAATTCTTATGGGATGAGGAAGTCAGTGCCTCTTACATTATCTATAACTATGTTCTCAAAAGACCCATCATTGGAGAAACTCCCTATGAACTTTATAAAGGAAAAATTCTTAAAGATGAATTATATAAAGTATCTGGTTGTAAATTATATATCCTTAATACCAAGGATAATATAGGAAATTTTGACACTAAACCCATTAAAGGTATTTTTATTGGTTATTAGAACTCAAGTAAACCCTACTGAGTCTTCAATAAGATGAACAAGACCATAGAAAAGTCAATTAAAATAAAATTTGATGAGAATATTCCTTAATCACATCCTCAAATTGATGATAATGTTGACCAGACTAATTTTACTTCACATAAAGCTAAGTTTTATAAATAAATTAAATATGTCAAAGAACCCCATTCCACTCATTTAACCAAGTCATGGGTTTAATCTAAAGTCTATCCCCTTTAAAATATTATCGATGAATTACAATATAGAACTTGTATTATAAAGTTAGTCTTAAATGATATTGAACATAAATATTTTATCTCTAAACTTGAACATAAATCCCTTTATGATACTATTAATGACAATAATTAGAAATTTTACATGAATGAGGATTTTAACCAATTTCAAAGGAAAAAAGTTTGGAATCTCATGGAATGAACCAATAATCATAAATTATTATCACTAAGTGGGTTTTTTTGAAAAAAACTTAACGATCAAGGAATTATCATCTATAAAAAGGATCAAGTTATTTATAAAGTATATAATCAAGAATTTATTAATTATATTGAAAAATTTTCACCCACTGAATGACTAGAATCCGTTATAATATTTTTGGTATTCATTACTCATTTTCATTTTAAACTTTTTTAAATGGACATCAAAGTGATTTTCTAAATGGTTATATTTATGAAAATGTTTTCGTAGATTAGACACTTTATTTTTAAAATGATAAATTAAAAAATCATGTTTTCAAGTTAACTAAATATCTATATGGTTTAAAACAATACCCTTAGGCTTGGTATGATATGTTAACTAAATTTCTTTTATCAAATGGTTCAAAAATGGGAAAAGAAGATTCAACTATTTTTATCATTTTTTTCAAATTATTTATTTATTGTTCAAATATGTTTATGATGTTATGTTAGGATCAAAAAATAAACTATTTGTAATTAATTTTCTAATTTAATGAATAAAGAGTTTGAAATTAGTTTTATGATAGAAATAAAATTCTTTCTGGGTTTTTAAATTTCACAAAGTTTCCATGGAATTTTTTTAAACCAATATAAATAAAATATTACATTTTAAATAAATTTTTTATGGATAATGTTATGTAAATTAGAACACCCATGAGTACAACTTGTATGATAACATTAGAGGCATTTAGAAATTATTTCAATAAAAATATTTATAGAAGTATTATTAAAAGTATACTTTATCTTAATGTGGCCTTGATGAACATCATATTTAGTGTATACCATTATGCTTATTTTCAATAAAATCCAAAATAATCTCATTTAAAATCTCTTAAAATAATTTTTTTATATTTGTAATGAAACTAAAAAACTTGGAATATTTTATCTTAAAGAATTTTTTTTGAACATACTTGTTTTTCAAATGCTAATTTTAGAGGATGCCATAAAGGGAATTTACACCTATTAAAAAAATATCTTGTCTCATACAGCAGTAAGAAGAAAAACTCTGTTACTCTTTCTATAGAAAAGGCTAAATACATAGCTATTGGGAGTTGTTATGCCAAAATTATATAGATACAACACTCTATCTTATTCTATGGTGTTACATATAATCATTTTCCTATAAATTATGATAATAATAGTGTGATTAGTATCTCTAAGAATCCTATAAAATACTCTCACAATAAGAATATTGATCCAAGAAACCACTTTATATGAGATTCCTTTTAAAAAGGTGATATCGCTATTGAATTTATTTTCACTAACCCTCAACTTGCCGATATCTTCACTAACCCCCTTCCATTGGATCATTTTAACATTATTAAAGAAGAATTGAGTATGATTTGGTTGTGGTAATTATCGTTTTTTATCTTCTGAATTTTAAATTTTTTTTCAATTTGTTTTTAAAATTAATTTTTTTTAAAAAATATTTTCTTTATTTTCTAATTTTTTTTTCAAAATTTTCATTTTCAGGAAAGAGTTAAGTGAGTGTAATAATCCAAGAATTTTTTTATCTAGATAAAAATAAGTGTATTTGGTTCTAGAATAGATGTAACTATAGATTATTATGTTGAAAAGGGTTGTTTATATTTTTAATTTAATCTTCACCCTGGGAACAAGGAGTGGGCCTTTACTACACACCTTGTTTGACACTCCTAGAAAATTTTATTTGGTTCATTAACACAATCTTGGATAATCCTTAATCATGGAATGTTTTTTAAAATATTTTCTTATCCTTTTTCTTTAATTAGTTTTTTATTGGATATGATTTCTTTACCTCACCTAATGCAATATTTTAGCGGGTGATAATCTTGTTAATACTAAAATGATCCTAGAAGTGACTATTTTTCTAAATTATTTTTCAAAAACCTATTTTAGAATTGAGCTTCCTCAAAAGAAATTTCAATGTTTTTCTCCCTTTATCTATATTTCTATAATAATAATGTTTGTTTTCTTATATCTTGATCTTTTTAAAAAAATATCTCTTTCAAAATTTTTAATTTTCTAAAATTTTGAAAACATTGTTTTTTGTATTTATCTAAATATCATTAATAATGGTAAAAATATTTTTTTAAATATTATTAATTTTATTTACTATAACCCTATCTATGAATTTTTTTATAATCTCAAAGGGGGAGAAGTTTTTTTCCAAGGGGAAGAAATCATTAAATATTTTTTTAACCTTATCATTGTTTTTTCGATAATTTTTATATTCTTTTTTTTTTGAAATATTTTCAAGGGTTTGTGATCATTAAAAAGGGAAATATTGTTATGCTCTCATCTTATTTAGTTTTTATAATAAAAAACACTCTTTAAAGCATCTAATTATTTAAATTAAGTGGTTTTTAGATAGAAAATTGATGAAATATTGTTAGAATCATTAAAAAATAATTGTTTAAGTATTTTTGGACTTATTGAACTCATTTAGTGATGTCCAGATACCAACAGAAGAGCTTTGAGCTTCAAAACATCACTATGACATCGAACTTTTCACCATGCTGTTAAAATTAATGGGAAATGAATTATGATGTAGTGAGAAAGACCAAACTACAACATAGTTCAATACAACTTCCTATCTAAACATCAGGATCAAAACTCTAAAATTCATTCCATAGAAAATCTTCAGATACTATAAAATCATTAAAGGGAACATCATAAGGAAAATTTTAATGTAGTGGATCTTGTTCGTATGAGTCTTCCACAACACATATCAAGGGACACATTATAGTTTCCTCGAATTTGAAAGAACCTCCATTATGATCCAATAAAACTTATGCCACAACTATAATACCTACTCTACAAAGACTATATCTATTGGTAGAGAAGTCTTCTACGCTGCAAGAGACTATGATCTAAAACTTTCATAGGAGCATTTAATGATGGTAAAAAAGTATTAGCTTGAATCTTCAAAGCCTTGGATCGACCTAATGTTTCCTCAACACTCATGAAGGCTATAAATAAAGAGATTAAGTGGATTAAAAATATAACTTCTCAACCATTCTATAATTCCAATGTGTTACGATCATGAATTTAATCTCAAGTTATATCATTTCTTAAATCCTCTCTTATCCAATCTAGAGTGTATTCTTAGTGTAAAATCTTCTCACTCTCACCTTCTTTTCTCATTCTCTCATTGTAGTTATTTATATTATTTTGGGAGAATTTATACTGTACTAAAACTTTACTTCTTATAATAAATCCTCTATCTTTTCGTCCTCATTATTCTATTATTTGTTCTCAATACCTTTAAAGTAAGGGACACAAGTTTTCTTACCATAAACATTAAAATGAAAGGGACTATTCTATTTGAGATTTCTAGATATACCCATTAAAAACCTAGTGCTGATTGTATTTTTAATTATTTCTACAACCTATAAATAAATGGAGTTTTGGTATCTTGGATATTGTTGAATTGAAGTTACTAATATATTTAATCCTCAATCCATTAAGGTGATAGATATCGAGGCTGTTCTTAAGCTATTGTTGAACTTCCTTACCAAGTTGTGTGATTTATTTACTTTCCAAATTTTTATTTATCATCCATACCAGTCAAGATTATTTCTATAGGAATTTTTATATATGTTATGTTGCCTTTTTTTCATTATATTCAATGATTACATTTATTATGTATTGTTATTATCTTCATTCTTCTTACTATAATTAGTTATTTCGTTAATTTTGAAACCTTTTAATTTATGAATGGGTATCTGATACATAGATATGTCATGCCATATTTCTTGGTAGGATCTGTGATGTGGTTATTAGGATTTACAAGGTGAAATCATTCTTGAATCATACATTCTAGATACCCAGAAACTAGTTTCTATCTCATGGAGATCAAAAACACCATTTGGTCCCAATGGAGAATTGGGTCAAGTGATGTGTCAGGTTATCCCATTCCAGTTCCTTACACATTTTATTAGAGAATAGTTTATTGAAGCACTCTATTATTATTTATAAGTACTGGTATTTTGGAGACAGGGTCGTCGAAACATGAAAGGTAATTTTGAGGGATTTATAACTAGATATTTGTCATCATGAGACTTGAGTTTCCATGGATAAATAAGATTTGAATCTTGAATTAGAGTTTTTATTATTCTTAATGATATTTTGATCTTTATTGAGTATATAGATGATTTTAGGGGTCTTCTTAAGCTTTTAGGGTGAGAATATAATAAAAAAGTGTGACATGATTAGCTCACATGATCTGAAAAACTATGGGAAGCCCATTTATTATTTAGATTCATTGGATTTATAAATGAATCCAAAGGTTATTACCATTGGTGTGAGATTAATTAATGGAGTTTTTTGGTTAATTGATGTTACTAGGTGATTTTTGTGTGATTATTTGTGGATTTTTGTTTTTCCTTATATTTTAAAAAGTTAGTTTTGTGTTTTGAAAATTACTTTTTGGATGGAAAATGAGGTTTTATGGGTTGAATTGTTTATGAAACTAGTTATTTTTTGATGGGAATGAAATAATGTTTGGTTATTTTGATTTTTTTGAAAGTTATTATTCTTATTAGTTCATTTTAATTTTATTACTGTTTTTTAATCTAAAAGTAATATTTTATTAAGTATTTTGGGTTTTGAAACCGGGTTGCATGGAATACTTGTAAGATATTTTTTATTTTTATAATATGTTTTCAAAGTAGTTCATTTCATTATTGAATTTGTGAAATGTTTTTTAAAATAAAGTAAAATTGGGGAAATTAATTTTTATTAAAATTTTGTTTTTAGAATTTTTATGAAATGGAAGTGATATTCATGAAAAGATTTGGTTTTATAATAAAACATATACTGTTTTTTAAAAGAAAAGGTAACTTTGATAAGTTCAAGTGGGTTTTTGTTTTAAGAATTTTGTATGTTTTAAAATATTTGGGTGATTTTGTGAAATGAGTTTTGGACTCTTTTGAAATGTATTGATTTCAAAGAAATGGATTTTTCATGAGTTTTATAATTGAAGTAAAACATTTCAAAAAGTTTTTTGGTATTTTTAAAATCATTAACGTAATTAAAAAATAAATATCAGACATATTTTTAAATGGAGTGTGTTTTTAAGGATATGGAGGTTTTTAAAGGATGTGTTGTTGTATATTGTTCCCTAATAGATTTCTATACTTTCATTTGTACCTTGGTATATGAGAACTATTTTTTTTGGTTTTTGAAATATAAATGAGATAGATTCCTACTTTATGATACTTAGTTGTGACTTCCAAATTTTGTTTGATAAATTATGTAAAATTTATTTTCAAGGAAGAGTCATAGGGTGAATCCTTTTATCTCTTAGGTGTATTTCCTTTAGATGTTGACTATGTATAGAAACCTAATGGAGGGAAAGGTGTTTATTTAATCTTTTAGTTGTGTAGTAGTGCATCTTGGAATTATATAAGTTGGAACTTGTCTAGTTTATTTATTTGAGAACTAGATTGGTTGAGTTTATTAGTTTAGTCCAACGAGCCTTGGTTTAATGTTTGAACCTATGAGAAAATATTTTCTTGTAATTTTTGGGGTAATATTTTATTTTGGGTGATGATATGTTTTGGGATTATTTCTCTATTATCTTATAGTGGGTGTGGTTTTGAGGTAGCCTTTCTTTGATGTGTGCTATAGGTGCCCATTAATTTTCTATCTTGGAACTAGTGCTTGTTTAGGATGTTCATGCCTCATTTTTTTATGAATCATGAGGATGGATTGGTGGTTTTTTCTTTATGGTGAGAGATATAAATGAGTTTTGATTTTATGGATGGATAATGGAGATGCCTATGTTACATTCATGGGTAATTGGGGTGGGTAATTATTCTATTTGGATTGTGTATGCACCAGGTTGGGATATTCTGTAGAGACTTCCATGACCCAGTTTTTTATGAGTATGACCCATGTTACCCTCAAATTAATTCTTGTAGCCTCAGGTTAGAACCATTTTCCTCTAGTCAAGACACATTTCAAGTTGACGTGTTCTTAAAATTTTCTAGTATGTGAAGGATTTTGGTGATTTGGTTTTGTGTCCTTTTGATGTTCCTCTTTGAGTAATTCTTCCTTTATGTATTTTTAGATGGTTTATTTGTGTTTTATTATGGTTGATGACATTTTGTGGCTCCCTTTTTTGATTTGGTGAATCATAGTTGTATTAATGAGTCTCTATTCTTATAGTATTTCGTTTATTATTCCACCATTTTAATGAAATCCTAAATGTTAGGGAGACCTCTATTGGGTCTCTATGACTTTATAGATTCTTGTTAAATGGTCACAGTTTAGATCCTATTTGGGGTTAATTAATATTAATTAAGGATTTTGGTAGCCCTTTTGGGGGATAAATCATGTTTAGTGTTTCCCTTGTTTTAGGATTTCCCTGAGTTTTTCCTTAACCCCTCTCACATTTATCAAGGTAGAGCGATTTAAGGGTTTCATTGCCTTTTTATTTTATAGAGGACTTTTTATGGGTAGAATATGGAATGGTGGAGATAATTATGACACCCACATGTCACTTTTTATATATATTATATTATTTTTGAGTAATTTAAATTTATTTAGGTTTTGGGCTAGATTTGTTTTTTGTAATTTTCATTGCATGTGGTTGAGGGGAAACAAAGAAAGATGTCTTGCACAAGAGCTTTATGGATCATTTTATTTATCATATGGTTAGTTTGTATTGGTATTTCATAAATAGGTTTGAATTTTGTGAGATCTAGTGAAAACCATACATGTCATTTTGTTCTTGGAGTTTTAGCACTTGACTTGAATACAATCAAGAGAAATCATGTGAGTGACTATGTAGAAGTGATTCAATTCTTAATTGTGGATTTTTTCATAAATGGTACAAAGTTTAGAAAAATGTTCCAAAAATTCATGCAATCATGTTTTACTTTTCTAGTTTGATCTATATGATTGGGACACAATTGTAAGAACCTAGATCTTCTTTTCAGGCATGTATCTTTTTTTTCAAGTTTTTTTGAAGAAAAAGGAAGAAAAAAAGATTTTCTGCATACACGCCGTGTACCTAGCTTGCTGCGTACATCCGGGTTTTGACCGTGTAATGGATGAGTACATGGTCGTGTGGTGACCCGTCAGACCCTCTTAAGTCAGGGGTTGGTTGAGGCTACTACATTGTGTGTAGTGTTAATGAACACACCATATAATTTTCTTTTTAATTGATATATCAGAGTGGGGTCACATCTCATGTCCAGAAACACTTTCTTCTTCCCGTGTTTCATACAGAAGCACTCCGGAACGATAAAATAAGTTCGATATCCTGATTATTACCTTGATTGATTGTTTATGAAAATTTGGTCTAGGATTAATATGAGGTATACGTTGTTTTAAATTCCTTGTTTTATTAGTATAGAGCTTAAATGATTATATAAAATGCTTGTGATATGCATTGTTAATGTTTAGCCATGTAGTAGTTTCAGATTACATGAGTTGATTTGATATAATATGTGCATTGTTTTTCCAATAGACCGTGAGAACCTTGGACTAGGAAGACTGGGGGATTCTAGATTACTTATAGGTATTATGTTTTCCAATGGACCGTGAGAGCCTTGGACCAGGAATGCTGAGGGGACTTCCAGATTATTTACACAAGACCGTGAGATCCTTGGTGTAGAACTTTGACCAAAGGGGTTAGACCATAAGAGATTTCCCAGAGGATCATTATTTATTAAATTGATGCTATGTGGGACCAAAGGGGTTAGTATATGAGAGAATTCCTAGAGGGTCATATTTGAATAGTTGAATGATTATGATGCGTCTGCCAAGACAAAGAACAAGCTTGGATTTGGTCTTACTTGATTGTATAGATGGTCTTATGAGACATCTATTTTGGTAAATTTACATTGGGAATACATAGAGTAGGCTATATCCCAGGGTTACACGATTTAATGGATGGATAATAAATGTGAAATGAATGTAATTGAAAATTATAGTATTGTTTACTTTTGAGTACTTCTTTGTTTATTACTTTATTCTTGCATATTACCTACTATATATATCCACTAACAATTAGGAAAAGATATTTTAGTGGTTTCCTACTAGTATTTGTTTAACACTCTATTTGGGTCATAATTTTGGATCCAAATAGATTATATGATTGTAGGTATAGAAAAGGGAAGACACCCTTCTTCATCATGTACTTGATTACTGTTGGAGTTGGAGAGCATGGGACCAAACTCTGGATTGCGATGCTGTTGGAGTTTAATTTCTTTCCCCTTGTGTTGAATTGTATTTTATTTACAAATTTTGGACCTATTTTGGATACTTTCCTAGAAACATGTGACATTCATAATTTATATATATATATATATATGCTCCAGTTGTTTTATTATTATTAGTATTCTACTGTTTACTTCTGTTGTTTATTTATTAATTCTGCTATATATACTCTGCCAATGTGGGCATAGTTTCCCCATTATCAGAACTTTGACCTCGCTACTAGTTATTAGACTCTGGCATTTATAGAAATGTGCTTGAGGTCATGTGATCAACCAGGCATAGGGCACCATTGGGTGGCACCGAGATCCAGGACATTACAACAATTTACCAAACCATGTGATCTACCAAAATCTATTTAAAAGTTATTTTTTAATAAATTACACCTATCAAATTTTAAGTCCAAAACCTATATTTCTTCTCTTCTTCCTTCATCCACCACTTTTCATGACTTATGGATCTCTCCCACCCTACTTTAGATATTATGATCCTCCTATATCTCAATTTCAAGTGGAATCCCAATGCCACCCCTCTCTTTTTCCCTTCTCTTATTCCCTACACCCATTTGTTATTATCACTTTTCTCTCCCAAAAACTACAGGGGAATTATTAGATGAGTTAGTAAAATGAACAAAGATAAACATAACATTAAAATTATATTAATATCATGATTTAAATAATACATTTCCTAAACAATCATAAACCAAAATACCTAAAGGTTTTGTATCTTGGATATTAGTTATATAAACATCTTATTTTGTAACACTTACAAAAATTTATACATAATCATTCTCATATAGACCCTATTATAGATATCTTACATGATATAACCATATTTATAACCTATAAAATAAAATCATAAGAAATAGGTGATCTAAAACACCCAGTAAGGTAAAAACATATCATAACTTGAAGGAGAACATGAGGAATATATAAATATCATAATAAAAATTCAAAGGAACTTAGATGATAATCATAAACAATGTTAGAGTAACATATATTCATAAAAATATCATTAAGGAGCATAATATATTTGAAATGTATCAAAACACACCTCAATAATCATATAACATATTAGGATTACAAAAAAGTATGGAATACATTAATAATAAGGTTTAATCATGAAAACATTTGATTTTATGGAAATCGAATTCTTCTAAACTATTTGGAATAACTTAGAAAACGACATAGAAATGTGAAACAACAATAATCATAGGATCAATACCATTATTCACATTCCTTTGTGAAAAAACTCATTATATCCATGCTTTAAAATGTGATCAAACCCATTATTCCCATGCCTATATGAAAAAACTCATTATGTCCATTCCAGACTATCTCATGATATATAAAAATTAAACCAATACATTGGAGGGTGATATAGGACCCCACCCATCATCATCAATATATATATGTGTGTCAATTAAAATGAATACTCATTATATATTAAAGAACCAATGGAAAAGAATTATTTTCTTAAACATAAAAATGAAAAGCATTCAATTTTCATAAAGAACCCTTGTAAATAAAACAAGATTTATAAAACATCCAAACAGTACAAAATAACATCATAAATTAAATTATTTGATACCAAAAACTTGATCAATTGAAATAATCATATAATAAATAAAAATATAGGGTGAAACCTAAAACATAAATCCATTGGAAATAGATCATTTTATGAAAATGAAAACTAAATAATTGAAAGATATTTGTAAAAATATTTTTTATTCATTTTTTTAAAAGTTATATTTACAAGTCTCTTTTCAAAAAGTATCCTTTGATTTATTTAAAAAATTATGTGAAAAGAAAACCTTTATTGTGCACTTGGGTGGTGTTTCTGTGATTTCTGACCCTTCAAAAATGGTTTTTGATAATTCCTTTCACCTCGTTTCTTGGTGAGTTGAAGTATGGATGTATTGGTGTTTTGGATTAGTTTTTCAATCGTATATGTGTCATTTGGTGCCTCTGGTGAGGCGATGAATTTGGAGATGGTGATGGCGACGGCGTGGTTGGTTCTCGCCGGTGATGTTGTTGAAGGTTTGTGAGTGTATGTTCCCACTGTGATTCCACCGGTGGTGATTATGTGGAGATGCTGGAGGGACGATGGCATTGTTGTGTCGACGAAGTCCGGAGAAGCTCACTGGCGAGGCGGTGCAGTCTCGCGGATCGAGGAGGTGTGCAGACCAAGGTGATCACGTGATTCGATGAATCCCGAGACGGTGCGTGGCTCGAGGCGTTGAAGGCGGTATTTTTAAATTTTTTGAAGTATTTCATTTGAATTTTTAATTTCCAGATTTGGTGATGTGGATTTGTAGTGTTTCGGGTACCGGAAAACCCTTAACCGATTTCAGGGGGAACCATCTACCCTCAAACCGGCCATTAGAAAATCAAAAAAAATAATTTTCAGTATAAGTGAAATAAAATCAAGAAAAAAGTGTATAACTCAAAGGAAGAAATTTGAGTCACCAAGTCCCTTACCTATACTCTTGATTTCTACATAAGTTATTTAAAAACCTGTTTCATAAAGATAAAAATATTAATTACCAATTTTATTATATTATCCATATAAATTTCTATTTATACACTTCATTAATAATAAGTCTCTTCATGTATTATATTTTTATAACTTAATTTCAATATCAGGTGTTAATAATATTGACCATTTTGAACCAGGTTTGTAAATACGGTGTCAATATTCCTTTTTCTCCCAATCATCATCATTTAAAAACCAATAAATTTACCTCGATTTGTGTTTTATAAATAATTATAAGGTTATATTTTTATTACAAAGGATTTTTATATAAGTTTCAAAAATACAAAAATAACGATGAACTAGTTTCGAGTTATTTACCAATATCGATGGATTACATAACGACCCAAAATTTTATCAATAAAAATTCATCTTAATAGAATTAAATGTATTATTATGTAAAATGGTTATATAAAACATATTCAATTATTTGGTTTTATGTTTTTGTATTTTAAAATACCATTAAGAATTGTTACTGTTGCTAATATTTCTATTGAGCAGTGATCACATGATTAGTATTAATATAGGGCTTTAACAAATCCAATTTACTCAGAAAAAGGAAGCGATGGCCTCATACAGTATAATTTCTCCATAAAAGCCAATTTTTTAGAGCTCGGAAAGGATGTGGTTTCATTGGCATTCTCTCTTGACCAAGCCCAAGTTGAGCTTCAATATGTTAAGATCGAACGGAACCGCCTGCGGGAGAAGTGGAAGCTAATAGAGATTACCACCTGAGTGATATTATCCAAGCCACCCCAAGAGTCTGTCACCATCACATACCTTACCCTTAGGTCCTATGTGGGTGTTATAAGGGGTTATGTAATAGGACTTTAACACTGTGATTATGTTCTTTATTTTTTTATATAATAAAGAATATACATTCATTTTATTATTGTTACATTGTAAATGTTTTTTAAAGAACATATAGTATTTTTAATTAATATTCAATTAAGAAACATATTTTGTTGAATTAATGAATTTTTGAATTAAATAACATTTTAATAAAGTAGTTTCACTAAATTAAGTTTTATTAAATATAAATTATCATATATTATTATGAATACAATTGTGATTTTTATTAAGGTTTGAAAGCTATTTTTTTGTCAAAACCCATGAATTTTTGATAAATGTATATTTTTATTTTAAAAGTAAAAATTCACATATTTAGAAAATTATTTAGATAAAATTAATATTATTTTTGGAATCAGGATGCCCAAATTATCTAATGATTAATTTTTTATAAATTTCTTGAGACAGTCAATTTTTTTTGGTAAAAAATTAAAAACCGTTTAATTATATAATGTGTCTTAAGACATCATAATGACACAATAGTGATGTAATAGAATACTATAAATGTAATGTTCGGCCAATATAGGTTTTACCTTTAAAATAATGTGATTTTAGATTTTATTGATTAATTTTATGGTGCTTTAGTGGACCCTCCAAGACTTATAAAATATTTTAACTTTTGAAATTGACTTCCTTGAGAGTGGGACTCACCTCCATATAATAAAGCCTAATATTTTAAGATGTTCTACCATTTACTTATAAAATAATTTTTTCCACTCCCCTTTAGAAAAAACTATGGGCAAAAACCATGGTTTGGTTTGTGGTTTTGATTAGTTTAATGTGTGGTGGCCAAAACCTAAATAATAATGTATTCCCTCTATTTTCCTATATAAACCCACCCAAGATCCCACTTCCTCTTCACTAAAAGACTTTTTATCTTGACCAAAATCTAACCTCCTATTTATAAATTTATCCTAAGGTGCCCCAAGCACCCAAGAAGCCTCTCTCAAGTCACTCCCAAGACTTTGGGATCACACTTCCTAGTAAAGGATTTCTTCCTTTCTCATTTTTACCCAAGTTTTTTATGATGTTATACCCTTTAAATTTCAATTAAAAATGTTGGGGTATGATTTTTAACCTCCTATATACTTCCCTCATTATGTTTTAATGATTATACACCCATTTATCTCTCATTAATTATTCTTATGTACACCCATTACTATACCGAAATTCCATAAGGGATTTATCTCCCCTCATTTACATTCAAGTACTTCTTTTATATTATGAATCTAAATTTCATTATAAATGTTGGGACATATATCTAAATGACCCTTTTAATTTACATTTTATGTTCATATTATGAGATAAATATTTCTCTCTCATCAACTATTTTTATGAACTCTTATGTCACACCGTTATGCTACCGAAATTGCATTGCGATTTTCCAAGCCAAAGTCATTGTGTAGTGAATACCACACCCATTTATATATCAAGGGTATTAACCTTTATGAACATTTAATTATAAATTATATAGTTTCTTGTATGTATTCCACATTACTTTATCTTGGAATAAATTATGATGTCGAATGATTCCATGTTGTATGATTCATGTGGCACACTTATGCATGAAATGAAATGATTAAGATGGGTGTGGGTTGATAGAGATCCAATGCATTGAGTAAAGATTAGCATCATGATACATGAAGTGAAATGAGGGTTTACTCATGATAATTCAAGTGAAATGAGAATTGACTCAAGATCCATGTGCAATGAGCCTTGGATCATGAAAATACAATGTTAAGTGTTGTTGCCACATTTCCATGTTATGATAATCATGTTGTATCATGCCTTGATGTTCATGTATCTCTTATGCTCCATTGATATTCCTATTTCCTAACATGTACTGTATTATTCATGTTATGCCTTTTTTACTCCCTTACTGGGCTTTATAGCTCACCCTTTTCTTATGCATGTCCTGTGGTTAACCCATGCAATGCTAAGTATGGAAAAATGTATAAGGCCATGTAAAAGAAGTTTTCAATAAAGGCATCTATTTAATGTTTTCAGTTGTTATGAAATGTTCATAAGCCCCAAAGACACTATAACTCTCTATCTTCTATGTTGTATCAAGTGAAGTGTTTATGTAATAAATTATGTTTAAGTGTGAAATAAAGATTAGGGTTGTTATATTTGGTGTCAGAGGATAGGTTTAGTTAGTTTTGGGATTAGGATTAGAGAACCCCAGTAAAATACTTAGGGATAAGAATAAGAATATTAAAAACATCCCTAAATTTTGGTGAGTATTAAGTAAGTGGTTTATCAAGAAAATACATCCCTATATAGATACGAGCAGGTAGAGGTAGCTCTGGCACAAATGTATCTTAGGGGTAAAACCTGAAAACACCACTTTGATCTATACTCGAACAAGAACTGGTGCACGACAATGGGCTTTGCTGCACTCTTGGTTACGACACACTTGGTGGATATGCTTTGGTAAATTCATAAGCTTAGTGTGAACCATTATTAAGGGAATAAAAAATTCCCCAAAGAATTGGAGGACTATAAATTCATAAGTTAAGGAAATAAAAGTAATTTATAAGACATTAGTTTTGTCTTTGGATTACTCTTTATGTGTTACCTATAAATTTACTTTTATTCCAGCCAATGGCTGGTAATAGGAGGACTCAGGCTAACAACCGATGCGAAAATCAATGTGATCACTATTCTAATGAGATGCCCAATCTGATTTGAGCGAGAATCACAAACTTTTTCACAATATTCTCTCAGTTAACTCAAGTTTCGAATAGAAACATGGGTCAAGAGGAACATTTAACCCCACCTAAGAAAGACCAAGTCGCAATCGATAGCTTCATTAGACAAAGACCTCCTTATTTTAACGGATCATCTGATCCCTCAATTTCCGAACAATGGATCAACTCCATTGAAAGTATATTCTACATACTTCACTATTATATACAAGAGAAGGTACTTTTGGATGCTTATTGTATGGAGGGTGATGTTGATCAATGGTGGACATTGATAAAAAATACGAAGCCTAAGGGGGAGATCGAGGTGTTGGAATGGAATGATTTTCAGAAAATGATTTTAGAGAAATATTTTCCTCACACCCTCCGACATAATATGGAGAGGGACTTCCTTTCCCTCATGGAAAAAAGATGACGAATCCATCGGATCGTATGAGGCAAAATTCACAAGGCTTGCATGATATGCCTCCGTCGTTGTCGTTACCCCCTAATGCAAGGTTGATCGCTTCTTTGGTGGGCTAAAACCTAGCCTACGGAATTCCCTAGTGATCCATGACTTGAAGAGCTATGAAAAAATTATTTAATGTGTCCTTAAAGTCAAAATGGAGATTGGATAATCTTAGGGGTATCATGGGGATAAGAAGAATAAGGTGGAATTCAATTCTGGAAGTCTGATGGATAAATCCAATGGTGCTAAGAAAATCTAGCACCCCACTGGACAAAGGTGAAAAAAGAATCACCTTGTAAATTTCTAGAAGGGGATGAGGAAATGATTTGGGTGCAGAAGAGAAGGTCATCTAGCCATTAACTGCTGACAAGAAAAACCCGTAGCTGTGAAAAAGGAGAGGACTGCTCCATTATACCCTCAATGCGTTGTTCATTACTTCAACTACAAATAACTAGAGCACTTTTCAAACCAGTTCTCTAAGACAAGGGTTTTCGAAGGCAACTAACAACCTCCAAGGCAGAAAGGGTGAGCTTTTTCCATCACTACTGCTGAAGTGAACCCCGAAAACTAAGTGGTAATAGGTATGCTAGTTATTCATTCAAGAATAGAAAACGTACTTTTTTTATTATGGTTCTATTCATTCTTTTATATCCCAAAAAGTTTACTATAACAATCTCAATACCACCAGAAGTTATGGAAGTAAAGATGTATGTGAGAATGAAAAATGGGGAAATCATTGCATCCCATGAATGTAACTCCTCCCCTGTCATAATTTTCTGATTGAACTTCCTGGTGAACCTCTTCATACTCCCTATGGTGGAATAAGGATGGGTCAATGCTCCTTTACAATGATTATTGTGAGCTCAAAAAAATCACAATAAATAACAAGTATCCTCTACCATGAATTGATGACTTGTTCAATCAGCTAAGTGGAGCACAATAATTCTCCAAGGTTGATTTGCAGTCGGAATATTACCAATTAAGGGTGAAGAAAGAGGATATCCCCAAGACTACTTTTTGTTCAAGGTACTGGCACTATGAATTAATAGTAATGCCTTTTGGACTCACTAATGATCCATAAATATTCACATAGATGATGAATAGAGTCTTTAGTGATTACCTTGAAAAATTTTTGGTAGTCTTTATATATGATATTCTAATATACTCCAGAACCAAGGAGGATCATGAGGAGCATCTAAGAACTATAATAGAGATATTGTGAAATGAGAAGCTCTATGAAACATACAACAAGTGTGAGTTCTGGTTGAAGGAGGTCTCATTCTTGGGTCATATCATCACAATCAATGTGATATCCTTGGATCCATCCAAGATAGCTGCAACTGAGGGATGGTCGAGGCCAACATCGGTGATGGATATCTGTAGCTTCTTGGGGTTAGCTGGATATTATCTCTGATTTGTGAGAAATTTCTCATGATTTTCAAACCCTATTACCAAGATAACTTGGAAGGGAGTCAAGTTTTCTAGGAGTGATGAATGTGAAGAGATCTTCAAGGAGTTGAAATTGAGGCTTATCACTGCGACCATGCTCACACTACCCACAAGTGGATAACTTTTTTTGGTATTTAGTGATGCTTCAAAGAAGGGCTTGGGTTGCGTGTTGATGCAAAATAACAAAGTAATTTCCTATGCTTCAAGGAAATTGAAATTTCCTGAGAAAAAATATCTAACACAAGATATGGAATTGGCTGTAGTGATCTTCAGTTTGAAAATTTGGAGGCATTACCTATTTGGGGAGAAGTGAGAAATATATACTGACCACAAAAGCCTAAGGTATATATTCACATAGAAAGAATGGAACAAGCTCCAACCAATATGGTTAGAGATGATCAAATACTATGACTACTCAATCCATTACCACCCTGGGAAAGTGAACAAGGTGGAAGATGATCTAAGTAGAAAGGACCCAAAAATTCTATCATCGATGAGAATTGAAAAGGATCCAATATTCTTAGATTTGAAAAAGATAGACATGAGAATCATAAAGAATGGAACATAATCAATAATTTGAAAAATGATTTCTCAACTGTCTCTTTCAGAAAGGTTAAAGGATGCTCAAAAGGATTATGTGGGAATTCAGAAGAAAGTGAAAACTATTAGAAAATAGAAATCCTCATAGTCCAATATTAACGAAGAAGGAATTGTGATATTTGGGAAAAGAATATGTGTTCCATCAAATCCATATTTAAAGAAAGAACTTTTGGATGATGAACATGGTTCAAATTTCTCCATTTACCCATGAAACACGAAGTTTTATTGATATTTCTAAGGGTATTATTGGTGGGATAACATAAAGAAGGAGATTGGTGAGTATACATCAAAGTTCCTAGTATGTCAGCAAGTGAAGGCTGAGGGGAAGAAGTCTAAGGGGATGATGATACCATTACCTATACCAGAATGGAAATGGAAGAACATCACCAGGGACTTTGTCACTGGACTTTCGAAGACATCCAAAGGAAAAAAATCTATCTGGGTTGTTGTGGATTGTCTTACAAAGACTGTACAATTCATTTCAATTCAGGAGGATTTATCACTGGATCAACTAGTATAGATATAAATTAGATACATGGTAAGGTTTCATGGAGTACCACCATTTATTATATCTGATCGAGATCCAAGATTCACCTCTAAGTTTGGGAAGAGTCTTCAACTTTCTCTAGATACTGAGATGAACTTCAGTACCACTTATCATCCTCAAACTGATGTCAAATCTGAGCGTACTATCCAAACACTTGAGAACATGTTGAGATAATTCTCAATGGACTTCAAAGGAGGATGAGATCAACATCTTCCTCTAGTTTAGTTCTATTACAAAAAAAATTTACACTCAATCATCTAAATGGATTTTTATAAAGCCCTGTATGAGAAGAGGTGTAGAACACTGACATATTGGGATGAAGTTAGTGAGAAAAAATCATAGGTCTAGAAATGGTCAAATAAATGGTAGAGAAGGTTAAGACCATCCAGTAGCACATTAAAGCTACTCAGAGTCGACAAAAGAGCTATGCTGATAATAGTCGATGAGACCTAGTGTCTGATGTCAGAGACATGGTATTCCCCCTCAAATCACCATGGAAGATATTTATGAGATTTGGGAAGAATGTAAAGTTTACTCCAAGGTACATCAGCCATTTTGAGATCCATGATCGCATTGGAGTAGTGGACTATCGACTATTAGTCCCACGAAACCAATCTCAAGTAAATGATGTATTCCATGAATCACTCTTGAGCAAGTACATACCTGACCCATCACATGTACTCAATCCAGAGGTTGTATCATTGGAGAATGACCTCTCCTATGAAGAGAATCTGGTGAAGATATTAGAATGTAAGGAAACATTTCTACGAAATTAGACAATGCCCCTCGTCAAGGTGTTGTGGCGAAACCACAAGTTTGAAGAGGCAACATGGGAATCAGAGGAAGTGATAAAGTAGAGTTACCCGCATCCATTTTAGTGTGGGAAAAAGAAATTTTTAGGGTGAAATTTCTTAAGGGGTTAAGATTGTAACGACCCAATCTTTTATCAATAAAAATTCATCTTGATCCAATTAAATGTATTATTATGTAAAATGGTTATATAAAACATATGCAATTATTTGGTTTTATGTTTCTGGATTTCAAAATACTGTTAATAATTGTTACCATTGCTAATATATCCACTGAACAATGATCACATGATTAGTATTAATGTAGGGTTTTAACAAATCCAATTTACTCAGAAAAAGGAAGCGATGGCCTCATCCAGTAGAATTTCTCCGTACGAAGCCCATTTGTTGGAGCTAGGAAAAGAGGTTTTGTCACTGGGATTCTCTCTTGACCAATACCAATACGAGATTCGACATGTTAAGCTCAAATTGAATCGCCTACGGGGGAAGTGGAAGCTAATAGAGATTACCACCCGAGCAATGTTATCCGAGCAACACCAAGAGTCTGTCACAATCGCACACCTTACCCTTAGGTCTTATGCATGTGTTATAAGGGGTTATGTAACAAGACCTTAGCACTGTGATTATGTTATTTATTTTTTATATAATAAAGAATATAAATTCATTTTATTATTTTTACCTTTTAAATGTTTTTTAAAGAACATATAATTTTTTTAATTAATATTCAATTAAGAAATCTATTTTGATGAATTAATGTATTTTTGAATTAAATAATATTTTAATAAAATATTTTCATTAAATTAATTTTTATTAAATATAAATGACCGTATATTTATTACGAATACAATTATTATTTTTATTAAGGTTTGAAGGCTATTTTTGTCAAAACCCTTGAATTTTTGATAAATGTTAGTTTTTATTTTTAAAAAAAAGTCACATATTTAGAAAATTATTTAGATAAAATGAATATTATTTTTGGAATCAGGACATCGAAATTATCCAATGGTGAATTTTTCATAATTTTCTGAGATAGTCTAATTTTTTGGGTAAAAAATTAAATACCGTTTAATTATATAATTTGTTTTTTAACATCATAATGACACAGTAGTGATATAATAAAATAATATAAATGGGATTCGTCCAATATATGTTTTATCTTTAAAATAATGTGATTTTATATTTGTTTTATTAATTTTATGGTGCTTTAGTGGACCCTCCAAGACTTATAAAACATTTTAACTTTTTAAATTGATTTTCTTGAGAGTGTGACTCACCTCCACATAAGAAAGCCTAATATTTTAATAAGTTCTGAAATTTTCCTTATAAAATAATGTTTTCCACTCCCCTTTGTAAAAAATCATGGTCAAAAACCATTGGTTGGTTTTTGGTTTTGATTAGTTTAATGTGTGTGGCTAAAACCTAAATAATAAAGAATTCCCTCTCTTATCCTATATAAACCCACCTAAGATCCCACTTCCTCTTCACTCAAAGCCTTTGGAGCTCGACTAACTTCTTCCATCCTCTTTCTAAAATTATCTCAAGGTTCCCCAAGCTCAAAATAATCTTCTCTCAAGCCCCTCCCCAGCCTTTGGGATGACACTTCCAAGTAAGGGATTTCTTCCTTTCTCATTTTTGTCCAAGTTTCTTTATGTTGTTATATCCTTTTTATTTAAATTAAAAATGTTGTGGTATGATTTATCACCTCCCCTACTATTCCATCATTTTTTAATGATGATATAACCCTTTATCTCTCATTAATGACTCTTATGTACACCCATTACAATGCCAAAATTTCGTAAGGTATTTCTCTCCCCTCATTTACATTCAATAAATTATTTTATATTATGCATCTAAATTCAATTAAAAATGTTGGGAAATGTATCTACATGAACTAATTACTTTCCAGTTCAATTACATATGATTATAAACCCATTTATCTCTCATAAATCATTTTTATGAACTCTTAGGTCACGCCGTTTTGATCCCGAAATTGCACCGTGATTTTCCCAGCCAAAGTCATTATGTAGTGAATACCATTCCCATTTCTCTATCAAGGGTATTACCCTTTATACACATTTACTTATCGATTATATAGTTTCATTTATGTATTCCAAATTCCTTTATCATGGAATAAATGATGATGTTGAATGATTCCTTTTTGTATGATCCATGTGGCACCATTATGCATGAAATGAAACGATTAAGAAGGGTGCACCCTGATAACACTCCAATGCATTAGGTAAAGATTAGTATCATGATATGTCAATTAAAATGAGGGTTTAATCATGCTAAATCAAGTTTAATTAGGTTTTACTCATTCTTCATTTGCAATGATCCTTGGATCATGCTAATACCTTGTTAAGTGTTGTTGCCACATTTCCATGTTATGATAATCATGTTGTATCATGCCTTGATGTTAATGTATCTCTTATGCTCTATTGATGTGAATACTTCTTAAAATGTACTATATTATTCATGTAATTCCTTTTTTACTCCCTTAGAGGTCTTTATAGGCCACCCTTTTCTTATGCATATCCTCAGGTTATCCCATACAATTTTAAGTACGAAGGAATGTTTGTGGTTATATAAAAGAAGTTTTCAATAAAGATGTGTATTTCATGTTTTAAGTTGTTATGTAATATTCCTAATCCACAAAGAAACTATCCCTCTTGATCTTATATGTGGTATCAAGTGAAGAGTTTATGTAATAAATTATGTTTAAGTGTGAAATAAAGAGCAAAGTTGTTATAATTACCTTATAAAGATTTTAATTTTTTGTGTCAAACATAAAGAACCATAGTAATGATATATATTAATTATACATATCATATATAATCATAAAATATTAACTAAAACCATTCCTGATAGTGGTATATAAAAACAGAATACATTGGTCCATGGAGGTGCTAGTTCACACGTATGCATGGGTGATGATTTCATTTTCATTGAATAAGAGAAAAGGATTAATATGGTTTATTAATTAAGAATATAAAATATGTCATAAATATAATAATTATATTTTAAATTCTCTTTTAATACAATACTTTTAAGGTGGTGAAAGAAAAAAACATGTTGCGTCATGGAGGCGATAGTATGCACAACTCACGATTCACATTTTAGTGTTTCTTAATGAAAAAGGAGAGGGTGGTTAATGATTGTAACATCATTATAATAACATAAAAGTAAAATAATTATACACATGTTACCATTATAATTTGGTGAAATTAAATTTTTGGAAGAATAAAATTATATAAATAAATATAAAATAGGGAGGAGAAGTTAGAAATCTATACCTGACCACAGATATTATCTCCTTTTAGGAGAGGATTAAAACAATGGATGGTATTTTAAGAAGAAAATAATATTTTTAAGGTGTATAGAAGTTTCAAGGAGGATTATGAAAATATTTTGGGCTAAATTTAATAGATTTTTTGTGAGGGGAAATGTGGAGTGAAGTGTCCCTTTTATAAGTGAAAATAGATGTCATTTTTATAAATACAAAAAAAAATCATTAATAGGAAGTCACTCTTAAGGAAAAAGGATCCCAAATTGATAAAAAATGAATAAAACAAGATAAAAGGTCTTGAAACTCCTAAAAAACTCAGTTAAAAACATTTTGTTAACATATTAGGCCCTTTAACTCTTAGGTTACTCATTTTTCAATTTTGGGTTCCCCATGTGAACTAGTTTTTACCAAGGTAATTTATCCTTTATCCCCAAAAAATATAGTATTCTTTATTATATAATTTGGAACTATTTATTTCAAATTTTAAATCCAATTTATTTCATTATTAAATACCCCAAAATTATAATATATTATTAACTTTAAATAAGTCAGTGTATTTAATAACTTTATCCACACACAATAATGAACTTTAAAAAAAACTATGATATAGTTATATAAAATATGAATATTTAATAATGACCATTAAAAACCTAGATGTTTCATTATAGGTAATGAAAATGAGTAAATGAATTATGAATTATATTTATATAGACAATAATCTCTATTATTAATATGATTGAAATTCAATTAGTTTACTTAAAATGTCTAATAAGATCATTTATTTCATAGAAAAATATTTTTATAAAAATTTCCTATTATGATATATGGATTTTTATTTCAAGAAACATATGATTAATAATTATAAATTTTGTTTGATATTAATAACTGGTTAAAACTACTTTATTTGGAAATAATAATAATAATAAAAATTAAAATTTTTAAACTTCGTTTTATATTTAAAAATGGGGTTATAATTATATTTTATGATTTTATTCAAAAAATGAATTCATAATTTTTTGGAATTTTAAATTAATAAAATGAAATTAATTTAATAATTTCTTAAACAAAATTGACATATAATTATTTTTTGATCATTTTCTAAAAAGGTTTTTTTAGTCTAATGATGTGGGATTTATGAAAATTATAATTTCCATGATTTTATCACTATAAAAGAATTATCTTGAAGATTTAAAAAACATTAAATTAATTAGATATAAATTTAAGGTATAAAATTATAAATTTTGAAATATTATCTATATATAGAAAACCAATTCCAAACAATTCACATGACAGTTTCTCTCGAATCCATCTGACATGAGGGATGAAATGATTTAAGGGAATAGAGGTGGTGAGATACATGCAGTCTGGTAGTAGGAATTTGGTTCCATCTGGTGTGGGTGAAACATTTAATGATGCATGAAAATGAAGTTGTTTGGAAGTGGAAAATGTGGGACTGGTTAGAACATACTAATGTTGCTATTCAGATGGCAGATGTAGGGTAGAGGTCTGATGCAGATGCATATGGGTTGGACACAGGAGGTCTGACACAGTTTCATATGAGCTGGGCAACTGAAGGGTTGGTTTATGGGCCTATTATACATTAAACCTAATGGTTATAGGAATTTGGGACATTCTTGTGACTTTTTTCACCCCCATGGGCCTTTATGGTCATGTTATGAGTTCCCTCTACCCAAAAAAGTTTTTTTCTTGCTTTATAATAAAAAAGAGGGGCTTCTCTCCTACCTTTAAAAAAAGTGGGTTTAGTTTAAAATTAATATCTTACACATTTATATTTTTTTTGAAACAATTATTTTCCAATTTCAAAATTTAATTATCAAATTAGTTAAAAATTTAAATCTCAATTTTTTTCATTAAAATTAATTATTA
Organism: Viscum album; assembly: GCA_963277665.1. Classification (NCBI taxonomy): domain Eukaryota; kingdom Viridiplantae; phylum Streptophyta; class Magnoliopsida; order Santalales; family Viscaceae; genus Viscum; species Viscum album. The sequence goes on along the minus strand of OY728128.1, from coordinate 703,029,089 downwards.
AGGTTAGAAATAAATTACCAACGTAAATGTAAGTTTCGGTAAAAGGAAAAACGTTAAAACAAAAATCCAAAAAACACACAAAGTTGTGTAAAAAAAAGAAAATTAGGTAATTTTCAACCAAAAATAAATTTAATATCCTCTTTTTTCAATTTTTTGGCCTTTGAAACTTGAACAGTAAACTTAAATTATTGGAAATGTAAGGGTTACTCCCAAAACTACCCTTTCCTTCACTTATAAAAGGGTAACATATTCACCACTTCAAGACAAAAATATAATTATAATTTATCCTTGAAACTATTCAATTTTTCTCTAACTATAACCCTATCCCACTTTCAAAATATTATAGTCACCATTAGTCAGCATAAAACCTTCATTTTTAAGGAGACATCCAAGGAAAATTCAAGTCCCTGGCATGAGTATTACAACTACATAGCTTTTCTAATTAATTAAATTCAATAAAATTTATTATATCCATACTAATATAATGATATTAATACAATTTATATACTATAATTTTTATATATTAAATTTATTATCATTATTTATTCATAGACCGCATCCATTAAGAAAGAAAACTTCCATTCATGCGTTTTGCGGACTACTGCCTCCACGAAATAACTTGTTCTGTTTTACTTTACTGGCTTACAATTATGGATATAAGGTTGGAATTAAAGGATAAATATGATGTTTATAATACTAATAATGTTATTATATGACAAATTATATAACCTATTAATGATATAATCAAACAAGCTATCATCATCAATTTAATCATTTAAAATAATCATACTAAGAGTATAAGATTTTATTCAAATTTTTTAATATTTCCATATCCATTAATACTAATTAGAATTTATTAAAATTATGATATATTAAAAAAATAATAACTAAATGATATCATTAGGATTTTTATAATAATATTACAACAAACCACCTCATAATCATTCATTAAATCTTTGTATGTTTATGTTTGGATCAGTTTAACCACTTATATTAATTTATATACTAAAATACATTGGGAAAATAATTACTGGTATAATAATATATAAATGTGTAAATAATGTTTTGTTTTTTATTCTTAATACGTTGTATTATTATTCAATTCATTACTTAAGAAAACACTCTTTGATTGTCAAGAATCATCAAAACATGATTATTATCGATTTAATATTAAAAGATAAAGACTAAAAAACTCATGAATAAAATTTGAAACATAATAAATAAATATAAATCATACCTAATAATAAATTTAATGATCTAGTAATGATTAACTTTTAAATTATAATAAACATGGACATTACTATTATAAAACTAGTACTAACAATCAAAACTACAAACACCTAATGTAGAAAATCGAAATTATTCATATAAAAAAGGAATATTTATGTTTTTTGGATAAAAAATGGATATTATTATGTTTTTGAATTAATTTATTAAGATATATAAGTTTTTGATATAGGAGGTTGAAGTACGTTCTTGAAATCCAGGAAAATAGGTAAGGGTTTTCTTCTCAAATTCTTCTCTTTAAGACATGTTTAGTATTATGAACTTAATTTCATTTATGTGGTGTATATATTTCTATTTGAGATATCATATAATAAATTATATTTTAATTATAGTATTTTAAGTTTAATTTCAATCCCTGTCTTTTAAGGTATTTTGATTTGAAATCGTTAAAATTCATAAGGGTTTTCTTACTCTCAATTATCGTTCTTTGAGACATAATACATTTTGTGCGCCATGATTCTTTTTTATTGTTTATTAACAACCCATGAATTTATTTTTATCATAATCATCATATTTTATGGGATTTACTAGCTAAATAATATCCCCTTATTCATATGTATATTGATCTAGTTGTTTACCCAATAGTAAGTATTTTTGGTAACTCAATTTTATTAATTGAGTTATGATCATTTTTTGAACTTATTTTATATAATTTGGGTAAATTATTCCCTTTAATTTTATTATGTGGTATTATACCCTTATTTTTCATGGATATAAATTCCCACCACATAGAGCCTTTGAAAAATATTTCTCACTTACTAGGATATGTTCTATTGAATCCATCCACCTTTGTTCTCTAGATGACTCATGAATAAGTTATTCTAGTATTTCCTTAAATTTATACCCATTAATCTATATGGTGTAAATAAAATATTACACAATTATTATTGGATTATGTTTACATAGAAATAATTTTATTTTATTGGCATGGGGAAAAGTATTGGTGTACCGTATATTGTTATTCCAATATGGATGACTCTTACAAGGCTGATTATGAATTGTTTATTTATTTTATCACATTTGGAATTTATTGGACTTAAAATGGTTAATAGAGGAGAATAAAAATATATATCCCCTTGATGTATTAACATGTATTATGAGAAAAAATAGGTTTGGGTTTTTGGTGTATGTCTTCCCATTTCAGTAGGGTGTATTGACTGTGGTTTCAATAACAAGTAAAGTTTCTTAGAACAAGGCCTTGATATTAGGGTTTTTATGTTAAATATTATGCATTCCATCAACATGTGATTATTATTATTGACATAAATTTTTACATTTATTTTCCTGGATATAATATACTCCCATTTTCAAGTTGATTATGGATTCATGATGTTTTCCTATTCCTACCATAATATTTTATTCTATGTTTATACCATGATTAATTTAGTTATATGTTTCCACAACTAATCGTTTGAGATAAACCCCTATTATATTTCCATTTCTCTATGTTATAGATAAAATTAGAACATGTGACATGTTTATAAGGATAACACGTGTTAACAAATTTGTGGGATATGTTGAATACTTTTTAGGAATTAATTAGTTTCATAAATAATGGTAAAATTGAGCCTTTAATTCAAAGAAAATAGGATTTACTAGTTTATGGTGTGTCATAATTCTATAAATATCTAAACCTAAAAATATATTTTATATGTAAGAGATTCAATAATCATTTTTTATTTTGATATTTAGGGTGGTTATGTCCATAATTTTATAGCTGGAATCAAAGTAAGTATGTAAACTATGCGTTTATATAACCAGATCCAGGAGTGTAGATTCACAGCCTCACAATTGGTATAAAAGTAATAGTTTAGAAAAATTAGGATATTATGATGTTTTTAGGATAATTTAGAGGATGATAAGTTAATTTTTATCATAATTTCAATGGTATATATAAACTATTTGGATAATTATATGATTTAATGTTAAGGAATTAATAAAAAATTTATTTGGGGATTTGGATAAGAAAGATTCAGTGAAAACCCTAAGAATAAGCCTATATATTTTATAATATCCTTATGTTTTTAGTAAAGTATAGGTTATGTGTTTTTTACAATCAATACATCCCTATCTAGACACTAAAAAGTAGATGCGACTGTGGAATTGATACACTTATTTGTAATCACACCGAAAAGGTTTAGTTGAGTGTTAACTCAATCATCACTCTGATGCACGATGAGTGGGCCTAATACTGATCAACTGGTGAGATACTCCTAGGGGATATACTTTGGTAAATCACATTCTCATTACAATCCATTATGAATGATTTAATAATGTTGTTAACTAATTAAGTTAAAGAACCTAATAGAAAGCTGACCATGGATAACCAAGAATTGAATAAGGGAGTCATAGGTTGACTGAAAAGTATCATATGTTTAAAAAATGTCATAAGGGAATAAATTTAAGTGACCCATGATAAACATAAAATAAATAGTATAATAATCTCATAATCTAAATAACACATCTTACATATAGTTATATAACCTAATAACTAAAAGGTTTAATATCTTGGAGATTAACTTTGAGAACATATAATTTTCCAACACTTGAAAATTTTTATAGATAATCTTGTTCCTATAGACTCATCTCAAGAAATATCACATGATACAATCATATTCAAAACCTTGGGATTAGAAACATAATAAAGGGGTGATCTTAAATGATCAGTAATGGAAAAGGAATTTCATAAAGTGTTAGATCATAAACATGAAGGAGAATATGATAAAGACATAAATATCTTGATAAAATATCATAAGACCATGTATGATAATCATAAAACCTGATGGAGAAATATAATATAAAAAAATATAGTTAATGAATCATAAAAGATATGATATGGTTCAAACACATATCACTAATAATAAAACATATGATCATGATAAAAAAGTGCAGAATACTTTAAAAATAAGGCATGATCATCAAACATGAAATTTCATGAAAATGAAATGCATATTGTAAAATTGGAATAACTTGATAAAAGACTAGGGGATACAACACAAACATACACATAGGAAAACCTATATGAGAAAACCGATTATTCCCATGCTTATGTGAACAAACTCATTATGTCCATGCCTGAAAATATGAGAAAACCCATCATGCCCATGCCTATGTGAAAAAAATCATTATGTCCATGTGAATATATATAATGAGATATAAGGTTAAACCAATTCATTGAAGATAGATATCAGTCCCAATCTATCATCATTCATATGCATCTTTTCCACTTAAAATAAATCATCATCATATCTTAAATAACCCATTGGTAAAGAATGGTTTTTATTAAACTTACCACATAATATAAACTTAAGAAATCATAGGATAACAAAATATTATTTACCAAAAGAATCCATAACATAATAACATAAAGAGTATGATAAAAACGTAACTTCATGGAATATAAACCTTGGATAAAAATTGAAGATAAAATAACAAAGTTTTCACAAAACCTTTTTAACATTATTATAAAATATAAAGGGTAAATTACATTCAAAAACACATTTTTGATAAGGGAAAGAGAATAATTTTAAAACCTTATTATATAGAGTAACAAATAAAATACCCTTTAAAATAAATAATGGTTTCAAAAAGGAGAAGTGAAAATAATTTAAAAACATTTACTTTTAAAGTAATATTAATAAAAGGATACAAAAAAATATGTAAATTTTATCAAAAGAAAATATGGGGTGGGTGATAAAATATTTTATTTTGAAAAGATAGAAAAATATTTTAAAATTTTTAAACAACCTTATTGAAAACCCACATAATTAAAATGTTAAATAAAAATTTACTTTAAAATGAAACAAGGGGAGTAAAAGGACCATTGGAGATAAAAAAAATTTAGTTTTCACTAGGGAAAGGAGAACATTGGTGGGGAATAAAAATATAGTCATAAAGGGAAAAAATCTATTAAAATTAATGGGAATTATTATTAAGAAATGTATTGTAATAAAAAATTAAAATAATTGAGGTATAATAATTTAGTGTGAAACATGATTTCCCTATAAAAGAATGAGGAATATATACTAAAATCAACATGGGTTTAAATAGACCAATCATGGAAGATAATAGATAAAGGTGAGTGATTATAATACAAGGAAGATTTTTGAGTCAAGATAACTCCTTAAAACCTTCGTAACTTATGAATCAAGACCCAATGTGAGCTATAACTTAAAATAACACATTGAATATCACGAAATATAAGAGTATCATGAGGCTAAATAGATATTGGGAATTATTTACACCATTTAAAATGATACATGGTTTAGACATTAAACATGCCTATAGGGATTTAAATTTGGGACAAAGAAACACTTACGGTAATGGTATCATAATAATCAAACGAACAATATTCGGAAACCATGAAATGGAACATCAAATGTAATTTAAGGAAAAATATTAAAATACATTAAAGTAATAGGGTAATAGTTAAATCACATCAAAGTGAAATAATTTCAAGTCATGAAGTCATTTCTCAATGAAAGTGAACTTGAGACAACACACCATTACAAATTTTGAAACATTTGAAAAAAAACACCATAGGAAAGATAACATGAAATTGAACATTTAATATAATAAAATATAAGATATTAATGATATAGAAAATTACATTGAGGATGTAAGTACATCATAAAAATATGAATGAAAATTTTAAGGAATCATAGGAAGAAATATATTCCATCATTGGAGTTGAGCTGCTTGATCAGACTATGAATGTCGATTGGGTGTTTAGAAATATACCATGCAAAAGGATAAATACAAGGAGGAGGGAACTATAAGGGTGGAGATCAAGGAGTCTGAGGAACTGATGCTAATATGGAATATACAAGGCTTCATATTGGTAAATGGACAATGTGAATGTTGAATCAGTGGTTTAATAATCACCCAAAAAAAGTTGTAAAGATATTTTAAATTTGAAAGGAAAGTAATATGGAAACCCTTACCTTATTTCCTTGATTAGTTGTTGAAAATAAAACCACTATTAAAAAACATAACTTAATTTCTTATTTTATAACATTACTCATAAATATTTATCTTTTATAATCCTTATTATAATTCTTTATCATAAGTACATTAATGAGTTATAGTATATTATGACAATCAAGTGTTAATAAATTTAACAGTTTTGCACATGTTTAACAATGTTGATATCATCACCCATCATTTGATACCAAGTTAATTACTGATATATCATTTATTATTATATAATATAGAAATTATATTTATTTAAAATTTTCTTACTCCATTCCATATGTATTTTGGTTATGTTATATGAAAACTAAATTGATAACGACTTATTTATGTGATTTTAGCAAATCAAAATGCCACATTAATAATAAGTTAAATAATTAAGATATTATTTCTTGAAACATGTAATAATATTTTTATTAATATATTATAAAAATATTATCTTTCATGTTCCCATAGTCATTCATAATCATATTTTAAATCATTTTTCACATAGTTGGTTAAACCGACCCAAAATTGAACACGCTTTAACTCGATATGGAGAGTATGGTTAAAGAGACATTTATTTTGAAATAATATCATCATAAAATATGAATAATGATATTTTTTTGTAATTTATAACTATATTTTATGTTTTTATAAAATTTAAGAAAATTTTGATGAAAAATAAAAAACATTTCATTACAGTGGAGGAAATTTGCATGGACGCATGATTGACATTCCCATTTCTCAACATGCGAGAGGGGGTGAAGGTGTATATTAAATTGATATTTCATAATTATAATCATAATAATATGATATATATCATATATTTTTATCATTAAAACCATTAATACAAAACATTAATGGTGGTAATGAAAAAATTGCATTGCTTCATAGAGGCGGTAGTTTGCACAACACACCAACATTGTTCTTTTATTTTTCTAAGTGGACCGAAATGAATAAATAAGGGTTATACCATTAATATATATATATATATATGATAATTATACTGAATTAATCATATTATTATGATGATAATATATTTTTAAGATTTATATTATGAAGAAAAACTTGAGAAGGAGATAACACATATATTGGAGACTTGATTTTTCCTTGTACGTTCCCTTGAAATTGGAGGGCTTAAGCTAACTACGAGTGACCAAGGGATTAAATTTTTATGATAAGGTTATATTAAAATAAAATTTAATATTTAAAAATAGTAACTATATGTTTAATTGTATCTTGTAAGGGTGTAATTGGGATCCTTTTATAATGGAAGATACAAGTAGTTTTGGAAACACCTTTTACATTTCAATTATATACTTTCACTATTCAAGGGTAAAATTCTCTAAAAGTTGAAAAAATTGAATTGTAAAGGTTATTGAGTCTAGTAACATCCACAACATTCATTTATAAAAATTATTGAGTGGTTTAAATCCTTTCTCTAATGTTATATAACCTTTTCATTTTTAGTTTTTACCTTAGTAACTATTTTTTAATTTAGTAATTAAATTCTTACTAAAAATATATGATAAAATATTTGAAACAAATTAGGTGTGATAGAAATAAGTTTAACATATATTTAATTTATTTCAATATACTAAATTTTGTGAAATTAATTTTTAATTGAAAATGGATAATGTGTAGAAAAATCGAATTAGTTTAAAAGATACATTTTGTCCATTATAGATTCTCAATCTTATTTAGTATTGATTTATAACTACATGGGTGTTAATATATTAATTTAAATGTTTATAAATAATATAATATTAATTATTTAATGTATTTCTGTTTAATTTATTAAATATAAATTCCTTGATATTAATAAAATAATAATTTTAAATTAACTGTTTCACCATCATCGTGGCAATTTTATTTATCCTAATAATCTAAATTTTATACCTAAAAATGAAATTGGACATATATAATAATATAAAAATTTATATATAAAATATAGTAATAATTTTATAAAATTTATTTTCTATTTTTAGGTAAATTAATATTAACGTTAGTGCATGTAATGCAAACAAACTCATTTTTTTGAAAGAATTTATTTTTAAGCAAAAACATTTATGATTAGAATAGGGTTATCAATGTAATTAACTCTAAATAATTTAAAATAATTATTATCATTTAAATATTATTTATTTAAAAATAAAATAAATAAAAAACTTTATTTCATCATGTTATAATTAATTCTACAAGATAGATGGAAATTATTTCTCCTTAAAACACTACATAAACTTCTCAAAAATATTAATCATGGGTTTATAAATTAAAAATTGGATTTTAAAATGATTCATTATAATTTATAACATATAATTTTATAGTAAAAAGGTTTAAAAAACTTTCAATAATTTATATAATAAAATAATTTCATAAAAGTGACAATATTACAAATTGTAATTTTTTACTATTCACCTAAAAATTGGCAATTTTAGAAAAATAAAAAAAATACATCCTAAGATAATTTTATTGTGATAACTTGATTTGTTTTTAATTAATGTAATTTATATTATAAAATGTGTAAATATATATATTTAAAATTAAATATATAATATAAATAAAAGGTTTTTATTGAAAATAACCTAATATTAACACATATTAATTATTTACCCTCTAAAAGTAATAAATATTAATTGTTTATCATTTTAGTGTTTATTATAGATTTATTAATAATATCTTATTAATATGTTGTGTTTTTTATGTTAGGTGTAGCATATGACATAAGTTATATAATATAGTATATATTTTAAAGGATATAAAATCTCACGTCATTACATTCTACCCCGTAAATTAATTGCATCTTTAGAATTTAATTATCATTTACTTGAAGGAATAGATAATTATGGTAAAAATATTTTCATGCCTCAAGATATTATATAATGAGATATGATTCTTAATATCATAGGGAAGACTAGAAAATACTTATTTTCCCTAACTACTTCAAGGAAATGTATCTCATAACTAGGTATTAAGGACCATGTAGTGGATTCGATTTTCTTATTATACAATTAATAGTTGTAATTTCACTAATATATTGTCATATTTGATTTAGAATGATTTTTATATATTATAGAAATTAATGTGGAGTCAAAATGATGATATCCATTCTATTTTAAAAATAGTGTCATTTTTAGAGGTGGATATTATGATCTGTACAAACATTATTTTCTAAAAAACAATAATCACACCACTAAATATTATCCTTAAAATAATTATAAAATAGGGTTTTGAATTTATGTTATTATAAAAAACCCTATATATAATAGGGCTGATAGAACTAGAATAAATCCACTAATTTAGGGTGGAGGGTAAGTGAGACCTAATTACCACTATCCTATTCATTGATAATAATTACATAGTTACTTCCTTTATCCTTGCGTATAAGAGTTTATATATCCCTAGAATCCTAAAAAATCCTTGGATTAGGTCATTGGCTTGGATGATGCCTAAGTTATCCAAACACATGACATTGAATTATATATTTTTACTCATGTTAACCAGACTCTTCATTTTTTCTATATAGTTTGATTCTCTATGGCCTCCGATAACACAAGTAAAAAATCTTCCATTCCTATTTAGGAAATTAACTTTGTGATTATTTCAACAATTTTGATTTATAGTAAATTGAACATTTTTTCATTTTTCATCTACATCACTTTATCTTTCATAACACAACATATTTATGTTGTTTGGTGTATTTGGGACTTTGACTATTAAATTTTTTAATCATATTCCATTATAGCTAGTTTAGAGCAATCACAAGGTTTCTCATTCTAGTTCAAATTCTGAGGGATTGTTCATTGTGGAAATTTCCACATTGTCCTTCACACCCATGGCTTATTCTAGTTCCTAAACTTACTAAAACCAAAAGGGTTGACATGAGTTATGAAAAATTTACAATACAGGTATATTATCATAATCATAAAAGTAATTAAATATTAAAACATATTGTTCTTTTACATTTCCATGTTGGCCTACAATTTCTTTAGTTATATCTATATCAATTTTTGTTTAATGTTGGTTACTTTATGTTGTGTTATCTTACACTCTTTAACCTAATAAATCAGTATTACTATGAAATCAATCCTTCATAATGGTTCATAAATTTTATTTTATTAACCAAATAATATCCCGTAGGAGTGTAAAAACAGGTGTGTTGTAAGGGAACACTCACCATGCATCAGAATAATGTATGAGATATACTCAGCCAACCCTTTTCAAGGTTATTACCCCTAGATGCATAAGTGGAAAAACCACATTTAATTTTATTTTCTAGATATAGATTTGTTACTAGGAAAACCATTTATCGAAGAGTTTACTGATACTTTGTGATATGATACTATACTTAGAATCATCTCTGTAGTTTTCACGCAGGTTATCCAAACTAATCCCCAAAATTACTAAACTAATCACCAAAATAACTAAACCCTGCTCTAAAACCAATAATAGAAACCCATTTTAAACTTAATATAAATTGTAAAATAATCTCATGATTTAAATAATACATCTCAAAAAAAGTCACATAACTCAAAGACTGAAAGTTTTATTGCATTGAAGATTAACTACATAAACATCTTATTTTAAAAAAAAATGAAAACTTTTATACATAATAATGCTCCTCTAGAGACTTTTCAAATCATATCACATGATATAATCATCTTAATATCATAGTGACTGGAAACATGATAAAGGTGTGAATTCAAACACTTAGTAAGGGAAAAGAAATATCATAAAGTGTTAGATTATAATCATAAAAGAGAATATTAAGAAGAAAAAAATATCTTGATAAAAGATCATAATACCATGTATGATAACCATAAAACCTAATAGATAAACATGAGATCATAAAATATTGTTAATAAATCATAAAGTATATTACATGGCTCAAACACATATCATTAATCATAAAACATGTGATCATGATAAAAAATGTTAAATACATTAAAAATAAGGCATGATCATGAAAACATAGAATTCTATTAAAATAAAATGTATCTTATAAAATTGTAATAACATGATAAACAACTTGGAAGTATGTAAAAATAATAATCATAGGAAAATTTATGATAAAATCCATTATTCCTATACCTATGTGAACAAATTCATCATGTACACTCCTAAAAATGCAAGAAAATCCATCATGCCCATGAGTGTGGGAACAAACTCATTATGTATATGCCTTAATATCTCATCAAATATAATATTAAACCAATTCATTGGAGGGATATATAAGAAACCAACTTCCATAATCCATACGTATGTGTCATGCTTAAAACCAATTATCATCATATCTTAATTAACTAGTTGAAAAATAATGAGTTTTCTTAAACTTGTCACAGGACATGAACTTAAGAAATCATAGAATATCAAAATATCATTTCCCAAAAGGATTCATAACATAATAACATAAATCATATGATTAAAATTTCACTTCTTGGATGATAAACCCTGGAGGAAAAATTAAATATAAAATAAAAAAGTTTTTAGAAAACCTTTTAAATCGTTTTTATAAAATAAGAAGTGAAAATTACTTTTAAAAACACATTTTTGAGAAGGGAAATAAAATAATTTTAAAATACTTATTATATAGAGTTCCAAATATATTATCTTTGAAAGTAAATAATGGTTTCAAAAAGTAAAATTTAAAATACTTTAAAAACTTTTACTTTTAAAAGAATAATTAATAAATTAAAATTGAAAAGGATATAAATTTTATCAAAATAAAATGTAGTTTGGATGATAAAACATTTTGTTTCAAAAATATAGAAAATCCTTTTGAATATTTTTATATAACCATGTTGAAAACCCACATCATTAAAACTATAAATAAAACATTCATTCAAAATGAAACAATGCGAATAAATTGGTCATTGTGGATAAAAAAAATTGAGTTTCCACTAGGTAAATGAGAACAATGGTGGGAAGTAAAACTATGGACATGGAAGAAAAAACCATTAAAATTAATGATAATTATTTTTTAACAAAAGTTCATTTTAATGAAACATTAAAATCATAGTGTAAGAATAATATAGTGTGAAACATGATTTCTCTAGAAATAAATAGGAATATACATTGAACAAATAATGGTTTAGATTAGATAAATTGTGAAATACAACAAACAAAGATGAGGGTTTATGACCCATATTAGAGGATTGAATCACGGGAACTCCTTACAACCTTTGTAACATTTGAATCAAAAACCCATGAGAGGTATAACTTAAAATATCACCATTACTATCATAAAATATTATAAGATCATGATACAAGATGGATATAGGGATTTATTCACACCATTGAGAAGGAAACATGGTGTATAGATTAAACATGCCTCTAGGAATTAAAATTTAAGGCAAAGAAATGCATCTAGTAATGGTATCATAAGAATAAAATAGATAAGATTAGTATACCATAAAATGTAAAATAAAATATAATCTATGGAATGATATTTATCATAAATGAAATCATTAGGGAATTATCTAAATCACCTCAAAGTGAATAGGTGTAAACCATGAAATAATGTCTGGATGAAAGTGATCTTAAGATAATAAACCCTTACATCTTTTGAAAAATTTGAACCAAAATCAAATGGTAAAGATAACATGGAATTTAAAATTAAATATCATTAAATATAACATAATTTTGATATAAAAAATAACAATATTATAGTAAGTACTAAAGGTACAGGGCAAACAGAAGAAGCCCCAAAAAATGGGATTTTAATTTTTTTGACAAACAAATGACATGAACTTGTTGATGTCATTGAATCACTGGCTGATTACTTCCTCAATATAATGTGTGGAAGTGATTAAGAACAATATTAAAAATAATAAAATACCTAGTTTAGATCTGAATCTGCACATGTCATCTGCTCATTATTGACGATCAATGCTCAAAAATTCCGAATCTGAATTCTTCTAGATCATCCACACACACTTCAAGAAACTATGGGAGCACCGATTTTTGAATTTTTGGTGATAGCATAAAGATCCAATGATTCCTTAAATTATTTTATGATCACCACATTTCCTTTCTTGTGATGTAAAAGAGAGAGCTCAATCTGAGCTTCTGGATCCAGAGTCTCTCTCTGGATTGTTGGAGAGAAAAGAATATAGAGAATGGTTATGAATAGTCACAACTAAATTAATATCTTCTTTTATTTATAGGGTGTTTAGAAAATACCCAGTAAATCCTTCCCGACCCTTTAATAATTAACACTCTATACAAACAATATTTTGACTAATAAACTGATTCATAAATATCATTTATTATTATCACTTTCTTGTAATATAATAAAAATATTATGTGATAATTATTATGTCACTAACTCTACTCAAAATTCCCACAAATATTAAATGAACTTTGACTACTAATATTAGTCCTATTAATATTTTTCTTGTATTTACTCATAAACTTATAAATACATTTAATAAATAAATTCAATACCCATTATTCTTAACTTGAATAATATAAATTTATGTATTACATTGGTGATATTATCTCCTTGGACAAATCCTGGACCCCAGTGGCAGGGCCCACCATGTCCAATATAACTATTCAACTAAATATGTGAGATTTTTGAATACTCTATTAGACATGATCCTCTAGGCCCTTATCTCGATAATAGTGAATACTTTTCAAAAACCAAGAGCGGGATCTAGAAACCCATCATGTCTCCTAAAGAGATAAAGATTGTTACAAAATAGAAAACCAACCTACAAACACACACTATGTAATATAATATCTCTGTATTTAATATATCATAAATAATGACACACACCCATGTAATCATCCATTTCTTTCTTTATTTTTTTATCTAAATGGATGGATTTACCCTCGATTTCCATGGATATGGTTTTATAAAGGTACTACTATGCCGATAAACATAGCCCGAGATATATAACTTCCTTAACCTGGAAGTGAAAAAACATCTCTTGACCATTCAACCATAGTCATACAACGAATGACACGTCCAACACAAGCTACCTCTCTATGATATCATTATAATGGTTTTTTCCTTGCATCAATGTACACGATCAAATGGAACACTTTGGCAATGTTCTCAAGTTAAGAGACCATTACACATTTCTATAGATAGGAACATCTAATGACACCCAAAACATGTGGTTTTCTTATTGGTAGGTCTGTTATCATGATGTCATAGCTAGAGATAACCAATTGAAAACTTCATGAGAAGAATTCTCAATGATTATGAGCCCCCAACACCTGATAGTTAAACATCTACTGTTTCCAGTTAGAATGATGCATGTAGACCATAATACATATATTTATGATTAATGTCATAATGTCTCGTGGTTCTCATTATATCTTGAGATATGATATAACCTTTTTGATATGACAATTAATCTATGGACATTACCATTAAATATTGGATGCAGAAATATCTACACTATAATGGTAAGTAATAATCATGTATATCTAACTTATATAAATGATATGGTAATAAAAAGTTCTGAATAGGTGGGTCTAGGGAACCCAATATTTCAACACTCCCACTTAAACTAGAGATAACTTACTAACCACCCTTGATAGCTCTCACATGATCAAAATCATGTTTCTGCAGAGTCAAAACTTTAGCTATTGGGCCTTCCATGATTCCACCGCATGGAAATTCTACTATAACGACCTCATATGCTTGAGTAAAACCTATCAAGAGATGGTATCTCTAAGTCTATCCCTTTTTTCCACTATCATAACATGAAATATTTACTAGTAAGTATATCATAATTTATATTATGATAATGATTTACTTACTAGGTGTGATTCCAAGAACTGGAATAAATCGTTGTGTATATCTTCTTTTTAGTTTCCATAGAAGCTGCAACGTACTTGGTATTTGTAGTTATGGATACCACTAGCTTATATGAGTTTTTCTCACTCATCACCTTAGCCTAAATGCAATACTAGATCACACGGATCTATGGGAGACTAGTCCCCCCCCTAAAAACTAGTATCCTTTATACTCCACTTACCAGGTACATATCCTTTGTACCCACCAAAGTACAATTAGATAGTTCTAATTGCTTCACTTATAGTACTCCTGGATATAATTGATATCTATCTACTATAAAGTATATCATAGAAATATAAATTCTTGTACATATGATGGAATACGTTATTATCACTTAAGTATATAGATTTCAACTAACCACATTAATCTCCTCCCATGTGCCAAACATGTGAACCTAAATAGATCTATGCCATGTGACATAGGAAACAATTCCTCTCTTTAATTGTTCTAGATTTTATTTTTCAATACCATTTCATTATATGTACAATTGACTAGGTACAAGTATGCTTTTTAGATCTACCTCAATAGAACCTATTCCCTAGAACATAAGTTTCTACTTTAAGTCAATCTATGGTGAATAATTTTCATCCTAGTCTTAACTAACTGTAAGAACAATATCTATTTTCCATATGTTTCCAAAAATATTTTACATGGAAAACCTTGGTGCTCCCACTAACCTTTGGTAGAAACATGACCAACATTTATTGAAAATGTATATTCTATGACCCTATTGCTCACTTAAATCCTAAACCGGATATCTGTAACTTGAAACAATTATTAGCATATGTGATGTGACCAACCCATTCTAGTTGCGTTGTATAGACACCATCCATGTTTGGCGGTCATCAAATCTAATGCTCCCTATAATATGATCATATAAAGTAGCTATGAAAAGTAAAATTATAATGGATTTAGGCATAAAGACCAGGTATTGCCAATCAACCCTCTTTGGTATTACACTTGTACCATCCATGTATCAACTCAATTGAATACCCACTACAGTATTCAATATAATATGTCCCTTTTTACTTTGATAAATGGAATACATTATTGAATTTTAACAGGTCTATTCAATCTCAGCTAATTTCCATACACTTCTTACTTGTAGGAAATATTATTCACAATGAATAATAGATCACCGACCATGGTGAATACAAAAACCACCACCATGGTTTTATCCTTCCAACATAGTATGTGTCTCTAGGACATACTCTGTTCCACATGTACTTGTGGAACTAGTTCTTATGAAAATTGTTTGTGCATCTCTGGCATTGACTAAACCAAAGTCAATTTGGATCCCACTATATCAAGAGAGATGCGACCCGTTTTAAAGAAATGTAGTCCATCACTTGACTATAACTTTATATCTTTGTTATTTATGTAATATCCTATACAACTGTTAGGATAATTACTTTAGATTCACTATGTGTTTCTTCTTGATACAAGAATGTTTATGTCCTGACAAACACTTTGCATCCAAAAACATTTCCTAATGACACAATGGATTTCCATCATACTATTACTCTTATAATATCTATTTTTAATTTTAGTTGGAATTTGGTTATAGGATATCATCATTATTTGCGAATCATGTCATGAAATATAATGGAAGTTTCTACAAATTGCAACATTGATACTACTTACATCATAACTTTGATGTATACAATGCGTGTTTAGGAATTACTTCATGCTACATTTTTTTAATCAATGTTGACATGTAAAAATTCATCATCAATCCTCCTCTTTAACATCAATGTCATGATATAGATATGGTAGTGTGTGTTTAGGAATTACTCCACGGTACATTATCATGATCGATGAATGCTTGGTCAAGATATTCTTTGGTATGCTGACCTGAAGTAACTCATATCTTCTAACCATACATATACATAATTTTACCATTACATAATGACTAAAAATCTAATGAAGTATATTTACCATTAAATTACTCTTTAGAATAGTTCATGCTAAATTTTTGAACTAATTTTAATGGCCTTGTGGCTTACCTTTATTCTTAAAGGTTTTTTTTACCAAAACTAAGTATATATTTTGATAATACCAAAGATTCTTAGCTATACCAATCCTAAGTACCATATAAGGAATATCGTTTATGTACACTTTAATTTTTGATTGAAAAGGATTTTTCTTGCCACAATTGGGTAAATTAAGTCTAACGTCTTTTATTTATCAAGATAATGAATATGATTTATATACTAATGAACTATTACTTGAGTATTCTTCACTACAAAAAACATTCATTCTAGAACTTGGAATAATGTATTCTTTGGTCCAAAGGATGCGTGAGATAAAAGTTTTGGTTATACTCAATGAAAGTTCAACTTGAATCATTAACTTGTCAATTTTATGTCTTGTACTTCTCACCACAGACATAAGAATCACCCTTTCTCAACTGATTGGAGAATACAACTAACTTCAAGTAATGTTTCCATACTTGGTTACTATATTTAAATACACATAAGTAATAGGGATATTTTATGGAATACCCAATAACTAAAACTAAAACACGGCATTGATGAATATACCTGAAGAACCAGTAAATTGCTTCATTAATTCAGTTTATTATGATTAAACTTATAAATTTACATTTCAGGATATGAAATGAAAATAACCACCTATTAATACCTCTTTCTTGAAGTACGATTAAAATTTTTCCTTGGAATTACATGCTTTTGACAATTTCTCATTGTCTTTCAATTTTTCACCATAATAATTAAGGATGAAACTGTTTTTTTATTTTTATTAACTTGGAAAACTTACCTAAAAGGTAATGAAATGTTTACTCAATACTGTTCGTTTTGTTACTTAAAATGAGACTTTATGTCACGACCCGTCCCAGTGGGGTCCGAGCCGCAACTCCCCAAGACCGCCTCCAATAGGCCGGGGTCTGGTGACTAGCACCGAGTAGGCATTCTACTAACATGGGAGGCATTAAATATAAACCTTTACACACGCACACACATCTCCAAGCCCACAAAGATGAAAAGTAAAAACTACTAAGAGTAGAAAATCATGCATACACTAAAAATCCCAACCAATAGAGTACGATAGGAAGTAAAGTACAACAAGTGTAAAATCCCTGGGCCAAAAGTACAATACCACCAAAAGAAAGTCTATAACAAGGTGAAAACTATAAAGAAAGGTGTTGGGACTGTAGTATGTAGCTGTAGGAACACACCTTGGCCTGTCTGATCTCACTGAGTACCGTCTGGTCCTCGTCCGCCTAGAATCCTGTCAAAGGCTCGCTCGTCTACACAAGACACGACATGTGCGAGCAAAGCCCGTGCAGGGGTGAGTATAAAAATACCCAGTATGACAACACGAAAACCAAAAATGAAATACCACAAAGGAAAATACCACAAAGAAAGGTACAGTCAGCTCTACACATTATATGTCTACAGAACATATAACAATAATATCTAGATATACTCATACACAGACGACCATCGCGAAACCACCACTAAGATCCAGCTCGAAGATTTCACTAAGAATACAACCGGGAGAACAAACTCCTTGGTCTGAAGAGAGAGACATGAAGTACTCGTTCCAGGAGAACACACTCCACGAGTACCTTGAGAACATGATGCTCAGGTGAGGATCACAACAAAGTCATGGGGTGATTCCGACAACTCAGTCTGAGCTAATCCTCCAGGAAGAGGATCGACGCCTGGGTAAGGTAGGTCACGTCAATACCAAGAACTCTACCTAGGGTATCAGTATTGAATAAAGGATCCGACTCTAAGTCTCACAGAGGGGATTCCAATAACTGTATTTAGAAAGTCCTTCTGAAGGGATCATACTCCTATATATTAGGAAATGATACCAGAAACCTTCAGGAGAAAGGCCAAGGGTACAAAACCTAAGAAGGCTAGTCCAAGTCATGGAAGACAAGTGGCTCAAGCCATGAAGAAAAAGGTTACATGGAATTTAGTATGGTTACACGTCGTGTTCCTTGACCCCGGGTACTGCCCATGTGAACGGCCCGTGTCATTCATTCAAGCCATGAAAAACCAAACTACACAGCATGTAGAAAAGTACATGCCGTGTTCCTTGACCCTGGGTACTGCCCGTGTAACCGGCCCGTGTCATACGGCTTTTCGGATAGAAAGCAACTACACAACGTGTAGAAGAAATCACACACTGTGTTCGAGAAACTGGGCTCGCTCCGTGTACACTGGCCATGTGCACATACACGGTCTCTGCCCATGTCCGTGTCGCCTGCTCGTGTACCACTACACGGGGCATCCCGTTTATCTGGCCAGGTCTGGCCGGGGAGGGGTATACACGGCGTGTCCTTGGCCGTGTACCCTTCCCGTGCCCGTGTACTCTCGGAGTACACGTCGTGTAACCCTACCGACAAACACACGCCGTGTAGCCCATACTACACGGCGTGTAGTTGGGATTTTTCCATAATCGTCGTCCTCCTCCACCCACCTCGGCTGGATCTCCAGATCTTGATTCTCTTGTCCATTTTCTGTGAAACTCCAGATACTGGGTCGCCTCATCTCTGTGATGCCAAAACCTTGGGTTCCCGGATTTCAATCGGATCCAAAGTCAAATTCCGTCCATCTGAGTAGAAATCATCCAAAGAGCGATATCTTCCGATTCAGTTCGATCTATCTGCCGAGACCATCGTCGCACCTCCGCAAGATTGCTGCAGTGTTGATCCTTCAATTTGGGATCGTTGCGTTGCAGAATGGATGCGCAACGATCCGTTGTTCCTTGTCCCATGAAGAACACGTAGAACACTCACGAAGAACATGATAATTTGGGGAAGAAACACACACAAATCTAGAGGGATGAACCTCGATTGATGTTCGTGTCAATCTTGGTCCGTCATCGTTAGAAGGTTGAACGAAACCAAACAATAACAAGAATCAAATCCCTTAAATCCCCACAAAATCCCATTTCACAAGAACAATCGATCTGCGGGCTAATTTTCTCATGGATTAGTCCACGTTTATCGTAGAAATAAAAACGAGGAAAGAAAAATCAAAATTAAACATCCTACCTGGATCCCGGCGTTCGTTGGCGAAGATCCAGTCTCTGCATCGTCGTTGTTGACGAAATCCCTCAAGAAATTCACCGCTGCATTGGGGGTTTCCTCCAGAGCTTTCCCAGAGCCTCCTAGGGGAAAATTAGGGTTATGGGGATTGTAACCCTGATACACGGTGTAATATCTATTTAAAAGATAATAGATATTTGATGTAAAAAGATTTAAATAAAATATTTTAATAAAATATTTTATTACTGTTGCGTCAAAAAAACCAGATTTCACCACCAACCTGCACCGGCTGATGTTAGGCCTCGTCTTAGATAAAATCTTTGTTCTGAACGCAACAGTGCCCTCAGATTTCTGATCTAAGCATCAGTTCGGGAGTTATTCCACTTTTTCAGGAAAACCACATGCGAGCATAATTTAATTATTAAATTAAATTCAAACATTTGTTCTGGGCTCACTGGGCCTCGGAACCGCATGTCGTCTCAGAGCCTGGTCTCGAATAAATTCACATATAATATTAAAATAATACATGGAAAAATCCGAGACATTACATCACACCCACCTTCGGGCTTTTACGTCCCCAAAAAGCCAAAACAAGGGCTACTCAAAAAGGTGTGGGTACTGCACGCGAATCTGAGCCTCCCGCTCCCACGTGCTCTCCTAAAGATTCCCGTGATACCACCAGACACGCACCAAGGGAATTGCTCATCCACAAAGGATCTTCTCCTGCCGATCCTCGATCTCCACTGGGTACTCAGCAAAGGTCGCTCCATCGTCGATGTCCAGCACACCCCAGTCGATGACATGAGATGGATCATGCACGTACCTCCGTAGTTGTGACACATGGAAGACGTTGTGTACCTGGTCCATCTGAGGAGGTAGAGCCAAGAAATACACCACCTCGACAACTCCACTTAGAATCTAAAAAGGGCCAATGAACCTCGGAGATAGCTTGCCGCATCGGACAAATCTCTGCAATCCCCGTCAAGGTGAGACCCGAAGGAACACATGGTCTCCCTCCTCGAACTCCAAGGGCCTCCACCTCCAGTCGGTATAAGACTTTTCCCGACTCTATGCAGTCTTCATCCGCTCCTGGATGACCTTCACCTTCTCTGTAGTAGCTCTCACCATCTCTAGGCCCATGAGTGCTGACTCTCCTGGATCAGCCCAACAAAGTGGTGACCTGCAAGGTCACCCGTACAGAGCCTCAAATGGTGCCATACCAAAAGTGGAATGATAACTATTGTTATAAGAAAATTTCACTAGTGGTAGGTGATCCTCCCAGCTATGACCGATGTCAAGTATGCAAGCTCGTAGCATATCCTCCAGGACTTGGATGGCCCGCTCTGTCTGACCATCAGTCTGAGGATGAAACGTTGTGCTCAAGCGTAACTGAGTCCCAAAATCTTCCTTCAATCCCTTCCACAACCGGGATGTGAAACGAGCATCATGATCTAAAATGATCGTGGATGGCACTCCATGAAGCCAAACTATCTCCTACACGTAGAGGCGTCCCAAGATCTCTACTGAACTTTACTCTTGTATGGCTAGGAAGTGGGCCGACTTGGTGAGTCGATCAATGATCACCTAGATGGCATTGTGTCCCCTGGACGTACGTGGTAAACCCATCACAAAGTCCATGGATATCCCATCCCACTTACACTATGGAACCTCAAGGGGCTTAGCCAAACCTTCTGGAACCTGGTGCTCAGCCTTTACTTGCTGACAAGTAAGGCACCGAGAAACAAACTCTGCCACACTCTTCTTCATTCCTGGCCACCATAAATTACTTTAGAGGTCCTGGTACATCTTTGCCACACCTGGATGCACCGCCAAAGGGGATTTATGGAACTCCCTCAGAACCTCCTCCCGCAACGTCACTGGTACTACCATGCACCCTCTTAAAAGGAAACGTGCTCTCCACCTTCTGAATATCCATCAGCAGCATCACCTGTGGATATCTGAGCACATAGAGTCTCACAGCTAGCATCCTCATGCTGTGATTCCCGGACTCGCTATAAGAGTGGAGGGATAAAAACCATCGACTGAAGGTAAGCTCCCTCATCTTCATCCATGAAGGACAACTGCAAAGAGGCCAACTGCCTTGTCGCCTCATCCAGTAACTGTGAACTGGATTTCCTACTGAGAGCATCTGCCACCACGTTTCCCTTCCCAGGAGTATAAATGATCTCAAAGTCATAATCCTGGAGGAACTCAAGCTATCACCTCTGTCTCAAATTCAGATCCTTCTGAGAAAATATATATCTGAGACTCTTGTGATCCGAGTAGACGGTAAACCTCTCACCCATCTGGTAATGCCGCCACATCTTCAATGAAAAGACTACCACTGCCAACTCAAGATCATGGGTCATGTAGTTCTTCTCATGTGGTCTCAACTGACGCGAGCCATAGGAAATCACCGCTTTCCTCTGAATCAGGACACAACCAAGCCCAGTTCTTGATGCATCGCAGAACACTACGTACTCGACACCCTCCTCCGGTAATCTCAAGATCGGGGCGCTCGTCAGACTCTGTCACAACTGTTGGAAAGCCTGTTGTCACCTCTCAGTCCAAATAAAAGGCTATCCCTTTTGGGTCAAAGCTATCATGGGTGCTGCAGTCCTGGAGAAATCATGGATGAATCTCTGATATTAGCCTGCCAACCCAAGAAAACTCCGCACCTCCGTCACGCTCCGGGGTGGCTCCCATGCTAGCACTGCCTCCACCTTTGCTGGGTCCACTACTACACCATCCACTGAGATAACGTTCCCCAGAAAGTGGATCTACTGTAACCAGAACTGGCACTTTGAGAGTTTCCCATACAACTGGTGCTCTCGAAGTGTGTCCAGAACCATCCTTAGGTGTCTCGCGTGCTCCTCCTCGGATGCAAAGTACACAAGGATATCATCGATGAAGACCACTACAAACCGGTCTAGATAGGGCTGAAATATCCGGTTCATGAGTCCCATGAACACTGCCGGGGCATTCGTCACGCCGAAGGGCATCACCAAGTACTCATAGTGACCGTAGTGACATCAGAAATCCGTCTTCGGTATATCCTTATCCTGTAATTGCAACTGGTGATCAGCTCATCGTAGATCAACCTTCGAGAACCATCGTGCCCCTCTCAACTGGTCAAAGAGGTCATCGATCCACGGTAGTGGATACCAGTTCTTTATAGTCACCTGATTCAAGCGCTGGTAATCCACACACAGCCTCATGCCCCCGTCTGCCTTCTTGGCAAACAACACTGGGGCTGCCTAGGGTGAAACACTAGGTCTCACAAAGCCCTTCTTCTGTAAGTCGTCCAGCTGCATCCTCAGCTCACAAAGCTCTGCAGGAGCCATCCAATAAGCTGATGCTGATATCGGGGTCATCCCGGGTTGCAACTCAATACAGAAATCTCTCTCCCGATGGAGAGGTAGCCTGGGGACATCCTCTGGAAAGACGTCATCGTACTCAGCCACCACTGCTGGAAACTGGAAACTCGTAACATCTGCCTCGCCAAGGGCTAGGCTATCCAACTGATGTGAAATCGGTTGTTCCCTCCTATACATGAGTCTATCATGCGCTTCCTGGGTCTCTCTTTCACCGAAAAAAGAGAACCTCTTCCCATCATTACGGACACACCACACTCTTCGCCTAAAACAATCAATCTAGGCATGAAATATGGATAGCCAATACATACAAAGAATGACATTGTAAGGCCTCGACGCTACCACCAAGAGGTTCCAAACAAAACTCTCACCTCCAAGGGTCAGGTCACACTTCCTGCAAAGGTGTGTGATCTCTAAATCTTCTCCAATTAGTGTTTCTAGGCGTAAGGGTCGAGTCAATGGCTCAACTAGAATCTCAAGGTCTTGAACAAGATAAGCACCCAGAAAGGAATGACTAGCACCTGTGTCTATCAATATGGCAACCAAAGTAGAAAAGACACAGATAGTACCTCTAATAATTACGGGAGTACCTGGGTCATAAGCCTTTGCCCCCTGCAGCTGTCCCTGCCTCTGTCCACTAGCTCCCTGAGCCTAGGGTGGACCTCCTGGGGGTGGTGGTGGTAAATGGTCGAAACGCCGACCACCTCCAGCTGCTCGCCCAACTCCTCTGCCATGTCTTCCGCCTCACAGATCTGCTTGCTCTACACGTTGACTATGCGTTGGTGATCCATCCACTGCTCCCGTGTCAGTAGTATGGCGGGTCGGACAATCTCGAGCGAGCTGTCCCCTGTCATCACATGAGTAACATCGCCTCTCTCGAGGCTGGATGGATGTGCCCTGCGAACCCTGTACGGCTGATCCCCTATCCTGGGATCTCCTCTGGAAACGTCTCCCATTCCTGGGTTCCTGATGTCGGCTCCCTTCTGCCGAGGTCTCTACTCCAGCTCGCCCACTACTGACAACTGTCAGCTGTACCTGCTCCGCTAGGAAGCTCTCGACCACCAAGGCCCGCTCGAGCACCCCAGCATAAGTAGGAATAATCATAGGGATGATGCTAGCTCGGATATCTTTGCGCAAGACCCACTCAAAAGTCTGATCTTTGAAGTACTAATCTCTGACCATATCCATCGAGTACCGTTAGAGGTCGGTAAACCTCGATGAATAGTATTCCACCGTTATGGTTCCCTGTTGGAGCTGATGAAGCTCCTATATACGTACTGCTCTCAGGGTAACCAGTGAAAACTCCTATCTGAAGAGATTCTCAAACTCCGACCATGAAAGAGTCGCCTCATCGTGAGTCTGGATTACCAAACTCCACCACCATCCTGCCGAGCCCTATAGAAGGCTCGCTGCCAGGATCACCATCTGGTCTACTAGTGTCCTGACCAAACAGAAGAATCTGGCCACTGCCTCAAGCCAGTCCTCTGCTGCTTGAGGGTTAGGCTCACCTTGAAAACTGAGGGGTCTCTGTCTCTGAAACTCATGGAGTGCACTCAGCCTGAGCTCCTCCTCCACTGGTACAGCGGGTGCTAAACACTGCCCCACAAGTGGTGGAATAACTGGCATGCCACCTGGTGGTAGAACTGGGGGATATGGTCCCTGTATTGAAGCTTCATCACTAAGGGGGTCATCCTCGTGATCGAGCTGCTGGATCCTACCTGGTGCACGTCGTGGATGAATCCTGTTTAAGAAACAAGATATATCACAGTCAGTGAGTATGTCTGGAGAGATGAATCAAGAAGAACATGGAATCCACAACCCATTCCTATATGATGCATGTACCATTATTTTACCCCATTCAAATAGTGTTTTCATGTTCTGAGTCAAAAAGAAAGTTATCAGAGTCCTGGTGTATGGATACGTCGGCCGCCGCACCAACACTGGGGTCCCTGACCTGAGAGCCGAACTCAAAACACTTAACACTGTTGCCCCAAACCGACTCACAGACTCTCGGTCCTAAGGTAGAACCAACAAACTCTGATACCACTCGGTCACGACCCGTCCCTGTGGGGCCCGAGCCGCAACTCCCCAAGCCCACCTCCAATAGGCCAGGGGCTGGTGACTAGCACCGAGTAGGCATGCTACAAACATGGGAGGCATTGCCTATAAACCTGTACACATTCCCACACATCTCCAAGCCCACAAAGCTGAAAAGTAAAAACTACTAAGAGTGGAAAAGAATGCATATACTAAAAATCCCAACCAACAGAGTACGATATGAAGTAAAGTACAACAAGTGTAAAAACCCTGGGCCAAAAGTACAAGCCCACCAAAAGAAAGTCTATAACAAGGTCCAACCTGTAAAGAAATGTGCTGGGACAGCAGTCTGTAGCCGTAGGAAGACACCTCGTCCTGTTTGATCTCACTGAGTACCATCTGGTCCTAGTCCTCCTAGAATCCTATCAAAGGCTCACTCGTCTGCACAAGACATGACACATGCGGGCAAAGCCAGTGCATGGGTGAGTATAACAATACCCAGTAGGACACCCGGAAAACCACAAAGGAAATACCACAAAGGAAAATACCACAAATAAAGGTACAGTCAGCTCTACATAGTATATGTCTATGGAACATATAACAAGAATATCCAGATATACTCATACACAGACGAACATCGTGAAACCACCACTAAGATCCAGCTTGAAGATTTCACTAAGCATACAACCAGGAGAACACACTCCTAGGTCTGAAGAGAGATACATGAAGTACACATTCCGGGAGAACACACTCCACGAGTACCTTGAGAACATGATGCTCAGGTGAGGATCACAACCAAGTCAGGGGTGATTCTGACAACTCAGTCTGAGCTAATCCGCTAGGCAGAGGATCGGCGCCCGGGTAAGGTAGGTCACGTCGATACCAAGAACTCTACCTAGGGTATTAGGATTGAATAGAGGATCCGACTCTAAGTCTCACAGAGGGGATTCCAACAACTCTATTTAGGAAGTCCTGCTGAAGGGATCATACTCTTGTATATTAGGAAATGATACCGGAAACCTTCAGGAGAAAGGCCAAGGGTACGGACCCTAAGAAGGCTATTCCAAGTCACGGAAGACAAGTGGATCAAGAAATAAATAAAAAGGTTACATGGTGTTTAGTATGGTTACACGCCGTGTTCCTTGACCCCAGGTACTACCTGTGTGAGCGGCCCATGTCATTCGTTCAAGCCATGAAAAACCAAACTACACGGCGTGTAGAAAAGTACACGTCGTGTTCCTTGAACCTGGGTACTGCCTGTGTAACCGGCCCGTGTCATTCGGTTTTTCAGATAGAAAGAAACTACACGATGTGTAGAAGAAATCACATGCCATGTTCGAGCACCTAGTCTCTCTTCGTGTATGCTGGCCATGTGTCTGTACACGGTCTCTGCCCGTGTCCGTGTCGCCTGCCCGTGTACCAGTACACGGGGTATCCTGCGTATCTGGCCAGGTCTAGCTGGGGAGGGGTATACACGGCGTGTCCGTGGCCGTGTACCCTTCCTGTGCCTGTGTACTCTCGGAGTACATGCTGGGTAACACTATCGACGAACACACGCCGTGTAGACCATACTACATGGCATGTAGTCGGGATTTTTCCAGAATCGTCTTCCTCTTCCGCGCGCCTCGGCTGGACCTCCGAATCTTGATTATCTTGTCTGTTTTTCGCGAAACTCCAGATATTGGGTCGCCTCGTCTCCATGATGCCGAAACCATGGGTTTTGGGCCTTCAATCAGCTCCAAAATCCGAGTCCGGCCATCCGAGCGGAAATCATCCGAAGAGCGATATCTTCTGATCCTCTTCGATCCGTCTGCCGAAACCATCGTCACACCTCCACAAGATCACTGCGGTGTTGATCCTTCAATTTGGGATCGTTGCGTTGCAGAATGGATGCACAACGATCCGTTGTTCCTCGTCCCGCAAAGAATGCGAAGAACAATCACGAAGAACGCGATAATTTGGGGAAGAAACACACACAAATCGAGAGGGACGAACCTTGATCGATGTTCGTGTCGATCTTGGTCCATCACCATTAGAAGGTTGAACAAAACCAAAAAATAACAAGAATCAAATCCCCAAAATCCCCACAAAATCCCATCCCACAAGAATGATCGATCCATGGGATAATCTGTTCATGGATTAGTCCGCATTTGTCGTAGAAATCAAAACAGGGAATGAAAAATCAAAATCAAACATCCTACCTAGATCCCGACATTCATTGGTGAAGATCCAGTCGCTGCGTTGTCGTCGCAGACGAAATCCGTCAAGAAAGTCACCGCCGCTTTGGGGGTTTCCCCCAGAGCTTTCCTAGAGACTTCTAGGGGAAAATTAGGGTTATGGGAATTGTAACCCTAATCCCCTGCGTAATATCTATTTAGAAGATAATAGATATTTGACGTAACAAGATTTAAATAAAATATTTTAATTAAGTATTTTATTACTGTTGCGTCCAAAAAACCATATTTCACCACCGACCTGCGCCGACCGATGTTAGGCCTCACCTTAGGTAAAATCGCTGTTCTGAACGCAACTGTGCCCTTGGATTTCTGATTCGAGCACCCATTTGGGAGTTATTCCACTTTTTCAGGAAAACCGCACGTGCACGTCATTTAATTATTAAATTAAATTCAAACATTTGTTCCGGGCTCACTGGGAATGGGAACCACACGCCATCTCAGAGCCTGGTCTTGAATAAATTAAAATATAATATTAAAATAATACATGAAAAAATTCGGGACATTACACTTTAGTAAATAGGTGAAAACTATATGAGTAAGTGATCCATTGAATGATCATGATCCATCTTTCAATTTACACAGTCTAGTGTAACCATCGCTTTATTCATATCTTGCTTCACTTTCTCCTCACAGACTTATGTCTACATGTTATATCATTCATGTCCTAATGTAGCATCTATAACTAGCATTGGACGTCAATGATAGCATAATCAAAATACCACCATATGATCTATTCATGAGTCTTCTATAATCAATTTCTCACCCTTGCTTCAAGTGGTGACTTAACGGGTGTTGGGTACACTTGCACCTTGAGTTTCCTATATCATAATACTATGTGCGAGCTCCAGTACTATTCTTGGATACTCATGGCGATGTGGAAATTTAAGTTTTCCATTAATTTTTTCAATTATTTATTGTGTTATAACTTTTAATATTCTAAAAATTAAATTTTAGCAGATTAGTACTTTTACCATGATTACTAGTTTAGGCCTTTTGATTAATTACTTGAATCATTAAATGTCTCCCACTATTTTATCGAATTATAGGAGAGATCTATGCTAGAATTATAATACTCTCTAGCTTGATTATTCTAGTGGCAAGGATCCATGAACCTACCTTTATATTCTACAAGCTATGGCTACACCACTACTCAGAGGGTTTAATGTAGGCGTTAGACAAACCTACCACATTAACTCGCATCTCCTTGATCTATTGAGTGAGGTCCTAGATTTTAAAATCATAACTTGATTTACTCAATTTTTACCACTAAAATGATAAAAAGTTAGACATGTTTAATCCTTACTTCCACTTTAGTTAAGTCGACCCACCACTCTCATAAGAACTCCCCAGTAGTAAGAGGCACCCTTAGCTATGGCATGAACGATACCCCAAACACCCGGTTTTGTCTAAATCCAAATGATAAAAGGTGATTTAGAATTAATATTTCTTTGAGGGTTTTTTTGTTATTAATGTGGAAAAATAAATCTTTTTCTATCTTCTAATCACGTACTATGTGATCATACTCACAACTTACCATGAAATAAATATAAAAATTCATGGCGTCATATGTTTATTTTATATTGCATGTTCTTTTATTATTCTATGTGATAACGCTTAAACTACACATTCACAAAATAATAAACCATGAAAAAATAAAATGATAACCTGATCATGAGCCAATTCTAATGGTTGAACCATTGAGTGAATAAAGGATCAACCCAGATCCTAAGGGTAATAACTAGAGTCGCGTCGCTTGAGACTCGAATTGCAGTGCCTACCCATCCAATACGTCAAAACCTTGTTTGGTGCATCATTATAACTCAACATTAAGTGCATCAATAGTCATCTTTTATTTACAAAAATAATCACATAGAGGCGAGGGGATCTCGGGAGTATAAAATACAACTCTGAATTGGACATGCAGGTCCTTATACATATAATGACATCGAGACAACACAAATGTCACATTTTATTTAGCTACTTATTACAAATTATTACAAACCATTAAAATAATAAATAAATTAAATAAATAAGCTTGCACCAGACATGAATTGGTTAGTATTAGGCTCATGATCAGTCTAATATGCTTGGACTTGCGTATTTTAAAAAAATATCTGTAATTAAAATTAAAATTACATTAAAATTATTTCTGAGGAAATTATGAATGAATTAATATTTGATTCAAATTTTAATTAAACATTATTTCATCGTTTGATCCCATAAATTAATTTAATTTTAAAAGAAAAAAAATAAAATTTATTAATTAATTTAATTATAAAAAATTAAATTTATTTTACCCACATAAATAAAACTCATATTAAAAAGTAATATTTAAATAATTTAATTTAGAACCACAATTAAATTAATTAGGTTAATTAATTTTTAATTTTTAATATAACATGGGCCCCGAAAACTATGGGAAGAGCCTGTACCAATCAGGCCGTACCCGCACATGCGCATTTCAGTCTGTTCTGACCCTGTGCATGAGTTTTCTAGGCCAGTCAGGTCGGACTAGACCCATTCAAGGTTAGGCCAACCTGATAAAGGTATGTTTTGTGGAAAAGTGGAACATGTAGTGGTTACCTGTCCACTTGGAGGACTGGCGGTGGATGAAACTAGGACAAGGGCGCGAGTTATTCACTAGATGGAGCGCCAGGCTAGAATTTTTGACATGGCTCATGAACAAGGTTTCGTGGCTGAGCGGGAAGGGAAGTTGGTGGTATTGGCCGAGTGGGGCGGTGCTACTACCCAGAGATTGTGGTGCAAGGCTGACATCCCTAGATCTGGTAGGGGGTTCGGTGGTACAATGAGGCGTCAAAGACCAGGGAAGACTAGTGGAGGCTGTGCTTGCTACTAAGGAGGAGCCGTGTTGGGTATGAAGGTGGTGGGAGGAGATCAACACACCGATTGGGTTTTATGAAAGGGATCTATAGATTTGAGGTAGGCGGATGTGACGCTGGATCTGTCCAGCGAAGGAGATCCGGAGAGGGGCTACGGGGTGGAGCTGGTCACCGTGAGGTGTACACAACATGTTAGCCACAAACAGAGGCTACACCAGTCATGCAGAGAGGGAAAGGCTGAAGAAGGGGGTTCTTTCTAAGGCCCCTTAGTGCTACTGATTTAGATCCAAAGCTGCACACGACGCCTTCTCATCATTGGTGATCACTGCTTGAAGAATCTGAATCCAAATTCTTATAGATTTTCTATATGCACTTTAAGTAAATGTGAAAGCGTCGATCGTCAAATTCTGGGTGCTAGAACATAGATCCGATGACTCCTTCGATGCTCCGATGATCACCACATCTCCTTGCTTGGGATGCATGAAAGAGAGCTTGATCTGAGCTCCTGGATACAAAAACTCTCTCTCTAAATTATGGGAGAGAGAATAAGAGAGATAATGGATATGAATATTCACAAGTGAATTCATTGCTTCTTCTATTTATAGGGTATTAAGAAAATACCCGATAGTTCCTTCCCGACCCCTGAATAATTAACACTCTTTATGAACAATTTTTTGACTACTAAACCGAGTCATAAATATAATTTATTATCATTATTGTTATCAATTTTTTGTAAAATAATAAATATATTATGTGATAATAATTGATTCATTAACTCGACTCTCTATTCCCACAAATATTAAATGAACCTTGAATACTAATATTCTTCAAATTTATATTTTTCATATATTTACTCATAAAATTGTAAATACATTTAATAAATAAATTGAATACCCATTATTCTAAAATTGAATAATATAAATTTATTACATTGGTGATTGTATCTCCTTAGAAAAATCCTGAACCCTAGTGGTGGGGCCCACCATGAACAATATACCTATTCAACTAAATAGGTAATATTTTTGAATATAGTATTATGTGTAACCCTCTAGAACCTTATCTTGAAAGTAGTGAATACTATTCAAAAATGAAGAGTGAGATCTAGAAACCCATAATGGCCCCTAAGGAGATAAGGATTTTTATAGTAGCTACAACCAACCTATGAACACACACTTTGTAATATAATCTCTTTGTCTATCTCATAAAGCAGGACGCACACCCACATCGTCATCGTTTTCTTACTTTATTGTTTGTTGAATAACTGGATGGATTTAACCTCGACTACCATGGACATG
This sequence comes from Viscum album, assembly GCA_963277665.1. Taxonomy (NCBI): domain Eukaryota; kingdom Viridiplantae; phylum Streptophyta; class Magnoliopsida; order Santalales; family Viscaceae; genus Viscum; species Viscum album. Next base: position 702,997,231 of record OY728128.1, on the reverse strand, counting down.
GTCTTATAAAGATACTACTATACTGATCAACGTGGATCGAGATATATAAATTTGCTAAAATAGAAGAAACAAATACTTTCTTGACCATTCAAACAATGTCATACCACCAATTACGCACCCAACACAAGCTACCTCACCATGATTTCATTATCATGGTTTTTGCCTTGCATCAAAGTACACAGTCAAATGGGACTCATTGGAAATGATCTCAATTCAGAAGACCATTACACATGTATCTAGATATGAACATCCAATGACACCCAAAACATGTGTTGTTCCTATTGGAGGGCCTTTCCTCATGATCTCAATACTAGAGATCACCAAGTGATAACTTCATGAAAAAAAGTTTCAATTCTTATGAGCCCTAACACATGATAGTCAAACATCTAATGTGTCTAGTCTGTAAGATGTATTTAGACCATAAGACATATATTAATGATTAATGTCATAATATCTTGAGGTTCTCATTATAACTTGGGATATGTTATAACCTTTTGATATGAAAATTAATCTATGGACATTACCATTAAATAGTGGATGTAGAAATATCTACACTCTAATGGTAAGTAATAATCATGTATATTTAACTTGTATATATGATATGGTAATCAAAATTTATGAATATTTGGGTCGAGGGAACCACTATTTCAACAAGTACCCCATAAAAATGTCGTCATGATGTAAAATATAAACATGTCTAAATGAAAGGAAATCGAGTTGGAAACCCTTACCTTATTTCCAAGCTTAGTTGATGAAAATCAAACATCATGTAAAACCAATATAGCTAACTTAAAATCCTATTTAATAAAATTACTCCTAAATGTTAAAATTTTATAATCCTTATTATAATTCCTTTTCATTAGTACATTAATGAGTTATAATATATTATGACCATCTCGTGTTAATAACTTCAATTGTTTTGTGCATGTTTAATAATGTTGATATCATCACCCATCATTTGATACCATGTTGATTGTTGAAATATCATTTAATTTTCTATAATATATAACCTGTATTTATTTAAAATGCTCTTATTCTATTCCATATGTGTTTTTTATTTAATGTGAAAACTGAATTGATAACGGCTTATTTTAGTGATTTTAGTGAAAAAATGTTACTTTAATAATATGTTAAAATACCTAATATAATATTTAAAAAACCATATAATAATCATATTTTGATTAATATATTATAATAATATTAGTTTTTATGTTCCTATATTCCTTCATAATCATATTTTAAAGCATTGTTCATGTATGTGGTTAAACCAACCCAAACTTGAACATGCTTTAACTTGATTGACGAGTATGATTAAGGTGGAATTTCATTTGACATAATATAATTATAAAATAATAATAATGATATTATTTTGATATATTTTTAATTTTTATCCATATTTTAATATGTTTATATAATTTAATAAAATCTATATGAAAAATGAAAAATGATTCATCGTGGAGGAGGAAATCCATATATACATACAATTAGTGTTCCCATTTATCAACACATGCGAGGTGATTAAGGTGTATATTAAATTTTTATTTAATAATAATAATTATATGATATATATAATATATATTCATCATTACAACTATTAATACCATCCATTAAAGGTTGTAATGAAAAAAATGGCATCGCTTCATGGAGTCGGGAAACCGAACAACACACTGACAATGTTATTTTTTATAAGAAGATGGAAATAAACAACTAAGGGTTGTAAAATTAATATAAAAAAATATTAATGTGATAATTATACTGAATTCATAATATTATTATGGTGATAATATATTTTTAGGTGTAATATTATGAATAAAAACATGAAAAGGAGATAACACTTATGTTAGAGACTTGATTTTTCCTCGAAAGTTCCCTTAAAATTGAAGGGATTAAGATGACTATGAATGAATAAGGGATTATTTTTTGGGGAGGGTATGGAGTATTTTTAAATATTAATTCAATGTTTGAGTGTTCATTTTGAAGTGTGTAACTATTATAATTTTATAAGGTAAGTGAAGGGTAGTTTTGGTAACACCCTTTACATTTCAATTATATCCTTTCACTATTCGAGTTTAAAAGGTTAAAAATTTCAAAAAAAGTTAATTGGGAACGTTTTTGGGTTTATTATTTTTCAAAACATTCATTTTTTGATAGTATTGAGTGGTTTAAGGCCTTTATCAAATGTTTTATAAACTTTTCCTTTTTAGTTTTTACCTCAGTAACTATTTTTTAATTTAGTAATTAAATTATTACTAAACATATAAGATACCCATTTTAATAAAATATAGGTATTATTTAATTAAATTTAACATCTATTTAGTCCAATTAAATTTCTATATATTTAAAAATTATCTTTTAAACTAATCTACATAATATTTACGAAAAACTCTTTTAGATGAAAAAATACATTTCGACCATTATGGATTGTTAATCTTATTTTGTATTTCTTATCAACTATATTAGTGTTAATATATTTATTTATGTTTTTTATAAATAATATTATATTAATTATTTAAATGTGTTAAATTTGATTGATTCATTATAAATTCCATAATATTTATAAAACAATAATTTTAAATTCGTTGTTTCACCTTTATCGTGGTAATTCATATTAATCATAATAATATTAATTTTATACCTAAAAATAAAATTGTCCATATTAAATAATATGAAAATTAATATCTAAAATACAATAAGGATTTTATAAAAATAACTTTCTATGTGTAGGGGAATTAATCATAATGTTAGCACATTTAATTCATAAAAACTCATTTTCTTGAAAACATTTATTCTTAAGAAAAAAGATTTATGATTAGGATAGAGTTATCAAATAAATTCATTCCAATGAATTTAAAACAATTATAATAATTAAAATATTATTTATTTAAAAATAAAATAAATTGAAAACTTAATTTCTATTATGTCATAATATATTACAAAAAACAATTGAAAAACAATTTTCATTAAAATGCTAATTTTTTTTTTCAAAATGTTTCTCCTGAGTTTATAAATTCAACATAGTATTTTAAAAGGATTTATTATCCTTTATAATATAAAATTTTATTGGAAAAGGTTTAAAAATATTTCAATTTATTCATATAATAAAACAATTTCATAAAACTAATGACATTCAAAACAATCAATATTTTTTATTATTCTCCTAAAAATTGATTATTTTAGAAAAAATATAAAAATTACTTCTTAAGATAATTTTTTTGAGGAATTAAATATTTAATTTTAATAAATCTAATTTAAATTCTAAAATTTATAAATATATATTTAAAAATAAAATATAAACTATATTGAAAATGAATTTTATTGAAAATAACATAATATTAACTCATATTAATTATTTACCTCTTAAAGGTAATGACTATTAATAGTTATAAATTTTATTATTTATTATAACTTTATTAATAATTTATTATTAATATGTTGTATTCTTTTATGTTGGGTGTAACATGTGACACAAGTTATAGAACATAGTATGTATTTCAAAGGATGTGAAATCTTAGGTCATTACAAACATATTTATATTGATGTTTTAATATTCATATTTTTAATATTATAATAACCATTTTGTTTTTAATTTTTGGTTGATATAGGATGAAAAAAATGAATCAAACAATGGTATGCTCCTAAAAAACTCTATGTCTTATCACTAAATAATGGAATATACTTAAATGGTTGAGAATCATATTTTATGCCTACTATGTTGGAAAATGTGAGTTTTATAGTCTTACCTAAGGTAGTGAGGAAGATATATTAATATAAATTTATTCTTGAAACATATATATAACCACATTAGTGAGTGATATTTTTTAATGATATTAGAGTATATTCTAAAAGTTAAGAGGATTATGTGAAACATTTAAGGATTATTCTTCAGTAGTTTTACTTTAAAGTTATAGTGACATACATTAACTGTTATCAATAACCTTGAAAAGTGATTTTGTGAAAAGGTTATATTTTTAGGGAAAAATATTAGTGAACACATGATTGAAGTGTGGATAACTCTTAAGTTTAATATACACATGATAATGAGATAATAAAGGGTGGTTTGAATTTGATGAAGTATGTTACATAGTAATTGGTAAACATGGGATTGATAACTGATTCATGATATTTGAATATAATTTCATCTCATTTTTTGTATTATGTTATATCGTGACTAGTGTGTGACCTTATGCACTAGTGGTTAATAAAATTTGAGGGTAAAAGATAGAGTTAGTTTTTGAAAGAATATATATAATCCCATTGTAGATTAATTTATTAGAGATTTAAATAGGTTTTGGGAAAGGTATGTTATTGAGATTATATGATTAGTGTATATACATAATTGGTCATATTATTATATGAATTATTAATTTTTATTAAGTAAAGATATGTTGGATTTTGAGAGAATATATTTCAATGATTATTGGTTTTAAAATATTTTAAGAAAGATTGTGATTATTTAGGATCTCTATTTTAAGGAACATGTTAATAAGTATGAGAGAACCCAACTCAAAGTAACATAGGTTGAACCAAGAATGATATATTCTAAACTGAGAGTGATATAGGTTGAATCAAGTATGATTCAATTTTATTTTTAATAACTATATGCTAACATGATAGTGTTATAAATTGACACATTTTGAGGTAAAACTATAAAATAGTTATTTATTATAATTAAATTATAATGATCATCACTTATGTTAACTATTTTAGTTTTATTAATGGATGACACTAAAATGAACCCTGGGTCTGAGGGATAATGCAAAAATTACCTTGATTAATAACCCATTAGAATGAGAGCTGGAGTGATAAATATTGTGATTATTCCAAACTAGCTATCATGAAATATGATAAATAATGTGAATATAGTAGAAATAAAAAATATAGAAAAGAATTGAAATAAGGAGTCCCATAAGAGATCAAGTGAAAAAAGGTCACCAGACTCACAAGTTTAATGGAAAGAGAGAAGCAATACAAATAAATTTCTTCAATCATAATAGTGTTGGGAATTATATAACTCAATGTCTTAATCCAAGGGCCAATAAGGGAGATAATCACTAAAAACCCTAAAAACAAGTAAATTCATATGAAACTATTAATAATTAATCATATAGTATGTTTTTAATTTAATTTTCTTGATTCCTATGACATGTAAGTTATCACCAACTACTGAATATTGAGTTATAAATAAAAATACCTAGCGGTATGATTATCGTATATATAATTTTTAGGGTTTATAGTAATTTATTCCTTATGGATATTGATATGCATCCATTAGTATAATTATATGTGAAATTAGGAATGAGTCATATCTCTTTATAACAAGATTATAATAATTTTTCATATAGATTCCACATCTCAAATAAACCCATGATCATATAACTGTCTATTGTTAGTTACAAGTTCCCTATAGAAAATAAATTGATATTAAGAGTCAAATTGTGAGGAAGAAATTTGTTTATGGAGGGGAGAATATAACACCACAAAGTTCTAATATATTATTACATTTAAAAAATTCAATGTGTTTGATAACTTGATCCACATGCATCATTTAACATAAATGAAATAACAATATATTTAGATAAAATATGATTATTTAAGTATGAACATTAAACATCTATATATTTAACAGTGGGAATGAATATAAGTAACCACTTTAGGAATTATATATATATAGAAAATAAATACTACTTTTAATATAAATGAAATTCAATTAGATTACATAAAATTACTAATAATATCATTTAATTCTTAGAAAAATATCTTTCAAAAAAAATTATTTTAGGAGATATGATTTTTTATTTAAATAAATATATCATTAATGATGATAAATCATGTTTGATATTGATAACTGATTAAGAATAATTTAGTTGGAAATAATAATAACAATTAATATTTGAAAATGTCATTTTGTAATTAAAAAGGGTTTTATAATACATTTTTTTATTTTATTCAAAAAATTAATTGATTCATTTTAAAATTTTAAATTAATAAAATAATATTCATTTTTTAGTTAATCATATAAAAATTTACTAGTATTAATTTTTGATCATTTTTTAGAAATTTTTTTAGTAAAAAAATATAGGATTTATGAAAATAATAATTCCTAAGATTTTATCACCATATAAGAATAACCTATAAGATTTAAAAACCATTAAATCTTTCATATATGAAGATAAGAAATAACATTATAAATTTTTGAATATTATTTTCACATAGAAAACCTATGCCAAACATTTTTGTTTCTAATTGCCCAAATGGACCAAAGGCCTTATTTTTATTTTTATTATGGATAATCCCCCTTTTATGGGTTTAAAAGGAAACCTAACGTGACCCATAGGCCCAATGTACAAGGCCCAACACGACCCAAAGGCCAATACATGACCCGAAGGCCCAAAGGAATACTATACCCACTTCATGACCCCTAGGCCCAACCCACCCTTCCTAGCTTATGCATCATTGATCGCCTAGCTCCCCACCTTACATTGGTGATCGACTAGCATTTACCCGTACAAAAGTGCATGGTGCCTGGTCCTAATGGCGGTTTTCATACCCTTTAATTCTTCCAATCTGGTTAGCTATGCATTAGGTGACTACTACTCTTTCTCTGATCCTCTTCTAGGGTCTGCTCTATTTGAACTGGGCTACTCCATGGTCTTTGTGGCCCGAAGGCCCTCAGGCCCAAAGGCCTTTGATAACCCAAAGGCCCTGGGACCCATAGGTCCAAACCAGTGGCCCAATGGACCAAATCGGGTGAATGGTTCCAGCTGCTACACTACCGAACAATACCCACTACAATACCTGCTATAGTACTGCTACAGTACTGCAACAGTAATGCTACAGTCCCTAAAAATTCACCTCTACCCGGTTTCGAACCTGGGTCTCTTGGATACCAAGTAGGAGCCCTTAACACTCGGGTACGAGCTCATTGGATTTATAACTAATTAAAATATTATATTAATATAAAAACTATTTTCAATATTTGCTTAGAATCAAGTATTTTTCACAGGATATTCTATTTGTTTCTTTCCTTGGAAACCTCATATCCATTATGTTTTTTATAAAAAATGAATTTATACCATTAAAATAAACATAAAAAACAATTTTATCTTATATATATTTATATATTTAAAATGTAATAAAATTATTTCTCTAAAAATTTTTTTTACATGATTAAGTTTGTTTAGTTTAAAAATAGTTTTTCACACATTCAATTTTTTTTAATTTTTTTTAAATTTTAAATTATAAGTATAAAATCAGGTAAAAATTTCAATATTAATATTTTTCATTAAAATTAATTAGTAATGTTATATATAAATTCCAAGATAAAAGTAAGTTTGGGAAAAAGAACAACAGATAAAATAAAACAGCATAAAACACTCAAAGTTTTCTAAAAAAAGAGCCTATGAGGTTATTTTTGACCCAAAATAATTTTTCTACCCTCTTGTTTTATATTTTTGTCCTTTGAAACATTTATACCCCGAATGTCCTGAAGCCCTTATTTTTAATTTAATTATGGACAATTTCCTGTTTAAGGGTTGAAGGGGAACCCGTACATGACCTGTAGGCCCAAGGCCCAAGGCCCGACTGACCCGCAATACATGAATCAAAGGCCTAGAGGCATACCATGCCCAATACATTACCATAGGCCTAGCCCACTTGAATTGCCCCTCCCCAGATTCTGCGTCATTGATCACCTAGCTTCCCAACGTCAATTGTTGATCATCTAGCATTGCCCCGTACAAAGTTACATGGTGCCTGGTCCCGATGGTGTCTGCCATACCCTCTCATTCTTCCAATCCGATTAGCTCTGCGTCTGGTGGTTGCTACTCTTGTTGCTCTGATCCTCTTCTGGAGCCTATTTTGTGTGAACTGGGCTACTCTATTGTATACGTGGACCGAAGGCCCAGTGTCCTGAAGGCCTTTTTATAATCCGAAGGCCCTTGAGACCCGTTGGCCCAAAACGGTGGCCCGAAGGCCCAAATCGGGTGAATAGTTCATGCTACTACAGTACTGAACAATAATTTCTACAGTACTACTACAGTACCCAGAAATTCGACTCCACCCGGTTTTGAACCTAGGTCTCTTGGATGCTAAGCAAGAGCCCTTACCACTTGGGTATGGGCTCATTGGCCCTTTGAAACATTTATAGAAACCTTACATTATTGAAAATATAAGGTTCACTCCCAAAACTACCCTTCAATTATAAAATGGTAACATATTTATCACTTCAAGACACACATCTCATTAGAATTTATCATTGAAACTCTGAATTTTTTCTCCTACTAGAAACATCTCTGAATTTAAAAATCTTCAGGTCACCATTATTTAGATTTTGGCCTTTATTTCCAAGGAAAATTTCAAGGAAAACTTGAGTCCTTGATGTGAGTATTATCAATTATTTAGATTTTCTCCGTAATTATATTATCTAATATTTATTATATCTACAGTAATATAATGATACTAGGATACTTTATATAATACAATGTTACTATATTAAGGGTATTGTCATTTTTTATTCATATACCCCATCCATTTAGAATGATAGAACCATCATTCGTGCATTGTGTGAACTACCGCCTCCATGACGTAACATGTTTCATTTTCCTTCACCATCTTACAAGGATGGATATTAGGATGATATTAAATGATAAATATGATAAATATGATATAATTAAATTTATGGTATGAAAAATTATATAACCTATTATTGAAATGATTATGAAAATGATCATCATTAATTTAATCATTTAAAATAAACTTACTGAGAGGGTAGACTTTAATTAAAATTGTGTAATATTTCCATATCCATTAATTTTTCTTATAATTCCTTAAAATTAAGATATATAAAAATAATAAGATATAAATAAGATCATTATTTTGTCATAATTATATGAAAACAAAACCACCTCATAATAATTCATTAAATCAAGATATGTTCATGTTTGGGCCTGTTTAACCTTCTAATTGAAAGATTCTATAAATTTATATCATGAATGAAAATGGGAGTATATTTACTTTTATAATATGATATAATTTTTTAAATAAGTTTTTTCTTGATTCTAATGATGTTATATTAATATTTAATTCATTAATTAAGAAAACACCCTTCAATTGTCAACAATCATCGAAACATCTTTATTATCGATTTCATCTACAAGGATAAAGACTAAAATGATCATGAATGGAACTTAAAACATCATAAATAATTAGAAAAAATTAATAAAAATAAATTTAAGAATCAATTAATGATTAACTTGGAAAGAATAAAAAACATAAACATCACTATTATATATCTAGTAAAAATGATCAAAACTAGAAACACTCGATGTAGAAAATAAGAAGAATTCATGTAGAGAATGAATATTTATCAAAATTATGAATGAAAAATATATAAGATTAAATTTATAAATTAATTTAATAATATATCCAAGTTTTTTGTATAATAGGTTTAATTATGTTCATGTAATTCAGGAAAAACAGTAATTGTTTTTGTCTTAAATTCCTCTGTTTAAGACATGTTTGGTATTATGGACTTAATCTAATTTATGTGATCTACATACTTATTATTTGAGATATTATATTAGGAATTATATTTTAATCATTTTATTTGATTTTTAATATCAATACTTATCTTTCAAGGGATTTTTATTTGAATTTTTCTGAAGTCATAAGTGTTTTCTTGGTCTCAATTCTCATTCTTTGAGACATAAAACATTTTTACACCAGGATTTATTTGATTGGTGAATTTACTTCCCATGGATTTATTTTTATCATAATATTTTTATTTTATGGGATTTACTATCAAAATCATATCCCCTTATTAATATAGCTATTGATTCAGTTATTTATCCAATAGTGAGGATTTTTGGTAACTCACTTTTGTTCATTAAGTTATGATTATTCTTTGAAATTATTTTATATAATTTGGGTACTCTCATAAATTTAATTTTAATATGTGGTATTCTATAATTGTTTTATGGGGATATACATTCTTACCACCTAAACCCCTTGATACATATTTCTTGATTCTTAGGATATGTTCTATTAGAACCACCTACCTTATTTCTCTCAATGGATTATGATCATGTTATTATATTATTGTCTTAGACATTTACCCATTTCTCTATATGGTGTTAATATCAAATTTTATATAATTATGATTAGATGATGTTCACTTAGAAATAATGTTTTTTGATTTACATGGGGAAAATATTGGTGTACCGTATATTATTATTTCAATATGGATTATTATTGAAAGGTTGATTATGAATTATTTATTCATTTTATCACATGATGAATGAATTGGAATTAAAAAAATTAAATGTGGGGAATGACATTTAATAAACCTTTGATATATCGATAGGTATCATGAGATAAAACATGTTTTAGTTTTTTGTGTATGTTCATCCATTTCATAAAAACATATTGATCACAGCCTCAACGACGAGTAAAGTGTCTTAGAATAAGGTCTCTATACTAGTTTCTTTAATATTTGAAATTATGCATTCCATTAGTATGAGATCAGTATTATTTATATACATGTTTTTGTTTATTTTCATGGATATAGTATGCTACTAGTTTCAAGTTTTTTATTATTTCATGTTGTTTACCTATTCGTGTGATAATATTTATTCCATGTTTATACCATGATTGGTTCAATTTTATGTTTTCCTTACTGATCATTTTATCTAACCCCTTCTTATGTTTCCATTTCCATTGGATATAGAGAAAAGTAGTACAAATGGTGTGTTTTAAAAGGATAAGATGTGTAAAGAATTTGTGGGATATGTTGAAGACTTATCATGAATTAAGTAGTTTCGTATATAATTAGAAAATTTTCCATTTTAAATAAAGTACATGAGAATTATTATTTTATATTATTTCATAATTCTATAAATATCTAAACTTGAAAAGTCCCTTTATATGTAAGAGATCCAATAATTGTTTTTATTTTGTATTTATGGCTGGTTATTACAACACCCTAAGTTTTTATGATTTTTAGAATGAATTAAATTTTGTTGATATATTGTGTTATATTAAACACCAAGCTATACTTTCATTACATAAAATACTGAGTTTATCTTGCATTACACAAAACACTTATTTTTAACAAAACCGTGATATATTATTAATATTATTCAAACACGAATTTTATAACCTAGACTTTAAAAATACCAATATGAATAGTAATAATTTTTTTTTAAATATTATTTATAATTTTTTTATATAAATAAAACATACTGATTAAAAAGTACTTATTTTTTCAATAATTTTTTTATATGTTTCAAAAAATACTATTTTCTCAAAAATAATTTCTTTCTTCCTTTTTGTGAATAATAATAAAATTAATTTTTCATAATTTTAGAAAATTTATTTTATAAAATGAAATTGAATTTTGAAATTATTATATTGAAATTATATTAGGGTGAATTTTTTAGAATTAAAATATATATATATTTTTTGATGAATAGTGAAAAATTCTGAATTTCAATTAAAAAATGAATTTTAGTTTAAATTATTTATAAAGTTAAATTAAATTTTAATTTGGTTATAAAGTAAAATTATTTAAATTATATTTATATTAATCAAATTTAGATTAATTTAATCATTTTCATATAGAATTTTGATATAAAAACCTTGTAATCTTTTGAACTTTTTCTCTTTGAAAACACGCTTCTCATCACGCATGTGAGTTTAATTTTCAATTTAATTTTGAAAATTATATGAATTTAATTTTTAAAAATGGATTAAATATTTTTATTCATCATAATTTATATTATCAAATAAGTTCAACTTAATTTTTGACCAAAATGAATAGTGAAAACAGTAAAAATCAATTACCATGGTTGAGGTAAAAGTTAGTTTATCAGGGGGTTAAAATAAAATGATAAGTGTTAAAATGAACTAAAAACTTATCTAAAATATATTTTATGACCATATTTAAACCATATAATGTTTAATTATTTATAATAGTCTATTTTTGATCCTTTCTTCATACGAAAAATATGGGTACACCTTTTTCTTTTAAAAAAATTACAAGCATTCCACTCACATCGCTTATAAAAGGACAACCCCTCTCCTCTCTTATTCAAAACATAAAACATTTTTTTAAAGAAAATACATACCAAAATTTATCAAAAACATCCATAATCTCATCCTATAAGCCTTATTTTGGCCCTACATCCAACCTTGTATGGATTTTGTGGAAACCTAAGGAAGTTACCCGAGGAAGAGGTTACGTTCTTCATCGAGCATTTTTATTTTATTTCTTCTGCCATATAATTAAATTATTATTAAAACTTGATGATATAATAAAATAAGGTTTTTAAATATACTTAAATGTTGTTATGTTATGTTCATGACCTACAACCATCTCAACTTCCATCAAATGGTTTACGAAATCATAATTTGTGTGTACAATGGTTTACCGCCTCACGAACTGATGTAATTCATTTTTCCGCTACCACCTCTAAAACCTAGTTATAATTATGGATTAAATATTTATATATGATATTTATGATATTATTATACTTCTTTAATTATTATATCATGCACACCTTTGTACTTTCCAATATGTGGGAATACGATAACATCGCTCATGTGTACGGCAGACTACTACCCCACGAAGCGATGAGATTCATTCACACATTACATGGAAGATAATAAGGATGGGTTTAATGAAAATATGTGATATATATAAAATAAAAATTATTCTTTAATGGTAATATATTATTTACAGTTATTTCTTTTAATCCATCAAGAATATGGAAACAACGTTCATGCGTACATATAGTCTACAGTCTCCATGAATGATGTATTTCATTTTATATCTATAACTATTATGGATTAAAATAATACATATATAATGAATATATATTATATTAATATCATGGTTATAATAATACAAATGATTAAATAATAAAAAAATTAAGAGGATCATAAATAAAAATCAAAACTTACATGAAAAACAAAGCAGTCATTGCTTGAAACGTGACTTTATCATTTAATTGTTAATAAATAGGTAATAAAATGTCATAATAAATTAATATATTGTGTGATATATATTATTATTGTTATGTTATATATTTATAATAAACTTATATTTATTATACAGGATTTTTGAACATGTTTTAAGGAAGTTGATACATAAGGTAAGTGATTATTGTCCCAATTTTCTTTCTTTGAGACATATGTTATGTTATGAACCTATCTTATTTTTTTAAGTTTATATACAACACATTTAACATATAATATAATTTAATTATTTATTCTAATTATATTTTATATTTAATTTAATTTTATTCCTTCATGGGGCTTATAATTCAATGTTACCAAAGTGATAAATATTTCATGTTATAATCTCATCATTTAGGAGGATTGTTTATGATTGTGTTTCTAATGATGAAATATTATGATCTATATCTCAAGAAACTCAGGAATTTTATCATAATCTAGTTATTTCATGATAATACATGTTCTAACTTCATTTTACTCTCTTCATGTAATCAAGATTTCAAAAGAATATTTCTAATAAAAATCATCTTTATTTCTCTCTTCGATCGAAAAACCTTTTTCTTATAAAACTATGTTTTAAAAAAATGTTTTAAAAAATGTTTTAACATTCCCAAAATGATTGATTAAATAATTTTTTACCCATGTTTTAATTCTTATAATTCTTTTGGAAAGGAATATTCCTGTCATTTTCCAAACAGTCCCCGTTTGGATTTTATTGAAAATGTGAAAAAATATTTATTTTAACATGTACAACATGTATGAAATTTTACCCCATCATGACCCCATAATTTTTTAAATATTAATTTATAATTTTTTATGTTTATTTTAATAGAATTTTTTTTACAAAATATTTTATGAATTTTTAGTTTTAAAAATTAAATTTTATAGAAATTTTATTTTCCTCAAGAAACATTCCATGTGATTTAAATCATTCTCCATATAAGATGAAATCAATTAATATAATTTATTCTTTGATAGAGATATGAACCAAAGGATACCATTTTTATTATTTATTTGAATGGTTTTTTTAAAATAGGTTTATGAAACCATTTTATATTCCATGGGTTATACCATGATAAAATTCTTATGAAACCAACTTATTTCTCCACAAGTTATTCAATGATGAAATTATTATGAAACCTATCTAATTTCCATTGGTTATGATATGATGAATTATTTTTTAAACCCATTTCATTTCATGGGTTTTGATATGAAAAATGTTTTATAATCTTTTGGAGCACATATATATGATTTTCATTATGTGAAGGGTGAGACCTATATCTCCCTATAATGAATTGGGTAATTATTTATGTTATATGAGAGAAAAGGGTATACATAAGGTTATACCAAGCACAAAATAGGTTAAAAAAGTGGTTATTCCAATCACGAAGTAGGTACATGGGTGGTTATACCAAGTTTAAGATGTTATGAATGTCTTTTTGGGTAGCCCTGACATAACATTTTCTTTGCTTATGTGTACACCAAATATCTATGTCTTATTCCCATTTTATACACTCATAGAACATGTTATTTTATTCCCTTATGATTAATGTCATATAATAAACCAATATCTATACCATGACTCAAGATTACGACCTTTAATATGAAGGGTATGGTTTTAAAATGTTATTCTCATATTCTCATACCCCTTATGTTTATGTCATGCTTACGTATTTCCGTTGTTTACCCATACTAAGAATATAAGCTCACATTTTCTTATGTTTCTTTTCCATAGGTTATGAATAAATATATTACATATGATATGTCTAAGAAGGGTGATAGTTATGAAGAACATACTAGGAGATGATGTAGTTTGCCTATGAACCTGTTTTTTTTGTTTCCATGTTTTCCAAGGAACTATACCCTTAAAATCCACAGGCATGTTTTTGTGTAATGTAATAAATGATCATAAAAATGATCTAATATCTATGCATGATAATCATGTGTCTCTATACTTGGTATCATAGGATGGGTTTAAATAAAATTTGGAAAATAGGATTATAAAACATTAGTGAGACCCCTAGGGATATTTATAAGGATATATCCTTGGGATATGTCTAAGGACAAGTCTACAGTTGAGTCAATGTATAGGAAAATGTCTTAGAATTTTGGTAATGGTTAAAGTGAGTGGTTTCCAAGAAATTATAGCATGTTTCGATACTACAAGTGGATGTAGATCTGGAACGGAGGTACCTAGGGCTAATAACTCTGAAAAGGGCGCATTGAGATGAACTCTATCATCACATAGTGCATGACAACAAGACTTGTTGCACACCTAGTTTGACAGTCCCAGGGGAAATGATTTGGAAATTCATAAACTCTTTAAAAACCATAATTAGGGATTTTAATAATGACCATGAGTTTCCTAGGTTAAACCTAGGGTGTCATATATTAAAAAGAAGGTGTCAATATTTAGACAACCTATAAGTAATTTTCCATGATTATGTGGTTCCCCAATATGATTATTGTTTCTTACACTATTCTTTTTGGAGTTATTCAATAGATGGAACCCCCAGGAACCTTGTTAATGTTGAGTGTGACAAAAAATAAAATTATTTTCATCCTAATAATCTAAACACTATGGGATATAAAATGAAATATATAATTGATATTCTCACAAAACTTTCACAAGCTATGAATCATGTTGGAATTCCAAATAAACAAAGAAGGGAAAACACTTTTTTGAGTCCTTCATGAAGAAACACCCACCTTCTTTAAATTTTTCATTTTATCCAATTATTATAAAACAATAGATCATCGCCACTGAAAAGATATTTTCCATTCTCTAGTTTTTAGAACATGAAAAATTAATTTTTTCTACCTTTTGGAAGGTGAAGTAGATCAATTGTGGAATCTTATCAAGAATATGAGTCAATATGATGAAATTTAATCCATTGATTTGGATGATTTCAAGAACTTATTTTTCAATAAATAATTTCCTCATATTTTTAATAAAAATATGGATAAGGAGTTCTTTGAGATAAAGAAAAATGGTGATGAATCTTTTGGTACTTATGAAGAAATTTTTATAAGACTTGCGAGGAATGCTTCTAGTATTATCATCCAACCAAAAAGTAACGTTGATCAATTATTCAGTGGCTTAAAACCAAGTATCTAAAGGGTGTTATCCATAAGAGACTTCTATATCTATGAAGAGATTTTATGATGAAATATCAAGGTGTAAATATAGGTTAGAGTTTCAAATCAATCTCATGGTTGTGATAAGAATAGAAAAATGGAATTCAAAGGAAAATATAAGAAACATGGAGAGAAGAAGATGATCTTACTGTTATGATCAATGTGTGGGAAGAAACATGGATGAAATTGTATTAAGGGGACTAGTAAATGTTCTAAGTGTATAAGGTAAGGTCACTGGGAAATCAAATACCGAATTAATGGGAATAAGTTAGCTAATGATGAAAATGAAGAGAAAGTTTCGTACAATGCATCACACACAATCCAACATTTCAAATACAAAGAGTATAGAAATTATACTAACCAATGCCAAAATATTAAGGTTAATGAAGATGATGAATGTCAAAAACCTCTTATGTTGAGAGAAAAATTGAAATATTATGTGATCGCTATTTCTGATGAGGGGTATGATAACAATTTCATGAAATGTATAATTACCAACCACTCTAGAACTAGTAATTTCTTATTTGACTATAGATCTACCTATTATTTCATATCTAAATAATTTTATAAGGGTTTAAATATGCCACCAAAATGATTAGATATAGAATTAGAAGTGAAAAACCTTAATGGTATGATGATCACATCTCATGTATATGATTATTCTCCAGTTGATGATGTTGGAAATTTTCTTCTAGAAACTCTTTTCTTTATTACTATGGTTTAAATTGATGTTATCTTAATCATGTATTGGATTTATCTACATAAATACCACATCAATTATCAATTAATGGAATTAAAATTTGATATTTAAAACTAACCTATGATATTCTATAAATGTGAATATAAGTATAAACATCCAGTGGAGATTAAATCCATTGTATGGGTATTAATTCCCATTCAAAAGGGGTGCTTATACCAAATGGTTGGGGAGAAAATTAACATCGATGATATAACTATTTATTGATAATTTTTTATGTATTTTCAGAAGAGTTTGCTAGTATTCCATCAAATAGTGAAGTTTATTTTTCAATAGAACTCATACCTAGTGTCACAACAATTTTAAAGACTTTCAATAGAATATCCCTAATAGAGTTACAATAATTGAAGAAGAAACTCTAGGAATACCTTAAAAAGGGATTCATTTGGCCAAGTGTGCCACCTGGGTGTACACCTATTATTTCTGTTAAAAAGAAATATTGATCAATGGGACTCTACATTGATTACCGAGATATGAACAAGATCATTATCAATAATAAGTATCCTCTACCTAATATTGATTACCTATTTGATTAATTTTGTGGAGATCAATACATTTCCAAGATTAAACTTCATTAGGGATATCATCAGTTGAGGGTCAATAAGAAGGATATACCAAATAAAACATTCTTTAAAATGTATGGATACTAAAAATATATAGTGATTCCATTCAGTGTTACTAATTCCCCCACTATCTTCATAAATTTAATGAATAGAGTGTTTATAAATTACCTTTATTAGTTTGTAATAGTCCTTATAGATGATATTATTATTTATTCAAAGAGTAATAAAGAGCAATAATATCACTTTATAATTGTACTAAAGAACCTAAAAAAAGAGAAACAATATGAAAAAATTTTAAAATGTGAATTTTGGATGAAAAAAGGTATCATTTTTGGGTCATATAATCATAAGAGAGGGTATATTGGTAGATCCATCAAAGACAGAGGCTATTGAATGTTGTACCAGACCAACCATGGTGAATGAGATCTATATTTTTCTTGGTTTTGATGGATATTATTGAAGGATTGTGGGAAATTATCCATTCCTATCTAATCCACTCACCAAGTAAACTTAGAAGGGAGCCAAGTTCCTCTAGATAAATTAATGTGAAGAAAATTTCAAAGAATTGAAGATAATTTTAGTTAGAAAAACTGTTCTTGCATTAACCTATAATAGAGAAGAGTTTGTAATCTATAGTGATTCATCCAAAAAGGGATTTGGATGTTTTATCATGTAGTATGAATTAGTTATTACTTATACCTCACAAAAATTAAAGGTCCATATGAAAAATTACCCAACTCAAACTACAAAAAAAATCAGATTAGAGGACGTTTTTTAGAGGGGGTAATGCAGAACCCCCTCTAGTCATCAAATTTATTGGGGTTCACAATCCTCCCTAAAATTTTTAGCATTATTTTTTTACTATTTAGTTTGATTTTAGAGGCAGTTTTGTCAAACCGCTGCTAATTTAATAATTAGCATTTTTATACATTCGGTTGGATTTTTGAGAATATATATATATTATTTTTTGGATATATATATATATATATATATATATAATTTTTTTAAAAGTAACTGGTGGGGGTTAATAACCCCCTCTTATTTAAGATATTAGAGGGGGTTTATGAACTACTGATATGGGGTTTTGAACGCCTTTTAATTTAAGAAATTAGGGGGGGTTGAACCCCTACTAAATGATGACATTAGAGGGGGGGGGGGGTTTGAACTCCCTATAATTGATGAAATTTGAGGGTGTTTTAAACCCCCTCTAATTCAATAATTTTGACAGTGGTGATGAATCGTTGCTAATCCCTTTGATTAGAGGGGGTTTTAAATGCCCTATAAATATTTATTTTATTTTTTAAAATAAATCTCATATATATTATAATTTTATAATACATATGTATGCTTGCGCATGTGTGTGTATATATATATATATTATAAAAACATTATATAAATTTATTTAAATATATAGTAAATATATATATATATATAAAGTTATTATATAAAAACATTAAATAAATACTTATACATATAAAAAAAATTTATACATATGTAAATATTAGTATACATAATATAAATGAAATTATAAATATATTTATTCAAATTTATAAAATTTATATAAGGTTTTATAAATACTATACATTTATATTATGATTTATATTATACATATATTATATTAAATATATTTTTATTGTATATTTTTGTACAAATAAATTTATATTATACTATGAATACAAATATATATAATATAAAGAAAATTAAATATAAATATGTATATGTACTATATAATTATATTATATATATTATATTATCAATATTTAATTATATATAAATTTGTATATATTATATAATTATATTATATATATTGTAGTGCCATATTAATTATAAATTAATTTACTATATATATATATATCATTTAATTATATTATATATTTCCAATTATATGAATGTATTTAGTTTTGTGTGTGTGTATATATATATATATGATATAATATAAATGTATATAATGACATACATAAATATATAATGTAAATGTATTTAATATAATATATGTATAATATAAATCATAAAATATATAAATTTATAGTATTTATAAAACCAACATATAATTTTTATAGTTTAAAAAATAGGTGTAATAAAAATAAAAATAAAAATTAATGATTTTATTATTAAACACACATGCACATATATACAAATATATAAAGACAATGATATACATATATATACTATAATTATATTATATCTATAAATACTATATAAATACATAAATACACACACACAAATATCAATGTATTTACAAATATATGTATAAATATCTATTTATATATGTAAATATATATATATATATATTATATTCACAAAGATATAACATAATATGTATATATATATTATACATAAATATATTATATATTATCTAATATTTATGTATATAATATTATATATATATATATTATAGACAAATATATACATCATATATTATACACAAATACAATATATATATATATATTATAGATAAATATATATTATATATAAATGTTATACATAAATATATCATATTTAAATATTTATATCTATTTAAATATTTATTCAAATAATATACATTTGAATCACCTTCCTAAATATTTATATCTATTTAAATAATATATCATATATAAATATATAAATTATTTATTAAAATAATATATCATATTTCTTCAAATAATATATCATATATAAATATTTATATCTATTTAAATATTTATATATATTTAATATAATGAAATTAGTTTTCCATAGTGGTAAAGGGGCACACACACTATAGTGGTGGTCGACTATTCAAATCCAAGTAGTATTAAATTATACAAAGGGGTGGGGTGGGGGGCTCAACGCACTTGAGGGGAGGGAGGGGAAGGATTGAGAAGTGGGTGTGTGGAAGGACTGGACTGGACCAGAACATGAGGGGTGGTACGAGGGAGGGACTTGGACGGATCAGAACTGAAGTGGCGAGGGAAGGACGATAGTGGGAGTGGGAATGGGACAGAACGACACAAGAGGGGTGAGAGTGCTGGGTGAGAATAGAAGAGGGGTTAGGGGTGGGGTAATTGTTTAAAAAAGCAACAACTAATTAGAGGTAGTTTGCATAACCACCTCTAATATGTCCTCTATTAGAGGGGGTTAAAACTGTTGGAGATGGTTCCCAAGAACAAACTTCTTTATATTTTATGATAAACATGAATTCATTGGATGAATATTAATAAACCCCTTATCACATCATTATTGTTCTTCTGCATGACATTGTATGTGATAATGTCATAAGAGTAGCTGTCACACTAAAAGGTCATAGCAGATCCCTACTATGAGGAGAACCTGGAAGTGCCATGAAACTATTCTTAAATATATGTTCTATGGCCGGATGATATCATTTGTGGGACACAAATGATACAGACTATCAGGGGTGGAGACTCATAGGACTTTGAGGAACCTTCTCATGGTGTACGCCCATGGTAATTTCTAGGAGGATATTATGAGAACGAGACCCTCCAGTAGGAAATCCACATTTATAAGTGTCATTGGATGTTCTTATCTGCGGATGTGTTTATTGATCCTTAGAATTTAAGATTATTTTTAATGGTTATTATGACTCTCTGACTGAAAATTCATTTTTTTAATTTCCAAAAACACTTTTTGGCTAAGTGAGAACCTAACAAGAAAAACTAGGTGAGGCAGCGTGTCTAATGGGATCCACCATTGAAGACACTAGCCAGGCAAGAAAAAACAAATACCAACAAAAAAAACACAACAGGAAGAAGTTGAACATCATTGGAGCCTTCGAAGGAGGATGACCGATGGAGGGGGCTTCATCGATAGAACTCCGGAAAGAGGAACCACGAGACGACTGAGCTACCAGGGACAATGCAATCAAACAGAAGCACCAGAAGAGTTCCGCCTTCAAAGCAACCAACACCATCCAAAACATCATGAATTCCGTCAAACATGACAAAATTGGAGTCGTGCGCGAAGGAGCGTTATGAAATGGTAGAGGAAACCATGAATATATAAAACAATCAAAGCACATGAACCATGAAAAGTGCCGACACCACAAAATGATCCAGGGAGAACAACCATCGTCTGTGAATGCGCCTGCGAGTGATCAACACCGTAGCTTCCCACAAAAGCAAGGCATCAATACTTTGAAACAGAGGGTGCCAAGAAAAACATGGGAGAACAAGAAAGTAAATTTCCCAATCACCAAGCATTCCTAAGGTCATTTGCGCCCTCGTATTGAACATGAAGAAGACGATGGCCCTGCCTGTTCCGACCCCGAAGAAAACCAGAAAACAGAACTGATGATGATGAGGAGAGGAAATTGTAGGTACCAAGAATTATTGCATATCCCATCTGCATACACGTACTAACAATGAAAAACAAACAATTCCCTACCTCAAAGAAACCAACAACCCGCACAGGAAGGTGAAGAAGCACAAACACAAATCGGAGACAAACCACCGCATCACAAAGGGGTTGTTTTGCCGATAGAAATCCCGACATACGTTGGGTTCCTTCACCGAATGAGATCCCGACCACACGCGATAGGGTCCGGGAGTGTCGAAGCAATGACAACGGCCTCACGTCAGCATGATCTGTGAGGGGTGGAGGTCCTGCGGGAAGCGGCGTGTGAAAGAACCAGATGAATCCATACGAAGGCAGGGAGTCAGATTTGACGACCATCACACCTCATCTGCAATGTCGTGCGAAGAGAATCTGAAGTAACATCTGCTGCGTCGTGCGAGGAGGAGCCGGATTAATCACCGTCGCCGTCGCCGCCACCTCAATGAAACCAAGAAACCCTAGAATGAAGGGAGTGTGTCGCCCGGGAGAGAATGGGGCCATCCTCTTTATGACTATCTCACTTAGATGTATTGGTGAAAATCGTTATGGAATATGTTCACGATGTGGTAGGATATGTTGGGTGAATAAAGTAATACTGCATTAATGAATAACGTGAGAAATGATTTTTACCTTCTTTTCTATAATGGAAATTGATATCTCAAGCCCTTTTATGGAAATGATATAGCCTAAATAAATCCCCGACCATGGTGTTCTATAGGCAAGTTCAATTTCTGGGAAGCCAAAGAATGAGAAATTGAGCACATGGGTTGATGACACTTGAATGCAACCAGCTTGATTGGAGATATCAAGACAAAGAGATTATATTACATGGAAAACATTCATATGAGGTGACATGCCATTGAAACATTAACTTCTTTCTCTATGGGTGCCTTTCCGTGTTGCTAGATACTACCCTTGGACTTTAGGTTTTCATGCCTAATGCCACTAAGAAAGAGGCCTAGAGGGTCACACACTAAGTGTATCTAGTATCTTAGTTAAATAATGTATTATTTTTTATTTAACAAGTTGAATAAATATTATTCTTGGGTGTGGTTTAATAATTATTCATGGATTACTGATCACATTTATTTTGACACTAGTTATTCGAGAGAATATATTAAGGGTTAAATAATTAATAAATATTTATTTTCTATTTATTGAATATAATATTAATATATTTGTTACTGAATAATGAATTGATATTTATTTAATAAATAAATTGTCATTATTCAAGTTTTAATAAATATCGTAGAGGATTGATGGACCAAGTCAAGGGTCTAATGAGAAATAATAATATTTAATTATAACTCAAAATTTAAACACATGTAAGAAAATAATAATGTTTTTGTTATTATTTGACATGGGGGTTTCACTAGGATCAATAAAATAATTATGGAACTTGTGAAAATTATTTATTATTACCATAGTGAATTAAATTCCTGGTTGTATTATACTCTTATTAGCCAAGCGCTAGCTAAGAGATGCTTATTGTGTTGTTCACAATGAACTGGTGAAAAGATCTCTAGCCTAGAGTGTTCATTCCTATCTAAGAATGCTCTCAAGAACGAGAGAGATCCTCCTACACTGAATCAAGTAGAATGCTTTGGAAGTGGTTCTCAATGAAATCGAAGGCGAACATCACAAGTGCAAGGATCTTCCATGATAGCACTAGAAGTCTCCTTTGGTGACATCTGAAGATACATGGAGCACGTGTGGATCACCACTAGAGAAGACCTACCCTTGATATATATAACGCAATGATTATGTACTACAGATCTGTGGCCAGACACATCAACGAAGAAAGAATCACCTTAGAGGTAATTATTTATTTTAATTAAATTAATTATAAAGAAAATATGCAGATCCTCTCTCTTGGTTTCAGGATTATATTCCTTTGTCTGAATCCTTGATTTAGTTTTGTGGATACTGGAATTCAACATCGTATTGATCATGGATTTTTCATTGAATATGGAAAAAATTAAATTTGGGCACTTTCCCATATCCACTTTTTCTGCACCTGAAACCTATAAGTGGTATTAGAGATGGTATATTATTGTTTATATTTTTTTAATAATCATTGGTAATTTGCACATTTATAATTTAGTTTTTCAATTCAAGTTTAATCGTTCCTTTATAATCTGAACGATGAGAACTTTTTTCTTCCTCTATCGTTTCTCATAGATCTAATAGAAACAATTAATCTTATGATTAAAATTATATTGAGGATCTCATCTAGAGGTGCCAAAGATTCTGTCTAGTTAACACAGTAGTACACGCCATGTAATCAGAATTACACACCATGTAGTTGTGTTTAATGCATCAGGAGAAGTTCAGAAATTAGTCTACCTGTGCGCATTAATGACACATAATGTAGTTAATTCTTACACTGTGTGTTGATAAGGACAGACTAGAGAACGGTCAGTTGAACTACATGCCATGTGGCATACAAGATATGGCCTGTAGTCCCTTTCAGGTCAGGGTCGAGTCATATATCCCATACACGGCTTAGCCGACTGATGACCATGTAACACAGATTCGACACGGAGTGTGACCCACTAGACACACCGTGCACTCCGAAATTTCTAAAGTATGCCTCACACACCGAGTCCAATACATGTACTTCAGATTTATGGTGAAGGTAGTATACACTATATAGATCAGATCTACACATCATGTACTTTACCAAATTATTCAGAATTAGAGCTTTAATATTTTCATAATTTCCAAATATTCATATCATGTATAAGTCATAATACATGTTGTTACTCTAAGTGCTTTGAATAATAACACATGGATGAAAATTCATGTAATTCGTGTCATCATCTATGAATTAAAAATTATGAAATTACACGATAAGTCATGTATTCTATATGTCACAAGAGTAAAATAGTATATGAGTATAATACATGTTGGGTAGGTTTGGAAGGGTATTCACTAGGTTAACTCTAAGCATTAGTTATGTACAAGGTTAATTTTAAATAAATTCTAATTTTTTTAAAATTATAATGGATTAGAATCTCAAGGAAATTCAGAAAAAGGATTATGATAAAAGGATTGATTAATTAAAGACAATAATTAAACGATTTGAGCATGATTTATCTGAAATAATAATGATTAAATAACTTAATACTAGTTTTATTAAATGTTTAAATTCATTTCATTCATATGGATGATCATGAGATAAACTAGACCTTTTTTATGTGATTGGTTTCCTTTCAAATTATTAAATTAAATTGTTGGCCTACGTGCCTTCTCTCCTTATTAATATGTAGGGTCTATGTGCCCATGGATTCTTCTATATAAAAACCATTTTACCCCTCACCTATATGTGAGTAAAAGTATATGTAATGTATGGAGCTCCCAAACTAGTGGAGGTGGTTCAAGTTAAGATCCGAGGTGAAACCAATCCAAGGAGATACAAATGTGGACAGGTGGAAAGTTGTAAACATGAAACTACTTTGTTCAAGGTGTTTCTCCCCCTGGTCAGTGGTTAGTTTATCAACCACTAGATAAAATAACCATTAGAACAATCTTATGATAATACACTTTATTCTTTTTCTTAGTTGTATGGTTATTTATTATGGATGTTTTTTTGTAATAAAATAATTATTTAATTAACAAGCATGCAAGATAGAACTAAAATAAACTAGCTTATGTGTAAATATTATCTAATACATGGTTAATAACTTAAGATTATCCCACTTAATATTAACAAGCATGTGAAAATATAATAAATGGAAATTTATGCATAAAGCATAACATCCCCCAATAAAATATTTAGTCAGTATATCCTTCCATTACCTTGGTTAGAATTGAACTATAGTTCAAAGTGCTTGACTAGAAAAATATGGATTGCTTTCAATTAATGGGGATGTATAATTTGAGGTTTTGGGTTGAAATGACTTAGTTTACATCAAGGGTTGACTACCAAAGCAGGACATTGTATAACTAAGAGGAAAAAGTTGAGGAAATCCAAAATTAAGGATTTCAAGATTGGGGATTCCACTAAAAAAATCAAGGAGTTGTGATTTAATGCAGTTATAATTTAGAATGCCTTCCTAAAACCATTAAAATTTCATGACTAGCCACAGTTGGTGTAATTCAAAGGGAAATATGGATCCTTGCCGCATTTTTTTTTTCAAGAAATAGGATATTTCAAATCCAATTGTGAGGGATATTAGGTTTTAAATAAAATAGTGAGAGACTAATAAATGCTTATTTATTTGTCTTAATTTTATCATATAAATTAATAAAAACTCAGTTCATATTTTTTTTAGAATCGACATTAAACATGACATCAAACATATCGTTGTGATCCATACTCGAGAAGGACAACATTCTCAACAACCCTAATTTCTATAAGTGGAAAAGGTTCCTTCGGGATATCCTTCACCATGAAAGGAAACTATATGTGCTAGAAGAACCTTTACCAGTTGAACCTAGAAATGAGGAAAATGATGAGGAGCTCTCTGTGTATGAGAAACATTTGAATGAAGCTATGTATATTCAGTGCCTCATACTATCATAATGATATCTTGAATCAACATGAGGAAATGGATTCTTATAGCATGATGTATCACCTTTGGGATCTTTATCATGAGAAGGAAGGATAAGATATGTATGAGATATCCAATGATTTGTTAACCACTAAGCTTGGAGAGTCTATGTCAGCTGGGCCACATATAGTCATGCTTGTTGGGTACATTGAGAATCTAGACATCTTAGGTATTAAATTCCCAGATGATTTGTGTACAGATCTCATACTATCATCAATTACCAATACCTTCTCTAGTTTTATTGTGAATTATAATATGAGTAATAATAAGAAGAGTCTATTAGAGATTCTTACATTAATTCTCCATGTGGATAAAAACATGGGGAGTAAAAAACCCACATCTCATATGGTGAATATGAAGAGAAAGGACAAGGAAAATGGGAATAAGACATATAAATAGTCTAAATCCCCCATGAACCATCCGAACAAGAAGAATAATATCTAAAGGTAGGGAAAGGAAAATGAAGTAGTATGCTTTTCAAGTGGCAAGTTAGGCCATAGGAAGAGGAACTGCACCCAGAGGCAAGGGGAAGCTAAAGGTGAATTCATTATCAAGTGAAATCTTTACATTTCTACACATTCCATATTAGTTATATCTTATGGTGCTCACATTTAAATTCAAATATAGGAACCAAGTAGATTTTAGAAAAATTCCAAAGGAGAGGTGGATTTGTGAGTTGCCAATGGTGTGAGGTAAGGTGATCTTGCAATTGGTGATTAACACCTCACATCACCAACAAGAATGATTTTGGTTTTACATTTCTATTATTATGTACCTAGTGTTACCAACAACATAATTTATGTACCAAGTTTGGATATATAGGGATTTGTTATCAAGTTAGGAAATAAAAGTTGTTTCTTTTATAAGGACATCATATGTTTTGGTATTACACATTCAAATAATGGTCTGTATATATTAAATTATGAAAACCAAGTGTTGGTAATTGATAATGAATCAAGTTAACATAAAACATATAACACCTAATTGGGGAATCACCATCTCAGTCATGTAAATGAGAAGCATTTGAAAAATCTCTATAAATATGGTTATTTAGACTCTTATATTCTAAACCCACTTAATAGATGTCATTATTGTTTACAAGGGAAAATGAACAAACCACCATTTGGTGGATAGGGTGAAAGGTCCACATAGCTTATAGGATTGGTATACACTGATGTGTGTGGACTATTTCTAATAGAATCTAGAGATGGATATTCTTACTTCATAACTTTTTCTAATGACTTGAGTAGATATGACTATATTTACTTGATGAGGTATAAGTATGAGTCCTTTGATAAATTCAAAGACTTCAAGAATGAATTATAGAATTATCTTGGTAAGAAGATAAAGAAGACTCAATCAGATCGAGGTGGATAATATCCTTAACCAAGAGTTCATCGACTTTTTATGGGAGTTTGGGATTCTATATCAACTCACTCCACCTTATACCCCACGGTGGAATGGTGTCAATGAAAGGAGATACTATAACTTGTTGGACTTGGTAAGGTCGATAATTAGTCATGCAGATATTTCATTATGTATTTGGGTATATTCATTACAAACTAAAACATACACATTAAACCGAGTACCAAATAAGAAAGAAAATGGAATTCCCTTCGAGTTATGGAGTCTAAAGAAACTCATTTTGTCACAAACACATGTATGGGGATGCAAGAAATTTGTTAAGACTTTATCAAAAAAGAAACTAGAACTCCAGGGAATGAGGTGTATCTTTATAGGGTATCCCAAGGAAACAAAGGGATACTACTTATATAAACCCTCAAATAAGAAATTAATTATCACCAGACAAGATGTATTTCTTGTGAGGGAGCACATCCTCAAAAAGGATAGTGTGAGAAAGATTGAATTCAATGATGTTGATGATCAAGATACACAGGATTTGGTACAAGAACAAGTTCCAAAGGTCCCCATGGAATAAGTAGTTCATGAAAAACAAGTATTTCATAAGAGCTTCAGAGTGGTAAGGAAACCAGAGAGATATGGTTTTCTAGTCACTGAGGATAGTGACTCATTATTATTGGATAATGATAAGCCTCTCTTCTAAAAGGAGGCAGTAGAGAGATTAGAGTCTTCAAGATTTCTATAAGCTATAAATTTTGATATGGATTACATATATCAGAACCATGTTTGGGTTCTGGTCGATGTTCCAGTTGATGTAAAGCCTATTGAATGTAAATGGGTATTCAAGAAGAAAATAGACATGGAAGGTAATGTATGTACCTATAAAGAAAGACTAGTGCCTAAAGGTTTTAAACAATGTCAAAGGAATTGACTATGATGAAAACGTTTTTCCATTTTTCATGTTTAAATCCATAAGAATAATACTTTCCATAGTAGCATACCATAACTATGAGATTTGATAGATGGATGTAAAAACTGCATTCTTTAATGGGAACCTTTAGGAAAATATCTATACTACACAAACAAAAGTGTTTTTGATACCAGGTGATGTGAAAAGGTTTCAAAAGTTGCAGAGGTGCATTTATGGATTGAAGTAAGCATCTATGTTTTGGAATATTGGATTTCATGAAGCGATAAGGGAATTTGGTTTTATTAAAAATGAATGTGATCCTTGTCTTTACAAAAGGTTTAATAAGAATGTGGTCATTATCATGTACTATAAGTTTATGAAATATTACTTATTGGGAACAACATACCAATCTTATAGTCAGTTAAATACTAGTTGAACAAGTGGTTCTCCATAAAAGAAAAATATGAGAAGTAGCCTACATTCTAGGGATAAAGATCATTCATGATAGATACAAGAGGATTCTTGGACTAAGTCAAAGTACATATATTGACCAGATACTAAAGAGATTAAGTATGGAAAATCCAAGATGGGATTGGTTATATTGTTACATGGTTTACATATTTCTAAGAAAATGTGTCCCAGACATAATAGAAGAAATATAGAATAAGTAAGAACCCATACTCTTTAACGATAAGATCTATCATGTATGCCATGTTCTGTACTAGACTTGATGTTCCCTATTAACTGAGCATGATAGGCAGATATCAAGTAGATCCATGAGATAATCATTGGACTGCTGTTAAGACTATACTTATGTATATGAGAAGAACTAAGGATATGTTCCTGGTGTATGGAGAAGATAAGAAGCTTGTCATCATAGGGTATGCTGATGCTGGTTTTAAAACAGATCATAATGATCTAAATTCACAATAGAGATATGTTTTCTGTCTTAATGGAGGATCTGTAAGTAGGAAGAGTTCAAAGAAGACAATTGTCGATGATTCTACAATGGAGACTGAGTATATAACGGCTTCTGATACAGCCATGGAAGCCACATGGATTCAAAACTTTGCCTAGGATCTTGATGTGGTACCTAGCAGTAAAGACCCTATCATATTGTATTATGATAATACTATAATGGTGGTTCTTGAAAAATATCCAAGGTCACATCAACAGACAAATAAATACTCCAGAAATATCACCTCGTGAGAGACTTATTTCAAAGGGTTAATGTTGTGGGGAAAAGAGTATCCACAGAAGAGAACGTGGTGGATGTATTGAGTAAAGGCCTATCTCAACAGAAGCATGAATATCATGTGAGAGCTAACATACTAAATATTTTTAATAGTTGGATCTAGTTCAAGTGAGAGTCTGTTGGAGTCGGTGTCGTAGAACTAAATTTGTTGTACTTTATGATAAACATGTATTCATTGGATGAACATTAATAAACTCATTATCATATCATGATTGTTATTATGCATGAAATTGTATGTGATAATGTTATAAGACTAGATATTTCACTAAAAGGTCATTGAAGATCCCTGCTATGATGAGAACTCAAAAGTTCCATGAAACTATTCTTAAAAATATGTTCTATGGCTGGATGATATCATTTTAGGGACACAAATGATGCAAGACATCAGGGGCGGAGACTCATAGGACTTTGAGGCACCTTCACATGGTGTACTCCATTGGTAATGTATAGGAGGATATTATGAGAACGAGACCCTCCAGTCAGAAATCCACATTTTTAAGTGTCATTTGATGATCCTATATACGGATGTGTGTATTGGTGCTTAAACTTTATAATTATTATTAATGGGTATTATGACTTGCACAATTCGATGTATTGGTGAAAAATGTGATGACATATGTTCACGGCGAGGTAGGATATATTGGGTGCATCACGAGTAATACTCCATTAATGAATAATGTGATAAAGGATTTGTCCCTTCTGTTATAAAATGGAAGTTTATATCTTGGGCCCTTTGAGGTAAATGATATATCCTAAATAAATCCATGTCCAGGATGTTCTATTGGAAAGTTCAATTCCTAGGAAGTCAAAGAATGAGAAATCGAGCACATGTGTTGATGATACTTTCATGCAACCTTCTTGATTAGAGATATCGAGACAAAGTGATTATATTATACGGTAATAATTCATATGAGGCGACATGTAATTGTGGCATTAAGTTCTTTCTCTATGGGTTCCTTGACATGTTTATGGATTCTATCATTAGACTTTAGGCTCCTCCACCTAATTCTACTAAGAAAGAGGCCTAGAGGGTCAAACATTAAGTGTTTTCAATATCTCAGATAAATAATATATTATTTATTATTTAAGAAGTTGAATAATGATTATTCCTGGTTGTGGTTTAATAATTATTCATGGATACCTGATCTCATTTATTTCGACACTAGTTATTTAAGAGAATATATTATGGGTGGAATAATTAATAAATATTTATTTGATATTTAGTGAATATAATATTTATATATTTATTGGAAAATAATACAGTGATATTTATTTAATAAATAAATATTCATTATTTTATGGTTCAATAAATATGGTGGAGGATTAACGGGCTGAGTTAAGGGAACAGTGAGAAACAATAATATTTAATTATAACTCTCAAGTTAAGCGCATGTCAGGAAATAATAATGTTTCTATTATTATTTGACATGGGTGCTTCTCTAGGATTAATAAAATAATTTATATACTTATGAAAATTATTTATTATTACCCCAGTAAATTAAATTCCTGGTTATATTATTCTTTTATTATCCAAGCGCCAACCAAGTGATTCTTATTGTGTTATTCACAACAAATTGGAGAAAAGATGTCAATAGAGAGTTTATCCCTCTCCAAGAACCCTCTCAAGGATGAAAGATATCTTCCTCTAAAATATCACATAGAATGCTTTGGAAGTGGTTCTCAAGGCAATCAAAGGCGGAGAACTCAAGCTTATGGATCTTCCATGATAACACCTGAAGAATCCTTCAACAACGTACAGAGATACGTGAAGCACATGTGGATCACCACTAGAGGAGATCGTCCCTTGATTTATACAATGCAATGATGACACACTCTAGATTTGTGACTGGATGAATCAATGAAAAAGGAAACACCTTGGAGGTAATTCTTTAATTAAATTAAATTAATTAAAAATAAAATATGATGATCCACTCTCTTGGTTCCAGGTTTCTATTCCTTTGTCTAAATCCTTGATTAAATTCTATGTATACTGAAATTCATTATCATATTGATCAAAAATTATTTATTGAATATGAAAAAAATTAAAGTTGGGCACCATCCCATCCATGCTTCCACTGGTCCTGGAACTTACAAACCCCCCCTCTAATTTAGCTTTAAATAGTGGAGTTTTTTGGAAATCACCTTTATTATGTAACGTTTTTATTCAAATAGCAGTTGTTTCCAACCTCTTCTATTCTGTTAAATATATTATAGGGGGTTTTAAAAACCACTAATATGAGATTCTGTGCTACAACTAGAGGGGGTTTTAACCCCCTCTAATCTAACAATTGAAAATTTTCCTATTACTTTACCAGTGGTTCTTCAAAATCTCATCTAACATTAGTAGGCAGTATCATTAGTAGGGATTCCTCATAATCGCTGCTAATGTGTTTAGAATGGGTTATAACCCCTTCTAAACTAATAGATAACCCCCTCTAATCTGTTCATTTTTTGTAGTGTCATGATCTGGAGTTAGCTGCGGTAATTTTTGGATTAAAGATATAGAGACATTATATTTATGTAGAAAAGTGTGATATATATACTGATCAAAAAAGTTTAAAGTATATATTCACATAGAAGGAGTCGAATATGTTCTAGAGAGTATGGTTAGAGATGACTAAATATTATGATTTCTTAATACATTAACACCCTGTGAAAGCGAACAAGGTGGATGATTCCTTGATTCGAAAGGGTTATGCTATCTTATCCATGATGAGGATCACAAAAGATCCAATATTTCTAGATTTAAAAAGGATGAATCTTGAAATCCTGAATGAAGGGGAAAAATATTATCTTTATCAATTGAATTTTGAACCATCTACCCAAGTAATATTAAAGAGGCACATGAGGAAGATGTTGGAATGTAAGAGAACACTATTGTAAATATGATCTATACCAACAGTTTTGGGAAAACTGTTGGTATAGGTCACTTATATGGACCTATACAAACAGTTTCATACAAACCGTTGGTATAGGTCCCAAAATCAAAGAACCTATTCCAACGGTTCTCAAAACCCTTGGTATAGGTCTATACCAACGGTTTTGAGAACCGTTGGTATAGGTACATGTATTTTTAATGGAATCTTCGTACATAGGACATTAAATAAATCAAAATTTAAAATACTTATGATAGTACATATATATATTTATGAAATTATGTAAACAAAAGTATGTTAGGTTAGTGGTTAAGTCGTTCAATAATAAATGGGAGGTGTTGGGATCAAAACCATCTGAATGATTATTTTTTGAATTACATACACCAATGGTTTATGGAACCGTTGGTATAGATTTTCATATTACCTATACCAACGGTTTTCAAAACCATTGGTATAGGACTATACCAACAGTTTTCCCAAAACAGTTGGTATAGACCAATCCTCACAACTTACTTGGAAACAATTATCCAAACTGTTGGTATAGCCTATACCAATGGTTTGAAGGCCTATACCAATGGTTCCAAACCGTTGGTATAGGGTATTTTTCTAGTAGTAAATGTTTATAAATGCTCCTAATTTTAACCTTGATCATGATGCAATGATATGGTTCAAGAACAATATATAAATTCTGTACATACCAGATTTGAAAGAGTTGTTAGAGGAAGCTCATAGTTATTCATCATCTATTCATCATGGAAGTATGAAGATATATAGGTATTTGAAAGAATACTTTTAGTGGAATGGAATGAAGAGATATTTCATAGAGTTTGTGTCTCAATGCTTGGTATGTCAGTAAGTGAAGGCTGAGATATAAAATTACAAGGGTATGTTACATCCATTACCCATACAAAAATGACAATGGGAAAAAATCACCATGGATTTTGTCATTGGACTCCCCAAAACATCTAAGGGGCATAATTCTATATGGGTTTTAATCGATCACCTTACAAAGTCAACACACTTCATTTCTATCAAAGAATATTTATCTTTGGATTAGAATTAGTGGATATATATTAAGGATGTTTTAAGGTTTAATGGATTATAAAATTACATTATGTTTTATTTGGATCTGAGGCTTACATCAATGTTATAGATAATTCTTTAGTAATCTCTTGATATAGATTTTAGTTTTAGTACTGTTTATCATCCTCAAACAGATGATCAGTCTAAGAGAAAAAATCAAACCCTAGAGGATATATTGATATCATATTATTTGTACTTCAAATGTGGTTGGGATCAACACCTTCCTATAGTTGATTTTTCATACCATAATAGAATTCACTCAAGTATTCAGGTGGATCATTATGAAGTCCTCTATGGAAATAAATGTTGAGATCTAATGTGATGGAATGAATTTGGAGAAAGAATGCTCTTAGGACCTGAGATAACTGAATAAATGGTAGAGTAGGTTAGATACATTCAAAAAAACATCAAGGTATCTCATATTAATAAGAAAATTAATGTTGGAAACTGATAGTGTGATCTAGAAATTGAAGTTAGTGATAAGGTGTGTCTAATAATTTCTTTATGGAAGAAGATTATGCAATTTGGTAGGAAAGGGAAACTAAGCCATAGGTATATTGATCCCTTTGATATTATTAATTGTATTAGAATGATATTATACCATTTAGTGCATCATCCAAAACTATCTCAAGTATATTATGTGTTCCATGTATCTCTCCTGAGGAAATTCATACCCAACCCTTCACATATACTGAAGTCAGAGATCATACCGCTAGAGAAAGATCTATCTTATGAGGAACAATTGAGGGAGATTATGGATTATAAAGAGAAATTTATACAAAACAAGACAAATCACCGGGTCAACTTTTTATGGTGAAACCACCAATTTGAGTAAGCTATGTGGGAACCTAAGGAAATGATGAGGCAAAAGTTTCCACATTATTTTTTATTAGAGTGATGGATTTTGAGGTAGAAATTCATTTTAAGGGGTGTAAAATGCAATAGATCAATTTTTTTTCTGATTTCATTTCAATTTAATTAAATTTATTTGATAGATTACATTATACTCAAAACCAAGTTAATCATTTGTTACATGAAACACTATTTTTAGCTTGTGTTACACATAACACTGAATTTTTACAAAACCATGATATATTAATAATATTATTAAAATGGGACTATTATAAACTGGATGTTAAACATAGAGATATGAATAATAATAAGTTTTTATAATACTAAGTATAATGGTTTTATATAAAGAAAACATATTGATAAAAAAGTACATAATTGTTTAATAAAGCCTTTATATATATCAAAAAAATTGTTTTTTCTAAAAAAATGATTTTTTAAATTATTTTCGTAAACAATAATAAAATTAAATTTTGATACTATTATAAAATTTATTTGATAGAATAAAATTTAATTTTTAAATAATAATATCAAAATCATCTTAGGGTGAATTTTTGATAATTTTCTGAAAGGATTAATTTTTTTGATGAATAGTAAAAATACTGAATTTTAATTGAAAAATTCCTTTTTCATTTCAATTATTTATAAAGTAAAATTATTTTTTTAAAAGTAAAATTAGTAAAATTATGTATATATTAATCCATTTTAGTTAATTGGAATAATTTTAATATTGAAATTTTATATAAAAACCTTATAAACTTTTGAACCTTTTCTTTTTGAAAGTTCACTTCTCTTCATGTATTTAGGATTAATTTTAAATTAGATTTTTCAACTTATATGAATTGAATTTTTAAAAATGAATTCCATATTTCAAATCATAATAATTTATACAATATAGTAAGTTTTTTTTTACTAAAATGAATAGTGAAAATAGAAATAATTAATTACTATGATAAAGGTAAACCTTGGTTTACTTGGCATTAAATTAAAACGATAAGGGTTAAAATGAATTAAAAACTTTTCTAAAATCTATTTTATGGCTATATGTTGACCTTATAATGTCTAAGGTATGATAATACTCTATTTCAGAGCTTTTTTACATGAGAAAAACGTGGGTACACCTTTTTCTTTTTAAAAAATTACAAGCGTCCAACTCACCTCACTTATAAAAGTCCACCCAAAATCCAATCTTCTTCACACCTTAAAACCCTTTTTATTAAGTCAATAAATACCCGAATAACTTAAAAAATTCCATATTCTCTTACTAAAAGCCTTATTTTTGTCATAAATCTAACCTTAGATGATTTTTTTTCAAACCTAATGAGGTTACCTGAGAAAGTGGTAATATCATTCATTATGAATTTTTATTTTATTTCTTCCTACAAATAATTCAATTATTATTAAAACATGATGATAAAAAAACACAATACTTTACATAGACATATATTTTGTTATGTTAAGGTCATTACCTACAACCATCTCCTCTTCCATCAAATGAGTTACAAATTCATTATTCATGTGTATGGTTGACAACCGTCTTACGAACTGATGTCATTCATTTTTCCATTACCACTTATCACATTTGGTTATAATGATGAATTAAATTTTTATATTTGATATCTATGATATTATTATAATTTTTTAATTATTATATCAGATATAACCTCATATTTTCTATTTGTGGGAATACGATAACATCGCTCATGTGTACGGAGGACTACCGCCTGACAAAGCAATGTGATTTGCTCACGCTTTACATGGAAGGTAATATGGATGGGTTAATAAAAATATATGATATATATTACAAAAAAATTATTCTTTAATGGTAATATATTATTTACCATTATTATTTTTAATTAATCAAGAAAATGTAAATAATATTCATGCGTACATACGACCTACCGTCTCCATAAATAGTGTATTTCATTTTCTATATAAAACTTTTATGGATTAATATAAATACATATATACTGAATATATATGATATTTATATAATGGTTATAATTATGGATATTATGTAACTATTATCAAATTAATAGAACCAAAAATTACAAATCAGAACATACATGAAAAACAAATCAGTTATTGCTCGAAACATGTATTTAACATGGAATTGTTAATAAATGGGTAATAAAAGGTCATAAAAAAGTCATACATGTTATGATATATATATATATATGAGTATAGTTCTATAATATCTTTATAATAAAATTGAATTTATTATATAGGAATTTTGAATGTGTACGAAGGAAGTTGATACTTGAGGTAAGGGATTTTTGTCTCAATTTTCTTTCCTTGAGACACATGTTATGTTATGAACCTATATTTTTTGAGGTGTATGTACAAACCCTTTAACATGTAATATCATGAATTATTTATTCTCATTCTATTTGAATTTTCATTTAATGTTATTCTGTCATGGGTCTTACAATTCAAATTTACCTATGTGGTAAATGTTTCATGTTATAATCTAATAGTTTATCAAGATTGTTTATGATTATATTTCTGATGATGAAATATTTTGATCCATATATCATGAAACTCATGAATTTTATCCTCCTATGGTTATTTCATGAGAATACATGTTTTACCTTTATTTTCTCTCTTCAAGTATGAAATAGTTCAAAAGAATATTTATAAGAAAAATCACATTTATTTCACTCTTCAGTCAAAAACCATTTTTCTTCCAAAACTATGTTTTCTAAAAATATTTTCAAAAATATTTTCTAAAAATTTTCCAAATTATTTATTAAATGTTTTTTAACAATTTTGTACTTTTTATAAAATATTTTTAATGGAATCGTTATATCTCTTTTCAAACCATGTTTTTTAGTATTTTACCAAAAATGTGAAAGGAATCTATGTTTTAATGTGTACAACATATATGGAATGTTACCCCATCATGAACCCACATTTAAAAAAAAATTAATTTATATTTTTTTCAAATTTATTTTCAAATAAAATTATTTCCAAAATATTTTTTTTTATTTTTAGTTTTAAAATGTTATTTTTCATATAAAAGTTATTTTCCACAAGAAACACTGCATGTGATTTATCTTTAAAAATTATTCTCCATCTAAGTTGATATACATTGATATAATTTATTATTTTCTCGGGATATGAACCAAGGATACCATTATTATTATTTATTTTAATGTTTTATGATGAAAATATGTTTATGAAACCTATTTATATTCCATGAGTTACACCTTGATAAAATTATTATGAAAACCGCTTCTTTCTCCATGGGTCATGCAATGATGAAATGATGAAATAATTATGAAACCTGTATCTTTTCTACAAGTTATGATATGATTAAATTTTTATGAAACCCATTTCATTTCATGGGTTATGATATGATGAATATTTTTTGATTTTTTGGCACACATTTGTATGATTCTAATTATGTAGTGGGTGGGACCTATATCTCCCTCCAATGAATTGGGTAATGATTAATGTTATATGAGCTCAAATGGTACACAGAAGGTTATCCCAATCCTGAAAGAGGGTACATGGAAGGTCATCCCAAGCATGAATCAGGTACATGGGTGGTCATCCCAAGCCTAACATGTTATGAATGTCTTGGTGGGTAGCCTTTCCATAAGATTTTACATTATTATGTGTACCCTTCAAATATATATATTATGCCAATGTTATGATATCAGGAATCATGTTCTTTGATTCACTTATGAATCATGTCTCATGAAATGAAAATATTTATACCATGACTCAAGATTATAATATTATTTTTATAGGGTATGGTTCTGAAATGTTATGCTCATGTTCTCATACTCTTCTGTTCATGTTATTCTTATGTATCGCCCTAGTTTACCCTTAATAAGCATCCGAGATCACCCTTTATTATGTTTGCTTTCCCCAATTTATAAATAAATGTATTACATATAATATATATAAGTAGAGTTCTGGTTTTGAATAATATAGTGGAATATTAGGTATTTTACTTATGAACTAGTTGTTTGTGTTTCCATGTTTCCAAAGGCACTTTACCTTTACTATCCTCAAGAATGTTTTTGTTTAATGTAATAAATGTTCATAATTTTATTTAATATCAATGTATTATAATATTGGGTCACTATAGTTATATCTGGAATTTTATAGCTGGTATCAAGGAAATTATGTAATGTATGTGTTTATGGCACCTGATTTGGGTGTGTTGGTCTTGGGAATAACAGATTCAATTTTAAAAAATGATAAAAATCAATTTTAAAATAATTATTGTATACTGTAATAATTTTTATACTAAGTTATAAAATTTCAAATATGGGTTTATAAATTAAAACCAACATTTTTAAAATTATAATTTTACTTATAAAATACATATCTGATCTTATAAAAATGGTTTCACAAATTTAACTCATTATTATATATTAATAAGGTCATAAAATCCTTGTTATTTGAAAAAAAGGATATTTGGAAATATTCACCGAAATAATAATTAAATATTAAAAAATTTCAAAAACTCATCTTAAGATATTATAGACATGATAAATCTAAAAATGATGTTATCATTTTTAAATTCACATCCAAAAATTTATAAATTATATTTTTAATTATAAACATAAAATATAGCGAAAAACAATTTTTATAGAAAATTAAAATTTTGTATAATAACTATTCATTTTTTGATAAATTACTAATTACTCTAGTGTTAATCCATTTTTCATATAAAAATATATTAACCCTTTAAATAATTATATTTTATAAAATATATTTTTTTATTTTTTTAATTGTAATTATTTAGTCTTTATTTAATATGAATTTTAATTTTTTGTTCTTCTTTATATATATATATATATATTTCATAATTATTACCACTATTTATACATACCAATTCTATGGTAACCTAGAAAAAATATATATGTGTTTGCTTTCAATGTTTTTTTGGAGAAATCCATTGAATACAATATTTATTTAATGGGAAAAAACTCAAGTAATTACATTCCAACCCCTTAAAGGAATTTCATCCTCAAAATTTTTATTACATTTTAAAAAACTAGTGAGGGTAATTTTCTCACATAACATACTTAGGCTACCATGTAGCCACCTTTAAATTATGATTTCACCACAAAACTTTAACAAGATGTGTGGTCTTGTTTCTAAAATCTTTGTATCTTTGATATAATATTTGCACATGTTTTTCTTTATATGAAAGGTCATATTATAGTATACTACTCATGATCTCAGTACACACGAAGGGTCTGGTTTGTGATTCCAAAAAATCAATATGCGGAAGACATCATGCTCTTGATACAGGTGTAAAGGGAGTTATAAGATATATTTTATGACCCTAACATGATTAAGGATCTCAAAGATACTAGTGTCACTACTAGAAATCTGGGCTATAGCCACGGACCTATAGCCACGGTTTTATAGAACCGTGGCTATAGGTTTTATACAACCACGGTTTTTTTTCTATCCGTGGCTATATCCCCTCGCTCAGTTTTTTTCTCCCCCATTCCGTCGGGCTCCATCCTCGCCCTCTCCCCCAAGCGTCGGGCTCCATCTCCTCGCCCTCGCCATTTCTCCTCCCCGCGGCCTCATCCTCGCCGCGGCCTCCTCCTCCACGACGCATCAACGCCGCGCCATCCTCCTCGTCGACGCCCTCCTCGCCGCGCTCTCCTCGCCGACGCTCTCCTCGCCGACGCCCTCCTCGCCGCGACCCTCCTCGCCGCGTCATCCTCCCCGCGCCCTCCTCGCCGGCGCCCTCCTCGCCGACGCCTTCCTCGTCGCGCCCTCCTCATCGAAGCCCTCGAGGTCGACACCCCCATCTCCCTCTATTTTTTTCTCTCCCGAGTTCTGGTTATCTGCATTTTTTATGCCTCATTTGCACCTTCGATTTCTTTGATTTAGGTAAGATTTACATGTTTTCCCCTTCTGTTTCATATCTGCTGAGGTTGATGTTTTGAAGCCACTAGTAGAATTAGTGTGTATTTTCATTGAAGAGGATTATAGATGTTTCTACGTGGTCCATTACAAATCTTGGTATGATTTCTGCTCTATCTGCAAGTAACTTGGACACCTAAGTCAGGTCTGCTGATGGTCTTCTTCTAAATGGATTGGAATGGTTGCATCCCAAGGGATCAATACTAGGAATGTGGGTATTAGTAGAATGTTGATTTGGGTAGACGAGTTTGGATCTACATGTTTTCCTATAAAGGATGCATGATTCACATGACCTAGGTTGTCATATGAAAATGCATTGTGATCCGACCACGAACATCTAAGGAGCCCGGGGGAGAAAGTTGTTCCATCTGTTTCTAGTGCTGAATATGTACCAATATATGAAGAATTAAAATGAAATTGAGAAATTCAATGGAGAAAAAGATTCCAATACATGAAGAATTAAAATGAGAGCCTTTCTCGGACAACAAGGCTGAATTGAATCCCTATATGGGCCCAAGAAACCCATTACGACTGTTAATGAAATGTTCAGACCATTGTAGAATACTAAGATGTTACCCCTAATATATATATTAAGTCTCATAGAACCCTTTTACTTTACATAGGTGATGGGGTCCTTAGAGAAGTATATTATAAGTCTACCACTGTATAAATTTTCTAAAACATAAAAATTTATACATGACTGCTTCATTAGTAGGAATAACTTACTAGAATCATCATATGTTCACATTCAAAATAAAGCATTGTACTTCAATAAAAACCTATTTAGAAGAGTTTAATAAAGTCAAATTATATTTAACCAATATTAATGTTTCTATAGATGATGAGGATCAGAAATTAATCCTCTTAATCCCTCTTAACAATAGCTACATCACACTAATTGAGACCATGATATATGGTCGAGATTCTTTAACTAAAGAAGATGTTAAATAATCTATTTGGTCTAAGGATTTTCATTCTAAACTTAAGATAAAAGGAGAGGTTGAGTGTTTTTCACAAGGGGAAGACCTAAAACTTAATGTAAAAAAGAAACAGTTCAATAGATACAAAAGTAAGAGTAATAAAGAACCCAAATCCAAAACTAGTTCCTTGGATAGAAAAGTCACATGTTTTCACTATGTTAAACCCATGCACATTAATCCCAAGTGTAGGAAACTCATGTGAGAGTTAGAACACAAAAAACCAACTGACCAGCCTTTTATGGTTGACTCAAGATATTATGCTATTGAATTCCGGAATATATCCATCCATAAACTCAATCATGAGTGGGTCCTCAACTATGGATATTATTGTAACTTGTGTCTATATATAGAGTCTTTTTTGAATCTATTCAAGAAGTTGGAAGGGTATGCCCTTTTAGGAAATAATAATAGGTGTAGGGTTGAGGGTAGAGACTCTATTCTAATAGAGTAAGATGATCAATCCATCATCCACTTACTTGATGTAAGGTGGGTCCCCAACCTTCAAAAAAATAATATCCTTAGGAGTCCTTGAGCAAAATGGATTTACCTCTAGTTCATATAATATAAATGGATATTGAACATAATTAAATATTGATATAATTAATTTATTATAGTAATATTTCCACCTTCAATTTCAACCAAGAAGAAAACTATTTTCTATGAAATGTCTCTCTCCTTCTCAAAGATAAATAATGATGATTTCTGTTATTAATTTCTTTATGATATGGTTTATATTTTTCGTCATCTACCACTACTCAATGGGGTGCGGGGTAAGGCATAAAAGAAAACTGAGAAAAATCACTAAACAACTATTGACTCCACTGTATATTGACTCCACTGTATATTGATTTTTGTGGGTCATGTCTAAGAGTTTCTAGACATACTTTGATTGTTCTCATCCCAGCATAGCGATGAACCAAAATATTGGTGAATGTGCATGGGCTGATGGAATGAATGCCTTCAATTTACAAGCATGGAGAAGAAACTGACTGGTATTTCTTATCAACATATTCAGGCTTTTTATTCTGCATTTTAATCTGCACTTTAGTATTTTATTGTTATGTAGTAATAACAAAATTTCTATATGACATTTCATTGCTTATGAGTCTTATATATTCATTAATAATAATTCATGGTTTTATTTGTTGCATGTACAGACTGTAGCAAATTAAAGTATGATTACCAATCAGTGGTTTGCCATTCGATCTTTATCAAGGTGAGCTGACAAATCTATGTGCCAATCTAACACGTCATTTGAGCTTATTCATGCATGACTCATCTATGTGAATTCTTCTTTGAGTTAAGAGTCTAGCTGAAACACACTTTAGATATTGGAATCATTGAACACACATGCATTCTGAATGTCCAATTTTTTTTCCCTGCTTGTTGGTTATTGGTTTTAATCTAGCTTCTTTCATTTGGTTGGCATTTCCGATCACTTTTGTGCTGAATATGTTTTCCATCTGTTGCTGGCAGGGGGACAAGCATGACGACACCTTGCGGCGGTTACTCCTCCTTAGAGAAACATTGAATGGTTAGCTCTATAATTTTTCGTATTTCCTCATTCCTAAACTATATCTCCTCTCAGCGCTGCCTCTCATCCATCTTTCCACAAAACGTGCATAGCAGGTGGTACAAAAGCTCAATTCAACTGAAAAAATTGGTTTGGAATTGTCTGGCATATTTTATTCCTCTAGGTATTCCTACACATTTCTAGATCTCCAAACCTCACCGAATTAGGTATATCAGGGGTCATCCAATCCTCTATTCATCACAGATTAGCATTCATTTCTTTAAATCTTCTGAGAAAACGTCCTCTCATGCCATCCATATCATCCTATTTGAAACTAAGTGGAAGATGTTGCCCCGCGGATGTCGCTGGACCGGGCCAACACGCTGCGGTCACGCCGCGGTCACGCCGCGGTCACGCCGCGGTCACGCCGCGGTCACGCCGCGGTCACGCCGCGGTCACGCCGCGGTCACGCCGCGGTCACGCCGCGGTCACGCCGCGGTCACGCCGTGATTTGGCCCTGCTCCAGGACGACACCCTGCGGCGGTTACTCCTCCTTAGAGAAACATTGAATGGTTAGCTCTATAATTTTTCGTATTTCCTCATTCCTAAACTATATCTCCTCTCAGCGCTGCCTCTCATCCATCTTTCCACAAAACGTGCATAGCAGGTGGTACAAAAGCTCAATTCAACTGAAAAAATTGGTTTGGAATTGTCTGGCATATTTTATTCCTCTAGGTATTCCTACACATTTCTAGATCTCCAAACCTCACCGAATTAGGTATATCAGGGGTCATCCAATCCTCTATTCATCACAGATTAGCATTCATTTCTTTAAATCTTCTGAGAAAACATCCTCTCATGCCATCCATATCATCCTATTTGAAACTAAGTGGAATATGTTGCCCCGCGGATGTCGCTGGACCGGGCCAACACGCTGCGGTCATGCCGCGGTCACGCCGCGGTCACGCCGCGGTCACGCCGCGGTCACGCCGCGGTCACGCCGCGGTCACGCCGCGGTCACGCCGCGGTCACGCCGCGGTCACGCCGCGGTCACGCCGCGGTCACGCCGCGGTCACGCCGTGATTTGGCCCTGCTCCAGGACGACACCCTGCGGCGGTTACTCCTCCTTAGAGAAACATTGAATGGTTAGCTCTATAATTTTTCGTATTTCCTCATTCCTAAACTATATCTCCTCTCAGCGCTGCCTCTCATCCATCTTTCCACAAAACGTGCATAGCAGGTGGTACAAAAGCTCAATTCAACTGAAAAAATTGGTTTGGAATTGT
Source organism: Viscum album (assembly GCA_963277665.1). Taxonomy (NCBI): domain Eukaryota; kingdom Viridiplantae; phylum Streptophyta; class Magnoliopsida; order Santalales; family Viscaceae; genus Viscum; species Viscum album. The sequence continues at coordinate 702,952,877 of OY728128.1, read as the reverse complement.
CTGGCATATTTTATTCCTCTAGGTATTCCTACACATTTCTAGATCTCCAAACCTCACCGAATTAGGTATATCAGGGGTCATCCAATCCTCTATTCATCACAGATTAGCATTCATTTCTTTAAATCTTCTGGGAAAACATCCTCTCATGCCATCCATATCATCCTATTTGAAACTAAGTGGAATATGTTGCCCCGCGGATGTCGCTGGACCGGGCCAACACGCTGCGGTCACGCCGCGGTCACGCCGCGGTCACGCCGCGGTCACGCCGCGGTCACGCCGCGGTCACGCCGCGGTCACGCCGCGGTCACGCCGCGGTCACGCCGCGGTCACGCCGCGGTCACGCCGCGGTCACGCCGCGGTCACGCCGCGGTCACGCCGCGGTCACGCCGCGGTCACGCCGCGGTCACGCCGCGGTCACGCCGCGGTCACGCCGCGGTCACGCCGTGATGTGGCCCTGCTCCAGCCACATCCAGCAGGGGGGAGGTTCAGCCCCACTTGCTCACAGGCGTTTCAGACGACCCATTTTTCAGCAAAGTCATCAGCCCGCTGCCACCAGCATTCCAGCCCGCAACAGCCCCCCCACCTTCGAATCAGCCCGCACCATCCCCCCAACACCTGCAACCAGCCCCCTTTCACCCACATTCCAGCCTCCTCCCGCTCCCTTCGCTCCTGGTCGGAAGATGCTGCCCCGCGGATGTCGCTGGATCGGGCCAACACGCTGCGGTCACGCCGCGGTCACGCCGCGGTCACGCCGCGGTCACGCCGCGGTCACGCCGTGATGTGGCCCTGCTCCAGCCACATCCAACAGGGGGGAGGTTCAGCCCCACTTGCTCACAGGCGTTTCAGACGACCCATTTTTCAGCTAAGTCATCATCACTCTGCAAGCAGATGCTCCTTCCTTTCCTACTTACTCTTTTCTGCAAGGTGTCCTCTGTTATAAGGGCCGGTTGGTGCTGTCTAGTTCGTCCCCATGGGTGCCCATATTGCTGGCTGAGTTCCATTTGTCTCCGTAGTGGGGTCATTCTGGTTTTTGCCGCACGTATAGAAAATTGCCTGCCAATTTATATTGGGTCGGGATGAAAATACCGGTTCAACAGTTTGCCAATGGGCCAAATGCCAACGAAATAAATATTCCACACTATATCCGGCTGGCCTGTTGCAGCCGTTGGAAATTCCCCAGCTGGTGTGGTCGGGTCTCTCTATGGATTTTATCACCGGACTACCCTAATCCCGTGGTTGCACTGTGATTCTGGTCATCATTGATCATCTCTCTAAATATGGCCATTTTTTACCCCTAAAACACCCTTACACAGCAAAGAGTGTGGGAGTGTGGGCGAGGTTTTCGTGTGGGAGATTGTCAGTTTGCATAGCATTCCAGCGACCGCAATCCCATTTTTGTAAGCCATTTTTGGATTGAACTGCTCAAACTCCAAGGCACTGACTTAAAACTCAGCTTGACCTACCACCCGCAAACGGATGACCAAACAAAGGTGGTAAATCGCTGCCACGAGACCTACGCTGTTCCATCAGAAATCTAGTTGCCCGCTGTTGCCCATGCACTGCTTGATCGTGGACTCAAATATTATTTGAGTCGGTCCCAAGACATCATGAAGCAGAAAACTAATACACTGCCGTCACCTTGCCCTCCATGTGGGAGATCCTGTTTCCGTACGCTTTCGGCCTCACAAACAACACTCTTTAACCTGCCAGATTTCTCAGAAACCTGCCCCTCGTTTCTATGGGCCATTTACAGTTCAGCGGAAGATCGGCCTGGTGGCTTGTTAGCTTGATCTTCCTCCCTCAGCCTGGGGGCCTCCTGAGGATTTCTTCTGTTGTTTTCCCTATTTCTTCTATTTTTCTGCTGTAATTTTCGTTCCCATCCTTTAATACAGAATTGCAGCCCTCATTGAGGGCTGGAAGTTTGAGAGGCTTAACAGAATTAGAGTATGACAGTGTGTCAAGTTTGAGAGGCTTAACAGAATTAGAGTATGACAGAAAGAAGCTTCGAGCCGAAAGGCTCTAAAGCCATTTTATTAAAAACAAAAGATGACATAAGAGAGGAGATGGGGCTAGACATTGATAAAACTGCCTTCATAATAAAGCATTTCGTTTTCATAACCCCCTCCCCGACGTCATCATCCCATTCCAAGTTGTAGGTAGATGAGCTATGAGACCTAGTCACCATCGGACGTGCGGTCTGCGCAGGAGGGCTCATTATGCGTTCTTTAAGCGTTGCGCGCGCTTGAGAAACGCGCGTGGGGGGTCCAAACGGGCCGAACGAATTGCGAATGGCCTGAAATCGGACGACATCAAAGGGTGAGTGAATTGTGATGTGGTCGAGCAGACGGCACGTCAATCGGACGTGCCGTGTGCCCGCGGTGACCGGGAACGCCGTTCTGGTGTCATAAACGGCCAAAACGGGCGTCTAACGGTCAAACTCATAGCGAACGACATCGGATTGACCTGAAATCACAGGACAACATTCAAATTATTATTCTCGACGTGCACGTGCAGACGGCACATCAATCGGACGTGCGGTCTGCGCTGGAGGGCTCATTATGCGTTCTTTAAGCGTTGCGCGCGCTTGAGAAACGCGCGTGGGGGGTCCAAACGGGCCGAACGAATTGCGAATGGCCTGAAATCGGACGACATCAAAGGGTGAGTGAATTGTGATGTGGTCGAGCAGACGGCACGTCAATCGGACGTGCCGTGTGCCCGCGGTGACCGGGAACGCCGTTCTGGTGTCATAAACGGCCAAAACGGGCGTCTAACGGTCAAACTCATAGCGAACGACATCGGATTGACCTGAAATCACAGGACAACATTCAAATTATTATTCGCGACGTGCACGCGCAGACGGCACATCAATCGGACGTGCGGTCTGCGCAGGAGGGCTCATTATGCGTTCATTAAGCGTTGCGCGCGCTTGAGAAACGCGCGTGGGGGGTCCAAACGGGCCGAACGAATTGCGAATGGCCTGAAATCGGACGACATCAAAGGGTGAGTGAATTGTGATGTGGTCGAGCAGACGGCACGTCAATCGGACGTGCCGTGTGCCCGCGGTGACCGGGAACGCCGTTCTGGTGTCATAAACGGCCAAAACGGGCGTCTAACGGTCAAACTCATAGCGAACGACATCGGATTGACCTGAAATCACAGGACAGCATTCAAATTATTATTCGCGACGTGCACGCGCAGACGGCACGTCAATCGGACGTGCGGTCTGCGCAGGAGGGCTCATTATGCGTTCTTTAAGCGTTGCGCGCGCTTGAGAAACGCGCGTGGGGGGGTCCAAACGGGCCGAACGAATTGCGAATTGCCTGAAATCGGACGACATCAAAGGGTGAGTGAATTGTGATGTGGTCGAGCAGACGGCACGTCAATCGGACGTGCCGTGTGCCCGCGGTGACCGGGAACGCCGTTCCGGTGTCATAAACGGCCAAAACGGGCGTCTAACGGTCAAACTCATAGCGAACGACATCGGATTGACCTGAAATCACAGGACAACATTCAAATTATTATTCGCGACGTGCACGCGCAGACGGCACGTCAATCGGACGTGCGGTCTGCGCAGGAGGGCTCATTATGCGTTCTTTAAGCGTTGCGCGCGCTTGAGAAACGCGCGTGGGGGGGTCCAAACGGGCCGAACGAATTGCGAATGGCCTGAAATCGGACGACATCAAAGGGTGAGTGAATTGTGATGTGGTCGAGCAGACGGCACGTCAATCGGACGTGCCGTGTGCCCGCGGTGACCGGGAACGCCGTTCCGGTGTCATAAAAGGCCAAAACAGGCGTCTAACGGTCAAACTCATAGCGGACGACATCGGATTGCCCTGAAATCACAGGACAACATTCAAATTATTATTCGCGACGTGCACGCGCAGACGGCACGTCAATCGGACGTGCGGTCTGCGCAGGAGGGCTCATTATGCGTTCTTTAAGCGTTGCGCGCGCTTGAGAAACGCGCGTGGGGGGTCCAAACGGGCCGAACGAATTGCGAATGGCCTGAAATCGGACGACATCAAAGGGTGAGTGAATTGTGATGTGTTCGAGCAGACGGCACGTCAATCGGACGTGCCGTGTGCCCGCGGTGACCGGGAACGCCGTTCCGGTGTCATAAACGGCCAAAACAGGCGTCTAACGGTCAAACTCATAGCGGACGACATCGGATTGCCCTGAAATCACAGGACAACAATCCCATTATTATTCGCGACGTGCACGCGCAGACGGCGCGTCAATCGGACGTGCGGTCTGCGCGGTAGGGCTCATTATGCGTTCTTTAAGCGTTGCGCGCGCTTGATAAACGCGCGTGGGGGGGTCCAAACGGGCCGAACGAAGTCCGAATGGCCTGAAATCGGACGAAATCAAAGGGTAAGTGAATTGTGATGTGGTCGAGCAGACGGCACGTCAATCGGACGTGCCGTGTGCCCGGGGTGACCGGGAACGCCGTTCCGGTGTCATAAACGGCCAAAACAGGCGTCTAACGGTCAAACTCATAGCGGACGACATCGGATTGCCCTGAAATCACAGGACAACAATCCCATTATTATTCGCGACGTGCACGCGCAGACGGCGCGTCAATCGGACGTGTGGTCTGCACGGTAGGGCTCATTATGCGTTCTTTAAGCGTTGCGCGCGCTTGATAAACGCCCGGGGTTCTGTGCAGGGGGGTAGGGGGCTGTATGGGGTTTGTCCGGGGGTGCACATGGGGGCTGTCCGGGGTTGCACATGGGGGCTGTCCGGGGGTGCACGGGGGGCTGTCCGGGGGGAATGGGGCTGCATGGGGTCTGTCCGGGGGTGCACATGGGGGCTGTCCGGGGGTGCACGGGGGGCTGTCCGGGGCTGGTCGGGGGGCTGTCCGGGGGTGCACAGGGGGTTGTCCGGGGCTGGCCGGGGGGCTGTCCAGGGGTGCGCGGGGGGCTGTTTGGGGGTGCATATGGGGGCTGTCCGGGGGTGCATATGGGGGCTGTCCGGGGGTGCACGGGGGGGCTGTCTGGGGGTGCACGGGGGGGCTGTCTGGGGGTGCACGGGGGGGCTGTCCGGGGGTGCACGGGGGGCTGTCCGGGGGTGCACGGGGGGCTGTCCGGGGCTGGTCGTGGGGCTGTCTGGGGGTGCACGGGGGGCTGGCCGGGGCTGGCCGGGGGGGCTGTCCGGGGGTGCACGGGGGGCTGTCCGGGGGTGCACGGGGGGCTGTCCGGGGGTGCACGGGGGGCTGTCCGGGGGTGCACGGACAGGGGGGGTGTCCAGCAGGGGGGGTTGGCAGGGGGACAAGCAGGGGCTGGGGGGGCTGGCAGGGGGAAGGGGGGGGGGTGGCAGGGGGCAAGCAGGGGGCAGGGGGGCTGGCAGGGGGACAAGCAGGGGCAGGGGGGGCGGGCAGGGGGACAAGCAGGGGGAAGGGGGGGCTGGCAGGGGGGCAGGGGGGGGGCTGGCAGGGGGACAAGCAGGGGGCAGGGGGGGGGCTGGCAGGGGGACAAGCAGGGGGAAGGGGGGGGGGCTGGCAGGGGGGGCTGGCAGGGGCAGGGGGGGGCTGGCAGGGGCAGGGGGGGCTGGCAGGGGGACAAGCAGGGGGGTGGCCGGGGGGGCTGGCAGGGTGACAAGCAGGGGGAAGGGGGGGGGGGCTGGCAGGGGGGCAGGGGGGGGGGCTGGCAGGAGCAGGGGGGGCTGGCAGGGGGACAAGCAGGGGGGGCTGGCAGGGGGCGGCAGGGGGGCTGGCACGGGGACAAGCAGGGGGGTGGCGGGGGGGGGGGGGTGGACTAACAGGGGGCAGTGGGGGACTAGCAGGGGGCAGTGGGGGACTAGCAGGGGGCAGGGGGACTAGCAGGGAGGGTGTCAGGGGGCAGTGGGGACTGGCAGGGGGGGCTGGCAAGGGGACAAGCAGGGGGGGTGGGGTGGCGGGGGGGGGGGGGACTAGCAGGGGGCAGTGGGGGACTAGCAGGGGGCAGGGGGGGAGCTGGCAGGGGGACAAGCAGGGGGCAGGGGGGGCTGGCAGGGGGACAAGCAGGGGGCAGGGGGTTTCCGGGGTTCTGTGCAGGGGGGATGGGGGCTGCATGGGGTCTGTCCGGGGGTGCACATGGGGGCTGTCCGGGGCTGTCCGGGGGTGCACGGGGGGCTGGCCGGGGCTGGCCGGGGGGGCTGTCCAGGGGTGCACGGGGGGCTGTCCGGGGGTGCATGGGGGGCTGTCCGGGGGTGCACGGGGGGCTGTCCGGGGGTGCACGGACAGGGGGGGTGTCCAGCAGGGGGGGTTGGCAGGGGGACAAGCAGGGCGGGGGGGCTGGCAGGGGGAAGGGGGGGGGGGGGGGGGTGGCGGCAGGGGGCAAGCAGGGGGCAGGGGGGTGGCCGGGGGGGCTGGAAGGGGGACAAGCAGGGGGAAGGGGGGGGGGCTGGCAGGGGGGCAAGCAGGGGGCATGGGGGGGGGCTGGCAGGAGCAGGGGTGGGGTTGGCAGGGGGACAAGCAGGGGGGGCTTGCAGGGGGACAAGCAGGGGGTGGCTGGGGGGGCTGGCAAGGGGTGCACGGGGGGCTGTCCGGGGGTGCATGGGGGGCTGTCCGGGGGTGCATGGGGGGCTGTCCGGGGGTGCACGGACAGGGGGGGTGTCCAGCAGGGGGGGTTGGCAGGGGGACAAGCAGGGGCGGGGGGGCTGGCAGGGGGAAGGGGGGGGGGGGTGGCGGCAGGGGGCAAGCAGGGGGCAGGGGGGTGGCCGGGGGGGCTGGAAGGGGGACAAGCAGGGGGAAGGGGGGGGGGGCTGGCAGGGGGGCAGGGGGGGGGCAGGGGGGGCAGGGGGGGGGGGGCTGGCAGGAGCAGGGGTGGGGCTGGCAGGGGGACAAGCAGGGGGGGCTTGCAGGGGGACAAGCAGGGGGTGGCTGGGGGGGCTGGCAAGGGGACAAGCGGGGGGGTGGCGGGGGGGGGGGGGGACTAACAGGGGACAGTGGGGGACTAGCAGGGGGCAGGGGGACTAGCAGGGGGGGTGTCAGGGGGCAGGGGGGACTGGCAGGGGGGTGGCAGGGGGGGCTGGCAAGGGGACAAGAAGGGGGGGTGGCGGGGGGGGGGGGGGGTACTAGCAGGGGGCAGTGGGGGACTAGCAGGGGGGAGCTGGCAGGGGGACAAGCAGGGGGCAGGGGGGGAGCTGGCAGGGGGACAAGCAGGGGGCAGGGGGGGCTGGGGGCTGGGGGCTGTCCGGGGGTGCACGGGGGGCTGTCCGGGGCTGGTCGGGGGGCTGCTCGGGGGTGCACGGGGGGCTGGCTGGGGCTGGCCGGGGGGGCTGTCCAGGGGTGCACGGGGGGCTGTCCGGGGCTGGTCGGGGGGCTGCTCGGGGGTGCACGGGGGGCTGGCTGGGGCTGGCCGGGGGGGGCTGTCCAGGGGTGCACGGGGGGCTGTCCGGGGGTGCACGGGGGGCTGTCCGGGGGTGCACGGGGGGCTGTCCGGGGGTACTGGCAGGGGGGACTGGCCGGGGGTGGCATGGGGGTGTCCAGGGTGTGTCCAGGGGGTATTTTTTTTTTATGAATTTGGACACCCTATAGCCACGGTTCAAAACCGTGGCTATTGATGTATTGCCGCGGTTTTAAACCGTGGCTATAGACATAATGCCACGGTTTAAAACCGTGGCTATAGATTTTGTCCGGCCTTTGGTATAGCCACGGTTCCAAACCGTGGCATTAGGTATACAGCCACGGTTTTAACCGTGGCTATAAACCTATAGCCACGGTTGGAACCGTGGCTATAGAGTTAAAGCCACGGTTTGGAACCGTGGCTATAGGTCTAGGCCTATAGCCACGCCAAACTTGGCCACGGTTCCTCAAACCGTGGCTATTACCTATAGCCACGGTTTGAGGGCCTATAGCCACGGTTTAGAACCGTGGCTATAGCTCGAATTTCCAGTAGTGTGTATCTTAGTCTCAACTTCCCTTCCCTGTCCAATCTCATAACTTTCTTACATGGATAAATTTAAAGGAAAAAATTTCCATTAACTTCAAATTCTAGTTCTCATCCATGATTATTTTAATAACTATTCTAAAAAATTTGTTCCCCCATCATATGTAACTAAATAGTTTAAATATTCTCCATCATTTCTTGGTAAAGGTATGGATCTATCAACCTCTTATCTCCAACTTCATCCCAACATGTTAGATTCCAATATCCAATCCTATAAAAAGCCTTATATAGTCCCATATAAATTCTATAATGTAAACTATACTTATATAAGAACTCTATGAGTGGGAAGTGTTGATACCAGTATCCTTTTAAATCCATCGAATAATATCTTATCATATCCTATAGTGTTTTAATTTCTCTCTTCAACTGACCATATGTCTAAGGAAACCCTACTTCATATCCAATAATTTCTGAACAATTCTCCAAAAACATGAGGTAAACCTTATATTCAGATCAGTTACATTGGATAATGGTACTCCATGAAGCCTCACAACTCCCCTTATGTATATATTGGTGAGTTGATCATGGGACAAATCTTTTTAAATGGAAATAAAATTCGCTGACATCATTAGGAGATCAACTATAATCCAAATAGAATTTGGGATTTTATAATTTTTGGGAAGTCCTATGATGAAGTATATAATGATGTTTTCTCATTTCCACACTAGTATGGGTAATGGTTACAACATACACTTATAAATTTTTCATTGAACCTTAACATGTGGGATTTCACAACATTGAGATATATATTTTTCAATTTCTTTATTCATGATATCCCACTAGAAGTTTTGTTTTATATATCTATAAATTTTTTAATTCCTACATGTTTAGATAAGGATGATCTATGTGCGTTATCTAAAAGTTACTTCTTCAATTTTTCCTTTGATGGGACACATATCCATGTTCAAAACCTTATAACTTCATCTTTATCATAGTTGAACTCTAGAATATTTGATATCTTTTTTTTATAGCTCTAAATCATCTTTATGGGATTATTTGATCTTTACATGAATGAAAGTTTTAATAGTTAGTTAGGAAAGATATAATTTATCTCCCCCAATTTCAAATTCAAGATTAATCCTTTGAAAAACCATAATTATTAGGTCTTTTTCAGTCATAATCATGGATATAGTATTGTGGTCATTCCTAGTCAAAGAACCAACCACCTTATTATTCTCCCTGGGTTATAATGTATTGAGTATTTATAAAATTTTATACGTTTTAACCATATTCTATGGAACATATTCAATTCTATCCATGTGAATATATATTTCAAGATCTTATGATCAATATATATATCACACTTTTCTCTATAGAGAAAATGTATACAAATATTCAATGAAAATATCACTGATACCATCTTTAAATCATGTTTCACGTTATTTTTCTCATTATTATTTAATTATAATGAAGAATAAGAAATTATCATACCATTCTACTTGAGGATGAAAACAAAAACCTTTTCCAAGGAATCACTGTATATCACAAAACCTTTCCCATACTAGGGTAATGTAAGTGTAAGAGTAGTGAACAACCTCTTTTTCAGTTCCTTGAAACTTTCCTTACATTATTCTATCATAAGGAACTTAACTCCCTTTTATATTAACTTGGTTATTGGGTTTTATATCTATGATAAATTTCTTATTAATCATTGGTAATATTATTCTAACCCAATAAAACTACAAATCTATGTTTCAGTGGTCATCCTGGGTCATTTCTTGATAACTTCTATCTCTGATTGTTCTACTTATATGACCTTTATTTTGATTATATGACACAATAATAATACTTTCAACATCCATAATTCAAACTTACTAAATTTAGCATACATTTTCTCCTTTATCAAGGTTTTTATGAAAATTTACAAATGATCTTCATGATATTCCTTTATCTTTAAATACATAAGAATATCATCTATAAAGAAAAACACAAATTGATCAATGTAGTCTATAAAGACTATATTCATAAGATCCATGAAAATAGTGAGATAATTCATAAGAATAAATGGAATCACTATAAATTCATATTTTCTATACCTTACATGAAAATATATAATAGAAATATCCTCCCCTTTAACCCTTAACTAATGATATCTAGATCAAAGATCAATTTTAGAGAGGTATCAAGCTCCTCTGATTTGATCGAATAGATCATAGATACATGGTAGATTATACTTATTATTGTTTGTGATTTTATTAAGTTCATGATAATAAATGAAAATATTTATTGATCTATCCTTATTTTTTAAAAATAGGACTAGTACACCCCACAATGAAGCAATGGGGATTATAAAACCCTATTCCAAATTGACTTTTAGTTTCTTCTATTACTTCTATAATTTAATAGGATACATTATATAAATACTCTTTAAGATGTTCATGGATCTAGATATGAGTTAAATTGAAAACTCAAACTCATGATCTAGGGGAAGACCATGATGTTTATTGAAAAATACATCAGTATATTCCCATACAATATGCATGTCATCATTGTTGAATTCCACCATGATCATTGGAGTCAAGTTTCCCTCATTTATAGGTATCATAAACCATGTTATAAACTTTTATTACACAAGGTGTTCATAATCATCCTTGCATCAATAAATGATAATCGAATGATTAGGGATCTGAAATGATATTTCCTTATCTTGGATGCTGATATGTTCTCTATATAGGGTCAGCTAATCCATAGAAAATATTATAATGAATTGTAAAAAAGTAAGTTTAATTAAATCCATAGGATGTTTCATCCCACAAATAGCAATCAGATTATATTTTTAAATCTTATACATGATCATTGTTTCACCAGGGATTTTCATTGATAGTTCAATATTATTAGAAAACCTGTTTAATATGAATGAATGCGATGAACTGGAACCAAACAATGTATTATAATATCTTTAAAAAATACCAAGTTCACATCGAATCACTTCATTATCATGACCCAACTCAGTGGTTGTGAGCAAAAATTCCCATCTCTATTCCCTTGGTTTGGGAGGTTGTTGGGGATTATTGTATTTGTTAGAATAAGGGTTAGGGAATTGATTTGAATAATATCATAACACCTTGAACAAGAATAATTTTATTGTGGGTGGATCATTATTTGAGACCTTATTCTATAATATTTCATTAATTTACCTCTTTTCCTTAGTTTGACAATTTTGGGATCAGTGTCCTTCATTACAAAACTTTAAACACTTCCTTGATCCCATGAGATAATTACCTGAGTTCTTACTCTCAAATTTATTATATATAATAATTTTTTATTTAATTACACTATATATCTTATCATAAATGATTCCATGATACTCCACTTTCATTTTCTTTTACCCAGAATATTGGAAATTTTGAGCTTCTATATCTACCTTAAGAGAACATCAAACAATCTATTCATAGCTTCTGATGTCTCTTAAGGATAACACCCTTAAAATAATGGGTTTCAAGCTAATAATGAAGAGATCTATTTTTATCTCCATATAAAAAATGAAACCAAATTCATGCCTCATGAGTCTTGTGAAATTTTCTTATATGATCCATTAGATTCGTCCTCTTTTTTCATCAATTCCATGAATTACATCTCCATTTTTGTGAAAATATTCTGATGAAAACACTTAGAAAAAAATATATTCTTAAAGTATTCCCATTATAAAGAGTCTTCTTTATCCTCTTCATGGTATTGTTAATGAGACTCCGCCATTGGTCAGAATCAATAATGATTCACTCATTCCTTAGTGAATTAGAGATCTCAATAAGATTTTCATTTTTCCCACATCTTGAGAAAGTTATGTAATACTATCTATGATATTTTACATTCCATACCAATGTCATTAGTTTTCCCATTAAGAAAATATCCACATTGTACATTGAACCAATTTTTAACTTAGTTATTTTGGGTCCTTACATTGCCTTGACTAGAGAAAAACTGGGAATGAGTATACATAAATTAATGAATATATATAATAGGAATCAATAAACGTAGAAGGATTATTAAATAAATTAAATATATTCATTAGCCTATGAATCTATACGTTTCAATATAATTTGTCTATATTTTTAATTTTAACTGAACTATTTATATATATTCAAATCATTCATAATGGTTTTTAAATATAATGTGATTAACTAAATCATATCCTTCAACAGTTTCAAACCAAGTGTTCAGTTAGGCCTTTTTTCATGTACTTGGTGGCGATCAAGTTAATACAAAATCCACCCTTTTCAAGGTTATTACCGCTAGGTAAATTTGTGCTCAATCCTATATCGACTTGTAGTATCCAGACAAGGATGTAATTTATAGGAGAACTACACAATATATACTTTACCAAAACATTAGGATATTATTCTATACTTAGAATCATCCCTTATAATTTTCCCTTAGGTCTTCAAAACATTTCTCTAAACTAATATCTAAATATAAATAAACCCTCCTTTGATACCAACTAAAATGATTCAAGGTAAACATGACATAAAAAATACATTAATCTCATGATTTCAATAATATATATAAAAAACATTCACAAAAACCAAGGACTTAAAGGTTTAGTATCTTAGAGATCAGTCACATAAACATCTTATTTTACAAAACATGAAAACATTTCTATATAATTATGATCCTCTAGAAAATTCTCTAAACATATAAAATGATATAATCATATTCATAACTTAGTGAATGGGAACATAAGAAAGGGGTGAACTCAAATTCCTTATAAGGATTACATGATGAAGAAATAAATATCATAATAAAAGGTCAAATGAACTTAGATGAAAATCATAAAATATGTTATAGTAACATAAGAACACAAAAATTTTATTAAGTAATTATAAAAGATATGAAATGGGTCATAAAACATATAATTAATCATATAACATGTGAGAATAACCTAAAAGTTCAGAATATATTAAAAATATGGTGTAATCATGAAAACATAGAATTTCATGGAATTGAAACACATCTTAAAAATTTGGAATAAGTTGATAAAAAACATAGAAATGTGGAAGAACCATAAGAATAGGAATACCTTTATGAAAAAAATCCATTATGTACATGATTATGTAAACAATATCATTATGTACATGTATGAAAATGTGAGCAAACCCATTATGCACATTGTTGTTTCAACAAACTCATTTTGTCCATGTTTGAATATCTCATGATATTTAAACATAAACCAATTCATTAGAGGGTGATATAGGACCCCACCCATTACCATCTATACATATGTGTGTCACATAAAATAAATAAACAACATATCATAAAGAACCCATATAAAATAATTGGTTTGTTAAATATCAAAATGGAAATCATTCACTTTTCATAAATAACCCATGGAAGTAAAATGGGTTTCATAAAACATCAGAATGGTATAAAATAACATAATTAATTAAGTCATTTGAAACAAAAACACGATCACAAAAAATAATCACATAATAAAACAAAATATAGGGTAAAACATAAAAAATAACTATATTGGTGATAGATCATTTGATTATAATGAAAAAAAAAATCCTAAAATGATCTTTTTGAAAACATTCTGTATTCATCATTGTAAAATTCATAGTGATGATTCTATTTTCAAAAAAGTATCATTTGATTTTTTTAAAAAGTAAGTAAAAAAAACCTTTAATAGAAATGTATTTGGATAAAAAATATTTTTCCCTAAAAAAATAGATAACAACCATAAAAATTACATTTTTAGTCGACATATGGGAAATAAAATAAAGAAGAAAGTCTATAACTCAAAAGGGAAATTTTTATTTACCATGTTCCTTGAATTTACCCTTGATTTACATGAAAGTGATTTAACCTCTAATATTATAGAGATAAAAAAATTATTTACCTGTTTCATAATATTATTTATATATATTTAAATTTATACTCTTTATTAACAATAATCATCTTTATTTATTAGATTTTTATAATCTCTTTTCAACATCGGGTGTTAATAATATTGATAGTTTTGAACTAGGTTCATAAAATCTGAGTAAATATTAATTTTTCTAAAAAATATCATCATTTAAAAACCATTAAAGGTACTTTAATTGATGTTTTATAAATACCTATAAGGTTATAGTTCCATTAAATAGAAATTTTAGTAATGTTTTATGAAGATGAAAATTGTGATGCACTGGTTTTGAGATATTTACCGATATCGATGGATTACCTTATAAAAATCATTACATTTTGTATCAATAAATAACCATATTAATGATTTATATTACTTATATATATATATATATATCATATATACCCATTAAATATAAACTAAATCTATCCATGATAGTGGTAGTGAAAAAACTTACATTGTTCCATGGAGGCGGTAGTCCGCTTGTACGCATGAGTGATTATTTAATTTTCATAGAATATAAGAAGTGGTATTAGTATGGTTTATCATTTGATAATATAAAATATGTAATTATTATCATAATTATATATTAAATTCTCTATTATCACTATCCTTGTAAGTTTTCTAATGAAAATGAAACACATTGTATCATGGATGTAGTAGACCACAAAACACACGATTCACATTTTTTTTCTTAATGAAAATGGGTTGGGTGGTTAATTAGTGTACCATAATTATAAAAACATAATATTATAATAATAATATTTATTTTATCATTATAATTTGAAGAAATTAAAATTTAAGAAGAAGAAAAGCACATAAAGAAATAGAAAAGAGTGAGGAGCTGTTAGAAATTTATACTTTACTATATATATTGATGGTATTTTGAGAAGAAAATAACCAAATTAAAGAATCTAGGTGTTTCAAGGATAGGTTTTTTAATATTTTGGGTGGAATTTAATGGGTTTTTGTTTGAGGGTAAGTGTTTATAGAAGTTCCCCTTTAATAAGTGAAAATGGATGAAATTTTTATATATACCCAAAAAATTTCAATATTGGGAAGTCACTCTCAAGGAAAAAAGGATTTAAAATTGAAAAATAATAGAAATTAGAAGATATAAATTCAATGAAATATTAAAAAATCAATTAAAAATATTTTATAACATGTTAATACCTTTACCTACTAGGTTACTCATTTTTACCATTTTGATTTTCACCTTGCTAATTATTTTTACCTAGGTAATTTATACTTTATGACCAAAAATAAAATGGTCCTTATTATATAATTTGGACATAATGTTTCCAAATATTAAACCATTTTTTATTCAATTTTTAAAAGTAATAAAAATTAATTTTAAAATACTAATTGTATAATGTAATAAAAACAATTTATTTAAAAAATATAACTTAAGTTATAAAATGTCAAATATGAGTTCATAAATTAAAAATAACATTTTTAAAACTATAATTTCACTTATAAAATAAATATTTTTTCATATAAAAATGGTTTAGTAATTTTCAATCCATACTTATGTACTAATGATTTCATAAAATTCATGTTATTTGTAAAAATAATATTTGTCACTATTCACAGAAAAAATCAATTATTTTAGAAAAAAAATTAATTTTAATATAATACATACATGATAAATAAAAAAATATTTTAATTTTTTGAACTTTACATTCTCAAATTAATAAATTCTATTTTTAATTAATAACATAAAATATAGTTAAAATAGTTTTTATAGGAAAATGACTTTTGGTATATTAGATATTATTTTTCTTAAAAATTAATAATTAATATAGTGTTAATACTGTATTCATATAAAAATATATTACACTTGGAAGGAATTGAAATTTAGAAAAATATTTTATTAGTTTCTTATATGTACTATTTGAGTTGATGTTTAAAGAGAATTTTATTTTGTTTTGTTCTCCTTTATATATATATATATATATATTTCATAATTCTATTACTATGGTTTGTACCTTCTAAATCTATGTATACCTTACAAAGGTATATTTTTTTGTTTTGTATTTCATGTGGGTAAATCCAATGATCACGGTACTTATTTAAGGAGGAGAAACACAAGTCACTATAGATAGGGTTCATTGGTGGTTCTAATTAGGGTTTTGGGTGTTTAGGTCTTAGAGAGGGTGTCTTATTACTCGATTGGGCAGTCACCATTATAGGCGATGCGTTTCAACTTGATTTAGTTTGATTTGTGGTAGTTTTTTTTGAATTTCATATAAATAACATTCCATTTAATGATTGATGAATCTAATTTATTGTTTTGTTAAATTATTTCTACATATGATTGTGGTTATGGATTTTATAATGATTTTAAAGTTTTTTTTTCACTTGGAATAAATTTGTTTTTGGTTTTTTTCTAAAGGGTAGTCATAAATGGAAATTTTTTGAAAATATTCCTAAAATACTTATTTAAAGTGAATTTAACGATTAAAGTTATTTGAAGACATTTTTGTCTTGAAATTGGTAAATACAAGGTTTCGTTTTTTTTAAAATTTAAGGTAGAATTTGGAACTTTCATGGTTTTTAATAAAAAGGAATTGGTTCTTAAATTAATTTAAAATTTTGTTTGGATTGGTTTAGTTTAAATTGTTTCATGAATGATTTTACATGGTTTTTTTAATGAATAATTTAAATCAATATTTCAAATGATATAAAATGTCTTGGAATCCTAATCCAATTTTGAATGTAAGGCCCATTTTTAACCTATTTAGAAGTTTTTTAAACATGAAAGACCCTCGATTGATCCATTAGAAATTATTATTCTCATTATAGTTCTTGACCCCTAAGGAAAAGTTTTATATTATCATATCCTTACTAATTGTTATATATGATTTTGAAAGGGTATATTTCTTATGAGGGTGTATGAGGTATGATGGGGGTTATTTTAAATTCTTTGATATTGATTTACATGATAGATACACACTCTTATTTTTTTATTAAAACCCTTGATTTTTATCATGGTGATCATATACAACAAAGTAGGAGATCTAGATAACTAAGATCCCAAATATATATTGTAAAACGACTAGGGGATTATTCCCATGGATGCTGAGTACTCCTAGGAAGGATTGTGACCCATGGATGTTGACCATCCCTAGAATTAATTATATCTTTTGGATAGTTCTACAGGACTACTGAGACATCAAAGAGTTATTTAGTGGTGAACTAGTGTTCTAGTCTCTATTTTAATTCAGTAGTACTTGAGTCCTAGGGAATTTCCTATGATACCCAGTTCACATTGAGGTTTATCCAGGCTATTTCATTATATACCTTTTTTTATATCACATAGATATTGATTTGATTTTATATCAAAATTCATTTGGTTTTTTATTCTATTTTTATACATTGATATCATGGTGCTTGTGTGTGTTTATGTTTCATTCTAGTTATTGATGTGGTTTACTTTCCAAATTGATTTATATAATGGTTTGGAATATGATTGAAAAAGGATATAGGTATGGATTTTTAAAACGGTGTTTATAAATTTTTTAAAGGGGAAATAGATTTGGGTTGGTATTCATAAATTTAATGAAGGTAACTATTTCGATGATATTAAATAATTTTAATAAAATTTTGACTGTTTCCTTATTTTCTATATGAAGGGGGATGTTTTATAAAATCAATTATGGCATGTTATTTTATTTTATTTCTCTTATAATAGAAAAACATTTTTTCTATTTATAATTCAAAATAGAATTAATGAAATGGATTTTTAAAAGAAATAAACCAAACCCTTTGGTGAAATCCTACTAGCCATGTTTATCTCGAAACTTTCATACACCATTGGGTGTATACAACTCTCATGATTTCTTTTGGGTTCCCCAAATCTGGTATATTTCAAATTTTTTTATTTTGATTGATGACATATAGTATAGGTTGTGGTGAGTGGTTGTGTGTCATGAAGAGAAGGTTGATGGTTGTATGAGAATGGTTTTATTTTATTTTTGATGGTTACATATTATCCTTTCTAGATTCGATTACTTCTTCTGAATTGTATGTATATGTGATGTTAACTTTAGTTCAGTCTATTAATTGATTTAATTTATGATTTGTTCTTCTTTTTGAGTATAAGAGGGTTTTGAGGTGTTTCAAAGAAGCTAGAGGTGATAATAGGAAGTTTCTTTAGCTTGAAGAAATATTTCTTAAATTGCTGTATTTTTTTAGTGAAAAGCACTTGACATTTTTGAAAACATAAATCACTTATCATTTTTTATTTTAAAAACTATTGTACATATTCCTATGAATTGAGAATAATGGATTAATCCCATAAGTCTAAGGATTTTAGTCAAAGTTTGGCATATAATGTTTATCCATGAATTCTTACAAGTTTTACCAGATTAAATATTCAATGGAGATTAAAAATGGTGATGATATACTCATCCTAAAGTTCCAAATATCATGAGTAATAAAAGATCTCATTATACATTCTTGTATAAAAAGAAATAGGTCGAGGTATGAAGTTTTTTTGTAGTTTTCCAGACTGATGATATAAGCCAATGTTTTAGCTGGGAAAGGTTCAATGTTTGATGTTTATGAAGTTATAGAGCTGCATCAGTACAAAGTGTTATCGATTATAATTTTATGAAGTTTTACAATCAGAGGAATAATTTTTTATGTTTTGAGGCTACTGTGATCAAATTTGGACTATACAAAGAGTTCTTTGAAGTCTACCACACAGACTTATAAAAATATCATGATATGAAGTGATGAATTTAGAGTGTATGAAGTTGAGCCAATAAAAGATGTATAATTTCATTTGATAGAAGGTTTTGTATAGGTTCATCTTATAGGGAATCTCATATTCATCATATCAAGTTCAATTGGTGGACCTTTTTCATAGTAATTAGATAGAGAAATGATTATGGAATGTTAGGATGAAAGGGAGTTCAATGGAGCTCTCTGAAGTCATCAAAAAAATGTTTTTGAATTAAGTTCTTTTGAAAGAGGATTACTAGTAAATGAAATATATTTAATGTTTATAAAGAATTCCATCAGTTGAAGGAAGAGTCTCACAAAATATTTTGACATGTTCCTAAATAGTTTTAAAGGATCACTAGATGAATTTTTACATGAAAATAGGTTCAAGTATCTTTTATAAAGTTATTATAAACTCATAAATTTGATGATGCTAAGATGTATGTTGAATGTTTAAACAATCAATAAGGAAATATAATTATTTTATCCAAGATCTAAGAATGTTTTAAGGATTTCATTGATGCCTAGTATTAAATAAATTTCCTATATTTTAGGATGTTTGAATGCGGTCAACTAAATAATGTGTGAGTGGGGATTTCAATGTTTGAGTAGGATATTTGAATTTCAAGTCCACGCTTCTCAAAATATCTTTAGATATATATTACCTATATAAATGGGGTTGGTGTTATTATGGGTTTATGTAGAGATTATTGGTTTTTTTGAAGAATTATAGAAGTGAATATTCGATCGAACAAACAGAGTGAAGAAGAATTGGTTGAATAGGTTTCAGAAGTGATCGTACAAATAGAGGATTGAAATGAGTTTCCTCAGACTGAGTATTTCAGATGAATAAGTGATCGTACAAATAGATATTTTCATACATATTTAAAGGAATAAGTTCTTTCACACAAATATAAAAGAGAGTGAGGAGGAATAAAAAGAACTTTCAAAAAATAAATTTTAAAGAATTTAATCATCATAATAAAAACATTGAATCATGTTGGTGAAGGTTATTATTATTTTTAAAATACATTGTTATATGATTATTATATGTGAGTATAACATGAAATATCAATTAAATATAGTTATATTCAAGTGAAAGTATATTCCATTCTTTCTTTAACCACTAAAATAATTATTTTCTAGTGGTTTGTGTGCTCTTGAATTACTTGGAAACTGTACTAAGGAGAGTAGTGAACCTTTGAAATACCTATCTTTTTTAATTCCATGGATTAGGTACCACTATAACTAATACTCTGATCCAGTTATCCACATGACTTAAAGCATGCCTCCCCGTACACCAGATGCTTCAAACTAGTAGCTAGGGTCTAATGGAATATGTAGGGAGACTATACCCTCTTTACAAAACTAAACCAACATTGAAAATCACCAGAAATAACAACATGAAATATTAATAAATACCAAAACATATCATACAATAATCTCAATAATAAAGTACAAACAAATAAAATTAGTAATCATTTCATTTCATGATAATATAAAGTTAGATAAGAAACCAAAAATAAATATACGAAATACAATATAAAAATAGGTCCTGACATCATGTCTAGTCTCTCATCCATGTACCATCTCGACTCCCATATAAACCATCTAGTATAGGGCCTATTCCTTTGTATAAACTAGAACCATGAAGAATTCTTGGGTAACCAATGGAAGCCCAATCAGGGTGTGAGTACAACTTAGTAGGCCATCACTAATGGTGTCTACAATATTATCATGTCATAAAAAGTGAATACATAAGTAAAATAAAATATAAAAAATAGATGATAAACCAAGTTCCATTATTTAAAAATATTTAAATTATCCACATTTCTTCTTAATCCCAAGTGATACCCATATCGATCAAACCTACCTCGGCCCATGACCGTCTTCTGAACCATATGTCAAAGGGGTCATAGGTCAAAATATGAGTATAACCAGTCAAAGTATCTAGTAGGGATTTGGAATTCCATGTTCGACCATCCCAACCATGATATAGAATTCCATGTACATACCCTTGGAGTTAGGAGCATCAGTCCAAACTCTGAAAACTTACTATGCATATGGGTTCTTGAAGAATTAGTCTAGCCTTCCCATGGGAGAGTATCATTAGTCCAAAATCCCACCATCCATTAGTCACATTTCCAAAGGTCAACATCAATGTCTTCCTATCATAGGATAACAATAAGGGAATTATTTTCTATTTTATCAAATTTCTATGGTTCATTACATTCAACATGTTCTCACTTCCCATAGTTAGTCCATTTCACCATTTAAGCATTCAACAACCATTTTTACCCCTTTCATTCCATTTAAACACAAGGAAAATCTTTGTCAACCATTCATAAAATTTATCCCTTTACAATCCATAACACATTTAACTCATTCATGTTAATCTAAAAACCCCTTTATTCCAAGTGAGCATGATTATCATGGTTCCAATTTGTTTAATTTCACAAAACCATCAATTAACTATTTAATAACTCAATTTATATGCTCAAGGGAGTGGAACACCCCATTGGTGGCCTTAGGTCTAGTCTTCTCATACTCAAATGATCCAATGAGGATAATGAGGGGTACAATACATCATTTTAAAACCCAATAATTCATTTAATACCAATTAAATTAAATAAATAGTATAAAAATACCAAAATCACAACCACATATACATGAATAAACCTCAAGGCTATGGGATATAACTTGTAGACCACCCACCTTAAGTTCATATAAAAGTACTCTCTCAACCTTTTCCCTTTATTCAAGCTCCAAAAACCCACAAATACACAACTTAGAATCTACTAGAAAACCAGGGTTTAGAGGATTCAGAATAATAATAAACAACACAACATGAATCTTCCATAAAATAGAAGGAATTATAGTGATATACTCACTGAGAGCTTTAATTTTCACCCAAAATCACTTAAAAAAAATCCAAGATTGTGGGAGAATCACCCTTGAATAAAGATTAAACCCTTAGTTCTTTACCCTAGATGCTATAGGTAAAAGTAGGAGAAAAATTAGCTACAAGCTTATAAAACCTGAGAGGGAAAATAGAAAATTCCTTCTTTTAAACGAGGCACACAGTTTAGCCGAATAGTTTTTAAAATCATGCACCTACCGTGAACCCCATCTATCTAAGAGGGGTCATTGATCATACAGTATCTTGGTAATTCTATAAGGTTTTCCAAACTATGTGGAGGACATGCATTTAGCTTTGTCTAAATCTACATAGTTTCCAAGATTACCTTGTATAGTTTGTAAACTGTGCACCCTCCCTCTATAGGTTTCATGGTTAAATGAATGGTTAGTACTAAACATGAACCAAACATTCTCCCTACATGCTGTTGCATCTTTTCTTCCTCTTTCATACCTCAAACCCCCAGGACACCCCCAAGATCACTCATTTACTCAGGAAATATTTCATTAACCATTTTAAAGGGAGTTCACTCAAAATTTAAACAAGAACGTACCTCCTTGAAATGTTTGTATCTTACAAAATCATCACCTTATAAAAAATTATCCTCAAGATATACTTCCATGAATCAGTAATCCTTCAAGGAAAAAAGGTTAGTCCATTGGGCCCACATATCTTCCTCCCTCTCCCAATTTTTCTCCTGAAAGTTACCATGCTACTACAATACTTGGTCCAATGGCATGGTCTTACCCTGCAAGTATTTCTCACTGTGATCCACAATACAAACCAGATTCTCCTCAAAGGATGTATCACACTCAAGCTCAACATCATCAACATCGATCACATGAGAAGTGTTGGGGAGATAATGCCAAAGTTGTGTCACAAGAAAAAAGACATGTAAGAAAAAATACCACTATTAAAGATCCAATCATTATTCCATTGATATGATCCACTCCCCAATCTCAAATAGACCCACATAACTGGGTGACAACTTTACTTATTTCTAAATCCAATGGTGACCCAATAATAGAAACACCCAAAGGAAAAAATGGTCACCCTTTGTAAACTCAATGGGTTTGATGACATTGATTAGTGTACTAATTCTATCAACTATGGTCCATAACCATACATTTATAATTTCTCCTTCACAGGACTTAGTCCCAATAACCCTGACTCTCCTTCTTCCATAAATCATAAGGGTGATCTACATGGACTACCATAGAGTACCTCATATGGATCCATATGAATAGTTTCTTGATAACTATTTTTGTAGTAAAACTTAACAAGTGATTAGTGTTTATCCCCATATCCACAAAAGTCTAGGATGAATGCCCTTAACATGTCCTCAAACACTTGGATTGTACGTTCTTATTTATTATATATCTACTGGATAAAATTCATACTCAGAAATACCTAAGTACCCAGTTCCTTATGTAATCATTTCTAGAAGCATGAAGTGAAAAAATATCATGATATGAAATAATACTCTGAGGTACCCCTTGGAAATTTAATATCTTATGAACATACTATCACCCAAGTGGTCAATGGTGAAAGTCTCCCATATCAGAAAGATATGTTCTACCTTTTTCAATCAATCCATAATGACCAAAATCGTATCACTATTCTGAGGCATCATCAGAAGTACCCCCCACAAAATCCATGGTGATATCATCCTAATTCGAATCTAGAATGGGAAACTATTGTAAAAACCCACCAGGCTAATGATGCTCTGCCTTCACCTATTTATAAGTGTAGCATCATATCATGAAACCCAAAATATTCTTTTTCATTACCAACAACCAATACTATCTACAAAGATCATGATACATTTTGGTTAAAATAGGGTGTAATTCCCAATTTTAGGCATAAAACACATGCATAAAATCTTACCACATATAAGTAATAACAATGAAATGTCAATGAACATGAATGATCTAATCCTCATCAACTATCCAATTGGAAGGTGGATCCCAACCTTCAAAACTATATCTCGAAGCCAGAAATTCTATGTAATCAAACTATATCCTATTTAATCGATTCAAAAGAGAGGGATCAACTAAAAATGAAATTAGAGACATTCTTTAATAGTCCTCCTAAACACCTATATACATTTCAGTGAACAAATCCATCATCCTCCACTCAAAACTAGACTCTCGAACCACCAAAGTCCATGTCTTTCGACTCGATACATCCACAACATTGTTTCCCTTTCTCGACGTATAATCTAGTTAGAAGTCAAAAGAATATATATACTAAACCCATATACAGTATCAAAGATTTAAATCATGCTAGGAAAAGTTGTAACTAAGGATCTTATGGTCAGTATAAACAAAAAACTTCCCACCCAAAAAGACAATTCCACCAACATTTCAAGGCATAAAAAAGTACAGACTACTCAAGATCATGTATATGATAGTTCCATTCATCGAGACTAAACTACTTCGATCTGTACTACATGAATAGATCTCCCTTATTCAACACTTCACTATGTCTAATCAAAGATGCATCACATAATAAAGTATACTCCATACCTGGATGAGGTAAGATCAAGATCGGTGCAATGTCCAAGAATCTATTTAGCTGCTAAAAATCATTCTAACATGATTCAGACCACTCAAAACTTATAAAATTATTGGTTAAGATTGAGAGTAGTGTTTACAAGTGATAATGGTATTTTACTAACCTTCAGTAATAACCTACCAAACCAAAGATTCATTAAATATCAAAAAACATTCTTAGTATTCTCCCAAGATACAGATGCTTGAATCTTCTCTGGTTCAACCGACACACCTTCATTTGAGATGATGTAACCCAATAAATATACCTTTTTGATCCATAAATGAAACTTTGGCTACTTTATATAATTTTGATTCTCTCAAAGTGTACTAAATATTATTTCAAGATGTGTGGCATGATCATCATGAGTTTATGTAACACCTCGAGATTTTATGAGATATATTCTTTTTAATTTCTTTGATGTCTTGTGTTTTATGCTACAATAATATTAGCTTCTACTATACACAACACCGTATTAGCTTTCAATATACACCACACTATTCTTGGATTGTGTTAAACGTAAGAGAGACCTTTCTCGATAGCTTGTGTTGTACGCAATTCTGAGTTTCACTAAACAACAATATATTATAAAAATATTATTATTTAATGGGATATAAACTAGATGTTATGATATGTATTAACAACATTTTTAATTTTATATAACATAAACATTCTTCTTATGTATTTTCTAGACATCATATAAGAACAAATTCAATTTTTTGGATAAAAGAAGTATTTTTCAAAAAAGAATCTTTGCCACCTTTTGATGGTACACCCATTTTAAATCTTGTTTTTAACACTTTTATATATTATATTTGACAAAATAAACTTATTATTTGGAATATTAACAAAAAAAATTCCTTTTTTTTTGAATTTTTGGTATTTTTATGTTAAAATTCATATTTTAATGAATAGTAAAAAATACTGTATTTTAATTCAAAAATGCATTTTCATCTAATTTATTTATATAGTTTAATTATCTTTTTAATTGGGTTTAAAGTGTAATTGGATTATGTTTTTCTCATTTTATCAAATTTTGTTCATTGGAAGTAATTTCAAATTTAAATTGTATATAAACACTTGACAATCTTTTGATAAGTTATTACTTCTTAAAAACCCTCTTTTTGGTTTTTGAAAATGGGAATTAATTTATGCCAATTCTATGTTTTGAATTATGAAAAATGGATTCCATATCTTTAATCAATGGGTAAAATTATATTAATATGTTAATTTTATTCTTTTGGATATTAATAATAACAACTACAATAATTTTTATTTAATACCGTTAAAGGTAAATCAGGTAAATTAATGTAAAAAAATAATATGATAAGGAGAATAAAATGATCCTAAAACCTACCAAAATCCTTTTTAGATGAATCAAATTCTACCCTTGACATCTTATGTTCGAAACATAGTCATTTAAGGGCCATATGACAATGAAAATGACATAGATATTATTAAAACCATTGAAAGTGAGAAAATGTCAAAATCAAATTTCTTATAAGTTTAATAATTTTAATATAGGGATAACCATTTGATATATTCAAAAATAAATAGTCCATATAAATATAAAATTAGTACCTATATCATGGTAATTTATTTTTAATTTTTTGGAAATTAATAATTACCTTAAATTCTTATACTTTGATGATGTAAAAAATTAATCAATTGATGAGAAGTGCATAAAACAATTTTTATTAAAATACTAATAACCATAAAAAGGTATAAACACATGAAAAAATTATATTGGTTGAGTATATATCGACCATAAGAATCCAAGTGACAAGAAAGTGACTATTTGGGGATTTATAGAAGAGATTTGGACATTTATTTTATTTTATTTAAAGTGATGATAAAGTTTCCACATTCATACTTTAATAAGTATAACATTTTTAATGTTATATTTTCCAGAAGATAAATTATACTAAATATAGTAAATTTATTTTCATCATAGTATTTTATTTCAAATTTTTATTCTACAAATAGGTATATTAAATAATTACACAATATTTATGTAGTGATTATTTTAATAAGAGAGATCTCAAATAAATGTTACTAAAATTATTAAAATAATTATAATTTGGGATAATTAATTTGTTCAATGAATTTTATAGATGACCTAGACCAATTAGAGATATAGAAAAATATTTTTTTCTAGTATAAAACCTTATTTTGATATTTCTAAAAATCCATGAAATGAATAGTGTCAAAATTGACACAATTGATATTTTGTTAAAATTATTTTATAAAATTATTTAAAAAAAAATAAAATTCTAAAAATATATAATAATTATTATATGGTCTAAAATATTCTAAATTATTCATTTATTCAATAATTTAAATCAAATAAGGAAATATTTCACCTTATTAATGTAGAAACAATTGTTATCTTAATTAAAATTAAATAGAATAACTAATTGTCTATTAAAATGATGATGTTTAAATTGGCATCAAAACTGGTCTAAATTTTATTTTTTGATGAGATTTAAATCTTATCATATCTTACCTTAAAATATATCTCATTTCATAGGCATTTATAGTGATTTTCAAATTATTATAAATTAATATTTTGAGGTTTCCAAAAGTACCCCTCACCTCAATTATAAAAAGGAAATTCTTCCCTAAACTCTTCACTTCATTTTGAGCCTTCATACTCGACCATACCCTACCTATTTAACTTCTCATCTTCCCTAAAAATATTATAGAGGTCTTGGTATTCTAAGAATACCAACTCTAGTGCTCTAAGAAGAGATTTAGAGGAGGCACGTCGAAGAAGAGGTAATATCATTTACCGATTCTTCCAAAATTCTTTTTTCTTGTACTCCAAAATTATGAGTTGTTTCATTATAAAGTAATAAATCCAGTATTAATTATGTATTAAGGGGTTATTATGATTTTAAAACCAAAATATTCCACATTTTACCCATCCTATGAAAAATGAAAACACCACTCGGGCGTACGTATGGCTTACCGTCTCCACGCTGTGGTGTAATATGTTTTTCACCACCACCATACATGGATGGGTATAATGATGGAATTAAAAAATATATACATGATTAATATAAAATGATATTGATTCTGAGATACTATACACTCTAAAATTCAATACCACTCAACAATTATGGGAATGATATCGTCACTCGTGCATACGTATGGATTACCTTCTCCATAGTGAGATGTGATTCGTTCTACATAATCTTTATTAAAGCATGATTATATAAATGAATTGAATGAATAAATATGAAATATATTATAATAATAACATTCTGTAAATGATATGACTATAACCTAAAAAATATGAATAATAACTTATCTGACAAAACATTCATAAGAACATAAAGCAGTTAATACCCGAATAACGAGTAACAATGAAATTTTACTTACAAACGGATGAAAATACGAATGTAAATTTTATCATAAAAATGATTATGATTATGGAATAAATTAGTAAAATTATTTAAATCAATATACTGGAGGCTCAGATACATACGAAGCATATCGGATCTAAGGTAAGGGATAATTTTGTAATCTCATTTTTATCTGAGATTGTTTACATGTAAGTATTTACTGGGGGTATATTTATCATCCATGTTCATGTTTTCAAAAAATATTTTCATAAAATATTTACTATTCTTATATGTATTTTAATGTAATTTTTACCTATTTTTTACATTTACTACATGTTATGGAAGGAATATTTCTTCTGTTTACCATCTAAGGTACTTTTGGACTTTTAGAGAAAAAGTATGAGAATAATGTTTTTTAAATTATATGACATGAACGGATTTTTTACATTTGTGTAACAACTAATTTACATGAAGCTTTCTCCACATGGTTTCAATTTTTTTTCAACTAAATTATTTTCATTTAAAATTTCAGGGAATTTTGAGAAAAGAAAATGTTTTTGAACAAGAAAGGATATTTTCCTCAAGAATTAAGTTCAAGTGTTGTATCAAAATTATTTTCCATATAATATGATGATATTTAAATGGGGTTATGTTTCTATCCCTATTATTACTATGATCTTACTATGTTAATGGTGGAATGATATTTTATATGGATTATGTTATGACATAAAGACGTTTAATAAACCAATTTTATTTGATGGGTTATGCTATGATGAATGATTTATGTTTTTGTGGCACATGTAAGAATGATTTCACTATGAGATGGGTGGGACCTATATCCCCTATAATGGATTAGGTAAATATTTATATATCATGATATAAGTATGAATGGAATGACAAGTAAATCTGGTTCAGTAATACATGGATGGAATGACAAGTAAATCTTGTTTAGTAATACAAGGCTAGAATGACAAGTAATCCTAGTTCAATAATGGAATTTTCCACTATGATGTTCTTGGAAGAAATGCCTTGGAAAATATAGAAATCACATTATGTGCATGTTTGTTTTAAAAATCTCCATGTTTTACGCCAATGCTATTATATCATGGTTAATGTTTCTTTATGATCTGTGCCTTACATATTTCCAAGATTTATTTTATGACTCAAAATTTTGATGTTTAAAATTTATATTCATGTTTTTATGTTCAAATGTTATGGTTTTTTTTATGTTTTACATTTTTACCCTTACTAACCATTTTAGCTCAAAATATTTTGGTTTTCTTTTCCCTGTGATATAAAAAAAGGTTTTTGGTAGGAAAACAATAGGGCAAGATCTTTAAGGAAGATGTTGAAGATATTTCACCAAGTTAGAATATTATGTTCTGAGTTTCCAAAGACACTAAACTAATACGATCTTTAGGAATATATATTTTTAGTTTATTAATTATTCCAAAAAATAAATGTAATTTCTATTTATGTCATTCCTGGGTCGTTACAGTTGGTATCAGAGCGAAGGTTTAGTTAACCTTTGGAAACTAGGATGCAAAAAATTTAGTGAGATATATAAGGAAATTTATAAGGTATGTGTAGGGATGTCACTAAGGGTAAGTATAACTATAGGTTAAAATCCTATAATTATAGTAATGATCATGAATAACTTAGGATTAAACCTAAGATGTTAGATATTGAATTTACTCCCCCTTGATTATGTTGTTTTCCTAGTATGATTTTTTCATCTCACACTATTCTTTTTTGGATTTCAGACAATTGATGGAACCTGAAGGAACTGTGTTAATGATCAAAGAAATGGGAAATACAATTATTGTCCTCCTGATCAACCAAATGTTATGGTAGATGGAATGAAAAATATTATTTCTATACTTACAAAATCTTTGAATCATTTAGTACTTCCAAATGACCAGAGAAGGGAACAACATTCTGTTGATTCCTTCATGAGGAAATGTCCATATTGTTTTAATGGATATTCTGATCCACTTATTTCTAAACAATGAATCAGTACCATTGAAAATATATTTTCCATCCTTAACTATCTGGAACATGATAAAGTTATTTTGGATGTTTATCATTTACAAGGTGAAGCAAACCAATGGTAGACTCTAATCAAGAATACAAGGCAATAAGTTGAAATTGAATCCCTGAAATGGGATGAGTTCAAGAACTTATATTCCAAAAATTAGTTCCCTCGTATTCTTAGAAAAATAATAGAAAAGGAGTTCCTTGAACTCTATAAAAAGGGTTATGAATTCATTGGTACATACAAGGAAAATTTTACAATACTTGCAAGGTATGATTCTAGCTTTATCATCCAACATGAAACTAAAGTTGATTCATTTTTTAGTAGCTTAAAACCAAGTCTTAGAATAGAATTATCTATTAGAGACTTTAGTAAATTTGAAGAGACTTTTTGTTGTGATATCAAGGTAGAAATGGAAGTTAGTGTTACATATCAATCACAAGGTTTTGACAAGAAACAAAAGATGTACTTGAAAGGAAATTCTCAAAACAATAGTGAAATTAAGATAAATGTTTCCTTATGCTCCAAGTGTGGAAAGAAGCGTGGTGGAGATTTTCATAAAGGGACTAGAAAATATTTTAAGGGTGTAAAATAAGGTCATTGAGTAGTTCGGTGCCGAAGTAATGTGAATTTTTTTTCAAATGATTTGAATAGAAAAAAAACTACAAAGAATGCACCACCCACACTTCAATGCTACAAGTATAAGGAAATGGGGCATTATGATAACCAATGCCAAAATCCTAGGGTTATTGATTCAGATCTACATCAAAAACCTATTAAAGCCAAAGACGAAGGAAAATCACTTGCGATCACTATTGGTGATGTTGAGCATGACAAAAAAGTGGTGGAATGATTATGTGTTTATGTAATGGGATTCCAAAATAGAGTTCAAGAATCTATTTTACGGTATTATGGAATATCTATGTATTGGTCCATTGTGGTTTTCCATAATTTTATGGTACTGATAACCATGAAAAGTGGTTAAAATATTTTTAGAAAGAACCTGATATGCACATAATGAATGGATACGAAGATAATGAGATGTTTGATAGTATTAATGACCCCATGACTGATATAAGGACAAAGTGATATCATGGTTTGAGTATATAGAATTTTTAGTATTTTTGGTGTGTGGAAAGAGTTAATTTTGATAGAATTCATGTTTTCACTAAGGTTCTATGGTAATTCATATTATTACAATGTTTCAAGAGAATACATTATTAAGGTATTCACATGTTTGGAATGTGACAACCAAGAACTACCTTATGAGATATGGGAGATAAATGTTAAGTTGATTTAGTTCACCTATTTATAATTTTTTATATTTTTAGTTTTTGGAAGGATTGTAATGTTATCCATTTATGGATAAGTTATATTCTGGTTTATATTTGTTAGATTAATTTATTATCTCACTATATGTGGACTTATACAGATTTTATTACATGTGATAACATTTTTGTCGAGACAGATGTAATGATCTATCATTCTATCGCATGATTGGATAACACTTGAACAATTATAAATTCAACTTCATTTCTTTAAATAAGGGACGAATTAGAAGTTTTTCAAGGCACGAACAATGGTGAGATTGTACAAAAATCATGTAAGTATTTATTCTCATGAAAAATTCTTCAACATTAGGAAAATGATGTTGAAAAAAATGTTATCCTAGTACTTTTTTATCTAATGAATTAGATGGTCCCTTAAATCATTGTTGATTTATTGATTTCTGGTAGTTAACTTTCTCCAAACCTTATTCTCTATCACTATCCAACAAAAATTTATGGTTATATTTCTCTTCCATATCCATGTTTTCACTTCCCTCCTATGTTCTCCTATGTGGAAACCTGGTGATGAGTTACATTGGGTAACTGTTATGTTTATAAATTTAATTTTGACAATAAATTTTTAGTATTATTTTTTATAATGTGGGTTTACTTGAATGAAAATATCAAGTAGTAAACCTTTTAAACCTCGACAAATTTCGAGGGAGAAATTAATTTTCAGGGCGGTATAATGTAAGACCCTGACATTTTATAAGATAAATTCTTTTTAGTTTCTTTGATGTATTGTGTTGTATGATACACCAATATTATATTGCAATATATAGAACACCGTATTAGCTTGTAGTATACGTAACAATAATCTTGTCTTGTGTTACATGCAAGAACGACCTTCCTCAATAGCTTATGTTGTGCACAATACTGAGTTTCACTAAATAACGACATATTACTAAAATATTATTATTTAATGGGATATAAACTAGCTGTTATGAATAGTATTACCCAAATTTTGAATTTTATATAAAATTAAAATTCATCTTATGTATTTTCTAGACATGGTATAATAATAAATTCATTTTTTTTTGGATAAGAGAAGTATTTTTCAAAAAATGCAGTTTTGCCACCTTTTGATGGTGGACCCATTTTAAATCTAGTTTTTAACACTTTTATTTATTATATTTGAAAAAAATAAACTTCTTATTTAGAATATTAACATAAATTTTTACTTTTTTTGAATTTTTGGTATTTTTTTGATTAAATTAATATTTTAATAAATAGTGAAAAATACTTCATTTTAATTCAAAACTATATTTTCATCTAATTTATTTATAAAGTTAGAGTAGATTTTTAATTATTTTAAAATTTTAATTAGATTATATTTTTATAATTTTATCCAATTTTGTTCATTCTATGTAATTTCACATTTAAATAGGACATAAACACATGACAATCTTTTGATAAGGTTTTACTTTTTTAAAATCTCTTTTTTGGTTTTTGACAACAAGAATTAATATTAAATTAATTTCTTCCAATTATGTGTTTTGAATTATTAAAAATGGATTCCATATTTGGAATTAGTGGGTCCAAATTATGTTATTAGTTTACTTGTATTTTTTTTGGATATTATTAATAGTAACTATAGTAATTTTTATTTAACAGAGTTAAAGTTAAATCAGGTAAATTAGTGTAACAAATAATATGATAAGGAGAATAAAATGATCCTAAAACCTACCAAAATACTTTTGGATGAATAAAATTATACCCTTTAAATCTTAGTTTTGAAAAATAATCATTTAAGGGCCAAATTACAATGAAAATTAAATAGATATTAACAAAACCAATGAACGTGACAAAATATCAAACTCACATTTCTTATAAGTATAATAATTTTAATATAGGGGTAACCAAGTGATATCTTGGAAAATAAATTTTCCATGGAAAGATAAAATAATAACCTACATAATGGTAATTTATTTTTATTTTTTAGAAAATTAATTATTACCATGAAGTCTTATACTTTGATGATGTAAAAATTAATTAATTTATGAGAAATACATAATTTTTTAATTAAAATACTAATAACCATAAAAGGCCAAAACACATGAACAAATAATATTGGTCTAGTATATATCAACCATAGGAATCCAAGTTTCAAGAAAGTGATCATTTGGAGATTTATATAAGAGATTATGAAATTTATTTTATTTTATTTAAAGTGATGAAAAAGTTGTCACATTCAAACTTTAATAAGTATAACATTTTTAATGATGTATTTTACAAAAGATAAATTAGAATAAATATATTATTATGAAACATAATAAATTTATGTTCATAATAGTATTTTATTTAAAAATTTTATTCTACAAATAAGTATATTAAATAACTACACAATATTGATGTTGTGATTGTTTTAATAATAGAGATATCAAATAAATGTTATTAAAATTATTAAAATAAATAAAATTTGGAATAATTAATTTTTTCAATTAATTTTATATATTAACTTGACCCAGTAGGGTTATAATAAATATTTTTTTCGGGGATAAAAATTTATCTTGATATTTCTAAAAATCTATGAAATGAATAGTGTCAAAATTGACACAATTGATATTTTGTTAAAATAAAGTATTATAAAATTATTTAAAAATCACAAAACAATTTTAAAAATATAGAATAATTATTAAATGGTCTAAAATGTTCTAAATTATTCATTTATGGTATAATTTAAATCAAATAAGTAAGTATTTCTTCCTTTTAATATTGAAACATTTATTATCTTAATTAAAATTAAATAGAATAACTAATTTTTAATTAAAATGATAATGTTTAAATTGACATAAAAACATCGATAAATTTTATTTTTTGATGATATTTAAATATTATAATATCTTTTCTTCAAATATATATCATTTTTGAGGTATTTTTATTGATTTTAAAAATTTATAAATTAATATTTTGGAGGTTTCCAAAAGTGCCCCTCACCTCAATTATAAAAGGAAACTTCCTCCCTCCACTATTCACTTCATTTAAAGCATTAAATATTGAACACACCTAGAAAATTTACCTTATAAACTTCTGTAGAAACTATATAGATGTACTAGTCTTCTTCAAATATGAACTCTAGTGCTCTAAAATGAGATTTAGAGGAGACACGTCGAAGAAGAGTTAATATCATTTACCGATACTTTCAAACTTCTTTCTTCTTCAACTCGCAACTCATGAGTTGTTTCATTATAAAGTAATAACTGTAGTAGTAATTATATACTAATATGTGTAAATGATTATTAAACAACCATATTCCACCTTCCACCCATCCTATGAAAAATGAAATCACCACGCATGTGTACGTACGTCTTACCATCTCCACGCCATGGTGTAATCTATTTTTCACCACCACCTTACATGGATGAGTATAATGATAAAATTAATAAATATATACATGAATAATATAAAATAATATTTATTCTGAGATACTATACTCTATAAACATTAATATTACCCAACAATTATGGGAATGATATCGTCGCTCGTGCGTATATATGGCTTACCGTCTCCACATTATGATGTGATTCATTCTACATAATATTCATTAAAGCATGATTATATAAATGAATTGAATAAATGAATATGATATATATTATACTAATACCATGTTTTGAATGATATTACAATAACATAAAAATATGAATAATAACTTATCTGATAAAACATGCATAAGAACATAAAGCAATTAATACCCTAATAAAGAGTAACAATGAAATGTTACTAACAAACGAGTGAAAATATGAACATAAATGTTTAACATAAAAATGATTATGATTATGGAAAAATTATTAACATTATTTAAATCATTATACTAGAGGTTTGGATATATATGAATCATATCATACCTAAGGTAAGGGATAATTTCTCAATCACATTTTTATTTGAGATTATTTATACGTAAGTATTTACTTGGGGTATATTTATCATATGTGTCCATGTTTTGTAAAACTGATTTCAAAAAATGTTTACTATCCTTATATGTATGTTTGAATTCATTTTTACCCATTTATGACTTTTAATACATGGTATGTAAGTAATATTTCTTTTGTTTACCATATGAGGTACTTTTTGACTTTTTCGGTAAAAGTATGAGGAGAATATTTTTTGTATATTATACGACATGAACATATTTTTACATATGAATAACACCTTATTTACTTGAATATTTCTCTATACTGTTTCAAGTTTATTTTCAACTAAATAATATTCTTTTAAAATTGTGTGGCATTTTGTGAAAATAAAATGTTTTTGAAGAAGATAGGATATTTTCCTCAGGAATTAAGTTGAAGTGTTGTATCAAAATTAGTTTCTATCTAAGATGATGCTATTTAAATAGGGTTATGTTTCTATCTCTATTATTACTAAGATTTTATTGTGTTAATGATGGAATGATATTTTATATAGATTCTATTATGATAGAATGATGTTTAAGAAACCCATTTTATTTCATGGGTTATGCTATGATGAATGATTCATGTTTTTGTGGCACTTGTAGGAATGATTTCACTATGAGATGGGTGGGACCTATATCTACCTCAAATGCATTGGGTAAAGATTTATATCTCTTGATATAGACATGAATAGAATGAAAAGTAAATCTGGTTTAGTAATACAATCCTGGAATGATAAGTAAATCGAGTTCCCTAATACATGGCTGGAATGACAAGTAAACCCAGTTCAGTAGTTGACTTTGTACACACTGATGGTCTTGACAACAATGTTGTGGAAACTATGGAAATCATATTATGTGCAGATTTTTTTCCACAATCCCATGTTTTATTCCAATTATATTCTATCATGGTTAATGTTCCTTTATGATCTATGCCTTACGTACTACAAAGATTTATTTCATGACTCAATATTTTGATGTTTAAACTATATGTTCTTGTTTTTACGTTCAAATGTTTATGGTTTTCTACATGTTCTCCATGTTTACCCTTACTAAGAATTTTATCTCACCCTTTTTATATTTTCTTTTCCCCAGGATATAAATAAAGGTCTTAGGTATAAAAAAAGGGGAAGATATTTATTGGAGATGTTGATGATATTTCACTAAGTTAGAAGATTATGTTCTGAGTTTCCAAATACACTAAACTAATACAGTCTTGGGAATATATTTTTGTAATGTATTATGTATTCCAAAAAATAAATGTAATGTAAATGTAAGTCAATCCTAGGTCTTTATAGTTAGTATCAGGGTGAAGGTTTATTTATCATTTGGAAACTAGGATGCTGAATCGTTAGTGAGATCCCTAGAGTTATTTCTAATGTATATCTAGGGATGTCCATAAGGGTAAGTCTAAATATAGGTTACAATCCTATAATTATGGAAATGATCATGAATAATTTAGTATTAAACCTATGATGTTAGATATTGAAAGTACTCCCCCTTGATTATGTTGTTTTCCTAGTATGATTTTTTCCTCTCACACAATTCTTTGTTGGTTTGAGAAAAAAATATGGAACCCAAAGGAATCATGTTAATGATCAATGCGCTGGGAAATGAAATGATTGTCCTCCTGATCAACCAAATGTTATGGTATATGGAATAAAAAATATTCTATCTATACTTATACAAGAAATGAATCATTATGGACTTCCAAATGAGTAGATAAGGGAATAACATTTTGTTGTGTCCTTAAGGAGGCAACATCCACCATATTTCAGTGAGTCTTCTGATCCACTTATGGATAAAAAATATATCAGTACCATTGAAAATATATTTTCCATTCTTCACTATTTGGAACATGAAAAATTCATTTTGTATGTTTATCGTTTAGAAGGTGAAGTAGACCAGCAGTGGACTCTAATCAAGAATACAAGGTAACAAGATGAAATTGAATCCATGGAATGGGATGAGTTCAAGAACTTATTTTTCAATAAGAAATTCCCTCATATTCTTAGAACAAAGATATAAAAGGAGATAATTGAGCTTAAGAAAAAGGATGATGAATCTTTTGGTACATAGGAGGCAAATTTTACAAGGCTTGCAAGGTATGATTTTGGCCTTATCGTTAAACCTAAATGTAAAGTTGATCGATTATTTAGTGGCTTAAAAACAAGTATTTGAATGAAATTAGATATAAGAGACTTCAGTATCTATAAAGAGATCTTGAATTGTGATATCAAGTTAGAAATGGAAGTTGGTGTTACATATCAATCGGTTTTTACAAGTAATGAAAGATGGAGTTCAAAGGAAATTCTCAAAACAATAGTGAAGAGAAGATGAATGTTTCCTGTGATCAAAGTGTTGAAAGAATCGTAGTGAAGATTGTCTTAAAGGTACTAGAATATGTTTTAAGTGTGGAAAATAAGGTCATTAAGTATTTGAGTGTTTAATTAATGGAACAAAGGATGCTAATGATGTGAATAGAGAAAAGACTACAGGGAATGAACCACCCACACTTTAATTCTACATGTGCAAAGAAATGTGGAATTATACTAACCAATTCCATAATCCAAGGTTGAATGATAATGATCGAAATAATTAACCTCTTAAAGAAAAAGAAAAAGGAAAACCACATGCAATAAATATTGTAGAAGTTGAGTATGACAACAAAGTGGTGGAGTGATTAAGTGTTTATGTAATGGGATTCCAAAATAGTGTTGTAAAATCTCTTTTATGGTATTTTGGAATGTTAGAATATCTATGTATTGGTACATTGTGGTTTTCCATAACTATATTGTACCAGTAAACATGAAAAGTTATTGAAATAGTTTGGGAAATAACATGATATGCGCATAATGAAGGGATAAGGAGATAATGATATGTTTGATAGTATTAATGACCCCATGACTGATATAAAGACAAAGTGATATAATGGATTGAGTATATTGAATTTTTGGTATTTTTGGTATGTGGAAAGAGTTAATTTTGATAGAATTAATGTTTTCACTAAGTTTATATGGTAATTCATGTTATTACCATGTTTCAAGAGAATACATTATTAAGGTATTCACATGTTTAGAATGTGACAACCAAGAAGTACCTTATGAGATATGGGAGATAAATATTATGTAGATTTAGTTAACCTCTTTATAATGTTTTATATTTTTATTTTTTGGAAGGATTTTAATTTTATCCGTTTATGGATAAATTATATTATGATTGAAGTTTGTTAGACTAATGTATTATCTCACTATAGGTGTCCTTATACATATTTGGTTACCTAAGCTAACATTTTTGTTGAGACAGATGGAATGATCTAACATTCTATTTCATGATCTTTTAATAATTAAAGAATGACAAATTAAACTTCATTTATTTAAATAAGAGATGAAGAGGAATTTTTCAAGGCACAAACAATGGTGAGGTTGTACCAAAATCTAGTAAGTATTTATTCTCATGAAAAAGTATTTAACTTTAGGAAAAGGATCTTGAAAACCAAAAATGTTATCCTAGTACCTTCTTATTCGATGAATCAGATGGTCCCTTAAATAATCATATATTTATAGGTTTTTGGTAGTTAACTTTCACTTAACCTTATTTTCTCTCACTATCCATTAGAACTTAATAGTTAGATTTCTCTTCTATTTCCATGTTTTCACTTCCCACCTATGTTCTCCTATGTTGAAACTTAATGATGAGTTACTTTGGGTAACTGTTATGTTACTAAATTTAATTTTTAAAATTTATTTTTAGTATTCATTTTTACGATGTGGATTTACTTGAACTAAACTTTCAAGTAGTAAAACTTTAATAACCCCGACAAATTTCAAGGGAGAAATTCATTTTAAGGGGGGTATAATGTAACACCCTAAGATTTTATGAGATAGATTATTTTTAATTTCTTTGATGTATTGTGTTTTACACTACACCAATATTATCTTGCGCTATACATAAAGCCTTATTATCTTGTGGTATATGCAACAATATTCTCGGCCTGTGTTACATACAAGAGTGACCTTCCTCGATAGATTGTGTTGTACGCAATACCGAGTTTCACTAAACAACAATATATTATTAAAATATTACTATTCAATGGGATATAAACTAGCCATTATGAATAGTATTAACCAAATTTTTAATTTCATATAACATTAAAATTCATCTTATGTATTTTTCTTGACCAGATATAAGAACAAATTCATTTTTTCAGATAAAAGAAGTATTAAAAAAACAGTTTTTCCTCTTTTTGATGGAGCACCCATTTTGAATCTAGTTTTTAACACTTTTATAGGTTATATTTGAAAAAATAAACTTATTATTTGTAATATTAACATAAAAATTTACTTTTGTTGAATTTTTGGTCTTTTTCTGAAAAGATTCATATTTTAATGAATAGTGAAAAATACAGCATTTTAATTCAAAACTGCCTTTTCATCTAATTTATTTATATAGTTAGATTTAAATTTTAATTGGTTTTAAAGTGTAATTGGATTATGTTTTTATCATTTTATAAAATTTATGTCATTGGAAGTAAATTCATATTTAAATTTTAAATAAACCCATGACAATCTTTTGATAAGTGTTTTACTTCTGAAAAAACCGCTTTTTGGTTTTTGACAACATGAATTAATTTTAAATTAATTTATGAAAATTATTTATTTTAAATTATAAAAAATATATTCCATATTTGGAATCATTGGGTCAAAATTATTTTAATATATTACTTTTTTTGGATATTATGAATAGTAACTACGGTATTTTTTATTTAATGCAGTTAAAGGTAAATCAGGTAAATTAGCGTTACAAATAACATGATAAGGAGAATAAAGTGATCCTAAAACCAACCAAAATAATTTTGGATGAATAAAATTCTACCCTTGAAATATTATGTTCAAAACATAGTCATTTAAGGGTCACCTGACATAGAAAATGACATAGATATTAATAAAACCAATGAAAGTGAAAAAATTTCAAACTTACATTTCTTATACGCATAATAATTTTAATATATGGGTAAATATATGATATATTTGAAAATAAATAGTACATGGATAAATAAAATAATTACCTATATCATGGTAATTTATTTTTAATTTTTAGGAAATTAATAATTACCTTAAAGTGTTATACTTTTATGATGTAAAAAGTAATTAATTGATGAGAAATGCATAAAACAATTTTTATTAAAATACTAATAACCATAAAAAGGAATAAACACATGAAAAAATCATATTGGTCGATTATATCTCGACCATAAGAATACAATTTCAGAGAAAGTGATCATTTGGAGACTTATAGAAGATATTATGACATTTATTCTATTTTATTTAAAGTGATGATAAAGGTGTCACATTCATACTTTAATAAGTATAACATTTTTAATGTTGTCTTTTCCAAAAGATAAATTATACTAAATATATTATTATAAAATATAGTCAATTTATTTTTATCATAGTATTTTATTTAAAATTTTTATTCTAAAATATGTATATTATATAATTACACAATATTGATGTAGTGATTATTTTAATAATGGAGATATCAAAAAAAATGTTATTAAAATTATTAAAATAAATATATTCTGGGATAAATAATTTCTACAATTAATTTTATATAATACCTTGAACTATTAGGGAAATAATTAAATATTTGTTTCTAGGATAAAACCTTATATTGATATTTTTAAAAATCCATGAAATGAATAGTGTGAAAATTGACAGAATTGATATTTTGTTAAAATAATGTTTTATAAAATTATTTAAAAAATAAAAAAACAGTTTTTAAAATAAATA
Organism: Viscum album; assembly: GCA_963277665.1. NCBI lineage: Eukaryota > Viridiplantae > Streptophyta > Magnoliopsida > Santalales > Viscaceae > Viscum > Viscum album. The sequence goes on along the minus strand of OY728128.1, from coordinate 702,912,518 downwards.
ATAATAATTATATGGTCTAAAATGTTCTAAATAATTTAGTTATTGTATAATTTATATCAAATAAGTAAATATTTCACATTTATTATTTTAATTAAAATTAAATAGAATAACTAATTGTCAATTAAAATGATAATATTTAAATTGACATAAAAAATTGTATAAATTTTATTTTTTAATGATATTTAAATATTATCATATCTTATATTTGAATATATATCATTTTTTAGGTATTTTGATTGATTTTATAATTATTATAAATTAATATTTTTGAGGTTTCTAAAAGTGACCCTCACCTTAATTATAAAAGGGAACGTCCTCACCCAACTCTTAACTTCATTTAGAGACTTCAAGCTATACTATACCCTTACAATTTATCTTATAAACTTCCCTAGAAACAATCTAGAGGTCATGGTCTTCTTCAAAGACCAACTCTACTGCTCCAACAAGAGATTTAGAGGAGGCATATCGAAGAAGATGTAATATCACTTACCGATTCCTTCAAAATTATTTCTTCTTATACTCCCACACGATGAGTTGTTTAATTTTAAAGTAAAAACTCCAGTAGTAATTATATACTTATAGGTTATTATTATTATTATTAAACAGACATAGGTCACTGTCTACCCATCCTATGAAAAATAAAATCACCACACATGTGTATGTATGGTTTACCATCTACACGTCGTGGTGTAATCCATTTTTCACCACCACCTTACATGGATAGGTATAATGATAGAATTCATAAATATATTCATGATTAAAAGAAAATTATATTGATTCTGATATACTATACACTATAAAATTCAATACGAATCAACAATTATGGGAACAATATCGTCACTCGTGCGTACTTACGACTTACCGTCTCCATAGTGCGATGTGATTCATTCTACATAATGTTCATTAAAGCATGATTATATAAATGAATTGAATGAATAAATATGATATATATTATAATAATAACACGATTTAAGTGATATAACTATAACCTAAAAATATTAATAATAATGTATTCGATAAAACATGCATAAGAACATAAAGTAGTTAATACCCGAATAACGAGTAACAATGTAATGTTACTAACTAATAGATTAAAATATGATCATAAATGTTATCATAAAAATGATTATGATTATGGAATAAATCAGTAAAATTATTTAAATCTATATACAGAAGGTTCATATACATACGAATCATATCAGACATAAGGTAAGGGATATATTTTCAATATCAATTTTATCTGAGATTGATTATACGTAAGTATTTACTGGGGGTATATTTATTATCCCTGTTTGTGTTGTATAGAAATGTCTTCATAAAATGTTTAATGTTATTATATGTATGTTTAAAGTCATCTTAACCCATTTTTGACTTTTACTACATTGTATGTAAGGAATCTTTCTTTTGTTTACCATACAAGGTACTTTGACTTTTCCGACAAAAGTATGAGGAGAATGTTTTTTAACTTATACAACATGAATGGATTTTTACATTTGTTTAATGCCTTATTTCCATGGAGATTAATCTACACGTTTTCAAGTTTATTTTCAACTAAATTCTTTCCTTTTAAAATTGCATGACATTTTGAAAAAAGAAAATGTTTTTGAAGAAGTAAGGATATTTTCCTTAGGAATTAAGTTCAAGTGTTGTATCAAAATTATTTTCCATCTAATATGACGATCTTTAAATAGGGTTATATTTATATTCATATTATTAAAATAATTTTATAGTGTTAATGATGGAATGATGTTTTATATAGATTATGTTATGATAGAATGATGTTTTATAAACCTAATTTATTTCATGGGTTATGCTATGATGAATTATTTATGTGTTTGTGGTATATGTAAGAATGGTTTCACTATGAGATAGGTGGGACCTATTTATACCTCCAATGCATTGGGTAAATATTTATATATCATGAGATATACATGATTGGAATGGAAAGTAAATATGGTTTAGTAATAGAGGGATATAATGAGAATTAAATCCAGTTCAGTAATAGTTGGATGTAATAAGGTAAAGGTATCTTCCCCTGGTCAATAGTTTATAAGATAAGAAAATGCAAAGCCCTCGTGTCTAGGAATACGAGTATCACTCATATGTGGAGGGAGGGTAACAAAGTGGTGGATCATATGGCATCTCTTGCGGGTGATGACGTGTCAGTCATTTGCTATTCTAATGTTTCTCAGCTGAAGCCAGAGGGGGTGAATTTGATCCTGGGTGATGCCCTTGGCTTGCATTACTTTCGACCTCCCTAGTGTTGTTTCCTTGTTTTAATGCTTCTGGAATAAAAATTGAAATGATGATGATGATTTTCACCCTTAATGATCATTTTAACTCAACCCTTTTATGTTTTTTTTTCAAAGATATAAACAAATGTTTTAGACAGGAAAACAAAAGGGGAAGATCTTTTGGAGAGATGTAAAAGATCTTTCAAAAATTTAGACGATTATGTTATGTGCATCAAAAGACACTAAAATAATACGGTCTTTGGGAATATATTTGTGTAATTTATTAAGTATTCTGCAAAATAAAATTAATTTCCATGTATATCAAGCCTGGGTCATTACAGTGTAAAAGTACACCAAGATGTCATTCACAAAAATAACTACAAAATAACCCAGGTATGGTTCAATGATTTGGTTCATCAAATCCATAAACCTTTCAGGAGCATTATTAAACCCAAATAGCATTATGAAAAACTCACATAAACCATACCTTCTTCTAAAAGTAGTCTGTGGTATATCATGGGTTTTCACATTCAGTTACTAATACCCTGAACTCAAATCTATCTTGGAGAACACAAAATCACCCTTCAGTTGGTCCAAAAGATCAACGATACATAGAAGAGGATAATAGTTCTTAACCTTTATCCAATTTAACTTTTGATAAAAAAAAAATGCAATGTTCCATCCTTTATATAAGAAAAAAAATCAGTGAACCACAATGTGAAATACTTGGATAGATGAATCCTTTATTTTATAATTACTCTAACTGAGTTTTGAGATATTGAAGTTATGATGGTACCATTTTATATGATGGAATAGAAGATGGATCATCTCCAAGAACTATCTCAAACAATAACTCATCCTCTCTCTTAGGTGGAAGACATGAGAATTCCTCAGGAAACAAATCCTAAAACTGATCCACTATAGTGGGGGAGATGTCATGCTCCCAATATCCATCATCAAAAATAATACTTACCACCTGGACCATGAGATCACCCAATTTCATAAAAATTGGACCTGAATGGCCTACCTAGATATTCTATTCCCCATTATAGACATAAGTTCCACCCTCATGAGATGTAAAACTCACTCTTCTATAGTAACCATATATGGGATCCTGGTATGTAACTAACCAATCCATCCACAGTATCAGGTCAAAAACTATCATGTAAAGAATTTAAAAATCCCAAAGGATTTGATACCCACAAACCTTGAGGTAACACTAATTACATTGATAGAACCCTTCATGTGCCTTCTTAATGAGGTGTCAATCAAATTCACCCCACACTAGTACAAAAACACCTTTTTACCTTGGTTTTTTAGCTTTTTAACATCGGTTTTGTGGAGACGTATTTGTAATCTATGTTATAAATATTATTTGTAATGTCGGTTATTTAATAAATTATGTTAAAAATGTTTTTATGGTTTTTCACATCAGTTTATAAAAAAACAACCTGAAAGACCATATGGTTTACAAAAAATGGTGCTAAAAACTATTTTTTACATTGGACTTTAAAAAACCAACATTAAAAGTCATTTTTACATTTTTCTTAAAAAATGACTTAAAAAATATTTAACATCTTGTATATAATTTCATATATTTTGATTTTACAGGTCTTAGAGCTCAAACAGAGTTATAGATCAAAATTTATGACCATCAGAAGTTTGATATTTTTTTCAAGGAAAGATGGAATGAGCGAACCATAGATTCATCTTAGAAGGAATTTTAGAATCCAAAGGAGGATTTATAGTTTTACCATGATACAAAGCATTATTCATCATTGTAATAAAATTATAATCATTAAATTATATATCAATTAAGAAAAATACTCATTAAAAACATAAATCATGGAAAAATAATTTCAAATACCATGATGAGATCGTGGAAAGAAGAAATAGTTGATTCATGTTGAAGATCAAATGAGTCAATTTAGTGGAATGATGATGGTTGAAATAAATTATCATTAAATGGTATATCAATTAAGAAAAATAATCATAAAAAACTTAAATCATGGATAAATAACTAAAAATACCTTGACGAGATTACAAAAATAAGAAATAGTGGATTCACGTTGAAGATAAAACGAGTTGAGTCAGTGGAACGATGATGGTTAAAAGAAATTATTGATAAATTATGATATGTGTATAATAAAAACATATAATTGAGATTCTAAAAAAACCTGATATTAAAAATTTTAGGCAGTAATTGAAAATTTTGATGTTTTGATGTAAAAAAATTCAAATTCTGCGTTGGTGGGATATTAAAATTATCTTTCACATTGGTTTTATGATAAACTTCATGAAAAGATATTAAAATTTTTGCCTATTTTTCACATCAATTATTTAGAACCGATGTGAAAAAGTTATGAAAATTGATTTTTGACGTCGGTTCTTATATAACCGACCTGAAAAATCAGTTAAAATGGATTTTCCCGTCAGTTATATAATAATCGGCGTGAAAAATCAAATTTCAGAGTTTTTCAGGTCGATTCTAAAAAACCGATGTGAAAAAAGGTGATGTTAAAAATAGTTTTTGTACTCGTTCAAAACATATATTATAATACTATACCCAACCGACTAAAAAATTTGGTTAATATAAAATAATGTGAAACCCCTATATCAAATAAAGAACTTGAAATCATTGAAGCTATAAGGATCATAACTCAAAAAATCGATGATCTGGCCTCTCTACCAACATGAGTTGGCTGAATAAAATATAGATTTAATGTTCCTCTACCCCAGGATCATATCTGAGTCCCATGTTCTACACTGACCTGCTGATACAGATGCTCTTTCCCTAGAATACAACAACCACCACCCTAACTAGTACGGTCAGTGGAACTCTAACAACCTGATTGATTTAGTTTAGCTGACCCCCCACTAGTGGTCTATACTAGTCTAGATCCTCTATCATTTACCATTTATCTAGTGTTATTTTAGAACCTATATACATGTTCCATCCCACCACACACTCAAAACTCTTCTGGTGGTCTGGGACATTTATTGATCATGTTCTCAGCCTGCATCACTAATAGAAGATTATTAAACTACCTACCTAAGATGAAGATCCTCTCCCTTGGCTAATTCGTCCACCACCACCCGATGGTGATTCTCATGAAGAATCTTCCTAATATCATAATTCATACCATTAGACCACATAACTAAAACTATTTATCTTCCAATGGAATATTCCTTTAGGTCCCCCTCAGAAATTATATCTTTATCCACTACATCATAAAATCTCTTTAAATGTAAGATATTTACCTAAGAACTGATATTGATTCTAATTCCATTATTAAATTGTCTTTATATAGAAATATCATCTCCTATCAATGTCAGAGATAAATGTTGTAGGTCTATAAATAGGCCAACACAATCAAACACCATCATACTTCCCTAGGTCAATTGCATTAAATCTTAAGCTTTCCTTTGCATCAAGGTCTTGGGGTAAAAATGCTCAAGGGACATCTCTTGAAAGTCTTTATACAACATAACATCTTTCTACTCAGTCTAAACCTAAATATCCCACCAACACTTTACTAGTCATCAGAATATATATACTTCAAATTTGAACAACCTCTCCAGTTGAGTCTCTAAGTGGTCCAGTATCATCATTATGGACTCAATCCATATCTCATCTCCCTTAGGACCACACTCTTTATAAAATATTGGAGGGCCCTTTAGTTTAAACTCTCTTTTCAAGTCAAACATACTTGGCACATCCCTCCTTGTGTATCTCTCTATAAACTGCTTGAAATAGAAAATGTTTTTACAAAAATACTCTTCCACCATATTACTAAGAACCAACAGGGGTTCTTGTCCCTCTAATGGAGAAGTATTCTCGGTGATTTCCTCATATCACCCAAATAGTAAACATCATTTTGGTGATATATCTTTATAATTCCAAACAAACATCTAAAAATACATCACAAATAGTTTTCAAAATTTACACAAAATAATGCTTACACCTATTCATAAACAAAATACTCTGCATACACTATCCCAATTGGTAAAATCACACCCCATCACTACCCTCAACCATCCATATCCCAGGCCATGATTAACATGGGTAAACCAAACTTAAATAATATAAACTTTTCATTTGACACTATTTCAACCATTCAACTTTAAAACAATTTAAAACTTTTTCACTTGGATTCCCTTTAAATCATTTTAATTTATCTCTTTTCAACTTCAAAAAATTTCCATTTTTTTATTATTCAACTTTTTTAAACCATAATAAAACAAAAATATAATCTTAATTTTACCATATCCCACCATAAATTAATTTTCTATGAGTTCCAAACATGATGAATTCCACATAAATCACGAGTTACTAAAATTATGCATGCATATACAAACCTCATTCCATTCCAGGTCTGAAATAAAACCTTAAGAAATATTAACATTACACAACAAGTGCATCAATCAAGTAGAAATAAAATCCAACTGTAATAGAAAATATCTAGAAAAAAATTACCACATTGGGTACTTGGGATTCCCCCCACACATGGGATAGATACTCCCATGCACACGATAATTTACAAGGCCCAACACCACCTAGTATCACGGATAAATTTACTAAATATTAAAACAATAGACAATAAATCCAACTTTGACACCACTTTATAACACCCTAGGTCGAGTTCCACTATAACCGGTTCCTTGAACTGGTTCACCACATGATCTCAAGTGATCCTACCCATACACTAGAGGCTATTGACTAGTAGATAGGGTCTAATAAAACATCTGGCAAGACTATAACCACTTTACATGAGAAAACCAATAGTGTAAACCACCAAGAATAGAAATATTAAATAATAAAAACAAATATCTCATACAACATTCCTAAACAGGAAGTACCAAAAATAAAAGTAGTAATAATTTCATATCATTATAGTCTAAGGTGACATAAAAAACCCAAAAATAAAGATACAAAGGAAAATCCCCAAAATGTTCCCAACATCATGTTTTCCCCCTCATCTTTGCACTATCTAAACTCCCATATCAACCACATATAATAGGGCCTTTTCCCATGTCCAAACATGCGACCATGAAGTCTGCTCAAGTACCTAAGGGAGGACCAAGTAGGGTGTGAGTATAACTTAGTAGTGCACCAGTAATGGTGTCTACAACAATATACATTCACGAATAGTGTATAAAAAATTATAGTTAACAAAAAAAGCATGATTAACCATGTCCCGTTATTTAACAATATTTAAATTAGCCCCATTTATTCTTAATACCAATTGATACCCATACCCATCAAACCTACCTTGTCCCATGCCCATCGACTGAACCATAATTCAAAGGGGTCATAGGTCAACATATTAGGTGAATAAATCCATGTATCTAGTAGAAATTTGGAATTCCATGTTTGACCATCCCAACCACAACATGGAACTCCATTTCCATACCCTTGATGTTAGGAGAATCAATCCAAACTCTAAAAGCTTACTATCTGTAGGGGTTCTTGGAGCATCGATATGGACTTCACAAGGGAGAGAATCATCATTCTAATATCCCACTAGTCAGTAGTCAAATTTTTAAAGGTTAACATTAATGAACACTTATTACAGATTAACAATAAGGGCGCGCCTTTCTATTTTATCACATTTCCAAGATTCATTACATTAATTATGTTCTCACTTCCCATAGTAATGCCATTTCACCATTTAGGCATATTACAACCATTTTCACCACTTTAATTATATTTAACCACAAGGACTATCCTTTTTAACCATTATTCACATTTACCCCTTTATATGACATAGCTCATTTAACTCATTCAAGTAAATAAAAACACCACTTTATTCCATGTGAACATGATAAACCAGGTTTAAATTTGTTTAATCTCACAAACCCTTCAATTAACTATTTAATAAATCAATGTTCATGTTCAAGGGAGTGGAACACCACATGGGGGGCCTTAGCCCTGGTCTACTCATACTCAAGAGACCTAATGAGGATCATGAGGGGTCCAACACATAAATTTAACACCCAATCCCTTATTTCCATCTAAGGAAATAAAATTAATAATATAATGATACCAAAAGAACAACTAAATTCTCATGAATATTCCTAAAGGCTATGGGTTATAACTTATATACCACCTACCTCATGTTTAAAGAAAAGTAACCACTTAAACTCAAAACATGATTGAAGATCAAACAACCCTCGAATACATAGAATATAATCTACTATAAAATAAGGGTTTAGAGGATTTAAACGAAGAAGAAACAACAAACCATGGTTCTTCCATAAAATAGAAGGAAAATGCGTGATAGACTAACTCAGAGCTTCAATTTCTACCCAATAATGCATTAAAAACCCAATATTGAAGGAGAATATTCATTTTAGGAGGAGGGATCCCTTGGTTCATCACCCTAGCTGATGGAGGTGTAAGGAGGAGAAAAACCATATAAGAACTCATAAACCCCTAGAGGGAAAGATGGAAAATTATTTATTTTAAATGTGGTTCATAGTTTGGTTTCATGGTTGTCCATACCATATCTCATTCATGTTCCAACCTTTTTCCAAGTGGGGGTATGGGTTACACAGTCTCCTAGGAACCCCACATGATTTTACAAACCATATAGAGGCCATTCATTTAGCTCTTTAGAATACCTCATGGTTTCCAAGATCCCCTTACATGGTTTGTCAACCATGCACCCTCCTCCCACTGGGTTTATAGTTAAGGAACACGGTTAGAACTAACCATGTTCTAACTGTGAACCTTACGTATGATAGCCAGTTTTCTTCCTCTTTCATGCCTCGAACCCCAGGATACCCCCATGTTGTCTGATATTATAAAAAAATAATTATCCTTTTAAAGGGAGTTAACTCAAAATTCAAATAAGAAAATACCACCTTGAAAGGTCAAGACCATATAGTTCATATGGTTGTGCATGTTCGTTTTTTTCTAGTAGGGTTATTTCTCACTAATTAGAGGCGAAAGTTGATTATTAAGAAATAAAACATAAAAAGACAAGTTCACTGATTTACCCTCTCCCCTCACAGTGATAACATAAATCCTGAGGATCATTTCAATTGGTATTGTATCCAAAGATTCATTTATTTACTATTTATTGAAGTTTTAAGAAAATGAATCTTTCTATGGATTTTTATAACTATATCAATAGAAATGGGATTCCTATATTTGATGGAAAAAACTATCATATCAGGAAGGATAAAATGTTACCTTGTCCTATATAAATTATCTATGAAGTTATTAAAGTTTTTACGGATGATTTTCCTCCTCTTGCTAAGGGTGTTTCCTTAATAGTTGATGATAAGAAGAATTTGGAGGATGATGTAAATGCTAGGATTGCAATACTTTCCTCACTCTTTAAAAGTGAATTTACGAGGTTTAAATGTATTGGAATAGCTAAAATAATCCATGTAATGTTGAATAAGATATATAAAGGAAACATGAAAGTAAATAAAGTGAAGTTATAGATCTGGATATTTAAGTATGGTGATCTTAAAATGGGAAAATATGAATATGTTGGGGACTTATTTACTAAAGTTAATTACATTTTAAGCACCATAATATGATTTGGTGAGAATTTTTAAGATTCATATATTGTTGAAAATATTTTTGGAATTATTTCAAAAAAAATATGATTCCAAGGTATCATAATTAGAATATGGAGATCCTAAAACTATATCTATTAATGTTATTTATAACACTACAATCATAATAAATGATAGGATAAAAGGTTATGAAGAATAAATAAAAATTTCATTGATATATTTCATTCAAAGTTATTACGAAATGAAAATCAAAAAAATTTCATGAGGAAGAATCTAGTGACACAGGTACTGAAGATGAGGTATATAAAAAATTGATAAATTTATGTCTTTTTTCTAAAAGGGAGAAAAGTGGAAAATATATTACAAAGGAAAGTTATGATGGAAGTTCTTTAGTTTATGATCTACTGTAAATATCATAAAACAATTTCCCTTGGAAAAGGAAGAAGAATAAAGTTATGTTGCAGATGGAATTTCATGAAGATCCCTCAAGAAGAAGGTATAAAAATCAAAGTCTTATTTAATGGAAAAGTATAATAGGTTATCCAAATATAAAAGGATAAATTTTCCATCACAATTCGAGGAAAATGATGATATTGAAGTTGAAGATGAAAACTTTAGTTATGATGTTACTAGAAAATTACTTATTGAAAAATTGAAGGTTGAAAAATTAACCAGTGATGTAATTAGTAACTATAAATAAGAATAAGAGGAGTATCTGATAATGTATATAATTAAAATAGAGTTGATTTAATTTCTCTAAAATATTATTAAACTTGAATGAGAGAAAAAAAATTTAAAGAAAGATTATCCTTCGGAAACCAAATAAGAATCTTTTATTGAAGAGAAAACCATGTTACTAAAATTGATTGGTGATATAAATAAGTTTCTTGATAAAGTGAAAAACATCAACATCATACTTGAAGAAAATATAAAGGAGACGGATAAAGAATTTTATCTTGTTAAATAAAATATTTTTCAAGATAAATGAGGATTTTTTTTTCAAAACCTAGTTTTTCTAGTTGGTGTATTTTTTAAGATATTTAATCTTCTAAAGGATAAAATAAAGTAATCCTTAGGGTTGAAAAACTAGGTTGAAGATGTTCAAAAGAAAAATTAAGTCAATTAAATACTGTATGTATTCAAAAAAATGTAGAGTTAAAATATTGAAATTTCTAATGTTTCTAAGACTGAAACAAAAGATTGTATAATTTGAGACTTTTTTAAGGATGAAATGAAATCCAAGGAGAAGAAGAAAATTTCAAGAGGATACTATAACTTTGTTACTTAATAATGTGACAAAGTGTATGATAAGAAAGATGATGGATAAAAGGTAAAAAACTATGAACAACATGTAATTTACAGAGGAAAATATGTTTTCTATGGATATTATTAGTAGTTTATTGGACTTGGGTACACAATGAAGATGTGGTGGTTTAATAATTAACACTATAATTAATCTAGGAGGAACTAAAGGTAATGTTTGAGGGTGTTTCAACACAATAATAATAGACAACATGAGAATGTTAGTTTAAATATTTAAAATATATTCCAACCTTTTTATTTTTTTATGAAAAATGTGATCAACCAAAACATCTAGCTAAAGTATTTATTGTTACATTACCAGAAAACAAATTTATATAAAAATATCAAAAGATATATGGGAAGTAAGAAAATGTAAAGGAAAATTCATTAGTTTTTGAAACTGATCTAAAATCTACAAAACAAGAATAACCTTGAATATTCGATAGTGGGTGTTCTTCATATAAGACTAGATATTTGATGTTCTTGAAATTTTTTAATGATTAAAAATAATGAAAAGTGATGTTTTAAAATTATGAGTCCCTCAAAATCAAGAGTGTTGAATCTACTATAATTAGAAAAGAAAAGTTAAAATCCAAAAGTGCCTTATTTATTAATGGACTGAAATACAACTTTTTAAATGTTTCATAAAGCTATGTTGAATTAAACTAAGATATTTTCAGAAGATATGATTTTTTTTCAAAATACATAAATATGGTAAAGATAGTGTAATGAAACAAGGTAAACTTGTTTCAAGTAGGTGATGTGCAGAGTTTATGCTATCTAAGTGTGGCAGAATAAAATTAGCTATGGAATATGAAATTGGGGAATATTTTTAAGAGAAATGTGTGCAAGATAGAAAAGAGATAAATTATTTTTGGTATTTATAACATGATAAGAAGAATAGACTGGTGTTGTCCCATATGTCAGGAAGGGAATATTACGATCTCGGTACATAAGAAAGTTTAGAAAAATTCAACACATCCCTTGAAGCTTATTCATTGTGATATAATTGGGCCCATGAGAAATAAATAAAAAAATATAAACTAAATTTATTTCCTCTATTAATAATTTTACACATATTACATGTATTATGTTTTTGATACATAGGTTAGAGGATATCAAAATCTTTAAGAGTTTCAACTAAAATGATAAAAAATTGTAGATATTATGAAAAGAATATTCGGAATGATAATGGTGTTGAATAAAAAATTGGTAATTTTAGGGACTATTTTCAAAAGAGATACATTTTTCATGAATTTTGTGAACAATTAACACCACATTAGAATGGTGTTGCTGATAGAATAAGTAGAAGTTTAGTAGAAATGGGATGAACTATATTGATTGAACATGACACTTCTCAATTATTTTATATAAAATGTATTGGATAATTAGTTCATATTTAGAATTGATGTTTGTAAGAACCCGGATCTTCTTTTCATGTATGTTTTTCCTTTTTCTGGATTTTTTGAGAAAAATCAACTTTTTGGAAATTTTTGAAGTACACGCCGTGTACTTTCTGAGTACACGCCGTGTACTCTCTTTTCTACTCAAAGTCGTGTGCTTGCCATGTCCGGGGCACACACACAGTGTGTAAGGGTGAGGTGGAGGCTGGTTAATTCGGAGTACGGAAAACTGAAGTACACGCTGTGTAATCAAGAAGTACATGTTGTGTACTTTCATTTTTTTTCATTAAACGGACCGGGGTCGTGCCTCATCACGATATTTTTCTTCTTCTAGGTCAGTTTCGACTGAGAGCGACCCGTATAGTCGAATCTTCTCCAAGATCCCGCCTCTCCGTCTGACCTCCGTTCCAGCCGCCATCGATTGCGTTGGAATCACAGCTGTAAGTTCTTCCTTCTTCTTGAGCCTTGTTTCTTGATTCCTCCATGTTTTAATGTTATCAAAGTTTGAGTGTTTTGTGCGTTTTCTCAGATATTCGTCATTCTAAGAGGAATCTGTCATCGAGGTTCACGTATATCGATCTCCTAGGATCGAGGTAGGTGGTTTGTTCCTTTTCGTAGAACGTATGTGAATATTTTGTGCAAATTAAACCAATTCCCTCGAATTGGGAATTGGGGGTTTCCTGTTTTTTCCCTGCTGTTTGCCTGATTTTCTTGATTGCTTTAGTAGAGGTTATTGCTTGTGAGTATAGTAATTTATTTTGTGCTTAGGTTTCTTTGATATGATTGTTTTTCCTGTTGGGTGTTTTTCTAGTTTCCATACATTGTTGTAGGATAGTGGAACTGTCTCTTTGATATGCTGTTGAGCCTTAGTTTATAGCCAAGTAGTTCTTGAGGTTTACTTGGACGATGCATGCACACTAAGCATGTTTTACTTTTCCACACAGGACTGTGAGAGCCTAGTGTAGTTGACCATAGGGATAATTGACGCAAGGGCTTCTCCAGAGTGTCTTTTAATACGATGCAAGACTACAAGGGGAATTGACGACGAGTGCTTCCTCATAGAGTCTGTAGTACCTCAATGCAGGCCACAGGGGGAATGAGACGTTGAGTGCTTCCCTAGAGAGCCTTTCATACGATACGAGACTATAGGGGGAATTGACGGTGAGTGCTTCCCCAGAGAGTCTACTTTTTTGCTGAACCAGAGGGGTGAGACTATGTGTGCCTCCCTGAGGGTTGATAGTGCTTTGTAGGTTGAACCATAGGGGTTAGGCTGTGAGAGCTACCCATAGGGTTACCTGTTTACTCTTTGTTTTGGCTGTTACTTGTGTACTTTACATGTTAGAACTGTGGATTGTAGCTTCTTGTGCTATCCTATTTACTGCTTCTTGTTTTATTACTGCCATGTATTCATTGACTGTTAGGCATAGATCTTTGGGTGATTACCTACTGGGATTGTATCTCACACCCTGTTTGGGCCTTGTTTTTGGGCCCAAATAGACTATGTTGCTACAAGTATAGATAAGGGAAAGAGCCCTTCTTCTTTAGGTTCTTGATTGCATAGGAGATGGAGAGCATGGGACCGAGTCGTGGCGCGCGATGCTGAGGAGTCTACTTTGTTTTCTTTTTCACTTGGTTTCAGTTGTATTTCATCACATTGTTGTGTTTTCTGCTTTCCTTAGATACTTGTACCTGCTGCATCATTATCATCATTACTATATGTATTCATTGCTTCCACTGTTTGGTTTTAGTTGTTATGTATGTTGTTATTGATTCCGCTCTTGATTGTTGTCTTCCTTACCTTGTATACTTTACCTAATGAGGGAATAGTTTCCCCATTGACTCACCAAGGCATTCGCTACTAGTCGGAGGCCTCTGGTGTTTGGGGAAACATGATTGAGGTCATGTGGCGCACCGGGTACGGGGAATCAGCTGCCACTCACTACTGGCCTCATGAACTGCCTGAATTTGAGTTCTTCTGCTCAATGCATCTTCCACGGTGTTGCCCTTTCCCGACGTATAGGCAAGCTCAAAATCAAAAGACTGAAGATACTCGACCCACCTGCGCTGCCTCAGATTCAGATCACGCTGAGTGAAGATATACTTGAGACTGTTGTGGTCAGTGAAGACCAAAAAGTGCTCTCCCAGAAGATGGTGTCTCCAACAGTGTAAGGCATGAACAACAGCTGCCAACTCCAGATCGTGGGTTGGGTAGTTCCTCTCATGTGGCCTCAACTGCCGAGACCAATACGCAACGACTTCATCTCCCTGCATAAGTACAGCTCCTAGCCCGATACCTGAAGCATCACAATAGACTATATAGTTCTTGCCTGGCTCTGGAAAGACTAATATCGGTGCCGACGTCAACCTTCCTTTCATCTCCTGAAAGGCTGACTCACAAGAATCTGACCATAAGAACTTTGCCACCTTCTTGGTCAGACCTGTCAAAGGTGCTGCTAGATGTTAAATGTCTTTAATGAAGCATCGGTAGTATCTAGCCAGCCCTAGGAAGCTCCATACCTCAAAGACATTCTTCAGATGCTCCCAGGAAACTAAATCTCTCACTTTCTCTGGGTCCACTGATACTCCTGCCTCTAAGATGACGTGACCCAAGAAGTGAATCTGATCCATACAGAAGTGGCACTTTGAGAGTTTAGCATCAATACGATGCTCTTAGTTTAATCAGAACGATCTCAAGATGTGTGGCATGGTCGTGTCGAGTGTGAGAGTACACCAAGATATCGTCCACAGAGACCACGATGAAGGAGTCCAAGTAAGAATGGAAAACTCGGTTCATCAGTGCCATGAAAATTGCAAGTGCGTTCGTGAGACCGAACGACATGACTATATACTCGTAAAGATCGTACCTACTCCTGAAGGCTTTTAGAGGTATATCTGATGTTCTAACGCACAACTGATGATAACTGGACCTCAAGTCGATCTTCGAGAATAACCGGGCTCCTCGAAGCTGATCAAAGAGGTTATCAATCCTCAGCAAGGGGTATCGGTTCTTGACCGTCAACTGGTTCAGCTTCCGATAATCAACACAAAGCCGAAGGGTACCATCTGCCTTCTTCACAAACAGAACAGGAGAAACCCAAGGAGAAGTACTGGGTCAGATGAATCCTCTAGCTTTTATATCCTCAAACTGCTTCTTGAGGTCCTGCAACTCAGGTGTGGCCATCCTATAGGGAGGAATGGACACCGGTGCCGCTCCTGGCACGAGCTCAATAGAGAAGTCTACCTCACGCTCCGGATTCAAACCCGAAAATTCCTCTGGAAAGACATCCCTGAATCGATCCACCACTGGATAAAAGTACAACTGTAGAGTCCCCTGATCATCCAGATAAAGACTAGCAATCTGGGCCATCACTCCTCCTAGACCAAGATGCTCGAGTCCCGCCTGACTTTCTCGAACATCCCATTCACCTCTATGAAGAAAAGATTCACCCTTATGATGGATGGAGGTAGGAGAGGCAGCTTTGGTGGGACCTTGTCTTACACAAGAGACTTCAGAGTAGATAGAGCCGATTCGGAAGAGGATGGCTACAACACAGTCTCGACATAAGTCTTATGCTGATTAGTAGAGACGACCTCTGGAGTTCGAGGTCGGAGATCAGGTTTTCCTACGTGTCGCACCGAGGTTGGGACACAAAAGGATTCAGAGACAGGGTAAGCTTTCACAGTGGTACGTCGAGCCGTTTGAGGTCTTGGAGAGAGTTATACCGGTCACCTATCGGTTTCATCTACCTTAGCGGTATCGGGCCATGCACGACGTCTTCCACGTCTCTCAACTTTGACGTTACTTTTCAGACCCATGTCATGTATTTCAGCCTAAGGAAGTTGAGCTTGAAGCGGATGCATCGTTCAAGGAGCATCCTATTCGGATTGTTGATCGTAGTATGAAGGTCCTCCGTGGGTGGTTTGTTGCTCTGGTACGAGTGCTATGGCTGCAAGGGAGAGTACAGGAAGAGACCTGGGAGAGGGAGAGCAATGTATGATCGCAGTGGCCGGAGCTGTTCGAGGTTTCTCCTTCTCTGCCTCATTAGGGAAATTTAGGGACAAATTTCTTTAAGGGGGAAGTTTTTAAGAACCCGAATCTTCTTTTCAGGTACGTTTTCCTTTTTTTGGAGTTTTTGAGAAAAATGAACTTTCTGGAAATTTTTGAAGTACACGCCATGTACTCCCATTTCCGCTCAAAGCCGTGTGCTAGCCGTGTCTGGGGCACACACACGGTGTGTAAGGGTGAGGTGGAGGCTGGTTAATTTGGAGTACGGAAAACTTAAGTACACACCGTGTACTCAATAAGTACACGTCGTGTACATTTTTTTTCATTAAACAGGCCGAGGTCATGCCTCATTGCGATATTTGTCTTCTTCTAGGTCTGGTTCAACCGAGAGCGACCCGTACGACCGAATCTTCCCCAAGATCCCGACTCTCTGTCCGACCTCCATTCCATCCACCGTCGATTGCGTTGGAATCGCAGCGGTAAGTTCTTTCTTCTTCTTGAGCCTTGTTTCTTGATTCCTCCTCGTTTCTAAGTTATCGAAGGTTGAGCGTTTTGTGCATTTTCTCAGATATTCATCATTCTAAGAGGAATTTTTCGTTGAGGTTCACATAAATCGATCTCCTAGGATCGAGGTAGGTGGTTTGTGCCTTTCCGTATAATGTCTGTGAATATTTTGTGCAAATTCCACAAATTCCCTTGAACGAGGAATTGGGGGTTTCCTTTTTTTTCCCTTCTGTTTTCCTGCTTTTCTTGATTGCTTTAGTAGAGGTTATTTCTTGTGAGTAGAGTTATTTATTTTGTGCTCAGGTTGCTTTGTCGTTCTTGTTTTTCCTATTGGGAGTTTTTCCAGTTTCCATACCTTGTTGTAGGATAGTGTAACTATCTCTTTGATATACTGATGATCCTTAGTTGATATCCAAGTAGTTCTTGAGGTTTACTTGGACGATTCACACGTGCTGAGCATGTTTTACATTTCCACACAGGACTGTGAGAGCCTAGTGTAGTAGACCATAGAGAGAATTGATGCAAGGGCTTCTCCAGAGTGTCTTTTAATACGATGTGAGACCACGAGTGGAATTGATGATGAGTGCTTCCTCAAAGAGTCTATAGTACCTTGACGTGGTCCACATGGGGAATGAGACGTTGAGTGATTCCCCAGAGAGCCTTTAGTACGATACGAGACTATAGGGGGAATTGACAGTGAGTACTTCCCCAAAGAGTCTACTTTTTAGCTGAACCAGAGGGGTGAGACTGTGTGTGGATCGCTGAGGGTTGTTAGTGCTTTGTAGGTTGAACCAAAGGGGTTAGGCTGTGAGAGATACCTGGAGGCTTACCCGTTTACTCCTTGTTTTGGATGTTACTTTTGTACTTTACATGTTAGAACTGTGGATTGTAGCTTCTTGTGCTATCCTGTTTACTGCTTCTTGTTTTATTACTGCCATATATTTATTGACTGTTAGACATAAATATTTGGGTGATTGCCTACTGGGATTGTATATCACACCCTGTTTGGGCCATGTTTTTGGGTGAAAACAGAATACGTTGCTACAGGTATAGATAAGGGCAAGAGCCCTTCTACTTCAGGTCCTTGATTGCACTGGAGCTGGAGAGCATGGGACCGAGCCGTGGTGCACGATGATGAGGAGTCTAATTTGTTTTCTTTTGCACTCGGTTTCAGTTGTATTTCATCATGTTGTTGTGTTTCCTTCTTTCCTTAGATACTTGTACCTGCTGCATCATTATCATCATTACTATATGTATTCATTTCTTCCGTTGTTTGGTTTCTTTTGTTATGTAAGTTGTTATTGCTTCCACTCTTGATTTTTGTCTTCCTTACCTTGTATACTTTACCGAATGAAGGCATAGTTTCCCCACTGACTCACCAAGGACCTCGCTGCTAGTCGGTAGCCTCTGGCGTTTGGGGAAATGTGCTTGAGGTCATGTGGCGCACCGGGTACAGGGCACCAGAGGAGGGGATCCAGATTTGGGTCGTTACAATGTTTCTATAGTAAAAACTCTGATATGAATCCTTATTAGATGTATTATAATGAAAAATCAAGTTTGAAATACCTGAAGTTGTTTGGAAGTCCCATACGTTATCAAAGTCAAATGTGAAAATCTTGGGATGTTTGATCAAAGTGGCATTGAGAGAATATCTCTTGGATAACTAACTAATAGTACAGGATACTGATTCTATAATAAATAAATAGGGAATATTATTGACTTTATAGTTTCTAAAGTGTTGGAACATTCTAATAGAAATTTCTTAAAGATAGCTGTATATGTAAATGAATGTGAAGATGGGGTTTTTATATTTAAACAACCTAAAAAAATTTCTTACAAGAGCAGTTCTATTGAAACCAAACATGATGAAGATATGGATTAAAATATTTCTAGTGAAGATGAATAATATTTTCCTAGTGTGAGAAAATATGTGGTGATCTAAAATATATTTTTTGATGAAGGGAAATAAGATCAAACAAGAAGAACATTGAGGTTAGTTTCTCATAATTCCTTAAATTCATAGGTTTATCCAAAAGATGTTAAAGAATATTTAGAGCATCAAGAGTGGATCGATTCCATGAATGAATATATGGATTATATCAATAATAATGATACATGTTAATTTGTACCCAAACCATAAAATAAGCATGTGATCGGAACAAAATATATATTTTTGATACAAGTTGAATGAGGATGGTGAAGTGATAAGTAAAAAGACATGACTATTTAGTAAAGGTTACTCAAAAATTTAAGGAATTGATTTTGATGATACCTTTTCTCCAATAAAATGATTGAAAATATCAAAATATTTCTTAATATTAATTCACAAAATGATATAATATCTTTCATATGGTTGTCAAATAATCCTTTATTAATAGAGGGATCAATGAAGATGTTACTATTGAACAACTATGGGGCTTCATTCTTAGTAAAGATGAAGCCTATGTGTTCAAGTGAAAAAAGGATTTTTATGGGTTGAAGTAAGATCTGAGATATTTGTATTTTAACTAGATGCATACTTAAGGAAGTTGAGTTTCAATAAAGTAAAAGATGATATTAACCTCTATATAAAACAAAATCAAGAGGTTTACCTTATTACAATTTTCAATATTGATGACATTATATTCACATATAATTATGAATAAATGTTTGAAATTTTTGAAAAGAAGATTAATATGTTATTTGAAATTTCTATAATGGGATAAATGAGATATGTTGTTGGATTACAAATATCTCAAAAGAAGAAATACATTTTACTATTCCAAGAGAAGTATGCTAAGGAAATTCTAAAAAAGTTTGGTATGGATGATTAAAAACCTATTTTGACACCCATTTCAGTGGGAAAAAAAGATAGAAAAAGATGGGAAAATAAAGGAGGTTTATCCTAAAGAATTTAGAATGTTGATTATAATCCTATTATATCTAATGAATTTATGGCTAGATGTTGTTTATGATGATACATTGTGTTCTAGGTATCAAAGTGCACCAAAGGAATCCCATTTTATTGCTGGAAAAATAATTCCTAGATATATAAAAGGCATAATTTATTTTGGAATAAATTGTAGTAGTATTAGAAATATCTATATGTTTGGTTATACATATTCAGATTAAGTAGGTTGTGTTTTTGACAGAATATCCACATATGAATTATTTTTCTTCTTGCGAGAAGTATTTGTGAGTTGGAATAAAAATAATTAGTTACTCTCACCACTATATAAACTGAGTATGTATATTATAATCAATATTTAACACAACTAATGTAGATGAAGACATAGTTGGAATATTTTTTTGTTGATGTGAAATTTCCCCTTTTCTTGGGTTATGATAATCAAAGTGCTATAAATATCATTAATAATCAGTGAAACATTATCAATGAAAAAAATATATATTAAATATCACTTCATCAATGAGTATGTGGAAATAAATGAACTAAACCTAGAGTTTGTTTATATAATGGATAATGTTTATGATATATTTACTAAATCATTTCCAAAGGAAACATTTCATAAGCTGAGGATGATCATGGGTGTACATCCTCACTCTCTTCAAGGATAAGGTATGTGATATACATCCCCTATATCATATTGTATTTGGATAGTGTTATCAAAGTGGTAGAAAGGATTTAAAATAAACCCATCCATTAGTATTCTATTAATCTTTTTAAGTAAGAGCATATATTTAAGAGGAATTTTTAAAAGGGGTAAGTTTATATTTCAATATGTATAAACCTATTTATAATTTTGTTGAAGTGGATAAAATATTTTTTTCTTATATGTTGAAATTTATTCATGAAAGAAGATATATTTTAGATTTTATTTTATGAAAAAGTGGGAATGGAATAAGTTTAAGAATTTTTTTTAAACAACTACTTAAGGATAACATGGTATTATTGTTAAATGATTTTTGTTTGCTACAATGAGTTCACTCATGTAGGCTTAGAATTATTGGAAAATCGATCCATTTATCGAGTTATAAAATTTTAGTGATTAGTGTTCTTTTGTTGATGAGAAAATACAAATGGGTTGATTTTTTAGGTTGATCTATTTTGAGGTGTTTTGAAAAAGCTAGAGGTTTCCAGATGAAGCTGGTTTGGCTAAAAAAAGATAGATTAAAGTGTTTTATTTTATTTAACATAAAAAATATTAATGTTTTTGAGAATATAAATTAGTTAGCATTATTGAATTACAAAAGTGATAAGATAGAGTCCAATAGATGAATGATAAAAGACAGATTTCATCAGTATAAGAACATTGGTTAGAGTGTGGCACAAAGTATTTATCCAAGAATTCTTACAAGTTCTTCCAGAACAAATGTTCAATGAAGTTTAAAATAGTTGAGGATTTTTTGATCCTAAAGTTATAAACTTAATGAGTACTGAAAAATATCATTATCCAAGATAGTGTACAAAAGGATGAGTTTGTGGTATGAAGTTTTGTTTGAATTTTACCAGACTGATGATATCAGACAAAGGTTTATCTAAGAAAATTTCAATGTTTGACCTTTATGAAGTAATAGAGTTTTATCAGTAAAAAGTGTTTTTGTTCAGAATTTTATGAATCCTAGTGATTATAAGAATATTTTTTAATGTTTTTAGGTTGCTTTGAATAGAGTTGGATAAAAAAAAGAGTTATATAAAGTCTAATAGATAGACCTATAAAAAGATCATGATATAAAGTGATGAAGTTAGAGTATATGAAGTTTAGATGATCAAAACTGTGTATGTTCATTGGGTATATGGTTTTGGGTAGGTTCATTAGATGAGTAATCTCAAAGTCATCAGAACGATTTCATTAGATAGACCTTTCGAGGATTCATTAGACATAGAAATGATTATGGAAGATCGAGATGAAAAGGTTTTTTATGGAGCTCTATAAAATCATTAGAAAAAATGATTCTAAATAAAGTTCATCAAATAAAGTCTTCATAGAGAAGGTAAAAAATTGAAATTTTCTAAATCTATCCATTATATGTAGGAAGGTTCTTGAAAAGTATTTTAATATGTTCCTACGAAGGTATAAAGGAACACCTGATGCAGTTATACCAGATGGATGGTCCAAATATATTTTATGAAGTTTTCATAAAGTTATAAATGTGATGAAAATGTGATATAAATTAAATGTTTAAATAATCAAGATGGAAGGATCATGATTATCCCCATGATCTAAGGATGTTTGAAGAGGTTTATTGACATTTAGTCTTAAGGAAAGTTCCTATCTTTTAGGAAGTCTGAAGTTTTTCAATTGAATAAAGTGTGAGTGAGATGTTCAATGTTTGAGAAAGATATTTGAATTTAAATCTTACACTTTTACAAATTTTTTAGAGACATGTTGAATATATAAAGGGGTTTTGTGTGTCGAGGTGGGTGTGTAGAGATTATTGAAGTATGGTGAAGTGTTGTGGAAGTGAATAATTGATTAGATGAATAAAGTTTAGAAGCATCAGTTTGAAGAATACTAGACATACTTTCCTATCAGTTTGTATTAGAGAAACAATGTGAAAAGGTGATAAAATAAAATAGGACATAGTTGGTATCATGAATGGTGTGTACAGATGATCAGTAAAATAGGTTGTAGAAGTAATTATACAAAAAGGGGTTAAAAATGAGTTTCATCGAACCAAGTATATTGTACGAAGAGGTGATCAGACAAAAAATTTATTACTTAAATCTTGGATAAATTTATTACTAATTTCTATGAAAATAAGTGAAGAGGAATTAGAAGAACTTGTAATAAAGAAAGTTTGAATAGTTCAAGTGGCACATTGAATACTTGGAATCATGTTGGTGAAGCTTATTATTATTATTACAAAACATTGTTATATCATTATTCTATGCAAGGAGTATATGAACCGTTGATTGACTCTAGTGTTATGAAAGTGAAAGGATATTACCTACCTATTTTAACCACCAAAAGGATTATTTTCTAGTGTTTTTTTGGTCTTCTATTACTTAAAAACCATCCTAAGGAATATCTACCATTATTGAGCAGTGAATATTGTAAATACCTATGTTTCTATGGTTGTACTTTTTCATTGTTTTCTATCATGGTTATTTCTCCCTAATTATTGGTGAAGGTTGTTTATTAACAAAAACAAAAAAGATAAGATCAAATATCACACAGATCTAGATTGATCATTTCACTTATTATTGATACCACTCATTACTTTGACTAGTTATTTGTTTCATGTTCAATCTATTTAATTTATTAATGGGATTTAAATACATAGATAAGTCATTTCATATTTCTGGTTAGGTTCTATGATGTGGTTATTTGGATTCATAGGGTGAAATTGTTCCCAAGGCATACACTCTAAAAATCAATACACTAGTTTCTAACCCGTTATGATCAAGAATTCCCTATAGGCCCAGTGGTGAATCTGGTTTGGTTTTCCAAGACTAGTTTTTTATACAAACCCATTTATGGAAAACTTCTTAGGTTTAAAATTTCCTTTAGGAAAGAATCTCATATAATCAACATATCCAGAAATGACCATGTAATAATTTATAACACTCAAGGACTCACTATATGTCTAATAATTCTCCCAAGACATTCCTCACATAAAGAAACCAACTCATAGTTCCATATTAGGTCACTCACAGACACTTAATTGTTCTTAAAATCCATAAAAGTCATTCATAACCATATGAATATGTAATATTACAAACTACCTATCTCAAATTCATATTTTTACCCTTAATCATGCTCATTATATCCTTAACCAAGCTTACCTAATCCCATATCATCCTTCAACCACATCTATAAAGAAATATATACTTTAAGATTCAACATTAATCATTTATATAACATTTATAATTAACTAAAAAATTTATATTAAATCAATACAATTAGGTAGAATCAATAAATACCTCATTTGGTGATGTTTCCTCACTGAAACCTCAAGAAACGAGGTGCATATCAATCCCAATACACCTCGAGTATGCTATCGACAAAAGACCCAACACCCAATATTATTTCATTAATTAAAACTATCCCAACTTGATGAAAATATAATATAAATTAGGGAAGTGATATTCCTCAAGTTAAATGATACACAACTATGCATGTTCATATTCTTGAGGCCTCTTTTAACACCCACCATTTCAAGAACACTTGAGTCGATATAATCCCACTATGATTCATTGTATTCTCCATAAAAATCCTAAATTATGTACTTTCCAAATCAATAGAATAGTGATATGAGAACAAAGGAGAAATAAAGAGCAGGAAAACTCACCTCAATCCATGAGAAAATCTACCTAGGATTCCATGGATCCAATGAGTAAGACGAGGGGAAAGGGGAGAAAGGGATGGTGATTCCCCCTACCCATAAACCATCCTAAATGAAGAACCAATGAGTTGGTTTTAAAATAAAAGTGAAAGAATTACCATTTTGACCCTCTTAAAAAAACAGAACAAGGTTTATACCGAGTAATCATTACACCAACATCGACCACCCGATGGCCCCATCAATGGGTCACCCTATCAAGAAATCCCATTAGGTATCCTATACGAACCTACTAGGTACTCAGTGGCTAACTTTAGCCACCATCCTATGTGTTTCTACTCCTAATACCCTAAATTCCAATACACACCTCTAATTACTAATCTACCACCCTAGAAACATCCTTGATATCTTTTAAAACACATCTATACATTCCAATTCATTACTAGAAATGGAAAATTAAAAACAAACCTTCTTTCACTCTCATTTGAACCTAGATTTTCTGAAAATCTATCAACACTCACTAGCATGTGTTGTTACAACCTTATAATATCTTATCTATTGATTTTGGTGGTTTGGATTCTCCCTTTAATGATTTTTTATGTATGATATATAGTGGAGGTTCATGAAGGTTGGTTTCTCATTTTCACACACATTTCATCTTAAGGTAAAGTTTCTAGTGAGTTTATTTAGTTGTTTGGGTATAATTAGATTAAATTAATGATCAATTCAGGTCTAGTATTTTAGGATTTTATATCACCCACAAAGCATAGTTAGTTCCCCACAGGTTAGACCAGTTTAGAATTTATAAGAAAAAAACTAAAGATCACTAAATTTACTAAAACAAATTATAAGATATGCGAGAACTGAAGTAGAACCTACAGAGACAAGGGAAAAAGAATAATTTAATTCATTATTTAAGACACACTAACTATGATTGAAAATAAATTTACATTCACTTGAATTTTGAATAATGATTATGAATTTTGAAGATGAGAATTACATGTAGTTTTATTTTTAGGTTTATAGAGTATATAAAATAAATAAATTAATAAATATGCATTTAAGTATCAGAATCATGTCTAAGAAACTATCTTGGTCTAGGTAGCCACTCTCCAATCACTGAGTTCCCTTTTTCTATTGGTTAAAAAATTTGGTTTACTCAATGATTGGGTAACCTAAAACCATGTTTAAACATTGTGTTCACTCAACCTAATGTTAATGGTTAAGACGCACACACTATTTCATTCATTTATAAATCATTACTTTTATCCACCAACAATGGTCATGAAAAGTGAAAACAAAGATATATAAATAGTGAATATGGAATAGATGCCTAATCCTTGATATGAAAATGATAAAAAATAAATTGATTCATAAATAAATTAACCTTAATTGAAATAAAATACCATAATAAAATAACTCTCTCATGATATCCATGATATGGTGATAAAAAAACAAAAAAACGAATATATGAAAAAAAATTGTCTGAAGACCCCTTTTACAACAACACTGCACACTTTGGCCTCGCGTCTGGTTCTGATCCCCATTTTCAGTAGCGGTAAAATCCTCCTATTTGTAGGAAAATAATATACCCTAGGGTTTTACAATTATTTTTAAAATAACCCCTTAAATTATTCAAAAAATATAGTGGAAAAACATTCTAAATTACCTCCAAAAAATTTAGCAAGATCATGTTTCTAATATTTATTGACAAAACCTTTCATAGAGCGATGGCATTTTTTATCATGAGTACGTACTAAAAAAATCACTATATTACATGGGAATTCATGGCCAATGAAATTTTATTCCTTACTTGTGGAATAAATCCACTTCATATAATCTATATAATTATACATATCTTTTATCATCCATCCTACAACAAACATCACCAAACGGTCTCCTTCAATGTGGCCTGAACTATGGCAAGGAACCTTATAAACTTATCATTTCAATCTTAAAAAGTATCTCATATACCCTATTAAGTCAATAACCACTTAATGGAAGGATATAGGTAGGAATGGAATGTACCAAACATTTTAAGTCTTATTATCCACCTTAAGAACTCTTTGATGTGCTCATGGTACAAACTCCTATTTCACAAAATGAACCTTCAAATGCCTCATAACCATTAAATTTTCATGAATTATATCTAATTATCCTCATTTTATAGTATATAATTGGTTCAATGGTTTAATTAACTTGTAATAATGACTTCACAGAGTCACACTTGATTTCTTCAGTAATACCCATGGAATTTTTAGGCTTTACAGTGAAACATTTGAGCTCTCCTTCATACTTCCATGGTACTCTGGTGGATGATGATGATGCATCACCACACTTCATCGAACATTAATGGAGTTCCCATATGGTGATATAATGGTCATATTTTTATCTGTAGAGGTAGTTCTGATCTTGGTATACCTTATCCATGGTCATCGAACATAACACTAAGTGAGTCAGTAGCAACATGATATAGGAAACCCTAGGCATTGTGAGGATAAATTCCATGATGACATTTTTATTCTTTTCCATGTTTTATCCACTTAAGTTTACTTTACTATATCTTTATATATCCCACATTGGTTTTGAGCATGAGTGAACTCCACTTTATCACCCAAATTCTTCCTGAGGTAATTGTTTCCTCATAGTGGTACCACCATGTACCCCGACACCCTATCACTGCCACCTAACACCAATGATCCTACCTAATTCCACCCATAAGTTATTCAATATTTCTCTATAACCACATAAATCTTTATCATTTTCTATAGTATTATACATATATATCTAATGTTTTATGATTGGATGGAATCCCTCATGGTTATTGGCTTGATCTCCTATAATACCACTTGGTTGGCTATATTTTTTGGACTTCTTTAATTCATTATTTAATTTTCCTCTTCAAGGAATAATTATTTAAAACTATTATTCTATTTATTTTTTCTCAAAAATAAAAATATAATATTTTCTTTCCATTTAATATATTAATTCAATGAAAATCATTTAGAGAATAATTAATTCACCAACAAAATTAACGAATTTAGTAAAAAAAATATATACATGATATTGAGCTATTTAATCCCCACACACTTGATCTCATGTCTGTACTTAATCATGGAATATCAAAATCATCACAAATAAATTTTATCCCACTAGTATATAATCATCAAAGTCTATAAGTTTAAATAATCCTCAAGGGGGAAATTTTTTAGGCATTACCTGTAGAAATTGTTCACACTACTCACTTTTAAAGTTAACATAGTTAACTATGTATTTTAAATTCCTTATTTTGTAATGATGGTTCCCTTATTAGCTTACATTCACATATCTAATTTCATCATTACTATTCATGATGATTTTGATATTCCTAACCATGTAATTATTTTCTCATATCACATAAGACACAATTTTTAATGGAGTTACGCTCATACCTCAAGTACATGTTTCTTAGCCATAGGATTTTAATT
Organism: Viscum album; assembly: GCA_963277665.1. Lineage (NCBI taxonomy): Eukaryota > Viridiplantae > Streptophyta > Magnoliopsida > Santalales > Viscaceae > Viscum > Viscum album. The sequence goes on along the minus strand of OY728128.1, from coordinate 702,884,845 downwards.
CATATACAATATTCACCCCATAAAAAATCTTAAAAAACATGAATAATTCATAATAAGGTTAAAATGGTATGAGGATAAGATATTATAGGTGGTTTATGTTTAATTTAATTAGGTTAAAAGTGGAAGATAATATCTAAATCACATTTCATGATTAATATTGGAAAGATCAATGAAAACTCATTCAAGAAATAGAATCACAAAATACACTCCAATTAAAATAAAGGAACATAGAAATAAAATGATATAGCCTCTCCCCCAATTTTTTAAGGTTGTACCTGAAAAAAAATCTCACACTCATAACACAAACCATATTTTATCTTATCACGATAAAAATCATAAAAGTTATAACATGATCATAGGTTGAGTTAAGAGTGGTTGACCTACTAAAGACATAACCCATTTTTTTTTCATTTTAAATGTTCAAAAATGTAATAAAATTAAATAATTCAAGAACCATTCCCCAATATTCCATGAAAACACCTCACTTCTCTAATCAATGAAAAATATCCCCTTCCACCATGGATAACCTCTTCACCCACAATTAATCCATTAAATATCATTGAAATATATAGAGTGGGGTGGGAAGGATAAATATTGGCATGTAATGTGTCTCTTATTTTAAAGGTAATCAGCTATATATACTAAATCTGGTTATATTATTCATATGTGTCACCCATTTAGCCTTCCACATAACCCAAAACCTCTATTACTCCCTCCAAAATAATGATATGTCTCGCGCTTATCCTCCCGAAAAATAGATCCTACTTTGTTCCTCCAGTTTAGGGTTCCTTCTATGAACATTATACTTCTCCTCCCACTCGCGATATTCCTCCGGTTGTATTAGGTTTCATGCTGAATATCTATCTCCTTTCCTCCCTGACACCCCTCTCCCACCATGCCTCCGCCTCGATTTCCTTCTCCCTCCAAGACTCCCTCCATCACTGACTCCCCTCTTGACACCATCTCCCTCCCCAAATCCCATCTCCATCCACATATCCATCTACACCTCTCCTCTGCCTCCGCATCCACCCTCCTCCTCGAATACCTGCTCCACCTCCGAATCCTCCCCCATAGGCTCATCTGCATCTGGCTACTCTGACACCTCCTGGTCTGCCTTCACCTCCTCCACCTCCTCTGCCCCTACCTCCTTGGGTTTTCAGTAATATTCATCTCCTCCAAGATCTACTACCCACAATGACTCCAATTGTTTTTCATCTATCTTCCTTTTGGTTTTGCAGATCCAGTTGATAAGTGTACAATTTCCATAAGATCAGATTGATCATGTTTTCGGTACATCCTGGAGAAAATATTTTTTCCTTCGTAACCTCTCTATAACATTTTTCTACCCTTTTAGGATTTTAATTTCACTCAATTCATATGAAATTTGCAGACTATAATGCAATACAGTGATTCTCAATATGTGTTTTCTCCTAATTTTCATGAATTATTTTTATTTTTCTCTATGAATTCATATTTCTAGTTTTATATTAGTTTATTAAACATTATTACACTACATCTCACCAATTACTACCTATACTTATATTATTCACCCAATATTTCTCAATTAATTCATTTAAACTGACTTGAAACATATTTATCTTATTAAATAATTTTTTACATGTTTTCTTCAGTTTAGTTTATTTAGAAAACTAGTTTTCCAATAGTTAGTATTTTGAGCATAAAATAGCTTAAACAAATCATTTTGGTGTAAGATTTTGTTCCAATTTAACATTTCAATTCCTTTCGATTTGAATTCTTGTAATTTTGTTAAATGTAGAAGGATCACCCTTAAAAATATAATGGAGTGGATGTAAACTTGGAATGTTTCAATGGGTCCAAGGTACCCGGGTTAGTCATATTTTTATGATTTTTAATTTTACCAAACACAAATACTGTTCTCCCTATTATCACTTTGTGTTTTCCTCATCTGCTAATGGGACCTTTCAGCTTTGATGGATTCAATATATGAAATGGATATTAATACCCATCCTATCTATCATAGAAGGTGAATATGGAATTATACAGTGTTTATTTCGTTTTCCTTTTAGTGTTTTTATCTATGTAACTCTGTGTTCATGGAAATTTTTTAAGCTCATGTATAAATGGAGCTTTAAATGTTTTTGGTGTAATGACCAAATGGAATTATTTGTATTTGGGTTGTAATTCTAGGATTTCATGGATCTCTTCTCACCTGGAGGTTTGTTTCACTAACTCTATAGTTGTTTTCCCACATTCAAATACATGTTTTGGAGGGTCTTTTGGGTGCTTCTTAGGTGGATGTAGAGTTCATATTATTTTCAAGATCCTATTTGACCTTGAAATAATCCAAGAATTTTTTCTCTTTTTTGTTTGTTTTTATGTGACTTGGATATGAATCCATCCACATTTACTTAAGTATATGGTTCTACATACCATGAAAATGTAGTTCTTGGAGATAGCAGCTGTGTGCCCTTGCATTCAGATGGCACTGAAATTTACATTATTGCTTATAGGTAGTTGAAACATAACTACTTCCAGATATTTAGATGTAAGTGTTTCCCGATTAGTCATACATAGATATTTCTAGACTGCTTATTGATGTTTTTACCAATTATTAATAAATAGTATTTTTATAGATTTCTTATACATATTTCTGGATTTCTTATTGAAGTGTTTCGCAATTAGTCATACAAAGTCTGTATTATTATTTTTAAAAATTATTGTATTAGTAGGTAAACATATTGGATGAATGTTTAGGTGTACAACTCCTAGATTATTACCTATTATTCCACCACTATAACTCCTCATAACTAAAAAACCAGGTATAACAATAGATTTATTTTCTTGGCATGTTTTCATATTGGTCATCAAACATTTCACATCCAAATTTTATTAGTTTTTGTACATCCCTAGAGATCTTGGGAGTTCTCTCGGGGAAGCCATTGCTAGATACAACATCCGAGAAATCTGAATAATCAACTATCTAGACTCTATCAGCTTCTTCATGTATTTCCTATACATTAAATAATTGAGCGAGATCTATCACAGTTGATCTTTGCCTTGGGTTTTAGGTGGCTGGCTCATCTGATTTTTCTGAAATTTTTACCAATGTTAACCTTTTATTCAAGATTCATTTTCGTGGTGCGTTAGCTTCCATTTTGTTTATCTGTTTGTTGTGCTACATGTAGGTTTTCGTTTTTTTGTCTGATAAATTTTAACAGTGTGGATTATTTAACATCAGAACCATCTTTTTCTATGAATATGGTTTCTAATTCGCTAAATCACTTTTATATGATTCCAGGAGGTCAAGAAACGCTGGCCGGAATCTTTCAAGTGTGATATCAACAACCTTGGTGATGAAAATTTTAATTACATCATAATGTCTTATCTTCCTAAGGAGGATGAGATAGTTATTGTGGTTTTCAAGAAAAAAATAGGCAATTCCATACTGGTATATTGTATTTTCATTTTTTCGAGATTATGAGAGGTAGAGGAAGATATTGTCCTTTTATCAACATATATGTGTTTGTGATTCTCATTTCTTGAAGTGTGTCTATTGATAACAATTATATAAATCCTACTTAATAATGTTTTTTATACACATGTTATTTAATAATTATTAAATATGATTCCAGGGAAGTATCTCTTTGTGGCTTTGGTATACGAGTCAATCAGTCAGACAAGGGTTCAGATTCATGGGTTGATGATCCAATCACACGTCACCATATAACCCTTTTAGTTAACAAAGATGCAAATAAACATCTATCATGGTCATTGGTTTTGAATCCATGAGGAAACCATTGCATCCTTTTACTCCCCTTAGTTGAATTGAAACATTTAAAATCATATGCAAGAATATTTAGAAGATATGACCATGAAAATGTCGTTGGAGCAGATGAGAGTTTATCTTCCCTTTTACTTGACTTTCCATCCATTACAGGGTATGATAATTTAGTTTCATCATTTTATATGGGTTATATCATAACTTATATTTTATTTTTTTTGGACTATGAATTGAAAAATATTATCATGAAGTAGGTATTCATCTCTCAGTATATGACTTTAATTTATCATTATAAATGTTATCAATTGAGAAGAGTAATTTTATTTTGTTTTAGTTAATAGTTTCATTTACTTGTACTAGATATTACTTGTGATTCATTTTGTAGAGCACTGGTAAGTCTCCTGGTTTACTGATAATTTATATTATTATTAAATAATAATTATCCTTTAATTTTTTTTAGTTAATAAAATAGAAATTATCATGCGGGAGTTTTCCATAGTAATGTCTTTGGGTTGGAACTAGACCAAATGAGAATCTTTTTTTTCATTATTTTTCTTTTCAAAGTACTATATATTCCTTCTATCCTTTTATGTGTAATATTATTTTAGTTCTCAGATAATGTAAATTCATTTTCATCTTCTTATAATTAAGGGGTGAGTTAATAGAGATGCTGATTTTTTTGGGTACATATAAAGCTTTTATGTAAGTACTTTCAATATTTTCTCTTCTCATTTTGGTCTATGTGTTAAAATAGTACTCTCATTAGTTAAATATCACCCTTTCATGATGCTACTACATCCCTTGCTTCAGTTTGTGTTGTATTAAATTTGTAGTAAATTTTTTAGAAGATTCATTGAAGCTAACATATCTGTAGCAGAGTAGTGATTGGTTAGTGTAATTCCTCATGTTTTATTAGTTCTTTATTTATCCATTATTTAAAATTGAATCCATGGAGTGAGAAGTCCTGGATTTTTATTAATGTTTTTCTCTACCCCAAAAAACTACATGTATATACATGTATCAATTCATATATTTCATTTCCTACTAAGTTTTTGTTGATGACATGTAGTGTGTTGAATGTTATATTGCTGTGTGAACCAAAAATAAACCACAGAATTTAATCTTTTTGTGTGAAATGATGATTGTAATCTCAAACAAGTTCAATGCCATACCACTGTAGTCTTTCATCCTTTTAATGGGTTGTATTTGGGTTAAGTTTTAATGTTTTAGTTAATTTTCCTTATACGATATCATGGATACATTTCCACTTCCTTTTTTATGAGAAATAATACCTTTTGTTGCATAAAAGGGAATAAAAAAAGATTAGTTGATTCTATGGAGAAATAGATCAATTTAAAGGAGATAATTTAGAAGCTATACCAAAACCAAAACCATAGTGGGTTGATAAAGTTATCTATCATTGTGGGAGGTTATGTTTTATCTTTTTTGATTAATACTATTTCATGAATCATCCAGTGTCCCTTTGGATTAAAAAATGTAATATTATTCATGGAATATGACTATATAAAATGAGTCTCTTGATTTATTTTTATTCATAATTAATGTGGGCATTACGAAGATATTTGAACTAATAATGTAACACTTTATTTAGTTTAAAAATTTTCAATGACATTCATTTTGTTTTAACTACCTTTAGTACCCTTTAAGACTTCATTTTTATGCCCTTACTCAATTGGAAGGTAATACTACAATTTTGATTCTTTTAGTTATTAGAAGAGTTTTATCACCCTTTTAGTCCTATCCAGTTCAATTTATCTAATCCCCTTATTTTTCTTCAAACTCCAAGTTATTACATACTATAAATTGGATAGAAATATTCCATTAAAACTCTATTTATAATAGAATCCAAATTTGTGGCAATTAGTTCACGAATTACTTGGCTTTAATGAAGGAAGAGTTGTTTTAATTTTTTATGAAAATACCTCTTTAATAAAGTTGTTTAAAAATATTATTTCTATTGAAAAAGTGGGCAGTAGGATGCTGATATTTTTAAAAAAGTTTGAGGCCAGATTATTTTAATAGGCTAATAATGATACTGGAATTATTCAGTTTTAGAACAATGTCAAATTAAATCGATTTCAATAATAATAGTTGTAGATATTGTGAAATTAATGTTTTTTATAATTTTATAATTTTTTTACTTATTATTAGAAATAAAATTCTTAACAGATTGGATTTTATATTTTACCAGTGGTTTTGAAGTCTTGATTATACATATTTTCTGACTGAATGAACAATAGGGGAATTGACACACCATTTTTCAAACTCAATTTGAGAATTAATAGCCCAAATATTCATGTGATAATTATCATATGTAAGTTATATATAGAAGTATAATACATGATTTCCACTTAACCATTAATTTCTAGATTCAGTAATTTCATTACTTTTTCCAGGCTCAAAATTTTCATTTTCATAACATTTGTGCATTATGGTGAGTGTTAATCGGGTGCACCTTCCATCCGAAATTTGAATTATAGGTGGTGACCTCCTGCCATATAACCTCTAATTCCACCATAATAAATAATTATCAAATTATGATGTCTGTAAGTAAATCCCTCTCAATAGCCACTTCATGTTCCACAAATGGTAAGTAACAATTTACAACCACTTCTTTTGCTACTATTTCTTTTAAGTTGCTTCATTTTTAAATTTGATGTTATAACATGCATTGTAAATATTGATTGATATTACTATGCCATTTTATATTAGTTTTTTATATTTTATTAAATTTATTGTAGGCTTTTAATGTAAAATTATTTTCGACTGCTTGTATGGTTTGAAGTAACTTTACTTTTCCATGGATTAATATATTAACCACTTAAGAATTTTCCCATACTACAGTCAAAATCCAATGACTAATAGAATTTAGTTCAAACTACTATTTATCATTCATGTGAAAGAGGAAAAAAAGTGTCCTCCACAAGAAAGTCAGCAACCCGATTTTCTTTTCACCACATGTGGATAAGCTCAATACCATTGGTAATGAACATATTGCACTTGAGGATCAAATATGTTATTTGAAAATGAGTAGATATGATACCTTTGAGATAGTTACATTTGATCTTCTATTTCATTTCCACTATATCTAGGGAAATGCAGTGTGAATGGAATAGGTTGAGGCAATTATGTATGACATTATCCTTTTCTTAAAGAGAATCACACTGCACATAAAATGCTCTGAATGAAAAAATAACCGATCCTTCCAAATCATGAATGATGCACCCCCTTAATAAAACCATGACTACATGATCCATCAATGTTTAGTTTAAGGTTAAGTGTGGGAGGATTACATCATATCCAATTTCTTATAGGATAGTTTAGAGAATAAGGTGAAGGGTATCTTCTAACAATACAATTCCATAGAGAGGGTGGCTCCTACCAGGGTTTCAAATGATGTGAGAGTTCCGTAATGTGGCATCTGGACCTCACCACCATTGTTGCACTAGACAAGGGGGAAAATTTTGAATAAAGTTATTCCTTTATTCATGGATACAAAAATATCCATCCACCAGAAGGAAAGACCATCCATCATAAAATTTTTTGTTTTCCAACACCACTGAACACAATATGAAGAAACTACTCAATGGAATTCCCTGGCATTAAAAAGCCGATGAGTATACCAAAAGTTATCCACAGAAAAGTTTCCCACACTAATTAACATATGTTATTCATGGTAGATTCCTTCTTATGAACCTGGAAAAAAATATCACTTAGATGCTAAGAAAACTCCATAATAATAAATCACTATACCATTAGGAATAACATGGTTCTGTATTCTCTTGACCAAGAAATTGAATTTATCTGGAAAATATTTCCACTAGAGGAGTCGAGCGATGAATTCAGTCCAAAAATGTCAGACTATGGACTTCAAAAAATGGGACCTGTCGGTGACAACATGCATGTATCAACTAGATTGATGGGAACTTATGGGTATGCTATTATAGAGTATGTCATGAGTGGAAAACTCACACTCAAGTATGAAATTTATAGCTTTGGGGTGGTTCTGTTAGATTTGATCACTGGGAGAAGGGATGTGGACTAAAAAAAGAATCAGGGCAATCCAAAACTAGTCTTCTGGTCACACCCATACCAGAAGGATAAATCAAATTTTATTGAGTTGGTGGATCCAGTGCTCTGAGGTGGGGGGGGGGGGGGGGGTTCAGTGTATAGTTTTCACCATGTCACCACCATTTCTGTAATGTGCCTGCAAGATCAGCCCACTTTCCGTCCACCTATGAGTGACATTGTTTTAGATCTCAAGTAAGTCACCTCGCTACCCTCATCAAAAGTGTGTAAGAGCATTGGTGGAGTCCACATCTCACTCCAATGATCACCTTCATCATCAAACAATCATAGGTAAGCCAAGCTTTTTAAAATCATATTTTCCTCGGGTGTCTATTCTTGGGTTCTCCACATGGTAAATGGGTTTTAAGCACATTTGGTATTGATTTTTTTTTATTTTCAATGTATGATTTCATCATTGTTTCATTACTTATGTAAAATTAATTCATATTTATATTCTTACATATTATTATGATGTGGTTCCATAACATTATCATTTATGTTTTCTACTATTTTAACTATCTCCATGTTTAATCCACTTTTATTGTAATATTATGTACCACTAATTTATGATTCCAATATATTCATTATAGTCAATATTAATGTATGGTTTCGATCCTGCATACAATGTGACAGGGTTGAGTAACAATAGATTTTGGAGAAATATACCATCATGGAAGACTGGAGCAAGGGCATATTTTGAAGTAGTGAGTCATTTTTTCCATTTAATAGTTTATTTTACTTGTAATAAATATGACTTGTGAATCAATATTTAGAGAAAAGGATCATGTTCATGTACTATTTTAGAGAATCATAATTTTTTTAGAGAATTGGAAAATGTATTTTATTTTATTTGTGGATCATGAATTTTTATTGAGTAGTGGATAATTTTTTAGATTATTTCATTATATCATCGTGTGAATGCACAAGTGAGTACTAGTTTATTTAATTTATGAGTATAAAATAAGGATAAATATAAAGGTATGTCTCAATTTTAATAGTGTTCAATAATAAAAATTCCTCAATTAGGTTAAATTTATTTATTTTTCATGTATTTAAAAAGATACAATGAAATTTATAGTAGTTCACAAGTCTCACATCTCCCAAGAAATGGGTATAAGAAAAAATATAATAAATTTTTGGGCTGCAATCCCCATGGGAATGAGAATCATATGAATTTGGATAATTTCTCATGTAATATATAACAATAAAAGACAAATAAATATTAACTTAAAAAAATAAAAAAATTAAAAGTAAAGTTGGATTTCATTTACATTCATCAACTAGTCCCTCCATATCACAATTCATTAAATCAATTCCTTCAAACTTATCTTTACCTATTCAACCCCCATTTTAATCATCAAATCTCATTAATAATGAATTTTTAAACATATCTTGATGGTATTACCAAGTTTTTTTATCTAATATATCATAAAAAATAAAATAACATCAAGTTGGGTATATATTTTTATTTTAAAACTAAAAAAATAATTTAAATAATGATAGGGAGTGAATATAAAAAAAGATTAAAAAAAAACACTACAAATTACTCTTGAATATATTCTCCTTTCCTTCCTATTATGCCTTATTTAACTATAGACATGAAAAATAGAAATAATAAGTGAAAGTATATGTCTATTTTCATTTATCTAAAAAATATAAGAGAATTTAAATTACTTACTAAAAAAAATTAATATAAGTAATTACTAATGAAATATGAATACTAACTTCCTATAATGAAATTGAAAAAACTTAGGTTTCCTCCCATAACCCACTTTCTTTAATGTGTTTTACCTAGAACTTACATCTTCATCAGCTAATTATAGTATGATACAACGTTACCAAGAATGGATTTAACCATGCTTGATTATGTAGCTCATTTAGTGTACTTCTCTTCCACCACCTCATTGAAATTATATTAGAAATTTGTGGAAAAGGGAACCAAAATCTAGATAGTATAAGGGATTTGAGATGAAGATCTTGGGCTATCCAATCCTGATATAAATCCTTATTACCTTATTCCTCTTACTGTTTTTCATTAAATTGAAATGTGTACCTTAGAATATTAGTAACCTTACACTACATTTATTCTTTTTACCCCACATATTATTCATTATTCTATCCAGTTCCAGTACGAATATCCTTGTATCATAATTCTTTAATAGAATATTATTATTTCAATTATTCCAAATCATCAAGGATATAATTTATTATAATAACTATTGTCTCCTCCTACTTATATTATTATTCTTCTTGAAGTACATCTTATTTACCTTTTTATAATCTAATTAAACACTTGTGATGTGGGTTTATTCCATGGGAACATCATATTTGGATTTATAATTAGCATTTTCCTTATATTTATCCTCAATATCAGCTTTACCCTCATATTTTTTCTTTGAGTTTAAATTAAATGTGGAATCTCTATTTGGCCATTCTCTCTAGGAGTTGTAATCCATCTTTGAATGCTTCTTCCATGTTATGAAGGAACCTCTAATCTAGAATTTGATGTGGTTTTGGTACCAATCTTTGAATTTATATCTTCTTCTTTAGTATACTTATTTTTCATGAAAATTATTCCTTCTGAAATATCATTTATATTTGTTTAATAATTTTTACTTTATCTTGCAACCACTTCCAAAAAACACACAAGCATGTAAAAAAAAGTCGAAAAACCTACTCTAAATTCATAAAATAGAAAAGTGGGTGGAAAATTATTATAATAACTATCAAATTAAAGGTTCTCAAATACCTTACTACTAAAAATGACTCAAAAAACTCTATTTCCTATAGAGATTCATAAATTTCCCATGGTTTGGACCAGTTTATAATTAATAAAGTACAAGATTATAAAAACTAAAATTACAATGGAGTTGTACATGAATGTAATCCTCAGTGTCTAAACCATATAGAAAAGGGTTGGAGGGACTCAAAATCAATAATTAAGACTATTATAGGTTCATAATTTATGTAGAATAAAATAAATAATGTGATTTCATGTAGTTTTCAAGATTAGATCTAAGAAAATCTTTGGGTCTGGATAGTCACCATCTAATAACCGAGTTCCCTTTTTCTCATTAATAGGTACTTTGGTTCACTAAATTACTAGGTAATTAAACATAATGTGATATAAAATTAATGGTCATAGTGAAAACACACAAACACACTAGTTCATGAATTTAGAAATCCCTCATTCCATCCACTGACAGTGGTCATGCAAAGAAAAAAAATAAATACATATAAAGAGAGAAGAGAGAATGGATTGATAAACCTTGATATAGAAATCATTAAAAGTAAAATTATATATAAATAAGTTCACCTTCATTTTAATAACCTAGAATAAGAAAATAAACCTCTCATTCTATCCATGAGACAATGATAAAAACAATAAAATAAATATCTATAGAAGAAAAAAAGAACTAGATAAAGACCCATCATATAGTAATTTTTTAATCTGGGCCTCTGATTTGGTGATGATCCCCATTTTGTAGAAGTGGTTGAACCCTCATATTTATAGTCAAATATTATTCCCCATGGTTCAAACTTCTTTCTAAAATCACTCTATCAATCTTGTTTAAACCATAGTAGTAAAACATTCCAAATTCCCTATTAAAATTTTAGTAAGATCATGTTTTTAATATCAAATGACTGAAACTATCACGACATGAAGGTATTTTTATATGTGAGTAGGCACTTCACAAATACTTTATTTTCATGGAAATTAATGGCTTGTGATACATTCTTCCATCCTATTGGAATGAATCCCCTTTATATATTCTATATAATTCTACATCCCAATTATCTTTTTTCCAATAGAAAACCTCATGGAATGAGATATTTAAGCATAAAATGAGTTGTGATGAGTAACCATATAAATTTTTTTATTCAACATTACGAGGTATCCCATATACCCTATGATGTTATTAGCCTATTTGTAGCATGATACACATAGGTGAAACATGAACCAACCATTCAAAGTCATCCCATATAACTTATGAACTCTCTAATGTTATTGTGTTATAAACTCTTCTTTCACAACATGGACATTTTAACAATTCATATCTATTAACTTTTCATGTATGCTATCATCATATCCCAATTTCAATGTATCTGATTGGGTCAGTGGCTAGATTCCCTTGCACGTATGGCTTCAAAGAGGCATGATCGAGTTCCTTAGTACCACCTATGATATTTTCATCCTTTATGACACACTTGAGTTCTTCTATAAGATTCCATGATGGTTTAGTGACCAATTTAGATTCATAAACACACATTATCATGCATAGGTGGAGTTTTAAGATGCTCTTATGGTGGAAAAGTGGTCATCTTTTATCCTTATAGGTAGGTCTAATATTTTTCACTCTCATCCATGGTGTTACAACATGTCATGAAGTGATCTAGTAGTGGAATGAACAATAAAAACCTAGGAACTATGAGGATGAAGGTTATGATGACATCATTTTCTCATTTAGGCGTGTTCTCCACTTAAGTGAACAATAACCCAATATTTCATTGTCCTAAATTAGTTTTTAGCATAGGAGACCTTGTATTTATCTACCAAATCACTCATGAAGTATTCATTTCCTCATCATAGTACCAAACCATACCTTATCCTCCCTTATGGTGCTACCCCACACTAACGCTCCTTCCCAGCAATGTCCGTGTGTCATACACTCTTTCTCTAGAACGACCTCATGCTGACTCTTATTCTATTATCAAGTACCTAGCCATCCAATGGTTGATAATTGGTTGATTTCCCTTATTATGGTTGGATTGATCTCTTATAGTGGTCATATTTCTTGAACTTATTATTTAATTACTTAGTCAATTTTCTTCTTTGAGGTAGAATTCTTCACAATTATTTGTCTATTCCACTTTAGTCTTCCTACCATTTAATATATCAAATCAAGGAAAATATGGGAGAAAATAATTAAATAACGAAAAAATTTAATTAATTCACTAAAAAAAATATATTCATGATATTGAGATATAAATTATGTATGGATTTTGTATGAGGATGCATCAGGTGTGGAGTAAACCCTTTGTCTCCTGGTTTCAATGCCATAGGACCACCCGAGGATTTTTACATCGATTATTCCAATTAGATTGTTTAATTTTAAAAGTATTGGTTATTAAAATTTTGATGTTTAATAATGATATAATTGCTTGTTAGAGTAAAAACAAATCGATTTTGGATTGAAATTAATAAATAGATTCATTATTGACATAGGTAGACTTTACATATTTAGTTTCAGGATCTTTTGGATTATTATATAGTTCATTAGATTATCATTATTATTATTATTATCATTGCAATTATAATATATATTTCATGATATAAACTCATAAGTGGGATGAGGGGATTTTTACCAAATAGTCAACAAGGACCATATAGCTTGATAAATAGTTTATTGGTGGTTCCTTGGTCAAATAAGTTCTAATGGACCTTTTTTGAATTATTTTATGGTGTGAGTTAGTTTTTAAAATCTTAATGATTTATTTCTTTTTAAATTTAATTTATAAAGGGGGTTTTAAAGTATAATTTAAAAGGAAAATAATTTATATCCTTTTATTTTAAATTAAGGGATGTATTATATTTAAATTGGATTTATATAAGAAATGAATTTCATTGGAATTTATAATGAAAATGGTGATTAAAAGTGTTTGTTTTTATAGGATTTTTAAAAATGTATGTGTTTTTATAAATAATGTTTTCTCCAATTTTTTTGGGGGCCTAGTATGGGTAAATCAGGAATGTGATGCCATTTTTAGTGATTTTAATGAGATATTTTATTTGTCTTCTAAATAATGGTAAAGTGGGTTATTTTGGGAAATAACGTTATTTAGTTTACCTCGTAAGGTTTATATCCTCTTTTCCTATAGATTATATGATTATTTGAGACCTTTTGGTTTATGGATTCCTTATATGATATCTATTTTTCATGAAGATGCATCATAATATAGTACATATCGAATAAAATTACCCTTAAGTGATGGGTATTTTAGATTTGGTTGAAATTCTGAGTAAGTATACTTTTTGAAGAGGTAAATAGGAACCTTTAGATCTCTTGGGGAATGATAGAACCTAAGACTATTGGGATTAATGTGATAGTCTAGAATTGATTGAGGAATAGGTGAAATATTTTACACTTTTTCAGTTGGAAGGGTTGATATTTTTTTAAGAGTGTTTACCTATCTTATTCATGTGGGAGTACCCTATTGATTAACCTCAACATTAATTCAAGAGTTAGTCCCTTTATGTTTATATTTATAACAAAGGTTATATTCTTGATATGATATACCATTTTTATAAAACATCTTTATTATATTTCTAATTATGGTGTTGGAATATGAGTGGATTCTTCTTTAGTTGGATTTATAGGGTACACAACTCCCATTAGAGTGATAATGGTTTGTTACTTTTTGAGATAGATAAACTAGGAACATTGTTTGTGAGATAGTGATATTTTCATGATAAACCTCTTGATAATAATACAACACCATAGAAGGTGATGTCTAGGATGATCATAGGGTTTAATGTTTAGCTCAAGGATTTCAATTACTTTTTTGTTAGGTGATGTGAATTGATTGTATTATCAAACTAAGGTTAGGGAAAAAATCTAGTGGTTCTCCCTCCATTTTTGGCCCAAATATGGTATAATGATAGACATGGCTCTAGGAAGGATGGAAGAAGACTCTTGGGAGGTGATTATTAAAGGCACAAGTTAGAGATAACCCAAAATCTCTTAAGGATCCACATAAGGTAAGACCATGGTCATAGAATACACTTTATTGATGATTATGTTGATATATAATTCAAGGTATTAGTGAAAATATTTGTGTTATTTTATCATGTAGTTAGAGAAGTCTCTTATGATGACTTATGATATTTGGTACAGAGTTAGTGTGATTTACATTTTATTTAATATATTTCTCAATCTAGGATATGTTAGAGAATATGGGGTGGGTAATAAGACATGGGTGTGAAAAATTAGCTAAAATATCTTGAATGAAACCCTAATTGAAGCTCCAAAAGTCTTAAAGTGCACTTCCCCATACACCAGAGGCCACCAACTAGTAGCGAGAGTCTATAAAAAATACGGAGATACTGATCTCTTAACACCATCATACTCAATAATAACGAATAAAAGAAAAATCATATAGAGTATCATAGTAAAAGAAATTAATTATAGCTAAATACCAACCATCAATGATATATAATATCAATTTATTATAACATATATGATACCCATTATCAATATACATCCCTACAACAAGAGTCTCCCACTAGGATGACCAACTATATATAAGATGAAAAAATAGGGGGATCAATAATAAAAATATAGATCCCACCTTAGACTTGTCTCCTAAATCCATCTGGTTAACCTTCTCTGATCTCTTGTATAACTTATCGCAATAAATATAAACATAAGATCTATATATGCACTGAGGTTCCTGTGAAGGGTTTGATTATAAAACACAGTAGGGAGAAACCAACACATCACATATATATGCCATCATATACAATTCACATATGTATAGGGAAGTAATTCAAGAAAAAATATAAAACATCCAAGCTATCATGTTAGGTAATCATGTGCTAACTGGGTCACCATGATACACGACCCCACCTACTTTGACCAATGTTGTTAAAGGAGTTGTCCCGTAAAACAAATCCAGACCCATACCTTATTGCTCAGGGTAGAGTACTATAACTGAGTCTTGACATATACCCACTCACTTAGGGTATTGTCTTATACTAAGTCCCAATATCATGGGTTATCTCATATTGTCACCCTCTTACTCAGGGTGAGGTTCCACACCAAAACTCGTACAACATATCTTTCTTCCACCCTCTCAATCAAGGTGAGGTCTTCTACCACATCTCATACCAAAATTATATCAATAAGGGTTTGGTATAATACCATGACTTATATCACATATCACACCTCTAACCTCTTACTTCGGGTGAGGTATTATACCCACCCTAATATCACATCTCATACCTCCACCTTCACATTCAGGTTGAGGTTGATGGGTTTTGTGGTTCATCCTATGAACCTGGCAGTGGAAGAAATCCTATTTTATGTTTGATATATCATTGATATAGTCACCATGTATTTAAAATATAAAGAAAATAAAACCTTATGTACATAAAAATCAATTGTAACTACCTGCATCTTCTTTCCTTAAGGTAGTTTTTTGATGATGATCATAATTAAGAAGATGAAATACTCATACCTCAAAGGGATTAAATCAGATGATGGATCCCAGTTCATAACTAGAGTACTATAAAATGCTGAAGGGGTGTAATCTCCTTCATAGATAAGTGATTAATGGGTTTTCAAGATTGAAGGGAGAAATATAAAACTTTTCATGAAACTGATGATCGTATCACAACATTGACCAATTTACGCAACTAAGTGAACTCATTCCCTTTATGTAAGTAGTTCCAAATGCTCTTTATTAAAGATAATAATTATATAATGCATCACATACATTATTTCCTAATGGTTAATATTAATTTTACATATTAATTCATTATAAAAAACTATAAATGTAATAACGATTTTTTATGAAAATGATAAAACTAGATGGGGAAGTCAAATGCACCTAAAGTCATAGGCTTACACTACGTTGGGTGAAACATAGACTAAGGTACTTACTTAATAACGGTTAAAACATATTCCTAATATATATTAATTACATGCATATAATTTATTTTAACATCCAAAAATATCTCACTTCACTTAAATCCATAAGGACTGAATACAAAACTTCACAACTCTTTGAATCCATCGAAAAATTATTTTGGATATAGTTTCAACAATATCTCTTCATTTTGAACTAAAGTTTTTCCAAAAATTCAATCCTCGTCCAAGGGCTTAACTATGTGAACCTATTAGACTTATTAGAATTGAACATAAATATTAAATACTTAGATACTAACAAGTTTGGCATGATCTACATCAAATATAATTATATCTTTATAAAAACATGTACCCCGAAAGATATATCAAAATAAATCTTATATAAACCTATAAAATCCATTTTTATTTTAAATTTAGTTACCACCAAACATGTAATAAATCTAGTATTTTTCAACTCTACTTTTCTTTATTTTCCAAAATAGAGAGATCAGATCAATGAATACATCACATATCATTCATCTAACAAATGTAGACATCACATGTCCCTCATTCATCTATTTTAACACATCATATGTGAATAAAATAATAATTAACATGAATTTATTGATCCAAATTCAATCAAGGGTCATACTCCTCTACTTTTCATATAAGTACACAAATATCATCTTAGTTGTGCTCCAACTGATGACAGGATCAACAATATATCCAACCACCCTCAAATCAGATAAGTTATTTTTTACATACTTATATATAGTATTAATGTATGAAGGTTCACATTCTAGGTATCTATCTAACCTTAGTTAATATGTATTGGTAATAAAAAGTACCCCTAAGCATATCAATGACTTTATTCTATTCCAAGGAATATACTTCGACGGGCCAATCTAAGTAAAGAGTATCTACTTATTACCTCATTAATCTATTCTTTGTATATCATATAAAAACTTTTGTAATGATTATAATAATATATTAATTCTAACATAAACATATCATAATATCCCTTTACACTATGTGGTGGCTATTGATTAGGGACATCTCAAAGTCACACTTTGAGGGGATATCATCATTTGATCAGTCATATAATTTAAATTACAATACAAATGAATGAATAATAAACACAGATTTACTTTATTATAAATCATACACATTTACAACCAATATATCATGTGTTTAGCACCAATAGATTCTACATGACCCTCGTGTTTTTTCTACATTAATAGTCTCATAAATATATTTTTTTCATTTTCTTATGGATTCACCCTTAAAATATTTATATCTCCACTCTCTATGGTCTATTGTATGAGATAATATTCTTGAATAACGTGTTCGACCCATTAGTGGGACCAAGGTTCCTTAGCCTATGAAATATCTCTATTATTTTCAAAGCAAGGCTCAATTTATCCCCCAAAGATAGGGACCAACAAAAGTTTATTAATGACCTTCTTGATCCAAAAAACATCCTTTATAGCAACTTAAATAGTGATTTTGTCTACCAATATTTTGTTTCTTTACTATAGTGGATTTCATGAAAATATTCCAATAAATTACTCAATCATTCATAAAAAATATGAAACTATATTCACATCTCATGTCATCTTTATAAGTTTGGAAACTAGAATCTATGTGACCTTTTACATAGATATCATCCTCTCATACAAAGACCAAGATCATATCCTTAATCCTTCACAAGTAATTAAGAATGTTATTCGTAGAAATATAGGGACTCTATCTAGTAATGGATTGGTATCTACTAGTCATTCTCAAATCATAAGAGACATTAGGCCGAGTAAAAAAACATTGAATATATGATAAATATTATGGTATGTTCACAGGGAATCATATCTATCCTTTATAACTCTTTAGAAGTATATTTAATCATCTAAAGATTCATGCCATATAGTACTTATAAATAATCTTTATTAGAGTTCTCCATGCTAAACCAATTTATTAATTTACCAATATATGTGATTTGAATCTGTCTAAGAAGCCTCTTAGATATATTTCTATAGATCTTAGTACCTAGTATATAGGTATCTTCACCCATTTCTTTCATTGAGAAGTACTTTTCCATAAATATCTTCATAGAGTGAAGTGTTGGTATTTTATTCATAATAAGCATTATGTAATCAACATACAATATTAAACATAGTATTTCACTACCACTAATACTCTTATATATAAATGAATCATCTATATTTTTTTATAAAACCAAACTCTTTTATTGAATCATAAAAATAGATATTCCAACTATGAGAAGCTTACTTCAATCTATAAATGGATCATTGGAGCTTCCATACCTTATCATTTTCATTTGTAACTTGAAAACCATCATACTGTATCATATGCATGTACTCAACTAAATTTATGTTATGTAAATAAATTTTTAAATCTATCTAATACATGTCATAATAAAAATAATCTATTATGGAAAGTTATATCTAAATTGATGTAATCATCACAATTGGTGAAAACATATATTCATAGTCAATACCATGATTTTTTATAAAAAATTTCTACCATATATGCTTTAGGTAGAAACTCTACCATCCATGTAATTTTTCTTATAAAATAATCCACTTACATCCTATGGGTATTACCCATTTTGGTGCATCAAGCAAGTTCCAAACATAATTATTGTATATAGATTCTATTTCAAATTACATGTATTTTAACTGTTTCTTAGAATTAGAATTATTTATAGCTTCCCAGTAGGTGGTAAGTTCATCTCTTATAAATTTTACCTCATCATAATTTTCTATAAAAAAATCCAGTTCTCAAAAAATCTTAATGAATCATACTAGACCTTAGAGGTTCTTAATTATCTTGATTCAATTTACCTTTCATAACTTTTTAAGGAACTATCTCAACCTCCACCAAAGGAATACTTTATATTTTCTAGTCTTGAAATTATATAATTTCAACATTCCACTATTTTATTCCTCAAATTATATGTTCATTTTCAAGGAAAATACCACATAAATCCACACAATATTTCTGTTTTATTGGATTATAGAAATAATATCATGTAGTCTCTTTATGATAACAAATAAATAAGCATTATTTTGATTTAGGACTGATTTTATCAAAAGCCAAATTTTATACATATTATTCAAAACACCAAGTTATTATAAAATAAATCATTGGATGATTCCCATTATATATCTCATATGGTATCTTTATGAATGATTTAGATGGTGTATAGTTTAGTAAAAATGAAAAAAATCTAAAGAGTATAACCCTAGAATGAAATAGGTTGGTCACATTGATTTATAATTGAACCTAAAATTTCTAATAATGTATGATTACTATTTAAAAAAACATTACATTATAGTGTTTCAGTAAGAGTGAGCTGTTAAAAAAATATACAATCTCTGAAATGATCAATTAATTCCAAACATAAGTATTCTCCACCCTGATTTGATTGAATGATCTTAATACTCTTAGACAATTAATTATATACTTTATTTTAAAAATCATTAAGCTTTTAAAAAATTTCATACTTTTGTTTATTAGAAACACATAAAGATACTGATTAAAATCTCCTATAATGGTAACAAGGTTCCTAAAAGCACCACTTTCTTGTGTTCTCATTATCCCACATACATCACTATATATGAGATCCAATAGTCCACTTGCTCTTTAACCTTTTATATTAAGAGGTTCTTTAGTCATATTACATAATAAAAAAGATTCACAATTCTAAATTGATTCATTATCAAATGAGTCCAAAAATCCATATTTATGGAGTCTTTGAATTAATTTCTTATCTATATGCCTGAGTTGATAATGAAAAAGGTTGGTAGGAATTGAATCAACCCTGTACTTTTTATTTTAAATGTTATAAATAGAATTATCCATATCTAGAATGGATAAATTATTAATTATAATCCCAATTACATAAAAAATTCATTCTTATAGATAGAACAATTTTTTTCTTAATATAGCATGAAAATCCCTACCTCTCTAAACAAGATACAGAAATAAAAAGTCTTTTTATGGTGGGAAAATAATAACAATTCACCAATTATAGAATTAATCTACTTCAAAAATTCAAATCACATGTGTTGAATTCTAATGAACCAACTCTTACTCCATTACCAACACAAATATCTACTTCACCCTACATTAATTCCATTATATCTCTAAGTTTATGTTTATTAGGAAAAATATGTGACACACACCCAATATCTAATACCCATGAGTTATATGTAGTGGAATTAATTTCTATAACATTCCCATTTAGATGATTATTGTTCTTCTCTTTGAGAACACATCCAACCTTGGTTATCAATATCTATGTTTTCAATATGTTATACCTATAAGTGATCAAAATATGACTATTATATAGTATTCCATAAGCTAAAAAAAGACATATTAGTGGGTGAGTTTCATATTTTATATATTTTCATTAATAACTTTTAATAAAAGTACTTCCACTTAAATAATGACTATGTACATCATATCTATTTCATGATCTAAGATATATATTTCATAATTAATAAATTCAAGTATAAAGTAAATATTCCATGACTATTTAGGTAGGTAATCATACATATCATAATATTTATGATTCATAGATAGTTAAGAAGGTCACTCTCTACCTGATCTATCTCTATGGATAAGAGAGACCTTATTCCTCTGGTATCCTTCCTAAGGGTTTCCTAGCTAAGTGTAACTTAAAGAAAATTATATGAATATGATAACAAAGGAGAATATAGGGGAACTCATATTTGGCATGACCTTCCCAAGGATGTTCTATTTTCACATTTCACTTGCTTTTCTAATATAATATAATCCATGAGAACCCATATTTGGAATGACCTTCCTAGTTGGATGATCGATCTCTTGAAAAATTTCACTTTGTACGGAATTTAAAACTTAGTATTTGAGGGGTTTTTATTTTAAAAGTCTCACAAATTTAATACACATCATGCTCCTATTAAATTAAATATTATTTCTTCTTATACAATCTTTATCTTCCCATGTTTTATTCTTATGTGTACGAATGATTTGAATTATTTAGTATTGGAAGCCATATTCAATATATCAAATTAATATGTTCACACCACATTAATGAGTAACTATTTACACATCCCACATGTTTTTGTTACTCACCCAAAAATAGAATCCAAGTATATTCATACATATCTGAATGCATCTCATGCATAAGGTACCTAAAAATTTCAAATAAAGGATTATAGTTATAAAATATGATAAAATTCCACATGAGTAAGATCAAAGCAAGATATATCCAACACCTCAATTTTATAGAACAAGGCATAAGCCTCTAGGATAGTGGTTAGTTCGACCCCAAGTCCCTCTCCTTGGGGATACTTTGCTCAAGAGAGAATTAAATTCATAATAAATCTAAAACTGAATATTCCCATAAAATATTCAATAATCATCCTTAATATCATAACTCTAAAAAATTTAGGTCAAGGTAGATAAAAAGATAAATCTTAGGGAGTTTTACCTAGAATGAGATGTGGGGCTCAACCTCATAGAATAAATTTATCATGTAAATTTTGAATATACAATATTAATATTTATTAAACAATTTACTAAATAAAAATATTTAAGGAATTTAACAAATAAATAAATATTTTATTTTTTTTACAAAATAATATAAATCAATATGAACTATTCATATTTAATTTAGTCATAAAAAATATGATTTTATAATTCCTAACACTCATAATTTATTAAAAAAA
Organism: Viscum album; assembly: GCA_963277665.1. Taxonomy (NCBI): domain Eukaryota; kingdom Viridiplantae; phylum Streptophyta; class Magnoliopsida; order Santalales; family Viscaceae; genus Viscum; species Viscum album. The sequence goes on along the minus strand of OY728128.1, from coordinate 702,862,634 downwards.
TTATAAATTATAAGGAAAATTAATAAAATATCAAAATTTATTAATTTTATTTTTAAATGGAAACTTGACATTCTGTTGAGGGATAACACAATGTAATGATTATTAAATACACTATGTTGTCATATAATTCATTGTCTCAACATGAGATACCTTACACTACAACGACACTAAATTTAGTATTAGGGGGATACCTCATATTACATTGAAACTCAACGTAGTGTTAAGTGCACTCAATACAGTACTCTATTTTGTTAATGGTGTGGACATGAGATACATTATCCAATAATGTTTTATGCCCTATAACTGACAATATATTAATTACCTAATGAAATTTATAGTTCTTGCATAATATATGTTATCACATAAACATAATATAAGAACATGACACAAAATAGGTTAGTGCTTAAAATAATCTCAAATAGTGTTGCCTTATAATAAATTGTCACATGACGTATCCTCAATAGGAGAACATAACATTATGTTGACACTCAATATAATTTTAAGTCATCTGATTCCAGTTTACATTGTATAAATTTTTTTTTTTCATAAATTGTATAAGAAAACACATTGATTGATTGATTTGTATGTCTATGAAACCACTTTTGGGTATTGGGGTTTATTATATGGATTTAGAAATGTAATAAAACCTATTTTTTCATGATCTATCCTCAACATAATAAACATGTATTTGAAATTTCAAGAACGTAAAACCTGTCATACCTGAATATCACGAGATACTACCTTCATATTCTTTTATTGAGGGAGTTACTTGATGATGATCATGAAAAAAATAGAAAAATACCTCCTTCCATTGAGGGACTACACCAACCGATGCAAACCAGTTCGTAATTGGATAACACTTAAATATCAACGGGGTGATAGTTACATCCTAAAGAAGTGATGAATAACATTTTGAGATTGAAGGGAGATATAGAAAACTTTGAATGAAACTAATGATCATATCATAAAACTATCCTAGTTTCCCAACAAAGGTGACTCATTCCTTTTATATAAGAAGTGCATGATTCTATCAATTGAATAGAATCCAGACCTAATGAATCACATGTTTTACTATTGAAAATATACCCACATGATCTAGGTGATCACTAAGATTGGGGATGAATCAGTGATCCATAATATTTATATTTTTCTTTTTATCAAACATTGCCTCTTTTTAAATAAATGTGGATTAACTGTTACTACACACACATAAGAACACCCAAAGGAACACAATTGATTTATAAGGTTCACTACTCAACAAGAGTAACTAGTCCTTGTAAAAATATAGAAACTATACAGGGACACTAATCTACTAGAAAACAAAACTTTGGCTTACAAAAAGAAGGGTATATCTATAAATTTCATTACACTCTAGTCTCTAACAATGATTTTTTTCATTCCATATATATAAAATATATGAATGATTTCATAGTGACATGATAGTCCTTTTCCAAAAAGATTTAAAAAGTATCCATTATGTTGATTGGATTCTTCCAAACTTTTATAGTCATAAGTATACACTTCTTATTATTCTTCAATCTCTTTCAAAAAATCGTGCAAGAACAACTTATTTTTCTTCATTATCCTTCTATCTACCTTTGATACTATAGATGTATCATGATTTTCTACATGTGTTCCTCTCAAAACATCCCATCACATTTCTTCTTAATTTTCCATTCTTTTATATTAATTTTATTAAGTGATTTTTATTTCCTTAATTAATTATACAAACTACCACAAACATAAACCTCTCAGAAATTTTGGTCAACTATTCTTTAAAACTTCTCTATCATCTACACATATTTGAATTTCAAATATTTAATTTAAAATTAACTTTAATATCATTAATGATATTCCCATTTAAATCTGTCATCAAAATATGTGTCCTCTTTCTATTCATAGAAATCCATGAAATACTTTTTAGTTACTAACTTTTAATTTTTCATCCATGTTTTCTTTTATACATTTGAATATTGTCTTCATGGTTGCTTCTTTTATGGAACAAGACTCACAAATTATTCTTCTACCTTTAATGTAAGTATCATGATTCCTAGAATCACAATAATTTGAAACATTATGACCAGCTTGCATAGACTCAATAGAATTGATATTTTCAGACATTAAAGTCTCACAAGCTTACCATCTTCAAAGTCATATATATCCAATGGAATATGATTCCAACAGAGTTATCACAAACTACTCAACTTAAAAATTATTTGAGTCCAATGTCATAAGATACCAATAGAATTCTAAAAATGGTCCCATATTATTCATATGATTTTATTGAAGTCATGTGTAATAACTATGGAGTCTTATGGTGACATTTTCATAAGTACTGAAATTTAATATAAAATATAAAGATATACAATGAGTTCATACAAATTCTGAAAGGCATATGATAAAATATTACATAAACCTCAGAGTCATATGATGACTACATACAGAAACCCCAAATATGTATGATGAAATTATACACTCAAGGAATTTTCTAAAAATCCAAATCCAACATTGAGCTCAAAAAATATTTATTAACTCCAAATTATAAAAATCATTTCCAAACCATTTAAAACTAATTTCAAATATATTAAAACATCCAAAAAGACTTTAACTCACCTGAGAGTCATTTTTTATGAAGGTTGAAATATAATTTATTCATTGATAACAAAATACAACATAGTTACTATATACACTTAAATATTTAATACTTATTTAAAAAGAAGCTTCAATAAATTAATACCATATTATAGAAGAAAATTTTTAATATGATTCATAGAATCTTTACCTAGGGTTCTCAAAAAACGACCCCAAGACAATCTTCTTCTCTAAATCTCTTTAACTCAAGACTTAGTCTCAATAATATCCCCCTTTGGATTTTATTTTTAACCAAGGAACAAAAATAACTATTGAAATCTAAATTCTTATTAGTGAATGATAATTTGATAATTTTAATCCCACACGAGAGAAATCAATATAGGAAACAATAATACTGAATAACAATATCATGTTGTCTGTATAAATAGTGAAATTTTTTCAACCTCTTCAAACCTAATTCTCTTTATTCTCATTGATGAAAATTTTTACCCTTTGAGAATAAATATAATAGAAAATTATATATAATCAATACATCATCATAAAATATCAAAATCACCAATTTTTTGAAAAATAATTTATTATCACCACAACTATCATCAAATATATCCTCAACTTTGACAGAGCTATTCAAGGAACCTATTAAGGAACAAATTTCTTCATACACTTAAACAAAACTATTAAAATAGTTCACACATGAAACCTATTGAATTCAAAACATTCCCCTTATAAAAAAGCTCTCTAAATACATGAACCACCTTAAGAAAAACACATATCCATGGATACTCACCCTATATATATTCTACCCCTTTTAAACCAAACCATATGAGAATAATTACAAAGATGGATTTATTTTTCCAAATTTTCTACCCCTTTGAAAAAATTATCTAAAGACTAGATGAGAGAGGGTAAAAATTCACCATAACTTATCCTTGAGAGAAGGGAAATTGAACTCCCATTTTTAACCTCAGTATTTCAAATGTTTCCTTTGGAAACGGTTTGGTGAACACATATACAATTTTTTCCAAAGTTGAAACAATTTATAGCTTTATATCACTTCTAGCCTTAAGTTATTTTATGAATTTATATTTTATATCAATGTTCTAGGAATTTTAATGGAGAATAAGAATCATTGAAATATTTATAGGACTTTTATTATCACATACCAAAAGTATTGGTAGCTCTATTTCCACCTTGAGTTCTTCCAATTGAGTTTTCATCCTTATCAACTATATAGTGGCTTGATATGAAATCACATACTCCACATCAATGGTTATTAGGGTTATAAAATCATGGTTATTCATTTATTATCAAACTCACCTTCCAACTAAAAAGAAAACACCACTATATATGGATTTTCCATCATCTAAAATTCATTTGTAATTTGTATTAGTATATCCAAACTAATTTAACTTTCATTATCTAAAATATTAAAACCCATAATCAATTTTGTTTTTAATGTATCTGAGAATCCTTTTTATATTCATAAGAAATTAAATATTTAGCGCACATTGAAATCCATAACAAAGAGTAAAAACATACACTATATTTGGTATAAAATATATTAAGTATAAAAATCATCCAATAATCTTCCTAAACTCTCAAGGATCAACATAATTACTTTTATAATCTTTGAATAGTTTTTCCCACTAAAATGGGTTTTGAAAAAGATACTGAATCATATATTTTAAATATATTGATAATATATTTGGATTAATTTTCTTGAAAAAGAAAAATTTAATCCCTTTGTTAAGAAATTTATAATCCAGGGAAGCAACTCATCTACCCAAGTATAAAAATTTCAAAAAATATTCTTCATATCTTTAGAAAAGTTCTTACAAGATTATTCATTATTCCAAAAAAATATGATACCATCTACATAAACAATATTAATGAGAGATTTCTAGTTGGCATCATTGATATAGAAATTTTTTTCCATTATTACATTTCAAAATTTAAATTTCTTCAAATCGATGTCCATCATAGAATACCAAGCTATTTGGGATTGTTTTAGACTATATAAATCCTTATTCAACATTCATAAATCTCTCATATTTTATCGATAAAAATCCAATTAGATACTTGATAAAAACCTCCTCTTTTAGATCACAATTTAGGAATCCAAACATGAAATAAATTTGAAAAATATTATATTGACTTGAAGCTGTATTCGTAAAGAAATATTTTTGTAGTGTCAAGTCTATAAATTAGTACACAAGTCTCCTAAAATTACACTCCTTAAACTTGAGAATAAAACTTAAACACAAGCCTTGAATTATTTCTTACAATCAATTTTCATTTATATTATTTCGGAATACCCATTTTGTTTTGATATGTTTCTTATCTTTATGCTCGGGCACCGAATACTATGTATTAATTTTCTCTATTTGGTAAAATTTTTCATTCATGACATTAACCCATTTTGATGATCCATAACTTCTTCAAGATTTCTTGGTTCAACCTATGAGAATAGTGAGGAATGAGATGCTATAATAAAAGTTCCCCTGGTTTGAAATTTATTCCATTGACCTCTAATGATGTTTCAGATCTATTTTTTTATCATCCTTTTATGAGATGAAATAGGTTTCTCCTTGTCACTATAGTTGGATGAATCATCATCTTTGGATGAATAAATTTATAATCTCTATATCTTCTTAAAACATCATCCCACTATTTAATAAAAACATATTCATATTCTCAAACCTTATAATATACTACTTTAATTTTATCTTACACTTTTGAGTGTTTTAAAAATTTTACATCAATAGAGTTAATTATCTGTCATGTTTCCTTGTTTTAGCATCAATATCGTCTACCATTTAGCGGATAGACGAGAAAAATACCTTTATTACCACTCTTGTAAAATATTACAAGAGTTTCACCCTTAACATTGATAATTTGGGAGCTTCAAAATACCTTTAAGTATTTCAAATAGTATGTCTTCTTATAATGCATCTCATATGGAGACATGTTATAATTTGGTCTTTAGAATCAATGATTTTGTATGTGTACTACTGCTCCAATATCCTATCTCTAAAATAATGGATATTTATTATGTTTTATCAACATGGTCTAAGCCATATTCAGTAATCACATATTTTTCCTCCACACCATTTTTTATAGTGTGTATGGTACATTGGGTTCATGATGGATTCTATTATTTTTAGGATAAACTTCAAAGATACAATTTATTCACTTAAAACCATTATATATTCATATATTATTTTTGGTATGACTACATTTCCTTAGATAAATTCTATTGAAACTATTGAACATTTTATGATCCTCTAATTTATGATTCCTAAACATAATGAAATTAATTCTTGTAAATACATCAATAATGGAAATAAATTACTTATCTCAATTTATTAGTTTCTTTATCATACGCCAAAAAATTAAAAAATGAATAAGTTCTAAGGGATGATAGGTATGAATCTCAACTTTTTTATTTACAAAATTTGTAAACATTACATTTTTCTTATGGGGCATATCCAATCAATTATTCATCATCTCTAGAATATCACAAAATATTTATCTTTACATGATATTTCATATATTTATTTGGAACATGTTGCCAATAATTCCATGTTATGGTTGTTTTTATTCATTCATACTCAAATAAAACGAATTCTAAGAATATCCCACCAAAGATAAATTACCCTTGGTTCACTGTGAACTTATAAAAAATTATTCCTTATTAAATTATTTTTCATGAGAAAACAATATTTTATAAAAATCACCTAATTATCTTCATCCCAAAACTGATAAATACTCAATATTTTGGGTTTAAACCCACCAACCAATAAGGTACTCTTGAACTTCATCTTTTATTTTCTAGTTAGATTTTATCTTATACCTTTTATTTTGAGTGACTCATTATTACCAAAATTTATTAACCCTTATTTGAAATTGTTCACATTATTTAATATCATTTAGTCCCTGGTCATGTATGATTAATAAATACTATGAAATATCTATAGAAATACCACTTTTGTAGACATCATGGTATTTTTAACAATAATAGATTCCTTCTTTCCTTTATCATTCCTTTCCTGAATATTAGGAGTAATATCATCAATACTCTATTGATCGGGTAGCATTATGAGACAACATTTGTTAAAATGACTAGGATGATCACACCTTCCAAAAACTACTTCTAATGTTTGAAATCTATTCTTAGTCTTTAGTAAACAATTTTCATCTTTTTTCTAGATATATTTAATTTGATTGGTAATTCTCCCACTCAAACTTTTCTTCCCATGGCTCCTAGATTAATTATTATATTAGTAATTAAACCAAAACAATTTTTATTTATGATTAAAGACTCCATAACATCAGAAATATTGATAAAACACATAATTTTCTTTATAAGATGTATACTATTCAGAACTACATATCCATCTTCCAGTATTCTTCTGACCATTTATCTTTTCTCCTTTTTGAAACTAATTTTTTTTGAAATCCTAATTATTCTTTCTTTACAAAAAAACTTATTTTAATCTCTTTTATCTTCACTATTTTTTATAGATTCTATTTTAATTTGGTGTTCCTAAAATTCCATATTTTTTGATTTCACATATTTTATCTACAAACTCCATCTTCTGGATTTTTTATACTTATTTGGATTTACATCAGGATATTAAGTGATTTTATTTTCTTTTGTGGGTACTTTTTTATGATATTACCTAGTATCTACCTTCTTCAAGATTTCTCCAATTTCTTGGATAGAGTTCTAAAAAATGGAAAAATGATTTTACAGTTATATCTTAGCATTCACCAATTTATGTTGAGTGAGCTCCATATCCTTTTTTTACTTCACATTTTCATCCATTTTGTAATTCATAGTCTTGTAATCATCAAGAAACATTATTAGCTCATCAATTTACTTTTACAACATGGATTTTTCTTTAGAAGAATAAAATTAAATCCAAATTATGTAATGATCATCATTCTTCATCTTCTTCTTCACCTTCCATAATATTTTAATTTTTTGTGAGACATTATTTTAACTATCTCTTAAATATATATTTCTTATTTACTTTTTATCCTTAATTATATATTTAAAACTTTAATCACTATTTAAACATTCATTATTAACTGTAGAATTAGTACATTCTCACCAACTTCATTATTGAAAGTCCCAGATTAGACTTCTTCTTTAATATAAAAAATTCATTTAAAATTTTATAATAAGTTAATGTTTTAATATTTATATAATGTTGGGAAAAAATATGTCATGGTAACATTACAGAATTTTTGGGGTGATTATGTTTGATTACAAAGAATATTTTCATAGTGAATTGTCTAGTTCCAGAGATTTTGTTGACAATCCATGTTGAAAAAGAACCATGAAAAAGTAATGGATGATCTGGAGGCAGTATAAAAGAACAGATACAAGGTGGTGACATTTTCCAGTGTTTGGAAAATTATTGGGGACCAAAATTTGGATTTTGGTGAGCATCGGGAAATATGGATTTCCATAAAGATCTCATCAAAATATGGAAAAGGATTGAGTTTCGCGAAGATAGGATTCATGTATTGGATTTTGTGAAGACCAAAATAATGTTGATGGTGATTCTTTGCGATTACGATAAGCTTCGCGAATGGCAGAGTTGAAGAGCATTGAGGTGACGAAGGGAATTACGAGTGGCGCTTTGCGGAGAAGGTATGAAGGAATTTATGGGATGCTCTGTGACTATGAAGAGCACTGTGATCAGAAAATTGTCATGGTGCTTTGTGATTTTTAGATAATTTCGGTGGGAACTTCAAAGCTTCACGATTTGTGATGACATGGAGTTGACTTCGCGTGAAAGGTTTGAAGGTCGGTGGAATCTCCTATAAATAAGACTCAACCCCCTCAATAGATGTAATGAGTTTTCAAAGAAAATATTTTGATCACAGCTCATGATGGTGGTTCACAAAGACATCATGCTTCGTGAAAGAAGAGCTTCACAGAGGCTATTCTAGCCCCGCGAAAGTTGTGTGCTCTACGTTGGCTTAGTGAGCTTCTTGAGGGAAGTTGCTATGCGTTGACTTGGGCTAAATTATGGCCTAATCTTTGTGAAGGCTTGAGCTTTGGTAAAAGGCAGGGACTTCGTGAAGGCTTGTTTGAGCTTTTCGAAATTGGGAGCTTCGCGAGGTAGGGTGATTTGCGAAGGTACTTCCAAAAGGTTGTTACTCAGTGTTCATGGGAAAAGGGGAATTCATCCATGGATGAAATTTGGGAATTAACTGATCATCTACATATAGTGTAGTATGCATTTATTAGTGGTAATGAAGTGACCTACAAGTCTATAAACTGTGAGTGGATCTTTTGAAGAAGTAGTGAGCTCACATCAATTGAGAGAGCAGTGAGTTCTCAAATTTTTCGTGGTTGTAAACTAGGAGGGACAATGAGTCCTCTTCAAACTTGTAAACAATAGTGGGATTATAGTGGAATTGGTACATCAGCACACTATTGGTGTATAATCCTTGGACGTATCCCATTGAGGGTGAACCAAGTAAAAATCATTGTGTCCTGTGCATGCTTTAAGGTTTATTCATACTCTACATCAGGAAGGATAGAGAAGAAGGTTTTGTCTAATAGAAAAACAAGATAAAAAGGAAAAGTTTTTTTAATCTTTCATACCCTAATTCACCCCCCTCTCAGGGTACATAGCCTAGTGGACATAACATATAAATTACTACCCTTTCCTTTAATAAAGACTTTGATTTTTTAGCCTTCAACTTTAAGGATCTACTAGGCCTTTCACCTTCTTTATCATTTTAATTTTCTTCTTTAAATTTTATAAAATATATTGTAGAAATTATAATTGATCCATTTTTGAAACATTTTAATGGAATATCAATTTTATACATTCCTATTCATCTTCTCACTTTCCTAGAAAATATAGACATAAGTTCATCAAACTTTTGACTCAAAAATTCCTTTGAATAAAAACTTATTTCTTCATCCTTAATAATGAGTTTCTTTGACTTTTCATGATTGGAGGATTTATAAGAAATCTCTTTTTCATAAATTCCCTTCTTCATGACACCATTATCCTTCCTAATTTCAGAAGTAATAATAATTTTATGTAATTTATCAAGAGAAATTTATCTTGGATATTTACTATAGAGACCTTGGCTTCACATAAATAAACATTACATTTTTTTAGAATAATATTCAATACATTTCACAAAAACACACACAAGGAATATAAAGGTTTAGTTTCTTTATAGACTAGATATAGAATCTTCTTATTTATTTAATGATATATAATTTATCCCATAAATATATTCAAATATATTAATATTCTAATACATACCCTACTTAAAACAATTATTTACAACACAGGGAAAGTAATCATAAGAAATGGTGAGCTCAGATCCATAGTAAGGGAAAACATGGGGGATATCAATGATCACATAATAATAACATGGATATAAGTGTATGAGAATATGAGAATAAAATTTTGAAACCATGCCCTATATATCATAGATCATACAATTGAGTTATGATATAAATCTTGGATGTTAATAAGAAATTAATAATAAAGGAATGATAGAAAATGAGCCATGGAAGTAGAACATTAGCATAATACATAAAATTGTTTCATACACATTATCATATAAAATCATTTACTTAAGTCAAGGATTCACTTATGGGACTATCATAGTGGATTGGTTTCACTCCCAAAAACCATATTAGTAGTCAAGGTTCACTACCAAAACTATTACAGAGGGTTGGGTCCACTAATAAAACCATCATAGTAGTCATGGATTACTCTCATAACTATCATAGTGGAAAGGGTCCCTTACTGAACTAGGTTTAGTCCCCATTATAGTCATATTTATCCCACTAGATCTCAATATTTACCCAATGCATTGGAGAGAGATATAGGTCCCACCCATCCTTGGTTATAACATGACCACCTTACTTGGTTTTAATGTAACCACTATATAATAAATAAAACCATACATATGTCTTCTACAAGATCATAAAATATCCATCATATCATAACCCATGAAAAGAAATGGGTTTTATAAATATTTCATTATAGTATAACCCATAGAAAAGGAATGGGTTTCATAAAAATATTTTAATCATAAATAGATACTATATAGAGGAATAATTAATATAATTTAATTGGATAATATCCCCATTAAACATTCATTAACATTAAATGATTTCATATTTTATGGAAACTAATTTTTACAGATAAGTTATAACATTTATTAAGGAAGCCAACCTTTCTTTGAAAATAACATTTTTAAAACTAGAAAAATATAAAATATTTTGAAAATAATTTTCATTGAAAATAAAACTTTAAACTTATAATGTAATATTAAAAAAATTCTATTTTCATTATCTTGTGAAATTACTTTCATTTCATCCACATTAAAACAATGATTCCTTTCACTTTTTTGGAAAAAGCTAAATGATAATTGTTTAGTAAATGAAATGAATATTAATTTTAAAACATTTTTTAAAAATTAAAATATGGGTAAAACTTAATTTTAAAAAATATTTGGAGAATATTAAAACATTATAAATCATTTTTAGAAAACATAGACATGGAAGAAAAAATCTTTTCATCCAAAGGAGAAAATATAGCCAGTTTTCCTTGAAAACATTCTTTTGAGATATTGAGTGTATAAAGAGAGGACATAGAAATTAAAACATGTATTATCAACAAAAGATAATATTTTAATAAAATTAATGTGTTTCTTGAGAGTTATGTCATATTATCTCATCATTGGAATCATAATCATAAACAACCCTGATAAACATTGAGATTGTAACTTTAAACCCTTACCACTTTGGTAACTTTTGAATAGTAAGAATAATTAAAGAATAAAATAAAATGAAACTATAAATATCATGAGAATAAATATATTCATTATATAACATGTAAAAGGGTCTATATATACACCTCATAAAAGAACATAGGTGCATTACATAACATATGTCCCAAAGAAGACAATTTTAGACGAAATTCCCTTACCACTTTAGAAAATTTTGAGTCGTAAGTCCCATTAAAGAATAAAATTGAATACAACATTAAATATCATGAAAATAAGTATATTAATGATATAAAATTTCAATGTTTCAGTGTATACATGAAACAAAAGAAACTATTGGTGAATATGACATATGTATCCTAGAAATAAAAGAGAGACTATAAATATTTTACCTTAAGTATTGAATTCCTTCATACACATTAGAACCTAAAATATAATAAATATAAGTTTATTATAAATATATTAAATGACCAAAATTATATATATATAATACCATATATTATTCACTAATGACATTTCATAACTAGTTAATTAATAATTCCTTGTCAAAATCACATTTTAGGTAACAACTGCTTGGTTTTTCATATATGTTTTGATTTGGTACTTTCAATCCTCTTAATTATATAATGGTTCCATAATATCTATAATTTAAATAATGATATAAATATCATATATATCAATTATATATGCATTTATAGTAATCCATAAAAGTTACAGATAGAAAATGAAATACAATGTTCACGGATATGGTAGGTCGTATGTACGCATGAACGTTGTTTCCATTTTCTCAATGGATAGATAAAAAGAAAAGTAAATACGAATTAAAACTTAAATAATCATTATTATTCCATATATATCACATATATTCATTAAATTTATCCTTATTTTTTTCCTATGTATATTTTTAGTGAAAAATGAATCACATCGCTCAACATGGTGGTAGTTCTCCATACACATGAGCGACGTTATTGTATCCCCTAAAAAATAGAATGTAAAAAAGGTAAATGTGATATAATAATTAAATAGTTATAATTATTTTTAAAATATAATATATATTCATTTAATATATCCATATTACCATCCAATTAAAATTGAAATGAGGAAAACAAATCACATTAGTTTATAAGGTGGTTGTCCGCCGTACACATGAGCGACACTATTGTTTACCAACAGGTAGGAAGGTAAGAATATAAATTTGATATAATAATTAAATATATATAATAATATCATAATTATCATATATAAAAATTTAATCCATTATTATATCCATTCACGAGAGATGGTGATGGAAAATTAATAACATCGCTTCGCGAGGCGGTAGTCCATCATACACATGATTGACAGTTTCGTTTCCCATTTGATGGAAGATGAGATAGATGTATGTTATGACAAAAAAATAATAAAATATTAGTATATGTTATATACTATTGTTTTTATATTTAAATTAATATAACATGAATAATGGTGGTAATAGATTAAGTAAAAAAAGAAAGAGTTTAGTGAAGATAATTACCTTCACTTAGAACAACCCCCTTTGGATATCTTATTAAGGACCCTAGGGTTAGTATTTTGATATGAAAATGAGATATAAAACATGTACACGGATGTTTTTGTGGGATTTTAGTAGTTTTTTTCGATCCAAATGGATTAATAGGTGAGAATAAGTGAGTATAGGAGGTGGCCTTTTATAATGGGGTAAGAGTGACATTTTTATAAATACCCAAAACTATTTAATAATGGGAATTTAACATCACCCCATGTACCTAAAAAACTGATAAACAATAGAGTATAAGGATTATATGGCTGATAAAAACATCTAAAACAAAAAAAAACGCATTTTTAAACATTTTTTTCCTTATCTTATAAGTTTCCTTACTTTTACAATTTTAGTTTTCTCTATTGTAACTATCCTTTTTAACGTGGTAATTTATCATTAAGACTAGAAAAAAAATTATTCTTATTAGAAAATTTGTACCAATTAGTTCTAAATATGAAATAAAATTTATAAAATAATAATCTTATATGTGTATAAAATTAATTTTGAGACAAATGTATGAAACACGCAAAACTCCGTTTTACCCTTTACTATGGTAATAATGTTTTTACTCTTTTAGGGTTCAATATAATTAATATAAAATTGAAATTGGTCCATGAATAGAAAATGGTAGATATTTTTAAGCATATACAAATATATTCATATAAGATAGGATTTTTTCAAATTTAGAATCATTTAATAAAATATTATTTATTATAAAATGATATTAAAGTCAATTTTGACACTATTCATTTAATTTAACTTTTTAAATAGTAAGAAAACGTTGAAATTAGAATATATTATTTTCATGCCTATATATCATGTTATATTTAAATAAAAAATTAATATAATATAATAATTCATTCAATTTATATTACTGTTAATATTTTTTACTATCATTTATTTTATTTTCTATTAATTGAATAATTACTGTGTTGGCATTCCTTAAGAATTTAATGTAATTACATAATTAATAAAAATTAAAATATAAATTACACACATGAAATTAAGTTTCTTATCCTAAAAATTACTATCAATATTCATTCATAACTTGATTTTTTCTCTATGTGAACACATAATAAAAATTTACAAGCATGTGGGTAACATTTTGACCTTTTCTTTACTTAAAGTATTATATTGGAAAATTTCATATAAAAGTATCCCAAAAGAAGATAAAAATTCATCCTAAGGTAATAAGGTTCTAAATATGTCCAACAATAAGAATTTAATATGTTTTTATCTCATTTTGACACTTAAATTTTGGTTTAACCCCCGATAAACTAGTTTTAAACTTAACTGCGATAATTAATTTTTACTATTTTTACTATTCATTTTGACCAAAAATTATGTTCGACTTATTATATAATATTAAATATTCTAATTAAAAATATTTAATTCAGTTTTCGAAATTAAATTCACATAATTGAAAATTTTTAATTTAAAATTAAACTCGTTGACGTGATGAAAAAATAGTTTTCTGAAGGGAAAATTTTTATAAGTATAGAATGTTTTAATATCCAAATTCAATATGAAATTTATTACAATAATATAAATTCCATTAATAAATATATAATTGAACTAATATTACTTTTAATTATTTTAAAAATTATGTAGCTATATAATTTTTTTAATTGAATAATTAGTTTTTTAATAAAAATTAGTATTTCTCACCATTCACTGAAAAATTAATCTTCTGAGAAAATTCTAAAAACTTAACCATAAGATATAATGAAATTTTGATTCAAAAAATGATGGTTTTTTTTCAAATAAATTTTTTAAAAGTTTCAAAAAATTTTTTTATTATTTTTCACCAAAATTAACAAAAATCATTTTTTTGAGATAAAGTTATTTTCAGGCCTACAAAGACATTAATAAAAAATTTTGTACTTATTATTAAATATATTTTATTTATATAAAGTCTGAATAATTGATTTTTAAAATGTTTTTATTCCTATTCATGCCACCAAATTTAAGTTCTAGGTTATAATAACTAATTTTAAATAATAATATTAATACTATATTAAGATTTTTTTAAACTTAGTGTTTTCTGAAATGAAAGAAATCAAAGAAATAAGATTTTTTTGAAAAATAAAATCATGAAATATTGTTGTGTTATATTATAACCCATTAAATAAATTGTATATTTGTAATTTTAACTTAAACTCAATTATCAAGGGTTTGACATTTTTAAATTCCTTTGTGGAAAATCCACGTCCTAAAAAGGACCAATAAAGCTTCCTCTTGAAAGGGGGAAATAAATTATGAGGGTCATCAAATAACTAGGTTCAAAAATAGGATAAAATTGGTGGGAAGTGAAAATATCGACACGAAATAGAGAGTGATAGAGAACTTGGTCATGAGAAAGGAAATTACCACAAATACATAAATATATAATAGGTGAAAATACCATTGGTTCAACCTAAATGAATTCAATATGAAATAATTTGATATGAACAATCACATACTTTGGTTGTGCTTTGATCAATTTCCAATTCATCTATCATTCCACGTAGTGAATGCGATTTTTTTCATAACTGAATCATTAACTGGTCATAAGATCTATAAAATAATGATAAATCATTCCTTCTATATCTGTTTATCTTCAAAACAAAAAATTTTAACAAAAATTATCAAATAAGAATAAATATTCATATGGTGAAAGAATATCTTAATCTCTAAAACCACATAAAAAGTTTAAAATACACCATTCCATAAGTGGTTAACTTTAAGACCCTTCCAAAATTCATAAATTTATAAATAAGATCTCTAAATTTCAACTTAACATAATTCCCCATATACT
This sequence comes from Viscum album, assembly GCA_963277665.1. NCBI lineage: Eukaryota > Viridiplantae > Streptophyta > Magnoliopsida > Santalales > Viscaceae > Viscum > Viscum album. The sequence continues at coordinate 702,846,927 of OY728128.1, read as the reverse complement.
ATAAAGTAGTTCTTAATTGTCACATACCAAATGTGTGAATAATTTGGTCATATATTGTCCTAAAATATGGTAATAACCAGAATTACCATAAAATATCAATGAAGAAAAACTATATTCCTCATTTATTAAATGAACCAAAAAATTATTAAATATATTCTGTAAATCAATTTTTTTTAAAATCCATCAAGGATAACATAAACCTCATTTTCATCAAATAATTAATTAGTTCCAAGGTAGTCAATAGTATATAATTTAGTTTATCCATATCAATAATCTCTTTATCCCAACATCAGTATCTCAATATTCGGAATATGTTAAGGTTTATGTTTCCATTAATCATTTGTTTTCTATAAAATATCATTATTCCATTAAATCACTATTCTAGGTCATCAGTACCATTAAATATATTCTTTCACATCCTTACACAAAACATTTATATAAAATTCCTTATATATTCCATAATTATTGAATTGGAATACATAAACAATTTAATCATTCTACTTAATTATTGATCCATTAACTAGGATTCATTATCTTATTCCCTAATACCTCCTTCCTTTAATTTTAAATTTTTTGTATCTTCATCATTAATAAAAAACCTTTACTTATACCTCATTATTGATCCTATTCTATATATTTACCCCTAAGAAATTGATTTTCATAATTCCCATAATTTCCTCATATATAACATCCAACCACTGATGATTCTTTAGTGAAACCTTTACTCTCACCCATTGCATTAACGAAAATGTTCATATTTCCTCAATAATTGAGTACTCTATGTCCTTATTATCCACATATAAAACACATTCTCATCAATTTTAGATATTCCCTAGAGTTATTCTTCCCACATTCTGAACACATAGGAAACCAAATATTCTTCCTCTATAGTCTCCACCACCCAAACTCTCAATGAACCCTATCCTTCTCTTCTTTAGTGAGTCTTAGAGTTGGCTAAGGTATATATTGTTAATTATTTATATCATGATAACTAATTAGGAATAATCACAATATCCTTCAATTCTGTCATCATACAATTTAGTTGATCATCATCACATTTTCTATCATATTCAACATTATCTTAGTTCCTTATGGTTACCACTATTGAATAAAAACAAAAAGTATAGTGTGAGAAATAATATTTAAAGTGGAAAACCATATAAACCTATAAAATAATTTATATGATTTCTAAACCATGAAAAATAATTTTCATTCTAAGACACCTTAAGTTTAACCTATGTCATTCATAGTCATAATTTATTTAATTCCTTCATGATGGTTCATAATTATTTTTTCAATTCCAAAGTATATCTCACCAGAGTGTCAAACAAGCTGTCTATGAAGACCCATTTTCATATAGCAGTTAATGATTGAGTCTACATCAATGATCCCTTTTTAGATTTATTACACCTAGGTACCTCTTTTCTAGATCCAAATACACTTATATTATCCATATAGAGATTTAATTTCTTGAAACCACTTTATCTATCCTTCACTAAAATTCTAGGATATTTTTATATACTTAAAATTATCCCTAGACTTATCCTTAGAGATATACCTAGACATATCCCTAGATATATCCTTAGTAATATCCCTAGGGATCTCACTAAAGTTTTATCACCATAGTTTCCATATGTTAACTAAATATTTCCTTTGATTCCCAATATAGTGTCCTTAGATTTATATATAAAAATATTACATATTTTCAGATGAATATTCAATACATCTCACCAAACCTCACTAGAGGTATGTAAAGGTCTATTATCCTTGGAGAGTAGATACATAATCATATTATTTCATGAAATATATTAAAAATATCCCATAATGATCGTTCCAAATAGTATTATTCTCAAACATACCCTCTATAAAACCTTTCTTCATAACCTAGGGAAAAGAAACTTAAAAAACGGTGATCTCAAATGCCCAGTAAGTGTAAAAAAGGGATATATCAATGATTACATAAGCATTAAATGATCATAAGGGTGTGATAACCTAAGAATAACATTTGTAAACAATACCCTATATAACAGAGATTATAAAATTAAGTCATGACATAAATCAAGGTATTTAATAATACATGAATCATAATGGAATCATAGAACATAATCCATAGAAGGATAAAATTTTCATAATACATAGAATTGTTTCATACACATAATCATTGAAAATCATTTCCTTAGTAGTTAAGGATTCACTTACAGTACTATAATAATGGATTGGGTTCATTCCCCAAACCATATTAAAAATTAAGGTTCACTACCAAGACTATCATAGTGGATTCGGTTCACTACCTAAACCATCATATTAGTCATGGTTCACTCCCATATCTATCATAGTGGATAGAGTCACTTACTAAACTTGGTTCACTCTCTATTAGAGTCATGTTTATCTCATGATATCTAAATCATTACCCAATGAATTAGATAGAGATATAGGTCCCACCCATCATTGGTTATAACATGAACACTGTAATTTTTTAAAATGTAACCATTATCATATAACAAAACCGATATATATATTATCCACAAGATCATAAAACATTCATCATATCAAACCCCATGAAAAGAAATGGGATTCATAAACATTTCATCATAGTATAACCCATTGAAAATGAATAGGTTTCATAAACATATTGTCATCATAAAAATAAACAATCCATAGAAAAAATAAAGATGGTATCATTAGATAATATCCCTAAAATATATTCAATAACATTAGAGGATGTCATCTTAAATGGATAATGACATTGAAATATCACTTCATACATTTCTTGAGAAATAACCTTTATTTGAAAATATTTTTTTTTTAAAATAAAATATTTTAGAAATCACTTTTTTGAAAATAAACTTTGAAACATATAAATGTATCTTTAAAAAATAGGTTTTTCATGATGGCAGGATATTCAGTTTATACTGTACATGTTAAAACAGACTCCTTTCACATTTTTAGTAAAATCCAAATGGGCCTTATTTGGAAAATGACATGAAGATTCCTTTTAATTTTCTTAAAAATTAAAAAATGGTTAAAAATTAATTTAAATAATATTTGGATAATATTACAAAACTATTTAATTCATATTTATAAAACATGGATATCAAATAAAAAATTCTTTCGATCGAAGAGGAAAATAAAGCTGTTTTTCTACAAAATCATTCTTTTGAAAACTTGTGAGTATAAATAGAGGAAATAGAATGGAAAAAATGTATTATAAATAAATAACCATATTAGAAAACAATTTATTTGTTTCTTGAGTGTTATATTATAATATCACATCATTATAATCATAATCATAAATAACCCTGTTTAACAATGATATTGTAACATTAAACCCTTACTACTATAGTAATTTGGGAACAATAGTCTTCATTAAAGTAAAAAAATAAAATTAATATTTAAATGTCATGATAATAAATAAATTCATGATATAAATTTTCAAAGGGTCTATATATACACATCATAAATGAATATATGTTTATAACATAACATATGTCCTCAAGAAGACAATTTGAGATGAAATTCCATTACCACTTTGGAAACATTTGAATCGTAAGACCCGTTAAATAATAAAATTAAATTGAACATTAAATATTATTAAAATAAGTATATTTATGATATAACATGTCAAAGGTGAAATATAAACACTATAAAAAATAAATTATTGGTGAATATGGAACATGTATCCCAAAAATAAAAGAGAGACAAGAAATCCATTACCTTAAGTATTGAATTCCTTCGTACATGTTAGAAAATAATTTATAATAAATATTGGTCTATTAAAAATATATTAACTAACCATAATTTTATATATAATACCATATATTAATTTATTATTACCTTCTATTACCTATATATTGACAATTCCTTGTTAAAATCATGTAGGTAATAACTGCTATGTTTTCTATGCCTGTTTTGATTTGATATTTTCTATCCTATTAATATTTTCATGGTTACATCATATATAGAATATTAATAATTGTATAAATATCATATATTTTTAGTATGTATGTATTTATATTAATCCATAAAAATTATATATAGAAAATGAAATACATCGTTCATGGAGACGGTAGGCTGTACATACACAAAAATGCTATTTCCATTTTCTCAGTGAATAAAATGAAAGAAAATTAAATATTAATTAAAAAAATTTAGAATCATTATTAATTCATATATATCACATATATTCATTAAATTTATCCTTATTTCCTTCCATGTAATGCGTTATTGAAAAATGAATCTCATCACTTATCGAGACGATAGTTTGTCGTACACACGAGCGACATTATTGTATCCCCTACAGAAAAGAAAGTAATAAGGTATATGTGATATCATAATAAAAGAGGTATAATTATGTACAAAATATCATATATATTCTTTTAATATATCTTTATTACCATCTAGGTAAAATGTAAATGACAAAAACAAGTCACATCAATTTGTGAGACAATAGTCTGCCATACATACGAGTGATGTTATTTTTCTACAACAGGTTAGAAGGTAAAAAGTTAGATGAGATATTTTAATTATAGAAGTATATTATATCATAAATATCATATAAAAACATTAAATTCACCATTATAAGCATCTGTGAGAGATGGTGATGGAGAACGGATAACATCGGTTCGTGAGGTGGTAATCCACTGTACACACGATTGACGATTTTGTTTCCCATATGATGGAAAAAGAGATAGGTGTAGATTCTTAAATAAACATAAATACATATTATTATGTGTTATATTTTTTTATTATATTTAAATTAATATAAAATGAATGAATGTGGTAATATAATAAGTAAAAATAAAGAGTTTAGTAAAGACAATTACCTTTGCTTAAAACAACCCCCTTTGGATATCTTATTAAGGACCCTAGGGTTATTATTTTGGGATTACCAAAAGCTATGTAACATTGAAAATTATTTCAGGGAGTGATTTTTTATGTTTTAAGTCGATCCAAATGGATTAATAGTTGTAAATAAGTTGGGGTAGGAGGTTTCCTTTTTATAATGTGGGAGGAGTAAGATTTTTTTAAATACCCAAAACTATTCTATAATGGGAGGTCACCCTCACCCCAAGTCTCTAAAATATTTATAAATTTTGTAGTGGAGTGATGATATGGTCTAGAAAATAATCCAATACACAAAAAAAAATTCTTAAATATGTTTTCCCACAATATCTAAGTTTCCTTACTTTTACCATTTTAGTTTTCACTATAATAACTAGTATTTTTTCCAGATAATTTATCATTAAGAATAGAAATAAAATGATCATTATTAGAAAATTTGAACCCAATAGTTCTAAATATTAAATAAAATTCATAATATAAATATACTATTTGTGCAGAAAATTAATTTTAACACAATTCATGAAACGTGAAAAACCCTATTTTACCCTTCACCATGGTAACAAAGGTTCTACTATTTAAAAGTCAAAATAATTATTATAAAAGGAACATTGGTCTAAGAATGGAATATGGTTTATAATTTTAAATATATACCAATATCTTGGAATAGGATAGTATTTTTAGGAATTTAAATTATTTAATAAAACATTATTTATTATAAAATAACATTAATGTCAATTTTGACACTGTTCATTTAATTTGACTTTTAAAACATCAAAAAAAGGTGAAAATAGAATATATTATTTTTACACCTATATATAATTTTATATTTATCTATGAAATTAATTTAATATAATAATTTATTTAATTTATATTGCATTAAATATTTTTTGTAACATTTATTTTATTTTTTTATTAATTAAATAATTACCGCGTCAGTGTTTCTTAAGCATTTAAAATAATCTTATAATTACTAAAAATTAAAAATAAATTAACCTCCTGAAATTAATTTTATTATTCTAGAAATTACCATCAATATTTCTTCATGTCTAGTTTTTTCCCTATGTTAACACATAATTTTAATTTAAAAGCAAGTGGATGACATTTTATCCTTTTCTTTACTTAAATTATTATAGTAGTCACTATCATGGAAAAGTTTCCCAAAATCACATAAATATCAGGAAAGATGTGATATGGGTTGAAATATGGACATGAATTTATAATTAGATAAGTTTTATGTCATTTTAACCCTTATTTGTTTAGTTTTAACCCTAATAAACAAGTTTTAACCTTAACCACCTTAATTAATGTTTACTGTTTTACTATTCATTTTGGGAAAAAGTAAGTTGAAGATATTATATAATATTAATAATTATAATTTAAAATATGGAATAAATCTTTCCAAATTCGATTCAAATAAGGGAAAATATTAATTAAAATTATACCCACAAATGCAATAAAAAAATGTGTTTCTAAAGAGAAAATTTTCATAAGTATAGAAATATTTAATATCCAAATTCAATATGAAATAAATTAAAATTATCCAAATTGGATTAATAAATATATAATTGAAATAAGTTTACATTTAAAACATTTTTTAATATAATTGAAATTTGTAAATTATTCAAATGAAAAGGAAGTTTTTAATAAAAATCAGTATTTTCAATATTCAACAAAATATAATATATTTAGAAAATTATAAAAAATTACTCTAATATAAATATGACATGTTGATTCAAAAAAATAATTAATTTTTATATAAAAAATGAATAAAAATTCAAAAATTATTTTTATCATTTGTCTACAAAAATCAATAAAAATCATTTTCTTAAAGAAAAAGTTATTCTTGAAAAATATAATAAATTTACTAGAAATTTAGTACTTATTTAAAATATATTTTATTTATCTAAAACATTTATACTTAATTGTTAAAATGTGTATATTAATATTCATACCACTAAATTCAATTGCTAGGTTATAACGACCAAGTTCAAAAAATAACATTAATAGTATATCACGAATCGTTAAAAGTCAGTGTTTCATATAACACAAGACATCAATGAAATTACATTTATTTTATTTTTTTATTAAAATCATGGGGTGTTAAATTTATATTCAAAACTCAATTCTTTAGAATCAAAAATTTTATGTAGAATGTGAAAAATCTTCTCGACCATAATAGAATATTCTTACTTTTAACCAAGAATCCTGTTAGTGCACAAAATATCATTCATCCTTATGAAGATTCCATATACATAATCATAATCCTTCATTTTAAAATCTTCATACTACAATCACCAAATTTTTAACTTTTACCTCTTTACTTTGGTGTTCCCTTCATAAATATTTGTTAACATGTTCCAAATACCTTTAGAAATTTTAATACATATAACTTTTAGAAATAAAATTTATATGAGAGAGGATAATATATCATTTTGAACACATCTATCATTCTTCACACTCCTTTTATTTACTACGATCATAGAAGATCCATCAGTATGATGGATAGAACAATCATTAGGAGTTTCCCAGACTTCAAAAATGATATATATAAAATATTATAACATCATTCCCTTCCAAATATGATAGTTATTTCCCAAAAAAATTATGATCCCTTTTTTGTTTACTGAATTCAGATAATCCATTATAGAGAATATAAATTATTGAAAAATACACTTCTTACTCAATATCTATAATAACCTAAGTTAAATGATGGTTTGTGCTTTGATTCCACTTTAAAATCCACCCATGGGATCTGTGACATCACTAGGGGTAAATCAGTGATCTATAATTTTTATGTTTTTACTTTTAACAACCATTTCCTCCTAATAATGAGATGTGGATAAACTATTATTTTTCATACATAATCACACCCAATGGAATGAATAAAATTTACAATGTTCAGTACTCAATAATATTAGTTAATCTCTAGAATGACCTAGAAATAATGCAAGGACTCACCATCCAATAGAATACAATCATGTGGTTTTTAGTAAGTAGGGTATATTAATCAATTTAATTGTACTATAGTCTATATAAATTCATTTGAATCCTTAAAAAATACAAATACATGAAAGTATTTGTAATAACATGAAAGTAATTTACTAATAAGCTTTAACAAGTTCCCATTGTGCTACTTTGATTCTTCCTAACTTACACAGTAACAAGTTAGTACTTATTTTTCTTCAATATCTCCCACAATAGTGAGAAAGAAAAAATAATTATTATTACTTATTATTTTATATAAATTCAATATAAAAAATCTCTCATTTGTTTTTGTGTTAGTCCCTCTCAAAAACTACCGACACATTTCATATTCATTTTCTCTTCTTTTATATTCACTATATTACATGAATATTATTCTCATAATTAGTTATAGATATTCCAATGAACGTTGAACTCTCTATAATTTAGGTAAAACGTTGATGAAACCTTTTCTATCATATTTTTATATTTTAATTTAAAATATTTAATTTAAATTCCCTTTAATCTTTACTATAATATTCCCACTTAAATCTTCCATCAAAATCTATCTCCTCTTTCTCTTCATAGAAACTTCGAAAAATCCACCATAGTTATTAGGTTTTAATTTTTCATCCACGTCTTCTAATTTTTTTTTGAATTTATACTATTGTTCATAATTTTGGGGTATACCTATAACACCACAAGAATTTATGGTATACTTTTCTTCAAATAAATTTAATTTATTCGATAGCTAATGGTACACACAACCTTAAGTCTTAATGAAATATAATATAGTACACCCTTGTAACATATCTATTAAATTGGTAAAATGAATATGAATAACCAATTTATTTTAAAAAAGATATAGTTTTAATATGAAGAGATTATAAATTTAGTAAATTCATCACATGCTTTAAAAATACACTTTTCCTCAAAAATGGTGTTTATTTATTTTTTCAAGTAAATAATATATTTAATTTCAAAAAATTTATAAAATTTATTTTAAAAAATTAACTTCATTTTTTAGGTCATAATTTAATAATTATATTAGAGTGATGTTTTTTTAATTTTATAAAAATATTAATTTTTCAATGAATCGTGAAAAATATTGATTTTATTTAAAATTTCTTTTTTGTTTAAATCATTTAAAATGTTCCATTTTGTTTTAAATAGTTTTAAAATAAAAATTAGATCATTTATATTATTAATAATCTAATTAAGGTTATTAAAATTAATTTTTTGTTTTATTTTACTATAAAAACTTTTATACTTCAAAAAATAGTTTTTTTCTAGAAAAATGATTTTTTTCCCATTATACGAGTTTAATTTTAAATTAAATTCTATAAATTATATGAAATAAATAATGAAAATATATTCCATATTTAAAAACAGGATGATAATTTTGTTTAAATTGGCACCCTTTATTTGTTTGATTATGAATAATAATCTTGGTAATTGTTTTCATCTCGGTACGGGTAGAATGGGTAAAATATGGTTAAAAATTAAAGATAATGCTGTAAAATTTCTCTAACACCTTCATTTATCATATTTTATGAATTAAATTCATACATTTACATTAAATAATCCAATATATGGATACTTGGTTCCATTTTTCCTTGATTATTTCCTTATATATTATTTTAAGAAAAGAATAAATACAAAGCGTCACTCTCTTGACTTTAAAATCTATAAAATTTTAACATAAGGATAAAAAGAGGAAAAGTTCAGTTATAAATTTTTATTTTATATAAAAATTAATTTTTTTATCATGATAAATTTTAAAAAAATTTACTCACTGAATATTACCTTAAATTCTTACATGACACCAACACAATATTTATTAAATTAATTGAAAAAAATAAAATATGTGAATTTTAAAATATTAAAAGTAAGAAAATTAGGATGAATTATTATATTCCATGAATTTTTTAAATAATTATAAAATATTACCTATGTTTTAAATGTTTATATTTTAATTTCATATTTGTCTGAATGTCTTTAAAATAAAATGAAATGAATAGTATCAAAAATGGAATTAAAGATATTTTATGAAATTAATATTTTAATTATTTAAAAATCATAAAAATATTTATCTAGGATAATCTAGATTATATGTGGTCTAAAATTTCATCTTTTTACCATTTATGAACTAATTTTCACCATATAAGTTAAATTGTAACCCTTTAATATTGAAATAGTTATTACTACAGTTAAGGTTAAAAATAGTTAATGAAGGGGTAAATAAAAAATATAAGGTTCAAAATGATATATATACCTATATAAATTTTATTTAATGATTATATTAGGATCGTATCATCATTATATTTTAATCTATTTCATTTGGAACAACTTTTAAATGAATTTTACTTTATTATATTTTAATATTTTGAAAACATTATAAGAGTGCTTCTCCCCTCACTTATAAAAGGACACCCCTTCTCTCTTTTATTTACACCACCTTGAGACCTATATATTGAATAAACCATGGCCAATAATATTCTAAAATTACCTTTAAATGAATAATATTTTATTTTCTTCTTAAAATACCATTTCAATGGCCCTTAAGAATTGATCTAAAAGAAGTCTACCAAAGAAGAGGTAATGATCTTTACCTAATTTCAAATTTCATTCTTCTTTCACATCCTGTAAATCTATTTTCACTATAATAAAATAATAAATAAAGTATAATAAATATAATTACATGTTATTATGGTTATATTAAAACCATTTCCCATCTCTTTTCTATCATATGAAAAGAAAAAACATCACTCATGTGTACGCATGGATTACCGTATCCACGTAGCGGTGTAATTAGTTTTTCACTACCAATTAACTTATAAGGTTATAAATATGTAAGTAATGAATATATATTATATTTATGGTATAATCATTATTTTTTAATTATACTATCATTTATACCTTATCACCTTCTAATTCACTAGAAAATTATAACGTTACTCGTGTGTACGTGTGTACTACCACCTCCATGAAGTAATGTGATTTTTTTTCATTTATAATTTACATGGATGGTAATAAAGATATATTTAATAAATATATATATTATATATATGTGATATAATAATTATTCTATAAATATAAATTTTTATTTATATTTCTTTCGTTCCATTCATCAAAAAAGGAAACATCATTCATACGTATGTACGACCTACCGTCTCAATGAATTGTGTAATTCATTTTATATCTCTAACATTTATAGAAGAATATATATAAATATATATACATATATATAATTAATATATATTATATTTATATCATGGTTAAAATCATGGATATTACAGAACCATGATCAATGTACCAGGGCTGCAACTGTAGAACTTAAACTTCAATGAAAAAACAAAATAGTTTACACATGGGAAAATGATTTTAAAAAATATTTATTAATAAAAAAGTTTTGAAATGTTATAATTGTATCATATATGATATTATTAGTATATAAATTATTATTTTATAGAATTATAATAAATTTAAATTTATTATACAAGTGGTTAGAACACTTTTTAAAAAAGTTAATCTTGATGTAAGGGTTCTTCGTCTCAATATTGTTTCATTAAGACATATTGGATGTTATGATCATATTAATGTTTATGAGGTTTATATACTTCCCCTTATAAATTTTATATAATGGATCCTTCTTAATTTATGGTATTTAAATTTAAAACTCAAATTATTTCATTCAAGGTGTTTTTATTCGAAAGTTTCCAAAGTGGTTAGGGATTTCTTTTACAATCTCATTTTATTTTGGGTTTGTTTATGTTTGAATTCACATTGAGGGAAATTATATGACACTTATATCATAAAATAATTTAATTTTTTATCCTTTGTTTATTCATTGAATTTTCAAGTAATAGTAATATTTTATTCACTTGGTTAAAAAGATAGATAAAATGTTTTTAAGAAAAGTATACTTTATTTCCTCTTTAGTCGGGAATCTTTTTCATCCATGTCCACGTTTTATAAAAATATTTTCAAGGATATTTTAATTATTACCATATGAATTATTAAATTCAATTTTTATCATGTTTTAACTTCTATAAAAAGGTTTAAAAGTAATCTTATTTTCACTTTTTGAATGAGGTACTTTTTACCAAAAGTGTGAATAAAATATTTTTTTAACAAACATTGCATGAAAAAATTTCCCATCCATCATGACTACTATTGTATTTGAAGATTATTTTACAATTTTTATGGTCATTTTAAAGAAAATATTTTCCCTAATATTCTAATTATTTTTTTATTTTAAATAAGTGTTTCCAAAATCAAAAGGATATTTTCCTCATAAAATGTATTAACAATCATTTAAAGGTATTTTCAACTATGAAAAAAACAATTGATGTTACTTGGAAAATGATCCAATAATACCCTATTTATTATTGATTTTCATGGTTTATAATGATGAAGTGTTGATATTTTTTATTCTTTACCCAATACATACATTTTTTGATAAATCATATTTTCTATGAATTAAATTAATCATTCAATATATGAGGAATGCATTGGAAATATAGTGATGGGTGAGACCCACTTATAGATATCCCCTAGATGCATTGATATGTATCTTGATACAAAATATGTTTTCATGATGTATAGGAAGAGGATGTAAGATCATGTCTTAATAGTTTGGAATTTTTGGAATGTCTTCACATATAATGATAATTTCATGGTTAAGAAGCCTTAACAGAATGTTAATTCCATGGTTGAGAGGGATTGAGGGAATGATAATGACTTTATTGAGTGGCCATGATAGTAATATCGATGATTTCTTGGTTAGGATGACTTTCTCATGAATGTCCAGAATTATGCATTTCCTTTATTAAGAATTCATTGTTCAATATCCATGTGTTTTCTAGGTTGAAATAAGCAATGGATTATGATTGAACTTAAGTTATCTATTTAAAAGAATGTGTTTTGATTATACACTCTATAATGTTAATTATTTATTAGACATATATGATAGATTCAGCTGTACATAATCCTTACTAAGCATCTAAAATCACCCTTTATTTGTTTACCTTTCCCCAAGATATGAAGAAGGATATTATGAATGACATCAAAATGAAAGAATTTTTCGTATGCTAAGTTTTATAAATATAAAATGTAATATGGTAATCTTGTTTGTATCAAGTTTAAAAAGTCTAATAATATATTTATGTTTTCTAGGATACAATAACATATATCTTGTGCCAATCTAATAAGGTAACCACTGACTTTGGTTCACTAGAGTCTTGGTATTTAGTATTAGTATCATATTAAGTTTAGTATAAACCTAGGGAATTTTATTTAGAAAAACATAGATTAAGAAGAATAACCTTATAAAAAACATTGAGGATATCTATAATTGTAGAATAATATCAAAATGTTTTTTTAAGGTAATGGTTATGTGGTTTTCATTAAAATACATTCCTGTATGGACATTATAAGTAGATGTGGTTTTGGAACACATGAATCTAGGGGTAATAACCCTTAAAAGGGTTATCAAACCATATATTGACTATAATTATAGTTCATGGTGTGTGTAGATTTATTGTGAGACTAGTTTCACACTCCCAAGGGTTGTTCTTAGGTTAATTCACATTTTTTTATGAACCATTATGATGAATGAGTGAATATAAACTATGGAAACCTAGGGTTTTTAATAATGATATGGGATAGAACCAAAGTGTCTCGGGTTGATAATTCTAAGGTTGGTCATAAGTTTAAAGGCCTAGATACCCCTTTTTAGGTTTAATGTGATGAGAGTCTAACATGATTAACGATAGTTTGGGAAATATTTATGGGGATAAAACTCTTTGGATTAGTATATTTTTTTGTGAGAAGGTTATTTTATGAATACTACTTTTATATTTTTTGGACATCAGTTTAAAGTTATTGATAACCATTAGGGTTAATATTATAATTAATTTCACTGTAATAATAGTCAACTAAGATTATATTATTTTTATGAAAAAAAAGTGGTATTGAAAAACTTAGTGGTTAAAAAGTAATTTGATGATTAATGTTATTTTTTAGGATTTTAATCATATTTTTGGGAATTTTATTAGAATAATATTAATATTTTTTTAAAAAAAATGAGAAACATAGGCTGGCTGACAAACAATCGCATCTAGAAAGGCCGTGTGACTTGAACCCAAAACTGATGTACGAAAAGGGTGCAACACCTACCAAATACCTCTGTGATATCATAGTTAGTATGAATTTTTGTTTAAAAAGCATCTGATCGATAAAGAATAAGTTGATTTTGGAAATAATTTTAAGGATCAATTGTTTTGAAATTTTGGGATTTTAAGGTGATTGATGATATTTTAGAGAAATTTTATTGAGTTGAGGTATATACAAACTTTTGGTTAATTGTAAATAATTATTTTCAAAAATAACTATTAGGTTTTTGGAGATGTAAACTGAAGGGTATAAGATAAAATTTTGGGTTAAACATTCTTCAATGTTGAGGTTATTGAGGTTATTTGGGATATATTGTTATCTATTTATCGAATTATTTCTGTTAATACTTTGGTTTTATTTTTGAATTTTAGATATGAATGTATTATCTCTTATTATGACGTTTTATTCATATTGGTTATTATAAAAAAATTTTCTAACCATTTTTGGTTTTAGTAAAGACAATAGTAATTGGTTGTTATTCTTTTATACATCATGTGATCTGTTAGAAGTTGATTTTAGCGATTATGGATTGAAAAATTCATTTTGAATACTTATCGTTTGGAGAAAAATATAAGCTTTTAGTATCAATTTATTAAAGGGTGAAATTATACTTTTTAATTAAATATATTTCCTTATTTTCATGGAATATATAGTAAAGTAGCTCCTCAATTCTAGGAAAATGATATTGAAATAAAAATGTGATCCTATTAAATACATTTATAATGAATCGATAGTCTTTTTCTAACCACATTTATTTATGGGTTTGTGGTCATTAAATTTATCCTGACCACTTTTTAAATCACTCTCCATTAGTCATATGAAATTATTGTTTTTTCCATGTCTATATTTAAACTTCTCACCAAATTTCTCCTTATCTAAGGACCCAAATTTGTGATATTTCAGGTAACCTTTGTGTTTCCCACTTTCTATTTTCAAAAAAAGTTTTATTAACCCTGTATATGATTCGGGTTTTCAACAAAGGTTAAACCTTGGATAACAGAGATAAAATTTTCAGGGTGTAATTTATTTAAGGGAGTATAATATAACATCCTGAGATTTTATTATATATTTCCCTTCAAATAAATTTAATTTCATTTATAGCTTGCGATACATGCAACCCCGAGTCTAAATGAACTGTAATATAGTATTCCGTTATAATCTAGCCAATAAATTTGGGAAAAAATATGAATAAATACTTTTGTTAATAAAAAATTATAAAGGTTTTAGGTGATAAAATTATATTTTTAGTAAAGTCATTATATGATTTAAAAATACATTTCCCCCAAAAATGGTATTTATTTATTTTTTTTAATAACTAATATAATTAATTTCTACAAATTTTAGATAATTTATTTGAAAAAATTAACTTTATTTTTGAAATATTCATTTCATAATTCTTCTATAGTGATTTTTTGATTATTTGATAAAAAGATTGATTTTTTATGAATAGTGAAAAATAAAATTTTTATTGAAAAATGTTTTTTTCTATTAAAGAATTTACAAAGATTTGTTTTTTGAATAGTTTTAAATGTATCATTAGTTAATTTATATTATTAATAATATAATTAAGGTAATTTTTGTAACACCCCAAGATTTTGAAAATAAATTTAATATCGAATGCATGAAACACTGAGTCTCTAAAAAAACCACTTTCTTATAACCTAGCCAATAAACATAATTTTTCCACCTCTGTGATTTGAATTTCAAAAAACTGACATAAAATATTGCATTCAGTAAGATACTTAGAGTCTGATAAGACAAATATAATTTTTAGTGAATAGTAACATACCCTTATGAATAATAATATGAATAGTAACATAACCCTTATGAATAGTAAATCATATTATTATTATTGTCTTAAGGTTATAAAATAATGAGATCTGACTATTTTTTCAAGGTAATATAAAACGAATTATAGTTTTAAAATTGATATTTTATGAATAAAATATGATTTTATTTAAAAATTAAATTAATAATATTTATAAAATTATTTTCAAAAAATGGAGTTCTTTTTTTTATTCTACACATCGAATAATGGTTAGAGTGAATTTTTGGGATTTTTCTGAAATACTTGAATTTTTGGTGAATAGTGAAATTCGATAATTTAAAAAATATGCTAATCAAGTGAATTTATGCATCATGGTTGAGTCATGGATGATGTAAATGACCATTGGTTTAAACTCACATGCACTTATTACTATTTTCGTTAGAATAATCAACACTATTGGTTGTATTTGCAAAAAATAATAAAATAATGATTAAAATAATGAGAAAACCCTCCCCTCCTCCACTATAACCCACCCCCCACACTCCCTCTTCTCTTCTCTCTTCTCAAGCCTTGTAACTCGTCTAAAATCTACTCAATTATCCTCCCAAGGTCCTCCCCCATGTCCAGCATCCCCTTGTCTCATAATGAGATGAAAACCTCTCCACTAAAGTGGTTCTCAAGGAAGATTACTTCAAGAGGTAAATTCATATTTTCCATTCATTAATTCCAAGGTCATTTATTTTATTTTTCTTTCCTCACCTCCTATTATAAAAAAATTGTGATGACTTTAGTACATTAAAATTACTAAAATTTTGTTATGATAAATGAATAATTATCTCTCTTTTCCCCTTCTTTTATACTAGAATTGAAAACACCATCCAAGATGTGTTAATTTATCACATTCAAGGATGATAAGTTTTCAATTTCCATTACCATCTTCAGTTATGGTCATGAAACAATTTTTATGGTTGAACCAGAATATAATATTGTAATATAACATATTTAAGGTTCTGAAATATTTTTTACACATGATATTTATTAACAAAAAAAAATGAGTTTGTTGTGATCAAGAACCGCCAATTAACCCAAACAATTGCTATTAAAGATTTATATAATGATTCATCTTCACTCCCAATAAAAAAAACAAATTTTATGGCCATGTGATTTCTAGTTGTTCACTAATAAAATAAAACTTCTATTCTGGACAACCATTCTCATTATACATGTTTATCCATAAATGAATATAAGTAAACCGATCATGAAAACCAAGGATAAAAACACTCTCAAACAATGAAATTGAATATCTTAACCCATCAAAAGTCCATGAATAAACCAAATATTGTTACACTAAACAAATTACATGTATAGGATGTTCTGGAATCATTAATTTATGAACCTAAATTTTATTATATAGGACATTAAGATCAAGTGAGGAAGACCTTTAGACTTAAGGTAAGGGTTTTCTACCTGAATCTCTATTTTCATTTAGGTTACTCTTATTCTATACTTACCTCAATTTTTTTTTATTTATTCACATGTACCCCTAATAAATTTTTTGTGAATGTTATATATATGTTAACCAACCAGAATACTACTTTCATTTATGGGGAGTTATATATTTTAAGGGGGTCTTTCAAAATTTCTTCACGAAATACAAGCCCGATTCAAGGGATTTTTCAAATTCTTACCTATTTTCAAGGGCACTATATAATCTATTTTTAGCAATTATTACCTTTCTAAAATCACTCATTTTGTTATGAAAACTCTATCTTACATAAATTTTGGTTTTATACATAGAATTTTCCAAAATAACTGTTCTTTTCAAAATAAAAGAGTATTTATCTCAACAGTTACTTGATGATTTTATTAGAGTATCTTCATATGTTTCAAAAATCTTGTTGATTATTATGTATTATTGGGATTAATATTTTATGATAAAATATACCATATTTAATTTAATGGTTTATTATAAGTTTTACTGTGTATGTTCTATCTTAAAACCATTCACCATTTTAATTAGAATGGTTAGTGTTATGCTTAATGTCCTGGGAATGATATTGAAATTTCATATGTTAGTTTCAATATGATTTTGTATATTGTTTATGTTTATCCCAATTCATATAAGGAATGCATTGGACTTATTATGTGATGGGTGGGGCCTAGTATATCCCCTCAATGCATCAGTTGGTCTCATGAGACAAATAGATATGGACTTGGCCGAGGCCTAGCCAATTTTTTGATATGGTTTTGGAGGAGGCCTTAATAATTTTTAGATGCCTTGGATAAGTCCTTGAATGTAGGTTTATTAATGTTCATCATATGAATTAAACTTATTATGAAACTAGTAAATAAAAGTTCATGTGGTTATTTGAATAGTAGAAAACCCATGATTATGCTTTATTATGCCATTATTTACTCATCTCATATTGTTGCCATAATGTGTTCAAGTTTATTATTTTTAAAGGAATGTGTTTTCAATTATTCACCATTCCTAATGTTTATGTTATATTATCTTCCAATTTATTTTTTACTCTTATTGAGTGTTTGAGCTCACCCCTTTCTTATGTTTCATCTTCTCAGGACTTGAAGAAATCTATTATGAATGACTTGTTGGGATAAACTTATTATTGGGGATGTTCCCAATAAAAATTTTATGTTGTATTTCATTTCAAGTTGTAATGATGAACTTATGTATGTACCCAGATTTCCAAATATACTAAACTATTTGTTCCTTTGAGATACACCTTTCTTTTAATTATGCCAATGTAATGTAATAAGACACCATTAACATGTGTATCCCATTATTTAGAAATGGTTCATAGTGGAAGGAGTGGAAACCACATGAACACGCGTATCCCATGTAGGGATTTCCCTCCTGTGCAAGATAATGATGCCATCTTCGGAGTTTTGATTGGTGCTGAGAAACTTATAACTATACTGAGACAGCTTACTTAGGTTATAAACAATAACCTTACCTATATAGAGCATCTGGATACACAACGTAGAGGATATATGTTAGATTTACTTATATGACAACAACATCCATCATTTAATAGGACTATAAACCCACTCGTAGTGGAACAACGGATAAGTTACTTAGAGAAGATATTTCTCGACTTGGGAAGTAATGAAAGGGAGAAGGTTGTCATAGTAGTTTATCGTCTTTCAGGAGATGATGATCAATGGTGGTCACTAATTCAAAACATAAAGGAGGGGGAAGAGATAGATAACATGGAATTGAGTGAATTTAAATAACTTTTCTTAGAGAAATACTTTCCTTTTGAACAACAAGAATATATGGAAAGGTAGTTTCTGAATTTGAGGTAAAATGAGGATGAGAATATTGCAAAGTACGAAGATAAATTCAAAAGGTTAGCAAGGCATTTTATGAACTATATATGTAATCCAAGGAGAAATATTGACCGATTCTTTGATGGATTAAATCAATTCCTCCAACGGGATTTGGTCCACCAAATATTCTCATCATATGAAGATATAGTCTCATGTGCTATCAAGATGGAAAAGGAGTTTTCTATGTCTTGTGACTTTAATAGAATGCCAGATAAGAATAAGTATGATGAAAACTCTAGGAAAATAAATAAGGAAATGGGGAATAAGGGAAGAGTTGAATTTTCACACTATGATAATTGTGGAAGGAAACACACTGGTTTCTTATTAAAAGTAAAAGTGGTGTTCTATAAGTGTGGATAGAAAGACCATCATGCTGGTGTTTTGAAGGGGAATAAATAAGCTATTAATATTTAATGCTATAATTGTAGGGAGATGGGACACTATGCTAATGATTAACTAAAGCATCAAGGAAACATGCCTCAGAAATGGCCAAGGGAGTAGGGACAAGCTTATATGATCACAACTGCTGATATTGGAGTTTCTAATGACATAATTGAAGGTACTTCAATTGTTTCCTCAAAGATAGCCAATGATTTATTTGATTATAGATCATCACATTCTTTCATATCTTCCCAGTTTTCCAATAAAATTTGATATTTCCAATTTTAATTAATATGGGAGTTGTCAGTAAAAACTCTTAAGGGAAGTATCATTGCAACATAGTTGTGTATGGAAATCCCCATTATGGCATATAAACATGCTTTATCTACTGATTTTATTTTAATATCCATGATTGACTTTGATATAATCCTCAGTTTGGATTGTCTTTCAAACCATGATGTGAAGATTTATTGCAAGAAGAAGAAGGTTACATTTTTTGAGGATAATGTGAAATACCTTATCTTTAGGGTAGAAACATCACCATCTAATTATAATATATATCCACCCCCAGTAGCTCTACGGAATTCAATTATTGGAGAGGAAGGGAAAGCAATAACTATGGGTGAGGAAAAGAATGTTCAAATAGAGGTCGTACCTATTGTGCAAGAATATGTTATTGTCTTTCCAGATGATTTACCTAGACATCATCCAGAGTGGGATGTTGAGTTTTCCATTGACTTAATTCTAGATTCATGGCCCATATCAAAGCCCCCTTATAGAATAGCCACTATGGAATTAGTGGAACTATTGAAACAACTAGAGAAATTGAGTGATAAAGGATTTTTTCTCCCTAGTGTTTTTCTTTGGAGAGCACCTGTTATTTTCGTTAAGAATAATGATGGATCTATGAGGTTAGGCATTGACTATTAGAAGATCATTTCTAAAACAATAAAGAACAAGTATCTCCTACCTCACATTGATGATTTATTTGATCAACTTCATAGAGATCAATATTTTTCAAAGATTGATCTTCGATCTCGATATCATTAGTTGCATGTGAGGAAGGAAGATATTCCAAAGACACCATTTTGAACCATGTATGTTAATTATGAGTTTACACTAATGCCTTTTGGATTGACTAATGCACCCTCTTTTTTCATGGATCTAATGAATCGAGTTTTCAAGGAATATCTTGATGCATTTGTGGTGGTATTTGTTGATGATATCTTGGTATAATCCAAAATCTACAAGGCACATGAAAATCAATTGTGTAATATTCTAAAGACTCTTAGACAAAATGAATTATATGGGAAGTTTAGCAAGTGTGAATTTTGACTTCAATTAGTTTCGTTTCGGGGCCACATTGTCTCTAAGGATGGAATATCTATTGATCCTGTGAAGACAAAGGCTACGCAAGAATGACCTACTCCAACAAACATAACTGAGGTATGTAGTTTTATTGGGTTAACAGGTTATTATTTGTGT
Organism: Viscum album; assembly: GCA_963277665.1. Taxonomy (NCBI): domain Eukaryota; kingdom Viridiplantae; phylum Streptophyta; class Magnoliopsida; order Santalales; family Viscaceae; genus Viscum; species Viscum album. Next base: position 702,825,962 of record OY728128.1, on the reverse strand, counting down.
TTCATTCATAAATTAACCCCTTTAGACAACCCGAAGACCAATCATAAATGTAAAGGGGTTAAGTTCATATTGAAAAATAATGTGAGGACTGTTTTAAATAATTGAAGAGGATATTAGTGAATGCACCAATCCTAACTCTACTATCGAGGAATGATTGGTTTGTGATCTATAGTGATTCATTAAAGAAAGGAATTGTTTGTTTCCTTATGCAGAATGATAGAGTTATTGACTATGCATCAAGTAAGTTCACAATTCATGAAAAAAACTATCCTACTCAAGATCTTGAGTTAGTAGTGGTAATCTTTTCTATGATGATATGGAGACATTATCTCTATGGAAAAAAATGAGATATATATATGGATCATAAGAGTTTATAAAATATATCTTCTCATAGAAATAACTCAACATGAGGAAAAAGAGATGGCTCGAACTACTCAAGTACTATAATTTTTCCATAAAATACCACCCAAGAAAGGAAAATAAGGTAACGGATGCATTGAGCCAGAAGGATCATGGAGTTCTCAATAAAATGTTGATTGATAAGGATCCTTTGTACCTGGATCTATTGAGGATGGATATATGAATTATCAAATAAGGTGAAACATCACTAATTTTTCATTTGGTTTCCCAACCATATTTATTATAAAGGATTAAAATCTCTCATCCTGATGATGAGAACCTACAAAAGAAAATTAATTCTATAAAATAGGGGAAGTTGGATGACTTTGTATGTGAAGATGAAATTTTGAAATTTGGGGTGAGGTTATGTGTTCCCTCTATACTCGAGCTAAAAAGGGAGTTACTGGATGATGTCCATTGCTCGAATTTCCCTATACACCCTAGTAGAACTAAAATGTATAGAGATTTGAAGGAACATTTTTTGTGGGACAAAATGTAGTGGGAAATCGCAGATTATGTATCAAGATGTTTAGTTTGTCAACAAGTGAAGGCCGAAAGACAACATCCAAGAGAAGTCAGGCAACCTTTGCCTATTCCTAAATGGAAGTGGGATGACATCACCAAGAATTTTGTCACTATATTACTAAAACTCTGAGAAAGAATGATATATATGGGTAATTGTTTATTGACTTACGAATTCTGCACATTTCCTTTCTATAAGGGAGGGTTTTCCACTAGAGCGCCTGGAACGACTCTATATCAATGAAGTTGTGAGACTTCATGGAGAACGTCTCTAATTATTTTTGATCATGATCCATGATTTACATAAAAATTCTAGAAAATTATTCAGAAATAATTGGATACTAAGATTCACACTACTGGAAATTTAGTATATACCAATGGTTTAAAACCATTGGTAAAAGATGTGTAACCGTTGGTAAATTTTATACCAACGGTTTAGCCCACCCTTTGAAAAAAAGCTATGGGGATATGCTTATACCAACATGTTATGAAATAACCATTGGGATAATACACCTAAAATCATATTAGATTTCACAACGGTTTAGAAACCATTGAAATAGATCTTTACCAATGGTTTCTTAGAACTATTGGTAAATATTTAGAATAATAGTCCTTTACCAACGGTTTCATAAAAACTTTGGTAAATATTGAACTAACAGGCCTTTACCAATGGTTTCTGAAAACCATTGGTAAATATTGAAAATAACAGAAGTTTACCAATGGTTTACAATCATTGGTAAAGGGTGGGTTTGTCAATTCTATACCAAAAGTTTTGGAAACCGATGGTATAGATCCTACAATTCACCCTATCCAGAAGAAATCAGCTTCCCTATATTCATTTACCTTTATAATAACACATAATTCAGTGACTCTGTACATTTACCTGCAGAATATAACAGAATTAAGAATACAAAATATATATCATTCTATACCACTGGTCTATAAATGCACTTCATGTTTATAATGATCTCCCCCATTTAAAACCATAAAATATCATATTATGTCTTATGCTTGAATTTTATAATCTGTGTGTTTAGTTGACTATAGACTATATATTTATGAGGGATCTGTTATACAACCCCTAATTTGAGTTATTTCAAAATGGTATCACATGTTGAGTTTATTAATGTACAACATTTATGTCTTGGTTAATTCTCTATAATTTTATATTTTTATCCCACATAGACATAATGTAGATTTTCCAAAGTCTCTTAGGTAAGTTTTTAGTGACACTTTCATTCTCTTAAAAGGTGATGCATAATGTAATTCTGAGTAAAATAGGGATAAGATGGTATCTTTCTGAGAAGTTAAATGAAATGAGAATATCCCAAGATATCCTTCATAATTATTATTATTAATGTAGAAAAAGATAAAAACACATTGGTATAAAAGTTGTTTGTTGTTATTGTAAAACAAATAAAAAAGGGGTACATTGATGTTCTTATTAATTGGATTGTATTAATTATCAATGATTTTGGCGTGATATAGTGTTGAAGAGTGAAATAAGATATTGATGTCAAGGGGGGGATGGGGGTTGTCTAGGGGGTTGGGGGTGCAGTCCAAGGGGGTGGGGGTGTCGAGGGGGTTGGGGGGCTGTACAATGGGGTAGGGGTATCCAAGGGGTGGGGGGGGGGGTGGGGGGTTAGGGTGGGGGTCTTCATGGGGTAGGGGTGTCCAGGGGGGTGGGGGTCCCAGGGGATGGGGAGCTGTCTTGGGGGTAGGGTTGTGTCCAGGGGGATGGGGGGAGGTCTCAGGGGTAGGGGGTGTCCAGGGGGTGGGGTGGTGTCCAGGGGGTGGGGTGGTGTCTAGGGAAGTGGGTGGGTGGGGGGGGGGGGGTTCATAGTGGTGGGAGTGTCCACGGGGGTGGGAGGGATTTCCACAGAGGGGTGGTGGGGCTGTCTAGGGGGTACGGGGTGTCCAGGGGGGTGAGTAGGCTGTCCACGGTGGTGACAGGGATGTCCACGGTGGTACGAGGTGTGCAGGGGGTGGGCGAGCTGTTCAAATGGGTGGACGAGGTGTACAAGGGGTGGGTGAGCTATCCATGGGGGGGGGGGGGTTGTTCAGGGGGGTCGGGGTGTCCAGGGGGTGGGTGGGCTATCCACAAGGGTGGGGTGTCTATGGGGGGGGGGGGGTGAGCGGCTTTCCACAGGGGTGGAAGAGCTGTCTAGGGGGTAGGGGGTGTCTAGGGGGTGGGCGGGCTGTCCATAGGGGTGGCCAGACTATCCAAGGGATAGGGGTGTCCAAGGGGTGTGCAGGCTGTCCAAGGGGGTGGGGTGGGGGTATCTAGGGGGGATGGGGGTGTCCATGGGGTGGGAGGGCAGTCCATGAGGGTGGACGGGCTATTCAAGGGGGTAGGGGTGTCCAGGGGGTGGGAGAGCTATCTAAAGGGGTGGCGGGGCAGTCTAGGGGGGTACGAGGTGTCTAGGGGGGTGGGTGGTTTGTCCATGGGGGTAGGGGGTTGTCCACCAGGGGGTTTGGGGGGTCTGGGGGGGTGTCTATGGGGGTGGCGGGACTGTCCAGGGGGTACGGGGTGTCTAGGGGGTGGGAGGGATTTCCACAGGGGTGGGGGGGGGGGGGTGTCCACGGGGGTACGGGGTGTCCAGGGTGGGTGGGCGGGATGTCCACAGGGGGGTGTCCATGGGGGGTAGGGGATGTCCAGGGGGTGGGTGGGCTGTCCACAAGGGTGGAGGGGCTGTCCAGGGGGTCAGGGGTGTCCAGGGGGTGCACGGGCTGTCCATGGGGGTGGGGGGCTGTCCAGGGGGTATGTGGTGTCCAGGGGGTGGGCGGGCTATCCAGAGGGGTTGTGGGGCTATCCAGGGGGTACATGGTGTCCAGGGGGTGGCTGGGCGGTCCACAGGGTTAGTGGGGCTATCCCGGGGGTACGAGGTTTCTAGGGGTGGGTAGGAAGTATACGGGGGTGGTGTGGCTATCCAGTGGGGTTAGGGTTATCTAGGGGGTGGGCAGGCTATCCACGGGAGTGGAGGATGTCCAGGGGAGTTGGGGGTGTCTGGGGGGTGGGCAAGCTGTCCACGGGGGGGGGGGGGGGTGTCCAGGGGAGGGGGTGTCCAAGGGGTGGGTGGGGGTTTTTCGGGGGGGGGGGGGGGTCCACGGGGATGGAAGGGCTGTCCAGGGGGTAGGGGGTGTCCAGGGGGGTGGATGGGATTTCCACGAGGTTGGTAGGGCTCTCTAGGGGGTATGGGGTGTCCAGGGGGTGGCGGGATGTCTAGCTATAGGGGGTGTCCAGGGGGTGGGTGGGTTGTCCATTGGGGTGGGGCGGTTGTCCAGGGGGGTAGGGGTGTCCAGGGGGGCTATCCACGGGGTGGAAGGGCTGTCTAGGGGCGGGGGGGGGGGGGTGTCTAAGGTGTTGGGGGTGTCCCAAGGGGTAGCTGGACTGTCCACCAGGGTAGAGGGGGGTTGTCCATGGGGGTGGGTTGGCTGTCCACGGGGGTTGGGGCTATCCAAAGGGGGTAAGTGGGTTCTAGGGGGTGGGCGGTCTGTCCACGAGGGGTGGTAGGGCTGTCGAGGGGGTAGGGGATGTCCAGGGGGTGGGCGGGTTGTCCGGGGGGTGGCTGTCCAGGGGGGTGCGGGGTGTCTAGGACGTGGGCGCACAGTCCACAGGGGTGGCAGGGCTGTCCAGGGGTTACGGGGTGTCCAGGGGGTGTGTAGGCTGTCCAAGAGGGTGGTGGAGCTATCCAGGGGGTACTGGGTGTTCATGGGGGTGAACGGTCTATCCATGGTGGTGGAAGGGCTATCCAAGGGGTTCAAGAGTGTCCAAGGGGGTTGGCGGACTATCCACGGGGGTGGGGGATGTCTAGGGGGTCGGGGTATCTAGGTGGGTGGGTGAGCTGTCCGCAGGGGTGGTAGGGCTGTCTAGAGGGGTAGGGGGTGTCGAGGGGGTGGGAAAGCTATCCAGAGGGGGGAGGGGTGTCCATAAAGGCAAAAAGGTAGTCCAATGGGGTAGGGGTGTCCAGGGGGTGGGATGACTGTCCACGAGGTGGTAGGGCTATCTAGGGGGGTAGGGGATGTGCATGGGGTGGTGCGACTGTCCACAGGGTGGGGGGGCTGTCCAGGTGCAGGGGGTGTCCGGGGGGTGGGCTGTCCATGGGGGTGGTGAGGCTGTCCAGGGGGGTTGGGGTGGGTGGGCTGTCCAGGGGGGTGGTGGTGGTGGTGGGAGGGGGGAGGGGGGGTTGTCCCCAGGGGTGGCAGGCCAGTCCAGGGAGTACGAGGTGTCTAGGGAGTGGTGTTGGCGGGCTCTCCACATGTGTGGTGGGGTTGTCCAGGGGTGTTGGGGTGTCCAGGGTGTGTGTGTGTGGGGGGGGGGGCAGTCTAGGGGATAGGTATGTCCCGGGGGTGGGCGGGCTATCCCCATGGGTTGGGGGGTGTCCACGTGGGTGGGGGGGTCGAGTGGGGTGGGGGGCTATACATGGGGTGGCAGGGCTGTCCAGGGTGAACGGGGTGTCCGAGGGGTGCTAAAGCTGTCCACGGGGGTGACAGGGCTGTCTAGGGGGGTACGGGGTGTCCAGGGGGTGAGGGTGGGGGGGTCCATGGGGGGTACGAGGTTTCCAGTGGGGTGGGAGGGCTGTCCATAGGGGTGGTGGTGCTGTCCAGGTGGTACAGGGTGTCCAGGGGTGGGCGAGACATCCATTATCCAGGGGGTACGAGGTGTCCATGGGGGGAGGGCTGTCCACGGGGGTGGTGTGGCTATATAGAGGGGGTACGAGTTGTCTAGGGGGGTGGGCGGGCTATCCATAAGGGTGGAGGGGCTGCCCAGGAGGGTAGCCGGTGTCCAGGGGGTGGGCGGGCTATCCATGGGGGGTGTCTAGGGGAGGGGAGAATCAGTCACAACAAATCATCAAGTCAATTTTTATTATTTATAGATAAAAAATAAATATAATGTGACCTACCTAATCACACATATAATCAGGGCTGTCCACGAGGGTGGCAGGGCTATCCAGGGGGAGTAGGGGGTGGTCGGGGGGTGGTCGGGCTATCCACGGGGGTGGTAGGGCGGCCTAGGTTGGTAGGGGGTTTCCAAAGGGTGGCGGGGCTGTCCATGAGGTGGGGGGGGGGGGGGGCTATCCAGGGGAGGAGGGGGTTTCCGAGGGGGTGAGCTATCCACGGGGGTGGCAGGGCTGTCTAGGGGGGTTGGGTATGTACAGGGGGTGGGCATGCTGTCCAAGGGGTGTGGGTGTGGGGGGGGGGGGGGGGGGGGGCTATCCACGGGGGTGGTGGGACTGTCCAGGGGGTAAGTGGTGTCCGGGGGGGGGGGGGGGGTTAGTGGCTGTCCACTTGTGTGGCGGGGCTATCCAGGGGTGTTGGGGTGTTCAGGGGGTGTGGGCGGGCTGTCTACAGGGGGGGGGGGGGGCTGTCCAGGGAGGTAGGGGTGTCCAGGGGTGGACGGGCTATCCACGAGGGTTGGGGGATGTCCACGTGGGTGGGGGCATGGTCTACTGGGGTGGGGGATGTATAGGGGGTGACAGGGTTGTCCAGGGTGAATGGGGTTTCCGAGGGGTTAGAAAGCTATCCACATGGGTGGCAGGGTTGTCTAGGGGGTATGGGGTGTCCAGGGGTAGCGGACTATCCATGGGGGTGGGCGGGGGGCTGTCCACAGGGGGTACGAGGTTTCCAGTGGGGTGGGCGGGCTGTCTACGGGGGTGGTGGGGCTGTCGAGGGGGTATAGAGTGTCCAGGGGGTGGGTGGGCTATCCACGGGGGTGGCAGGGCTGTCCAAGGGGTACGGGGTGTCCAGGGGTGGGAGGGATGTCCACTGGGGTGGCATGGCTATCCAGGGGGTACGGGGTGTCTAGAGGGTGGGTGGGCTGTCCAAGAGGGTGGAGGGGCTGTCCAGGGGGTAGGCGGTGTCCAGGGGGTGGGCGAGCTATCCAGGGGCGTGTCTAGGGGAGGGGTAAATCAGTCACAACAAATTATGAATTAATGTTTTATTATTTATAGACAAAAAATAAAGTTAATGTGACATACCTAATAACAGATATATTTAGGGTTTTCCACGGGGGAGATAGGATTGTCCAGGGGGTAGGGGGTGTCTAGGGGGTGGATGGGTTGTACACGGGGGTTATATGGATATCTAGGGGGTAGGGGGTGTCTAGGGGGTGGCATCTTGTCTATAGGATGGGGGGCTATCCAGGGGGGCAGGGGGTGTCTGTGGGGGGGCTTTCCATGGGGGGTGGCGAGGTTGTCCTGGGGGTTGGGGGTGTCCAGGGGGTGGGTAGGCAGTCCAGGGGGTGTGGGGGGGGGGGGTGTCAATGGGGGTGGGGGCCTGTACAGGGGGTAGGAGTTGTTCGGGGGGGGGGGGTGGCAGGCTTTCCACGTGTGTGGTGGGGTTGTCCAGGGGTGTAGGGGTGTCTGGGGGGGGATGTCCATGGGGGGTGGGGGGCTGTCCAGGGGGTGGGGGTCCAGGGGGTAGGGGTGTCCATGGGGTGGGCGGGTTGTCCATGGGTGTTGGGGGTGTCCACGCGAGTGGGGGGGGGGGTGTCTAGGGGATGGTAGGGCTGTCCAGGGTGAACGAGGTGTCCGAGGGGTGAAAAAGCTATCCACAAGGGTGGCGGGGTTGTCTAGGGGGTACGAGTTGTCCAGGGGTTGGGTAGGCTATCCATGGGGGTGGGGGTGGGGGGGGGGGGGGGGATGTCCACAGGGGAGGTACGAGGTTTCCAGTGGGGTGGGCGGGCTTTCCACAAGGGTGGTGGGGCTGTCCAGAGGGTATAGGGTGTCCAGGGGGTGGGCTGGCTATCCATGGGGGCGACAAGGCGGTCCAGGGGGTACGAGGTGTCCGGGGGGGGGGGGGGGGGGCTATCCACGGGGGTGGCATGGCTATCCAAGGGGTATGGGGTGTCTAGGGGGGTGTCCATGGGGGTGGAGGGGCTATCCAGGTGGTAGGTGGTGTCTAGGGGGTGGGCGGGCTATCCACGGGGGGTGTCCAGGGGAGGGGTGAATCAGTCACAACAATCATCAAGTCAAGTTTTATTATTTATAGATAAAAAAATAAAGATAATGTGACCTAAAAAATCATACATATATTCTGGCACAACAAATCAATAAACATCAAAGGTCAGTAATCTCTGTCAAACATGTAATAGAAAAATATGTCCTTCATCGCCATCACTATCATCACCGCCATCATCCGCCTCACCGTCGTCCTCATCATCGTCCCTGCCTTCCTCAAAACTCTTCTCCTCTCCCTCATACCTAGCCTTGGCCTCCTTGTCACCCTCCTCCTCCACCTAGTCATCCTCTTTACCCTCCTCCTCCGCCTTGGTCTCCTACTCTACCTCCTCCTCCTCCGCATCATCCTCATCCTTTCTATAGCCTCGACCACCACTAAAACTGCCACCTGGTGCACCATATATAGAACGCATCGACGACATATATTCATCACAAGTTGTGCGGGCCTCTGGTGGAAGTGTTGGACATAAAACTTCCATCAGTTTCATAAATGATGTGTTTTCCCTAATAGACTGTTCTGCAATCTCTATGGCCCTTTTTTCAGCCTGCTCTGCCTGTGCCTTAACCTACTATAACTCAGTGGCACTACAACTCATAACTGAGGATGGCGAATACCTCTTTTGAACTATACTATTCCCAGGTCAGCAACGTACTCTACTAGGGTGATGATCTCCCAACACCTGATGTAAGTGATCATTTGGCCCAAAATTGTTAGTTCTATGAGCATCAAGGGCCTCTAAAGCAGCCTGTTACGAATATAAATAGATTATTAAGTTAAAAAATAAAGATTAAAATTTTAAATCAACAAATTAAAACTTACAATCTACTTTTTATTCGATTCATTAACTGCACTTCCATCTTTTTTTCCTTCTACTTAAGCAAAAAATATTTTTCTCAAGGCACACGTCCTTCTATATTCAATTTATGCATCTATAATGACATTGAATGTAGGAAACCATAATTAAAAATAGGATACCAATTATTAATCTCATAACTAAAATTATATAACAACTTTATAAATAAAATAAATTACAGAGGACGCAATAGAAAGTGAAAAGCATAAATAAATATTAAAAACTATCATACCTTCTTCGTCTCATGATCTGGCATCATAGTACATCCTAATGTGTGGAGTTATTTTTTAGCATCAATGTTTTTTTATTTCTTCCAGACTATTCCTAAATAAAATTCAATAATTATTATTAACGAAAAACATGAAAATTTTAATTTAAATACCTATAATGTGATTAATAAATTAAATTATATAGTTGTCCAATGAGTAATCATCTGTCGATACTATTCTAGTGGACAATCATCCATGACAGGGACCGCCTCTAACTCTGTGCCAACTCTAGCATGCCATCCATTATACAACTCATTCTTATAGGCTCTCCAAAGCTCACTTAAATCCTTTAGACATGCTAGCCGTGCACCCTCACCATCCGGAAAATTAAACCAAAGATGACACCAAAATATTAATTCATATAAATACAAAAAATAATATATTACAACAAATTCAATAGATTTTTTAACCCATATCACGTCCCAAGCTTTATCCTTGACTTCATTTGGAAACTATCTCCATGAGAGCGGGCTTACAGGAATGATGTAGGAGTATTTGGCCAGCGTCACCAAAAAACTAAGACATTTCTGCCTTTTTTTCAATCATTTGACTATCTTCATTGTAGTCCACCATCAATTTCATGGGGTAGTTCCACAGCACACACATACATGTAGGCCCCTGCACTGCCTCCTATTAGTAGATGTATCTCTTATGAATGAAAAAAATATTTCATCAATACATGTTATAATAAAAATAAATAATTATTTAAAAATTTGTTAGGGTTGTATAAGTATACCTACAGTTTTCTGATCAATGGGTACCGCTGGATCCGCAGAAACTAAAGGAACACCCTGTATATGTGGAGTGTGTCCCAATGTATGCTCCATAGGGATAGAATCTAGCAGAGTAGGATTCGAAGAAAATGGAATATAAAAGCCCAGATATAAATAAGAATAAGTAAAATAAGATGATAGGGATGGCTGGATGAATGCTGGATGGGGACTAGGAATCATCATCAGACAAGGTAAAGATTGGTGAGGAGGCACAAATATAAAGGGTGGTGAAAACATGGGAGGCCTAAATATCTCGTGTGTCCCTAACAACACACCGGGATCAAAATGTGGGATAGATGGTATGTCAATGGGAGTGGTATGGTCTAATTGGGTACGCCAACCAGATCATCTAGCTCTTATACCACCCCCCCTCGTACGAACACCCTGAGTACTGGGACCACGAATAAGCTTCTTATCAAATAAGATTCTCCAAATATGTGGATCCTTCAAAAATGTTTAAAACAAAATTAATCACATGACATTATGTATTATTTAAATATATATATATTGGAAATAAAATACTCACTACAAGAACTAGTGGTGGAATTCCCATCTCAGTCATGCAACAATTGTTTTCCATCATCTATTTTCTTCGCCTCTCTTTAATTGGTTGCATTTCCTGCATTTGAAAACAAATATGTAATTAATTATAAAAGGATAATTAATGCGTAACCCAAAAAACAAAATAAATGATAGGGAATAGGGGGATTCATAGATAATTTAACTATCCATTGTTCTAGGTGAGCTTGAATAGATATATAATGATGCCAATAAATCATACAAGATGTAATAATGAAATTCAATTTTTAGTAGGATGGTAATTTACTAAGAGTTATAAGTCAATTAAAATCATGGAACATTGATTCTACCTAATTCATAAGGGGTAAAGAATTTGTCGACATTGAGGAAAAATTTAATTTCTTTAGCTCAGGTAGATGATGCATGTTTTTATACATGTTTTGCAGAAGAATACAAACCATCATGTTCATTACCTAGTAAAATGTTAATGGGAGGTCTTAGAGTTATAATAATTTTATACATGGTCAATAAACCATTGAAATGTTCACCAATTTAGAAATGATGGTTTCGTAGGTTTTGAATATAGTTCAATTCCAAATTTGAAAATGCAATTCAAATAAAATTGCAACCAATAAACATTGAAAATTCACATAATGGTCAAGTCAGATACAAATTATTTGTTATCAATATTAAATCAATTTGTATAGTATCAACCCTAACATCCCAAGTCGAGGTAACCCAAAATAACTGAGAACATGAATGGATGATTTTATATATTTCTCACCACAACATCAGGTTCACAATAAACTCTAATAATTGAGATATTGGACTCATCAAAAGTAATAAATGGATTGTTTCCAATGGAACAAGGGATGGTGTCAAATCCATCATCACCATCATAAAAAATATTTCTTGGAATTACTTCAATAATGAAACCAAATTTAGGTCAAAGATGGTCTTCGACATAAAAAAACATGTTTCTCCATTGATGCCAATACATATGGTTCACCGGTAGAAAGATTGTGAGTCATATCAATTACTTGAAATCCAAGAACATTAATAAATGTCCCCTTTCTCATCATCGAATCAAACCAATGACATTTTATCATCATGACTCATCCATGGGAATAATAATACATTATTATTATTTTTTCAATGACTCCATAATAACTAACATTTTCAAATCGCAGTCTACTATCAGATGCACTAGCATAATAGTCTGTTGTAGAAGTGACCATAACACCATCATGTTTTGTTCTCATGTTCTTTTCTTGTTTAGTGATAATAAATCTGTACCCACTTATAACAATTGATTTATTGTCATGAACCACGGTATTAGGACCAAAATCCAAAGCTCTTATTTCCTCAGAGACAGAGTCATCAGTAAAACTCAATACCTGAAATATAAATGAATATTGAACTTAATTAAATATTGTTTTAATTATTTTAAATATTAATATTATTACATTCAATTTTAACCAAGAAGAAAACTCTTTGCTATGCAAACTCTCCCTCTTTCTCAAAGATAAAGAACGATGATTTCTATTTATCATCGCTTTATGTTCCTTGTAGATAAAAATAGGAATAGTTTAATAGATATATATATATATATAAGATATACATATTAAATTTACTTATAAGATGTAGTCATCAAACAAATCAAAGTTGAACAAAACTTTTTGATGTGCCATCTTTTTCTCTTGAAGTCTTAAGGTCATCAATGTATATGATCCAGGAATTCCTCCTATTTGAGGAAGTGATGGAACACTAGGTTCAATTTTCTTTTACTATTATTCTTTGTTTCTCATTGGTTTTTTCATTATTGTAGTAATATCAAACAAATACAAAGAGCAGAAATCAATACATTTTTTATCCAATTAACTGTTCATGATAGGACCTTCAGGATGATTCCTATTACAAATATAAGACTTTAATGTGTACATATTTCATTAAGTTGTATACATCCAATGAAAATAAATAGGTCCTAAGATAAGTATTTTAGTTAGAATATAAACAGTCATATGCAGCATGCATGTGAAAAATGATGGAGGAAATATTTTCTCTAACTCACACAAAATAAATGGGGAATCTGCCAACATTTTTTACAAGAAAGACTTGGACAAATTCTTAGAAAAAATATCTCTAAACAAATGGAACAACTGAAAAACATCCACCATTACATTATTTAAAAAAATATGATTAATTTCTATTGGAATCAAATCATATAGAAGTATGTGATAATCACGAGTCTTCAATGATTTTTGCTTCAACTCTCTTCTGTTGACCCTTTTAGATATGCTTCGTGAATAGAAATTAGGTTCTTTAATAGTCTCTAGTACTTCTAGAAATTTATTATTTTGTAGGTCTCATCACATAAGAAGCACATAGAAATTCCCATTAATTTTCATTGATACTCACAAGATGCAATTCTGGTCTGATTCCCTAATCCACCAAGTCATGTTGGGTCCGTAAATCAACTCTTGTCTTTCCCTTAACATATTGAAGAATCAAAAGCAAAATTTCAAAAAAAATTCAATTTTCATTACATCTATGAAATGAAATATCAAATTGGTTTACCAATAAGGAAAATCAAAGAAGATAATTCTCTTCTTCCAATTATAACAGGTTTAGTGGAAACATTCTTTCTCTTTAAGATTTCATTTGACCTTTGCTGAATGAAAAACTAAAATATTTCAATTCATTAATCACATCAGTTCCAGACATATGAAAAGTTGGATCATTAGTCTCAATGGTATTTTCAAATCTTCAATGATTATTACTATAGGATGGTACATTGGCAAGAATCTTCGATGTACCATAAAACTGAAACTGCAACAATGTTTCAGTCTTCTGAATCATGTATTCTTCATACAAATAGGACATGATGGTTTTCCCTTTGTGCTCCATCCTAACATCATTGCATAAGTAGGAAAATCATTGATCATCCACATAAGCGCAACACACATCTAAAATATGTCTTTTTAACATGCATCGTATGTGTGCACACCCACATCCCAAAGAAGTTTCAAATATTTAATTAAAGGTTGCATGTATACATCTATATCATTTTTGGGATCAGAAGGGCCAGATATGAGTATACTCATGAAAGTAAAATGTTTTTTCATACACAACCATGAGAGAAGATTATAAATGTGTATAAAAACCAGCCATGTGCTGTGTAATGTAAGAATATGCCCAAACAGATTAAAACTTTCACATGAAAGAACCAACCTCACATTGTGTATTTCAACTACAAAATCAGGATATCGAGCATCAAATATCTACCATGAAAATCCATTTGTAGGGTTAACCAAATCATCATTAGTATTATTTCTCTCAGTAACATGCCATCTCATTTTTATTGAGATTTCATCAGACATAAAAAGATTCTAGAGTCTATGGTTCAATGGAAAGTAACACATTAGTTTCTGTGGAACACAGGATGGTGTTCCATCAGCTTTTGGCTTCTAGCGAGATGTGGCACATTTTATATAATGATTTCGTTCAGCAATTTCCCCAAGAATAAAATGAAATCTTTCGGGAAAGCATGAATTTTTTTTCTTGAAAATCCATGTTCCTCAATTAACTTTCTTGCCATATAGTGGTTTGAGGGAATATCTGTATCATCTGGAAGTAATTCCTTCAAAAAGGTAAGAATGTAATCGATGGTAGTATTATAAATCCCATACATAGTTTTCCCATGAAACAATTGGATTAAAAAGTACAACCCTTTCATTTTACTTCATTGTCAATATACTAGAGTTGTGGCAGCATCATTCAATATTTTCAACGTGAAAATATCATCATTTTATTTAGACGCATCATTGTACTCATATAGAAATCTTCTTGGGCCGGAATTCTTTCTTTTTCATGATGATTAATAAACATAAATTGATCATATAAAAAATTCTCCAATCCAGTCCTCTCGTTTGGATCATTAGAAATTTCAGATTTCATTTTCTCCCCATTATGCTACCACATATAGTAGTTTTATTGAAAACCATATTTGGTTATGTTGAAGTTGACTTATTAATGGCTCAATCATGGTCTTCCAACAAAATTGTAATAGTGGAAGTGTATGTGACCACTATCTAAAGCATTGTGAAAGGGAAAATCTAAAAAGATCTCCATTTTTTTTTAAAATCACTCGAGAATTGATCATTTTCATATATCCAACCTCTATCCATTCTGTAATAAAAAATCTTATAAGTCATTTTGTCAAAAGAAATTAAATAAGATAGAAGTTTCATCGAAAAAATATTTAAGTAAACAAGAATTTTTCACTTTATATGAAACCATAACTGACACACTACTCTACATGAGAATCATAATATAAAAGACAACAAAATACTATATTTATAAGAAAATATATTTGATGAAATATACATGAGTGTAAAAGATCATGTACACTTTTTGAGGAGAATTATTCATGAGTTGAGTAAATTTTAGATCAAAGAAATTTTATATTTTAGTAGATTATTTGAGTTATCACATACACTGCCCAAGGGGACAGGGGGTGTCCAGGGGGGTGGGGTGGGGGTGTCTAGGGGGTGGGGGCTGTCTCGGGGGGTGGGGGGCTATCCACGGTGGTCTGGGGTGTCAAGGGGTGTGGGGAGTGTCTGGAGGGATGGGGGTGTCAAGGGGGGTGGGAGTGTCTAGGGGGATGGGGGTGTCCGTGTGGTGGTGGGCGGGTGTTGAGGGAGGGTGGGTGGGTTGTCCACAAGGGTGGTGGGGATGTCTAAGGGGTCAGGGGTGTCCAGGGGTTGGGGGTTATCTAGGGGGTTGGGGGTGTCCATGGGGGTCAAGGGTGTCCAGGGGTTGGGGGTGTCTGGGGGTGGGGGTGGGGTGGGGGGGTTGTCCACATGGGGGGCCAGGGGATTATGAGGTGTCCAAGGGTGAGGGCAGACAGTCCACGGGGGTGGAGGGGCTGTCCAGGGGGTTGGGGCTGTCCAGGGGTGGGGGGGGGGGGCTGTCCAAGGAGGTAGGGGGTGTCCGGGGGGTGGGTTGGTTGTCTAAGGGTTGGGGGTGGGGTGGGGGTTTCTAGGGGGTGTCCATGGGGTTGGGCGTGACCGGGGGGGGGGGGTCCTGGGGGTGGGGGTGTCGGGGGGGGGGGGGGTCTGGGGTGTCCGGGGGGTCCAGGGGGTAAGGGGATGTCTAGGGTGTTGGGGGGATGCACATGGGGTAGGGGGTCCAGGGGGTGGGGGTGTCCAGGTGGTGGGGGCTGTCTATGGTGGGGGGGGGGGTTTCCAGGGGGTTGGGGGATGTCTAGGGGTGGGGGGTTGTCCAGGGGGTGGTGGGTTCTGTCCACATGGGTAGGGGGTGTCTAAGTGGTGGGGTGATGTCTAGGGGTGGGGGGACTGTCCAAGGGGGTATGGGTGTCCAGGGGTGGGGTGGTGTCCAGGGGGTTGGGTGGTGTCCATGAGGGTGGAGTGGTCTCCAGGGGTGGGGGTGTCCAGGGGCTTGGAGGGATGTCCAGGGGTTGGGGTGGCTGTCCAATGGGGTAGGGGGTGTCCAATTGGGGGGGGAGGGGGGGGGGGGGGGGTTCCAGGGAGGGTGTGTTTAGGGGCTTCGCGGGCTGTCCTGGGGGTGGGACTGTCCAGGGGGTTGTCGGTGTTTTCCAAGGGGGTATGGGTGTCCAGGGGGTGGGGGTGTCTAGGTAACATTGATAATCAATAAGTGCAATTTCATAACCCTATTAACCTATAATTACCACTAGAGATGGGTTCATGACTCACCTGTCCAACACAAACCTATCACCATATAATTATCCAAAAATATTAAGAAAAATAAAACACTATAATATTGATTCCTAAGGACTAGAGTAAAATAAAAACAATAGAATCCATGAAAGTGCACAACAACGCCTCAGGTGGACCTCCACAGACATCAAATACTATCAACTAGTAGTGAATAATTATGTACACATTACCATGATATTTTGTTTCGTGAGATATATATCAGAGTGTAAATAATGTGTAGGAAACAAAAAACACTAGTGAGTTCTATAATGGTTATGCTCCTTTAATATGGGTGCCTTCATAGGATAGAAAATCATATAAATACCTTACTAATGTTTTATAACTACCTATGAAAATTTTGAAATGAATTCCTAACACTGATTTTGAATTTCAAAAAATATTACAAGTGTGTGACCGAACCGCTTGATGGAGTAGGAATAAACGATCATGTAATACAGTAAATTTTTGTTCTATCACCATTCTCATTTGAAAATGACCCCAAACCCACTCTAGTAGTTCAGGTGGAAGCACCACTTCATTGAATGACTTATAGTGTGGGTATCATCATCTTAAAGTTAGAGTGTGATATTTCAAATACAACATTTAGGGGTAGATTCATAATTCATGAGTATCTTATCATTCCTCTTAGGATAAAAAATTCTATAACTATATTTATGTCTAACCAATGAAATCATTTCAATAGTCCTTAAATATAAAATAATCCAAGGATAAAATAACTCAGGATCATATTGACCTCTTCAATATCAATCAAAATTATTCTATACAGATAAATCATAACAAAACCGCAACCTAAAATGATATATTTTGTGTGTCCATGAGGGGATCATAATACACAATACATTGCATCGAAATGGAATGAAAAAATCTAAAATAAATGAAGGCACACATGCCGATTTAAAATGGAAGAACAAAAATTACTTGAATCAAAGATAGATTCCCGATTGGAAATTATAGTTATCACCCTCGAGAGTAGGGTGGGAAGTAGGATTTGAACCACAACCTAAAATGATATATGCCTTCTGTTCATAAGGGGATCATAATAAACACTACATTTCAATGAAATGGAACAACAAGATCTAAAATAAATGAACTCATATGTACCGATTTAAAGTGGAAGAACAAATAATTGAGAAACCAGACATGTTGTGCTGGGAAGTAGGGTTCACATCATGATTTAGGGACAAATATTAGATATGGTCAAGGGTTAGGAAAAAATATTCAAGATAGTGTGTCGAGCTCTCTTTTAGGAAAAAACTTTTGAGATCTCTAGAGTTAGAGATGTCTGAAGGCTTTGATATTTGGGGATTTTATTTTCCAATGGTTTTAAAAAACTATTGGGAAAGAAATGTTATTCCAATGGTTTAAATCAGTTGGGAAAAAACTCTTCAAAACTATACCCAACGGTTTGTTTAAACCGCTGGGAAAAATCATTAACCAACACTATAATGAACGGTTTCCTTAAACCGTTGAAAAAAAAGAACCATAAGAATATACCAATGGTTCTACAATATCGTTAGTATAGAAGCCTTATCCCAATTATTTATCTAAACCTTTGGTAACATTGTGTTGGTATAGGTGGGAATTCCACCAATGTCGATTGAGTACTGCTTATAACCCACAAACTGATAGGAAATCAGAAAGGATGATATAAACCATATAGGACAGGTTGAGATCATGTTCACTTGAATTTAAAGGTATGTGGAATCAATATTTACCTTTAGTGGAGTTTTCCTACAACAATATTTTCCATTCAAATATTCAAATGGAACCATATGAACCATTGTATAGAAAGATATGTCGTACACTAACTTATTGGGATGAAGTTGGGGAAATGAAGCTTTTGGGCCTAGAGTTTGTAGAGGAAACAACAATTAAGGTAAAGACTATTCAAGGCCATATCAAAGCTTCTCAAAGTAGGAAAAAAATCTATAATGATAATCAAAGGAAGGATTTTGAGTTTCAAGTGGGATATCCAATTTTCTTAAAAGTATCTCCATGGAAGGGTGTGATAAGATTTGGGAAGAAAGGGAAACTGATCCCTAGGTACATAGGCCCTTTTGAAATTATGGAGAGAATTGGAGCTATTGAATATCGTTTGGATATGCCACCTAGCCTGTATAAAGTATACAATGTGTTCCATGTCTCATTGCTATGAAAGTACATGCCAGACCCAACACATTTCCTTGCTTCTGAAGGAATATAATTGGAACCTGACCTATCATACTATGAAGAGCCTATCTAGATTTTCGGCACAAAAAAACAATTGTTAAGGAATCAGATGAATCAACTAGTAAAGGTACTTTGGAAAAATAATAAATTTAAAGAGGAAACATGGGAGCCTGAGGAACTTATGATGAAGAACTACCCAAATCTTTTTGTGAGGTAACATTATGGTAATTTTGAGGATGAAATTTTTGTAAGGAGGGGGTAATGTAAAATCCCAAGATTTTTTAACTAATTTTAATATTGAATTCATGAAACACTAATTCTATAGAAAACACCACTATTTTATAACCTATCCAGTAAACATAATTTTTCCTCCTATGTGATTTGAATTTTTAAAAACTGACATACACAGTTTAATTTAGTAAGATATTTAGATTCCGATATGATAAACTTAATTATTGGTGAATAGTAACATACCCTTATGAATAGTAAAATGGCCCTTATGAATAGTAAATCATATTATTATTATTATCTTAAGGTTATAAGATAATGAGATCTGATTATTTTTTCAAGGTGATATAAAACTAATTATAGTTTTAAAATTGTTATTTTTTGAATAAAATATGATTTTATTTAAAAATTAAATTAATAATATTTAGAAAATTATTTTCAAAAAATGGAGATCATTTTTGAATTCTAAACATTGAAATTTAGGTTTCATGAATTTTTGGGATTTTTCTGAAATACAAGAATTTTGGGTGAACAGTGAAATTCGATAATTTACAAAGTATGCTAAATAAGTGAATTTATGCATCCTGGTTGAGTCATGGATGATGTAAATGACCATTGGTTCAAATTCACATGCACTTATTATTATCTTTGGTCACAAGCACCCAAAGTATTGGTTTTATTTGGCAGAATAATAAAATAATGATTAAAAAATGGGAAAACCCCTCTCCTCCACTATAACCCCCCCTCACTTCCTCTTCTCTTCACTCTTATCAAGCCTTGTTACTTATCTAAATTATGATCAAATATCCTCCCAAGATCCTCCCCAATTTCAAAAATACCTTGTTCTCATAAAAGACCAAAAAATCTCCCCTAAAGAGGCTCTCAAGGAAGATTACTTTCAGAGGAAAATTCCTCTTCTCATTTCTTTAATTTCAAGTTCACTTCTTTTATTTTTTATTTCCTCACCTCCTTTCATAGAAATTTTTTGATGAATCCAGTACCTTAAATATAATAGAATTATTTTATGATAAATGAAAAATTATCATTCCTTTCCCATTCTTTTATACTCGAAATAAAAGCACTATTCACGATCTATTAATTTATAATATTCAAGGATGATAGGTTTTCAATTTCTATTGGCATCTTCAATTCTAGTCATGAAACCATTTTTATGGTCGAAACAGAAAATAATATACGTATTATAAATTATTTAAGGTTATGGAACCCTTTTTTACACATGATATTAATTTATAAATCAAAATGAGTTCGTTGTGATCAAGAATCGCCAATTAACCCAAACAATTTTTATTAAAGATTTATATAATGATTCATCTTCACTCTCAATAAACAAACAACTTTTATGACCATGTAATGTTCTGGTTTCTAACTAAAAATATAAAACTTCTATTATGGACAACCATTCTCATTCAACATGTTTATCCATACATGAAAATAATTAAATCGATCATGAAAACCAAGGAAGAAAACACTTCCAAACAATGAAATTGAATCTATTAACCCATCAAAAGGCCATGAATAAACCTAATATGGTTATAATAACTCAATTAAATATAGATAAGGTTATATAATCATTAATTTATGAAGCTAAATTCTATTATCCAGGTCATTAAGGTCAAGTGAGGAACACCTTCAGACTTAAGGTATGAGTTTTCTCCCCGAATATCCATTTTCATTAGGGTTACTCTTATTATCTACATACCTCAATAAAATTTTTATTTATTCACATGTACCCCACATAAATTATTTTCTAATGTTATATATATGTGAAACATCTAGAAACCTAATTTCATTTATGGGGTGTTATATGTTTTAATAGGGTCTTTTAAAAAAATTTCCTGAAATACAAGAGCGATTTAATGGAATTTCTTGAATTCTTCCCTATTTTCAAGGGAAGTATATAATATTCTTTTATAAAAAATTATCTTTATAAATTCAATCATTTTATTTATGAAAATACTATCTTACTTCACTTCCAGTTTTATACATAGACTTTTACAAATTAAATCTTCTTTTCAATATAAATGAATATTTATCTCAACAATTACTTAATGATTTTATTAGAGTATCTTCATCTATTTCAACACTCTTATAAATTCTTATGTATTATTAGAATTAATATTTTTTGATATCATATACCATTTTTAATTTAATGGTTTATGATTCTTTTTATTGTGGATTTTCTATCTAAATACCATTAATCATTTAACTCCGATTGGTTAGTGTTATGCTTAATGTTCAGGGAACGATATTGACATTCCATATGTTAGTTTCAATATGAATTTGTAAGTTGTTTATGTTTATACCCATTCATACGAGGAATGAATTAGACTTATTTTGTGAGGTATGGTGCCCGCTATAGCCCCTCGATGCATCAGTAGGTCTCATGAGACAAATAGATATGGACTTGGCCGAGGCCTCACCAATTTTTAAATATGGTTTTGGCCGAGGCCTTAATGATTTTTTGATTTCTTGGCCGAGGCCTTGATAGTATGTTTTAGAATGTCTGGCATAGGCATTTCCCTCATTATTAAACTAGTAAATGAAATTTCACGTGGTTATTCATCTAGTAGAATACCCATAATTATTCTTTTTTATGGAATTATTTTCTTAGCTCATATTCCTGCCATATTGTGTTCAAGTTTATTATTCTTAAAGGCATGTGTTTTCAATTATTCAACATGCCTAATGTTTATGTTATGTTATCTTTTTTGTATTTCTTACACTTACTAAGCATTTGAGCTCACCCATTTCTTATGTTTCATCTTCCTAGGACATGAAGAAGTCTACTATGAATGACTTGCAGGGATAAACATATAGTTGGGGATGTTCCCAATTAAACATTTATGTTGTATTTCATTTCATGTTGTAATATTGAACTTATGTATGTATCTAGATATCCCAATCTACTAAAATATTAATTCCTTCGAGATACAACTTTCATGTAATTATTCAAATGTAATGTAATAAGGCAATGGATTTGGGAAACTAGGGCCGAGTCTTTACAATTTAAATTAATTTTATGTTTTAGTTTTCTATAAAAAAATTTATACTTTAGAAAAAAAAATTCTATAAAACCCTTTTTAGTCTTGTTATATTGATTTAATTTTAAATTAAATTATTCTTATATAATTAATTAAATAATGAAAAAATGGATTCCATATTTATAATAAATAGGATCATATTTTTTAAATAGGACCAGTTTAATTTTCGTTATTATGAATAATAACCTTGGAAAATATTTTTCATATCCGCAAGGGTAAAACAAGAAAATAGGGTTAAAACATTGGGACAAGGCTTTAAAATTTCCGTAAAACTTTTCTTTATACTATTTGATGAGTGTATATTTTCCATTTACATCCAAGTATTGAATATATGGCCACTTGGTTTCATTTTTCTTTGATTATGACCTTAATAGTTTTCAAGAAAACAATAAATACAAAATGTCAGTCTCTTGAATTTAATATTTCTTACATTTTTATATAAGGATAAAAAGAGGATAATTTGGGTTAAATTTTTTTATTTTATATATAAATTAAATGAGTTTATCATGGTAATTTATTTTCATTTTTTGTGATTTAATAATTACCTTAAAATCATATGCGATGCTGACACAATATTTATTGAATTAATAGAAAATAAAATAAGTGATTTAAAAATATTAAAAGTAACACAATTTGGATTAATTATTGTGTTAAAATATTTTTTAGATAAACATAATATATTATTGATGTTTTAAAGGTTTATATTATAATTCTATATTTTTATTAATGTCATTAAAGTCAAATTAAATAAATTCTGTCAAAAATGACTTTAATGATATTTTATCATAATAATATTTTAATTATTTAAAAATCATAAAAATATTGAACAAGGAAAAATGGATATTATATGGTATAAAATTTCTTCCCTTATCCATTTATGATCTAATTTTCACCTTATAAGTAAAATTATAACCCATTGATATTGAAATATTTGTTATCGTCGTTATGGTTAAATATGGTTAATGATGGGGTTAATAAAAAAGATAAGGTTTAAAATGATATATAAATATATATAAATTTTATTGGATGATTATATTAGCATCATATCCTAATTATATTTTAATTCATTTCATTTTGGGACCACTTATCCATGAATGTGACTTTATTATATTTTAATATTTTAAAAAATTACAAGAGAGCCCCACCCCTCACTTATAAAAAGACACCAATTCTCTATTTTCTTTACACATACTTGAGAAATATATCTCAAAAAACACTAAAAAATTCTATTATAAACTTGAATATACACTAATTAAATGTTCTTTTATTCTTAAATGACCATACCAAGGGTCCTTATGAAGAGATATAAAGGAAGTCAACTGAAGAAGAGATAATCATCTTTACGAACTCTTTTAATTTTATTCTTCTTATAATTCATATAAATATATTTTATCTATAATAATATAATAAATTAATTATCATAAATATAGTAATATGTTATTATGATTATGGTACAACCATTTTCTATCTATTTTCCATCCTATGAAAAGTCAAAACATCGTTCGTGTATACGTACAACTTACCCTCTCCATGTAGTGGTGTTATACATTTTTCATCACCACTTTAATTAAATGATTATAAAGATGTAAATAATGAATATATATTATATTTAAGACATAATTACTATTTTTACTATAATATAATATCTACCTTCTAACCTTACAATCCTTTAAAAAACAATACCGCTACTCATTGGTGTCTGTGGACTACCACCTCAATGAAGTGATGTGATACGTTTATCAATTATACTTTACATAAATGGTAATAGGATAAATTTAATGAATATATATTATATATATGATATAATAATGATATAATCAAGGTGAATTATTATTTAATTTTTTTTCATTACATTCGGTGAAAAATGGAAACAACGTTCATGCGTACATACGACCTACCATCTCCATGAACAATGTAATTCATTTTTCTATATATAGATTTTATGGATGAATTTATGTATATATATATATAATTAGTATATATGATATTTATATAATGGTTAAAATTCTAGATATTATGAAACCATGATCAATATACATAGATCATAACTGTAGAACTAAAACTTTCGTGAAAAATAAAATAGTTAACATTAAGAAAAGACGATTTTAATAAATAATTATCAATAAAATAGAGTTCAAATGTTATACTTGTACCATATAGGATATTATAAGTATTTAAATTATTTTTTTGTAGATTTATAATAGATTCAAATTTATTATACATGATTTTAGATCCCTTTTGAAGCAAGTTGAGCTTGAGTTAAGGGTTCTTCATCTCAATATTGTTTCACTGAGTCATGTTTGATTTTATGCACCTATTTATGTTTATAAGGTGTATATATTTCCTTTTTGACATTATAATTCATAATTCAAGTTATTTAAATTCCAAACTCAAATTATTTCATCCACGGGGGGTTGGTTTCCATGTTACTAAAGTGGTAAGATAATTCTATTATAATATCATTGTATTTTGGGATTGTTTATTTTTGAATCCAAATTAAAGAATATTATACGATACTTATCTGATAAAACTATTTAATTTAATTTTAATTTATTTATTTATGGAATTTTAAAGTAATAGTACCATTTTCTTCTCTTGGGTACTTAAAAAACCAAGAAAATGTTTCTTAGAGGAACATAATTTATTTACTCTTTAGTCGTAAATATTTTTATTCCATTATCAAATTTTATAAAAATGTTTTAAATGATGTTTTTAATATTACCCTATGATTGTTTAAATTAATTTTTACCCATGTTTGAGTTTATATAAATGGTATAAAAGGAATATTCCCAGTTGTTTTCTGAATGAGGTACTTTTTACTAAAATTGAGAACAAAATATTTGTTTTGAAAAACAATATACAAAGGGATTTCCATGAAATCAATAATAATCTTTTATTTGTAGTTTCCTTTACATGTTTCCATTGTTATTTTAAAATAAAAAGTTTTCCTTAATATTTCATATATTTGTATATTTTCAATATGCATTTTCAAAATGAAAAGGTTATTTTACTCAAGAAATGTTCTAGTAAAATTTTAAAGATATTTTAAACTATGAAAACACCCATTAGCGTTACTTGGAATAAGATATAATGACACAATATTTATTATTTATCTATATGGTTTATAATTATTAACAACTAATATTCTCTATTATTTATTCAATACCAAAATATTATGATAATACATATCATTTATGAATTATATTTATCATTTAATATATGAGGATTGAATTGGAAATGCAGTGATAGGTGGGGCCCAGTTATAGATAGCTCCACGATGCATTGATTGGTATCATGAGAAAAAATAGGTTGGCATGATGTATAGGCTGAGGTTAAAATAACATGTCATAATATTTGGATATTTGGTTTATGCCTACCTAAAAAATGACAATGTCTTGGTTGATAGGCCTTGATGAAATGATAATCTCATAGTTGACAAGCATTGATGGTATGATTTATAGTTTCTTTATTGTGGTTCATTGTTCAAGAATGTCCAAAATTATGAATTTACTTTATTAAGAATTTATTTTTCATAATCCAGGTGTTTTTTATGCTAATATTAGCCATGTATATTTATTGAACTCAAGTTATCGATTGAACGACATTAGTTTTAATTATCCACTATTCCATGTTAATTATTTACTATTTACTCATGATAGCTTCCATTATATGTAATCCTAATTGAGTATATGCACTCACATTTTATTTTTTCCTCTACGTAGGATATAAAAAAGGATATTATATGATATTAAATTTGAAGGAATGTTTATTACACTATGTTTTTTATATTTCCAATGTAATATGAGAATATTTTATGTTTCTTGTTTATAGAGACTACTAAAATATTCATCCCTCTAGGACATAATCACTTGTTTCTAGTACCAAGGTAATAAATTAACCACTGACTATGTTTTACTAGAGTTTGGGTCTTTACAAAAATAACCTCACAAATTATAATTCTTTATTTACCACATGTGGGAATGACTATTTTCAAAATCCTTATAATTATAAACTTTAACGTTGATTTATATGAAACCAACATAATTAATATTATAAGACTTTAAATACTTAAAATCTTCCTATCTTTAAATTCATATGAATCCAAAATCATATTTTTCCAATATAAGTTTTATAGTGGTCTAATAAAATTCATAATAAATGACTATGGAGTCTTATGGTTTCTTTTTTCATAATATTTTAATATTCATAAGAAATCCCAAGACATACACTAAAGTCATACAAAGTTTAAAAATCATAAATTAAAGTCTTATGGAAACCATAAAATTATATGATGAAGTCATACTTAAAACTCAATATTATAAAATTAAGTCATACGCTCAAGTACTTTTCCAAAAATCCAACTCCAACTCTGAGCTCCAGAAATCCAAATTAACTCTAAATGATTACAGATCAGTTCCAAACCTCTTCATACTAATTCAATAAAATCTTCAAACATCTAAAAATACATCACCTCACATGAGAATCATTTTTTTATGAAATATTGAATATGAATTATAATATTAAAACAAAATCCAACACATTAACCAAAGTTGCATCAATTTGTACCACTTATTTTAAAGAAAACTTCTCTAGATGAATACCATATTCTAGAGGAACATCTTCAACTCGAATCATTATATCTTTACCTTAGGTTTTCAATAAACTCCACTGAGCCCATCTTTTTTTCAAACTATCCTTAACTCAATAATTTATCATAAATACCTCTTATTATGTAATATTCACTGACCCTAGACAATGAATATGAAAAAAATAAAAAGGCCAATGATTTAGTTTGATAATGATGAAACTGTGAGGGGATAATACATACACCTTAAGTTATAGACTTATGATATATTTAGTGAAATGTATTATTAATTTCCTACTTATGTATTCATTAGAAGTAAAATATACTTAATTTATATGCATCGCAAGCATATAATTTAAGTGAACATCCAACAAAAGTCTCATACCATGTTTCATGTCACATCTCATTACTTCAACCTCTCAATTAGGGTGAGGTGTTAGAACTGGTGCACAACATGGTCAATATATGATCAAAAGAAGTAAAAAGAAAAATAAATCCAATATTCCAACCCTCAACACACCAAACACCCATCCCCACCTCTCTCTCTACTAAATAGAATAATTTTCAACTCAACAACACTCACCCAGACTAGTCTCACCACACATATCTATAAAAAACATCAATTATACCTATACTACCTCCCAAGATGATCCCAATCCATTAGGCCATGCTTAATTACAATCCTAGCCTATAGTATATACGTAGCTACACTAAAAACTCTGACTCTCCCAAATAATTAAGCACACCATAGAATATCAAGGACTATGAGACATCACGTACTCCCATCACTTGAACATCACTTGTATCCAACCACAGACTAAGGTGTCTAAATATATATAAAATTTCCACCCCCATGATTATCATGCACTTTGTCCCAATATAGACTAACCCAAAACCCAATTTGGGACTACACATAGCCATGTTTCTATAAATCCTCACCAATCCTCACAAGGATTTATGATGGCCATCAATTCTTATCATACATTTTCTTTTTCAACATTTAAATCCTCATGATACTAAGATCCCATTCCTTCTATTTAATTCAACAAAATTCCACTAGACACAACCAAATAGAGGTACTACCCTTTGACATGATATAATATAAGGGTATCAAAATACCAAGGGATTACAATGTTCTATGGGGACTATTTATACACCTTAATCCTCTCACTTAAGGCGTCTCAAGATTCCAAGTCTATTTCCATAGCCTTTAACTCACAATTAATAATTCCTGAGACCAATCAAAACCATTATCTTAAATGAATCCACTCAAAAACCCTTAACCCACTCAGTAGATCTCACTCAAGGAAATTATAATTTCATTCCCCCATTTAACAACAGTTTGGGGTCCCTTACAAAATCTAAAGGTTGCACCCCTTAGAGACGTAACAGCTAGGAATGACCTAATCATATCCCACTATTCAAAGGCTTAACCTAAGTCTATCCCACTATTCTAGACTCACCTGAACCCCTTTTAATAATCCCAATCCTAAACACAATGAACACATTGAAAAGTAATGACTTTAACACATATGGTTGAGTATTAAAGAGACCACCTACCTCCAAAATATAGTTACCATCTATAATCATTGTAGACCATGCTGCATCCAATCCTGTTCCATGCATCTCCACACACTTAAGCCCCTATATTAGTACAAAAAATATAAAATATTAATATAATATTTTATAGTTAATTTCATAATTTTAATTCAATGAATCATAACCACTAAATTCTCACCGAGTGGCCTCCTATAGATGGATCCTCAAGAAAAAAAATGTCAATGACCTATGACAATACCGCAATACTCTTATGAATAAAATTACTATTAAATGATAATAAATTGATAACTAATTCCAATAAAATTGTAAGAGACCCTAGGAAAATCCATCGGGAGACATACCTCTCATGAAATAGTGAGAAAAATTTTCCATCCCTCTTATTTAGATACCCTCTAGACACTATACTAGGAAACCCCATCATTTTGGGATTATATCATGATCCAGTGGAAATATAATCAAAATTATAATCATAACCATTCAAAATCAGAGGAGGAACATAAAAGGGAAGAGTTGGGAGGGATTTTACCTAGATTTGATGTAGAAAAATGACTCCTGATCATCTATAAATCCAAGGTAACTTCATGTGAGAGATAATAATGGGGAGTGTCCCACTAATGGCCTCTCCCAAGGTACTACTTAAGTAATGTAGTAGAGAGACTAGATGTTAAATGATAGGTATACCCAAGATTTAGTAAAAATAACCCAAAATACCACCAGATACCAATTAAAGATATACTCGGTAATCATCACCCTACTAGACACTTGATGGACCTCTAAGGGACACTTACCCTCTACCAGCAGTAACAAGTATTTGATGTCTGCATACTGAGTACTTGATGGTAACTACTATAATGGTTGTAGTTTACCACCGAGTTAGAACCTCATCTTAACACCGGATAAACCTTATGAACACCTAAAAATATCCAAAAACTTTATATATATATATGTTTTAACTCTTGGAATTTTGATCCCAAACTCTATTCTAAAAAAAATCCCCTTTTAGAGCTCAAAATTGAAATTATCTCTGAAAATCATGGAACCATATTGTCACTGGTCATTAAAAACTCCCTAACATAGGTATTGTTGTCCCTAATAATTATCTATAATGGTTTATTGATACAAGATATGACCATATGATTATAATTTAACCACTCTTCTTTGATTCTGATTGGCCACAACTCTACTACACCATCACCTAATCCAAACCGACTCTCTTTTTCACTAAAAATGTATGAATTAACACCCTCCATATAATTAATATTTTTATAAACGAAGTATCCAATTTTGAATCCCCTTATATTACTCAACCATGTGAAAAGAACCCATTAATTCTCTCATAATCTATTTCCTATAAAATGTACATAGCTCGAAAACTAGGGTTCCTGATTTCAATCAGGATCTAGATTTCTCATCCAAAATCAATCATTAAAATTACACCATCTGACAATGTTCCACCTTCATTCTACAATAACATTCCTAACAAGAGACTCCAAATTCTAAATATTCTATTCATCGAAGACCCACTGCCTGACCAGTCAGATATCCATGATACTCCCATGATCTCCCCCACCTCACAGGCTTCATTCACCTCTAAACTATTTATCAACACTTTTGGAATCTAATTTCACTTACCCAATGACCCTATTCAAACCCAATACTAAATCAATGAAATTTTAAACAAACTTGAAATTCCATTATCCAAATTTGATGACCACATCTCACCGGATCTCATAGAACTTCCCATAATAGGACTGTTCATATCATTATTCCATTGATATAACCACACCAAAACATCGACATCTCATAAGGATTTCCTTATGTTAGACTTAATCTTTAAAACCAAAAATCCTCAATCCATTGGATAGTCTCTCAATTACTATAATATTAGGTTATCCCAAATAGTTCTATCATGAACCGAAAAACCCTTGTTCGACATCATCAAACATCAACAAACATCGAACCTTAAGGGAAATTCAGAACCGCTTTCAATACTATCTCAATCCTATCCCAATATCCCTCATTCATTATCCAAAATTTCATAAGAACACTCATTGTTATATAAATTTCCTCCCATGATGAACTTTTCAAGATATATCAATGCCTTTACCCACCAAATCCACAACTTTCTCTTTATTCCATCCCTAACTGGTGCAATCCCACTTCATTAAATCATTACTTCCCACTTTATCTTCATGAACCCACCTCTGAGAGTTCTAAATATTCACTAAATTATCACTCACAAGGAAGTTATGCCAAGGAAAATCCATCAGAGAATTCTTCCAACCACACATTTACTTTTAGTAGCTATCAACTACTAGGAATTTATGATCGATTCCGAACAACTCACCTAATAGTCATCCTCGAATGATCCATCTATTTCCATTAGGCTGTTATCCATCTAAAATAAAAATATTCCTTAAAATTATCATATCCAAAACTCATTATAATTGAATAAAATACTTTTCCAAACATGTTACATTTCCTTTCTACAAAACCCACCATTTCTCACATAGATTTCATAGAATCGATCCATAAACATGGGCTCCAACCTGATCCAAAACACAACTCCAGTTTCGAAAATAAAACAACAATCCAAAAAATCTCCCCTAAAACACTGATTATGATTCCATACCTATAATATTCTAGGTAAAAACTAAACAAAACTTAAAACTCAATCCCACAGTGCTTGAGTATCCTTCCAACATACAGCGTATCCACCCATGCTCCTCAAAACCATGGTTGCATTCTCCTAAGAACCCAAGAACGAGCATGAAAACTGCCTGATGTTCATTATAAATTGAAGAAAAACCTACTCACTCACAAATCATGCATGTGAGGTTCAAATATTACATACAAAAATGGAATACATGAAACCATATAACCAAAAATGAATCAAAAATCTCTCCCTTCAATTAACTAAAAACCTATATACCAAAAAACCCACAACTATCATATAATCGAAAAAACCACTAAATGTACCCCTATGGACACTATCTATTCACTATAGAGAGATACATATCACTATCTAAAATTGAAATATCCAAAACCATATCATCCCACTCGAGGGTCTCTAACCAATCAACACCCCTTCACCTAGCTCAACACCACCGCAAGGCACTCATACCCAGATCCCTACAAAAGAGATATCATATCCTGAACTACCAACTCTAGGTTTGATTTCATTTATGAGAATACTATAGGGATCAAAAAATAATAAAAAATCACATTAAAACCACCATCTAGGTTTTATTTCATTAACATTCCAATAATAAGTTATTTAAGAAAATAATGAATAAGTTATTGTTGGAATTTTAATTAACCAAAACTCATTCCTAAATAAGTTTTCAAAAACTTTTTTCCTTTTTAATGGTTTTCAAAAATCATACACTATTTTTGAAAACCATTTCACATATACAATTATTCATTCATATATACAGATATACGTATATTTTTAAGATAATTTTTGCATACATTCCCTCTTGCTACCCTGGGTTAATTGTAAAACTATAAATAAAAACAAACTCTTAAAATCCTACTTTAATAAATATCTCAATCATAATAGTAAAAGGAAAGAAAAAAATCACATACCATGGTAACGTTTAATTTATAACTCATAGGAATATGTTCCATACCATGCTCTAATAACATCCTACCTCCAACCACCACACCCAAATAGTAAATCAACCTGAAAACTTATTTTTTTTTGCAAGACACAACCTAAAAAATTCTATGATACCATATTTTAATTCCTTGGATATAATCTCTCAAATATCACCCTAACCAAATTTACACAATACCTTAGTAAAACCTCACTATATTCCAGAGTTTTTCGAATAGAAATGAGTGTTTTATACTAATATGGGGAGACTATACTCTCAATACTATCACACTCAATAACAATCAATAACATAATCATTATATAAATAATCGGGGTAAGTGAAATAAATTAAAAATAATGATTAAAAATTAATAATAAATAATATTAATATGATATAGTATAAATGATACCCATGATCAACATACATACATAAAATAGGGGCCTTCCACCACACTGAACACGTATAAAAAACCTAAAAAATAGGAGGTGACTCAACTATAAAAATTTAGGTCCTTCCTCAAACCTTACTTCTAACTCTATCTGGTTATCCCAATCAAATCCATTATATAACCTATCACCTAAAATAAAAAAATAATAAATATTCACATGCATTGGGGTACCCATTCATATTGTGACAATAAAACTCATTATGAAATGACCAATGTGTCCCTTATATACTTCATTATATATAGTGTATGAATGTATATGAAATTAAATTATGTAGTAAAATACAACATCTTAAAAATATAATCCAGTCATCTTGTTCTAACTAGGACACACTAATACTTGACCTTGACTAATTTAGTCAATGCAGGAAGATGTGTCATCTCATAACAGAAACCTAAAATCATACCCTATCACTTGAGGTAGAGTCCTATAACTGAGTCCTGACTTCTACCCACTCACTCGGTGTAGGGTCTCATATTGAACCCAAATCCCATGGTCCATATCGTACCACTAACCTCTAACTCGTGAAAAGTTTCTACACCAAAAATCATACTATATATCATACCACCACCCTGACACATAGAGTGAATTCACCTACTGCATATCATAACATTTCTTATACAACCGCACTCACACTTAGAGTGAGGTCGCATACCATGCTTCACATCACTTCTCATACCTCTACCCTGTCACTTAGGTTGAGGTATTATACCTCCACCCTCTCACTTAGGGTTAGGCCTTATACCTTATCAAATATCATATTTTAAAGCTCCACCCTCTTAATCATGGTGATGTATCATCACTACTAAAAACATGGATAGTGTAAAATAAAAGTAAATAAAAGGAAGAAATAACCCATAGCCTATACATTATCTTTCCATGAATCTATACCGTCTTAGATATTTGATTTAGGTAAGCATGTGAATCTAAACATCACTCTACATGACTAGAATCACCACACATATCCATAAATAAATTCAAATAATAGACACACAATATCCCAAGATTGTCTTGGTCCCTTAGGTTATACATGCTTACAAGCATGATCTATAGGTAGTATTTTACCACATTGAACACCAATCCTATCACAAGATATGCACTACAATGTAGGTCCTCAATGAGAACAATCCATCATATACTACCATCACTAGCATATCACTCAGATCTAACCACACCCTATGATGTATAAATAAATACACAGTTTCTATCACGACACTTCCATTTACTTAAGTCCATATGTGGACTAACCCAAAACCCCCTTGGTTTTGTGCATATTAATGTATCTATCAATACAACCATGCCTAACAGGTATTCCCTTAGGTCATCCATGCTAATCTTTAGATCTATTATGCCCCCTTAGGATCCCAACACTGAAGAGAGTGCATGCCTCCACTTTACATCCACCAAGGGC
The DNA here is from genome assembly GCA_963277665.1 of Viscum album. NCBI lineage: Eukaryota > Viridiplantae > Streptophyta > Magnoliopsida > Santalales > Viscaceae > Viscum > Viscum album. The sequence continues at coordinate 702,792,848 of OY728128.1, read as the reverse complement.
CACTAACCACAACCAAAGAGAGTGACTACCTTTTCACATGATCCATAGACATAGGTATCTCGAGCCCAATAGATCAACATAGTCCTTTGATATCATTCCTATACCTTACTCCTCTCACTCAAGGTATCTCAAGGTTCAAAGGATATTCCCATAACATTTCCCTCCAATTCCCAAGGCCTGACACCAAATAGAACCATTATACTAGATCCATCTAGTTAGAATCCCTTAACCCACTCCCTAGAGCTCGCTCATGGTCATATACATTTCATTCCATGATCCAAGACCACTTCAAGGTTCCTTAGGAAAATATAGACATCACATCCCATGGAAACATTTCTACTAGGAATCTATAAAATCCCATACCCCTATATGGAACACATGATTATATATTCAAAGCCATAATATAATCTTATCCCTTCATTCCAAACTCACTTATTACCCTTCACAATATCCAAATCTGAAACCCAATTAACACATATGAAAGCACATACAAACACATATATGGTTAGGTATCAAAGGGATCACCTACCACTAAAATAGTGTTTCCACTTATAATATAAGCTTGACCAAACCTTATCCAAGCCTAATCTAAGTATCTCCACCCTCTCGATCCCCTATCTAAAACCATATATCATAAATAATTAATTATAAACATTTATAATTAAATTTATTATTTTAATTCAATGAGTAATAACCATGAAATTATCATTGAGCGGTATCCCAAGGAAACAACACACCAATGACCAACAAAATTCCCCCTAACACTCCTTTGAACAAAATTCCCATCTAATAACAGTCAGTTGATAGTTAATTCCCAAAAAATGGTAAAAAAATATAAGATAATACATAAGGTTACATAACTCTAATGAAAAAATAATAAATAAGATGAATTCCCCTTTTAGATATCCTCGGGCCATCACAACATAAAACCCTATCATTTTGGCACATTTTGTACATGATCTAGTGGAATTTTCATCAAAAACCAATATGGAAATATGAACCCATCCATCAAAGTGTACCCCCCCTGGGATAACAATGAGAGAAGGGAGATTCTGACTACCCATGTCCCACCTCCAGTTTCCCCGGGGTTGGTGACTAACACAATGGGTATAATAATCATACAATGGGGGGCATTACCCTCTAAGAAAACATGTGTAAGAGAGAGGAAACAAGGATAATCCAATCAAAAAATAAAAAATCAATAAATAAATAAATTCCAATTGAAAATAGTAAATTCCATATAGTGTCATATAAAATGAAAGGAAAACTACAAGAACTAAAAGGTAAAGAAAAAAGTGACCACGAATCCCAAATAGCCCTTGAAAAACCATGAGCTGGTAATATCTAGCCTAATATCCAACCTGCTCCGATATACCAAAAAATAGTTTATATATACATAGGGTGAGATTAGCTATATGCTTAGTAGGATCCTCCCTGAAACCTATTATGTTAAAGATAAAGAATGCATTCTAAATCACAGTGAACAATAATGAAACTAACTCATCATCTAAACAAGTATACTAAGTTCCCATCTTCACCATGGATAACTCCCACCAAGTATCGTGTAACACCTGAATAATGTACACTATTTTCATTTTAGAATATATTTTTTGTTAATTTCGGTATACAGAACACTATTTTAAGATTACGCTACACACAACAATGAGTTATCTTGTGTTACACGCAAGACTGAGTTTTACCACCTTTTAATGGTGCACCTATTTTAAAATTAAATTTTTACATATTTATAAATTTTATTTTCCAAAATATACTTAAATTTTTAACTCATAATTTCAAAATTACTTTAGGATGATTTTTTGGTATTTTTCTAAGATGTTTCACTTTTTCATGAATAGTGAAAAATACTGCATTTTAGTTGAAAATTGCAATTTTTTTAAATAATTATTAATATTTAATTATATTTTGAATTTGTTTAAAAGTCACAATAAATCAACTATATATCTATTGATCCAATTTATTTCATATGAATAATTTTTATAATTAATTTATATATTAGGACTTATTGAACTTTTAAACATCTTCACTTTAAAAACCCACTTTATCGCCATGCCTGTAGGATTAGCTTTAAACTTAATTTTTCCACTTCTGTGAATTTAATTTGGAAAAAATTATATACATGGTTTTAATTAATATAACATTTATTGTCTAATAATATCAAATTAGTTTTTTACCAAAAGGATTTGTGAATGTAATTAAAATTATTTACAATGATTACGGTAATATTAAGCTTAACAAGGTACTGAAACTTAAAATTAAGTGACAAAATGATCTAGACACTTATCCAAAAGCCATTGAATTAAAATATTTTGACCATATACCCTATTGGTTCTAAATTTATGAGTTATTATGATACTATTTCATGAAAGTGGTCTATATAATAAGTTTAGTAAAACAATCAAAAAAAGAAACCTTCCTCACTTTTAAAATTTATAATTATTTATAGTGTTGGAGAAGCTAAATTGTTTTAGTTATAAACAAAATTTTTATATATAAATGATTTTTTGTTATCATGATATTTTAAATTTAATATTTAGAGATGAATTAGTTATATTAAATGCATAACAAACACTAACGCTTGAATTATCTAGTTAGTAATAAAATAAAATAAATGTTTCTAAAAATATTAAAAGGAAAGTAAATTTAATTAACTATTGTGTTACATCATTTTTTTATATTAATATATAAGTTTTAAACAATTTTGAATTATTATATTTGAATTCCATAATTTTTTTTGATATTTTTAAATTAAAATTAAATAAGTAATGTCAAAACTAATATTAATGTCATTTTAAAATATATTATATTTTATTAAATAAGGTATATTTTTGGACCCATTTATATTTTACAATGAACGTATTTATCCTAAAATTGTAAAAACATTTTTGGTACAGTTCGGGTTAATATTGTGTTTTTCCACGTTACATGCACTTGTTTTAAAGTTAATTTCCAAAACACTTGAAATTTTTATTTATTAAATTATATATATTATATTTATAATTATTTGGGTCTATATTTTATAATAAGTCTCACATTAATTTAATCTTAATGGTAAAATTGATTTGGATAGAAAACTAGTTACTTTAAAAAACGGTAAAAGTGGGTAAACATAGAAGTTAGGGAAAAACAATTATAAAAATAAGATTATTTTTGTGTGGTGGAGGTTTCGATCGACCATAATTTTACATTATTATATTTTTTTTTATTTTTTAAGCACATTAGGAAAGTAATATCTCCCAATAGTTCTTAATTTTTATATTTACAAGAATACCACTTTCCCTCCACTATAAAAAGGCACTCACACTCCCACTTCACCACACCACTCAAGACACTTTAGTTCATCAAAAATATTCCCAAGTAAGCTTTAAAAATCCATCTCTTCATTATATAGAATCAATTTTTTCATAAATGAAACAAATTAAGACTTTTGGTATAAACCAAAATGAGTTACCAGAATAAGAGGTAACATTCATCAATGATCACTTTTGTGTTATTTATATATCAAAATATTCAATTATTTATATTACGTGATTATATAAAAACATTATTATATTCAATATAATGATTTTTCTTTATGTTAATGGTTATACCTACACCTACACACACTTCCATAAAATGGATAATGAAGTTTCTATTCGTGTGTATGGTGGACTACCACCTCACAAAACGATGTCATTTGTTTTTATTTTACCACATCTCATGGTTGGTAATTATAATAGAAAAATATTTATATATGATATTTATGTAGTCTTAATACTTATTTAATTTTTATATAACACATACCTTTATGTGTTCCATTTGGTGTAAATACGATTACATCATTTTTGGACGTGTGGACTACTGCCACCTCAATGTGGTGTGATACATTCACACATCAAAATAAATATATTAAGGGTGGGTTTAATTAAATAGATATAACATAAATTAAGTATACATGGTATTAATTATGTAATTACCTTCATGTAAATATAATATATTATTTTTTATTAAACTTTTCACACACTAAAAAAGTTCTAGAATCATTCGTGGATGTGTGGACTACAACGTCCTCAACCCTAGATGATTCCATTTACATCATAAGAATTATATATAATTGTATATGATTAAATAAAATGGTATTTATTATATAATTATCATTATGTAAATATATAATGTTAATTAACTTCTTTCTATAATGATAACTGAAAAATAGTAACCTTACTTATGCAGACGTACGACCTACAGTCTCCATGATTATAACGTTGGTTCATTTCCCATAACCAGATTTAATGATTGGTTTTAAAAGTATAATTTAGGTATAAATATGATAATTATTTCATGGTTATTATTATTCATATGTTTATATAACTACTCTTCTTACCATATTCAACCTACTAAAATCATTTTTGATAGATGAACCGAATTTGGTCAAAACACCCGACACAAAATTAATTGTTTAAGTAGTTGTATAAAAAATGTAATAAGTGAATTAAAAGTAATAATAAAATTTAAAAAGGTTATAAAGAATTTAAATAATTAACATAAGTTTGTTATTCATAATGATATTTACACACATGATAATTCAGACTCAAGGTAAGGGATTTTGTCTCAATTTTATTTCATTGAGGCATTTATAATGTTATGAACCTAGATTATTTTATATGGTGTATATACCACCCTTTTTCATGTTATACAGTGAATATGATTATTCTAATGATAATATAAGTTTAATTTAATGTTATTCCTCCATAGGTATTATGATTGAAATTTTTTAAAGTGGTATGGGGCACTTAGGGAATGTTTAAATATTATTTTCCTCAAGAATGTTTTGATGATATTTAAATGGTATTTACATTCATTGATGTCAACAACCCTTGTTCTTACTTAACCTAAACTGAGAATTTAATGAAAAATATATATTATTTATTAAATATGAATATTTTATTGTTAATTAAATTGATTATTCAATATATGAGGAATGAATTGGACATGCACGACACATGTTGGGGGCCAATTAAAGTAATCCCCTAGATGTATTGATAGTCTCATAAGATGAAGTTAGTTGGACAAAAACCCTTCAAGTTTTTTTCCAAGAATAATAGATAGGTTTCTACCCCCAAATTTCAATTTTATTTTGAATGGTCTTGATATCAGTATGCTAAACCATTTTATGAAAGGTCTTAATGGTAAAGGTATCATACACCTAGGAAACATGAAATAAAATAATTAAGTATTTACTTCATTAAATATTCAGTTACTATTATCCATGATTTTTTTATTTGACATTATCTATTGATGAATTTAATTATCAGTTTAGTGATTATATGGCATGTGTGTTCATTTATTACATTTACATATAGATTATGCTAATTGGTTCATTATTACTTCCTATATACATTACCCTTACTCGGAATATGTGATCACCCTCATTTTTTTTACTTTCTTCTGGTTATGAAGAGGAATCCTTTTAATGAGTTTCAAGGATACAAATTATTAATTTTTTATGTATTATATTTAATTTTTTGTCTCCCAATATAAAATGGGCATCATGTATGTAATCTGGTTTTCCAAAACTCCTATAATTTCAGCCCTTTTGGATTTTATTCTTTCTAATCACGCCAATTTAATAAAGTAATGCACTGCTTCATGATTTATGGGGTCAAGGAGTAATATTTGGTATCAGATAAATTTAATTAGAAACCATGGAAAATATATTTATAAAAACTTAGATTAAAGAACACAACCCTATCATATACTTTGAGGATAAGTATAGAAGAATTTTCCAAAGAAACCATGTTCATGATTATGAGTCTATATAAACATAAAATTTTCAATTTTTCTTAAGTATATAAATAGTTTTGATATTATAAATTATTTTCCATAATCATATAATATAATCTAGTGTATTCCATATTTTCTAAATGGCACCTAGTATATGAAATGTGAACCTCACTATTTTACATGATCCCAAGATTAAGAATGATTATTAATCTTATTGACATAATCCAATATTTTGAAGGTAACTAGTATCCCAAAAATTCTAATCATATGAGGACATAGTATCATGTTCTAGTGAGGAAAAAATTTTCTCTAAGTATCATGACTTTAGATGGAAGCAAGAGAACAAGCAGATATGTAGGAAAAAGATGTATAAAGTGATGAAGGGAAATAAGTATTTTCCCACATTTAATAATTGTGGAAATAATCATCCCACCAATTTCATAAAATGAATGGAAGTTTTATATAAGATTGGATATAAATTACACTATTCTTATGATTATATCGATAAGAAAAAGGCCCCTAGTGTACAATGCTTTAACTACAAGGAGGTATGACACTACACAAATCAATTTCTCAAGTTTCAAATGAATATAACCCAAAATAGGCTAATAGGTGTTAGTCAATATTTTGATACTACCTTAGACAAGGAGTAATGATTAATATGCCTATATTTGGATTCAATAATTATGTCATTTGAGTATTTTATCATTAAGGTACTGGTTTTTAGAATTATAAAATATATAAGGATTTTACTGCAGTAATTTTTCATCAATGATCTAAAAATGTGTTTTGATTGGTACCCATAACTAGGAAAAGTGATTCAGTAGAAGGTTGAACATTTTTAGAAAACACATTATTGCACGAAAGATAAACCATAATATGTTCATGATACTCAGATAATGATTTTGAAATAAAGAGATGATTTATTTGGATAAAGTAAATTGGGCAATACCGACTACCTTGTAATTGATTAATGGTTTGTTCTATCCAACATTAGGATTTTTATTCTAAACAAAAAATGAGTCACAATACAAAAAGGAAGATTGGAAAACCCTCCTGGGGGGGGGGATAATGGAGGTCGAGGGAATCACACTGAATTAGGTTCACCCCCTCTTGTTTAAAATGATACATATTAGAAAGGAAAGTAATCTATGTCCCGTAGACCACAAGAGAAGCCATGTAGTCCACTACATTGTTTTACTTACGCAATGTGTGAGAAACTGTAATGTTACCACTGAGGAGGGACTTGCATTGTCTAATCATATAACAGATCGACTAGGGAATAGTGCTCTTAAAAATTAGTGCATCATGGACAATCATAGAATCCGTTTCCAAATGTGTGATGATAATTCCCCTTTGATTACACATATACAACACTGTAAGAATCACATGAGCCTCATCCTGGTTCAAACCTCCACCCCCAAAATGATCTGAGAATGCCATCACCACACACCCCCTTGTGGTCGTGGATGACTCTTCCACCTTTCATCTCTACCCTTGCACAAGAACCATCAGTGTTAAACTTGAGACCAAACTCTAGATGAGCGCACCAAATCCATCTCCCCTGAGCCACGTGACCATGTTGTCACGCCTCCCTCTGTGTTATCTGCAATTCATAAAAGGAAGGCGCATCCTTCCTGACACTGGCCAAACCAGTCAACTCAATCAACAAGTACCTTGTTCTGGTCACAATATCTCCACCAAATGATGTGATTCCTTCAATCATGGCATGATTCCTAGATTTCCATATCATTCAACATCTCGTATTAAAAATTATGGCTCATGCTTTGGCCTCCCCTGCCGATACATTAGTCCCCTAGAACCAACTCTCCATTAACCTCTCATTAGAAATGACTTGGGGAGAGTAACCAGTTACCACTCCAAAGATACTCCACACATGTCTCGCCCATTCCCCCTTGAAGAACAAGTGATTAATTCTTTATTCCTTTTTATTCACACAACATTGAAAACAGGAAACCATGCTTATGAATAGACTTTTAATGTTCTCATCAAATGGAATGGCCTTGTTTCAGATCCTCTAGGAAAGAAAGTAAAGTTTACAGGGGATTTTGGAACACCAAACCATGTTGTTACATCTCTCATGATTCCATTCCGGACCGTTACTCAAACGGGAGTCCTTCAAGTTAAACTTACTGAAGATAGAAGGGGTGTAGATGCACCTGTCTTGCTCAGAGTTAATAATAACTGAATCAAACACTGCTTGTTGAGATGCATCTAGAATAGACCGAAAAACCTGAGGATGTGAACATGCCTCTCTAAAGGAGATATAGGGAGTTGGCCATCCTGGATACCCCAGCATGTCACCCAACCAGTTGTGATACCAGAAGAGGATTTCACATCCCCAATTATCCATTTTTTATACTTATTGAGGCTCCTAATGATGTGGCAAAATGAATACCACAATGATGTTCCCCTGCCCGGAGGAGTCATAGCGATAGCCTTAAAACTACAAGACATATGCTTCCCCCATAACGTGCGTTCCTCGATAAATTCCCATGAAAACTTCACATACATGGAATGAATGGTGGTCTCCAGACTCCTAATGGTGAGGCCTCCTTCACAAATAGGTCGAGCCATGTTCCTCCATGACACCCATTATCTCTTCCCCTCAGATAAAGCATACCAGATAAAGTGCACCAGAATTCTGTCAATGGACCTGGTAACCCCTTTCGGAACCCTGGTAGATGCCATATCATAAACTGTCACTGTGGAGAGAACAATATTCACAAGAGTGATCCTTCCCCCGAAGGATAATAAATGGGTTTTCCAGTTTGTAATTCGATCCAAAATCTTATTAACCACCTTTTCAAAGTCTCTGGTTCGCAGTCTGCCTGGGGAAACAGGGGTTCTGAGATACTCCCGGGAGAAAGAACATCGACTCATGCCTTGATACCTACTCTTGCAATCCACCCTCCTCAAAATGAAAGAGTTAGAAACATAGAAGCTACTCTTCTCCCTGTTGACAATGTGAACACTCCAATGGAAATACTCTGTAAGGATCATGTTAAACGCATTGAGGGATATGCACCCACCATTGATAAAAAATATTGTGTCATTAGCATACATTAGATCTGATGTTGGGGGTAGTCTATATTTCTTGGGGAATAGAAAAATCTCGACATTGTCCAGCCACTTGTTGATCAGCCTGCTAAGAGTGTCCTGAATAATGATGAAGATTCTCGGTGATAAATGATCTCTTTACCGCAGCCCTCAATTTGTCTTAAAGAAACCGTGAGTTCTCCAAAAAATGACACGACCATCCACAACGATCAAACACACCTGAAAATGATATTGAAAGCCCATGAGGAGAACCCCATATTCACTAGAACTCTGTTCATAAATCCCCACTTTATATGGTCATAGGCCTTATTCATATCCAGCTTAACAGCCACATTGGAGCCATGGGAATTGGTGTTCAGATCTCTCAAAATCTTTTGTGCCATCTCCATAACACCTTGGATCGAATGAACTTTGATGAACCCATGTTGCTCCAGGGATATCCATCGAGGGAGCATGCTGTATAGCCTCCGATTAATGATACTCGATAAAATTTTATATGGGAATTTTCACAAGCTCACTGACTGATAATGGGTGAGGGATGATGGGTCTTTGATCTTCGGTAAGAGAACAAATATTGTTGCATCCACGATCCGAGGAAGGCCACCCCCTCTGAAAATTTAGCGACCATCATTCTAATGTGTTGCATCATAATATTTTAGAAAAATTATCCATTTATGAAATGATTTAAGCTTATAATTGGAATAGATTTTAGAGATTGGTGTATTACTCCACCCTATGATGCAACCTGTGCTAAGAAATGAAGTATAAATAATTCAATTCCTAACCAAAGGATAATATTTTTTTATTGATATATTTAATTATATTCTTAGATGGTGAAAGAATTATGAAACTCAAGGAAAATGGACTAGAAACAAAAATCTTGTCATTTCATCACCGTTTTTGACGATATTAAGTAAATTTTTCATAACTATGGTTTAAGTCTTTGTGGTCATCAAAATTCATCTGAACATGTCCTCTATCACTCTCTATCAGAGTTTGATACTTTTATTTTTTTTACATGTCCATGTTTTCACTAACATTCTTCTATTTGAAAGCCTTTTTTGTGGTGACATTCATATTTTACTATCCCTCTTATTAATAAGATTTGTTATTAACCCTATTTATTAGGTGGGGTTTTCCAAAAATAGTTTTTTAAATATCAAACCCTAGATTACTATGATAAATTTTAAATTGAGAGGACACAATTTAATTAATGTGGGGAGAATGTAAAAACCCAAAAATTTAAAATATTTTCATTTTAGAATAAATTTTATTATTGGGTTTTTTCTAATTTTTTATGCACAACACTATTTTAAGATTACGCTTCACACAACATTGAGTTAGCTTGTGTTACACTCAAGACTGAGTTTTACCACTTTTTAATGGCACAATAATTTTAAAACTAAATTTTTTCATTTTTATAAATTTTATTTGTTAAAATAAACCACATTTTGGAACTCATAAAGAAAAAATTATTTTTGGGATAATTTTTGGAAGTTTTTGATAAGTTTCATTTTTTGATGAATAGTGAAAAAACTACATTTTAGTTGAAAAATTATTTTTCATCTAAATAATTATTAATTTTAAATTATTTATATTATTTTAATTTAAAAATAAATAAATAATATATCTATTAATATAATTTAGGTTATTGGAATCATTTTTATATTTAATTTAGATATAAGGGCTTAATGAACTTTTAAACATTTTCACTTACAAAACATGTTTTCTCAACACATTTGAGAGATTAGATTTAATTTTTTTTTTCTAATTCTATGAATTGAATTTAAAAAAATGGAAATAAATTTTTTTAATCTGTATAATATTTATATTCTAATAAGAACAACTACATTTTTGAAAAAAAATATCAGTGAAAGTAATTAAAATTAATTACAATGATTAAGGTAAAACTAAGATTAATGAGGGGATAAACCTTTTATTTAAGGGCCAAAATGAAATAGAAACTTGTTCAAAATCCTTTGGATGCCAATATTTAGACCATATCCCCTATTTTTTTTCTAATTTTATGAGTTACTGGGATACTATTTAATGAAATTGACCAATATAATAAGTTATGTAAAGAAAAATAAAAAAAGGAACCTTCCTCATCTTTAAAATTTATAAATATTTAGAGTATGGAAGAATCTACATAGTTTCAGTTATAAAAATTATTTTAAAGTTTAAAGGAGTTTTTCTTATCATGATAATTTAACTTTAATTTTTAGAGATGAATTAGTTGTATTAAATGCTTATAAAAATCTAACGCGTGAATTATTTAGGTAATAATAAAATAAAATAAATGATGTTAAAAACATTAAAAGTAAATTTAATGTATTATTACTTTAAATTATCTTTTATATGAATATATAATTTTAAAAATATATGAAATTAATATATTTTAATTCCATAATTTTTTTGATATTTTTAATCCAAAATTATATAAATAATGTCAAAATTGACATTAATGTTATTTTATAATTAATGATATTTTATTAAATGATTTATAATTAATAAAAATATATATTATTACAATTTATTTCTAAATGTTAATAAATATAAAATTTTGTCTATTTATGTTCCAACTGATTTTTTAGAATGAATATATTGACCCCTAAATAATAAAAATATTATCAACGCGATTCGGGTTAAAGTAGTGTTTTTAAGCATTACATGCGCTTGTTTAAAAAGTAATTTCCAACACACATGATATTTTTAATTAATAAATCAAATATCATATTTATAATTATTTGGGACTATATTTTCTAACAAATATCACTTTTATTTAATCTTAATGGTTAAATTACCTAGGATAGAAAACATGTTACTTTAATAAAAACCAAAATAGTAAAAGTTGGGAAACTTAGAAGTTAGGGAAAAAAATATATAAGTGATTTTTTTTGTGTGGTGGTTGTTTTTATGGACCATAATTTCACTTTAATCCATTATTTTTCCATTTTTTAAGAACATGATATAAGGGAGACCTCCCAATAGTGCTTAACTTTACAAATTACAAGAATGCAACTTCCCCTCCACTATAAAAAGGCACTCACCCTTCCCACTTCATTAAACCTCTCAAGACACTTTGACTCATACAAAATATGAAAAAATAATCTCTCAAAAAACATTCCCTCATCTTATAAGAATAAATTTCATATGAAATCAATCCAAAGAAGACTTTGGGTATAAACCAAAAGGAGTTATCTGAATAAGAGGTAATGTACTTCAATAATCACTTTTGTATTATTTCTTTCACAAACCATTAATTATTTATATTACATTATTATATAGAAAAATAATTATACTAAAAATAATTATATTTTATGTTAAGGGTTTTATCTACACCTACATACACTTCCATTAAATGGGTAATGAATTTTTTGTTCATGTGTACGGCTAACTACCACCTCAGAAACGATGTCGTTCATTTTTCCTTTACCAACTCTCTTGGTTAGAAATTATAATTAACATGATATTTATATATTATATATATTATATTTATTTTTTATTCATACTTATGTAATTTTTATATAACACATACCTTTATGCATTCCATGTGGTATAAATATGATAACACTGTTCGTGGATGTGTGGACTACCACCTCCTCAAAGCGATGCGATATATTCAAGCATTACATGGAATGTATTAAGGATAGGTTTAATTAATCATATGTGACATAAATTAAATCTAAATTATATTCATTAAATAATTAACTTTCATAAAATATAATATATAACTTTATTTATTTCCCTTTTCACACACTAAAAAAGTGATAACGTCATTCATGGACATGTGGACCACCACATCCTTGACCCAATACCAATCCTTTTACATCACAATAAATATATATAAGTATATATGAATAAATTAAATCGTATTTATGATATAAATATCATTATGGAAATATATAATGTTACATAACTTTTTTCCATAACTATCATTGAAAAATGGGAATGTTACTTATGTATACGTATGACCTACCATCTCCATGATTGTAATGTTGGTTAATATTTCATAACCATATTTCAGGATTGGTTTTAAATGTATAATTTATGTTTAAATATGATAATTTATTCATGATGATTATTATTTTTAGGTTTATATAATGTCCCCATTGTCCATTTTTGACCTACTAAAGTTGTGTTTGACACGTGAACTGAATTTGGTCAAAATTCACAAAATATAATTAATTGATTATGTAGTTGTATACATCATTGTAATACATCAATTTACAGTAATAATAAAAATGAAAAAGGTTATAAAGTAAGTAAATAATTAACATAATTTTATTATTCAGTAAGATAAAGACACACATGACATGTCAGACTCAAGGAAAGGGATTTCATCTCAATTTCATTTCTTTGAGGCATATTTAAATGTTATGCCCCTAGTTTATTTTATATTGTGTATATACTTACCTTGGAAATTTTATATCATGAATCTATTTATTCCCATGATATTATAAGTTTCACTTAATGTTATTACTCCATGGGTATTATGATTCAAATTTTTCCTAGTTGTGTGGTTTACTTTTGAATGTTTAAATATTATTTTACTCAATAATGTTTTAATGATATTTCAATGGTATTTATATTCATAAACATCAAAACAAAAAAAAATTGTAACATAACCTCTACTACAGAATTATTGATAAATATATATTCTTTATTAAATATGGATATTTTATTATTAGTTAAATTGATTATTTGACATAAGATGAATGATTTGGACATGAACAACAAAGGTTGGGGACCATTTAAAGTAAACCCCTTGATGCATCGGTAGTCTCATGAGATGAAATTAGTTGTAAAAAACTCTTCAAGTTTGTTTCCAAGAAGAATATATGTGTTTCTACCCATAGATTTAAATTTTATTATGAATGGTATTAATAGTAGTATGATAAATGGTTTTGTTAAAGGTATTGATGGTAAAGGTTTCATTTTCATGGGAAACCTGATGTACGATAATTAAGAATTTCATTTATTCAATATTCAGTTATTATAATCCATGATATTTTTTCTTTGACACTATGTATAGATGAATTTCATTATTAGATAATTGATTATATGGCATGTGTGTATAGTTATTACCATTCCATATTGATTATTATCATTGGTTAATTATTGCTTCTGATATACTTTACCCTTAATGATCATTTGATCTGACCCTTATTTTGTTTCTATTCCCCATGTTATAAAGAGGAATACTTTAAATGATTTTGAAGGATAAAATTTATTATTTTTTGTTATGTATTATGTTTCATTTTATATTTCCCAATGTGAAATGGGAATCATGTATATAATATGGTTTTCCAAAACTTCTGATCATTCATTATATCCATATTTAATTCCTCGTAATAATTATTATTCAATAAAGTAAGTCACTGGCTCTGAGATTCTGGGGTTTGGTTGTTATATATCACATACAAGAGAGAATATAATATAATAATGAAACATCAAGGGTACCCCTCTCCCGCTTCCCCACTCATTTGTTATTATGCCCCAACATCGTACGTCTTGATCCATCTCTTTCTTAAATAAGACAACTTGAAAACACCTAGGCAAGGCATCATAGCTTGCACCTAATGTTTCACATCACCACATCATCCCATACACTTATTTGTATATAGTAACCAATTACTTCTAGGTTCTACTATATCCTATATGAAGTGTATCATACATCCGGCATTATACTTCAATACATCATATCCCATACACAAAGTAATTACCTTAAGCCATCACAACCTATACATATCATACCAATAATAATCATTTAGATAATATATCTAGGGATACATGTGTTTGAATAATCACAAGACATCATAGACATATACATATATATATGGAAAAAATAACCATGATTCATACCATCACAAGTAACTATAATGAGAAGAGATCAAGGCTAAAGGGGGTAGCCATAAATCCATCGTCCCATTGGGATATTGGGGAAAACACTCTCCCAAAGTCCAATAGGAATTAGTTTCCCTTACTGATATGGGTGGGTAGCATATAAAATCACATATTATACAAGATATATTTTATCTCACAACTACACTATGGGAATAACCTATCCTTAAGCTCAACTGTATCTATCCTCTCTTAGAAACCCGACTACCACTGCTAGGGACTTGATATCCTATAATAAAACAAGAATTTGATAAGATATATGAATTGATTAATTTCTTTTTATTATTTTCATTGGTAAATTTATTTATTAGACATTAAATTAATTATTAGAATTATTTCAAGATACATTTACTTACCACCAGTATGATGTATGTTCCCACCAAGCATAATCCAAACCAAGTACATGGTTTCTCATGATTAAAAAATTTTCAACATTTTCATTCAACAACACCAACCCCATGTGTTAATAATTATTTATTAATTTTTAGTATAAATAAACAATCAAATTACACTAGGAAACCTATCCTAATCTACTAAAAATATGAAAAATGAAACCAATCACACAAAGATACCTCATGAAATGGGGAAAGTAATGAAGATAAAATAAGAAACCCAACTATAATCTATTAAATAGATTCATTTCTAAAAAGATTCTAGGTTTATCACATCAACGAGTAAGCCCAACATTAACCCATTCCATTATCTCTTGTTCCATCCTGACATTCAAATCTATATCTCAATGCATATATCCATCACAAGAATCAACTACTGCCACATCATCTGGGCCTCCCCACCCAAAAATCAAATCATCCATCCCAGGATCATATCACATCACATAGAGAAGATCACATATAAATCACATCAAAAAAGTATCTATAAAAAAATCATATCCAATAGGGAAACAAGGAATCCAGCCTAAAAACAAAAAACATCTCTCACAACACAAAACTCAGGGCACTTGGCCTTCTCAAGTAGATGTAGAACTCAGTCCCCAAAAATTATATTTATCGTACAACTGGTTTTTAATCCATCTTGAATGAGATGATTCATTATTCATAGATTACAACTATGAGAAAAAGAAGGTATCATGATATAACAAGATATCAAAATATAAACATTCTCTTAGCATTAAATTGAGTTTAAAAAAACATAGAGAATGTTGAGATGGTATGTGAGTATGAAATACTCTATAATACCAAACGTAGGATCGAATATGTAAACATGAGATGCTCAAATACAAGAGGGGGGGGGGTGAATTGTACACTTTAAAAATCCCTAAAGAAATTTTTTCATAACCAAAATTCACTACACCTCTAAAATCTAAAAACTTGCTTGATTCTGGAAAAGTGATTCTGGAAATGAAACTTAACAAAATTTTACAACAACTAAGATTCTACCTTAAAGCGTATAGAATCCTATATAATCAGAGTAAAAGTACAAGGAAGTATAAGAAGATTATACTTTCCTCAACAACTAAAAGTACAACAGAAAAATAGAAAACTACAAGTAACACGTAGTAACTCTTTTAACCCAAAGAGAAGGGTATCCAACAACCTTGGATAAAGGTCCCTTGATTTATACTTTCATGAAGTTCTATCTTACCCACACTAGGGTAATCCCGTGATATGAAGATCAGAGTCTTTCGTGCTATCACCGCAAGCCCTCAACTTCAATGTAGTCGACACCACTGTATTACTTTCCCCGGAAGCCCTTGATTGTACACATCAACAATTGGAGTAACACAATGCAAATCTGCACGAAGCAAAGGTTGAACAAGCTGTTCAAACTTTCTGCATGATGCCTGAGAGTTTATAAGATCCTCTCTCTCAAGAAATCTCTTCTCAAAGTTCTGAGCTTCAAAAATTCCAACAGTTTTCTAAGATCTTTCAAAAGTGCTCCTATTTATAGGCATAGCTCGAATGGTCGGCTCCCTCCTCCAATGGTCATAGTTTCCTTGAATTTCGGAGGGAACTATACACATGTCACTCAAACAACGGTTGGTTGATAACTGAAAGCACAACATCGTTTTATAAAAAAAAAATTGTGAGCATAACTAAAATCTGATATTCGGAATGTGAGTAAATATGAAAGTTCAGAGTCTATCAAAAAATTGAATTCGGAGACTATAATAAAAGGATATTCGGATTATATTTTCTATGAATTTTGAACCTGAATTCTATAAAATTATAGAGTCTAATTTTCAAGGAAATTAGAATTCTGAACTTACAAAGTTTGGAGTCAGAGTTCATGAGAATTTAGAGTTAGAACTCATAAGAGTTTAGAGTCTGTATTTGGAGAACTCGGAGTCCGAACTCAGAGTAGTTCGTAACCAGAATTCATAATCCAAATTCGGAGTCCGAACTCAGAGAATTTCATATCCAGAATTCATATTCAGAATTTTTATTCAGAATTCGGAGTTCAAATTTGGAAGAGTTCATATCCAGAATTCGTATTCAGAATTCGGAGTCAGAACTCTAAAGAGTTTGTGACTAGAATTCTAATTCAGAATTCAGAGTCAGAACTCAGAAGAGTTCGTAACCAGAATCCTGAGAATTTGGATCCTAAAACAGAATGCTTCATATCTAGGTAATTATAGGATTCTGAGGTTCTGGTTTCAAACCAAATTTTACACTTAGAAAAATTATGATATGAACAATAAACATGGTAAGGATAAATTTCCTTGGGGAAGTAAATTTTTCCTTATAGAAGTAAAATATAGGGTAAAAAGTGTTGTGCCTTGAGATAAGGTGTTTGTGATTTTCAAAACAAGAAGGAATGGTAAAGTCATATGGAAAACCTTAATGACTCACTAATCTCCCCCAAGTATGAAGGAATGGAAAAGTCATAAGGAAAACCTTATTGACTCAACAATATCCCCCTTTTTAGAAAGCACAAACATCCTTACGAAAAAGAATATAAGGACTTAGAAAAATCTTCTAGACTTTGAAATAAAGCTTATCCCCCTTTTCTCATTGGTAATGATGAATACGACTAACTCCCCCTTAGGCTTTGGAACTCTAAGGATCGTATTCTAGATTTCCTAAATGAGAGTTTTCATTTAGCTTGAATAAGGAAATATTCATAATGAGAACTCCCCCTTTGATAAACTCCCCCTTTGATAAACTCTCGCTTACTTAGGGATATTTCTTCTTTTACTTAGAATTATTTTTCCTTATCCCCCTTTGTGATTTTCAAAAATAGTTTGATGGAATGGAAAAAATATGGTACCTGAAATATTAGTAAAAACATCCAAACAAAACAATCATCCATAATTTTATTAAGATTTGAAATATTTATACAAGGAAAACGGATACAACAAAAGATCAGATTTGGGTCTATTTTTCTTCTTTTTCCTTGGGTGTCAGCTTCTTCACGATGGTTTTCAGCTTCTTTAGTTCTTTGTGATCCTCCTCTGATTGATTTTCTAAGACTATGATCCTATCATCTTGTGCCTTCAGGGCCTCTGCATAATCCTTCAGCAATTCATCTTGCTTCACTAGCTTTTCTTCTAACTTGATCCAGATAACCCTTTCTATTTTAAAACTTTGAAAAACAAAATTCAACTTCTTATTCAGATCTTTGACATACTGAATCCGATATTTTTGTTCAAGATTTAGCTTTTCTTGAAAGCAGTTTGTAAGATCCTTGATTCTGGTGCCTTCAGTATCAAAGGCTTCCTTGACATATTCTTGAAATTGATCAAGATCTCTCATGTATTCAACGATTTTCCTTGACCAGCTGGTCATTTTCTTTCAAGATTTTCTGTGGGATTCATAGTTGATAAGGAAATTCTTGTGTTCAGCCTCAATCTTTACACACCTATCCATCACCATGGATACAGAGTCTGATTTAGGATTCATTCTATACTGGAGCATTTGGAATCTAGATTCAATTGCTGGAATGATCAGAATGGTGTCCACTAGCTTCTTCAGGGACTGAATGACAAAATCATGTCCTAAAGTTGATGACTCTAAATATGACATTTTTCTTGGAGAATGTTCTTCCTCTAGCTCTACTAGCTTCCTCTTAGAGGATCCTCCAGCTTCCTTCTTCCTCAAAATATCTTTGGTTGGGGTATCAACAACCACTTGTTTCCCCTTATTGGTTCTCTAAATAGATTCTTCATCGGGGGATTCATGCTCACTCCCAAATAACTGTACAATCTTATCTTCATCAATTTTCACTTTTTCAGCTCCCGCCTCAATGTCTTCAAGAAGAATGAAGTCATGATTATGACTCTCTTCCTCAGATAAATTTTTTACTTCCTCTTCACCCTTCTCATTAATTCCATGAGTAGAAAGTTTTGAAGATCCTTCTTGAGAAGTCCAAATTGAAAATTTCATGGAAGCACATTCCTTCTCTTGATAATATTCAACTTGCTTAATCATATCATCAGTGTGAATACTACTTTCCTCCTTTTCTTGCACTTCTTCCATATCTTCTATCTTTCAGAAAACTTTTCTTGTGCCTTTTCCGGAGTCATGAAATTTTTTCCCAGTGTCTTAGGTAATGGTTCAACTAAGAAGGTTTTCAGTATGGGAATGTTCTCAGATGCAACATCAGTAGCCTTAAAAAGAGATTGCACAATCTCTTACTCTGAAATATTCTTCTTTTTATTCTTCTCTTTGGATTTCTTCTCATGCTCTTCAGTAGATTTTTCTTTCAGTGATTTGGCCTCTGCAGGGTCTAGGCCAAATTATGGTTCCCCTTCCTTCTGAGTCTTTTTATCCTCCCTCCACTTGGCATCCAATTCATCCGGATATGCTTTCTGATTTTTGGGCTTTGGAGGTGCGGATTGATCTTCTTTGGCAATAGGGGTTTTCTCTGTTTCTTCCACTTCCTTTAGTTTCCTATTCTTTCCAACCTTCTTCTATGGTTCAGTTTCTTTAACATTTTTTGGAACGACTTCTTCCTTATCCTCAGGTAGATCATAAAACTGACCTAACTCCTTTGAAAAACCAACTTTCATCCCCCTGAGGGTATCATCACTGATTATCTTTACTTTTCAATTACTCGGCTTGGAACTGTAGAGGATATTGAAAGATTTAAGGCACCTAACTATCAATTTGGAGAGTAGATCAGGATACATGATTATCTGTGCTCTCAGATTCCCATTCATGATATTCTCTATCATAATGAGAATATGCTTCATCAGATTGATTTTCCTTAGATTTACCAAAAAGTCTAAGATATACATATCACTTTTATTAAGAGTTTCCTTATCACCCTTTCTCAGTATGATAAGGCCTTGAACCCATAACTCTAGGATCCGATTATTGGTAGAAAAGTGGGAAATTTTAGCTGTCTTGACATCAGTAAGTCTAAGGAATTGCATAGCCTTCACCTTTATGAAAATACCTTGGACATCTGGCATCTTGTGGGAGAAAAACACTGCCTCCCTTTCATATGACAACCCCACCAAGCTAGCAGCCTTGGTGTAAGAGAGTGTATAAGTTTTTCCATAACTCTTGAAGGAAACTTTTTCTCTGCCATCTTCTTTGAAAAAGAAAACTGATTCATAGAATTCTATAAATAGATTTGGATACACAACATCCTGAGCTCCTATCTTTGAAATTGATATACTCTCCCACCCATTAAGCCTGATATTATTTGAGATAATAGATTCATACTTGTTGAAGAAGTTCAGATGTACCAACCTATCCCTGTACATTTTCCACTCTAAAATCAGATTGACAGAAGACATTTCTTGAGAAGAAATTTTAGCAGACATTCAGACTTGTGAAAACACTGAAAATCCGGAATGGGATTTTGAGGTTGGGCAGAGCTTCAACACGCAAATTCTTTGAAAACTGATTTGGGACAACCATCGGGGGTCCCCTTTTTATAGGTGTTGAAGCGATAATTGAACTTCCCATCTGAATCCAATGGATGAGAATTCTTTTGATCTGATCTGACTGTTGAAATAATAGCCGCAAGGAAAATTTGGTAGGGTCCGATCTTTTGGGGTTTTAAAAAGAAAATATTTGGATTTAAGGAAACTAGAATCTGAGAAATTTTAAAAACAAAAGAATATACCATTGAGTAAAAGGTAATTACGAAAACTCAAGAAAGAATCATACCATTCGGATTGTCAGGAGAATTATTCGTATTGAGGAAAATTCTTCTTGAAGGTCGTTAGATTCCAAAAAAAATTTGAGTACGAAAAAAAATTAGTACACATATCTTCATTATGAAAATATTCATTATGAAAATATCCATTAAAAAAATCTTATGTACGAAAAGCTTCATTATGAAAAATGTGAAAAACTATCATTATGTAAAATATGAAAAACTATCATTAAGAAAAATATAAAAAACTATCATTACAAAAAATATGAAAAACTATCATTACAAATAATATGAAAACTACATTATGAAAAATATGAAAAACATCATTACAAAAAATATGAAAAACTACATTATGAAAAAAATGAATAACTTTATTATGAAAAATATTAAAAACCATCATTACCAAAATTATAAAAAACTACATTACGAAAAATATGAAAAAATTAATTATGAAAAATATGAAAAACTACATTAGGAAAAATATGAAAAACTAAATTACGAAAAATATGAAAAACTTTATTACGAAAAATATAAAAGACTACATTATGAAAAATATAAAAACTTCATTAAGAAAAATATGAAAAACTTCATTACGAAAAATATGAAAAACTATCATTACAAAAACTATGAAAAACTATCATTACGAAAAATATGAAATTCTTGCAAGAAAATGTACCACCCCTATGAAAAGGAGTTTATTACTGTAAGGATATTAGTTCAACGGAAAGTTAACAAGGAGGATTACCCTACGGTTATCATTCCTAACTTTTGTTTAATGTATTCAAATCTATTGGAGGGTAAATATTTTGTAAAAATATCATCATGTTGATCTTGTGTTCCAATAAATTGAATAATGATATCTCCTTTTTGTGTGTGATACCTAAAAGAGTGATGTCTAATATCTATGTGCTTTGAAGGAGTGTGATGTGTAGGGTTTTTACTAAGGGCAATGATAGCTGTGTTATCACGCCTAATTTGAGTCTTAGTAAAACTCATACCATAGTCTGTGAGTGTGTTAACATTCTCTTTCCTATGGGCAGAAAGAATGAACTCTTCCTTCAAATTGTGTACTAAGAACATGTCATTTCTAAAATTCAAAAGGTAACCTTCATCACATAATAGACTTATGCTAATGAGGTTGTGCTTAATAACTTTAACAAATAAAAAATTTGAAATCAAAGTTTTTTCAAGAAGTACGATGTTACCTATACCAATAATTTCTCCCGGAGAATTATCTCTGAAAGTTAATTTTCCTCCTTTCATCTTGATGATATTTTCAAAATACTTTTTGTTACCAGTCATATGCCAGGAACATCCAGTATCCATGTACCACATATGGCTATTGGTACATTCTCTATTTTCCAGAAAACAAAAGAGTTAGACTTTTAGAATCCAAATTTTCCTAGATCCGGAAATTTCAGAAATCAAAATTTTAGGCACCCACATATTCTTAGAAAAATAGGCTTTATGGAATCCTAAAGACTGGGGTTTGTTTAGAGAACAATTCTTTTCTCAATATCCACCACACGGACACTTAGTACAGAATAGAGAACTTTGAGTAACAAAGTAATTGTTACTAAAAATTGGTTTAGAAGTAGTATAACCAAAACCAGAACTATTCCTTAGAGGTCAGATTTGATAATACATTTTATCAAAATTTTCATTACCTAAGGTAAAGTTTGAAAAACACTTCCTCAAAGAAAATATTTCTGATTTGAGTTTGATAACCAAGTTCTTGTCTTCAAAAACATTTTATTTTGAACAAGAGATAGGATCGAAAACATTTTTCATAGAAATTAAGTTTTCTAGATCTTTGGAACGTTTATTCTTCTTAGAACTTACTTCCTCAAGATTTTTTGAAATACTTTCAAAATCGGCAATTTTTCTTATCAAGATCTTTAGAAAGATATGATATTTCCTTGTTAACAATAGTATTCCTATAATTTTAATTTTCAAGTTTTTTCATGAGTTTTGAATTCTCAATCTCAATAAATTTGGCAGACCTAGAAACTTTTTCATAGGAAGGTAAAGTATTATATTAATCAGAAGAAGATTCTTCATCCAAAGAGTTATAATATTTACTATCTTTAGTATTTAAAGAAACATTGGTCAATGATTAAGCATTATGTACCTTATCCATTAAGAAATAATTTTCAATAGGTATTCTGGCTATTAGACTGAGATTCTTTTGTCCAGAATATTCATAGTCTGAAGATTCATCAGAGGATCCTCCACCACTGGCACTCCAGGTGTCATTTTTTTCAAGACTTTCTTAGCTTTAGCCTTGTAATAATTTTTTCTATTTCTATCCGAAAGCCTTTCCTTTCTTTCTTTTCTCTTAAACACATGACAATCAGGTCTTATGTGCCCATCTCTCTTGCATTCATAAAATGTGAATTCAAAGTCTTTCTTATATTTCCTTTCATTTTTCTTATATATGGATTTAAAGTTCTTCTATCCATCTATCATGTTCATCCTTCGAGAAAGATTTTCTAATTCATTTTCTGAGGATTCACTTCGACTAGATTAGGATTGGATGACAAATTTCTTATATTTAGATCTAGTAACTCTCTCAGTAGTCTTGGATTTCATATGATTCGAAGTTGTAGTAAAAGCCACACTGCCATTTCCATTCTTCTTCATTACATTATCAGCATCTCTCTTCATTATAGTCTCATGCTAATAAAGAGATCCAAACAATTCATCTAAGTAGATCTGAGTAACCTTTCTATTCTCATTAATTGAAGTCCTTTTGGATTCCCACTCATTCAGCATGATGTCTATGATCTTATCCACAAGAGCTTCATCATCTAATCCTTTTTCACCCAAGGATTTTAAACTATCCACAATAGTCATGAATCTTTGTTGCACCTTACATATGGGTTCTCTATAAGGAAATAAAAAACCATGATATTCAGCTCTGAGCATGTCTCTTCTTATTTCAATTACTTTGGAAGTTACAAAGTGGCTAACTTCAAGTTTCTTCCATATAGAATTTTCTGTTTCACAAGATGAAATTTGGTTATATATGTTTCTAGTCATGGAACAATGCAAAGTATTACGTACCTTATAATTCATTTGATATTCATTATTTTCTTTATTGGTTAAGGTTATAACTTCTTTATTAAGAATTTTATATCCTCCAGTAAGCATAAAAACATTTTAAACACCATTATTGATAATGAAAGTCTTCATTCGATCTCTCCAATATTCGTAATCATTTCCATCAAATATAGGTGGTCTAGTTGGATTGAGATTGTCTATGGAACCAACATTGATTCTTGCCTCTTAAAGAATATTCTTTCCACAAAAACATGTCAATAGAAAAATTTTGTAAACAAGGAAAATATTCCTAAGAAAGGAAAATATAAAGCAAGAGTATCTCTAAGAAAAAATGAATTCCAACTATACGAGTCCGAAAAACTGATTTCAAAAAAGTGTGAATCTAGAAGTTCAATTCTGAGAATTTTCTTCTGAACCTAATCATGAGATTAATTCAAGGGTCACCTCCTTTGATACCAATTATTGAGATGGTATCTGAGTATGATATACTCTATATTACCAAATGTAGGATCGAATATGTAAACATGAGATGCTCAAATACAAGAGGGGGTGAGTTGTACACTTCAAAAATTACTAAGGAAATTTTTGCATAACCAAAATTCACAACACCTCTAAGCTCTAAAAACTTGCTTGATTCCGGAAAAGTGATTCCGGAAATGAAACTTAACCAAAGTTTACAACAAATAATATTCTACCTTAAAGTGTATAGAACCCTATATAATCAGAGTATAAGTATAAGGAAGTATAAGAAGATTATACTTTCCTCAACAACTAAATGTACAATGGAAAATAGAAAACTACAAGTAACAAGTAGTAACTCTTTTAACCCAAAGAGAAGGGAATCCAATAACCTTGGATAAAAGTCCCCTGATTTATACTTTCAAGAAAGTTTGTATTACCCACAGCAGGGTAAGACCTCTATACGAAGATCAAAGTCTGTCTTGCTATCCCCACAATCTCTCAACTTCAAAGTAGTCAGCACCTCTGTCTACTTATCCGTGGAAGCCCTCGATTGTACACAGAAACAATTTTAGTCGCACAAGGAAAATCCGCACGAAGAAAAGGTTGAACAATCCATTAAAACTATCTGCACGAATCCTGAGAGTTTATAAGAGCCTTTATCTCTAGAAATCACTTCTGAAAGTTTTGAGATTCAAAAATTCCAAAATTTTCCTGAGATCTTTCAAATGAGCTCCTATTTATAGGCACAACTCCAACGGTTGGCTCCCACCTCCAACGGTCATATTTTCCTTGAATTTAGGAGGGATATGTACACATGTCACTCAAACAACGGTTAGTTGATAACTGAAATCACGACATCGCTTTATACCAAAACAAGTGTGAGCATAAATAAAATATGATATCCAGAATGTGAGTAAATATGAATGTTCAGAGTCTATCCAAAAACTGAATTTAGATTCTATAATAAAAGGATATTCGGATTCTGTTTTCTAGGAATTAAGAACCTGAATTCTATAGAATTCTAGAGTCGGAATTTCAAGGAAATTTGGAATCTGAACATACAAAGTTCGGAGTCTGTATTCAGAGAACTCAGAGCCAGAACTCAGAGTAGTTCGTAACCAGAATTCATAATCAAAATTTGGAGTCAGAACTCAGAGAAGTTCATATCTAGAATTCGTATTCAGGATTCGTATTCAGAATTCGGAGTCAGAATTCTGAAGAGTTTGTATCCAGAATTTGTATTCTGAATTCAGAGTCAAAACTCTGAAGAGTTCGTGACCATAATTCGGATTTAGATTTCGAAGTCAGAACTCAGAAGAGTTCGTAACCTAAATTCTGAGAATTCAGATCCTAAAACAGAATGCTTTATATATAGGTAATTATAGGATTTCATGGTTTTGGTTTCGAACCAAATTTTACACTTAGAAAAATTATGATATGAACAATAAACATGGTAATGATAAATTTTCTTGGGGAAGGAAATTATTCCTTATAGAAGTAAAACATTGGGTAAAAAGAGTTTTTCCTTGAGATAAGGTGTTTGTGATTTTCAAAACAAGAAGGAATGGTAAAGTCATAAGGAAAACCTTAATGACTCACCAATCTCCCCCAAGTATGAAGGAATGTAAAAGTCATAAGGAAAACCATATTGACTCAACATAGAAGTACCATTATCATTAACATGTCCTTTTATTTTAACATTCTCTACAAGAATTATCATGATTCACATTCTTTATCAATTCCATTATTATTGAATAAAAATTTAATTAACCATGAACATTTTATCAATTTTAAATATCATAAAATTAAAAGAAACACCACATTCATTTGATATTCCTCTTCTTTAATTATTAGCCAATTAATCAATTAATTCCAGCATTAAATTTTTACCATTTTCTATCAAGAACAAAATGTTGATCCATAGAATAACAATACATTCTAATAATCATAAAATAGATAACACATTATGTAGAAAATATATAGGTTAACCATTATCACGATATCAAACATCATCATGTGATCACAATCAAATTCATCATTAATTTGGTTAAATATTTATTAGTTTGATTATATTTCCATCCAAAGGGAAAAACCACCCCACCTTTAGGATTTCACACAAATAAATAGGAGAATAAATGAATATCCTATATCAAAGGCCTCAATGTTATTTTTATAGTAACATACCAACATTATAGATCTTGATCACCCCTCTTGCAATATCTTCATCCCTATAAGGATTCTACACCCCAACCACACCAAAAAAACCAATGAAACCCCATTAGAATGATGCATAAAAACTGTCATCACATGGAAAGAAGAAGTGGGAGGATCCAGATCAAATAACTATAAGAGAAGAGGTAGAACATACCACAAATAACCATGGATTGAAGACAAAAATATGATAATTGATGCCCATTTAAGGGATCACAAAACACCAAAAGAGACCATCATGGATCACCAATAAATTGTGATAGAGGAATAAGGTTTGGGAAAAACTTGAGGCACTACAACCTATATCTGTACACTTTCCAACAAATTTTCAAAGCATGAAACCCTTTAATGTTGTGAAAGTACCGAGATTTTTTGTTTTTTTGAATAAAAAACACCACAAACCATTTAATCCATATTTATTTCAAATAATGAAGTACCCCTTGAACTATCCTTACATAATCTGTGAACAGCATATTCATGATGTGAAAACCTTACAAGTCATAATTTCTTTCTACTTCTCGCTTCTAGAATCTTTTAGAATCCAAACACCACCAAACCCGCTCCAGGCCCCTTTAGAGCACCATAGGCTTTAGGTACATGAAAATGGCTGGATGAGATGGATGTATTCCCTTATTGTAGATACCTCTCAAACAATTATTATCCCTGAGAATCCAAAACCATACCTAGAGAGAAAATTAAAAGGGTTCATCTGACCAGCCAACCTATGAGATATATCTCAAGGATATAACCATCATAGGAGCTCAACCACCTCATTAAAGGATCAACATGGATCCATGAAAAAAAAACCCACTCCTAAACACTCTCTTAGGGGAGATACGTTTCAAACAAGAGTAAGTTTATCCATAATAAACAGGTGGGGGCCATCTAATAAACAAAAATCTCAACATATATAAAACAAAAAATGTTATAAGAGGAGATAAACGTAAAATAGATCAAGGTACTGAGTGCACATATACGAATCATGTTCCTAGGTACTCTCCTCCATGCCACTATGCTTCCAAAAGAAACAAACCAAGGGAATAGTAATCCCATGAAATACATTATCCTAACGGTCTTCGATATCCACATTCAACTCCATGAAGGTCACATCATTGTCAATATAGATCTTTCCCCAATCAATGAAATGATTGTCATTGTGAAGATAACAACAGCGTTGCGACAGATGGAAAACATCGTTTATTCTAAACATATATGGGGAAAGTTCTATCTAATATTCCATGAATCCAAAAAAAATATAACACCTCCAAGGGTCAAAAAACATGGGAGAAATCATACTCCCATGAACGAAACTTTTCTAACCAGGATTAGGAGTCACCATCAAGAACACATTCTCTAAAACATCGAAATCCAGAGGTCTCATCCTATTATCAAGATATGAATTTTAATTATCCTGTTCTACATCCATCTTCTTGATAATTACATATAGCATCTATATCATATTATGCACCAGTTCTGGCTAGATATTTTTTGACTCTCTGACCCTGAGCCAGCATAATGTAGAAAATATAGGTCGACCATACAAAGATTCAAATGGATCCATACCAATGGTGGAGTGAAAACAACTATTTTATGAAAACTCGACCAAGGGAAGGTTTCTCATTAATGAACCTCCAAAATCCATGAAAAAAGGGTGAAACATGTCTTCAAGGTTATAGATAGTCTACTCTATCTAACCATCTATATGTGGAAGAAATGAAGTGTTAATGCATAACTTTGAGAAAAAAAGCATAATGAATAACTCTACACACCCTAGAGGTAAAAAGAGGATCCCAAATAGAGATGATCATACTCAAGACTTTGTGGAGTCTCACCATCTCCTCAAGACACTTCTTTATAAAAACCTCTTTTCATATTGACTCCCTCATCACAATAAGGTTGGATTATTTCATTAAAAAAATCACTACCGCCCATATAGAATTATTTTCTCCATGATCTCGAGGTAAACCATTAATGAAGTCCATCAAGATGTCCTCCCACTTCCACTGGGGAACATCTAATGGATAAAAGAAAACATAGGGAATATAGTATTAATCCTTGACCTTTTGTTAGACCAAACATTGATAAAAAAACTTTACAATTGCATGATTCAACCCAGGACACAAAAAATGAACTCTCAATGCTTCATATATCTTCTTTATGTTGGGTTTTACTACCAAGGGTGATCTATGGAACTCAAAAAGAACTATCTCACACATCGTCAAAGGAATAAAAATCCATCTCTGTAGCAACAAATAGTGTTTTCCATCATTAGATAACCCATCTAAGACATCACCAAAAACAACCCAGTCCCTCCAAACCTCCACCTCAGAATCCCATAGCTAGTATTCCTCCACCTACTACACCAAAGATGATTGCACATTCATCTAGAAAAGACATCCTCTATCTCCAACCTCTCCTATATCTAGAATCTTCTATGATATTTCTTCAATCACTCTCTAGGAATATCCAGATTTAGGAATGGAATGACTACATGAATTCCTTCATAGCACATTGGCAATAATATTTCCCATGTATGGAGTATATGAAATCTTAAATTCATAATCCTACAATAATTTCAAGACCTGATGCTGATGAAAGTTAAAGACATGCTTAGAGAATATATACCTCAGGCTCTTATGGTCATTAAAAACCAAATAACATTCTATGATGAGGTAATTTCATTAGAACTTCAAAGAAAACAAAACTTCCACCATCACAAGATCATGGGTTGCATAGTTATTCTCTAGGGGATGTAACTTTTGAAACCCATAATAAATGATTGATCTCTACTACATCACAAAATATCCTAAGCCAAGGTGAAAATAATTACATAAATCCTCAAACCAAACACCATCTACTAGTAAATAGTGGATTGGATCACTGACCAACTTCTCCTTTAAGTACTCAAAAGTTTCTTGACACTGGTCATTCTATAAGAATGATTGACCCTTCTAGGTCAAGGATTTGATATGAGTCAAAACTAAATAGGTGTCAACTATGAACCTCCTATAATAGTTTGAAAGACCTATGGACTCCTCACCATTATCACTACCTTGGTGGATTCCAAATAAGAAACCACAATTATCTTAAAAGGATCCACAACTACTCCATATTAGGACATGACTTTCACCCTAAAAAAGACTTCATGATACTAGAAATCGCACTTCAAAAAATTTCTGAGAAGCTAATCATGATGAAGAACTCCCAAAATGGTACATAGATGCTTTGAATGCTTCTCTATAGACACAAAGTGCACAAGGATTTGATTGATGAAAACCACCATGAACTTATCTCGGAACTCTACAAACACTACATTGATCTACCCTATGTACACAACTGGACTATTCATCCCACCGAATGACATCACACCAGACTCACGATTCCCATTATAAAAATGGAATTTATTATTTTAATATCTTCATCCTTCACCTGCATCTAATGATATACTGAAAAAAATCATTCTCAAAGAACCAAATTTATCACTTCATTTTATTGAATAAACCATCTATCCATGGAAGATGATATCGATTCTTTACTATCACTTGGTTCAAGTAATGATAATTGATACCAAGCCACAAAACACCATTTTATTTATTCACAAAAAAATGGGTGCACCCTAAGGAGACATACTCAAGTGTACAAATACTCACTATAAAAGATCATCATTCTATACTCATAGCTCTCACAACTCAGAAGGCACTATCCTATACAGAGACATCGAGATAGGAGACATGTCTGGATATAGCTTAATCCTAAAATTGATCTCCCATTTGGGGGGTAATGTTACAACCTCCTCTAGAAAGACATTAGGGTATTATTCTATATCCTTGAGAAAAAATAACTACTAAAATGACAACAAAATTGGAATCAACTCAGTCATCAAGACTGATATGGATATAATATGCCTCTGACCCATCTGAGGGCCATGCTCAGCAACAAACACTTCCAGATCTCTATCAACATCATAGAACACAACCTTACTCCTAATTAAATCCATGATATTCTAAAATAAATAAAAACAATCCATATTTAGGATGATTACATATTTTTATATATATTGACTTATAAAAGATCCCCAAGAGTGGTGTTTCCCCAGAACTAGATCACAGTCTCTACATACTTTATACATGTTAGCTAGACCTCCAACTAGAGTAGTTAATGCCAAGGGAAGTAGAATCCTCTCAACCTCATGTCCCAAAGCATGGATTAGGGTTGGTGATATAAAATGGTACATAGATTCTGAATCAAACAAAGAATACACCCATGTAGTAAACATGAAAAGGGTACTAGAACAACATCTGACTTGCGGAGTTCTAGCAACACTAAAGAATTAAGATGACCATGACTTACTCCATGGCCTTTCTAAACCTAATGAAATACACCTCCACAAGTTTTGTGTAATATATGATGATGAGGATCATATATGGGATATAAGTTTCCTTCTCTATATCCTCTATGCTAATCCAAAACTAGAAAACTCTATTGCATATGGCTTAATAAAGGAACGTAAACTAGAACACTTGGTTCACATTGATTGCACAGAATGGTCAGTCACTCTTATTGCTGATGAGCTCGAACTCCAAAAGAAAAATTGGCATATGATCCCTTGCCATAGGTCTATGAGCTACCTACCCTGTAGAAACAAGATTATAAGGGATGTGAACTACCCCTGGCTAACTAAAATTTCTTCTGCCCAAGAAACTAAGAACCCCTTACAATATCTTTAATTCATGAAGAATCTCAATGACTCCCCTGTCATTATGATTGGGTTTTGTCCAATATACTATCAATAACCTATTCTCTCACCATCAG
This sequence comes from Viscum album, assembly GCA_963277665.1. NCBI lineage: Eukaryota > Viridiplantae > Streptophyta > Magnoliopsida > Santalales > Viscaceae > Viscum > Viscum album. The sequence continues at coordinate 702,761,468 of OY728128.1, read as the reverse complement.
CTAAATATGAATATTCAACTTAAATATGGTGACCTGGTGCTAGATCTCTAGATGAAAGGTATCCTTGAAATGCCTCACCCTAGCCTCCTCTTTTGGTAGTAGTTCTAAAACATGTCGTATAATGGTTATAAAATGGATCCTAAAATCTTTCATACCAGAACTCCCCTATTAAAGAGTTATCATCTCCTAGTTTCTGGACTCCTCTATGGTTAAAGAAGGGAACAATGCTCAAAACTATTCTCAAAAGATATCCCACAAGACTAGTAACTCATCACTATCCTTGAGGGACAAGAATCACCACTACCTCGCTGCTCCATGCAGCATCGACACAGTCAACGAAACCCAGGTGCTAATTCAAAGAATGAATCAAAATAAAAGCTATTTGAAACTCCTATAACCAGTTTTCTATGGCTAAATATAAAATAGAACCATCATACTTCTATATACTCGGATGTTGAAATTCTCAGAGTGTCCTCCTCCATGTGTTATCATTGTCGACCTCCAGTCTATGGTGATATGCTAGAACATCATGCTAGAAATCTTCAGTGTGAACCTAATGAAGAAATTTACCTAGAGACATACCTATAAAAACAAAAAACTATTAGATCTCCTAAACTTGTAATATGAAATATTTAACAATAATTAAATTTTTATTTTATTTTTAAGGGTTTAACTTATCCCAATGTCTACTGATTTCAAACATAGGCAGAAAGAAGAATGATGTGTGATCCTTTCCTAGGTCTCCACCAAACAATTAGTGTCACTTTATAGAGTAGGTATAGTAAACTTAAAGGTGAATGCATTATATCATAGGGGACCCAAAAAACCCATGTCTCAGCCAGTCTTCTTTGTTTACATTTCTTACAAAAATTAGCTAACACTGCTTCCCTACCAACTCATAAACCCCACATATTCATAACTCTAAACTTGATATTATCCATCAATCTTAAAACTTTTATAACCCTCTTTGATGACCCATCCCCTAAAAGTGTACCCCTTAGTGGAAGGAATTGAGATAAGGGAGATGGTGACTACCTGAGTCCCACCTTTAGTAGGCCCCAGATTTGTGACCAGCACCAAGGGTTCAATAATCGTACAATGGGAGGAATTAACCTCATAGAAATAAAAAATAATAGAGATATAATTAGGATAGAATCATAAAAATAATCTCAAAAATATATATAAATGAATCCCAAGTGTAAACATGAAATTTTAGACTGTACTATAACAACTAAAAATTAAACTATAAGTACCAAAAGATAAATATAGTAATGATCACGAATCCCAAACAACACCTAAAAAACCATCACCTAATAATATCCAATAATAAATCCAACCATATCTGATTAATATTAAAGTTTTTTATAAATATGTAGCGTGATAATAGTTGTATAATAAGTAGGATCCTCCATATAGCATATTGTGTAAAAGATAAAGAAAGCATGTTAAAGTATAATAAACAATAGTGAAACTAACTCATTACCTAAACAAGTATACTATGTTCCCAGCCTCTCCATGGCTAACTCTCACCAAGTTTCATAGACAAGAGAACATATAATATAATAATAAAGAATCAAAGGTACCCCTCTCTCGCTTAGCACTAGTTTATCTTTATGTCTCAACATATCACATCTTGATCCATCTCTCTCAACAACAAGTCAGCCTAAACATTTACCTCATTCATCACATAATCACATCATCCAGTCCACCGATCTGTATATAGTAACTGAGTATTTCAGGGAGCCACCACAACTTGTATGATTTGTATCATACATATGGTATTATACCTCAATCTATCACAACCCATACACCGAGTACGTACCTTAAGCCATCACACCCTATACAAGAAATAACTTTAATAGCACTTTCGATAATATATCTTGGGATACATGTGTTTGACTAACCACAAGCCATCACATCACTCTATAAAAATATAAGAAATAATGAACCACCATGTATACCTTCATAAGTAAATACCAATAGAATAGAGTGGGTCCATAGAGGGTAGTCAACCATCCATCCTCCCACCAGGATGTTCGGAGAAAACACCCTCACAGAGTCCACTGGGTGTCAGTCACCCTTACCGACATGGGTGGGGTAGCGTATGAAATCCTAGAATATAAAAGATATAATGAACCACCAAACCAAAATATTGGAATGACCTAGTCCTAAGATCAACTGCATATATCATCTCTTGGAAACCTAGATGGCATTACAAGGGAATATTTAACCTATAATCACAAAAACATTTAAAGAGTTACACTAATTACTTTTTCAATCATTTAATTTCATTAATTTATTTTTTAGATATTAAATTAAACATTAAAATTATTTCAAGATACATTCATTAACCACCTATGTGAATTCTATTCCCTCAGGAATAATCCAAATCAAGTCCATGGTTACTCAAGATTAACATCTTTTAAGCATTTTAATTCTGACAACAACAACACCATGGGTTGATAATTATTTATTAATTATTAACATCATTCCATAATCCAGGTACTCTAGGAAAACCATCCTAAGATACCACCAAGAGGAAACATGAAATCAAGCACACCCAGTTACGTTAAGAAGTGGGAAATTTAATGAATATAAAAAAAGAAACCTGACCATTATCCATTAAATAAATTCATTTCATGTAAGCATCCACCTATATCACATCAACAGGTAACCTTAGCTTCAACCCATTCCATCATCTTATGTTCCATCCCTAAAACCCACATTCATATCCCGATGAATCCCACCATCATTTGAATCAACTATTACAACATCATCTGGGCTTCCACATCTACATATCACATCATCTATCCATAGCTCATCCATCACGAACCCATATCACATCACATAGAGAATCTCACATCCAGAGTACATCACAAAAGTAGCAGAAAAAAAACAAGAACATCCCACAAAGAAATCTAGGCCCTAAAACAAGGCATCTAATCTTAAAAAAAAAAGAGATCTCATTGATCCAAAATCAAGGCACTCGTCCATCTCAAGAAGACGGTAAAATGAGGCCCTAAGAATTATATTTACCAAACAACCAGTTTGTATTCCATATTGAATTAAATAATTAATTATTCCTAGGTTATAACTATGGAAAACCTAATACATAGTGTTATAAAATGTTATCAAAAGCTAATCATGATTATAGTATTAATACCACTTTTAGAAAACTTATTGAAGCAGCGTTCTCATTAACATGACCTTTCATTTAAAAATTATCCACACGAATTATCATTCTTCACATTATTCGTCAATTCTATTATCATGGAAGAACACATTTATTTAAGCATGTGCATTTCATCAATTTGAATCACCCTCAAATTACAAGAAACACCAAATTCATTTAACATGCGTCTTCTTTAATCCTTAATAAAATTAATAAATTAATTCAATCTCTATGTTACTTACCATTATCCATCAAGAAAAATATGTTAATCCACATCTTAATAAGACATGATAACAAGAATATCACAGATAGAACACTATCTAGAAAAAGAAGAGGAAAACCATTGTCACGATATCAAATATCGACCTACAATCCAAATCCAATTCATTATTAATTCCACTAACATCTAAATGGATAAATCATTCTAACATTAAAAGTGTACATAAATAAATAAGAGATGTAATGTATCATTTACCACAAAGGAATCAATGTTCTTAACATGAAAATAGACCAATATCTTAGATCAAAATCAACCCTCCTGCAAGAGTTTCATCCCTCCAAGAGATCCACACCACAACCGCACCAATACAAACCCAAGAAAACTCTATTATAATGATAGAGAGAAACCACCATCGCATGGAAAAAATAAGTAGGAGGATCCACATCGACGAACTAAAAGAGAAGAAGTAGAATGTACATCAGATCACTACATATCGAAGATGGAAGGCCATGAATTAATCCCAATCTAAGGTTCCCCAAAATTACTGAAGAGAGCACCAAGAATATCCGAAAAATTGGGAGAAATGCATTGGGTTTTAGAAAAAATCAGAGGCAATAAAACTGATATTGACACACTATCTAGTAGAATTTCACAGCATGAAACCCTTTTACTTGTATTAGGCTTTTTAAGTTCCATTCAAAAATGAATTACCTCAATCCATTTAATATTGATTTATTTCACATCATGTAGAACCCCATGATCCAACCTTAAACTTTAAGACCGAGTTGTTTTTATGAAATATTTTCTCTAAATAATTTTAATTCTTCAATAGATTTCATTTCACACAATTGTGAGTTTAAATGAACGGTGAGATTCCCTTAGTATAAAATGACGATTTTAACCTTACTATTAGTCTACCAAGAATAAATATGACTAACTTATGAAAATGTATGGTGAAGTTATTCGCTACCAATTATTTATGAAAAAAATAAAAAAAATTATATATTTGTTTTTTTTTGTATGAATAAATTGAGTGTCTTACTATTAATAAAAAAAATTAATAAAATATATATGTTATATACTTAATAAAATATTTTTTACATTCATCCAATAGATATTTTTTTCATAGGGTATGAATAAGCCCAATTTTATGTATAAAAACCTATATTTTTAAAAGGGTAATTTTACACCTTTTAATTGAGAACCACTTTTAAATTAATATTTTGAAACAATAATAATTTTTATATGAAACAATAAACATGTTTTTTGGAAGCTGGATATAAAAATTTACTTTGGATAAAATTTTACTATTTTTCTGATAACTTTCTAATTATGATGAATAGTAAAGATACACTAAATTTTAATTGAAAACAATTTTTTTCATTGAAATAAATTATATGGTTAAATTATAATATTGAATGGTTTTAAAGTATAAATATAATATATTTTTATCATTCAATATAATGTAATACATTATCATTTAATTTACATTGAATTTATATGTAAAAACATTTCAATCTTTTGTAATGTTTTAACTTTTAAAACCCGTTCTCTATTTCCAATAATAGGATTAATTTTAAATTAATTAATTAACATTATGTGTTTTAAATTTTGAAAAATTGATTCTATATTTGTAATAAGTAGGTCCAAATTATGTAAATATCTTTGTTATATTTTTGGGCAATATGAATAGTAACTTCAGTAATTTCTATTAATACGGTAAAAGGGTAAAATGGGTAATTAAGGGTAAGAATACAATTAAAAAATTACCCTAATACTTGTATTAATATCATTGGATGAGTTTTTTTCGACCTAAATCATACTTGGGTCTAAATGGTGTGCTTTGAAAGACATTTGAATGAGATTAGAACATTGAATTTATTTTATTTAAAGAAACATTAAATATGTATCACTCAAATTTTAATAACTAAATAAAATTTTAAATAAATTTATATAGAAGATAAATTCTATTATAAATAATAATTTTAAATCTAAAATGTTTTTATTTTTCATGGTAATTTATTTTTAATTTTTATAAAATAAATAATTACTTTAAATTCTTATAGTTTTATGATGTAAAAATTAATTAATTGACAAAAAATCTATAAAACAATTTTTATTAAAAGATTAATAACCATAATAGGACCCAAACACTTTACCAAATCTTATTGTACAATTATATATTGAACATAACCATACAAGTTTCTAGTTGGTAACCATTTCAAGCCTTATATAAGAGATTGTAACACTTATATGATTTTATTTAAAGTGATGTTAAAGTTTTTACATTCATAATTTAATAAGTAAATCATTTTAAATGTTAGATTTTCCAGAAGATAAATTAGACTAATTATATTCTTATGAAATATGGTATATTTATATCCATAATATTATTTTATTTTAAATTTTCTTTCAACAAATAAGTGTACTAAATAATTACACAAAAGTGACGTATTAATTATTTTATTAATGGAGATATCAAATAAATGTTATTAAAAATATTAAAATAAATATAATTGGGATTAATTAATATGTACAATGAATATTTTATTTTACCTTGACCTCTTATGATTGTAATTAAATATTTTTTTGAAGTTAAAATTTATATTAATTTTTTTAAAAATCAATGAATTGAATAGTGTCAAAATTGACACTATTGATTGTTTATCAAAATAATGTTCTATTAAATTATTTAAAAATAATAAAACATTTTTTAACAATGTATAATAAGTATTATATGGTCTAAAATTTCTTATTTATTTATTTATGGTCTAATTTACATCAAATAAGTAAATATTTCACCCTTTTAATGTTGAAATATTTGTTAATTAAATTAAAATGTAATAGAATAACAAAGTGTTAATTAAAATGTTAATGTTTAAACTGAAATAAAAAATGTATACGATTTATTTTTTGATGAAATTAAAAACCTATATCATCTCACATTCTGACTTTTTACATTTTGGAGGTTGTTGGATGGGGTTTTATTTTATTATAAATTAACATTTTTGGAGATCCCAAAAGTGCCCCTCACCTCCATTATAAAAGGGCACATCATCCCTCACCTATTCAATTCACATTGAGCCTTAAATATCACCCATACCATACCCTTTTCCATTATCAAGGTCCCTAGTTACATTCTAGAGATTCTGGTCTTCTTCATAGACCACGTCTAGAGCTATAAGAGGAGATTCAGAGGAAGCACGTCGATGAAGAGGTAACTTCCTCTAACGATTCTTTCAAACTTGTTTCTTCTTATACTTCCTATTCATGAGTTTTTTTCATAATAAAGTAATAAATCCATTACCATTTATATATTGATATTTTATTATGATTATAAAACAACTATATTCCACCTTGTATCTGTCCTACGAAAAATGAAATCAACACAAATGCGTACGTATGACTTACCATCCCCATGTCGTGGTGTAATCTGTTTTCACCACCACCTTACTTAGATGGGTATAATAATGGAAATAATAAATAAATGTGATATAATAACATTTTATTAATTATTAAATATTATACACCATCCAATTCACTACCATTCTATAAATATGAGAATAATATCATCGCTCGTGCGTATGTATGGACTACTGTCTCTATGATGTGATGTGATTTATTCTAAATTTCCTCAATTAAATCATGATTATATAAATTTTAAATTTGAATAAATATGGTATATATTATATTAATATAATTTTTAATGATATAACTATGACATATGAAGGAGAACCATAACTTATTCTACAAAACATGCATAAGCAAATGAAGCAGATAATACCTGAATAACAAGTAATAGTGAAATGTTGTGAAAAAACTAATGATAATATTATCATATATTATTTCATAAAAAATAATATGATTCTGAAATAATCCAATGAAATTATTTAAATAATTATATAGTAGGTTCAGATACATACAAAGGAAATCAGACCTAAGGTAATGGATAATTTTGCAATCTCATTGTTATCCGAGATGATTTATTCCTAAGTATTTACTAGGCTATATTTATTATCGAAATCCACATTCCCTAAATATTTAATAATATTTATATTATTTTAAACGTTTTTAAATTTAATTTTACCCATTGGGGAATTTTTAATAAATGGTATGAAAGGAATATTTTGTCATTATTCGATAAGAGGTACTTTTTCACTTTTTTAGAAAAAGTATGAGGATAATATTTTTTTAACTTATATAGAATGAATTTATTTTTAAATATTTATAGAAACTTATTTCCATGAATATTACTCTACATTATTTCATGTTTATTTTCAAATAATTTTTTTTTCTTTTAAAATTGCTTCATAATTTGAGAAAAAAACATTTTTGAAGAAGAAAGGATATTTAACTCAAGAATTAATATCAACTGTTTTATCAAAATTATTTTCCATATCAGATGAAATTATTTAATAGAGTTATGTTTCTATACCTATTATTATTGTGGTTTAATTGTTTTTATTATGGAATGCTATTTATGAAATCCATTTTTTATATGGATTATGATGGAATAGAGTTTAAGAAACCCATTTTATTCCTTGGGTTATTCTATGATGAATGATTTATATTTTTGTGAAACATATAAGAATGGTTTCATTATGAGATGTGTGGGACCTATATCTCCCTCCAATTAATTGGTAAAATATTTATATCTCATGTGATAGACATGGATGGAATAGGAAATGATATCGGTTCCGTAATACAGTGCTGGAATGAGGAGTGAAATTGGTTTAGTAATGGACTTTGTCCGCTATAAAGGTCTTGGAAGTGAGGCTAGACTAATATGAAATGATTTTATATGATTATGTGTATTCCAAAAAACTTCATGTCTTATGTTAATACTATTGGGTACATTGATTCTTATAAAATTTTATTATTTATCCTATGACATGGTATCACGATCTTTCATTTGCATGATCATATTCTCAAATGTTATGTTGTTTTGTCTTATGTTTATGATTTGATTGATATTTCCCTTGTTTACCCTGACTGAGTATCTAATCTCACCCTTTCATATGTTTCTTTTCCCTATGTCATGAACAAGGGTATTAAGTAAGATATATCAAAAGGTGGTCTAGTTATAGTGAAATAAGTTGGAGATAATGAAGATGTCTTATGAACTAGTTCTTTACGTTTCTCAGTTTCTAAAGACATTATACCAATACAGTTCTATCATATATTTGTTATATTTTATAAAGGATATTATTCAATATTTATGCAATATCAATGTATGTAATGTATTATTCATTATAGTAGTTATCCAAGGAAAGGTATTGTTAACCATTGGAAACTAGAGTAATAATACCTTAGTAAGAACCCTAAGGATGTGTCAAAGAATAGGTTACAATCCTAGTGCTTTAAAAATGTTCATGAATAACCTTGGATAAAACCTAAAGTGTCCAAAATTTAACTTTTATTCTTGATTATGTGGTTTTCACATTATGATTAGTGTTTCTCACACTATGCTTCTTTGTTTTGGTCAATGGCTAGAACCTGAAGGAACCATATTAATGCTGAATGCGATAGGATATGGAATGATTGTCCTCTTGAGCAACCAAATTTTGTGGCAGATGGAATGAAAAATCTTTTAGCTATTCTCACAAAACATTCTCAAGATATGAATCATAAAGGACTTCAAAATGAGAAAACATGGGAACAAAATTATATTGAGTCCTTTATGAGGCTACGCCCACCTTCTTTTAGTGGGTCTTCTGATCCATTAGTGGTTAAACAATGGAAAAATACAAATGATAAGATACTTTTAGTTATCTAATGTTTAAAACATGATAATTTCATCTTATTAGTATTTAATTTGGAAGTTGAAGCTGATAAAGGGTGGATTCTTATCACAAATACGAGACAAATAGATGAAATTGAATCTATGGAATGGGATGAGTTCAAGAACTTATTTTTCCATAAGTACTTTCCTCGTATTATTCAAAAATAAATATGGATAATGAGTTCCTTGAACATAATAAAAAGGTCGATGAATATGTTGGTACTTACAAATAACATTTTACCAGACTTGCAAGGTACTCTTACAGAATTATTATCCAACCTAAGAGTAATTGTTTACTGGATTAAAGCCAATTATTCGAAAGAAATTATCCATTGGGTACTTAAATAGCTATGTATAAATCATTTGATGTACTTCCAAGGTTGAGATGGAGATTGGAGTAACACATCAGTCATATGGGTTTGATAAGAAGAGATAAATGGAATTCAATGAAAAATATAAAGACCCCACTAAAAAGAAGATGAGTTTTCCCTTATGCTCAAAGTGTGGAAATAATCCTAGAGAAAATTGTATTAAAGGGACTAGTAAATGTTTTATGTGTGGAAAATGAGGTCCTCGGTCAGTTGAATACTGGAGATTTGGGAAAACTATGACTAATGATGTGAATAAATAAAATGCTACATAGAATTAACCTCCTATATTTAAATGTTACAAGTTCAAGGAAATATAGAATTATGCCAATCAATTCCCCAATACATGTTTTATTAATGATGATCGATGTCAAAAAAATCTTCTGGTCAAAGATAAAGGAAATTCACATGTGAACACTAAAGGTGATGTGGAGTACGATAATGAAGCGGTGAATGGTACACTTACCATCCACTATAAAGTATAAAATGTTTTATTTGATTATGGATCCCCCTACTAATTTATTTCTGAAGAATTTTCCATGGGTATCACCGTATTACCTCAAAAATTAGATGTTGAGTTAGCTGTGACAACTCCTAATGGCACAACGAACGCATCAAAAGTTTACAATCCTTCTCCAGTTGAAGTTTTTTGGAAAGTGTATCCTAAAAATATTGTGATCCTTCCTATAGTGGAATTTGATGTGATTCATGGCATGGATTGTCTTTCCTTATATGGGGATCATATCAATTATCAAGGAAGGGAAGTCACATTTCTTATTCCGGATCAATATATGATCATATATCGGTGCAAGGATGAATATAAACTTCTAGTATAAATTTCTTCAATCTTATGGGTCTTGATTCTTATAAAAAAATTTTATTTATCTCAAATGGTTAGGGAGAACCTCAAAATTAAGAATAAACCCATTGTATGGGAGTTTTATGATGTCTTTCCATATGAATTACCAAGTCTTCCACCAAATCATGAAGTTTATTTTTCAATAGCTCTCATACCATGTGCTATGCCTATTTCAAAGACACCTTATATAATAGACCCAATTGAGTTTCATGAATTAAAGTAGAAACTCCAAGAGAATCTTGAAAATGGATTTGTACACCCTAGTGCATCACCTTAGGGAGAACCTGTTCTGCTTGTTAAAAAGAAAGATAGGTCAATTTGAATCTACATTAATTATCGAGAAGTTATCAACATCACTATCAAGAAAAAATATCATCTTCCTCACATTGAAGACTTATTCGACCAACTACATGAAGCTCAATACTTTTCCATGTTTCATCTTTGTTCAGGATATCATCAATTAAGGGCCAAGAAGGTTGATATACCAAAGACTAAATTCCATACAATATATGGAATGTGAATTTATAGTGATGCATTTTGATCTTACTAATTCCCCTACTATCTTTATAGATCTAATGAATAGATAATTTAGATACTATCTTGATCTGTTTTTGGTAGTCTTTATAGATTATATTCTTGTCTATTTCAAGAGCAATGAATAACATGAAGATCACATGGGAATTTTACTACGACCCTGAGAAAGGAGAAGATTTATAAAAAATTTACCAAGTGTAAATTTTTACGTTATAAAGGTTCATTTTTTGGGTCACATAATCTCAAAAGATGGAATATCTATGGATCTAGGAAAAATAGAAGTTATTGAAAGTTGGCCGAGACAAACATCGGTAACTGAGATCTGAAGATTTCTTTGTTTGACAGGATATTATCGATGATTTGTGAAATATTTTTCATGATTATCTAATCCAATCACCAATTTAATTTCAAATAGAGTTATGTTCATGTGGATGGAGAAATGTGAAGATAATTTCAAAGAGATTAAAAGAAGGTTAGCTAGTGCACCTATGCTCACAATGCCTTGTAGTGGAGAAAGGTTTGTGATCTAAATTGATGCATCCAAAAAGGGTTATGATTTTTTCTCATGAAAAATGATATGGTGCTAGATTATTCCTCATGAAAATTCAAAATCCATGAGAAAAATTACCCAACATAGGATTTGGAGTAAGCTATGAAAATCTTTGCACTAAATATATGGAGGCATTATCTTTATAGTGAAACATGTGGTTTATATACTGATAATAAAAGGTTAAAGTATATTTTCACAAAAAAGGGAATAACATGCATCAAATAATATGGTTGGAGTTTATTAATGATTATGACTGCTCAATACACTTCAACCTTGGGAAAGAGAATAAGGTGGAAGATGCTTTGAGTCGAAAGGAACATGAAATAATATCAATGATGAGTATCACATAAGATCCAATATTTATGGATTTTCAAAGAATGGATCTTGAAATTTTAAAGGAAATGAAGAAATATTATATTTCTCAAATTAATTCTCAACCATATATACAAGTGAAAATTAAGGAGGCACAAAAGGAAGATGTACAACTACAAAATAAGGTGAGAAATGTTCCTGAGTTTGACCTTGTTTATGATGGAATAATAAGGTTAAGAAACCAGGTTTATATTCCACCCATACCAGTATTAAATTAGGATCTATTGGATGAGGCTCATAGTTTTTTATTCTCTATTCATCCTGGAACACAAAGATGTACATGGACCTGAAAGATTATTTCTGGTTAGATGACATGAAAATAGATATTTTCAAATATGTATCTCGGTACTCAGTTTTTCAGCAAGTTTCCGATAAGAGATAGAATTATAATGGGATGTCATAACCATTACCCATACAATAATGAAAATGGGAAAAAATCATTGTTGACTTTGCCATCAGACTTCCCAAAAAATCTAATGAAAAAATGATATACGGGTTATAATTGATCACCTTATGAAGTCGACACACTTCACTGCTATTAGATAGGATTTTTCTCTTTATCATCATGCCAAGATATTTGTAATGGAAGTGGTAAGATTGCATGGAGTACCAATTTACAGTATATCTGATCGGGATCTGAGGTTTACCTCAATGTTCTGGAAAATTCTATAGCAGGATCTAGATAAATTGTTAATTTTCATAACTACTTATAATTCTTATATATATGGTCAGTCTAAGAAGACAAATAACACTCTAGAAGACATTTTGAGAACATTCTCTATAGAATTCAAAGGTGGTTGGGATCAACACCTACCTTTGGTGGAATTTTATTAAAATATTAGCTTTAACTACATTATTAAGATGGATCCTTACGAATCCCTCTATGGAATGATGTGAAAAACTCCAACTTTTTGGGATGGAGTTTGGGAATGAAATCTATTTAGACCTTATCTTGTCTATGAAATGGAAGAAAATGTCAAATTTATTTAGCAACACATGAGAGCAGCTCAAAGTTGAAATTTTTTTTGATGACATACAAAGAAAAGACTTAGAGTTTTAAGTGGGTGACAAAGTGTTTCTACAAATATCTCCCTGGAAGAGAGTAATGAGATTTGGATAGAAGGATAAGCTGATCCCTGGTTATATCGGTTCTTTTCACTAGATGATGTTGGGAAGGTAGATTAGTTATTGGTGCTTCCACAAAATCTCTCTCAAGTTCATGATGTGTTCAATGTATATATCTTGAGAAAGTACGAACCTGATACTTCACATGTACTAAACTCAGAAGTCATACCAATGGAGCAAAATCTTTGTTATAAAGAACAATCGATAGATATTCTGGATCATAGTGAAAAAGTTCTACGAAGCAAGATAACTCGGTTGGATAAAGTTTTGTGGCTGAACCACCAATTTGGGGAAGCTATGTAGGATCTTGAGGATATGTTGGGGGGAGACATATCCTCATATGTTTTTATACATGTGATGAATTTCAAAAGAGAAATTCAATTTAAGGAGGGGTAGAATGTGACACCCGGTTGTTTTTATAAAATATTTTCTCTAAAAAAATAATTCTTTAATAGCTTTCATTGCATGAAATCATGATTTTAAATGAACCACATGATGACATTAGTAATAAATGACCATTTTAACTTAGTGGTTAGGTTTCTTGTAATAGATATAACTAACTATTTAAAATGTATGGTGAAGTCATTCGCTACTAATTATTTATGACAAAAATATAAATCAATTATATATTTTTATTTTTTGTATTAATAAATTGAGTAAATTACTATTTGTAAATGAAATTAATGAAATATATATTTTATATACTTAATAATGTTTTTTTAATATTCATAAAATAGATATTTTTATAGGGTATGAATAGAACCTATTTTATGTATAAAAACCTATATTTTTAAAAGGTTAATTTTTTGCCTTTTAATGGAAAACCCCTTTTAAATTAATATTTTGACATAGTAATAATTTTTATATTAAAAAATAAACATGTTATTTGGAATTGGGATATAAAATTTTACATTTTATGAAATTTTAATAATTTTTTGATAACATTCAAATTTGGATGAATAGTAAAAAAGACACAAAATTTTAATTGAAAACAACTTTTATCGTCAAAATAATTTATATGGTTAAATTATAACATTTAATGGTTTTAAAGTATAAATATAATATATTTTCATCATTAAATATTGTGTATATCATTATCAATAATTTTACATTGAATTCAAATGTAAAAACTTTTCAATCTTTTGTAATGTTTTAATTTATAAAAATTGTTCTATCATTCGAAAAATGAGATTAATTTTAAATTAATTACTAAAAATTATGTATTTTGAATTATGAAAAATGGATTACATATTTTTAATTAGTTTTTTCAAATTATTTAAATAGATTTGTTTTATTTTTGGGCATTATGAATATTAACTTCGGTATTTTTTATTACAACAGTAAAATGGTAAAATTAGAAATTAAGGGTAAGAATACTTTTTTAAAATTACCCTAATACTTGTATTAAGGTAATTTGATGATTATTTTTATACCTAAATCATACTTGGGTCGAAATGGTGTTCTTTAGAAGCCACATGGATGAGATTAAGATATTTATTTTATTTTATTTAATGAAAAGTTAAATATGTCTCACACATTTTAATAAATAAATAATTTTTTATATAAGGTTATATAGAAGATATGTCATGACCCCCTCCCCTAAAAGTGTACCCCTCATGGGCCGGCAATGTGAGAAGGGAGATAATCACATCTATGTCCCGCCATCAGTAGGCCCCGATTGGCGACTAGCACCAAGGGTATTGTAAACACACCAATGGGAAGCATTACCCTCTAAGAGAACACATGCGGAAGAGAGAGATAAGATATACACCAAACAACTCCAACTAAACCAGTAAGATGAATGAAATCCCAAGTACACATATGAAATTTCATGCAAAACAACTACAACTGAAAGGGTAAAAACAGCAAGTACCCAAAGGGAAGTAAAACTGCAGCAACCACAAGCCCGAATAGGTCCTGTAACCACAAGCTAGTAGTGACCATCCAGATCTCCAACCTTCTCCATGTGACCTGAAAAATAGTTTATATATACATAGGGTGAGTATAACAGTATACTCAGTATGATCCTCCATGAAACATCAGGTGAAAAAGTAAAGAAATCATTCTAAAGCACAGTGAACAACAAGTGAAACTAACTCGTCACCTAAACAGGTATACAAAGTTTCCAACCTCACCATGGGTACTCTCACCAAGTAACACATACAAGAATATATCATATAATAAGGAATATCAAGGGTACCCCACTACTACTTCCCCACTGGTTTGCCTCTTTTCCCCAACATCGAATGTCTTGAGCGTGTCTCTCCAAAAAGGCTTGCCTGCAGACACCTGGGTGAAGCACCACAACATGCACCTCATGCAACAAAACCACCACATCCACGTAAGAAAAGTAACCAGGTAGTTTCTAGGAGCCACCACAGCCCGCATAACGTGTATCATAAATCGGGTATTATACCTCAAGCCATTACAACCCATACACCGAGTAAGGATCCTCAAGCCATCACAACCTATACACGTTACTCCTATAGTAGTCCATAGGATAATATATCCAGAATATATGTGTATGAATAACCACAAGCCATTATAGACCTCTACACACATATATGGGGAAAACTAACGACTATGCCTACCAGCACAAGTATCTACCAAGAGAAGAGAGTGGGGCCAAAGTGGGTAGTCAGCCATTCATCCTCCCACCAAAATGTTGGGGAAAACACCCCCAGGTCTCAGAATCCCCGGGGTGTCAGTTTCCCTTACTGATAGGGTGGAGTAGCGTATAGAAACACAAAAAGTACAGAATATACTATATCTCACAACCACACTATGGGCATAACCTAGTCTTAGAATCAACTAAATCAAACATCTCTTGGACTCCGGGTTTCCACTTCTAAGACTAGCTATCCTATAAGTACACAACCATTTAAAGAGACTTAATACATTATTTCATTCCCTTTTTACCAGTTTCACTTTACCTTAATTAATTATTTAAAAATTAAATAATCATGAACAATTACACATTAAATTTCATTATCATTACAGCTAAAGTCCACTGTCCCTTTAAAATTACAACCTCATCATTATGTTCCACAAATCCACCCCCATGGGTTAACACCATTTATTCAAATATTCATTATAGAATTACTTTCCCATATTCCCAAGAATTCTAGAAAAGCATTCTATGCTACAAAACACAAGGGGGATCAACACGATGAGTAGATGTACTACCCGTCGAGTCTTTTCCTCCTATAGAAAAAGAGTAGACCCATCCTTCCTTGAGAAGCTAAAAACGGAAAGCACGTGGCATACCCCACACATCTTCGCCTCTTTCAGAAGAAGGGTAAGCAAGACCAGTTGCCTTGTGCAGTGGGGAAAAGTAAAGCGGATAATCAACCAATAAGAATCAGCAAGCATCCAACAATCACATCCATCCCATTCCATCATCCCTGGTGTCCTCCCCAACTCCCACATGCATAAACTGATGTATCTCACCACTCTAGGCATCATCTGCTGCCACAACCAAAAGTCTCCATGCCCCTAGATATCACAACACCCATCCAGGATCACATCACAACACAAGCAGCAGGAAAACAAATATCTTATCAATTGGTCTCTTGGCCCTTTAACATGCAAGAGGGTAACTCGGAACCCTTCAAGGAATTATCCTTTATTGAACAACCAATTATTTAATCCATCTTCAATTAAGAGATTTATTATTCATAGGTTCCAAAAATTGGGGAAAACTACTCAGTAAGATATCAAAAATAATAAAACATGCTTACTGCACTAATTTGATTAACATAAAATTAAAACAAGAAGAACTAGATTAATTTACATACCTCTTTATCCATATCCAATATTTATCAATTAATTCTGGTTTATGTTCTTTTCCAATTTTCATTAAGGATGAATAGCTAAACGAAGAAATCATAGATATCACACTGTCTAAAAAAAGGGGTAATAACATACGATTGACATCAATTCATTTAACCAGTTCAAATATTTATTATGTTTATTCCATTGTGGTCTAGTGGGATAAAACATGCTAACAATACAGTTGCACGTAAAAGAAAAGAGAAGCAATGAATCCCCTACCTCAAACAGTTCTTGACATTCTTTATCCACCCAATGAGTCACGATTCTCCTCTAACATCCCCTACATCCACCTGAGGATGCCATGGTACAACTGCACCAACAGAAACCCAAGAAAACCCATTAGAAGCATGGAGATTACATGCTATAATATGGAAAGGAGAAATAGGAGAAGATGAACCCCAAAAGAACGATGATAAAACATACCTTATATTGAAGAATGGTCGATACAACTTGATTGCATCAAGATAGAGAAGAACCAATCCGAGGAGTAAAGTTTGATTGTGAAACTCCTATGAGAAGGAATGGGATGTTTGAGCATCTCACACCCGAGAAAAAGGAGGAAGAACAAGGGAGAAAGATATCTTGTTTCTTTTAATGATTTAATGAAGTGACAGTTTAAGATATGCTTAATTTCCCATTAAAAGTGGATCACATTAAACCACATGGTTTGACCTAGTAAAAAAACATCATGAGCCTTAGGATTAATTAATATAGGACTTATGGCCTTTGAATCAAAGGAAAATGCTAAAGGGTCAAACTGTATGAATTTGGAAACACTGTTCACGAACACAAAATTTGGAAAAGAAAAAACACTATTCATGAACCTCACCGTTATACAATATTCATGAACCTCACCATTTGACATTGTTCATGAACCTCACCGTTAGGCATTGTTCATGAACCTCACCATTAGTAACTGTTCATGAACCTTACCGTTAGACATTTTCATGAACCTCACCGTTAGACACTCTTCATGAACCTCACCGTTTGACACTCTTCAAGAACCTCACCGTTAGACACCATTCATGAACCTCACCATTATACACTGTTCATGAACCTCACCGTTAAACACTGTTCACGAACCTTACCGATAGACACTTTTCATGAACTGCACCGTTAAAAACTGTTCATGAACCTCACCGTTAGAAACTGTTCACGAACCTCACCGTTAGACACTATTCATGAACCTAACTGTTATACACTGTTTATGAACCTTACCGATATACATTGTTCATAAAACTAACCGTTAGACACTGTTCATGAGCTCAAAATTTGGAAAAGGAAAGAAAAGGTCACCGTTAGAAGGTTGCCATTCTGAAAAAACTGTTTACAAACTCAAAATTTGGAAAAGGAAAGAAAAGGTCGCCGTTAGAACCTCATCATTCTGGAAACACTATTCATAGAACTCAAAATATGGAAAAGGAAATAAAAAGTCACTTTTAGAACCACACCTTTCTGGAAACACTATTCACAGAACTCAAAATTTGGCAATGGAAAGAAAAGGTCACCATTAGAAGTTACCGATAGAGGTTACCTGTAGAGGTTACCGATAGAGGTTACAGATATACCTCACTGATAGAACTATTCACCGATGGAACTGTTCATAGAATTGGAAATATGGAATAGTAAAGAGAGGTTACCGTTAGAGGTTACCGATAGAACTATTCACCGATGGAACTGTTCTCATAAATGGAAATTTGGAAAGGAAAGAGAGGTTACTATTAGAGGTTACCGATATAACTGTTCACCAATGGAACGGTTCACATAATTGGAAATTATGAAAAGGAAAGAGAGGTTATCGGTAGAGGTTACCGATAGAGGTTACCGATAGAGGCTACCGATAGAGGTTACTGTTAGACCTCACCGATAGAACTGTTCACTGATGGAACTGTTCAAAGAAATGGACATTTGGAAAAGTGTTTGGTATAAGTCACCTTGACCTCCCGGAACACCTCAAACAACATATTTTCACGAAGGAATGGACCGGAGAGGTCCGAGCCATTACATTAGATACCTCTCAAAACATTCTCGTACCCGAGCATTCAAAACCCACATAAAGTGAAAATGAAACGGGGTCTGAACAACCACCCATCGAGATACCTCTAAAAAGAGAGCAAGCCACAAAAGTAACAAAGGGAGCCATCTCATAAAAATGAAATGTTCATAACCACATAAGATTCATAGATACATGAAAGGAGTAAAACATCAAACAAATCTAGGTACTGAGCACGTATCTGTGACTCATGTTCCCAGGTACTCTCCTCCATGAAACTGTGTTGCCACAAGACACGAACCAAGGGGATAGAACGTCCATGAAACACCTTCTCTTTGTGGTATTAGATCTCCATAGGTTGCTCCTCAAAGGTTGTATCATCATCAACATCGATCTCTCCCCAATCGACGATGTGAGAGTCATCATAAAGATAAGGATGAAGCTGTTATACATGGAAAACATCATGTATCTGACTCATCTATCACGGAAGTGCTACACGATACACCATAGCTCCAACATGAGCTGACACCTCGAAAGGCCAAACAAACTGGGGAGAAATCTTACTCCCATGACCAAACCATCGCTGCCCACGAAAGAGAGTCACTTTCAGAAACACATGATCCCCAATATTAAACTCTAAGGGTCTCCTCCTTTGATCAACATATGATTTCTGAAGATCCTGCACTGTCTTCATCCACCCACGAATCACCTAACCGTCTCTGTTGTATTTTGCACTAGTTCCAGTCCGAGAATTGCTGACTCTCCGACCCTAGTCCAGCATAACAGAGAAGGAAATGGACGACTATACAAGTATTCAAATGGTGGCATACTGATGGTGGAGTGAAAACTATTATTGTAATAGAACTCCACCAAGGGTATGTGATTCATCCACGAACCTTCAAATTCAAGAACACAAGAGTGTAACATGTCTTCAAGAGTCTGGATGGTTTGCTCTGTCTGACCGTCCGTTTGAGGATGAAAAGCAGTGCTAAGGCATAGTTGAGAACCGAAAGAATGTTAGAGAAATATCCACACCCTGGAGGTAAAAAGAGGATCTCAGTCATAAATTATCATCCTTGGGACTCCATGAAGTCTCACCACCACCTCTAGATACTACCTCAACAAAACATCCACTGATCTCGACTCTTTGATCTCTATGAAGTGGGCTGATTTTGTTAAATGATCCACTACCACCCAAATAGCATCACGTCCTCCCAGAGATTGAGTTAAACCTGTAAAAAATTACATTAAGATTTCCTCCAACTTCCACTGAGGAATCTACAATTGCTGGAGAAGACCACGAGGAACACGGTATTCGGCCTTCACCTTCTGGCATAACAAACATCGAGACACAAACTCCGCAACTACACGCTTTAGCCCCAGCCACCAAAACTGGATCCTCAAGGCTCGGTACATCTTTGTCACACCAGGATGCACTGATAAAGGTGAACTATGTAATTCGTTGAGAACCGTCTCACGCATCGTCAAAGGAACAAAAATCCTTCCATGATACAACACTCGGTGTTGTTCATCCTCCAACCAACCATCATGGGCCTCACCACAAACAAATTGGTCTCTCCACACCTCCACCTCAAGATCGCCCAACTGGGAATCTTCCACTTGCTTCATGAGAGATGACTACACCATCATCTTAAAAAGACAACATCTTCCCCCAACATCTCCTATATCATGATGTAATGCTAACAGCTCTTCCATTACTCTCTAGGAATCACCGGATTCACGCACAGCATCACTATGTGAATTTTGACTCAACGCATCAAATACAACATTCACTTTTCCAAGTGTATAGGATATTTAGAAGTTGTATTCCTGTAAGAACTCCATCCATCAATGTTGTCATAAGTTTAAGTCACTCTAGGAGAAAACATGCCTCAAATGCTTATGATCGATGAAAACCACAAAGCGCTCACCAATGAGGTAATGTATCAACATATTCAGGGAAAACACTATGGATTCCAACTCAAGATCGTGAGTGGCATAGTTAAGTTCATGGGGACGTAACTTCTGAGACCCATAAGTAACAACTGATCTTTTCTGCATTAGAACAAAGCCCAACCCCAGATGAAAAGTATCACAAAAAGCATCAAACTGAACTCCCTCAGCTGGAAGAAAAAGAACTGGAGAACTTAATAACTTCTCCTTTAGATAGTCGAAAGCTATCTGACACTGATCAGTCCATATTAATGCCCGATCCTTCTTGGTCAATGCTGTCAGAGGAGTCGCAACTCATGAGAAATTGGCTACGAACCTCCTATAGTATCCTGCGAGACCAAGGAATCTTCACACCTCTGACACTGTCTTGGGGGCTGCCCAAGACACAACTGCTTCTATCATCGATGGATCCACAACCTCTCTCTATTGGGACACAACATTCCCCAAGAAACATACTTCTCGAGCCCAAAACTCACACTTCAACAACTTCCCAAACAACTGATGTTGATGAAGAACTCCAAAAATGGCTTGTAGATGCTCTGCATGCT
Organism: Viscum album; assembly: GCA_963277665.1. Classification (NCBI taxonomy): domain Eukaryota; kingdom Viridiplantae; phylum Streptophyta; class Magnoliopsida; order Santalales; family Viscaceae; genus Viscum; species Viscum album. The sequence continues at coordinate 702,740,158 of OY728128.1, read as the reverse complement.
CCTCCTCAGATGAGGAGTACATAAGGATTTCGTCGATGAAAACTACCATGAACTTGTCCAAGAACTCATGGTACACAACATTCATCAATCCCATGAATACAGTTGGGGAATTCCTCATGCCAGACGGAATTACAACTAACTCATAATGCCCATGATGATAACGGAAAGCAGTCATCAGGATATCCTCATCCTTCACATGCATCTGATGATATCCCAACCGCAAGTGGATCTTTGAGATCCAATATGCACCCTTCAGTTGATCGAATAAATCATCAATCCAGAAAAGAGGATAGAGATTATTTATTGTCACTTTGTTTAAGCGATGATAATCGACACACAACCGCAAACTGTCGTCAGCCTTCTTCACGAACAAAACTCTTGCACCCCACAGAGACACACTTGGATGAACAAAACCACACTGTAACAGACCATCAACATGTATACGTATCTCTAGTAACATAGAATGGGAAATCCTATATGGAGAAATATAGATAGGAGACTCTCTTGGTTGTTACTTGATCCTAAAATCGATCTCTCATCGAGGGGGTAATTCTAGAACTTATTCTGGAAAGACATTAGGGTACTCTTCTACGACCAAAGGAATCACCAACTGATGAACCTCTGAAGAAATCAACATCATCTAAGACATCATGTATGATAAGGATGGAATGCCCCTATGACCCATCTGAGGATCTCACTCACCAAAAAACACCACCAGCTCTCCATCCACACTAAAGAAAATGACCATATTCCTGAAGCAATCCACGATAGCCTGCACCAAATACAACCAACCCATGCCAAGGATGACATCATATAGTTGTATTTGTAAACATAGGAAATCTCACCAAGAGCGGTGTTACCCCAACACTATCTCACGGTCTCTACATACTTCAAACAAGTCAGCTCGACCTCCAACTGGCGTAGTCAACGCCAAGGGCACTGGAAGCCTATCTACCTCAAGTCCCAAAGCATGGATAGGGGTAGGTGATATGAAGGATTGTGTCACTTCTGAATCAAATAAGGTATACAACAAGGTAGAAAACAAGAAAAGGTTACCTCGAACGATGTCTGGCTCGCCTGGAGCAGGCAATGCTAGGGCATGAAGCTGACCACGACCTCCTCCACGGCCTCTCTGACCTTGATGAAGACCACCACGACAACCACACTCTGCTCTATGAGGATGGGGAGAGTGTTGGGGTTGTCCTATACCTCCCCCATCTACCCTCTACTGATCTAAAGATGGTGCAACCTACTGCTGCTGCCTCAGCTAGAACTGCCTCAACGGAGGAACTTGGAGTGTAGCACCTGGTGCATGATGACCGCTCTAAAAGGTCGGGCACTCCCACTGCTGATGACCCCGACCACCACAAGAAAAATAAGAACCTGATCCATTGGCATAGTCCAGAGAGTTTCTGCCTCTGGAGAAATGAGATGTGAAGGGATGGGACCTACCCACAGCTGAACGGAAACTCTTCTGCCCTGAAAACCGGTAACCCGGGACCACATCTCTACTTCGTGAGGAATCATGAAGATTCCCCTCTCATGATGATTCGGTCCTAGAAAAAGTCCTCTAGGAATCCTATACCCTCTCCAGCACCTCAAGATTTGTTTTCAGCATAAATGGGGTGACCTGGCACTGGATCTCAGGATGAAAATCATCCTTGAAATGCCTCACCCTGGCCTCCTCATATGGTAGCAATTCAGAAGAATATCGTAAAAGGTTCCTAAAACAGATTCCAATCTCTTGAAAACTGGAGCTCCCCTGTCGAAGGGTAAGAAGCTCCTGGCGACTGGATTCCTTCACAGTTGAAGAAAGAAACTCGATTCTAAACTTGTCTCAGAACTCCTCCCCTGAGATCGCAGACTCCTCACGATCCCCGAGGAACAAGAACCACCACTACCTCACTGCTCCATGCAGTATCGTCACAACCAAGGACACCCAGTGCTCCTTCTAAGCATGGATCAAAATGATGCCTATCTCGACCTCCTCCAACTAGTATTCTATGAATGAATCTGAAATGGAGCACTCATACTTCTGCAGACTCAGGCGCTGAAACTCTTGGAGTGCCTTCCTCCATGTTTCGTCCTCATCAACCTCTACCCTACAATGATCTGCTAGAACAACATGCTGGACATTTTCCACGCAAACCTGATGAGGACGTCGACCTAGAGCCATACCTGTAAAATAAAAAACCGTTAGATCTCATAAACCTGGAATACGGAAGACTCAACATTAATTAATTAATTTTTTTCTTTTATTCATTTTAGGTTAACCTATCCCAAGGTCTACCTATTCAAACACAGGAACAAAGAAGAATGATGGATGATACTTCCCTATCTCTCTAACCTAAAACTAGTATCACTTTGTTTAATATCCATTGTAAACTTAATGGTCCATACATCAGATCATAGGGGTCCTTAAATGCATATGTCCCAGTCGGTCTCCAGTGTTTACCTCACTTGATAAACATGAATGACATCCTTTCCCTACAAACCCATGTAACCTCACCTGTTCCTAATTCCAAACTCCATCCTATCCCTCAACCTGACCTCTGATACCACTCTTTCAAAACCCCCACCCCACAAAGTGTACCCCTCCTGGGCGGGAAATGTGAGAAGGGAGATAATGACCCCCGAGTCCCTCCTCCAATAGGACCTAGGTTGGAGACAAGCACATAGGGTATAGTAAACACACCAATGGGAGGCATTACCCTCTAAGAGAACACATGCGGAAGAGAGAGATAAGATAGACACCAACCAACTCCAACTCAACCAGTAAGATGAAATAAATCCTAAGTACACATATGAAATGTCATGCAAAACTACTACAAACTAAAGGGAAAAACTGCAAGTACCCAAAGGGAAGTAAAACAGCAACAACCACAAGCCCGAACAGCTCCTGCAACCACAAGATAGTAGTAACCAGCATGATCTCCAACCTACTACATGTGACCTCAAAAATAGTTTATATATACATAGGGTGAGTATAACAGTATACTCAGTAGGATCCTCCCTAAAGCCTCTCATGCAAAAGTAAAGAAATCATGCTAAAGAACAGTGAACAACAAGTGAAACTAAATCGTCACCTAAATAGGTATACTAAGTTCCCAACCTCACCATGGCTACTCTCACCAAGTAACGAATAAAATAATATATCATATAATAAAGAATATCCATGGTACCTCGCTACTAATTCCCCACTGGTTTTCCTCTTTTCCCCAATATCGCATGTCCTGAGCATCTCTCTCCAAAAAGGCTTGCATGAAAACACTTGGGTGAAGCACCAAAACATGCACCTCATGAAACAAAACCACCATGTCCACATAAGAAATGTAACTAGGTAGTTTCTAGGAGCCACCACAGCCCGAATAATGTGTATCATACATCGGGTATTCTACCTCAAGCCATTACAGCCCATACACTGAGTAAGGATCCTCAAGCCATCAGAACCTATACACTTACACCTATAGTAGTTCATAGGATAATATATCCAGAATATATGGGCATGAATAAACACAAGACATTACATCCCCCTACACACATATATGGGGAAAACTAACAACTATTCCTACCAGCACAAGTATTTACCAAGAGAAGAGAGCAGGGCCAAATGGGGTAGTCATCCATTCATCCTCCCACTGGAACGTTGGGGAAAACACCCCCATCGCTCAGAATCCTCGGGGTGTCGGTTTCCCTTACTGACAGGGTGGAGTAGCATATAGAAACAAAAAAAAGTACAGAATATACTATATATCACAACCACACTATGGGCATAACCTACTCTTAGACTCAACTATAGCTAACGTCTCTCAAACTCTGGCTTGTCACTTCTAAGACTAGGTATCCTATAAGAACACAACCATTTAAATATCATTAATACATTATTTAATTCCATTTTTACCAGTTTCTCTTTATGTTAATTAATTATTTAAACATTAATTAACCATGAACAATTCCATATTAAATTTTATTAGCATCACACCCAAAGTCCACTGTCCCTTTAAAATTACAACCTCATCATAATGTTTTAGAAAACTCCAACCCCATGGGTTAACACCATTTCGTCAAATATTTATTATAGAATTACTTTTCTATATTCCCAGGCATTCTAGAAAAGCATTCTATGCTACTAAACACAAGGGGGATCAAGACGATGAGTAGATGTACTACCCATTGAGTCTTTTCCGCCTATAGAAAGAGCGAAGACCCATCATCCCTTGAGAAGCTAAACACATAAATCACATGGAATACCCCACACATCTTCGCCTCTTTTAGAAGAAGGGTAAGCTAGACCAGCTACCTTGAGAAGTGGGGAAAAGTAAAGAAGATAATCAACTAATAAGAATCAGGAAGCATCCAACAATCACATCCATCCAATTCCATCATCCTTGGTGTCCTCCCCGACACCCACATGCATAAACTGATTCATATCGCCACTCTAGGCATCATCTACTGCCACAGACCAAAGACTCCATGCCCCCACATATCACAACACCCATCTAGGATCACATCACAACACAAGCAGTAGGAAAAAAAATCTTAATAATTGGGCTCTTGGCCCTTTAACAAGAAAGAGGGTAACTCAGAACCCTTCAAGGAATTATCCTTTATCAAACAACCAGTTCTTTAATCCATCTTGAATTAACAGATTTATTATTCATAGGTTCCAAAAATTCGAGAAACCTAATCAGTAAGCTATCAAAAATAATTAAACATACTTACTACACAAATTTGATTGACATAAAATTAAAATAATAAGAACTAGATTAATTTACATGCCTCTTTATCCATAGCCAGTAGTTATAAATTAATTACAGTTTATGTTATTTTCCAATTTTCATCAAGAACGAACATTTAAACATAGTAAGCATGGATATCACACAATCTAGAAAACAAGGGGTAATAACATACGACTGATATCAATTTATTTATCCGGTTCAAATATTTATTATGTCAATTCCATTATGGTCCAGTGGGATAAAACATGATAACAACACATTTTCACATAGAAGAAAAGAGAAGCAATGAATCCCCTACCTCAAACAGTTATTGAAATTCTTTATCCACCCAACGAGTCATGACTCTCCTCTTGCATCACCTACATCCACCCGAGGATCCCATGGTATGAACGCACCAACTGAAACCCAAGAAAACCCCATTAGAAGTATGGATATTACATGCTATAATATGGATTGGAGAAACAAGAGAAAATGAACCCCAAAAGAATGACGATAAAACATATCTTATATCGAAGATTGATCGATACAGCTTGGTTGCATCAAGACAGAGCAGAACCAATCCGAGGAGGAAAGTTTAATTGTGCAAATCCTATGAGATGTAATGGTATGTTCAAGAATCTCATAGTTGAGATAATGGAGGAAGAAAAAGCCAGGAAGATATCTTTTCCCATTTGAATATTTGATGGAGCAACGGTTTAAGAGACACTTAATTTTCCATTAAAAGAGAATCTCCTTAAAATATACGGTTTGACCAAGTAAAAAAATCCCGATCCTTAGGAATAATTAATATAGGATTTATGGCCTTTGAATTGTCCTTAGAGTCCTTAAAAATATTCCTTAAATGCATTTTATGTCAAAGGAAAATGCTAAAGGGGTGAAACTATAGGAAGCTGGAAACACTATTCACGAACTCAAAATTTGGCAAAGGAAAATCACTATTCATAAACCCCACCATTATACACTATTCCTGAACCTCACTGTTAGACACTCTTCATTAACCTCACCGTTAGACACTGTTCATGTACCTCACCATTAGACACTGTTCATGAACCTCACAGTTAGACACGGTTCATAAACCTCACTGTTAGACACTTTTCATGAACCTCACCGTTAGACACTATTCATGAACCTCACCATTAGACACTATTCATGAACCTCACCATTAGACACTATTCATGAACCTCATCGTTAGAGATTGTTCATGAAACTTACCGATAGAAAATTTTCATGAACCTCACCGTTAGACACTGTTCAAGAACTCAAAATTTGGAAAAGGAAAGAAAAGGTCACCGTTTTGGAAACACTGTTAACAAACTCAAAATTTGGAAAATGAAAGAAAAGTTCACTGTTAGAACCTCACCGTTCTAGAAACACTATTCAAAGAACTCAAAATTTGGAAAAGGAATGAAATGGTCACCGTTAGAACCTCACAGTTCTGGAAACACTATTAACAGAACTCAAAATTTGGAAAAGGAAGGAAAATGTCACCGTTAGAAGTTACTGAGAGAGGTTACCAGTAGATGTTACTAATAGAGGTAACCAATAGAACTCACCAATAGAACTGTTCACTGATGGAACTGTTCATAAAATTAGAAATTTGGAAAATGAAAGATTGGTTACTGTTATAGGTTACCGATAGAACTATTAACCGATGGAACTGTTCACATAATTGGAAATTTGGAAAAGGAATGAGAGGTTACTATTAGAGGTTACTGATAGAACTATTCACCAATGGAACTGTTCACATAATTGGATATTTGGAAAAGGAATGAGATGTTGCCGTTATAGGTTTCCGATAGAGTTTACCGATAGAGGCTACTGATAAAGGTTACCGTTAGACCTCACCGATAGAACTGTTCAATGATGGAACTGTTCAAAGAAATGGATATTTAGAAAAGTGTTGGGGATAAGTCACCTTGACCTCCTGGAACACCTCAAACACCATATTTTCAAAAAGGAATAGACCGGAGAGGTTCGAGCCATTACAAGATATATCCTATTATAAACACTAATTTGAAATAAAAAATGTTTTTATTTATCATGGTAATTTATTTTTAATTTTTAGAAAATAAATAATTACCTTAAAGACTTATACTTTGATGATGTAAATATTAATTAATTGATGAGAAATCAATAAAACAATTTTTATTAAAATATTAATAACCCTTGAGGGACCGAAACACTTGTTAAAATATTATTCATAGAGTATATCTCTACCATTTCATCCAAGGGTCGAGTTAGTGACAATTTTTAGATTTATATAGGATATTGTGACACTTATATTATTTTAATTAAAGTGATGTTAAAATTTTCACATTCATAAGTTAATAAGTATGAAATTATAAATACTATATTTTTCTAAATATAATTTGTACTAATTTTATTATTCTAAAGTCTAGTAAATTTATCTTCATCATTGTATTTTATTTTTAAGTTTTATTCAACAAATAAGTATACTAAATAATTACACAAAATTTGTGTAGTAATAATTTTATTAATGGAGATATCAAATAAAAGTTATTAAAAATATTAAAATAAATATAATTTGGGATAATTAATATGTACAATTAATTTTATATATTACATTGACCTATTATGAATATAATACAATATTTGGTTTTAAGTTAAATTATTTTCTTAATATTTTTAAAAATCAATGAATTGAATAATGTCAAAATTGACACCACTGATTATTTATGAAAATAAAGTTTTATTAAATTATTTAAAAATCATAAAACATTTTTAAAAATATATAATAATTATGATATGGTATAAAATGTTCAATGGTATTTATTTTTGGTCTAATTGACATTAAATAAGTAAATATTTTACCCTTTTAATATTGAAATATTTGTTATCTTAATTAAAATTAAATAGAATAACTAAGTGTTAATTAAAATGATAATTTTTAAATTGACATAAAAACTTGTCTAAAATTTATTGGTTAATTATATTAAAACCCTATCTCATCTCATCTTTCAAATTGGGATATTTTTTAGGTTTTTTTATGGGGTTTTATTTTATTACAAATTAATATTTTTGGAGATCCCAAAAGTGCTCATCACCTCAATTATAAAAGGGAATTTCCTACCTCACCTATTATCTTTAATTTGAGCCTTAAATATTGGCCATACCTAGAAATTTTACCTTATTAACTTCACTAGTTACATTCTAGAGGTTCTTTTCTTATTCAAACACCAACTCTAGAGCTCTAAGAGGAGATTTAGATGAAGCACGTCGAAGAAGAGGTAACATCCTTTACCGATTCTTTCAAAATTCATTCTTATTCTACTTCCTCTTCATGAGTTATTTAATTATAAAGTAATAAATCTAGTATAAATTATATTCTAAGATGATATTATAATTATGAAACAACCATATTCCACATACTATCAATCCTATGAAAAATGAAATCACCGTGTGTGTGTACATAAGGATTACCATCTCCACACCGTGGTGTAATCTATTTTCACCACCATATGAATTGGATAGGTATAATGATGTAAATAATAAATTTATATGATTATTATGACATGATATTTATTATTAAATATTATACACCATCCAATTCAATACCATTAAACAAATATGAGAATGATATCATCACTCGTGCGTATGTGCGACCTACCATATCCACAATGCGATGTGATTCATTATACATGATATTCACTAAATCCTAATTATATAAATTTACATAATGTATAAATATGGTATATATTATGATAATATACTTTTTTATTGATATAACTATGACCTATGAAAGAGAACCTTAACTTATTCTACAAAACATGCATAAGCAAATGAAGCATTTAACACCCGAACAAAAAGTAATAATGACAGTTTGTTAAAAAAAACATGATAATATGATCATATATGACATTATAAAAATTACTATGATTCATAAATAAGTATATGAAATTTTTTAAATCATTATATAAGAGGTTCAGATACATACAATGGAAATCGTACATAAGGTAAGGGATAATATCGCAATCTCATTATTACCTGAGATTGTTTATTCGTAAGTATCTAATAGGGTATATTTATCATCCAAATCCATGTTCCCCAAATATATAATAATATTTATATTCTTATACAATTTTTTAAAGCCAATTTTACCCATTGGTGAAGTTTTAATAAATAATATGGAAGGAATCTTTTTTCCTTATTCGATATGAGGTACTTTTTGACTTTTTCGGAAAAAGTATGAGAGGAATATCCATAAGGGACTTCAATAGATATGAAAAAGTAATTCTATGTGCTCTCATGGTTGATATGGATATTGGAGTAACCCATCAGTCCTAGGGATTTGATACAAATAGAAAAATGTAATTTAAGGAAAAATCGAAATACCATACTGAAAAGAAAATTTGTTTTCCATTATACTCAATGTGTGGAAATATAGATGGATTAAATTTTCTTAATGGGACTAGTAAATGTGTTATGTGTGGATAAAAAGGTCATTTGATAGTTTAATGTTTATGTGATGGGAAAAATATGTTTAATTACGCGAATAAAGAAAAGGATACACAGAATGCGCCTCCTGTACTTCAATGTTATAAGTGCAAGGAAATGGGGAATTATTCCAATCAATGTCCTAATACAAGGTTTATTGTTGATGATTGCTGTTAGGAAACTCTTAAGGCCAATTAACAAGGAATGTCACTTTCAATCACTCTCGGTGATGTGGAGTATGATAATGAACTGGTGAAAGATAAAATTACCATCCAATCTAAAGTAGAAAATGCTTTATTTGATTATAAATCCACCCACTCTTTTATTTCTCAATAATTTTCTAAGTGTATCTCTTTATTACCTCAATATTTAGATGTTGAGTAGTTGTGACAAATCCTAATGGCATAACGACCGCATCAAAAGCTTATAATTCTTCTATGGTTGAAGTTTGTGGGAATGTTCTTCCTGAAAGCCTTGTGATACTTCTTATATTGTAATTTGATGTGATTACTTTCATGGATTGGCTTTATCTATATGGATCTAAAATCAATTTTGAACAAAGGTAAGTCACATTTCATATTGAAAATCATTCTATAATCATCTATTGGTGAAAGGATGAATATAACCTTTCAGTATAAATTTCATCCATATTATGGGTCTTTATTCCTATAAATGAAGGCTATTTATCTCAAATGGTGGGTTAGAAAATTAAAACTAAGAATACACCAATTTTATGAGAGTTGGATGATGTCTTTTAGGAATAAATACCAGGTCTTCCACCAAATTGTGGAGTTGAGTTTACAATAGAACTCATACCAGGTTCTATGCCTATTTCAAAGACTCCTTATAGAATGGACCCAATTGAGTTGTAGGAATTGAAGAAGCAACTCCAAGAGAATGTTGACAAGTGATTCATATTCCCTAGTGCATCACCTTGGGGAGAAAATGTTATATTTGTCCAGAATAAATATGGATCAATGAGAATCTACATGGATTATAGATAACATAACAAGATCACTATCACGAAAAAATATCCCCTTCCTTGCATTGATGATTTATTCGTCTAACTATGAAGAGCTCACTACTTTTCCAAGATTTATCTTCATTCAGGATATCATTAATTAAGTGTAAATAAATAGGATATACCAAATAAAATATTCCATGCAAGGTATGGACACTATGAATTTATAGTGATGCCTTTTGGTCTTACTGTTTCTCCTACTATCTTCAGGGATCTAATGAATAGAGTCTTTAGAGACTTTCTTGATTAGTTTTTTGTAGTCTTTATAGATGATATTCTTTTCAATTACATGATCAATTAAGAACATGAAGATCACTTGAGAATTGTACTGGAGACCCTGATAAAATATAAGATTTATGCAAAATTTACCAAGTGTGAATTTTGGCTTCATAAAGTTTCATTTTTTGGGTCAAATAATCTCAAAATATGGAATGTCCTTGGATCTAGAAAAAAACTAGTTATTGAATGTTGGATGAGAACAAAAATGGAAACAGAGATCTGAATTTTTCTTAGTTTTGTTGGGTATTATTGACGTTTTGTGAAATATTTTTCATGATTATCTAATCCACTCACCATGTTTACTTGAAAAAGAGTTATGTTTGTATAGACAAAGGAATGTGAAGATAATTTCAAAGAGCTCAAAATAAGGTTATCCTATGCACCTGTGCTCACACTTACTAGTAGTAGAGAATGGTTATTGATCTATAATGATGCATCAAAAAAGGGGATGGGATGTGTTCTCATGAAAAATGATATAGTGATAGATTATGCCTCATGACAATTGAAAATCCATGATAAAAATTACCCAACATATGATTTGGAGTTAGCTATGGTAATCTGTTCACTAAAGATATGGAGGCAATATCTTAATGGTTAAAGGTGTGATATATATACTAATAATAAGATATTAAAGTATATTTTCACACAAAAGGATCTGAATATGTGTCAAAGAAGATGGTTGGAGTTGATTAAATATTATTATAGATCAATTCATTACCACCCTGGGAAAGATAATAATGTGGAAGATACTTTGAGTCGAAAGGAACATGCTATCCTATCAAAGATGATGATCACATAAAATCAAATATTTATGAATTTGCAAAGGATGGATCCTGACAATTCAAAGGAAGGGGATAAATCTTATCTTTCACAAATGAATTTTCATCCATCTATACAAGTGAATATTAAGGAGTCATAGAAGGAATATGTAGAGAGAAAAAAAAAGGTAAGAAATGTTCGTGAACTCAACCTTGATTATGATGTAATAATAAGGGTCACAAATCGAGTTTGTATTCATCCAATACTAGAATTAAAGAAGGAGCTATTGGATAAGGCTCATAGTTCTTCATTATTTATTCATATTGTAATAACAACGATGTATATGGACCTAAAAGAGTATTTCTGGTGGGATGGAATAAAAGGAGATTCTTTTAAATATGTATCTTAGTGCTTGGTTTTTCAGTAAGTTAAGGTTGAGAGACAGAAGTCTAAGGGGATGTTACAACCATTAACCATACCATAATGGAAATGAGAAAACATCACTATGGACTTTTTCATCAGACTTACCAAAATTTCTAAAGGCTATAATGCTATATGGGTTATAGTTGATCACCATACGAAGTCAGAACACTTCATTTCTATTATAGAGGATTTCTCTCTTGATAATATTTCTAGGATATATGTAAAAAAGTGGTAAGATTGTATGGATTGCCACTTTCTATTATATATGATCAGGATATGAGGTTTACCTCAATGTTTTAGAGAAGTATTTAGTAGGGTCTAGATACAAAGTTAATTCTCATCACCTTTTATCATTCTCATATAGATGATCCTTCTGAGAGGACAATTAAAACTCTATAAGACATGTTGAGATCTTGCTCTATGGATTTCAAAGGTGGTTGGGATCAACACCTACCTTTTTTGGAATTTTCGTACAAAAATATCATTAAATCCAGTATTCAGATGGATCCTTATAAATCCCTATATGGAGAGAAGTACAGAACACCAACTTACTGGGATGAAATTTGGGAAAGAAATCTATTCGGATCTGATCTTGCTGATGAAATAGTAGAAAATGTTAGATCTATTCAACACCACATAAGAGAAGATCAGAGTCAAAAAAAGGCATGCTTATAACCGAAGATAAGACCTAGAGTTCTAAGTGGGTGATAAGGTGTTTCTATGAATATCACCCTATAAGTGAGTAATGGGATTTGGAAAGAAGGTCAAACTGAGCCCAAGGTATATTATTTCTTTTGAAATTATAGATCGTGTTGGGACGGTAGCTTACCGATTGGCACTTCCACCAAATCTCTCTCAATTTAATGATCTGTTCCATGTAATTATCCTGAGAAAGTACATACTTGATTATTCCCATGTACTAAACTTATAATTAAAACCTCTAAAGAACGGTCTTTCTTATGAAGAACAACTAATAGATATTCTGGATAGTAGTGAAAAAAATAGGTGAAACAAGACCACTCACTTGGTTAATGTTTTGTGGAGAAACAAACAATTTGAGGAAGCTATGCATGAACTTGAGGATATAGTGAGGGAGAGATATTCTCATCCTTTTGTATCCTAGTAATGATTTTCGAGGGAAAAAATCAGTTTAAGGGTGGTAGAATGTTACACCCGGTTATTTTTATGACATATTTTCTCTAAATAATTTTAATTATTCAATAGATTGCTCTGTATGTAATCATGAGTTTTAATGAACCATGATATGAAATTAGTATAAATTGACAATTTTAACCTACCTTTTAGTTTATATGGAATAAATATAACCAACTTACAGAAATGTATGGTGAACTTTTTCTCTACCAATTATTTATGAAAAATATATAAATCAATTATATATTTTTATTTTTTGTATTAATAAATTGAGTGAATTTCTATTAGTAAATTAAATTAATGAAATAAATATGTTATATACTTAATAAAATATTTTTTATATTCGTCCAATATATATTTTTTCCACAAGGTATCACAAAACCATATTTCATGTATAAAGACCTAAATTTTCAAAAGGATAATTTTCTTAATTTTAATGGAGAACCCCTTTCAAATTACTATTTTGACATATAAATAATTTTTATATGTAAAATTAAACAATTTATTTGGAACTAGGATATAAAAATTTACTTTGGATGAAATTTTTACATTTTTCTGATATGTTTCAAATTTTGATGAATAGTTAAAATACAATAAATTTTAATTGAAAACTACTTTTTTCATCAAAATAATTTATGTGGTTAAATTATACTATTTAATGTTTCTAAAGTATAAATATAATATATTTATGTCATTCAATATAATATATTTCATTAGAATTAATTTTGCATTGAATTCAGATATAAAAACATTTAAATCTTCTGCAATGTTTTAACTTTTACAACTCATTCGCTCTTTCTGAAAGTGGGATTAATTTTAAATTAATTACTAAAAATTATGTGTTTTGAATTTAAAAAATGGATTAAATATTTTTAATAATTAGGTCCAAATTATGTAAATAGATTTATTTTTTTTGGCATTACGAATAGTAACTTCAGTAATTTTAATTAATATGGTAAAAAGGTAAAATGGGTAACTAAGGGTATGAATAATATTATAAAATTACCCTAACACATGTATTAATATAATTTTATGAGTTTTTTTACCTAAAACATCCTTGGGTCGAAATGGTGTCCTTTGGAAGCCACTTGGATGAGATTAGAACATTTAATTTATTTTATTTAAAGAAAAGTTAAATATGTCACATTCAAAATTTAATAACTAAATCATTTTTAATATATGGTTATACAGAAGATAAATTCTATTATAGATACTCATTTTAAATCTAAAATGTTTTCATTTATCATGGTAATTTATTATTCATTTTTATAAAATAAATAATTACCTTAAAGAATTATACATTAATGATGTAAAAATTAACTAATTGATAAGAAATCAAAAAAAATTTTTTTATTAAAATATTAATAACAATTAAAGGACCCAAACACATGAAAAAATATTATTGGTCAAGTATCTATCGACCATAACCATCCAAGGGTTGATTAAGTGACCATTTGGATCCTAATAGATTAGATTTTGACACTTATTTTATTTTATTTAAAGTGATGTTAAAGTTGTCACATTCGTAATTTAACAAGTATAACATTAAAATGTTTTCTTTTATAGAAGATAAATTATTCTAATTATATTATTATGAAATATAGTATATTTATCTTCATAATATTATTTTATTTTTAATTTTTATTCAAAAAATAAGTATACTAAATATTTACACAAAAGTGATGTGGTAATTATTTTATTAATGGAGATATCAAATAAATGTTATTAAAAATATTAAAATTAATATAATTTGAGTTAATTTGTAAAGACCCGGAATTTACATTTATTTTTTTAAAATATATAGTAAATTTACAAGTCTGTGAAAATTGACGGCGCGTGATTCTGAGACCCGGATTTCCCAGGACGAATTTCTGAACTTTTTTTCGGGTACGTTCAGTAAACGTGCAAGCGGGTTTTTCTAACTTTTGAACTAGTGCTCGGAATTGAAATCTGTGGGCAACGTTGAACACGCAGCGCCTGTATTTTCTTAAGAATACTTTCACCTCCAAGGCAGGTGGTCGAGGGTGAAAGTTAATTTTTGGGTTTTTTGTGGAAATAATAAAATAAAATAATCACACATTTTATTTTATTTGTTGTAACCACCCATGTGGGATTTTCACAGGTGGGGACCACCTGAACTAAAACCTCCTAATAGAGGTTATGGAGGTGGGGACCACTGATCCTAACCTCCCATGAGAGGTTATGGTGGTGGGGACCACCCAAGGATTGAATCCTCTTGAACTATCTAATAAATGGTGAGAAACCTCTTGAGATCCCCACAAAATTATGCCAACCCTGCCCATAATTTATTATAAAACCCATCAATTAATTAATTAAACTATTTGGAAATTGTGCCAACATAATTTAATTTGAAAAATTAAATTATGAAGTTGGCTATACTTTCATTTTGGGGGAATTGGGGAATAGGTTTGGCAAAGGGAAGAGCTTTGGAGAATTGGGGGAAAGCTCTCCAATGAAGAACGATGACGCACGACTCAGACTTTCTTCCTCGAGACATCCTCCATCGTGGGACTTCTTAAATCGACGATTGTCTTTCCCTCCCTAATTATTTCGTCTATTCCCTCATGATCTCCATCAATGAACAATCCAAGGTAGGGGTTTAATTTGTGTATGATATTATTCCCATGTTCTTCCCTTTTTAAAACAAAGAACACGAATGATTTCTTTTGCAGGTTGGGAACAATCATTGCAGGAGGATAAGATTGGACATTCAATTTTCATGTTATTGATGAGCCAATTTCTACCACTCTAACGTGGAGGGAACGGTCCAAACAAACATGGCCCGACCCCTCTGTTGTTCTTCTTGAATGGTGTACCCTTCACGAAGGAAGAAGAGGACCTCAGTGACGACAACTGGAGCAGGATTTTGGGCACCGAGGAGACACGATAATGGCGGTTGGCAATACTGCCAGTTGCAACAAAGGTGACGACGCAACAGAGCCACCCCACGGACGAACCACCACCCAGCGGCTGTGCCGCACTGGCCGAGCCACCCCTTGGCCCCATGCCACTTCGACCAAGTCGCCCTGCGGTCCCAGGCTGCTCTGGCTAAGCCACCCCACCAGCCCGCGGCCTAAGGGAGCTCCGACCGGGCCACCCTGTGGCCTCCACCCTTCTGGCTGAGCTTCCCCCGCTGAGTCGCCCTACGGTCTCGCACCATCCCCAGATGAACCCCCGTGGCCCCTCGCGGCCTGCCGGACCACCCAACACGGGCCGGTCCCGACCCAGTGGGCTGAGCCGAACCCAATTGGTCAGGATGCCCAGTGGGTCGGGCTGACCCAAACCGGGTCAGGCCAGGCCGGGTCGGACCAGACTCGGGCCCACTATGATCTAGTTAATTTCTTTTGGACATAACTTTGACACCGGACGTCCATTTGACAAACCGTCAGTGGCGCTAGAAATTATTGAGTGAGATGGTCCCTTTGAGTATACCCCACAGATGTTTTGGGTAATGTTGAGGTATGATCGGCTTGGATCGAGCACAAATCCAACCGGGGCCCCGGGACTAAAAGGCTAATAACTCACAGACCGAGAGTCCGATTGACGCACCGTCTATAGTGTTGAGACCCCTATGACGTGGCAGACCTTTGAGATACTTTCTTCTGGGACTTCTTGGCAGTTGGAGTATCAACTAGGAGTACTTGGAGTGGATCCTCCTAAAGACGAGCGAGTATAGTGCAGGAACCCAGTAGCTGGCTGAGACTTGACGACTACTGACCTTTTCGACTCGGAGTGACTTGATAGGCCTAGTGGGGAGCGCCTATGTGTGACGCGGCAGAACCATGATACTCGATAGGAGGGGTACCTCAGAAGGACATAGTAGGGATCCCCTCTATGTGATGCGGTAGACCCTCAGTACTCGACTGGAGGAGTATCTGAGAAAGTCAAGAGGGGGAGTGCCTCTGTGTGACGTGGTGGACCCACGGTGGGGAGAACCTCTGTGTGACGTGGCAGACCTATGGTACCCGACAGGAGGAGTACCTCAACAGTCCAAGATTAGTGGGAAGCACCTCTATGTGACATTTCAGTCTCACTATACTTGATAGATTAGGGGTTCTCTAGTAGAAGAGGTGTTCGACGATGTGACTGGAGATGTTACTTTTTACGAGCCCTAGAATAAATCATGGTGTGAGCTGAGCTAGTATTTCTGTGTTTTCATCTTGTTTGAGATGGATTACTTGATTACTTAGGTAAATGTATTGGCATATACCTAAATAGTGTTATCTGTTTATTTCATACTTTTTGGCTTATCCTTGGTGGATTTGTGAGACCTTGAGGGTATCGGGGTCCCTACTAAGTATCGTTATACTCACCCATGCCCAGTTTATGCCTGCACCTTGTCTTGTTGGATGCAGACGAAGGACAACGCTGACTAAGGCTAAGATTACCAGGACTGTATGGTACCCATAGGTGGACCATACGGTGTGTCGGTACGCAGAGGAGACGGGTGGATGTGGAGTGCTGATGAGGCAATATGTACCTACACTTCAGGTAGAAACCTCGGAGGATGATCTAGTAGATGTCTTTTATATTTCTTCAGTTGTTTTGTATTTTATTTGTACTTGTAACTTTACTATTGGGCTTGTATTCCATCCCCTTTACTTTCAGAACTCTTTTGGTTATACAATTTTCTTGTGTTCGTATCTTACTGTGTTCTTGGTTACGTGAGGTTATAGGTTATAAAGGCAATGCCTTCCCAGTTTTAGGGAAAACTCCTTTCAGTGCTAGTCGCCAGCCCCTGGCCTATGAAAGACGGGCCTGGGGTAGTCACGACACGGGCCCCGGGGGACGGGTCGTGAAAAATTGGTATTAGAGGAGTCGGTTCTACCGAAAAACTAGGACTATGATCTTTTCTATGAAGAAAATTTTTTAATGGTAATGAGTGCGGTTTTCAGTTCAGGGAGTCCAGTGTTGGTACGACGGCTGACGTATCCATACACCAGGACCCGGACTTCTGATTTTTGACTCAGTGCATGAAAACACTGATTGTGTGTGTGTTTAGAAGAGCTTTCGTTGTAATCTATTTGAGTCATCTCACCCGGTATAACTTATTAACCATGGTGCACCTGTTTCTTTTTTTAGGACACCTCCATGGAGACAGCTAGCTAGGGTTCTAAGAGTTGTATGCGCTGATAGCCCACCGAGCGACGAGGCCCTAGTGTAGGGATCTTTTCCAGTAGAGGCCCCAGTGGAGGGACTAATGGTACCATTACCCGTTGGGCCACTGATGCCACCAGCCCCATTAGCTGAGAGTGCATGCCGCTTGAGCGCGTTGCATGAGTTCCAATGCCCGAGGCCACCGAGGTTCAGGGGAGAGATGGACCCATAGGTAGCTGAGGATTGGCTAGAGGCTGTGGTGAGAGTCTTCCAACTCATAGGGACACCATCCGATCTCATGGTGATCCTTTCTTCCATCCTTATACAGGAAACAATGGTCAGATGGTGGAGCTTGATGCTCTAAGTTCACGACGAGGTGACGCTTCTCTAGACAGACATTGAGATCTTGTTTCGGGCATAGTTTGTCAAAGTGACTCTTCGCGCAGTGCGCATACAGTAGCTTCTTCCTCTACAGTAGGGCTTCATGACTGTAGCTCAGTTCTCAATGAGGTTCATTGACCTCTCACGCTACTCCACAGATATGGTACAAGACCCATTCTTTAGGGCTCGAACCTTTGAGTAGGGGTTCAGGTGGGAGATCATGGCTTCGATGATGTCTCTCAGCATCCTGACGTAGGCAGGGGTGTTAGAGAGAGCTCTCTTAGTGGAGAGTTTCCTTGTTGAGCAGTCACCAGTGGTGAGACCCACCACCAGTCATCACATAGCAGAGTATTCTATAGCTTGAAGCTGACATAAATCATAGAGGTCTCGGAGGACCAGACCTAGAGGTGGACAAACAGATGACTCAGGATCAGTTGTGCGGGGAACCGAAGGCGGAACCAGTCAGGCAAGTATCATGCAATGTCACTCATGCGGCAGGTAGGGTCACATAGCTCGTGACTGTCCAACCCTCCAAACGGATGATCAAAAGAAGGTCAAAAGACCACCCCTGCAGAGATATAGGTTTGATCGAGGTGGTCCGTAGGGAGCAGGAGGACGTGACAGAGGAGCTGGTCGTGCAGCTGGATGTGGGTGATGATTCGAGATGTCACCACCACCAGTAGGTCCACCCCGACCGCAGGGAGCAGGTGGATAGGGGAGATCTCTACTCCAGGCAGCTGAGTCTTATGATCATGGTGCTCTAGAGATGATACAAGGTATGATATGTGTCTACTACACCTTAGCTACAGTACTTATAGACACATGTGTTAGTCATTATTTCATTGCCACTACCCTCGTTCAGAGCGTGGATATTCTGACGGAGTCATTGGCTCGATCCTTACGGCTAGAGACTCCTATGGGAGAATATTCAATGATTAAACACTACTGCCGAAAGTGTGAGCTTACTCTAGGAGGTGAGAGCCTCGACTGGGATCTCCTAGTAGTAGCATCGAGGCCTTACGATGTTATCTTGGGTATGGACAGGTTATCTATAGTCCATGCTCAGATAGACTGTATTAGGTGAAAAGTGCGGTGTGTCCGCATGGATGGGACCAGGTTTACCTTCACCAGTGATAAGGGAGCCTTCTCAGTGCAGGATGGACATACTCAGAGGAGAGTGTAGCCGATCACTCATCAATTGGCTAGCCTTACCCTCAGAGTTGTTGTTGTGGAGAGTCCGAGCTATCCTATAGTGGTGGACGAGTACGCGGATGTTTTACGTGATTATATTTCGGGTCTACCTCCTCAAAAAGATGTGGAAATTTACATTGACTTGTACCCTGGGATGGAACCGATATCTACACCAGCATATTGGATGGCTCCCACAGAGCTTCGTGAGCTGTGGGTACAGTTGGAGGACTTACAGTGGAAATGGTTCATTTGACCCAGTGTTTCTCCTTGGGCAGCCCTGATTCTGTTCGTAAAGAAGGTAGATGGGAGCTTGAGGCTTTGTGTTGACTATCGGCGCCTAAACTAGGTGACTATTAAGAATAAGTACCCACTCTCAAGGATTGATGACCTCTTTGATCAGCTGAAGGGAGCACAGTGGTTCTCGAAGATAGAACTCAGATCAGGCTATCACCATCTCAGAGTGCGAGATGAGGATGTGCAGAAGACGGACATCAGATGTCGGTATGGCCAGTATGAGTTCTTGGTTTTGCCATTTAGTGTGACCAACACTCAAACAGTGTTCATGGAACCCATGAACATGATCATTCAGCCATACCTTGATCGCTTGGTAGTAGTCTTCATCGATGACATTCTGATCTACTCGGCTACTGAGGAGGAGCATGCCTATCATTTGCAAGTAGTACTGGACACACTATGAGAGATCCATCTTTATAGTAAGCTCTCAAAGTTCCAATTTTGGATTCGAGAGGTTCACATTCTGGGGCAGGTCATATCAGAGGCTGGAGTTGCAGTGGATCCAGCAAAGATTGAGGTGGTACATGCTTGGGAGCCACCCATTAGTGTGACAGAGGTATGAAGTTTCTGGGGTTTGGATTGATATTACTGGAGGTTTTTTCCAGACTTATCCAGAGTTGCAGAACCACTATCAGCAGTGACAAAGAAGGGGAAACCCTTCGTTTGGTCAGATAAATGCCAGCGGAGTTTTTAGGAGCTGAGGGAGAGGCTGACTAGTGCCCCCATATTGAGGCTTCTAGAGGAGGGAATAGGGTACATAGTTTACTGCGACACATCAGGGACCAGACTCATATGTGTCCTGATGCAGGAGCGAACAATGATCACATATGGTTCTTGACAACTGAGATAGAATGAGCAGAACTATGCTACCCATGAACTGGAGTTAGCAGTAGTGGTATTCACATTGAAGATGTGGAGACACTATCTGATGGGAGAGCACTTTACAGTGTACTATGATCATAATATTCTCAAGTATATCTTCTCTTAGAAGGACATAAACCTGATACTACAACATTGACTTGAGTTCTTCCATGACCATGACTTCTAGATAGTCTATACTCCTGGGAAGGGGAACATTGTTGCAGATACACTCAGTAGGATATCTGGTATACAGCTGCTAGGCGAGGCGACAGAGCAGCTGGCTACTTTGCAGATATCCATTTTGGATAGAGATGGATTAGTTTTTCTTCAGTCTATTATAGTCACTCCCCCACTCCTTCAACGAGTCATGGAGAGGCAGCGTGCAGACACTAACTATGAGACACAACGTGCTCAGAAATCCATAGGACAAGAACCTGATGGATTTTCAGAAGGTGGGGAGTATGTCATCCTCTTCAGAGGACGTACCTTGGTACTAGTTTCACTTCATGAGGAAGTATTGATGGAGTTCCATACATCCTCTCCAGTGGTACATCCAGAAGTGGCGAAGATGTACTAGGATCACCAACGATAGCACTAGTGTCCATGAATGAAGAAAGAAGTAGTAGAGTATGTTTCTCGGTGCCTCACTTGTCAGCAAGTGAAGGTGGGGCATCAGGTACCAGTAGGATTGGTTCAGCCTTTGGAGGCTCCAGGGTGGAAGTGGCATGGGATATCCATGGACTTTGTTACAGGACTTACACGTCCATCTAGAGGTCATGACTTGATTTGGTTGATCGTCGACCAACTCACCAAGTCAGCCCACTTCCTACAGATTAGAGAGTAGGGTTCAGTAGAGAGCTTGGGACACCTCTATGTGCAGAAGATTGTATGGATACATGAGTACCCTAGACGATTGTGTCTGGTCGTGATGCGTGTTTTACTTCCCAGCTGTGGAAGTGGTTGCAGGAGGATTTCAGGACGTAGCTTCATTTGAGCACCACCTACCATCCTCAGACGAATGGCCAGACTGAGCAGACCATTCAGACCCTTGAGGTCATGCTGTGTGCTTGCGTCCTCGACTTCGGTCATAGCTAGTAGGATCACTTGCCTTTGGTGGAGTTTGCATACAACAACAGATTTCACTCCACCATTGGGATGTCACCTTTCTAGGCGTTGTACGGGTGACCTTGTAGATCACCCTTATGTTGGACTGACCCAGGGGAGTCAGCACTAGTGGGAACAGAGATGGTACAGGCTGCCATAGAAAAAGTGAAGATCATATAAGAATGGATGAAGACTGCACATAGCAGGTAGAAGTCATATGACGACAGGAGACAGAGACCTTTGGATTTTGAGGAGGGCGACCATGTCTTTCTACAGGTATCAACCCGATGTGGTGTGAGGATATTTGGCCGAGGCGGCAAGTTATCTCTGAGGTTCATCGGACCTTTCCAAGTCTTCAGCAGAGTTGGCGAGGTGGCATACCGCTTAGCTCTTCCACCTCAGTTGCACCGGGTGCATGACGTCTTCCACGTATCCCAGCTGAGGAGATATGTGCATGACCCTTCTCACATCATCGACCATGGTGAGCTGGACATCGATGATGGGGATACTTTTACGGAGGTTCAAGTAGATATTGGGGATCGACAAGAGTGGGTCCTTCGTGGATAGTCGATACCTCTGGTTCGCATTTACTGGCAGCACAAAAACCTTCAGGAGAGCACATGGGACCAGGAAGCTCATGTGCGTGCTCAATACCCCCACTCGTTCCCTTAGTTTGAGTTGTGGCTTACAGGGACGTAAAGCCCTAAGGTGGGGAGAATGTAAAGACCTGGAATTTCCATGTGATTTTTTTAAATATATGGGAATCTTATGAGTCCGCGAAAATTGATGGTGCATGATTCCGAGACCCAAAGTGCCCAGAATGAATTTCTGAAATTTTGTCCATGTACATTCCGTAAAAGTTCGAGCGGGTTTTTCTAACTTTTGAACCGATGCCTAAAATTGAAATCTGAGGGCATCGTTGAACTCGCAGTGCCAGTATTTTTTTAGGAATACTTTCACCTCAATGTTAGTTGGTCGAGGGTGAAAGTTAATTTTTAGGTTTTTTGTGGAAATAATAAAATAAAATAATCACACATTTTATTTTATTTATTGTAACCACCCGTGTGGGTTTTTCACTGGTGGGGACCACCTGAACTAAAACCTCCCATGAGAGGTTATGGAAGTGGGGACCACCGAGCCTAACCTCCCATGAGAGTTTATGGTGGTGGGGACCACCCGAGGATTGAATCCTCTTGAACTTCCTATTATATGGGGACAAACCACTTGAGCTCCCAACTTAATTATGCCAACCCTCCCCATAATTTATTATGCCACCCATAAATTAAATAATTAAACCATTTTGAAATTGTGGAAACATAATTTAATTTGAAAAATTAAATTAAGAAGTTGGATATATTTTCATTTTGGTGGAATTGGGGAAAGGGGTTGGAAAATGGGAGAGCTTTGGAGAATTGGGGGAAAGCACTCCAATGAAGAATGCTGACACACGACATCGACTTTCCTCCTCGAGAAATCCTCTAGTGTTGGAAATCTTCAATCGACGATTGTCTTTCCCCCCCCCAGTGACATTGTCTCCTCCCTCGCGATCTCCGTCAACGACCAATCCAAGGTAGGGGTTTAATTTGTGTATGATATTATGTAATTGTTCTTCCCTTTTTTAAATAATGAACACTGATGATTTCTTTTGTGGGTTGGGAGAAATCATTGCGGGAGGATAGGATTTGATGTTCAATGTTCATGTTCTTGATGAGCCGCTTTCAACCACTCTAATGTGGAGAGCGCAGTCCAAACAAACATGGAATGACCCCTCCATAATTCTTCTTAAATCGTGTACCCTTCGCGAAGGAAGAAGTAGACCTTTGTGAAGGCAACCAGAGTGGCATTTTGGGCACCGAGGAGGCACGAGAACGACGACCGGCAATACCACCGGCGCCGCCTCACGGCCGGCCGCCGCTCCACGGCTGAACCACCCCCTGGCCGAGCCGCCCCACGGCCGTGCTGCAATGGCCGATCTACCCCGTAGCTTCAAGACACGCTGGCCAAGCTGCCCCACGGCCTCCACCCTCCTAGTCGAGCTGCACTAGCCAAGTCACCATGTGGCCTCACGCCATCCATTACTGAACCCCCGCGGCCATTCACAGCCTGCCGGACCACCCAGCCAGTCGGGCTGCCCAACATGGGCTGGGCCGGACCCATTGGGTTAGGCTAGGTCTACCCGAACTAGGGTGGACAAGGCTAGGTCGGTCCGCGTCAGTCCGAACGGGTCAGACCGGACCCATGCCCACTATAAACTCTTTACATTCTTTTGGTCATAACTTTGGCACTGGACGCCTGTTTGATGAACCGTCAGTGGAGCTAGAAATATTGGACCAAGAAGATCCCTTTGAGTAGACCCCACTAATGTTATGGGTAAAGTTGAGGTATGGTCAGGTTGGATCGAGCAAGAATCCAACCGGTCCCCCGGTACTAAAAGGCCAATAACTCACAAACCGGGCGTCCAATTGACGCAATGTCTATTGCTTTGAGACTCATTTGACATGGAATACCATTGAGATACTTCCATGTGGGACTTCGTGGCAGTTGGAGTATCGAACGGGAGCCCATGGAGAAGATCCTCTTGGAGACGAGCGAGCATAGTGTGAGAACCGAGTAGCTGTCTGAGACTTGATGACTGCTGACCTTTTCGAATCGGATTGACTTGACAGGCCTAGTGTGGAGTACCTTTGTATGAAACAGAAAACCGATAGTGGGGAGTGCCTCTATGTGATGCGCCAACCCCATGATACTTGACAGGAGGGGTACCTCAGCAGGCCACGGTGGGGAGCACCTCTATGTGACGTGGCAGACCCACAATACTCGACAGGAGTAGTATCTCAGCAAGTCACGAGGGGGAGTGACTCTATGTGACGCGACAGAACCATGGTGGGGATCACCTCTATGTGATGTGGAAGACCCATAGTACTCGACAGGAGGAGTACCTCAACAGTCCAAGATTAGTGGGTAGCGCCTTTGTGTGATGTGGCAGGCCCACTATACTCGATAGAAGAGGGTTTCTCTAGAAGTTGATGTGTTCGATGATGTGACTGGAGATGTTACTTGTTACTACCCCTAGAATAAATCATGGCGTGAGTTGAGTCATTATCTCTGTGTTTTCCTCATGTTTGAGATGGATTACTTGATAACTTAGGTATATGTATGGGCACATACCTAAGTAGGGTTATCTGTTGATTTCATAATTTTTGGTTTATACTTCATGGATTTGTGGGACCATGAGGGTCTCGAGGTCCCTACTGAGTATCGTTATACTCACCCCCACACGGGCTTTGCCCGCACCTTGTTGTGTTGGATATAGAGGGCAGACAATGCTGACTCAGGCTCAGAGTACCAAGAATGGACGGTACCCAGAGGTGGACAATACGGAGTGTCGGTACGCAGAGGAGACGGGAGGATGTGGAGTACAGAAAAGGTGATCTATACCTATCCTTCAGGTAGGAACCTCAGAGGATGATCCCGTAGCTGTCTTTTCTATTTTTTCAGTTAGTTTTTATTTCAGTTGTACTTGTACCTTTACTGTTGGGCTTGTATTCTTCCCCCTTTACTTTCAACACTATTTTGGTTATATAGTTTTCTTAGGTTCATATCTTATTGTGTGATTGGTTATGTGAGGTTACAGGTTATAAAAGAAAATTCCTTCCTAGTTTAGGGAAAATGCCTTTTGGTGCTTGTCGCCAGCCCCTAGCCTATGGATGGCGGGCCTGGGGTAGTCACGACCCAGGCCCCGGGGGACGGGTCGTGATATAATAAATATGTAAAATGAATTTTATATATTATATTGACATCTTATTAATATAATTAAATATTTGGCTCTAATTTAACTTTTTATATTAATATTTTTAAAAATCAATGAATTGAATAGTGTCAAAATTGACACTGTTGATTTTTTATCAAAATAATATTTTATTAAATTATTGAAAAATCATAATTTTTAAAAAATATATATATTAACAATTATATAGTCTAAAATTTACTAAGGTATTTATTTATGGTCTAATTTATATCAAATAAGTAAATATGTTACCCTTTTAATATTGAAATATTTAATATCCTAAATAAAATTTAATTGAATAACTACTTGTTAATTAAAATGACAAATTTTAAGTTGACATAAAACTTGTCAAAAGTTTAATTGTTGATTACATTAAAAAAAATATAATATAATCTTAAAAATTGGGACATTTTGTAGTTTTTTTGTATGGGATTTTAATTTATTATAAATTAATATTTTGGGAGATCCCAAAAGTGACCCACACCTCAATTATAAAAGGGCACATTTTCCCACACCTCTTCACTTCTTTTTGCACCGTAATGATTGAAAAAACACAACCCTTTTCCATATAAACTTCCCTAGTTACATTATAGATGTTTTTTTCTTATTCAAAGACTGACTCTAGTGCTCTAAGAAGCGATTTAGAGGAATCATGTCGAAGAAGATCTAACATCCTCTACTAATTCTTTCTAACTTCTTTCTTCTTCTAATTCATATTCACGAGTTGTTTCATTGTAAATTAATTAATATAGTATCAATTATATACTGATATGTTATTATAATAATGAAACAACAATATTCCAGCTTCTTTCCATACTACAATGAACGAAATCACCACGCATGCATACAAATGGCTCACCGTCTACACATCGTGGTGTAATATGTTTTCACCACCACCTTACGTGGATGGGTATAATGATAGAAAAAATAAATATATATGATTATTATAACCTGATATTAATTATGAAATATTATAAACCATCTAATTGAATACCATTCAATAAATATGTTAATGATAACATCACTCGTGCGTACATACAACCTATCGTCTCCACGATGAGATGCAATTCATTATACACGATCTTCATTAAAGAATGATTATATAATTGTAAAGAATGAATAAATAAAGAATATATTATGTTAATATAATTTTTCAATGATATAACTATGACCTATGAAGGATAATCAGAACTTATTCTATGAAACATACATAGAAAAATGATTCCGTTAATACCTGAGTAACATGTAATAATGAAATGTTGTTAACAAACCGATGATAATATGATCATATATGATATCATAAAAATTACTATGATTTTGAAATAAGTCAATTAAATTATTCAAATCATTATACAGGAGGTCTGGATACATACAAAGGGAATCACACCTAAAGTAAGGGTTAATTTTTCAATCTCATTATTATCCAAGATTGTTTATCTATAAGTATTTACTAGGGTATACTTATTATCCACATACATGTTAACTAAACATGTACTACTATTTATATTATTATACAATTTTTTAAAGTAAATTTTACCAATTTTTGAATCTTTACTAAATTGTATGAAATGAATCTTTTGTCATTATTTGATATGAGGTACTTTTTTACTTTTCCAACAAAAGTAAGAGTAAAATGTTTTTTTAACTTATACAGAATTAATAGAATTGTACATATTCATAACTCCTTATTTATAAAAAGACTCCCCAACATGATTTAAATTTTAGTTTCAAATAATTTTTTTATTTAAAATTGCATGACATTTTTATAAAAGAAAACGTTTTTCAAGAAGAAAAGATATTTTCATCAAGAATTAATATCAAGTGTTTTATCAAAATTATTTTCCATCTAAGATGACATTATTTATCACATGGAATGATATCACAATATTTCATATGTAGGATCATATTTTCAAATGTCATGTTCTTATGTCTTATGTTTATGATATGATTGATATTTCCCTTGTTTACCTTTACCGAGCATCTGAGCTCACCCTTTCATATGTTTATTTTTCCCTGGTCATGAAGAAGGGTATTAAGTAAGAGATATCAAAAGGGGTTCTAGTTATGGTGAAATAATTGGGAGATAATGAAGATGTCTTATGAACCATTTGTTTATGTTTTCCAGTTTCTAAAGATATTATACCTGTACAGTCCTATCATAGCTTTGTTATATTTTGTAATAATTATTCTTCAACTTTAAAGTAATATAAATGTATGTAAACTATGGGTCATTATATAAAAAATCCATAAACTGCATATTCATTATGTGAAACCCTTAAACATCATGAATTCTCCCTTCTTACAGCCTCTAGAAGTTAAACACATCTAGACCCACTTCATTCCTCCTCTGAGCACCATGAGATTTAAAAACATGAAAACAATAAAATTAGAAAAATATGAACCCTTACATAAACCTTCCAAAATCAAAGGAGGAACCAAATAGAGAAGATAGAGAGAGATTGATAGATAGAGAGAGAGAGAGAGGAAAGAGTTCACCTTTCTATGATGTAGTGAAATGAATATCAATCAACCAAAAAAGGATGATTCAAAGGGGATTCATGATGGTGAAAGTATGTTAGATAAGATAACCAATGACCTCATTAATATATTATTTTATTGGAGAAGAATAAGAGGTAGACCTTGAAATAATGGGTCATCCTTGATTATAAAAGAACCTAAAACACCAATTAGTACCTGATCAATCTATAAAGGGTACTCAGTACCATATTGGCTACAATTTTGGGTTCCACCAGCCACTCAAGGGAACTCTAGGGGCCATTTCCCTTCTTCTAGATCCATAGGGTACCTGGTGGATCCCTCTCAGGTAATCGTTATTAACTTCATAAATGAATGTAGTTCATCACCTGGTCTGACCCCCATTTGAACACCTAATACAACTTGAAAACCCTATAAATATACCAAAATATATTTTAAATTATATGTAAGTCTCTAAATTATTTTTTGAACAAAAATTCTCAAAATACCATACTTTAGAACTCAAAATTAAAATTCCCTATGAAAATAACCAACCCGTAATGATGCATATTATTGCTCTAGGATAAAAATTTCATAAAGTTGGGACACAATATTAATTTTTTGGATTTCATAATCATGATATTACTGTTATAATATTATTATTTTTTATTCCCTCTTTTATTGTGTATTTTGGTGTTTTTATCTGTTGATGATAGATACTAATAGTTGAGATATATTCTATTACATGTTGTTGTATTTATTATTATAATAATTATTTCCAAATATATTTTTGGATTTGGTTAATGAAGACATTTTATATGATCAATGAATCATGTGGGACTCTGTGGTTATAGACGATACATCCTTATTAATTAGGTCTGATGAGACAAGATTAAATGTTTGGTATTATTTATTAGGACCTAAGGGTGTATCTATCATTTATTACAAGTAGGTGGTTACTATCATATGATGGGTAGATCTGGTTTATTATTTTGGGTACATGTGTCTTGTATCCACTCGGACATAAGTATAACTTCTATGCACTTTCATGGGATATGTTTTTTTGGTTAGTGGTTTGCACTTATCATATATTTTACTCTCTAAATATTTTCATGTAACTAAACTTAATTACGAGAACTCATTGTGTTAAGGAGAGTGGTTAAATATTACCAAGTCTTTGGAATCATACACACACTTTAATATATGATTTGTGTTTTGATTTACATGGGTAGAATTTTTGTTTCATTTCATGCACTGGTATCATATTTTAGTTCGATGTATTACTCAGGATGAGCAGTGTGTTAGAGGGTGATGAGTTAGTAAGAGGTAATTGTGGGTTGGGAGAGTGGAAATTGTAATTTTTTATTTATTTCATTTTCACTGCATATGTTTCAAGCCTAAGGAGAAAATAATTTTATTTATTACCAAAACCTATTATACATTCAACTAGTTTTTTATGTCTGATGCATCATATAGTCTATTTATTGCTTTAACTTTCCAGGTTATGGGATACCCTTTTGGTACCCTTTTTCTTATCTATAGGTTTTGGGTATTTCCATTTTAAGGATGGGAATTTAAAAAATTATATATATTCAGGCATTAAACTTGGGATTAATTTTTTTGGGTGATTCTCACCTTGGATTTTTTATTCCCTCACTTCTAGTTGAAAACCTCTGGAATACGAGAAGGTGCACTTAAGGTCATGTGGTTCCACTGACTCAGTCACTGTTTGAGTGGTCTAAGATTGACTATTACACTATTAAAGTATCTATATGAGCTATTCTAGTATTGAGGTATGATGAGAATCATTACATTGTGTAGTATACTGGAAAGATTTTACATAATGCTCAGAGGAATTATACCACTATTGAGAAGGAACTGTTAGTTGTCATATTTTTTAAGGACAAATTTATGTAGTATTTGGTAGGTTAAGGAATTATAATTTTCGTAAAAAATAATACAATAAAATAAATTTTACCTAAAAAAGATATCAATCCTCTGTTAATTAGATGTATTTTGTTATTTTAGGATTTTGACATTCATATTAGTAATAAATAAGGAGTTCAAAACTTGGTATCTAACCATTTTTCTAGGTTTCTTAATTAAGAATATTGTGATTATAATTATATTAAATATACTTTCCTAGGTAAAATTAAAATATCAATTTCAAAAATTCAAGTTCCTTAGTTTTTTAATTTTATCAATTACACAGATTCCAAATTTATTCCTAGTGAGAGTTCATATAACTAAAAGAAGAAGTTTATTTATGACGTTAAATACAACTATTTGGACGATCCATTTCTATTTATAAATTTTTGTGATTTAATTATGATACAATGCATTATAGATTATGGAATAATATATATTCTTGATAATTTACACTCTTCACATTAGGGTGGACACCATATAAGAGTGAGGAAAACAAATAAGGCGATATAATATGGATTCATTTAGAATATGTTTGTTACTGATTTTAGGATATTTTTGGTGGGTTGTGAGGAGTTCCAAATATTAGGCAATGTGAGTGGGAGGTAAGAAATTCCTATAAAATGAATTATATAGATTGACATAATTTATATTTTAGGATTAGATTAAATGAGACCACTCCCACACTCATATGGAAATGATTATGTTTTAGTGGTTGGTGGTTATGTCTCAAAATGGGTTTAGGTAGTGGAACTCCTTATTAACCAAGAATATGGTGTTGGAAAATTAATTAATAATAACATTTTATTTATATTTGAGATGCTAAATAATTTAAATAATAATAATTTATCACATTTCAAAAAATGAAAGTCTAAATTCATGATGATGAGTTATGCAAGTGTGTATAAAAATAGAACCACTTATCATGTGACAACCAGGGATGCAATATTACCATAATTACATGACTTATAAAATAAATTGTATTACATACATTCCCACAACCCTTTAGTTTTATAGATTTAAATAATTATGAGAATTAATAAACTAAAAAATAAAATTACTTTCTCATCAAATGGATATTTTTTCACTATATAAGAAACTAATTAATCCATAATATTTATTGAACATCTCCCAAAACTTCTCCACACTATATATTTTGTTCTAAAAATTTCAGTTGTAATAAATTTATTCATAAGAAATAGAAATAGAAACTTAATAATGGTGATATAAAATGATCATTAAGGAAAAATGTATATTAGAAGCTCTCAAAGAATAAACAAGGAATTAATAATATGTTAGAAATAAATATAGATCAAATAATATCATATAACTAGTCACATGATCTTGAAATAAATCCTTGGATGACATAATAGTATAAATAATCACATGGATAACAATAACTAAATTTATAATGATGGAATTTATAATGAAATACATATTAATATTTACCTTTAAGGCCTCAACCAAGACATTTTTGACACACACATGTCATTGTAGTGTCAAATTTTTATTATTTTATATCATCTTATATATTCATAAGTCATAGTGTTTTTGGGGCTTGATATTTGGAGTTTTAGAGGTTTTTTAGGAATTTAAATGTAACATCCATACACTTTCATTTAGGTGAAATCATGGGTTTATCCTAATAATCTTGTTTCTCATGTTGATTATTGGTTTTTTCTACTTGCTTGATCCTTTTAAGGGATTGGGAGTGTGTTTTTTTGTTTGTGAGATTGGGAGATGTCCTAGGAGGATAGATTGAGAGTGCATATAGACCTATAGTAGGAAAAAATATAGGTAATCCACCGACTATCTAGAGATAAGAACCAACTAGTTGATATATGGATAGTAGTAGGTGATTCTTATAGGAATCCCACTGAACATCCTATGGGATGTCTGGTGGTGTATATGTTTTATCTATAACCACTATCCAGCTAGTGGAAGTCCACCAACTAGATGGTTGTGTTCTTAGTGGCCCTATTAGTCTTCTAGGTTCCACTAACTAGCTAGTAGTAGCCAGTGGTGAGCCAGGGATGTCTATATAGGTGAGTAACACTAGGGAAGTATTTTAATAGTTTCTCCCTTAATCTTCATTTTAATTATAAACACCCTCACTTGACCCTAATTTGACTGCATACTCTCTTTAGTTGAACTTTCTCCTTGAAACCTTGAATCATTATAGATTGAAGTGTTGATTGATTCATAAAATCACTCCCTATATGTGCATCTAATTACTATTTATGAATTACCTTATCTCTCATAATTCCTTATTTTTTAGTGATGTGAAATATTGGGATATTTTTTGAATCATGTTTTGATTTAGGAATTGTATTTATGGGATTCCCTCATGAAATTATTATATCCCTTCACCTATCCAAATGTGGATTTTTTGTTGGTAATTGATGATACAGTGATTGAGGTAAATGGTTTCATAAGTAAAATCATATTAATTGAAATAATTATTTATTGATTGATTTGAAATTAATTTCCTATTGATTTACAAAACATGATTTGATCCTTTTGATATATTTTTTAAATAGAATGGTGTTTTGTGATAAAATATATTTGAAAATGTATATTGAAATAAAGAATTGATTTTATGAAATTGATCTGGAATTGAAATAGATGATTTGAAAGATTAATTTGATGATAATTTTTTAGAAAATAAAGAATGACATGTTCTATGAAATAAATTGTTTTTAAATTCATGAGTTTTGACGAACACAATTCAATCTTGGTTTTTAAAATGAAATGTAATGTTTGAAAACTTGATTTGGGATTCTTGAATGAGGATTCAGAAATTTATTTTAGATGAATAATTTTCCCCTTGATTGATTTACTTGAAGAACATGGGAGCCTGGGTAGTCAGGAAGGTAGTATATGAAAATAATTATTGGTGTTTATTATCTTTACTTTGTAATGGAACAATGATGAAAAGGATACTAAACTATGTTTATGAAATGGTGTTAATTAATTGGGGTAGACTCTTATTACCCATAGGCTTAATATCTTGAGATGTGTTCCCACTTGGAACCCTATTTCATTGATATACGTGAGCATCCTTGATCCTTGAACTAACTAACCTTGAAATTTATAACCATGGTTATGTGATAGAAAATGATTTATACATTCCAGTGTTAATGAAATGATTTACTCATATCTATTTGATTGAGGTGTTGATTAATGTCTGTTTTGTTATAAATTATTATTTGTACCTAAATTACAATTTATATTAAAATGATATGAGTAGTGTGTTTTATTGTGAATTGTGAAAGATTTATATGCCATGTTTTATTTAAAATTGATCATATATGGTTTATTTGATATGAAATTATTATGAAATATATTTTTGGGATTCTACCGAGCTATTGTTTCTCACAACCAAAATTTTCTTTTGGGTGTTTTTAGAATTTTTTTCTGGGACTAGGGAAATAAAAACCACCACTTGGAGGTGGTGGGTGTTCCTGATAGTGGGACCTTGGTTGTTGGTGGCGATAGATGGAGTATGCGATCCATATAGTACAATTATATCTTGTTCATTGTGATGTTTTGTTTTAATATCACTTTTTTGACTTTGTACTTGTCAACCATTTCATACTTTACTCTTGATGACTATTTAGAATACAATTTTTTATGAATTATTTTCACTTTTTTTTATTTTCAAACTATTCATATGGAGAAATCATTCCCTCTTGATTATTTTTATGCCCATTAGCTATTCTAATCCCCATTGATATCAGGAATCCCAAGAAATCCATTTTAGGGATGAATTGTGTATCAGTTTAATATGTTATTTGGGATGGTTTGTGAAAAAATTAGTATCAGAGCTTTTCAAGTCACTTATTAGATGTCAGTATTCATTTTAGGATTCTTGGTTGATTAGAGATAGGATTTCCATGAATTACTAGGTAGTTTACGAGTGAGTGTCAAGCTAGATCTGATCGTGTATAACCTTAAGTTGCCTTTGGTGGTTGGTAGAAATTCTCATTGAGAGTTATTTGCTCTAATTATAGACATTTAAAAAAATTTTATATTTGATTTTTATTCCAATGTTTAATTTCGATTGATAGATTTAATGTTATTGAGTTTTTTGACTGATGTTTCTTTATAATATGTTATTGTTTGTAGTATCATGCCCCTAAGAATACATTTAAATAGGATTCATGAGGTAGATTATAATGAACCACAACAAGAGAACCCTCTAGTTGACTAAAACCTCATAGAGGTAGTAGTGTTCATGGTACCACCTCTAGTCCAAAGAGAGACATTTATTATAATTTTGGTTAGAGTGGTGCAACCTTAGAGGTGTAATAGAAGAGATCGATCCCAAGAGATTCTACATAAAAAACCATACTTCATGGAAAAATCATCCTCAGGTGGTAGAGGATTGGTTGGGAAAGGTTTAATGAATTTTTGAGTTCTTGGTGATACCAGATTCTATTAAGGTGAAATGATCCAACATTATGATTGTGGGTCCTAGAAAGAGATGGTGCGATGTTATGGTTCCAGAAAATAAGAATGAGTTATTGGGGTAAAAATAATTCAAAACCCCTTTCTCATAAAAAATAAATCTAGAGTCAATGGTGTTGATTATGTTCATGAAGTTCCTCAACCATCATCAAGGTGATTTTATATTGACTCAATATTCTTATAATTTTTCTAAACTTGGTTAGTTTCCACCTGAGGTTGTTTTGAATGAAATGATAAAGTCCAAGAGGTTTTAGATGGGTATTAAATCAAATATTTGGTCTTCAGTATTTATGCTGAAGCTTAACTCATATATATTTTTTATTTTGGATAGGTAAATGATTGTAAAAATTGACATGGATAGTAATTTAGGGTTTATTGGAGATCATACTACTCCTAGAGAAAGAATTAGTGGTTCTTTTAAAGGGAAGAGAATGTAGAATAATTCTTACAGTGGAAATATTAGTGGTGGCCCTTATTAGAAGGATTACTCCAAAACTTCTTTAGTATCTTCTGAAATCCCACTGAATTGTTTCTAATGTGGGAAGGCTGGGAATTCAAAGAATTCTTTCACTGAGGCACCAATTTTTTAGCTCTTATAGTAATTCATAAAACTTGTATTGTTTTTTCCATGTTCTTTGTACTTCATGTAGTCATGTGGGATTTTAGTACTAAGAGGATATATGAAATAGTATGATGCTTCAAGAACAAAGGGGTTCTAGGCATAGGAATCAGTAATGAAGTTTCTTCACAAAGTAGATGATTCTCTTGGGGTAACTGATCCATGAACTATGATAGAGAGAGGTTCCATTATTATTACTTCATCTTTAGTGAATTCCTTAATTGATACTTGTTCCTCTCTTTATTTTTTATAAATCTAGATTATGAATATATTAAATGTTCCTATAGAGATCATTCATTATGTGATAGAAATTGAAATACCTCTTGGGAAAAAAGATAGATTTGGGTTTCAAATGTCCCTCTAGTACTTTATTTTTTTCAAAAATCAATATCAGCATGATTTTTTTGTTCTTGATATAAAATCACTAAACTTCATTCTTGAAATAGATAGGTTGGATTCTCATAAATCTTGGTTTTACTGTTATATTCTTTGTGTGTCCTTTACTACTCCAAATGGAGAGTGCTGTGATTTTTAGGGATAATGGGACCAAAGTTATAGCTGAGTCGTACATCCTATTCTAGAGTTGGGTAGGTTGTTATCATTAGGTGTTGTTGAAGTGAAAAATCTAGCTTCTTATATTTAATCCCATTTAGTATATTTTGTATTTAAAAAAGTGTTTCCATCATACTTTTTTAGTCTACCACTAGACTGGGATGTAGTTTTATCTATCTACATGGTGTTGGGTACCTATCCAATACCGTTCCTTCATACTATATGAAAATAGAATAAATAAATGAGCTAAAGGACCAGTTGGATGACTATATGTCCAAAGGATTCATTCGACCATGTGTATCACCTTCGACTGTGCTAGTGATATTTTCCAAGAAGGATGATGTAACCCTTCACTTTTGTGTTGATTATTGGAAGATCTATCGGGTTTTGATCAATAATAATTATTTGTTTACCCATATTGATTATTTTTATGATCAGATGAAAGGGGTAAAATGGTTCTCTAAAATTGATTATAGGTTTGGTTACCACTATGCCAGGAATAGAGTATAATATCCTAAAGAATTATTTTAGGAGAAAGTATATCCACTATGAGTATCTTCTTATTACATTTGTTATGTCCAATTATCATGTTGTTTTTATAGAAATAATGAATAATATTTTCAACGAGTATCTTTACTCTTTCATTATGGTACTCGTGGATAATATCTTGGATTAATCTAAAACTAAGGAGGATCATATGATTCATTTAAGAGTAGAATTTTTTTTATATCTTGTTAAATTGCTAAATTTATTCTAATATATCAATGTAAAAATAATGAATTTAAGAAGTAATGTTCTTGGGGATAATAGTCTCATAAAATGGAATCTCAGTTGATCCTTTGAAGGTGAAATATATTATGTCATGGGAGGAACCATGAAACGTATTTGTTATTCATAGATTTATTTGTAGGGTATTATAACTACTCTGTGAAATATTTATCTATGAAAAATTCTCCACTGATCGTCCTAACTCATAAGGGAGTGAAGTTCATTTGGGATTCAAAATTTTAGACATTATTAGAAGGGTTGAAATTACATTTTACTTCAGCTCTATTGTTGACTCTATTAGAGTCTGGGTAGGTTTATTCCATCATTTTTTATTCCTTAATTTTGGGTATGAGAAGTGTTCTCATGCATGGTGATCATGTGGTGACTTTTGGTTCTCATTAGGTTTGACCTAATGAAAATAAATATTTCACACACAACATAGAAATAAACTTTTTTTGAACACTCTCAAGAGTTGAAAACACCACCTTTTTATATAAAGGTTTATCTTTTACTTTGATCACAAAATCTTGAGTTATATCTTCACACAAACATATTTGAATCTCAGAAAGAAGAGATTGGTGGAGTAACTATAATATTTTTTCATTGAAATCACCTACACCCCTAGGAAGGGGATAATTAGTGATAATGTTTTAATCAAGAAACTACCATACCAAAATATCAAAGAATCATTAGAGGAGTGGAATCTCATGACCCTTTTTGCTCGAATGAAATTGGAAGTCCAAGAGGATGATACTGTGGTTGTTTTGACGTGATTTCTGTTGAAATCATATCTTCTTGAGTTTATTCTCTAGGATAATCATCTTGATGTTTAATTTCAATGTTTGAAGATTTAATTATATGCTAGAGAGACCATATGTGAATGTTCACCATCTCCAAAGGTAATTCTTTACTTTAGAAACTATTATGTCATTCTGTTGCCTACGAGAAAGGTTTTATTTTGGGATTGTCATCATTCCTTGTTGTAATTTCACCCTTGAATGGTGAAGATGTTTTATAATATGAGGAATCAATTATTGAGACTTTTTATAAATAATGATATCACTGAGTTTTTCTATCATTTTTATACATATCAATAGATCAACGAGGAAGATCAAAGGCCTTCGAGTTTACTTCAACCCCTTCATGTGTTGACATGTATGTGGGATGAGATATTAATGGAATATTTTCCTGGGATGTCACATACTCATAAAGGAAATAATTTTATTTGATTAGTGATTGATTGATCAACCAAATTATATTACATTATTTCTATTTGTTATAATACTAATGTTAAGGACATAAAAAAATTATGTGTAATATATTTTCAGATTGTATGGAGTTGTATCTACTATTGTTTCTTATAAGGATCCTCGATCCACTTCTAGGTCTAATAGAGATCTCTAGGAGGTGATGAGAACCTAGGTAAAGATGAGAAAAATATACCATCATTAGATAGATGGTTATATGGAACAAGCTATATAGATTTTCAAAGATGTGATTCTTTCTTGCGTCCATGACTTTAGATGAGTGTAAGATTTCTATTTGGTATCAATTAAGTTTTCCTATAATAATAGCAATCATTCATCCCTTAAAATTTAAAACTTTGAAGTTTTGTATGTATAACCTTGTAAATATCCACTTTATTGGATTAATACTTGTGAATATCTCCTCATGGGACCTAGTGTGGTCTATAAGACGATGATGAAGATCCAGATGATTCATTAGAAGTTGGTGAGGACACATAATAGTTAAAAATCCCACAAGGATAATTTTCAATGTACATTGGAGTTCTCATTTGGTGATAAGGTGTTATTGAGAGTCTCACCATGAATTTGTGATTGAAGAATTAAAAAATAAGGTATGTTTACACTGAGATATGTGGGACCATTTGAGGTTGTTTAGTAGATTGAGATGGTGGCTTACTATTTGATTTTTCCACATCTATTGACTTTGATCCATAACATGTTTCTTATCTAGAATCTCAAAAAATATATTTTAGACCCATATAATTTTTAATTGATAGGACCCCAATATGGAACCTAATATGAACATTAGTAATAATCCAGATCAGATTATTGATTCTCAGATGAATGTTCATTGTGGGAAGTTCATACATTTGGTTCAGAAGCTATGGAAGCATGGTACTGATTCTCATGAGACATGAGAACATGAGACATAGATGAGAGACTATAGAATCATTTTTTTGTGGACCAGTTTTATTTGTGATGATTTATAGTAGAATAAATCATATATGGTGGGATAACTATAACATACCTACACTTTCTTCCAAGTAAAAAATTTGTTTTATCACGCTTCTTTTGATTTTCAGGTCACATTTTAGTTATTTCTAATTTATTGAGCCTTCATATTGGTTGGGAGTGTTTTCTTCTTATTTTTTAGGTTGGGATATGTATTGAGAGGATAGATCAAGAGTGGGAATGGACCTATATATGGTAAATTTACAAGTATCCCATCAGTTAATAGGTAAAATCCACAAACTAGTCGATGGAAGGCTAGTAGTTGGGGATTCCTACAAGAATCCCACCAGCTGGCTGGTGGGATGTAAAATGGCTCAATAAATCCACCTATAACTATCGTCCTACCATTAGTGTCCCTAGTATCCTAGGTTGTTTTCCCAATTCCCATGGCTAGCTGGTGGCCGCCAGTGGATAGATTGTGACACTGATCTAAGAAAGGAATTCTTGGGAAGTATCATAAATATTTACCCCTTAATCCCAATTTTAACTCTAAACACTCCTCCCTCAAACCTAATTCAATGCTTGAAACATTAGAGGATCTCTTGAGGTGAATTTTTCCATTACTAACTTGAACATTCATTAATGAAAGTTCTGTTTAACGTGTTTAATCTCTCACAGAATGTGTGTCCTAGATCTATTGATGAATTCCCTTCTCTCCCATGTTTCTGAGTCTTCCAAAGCTAGGATATATTTGGATATTATTGAATTTGGGTTTTTATTTTTTAATTATGTTTATATGATTCCTACTTCAATTGATCCATTCCCTTCATCTCTCGAATTTTGAATCCCATGATGGTGATTGATTACACCTTGATTGAGGTGGGTGATTTTGTACGCCACTTCCTATCATTTTAAACCATTTTTTCTTATTTTATTTGAAATGGATTTCAAATTGAATTCTAAATCATGACTTGTTAAATTTAAAAAAAATAAAAATGGAATGGTGTGTGTGTGTGATAAAAACAGTATTTCAATATATTTTCAAATAATTTGGTAATTTATAGAAAATGATATTGAATTGAAACGAAGGATTTGACGGATGAATTTGATGATGTGTTTTTTTAAAATAAGGAATTAAATTTTTAATTAGATGAATTATTCTTAATGGAATGAGTTTTGATGAAAATTGTTTGATGTTATTTTTTGAAATGAAATAAAAAGTTTGAAAAATTTATAGGGGATACTTATATGATGATTAGTGAATTGATTTGAGAAAGACAATTTTAACCTTTAATGATTCATGCGAAGCATATAAGAGCCTTGATAGTTAGATGAATAATCATGTAAAATCACACTAATAATGTATTAACTTTACCAATCCATGGAATTATGGTGATCATGATATTATTATATGACGAGGGTAGAGATTTTTTCATTAGGATGGACACCTCTTCCCCCTAGGCCTAGGATATTGAGATGTGTGCATACTTGGATTCATATTTCACTGATATGTGTGATGATTCCAAATCCTTGAAATAACAAAACATAGGACTTATAACCCAGTTCTACTATTGAAAATTAGTTATATATTCCAATTTTTATGAAATTATTTGCTCAGGTTTGGTTTATCGAGGCACCAATTCATGCCTATTTTGATGGAAATGCTTATTTATAACTGTTATTCACTTTCCATTGACACGATTGGAAAATAATGTTTTATTATGAATTTTGAATGATTGTTATGAAATATTTTTTCTTAAATTGATCATATATGGATTATTTGACATGGAATTCTTATGAAATGTCTTGGTGGGATTTTACTAGGTTAGTTTTTTCACACCCTAGTTTTTCCTTTGAGAGTTTTTAGACATTATTTTTCTAGGGAGAGGGAAAGGGAAAGAATCACTTAGATATGGTTGGTTTTCTTGATAGTGGGACCATGGGTGTTGGAGGTGACACGACGAGTATTTTATTCATCTATTATAATGAGATATTAGTTTTTTGATGTTTTGATTTGATATCCATTTTAGGATTCAAACTTTTCTACTTTGGGGTATATTACTCTTGAAGACTATATGGAATACCAAATATTTATGAATTCATTCCATTTATTTTTTCTTTTTGAACTATTATTGTGATAAAATCATTTCTTCTTGATTGTTTTTTATGGATAGCTACTATTCAATAGCCTTTAGGGATCAAGAATTCCATTATAGCTTTGTTAGGGCTGATTTGGGTACTGGTTTAGTGGGTTATCTAGATCTTTTTATTACATTCATAGTTAGACAGAATAGTCAATAGTAACCATTTGAAAACCAAGACAATGGAAATCTCATAAGAAAATGGAGATTTTTATTTTCATTTCATGGATTTTCAAATATTGTAGAGCTTCCCAAGAAACTCTGTGCCATTTTTTTTGTGTAGAGTTAATCCAGCATGGTTGACACAAAGTTTGAAAAATCATATGAACAAGCCCTGTGGTCTTACCAGGTTTTTATTCTTTGTGGTTTTCTTATTTTTCCCTTCCCAGTTAAAGGGGTATTTCCCCTTCTCTTATTCCATATGACTCGACCGACTCCAATGATACCAAGGAGGAGCTCTAACCTTCTCGCATGTTTGATTTTGGACTTTATTCATGTTTTCAAGTGGTTTTCATGGTGGATCTTATATCATACTACTATTTCCACCATTACTCACTCTTTTTTATTAGTTTTGGTTCTTCTTACAAATCATAGTATCACCTTTGGATTATTTATGGTTTAAGGTGGACCCAATATTGGGTATTTAGTTTTCTAGGGTCTATAGATTCTATATCCATCATTGTTTAGGTGCTCATTGTCGAAGGTGACATGTTCTAAATAGTTTCAGATTGGTTTATGCTTATTTTAATTAGATGTTTCTATGAAATTGTTTCATTTTGGAATTTAAATTGTTCTTAGTCTTTTTAAATATCTTTTTAATAAAATTATTATTATATGTCATATACATTTTATATTTCTAAATGATTTATATAATTTTTAGGAGTGGTATATAGATTTTCTCTTTTTAATTTCATGTTTTCATAATTAAAATGGATTTTTTATGTGCCAAATTATTTTTTAAATGGCTATAAGTATTATTCCATTTGTTTGATGGTGTCTGTTGGATTTTAATCCCATTTTGTTTTTAAGGAGTGAAAATGATTTTTTAAATAGAGATTTTATTTTACAATGATGTGTTGACC
The DNA here is from genome assembly GCA_963277665.1 of Viscum album. Taxonomy (NCBI): domain Eukaryota; kingdom Viridiplantae; phylum Streptophyta; class Magnoliopsida; order Santalales; family Viscaceae; genus Viscum; species Viscum album. The sequence goes on along the minus strand of OY728128.1, from coordinate 702,698,363 downwards.
TTAAATTGTTATAAAAGGGGTCCTTTAATGAATTTAAATTTTTTATTTAAATGTTTTTGTTTGTTATTCCCCTTTTGAAAATGTCGTGTGGCTCTCTAAAAGTCTGTTTTAGGGAAATGGAAGGATTTATCCTTTTTTGGGATCTCAAAGAGAAAGTAACATGATTTAAAAGGGTTAATTTGAAATTTAAATGATGTGTGTGGTTTTAGTGTATTTATAATGGAATATTAATGTTAGATTTATGAAAATTGAAAGGAATCAATATATAAAGCCTTGTTTTTATGGAAAAGTCCCTATTGGAACTTTTTAATGAACATTTTATAATGCTTGATAGACCCTCTTTATTTTCCCTAAAGTTATTCACCCCTTCTGTGGTTTGTTTATCACTAGGTAATGTATGTTTCATCCTTTTTAGGGATTGTGATTATTTACTTTATGGATGTATGGTCTGTTTGGGGATGTTATTTTTGAGGGTTATGGTGGTGAAGTAGAGTTATTGGTTATGCCTTGGGTTGATCTTGACTTACATATCCACTTACCTATATATTTCTTTTATTAGTGGTAAATAATGTACAAATTGGGATATCTATATTTATATTACACTATTTTTTCTCATGCTTCTATTAGTACTCTAGTCAATCTAGGAACTAGGGCTAGGAGGGGAGTTTCAAATTGCAATGAGGCTAGCGTGGGCTAATATAATGGATTGTGAATGTTTTAACTCACCATATATCAATAGATGGTCCATAAAATCAAAAAAACATTGATGTATCTCACATTAGTGAACTTAGGTAGAGCCCAAGGAACATCAATTTCTTGATTAGTGGTTTATATAGGGGATATTTATCTTGTTCTTGATTGTATCATCCCGTTTATTTATTTTTTAGGAAACCCTTATCTTCTTCATTATCTATTTTTGGGATTGTTGTTCCTACCTTATGTTTGGTTGACACAGATGTTTGGGTCATTTCCTTTTTAATTTTTTTTCAATGATAGTTAGAAAACTTTATTGGAAAAATGTTTCTTCTATTAGGCTTTTAATGTGATGTTTTTTTTGTATTAGTTTAAAATAATCTTAGGTTGGTGAAATGTGTTCCAAGAAATTGTTTTCATTTTAAGAAAAAATTGATGGTTTTGTAAATAGATTAAGGACATTATATTGGGGTTTCACATATATATATATATATATTTGAAAATCCCACTTTTAAGATTTATTTTAAAATTAGAATTTAAGAATAACCTTATTAAATAAATTTCATAGATTCTATGGGTGGTGACCTATTGGGATGTTTATCATATTCCTATATATTGTAGGTTCTAGGTTTTTAGATGGGCATTGGTTTTTTTCTTAGTTTTAAGGTCAAGTGATATGGGATGTGGTGAGAAACCATAGGTTATATGGAGTGGAATTTTGGAATGAACCTAGTTTTATGTTTTTTTTATCAGTGAATAGAAAAATTTATCCACACATGTAGATCCTTTCAATTGTTTTTATTTATCTAATTATTCCATGTTGTATTATTTTTTTTTTGGATGTTGTTTTTTATTTAACAATTGGGTTAAAATAATTTTATTAGTTAGGTCCAATTTGGAATGACCATTTCATTGGTTATGATTATATGATACTATATGGATGTCCAATGTTAGGATAGATCACGACAGACCTTAAAAAATTTCTAATAATTTAAGGGTGAAATCATTCCAATTGGTGTTTCTTGTGTTTCCCAAATACTTGATTCCAACATGTGGGGATCAAGAATTCCCTTCAGACCTTATGGATAGTCGGGTTGGGTTCTAAGTGGATGGAATAATAGGTTGGATAATTATATATTTATTCATGCCACGAAGGATGTAACCTTAGAATCATTCTTCTCATTAAGGTGGAAAAAAAGATACCATTCTTGCATTGAGTGGATATAAATCAAATACCCAAACAATTATCTCATGAAATAAATGGATGGAGTGAGGGGAAATATATTTATAGGAACTACCCATCACTTCTTTAAGTCCAATAAATTAACTATATAATATATTTTAATATTAATAAAATATATAATCAGTATTCCTTAGGAATCAATAAACATATATTTTGAGATACATACATATGGAACATCAATACTTTCCTAGTCAATAGATGGGATAACACAGTCACAATCCATCAATAGAAAGAAGGTGTGTTGTTAAAGAAGAAATATCCAAATTTTACCATAAGTAATTTCAAAATACATTGACATTGATAAACATTACCTTCATAATAAAAACACTTTGAATAGTGTCACAAATTAAATTCATTGGAAGAAAAAATCAAGCTAATTACTGAGGAATATTTGGAAAGACAACGGTAGTGATATATCATTACACATATAGATATTTGATAAAAATATTTTTAAAGAAGTAAATTTTAGTAAAATGACCTTAATTAATTATTATAGGAATAGATAAGTAAATTAGTAAAAGAATTTAATGAATACAGTCAAGGAAGAGAAGCATTCCTAGATGAAAAGAAGAGGTAGGGTCGGTTTCCATACAATGTGTAAATAATGAGTATAAGGGGAAAGTTAAATAGTGATAAGACATATATAATTAAAAAATAACTAGGGGAGAAAATTTTAGGGTTTTTATAAATAAATATCAATCAAGTTCCCTATATGGATTATCTTTCAATGTCAATCCGGATTTTAAAATCGAGATTGGTGAAAAACCATTTTGACTTTGGTAAAATTTTAATAAAAAACCTATAAGAGTGAGAGGTTGATATTAAAAATAAAATATCCTTAATGAAATATAATTCATAATATAATATAAAAAATAGGTAGTATACATAACATTTAAATAAAATAATATTTATAGGACAAAATATGTGTCACCGAAAGGAATTTGAGATGAAAACTATTATGGTAATGGTAATATAAGAATCAAGAGAACATAAGAGGGTTACCATGGAATGTATATTAAAATATAATGAAATTAAAGATATTAATTATATTTTATGGAAATTTGGTCAATTAATACACCATATAAAATAAATGATGGTGTGTAATATAAAACATGTCTTATGGGATTAAAAATAGATACAAATACCATTACCCTGTATCCATTCTTACATGATAACTACTCTAACATAATATATAATGAAAATGAATATAATAATACATCATTTAAGAAAATTATTCAAATATATTACCCATTTATAAACATCATTTATAAGAATTTATTACAAATATATTATTCAATTATAGTTTATTTTCATCATCGGGTGTTAAAACTTTTGATTGTTTATTTCATAAAATTACCATAATGATGAGGTTTATTATTAATTATTCATTCGAAGTCTATAATTATCAAATCATTGAATATCTAATAATAATTTTTTTTCAAGTGATTCCTTTTGTCCCGTTTTCATTAGGTGAAAGACATGGATATAATTTTGTGAAAATGGAAATCACAACGAACTAGTTTCAGTGGGTTTAATGAATGAAAGGGGATGTATCAATAAATATGGTAAATATAAAAAAAATAGAGTATTAAAATCATATTAAATTCAAAATTATTATGTGATATTATCATTATATAATATTCCATAATCATTCATTATATAAACATTATAACATCATTCATTAGTTAAAATATTATTATTTACTACGACAATTATCATCTAGACATTGGATTGGTGGGTATGAATAATACAAAATAAATTATGAAAAATTTATGGTTTACACATTTATAAATTGAATTAATTAGTTATCAACTAATTTAAAATTAAAATAAAAAACATTTGAATGTAAAAGAGATGTTTTTTTTCTGAAAAACAATTTTCATGCGCCAATGTGTCTTTATCATAATAAATTAAATAAATAAATATTGATGAATTATTTTAATAAAATTTATATGTTATTTTTTAATAAAATGTTTTAATATTTTTAAAATTATTTTTCTAGGCATGGGATAAAAACTAATCGTGTTTTATGCCTAAAATGCATTTTTTCTAAAAAATGGTTTTCATCGCGTTTTGTATACTTATTTTAAAAAAACATTTCTCCCATATTTATGAATTGAATGATAACAAATGGATCCCATATTTGGAATCATGAGATTTAAGTTTGTAAAATAGTTCCCTTATATTTTTGGTTATTATGAATTGTAACATAGGTGAGTTCTTGACACCTCAATAAGGGTAAAATAAGTAAAAAAGGTTTAAAATTTTGGGCTAAGAATTTATGATTTACCTAATACTTTCCATTATCCTATTTGATGAGTAAAAAAAATACTTCTCACAAAATTATAAAAAATATAGCCACTTGATGACATTTTTATTTGATTATGACCCTGATAATATTTTAAGAATATGATAAATACAAAATGTCACTATCTTGACATTAATAAATCTAATATTTTTATTATAAGGATAAAATTATGATAAGTTTAATTATAAATATTTAATTGAAATATTAATTAATTTTATTTATCATGGTAATTTATTTATTATTTTTATAATTTTAATAATTACCTTAAATTCTCACGTAATGCCAACACAAAATTTCTTCAATTAATTAAAAACAATAAATGAATTTAAAAATATAAAATTTTAAAAAAATTCTATGAATTATTGTGTTCCATTAATTTATAGATAAATATAAAACATTAGAAAATTTTTAATGGTTTTATTTATAATTATTTTGATGTAATCTTATCTTTAAGTATAAATTAATTGAATAGTGTCAAAAATGAAATTAATGATATTTTATGTTAAATAATATTTTAGGAAATTATTTAAGAAATATAAAAATATTTAAAGAGGATAAGTAGGATGAGGAATATGTGGAAATTTCATCCCTTTTCAATTTATGATCTAATTTCTACCTATAAGTAAATTTATAACACTTTAATATTTAAAAAGTCATTACCACACTTAAGATTAAAATTGGTTAATCAAGGGGTTAAACAAAAATATATGGTTTAAAATGACACCAAAACCTATATAAATTTTATTGGATTATTATATTTTGACCTTATAATATTTTTATTTGAATATATGGAGACTTAAAATAATTTTTACAGATAATGACTTAATTATATTTTAATATTTTGAGTAATTCCAAGTGTGTCATTTCCCTCCCTTATAAAAGGATTCCCCTTATATCCTTAAATTTTACCAGTTTGATCCATATAACTTGATCAAAAATTGAAAAATTAACTTATAAAACTCTATATAAATAAATTATAGGTTCTGATCTTCTTGAAATACTATTCCTTGTGTCCATAAGACAGGATATAAAGGAGGTCTCCTCAAGAAGAGGTAATCACCTTACCCAACCTATTTCAATTTATTTCTTCATATACCTCTTATATATATATGGTATTAATCATAAAATAACAACTTAGGTATCATAAATATACTTAAATATTATTATGATTATGAAACAAAAAATATTCACCCTATGTTCTATCAAATGGGAAGTGAAAGTATTGCTCGTACGTACATGTTGACTACCACTTCCACACAATGATATAATTAATTTCTCATCACCATCCTTAATTGATGAGTATTATTATGATTTTATTATTTTTTAATGTTATTAATGAAATTATTATTATTATATAATTATAATACAATATATACTCTCTTACTTTCCAATCTTTTGGAATATGACAACATAGATCATGAATACATGTGGACTACCACCTCCACGAAGCGATGTGATTCACTTTTCATTTTTTATTTACATGGATGATAACAAGGATATATTTAATGATTATATATGATATATATGATAAAATAATTAATTTTAAAGGTAAATTATTATTTACATCAATTTGGTTTCATCTTTCAAAAAGTGAAAACAATGTTCACGCGTATGTGTGACCTATTCTCTCTATGAATGATTTAATTCATTTTTCAATATATAAATTTTATGGATGATTATAAATATTTATATAATTAATAAATATTAAATTTATATCATAATCCAGAGTTCATAGATGATGGAAACATGATAAAAGTATAATTATCCAAACTTCCAAACATAAATTCTTATGAAAAATGAAATGATTAACAACAAAAATGAAAATTTTAATAAGTAATTAATAATAAATTCGTGATTAAATTTTATAATTGGATCACATATGATATTATAAGTTTTTATATTAAGCCTTTTTATAATTATAATAAATTTAATTTTTTTATATTGGAGGTTAGGGTGCCTTCGAAGCAAGTAAAACTTGAGATTATAGATTTATGTTAGAATCTTATTTTTTATTAAGATTGTTTATGATCAAGTTTATAAGGATGAAATTAAATGACCAATAAATAAATATTATAATTAATTTTATTAATATTGTATTATTTCTTATTATTACATGTTTTCCTTACATTTTACTCTATTTATGCATGTAAGAGACTAAACAAAATATTTCTAAGAAAATATAACTTTATTTCCCCCTTCTGTGGAAAATCCATTTTCTACCACATACATGGTTTCTAAAAAAATTCAAGAATTTTTTCATAATATAATATTATTTTTTAAATTCATTTTGACAATTTTTTTTTTTTTTAAATTAACATTTTTTTCCGAATGAGGAACTTTTGAATTTTTTACCAGAAGTGAGAAATGAATATTTATTTCAATATACAGAACATGAATGTAATTTTACAAACTAATGATAGTTCAAATATTTGAATATTACTTTAAAACTTTCCAAGGTTCTTTTAAAGTAATCATTTTCATTAATATTTGGTAATTTTTTTAGATTTTAAATAAGTGATTTCGTTGTGAAATGAGTATTTTTCTCAAGAAATTTTCTTGTGATATTACTGAAAAAAATTCATATATGATGACATTGTTTTATTTTACCTAGGATTTACTAATGATTTGATCAAAGTATACTATCTTTATTCTTTCTATGGATGGTTTATGGTTATGATTTTAAAATATCAGTGAAAACCATTTTCTTTTCCATGTTTTATGTTATAATGAATGTTTTATGATCTTATGGAATACATATGAATGAATTTAAGATTATGTGATGTGTGGTTCGGAAATTATATAGACCTACAATACATTGAGTAAAGATAAATTTTCTTTTAGATCAATGAGTACATGGGGGTTATCCCAAGCCTGAAAAAAGTGGTCACATGGGTGGTTGTTCCAGCTCAAAATAGGGTACACGAGAGGTTATCCCCATCCTGAAGTAGGTATATAGGTGGTTATCTCAAGACTAACATGTTATGAATGAATTTTTAGTAGAATTGATATAATATTCATATTATAATGATAATTAAACACTTATACCACAAAGTTATAATATTATTATGTGCTAATTTTATGTTCTCATTGTTCTTATTCTTTGATTCCTGTATGATTCAGGTCTTATGAATTTCAATGGATTATATCCTTAATCATGTTCATGATCTAATAATTTCTAGGTATAATTTTAAAGGTTTAATCTCAAGTTTTCATACCACTTTTTCTCATGTTATGTTAAAATTATCATTGATATCTCCCTTGTTTACCCTTACTGTGCATCTGAGATAACCCTTTATTATGTTCTTCCCAAGCATATGAAGAAAATTTTTAAGTATGATGTGTATAATAAGGGTTATAGATATAAATAACTAAGTGGGAGTCATTTTAGATATTTTTGGAACTAATTGTTTATATATCTAAGTTTCCAAAGACACTAAATATTTACAGTTATGGCATGGATCATAGTGTTTTTATTGAAAAATAATATAATAAGATGTGATATTTATGTATAAATTTTATGGTTCACTATAATTGGTATCAAAATAAGGTTTATTTACCTTTATAAAATAGAATTATAAAAAAAAATATTGTAAACACTAAGGATAATCCTATGTGTAGGAGAACATCCTAAGTTATAGAAAATAAAGACACATTGTTTTCCTAGAAAAACATCCTTGTCAAGATAATAAAACTGGACATGGAATTGGAACAAAATAATATATGGGTAATAAACCTAAAAATAGTTAGTCATGTATATATCAACTATCATTCAAGTGTATTGTGAGTGTTCTCTTACTGTACACCTGGTTTGAAACTGCATGGGGGATATTCTGGTGATAATTCACATTTACTTTATAAACTACTATGAAGGATTTGAATAGATTATGATCATGGATGACCTAGGTTAAACCAAAAATTTCATATATTGAAAATAAAGTTTCATGATTTAGATATAATATAAATTTATTTTCATGATTATGTGGTTTCTCACTAAGATTATTTTTCTCACACTATGTTTTTTGGTTTTAGTCAATGGATGTAACCCAGTGGAACGATTTTAATTCTTAATGTGATAGTGAATTAAAAGTTTTAACTCATTATTAGCCAAATGTAATGGGATATGGAATTAAAAATCTCATTTATATTCTTATGAATCTTTCATAAGACATAAATCATGATAGTTTTCCAAACAAGAAAAGGAGGGAATGATGTTATTTTGAGTCCTTCATGAGGAAACATCCACCTTCTTTTAGTGAATAATCTGATCCACCAGTTATTAATAAATTTATCAGTTCAATTAAAAAATATTTTCCACTAACCAATGTCCTATGAATGAAAAATCCATTTTCGTATTCAATAATTTGGAAGAAAATGTAGATAAATAGTGGACTATCCTCAAGAACATGAGGAAACATGAAGAAATTAACTCTATAGAGTGGAATGAGAACAAAAGTTTAATTTCCAATAAGTTATTTTCTTGTACTATTCATATAAAAATAGAGATTTAATTCCTTGGGATTAGGTATAAGGATGATTAATCAGTTAGTGTGTATAAGGTAAATTTTACATGACATGCAAGGTATGCTTTTGGTATTATCATTGAACTAAAAAGTAAGATTAATCAATACTTAAATATATTATAACCAAGTATTAAATAGTTATTATTTATAAAGGACTATAGTAGTTATAATTAAATCATTTATTTTTCTACCAATATATAAATGGATATTTGAATTAACCATCAATATCATGCTTTTGATAAGAAAAGAAAGATAGAATTCAAAGGAAATTATAATAATAAAAACCATAGTGGATAGAAGGTGATCCTTCCATTATGATTAATTCATGGAAGGATAAATAGAGGAATTTTTTTTAAGGGGAATAGAAAATTATTTAAGTATGGAAAATAAGTTCATCAAGAAATCAAATGTGTAAGTGATGGGAAGAAGTTATCCAATGTTGGAGGAAAATAACCACATAATGCATCACCCACTCTCTATTGTTTCAAATGAAAGAAGTATAAGAATTATTCTAACCAGTTATCAAACTCGAAGGTTAATGATGATAAGAGACATAAAAAACCTCTTAATTCTATAGAAAAAGTAAAATATCATGTGATCACTATTACTGATGAGGTGTATAAAAATGTTGTGGTGAAAGGGACATTTAACATCCAATCTAGAACTGTTGATGTACTATTTTAATTTGGATCTAACCCTAATTTATATTTGAATAATTTTCTATGGGAATTAAAATACCACCTCAATGGTTAATTGTTTAATTAGTTGTAAAAACCCCTAATGGTATGATGATCGTATTTCAAGTCTGTAATTTTTCTTTTGTTAAATATGATGGGAATGTGCTTCCTACAAATCTCTTCATCCCCCCTTAAGATTAATTTGATGCTATCTTATGCATGTATTGGATATATTTAACTAGATAACACATCAATTTCAAAGTAAGGAAAGTCATGTTTGATATATTTAACCAACCTATGATGAAGGAACTAAGATGCAACCTCTTACTGAATGATATGTTGATGTGTTATGCCTCCCGCTAATTGAAGGTTCATGAGAAAAATTACCCATCTCATGATTTGGAGTTAGATTTAGTTATTTTTTCGTTAAATATATGGAGTAATTATATTAATAGAGATGGGTTTGTTATATATACTGATCCTAAAAGTTTAAAGAATATATTTTCTCAAATGGAGATTAATATATTCCATATAAGATGGTTGGAGTGTATTAATGATTATGATTACTCAATATATTACCACCTAGGGAAAGAAAAAAAGATAGATGATGCTTTGAGTTGAAAGGGTAATGATAGATTTTATATAATGTGGATAATAAAATCTAATATTTCTATATTTTTGAAGGATGAATCTAGAAATCACAAAGGATGGGGAAAATATTATCTTTCTCAAATGAGTGTTCAATCATCTATCCATGTGAGGATTGAAGAGGCACAAAAGGAATATGTGGAACTATAGAAGAAGGTGAAAAATGTTACTGAGTTGAACATTGGTTGTGATGGAATGATAAGGTTTAGGAACTATGTATGTGTTCTAACCATACCTGATTTGATGGAGATGTTGGATGAGTCTCGTAGTTCATCATTATCTAATCATCCTGGATGCATGAAAATGTATAGAGCTCTAAATGGGTATTTTTGGTGGGAAAACATGAAGAGAGATATTATAGAGTATATATCATGGTTCTTGGTAAACAACAAGTTAATGATGAGAGATAGAAGTTGAAGGGGATGTTATAACCATTTCCCATACAAGAATGAAAATGGGAAATAATCACCCTATATTTTTTCATCAGACTCTCCAAAATGTTTAAATGAAAGAATGTTACTTGGATTATAGTCAATATCCTTATGAATTCATCACACTTAATTACTATCATATAATATTTATTAGTTGAATATATTGACAGAATATACAATACAAAAGTTATATGGTTTCCTGGACTACTATATTAAATTATATATGACTAGGATCCAATGATTACCTCATAGTTCAATAGAATTATTTAGAAGCCTCTAGATAGAGAGTGAGGTTTTAGTAATGATTATCATCCTAAAGTAGATGGTCTATAAATACCCGAGTCTAACATACATGGATATTACAACATTTTCAATTAATATTCAGTACATTACAATAATACATGCCTAAGGACCATATTAGTTTAGTGTATTTGGAATCATGGAAACAAAAACTTTTATCCTATAGAAAGATCTTCAACGACTACCATAAACATCTCAACCTTTAGTAATTCTACCTAAAACCTTTCTTCATAACATGGGGAAAGGAAACATAAGAACATGTGAGATCAGAAGCCGAGTAAGGGTAAATAAAGGAAATGTGTAATCATAACATGAACAAAGGGTAAAGAACTTGAGCATAAAATTTAAAGATTATAACCTTCATATTAGAGATCATAATAAATATTTTAAATTCATAAGACATGGATCATAATATAATTAAGAGCATAAGTCATAGAAGAACAACATAGTAATAAAACATGGAATTGTGGCAAACACATAATTATATAATATGATTTCCATAGTATCCATGGAATCACTACCATGACCTTATTAGTAGTATGGGTTCACTCCCTATACCATCTTGGTAGTCATGGTTCACTCCCATGGACACAATGGTTGCATGAGTTCACTCCTCATACCATCTTGGTAGACGTGGTTCACTCCCATGACCATCTTAGTAGTCATGGTTCATCCCCAAGACCATCATAGTTTATCTCATGAGATATAAATCTTTACCTAATGCATTGGAGGGAGAAATAGGTCTCACCCACCTCATAATTAAATCACACATACATGTGCCACCAGATCATAAATAATCATATCATAACCCATGATATGAAATGGGTATTATAAATATGTAATCATATCATAACCTAAGGAAAAGATAGGTTTTATAGTCATTTCATCAAAAGCATAACCTATGAACGAGAAATGAATTTCATAAACATATAACCCATGAAATTGAAAAATATTTCATAAACATATAACCCGTGAAAGAGAATCAAATTTCATAAAAATATCACATTTGAAATAAAAATAGATTTCATAAACACATTACCTGTGAAAGAGAAATAGGTTTCAGAAATAACATAACATTAAGAATAACCAATTCATTAAAATAATATTAATGAAACCTTAAGATCATTTCCTATAATTTCACGAGTAACATAAATATATGTCATCTTAGATGGAAACTAGTTTTGAAATATCTTTCAAAAATAATTCTTGAGGAAAATGTCCTTTCTTCTTTAAAAAATGATTTTTAATACATAAACCATTTAAAAATAATTTTCTTATAAAATAACTTGAAAAAATATAAAGAATACCTGAAATAATTTTTAAATCATTTTCCAAAGAAAACATATAATATAAGCTTCAAAATATTTTAAAAACATTTTTTTAATTTGTTTTGAAACTTATAAATAAAGCTTGAAATTTTTTTGAAAACCATTTCTTTGAAAATAATTTGAAAACTTATAAAGAAATATTTAAAATGTTCTGAAAACCTTTTAACTTTAATATTTATGAAGGATGATTGAGATTTTTTTTAAACCCATTTATTTGAAAATACTTTGAAAACATATAAATAAGGCTTGAAAATATTTTAAAAACAATTCCTTGAAAATCAATTTAAAAAAAATTCTTAAAAATTAACCATTTATATATGAAAAGGAAGCTTCAATTAAATGAAAATAGGTAAATCCAAACATTACATATAAGGTAAAAAGAACATTCCTTTTGCACAGTAAAAAGGTTTAAAAAATCATTATTCAGAAAGAGACAAGAATATTCCTTTGAAAATATTGGTAAAAGAAAAAATAGGTAAAAATTTCTTTTAAATATTATTGGATGATGATATATTATTCTTTTAAACCCCTTTTAGAAAACATTGTTTTGAAGGAACACAAATTTCTTTCTCAAGAGAAGGTAAAGCTGGGATTTCTTAAAAACACATTCTTAACTATATTATGTACCAAATAGTGGAAGAAATGTCACCAATATATGAATAAATCATTAATAAACATAGGAGAAGAAAATTTCAGGAATGTTATTGAAATATTAATCATACTATTTCATGAAACGAATCATAAACATAAATAATATTGAAAAGCGATGAGATTTTTTTAATAAACTCTTATCACTTGGTAACATGGGATCATATGCTCCATGTAAGAAAATAAAATTACCAGAATCATATAATATCATCAAAATAAGGATATTAATTATATATTATGTAAAATGGAAGTATGTACTCCTAAAAACGAATTTAGGAACATAATAAAACACGAGTCTCGAAGAAGGCATGTTGAGACAAAACTATTTTACAAATTTAGAAACTTTTGAAACATAAAACCCATGAAATAAATGTTATATAATGGATTTTAAAATACCCATAAATTCAAAAATAATAAAATTTTAATCCATCCACTATTAGTATACACACCATACAAAATTATTGTGTGCTGAATAAAGCATGTATCTCACGTAAATAAAAACGAGATGAAATCCCCTTCCCTTTTGACTTCACTCTCGTCATACTCGTTCAAACCACCTGTATAATAAACATTAATTTATTATAAATATTTTAAATAACTATATTATTATATCCAATACCATATTTGTTTTATTATGACCTTATATTACCCACTTGTTAACCATCCTATGTTATGGTTTCACTTCAGATAATATTCACTTTGTTTTTCACACGTCTCTTAATTTGTTGTATCATGGGTCCTTATAATTAAATAAATATTAGAAAATGTGAAATATGATATAAATATAATTTATATAAATTATATTTGTATTATAATAATCTATATAATATACAAGTATGAAATGTAATACCCCATTCATGGAGATGGTAAGTCGTATGTACGTATGAACACTGTTTCCGTTTTTATTGAAGTATTGAAAGAAATAAAGAAAATTACATATGTATATATATATAATACAAGTAAATCATAATAATCATTTTATATAATTCATCTAAGTTCACTAATCCCATTCTTAATACATTCTATGTGTTGTGTGAATGAGTCACATTGCCTTGAGGGGGCATTAGTCCACACTTCCTCAAACAAAATTATCATATTTGCACCAAATCGTAAGTAAAAATATATGTATTGTAAATGGAATAAATAATCCAAAAATACCTAATAAATATAATATATAATATATATACATATTTTCTATCATTATTTCCACCGTAAAAGGTGGTAAAGAAAATTGAACAGTCATCATTTTTTGAGGCAGAAGTTCTCCATACACATAAAAAGTATGTTGGTTACCCATTACATTGAGATGTGTGTAAGTGTTGGTAAAAATATTAGAATAAAAACCTCATAGAATACTTATGAAACAGTTTTTTATAAAATCATGGAATAAATAGAGTATAGAGGGTGGATAAAAAAATAAATGAAAGGAGCTTAAGAGAAGGTGTTAACTATTAATCAGGTAACTCCTTTTGGTTTCTGAAAAAAGGATTACTTGGAAGACTTTATGAAAAAATTAAAGATTAAATGAGTAATTTATTGATGTTGGGAAGTGTATGTGGAAGAGTTTTACAAAAACTAAGTTGTTTTAGAGGTTTGAAGAATAGGGAGAGGTGGTGGCCTTTTATAGGGAAGGAGGAGTGGCACTCTTGTAAATATTTGAAGAGAGAATTCCACCCATGTTTTTCTTGTTGAAAGTGGATCCAATAACGATACAAAGTCCATAAAAGTAATTATAGATTCTATATATTTCCATAAAATTTATTTTGGAAAAGTATCTATGTCATTTTGGGTCTTAAATTAAGGATTAGTTCTTAGTTGAGGTTTATTTTACCTTAATCGATTTATAAATTTTAATTACTTTCACTAATATTTTTGGTAAAAAAATAATTTCAACATTTTAGAACTTATAAATTATCCTTATTTAAATTAATTAATCCATTTTTCTGAATTAAAATCAAATAAGTGGCATAAATTAATTTAAAATTAATCCCACAGTCGGGTCGACAATGCCGGTTTTTAAAGTAAAAATGTTCAAAAGTTTGATAAGTTTTTATATCCAATATCAATGTGAAATTGGTTCCAATTACCCAAATTGGTTGAATTGATAAAAATTTATTATAATTATTATTTAAAACCAAATTAAAATATAATTAAACCTTATAAATAATATAGATAAAAAGCAGTTTTGAATTAAAATCCAGTATTTTTTACTATTCATTAAAAAAATGAAACCTTATAGAAAAATACAAAACAAAATATTCTAAGATAATTTTTATGTATCAATTCAAAATATAAATTTTATTTTTACATATTAAATCTATAAAAGTTCAAAAAATTGGATTTAAATTGGGTTCTCCATTAAAAGGCGTTTCAACCACCTTTATAAAAAAATATATGTTTTTATTCATAAAATTAGGTTTGTTCTTATATTATGGCAATAAAATATGTTGTATGAATATAAAAAATTGATTTAATATATAACATATATACTATATTTATATCACTCAATAATTGTAATTAATTTAATTTATTTGGGTAAAACATCTTTGTGACCAAAAAATTAATATTTTTTTTTATTTTCAATCAGTTTTCATATTCATTTATAATTAATTTAAAACCTATGAATTCATATTATATTTATGTGATCCATATATTTTTATAAATTATTTAATACTATTCATAACTACTAATTTGATTTCTTGGTTATATATTATTTTATTTTATAATAATATTTTAATAATATATTATTGTTTGGTAAAACTCGGTCATGTTTATTATGCAAGACATCAAGGAAAGAAATTTTTTCATGTAACAAAATCTAACCATGGTGTTAAATATAGATCATGCTAAAATTTATGTCATGTGTAGTGCATGATTAACACGGTGTGGCATATAATTCAAGAAAAACATCATAATTTAATGTAAAATAAATATTTTTAGTGTTGTGTGAAAGGAAAAATACCACAAAGGTTAAATTAATTTGAAAAAAATAATTCAAAAAATCTCAGGGTATTACATTCTTCCCCCTTAAATTTAATTTCACCCTTAAAATTCATTTATTCAATCAAAGGTTTAATAATTGAAAGTTTCATTCATATAAACCCACATCATAAAAAGTAGATACTAAAACTTCCATTAAAAATGGAAAGTTATAAGCATAACAATTTCCCTAAGTAAAATATATCTAGGTTTACCCATAAGAGAACATAGGTTTGGAGTGAAGACTGGACCTGGAGGAAAATTGTAAATATTTATATAGAGAGATTGAGTTCATCAATCACAAACAAGTGAATGATCAAAGAAATGTTGGGGGCCTCAAAGTCATAAATCTGTGATGATTTAAAAGGCCATCATTTAAACAAAATTATGGTATTAGGACAACACATTTTATTTATATAATTATTCTAATGTCGAGTAATTATTTTATTGACCAATAATATAAGGAAATATACTTACTTGATATATTTATATAAACATGATTTCATTCCTTAGTTGTGCTTTTATAATTTCTAATTCATCCATTACTTCGTATAATGAACATCTAGAAATTAATAATGATGCCTGAAATGATAAAATCCACTTTAAGTAGATCTTAAGGCCCATAAAAGAATAAAAAGTATAACTATTTACCTCTAAATATTATTCAAAATCAATATTGTTAATACACTAATTTTTAAACATTAAAAGTGACTCTACTCATTCATAATTAATAATTATTCAAAAAATAATAATTATACATTAACCTAGACATCCCATAGGCCGGTGGTAGGCATGAAACCCTTATCATACTTTGGTCATGGGTTCACGGCCCATGGCCTTGCTGGAATTGATTATTTTTCACCTGACATAAATGATGTCCATTTGTAAAACCATACGAATATAATTTTAGAAATAAATAAAATAGACATCCTCGACATAAAGTTCATCACTAAATAGCCTTTTCATCAAGGTTTTCAATCCAAACTCAGTTCATAAATACTTCCTCAAAATATTAACTTAAACTTATCATGACTGGTTAACCTTATAAACAATCTAAAAGGTGAAATCCAACACTTTATAAATAAATTCATGAAATCAGTTTAACATTGATTCCCTTGTATGTCACAAAGTATCTCTTTTTTTCACATTCAAAATATGTTAATACCCTCATCATATATTCTCTTAAAACATGGTAATAACCTGAATTACTATAAATTATTATTAAAAATATTCATGTTTCCTTATTCAAAGTATATTAGATTTATTCCATAAATATAAAATGGTTTTACACTTTATCATGATAGCATAAACTACTGGTCAACAAGTCCTTAATTAGTTCCAAGTTAATCAGTACCATCTACTTTAATTATTAATATCTGACATATCATTATCCAAACAACCTTATCAAAACATAAGAAACATATTAAGGTCTATATTTCCCATAATCATGTGTTTTCCATTGACATCATCTTACCATTATATCACTTTTATATTCTATAAGAACCATTCATATAACTACCCATACTTTACATACATTTTTAGTACATAAAAATTGAAGTACACTTATTACAACATATAAAAAAACCATGAAAAGATTGTATAGGTATAGTGTCTTTAGAAACTGGGAAACATAAACAACTGGTTTATAAAGCGTCTACACTGTCTCCTATTTATTTCATCATATCTATAGTCCCTTTTGTAATATCTTACTTAATAACCTTCTTCCTGATCTGGGGAAAGAAAACATACAAAAGGGTGAGCTCAAATGCTCACTAAGGGTAAATAAAAGACATATCAATCACATCATATTCATAAGAACATAAAATTTTGGAAATCATACCCTGCAAAAGAGATCATAATTTCATAACATGGGATAAATCGTGGCAGTGAAATATAATCACAATAATCATAACTTAAAACATTAAGCTTTGTGGCATACACACATAATCATAGAGAATCATTTCTTATTAGTCAAGACTCATTGACAAGACTATCTTAGTGGACAAAGTCCATTTCTGAACCGAGTTCATTCCTCGTTTCAGTCCTGTTTCACTGAACTGGTTTAACCTGCCGTTCCAGCCATGTCTATCCCATGAGATATAAAATCTTTACCCAATGCATTGGAGGGAGATATAGGTCCCACCCATCTCATAATGATACCATTCTTATGTGTGCCACAAAATCATAAACCATACATCATAGCATAACCCATGTAATAAAAATGGGATTCTTAAACATCGTGACATCATAAAATAATTTATATAAGATAAAGGAATTAATAAAAATAATTACATCATAACATAATCAAATCAATGTAATAATAGAGATAGAAACAGAACCCTTTATTATCTTAGATGGAAAATAATTTTGATAAAACACTTGAACTCCATTCTTGAGGAAAATATCCTTTCTACTTCAAAAAAACTTTTCCTTTCTTAACATGTCATACAATTATAAACTAAAAGAATTTGATTAAAAATAAACTTGTAAACTTGTAAGGGAAGATTCTTGGAAATAATGTTTTAAAAATCCATTCATGTCGTATAAGTTAAAAAAACCTTCTTCTCGTACTATTGTTGGAAAAGTCAAAAAGTACCTCGTTCGAAAAATGACAAAAGATTCCTTTCATATCTTTTACTAAAAACTCGCTGAAGGGTAAAATTGTATTTAAAAAATTGTAGGTGGATGGAAATAATATTAAATATTGAGGAAACATGGATGTGGATGATAAAATAAATCCTAGTAAATTCCAAAGTATAAACAATCTCGGATAAAAATGAGATTGTGATATTTCCCTTACCTTAGGTCCAATTTGCTTCGTAAGTGTCCGAACCTCCTGTATAATTATTTAAATAATGTCATTGACTTATTATAGAATCATAATCATTGTTATGATATCATATATAGTCTTATTCTTATCTTATTATTAGTAATATTTCATTGCTACTTGTTATTCGGGTGTTTATTACTTTTTGTTCTTATGCATGTATTGTCGAATAAATTCTTATTCTTCTTTTTAGGTTATAGATACCTCATTTACAGAATGGTATTAGTGTAATATATATCATATTTTTTCACTCAATTAATTTATTTAATCATTATGCAATGAAAATCATGTAGAACGAGTCGCATCACATCGTGGAGACGGTATTTCGTACGTACACACGAGCGATGATATCATTCCCATGATCGTGGAATTGTATTGGAGTGTATGTATACTATTTCATAATAAATATCAATTTACAATAATCACATATATTCATTCTTTACACCATTATACCCATCCAAGTAAGGTGGTTGTGTAAAATAGATTACACCATGGCGTGGAGACCGTATTCCGTACGTACGCACGCGCGGTGATTTTGTTTTCTGTAGGATGGATAGATGGTGAAATAGGGTTGTTTCATACTTATAATAACATATCAATATATGAGTGATACTGATGTTATTAATTAATAATGAAACAACTAAATAAGAAGAAGTGGAAGAAGAAATAAAGTTAAAAGAATCGGTAACAGACATTACCTCTTCTTTGAAGCGCTTCTTTGAGACCTCCTTTTAGAGCACTAAAATTGGACTTTGAAGAAGACCAGGACCTCTAGAATGTTTCTCGGAAAGTTTAGAGGAGAAATTGGAAGCGGTTGTCCGAGCTTGAAGGCTCAAAGTGGTGTGAGGAAGAGAAGGAGGAGGTTCCCATTTATAATGGAGGAGAGGGGCTCCTTTGGAAAAACTAAAAAATATTATTTTATTATAAAGCCATATTCGGTTTAAAATAGTTCCAAATTGATTTATTTCAAAGCTAAGGTTGGGATGGGTCGAAATACTCTCATCCAATATAATTTTTACAAGTTTAGTTTACTATTTTAACCTTATCATTTAGATTTAACTTTAAGTTAGATAATTTTACTTTTACCGTGTCTTTTTGTGTTCTTACAGTATAAGGTTAATAAACATACTATAACAAGACAAACGAACCCCAAGCTGTTTATTATTAATATATATAACCTTATTTAAGTCATTTTTCTGAACCATAGATTTTTAGGAATAAAATAACAATTAATAATATAATATTTGTTTTAAAAACTATTTTATGTCAATTTTGAAACTATTTATTAATTGATTTTTTTTGAAAATCATAACAAAATTATTAGTTCAAAAAAAGTTAATTAAATCAATAATAACATGTCATATTAACCTAGAAAATTAGTGTAATTCATAAAACGTCTCAAATTACATTTATTTGGGTATTTATAACATCAATTATGTCAATTTTCATTAATAAGATAATTACAACATTATCTTTGTGTAATAAATAAATTAAATTATTTAATGTCTAAAAAGTACAAATAAAATATAATTATGTAGAAAATCTTTTTAGATTTCTAATTAATATTTATAGTCTAATTTATCTTATGTATAACCCTATATTAAAAATTATTTACTTATTAAACTTTGATTTTAAATATTTTAACCCTTCTTTAAATAAATTAATAATAAATGTCCTAATCTAATCCACGTGGGCCTAAATGGTCATATTTTATTCCTAAGGTTGTTTTGGGTCGAATTACACTTATCCAATTGAATTAGGACATGTGTTAGGGTAATAATAGTATCATTTTTACCCTTAATTACCCAATTTACTTTTAACCGTGGTAAATAAAAGTAAAAAGTTACTATTCACCAAAAATTATTTTCATCTCATTGAACCACATTTTACTTACTGACATCAACCGTGTCTCTTGGATTTTTGAAATTCCACTCACAGAAGCGGTAAAATTATGTTTTATGTAAATTTGGAAATTCTCCTAGGAGGTGGGTAAAAGACGGTGAAAAGTTCAATAAAATTTTTATATATCTAAAATTATTATAAAATTACTCCAATGAATTACATTGAACTTATATAGGTATTATGTATCAATTTTTACCTAAAATAAATTGAAATAAAATAAATAATTATTTAAATAAAAAGTCGATTTTTAAATAGTAACCCAGTGTTTTCACTATTCATCAAAAATTGAAAGTTTCCAGAAAAATACCAAAATTTCACCATAGGATAATTTCGATATTCTGAATCCAAAAATGAAGTCCATTTTGAAAAATAAAATTTAAAAAATTTCAAAAAGTGGTTATTACTATTCTTAACGGCTAGTTTTAATAATATTTTAATAGCATATCGTTGTTTAGTGAAGCTCGGTATTGCTTATGACACAAGCTATAAAGGAAGGTTGTGATTGCGTGTAAAGAAATCCAAGCTAGTGTTGTGTGTAGTGAATGATTCCTTTGATGATTTATATAAAATAAAAACAAAATATTTCTTATAAATGTCTCAGGTGTTACATTCTACCCCCCTTAAAATGAATTTCACCCTCGAAATTCATCACTTGTAACAAAAAGATGAGGATACCTCTCCCTAATCATATCCTCAAGATCCCATGTAGCTTCTTATAATTGGTGGTTCCTCCATAAAACTTTCACCAAGCGAGTGGTCATGTTCCGTAAGACTTTTTCACTACGATCGATAATTTCTATCGGCTGTTCTTCATAAGAACGATCTTGTTCCAGCGGTACAACTTTTGAGCTGAGTACATGTGAAGGATCAGGTATGTACTTTCTCAGGAGAGATACATGGAACACATCGTGAACTTGAGAGAGATTCGGTGGAAGCGCCAATTGGTAAGCTACCTTTCCAACACGATCTAGTATTTCGAAAGGACCGATATACCTAGGGCTCAGCTTTCCCTTCTTTCCAAATATCATTACTCTCTTCCAAGGAGATATTCGTAAGAACACTTTATCACCCACTTAAAACTCTAAGTCTTTTCTTCGGTTGTCAGCATAAAGTTTTTGTCGACTCTGAGCTGCTCTTATGTGTTGTTGAATAGATCGGACCTTTTCTTCCATCTCATCAACAAGATCAGGTCCTAATAGCTTTCTTTCCCCAACTTCATCCCAGCATGTTGGAGTCTTGCATTTCTTTTGATAGAGAGCTTCAAAAGGAGCCATCTGAATACTGGAGTGAAAGCTATTATTATAAGAAAAATCAACCAAAGGTAGGTGTTGATCCCAACCAAATTTGAAATCTATAGAGCAAGCTCTCAACATATCTTCTAGAGTTTGAATTGTCCTCCCAGACTGACCGTCTGTCTGAGGATGATAAGAATTTCTGAAACTCAACTCTGTATCCAGAGTATGCTGAAGACTTCGCTAGAACTTTGAGGTAAACCTCGGATCCTAATCAGATATAATAGAAAGTGTTACTCCATGAAGTTTTACAACTTCCTTTACATATATCTTGGAAAGCTGATCCATAGAGAAATACTCTCTAATAGCAATGAAGTGTGCAGACTTTGTAAGACGATAAACTATGAACCAGAAAGCATTATTTCCTTTGGATGTTTTAGGAAGTCCTCAGACAAAGTCCATAGTGATGTTTTCCCATTTCCATTCGGGTATGGGTAATGGTTGTAACATCCCCTTAGACTTCTATCTCTCAGCTTTAACTTGCTGACAAACCAAGCATCGAGAGACATATTCAGTAACATATCTTTTCATTCCATCCCACTAGAAGTACTCTTTCAGGTCCCTATACATTTTCGTGCTTCGAGGATGAATAGAGAATGAATAACTATGAGCCTCATCCAGCAGCCCCTTCTTTAATTCGGGTATGGGAGGAACACAATCCCGATTCCTGAACAGTATTATCCCATCACAATCAAGGTTTAATTCATGAACATTTCTCACCTTCTTTTGTAACTCTACATCTTCTTTCTATGCCTCTTTAATCTTCACATGTATAGATGGTTGAACATTCATTTGAAAAAGATACGATTTTCCCCTTTTGTTATAATTCCAAGATCCATCCTTTGTAAATCCATAAATATTGGATCTTTTGTGATCCTCATCATGGATAAACTGGCATGGTCTTGTCGACTTAATGCATCTGCCACCTTGTTTTCTTTCCCAGGGTGGTAATGAATTGAGCAGTCGTAATCCTTAATCAACTCCAACCATAATCTTTGGCGCATATTCAGATCCTTTTGTGTGAAAATATACTTTAAACTTTTATGATCAGTATAAATATCACACCTTTCTCCATAAATAAAATGCCTCCAAATCTTTAATGCAAATATTACCGCAGCTAACTCCAAATCATGAGTTGGGTAATTTTTCTCTTGTATTTTCAATTTTCGTGAGGCATAATCTATCACCATATCATTTTGCATAAGAACACACTCCAATCCCTTCTTGGATGCATCACTGTAGATCACAAACCTTTCTCCACTACAAGGAAGTGTGAGTACAGGTGCACTGGATAACCTTCTTTTCAACTCCTTGAAATTCCCTTCACATTCCTCCGTCCACACGAACTTAACTCATTTTTGAGTCAACCAGGGGAGTGGATTAGATAATCGTGAAAAATCGTTGACAAAACATCGTCAATATCCATCCAAACCATGAAAACTTCGGATCTCAGTTACTGTTGTTGGTCTCAACCATCTTTCGATAACCTCTGTTTTTTCTGGATCCACAGATATCCCCTCTTTTGAGATTATGTGACCCAAAAAATGAAACTTTTTGAAGCCAAAATTCACACTTGGTAAATTTGGCATAAAGCTTCTCCTTTCTCAGGGTCTTCAATATAATTCTCAAGTGATCTTCATGTTCTTCCTTGCTCTTTGAATATACAAGAATATCATCTATAAAGACTACCAGAAACTAATCAAGATAGTCTCTAAAGACTCTATTCATCAGATCCATGAAGATAGCAGGGGAATTAGTAAGACCAAATGGAATCACTATAAATTCATAGTGTCCATACCTTGTACGGAAATCCGTATTTGGTATATCCTCCCTTTTGACCCTTAATTGATGATACCCTGAACGAAGATCAATATTGGAAAATTTTTGAGCTCCGCGTAGTTGTCAAATAAGTCATCAATGCGCGGGAGAGGATATTTGTTCTTGACAGTGATCTTGTTAAGTTCTCGATAATCAATGCAGAGTCTCATTGATCCATATTTCTTCTTAACAAACAGAATAGGTGCTCCCCAAGGTGACGCACTAGGGCATATGAACCCCTTATCAAGATTCTCTTGGAGTTGCTTCTTTAATTATTGCAACTCAATTGGGTCCATTCTATAAGGTGTCTTTGAAATAGTTAAAGCACCTGGTATGAGTTCTATTGAAAACTCCACTTCACGATTTGGTGGAAGACCAGGTAATTCCTCTGGAAAGACATCGTCAAACTCCCGTACAATGGGAATATTCTTAATTGTGAGTTTCTCACCAACCATTTGAGATAAATAACCTTCATTTAGTGGAATCAAGACCCATAAAATGGATGAAATTTCCACTGGAAGGTTATGTTCATCCTTGCATTGATAGACGATCATAGATTGATCTGGAATATAAAATGTGACTTCCCTTATTTGGAAATTGATATCAGCTCCATATAAAGAAATCCAATCCATGCAAAGAATCACATCAAATTCCACTATAGGAAGGATCACAAGATTTGAAGGAAGCACTTTCCCACAAACTTCAATCGGAGAAGAATTATAAACATTTGATGCGACTATTGTGCCATTAGGGGTTGTCACAGCTAAATCAACATCTAATTATTGAGGTAATACGGTGATACCCTTAGAAAATTCTTCAGAAATAAAAGAGTGGGTGGATCCAGAATCAAATAAAACATTTTCTACTTTAGAGTGGATGGTAAGTGTACCTTTCACCACTTCGTTATCGTACTCCACATCGCTGATAGAAATTGCATGTGACTTTCCATTGTCTTTGGCCTTAAGAGTTTGTTGACATCGACCATCATCATCAACCCTTGGATTTGGGCATTGATTGGAATAATGCCCCATCTCCTAACACTTGAAACATTGAAGTGTAGTGGGTTCATTCTGTGTATCCCTTCCTTTTTTTGCATCATTAGACATCTTCTTCCCATCATTGCGACATTTAAATTCCGGATGACCTTCCTTTCCACATTTGAAACATTTACTTGTCCCTTTAAGACAACTGCCTCCATGTTTCTTCCCACACTTTGAGCATAAGGGAAAGCTCATATTCTTTTCAGTGTGCTCTTTAGATTTTCCTTTGAATTCCATTTTCCTCTTCTTATCAAACCCATATGACTGATGGGTTACTCCAATCTCCATCTCAACTTTGAGATCACATCAAACGATTTCCTCGTAGCTATTGAAGTACCTTATGGCTAACGCCCTTCAAAGACTTGGTATTAATCCACTAAATAATCAATTGATCTTACTCGTAGGTTGGATAATAATCCCAAAATCGTACCTTGCAAGTCTTGTAAAATTTGCTTCATAGGTCCCAACAGATTCATCATCCTTTTTCTTTAGTTCAAGAAACTCCTTCTCCATCTTTTTTCAGAGAATATGAGGGAAGTACTTATTGAAAAATAAGTTCTTGAACTCGTCCCATTCCATGGACTCAATTTCATCTCTTGGCCCCATATTATTGATAAGATTCCACCATTGATCAGCATCACCTTCCAAATGATACACTGCTAAGATGACTTTATCATGTTCATAACATTGAAGAACTGAAAATATCTTTTCAGTAGTACTGATCCATTGTTCATCAACTAATGGATCAGTAGACCTGCTGAATGAAGGTGGACGATGTCTCATGAAGTATTCAACAAAATGTTGCTCCTTACTTTGCTCGTTTGGAAGTCCTGAATGATTCATAACTTGAGAAAGTTGTGTGAGCATGGCTACAAGATTTTTCATTCCAACTCCCATAACGTTTGGTTGCTCATGGGAACAATCATTGCATTTCCCGTCACAGTCCGCATTAACACGGTTCCTTCGGGTTCCAGCCATTGACTAAAACCAAGAAGAATAGTGTGAGAAACACTAATTATAATAGGAAACCCACATAATCAAGAATAAAATTTCACACTTAAGGTCTTATCCTAGGTTATTCATTTCCATTTCTAAAACACTAAGATTATGTTCTATGCTTAGACTTATCCTTAGGATTCTTACTAAGGCTTTCACATCCTAGTTTTTAAAGGTTGATAATACCATTCCTCTAATACCAACTATAACGACCCATACTTTACAAACATTGTTAGTACTTAAAAATTGAAGTACACTTATTACAGCATATAACAAAACCATGAATGGACCGTATAGGTATAGTGTCTTTAGAAATTGGGAAACATAAACAACTGGTTCATAAAGTGTCTACATTATCTCCCATTTATTTCATCATATCTATAGTCCCTTTTGGAATATCTTACTTAATAAACTTATTCCTGACCTGGGGAAAGAAAACATAAAAAAGGGTGAGCTCAAATGCTCAGTAAGGGTAAACAAAAGAAATATCAATCACATCATATTCATAAGAATATAACATTTTGGAAATCTTACCCTACAAAAGAGGTCATAATTTCATAACATGGGATCAATCATGGCAGTGAAATGTAATCACAATAATCATAACTTAAAACATTAATCTTTGTGGCATACACACATAATCATATAGAATCATTTCTTATTAGTCAAGACTCATTGCCAAGACTATCTTAGTGGACAAAGTCCATTTCTAAACCAAGTTCATTTCTCGTTTCAGTCTTGTTTCACTGAACCGGTTTAACCTACCGTTCCAGCCATGTCTATCTCATGAGATATAAAATAATTACCCAATTCATTGGAGGGAGATATAGTTCCCATCCATCGCATAATGATACCATTATTATGTGTGCCACAAAATCATAAACCGTACATCATAGCATAACCCATGTAATAAAAATGGGATACTTAAACATCGTGACACCATAAAATAATTTATATAAGATAAAGGAATTCAAAAAAATAATTCCATCACAACATAATCAAATAAATGTAATAATAGGGATAGAAACAAAACCCTTTATTATCTTAGATGGAAAATAATTTTGATAAAACACTTGAACTCCATTCTTGAGGAAAATATCATTTCTACTTCAAAAACACTTTTCCTTTCTTAACATGTCATAAAATTCTAAACAAAAAGAATTTGATTAAAAATAAACTTGAAAACTTGTAAAGGAATATTCTTGGAAATAATGTTTTAAAAATCCATTCATGCCGTATATGTTAAAAAAACATTCTTCTCGTACTTTTTTTTGGAAAAGTCAAAAAGTACCTCGTACGAAAAACGACAAAATATTCCTTTCATATATTTTACTAATAACTCAACGAAGGGTAAAATTGGATTTAAACAATTGTTGGCGGATGGAAATTATATTAAATATTGAGGAAACATGGATGTATATGATAAAATACACCCTAGTAAATTCCAAAGTATAAACAATCTCGGATAAAAATGAGATTGTGATATTTCCCTTACCTTAGGTCTGATTTTCTTCGTAAGTGTCTGAACCTCCTGTATAATGATTTAAATAATGTCATTGAATTATTACAGAATCATACTAATTGATATGATATCATATATGGTCATATTCTTAGCTTATTATTAGTAATATTTCATTGCTACTTGTTATTCGGGTGTTTATTACTTTTTGTTCTTATGCGTGTTTTGTCAAATAAATTCTTATTATTCTTTTTAGGTTATAGATACCTCATTTCCAGAATTTTATTAGTGTAATATATATAATATTTATCCACTAAATTCATTTATTTAATCATTATGCAAAGCAAATCATGTAGAACGAGTCACATCACATCGTGGAGACGGTATTCCGTACGTACGCACGAGCGATGACATCATTCTCATGATCGTGGAATTGTATAGGAGTGTATGTATACTATTTCAGAATCAATATAACATTAAAATAATCATATATATTCATTATTTACAACATTATACCCATCCAAGTAAGGTGGTGGTGGAAAATAGATTACACCACGACGTGGAGATGGTATTCCGTACGTACGCACGCGCGGTGATTTCGTTTTCTGTAGGATGGATAGATGGTGAAATAGGGTTGTTTCATAATTATAATAACATATCATTATATGAGTGATACTTATGTTTTTAATTCATAATGAAACAACTAAAGAAGAAGAAGTGGAAGAAGAAATAAAGTTGAAAGAATCGGTAACGGACATTACCTCTTCTTTAAAGCGCTTCTTTGAGACCTCCTTTTAGGGCACTAAAATTGGTCTTTGAAGAAGACCAGGACCTCAAGGATGTTTCTAGGGAAGTGTAGAGGATAAAATGGTAGGGTTTTTCCGAGCATGAAGGCTCAAAGTGGTGTGAGGAAGAGAGGGAGGAGGTGCCCTTTTATAAGGGAGGAGAGGGGCTCCTTTGGAAAAACTAAAAAATATTATTTTATTATAAAGCCATATTTGGTTTTAAATAGCTCCAAATTGATTTATTTAGAATCTAAGGTGGGGATGGGTCGAAATACTCTCATCCGATAGAATTTGGAAAAGTTTAGTTTATTATTTTAACCTTATCATTTAGATTTAACTTTAAGTTAGATAATTTTACTTTTACCGTGTCTTTTTGTGTTCTTACACTATAAGGTTAATAGACATACTATAACAAGCCAAACGAACCCCAAGTTGTTTATTATTAATATATATAACCTTATATAGGTAATTTTTCTAAACCTTATATTTTTAGGAATAAAATAAAAATTAATAATAAAATATTTTTTTTAATAACTATTTTATGTCAATTTTGACACTATTTAGTAATTGATTTTTGTGAAACTCATAAAAGAATGATTATTTCGAAAAAAAGTGAATTAAATCAATAATAACATGTCATATTAACCTAGAAAATTAGTGGAATTCATAAAAAGTCTTAAATTACATTTATTGGGTATTTATAACATCAATTATATCAATATTTCATTAATAAGATAATTACTACATCATCTTTGTGTCAAGAATAAATTAAATTGTTTAATGTCTAAAAATTAAAAATAAAATACCATTATGTAGGAAATCATTCTATCTTTCTAATGAATATTTATAGTCAAATTTATCTTATGTATAACCCTATATTAAAAATTATTTACTTATTAAACATTGATTTTAACTATTTTAACCCTTCTTTAAATAAATTAATAATAAATGTCCTAATATAATCCAAGTGGGCCTAAATGGTCATATTTTATTCCTAAGGTTGTTTTTTGGTCGAATTACACTTATCCAATAGAATTAGGACATGTTTTAGGGTAATAATAATATCATTTTTACCCTTAATTACCCTATTTACTTTTAACCGTGGTAAATAAAAGTAAAAAGTTACTATTCACCAAAAATTATTTTCATCTCATTGAACCACATTTTACTTACTGACATCAACCGTGTCTCTCGGATTTTTGAAATTCCACTCATAGAAGCGGTAAAATTATGTTTTATGTAAATTTGCAAATTCTCCTAGGAGGTGGGTAAAAGACGGTGACAAGTTCAATAAAATTTTATATATCTAAAATTATTTTAAAATTACTCCAATGAATTACATTGAACTTATATAGGTATTATGTATTAATTTTGACATAAATTAAATTTAAATAAAATAAATAATTATTTAAATTAGAAGTCGGTTTTTAAATAGTAACCTATTGTTTTCACTATTCATCAAAAAATGAAAGTTTCCAGAAAATACCAAAATTTCAACCTAGGCTAATTTCGATATTCCGAATCCAAAAACAAAGTCCATTTTGAAAAATAAAAATTA
This sequence comes from Viscum album, assembly GCA_963277665.1. Classification (NCBI taxonomy): domain Eukaryota; kingdom Viridiplantae; phylum Streptophyta; class Magnoliopsida; order Santalales; family Viscaceae; genus Viscum; species Viscum album. The sequence goes on along the minus strand of OY728128.1, from coordinate 702,668,911 downwards.
CAAAATTTCAAAAAGTGGTTATTACTATTCATAACGTCTAGTTTTAATAATATTTTAATAGCATATCGTTGTTTAGTGAAACTCATTATTGCGTACAACGCAAGCTATCAAGGAAGGTCGTGATTGCGTGTAAAGCAAGTCAAGCTAGTGTTGTGTGTAGTGAAAGATTACTTTGATGATTTATATAAAATAAAAACAAAATATTTCTTATAAAAGTATCGGGTGTTACAATTCAACATGTTTTTATAAATCCGTAGAAAAAAACATAAACTGAACAATACTTATATATTTCACCTTTCATAATTATTTAATCCAAACACTAAAAAATATCAATGAATTCATCATTAAGACATTGATAAGGATACCTCATCATAATACCTCTATACTTTCACATTTCAAATGCAATCTATTCTGCATCTGTAATGTTACCATTACGCATACTACGTTGCTAATCCCCCTATGTAGATTTCATCTTGGTACATTGAGTTTCAAAATGACAATTTATTCCACATATAAATAAAATAAACTTTGATGGTGTATTAGGGAGGCCAATATTATTATCCATTTTCTTAACCAAACTCATAATTTTTTCCTTGATGTCACCTTCTTTGTGTCCTATTTTTACCATAGTCAAATCATCTTTTTGTTCCACTAAGACATCCACTTGGGTGATTCTTTCCACATTCTTGACACAAAGGAAACCAAATATTTTTTCCTCCATGGTCTCCATTACCCGAACCGTCAGTGAATTCATTCTTCCTCTTACTTGGTGAGTTTGAGAGTTTGTTAAGGTATATGTTATTAATCAAGTTCAGTGAAAACTGATTAGGCATGATCAGAATATCTTTCAATACATCGATCATCCCACTTTACAACTCATAAAAAAAATTCCATCACATTCAACATTAATATAGTCATTTCTAGCTCCCACAATTTACTAAAACCAGAAGCGTAGTGTGGGAATTACATATCAAAGCAGAAAACCACATAGTCATGAAAATAATTACTTAAAGGTTGTCTAAATAATGAAACCATACTTATTCTATGACACCATAGGTTCTTCCTAGGTTATTCATAGATAAATTATATATAAATACTTTATGATTGACCATGAAGAGTTTTTGAATTCCAAAAGAATATCCCCTAGGAGTGTCAAAACATGTGTGAAGAAAGGCATGTTGCTGTATACCAGATTACCCAGAATCCATCTTGAAACATATTTTCAGAGTTGTTACCCCTAGGTGAATCTGTTCCATATCCACATCCACTTTTAGTATCTAGAAATAGATGTATTTCTAAAAAACCACTCACTCTATCCTTTACCAAAATTCCAAGAAATTTTCCTAAATGTTAATTCATCCTTATATTTATCCTTAGCGACATCCCTAGACATATCATTATAAATATACCTAGGGATATCACTAAAATTTTTACATCATAGTTATCAAATATGTACTAAACCTTTCTTTTGATACTAACTAATAAGACATAGTCTTAATATACATGGATATTACACCATTTTAGAGGAATATTTAGTACATTATAATAATACATGCCTGAGGATAGTAATAGTTTAGTGTCATTGGAAACATGAAAAAAAAATCTTATATCCTGGTGAAAGATCATAAACATCTCCCATAAAGATATCCACATTTAGTACTTCTACCTAAAACCTTTCTTCACAACTAGGGGAAAGGAAACATAAGAATGGGTGAGCTCAAATTCCCTATAAGTGTAAATAAAGGAAATGTGTAAGCATAACCTGAACAAAGGGTATTGAACATGAGAATAAAATTTAAAGATCATTCCCTGAACATTATATATCATAATAAATATTTTCAATTCATAAGATATAGATAATAATATAATTATGATAATATGTCATGAAAGCAAAAGATATGAATAGAACATGGAATTTTGGTAGACACATAAGCATATAATATGATTTCTATAGTAGCCAAGGAATTTATTCCAAGACCATATATGTAGAATGGGTTAACTCCCCATACCATCTTGGTAGTCATGGTTCACTCCCATAGCCATCATGGTAGCATGAGTTCACACCTCATACCATCTTTATAGTCATGGTTCACTCCCATGACCATTTTAGTAGTCAAGGTTCATTCCCAATACCATCTTAGTTTATCTAATGAGATATAAATCATTATCCAATGCATTGGGGATAGATATGGGTCTCACCTATATCATAATGAAATCATACTTACATGTTCCACAAGATCATAAATAATCATATCATAACCTATAAAATGAAATGACTATTATAAATATGTAATCATATAATAACCTATGGAAAAAGAGAGGTTTCATAATCATTTCATCAAAAAAAGAATCTGGGAATGAGAAACGGATTTCATAAACATATATCCCATGAAATAGAAATTGATTTCATTGAAATATAACTCATAAAATAGAAATGAATTTCCTAAACATATAACCCTTGAAATATAAATGGATTTCATAAACATATAACCCATGAAAGAGAAACAAGTTTCATAAAGAAGATGACATTAAGCATTAACCATTTACCATTCATAGAAAGGATTTGAATAGAACCTTAAGATGATTTCCTATAATGGAATTAGTAGCATCAATAGATGTAATAACATTTGGAAAATAATGTTGAAATTTATTTTAAAAACAGTTATTGATAACTTCTTTGAAAAGGGTTTTTTAATAAAAAAATCATTTTATTAGAAAATACCGTGAAAAATATAAGGAATACTTGAAATCATTTTGAAAACATTTTTCCTTTAAAACTTACAAAATAAGCTTCAAAATATTTTAAAAACACTTTTATTTGAAAAAACATTTGAAACTTATAATGAAATATTAAAAATGTTTTTAAATCCTCTTTACTTGAGAACATATGAAAGATTATTGAATTTTTTTTGAAATACAAATTACTTCAAAAAATGTGAATGATTCTTGAAAATGATTTGAAATCCATTTATTTAAAAATAATTTGAAAACATGTAAAAGATTGTTGAAAAAATTTTGAATGAAATTTTCCTTGAAAATAACTTTTAAAAACATTTTCATAAAAATTAACCTTTTTAAACTGAAATGGAATCTTCAAATAAATAATAGTGGGTAAATCCTTATATGTCGTATGAGGTTAAAACAACATTCATTTGGCTTGGTAAAAAGGTCAGAAAAATGCCTTGTTATTAAAGTGACAAGAATATTCCTTTGAAAATATTTGTAAAAGGTAACAGGGTAAAAATTTATTTTAAAGATTATAGGATAATGTTATAATATTCTCAAAAACCCTTTTTAGAAAACAAGGTTTGAAGGAATAAAAATTTCCCATTGAATAGAGGGTATAGTCGAGCTTTCTAAAAAAATATTCCTAACTATATTATATACCAAAGAGTGGATGAAATTTTACCAGTATATGAATAAATCACTAATAACTAGAGGATAATTAAATTTCATGAATATTATTGCGATATGAATCATAATATCTCATCAAAGGAAGCATAAACATAAATAATCTTGAAAAGTGAAGACATTATTTCAATAAACTCTTATCACTTGGTAACTTAGGATCATAATATCCATGTAAAAAAAGGAAATTAAATAAAGCATATAAGATCATGAAAGCAAGTATATTCTTGATATATCATGTAAGACATAATAATACACACTACAAAGCAAATTAAGGTGCATAACAAAACATGAGTCTCAAAGAAGTCATGTTGAGACGAAGCTATTATACCGATTTGGTAACTTTTGAAACATAAAACCTATGAAATAAATATCATAGAATAGATATTTAAATACCCATAAATTTAAAAATAATAAATATTCAATTCATATATAGTTATTATACACACCAAAAAAAATTAATGGGTGTCGAATAAAGAATGTATCTCACCGAAATAAAAATTGAGATGAAATACCCTTACCTTGGGTCTTGACTCTCGTCGTAATCATTCAAACCACCTATAAAATAAATATAAATTTATTATACACATTTTATATAAATATGTTATTATATCTAATACCATATATGGATTTATTATGACCTTGTATTACCCACCTGATTTCCATCAAATATTACAGTTTCAATTCAGATAATATTGGCTTTGTTCTTCGCATGTGCCTTAATTTGTTGTATCATTGGCCATTATAATTATATAATGGCTCTATAATTTAAAACAAAATTTAAATATTATTTATATCTAGTATATTTTTATTATAATAATATATATAATATAGAAGTTTGAAATGGAATACATCGTTCATGGAGACGGTAAGTCGTACGTACACATAAACATTGTTTCCATTTTTATTATTGTATTGAAAGAAAGAAAGAAAATGACATTTGTATATTTTTATATAATATCATAAATTTATAATTATAAAGTTATATATATCATATAATTTCACTAAAATCATCCTTAATACAATCGATGCATTTTTTTAACGAATGACATCACTTTGATGGGGGCGGTAGTCCACCCTTCCTCAAACAAAATTATCCTATTTACACCAAATCGAAAGTAAAAAAAGATAAGTTTTGTAAAAGGAATAAATAACATTTTAATGAATACTAAATATAATATATAATATATATGAACATATTTTTCATCATAATTTCCACCATGAGAGGCCGTAAGAAAAATTGAACATTCAATTTTTTGTGAGGCAGAAGTTCACCGTACACATAAACAATATGTTTGTTACCCATTAGATAGAGGTGTATATAAGTTTATATATAATTAAAAAATAATATTATATTAATTATACTATTTTTATAAAATAATGGATTAAATAGAGTGGTGGGGATGGTGAAGAAAAATAAAATAATGGAGCTTGAGAGAAGGCGTTACCTCTTAATCAGGTAACCCCTTTTGGTTTGTGAAAAAATGATTTCTTAAAAGAATTTATTCCCAAAGGGATGATTCAAGGTGGAATTTTGGAATTTTGGGATGTGAATTTGGTATATCTTGGATGAATATATGTTGTTTTATAATTTTTATAAATAGGGAGAGGTGGTGGCCTTTTATAGGGAAGGAGGAGTGGCACTCTTATAAATATTTGAAGAGGGAATTCCAACCATTCTTTTCATGTTACAAGTGGATCAAATAATGTTAAAAAGTCTATAAAAGTGATTATATGGTCTCAATATTACTATAAATTTTTTTTTGGGAATGATTATAAGTCATTTTGTGTCTTTAATTTAAGGTTGTTCCTTAGTAAATCTTAATTTTACCTTAATCGATATAATTAATTTTAATTACATTTACTAATATTTTTTGGCCGAAAAATAATTTGACCTAATTAGATGTTATAAATTAATATTATTCATAATATTTAATCAATTTTTATAAATTCCAATCAACTAATTGGAAAATTTTAATTTAAAATTAATCCTGTAGTCGGGTCGACAATGCGGGTTTTTAAAGTAAAAATGATCAAATGATTAATATGGTGTTATATCCAATTTAATTTTGAAATTAGTTCTAATTAACCAAATTGTATTAATTGAAAAAATATAATCTAATTAAAATTTTAAAACAAATTAAAGTATAATTTATCTTTATAAATAAATTATATGAAAAAGAAGTTTTGAATTAAAATCCAATATTTTTGACTATTCATTTTAAAATGAATCCTTAAAGAAAAATACGAAAAAATTATCCTAACATAATTTTTATATTTTTATTGAAAATTTAAATTTAATTTTTGGAGTTTAAATCTATTAATGTTCCAAAAATTGGATTTAAAATGGATTCTCCTTTAAAAGGCGTTAAAACTACCTTTATAAAAAAATATAGGTTTTTATTTATAAAATTAGGTTTTTATCATATGTATATCCAATCAATTAGATGAATAACCAAAATATTTTATTGAATATATAAAATATTAATTACATTATAATCACTCAGCAATTCTAATTAATTTAATTTATTAGGGTAAAGCCACTTTGTGACCATAAAAATATTAATATTTTTCATTTATATTCAAGTAGTTTTCAAATTAATTTCTAATTAATTGATAACCTATGAATTCAAATTATATTTTTATAAACCATGAATTTTTATAATTTAGTTAATATCATGCAAAACCTCAAATTTTATAGACCAGTTATATCTTATTATATTAAATAATAATATTGTAATAATATATTATTGTTTGGTAAAACTCGGTCAGGTGTGTTATACGAGCTATAAAGGACAATCATTGTTGCATGAAACACATGATAACCTTGGTGTTCTGTGTAGATAAAGATAAAATGTATGTTGTCTGTAGTGCATTATTACTTTTGTGTAACATATAACAGAAACCGAATATAGTGATTTAATATATAATAAACTATTTTTAGTGTTATGTGAAATTAAAAAAACACAAAGGATAAATTTATTCAAATAAATAATAATTCACAAAATCATAGTGTGTTTCATGGGTAGTATGAGAGAACCATTAAAACACTAGATGATATGATGAGATCTTGTTTTGTGGATTTCAAAGGTTTTTTGGAACAACACCTTCCTCTATATGACTTTTCTTATAATAATAGATTTCACTCAAGCATTCAGATGGATCCTTTTAAGGATATATATGGAAAGAATCATAGAACACAAAAGTGTTGGGATGAAGTTATAGAAAGAATTCAACTCGGTCCTGATCTAGATGAGGAAATGTCAGAGAAATTAAAATCCATTCAACATCATATTAAGGCTTCTCAAAGTAAAAAAATTTATATTGAAAATCATTAGAGGAATATGGAATTAAAGTTAGTGAAAATGTATTTCTACAAATTTCTATATGGAAGAAGGTTTTGAGATTCAAAATGAAAGGAAATATTATCCCTAGGTATATTATACCCTTAGAGATTCCTGATCTATGGGATGGTACCTTATCACTGAATACTTCCACCGAACCTGTCTACAGTTCATGATAATTACCTTGTATATCTCATAAATAAGTGCATAACAAATCCATCAGATAAACTAAAATTATGGTTTATACCACTAGAGCATAATCATTCCTATGAAAGACAATCGGTAGAAATCTTGGATCATAGAGATAAATTTCTATAGAATAATACTACTTGTAAAACCATGAACATTGATTTCCTTAATAAAAGACAAGTTTCCATACATATTATCATTTTTTATGTTGATGTTTTTGAAGTGATAGTAAGTGGTTTTTATAAGGTTGAAGAAGATTTAGAAGGTTTTGGGTTTCCTTTCAGAACAAATCACAATACACCATGACATATCCCACAAGACCACACTATAGAGGATTGGGCTATATCAAAATAGGTAGGCTTAACTGTAGTGGTGATGCATACATAGAGCCACACCATAGTGGAAGTAGATATACCATAATGCATATGAAGATTAGAAGCTATGTTATAGAGCCTTTGGCTATACCATAAAGAAGGAATTTTTTGGGGTTTTCACCATAATCCCTTTCTGTAGAGAACTATTTTGGATGTCTATGTGATGGTGTGTTAGACCTTTCCATCGGGACTTCTCCATGTAGATTTTCGATAGCTGATGTAGTCGAATCAGTATTCAATAGTTAATCCTATTAAATTGGCTAATAATTATTTGGTTTGTGAAACCATTTTTTCTTTGAGAATTAATCTTTGAAAATGGGATATTAAAAAATTTATTTAGATATTTAATGAGGTGTTTCTAATTTATAGGTTTAAATACATATCCTGTATCCTCCTCTACAGATCGTCATTCCAGAATTATAAAGCACTACAGAAATGACTCCACACTATATTACACACCTTATGACACATTAGTTTATTTTGTAGAGTAGTTCTACATCACAATCTCCATATTTTTTCTATAGTGGTTCATTTCCATGTTGTATCCATCCTCTATGCACCATATAAGTATTTTTATAGTACATTCTATTATATAGTACCCTGTACCATTCCATTACGGTTCCTCATAAAGAACCTCTGCACCATGGTAACTGCCCCTACACTGTGGTGCTTTCTTCCACCACACCCTATGTTTTAGTGTACCTTCCTACACCATGGTTCTTTTTTACCAATACACCCATGCATTTTGGTGTGCCATGGTGGTTGTTTCTATAACACCTTCATGTTGTTTCACCTATCATGCAATGTGGAACCCCCAAAATTTACAGAGAGCCTTCTTCCTCTCTTTTCCAACTGATCATGGATATCCTTCTAATGACTTACCTCCAAAGTATTTGGCATGCGATCTTGGTCTAGTTGGTGTGAGAACCTAGTATGGGCGATGGCATCATTGACGAACCTTAACATCAACATTGATAACTTGAGGTAGGAATTACATTATAAAAACCCTTGATTTTTATATATTAACATTAAAGAACATTAAAAAAAATACTCAAAACATTAAAAAAATAGATACCCAAATACCATACTAGTCTAGTGCCTTTGGAAACATGGAAACATAAACACTGGTACATAAATGATCTACATCATCTCCAACTAGGTTATGCTTGACAAGATCTCCTGTTTCACACATTAAACTTAATACATATCTTCCTAACCTGGGGAAAGAAACATAAAAAGGGGTGATCTAAAATTCTTAGTAAGCTAAAACAAGGAAGATATATAAGTATAAACATGATCATATGGGTATTATAACATGATCATAACATTATATGATCATACCCTCCATATTATAATATTCTATACATGAATCATGAAATAAAGATTGATAGTTCACATGACATGAGTCATAAAAAAATAAAGAACATAAACCATGAATTCACAACATAGGAATAAAACATGGAATTTTGGTAGACACATAAGAAAATATAATGATTTTCACAGTAGTAAAGGCCTTGTTTCCAAGACCATGTTAGCAGGAAAAGACGTTTACTAAACTGGGTTCACACCCTATTCTAGCTATATATTGCTGAACTGAGTTCAATCCTCTTTCCAACCCTGTAATACTAAACTAACTTTATTTCTCATTCAATACATGTTTATATAATGATATATATATCCTTACCCAATGCATTGGAGGGAGATATAGGTCTCACCCATCTCATTATGAAATCATACATACATGTTCCCAAAAATCATCAATAATCATATCATAACCCATGAAAAGAAATGGGTATCATAAACATATAATTATATCATAACCTATGGAGAAGTATGCTATTTTCATAATCATTTCATCAAAAGAATAACCCATGAAAAAAGTAGGGTTCATAAGCATATAACACATGGAAGAGAAATGAGTCTCATAAGCATCATTTCATCCAAACATAAATCATCAAGATATAATATGAATGGAACATTTGGATAATTTTTTTTAAGGGCATGAGTAACATCATCATATGTCATATTAGATGAAAAATAACTTTAAAAGATATTTTGAAAACATTTCATGAGGAAAATATCATTTCTTCTTTGAACAAAGGCTCTTTAAAACATAAAAACCTTTTAAAAACCATTTTATGAAAAATAAACATGAAAGATTATAAAGATGTATTTGAAAAACCTTTTCTATGAAAATATATATAGGTATATTGAAAACATTTTGAAAACCAGTTTCCATAAAAACATATTAAAAAATCATTGAAAATGTTTTGAAAACAATTTTCATTGAAATATTATAAAAGATGTTTGAAAGCATTTTATAAACAATTTTCCTTGAAAAATTATAAAAGAAGCCTGAAAATATTTTTAAAATAAATTTCCTCGAGAACATATAAATAAATAATCAAAAACATTTTGAAAACAAATTTCCATGATAAATTATAAAATGAAATTATAAAATATATTGAAAAATATTTTCCTTAACAACATATAAAGAATGTAAAATACCATTTGAAAAACACATTCCTTGAATAATACTTTGAAAATTTATAAATATATCAAGAAAACTTTTGGAAAACCATTTCTTTGAAAATTATTTTTAAAAAATATTTTCTTAAAAAATAGCATTTTTAACATGTAAAGGCAGCTTCATAAAAATGATGGTGGGTAAATATATACATTATGTATGTGGTAAGAAGAACATTCTTTTTGTATGGTAAAAGGTCAAAGAAAATACTATTTTGGAAAGTGACAAGAAGATTCCTTCGAAAACATTAAAAAAATAAAAAATGGAAAAAATATATTTTAAATATTATATGAGAATGGTATAATATTACTGGAAACCCTTTTTAGAAAAAATGTTTTTGAAGGAACATAGATTTCAGACCAAAGAGAGGGTAAAGTCTGGAAGTCTTAAAAACACTTTCTTAACTATATTATGTACAAAAGATTAGAAAAATGGTACCAATACATGAATAAATTATGAATAACCAGAGGATAATTAAATTCATAAATTTTCTTGAGATATTGGTCATATGATTTCATCAAAGTAAGCATAAACATAAACAATGTCGAAAAGTGATGATATTGTTTCAATAAACTTTTACCAGTTGGTTACAATGAACCATAACACCAATGTAAGAAAAATGAAATTAAATGAAGCTTAAAATATAATTAAAATAAGTTGATTAATGATATAACATTTTAAATTTAGTATATACACCTCATAAAAAAATACAGGAGCATATCATGGCATGTGTCTCAAAGAAGGAAAATTGGTAAAAAATTATTTTACTGATTAGGTTAATTTTTAAAAATAAACTCCATCAAAGAAATATAACATAATAGATATATAAATACCTATAATTTTTATTATATGAATCTTAGAATACATACATGGTCATTATGCACACAACACAAAAGGAATAGGTGATGAATAAGGCATGTATCTCACAAGAATAAAAAGTGTGATGTAATTTCCTTAACTTGTGTCTTGACTCTCTTCATACTCGTACAAGATTACTTTACAATAAATTTATGTTTACTATAACTATTTTAAATAATAATATTATTATATCTAATACCATACATGTTTTTATTATGATATTACATTACTCTCTTGTTAACAATTTTGTGTTTAGGTTTCACTTCGGGTAATTTCCACTGTTTTTTGTATGTGTCTTAATTCGTTATATCATTTGTCCTTATAATTATATCATGATTTAAATAATTTAAAACATGATATAAATATCATTTATATTAATTATATTTTTATTATAATAATCTTTATAATATATATGTATGAAATAGAATACACTGTTCACGGAGACGATAAACCATAGATATGCATAATTGTTCATTCCGTTGTTATTGTTGTATTGAAACAAATAAACAAAATGAAATATTTATATATATATATATATATAATATCAATAAAGTATCAATATTGTAACTCCCCGACCCCAGTTACCCAGATTCAGTGCATTATTACATAACATTGGCATGATCACAAGAAAGATCAAATCTCGAAAGACCAATTGGTTTAGTAGCCTTGGAAACACTAGATATATTCATAAAGTTTTACATTACATCATAAAGTGAAAAACTACTATAACAATATATTTTCTCCATAGTCCACACTATTATCCCCTCATAATATCCCTACAGGTCATTCATAATTTACTTCATCACATCCTGGAAAAAATAAAACATTGAAAAGGGGTGAGCTCAAATGCCCAGTAAGGATAACAATATAGCAGAAACTTTCATAAATAAGAATAAACATTTAAGGCAGTGTATAACTAAAACAAAAGCCTTTTTAAACTTGAACTTAAACGTAGTATGGCAAAAATAAAATCAAATAATTCCATTTACTTATTCACATAGATATTCTACTAATCGAATAATCACATGCAATATCAATAACCACTTTCATAATGATGGAATGCATAATGCCAGACTATCATAACCACATAGCCAAGGCCTCGTTCCAGGAATACAAATAAGATTTTTCCAAGGCCTTGTTCCAAGACACTAGTTTGTCTCATGAGACCTACCGATGCATCGAGGAGCTATAGCGGGCTCCACCCATCACATATCAAGTCTAATGCATTCCCATATGAAAAGGTTTAAACATAACATAAACATTCGAATTAAAACTAGCATACGAAATGTAAATACTTCATCCATAAACCATGAATGGTATAAAAATAACACATCCACAGTCAAACATATCACAAAAACTTCAATACAATATATAATTTTTGTATCATAATAAATCAACTTCAAATAAGCGTAAATTCCATCAAAGGATGTTGACATAGATGAAATCAAAACTCTTTTTAGAGAAATATCTCTTTCTATTTTGAAATCATTTAAGAGTCATATATTTATAAAATAAAACATTTTCTTTGAAAATATTCTTATATGCTTATAAATGAAGTTTCGAAGATTTTATAATGGTGGAAAATAGCCGCACCCGCTGTATAAGTTAAAAAAACATTCTTACCTAAATTCTGTCAAAAAGGTTAAAAGCACCTTGTTTCGAAAATGACAGAATGATTGTTTTATAAACCACATATAAAATGTCCAAAAAGGGTATAAATTAATTTAACCCATATTCTTGTAAATATTAAAAATTATTTGAAATACATTTTTACGAAACATGGATGTGGATGATAAAGAGATCCCAGTAGATTATTACGTATAAACAACCTCGGATAATGAAGAGATTGCAAAATAAACCCTTACCTTGTACTTTTCCTTGGTTGGGGGTAGGTTAACCTCCTGTGTAATGGTGAAATAATTGTTATTAAATTATACAATAATCATATATATTAATATGATATCATATATGATCTTTTAACATTTATTTGTTAATAATATCTTAGTATTATTGTTGTTTCGGGTGTTAACTTACTCGTTTTCTTTTATATGTTTTGTTACGTAAGCCGTGTTTGTCATGGATAGGTTGTATCTTAATCATATCCAGAATGATATCAAGTCCTTAGATACTATTATTAATCATCAAATGAGAATTATACTTGAATGGATACGATGGAGAATGAATCTTATCACATTCGTGGAGACGGTAGTCCGTACGTACGCACGAGCGACAATATCATTATTTTGATATTAAAATAATATATAATTGGATGGTATATCAAATATACAGAATAATTATCATGTTATATTTATTATTTACATGAATGACACATCATTATTATACCCATCGAAATAATAATATATTGAATAACAATTACACCACGACGTGGAGACGGTAAGCCGTACGTACGCACGTATGGTGACATGTCATTCAAAGGATGGATATAATATTGAATATGGTTGTTCCATATTTATAATAATATTAAATTATATAGTAGATACAGGATTAATTATTTTAGAATGGGAATAACAAAGAAATAAGAAGTGGAAGAAGAAAGGAACTTGAAAAAGGGTGGTGAAATCATTACCTCTTCTTCGGGTTCTTCCTTTTGATTTGATCAAAAGAGCTCATTAAGTTGGATTTCTGACTAAAGGAAGGCCTCTAGGATGAAGTGGGGGAAGTTGACAGAGTATTTGGTCATAGGTTGGCCGAACCAAAAGGCTTTGATGGTGTGAGTTAATGATAAGGGAGAGTGCCCTTTTATAAGAGGGGTGAGGGGCACCTTTGGAAAAGCTAGAAATATTATTTTATAATAATTTCATATTCGGTTTCTAATGGCTCCAAAGTGGATTATTTAAAGTTTAATGTGGGGATAGGTCTAAAACCACTCAACCAATATAATTTAGACAGGTTTGGGTCATTATATTAACCTTATCTTTTAGTTTTAACTCTTAGTTAATTAGTTTGACACTTACCATGTCACTTTGTATTTTTATATTATATAGTTAATAAAATTACTATATACCTCCAAGTGACCCCCAAGTGGTCCATTAATGATACAGATATCATGATATAAGTCTCTTGTCTGAACCTTAGATTTTTATGAATTTAATATCAATTAATGATATAATATTTGTTTTAAAAACTCTTTTATGCCAATTTTGACTCTATTTGGAAAATTGATTTTTGTGAAAATCATAACAGAATGATTAGTTCGAAAAAAGTCAATTAAAGCAATACTAATATGTCATATCATCCTATAAAATTAGTGTAATTAATTAAAAGTCTCAAATTATATTTATTTGGGTTTTTACAATATCAATTATCTTAATTTTCCCCTATTATGGTAATTACTGTATCATCATTGTGTCATAAATAAATTAAATTATATAATGTATATAAATTATAAATAAAATATCATTATGTAGGAAATCGTTGTATCTTTCTAATTAACATTTACAATCAAATTTATCTTATGTATAACCCTATATCAAAAATGTTTTAGTAAATAAACTTTGATTTTAACTCTTTTAACTCTTCTTTGAATTAAATAATAATAAATGTCCTAATCAAATACAAGTGGACCTAAATGATAATATTTTATTCCTAAGTTTGTTTTTGGTCGAGATTCACTTGTCCAATAGAATTATGACATATTTTATGGTAATATTAATATCATTTTTACCCTTAATTACCCTATTTACTTTTAACCGTGGTAAATAAAAGTAAAAAAGTTACTATTCACGAAAAATTATTTTCATCTCATTGAACCACATTTTACTCCTTGATATTAACTGCGTCTCTCTGATTTTCGAAATTTCAATCACAGAAGTGGTAAAATTATGTTTTATGAAAAATTCAGTTCTTTAACTACCACTTAGTCGTTTCACTATTCATCAAAAATTGAAGTTTTTCAGAACAATTCCAAAATTTCACCCTAAGATATAATTGATATTCCAAATTCAAATATGATGTCTATTTTACAAAATTCCAAACAGATAAGTTTCATTAATTAATTTTATAATTAATTCCCGCTGTCACAACAAATAGTGTGTTTTTAAGAAATAATATATATCAAAAGATTGACAATTGTTTATGTCCAATTTCAATGTGAAATTAATTCTAATGAACACCATTGGATAAAATGGTAAAAATATATTCTAATTATACTTTAAAACCACTCAATAACATAATTTATCACTATAAATTATTTTGATTAAAAAAGTTGTTTTTATGTATTTTTCACTATTCATAAAAATTGAAAGTTCTCATAAAAATACAAAAAATTCAACTTAGGATAATTTCGATATTCCGAATCCAAAAACAAAGTCCATTTTAAAATATAAAATATATATAATTTCAAAAAGTAGGTATTACTATTCATAATGGCCAGTTTGATTGGTTGTGGTGTGTTAGAACTCGATGTTGCATACAACACACGCTATCACATTATTCAAAGAGAAGCGTATCGTAGAAGCTTGGGGTGTTATATTATCCCCTCCTTCAAATAATTTCGTACTCGAAATTTCTAGAATACTACCACATGAAAAGACTTGAGTAGTTCTTCATCATAAGTTCCTCGGGTTCCCACGTTGCCTCCTCTATCTTATGGTTTCTCCACAAAACTTTTACCAGACGCGTCATCCGATTTCTCAGAACTTATTCTCTCGTATCAAGAATCTTGACGGGCTCTTCGCAATAAGACAGATCGGGTTCTTGTTCTAATTCCTCGTAGGTGAGTACATGCGTTGGTTCAGGCATGTATTTCCTCAATAGAGATACGTGGAACACATCGTGAACTTTGGAGAGACTTGGCGGCATTGCCAATCTGTAAGCTAAAACCCTAATTCGTTCTAGAATTTCGAAAGGTCCGATGTACATGGGACTCAATTTAACTTTCCTAACAAAATGTATGACTCCCTTCCATGGAGATACCTTCAGGAAAACATGATCACTGACTTGAAATTCCAAATCCTTCCTTCGATTATCGGCATAGCTCTTCTGCCTACTTTGAGCTGCTTTGATGTGATTTTGGATTACCTTCACCTTTTCCATTGTTTCCTCTACCAGTTCTAGACCTACAAGTTTTCTTTCACCAACGTCTTCCCAAAAGGTTGGTGTGTGACATCTCTTTCCGTATAATGCTTCATATGGTGCCATCTGAATACCCAAATGGAAGCTATTGTTATAAGAAAATTCTACCAAAGGTAAATATTGATCCCACATACCCTGAAAGTCAATTGAGCAAGATCTCAACATGTCTTATAAGGTTTGAATAGTGCATTCTGATTGTCCGTCTGTCTGAGGGTGGTAGGAAGTGCTCAAATGAAGTTCAGTATCCAAGTATTTCTGAAGACTCTTCCAAAATCTTGAAGTAAAAGGGGGATCACGATCAGAAACAATCGATAGGGGTACTCCATGAAGTCTCACAACTTCATCAACATATAGTCATGCTATACGTTCCAGTGGTAGATCTTCTCTTATAGAAAGAAAATGTGTTGAATTCGTATGATGATCAACAATAACCCATATTACATTGTTCCTTCTAGGAGTCTTTGGTAGTCCCATGACAAATTCCATCGTAATATTGTCCCATTTCCACTTCGGTATGGGAATAGGTTGCATGACTCCTCCAGGTTGTTGCCTTCCAGCTTTCACTTGTTGACAAACCATACATCTTGAAACAAAATCAGCAATCTCCCTCTTCATGTTGTCCCACCAAAAATGTTCCTTCAAATATCTATACATTTTGGTGCTCCTAGGGTGTATAGAGAAATTGGAACTATGAGCATCATCCAGAAATTCCCTTTTTAGATCAGGTATATCGGGAACACAAAGTCTCTTCCCAAATTTCAAAATTCCATCTTCATACACAAAGTATCTCAATCTCCCATCATTCACAGCTTTATTCTTCTTTTGAAATTCTTCATCATCGGTTTGAGAACTCTTAATTATTTCTAGTAAAGATGGTTTGGCTACCATTTGAAAAAGAATTGATGTTTCTCCTTCCATGGTTATTCCCATGTCCATCTTCACTAGATCTATGAAAATTGGATCACTTTCAATTCTCATATTGTTCAAAACTCCATGATCTTTTCTGCTCAAAGAATCTTCCACTTTGTTTTCTTTCCCCCGGTGGTAGTGTATCGTACAATCATAATCCTTGAGTAATTCAAGTCATCTTCTTTGCCTCATGTTGAGTTCTTTTTGTGAGAAAATATACTTCAAACTCTTGTGATCAGTATAAATCTCACATTTTTCACCATAGAGGTAGTGCCTCCATATCTTCAAAGCAAATATCACAACTGCTAACTCGAGATCATGAGTAGAATAGTTTTGCTCATGAATTTTCAACTATCGTGATGCATAGGCAATAACCCAATCATTATGCATAAGGACAAAACCATGTCCTTTCTTCAATGCATCACTATAAATAACGAACCCATAATTCCCCGATGGTAGAGTCAATATAAGAGGATTGACTAATCTTCTCTTCATTTCTTCAAAACATTCTTCACACTCTTTTTTCCAAACAAATTTAACCCCTTTACGTGTGAGCTTTGTTAATGGGTTAGCCAATCGGGCAAAATTCTGGATGAAACGTCGATAATAACCTACCAAACCAATAAAACTGCATTCCTCAGTTATACTCGTAGGTGCTAGCCATTCATGGATTGCCTTGGTCTTATAAGGATCAACAGAGATTCCATATTTAGAGACAATATGGCCAAGAAAAGAAATATCCTAAATCCAGAATTCAAACTTTCTAAACTTCCCATATAATTCATGTCTTCTCAGAGTCTTCAGGATAATGCGCATGTGATTTTCATGATCTTCGTAGCTTTTGGAGTATACCGAGATATCATCAACAAATAACACAAAAAATTCATCGAGATATTCCTAGAAAACTCTATTCATTAGATCCATGAATACAGAGGGTGCATTAGTCAATCCAAAAGGCATTACAGTAAACTCGTAATGCCCGTACCTGGTTCGAAATGCTGTCTTCGGAATGTCTTACTTCTTTACACAAAATTGATGGTATCCAGATCAAAGTTCAGTCTTTGAAAAGTATTGAGCTCCATGAAGTTGGTCAAATAAATCATCAATGCGAGGTAGGGGATACTTTTTCTTTATTGTTATGGCATTTATCTCCCTATAGTAGATACATAACCTCATAGATCCATCTTTCTTTTTAACAAAAAGAACAGGGGCTCCCCATGGAGAAACACTAGGGAAAATAAATCCCTTATTACTCAATTCCTCTAGTTGTTTCTTTAGTTCAACTAATTCTACATTGGCCATTCTATAAGGGGTCTTCGATATAGGCCGTGATCCAGGAATTAAATCAATGGAAAACTCAACTTCTCGTTCTGGAGGATATTCAGGTAAATCTTCCGGAAATACATCTACATATTCTTTCACAATAGGTACATCATCTATTTGAACATTCCTTTCCTCACCCATAGTCATTTCATTCTCTTCCTCCCCAATAATTTAATTTAGTTGAGCTAATGGGGGTGGATCTAGATAAGAATTAGGTGGTGACGATTCTACTCTAAATATTAGGTGTTCCTTATCATCGTCATCGAAAATCATAACCTCCTTATTACAATAAATCTTCGCATCATAATCTGAAAGCCAATCCATACCGAGGATTATATCAAACTCAATCATAGGTATGACGGTGACATCATCGGATAAAGAACATTTATGTGCTCTAATGGGGACTGATTCACAAAACTTTGTTGCAATGATACTTCCCATAAGAGTTTTAACTGAAAACTCCCTTGTTAAATCAAATTGGAAATATCTAATTTTCTTAGAAAACTGGGAAGATATGAAACAATGCGATGATCCAGAATCAAATAATGCATTTGCTAAACTTGAGGAAACCATTAAATTACCTGTCACCACGTCTTTTGGAGCTTCTACCTCAGTAGTAGTGATAGAATAAGCTTGGCCTTGACCCCTTGGACTTTTCTGAGGTAAGTTCCCCTGACTCTTAGGAAATTCATTTGCATAATGTCCCATCTCCCTGCAATTTTAGCATTGAACATTGGTAGCTTCCTTCTTTCCTTTGCATTCACGAGCTTGGTGGCCTTTTTCACCACACTTGTAATAGACACCCATTCCCTTTAAGAAAGTACCGGGGTGTTTCTTCCCACATTTACCACAGGATGGATATTCAACCTTTCCCTTATTCCCCTTATTTCAATTCCCAGATTTATCAATAGATCTCTTCTTCTCTTTCTTTGCTTTAAAGTCGTAAGACTTAGAGAATTCTTTCTCTGTCTTGATAGCACATGAGACAATGTCTTAATACAAAGAGAAGGGTTGTGAGACTAATGCTCGATGGAGAAATGGTTTTAACCCATCAAAGAAACGATCAATCTTACTTCTTGGGTTACGTATATAATCTCCAGCATACCTTGCTAGCCTTGTAAAGTTAGCCTCATACTTTGCAACATTCGCATCCTCCTTTTTTCTCAGACTCAGAAATTGCCTTTCCATATCTTCTCGATGGTCACGAGGAAAGTATTTTTCTAAAAACAGATATTTGAAATCCCTCCATTCTATATTTGATACTTCATCATCTTCCTTCATGTTTTGAATCAATGACCACCATTTATCAGCATCTCCAGTGAGGCGGTAAACTGCCATGATAAATTTTTCCCTTTCACTACTCCCCAAAGCCTGAAATATTTTCTCTAGGGAACTTATCCATTGCCCAGCTACTAATGGATTTATACTCCCATTGAATTTTGGTGGTTTCTGCCTCATGAAGTGATCTAACATTGATCCTCCACGCTGCAGATCAGGGTGCTCCATACGGGTAAGGTTATTATCCATAACCAGAGTGAGTTGTCCCAGTATGGTGATTAGTTGATCGACACCAGTTGCATCACCAGCTCCACTATAATTATCTTGAGTAGGAGTAAAATACCTACATAGATTGCGTGCATTGATATGGTTTCCATTTCTTCCACTAGGTGCCATTTCTAAACAATGACATAAACTAGATCAGTTTATGAATCAAAATACATAATTCCATACTTATAAAACACTTAACATAAATTGAACTATTTATGGATATAATCCATAATCATAAAAATGTTTTCTTTGAGGAATTATATACTCATAAACCCTTCATAATGATTTGTAAATAAAATGAGAGTTATCCTAAGCATATCTCCCAGAAGTGTCGTAACCAAAAGTGCATTAAGGCCCGTTGTCGTACACTAGTTCCCATTCGAGTCTAGCTCAAAGCGGTGTTTTCGGGTTTTACCCCTAGGTACATCTCTGCCAGAGCTTCCTTTACCTGCTCATATCCAGACAGGGATTTATTCCTCAGAAAACTCACAAAATCTCTACAATACCAAAATTCTAGGAAGTTATTCTATACTAATCCTCAAAGTCCATCTTAGGTCTATGTTCTCTAATAAAAGTTTATCTAAATCTAGCTTCCAAGGTCTATACTAAACTTCCTCTGATACCAACTGTAACGCCCCGACCCCAGTTACCCAGAGTCGGTGTATTATTACATAACATTGGCATGATCACAAGAATGATCAAATCTCGAAAGACCAATTGGTTTAGTATCTTTGGAAACACTAGATATATTCATAAAGTTTTACATTTCATCATAAAGTGAAAAACTAATACAATAAAATATTGTATCCATATTACACACTATTATCCCCTCATAATATCCCTGTAGGTCATTCATAATTTACTTCTTCACATCCTAGGAAAAATAAAACATAGAAAAGGGGTGAGCTCAAATGCCCAGTAAGGATAACAATATAGCAGAAACTTTCATAAATAAGAATAAATATTTAAGGCAGTGTATAACTAAAAAAAATCCTTTTTAAACTTGAACATCAACATAGTATGTCAAAAATAAAATGAAATAATTTCATTTACTTATTCACATAGAGATTCTACTAATCGAATAATCATATGCAATATCAATAACCACTTTCATAATGATGGAATGCATAATGCGAGACTATCATAACCACATAGCCAAGGCCTCGTGCCAAGACTACAAATAATATTTTTCCAAGGCCTTGTGCCAAGACACTAGTTTGACTCATGAGACCTACCGATGCACCGAGGAGCTATAGCGGGCTCCACCCATCACATATTAAGTCCAATGCATTCCCATATGAAAAGGGTTAAACATAACATAAACATTCCTATTAAAACTAGCATATGAAATGTAAATACTTCATCCATAAACCATGAATGGTATAAAAATAACACATCCACAGTCAAACATATCACAAAACCTTCAATACAATATAGAAGTTTTGTATCATAATAAATCAACTTCAAATAAGCGTAAAATCCATCAAAGGATGTTGACATAGATGAAATCAAAAATCTTTTTAGAGAAATATATATTTCTATTTTGAAATCATTTAAGAGTCATATATTTATAAAATAAAACATTTTCTTTGAAAATATTCTTATAATCTTGTAAAGGAAGAATCTAATATTTTATAACAGCGGAAAATAGCCGCACTTTCCGTATAAGTTAAAAAAACATTCTTACCTTAATTCTGTCGAAAAGGTTAAAAGCACCTTGTTTGGAAAACAAAAGAAAGATTCTTTTATAAACCACTTATAAAAAGTCCATCAAGGGTATAAATGGCTTTAACCCATATTCTTGTAAATAGTAAAAATGATTTGAAATACATTTTTAAGAAACATGGATGTTGATGATAAAGAGACCCTGGTAGATTATTACGTATAAACAACCTCGGATAATGAAGAGATTGCGAAATAAACCCTTACCTTGTACTTTTACTTGGTTGGGGGTAGGTTAACCTCCTGTATAATGGTGAAATAATTTTTATTAAATTATACAAGAATCATATATATTAATATGATATCATATATGATATTTTAACATTGATTTGTTAATAATATCTTAGTATTATCGTTGTTTCGGGTGTTAACTTACTCGTTTTCTTTTATATGTTTTGTTACGTAAGCCATGTTTGTCATGGATAGGTTGTATCTTAATCATATTCAGAAATATATCAAGTCCTTATATACTATTATTAATCATCAAATGAGAATTATACTTGAATGGATATGATGGAGAATGAATCTTATCACGTTCGTGG
This sequence comes from Viscum album, assembly GCA_963277665.1. NCBI lineage: Eukaryota > Viridiplantae > Streptophyta > Magnoliopsida > Santalales > Viscaceae > Viscum > Viscum album. The sequence continues at coordinate 702,647,073 of OY728128.1, read as the reverse complement.
AGACGGTAGTCCGTACGTACGCACGAGCGACAATATCATTCTTTTGATATTAAAATAATATATAATTGGATTTTATATCATATATACAGAATAATTATCATGTTATATTTATTATTTACAGGAATTACACATCATTATTATACCCATCCAAATAATAATATATTGAATAACAATTACACCACGACGTGGAGACGGTAAGCCGTACGTACGCACGTAAGGTGACATGTCATTCAAAGGATGAATATAATACTGAATATGGTTGTTCCATATTTATAATAATATTAATGTATATAGGAGATACTGGATTAATTATTTTAGAATGGGAATAACAAATAAAGAAGAAGTGGAGGAAGAAAGGAACTTGAAAAAGGGTGGTGAAATCATTACCTCTTCTTCGGGTTCTTCCTTTTGATTTGATCAAAAGGGATCCTTAAGATGGCTTTATGACTAAAGGAAGGCCTCTAGGATGAATTGGGGGAAGTTTAGAGAGTATATGGGCAGAGGTTGGATGAACCAAAATGCTTTGAAGGTGTGACTTAATGAGAAGGGAGAGTGCCCTTTTATAAGAGGGGTGAGGGGCACCTTTGGAAAAGCTAGAAATATTATTTTATAATAAATTCATATTCGGTTTCTAATGGCTCCAAAGTGGATAATTTAAAGGTTAAGGTGTGGATAGGTCGAAAACCACTCAACAAATAGAAGTTAGACAGGTTTGGGTCATTATATTAACCTTATCTTTTAGTTTTAACTCTTAGTTAATTAGTTTGACACTTACCATGTCACTTTGTGTTTTTATATTATATAGTTAATAAACTTACTATATACCTCCAAGAGACCCCCAAGTGGTCCATTAATGATAAAACTATCATGATATAAGTCTCTTGGACGAACCTTAGATTTTTAGGAATTTAATATTAATTAATAATATAATATTTTTTTAAAAACTCTTTTATGTCAATTTTGACACTATTTGGAAAATTGATTTTTTTGAAAATCATAACAGAATTATTAGTTCGAAAAAAGTAAATTACATCAATCATAACATGTCATATTATCCTATAAAATTAGTTTAATTAATTAAAAGTCTCAAATTATATTTATTTGGGTATTTACAATATCAATTATTTTAATTCTTTCCTATTATGGTAATTACTGCATCATCATTGTGTCATAAATAAATTAAATTATATAATGTCGAAAAATTATAAATAAAATATCATTATGTAGAAACTAGTTTTATCTTTCTAATGAATATTTACAATCTAATTTATCTTATGTATAACCCTATATTAAAAATGTTTTAGTAAATAAACTTTGATTTTAACTCTTTTAACTCTTCTTTGAATTAAATTATAATAAATGTCCTAATCTAATCCATGTGGACCTAAATGATAATATTTTATTCCTAAGGTTGTTTTCGGTCGAGATTCACTTGTCCAATAGAATTAGGACATGTGTTAGGGTAATATTAATATCATTTTTACCCTTAATTACCCTATTTACTTTTAACCGTGGTAAATAAAAGTAAAAAGTTACTATTCACCAAAAATTATTTTCATCTCATTGAACCAAATTTTACACCTTGATATTAACCGTGTCTCTCGGATTTTCGAAATTCCAATAACAAAAATGGTAAAATTAAGTTTTAAGAAAAATTCAGTTTTTTAACTACCACTTAGTAGTTTCACTATTCATAAAAAATTGATGTTTTTCAGAACAATGCCAAAATTTCACCCTATGCTATAATTGATATTCCAAATTCAAAAATGATTTCTATTTTAAAAAATTCCAAACATATAAGTTGCATTAATTAATTTTATAATTAATTCCCGCTGTTACAACAAATAGCGTGTTTTTAAGAAACAATATATATCAAAAGATTGACAATTGTTTATGTCCAATTTCAATGTGAAATTAATTCTAATGAACACAATTGGATAAAATGGTAAAAAAATATTATAATTATACTTTAAAACCACTCAATACTATAATTTATCACTATAAATTATTTTGATTAAAAAAGTTGTTTTTAAGTATTTTTCACTATTCATAAAAATTGGAAGTTCTCAGAGAAATACCAAAAAATCAACTGAGGATAATTTCGAAATTAAGAATCCAAAAATGAAGTCAATTTTGAAATATAAAATATATATAATTTCAAAAAGTAGGTATTACTATTCATAACAGCTAGTTTGATTGGTTGTGGTGTGTTAGAACTCGATGTTGCGTACAACACACGCTATCGCATTATTCAAAGAAAAGCGTACCGTAGAAGCTCGGGGTGTTATAAATATTATGTCAAATATATATCATATAGGTTCACTAAACATATACTTAATATATTTCATGTAGTTTGTGAACGAATCATATCGCTTTGAGGGGGTGGTAGTCTACACTTCCTCAAAAGAAATTACTGTATTTACACAAGATGGAAAGAATAAGGGTATTTTATAAATTAAAACTAAAGAAGCATAAAGAAATTATAAATATCATATATATCATATATATATATATATAGTGTCCATAATAATTTCTACAATGATAGGCAGTAATGTTAAAAGGAACAATCATCGTTTCATGAGGTGGTAGTTCACCGTACACGTAAACAGTAAGTTCGTTACATATTAGATAGATGTGTGTGTAAGTGTTGGAAGAAACATTAGCCTAAAAAATCATAGTATATTTAGGATACTAAATTTTTTATAAAATCATGGAATGAGAAGATTTTAGAGAGTGGGTAATGGAAATAAAAGAAAGGATCTCAAGGGTGGGTGTTACCTCTTTTATCGGGTTACTCCTTTCAGTTTGCACCAAAGGGATTACTTGGAAGTATTTATTCTCAAATTGAGTATTAAAGGATTAATTTATGGTTTTGGAGAATATATTTGGTATATATTTGTCTAACCTAAGTGGTTTGAGAGATGTGAAGAAGAGGGAGAGGTGGCGGCCTTTTATAGGGAAGAGAAATGACACACATTTCATTTTTGAAAACAAGTTAGGTGTACCCTCGTTTTTATGTAAAAAAGTCATAAAAAACAAAAAAACTCAATAATATAAGGTTAAGGGATGAATAATTTCCATATAATAGGTTTTGAAAATGTTTTGAGGTCTTTTTGGGTCTTAAATTTAAGGTTTAGTACATTGTAAACCTAATTTTTCTCTTAATCATTGTAATTAATTTTAATCAAATTCACCAATATTTTTAGTAAAAAACTAAATTTAACTTATTATATATTATAAATTATTTTTATTCCAAATAAATAATCCATTTTTACAAATTCTATTCACATAATTAGTATAAATTAACTTAAAAATTATCCCGCTAAAGGGATGACACTAAGGGTTTTTAATGTGAAAACATAAAAAAGTTTGCTAAATTTTTATACCCAATTTGAAAGTTAAATTGACAATGTCATAAATTTAATTAATTTATAAAATTATTATCTAATTAAACTTTACAACCAATTTTAAATGTAACTCATCCTTAAAAATTAATTATATTAAAAGGCAGTATTAAATTAAACTTTAGTGTTTTAACTATTCATTAAAAAATGAAACCTTATAGAAAAATAAAAAACATTTATCTTAAAAGATTTTTTATGTTTATATTTAAAATATTATGTTTATATTGACTTATTAAATCAATAAAAGTTCCAAAAATTAGATTTAAAATGGGTTATCCATTAAAAGGCTGTAAAACAACCTTTATAAAAATATAAATTTTTAAGAATAAAATTGGGTTTGTTCTTATATTAAGCATATAAAACCTGTTATATTAATATAAAAAATATTTATTTTAATATATATAATTTATATCACATTAATATAACTCACTGTTTTTTATTAATTAGGGTAAAACTACTTTGTGGGTATAATAATATTTTCCTTTATATTCAATCAGTTTTCATATTCAATTGTAATTAAGTTGAAACCAATTAATTAATTTTATACTTTTTTTAAACCATATATTTTCATAATTTAGTTATCCATTTTCATAAATAGTTATATAATGACTTGGTTATATTAAATAATATATCGTAATTTAGTAAAACTCAGTCTTGCGTGTTTCACAAGCCATTGAGGAAAGTCATTATTGCATGTAACCCAAACTAACCTCGGTGTTTTGTATAGACAAAGCTAAAATTTATGTTGATTTTAGTGCATGGTTGACATGGTTTTATTTATAAAACAATTAAAATATAGTTATCTAACATAAAATAATCTATTTTTATTGTTTCATGAAATTCAAAATATCAAAAAGAATAAATTAATTTGAAAAAAACATTTCACAAAATCTCAGGGTGTTACATCCATAACTTTCACACATATTTTATATGGTTTATTGGCATGATATTTTTAGTGTGAATGTTTATCTTTGAGAAACCTATGTTAGATTATTAATCACATGAGGTGTGTGTGTGTGTAGCCCTAACTTGCACTTGTGTTTAACTCATATGGATTATGATGATTATGATACTTGTTGACATGACATGATGTTTAGTCTGTCATATTTATTTATATCATACATACGGTCTTCCTATCTTCCATAGTTGAACATGTAGATTTTTTCTTATTTGGTCAAAATGTGAGATATGACATGTTCTTAGGACTATCCACTTAAGAGGGATGTGTTAAACCTTGGGTCAACATGAACTTGGACTATTCCATTCAGTGGGATATGCCACATGATTAGGGCTATCTATTATAGAGGGATGTTCTAGGATTTCACCATCATGTGAGATTTGATGCATCCTTTTGATTATCCACTTTAGAGGTATATCCTATAATTTGGGTCTACACGTGCATGGAATATCCCAACTAGCATAATGTGTAACATTTTTTTTGGGATATCCATCTTGGTGGATGTGTTATGCTGGTTAATTAATTCCTACCGACATGGTTACAAAGTAGGTATGTTTCTATTGGTATGGTACCAAATAATGTAAATCCATTATTAGAGGACCTGACATATGTGTTTTAATGGTTTAATATATTGTTCTTTACATCAGTACCTAGTTAACTTCACTGTATGAACTTGTATATATTATGCACTGATGCTAAGAAATAATGATTGGGTTCTACTAAGTCTTTTACCTATACCATACTCATAAATTTTGGTGTGCTTATAGATATCATGATTAGGGATCTGGTGAAGGATAACAGACCTATGGTTAATGTTTATGTTGGTTGATTCAAATGATTTAGTTTTTACTAGATGAAGTTCGAGTAATATTTCTACTACTACCTTTATTTACTATACTTATTTGTACCTTATATCCTTGTTGTGTTTTAGATATTATATAATGTATGTAATATTTCAATTTATTTATATAATTTGATTCTTTATTATAAGGGTTATTAATTTTCTGATATATTACATCATATTGAGGCTATATCTCTTAACTAAAAATCTTAGACCTTCTAAGATACTTAGAAGCCTCTTAAATTTGGAGATATATCCATGAGGTCATGTAGTACTCCATCTCAAACTCAGTGGTTGGGGATGGGATGATACAAAAGGGTATCTAAGGACACAAAGATTCACTAACTTGTTTTTCTCTTTGCCTTGATTTGGGACTTGGGTAGGGGAACTATGTTAGTGTCAAACATCACTACACCTTCGAGTTTCCATAAAGTGGAAAATTTTTCCAGTTTTATTTTATAAATCATTAAATTTAGCTTAGGTGATTCAAATTATGTTGATATTTGATTTATGATTTGTGTTTTTTTTTTCATTCATTATGACTTCGCACATATGTTCACATTTCAAGAATGTATACTTGTTTATGTGTTGCATATATATTCTTTAATTAAAATTCGTTTTTGTTCTATCTATTTAGGATATATTATCAGCTATTTGATATATCTAGGTTTCGATGCTATTGAGATATATCTTTATTGGAATTAATTGTATGAACATAGTATGTTTTTATATTAGTATATATATAGTGACCACCACCAATGTGAAGGGATGAAGACCATGGTTTGTACTAGGATGGTATACCTTGGGTTATTTTTAGACTCTTAAGAGAACCTTGTGTGATCAATTAGACTGGTTAGGACTTCTTATATTTGTTGTGTTGTAGATATTTATCCTTAGAGATATATTATGGGACCACCAGCTATAGAAGCTCGTAATAATCCCATGACACTGCCCATGGTGTAGGAGGATGTCCCCTAACATGCTCTTGTACCGGAATAAGTAATTCAGACCGCATAACCCATAAAGATATGACATTTTCATATTTTTTTAATATCCAATGGTGTGAGAGTTTCCAGGAATATTTCTAACTATGATTAGGACTTCCAACTAAATAATAATCTATATTTCCATTTAACTAAAGGCCCTTAGGATGTCGGGGACTACATACAGATCATTGAGAGGATCTTTGACATTGTACAGATCATAGAGGGTTGATAGGTTATGATTTCAACCATTATGCTTCATCGTGAAATTGGATGATGGTTGGATGTAATTCTATAAGAAGTTATAAGGGAAGTAATGACTTGGGAAACCTTTAAGAATATCTTTTTCAAGGATTTATTTCCCGATACATTGAAATTGGATTATGATTACAAGTTTATGTAGCACTGGCACGAGATGATAATAATGTCCAGATATTCAAAATTCTTTATTAGGTTGATTCACTTTTATCCTCTAATAGCAGGGAAATATGCTTAAAAATCAATGAATTTAAAGATTGAACTTTTCCAAGAGTTGATGTGACATTTCATGACTCTTGATCTAATAACCTATGCTACAGTAAATTATAAATCATTGAAGATAAAGAGGGGAATTAAGGAAGACTTAGTTGATTGTAATTTTCAAGATATCAGTGGAATAACATCTGACCTCTATAGCATAGTCTTAAATTCATATTCTAAGAATAAGAAGAAGAAGTCAGAGGATGGATGCCAGAATGGTGTTCATCAGGAAGAGAAGAGAAGAACTTCATCGACTCCCTCTAAGGATAATGTTTTTCATAGATTATATAACTATTGAAGGAGGGGGTAATTCAAAAATTATTTTACACTTTATATTAACAATTTCCACTAGTGTGGAAAGGTATAGAATCTAAATTGGTTCTACGATTAGGATTCAAGGATTTGTGTTTCCAGAACTGGGTTGGAACCCTGGTAATGGTATAGGCACTATAGAATTTAGTAAACTTGATGAATCATGACCCTAAGGTAATTATAGAGTGGTTATTTGATATTAATCTCCATTTGATGATGGTGATAGAAACTCCATGGTTTGAGGTTTTTAGATCTGTATTACTGGAGATACTTCTCAAGGAATAGAGGTCTTTAGAGGGGATAATTGTAAAAACATATTCTTTTTTAACTCAATAGAACCTATGTTCAAATCCATATCCTAATGTTTTTAAGTTAATCCTTATTTTCTTGAAGGATTGTTGGATTTAGAATCTTGAATAAGATTTAAAAGGATTTTGGTGACCTTTCTAACCAAATTAGGTGGCACCATGTCATAGCCCATATGACCACACCATAGATGAGTGGGATATGATGTAATGTGTAGGCTAAAGCATAGTAATTCTATGAATTTAGGTCCATTCCATAGTGGATGTGGCTGAACTATAATGCACACATAGATTAGAGAAGGCACTGTTGAGAAATGGGATACACTGTAAAGATGGTGGTTATTGGGGTTTACATTATAATCCCTTGTCATGGAGAAGTGTTTTGGATTTCTATTATGCATTGTGTTAAACCTTGACATAGGGAATTCTTTTGTTAGTTTTTAACAAATAGTTTAGTAGTGTTAGTATTTAGTAGTTAAGACTATTAAATAGTTTATTTCATCTTGGTTTTGGGAAAATGTTTGGTATTTAGGAATTAAGATTCAAAAAGTAGATATTATGAAATTTATTTGGAGATTTACTCAGGGGCTTATAATGTGAAGGTCAAACCATACATACCCTGCCTCATCCTCTATTTAGAGTCATTCCATAGTTTTTAAGCTTTTTAGATATGACTCCAGACCGTATTACTCACATTATGTCATAATGATTCATTTTGTAGAGCTATTCTACAGTACAGTCTCCATTATTATGACTTGGTGGTTCATATCCATGATTAAACCATCCTCCATTCACTGTAGAAGTATTTTTTACTATAAAAACAACCCCACAGTACCATGTAATGCTCAATAGTGTTTTCTCCCAGTGCACATGTACACCATGGTGAACAGACCTTTAACATGGTACCTTCTTCTAGAACACCCTATGTCATGGTGTACCGCCCTTAATTGTGGTGATTTTCTTCCATAATAAACATGTTCCATGGTATACCATCCTATATCTTGGTGGTTATTCCCAACATACCTGCACATTGCACCACCAAGATAGAAGTATGGAGCCCCCATAATTTCTTGAGACTCTTCTTCCTCCTTCCAATCAAGCATTGAGATTCATCCAATGATTGACCTTGGGAGTCCTTGGCTTATGATTTCGTTCTGGTTTGTGTGTGAATGTAGTGAAAGTGATATAACCATTGATGAGACTTTATATTGACGTTGATAACTTGAGGTAGGAATTACTTAACTTTTCCACATGTTTTATATGGGTTATTGGCATGATATTGTTGGTGTGCATGTGTAACCCTAAGAAACCTATGTCTGATTCATGATCACATGAGTTGTGTGTGTCTATATCCTTGACCTATGCTTTTGATTCTTGTGTGTGGATTGTGATGATTTTGATAATTATTGATTTTAAGTGATTATTGATCTGTCATATGTATTTTTATCCTATATGATTTCTTCCCATATTCTACAGTTGATAATGATGGTTTGGACAATTAGGTTTGTGTGTGAGTTGTGATACATTCATGGGACTATCCAATCGATAGGTATGTTCTAGACCTTGGGACGATATGTACATAAACTATTCCAATTGGTATGATGTGTCACATTCTTAGGGTTATCGATTCTGGTGGGATGTGCTAGGATTTAGTTGGAAAGTGATATTTGATGCATTCTGGGGGTTATACCTTGAGAGTCATGTTCTAAAATTTCATTCAAAATGTACATGGACTATCCAGATAAAAAATAATGTGTCACTTTTTTGGGGATATATGTTGAGGTGGATGTGTTAGATTGATTACCAATGTTCTACCATCATGGTGCAGAAGTAGGTATGTTTCTTTGAGCTTAGTTTGAAGTAGGTAGAGATAGTCTTAGAGGAAACAACATATATTTTCTTCTTGTGTGATATGTTGTTGTTTATATGTATACCCAATTTAATTCATTGCATGCACTTGTATATCTTATTAACCTATGTTAGGGGCCGTTGGTGGTGTCCTACTGAGTCCTCTAATCACACCCTAGTCAGGATGTGCTTGTATATTTAAGGACTAGGGATCCAGTTAAGGGAAAGGCCCCTATGATGGACAGTTGAGAAGGTGGTGTATGAGGATGTGGTCATTGATAGAAGGAGTTAGAGTGTAAAGTTTACTTATACCTTTATTTACTATCATTATTTATACCATGGATCCTTATTCTATTTCATCTATTACTAAATGAATGAAATACTTCAGTTTCAGTATGTAATCTGATTATTTATTATATTTGTTATTAATTGTATGATACGTGACATTATACTTAAGGTATATTGTCATCATTAATGGACATAGACCACCACTATGATTAAATAAACTCTTGCATATGGGGAGGCACACAAGAGTTCATGTGGTTATCTGGATCAGGCCTAGTGGTTTGGGTTTTGATATTACACTACTTACCTAGTTAAAGTTCTCTAGAGGAATTAGAAATTCAAAGAAGCTAATTGGGAATCCATGGATGTGATGAAACAAATATATCCTCATTTTTTTTTGTATCAGAGTGATTGAATTTCAAGGGATAAATTAATTTTTAGTGGGGAAGAATGTAACACCCCATGATTTTATGAAATATTTTTCAACAAATAAATTTAATTTATTTCATAGCTTACTTTGCATGCAACATTAAGTTTAAATGAACAATAATATACTGTTACAACATTATTATTTAATGTGACAATTATCATCTAGCTATTGCAATGTAAGTTATGAATATGAATAACTAAATTATAAAAAATTTATGGTTTTTTATTTATAATGTTAACTCCTTGTTTATCAATTGGTTAGAAATAAAAATAAAAATCATTTGGAAGAAAAAGAGATATTTTTTTGAAAAACTATTTTTATGTTCCTAATGTGTTTTTATATTAATAAATTAAATAAATCACTATTTGTAACATATTTTTATGAAATATATATATAATAAGTATTAAATAATTTTTTAAGAGTTATCTAATGTTTTTTCATGGCACGGGATTAGAATCAATCATGTTTTATGCTTAAAAATGTATTTTTTCTAAGAAATGGTATTTATCACGTTTTTTCACACTTATTTTAAGATGAATCTATGCTACTTTTAAAAATCAAATAATGAAATATGGATCACATATTTTGATTCAATATTTTCAAATTTGGTAAATATGGCTCTTTTTTATTTTTTCTCTTTACGAATAGTAAGCTTGGTAAATTTTGTCACCTCAGTAAGGGTATAACAGGTAAAATATGGTAAAAAAATTTCCTTCAAGCTTTAAAATTCCAATAACACATAACATAACCAATAGGATTATTGAATTTAGAGAATTATAATCCAATTATCCAAAATATGACAACCTGGTGCCATTTTTCTTTGATTATGACAATTATATTTTTTAAGAAAATGATAAATACAAAATATCAATCTCTTGAGTTTAATAACTATAAATTTTTATTATGTGGATAAAAATAAGACAATTTTAGTTCTAATTGTTTATTTGATATATGAATTAATTTTCTTTTCATGGTAATTTATTTCTATTTTTAGTTATTTTTTAATTTCCTTCAATTCTTATGAAACACCAACAAAATATTTATTAAATTAATATTAAAAAAAATTAAATGATTTTAAAAATCTTATAAGTAATAAAAATTCAGGGATTCATTGTGTTAAAAAAAAATTTAGATAAATATTACATATTATTAATGTGTTATTGTTTTATATTTTAGTTCATTTTATGTCATTTTATCTTTGAATTCAAATTAAATAAATTGTGTAAAGAATGAAATTAATGACATTTTTTGTTAAATAATAGTTTAATAAATTATTTAAAAATCATGAAAATATTTGAATAAGATAGGTTATATGAGAAATGGTTGATATTTTCATCCCTTGTCCATTTATGAGCTAATTGTTTCCTTTTAAGAAAAATTATAACCCTTTAATATTAAAAAATCATTGCCACAAATAAGATTAAATTTTCTTAACAAAGGGGTTAAACCAAAAGATAATATTCAAAATGACACAAAAACCTATATCATTTGTGTTTCATTATGAAATTTCAAACTTTTAATCTTCTTATCTTAATATTTTTTCCATTTAGAATTGTTTTTCTTGGGAATGACTTGATTATATTTTAATCTTTTTAGTAATTCTAAGTGCATCCTTTCCCCCTTTATAAAAGGACACCCCTTTATATTTTTATTTACCCCAAATTTGGCCATAAATCTAAATAAAAACCTATAAAATTATCTTATAAAATTCAATATTGATAAATTATAAGTTTTGATATTCTTAAAAGACAATTCCAAGAGTCCTTATGAAAGGATCTAAAGGAGGTATCTGGAAGAAGATGTAGTCGTCTTACCCAACTTATTTCAATTTATTTCTACCTCTATCTTTTATAAATATATGTTATCTATCATAAAATAATAAACAAATTATCCTACATTTACTAAAATGATATTATTATCATGAAAAAACTATTATCCACCCACTTTTCTGTTAAATGGTAAATGAAAGTGTTGCTCATGTGTACGTGTGGACTACCACCTAAACATATCATTACAATTCATTATTCATTACTATATTTCATGGAAGGGTAATATCATGGTTTTAATGTTTATAAATTATATTTATGAAATTATTATCATTCTATAATTATAATATCATATCTACCTTCTTACATTCCAATTTTTTGGAGAAAGATAATGCCGCTCTTGAGTATGTGTGGACTACCACCTCCACGAAGTGATGTGATTTATTTTTCATTTCATCTTTTCTTGGATAGTAATAAGGGTGTATTAAATTATTATAAATTATTAAATAATTATTTATTGAAAATTTATTTACTATTTATCTTTATTTCATTCCATCTGTCAAAAAGTGAAAATAGTGTTCATGCATATGTATGACTTATGGTCTCAAGGAACGGTGTAATTCGTTTTTCTATATCTACCTTACATGGTTGATTAAAAATATGTATATAAAAAATATATAATATATTTATATCATATGTAAAATTTTGGATATGTTCTAACTGTGATCAATGGATAAGTTCAGAGACTACTAAACAACAAATTATAATGAAAAATGAAACAGTTAATACCCGAAAATGATGATTTTAATAAGTACTAATAAATGTGAGTTTAAATGTTATAAGTGGATAATATATGGTATTATGATTATTTAAATGACACTTTAATTGATTTATAATAAATTTAAATTTATTATATAGGAGGTTATCATGCCTTTAAATCAAGTCAAACTTGAGGTAAGATATTTATGTTACAATCACATTGTTTATCAGAATTGTTTATGATCATGTTTTTGATGATGAAATTTTATAACATATATTTAGAGATTGTTATTAATTATATTACAATTTTTTTTAATTTCTAGAGATTATTATTTTTAATTTAATTTCTCTCTATTTAACTACAAAATAGACTAAAAGATTGTTTCTAAGGAAATCCAACTTTATTTGTCTTTTCGTTTGAAAATAATTTTTCTACCATATTCATGTTTTCAAAAATTATTTTTAAGAATATTTTTATACAATACTGTAAACATTTAAATTAATTTTAAACCATGTTTTAATTTTCAAAAAATGTTTTAAAAGGAATATTCATTTTTTTTCTAAATGAGGTAATTTTGACTTTTTAATAAAAAAAATGAAAGGAATATTTGTTTTAAAGAACATGTCATGAATATAATTTCCTATCATCATGGCTATTAAAATATTTGAAGTCTCATTTAAAATTTTTCACCATTATATTAAAATGAAATATTCTCTTTAATATATGGGGAATTATTAGATTTAAAATTAGTTATATCGAAGTAAAAAGTGTATTTTACTCAAGACATGTTCAAGTGATATTTTGAAAGAATTTTTCATCCATGGTATCATAATTCTATGTTACTTATGATTTTCTATGGTTATGCTCCAATGATACTATATTTATTATTTCTCTTGATTTTTTATAGTTTTGATGTTGAAATATTGATGATACCCATTTTTTCCATGAGTTAAGTTATGATGAATGTTTTTATGATCTTATAGCATACATTTGAATTGATTTATGATTATGTTACTAGTGGGAATAATATTATATATCCCTACAGTTCCTTGGTTAATGTATAATATACAATGATCTAAATCGGAACACTAGAGGTTATCCCAAACATGAAAAAATAGTGTACGTGGGAGGTTATTTGAAGATCGAAAGTGGGGACACAGAAGGTTGTCCCAAGATCAAAGCAAGTACATGGGTAATTGTTCTATTCCCAACATGTTATGGATTTATTGGTGTATATAATTTACTTAAGATCTATATGATTATGATTATACCTTACGTATGACAAAAAATTATGACACGATCTTATTATAATTTTATATTCTCATGGATTGTTTTCTTTGATTCCTTAATGATTCATGTATTATAAACTGCCACACTTTATTCCATGAATCATGTTTATGATATAAAAATTGTTGGGTATTATTTAAAAATCATAATTTCATGTTATAATACACTTTATGATCATTTTATGTTTAAATGATTATTGATATTTTTTTTTGTTTACCCTTATTGAAAATCTGATATCATCCTTTATTTTGTTTTCTTTTCACCAAGATATGTACCAACTCTTCATGTATCCATGTTTCCAAAGACTCAAAATATATATGGTTCTAGAATAGATAGTAATGTTATGTTTTGAATATTCATATAATAATATGTAATATTTATTAATGAAAATAATTCTTTACTATATGTACCCATCACCTTTCAATAATGGTATGCCTTTATTCAAGGGTTAATGGATCCAAAAGTGCGAAATGTTGAAGCATGGGTGATATTGGTTCTAAAAATCCACAACCATGAACTTTAACACATTTTTTAAATAGTTTTGAGTCATTTACCACTATATTTTAACACTTTACCATTTTGGTTTTTCTTCCTTAGTAACTGGTTTTCAACTAAACAATTTATATTTTAAGAAAAATATGAAATAATCCCTCTAAGAAAATTTGGAATTGATGAAACTAAATTTATTCTTCTTATAATCTAAATAAATTTCTAAAAAAGATAAAAATAACTTTTAAATAAAATCATTTAACATATAGAAAAAAACATTTTGAAAAAAATATAGTTTTCACAATTATTTGTTCTTAATCTTATATAAAATTAATCAAAAATTAAATGAGTTTTTATATGTTTTTATATATATTTAAAATTGGTGCACTATTAATTATATAAAATACATCAATTTAATATATTTGATAAAATTTATACAACATTAATAAAATAAATATTTGAACCACTACTACAAAATGTATTTTTCGCGTCAGCGTTTTAATGTCAGTTATTTATAACGAACGTGAAATGCCAAGTAAATTGATTTATCATATATGTTATATTATAACCAACACGAAAAATGAATTATATTGATTTATCATGTCATTTATTCTATAACTAACATGATACAATAAATTTTTTTCTTCGGTTATAGAATAACCGTCGTGATAAAGCAAAGGTCGTTGCTTTATCACATTGTTTATATAATAAACAATTTAAAAAACTGGTGTTTTCACATCACTTATAGGATAACTGATGTAATAAATGTAATAAAAAACTCTCTATAATGTCGGTTATGAAATAACCAATGTGATAAATCATTTAAGAAATTTATGAATCCCCATTTTGAGTCGTTGGGGTCTTTTTTGTTCGGGAAACAATGACTCGGTTCTCTCTCATATGGAAACCCTAGAATCAATTATTCCATCTCATGGCCTACAGTCATGTTTTTACAACATTTTTCATCATTTTTTTCATCATAACATCTATATGATCAACTCAAAACTCTCATGTAAGCCTTACATGCCACAATTTCAGTAATTCTATTTTGTAGTTTCCCAAAATACATGTTTTTCAAATTTGGTTACCAAAATATTGAAATGTCTTGTTTAATTTCCCCATGTTATCGCATTTCATATGTAGCTAGGAAGGAAAGAAGTGTCTAATACATGTGAAAATTTACGTGGGACATGTTTTTTATTCCAATTACTTATGTATTCACTATAAGTCCATGTTTCATGAATTTAATTAAATTTAAAGTTTTTATTTATTAATTTCTCATTTTTTGAACAAATTGATTCTTTATTTCCTACTAGGTGATCCAATGTGAGGTTTAAAATCATGTACACTTTTTACACAACATGAAACCCCTAGAACCTTGTTGCATATGGATGGTATGTAGGCTTGATGTTGTAAAACTACCTACAATTCCCCTAATGACATTCCATTATTTTGTTTTCTCATCTATGGGATACAAATCTACGTACAAGTAATGTATTTCTTAGTTTGAAGTCACGTATCAATGTTACCTTTCCAAATAAATAAACCCCACACACAATATTTTATTTCTATGGTTGGGAGAATTCCATAAAGAGGATTTGATTTTCATAGTAGAAATATTACTATAAAATTATGTAACCCTTAGACATTATTCATATACCACATGTCATAGAAATATGTTAAACCTTAGTGTGACATAAAATGTGAGTGAATTATTATATGAATTTCAAGGGTTTTATTATTATTTATTGACTTTTCCATGAGTTACATTGACACAAAAAAATTGTGATGGGTTAATAATACATCATAGTAGTGGATGGTGATTTATTTTTACATATTGTATTTAAATCTTGTTTCTAAAAAATAATATCATTATAATTTTGAAATATGAATATATTTGTTTTATATTTCAAAATTTTGTTACTTTTATATTATGAAATATTTCATATAAATATAAAATTGGATCATCTACCTATATTTTCTTTTTTGAATTATTTCCATCCATATATTTTTATGATTTATCAGTTATATTTAAACTTATATTCCATTATTTTGTATAATTGGTAATTTTATTCTTTAAACACACATATATTTGTTTTATATTTCCAAATTATGTTACTTTAAAATTATGAAATATTTCATATAAATATAAAATTGGATTATCTTAACAAGATATATCATTTTGATATTTATTATAGGAAATAACAAGTCTAAGTTGGATTATGAAACATCAAATGAGTGATTAATATGAGGAAGGTGTTGAGGCTTTTTTAGAATTTACTAAACAAAATGTTCCAAAAAATGACATGTTATTATATCCATGCCTGAAATGTTTAAATATAAAGAAGTTGAAAAGTAGAGATGTCAAATATCATTTAATTTTTCATGGTATTAATATGAGTTATATCTCTTGGATGTGTAATGGTGAAACTGGGTAAAATTTCAGATCCACTGATGATGATTATTTTCTAAATGATAAATATGATGAAATTAAAGAAATTATTTATGATATTGAAGTAGAGAAAGTTGGGAAAAACAAAAAATTAGGCATCTATATGGGGATGCTGAAAATCCTTGGTATCCTGATTGTACAGATTTTATGGTTTTATCATTGGTTTTAGGACTAATTAACTTGAAGGTGAGACATGCATAGAGTGACAAGAGTTTTACAGAGCTTTTATAATTGTTGAAAGACATTCCTCGTAAAGAAAATGATCTTCCATATTCACATTATATGGCCAAGAAAATATTATGCCTAATGGGATTGGGGTACAAGAATATTCATGCCTTCCCGAATGACTGTGTGATATATAAGAATGAATATGAATTTCTTTTAGAGTGTCCTAAATGTGGGACATCATGATATAAGTTGAAAGAAAAATCAAAGGCTTATTTATAGGTTATAGATACCGCTACTAAGGTATTACGTTATCTTCCTATAATTCATTATTTTAAATGTTTATTTGATAATTCACAAGATTCAAAAAAGGTTAAGATAGAATGTTGATGAGCAAATATGTGACGGACAAACACATTATCCAGATGATTGTCCACATTAGAAGAAAATTGATCACTAGTTTCCTATATTCAGAAATAAAGTTAGAAATATCAAACTAGGGATATAAATGGATGGAATGAATCCATATCGAATCCTTTATAGCACACATATTTGATGACCTGTTCTATTGGTAATTTAAAACCTATATCCTGAATTTTTTTTGAAGCACAACTATGTCATTTTGAGTTGAATAATATTTGGACCAAAGCAACCTTGAAATGATATTGATGTTTTCTTGTCAGCATTAATTGATTATTTTAAACTCTTATGGGAGGAATCTTATTTGGGCATATGATTCTTATAAAATGGAATATTTTCAACAGCATGAAGGGATTATATTCACTATAAAATACTTCCTAGTGTATGGATTTTCTTTGGACCAGTGTTAAGGGGAATAAAGCATGTTCATTTTTTAAATAATAGACTTCATATTGTCAATTGCATAATGGGAGGAAAATAGTATACCTGGGTCATTAAACAATTTTCATCCAATGGATCACTCTTATAGAAGATTAAAAATGGAATTAAATGGCTCAAAATAATTTTATATTGTTCCAAAACCTTTGTCCACTGATGATTATTTTGAGGGGGTGTAAAACCATGATGTGACATTTCGAAAGACACATAAATTTGGTAGTAATATTGATATTTAGAAGAAATAGTAAATATTTTTTGAGCTACAATATTAGATATATCATGATGTGAAATATAACATTGATGGCATGCCCATGGAGAAGAATATATGTGATAGCTTGATTAAAACCTTGATAGATATTAAAGGAATGACTAAAGATGTGTTGAATGAAATATTAGAATTACATTCAATGGAAATATGTTGGGAGTTAGCTCCCGCTCCTAATGGAATATGGAAATTTCTTTCTCCATCTTGTGATACATTATCCAAGAGGGACAAAATAATATTTTTTTCAATGCATTGATGATATAAAATTTCCATAGGGTTATTCTTCAAATGTAATTTTTTTCCTATTTGATGGATTTGATGTTGATAGGTATGATATCTTAGGATTTTCTCATCATGACGAAACAACTTCTACGAGTTACATTACATTGACTATTCATCATATTGGTCATCAATACTATCATGAAGGTGTGTTATTTTTTTAAATTCAAATTAAAACAAAGTTATTTTTCTAGATGCTTTGAAAATTTTGTAAAATGAATAAATTTCTATAATTTTTTAATTGGAAATCTATTTTCTACCATCTTTTTTTGTATAATGATACATTTAATGGTTTATATAATTGAAGAAATAATGCTTTGTGGACATGTATATCTACCTTGGATGTATCCATTTTAATGTTATATAAAGATATTGAAGGGGTATGTTAAGAATCTATATTGACCTGAAGTCTCAATTGTTGAGAAGTAAATTTCTAAGGATGTTTCAGAGTTTTTTACAAGATACTTATCTATGATGGAGAACACTGGTTTTCCTCCACCTCACCATGAATGAGTTAATTATGGGGGGAAGGGGATTCATGGCTTGAAAGTAAATTTTTTTAGGTGAACAGATAAACAATTTATATTTATACATTTTGAATAACATAGATGATGCTAAACAATATATGAAATTGCATATTAATGAGTTGAAATAATGGTATCCAAAGAAGAAAGAAATGGGAATTTTGAATGAGCATAACAAGAAATTTTCCATGGTTTAAAAAGACCGTATTTGGTAGATTAGAGAAATTAATATGGTTAATGGGTGGTACAAGTTTAAATGTGATAACATGGTCTGGGTATGACATTAATGGATATACATTTCATGAAAAATATCAGGACAACAGAAGTGAAGTTTAGAATAGTGGTGTATTGGTGTTCATAGAAGCAATGTATTTTTCTAGTTCTGAAGAAAAAACCCAAATTTATACATCAAGTTCATATTAAGGAGTCATTGAAGAAATATGGGTTTTTGATTAAATTAACATAAAAGTTACAGTTTTAAATACAAATGGTTTATTTGTAACAACAGTGTCAGAAACATTGAATTTAAAATGACACTTATTAATATAAATAGATTGGAAGACACATATAATTATTTTATAATGAAATCACATGAAAAAAAATTATATGTTATTCATCAATCTGATATTTAGTGGTCTATTATTTTATAATGAAAAAATAATATGATGGGGATGATCAACTTGATGAAGATGTTTATTTATTTGAGATCCATACTTTCATGGAATGTTTACCAGATAATAGTAATGAAAACATCATAGACATGGTTAGTGCAATAAGGAATAATCATAAAGAAGTAATTAGGGAAAGAAATCCATTAGTACATTCATATATTATAAGTAATATATGTTTTTTTATCATTTACTTTCATTAATTTCAGAAATTGATAGATGTTTTAATTTTTTTCTTTATTAAAACACGTATTAAAACTAATAAGTAAAAATGATTGTTTATATTAGTTTAGTTTTATTTTGTATTCAATTTTTACCATTACATAACTTTTATATTTTTTGATTTTGTTTAATTAAAATTATTTTAAATCTAATGTGTTAAATAAAAAAATTATAAGAGTGTCTTGACAAAATATTCATTTTTTTTGAAAAAATTCTTTATTAGGTTGGACCATTTTTAATATTCCTACACCAAGTTTGGATTTTTTTTTTCATTCATTTTCATGAAATTTCATGTATAATTACTGTTATTATTTTATTTTACTATAAAAAATATGAATTCTAATGTGATATGTTTTAGTTTACTTTTGGGTTTCATAATTTTTCATTTTTTATTTACATTAGTATTGTAATAGTTGAATTTGTATATTTGTGTACTAAATGTTTGTTTCATTGATTTGATGGATAATGAAAGATCAATTAGATGATTAGAAGAATACTTCTAGGGATGAGCATCCTAATCATACCTCTGGGGAGGAACTTGCACATTCTCCTCTTGATGATCCACAAACTTCATATACTCCCACAGAGCCAAAGAAGAGTTCGGGGGTTGGTAAACGTGGTGGCACACGTTTACCAAAATTATCAGTTGATCGTAGCCAGGACCAGAGGGTAGTGGTATACTTTTATGAGAATTATATTCCAAGAGGTCCTAATTAAAAATAATTTAGGAGTTTTGTATAAACTCAGGGTAAAATAAAAGTCATCATTTTTTAATGATTGGATAAGTGTTGAAAAAGAAACACTATATAAATTTTGGGAGACCATTTTGGTAAGCTATTTTGTTATTTTTTTACAAATCATGTAATGTTTATTGTATAATATGTCTTCCCTCTTCTTATCTGATGAAATTTTATATACATGACACTAGAGGAGTCAGGAGGAAATGTTTATCAATGGATTCTAGAAGATGGATGTATTTCAAATCAACCCTCACATTTGATTTTATTTTTGGGCATAGGAAACACGACAATCCATGTCATATATATCCTTTTATAGATAAAGATACATGGAATCAATTTGTTGAAAGTAGAAGAAAAGAAGCATTTTTTGTAAGTACAATGTAAAATTTTAGATGTTTTATTATATTAATGATATTATTAATGATTTCTTAATGATTTTTTATTCTTAATTTATAGATATCGAGGATATATCATCAGCAGATCCAATATAGAAATGTATACCCTCATACATTATCTTGGGTATGGTATATTTTCTTCTAAGAACAAATGATGGCTGAAAATTTACAAAAACTGAGAGGTGGGACTTCAAGCTTTCGAGAGGTTTCCCCAACACCCCTAATTAGACATGAAAAATGGAAGAGGGATTATATGATCAAAAAGGGTAAATATATTACAGATGAATATAGGGTCATAGATGATGGAATTATAAGATGTTTATTTTATTTATTTATTTAATTTTATTCAATTCTTTATATATTTTGAATCATTGCAGAATTTTTTAAATAATTCATTTTGGATTCTCTTGAGTAGTAGAAAATACATGGTGTATTTGTAGCAGAGGGGAGGCCAGATATTTTATCTACAACATTGGGAAATAAATGTGGGGATTTTGAAAATTTATATCATCGATATTGTAACTAGAGGTATATTGGGCATCAACATGATGAAAGTTTTTCCCATGTAAGTCTTAACATAAATCTTTCGAAGAATTAAATTTATTGAAAATTTATACTTATGTCTATTTTGTATTATTTATCTTTATAAAATGTGTGAGGAGATTGAAAAGAAAAATATATATGAATTGACGGACCAACGGTTAATTTTACATGAAATGAAAACATTGAATGAAGAAGAAAGAACAATTTATATTACTGAATGATTTGAACAAAATATAATTATGCAGTGCTGGATGTTTCCTTATGCTGAGAGGTATGAAAAATATATCTCGCAAATAGTTATTTATCTTTTAATATTATAACCACTAACATTAAATTTTATTTTATATCAGTGACCATTGGATGTTAGGTGTTTTTGTCCAAGGGAGAAGACACTGTATTGAACATGCTCCGTCTATGGTGATGTGCGAGGAAATATTAAGAACTTTTTTTAAAAGTAAGTTTTAATTTCTTAATATTTGTTTATATTATATTTAATTTTAAATTTATTTCATTGATATTATTTTCTAATAGGGGATGTGATTTCTTTAGAAAACCCACAAAGAAAAAGAATGCCAAGATCAAATATGTAAAATTAAAAGAGAATTTCAATTTATAGTTAATACATTTGGGATATATTAAATAAAAATGATATTTTTAATTGAAAAACTCATTTAAACAGATTTTTTATAAACAAAAAGGCGTCAAATAATGAATATATTAAGTGTTAAGATTTATGTAGGAAATAATTAAAACTGGAACAGTTATGAAGTTCAACCATGCTAGATTTCCTTATAAAATATTCCTTAATATTTAATTTTTTTCATTCATTATACATGTTAAATACTTTCCTTTTAATTTGTATCTTTTTGATAACCCTCACCCTTATAGTGTAGAAGATCTCACACACTTACATGTGGAATGGGTAAATCCTTTTATAAGTTTGGTTGTATTTTAGTTTTTTTAGTGAATATTGTAATTCTGAATGTTTTAATTATAAATGTGTATTCGGAAGTTATTTTTGTTGGATTTATCTTTGTTTTTAGTTAATAGTGTAAATTTTTAATGTTGTAATTGTGATTGTGTAATTTTTCTACTTTTTATTTTTTTACATGTTTCAACATTTTACTAGTTTCGTTGGCAGTGGAGAGGAAGGGTAACATGGAATTTTTTTAAAAAAGTTTTTACGTTGGTTATTTTATAACCAACTTTATAAATGTATTTTTTTGGGTTTTTACATCGGTTTTAATAGAACCAACATGGTATGTGATTTTTTTACATCAGTTATAAAATAAATGATGTAAAAATCGTTTATCACAAATCCCTTTCATGTTGATTTTAAAATAACCAATGTGGAATAGTTTTTTTACATCGGTTAATTATTAACCAAGATAAAAAGGTTTTGGGATCATTTTTTTCTGCATCGATCATATAAAAACCAAAGTGGTATATGATGTTTTATGTCGGTTATAAAATAATCGATGTAAAAACCCTTCATCACAAAGTGTTTTTCACATTTCTCATATAAAATCCCAACTTAATATATGATTTTTTACATCAGTTATTTAATAACTGACATAAAAAATTAGTTCCATTATATATTTACAATGTCTATTTTTTAACTGATTTTATGGAAATTATTTACAACATCTCCTTCAGTAACGACGACTAATAAGCAATTTAAAAAATAAAAAAACAATGTGGAAAATCATTTTTACAGTTGTGAAAATAACCATTTCACTATTATCATGGTCAGTAACATTAATCATAGTAATATTAATGTTATACATAAAAATGAAATAGAAATTATTACATAATATGAACATTTTGATCTAAAATATGATTTTTTTTAATTTAATATATACAATTGATGAAAACAAAATTTTTCATATAAGGGAATAATTTTTTTTGAATAAAATATTAATTAAGTTTTTAAAACATTAAAAATGACTTTTATAAATTCTATATGTTATTTTTAGATTATTTATTTTAATTTATAAATTTATGTTTGTTGATTTTTTTAAAAAATTATGATATTTTTTTATTTTGATAATGTCTTAAGAGTGACAGTATTAACAAGATAATACATTTTCATTATTAAAATAAAATAAATTATTTTAGAAAAATAAAAAAATTAACACTAAGGTAATTTTTACCTGATAAATAAAAAAATGAAGTCAATTTTTTCAAATTAAAATCCTAAAATTTGTAAATTTAAATTTCAAATAAAAACCTAAATATATAATGGAAATTGTTTCATAATAAAGTAAAATTTTAAAATATTAATCATTCTTATTCATATTTCCTATCAATTATTAATAAAATTGGTGTTAATATAGTATTCATATCAACAATATATTTTATCCATAATATATTTTGTTTCTTAAAATAAAACACATACAAGAAAAATTTAAGAGGGTTATATTTTAATGAAAAAATAAATCATATTTATTATTTATCTATACTATATGAATATTATCCATTCCCTAATATAATTAATGATTATTTATTTCTATATATATTTCAAAATTCTATTACCTCTATTTTTACCCACTAATTCTAAGGATACATTATAATGGTTATATAATGTTCCATGATTTGTTGCGGTCTTGTTTTTTATGGAACACATTCTTTAAAATATATTATGTTTTAAATGAATACATAATTTAAAATATAAGGATGTCACATATCACACACAATTTAGTTGAAAAATTAGAATTTATAATCACTAGTTAAAATAGATCCCCAAAAAATGTTAACAATTTTTGGAGAGATTGGTCACTCAATTTATGTAACACACTATGAGATTATAGAATAGCTTTCAAAATATCTATAAACATGTCTAATTATTGTATTATTTATATAAAATCTATTAAAAAACTTAGAAAACTAAACATTAATCTTTTTGGGTTTTGAATGATTTAAACTATGATCGAAAATATTCTATTGGGAGACAGTTACTTAAATTAATTTAGTTATATAAGATAAGAATGGAATATTTTGAGAGTTATCAAGTATATAAATAAATAACAAATGTTCTTAGTAAAAATATGATTCATAATATAGAATTAAAATATGAATAAGAGGTATTATTGTTTCATTATTGGATAATTGTTTTCGATAAAAAATTAAAGTCAAAATGGTCAGGTCTATTTTCTAATACATGAGCTGAAACATCCTCAAAATTATTAATTTAAACCAATTTAATATTTATATTACACTATGGATGATATCCATTTTTCAAATTTTATATTAGGACTTCATTATACCCTTCAAAACCATTTTTTTATATTAAAATGATTATATTATATTTTAAAGGTGAGATTATTAATTTTATTATGTGTCTACATTTAATTAGTTTATGTTTATATATATATTTATACACCAAATGGTGTGTGTGGGGGGTAAATTTTTAATTATTAACGTATTATTGGTATTACTTTTATTATTAACATTATTAGTAAAATAATAATTATATTAAAATAAATGAATAGCTAAGATGGAGTGTGTAGAAAATTATGGATTAGGTTAAATTGATCATTTACTCTTTAATTTTGAAATTTATAATAATATTATTATTAAAATAATTTTAATAAAATAGGGATCCTACCCCTCTCTCCTTTAGTCATTTCTATTAAAGGAGAGTTGTGGGTGTGGATTCTCCCTCCCCTCTCCTTATTCTTTATTCTTCTTCTAAGGAGGTTTCCCTAAATTCCTCAATAAGTATCAAGGTTAGGTCTTATATCTTTTCATTACTTTATTCTCCATATCATTATTTTTTTTCAATTAGTGCTTATAGAATATTGGTGTTTATCCTTGTTAAGTAAAACCCCTATTTTACTTGGGGATTTCAGTGTCAATGTTACAAATCATCTTTCCATAAAGGTATATGAATTTTGTTTTTAAATTTAAATCCATTTATTAATCATAGTAAATGTGAAAGATAGACTAAAGAAGGTCCAAAGAGTTTCTGGGGCTTGTTCAGAGCCCATAGTTCTGAAAAAATGGGAAAAATACTAGGTCACACAAGTTGGAGAAACTGTGTAGAACAACCCATATAGTTTGTCTGAAACCACGCAGTTGTAGAAATTGAAGACATGTAGGCCACACAGTTTTTCTGTAATAGTATGACCTAAGGGTCAAATCTATGAGGTGCTGATGATATTTAGGGAAGACCCTTTTTACACATTTTGTACATGGTTAGAGAAGTTGTGCGCCTAACCGAGCGGAGTAACCCCTTGTAGTAGTGACTTTCACGCAGTTTGTGCACAGTTTTCAAACTATTCCACTAAACTCTAAACCCCAATATTTCATGGTGAAATTAATTTTTTACCCTTCATAAATTCTTTTACCCATTTTTCTTTCTTTCTTCTTCCTGCAGCACCTGGTTTTATCATCCATTTGCTCTTCCTCCTCCTCCTTGAGTTAGGCTTTGAGATAAATTTTGCTTCTGGTGTCCGTTTCACAATCCATCAAAGGAATTGGACTCCTTGAGGTATGTTGTCACTTTATCTTACCTACTATATATGTTTATCTTAGGATAAATATTTCTATTTTAGTGGTAATATCGTTTTCTCTATTTTTAGTGTGTTGGAACATCTCTCAGATCTCTTCCAACATAATCCGAATCAGAGGCCGATATCGAGTGAGGAGTCATATATGCACTTGAGGGCTTCTATCATGTCATTTCCCTTTGAGTTTCATTACTTCATAGACACTCCATTATTCGACATTCTGAATTTTACTGAGGGCGCCCTTTTATTTGGTTCCTTCATATCAAATTGATCCTTACACCTGGATACATGTTCACTGACCCTTTTTAGTAAATTAGAAGTCATTGACTCAACTTATGGACACCACTTGGGTGTTTGAAGTCAAATTTACCTTTATTTTTAATTGTGTAAATGCCCAAATCAATTTCCTATTGTTTGTATTGGATTATTATTTTAATTTACCTTGTTGTGTAATTGTTATAAGAGGCCAAATCTCCTCCTAGGTGTTTATCCCAACTGATATTTATATTTTTCCATGTTGGTAATTCCATATTTAACCAAGTAATCCTTCTAAATGTCCATTCAATATTTTTTAATTGAAATGACATGTTTAATGACTTATATGGGTGGTTTTTATGAAGGATGTCCTATTCATGATGGTTACACTCTTTCTTAAATGAATTAAAATGATTTAAGTGAAACAGATTGAATGGAATGACTACTTCATGATGGATTGTTTTTCTTTAAAAAATGAAATGAAATCCTAATAATTAGTTGTAAGGGGTGGTGATACCACAACTTCTATTCTTCTTATGTAAATGGTAATTGATATTGTTAACACCTTGTATGTAGTGGAACATAACTAATGAAATGCATGAGATGTGTTTTCTTCATGTATCATCTTATAAAAGTGATAAAGCCTTTATATAGGATGAGATATGATAGTAAAGGATCTATTAAGAATTAAATTTTCACTCTCCCTTACATAGGTCGTTGAGCATGGTGTCTCACACCATCGACATTATTAGGACGGTGGGCTTGATGAATTACATTCATTTGTTCGAACGATCACATGGTGGATCACTCCCCATCCAGAGTGTTGTGTATGACATCTCACAATCATAATGGTATTTAGGGAATGTACCCTATTTCATGAGCTTATATTCTTGTTATATTGATCATGGATGTCTAAGTTATGCCCTAGTCCAGCCAGTATCTATTATTCCAGGTGTATGTACACTTACATCTTCAAGTACTTCATTCATATAGGGGGATTCAATGTATAATTAAACTATATATATATATATATATATATATATTTCACTACTAGAAAAATTACCTATAGCCATGGATTTATTGCCACAATTTAATTGATCCGTGGATATAGGTTAAGATATAGCCACACTTTTTTTAAACTGTGTCTTTAGAGTAGAAAACCCCACGGTACCGACCTCCTCTCATTTTATCTGTGGGTTTAGAAACCCTCCCTCCAACACGAATCATCTCCATTCCCTCCCTCCGTCACAACTCATATCTCCCCCTCCCTCCCTCACTCACGAATCCTCCTCCCTGAATCCTCCTCCCCCTCCTCCCCTTGCGAGGCAGCTAGCTCTCCTCCCCACCGATGCGATCCCTCCTCCCCTCACGAGGCAGCCGACTTACCTCCCCGACGATGGGGCTCCGACACGGCCTCCCCACCTCCCTGCCGACACTCCCCTCCCCTCCAATGCGACTCCTCACATCACGAGGCGGCCGACCTACCTCCCCGTCGATGCGGCTTCGATGCAGCCTCCCCACCTCCCTGAAGACGCGGCCTCCCCGCCTCCCTGCCGACGCGTCCTCCCCACCACCACTGGTAATTTTCGACGTTCCTAAGGATTTGATAACCCCCATGGTGGAAGTTGTAGTAAAAATTCCCCTTCCTTACGATATGGGGTTGATTTGGAGTCACTACTGATTTCTTCTAGATCTACCTAGGATATTATGACCCTATAGGTAGAGGTAGTGGTAAAAATTCTATCTAACTTATGGGATATGGTTTCTCCAAAATGGATTCCATTTATGATTCCAATACAATATTATCAATTTTGTGCATTTTCACCCATGCATGAGATGAGTGTATCACCTTATCAGAATGTGAGCTACTTTCAAGAAGGATATTTCATGAAGCCTGAGATTATCAATTTCTTATCTGAGTTGTGTTCTTGAATTGTCTAGAGTCCTATATCCAGAGCCTATCGACATCCCTCTCTCCAATCATGATGCTTTTAATGTCTTAGAGATAGGAAAAATTTTTTGGATTGAGCCAAAGTCGTGTATATTAACCATCCATATGGCCTCTCATGTGACAATGACATTACATGATGCTTTCTCCAGGGGAATCTGCTGATCTTGGAACCTGGAAAAGTGTAATGATTCATTCTCACCCAATCCTTGGATGCATGCCTAAAACAAGTCTTCAATGATTATTTGTCAGTGGGATTTTATGATATGGAGGCAAGAATATCATAGGATCTTGTAATTATTTTCTGATTTCACATCCCAGGACCCATAGAAATTATAAAGGACTATATGGAAATAGAGCATGTTCACGGCCTGAAGATGATCCTCATATCCCTGTTAAGAGTGGTGCTTTTTTCCTTTAGCCATTGAAACATTTCATATAGGTTTTGGAAGAATTAAAAAATTAACTCCACCTTTAGATCATCAGGGATATCATAGATGGATGTGTTGATGGGATAGAATGTACACATGGGTTTTTCTTGACCAAATATTTCAACTTGTCCACACTATCTTCTTCCTCATCAGAATCATATTTCTTTTCCTAGTCATACTACATAGGTCAATTTTCTGTGGACAGCGACTCACAAAATTTAGAAGGTAAGGAAGGTCATCACTACTCTGGTTCACCTACAAACTATGGTTGCTAATGTTTGATGTGGAACTATATATGGTTGACCCTGGCTATTTGAGTACTATTCTATGAGAAAGTTTCTTGAAAATTAGAGGATGCCCTTAATAGGGTGATATATCACTATGGGGAGGTTGTACACAACGAATGTTAGGGGTAGAATATTCGGAATCCATATATATGGTATCATGAGGAGGACTATCATAATAACTATGGACATATTCTTTAGATGTAGAGTTGGTGAATCCTTAATATGCTTCAGACATGAACTGTATAACCTCAAGGATTATAGCATTATGTAGGGTAGAAATATGAGCCTCATCCTATATTTTGGTTGAAATATGCCAACCAACCATTTGGTAATGAGAAAGAGTATGATACTTTTTCTTGGTGGTCACTGGAGTATGTCGAAGGATGCTTGATGTTGTGAAAATATGTACCCATTACTGGTAAGCTGTTAGGATATTCCAGTGATATACTAAATTGATGGTAGGTTTATGATCCCACCTTTGGGTAGCTTCGAAGAAATGATGTCTAACCTTGGTTGAAGGGGAATATGGGTCTAATTAAAATGAGCATTCCCTGAATTTTTTTTGATGGACCCACAGAATGGGACAAGGGATATAAGACACCTACTATATAGTCTTTAAAAGAAATCTAAGTAGGAACATGTTATTGATTTCTGGAAGCTGTCAAAAGTTTATGAGTAACTTATAGATTTTTGGAAGGAACATGGGCCTTCTCTGAGGTGATTGAGGGGACATCTTATGAACAATAGTTAGAGTGGGAATATGATATTGGTCTTTGTTTACCTTTTTAATTCACATCTAGAATTATTCAATAGGAATATACACCTGTCTTGAGGTAATTTTCAAGTTGGGTTGATGAACCCCAGTTGAAATGGGGATATGAGATGGGTTCAGTGCCTCATCCTTTACTATAATGTGTTGATAATCCTCATGGGTTGGAGCAAGAATATGAGCTTACTCCATAGTAGCCACCATGTCATGTTAGAGATGTTGATATGCTTCTCTAGTAGTGAGAACATTATAGAATTCTTGTCCCTATAAAATCACCTGAATATGTCGACAAAGCCCCTCTATGGCTAGTAGAATATACTAGAACATCAGAAGTGAATGAGCGATGTAACTCCCCGACCCCAGCTACCCAGAGTCGGTGCATTACTTCGTAACATTGGCATGATCACAAGAAAGATCAAATCTCGAAAGACCGACTGGTTTAGTAGCCTTGGAAACACTAGATATATTCATAAGTTTTACATTACATCATAAATTGAAAAACTACTACAACAACATAATGTTTCCATAATCCACACTATTAACCCCTCATAAAATCACTACAGGTCATTCATAACTTACTTCTTCACATCCTGGGAAAAATAAAACATAGAAAAGGGGTGAGCTCAAATGCCCAGTAAGGATAACAATATAGCGGAAACTTTCATAAATAAGAATAAACATTTAAGGCAATGTATAACTAAAACAAAAGCCTTTTAAATATAAACTTTCAACATGGTATGGCATAAGTAAAATGAAATAATGCCATTTACATATTCACATGGATATTCTACTAATCGAATAATCACATGCAAAAATCAATAACCACTTTCATAATGTTGGAATGCATAATGCCAGACTATCATAACCACATAGCCAAGGCCTCGTGCCAAGACTACAAATAAGATTTTGTCAAGGCCTTGTGCCAAGACACTAGTTTGTCTCATGAGACCTACCGATGCATCGAGGAGCTATAGCGGGCTCCACCCGTCACTTATTAAGTCCAATGCATTCCCATATGAAAAGGTTTAAACATAACATAAACATTCGTATTAAAACTAGCATACGAAATGTCAATAATTTCACCATAAACTATGAATGGTATAAAAATAGCACATCCATAGTCAAACATATCACAAAACCTTCAATACAATATAGAAGTTTTGTATCATAATAAATCAACTTCAAATAATCTTAAAATCCATCAAAGGATGTTGACGTAGATGAAATCAAAATTCTTTTTAAAGAAATATCTCCTTTTATTTTGAAATCATTTAAGATCCATATAAAATAAAACATTTTCTTTGAAAATATTCTTATAAGCTTGTAAGGAAAGCTTTGAAGATTTTATAACGGCGTAAAATAACCGCACCCGCCGTATAAAAAAAACATTCTTACCTCAATTCTGTCGAAAAGGTTAAAAAGGACCTTGTTTTGAAAACGACGGAAATATTCCTTTATAAACCTCTTATAAAAAGTCAAACAAGGGTATAAATGACTTTAACCCATATTCTTGTAAATATTAAAAATGTTTTGAAATACATTTCAAAGAAACATGGATGTGGATGATAAAGAGATCCCAGTAGATTATTACGTATAATACAACCTCGGATAATGAAGAGATTGTGAAATAACCCTTACCAATTTGGTAACTTATGAAACATACAACCCATGAAAGAGGTATCATACAATGAATATGTTAATACACATAAATTAGAGTGTATTACACAAAGAATATAATTATGGGCAGTATATACACCACACAAAAGGTGATGGTGGAAATATGGCATGAATCTCACGGGAATAAGGAGTGAGATGAAAACCCCTTACCTTGTAATTTTCCTTTGTTGGGGTAGGTTAACCTCCTGTATAATGGTGAAATAATTGTTATTAAATTATACAAGAATCATATACATTAATATGATATCATATATGATCTTTTAACATTGCTTTATTAATAATATCTTAGTATTATCGTCGTTTCGGGTGATAATCGATTCGTTCTTCTTAAATGTTAGGTTACGTAAGACATGTTTGTAATGGATAGATTATATCTTATTCATAATCAGAATGATATTAACATTATTTTTAACCCTAAAATGAGAATAATACTTGAATGGATATGATGGAGAATGAATCTTATCGTGTTCGTGGAGACGGTAGTCCGTACGTACGCACGAACGCTACTTCCATTTAATTTTTATTTTAAAAGAATCAAATACAAATGATACATAGGTATATTACTATTCCAGTATAATATAATATTTTATATATGTTACTTAAGTTCATTAACACCATCCTTTATACGTTCCATGTGTGGTATGAACGAGTCATATCATTTTAAGGGGGCGGTAGTCCGCACTTCCTCAAATGAAATTATCGTATGTATATACAACATGAAACGAATAATGGTATGAAATAAAATGGAATTACAGAAGCTTATATATAAAATATATATCATTAATATCATATTTAATTACAGTTCCATCATAATGGCCACCATGAGAGGTGGTAAGATGTATTTGAACAATCATCGTTTCGTGAGGCGTTAGTTTGCCATCCACAGAAACATTATGTTCATCATCCATTAGATGGAGTTGTGTGTATGTGTAGTTTGAATACTTCTTATAACAACATCCTAGTATATTGTGGATACTGGTGTTGTTACAAAAGAAAGGAAATAAAAAGAGTTTGGGGTTTGGAGAAGCAAAATAAATGAAACTAATTTAAGAGAAATCGTTACCTTTAATTTAGGTAACTCACTTTGGTTGGAACCAAAGGACTTGTTGAAATGATTTCTGCCTAAGGGGAAGCTTCAAGGAGGAGGAGAGGGATTTGGGGAGCTTAGTTGGGCAGAGTTTGGACGAGCCAAGTGGCTTGAGAGGTGTGAGGAAAAGAGAAGGAGGAGTGCCCTTTTATAAGAGGGGTGAGGGGCACTTTTGGAAAAGCTAGAAATATTAATTTATAATAAATTCATATTCGGTTTCCAAAGGCTCCAAAGTTGACTATTCAAAGTATGAGGTGGGGATAGGTCGAAGACAAATCATCCAATAGAATTTAGACAGGTTTGGGTACTTATATTAACCTTATCTTTAAGTATTAACTCTAAGTTAATTAGTTTCACTTTTACAATGTCTCTTTGTATTTTTATATAATATGGTTAATAAACTTACTATATACATCCAAGAGACCCCCAAGTGGTACATTAATGATGAACCTATCATGATATAAGTCTCTTTGCCGAACCTTAGATTTTTAGGAATTTAATATCAATTAATAATATAATATTTGTTTTAAGAACTCTTTTATGTCAATTTTGACACTATTCAATAGTTGATTTTTTTGAAACTCATAACAGATTGATTACTTCAAACAAAGTCAATTAGATCAATCCTAATATATCATATTATCCTAGAAAATTAGTTTAATTCATTAAAAGTTTCATATTATATTTTTTTGGGTATTTATAATATCAATTATTTTAATTTTTCACTATTATAGTAATTACTACATCATCATTGTGTCATAAATAAAATAAATTATTTAATGTCTAAAAATTATAAATAAAATATCATTATGTAGGAAATCTTTTTATCTTTCTAATTAATATTTATAATCTAAAATCCAACTTATATAACCCTATGTAACAATTGTTTTGCTAAAAGATATATGCTTGTGTCATTTTTGTATTCATTTTGACTTAATTAAAATAAAGTGTCATTATCACTTACAAGTGGATCCATGGGGTCCCAAAATCGACCCAAAGATGCCCATGGTAGACCATGTATCAACCAATAGGGTTTAGACACGTTTTAGGGTAATTTAGTATTATTATAATATTATTTTTTTAACCCTTATTTACCGGATTTACCCTTAACCATGGTAAATAAAATATTTACCGCAGTAATTATTCAAAATGTCTAAAAATAAAAGTTACCTATTTACACAATTTGAACATCCTTATTCCAAATATGGAATCCATTTTCCTAAATTCAAAACACAGAAGTGGCAGAAATTAATTTAAAATTAAATCCCGCTGTCAAAACAAAAAGCGTGTTTTTAAGAGATAATAAATATCAAAAGATTAACACTTGTTTATGTTCGGTTTAATTGTAAAATTATGTATAATGACCAACATTATATTAAATTGTAAAAATATATTCTAAATATACTTTAAAACAACTCAAATTCATAATTTATCACTATTAATTATTTTGATTAAAAAAGTTGTTTTTAATTAAAATTTAGTAATTTTCACTATTCATCAAAATATGAAAGTTATCCGAAAAGTACCAAAATTTCACCTTAGGCTAAATTCGATATTCCAAATCCAAAGATGAAGTCCATTTTAAAATATAAAATATATATAATTTTAAAAAGTAGGTATTACTATTCATAACGGCTAGTTTGATTGGTTGTGGTGTGTGTTAAAACTCAAGGTTGCGTACAACACACACTACTGTATTATTCAAAGAAAGTGTACCGTGGAAGCTTGGGATGTTTCATTTTAAATTTTTGATGTCCCCATTTAGTCAAAATGTTTAAAATATTTTATTTAAAAAGGGTTCACTATTAAAAGTTGATAAAAGTGAAATACTGAAAATGAATTTGTTCTTGCATTATATCTAAGAAACTCATAATATGGATTCTAAAATTATAAGGATTATATAAAGTTTAAAATTTAGATACTACTATTCATAACCTCTTTTGAATGGCTTTTTTTTTGTAAGTCATGGTGTGATTGAACTCAGTGTTGCGTGTAGTGCAAGTTATTGAATTATTTTGAAGAAATAACACACTATGAAATCTTGGGGTGTTACATTCTCCCCTCCTTCAATAAATTGCGTCCTCGCAATTTGAAATTGTTCTTCGAAAATAAAAGGTTGAAAATAGATAATATATTTGTGGGAAAACCCACATCGGAAATTGGGTTACTAAAATTTAGTCTTAATATGAGGAAAAGAGAAATCAAAGGGTCACCACCAAATTATGATCTCGATTAGGAGAACATTGGTGGAAATTAGAGACATATAATCGGAGGAAAAACGTAAATATTTATAGGTAGTGATTGAGGTCATCAATCACAAACAAGTGTATAATTGAGGTCCTTAAATTCATCAATCTATGATGATTTGAAATACCATCGGTTCAACAAAACATAGGGTATTAGGATAACACATTTTTGACGTTTCAAAATATCTTAGTTGAAATCCCACATCGAAAAATGAATTAATGAGGCCTCTATTTAAAATAAAGAGTGGAAAGTATGAAGATTACCGAAAATAACACATACTAGTGTTCCATGTAAGAAAATATGGATATGGAAGAAAAATATAGCCATCAATTGTCTGATGGAGAGTGGTAGAGAACATGGCTATGAAAAGGCCAACAATCCCAAAGCCATAAATTAGTGATGATTTAAGGTACCATCTAGGACAACATTTTTGTTCTAAGTTTCTATTATTAATGTTGAGGAATTTATTTATGAGATTGGATAAGATAATAAGGAGATATACTTAGTTTATAAATAGAGTTTTATCCATTAATAAATTTCTACCAAAACTCATCATTCACTCGTAAAAAAAATTCTATTTATACTATTCATAGAGGGTTCCAAAATAAACGAATTTATAATTCATCTACCAGATCTTTTAAAAAACTACTTTATTTAATCCAGGACATCTCGTGGGATAGTGGTAGGTGATACACCCTTGTCGCCCTTTGGTTGCGGGTTCAAGCCTCACAGCCTTGCCGGACGCGACGGGTTGCTGCCCGACCTCCGGGTTGTCCTTTTATGGCAATCCAAAATAATCCAAACTAGAACTATCCAAAATACTTCTGTCCAAACTCACAGTCCAACATTCATAAGGAAGGTAAACATAATATAGATCCTTTTTACCCCGTAATAGCATATGAATACCTTCATCGTGTATTACCATATTCCTTATTGATTACATTCATGTTCCCTTATTCCATATAGAATGCTGGATATACTTCATTAATCCAAAAATGTTTTAAACCCCAACAATGATGGAATATAAAAATCATTAATCAGCTTCAAGGTAGTCAATAATATCCAATATAATTTATCCAAAATAATCACATATTATTCCAAAATCACTACCTCAGTATCAGAACTATATTATGATTTATCATTCTCTCAACCATATATTTTCCAAAAATTTATCCTTCTATTGAGTCACTTTTCTTTGTTCCACACAATCTCAAGTCCTTAATGAAATAGTACTGCAGTACAATCCTTATATACTCCATAATTATTATAACAAGTACATTGTTGATACAACACTCAATTGACATAATCAACATAAGAACTCTAATCATCCCTCTTCATCTGTGGTAGTATCATAACATGATTATTATCCAATAACATCATTTGCGGCATAGTCTGATGACTGGGACATAGGTTCGCGTAGTGTCCAAACTCCTTGCAAATGAAGCATTGTACATTTGAAACCATTTTATTACCCTTGCAGTCACGTACTTTGTGCCCTTTTCCTCCACACTTATAACAAACTCCCATTCCTTTCAGGCAAGTTCCAGGGTGTTTCTTTCCACAGTTACCACATATGGGAAAATTCTTCTTTTCCCTCTTACTTTTATCCATCTTTCTCTCTTCCATCCTTTTCTTCTCTTGGTTCCCTTCAAAGCCATAGGACTCAGTAAACTCTTTACTTATCTTATCAACACATGATATTATTTCTTCATATGATGATAATACATGGGAGACTATTTCTCTTATAAATTCTAGCTTAAGACCATGAAAGATATGATCCTTCCTTCTCTTTGGATCATGTGCATTTCTGGAGTTCTCATTCCTTCTACTGGGCGCCATTTCTAAACAATGGCATACACTAGATCAGTTTATGAATCAAAATACATAATCCCATACTTATAAAACACTTAACATAAATTGAACTATTTATGGATACAATCCATAATCATAAGAATGTTTTCTTTGAGGAAGTATATACTCATAATCCCTTCAAAATGATTTGTAAAGAAAATGAGAGTTATCCTAAGCATATCCCCCGGGAGTGTCGTAACCAAGAGTGCAGCAAGGCCCGTTGTCGTGCACCAGTTCTCGTTCGAGTCTAGCTCAAAGCGGTGTTTTTGGGTTTTACCCCTAGGTACATCTGTGCCAGAGCCGCCTCTACCTGCTCGTATCCAGACAGGGATGTATTGCTCGGAAAACTCACAAAATCTCTACAATACCAAAATTCTAGGAAGTTCTTCTATACTAATCCTCAAAGCTCATCTTAGGTCTACGTGCTCTAATCAGAGTTTATCTAAATCTAGCTTCCAAGGTTTGTACTAATCTTCCTCTGATACCAACTGTAACGCCCCGACCCCAGCTAACCAGAGTCGGTGCATTACTTCGTAACATTGGCATGATCACAAGAAAGATCAAATCTCGAAAGACCGACTGGTTTAGTAGCCTTGGAAACACTAGATATATTCATAAGTTTTACATTACATCATAAATTGAAAAACTACTACAACAACATAATGTTTCCATAATCCACACTATTAACCCCTCATAAAATCACTGCAGGTCATTCATAACTTACTTCTTCACATCCTGGGAAAAATAAAACATAGAAAAGGGGTGAGCTCAAATGCCCAGTAAGGGTAACAATATAGCGGAAACTTTCATAAATAAGAATAAACATTTAAGGCAATGTATAACTAAAACAAAATCCTTTTAAATATAAACTTTCAACATGGTATGGCATAAGTAAAATGAAATAATGCCATTTACATATTCACATGTATATTCTACTAATCGAATAATCACATGCAAAAATCAATAACCACTTTCATAATGTTGGAATTCATAATGCCAGACTATCATAACCACATAGCCAAGGCCTCGTGCCAAGACTACAAATAAGATTTTTTCAAGGCCTTGTGCCAAGACACTAGTTTGTCTCATGAGACCTACCGATGCATCGAGGAGCTATAGCGGGCTCCACCCGTCACTTATTAAGTCCAATGCATTCCCATATGAAAAGGTTTAAACATAACATAAACATTCGTATTAAAACTAGCATACGAAATGTCAATAATTTCACCATAAACTATGAATGGTATAAAAATAGCACATCCATAGTCAAACATATCACAAAACCTTCAATACAATATAGAAGTTTTGTATCATAATAAATCAACTTCAAATAATCTTAAAATCCATCAAAGGATGTTGACGTAGATGAAATCAAAATTCTTTTTAAAGAAATATCTCCTTTTATTTTGAAATCATTTAAGATCCATATAAAATAAAACATTTTCTTTGAAAATATTCTTATAAGCTTGTAAGGAAAGCTTTTAAGATTTTATAACGGCGTAAAATAACCGCACCCGCCGTATAAAAAAAACATTCTTACCTCAATTCTGTCGAAAAGGTTAAAAAGGACCTTGTTTTGAAAACGACGGAAAGATTCCTTTATAAACCTCTTATAAAAAGTCAAACAAGGGTATAAATGACTTTAACCCATATTCTTGTAAATAGTAAAAATGTTTTGAAATACATTTCAAAGAAACATGGATGTGGATGATAAAGAGATCCCAGTAGATTATTACGTATAATACAACCTCGGATAATGAAGAGATTGTGAAATAACCCTTACCAATTTGGTAACTTATGAAACATACAACCCATGAAAGAGGTATCATACAATGAATATGTTAATACACATAAATTAGAGTGTATTACACAAAGAATATAATTATGGGCAGTATATACACCACACAAAAGGTGATGGTGGAAATATGGCATGAATCTCACGGGAATAAGGAGTGAGATGAAAACCCCTTACCTTGTACTTTTCCTTTGTTGGGGTAGGTTAACCTCCTGTATAATGGTGAAATAATTGTTATTAAATTATACAAGAATCATATACATTAATATGATATCATATATGATCTTTTAACATTGCTTTATTAATAATATCTTAGTATTATCGTCGTTTCGGGTGATAATCGATTCGTTCTTCTTAAATGTTAGGTTACGTAAGACATGTTTGTAATGGATAGATTATATCTTATTCATAATCAGAATGATATTAACATTATTTTTAACCCTAAAATGAGAATAATACTTGAATGGATATGATGGAGAATGAATCTTATCGTGTTCGTGGAGACGGTAGTCCGTACGTACGCACGAACGCTACTTCCATTTAATTTTTATTTTAAAAGAATCAAATACAAATGATACATAGGTATATTACTATTCCAGTATAATATAATATTTTATATATGTTACTTAAGTTCATTAACACCATCCTTTATACGTTCCATGTGTGGTATGAACGAGTCATATCATTTTAAGGGGGCGGTAGTCCGCACTTCCTCAAATGAAATTATCGTATGTATATACAACATGAAACGAATAATGGTATGAAATAAAATGGAATTACAGAAGCTTATATATAAAATATATATCATTAATATCATATTTAATTACAGTTCCATCATAATGGCCACCATGAGAGGTGGTAAGATGTATTTGAACAATCATCGTTTCGTGAGGCGTTAGTTTGCCATCCACAGAAACATTATGTTCATCATCCATTAGATGGAGTTGTGTGTATGTGTAGTTTGAATACTTCTTATAACAACATCCTAGTATATTTTGGATACTGGTGTTGTTACAAAAGAAAGGAAATAAAAAGATTTTGGGGTTTGGAGAAGCAAAATAAATGAAAATAATTTAAGAGAAATCGTTACCTTTAATTTAGGTAACTCACTTTGGTTGGAACCAAAGGACTTGTTGAAATGCTTTCTGCCTAAGGGGAAGCTTCAAGGAGGAGGAGAGGGATTTGGGGAGCTTAGTTGGGCAGAGTTTGGACGAGCCAAGTGGCTTGAGAGGTGTGAGGAAAAGAGAAGGAGGAGTGCCCTTTTATAAGAGGGGTGAGGGGCACTTTTGGAAAAGCTAGAAATATTAATTTATAATAAATTCATATTCGGTTTCCAAAGGCTCCAAAGTTGACTATTCAAAGTATGAGGTGGGGATAGGTCTAAAACAACTCATCCAATAGAATTTAGACAGGTTTGGGTACTTATATTAACCTTATCTTTAAGTATTAATTCTAAGTTAATTAGTTTCACTTTTACAATGTCTCTTTGTATTTTTATATAATATGGTTAATAAACTTACTATATACATCCAAGAGACCCCCAAGTGGTACATTAATGATGAACCTATCATGATATAAGTCTCTTGGCCGAACCTTAGATTTTTAGGAATTTAATATCAATTAATAATATAATATTTGTTTTAAGAACTCTTTTATGTCAATTTTGACACTATTCAATAGTTGATTTTTTTGAAACTCATAACAGATTGATTACTTCAA
Source organism: Viscum album (assembly GCA_963277665.1). Taxonomy (NCBI): domain Eukaryota; kingdom Viridiplantae; phylum Streptophyta; class Magnoliopsida; order Santalales; family Viscaceae; genus Viscum; species Viscum album. The sequence continues at coordinate 702,607,198 of OY728128.1, read as the reverse complement.
ACAAAGTCAATTAGATCAATCCTAATATATCATATTATCCTAGAAAATTAGTTTAATTCATTAAAAGTTTCATATTATATTTTTTTGGGTATTTATAATATCAATTATTTTAATTTTTCACTATTATAGTAATTACTACATCATCATTGTGTCATAAATAAAATAAATTATTTAATTTCTAAAAATTATAAATAAAATATCTTTATGTAGGAAATCCTTTTATCTTTCTAATGAATATTTATAATCTAAAATCCAACTTATATAACCCTATGTAACAATTGTTTTGCTAAAAGATATATGCTTGTGTCATTTTTGTATTCATTTTGACTTAATTAAAATAAAGTGTCATTATCACTTACAAGTGGATCCATGGGGTCCCAAAATCGACCCAAAGATGCCCATGGTAGACCATGTATCAACCAATAGGGTTGAGACACGTTTTAGGGTAATTTAGTATTATTATAATATTATTTTTTTAACCCTTATTTACCGGATTTACCCTTAACCATGGTAAATAAAATATTTACCGCAGTAATTATTCAAAATGTCTAAAAATAAAAGTTACCTATTTACACAATTTGAACATCCTGATTCCAAATATGGAATCCATTTTCCTAAATTCAAAACACAGAAGTGGCAGAAATTAATTTAAAATTAAATCCCGCTGTCAAAACAAAAAGCGTGTTTTTAAGAGATAATAAATATCAAAAGATTAACACTTGTTTATGTTCGGTTTAATTGTAAAATTATGTATAATGACCAACATTATATTAAATTGTAAAAATATATTCTAAATATACTTTAAAACAACTCAAATTCATAATTTATCACTATTAATTATTTTGATTAAAAAAGTTGTTTTTAATTAAAATTTAGTAATTTTCACTATTCATCAAAATATGAAAGTTATCCGAAAAGTACCAAAATTTCACCTTAGGCTAAATTCGATATTCCGAATCCAAAGATGAAGTCCATTTTAAAATATAAAATATATATAATTTTAAAAAGTAGGTATTACTATTCATAACGGCTAGTTTGATTGGTTGTGGTGTGTGTTAAAACTCAAGGTTTCGTACAACACACACTACTGTATTATTCAAAGAAAGTGTACCGTGGAAGCTTGGGATGTTTCATTTTAAATTTTTGATGTCCCCATTTAGTCAAAATGTTTAAAATATTTTATTTAAAAAGGGTTCACTATTAAAAGTTGATAAAAGTGAAATACTGAAAATGAATTTGTTCTTGCATTATATCTAAGAAACTCATAATATGGATTCTAAAATTATAAGGATTATATAAAGTTTAAAATTTAGATACTACTATTCATAACCTCTTTTGAATGGCTTTTTTTTTTGTAAGTCATGGTGTGATTGAAATCAGTGTTGCGTGTAGTGCAAGTTATTGAATTATTTTGAAGAAATAACACACTATGAAATCTTGGGGTGTTACAAGCGAGAATAATGGCCAATACATTTTTTGTCACAATAATATATTGGAAGACATATTTGATTGAATCGTGGAAATATTCCGTTTGTATCCCTCCATTTTCTACCAGGATATGATAATGGTATTCTTGTGAAGTTGTGGGTATATGTGCATAATGTATGTTTTCTTCTATAATATATTGGTAAACATGAAATATGAGCCCATTACCTATGATCGACAACTCTCTATTCCTAGAAAGATTTCCAAAGGGCACTAATTTCAGTGTTTAGGGTGACAACCTATAGTGCGGCACCCTCAATAGTAGACTGAGGGGTAGTAATTATATTTCAATGCTCTCGTGGTGGTTGATAGGGGACCTCTTTTGTTACTCCTAAATTATGGTGGAGTCATAGTTGAAACCATGGTTGACCTTCCAAAGATAAGTTAGGTTCTAATTTTAATTATATAGGTGTAGGCTCTAAAAGTGGTTGGTAGTGGCCACAGGCATTTCCAGCTTCAACATAGCTTTCCAAAAGTGTGGTGAGTTGGTATGTTTCAACACATAGAGACCCTTATATATAGCCTCCATGGTTGTGATGCTTTCATACCATTGATTTTTCCTTACCATTGTATTTTCCACCTGGTACAAGAGATGCTATGTAAATGACATCATCATTCTGTTCACAGAGATAGTAGCTCTCGTGGCTACTGTAGTGTCAAAATGCTTGCCTGATTATGTTATAATTACCTTGGAATTTAAGGGATATTATGAGAAGTGTGATTTATTCACAAGTAAAATAAAAAACAAGGCCCCCAATCAATTTAATATCACAATTAAAAAATATACGTCACCAGTTAAACATGAATATATTAGTTGTTTTTTTTGTTAGAGAAAGATTCAAGTTGGGATCAACATTTTGGTTTCATCCTAGGTTGAGGCGACCTGACATTTGGGTTTTCAATCCTATCACTGATGGTTTACAATGTGTTTTACTCATGGAACTGGAATCACCCAATAGTCTCCCCATCCATAACAAACTATGATCCTAATTTCAAATGGTAGGTAGTGTTTTGAGAAGGTTCCCTAGACCAAAAAGCTTTATGTACTTTAATTACTATTACGTTTATAAATATTGATAGATATATACATGTGTTTATTATTACTGTAATATTTTTGATACTTCTACATCCACTATTTATATAGTAATATTCTTGGATTATGTATCATGTAAAAAGGTTATAGTAGTTCCTAGATATATTGAGAACCTCGAGACACTATGATAGTAATCTTAAACATATTCCCTTGGTCTAGATACATCATACTAATAGAACACAAATAATGTTTGAATAATAGGTGCTTGGGGATCCTAAGAATTGATAATTATTCTCATGAATTTTTCACCTAGAAATCTCAAGTACATGAGATCATGAAGACCAAACCACCAATAAGAACAACACATGTTTCATTTGAAATTGGTTGTTCCATTCTACCAACATGTGTATTTCCAACAAATCTCCTCCAAGAAATGAACTCTATTGGTGATGATGGTGTACCTCTAATTACTATCCATTTATCTTAATTGTGTATCTAAATGTTCCCATAGTCATCTATTTTTCATTTCCTCTAGAAGGTCTCCTTTATCGGCCTTCCTATTTTTTCTATGTTTGTTGTTTATCTTCCAACATATCCATCAACACTCTATGGATATCTTTCCTCGGAATACTTCTACATTCATCAATCGGTGTCCATCCCTCAATGATCAATTTTTTCTCTCAAATCCTTTTGACCAAACTTTTCCTCTCTTTGTGGCTTCTCCCTTTCACTGAATTCTTTTTAGTTGTGATCATTAGAAATCTCAATACCCATGTAAGGTTTCACACTCCTTATTTTTTTTCTTCTCCCAATTTGTCTCTCAAAATGTATTAATATTAATAGATTTATCTTCCCCCAATTTTCCATACTAAACTTATTCTTATTCTATTATAATATGTGTTTGGTCAGACCATCAAGTGCTTTAATTTATGATGTTTTAATTTCCTGCTTTTCTCTTATACAACAACTATTTTATGGGGATCTCATTGTATTATCATTGTATAATGAGATTTCTACACTACTTACACTTTATCAGGATATGGAAAACCTTTAAACCATGTATTCAGTAGAATTAGTGGTAATGCCCATATTTTTATACTATTGCACTATGATTTTATATTGATATATTTGTATAAGCGTTATACTTTTATGATTATTATATTTCCATAACCAGTAAATGGTTACATATATTTTGTGATAACTTCTGTATTTTAATTAAAATGTTTTTGATTTGTATTTTTTAAAAACAAAACGTATTTTTGACAAATTTATATTCTATTATATTGATGGTATTCTTATTTAATGAAAATTCATACCTTAATTGGTCTGGAATAGAAAAGATATAATTAAAATGCATACCTGTAATAAATTGGATACCTTAAATGAGTATTCATATGCATTCAAAGTTCCAATTAAGGTATTCATTTTCATTATATATTTTTAGTTATAGAACAATTAAGGTATTAATTTTCATTAGGGCTAGGGAGGCCATTTATTCCTACCAATTTATGCCAAAAGCTGATACTATGGTTTATATTCATGCCCATCATGTGACACTTACCTGCAGGATATATCACAATTTATATATGGGAGGTTCTAAATAAAATGTCTTGATATCTGAATCCTTTTATTAAATAATGGATTATACCATCCCATTTTATTCTTTTATGGTTTTTCGTTTACCATAAAATACCTACAAACACTAACCTTTTGAAACATGGTCTTTATTTTTGTTCTATGTGTAGTGTGTACTTTGTTGGGGAGTACTCTCTTGAACATTTTTTCATTCACTGCACTTACGCTAGAGTGAATTGGGGAATTATTTCAGACATATTTGAAGCTAAAGCTTTCACTGCTTCTAGTGTTTATGTCATCCTAAACCACTATACAGTTCAGAATGGTTTCTCTCAACTTCACAATCTATTTCACGCAGCAGTAGATGCAGCTTTTCACCAAATCTGGTGGAATTGGAACACTTCCATAAATCAGGGAAATTTTATTGACATGCACACTGTTATGCATAGCTTTTTTACAGTAGTTTGGGTGGATGATCCTATGAATATTGGGCTTACTGGAAGCTACATAAAATAGGTCTATGTCCTTAATATGTTGGGATTTAAAGGTCAAAATCTATAAAGGTTATGTTCTATTTGAAAGTGGTCATCTATTATCATTTTTTCTTTTGCATATTTAATATTCAATAGTTTTCTTATTAACCTATCTTGAAATGATTAGAATTTGTTTTAAAGGTGGGTGTATTTGATCAATACTTGTTTCTTACAGGCTCGGTAGAATAATTTGCGGTTGAACCTATTGTAGGGGTCCCTATTTGGTGACCTTTTATTATCATGTGAACATTGATGATCTTTACAAGCATGAAGTTTACAAACTCTAATATGCAGAGTTATCTCCTGTATAATATTTTATGTAAGTTTATAGATTACCTTTTAATGTTTTCATATATTATTATTCCATTAGATGTATATAGTACACTACTATTATTTAAAAAATACCATGCTCCTATAGTAATGCTTGGTTTTTTAAGGCTCATGTCCATTCTTCACACCAACATTTGACTTTTGTAGCTTATAAGAGACATTGCAGAAGATATTGACCCTCAAAATGTGGGAATACCATGACATAGACAATGTTTTCATGAGGTTATAGAACTTTTAGAGATTATCATAAAATAGCTTTTCCAAGAAAATTATCTTCGAAAAATTGCAATTAAAAATGGGTTATAGGATCCAGATTTGAACTTGGTTATTGCTTTAAAACCATCCAACATACCCATTAGTTTTTAAGATTCCTGAAAATAGAAGAATATTTCAGTATTCTACATCATAGTTTGACACTTGAGCATGCAGTGGTAGGTCCATAGAATCTTCCTACACCTGTTAATCATGTTATACTTTTTACATTTTCAAACCCATGTTTTTATTCTCTTTGCAATGGTGGGTTCATCACCTGATAATTCTTTTGTTGAGCATGAGATTGAAGAGAGATAAGGCGTTCTTACAAGTTAACGAGGATGAATTATTTCTATTCGCAAGCATACGAATGAGGATTTTCTTACATGAGTGTAGATTATTAGATTCTTTCAGCCACCTATGTCCAATATATGAGTAGTCATTCAATCTGACATTACCGTTTATCTCCTTATAGGGTGCTTCTTCTGATGCAAGATCCCAAACAACTGACTTAGGTAATATATCAATGTCATCATTGTACCTAACGGTATGTAATAACTTATTCCAACATGCTTTTTGTTTTATGTACTCTGAATTCCTTATTCAAATTACAAAATTGTAAATTTTCTTTTAAAAATCTTCTCTTAATGAAAAATATAATTTTATATTATGCAATTTAATTTCTCCATTCATCCAAATCTAACTTATCATTCTTTATACATTGAACATAAACTATTCTCTATACTTTCAAGGAAGTTATATGATTATTAGCTACTTTATTGTATTTATTACTCAACTCGATTGTATTCTGATCACATGATCATCAGTAGCTGCATTTTTTTTGTGCTCCAGCTCTTGTGTATGTAGATTCGTATCACAGTCTTTCAACTTTTCTACTACCGGGTATGTTATACCTGAATCGTCTGATCATAGGGTGTCTACTTTGCATATAGTTTTATTGGACCATCCGGTGATCCTCCTTTTCATATTGTATTCTCACAGTGCATATTCTTTCCTCTGATCATAGTGTACTCCATCCAATGATCAATCTGATATTCTCACTCTGCCCATTCGTTTCATTGCACGACCCATCTATTTGGTTGTTTTACATTAAAATTATCATACTGTGGCTGGTTATCTTGAACCATTTCGTCCATGATTATAACCTTCTGATAGTTATTGCATGTAGAAGTATTTCTAGATCGCCTCTATCCGAGCAATGGAGTCTTGGTTTATCCGAGCATCTCGGTCAGTTTATTTATGTCTGAACATCTTACTACAATGGAGTCTTGGTTTATCTGAGCATATCAGTTCGGTCCTAGTGTGAGAAACCTACTCTTTGTTATGTCTGATTATTATCTGGATCTAAAAATTTTCACAATTGTTGTAAGTATTACAATGGGTTATGTTGTTATCCTTTACCCAAGAGTAGGTATTATCCTAAAATTTTCTTCCACTATATTACACAAGTGGATAGGCTATCTCTTGAAAATCCTCTTCTACCTTTAGGTATGAATGGTGATGTTGTTTATAATGGAACCACCAATATTCATGGATTATCTATAAACTTACTTTTGGATGAAACTTTGACTACCTCTTATACTTATACCAAAATCACATAAAAGATAGCATGTTCTCTACTTCTGTTAAACTAAATTTATGGAGCCCTCAAACATCCTTCAACTTTGAAATCTAGAACTTCTACAGATTGGTTCTTGAAATTGGTCGAGATCTAAACATTAAATCACCTAAATCTGGTGACCTTAATCAACTACCTTAAAACAATATGTTCGAGTATTTTCAAAACCATGACCCAACAGAAATGTCATTCAAATATTACCCTTCTCTATTATTACTAAATAACTCCTCTTCATACTAGAGAAATATTCAAGTTACATAAGAGAGATTAATTACTAAATGTAAAATCTATAAAAAGAGTATATCTAGAATGTTTGCAGGAAACTAAAAAAGAAAAACTAATTACTATAATGACTATAACAACTGCTTCTACTTGGGTTTTTTATTTCTTTAAGGTTATGGTGGGACATGAAAAACATATATATGGAGGGATTTATGTTTTTTATTTCCACGTTGTAAGCAAATAGCCCTGTAAATTATCATTTTATAGTTCTTTCATATTTTTATTTTCATTTATTGAGTCCAATTTTGTCTTTTATTGATCTGTTATGTTAGAAGGTTCTTGTTCAATTGAATATTATTTTATAATGATTTGTTTCACATACAAGGATCTCTCATACAACTCAATGACGGGGAACTTACCTCACAGTTTTGGGTCGCTTTCAAGCCTTGGTACACTATAAGCAACTGAGACTTTAGGTAAGATAATTATCATTTTTAATGTATTTATGGCTTTATTCAGGTATTTACAGATCAATCAATTCACTGGTCTAATTGATTCCCTTGCTGGAGTTCCGGTTGATGATTTTTATGTTGATGGTATGTTTAAACAATACTTACTTGAATTAAAGTCTTTCTAGTTTACATAGTTTTTGTTACCACCTTCATTTCAGCCCGCTACCACCAGCATTCCAGTCCGTAACAGCCCCCTGCCAACTTTGAATTAGCCCACACCATCCCTCAAACACCTGTAACCAGCCCCCTTCCACCAGCATTCCGGGCTCCTCTCGCTCCCTTCACTCCTGGCCGGAAGATGCTGCCCCGCGGATGTCGCTGGATCGGGCCAACACGCTGCAGTCACGCCGTGGTCATGCCGCGGTCACACAGTGGTCATGTCGCGGTCTTGCCGTGATTTGGCCCTGCTCCAGCCACATCCAGCCCACACCAGCCCCCTTCCACCTTCATTTCAGCCCGCTGCCACCGGCATTCCAGCCCACAACACCCCCCTGCCACCTTTGTATCAGCCCGCACCATCCCCCCAACACCTACAACCAGCCCCTTTCCACCAGCATTCCAGCCTCCTCTCACTCCCTTCTCTCTTGGTCAGAAGATGCTGCCCCGCAGATGTCGCTGGATCGGGCCAACACGTTGCGGTCACGCCGCGGACACGTCGCGGTCACGCCGAGGTCACGCCGTAGTCACGCCGTGGTAATTCCATGATTTGGCCCTGCTCCAGCCACATCCAGCCCACACCAGCCCCCTTCCACCTTCATTTCAGTCCACTTCCACCATCATTCTAGCCCACAACAGCCCCCCCTGCCACCTTCGAATCAGACCGCACCATCCCCCCCAACACCTACAACCAGCCCCCTTCCACTAGCATTCCAGCCTCCTCTTGCTCCCTTCGCTCCTGGCCAGAAGATGCTGCCCCACAGATGTCGCTGGATCGGGCCAACATGATGCGGTCATGCCACGGTCACGCTGCGGTTACAGCGTGGTCACGTCACAGTCACACCACGGTAATGCTGTGATTTGGCCCTGCTCCAGCAACATCCAGCCCACACCATCCCCCTTCCACCTTCATCTCAGCCCGCTGCCACCAGCATTCCAGCCCGCAACAGCCCCCCTGCCACCTTTTAATCAGCCCTCACCATCCCCAAACACCTAAAATCATTCCCCTTCCACCAGTATTCCATCCTCCTCCCGTTCCCTTCGCTCCTATCCAGAAGATGCTTCCCTGCGGATGTCACTGGATCGGGCCAACACACTGCAGTCACGCTGCGGTCACCCCGCGGTCACCCTTCCGTCATGGAGAGGTCACACCGCGGACATGTCGCGGTCACGCCGTGGTCACTCCGTAGTCACACCGTGGTCACGCCGCGGTCATGCCGCGGTCACGCCATGGTCACGTCGCGGTCACGCCGCGGTCACGCCACGGTAATGCCATGTTATAGCACTTGTACCAGGGGAACTGATTTAACTTGGAGTGTCTTAATGCTCTAATCAACAATATGATTGAGATACTCCTCTAATGAAGCATCTACATCCTACTAATCCTCATCAGGACAAAAAACATGTGTTGTGTCTAGAGAGTATTAGTGAGTCCAAGACACTTGATGTACATCATGCTTTGACAGGTACTTTTGAGGGAGTGCTAACTTGTAGTCCACTAGTCTGATCTATTTCAGAACATCAAATGGTCCAAAGAACCTTATTAAGAGCTTATACTAACTCTGAATATGTCTATAGACCATCCTGGGTGAGTCTCTAAAGAAAACATGACCTCAAACCTCTAACTTGAGAGTTCATCATCATTGGATGGAATATGACTAATGTTTAGATAATGCTCTCATCATGCTCCTTCTGAACAGTGGGACCTACTCTATAGTCTCCTACACAATACAGGATCAATGAATAGCCACCTCCCTTGCCTCTAGACAACACAATGTTGAGTGAAACCCCAGGGTATATACTGGGGCATATGAATCATTTAGCCTCTAGGTCCTCGAATATATTCTTGAGATCCATAATCACTATAGGTGCCATCCTAAAAGGAGTAATGGTTATTGGTATTACTCCTGGAACAATTTTGATATTGTCTTCTACCTCCCATACTAGTGGTAGACCGTAAATGTTGTTAGGATAGTCTTCACTAAATTTTCTTACTACCAGTGGAAAACAAAGGTTTGTAACCCCTGGTACTCAAGGAAAATGCTTGTGATCTGATCTATCACACTACCCATCCTTTACAGCTCATACCTATCTTGAGTCACACAGAAATCCCATTATAACTTATTCACAAACCTACTTCCCTTTGGGGATTTAATCATCACCCTCCAATGACATCAGTTAATATGGGATCAATAGGGAACTAGTCAATCAATCATGTTGATTACATCAAAAACCATCATATCGAGGATTAAATGATTCCAAATAGAAATGTATCCACCTATCACAAGAAAAAATCCTTAAAATAGAAAACACCCTCTAAGATAGGTATGAACTGTCAAGGGTCTGGGGTGGGGGGCAGGACTGGCAGAGGGAGGGGAATCTGTCCAGGGTCTGGGGGGGGCAGGACTGGCAGGGGGAAGGGAATCTGTCCAGGGTCTGGGGGGGAATCTATCCAGGGGGAGGGGGATCTGTCCAGGGTCTGGGGGGGATCTGTCCAGGGGAGGGGGATCTGTCTAGGGTCTAGGGGGAAGGACTGGAAGGGGGAGGGGAATCTGTCCAGGGGGAGGGGGATCTGTCCAGGGGGGAGGGGGATCTGTCCAGGGTCTGGGGGGGAGGACTGGTAGGGGGAGGGGAATCTGTCCAGGGTCTGGGGGGAATCTGTCCAGGGGGAGGGGGATCTGTCCAAGGGGAGGTGGATCTGTCCAGGGTCTAGGGGGGATCTGTCCAGGGGGAGGGGGATCTGTCCAGGGTCTGGGGGGGGGGCAGGACTGGCAGGGGGATGGGAATCTGTCCAGGGGGAGGGGGGTCTGTCCAGGGGGGTGTCCAGGGTCTGGGGGGGTGGGGGGGGGGGGGGGTTGTCCAGGGGGCTGCTGCTGTCCAGGGGGTCCAAGAGGGGGGGTGGGGGCTACTGTCCAAGGGGGTCCAGCAGGGGGAAAGTGTTGTGGAAGGGGTGCAAGGGACGTGTGTGGGGGGGGGGGGGGGTTGAGGGTGGTTTTTTATGAAATTGGAAGATGACTTTGTTTATGTTAATGGGTATTGGAAAAGAAAAGGATGTTGTCGGAATTGTCAAAAATAATGCATGTACTATCCTCCATCACTCACTTTTTCCAGCTGCAATCACGTCACAACTGTGCTGGTGTTGTCCAACAATAAAAAAAGGTCTCACAGTTGTCTCTCTCCTCGATCGGGTACTCACAAACAGCTTCCAAATTAGTCCACTGACTGTGTATTCCTAAGATGTCTATATGGCTTGACAAAAGAAGATATAATATCCTTCCTTCCCAGATCATAACTGAAGATCCACCCTTTACTTATATGTGGAAAGCATAAGATTATCTCACTTCTAGAAATGAGAATGTTATTTATGGGATTGTCTAAATATACAATGTAATTGAAATTCTAGTGAACTTTGATCATTAGGTTGTCACCTTGATAAAGAATAAAGTGACATTATTTATTTATGTCTACATGGAGATGGAATCAAGAACAAGATTCATGGGCATGTGTTAATTATATAAGAGAAATTGTTGGATTGGTGTTGCCTGATCCAATTGGGCAGAATGCTTGTGGCCCGCAACTGTCGCGGGTCGAGCTCCATGGTGAGCTCACTGGAAAAGGTGACTGTCGTTCACTATAGCAGTGTGGACTTCAGAGTCACTGTAGCACTTTTGACAAAGTTGAATTCCATTCACTGTAGCGATGCAGACTTCTCTTTCGAAATAGTGATCGTCTTATCCATTTTATATCCCATTTTCAGACTATGGATACCACTGAAAAAACCTATGTAATTTTTGCTCCTGAATTAGTGAAGTTATTCCTCTCCGTGGAAGTAGGGTTATTCCCGAACCACGTAAATTTGTGTGTCCCATGTCTATTTTATTTCTGCGTTCCTATTTCGTTTCTCGTTTCTGTCATTGCACCTCCCGACGATTCCGCAATAGAAATTTGGACTGGGAAATGAAAACTGTAAAGACATGTTTTAAACTCCCATTATCCCATTTCAATGAAAGGTTCCATCATCATCACTCTTGTGGTGACATGATGATTGCTTTAAAAAATTAGGCATGTGAGACAAAAATCATGACCATCCTAGTGTAGTCTAATACAATGGTCTTGAAGTAAACCTACAGAAAAAAATTGATGAAACTAAGATGAATTCATTCTCCTTCAACATATAAGGGATGAGTATCATTGAGCATCAACTTCAGGGATTGGTGAAACCATTAGGGGGTGGGTGTTCTGTCCAGGGGAGGGGGTGTCCAGGGGTATCTGTCCAGGGAGGGGGGTGTTCTGTCTAGGGGAGGGGGGTGTCTATCCAGGGGGGGTCTGTCTAGCGGAGGGGGGTGTCCAGGTTTTTCTATCTGTCCAGGGGTGGTGTCTATCCTGGGTGGGGGGGTTTCTGTCCTGGGGAAGGGGTGGGGTGTGTCCAGGGGGGTGATAGATAGGGGGGACTAGCAGGGGGCATATATGGGGGGGAGACATGCAGGGTGGGGTGTCCAAGGTTGTCTGCCCAGTGGGTGTCTGTCCAGGGTGGGGGGTGTCTGTCCGGGGGGGTCTGTCTAGGGGAGGGGGTGTCCAGGGTTGTTTGTCTAGGGGGGGTCTGTCTAGGGGAGGGGGGTGTCCAGGGTTGTCTGTCCGGGGGGGATCTGTCTAGGGAAGGGGTTGGTGTCCAGGGTTGTTTGTACGGGGGGATCTGTCCAGGGGAGGGGGTGTCCAGGGTTGTCTGTCTGTCCAGGGGGGTGTTTGTCCTGGGTAGGGGGTGTCTGTGCAGTGGAGGGGGGTGGGGGTGTGTCTAGGGGGTGACAGACAGGGGGGGATGGTAGGGGGTAGGGAACCAGGGGAAAACAGGTAGGGGGATTGGCAGGGGGAAGAGCCAGATAAAAAATAGGGGGGAGACATGCAGGGTGGGGGTGGTAGGGAGACTAGCCGGTGGGTGGAAGGTAGGGGGACTAGCAGGGGCAGGGGGACTGGCAGGGGGCAGGGGGGACTGGAAGGGGCAGTGGGGGACTGGCAGGGGCCGGGGGGGGGGGGGGACTAGCAGGGGGACTAGCAGGGGACTGGAAGGAGGCAGGGGGACTGGCAGGGGGCAGGGGGGACAGGCAGAGGGGTGGCAGGGGGGGACTCGCAGGGGGCAGGGGGGACTGGCAGGGGGTGAGGCAGGGGGGACTCGCAGGGGGTAGGGGGACTAGTAGGGGGAAGGGGGACTGGAAGGGGGTGGCACGGGATAGGGGGGACTGGCAGGGGGTGGCATGGGACTAGCAGGGGGCAGGGGGTGGAAGGCAAGCCTGCTGTGTTTTTATTGAACTTTGATCTATAGCCACGGTTTCTAACCATGGATATAAGGATTGTTTGTGTTTTACCTTTTCCATAGTTTCAAACCGTGGCTGTAAGGCTTTAGACACGGTTTAAAACCATGGCTATAGGGCTTTATCCACAATTCATACCGTGGCTATAAGGCTTTAGACAGGGTTTTAAACCGTGGATATAAGAGTTGGACTATAGCCACGCCAATACCAGCCACGGTTCATCGAACCATGGCTATAACTTATAGCCACGGCTTGAAACCGTGGCTATAGCCTAAATTTCTAGTAGTGTATATATATATAATTTCTATATTTATATATACATAGTGACTACTTATACTCTTATTCCAATAATGTGCTGAAGCAGGTATACTCTCTAGGTGTCCTTTAGGATCCTGAGTGTGTAGATATTTATTTGTTTAGTTGTCTATTTAATTAATTAAGCCTGCAAACTGTTTAGTTAAAATAATTGTTTGTATTACACGTAGATAACCTTGGTGGTGGAATACTGATATTTTTACCGCAAACCATACTCAGGATGACTTTGGTACCCAAGAATATTATCCATATCTATGTATTTATAAGGTAAAGGTCTATACATCAGGATGTTGATATGATTATCTTATAGGTGGATCTTAAGAGGAGAGGACTAAGCATTCGCACGAGATGCTAGAGTTTATATTTTGTTCTTTTTGTAATTTTTTATATCTATTTTGTATGATTATTCCACATCTCCCCTTATTTTATATTAGCATTCCATTAATCATGTATGGACACTTCCATAGAGGATTTTGATATTATTATCAGTTGTTCAGTTATTTCTTCTTCTACTATTTTTTTATTATATCTGTTATAAATGCTTCCACTATTTTATGTTTATTGTGTATCTGTTATACCACTTGGATAAGAGGGTATATTCTACCCACCACACCTCCTTTACACCCTTACTATTTTTCAGCAGCCTTTCGCATATGGGGTGGCATACTTCAAGCCATGTGACCCACTAGCTCAGGGCACAGGTTTAGTGGACCACGAGTCGATACATTACAAAGTGGTAATAGTGGAATTTTTTTCCGTTGTCTTATAGTTTGGGTATTAGATAGAAGATTATGAGTTAAAGGAATTTTGAATTTGACCCTATACCTAGACACAACTAACCCATGTACAAGGGAAACTCAAATTACATGGGTTGAGTAATTGCAGTTCTTTATTATTCCATTTATAGTTGATACGACATCACCATTGGGTGAAAAACATGGCTTATGATTTTATTGATATTGGTATTATTTAATTGATGAATTATTTACCTTGTCTTGGTGAAATGAGGGTGTTGCATCAGTCCATGCATAATATTTGGAATGATAGGACAAATATGACATCCATTTGTTCATTCCACATTTAGTTTTAGCTTATATTTTCTTGTTACATGTTGTTAGTGCCTTAATATTTATTTAATTGTGTTGGAACTTCTTGTAGGGATTTTAAAACATAATTAAAACTTAAAGTGTCTACCTTAACCTAATAGTTTTTTATGAATTGGTTAAATAAGAAAGCGTAAGTAGTTAATTATGTCATGTTGAGACATGATCCATTGGTCTCATGGGATGGAATGTGTTATGGAGTGGATTGAGTGGATTCCATATTTTGATTCATAAGGCATATGATCCCTTATAGATTGAAAATGAAAATCCACAAAAATTCAACCACTTAAATATGTTTATAAATGAAAATGAGAAAAATATTATAATGAATATTATATCCAAATTGAAATGGCCATATTATATAGATCTAACATAGAGTCTTGGACTGAGCCCAACCTTAGTAACAGGTAGTGGTATTTCATAAGTTATTATGGAAATCATGGTATTTTCCACTACCTAGACATGTATTTTTAGCAGGAAGAGAGGTGTAATCATTTCTATAGGAAAGATTTATATATTTACTAGTTTCTATCTACAATAGTTAAACTTGATTTAATTTCTTCTGAGGAATTCGTTTGGAATTGTATCATTATGAATCTATGAGGACCTCTGGTAACACACACTAAATACGGTGATGACTATATAACTTAGGTGGTGGGACATGAACTACCAATTATTCCTTCTGTAGTGCCACATGTTGAACCTATTTGAGTTTCAGGTATGTGCATTGATTCCCATTTTCGAGAGGGATTCTTATATATGATGCAGTCTATGAATGTTTTTTTTGACCTATCCCAAGAAAAGAAGTGTTGACTTGTGAATTATAGCAGAAGTATCCACCCACCCTTTTGAGGGATGAAAAACCTCATGTTGCAGAGTCATGGGTCGAAGCAGTCCTTCCTATATTCAATCATCAAGAGTTTCCTCCATAGTGGAGGGTCAAGATGGAAGTGTATATGCGATGTGATTATACTAAGTGGTGGTGGGATTATATCATCTAAATATAACGACATAAATATATGGTATGGATGGATTTCCAGACAATCTTATATGACTATTTCTTTCCCCATACTTTGAGGGCAGGCAGAGTTAGAGAACCCATGAACCTTAAGTAGGGGAGAATGTAAGTTATGGAATACTATGCTTATTTCATAGAGCTATAATGATTCGACCCTACTCTGTATGTTGATGATCTTATGACCATGGGACTATTAGAGGATGGGATGGTATATTCAATTTGGTCGCAGGTCAATGTGTTCAGGTTGAATCCCATTTCTAAAATTTTCAAACAATACCTTATTATAGAGTGGAAGTTGAGGGAAGATGGATGTGTGAGTTAGGGTAGTTCAACACATAGAGATATCAGTGGTTCATCTTTTGGATGCATGAGGTGTTTTAAGGCTACTTGTGGAGGTAGTATTAGTCAATATCCTCATGAATATATTTTAATTATCTATCACCTGTGTGGGAATCCGGGACACATGAAGCCTCAGTGTTTATGCCATCCAGTTTGGTGTAGAGTTTGTGGTAGGATGTGGCATATCTATTACTTATTTGGGACATTACCTTTGGTGCCTAGTGAATAGGGATATTCACATAATACTCATTCAGGAGTAGGTCCAGTAGTATCATGATAGGAAGGAACATAGAAAACCATTGGTTGATTAGGCAGAGGTGGTGGTCCAGGAAGAGGCAACCAACTTATGATTCTCAGTTCCATTAAATAGGTATAGCTCATGGTAGTCAGACTATGACTCAGGGCCTTAGTACATTATATTTATATGCATTCCATCCTATTCCCATGGAATAGATCACCAAAACTTCTTTAGATTGAAGTACTATTTTAGTTTCATCCACTTTAGTGTCTACTTTATTTGAAAAAGGAACATATCACACATTTATATGAAATAATTTTATGGGATGTATGGGCCTTGAGATTGATAACATTCATGGAGTTATGAAAAATGATACCCCATTAGGTATCTGATCAGAGGGAGTTCACTATTGTAAGAATTTTCCCTCTCAGATAGGTGGTTACCTTTTCATAAGTAATCTTTTTTATCCTTAATATGATGATATTTGATGCAATCATCAGGATAGATTGGTTAGTTCCCTATTGAGACCATATTAACTTCTATCATTGGAGGGTGATGTTTACATCAATAGAGGGTGTTAGGAACATGCATAAGGGAGAGTGGAATGTTAATGGGACATGAGATCCACTAGAGGAGAAGAGGATATGCAGTGTGACGACTCAGATCACCAGTCTTTCCTTAGAAGACCAGAGGTTATGACCCTCTATTTTTTCTCCTAAAGTGAATCATTTAAGATATGTATTTCCTAATGACTTATCTGGTTTACCTCATATGTGACATGTAGAATTATCTATTGAGTTTCTTATAGGAGAATAACTAGAGATCATTACTCCTTATAAGATGACACCTAAAGAGCTTCTAGAACTCAAGAAGAAATTGGAGGTTCTATAGGATAAAGATTTTATATTCCCCATCACATCTCCTTGGGGTTATATGGTTATTTTTTCCATAAGGAAGTTGATTACTTTAGGCTATGTGTGGATTACCATTAGTTGAACAAACCCATGGTAAATAATTGGTATCCACTTACTAGAATAGAAGACCGCATTAATATGATCTAAGGATCAAGAATGTTTTATAAGATATATTTGAGGTTGAGCTACCACCAGGTTCACATCAGGTCCCTATAGACACCACACACAAATTTTAGGAGCAGGTCTGATCTCTACAAGCACCTGGTTTTTCTATTTGGACTCACGAATGCACCTATAGTCTTTATAGATCTTATGAATATGGTTTTCCATGAAAATATAGATTCATTTTTGGTATTCTTGATTCATGATATCTTGGTTTATTTACTCTCTGTACACAACCATGCTAAGTATATTGATGTCATGTAGAATACACCAATAGAGAATCAGCTCTATGTTATCTTAGTAAATGACACTTTTGGATCGATGAAGTCCACTTCTAGGGTCACAATATCTTTGATTTATTAGTTTCAATGGACTTAGATAAAGTGAGATATGTGGTTTCATAGGATCATACAAATAATTTCTTTAACATACATAGTTTCTTGGGGATAGCTAGATGTTACTGATTCTTCATACAAGATTTCTCACGCCCTGCAGTTCTACTTACATGGTTGAAAAATAAGGGTGTGAAATTCATATGGTCAGAATTTTGGGATGTATCCTTTTAAAAGATGAAGGGAAATTTTAATTTCTCACCAATAATGATTTTTATAGTTCCAGAAAGAAGCTATATAGTATACTATGATGCATCATGTATTGGTCTTGGAGCTGTTTTGATATAGTACAAGTGAGTTTTCGTGTATCGGTCTCATTAGTTAAGGACCCTTGGGAATAATTACCTGATGCGTGACCTTGAGTTAGCTACCTTTTTTCATGCCTTACACTATTGGAGACACTACCTTCATGAAGATAATTTGTGGTATTCACATATCAAAAAATCCTTAAGTACACCTTTATATAGTGAGATCTAAATCTCAGACAACATAGGTGGGTTTAGTACCTACAATCTTTTTTTTTGATCTTGCCTGTATGCCTGGTAAAGTAAATTCTGTAGCCGATTCTCTGATCCAGAAGACTCAAACATAGGTGTTTTAGGAATCCTGTTGTGAATGTCATATTATGACCTTATTATCAAGGATACACATTGAGGTTCTAGAGGAACATGATCAAAATATCCTCTCAGCCTTAGCAGTGACTTATACTCTTCTAGAATGGTTAAGGATGAGAAACAATTCTAATCCTAGAGGCATTTTCCAAAGGGAAGGTGTATCGAATGATGATACATCTTCCGGTTGGACCATGGATGGTGGTGACACCATATTGTTCCATGGGTTTTTAGGGGTCCGAACAGACATCAGAGAGAAGATGATGTGGGAATTCCATGTCTCATTATGGGTGGTTCACCCCAGTATAACCAAAATGTATCATGATATATGATTCATGTAGTGGTGTCCTGGTACGAAGCATGAAATCACCGGATTCATCACTTAGTGTTCCTACCATCAGTAGCTGAGGGTGAAACATCAATGTCCAATAGAGATTTTATAGCTGTTTTTCATTCATAAGTGGAAATGGGATGATTTTTTGATGGATTTTGTGACTGGTCTACCCAGATCAACTCATGGAAATGATACATTGTGGGTTTTCATTAATTGTCTGAAGAAGGTCACACACTTATTAATTATGTGAGATACCTTCTTGATAGATGATATAGGAAGGATTTATGTCACGAAGGTTGTACATATTCATGAATCTCCTTGTTTTTTCATTTATTATAGATATGATTCTTCAACATTATGGTCCTAGAAGGGTTTGTAAAAGGCCTTGTGTACATAGGTGATTCTGAGCATGACCTATCACCCTTAGACTGATGGAAATAAAGAGCATAGGATTCAGGTTCTAGGGGACATGCTTCATGAATATTTCCTTGAATTTAGGGGTTCCTGGGAGAGACACATTCACCTCATCGATTTCACTTATAATTACATCATTCAGGATACCATTGAGATGTTTCCTTATGAATTCTTATTTGGTAGGAATTCTCAGTCCCCTCTGTGATGGCTAGAGGTAGTAGAGTCAGTTATTCTTGGAATAATCCTAGTTTAAGAGACTATAGAATAGATCCAGATGACCAAAAAGTGCATGTCGACTACTCAGTACAAACAATAGTCATATTCCAAAAAACATCAATGACCTATTGAGTTTGAGGTCAGAGACTTGGTTTTCTTGTGAGTCTCATAAGTGTATTCTAAAGAAGGTTAAGCTCTCATCGAGGTTCATTAGTCCATTACATGTTGTGAAATGGATCAGATCAGGGGCTTACCAATTAAAACCTCCTTTGAGATGATAGTCTATGCATGATGTATTTCATGTATCTCAGCTTCACTAATATCATCCAGACCCATCACATTTCTTACATCCTGATGATGGTGAATTGGATGTATATTCTTACTTAGA
Source organism: Viscum album (assembly GCA_963277665.1). NCBI lineage: Eukaryota > Viridiplantae > Streptophyta > Magnoliopsida > Santalales > Viscaceae > Viscum > Viscum album. Next base: position 702,587,711 of record OY728128.1, on the reverse strand, counting down.
GGAGTGTCCTATGTATATTTTTGATTAAGGCATGAAGACACTCTGAGGTAGGCTAGTTCCTTTGGTACGGGTGCTATGGAAACACAGTTGAGTACATGAAGGTACTAGAGAGTGGAAAGATGATATATGAGCTCAGTGGCCAAATATATTCTCATATGATGCCTATATACCCTCAGAAGGTCAAATAAGAGACGAGTTTATTTAAATAGGAAAGTTTGTAACGAACTATCATTTCATGAAGGTAGATATCATTTTGTTTTTCATTTTTAGTACCTTTCATAATAATAGTAAACGTGTATGAATGTTAGAGGAAGGTTCTATGAGTGTTTGGGGATTTTTTTAGATCTTAGAGTTCCATAAAAAGAAAAAAATATTGGGCCACACCATTTTGAGAAACCATGCATCCCAGCCTGCATAATATGTCTGAAACCATGTGGTTGTAGAAAATAAAGACTCATTGGCTTCGTAGTTTTTTTTGAAAATATGGGACCAAAGGCACATGTCCATGATGTACTTTTGAGATTTGGGACATGTCTTTTTTTCATGGTTGGTGCATGGTTAGAAATATTATGTGCCTAACCGTACAATGTGCCCCTTATAGTAGTGACATGCACATAGTTTGAAAACCATACGACTAAACTCCGAACCCCCTTATTTAAATATGAAATTACCTTTTACCCTTATTTAATTCTTTTAACCCTGTATTTATTTCTTCTTCTTCCTCCTGTGCCTTGTCTTCTCCCCCCAATGCTCTTCCACCGCCTCAAGTTAGGATTTGAGAGAACATTTACTTCCAGTGTCCATTACATGATATGTTAAAGTCCTTAGACTCCATGAGGTATAGTATACCTTCCTATTACATTCTATATAAGTTTATTTTAGGATCCATCAATCTATTTATGTGTAATCTTGTTTGCCCTATTTTCAGGGTGTTGGACCATTTCTCAGATCCCTTCCAACCTACTCTGAATCTGAGGCGTATATTGAGTGAGGAGTCATCTATAACCTTGTATTAGGTGGTAACTTCATTTTACCTTTGAGTTTCATCGCATTGTAGCTACATCATTGTGAAACATTCTGGATTTTTTGATCACCCCCTTTTATTTGGTTCCTTTATATCAAATTGATCCTTCCACTTTGATACATTTTGATTGATCTATGTTTTGTGAATTAGAATTCATTTAATCCACATATGGACACCCCTTGGGTGTTCCAAGTCAAATCCCCCTTTATATTTAGTTACATAAATGACTGAATAACCAACTGAGCATTCATCGTGGTTTATTCTTTGAATTTCCATTGGAGTGTAATTATTATAAGAGAAAAAAGAACCTCCTATGTGTCTGTAACAACCTATATTTGGATTTTCCCATGTATGAAATTTTTATATTTAACTAAGGTACCCTTATAAAAGACCAGTGAAGATTTGTTAATTTAAATTCCATGTTGATGGACTTAGATGGGTTGGTTTTATAAAGGATTGACTATTCGTGATGGTTTTCATCTTTCCTAAATGAATTAAATGAGTTTATGTGCCATGGGTTGAAAGTAATGATTACTTCGTGACATGTTTTTTTCATTTAATAAATAAAATGGCTACCTTATAATGAATTGTAAGGGGTGGAAGGACCTCACCTTCTATTATACTTATGTAAATTATCATTGAGAATGGTAATTCATTGTATGTAATGTAAATTTGATAATGAAATGAATGAGAGGTGTTTTCCTCATATATAATCTTATAAAAGTGATAGCACCTTTATATAGGATATGATACGGTGGTAAGGGATCTTTTGAGTTTGGCAGTATCATGACCCCATACATCAGTTGTTGAGCATGGAATCTCACACCATTGACACTATTAGGTTGGTGGTCTTGACGTGCCACGTTCCTTTGTCTGAGTGAAGAAATGATGGCTCACTTACCATCCCGATTGTCATGCGTGACTTCACACACTCTTATTATAATATAGGTAATGTACCCTATTGTTTGAGATTATAGGCTCTTTAGACTGGTCATGGATGTCTGATTTTTTCCCTTGTCTAACCAGCAACTAGTATTCTAGGTATATGTCCACGTTCGCACATACTTGGTATATATAGGTGGATGAAATATATAATTAATATATATATATAAATAAATAATATTACTATATATATTGACTCTTGAGACTCTTATCCCAGAAATGAGCAGAAGAAGGTAGACCTATTAGGTATACTTTAGGAACCTGAGAGGATAGTTTTTTATTTGTTCACTTGTTTAATTAATTACTTATGCCTGGACATCATTTAATTATGAGCACTACATAGATTAGCAGTAGACACCATTGGTGGTGTCCTACTAAGATTTTTATCTCACACCCAACTCAGGATACATTTGTTACCTAAGAAGATTTTGTATCTATAGGTATTGATGAGGGAATGGGATCTACTGCAGGATGTTGATATTTTTAGCTTATAGATGGATCTTAGGATTAGAGGACTGAGAATTCGCTCGAGATGCTAGAGGAGTTATTTTTTTTCCTTTTGTAATTTTTTTATAGCATGTTTGTATGTCTGTTCCCCTATACCCATTCTTGGTTATTAGCATGCCATGGATCATGTATTAAAACCTACATAGAGGCTTTCAATGTTATTATCAGTTTTTTAGTCATTTATTCATTTGTTTCTTGTTTATCTATTATTTCTATTATACATGATTCTACTATTGTATGTTTATTGTGTATCCTCTATTGGACTCTGATAAGTGGTTATATTATAACCACCATACCACATTTATTCCCTCATTGATAGTGAGAAGCCTCAGGTGTATGAGGAGGTACACTTGAGCACATGTGACCTATTGGATCGGGACATGGGTTAAGTGGACCCTAGTTTGGTATGTTACAATAAATGGGTCATTAACCTCCCATATAGCCCAAATATACTCTTGGTTGTTGAAGGCATCAAAATTTCATCACTTTTGGGGAGGTTTTTCCCTTCTTATCCCTTTATTTGGGATGATATATGTTATTGGACGTCTTATAATGACTCTTTACAACTAAAATTTTTAAATTAATTTTATATTAATGATTTAATAAGGTCTTTCATGATGTGTTGTCAAATTTTTATGATTCAAATGGATTTTCAAAGTGGTTTATTTGTAAAATTTTTCACTTTTATTTTGTTCCTTCAAGGTGTTCAATAAAATTTTTAGATAGATTTTTTATAAATAAATTTAAAAAAACTTTAATAAATGATTTCTCATGAATTATAATGAATTACTATCATGTTTTTATCTATGTTTTCAATGATTAATGGTGTGTTCAGTTACCTTGAAGAGAAATTTTTCTATAAGAGTAACTTTTTACAGTTTTATATATTTTCATGAACTCCAAGGGTTTTAGTTATGAAATAAAAAATTGGATTTTATGTACTTTGGTATGTTTATGAAAGATACAAATTAATTTAATATATTTAGTAATTACATTAATGATTAGTTTCTTTTATAACCTTATAAACTAACCCCTTTGGTGTTGGTTATTGAAATGTTAAATTTGAATCAAAAATGAATCATGCGAATTATGTTAAGATGGAATTAAAGTAATAAATTATTGTTTGAATTATTAAATCCTTGATTTTAGTAATTACCTCATGGGTAGTCTTGGGTACATAGGTGAGAAATGTGAAATTTACCGGATTAGGTTAAGGGGTGGACAACCTTCCTAGTGAATATCATCTAGTTATTCCTTATACTGGTACTTGATTGTTCATGGAATTCCATGGAAAGTGGACATCTTTTACTAGCCTTGTTATAGGTATCTATCTTGATTATGATGGGAATCTTCCTAATAGATCCTATGAACCACTATATAATTCATAAACATAGATCCTAGTTGTCCCAACCTTGGTTCCCTATGGGTTTTCCATTATTTTATGCTAGAATTTTACTACTTAGTGTATATTTTTATCAACATGCAGCCTTTTAAGTTAGTATATTTGGATTGTTTCTATTAAAGATGGGTTAAATGCGACTTGACCATGTGAATAGTTTTATTTTAAAAAGAAAATATTTCTTTTAAATATTATATTTAAAAATGAATATATGGGTTTACAAAGTAAAGGGGAAGTATAAATTCATGGTGATATCCTACTAGTATTTTAGTTCACATCATATATATACACCCTGGTGTGTATGTATATTCTTCTTCTCTAGGTTTTTTTTGTTGGTATGATCAATGTCCCCAAATTCTGTTTGTGGACCATGGATCATGTTTGGAGTTATGGTGGTGTGGGATGAAGGGTTTCTAATGATCAAACAAAACTTGTTCAAGGAATAAAAGGATGATAAAAAACATAAAATATCAATATCATCATTCTATGTAAAACATAAATTATGTATAATAAAAATTTTAACATATAACTTTAACTGAATATGGATGTTATTTTTCACTTAGATTAGTTATTAATGAGGATTAAAAGGGGAAACCAATAGAATATTCCCTCTATAGAGTATTCATATAGAGATCTAAACCCTTGATTGTTGGGTAGGTCCCTCCTTACACCACGATATACTAATACCGCAGGTAGAAATTGATGGAGGTGTTGGGGTTTTCTGTAAGAAATATTTTATGGTTACTTTTTAGTATTTATTGAAGCTGTGATTCCAAAATTACACTTGATAGAAACAGGCAAAGAGATGTTTATCTCCACCAAGGATGTTTAGATTTTGGTTAAAAAAGTATTGATAGTAGTGACCAGGTGTAGAAATATGTAAGGAGGAATGTTTGGATGCATGCACTTGGGGAGTAATCAAATTCCACTGGATGGAGTGATATGGATAGAAGGGTAGTTTTGGATGAAACAAGAATGTTTATAAGCAAGTGATGATGTTAGAATGTTATAGATTATGCCAAAATAAATCATTTAAAATTACATAGGGAGTTCTCGCATAAAATAAATTAAATATTTTTCAATGGCTTAATATTAATAAGTGGATAATCTATAAGGGAAAAAAATCACATTCCCCAAAATTTAATGGTTGAGATAGGGAAACTTATCAACATTTAGAGTATTTAAAGACCAATTATGGAACCCTCACAACTATTATAAGGTGGTGGGACCAGTTTATTATGCACATGGTTGTATAATGCTCCTTGTAGTTCCCATGATTTGGACTGACTACCTTGCTTCATGGGTGTTCATTTTCCTGCATGTTAGGAGTCCCACATTGGTGTATGGAGAGGATCAGATTAACCAAATAATAAGGGTGTGATCTAAATCATGATATTAAGCATTTTCTTATTGAAATAGGGTGTGATTCCCTTGGGAATAAAATATGAGTGTGGGACACCCAAAGAGGAAATTCCCATATCATTGGTGGATGGAAACATGGACTCACACCAAGTATCAAATCCAATAAGGAAGCTTCAGACACCCTCTGGTAATGTTGAAGGGGTTTTTTATACATAGGGTTGCATGATTCTCCCTTTGGTGTTTGTGACCGAGATTAACCACCCTTCTCCCGGGTGATAATTTGTTATCAAGACACAAGTTGCACATTATGGAGTGGTGAGTATTACGGTAAGATGATAATAATAGTGTGATCCAAACCCTGTCATGAGTCATTTTATTATTTCAATATGGTTTTATTCCTTTTTAAATACAATTGTGGGGTTGGAATGCCTAAATCATAAAATTTCATGGAATTGGTGAGCACTGGTGGATGGACACACAGACCTGTAGGATCCACTTGGTATTTTTGTTGTATTTTTTGTCAATAGGAAAGAAAAGATTATTCATGTTAGTATATTTATGAGGATGTTATTGGAAGTTATTTTAAATTTTATAGCATGATAATAAATAAGTTATAAATCATGTTGAATGAAAGGATGAAGTTTTAATGAATGTTCTTCCATTAGAGTTACTGAGATCCATTAACTTATGGAAATATAAGCTGAAGTGAAAGTGAGTTGTTGTAAATAGATGATGAAAACAAATTAGATAATGAGTTTTGAGTTATTAAGAATCCCTATATTTGAGATCAATAGGTCATGAGTTTGATTGAGTTTAATTTGGAATATGAATACTCAAGCTAAAATTTGAAAATTCATTGCTAGAGTATGAGTAATTTTTCATCCACATAAGTATGATTCAGGTTCTTCAAATGTTTCATTGGAAAATAAGATTTTTAAATGTCATGGGATTCCTAACCATGATCTAAGTATTAATAATAATCATTTATAAGGTTTAATATACATGAATTATTATCTACATAAGAATAATCTCAGCCTATGAAAATATCATCTGTTCCTTGAGTTTTTTATGATTGAAGACGTTTTGTATGACTTCAGAAGGATTTTTTTATGACTTATTTAGTTTTATATGACTTTATAGGGTATATTTTACAACTTCATGTAGCTTCGTACTAATTAAAATTCGTAAAAAATGTATTTCATAGGACTTCCTATTGCACCATATGAATTTAATACATAATAAATTTCTAAGAGTTTTACTGTATGTAAAATATGAGTTTCTATAATATGAGTTATTTTAAATAATGGGATTTAAATATGATGATTAAAAGTGAGATGTATTGTTAAGTGTTAAATTTCATGATGCTATTATGAGTTACCTGTGATTCAAGAAAAGTAATTCATAAATGAGGAATGGTGATAGAAGAGATTCCAACCAAAGATATTACTATGGTGTGTTGAAATACTACCTATGAAAAAAACAAGGTGGATCATACCATTGTTTATTATTTATATGGGTTTTGAGAAGATCTCTGCCTGAGAAGTAATCAGGTCTAGAATTGGGAGCTCCACACCATGGGAGATATCATGTTTCTACATGTTTCATGCATGTATGGAATGCGTATATGAATATTTTATTGAGCATAGTAAAAGAATAAGAATCCATGCCATTTTCATATATTATGGAGAGAAGAAATAATGCATCATGTCTCCAACTAATTTTTATTGAAACTTGAAGATGAAACATATGAATTATGCAATATGAAATATTCTGTGAATTAAAGGTTGATATTTGAAATTGTTTGAATATAAGGAATACTCGAGGTTGTGGTAAATATTCATTATATATATTATACAGGTCTAAGGAACATATGGGAGGGAATCAAAATTGTAATCTAATTAGATAAATTATTTTTCAATAGAAAACTGATAGTGTACCTATTTTTAAGAAAAAATTTATTTATTGAAAGGATACCATAACCATGAATACCAATTATATCCCAGTCAAAAAATGAGGTGAAAGGATACCCTAAACATACCTAATAATCATATCCTTGTTGAGGAATTGAGAGATCCATCTTACAACCACCATCTACTATAGAATTTTGAAGAATATAAAGGCAAACCATTGAAGTGTTGTAACTAGGGAGAAGGATAATATTTATTAGTATGGGATGGATTCAAGGATTCATTTCTAATCAATTTCACAAGAAGTATGACCCCTATATTTTGTTGAGAGTGAATAATATTAATATTTTTCTTGAATTGTATATGGTCAGTTCTTGGATAATGGGTTCATGGTCAAACCCTTTAATATAATTCTTTTTATAATAATAAGGAATCTATGTATGTGGGATAATTACTATGATACATCAAGGATTTATTCATAATTAAAGGGATTTAAACTCATCAATAAATCATATTATTCTCTTATGTTTCTTTAATTTTATATATCTACATATAGACCAAAGGAGAGAATTAGAAAGATATATCCACTCCATAAATAATTTAATTGGTTATAAAGGGATAATACTATAGTTGGAATAAACTTTTACCAACACTAATTCACCCCTAGTGTTGGACACATCCATATGTGATCCTAAAAATTTGTATTAAATCTTTGGTCACACCTATTTTGGATTCTCTTTTATATCAAAGCTTGTTTTTTATGTTCTAGGTTTCTATTTTCAATGGATTTATGAATTTTATATTTTGGGAAACCTGTGATTTCACTATCAAAGAAATTATATAAGATACATCTACCAAGTCAATAAGGAACAATAAGAAAAGAAATGAAATTTTTTTGATGATAAATGCCTCATTAAAGAAAATGTACTCTCCACTATTTGATTATATTCAAAGTGGTAGAATCTATATTACATCTATTAATAATATTTCCCATAGATATATTGGTAAATTAAAAAACCCTCTTGAGAATATATGATGTAAAATCATATTTCCCATTCTATAGTCATGAAAAGACATATCAAGCATAGATGAAGAAGATCTAGTGGTTGAATCCACCACCAATGAAATGGGAAAGAATCCAACATCATAAAATTTATCATATCCATATGAAAAGAAGGTAAAAAATCAATTATTAATATTATCCTATTAATGGTACAAGAAAAAATGGGGAGGATAACTATAGAATCATGAAGTGAATTATATAATGATTCATGTTCTTACTAGATGAAGACCCTGATATTTTTTTCCAAAATATGTAGTCACTTTTGTTTTTGGATATACCAAAATAATGCATGCTGAGGTCATCCAAATTAGGTAAGATTCAAAAAAATTATAATAGTCATTATAAAAAATTAAAGTAGTGTATATAAATCTCTCCAAACAAGTAAGATCCTTATACACTATGAATGAGAGCTTGAATAATGGTTCATAATTTTTGAAAATGAATGGATCACTATAATTTATGATACAGAAGAATCCAAGAATGTGATTAATGAAAAGAATCATTCATTTTAAGAATAATATATTTTGAAAAATTATCAGTTAGAGGTGAAGGTATAGAGGATTAAAGTGGTTAACCATTTTCTAAAATAAAAGAGAAATATTCATGAAGATCAGGGTAAAGAAATGAGGATGGAATACAAAGATAGAATAAATAAAATTTAGAATTAAAAATAAATTCTATCTATGAGATTCATATAGCTTACAATTAAATTAAAAATATTGATACAACACATGTCATGAATTCACAACAATTCAAAAGGAAATACACTACCACCAAAAATACTAAGGATTATTATTATTAATATATACATCTATTCAGTGTCAACAAATATCCTATGATCATTTAATTATCAATACATAATAACCACTATATCCAAAATTTATTTCCATGTATAGTAAAGGAAAAAAATCCAAATATATACAAATATAGATGTACGAAATTATTTAGGACCCCAATACTATCCAAAGTGGTTAGAAGAAATATCGTGGGGATATTATAACCAATAAAACCCCAAAAAAAGAAGGTAAATGCACAAAAATATCATGTTTATTAATTTTTAAAACGTGTAGTTAAAATAAGGAAACCATGTTTTATTGGTTATTGAATTTTCTATAATAAATCATGGAATATGTCAATAGACTATTGGAATAATGTGTTAGCTTATAGAATAAAAATATAACCTAAACCAATGGAGGGAACGACTAAACTGAAGAAAAATCCATAGGTGAATTTTATAAATCTATATATAACAAAAAAATTTAAAAACACGAAAATAACTATGGTATATATAGTGGATGTGGTTATAGGAGTGGTCAATTCTTGATAAATTTATCTAATAGTGTTTCAGAAACAAATATAGAAAAATGGCCATATAAGGCGATTAAAAAGGGAAATATGACCTAGATAAGTAATATAGATAAACATGTTGAATAGAATAATCCCAATAAGATTATGAATAAAAAGGGTAATTAATACCTACGTAGAAGGAAAAAGAATAAATATACTTAAATAAACTACAATATGTCAACGAATTATAATGAACCATGGAGAGTTAGTGGTTTCTATTGTTCAAGAAGGGGGTATATAATGAAATTATCAAAAAATCCATGGAAGTATGCATTAAAGGAAGTTGGATTAAGTAGAATAAAAAAAGTAAGAAATATGATTTACATGGAAAATAACTCTCTATAGAAACCATATAGATAAACGAAATGGTTGAACACATTCATAAAGAAGGTTTGTAAATTTGGAAAACTAATTTGAAAAAATAAAGAGAAATGGAAGACCTATAAGAGGTATGATCCAAATGTAAATTAATATTCCACATGAAAAGGAATATTAATTTCAAGATATACTGTTAATAAATGATGATCAAATGGCCTCATTGGTACTCTATGGGAGGTGAAATGAGGCTACACATAATTTAATTACTTATCTCACATTCATATCATCCTGAGATTAAATCTTAAGGAATATGAAAATTTCACCAAGTGATGCATTTTCCTTAATAAATAATGTTAAAAACAATATCCCACACAAGGAGAGAAGAAATTATCTCATACAACCAAAATAAAACTCATATTTGAAAAATATTTTTACTGGTAGGAAGAGTTCATCCATGAATAAGAGCTAAATTGGGAAGGAAAAATGGATGAGAAGATATTAACATTTCATTATCTCATATTAATGAACAAATATGTACATATTACTCCTTATCATATGTATTGCATTTTTATTCTAACCATGTAGGGTATCTAAGGTAATTCTAGGTCACAAATGAATTAAAAATGAAATGAAATAATCTAGAATAATTATTCTAGATCTATTAAAGTTACCATCTAGGTATGATATATCATTTTCAATTAAAAATAATAACTAAAGATAAAGGTCTAACTTGATTAATTAGAGTTTTAGATTATCCCTTGAGGGAATCAAATCTCATGAAAGGATACTCTATGTTCATAATTCATACAAATTTAAATTCTATATGGTTTTGGAAAAACTATCATTGAAAAGGTATATATGCCAACTCTATCACCCTTGGGTTCCAAAGAAACAATTATGGTGTTAAAGGGGAGGAATTGATCTCATTAATGATAATTAAATTAGGATTTTGGAGAGATTACAAGGATTATTCATGAAATTAAATCCTACTATTTATGATTGAATGATTTTAATATGTATGTTAACGTGGGGTTTTGAGTTAAAGTTTGAAAACAAATGGAAAATAGATTACTAGATGTTATATATTGGTTTTACCCAGAATATCATTGAATATATTTTTATTGAGAAATGATAATTAGTTTTATGCTTTTGTATCATTCTACATTGATTAGTGGAAAACTTTTTTTTCTAATTTAAAACCTCATGTTTTTTACACCAACATAGATCATTTAGACTTTTAGTTGGATGAATGATAGAACATAACTTTAGTTTGAAGTGAAACCATCATTTCCACATAAATTTTATTTATTATTAACAAGTGTGAGAGAAGAAATTGAGATAATTTAGTGATAATGAGGGGAGATAAAAAATTGCGATAAATGAAGAAGAATAATTGGTTGGAATATTGATATACAATTTTCTAGTATGGGTAATGAAAATAAATACAAAGGGGGTATTTTAGAGCCCACTATGTATAAGAGTTATATTTTTTTAATAATTAACAAAAGATGATTCATTTAAATATATTGATGAATAAGTTCATAGATTTTTTTAAATTTCCTAAGAATGTCAGGAAATATGTTCCCAAGTATATTGAAACAATGGATAAATTAATTTTATACCATTTTATTTCTTGATATCCATTCACTTATGGAAATGTGGACTAAAGTGAAAGTGAGTTATAGTAAATAGGTGATGAATACTAATTAGATTATTAGTGTTGAAACATTTATAATACCTATATATGAGTTAAATGGGTATCAAGTTTGACTGAGTGAAGTCTTTAATATATAGTCTGAAGATAAAATTTCACAAAGGACTTCCAATGTATGATTCATTTTTCTTTATTCATAAGTGTTATCTATATAAGTTTCATTAGACACTAAAATTTGGAAAAATCTTCGGTATCATAAATGGGATATACAGATATGTAAGAATCATTTATAATGATACATATATATGAATTATCATTTTTATAAGCATAATTTCAATCTCAATAAACATTGTCAAGCTAGTGTATACATCATTATGGGGTTTAAAATAGCTAAGTCTCAAAGTTACCCAAAGGGTTTTAGGACTTGAATAGTTTTTATGACTTCAAATTGAATTTTATATGACATAATGAGTTTATAATGACTTAATAAGGTATAAATTATGACTTCATTTAGTTTATTAAGACCTAATATTACATCATATGACTTCAACACTTAAGAAATTGTTTTGGGTGTCGTTGTATAAAAAATAGGATTTTCAAAAATATTAATGATTTTAAAGAATGGTATTAAAAATGATGATGAAAAGTGAGTTTTATTTATAAGTGTGATTATCATAATCAAATTAGAATTTATATTTGAATCAATAAAATAAATTAAAAAATGATGAATGGATATGTACGACATTCCAGCTAAAGATGGTACTGAAGTATGAAGTTCAATCACACCAAAGAGAAAAAGGACCAACACTTGTTGTATAAAAAATGGAAATATATTTTTGACTGTGAAGTGATATTTGAGATATTTGTGTAATATGTGTCTCTGTGTGTTATAAGTAGAATCATTCAATTGAAAGAATCTAAAAAATTTGAAAGAGACTATGGATGAATAGTGACCAAGGTGTGTTGAAAAAATACCAATAGAAAATTATAATCTGGACCACACAGTGGTTCAATTTTTATGACTATTTTGGGAAGCTATCATCCTTATATGTTCAATGTTACAACATTTTTATCTCTATTTCAAGTTCTATTATATGTTTCTACATGCATGAAATATGAATGTGTTGATTTTGTAGAGAGAATTAAATGAATGGGAATCCATGATAGTTCTATATATCATGGAAAGAATAAGTAAATTACGGATTATTTAGTTGAGTTTACTAGTAATATAATCTGTAACAACATGAATTATGAAATGCCAAATATTCCTTGAATTTAGGGCATATATTTGTGGGAGTTTTAATATTTTGTAGACCTGAAGCTACTACAACTATTCTCAATAGATATATTATATAGGTTAAAGGAAAATTAGAGAGATAATTAATACTATATTCTAAAGAGATAAATTGTAATGTTAAGAGAAAACTAATATTACTCCTACTTTCAAGAAATCCTTATGTATTGATGAAAATAAGGTGGAAATTACTTCCAATTTCATGCACAAGAGAAGAGTGAAGGAGGATGGAAATATAGTGTAGTATAATTACATATTAGAAGATGAAGTAGGATAAGAGAGACCCCTAATTTACCTACTAAACATATCTATACTAAATAATTGAGAGAGCCATCCTACCACCATTATCTAATATATAATTTTTAAGAATATAAAGGAAACCAATTAACATACTAAAACTAAGTAAGAGTATTAGATATGTTATTATAGGCGGGACTAGAGGCTTTATTACTGATCAAATTCATAAGTAATGGGTCAAAAATTGAATTCTTTTGAGACTATAGAATAATAATTCCTGTTTTTCATTGTACCTAGTTGATTCTAGGATAATAGGTTAAATTTAATAAAATTTCCTATGCTTCTTTTGATATTGAATATGACAAAATGTACATGGTATGATAACCACAATACGCTGGGGGCATAGTCATCTTGAAAGGGATTCTAACCTCTTCAAATAATCATGGTGTTCTCTTACTTTACATTACTTTTATAAATTTATACACTAAATAATAATGATAAATTTAAAGAGAGATCATGCCAATAAATAATTGAATAGGTTATAAAAGGATTAATGGACAATTAAAATAAAATTTTACCAACATGGATTCACCCCCCCCCCCCACATAGTGTTAGACATATCCCAATGTGATCGTAACATAGTTGACCAATTGGGACATAATATTTTTTTGTGGGGTGGGGCCACCTACTTTTTTGGATATGTTTGAGAAAAAAAGTGATGAAGTAATTGGTTCTAGAATAAATAATTCATATACTTAAATGGAAGTAGAACATAAGGACTAGAGTAGAAAAAAATGCTACCAAAGGGGTTTGAGGATTTTTAAAAAGAGACTCAAACTACTACTTGTCGGTCATTATAGTGGGAATATTTGTGATAGGTATTTGGCATGTATAACATTAGAAAATGTTATTCAACTATTTTAGGTAGGGTTTCAGAACATAGTTCCCCTATAACACTAATGTTTCCTCCTTGAAGTAATACACAATGTTTTCTCTTGTGGATGAAAATGTAAATTACAAACTAAATTATCTTTTTTTTATTGTGCTTATTATATTTATTTCACACTTGTTTTTATTTGTTATTTCAATTTATTAAAAGATATTGTGGAAGGAAATATAGGAGATCAGAACTAAAGTTTGGTAGATCACTGCAATAACTTGGGTGAAAAATCTTCTCAGTTTTGAATAAATAGTCAATGGGGTGTCATGGAATTCGAAAATTTTATGTTTCCTTGTTCTATATTCAATTATTGTAAGAAACATTTAGTTACAATAAATTTTTTGTAAGATCCTATACCTTCTTTTTATGTATGTTTTCCTTTTCTGGTCATTTTGAGAAAAAGAGGAAATGTAGGAAATTTTTAAAGTACACACCGAGTACTTTTTGAGTACATGCAATGTACTTGGTTACCACAGGTAGCCGGGTGCTGGTCGTGTAGCGGCCATGCACATGGCCATATGGGTGACCAGGAGGCTGCCTAAAGCAGAGTACGTAAAGGGAGAGTACACGTTGTGTACTTCAAAAGCTCACACAATGTACTTTCTTTTTTAAAATAAATGCATTGGGTTCGCGTCTAATCACCAGAACGCTCTCCTTTTTGGTCTCGTTCTACTGAGAGATCCATACAGCCACGGATCTTTGACGAACCTCCGAGCGAGCATCCGTCCTCTGAATCGAACACCATCAGTTGCATTGGAATCACATCGGTGGGTTCTCTTATCTCCTAGAGAACAATCTTCTGATTTCTTCTCTCTTGTGAGATATCATGGGTTGAAAGTTTTAGATGTTTTTGTAGATCTACCACTTTCTAGAATGATTCAATGGCCGATGCCAGAGTATATCGATCTCCCAACACTGAGGTAGGTGGTTTGTGCCTTTCTGTTGAAGGTCTTTGAGTATTACGTGCAATTTTGACCAATACCCTTGAACGGGGTATTGCGTGTTTACCGTTTACCCCTAATGATTGTCTCCAATGATTGTATTCATGTGTAGAGGTTAATTCGATATGAATAGGGTTGATTGATCTGCTTTGGATGTGTTTCACATGCATTTTCTGTTTACGACCGTTGGTCTGCTTATCCTGTTTGGCCGCCTTGCATATTTTCCATGCCTAGAGTTGTAGGGTGGAGTGTTTGTATTCTGACATGCTTGATATATTGTAGACCTATTCTCCAAGTAGTTATTGAGGTTTACCTTGGCTGTTTTTGCCTTTCTATGCTCATTGAACTACACAGGGCTGTGAGAACCTAGTGTAGTAGACTATAAGGGGAATTGACCGAGTGAGCTTCCTCAGAGAGTCCTTGAAAACATTATACTATAAGGGGAATTGACCGAGTGAGCCTCCTCAGAGATTCTTTAAACCACTTGAGGTTATAAGGGGAATTTACCAAGTGATATTCCTCAGTAAGTCCTTGACCTTGGGGCTATAAGGGGAATTGACCATGTGAGCTTCCTCAGAGAGTCCTTGAATTACTTTTATCTATAAGGGGAATTGAATGTGAGTGCTTCCTCAGAGAGTCATTATATATTTTTATAACTGAACCAGAGGGGATAGGCTCTGTTCACGTCCTAGAGGGTTACCGTGCTTGATTAGTTTCTTTTGATATGTGGAATTTATTTCTGCTGAGTACTTTCTTGTTTACTGCTTCTTCACTATTACATAATATATATTCACTAACTGTTATGAATAGATATTTGGGTGGTTTCCTACTGGGATTTAGTCACACACCCTATTTGGGCCAAGCATTTGTTCCCAAACAGATTATATTACTGCAGGTATAGACAAGGGAAAGCGCCATTCTACTTTAGGTACTTGACTTGTTGTGGAGCTAGAGAGCATGGGACCAAGCATATGCTTGCGATGCTGAGAATCTATTCATTTGTTTCTTTTGTCCATTGGTTTATTACTGTTTGTATTCCATCATTGTGATTTGTTTGAATATTTTCCAAGACATGTGTACCACACATCATTTATATATGTGATCCAGTTGTTTGTTATTTGAGTCTTCCATTTTTACTATTGTAGGAATATTTACTGCTTCTTCTATTGTGTATATTTGTTTCCCTTCCAATTTTTTACTCTACCAATGAGGTCATAGTTTCCCCACTATCACACCCAAGGCCCTCGCTGGTAGTCGACAGTCTCTAACGTTTGGGGAAATGCGCATGAGGCCATGTGACAAACCAGGTATGGGGTGCTTTAGGGTGGCTTCCAGAACCAGGATGTTACAAAGTGGTATCAGAGGAATTCTTTACTTCTTGACTTACTGTTTGGAGCCTATAGTCAAGGATAGAATGAAATAGGTACTTTTTAATAAGTTGTGCCCAAGATTCGCTAACCGATGTACAAGAAAGAACTAATCTACCTCGTTTATTGCTATTTTATAGTTTATTTGATTTCACCGTTGGGTGATTCACATGTTTTTTGTTGTTACTGTTGATGTTAGTGAGGTTCTATTTCTATCGCAACATGATTAGATGAGGGTATTCCATCTCCTCCATCATATAGGCACTTGATTGAAATCACATTTCATGTATTCATTCCATGCCATCTAGGATGCATTTGCGATTGAATTTTGTGTGATAAATTTTGTGTAGAATATGAATGATGTTGTGATAGATGCCTTGATAAAAAATATACATGTTGTTTGATAAATTATTGTTTGTGTAAGGTCTTGTTGGAATGAATTCCACACTTTGGTTTTTGAGGTGTTATGGGCCCTCATGGACCGGAATTTGGTGGATCATTTCCTTGTATGCCTTTTTATAACATTTATAAGATGCCAAACATTGATTCACAGGGAGTATGGGCCCTCAAGGATCGGAATTTGGCACTTTCAATGTTTGTTTCTGTGTTTTTTTGGGTTCCAGAGTAGTTTCTGAGGCTTACTATTCAGAAAAACCCAGAATACATGTTGTGGAATGTTAAGTACACTCCATGTTATCTTCTGTTCGGGAAGAAACTATTTTTCATAAGTACACACCGTGTACTTTATGTACACTCCGTGTAGTATCTAACCATGTCATAGGCCATGTGGGCAGAGCCACAGGATGGGGAAAGTCTGGTGGGAACATGCCCTGCACTAGTTGAACATGCCATGTAGTGTTAACCCTGTGTCCGTCCGTGTAACAAACAACACTGACAAATAAACCTTAAGCTATACACATTATGTTAGGATTGAACACGCCATGATGTTTGAACTAGGTACCCGGTCGTGTCACTAACAACACGGGCCAGCTGAAGCTTGTCCAGTACACACCATGTCTACTGTGAACATTCCATGTAGTCTTGTCTTAGGAGATCCATGTGTCTTAACTGTGTAAAAGGACTCGGGTAGGGAAGGAGGATTCATATATACATCGTGTGTTAAGACAAGACACCGTGTGGTTGGGGTATTACACAACCAGTTTAGGTAGGAGTACACACCCATGTAAATGACTTATGGGAACACTCCGTGTAGGAATTGTACATTCCATGTATTCATGTTTTGTAAAACATGAGTTCTTTTTTCTCCTATCCTCTTCTTACACATCTTGTTTTCAGACCTTGATAATCATACCTTAAGGTGTGCGCTTGACCTTAGAGATTCATTCCACTGAGACATCCTACGGTTGTATGCCAGTTTCCAGGAGGTGATCAGACACCGAACATGGCTAATTAGGGACTACCTATAGATCCTCATGTTGTTCCAGTCTTGGCACCAACCGTTATACCCGACATAGGTTCTAATGCATAGTTTAGAGAGGTATTTTTTAGGATTATGCAGACCATTCAGAGAGCATCTACTCTTGCCCCATCGATGAAAAAATTGACGTGGGTCTTTCAGTAGCAGAATCCTTCCACTTTCTCTGGGGATGGAGGACCCTAGGCTGCAGAGTCATGGCTAGATGCCATGCTGATGATTTTTGAGCATCTGTAGATACCTCCAGAGAAGATGGTGAAGCTTGCTACCTACATGCTTCGAGACTCTTCCAATAGGTGGTGGAATGTGATCTCACAGGTGGGACACCAGCAGAATATGTCTTGGGATGAGTTTCGGTACGTCTTCTATGATTAATTCTATCCGGATACCTTGTGGGTAAATTGAGCTTGAGAGTTAAAGAGTCTAGAGCAGGGTAATTTTATTGTTATGGTGTATTTCTCTTGCTTCACAGAGCTGCAACGTTTCATGCCAATTCCAGGAGGTGATGAGTTGTTCCTTGAACAGAAGTTTGAGGATGGTCTAAGGCACAACATCTGATCTCAGGTGAACATCTTCATGTTGACTTCAATATCCTCTATCGTCAATCAGGCGCTGATCACAGAGCATAATCTGAGGGATTCTAGAGTTGTGAGCCAGGGCAGTTAGGAATATGGAGTTAGTATTCCTCCTACTGATAAAAGGAAACACCGTAGGGAGACTGTGCGAGGAGATCATAGTAGGCGAGATGCATCTTATGGTAGCCAGGTGGTGTGCTACCAGTGCAGGAAGAGCAGGCATATGAGGCCACATTTCCCGAGAGACCCAGTGGAGTGCCGATCTTGTGGAAAGATGGGTCACCTTCGGCACTTCTGTCAGATCTTATCACTAGCCATTGGTGACAAGGGTTATTCTATAACTCCAGGTTTAGGAGCAGCACCACCAGTTTCTAACCAGTCAGGGAACCAGAGTTCATCTGGCCATTCAAGACGAGGTTTAAGTAGTTGCCATGGTGGTCAGTCACCGGTCATTCAGCGGCAGCAGGGTGATTAGCTCAGAGTGGTCAGGTAGGGTCACAGGGCCATGGAGCAGGACAGACTTTTACAGTGGAGCAGACCCAGCAGGAGAAGGATCCCAGACCTTCTACAGTTCAAGGTACGATCCTAGTTGCCTCAGTTTTATCTTCATCTCTTTTTTAAATAGGGGCTTCCCATAGCTTTATATTGGTCTATATTGTGGAGAGCCTTGGGATTTGCGTCTATTCTTCTACCGATATCTTGATTCTAGACACTCTGTTGGGGAATAGAAAAGAGAGTGAACGTCAGTGTAGGGATTTCCCTCTACAGGTTGGTGGGTGTTACTTCTTATGGGACCTCTATGTCCTAGAGATGACATTCTATGATGTCATTCTTGGGATGGACTGGTAAGTTCCATTCCAGCCAGTCATCGATGATTATCGCCGCAGGGTGAGTTTCACGTCACCAAAAGGTGAATCTTTTCTTCATAAGGATGAATGGGATGTCCAGGCGAGCAGAGCAGGTCGAGAGCATCATGGGTTAGGAGGAGCTACAGCCGATATTTCTAGTCTCTATCTGGATGACATGGGGACTTCACACATGGACTTTCCTCCAATGGTGGATCATTTCAGAGATGACTTTCTAGAGGACTTTTTAGGTTTTCCTCCTAGGCATGAGGTAGAATTTTTTATTGAGCTTGTACCAGGAGCAGCACCGGTGTCCTTTCCTCTTTATAGGATGGCTACAATAGAGATGTAGGTGCTCAAGAAACAGTTGGAGGACTTGCAGGCAAAGGGTTACATCCGACCCAGTACATCTCAATGGGATTCGCCTGTCTTGTTTGTGAAGAAGGTAGATGGTACCCTCAGGATTTGTGTGGACTATCGGAAGTTGAACCAGTTGACGGTCAAGAACCAATATATCTTTCCTTGGATTTATGATCTATTTGATTAAATTCTTGGATCTCGGGTGTTCTCGAATATTTACTTGAGGTCCAGTTACCATCAGTTGCGCATTAGACCATCAAATATACATCTTATAACCTTCTTAGAGTAGGTATGGTCTATATGAGTATATGGTTATGTCGTTCGGTCTCACGAACACGCCTGCAGTTTTCATGGAACTGATGAATAGAGTGCTCCATCTGTACTTGGATTCCTTTGTGGTGGTTTTCGTGGATGATATCTTGGTGTACTCTCATACTCGACATGACCAAGATACCCATATTGAGATCATTTTGAGTACACTGAGAGAGCATCAGTTATATGATAAGCTCTTAAAATGCCACTTTTGGATGGATCCGATTCACTTCCTGGGTCATGTTATCTCGGAGGCAGGAGTATCAGTAGACCCAAAGAAAGTGAGGGTAGAAGTGTCCTGGGAGTATCCTAAGAACGTATTTGAGGTGAAATGTTTTCTAGGGCTGGTGGGATACTATAGATGTTTTATACAGGACTTTTCACACTTAGCAGCATCGCTGACGGATCTGACTATGAAGGGTGCAAAGTTCCTATGGTTAGATTCTTGCGAGTTAGCCTTTTAGGAGCTAAAAGGGAGGTCGACTTCAGCACTGATGCTAGTATTTCTAGTTCCAGGCATGAGCTATACTATTTACTTTAATGCATCAGGTATCGGGATGGGAGCTATGCTTATGCGGGGAGATGGAGTCGTTGCGTACGGGTCTTAGCAGTTGAGGCCACATGTGAGGAATTACCTGACGCAGGATCTCGAGCTGGCGACAGTTGATCATTCCCTACATTGTTGAAGAAATTATCTTCTGGGAGAGTATTTTGTGGTTCTCACATACCACAAAAGTCTCAAGTACATTTTCACTCAGCGTGATCTGAATTTGAGATAGTGAATGTGGGTTGTGTATCTTCAGTCCTTCGAATTTGAGCTTGCCTATACAACTGAGAAAGGCATTGATGTAGCTGATGGATTGAGCAAGAGGACTCAGATACAGGTGTTCAGGAGGCCAGTAGTGAGTGGCAGCTTATGGATCTATTCTCTGAGATGAATTTGGAGGTGCCTGACAGTCAAGGGAAGACATTTCTTTCTTCTGTAGCTATTACCTCTTCTCTTCTTGATCAAGTTTGAATGGTGTAGCTATCAAATTCAGAAGGCCTATTCCTATGGGAGAGTGTTTCAGGAGAGGACCCTATTTCTGGATGGACACTAAGTGAAGATGAGATCTTTTGTTACTAGGGGTGCATATGGGTTCCAGAAGATATACGCGAGGAGCTGATGCAAGATTTTTATTCCTCAGTTTGGTCAGTTCATCTTGGTGTCATCAAGATGTACTGTGATCTACACCATCAGTATTGGTGGCCAAGTATGAAGAAAGATGTTTCTAGTTTCATCATGAGGTGTTCCACCTGTCAGTAGGTGAAGCCAGATCATTAGCGACCAGCATGGCTTTTACAACAGTTACCCATTCCCAAGTGGAAGTGGAATGATGTCTTGATGGATTTCGTAATAGGGTTTCTGTGGTCACCTCGAGGGAATGATGAAGTATGTGTTTTCATTGACATGCTTACGAAGGTTTATCACTTCTTTCCAATTAAGAATACCTTCAGTGTTGATGACCTGAGACGGTTGTACATCTAAGAGATTGTACGTCTTCATGGAGCTCCACACACCATTATTTCAGATAGGGATGCATGTTTTACTTCCTAGGTCTGGCAGGGGCTTCAGAAGGATTTGGGTACAAAGGCACTTTTTAGTATAACTTACCAACCCCAGACAGATGGCCAGTCTGAGCATATAATTTAGGTGCTTAAGGACATGCTCCGAGCATGCATCCAATATTTTGGAGGTTATTGGGGGAAGTATATACCTCTTATGGAGTTTGAGTACAATAATATTTTTTTAATCAACTATTCTGATGGAACCTTATGAGGCTTTGTACGTTAGGCCATGCCGATAACCCTTTTGTTGGCTAGAGCCAAGAGATACAGATTTTCTGGGACCTCATCCTGTTCAGGAGACCACAGAGTAGGTAGAGTCGATTCAGAAGAGGATGGATACTGTGCAGTCTCAACAGAAGTCTTATGTTGATCAGCAGAGACAACATCTGGAGTTAGAGGTTGGGGATCAGGTTTTCCTGCATGTCACATTGAGGTTGGGACATAAGAGGATTAGAAGACAGGGTAAGCATTCACCGAGGTATGTTGTTCCGTTTGAGGTGTTGGAGAGAGTTGGTCTGATTGCCTATCGGTTGCAGTTACCCCAGAGGTACTGGGATATGCATGACGTTTTTCACGTTTCTCAGCTTCGACGTTAATTTTCAGACCCATTTCATGTCTTTCAACATAAGGAGGTTGAGCTCTATGTGGATGCATTGTTTGACGAGAATCTTATCTGGACTATTGATCGCAGTAAAAAAGTTCTATATGTCCAGTCTATTCCTCTTGTATGGGTTCTATGGCAGCACATGCAAGTACAGGATGAGACTTGCGAGGGGGAGGCCGATGTACGAGCATAGTGGCTAGAGCTATTTGAGGTTTCTTCATCTACGTGGCGCTAGGGAAATTAGAGGATGAATTTCTTTAAAGGGGTAAGTTTGTAAGAACCTGGACCTTATTTTTAGGTATGTTTTCCTTTTCTCGTCATTTTTTAGAAAAATAGGAAATTCTGGAAATATTTGAAGTACATGTCGTGTAATTTATGAGTACACACCGTGTACTCAGTTACCGCAGGTAGCCGGGTGTTGGCTGTGTAGAGGCCATGCACACGACCATGTGGGTGACCTAGATGCCACCTAAAGTGGAGTACATAAATGGAGAGTACACACCGTTTACTTCAAAAGTACACGTTGTGTACTTTCTTTTTTTCATTAAACACACCGGGGTCGCGTCTAATCGCCAGAACGCTCTCCTTCTAGGTCTCATTTTTCCAAGAGCTCTGTATAACTGTGGATCTTCGAAGAACCTCCGAGCGAGAATCCTTCCTCTGAATCAAACACCATCAGTTGCATTGGAATCACATCGGTGAGTTCCCTTTTCTCCTAGAGAACCATCTTCTGATTTCCCCTCTCTTGTGAGAAATCATGGGTTGAACATTTTAGATGTTTTTGTAGATCTACCATGTTCTAGGTCGATCCAAGGGCTGAAACTTGAGTATATCAATCTCCCAACACCGAGGTAGGTGGTTTGTACCTTTACGTTGAAAGTCTTTGAGTATTATGTGCAATTTTTACCAATACCCTTGAACAAAGTATTGCGTGCTTTTTATTTACCCCTATTAATTACCTTCAATGCATGTATGCTTGTATAGAGGATAATTGTATATGAATAGGGCTGATTTATATGCTTTGGATGTGTTTCCCTTGCAAGTTCTGTTTACGACCATTAGTCTTCTTAGCCTGTAGGGTCGCCTTGCCTGTTTTCCATGCCTAGTGCTGTAGGGTGGAGTGTTAGTATTCTTACATGCTTGATATGACGTAGACTAATTAGCCAAGTAGTTCTTCAGGTTTAACTTGGTTGTTTTTTCCTTGATATTCTCTTTCACCTACACATGGTCGTGATAACCTGGTGTAGTAGACTATAAGGGGAATTGACCGATTGAGTTTCCTCAGAGAGTATTTGAACCACATGGAGCTATATGGGGAATTAAACAAGTGTGCTTCGTCAGAGAGTCCTTGACCTTGGGGCTATAAGGGGAATTGACCATGTGAGCTTCCTTAAAGAGTCCTTGAATTACCTTATACTATAAGGGGAATTGACCATGTGAGCTTCTTCAGAGAGTCTTGAATTACTTTTGACTATAAGGTGAATTGAATGTGAATGATTCCTCAGAGAGTCATTATATATTCTTATAACTAAACCAGTGGGGATAGGTTGTGTGCACTTTCTAGAGGGTTACCATGCTTGATTAGTTGCTTTTGATATGTGGATATATTTTTTTGCTGAGTACTTTCTTGTTTACTACTTATGTACTTTTACCTGCTATATATTCACTGATTGTTAGACACAAATGTTTGGGTGGTTTTCTACTGGTATTTAGTCTCACACCCTTTTGGGTCATGATTTTGGGCCCAAACAGATTATATTGCTACAGGTATAGACAAGGGTGAGCGCCCTTCAACTTTAGGTACTTGACTTGCTGTGGAGCTAGAGAGCATGGGACCAAGCTTAGGCTTGTGATGCTGAGTAGCTGTTTATTTTTTTCTTTTGTACTTTGGTTTAGTACTGTTTGTATTCCAACATTGTGATTTGTTTGGCTGCTTTCGGAGACACATGTACCATGCATCATTTACATATGTGCTCTAGTTGTTTGTTATTCAAGTCTTCCATTTTTACTATTTATGGTATATTTACTACTTCCTCTATTTTGTATTTGTTTCCCTTCCACTGTGTTACTCTACCAATGAGGGCATAGTTTCCCCACAATCACACCCAAGGTCCTCGCTAATAGTTGGAAGCCTCTGGCGTTTGGGGAAATTCTCTTGAGGCCATGTGACCAACTAGGTACGAGGCACCTCTGGGTGGCTTTCGGAACCGGGATGCTACATTTGGGATATTTCAATTCATAATTTTTATACCCATATTTTTATTTTTAATGTATGAACAACTTAATATCCCCAATAAATGGATTAGATCTTTGGTTTTAAAAGTTTTTTGTGATTTCTTAGAGAGTGGATTATCAAGACTCAAAAAACATATCTTGGATAAACAAATACTAAATAATTATATAATATAGTATTAATCCCTTAAATTTATTGGATTCAATGGGAGATCATTGTTTCTAGTGGATAACATTATAAATGGGCATGGTTTGGTTTTTATTGTCAAAAATTAAAGCTATAAATCTTTTATATTATTGGTTCAAATATAATTCGAGAGAACATATGTTCCATTGATGGGGAGTCATTCAAAATAATTTTTTTAGAATATGAGTCCATAAAAGAAATAACATGAATTTTTTTGAAAGGTGTAACTGGGCAATATAGTGCATGAAATGGAAAGAGGTTTTCATGGTAAAGTTAATCAAAATTACTATGATCTATTTTAGCTATATGAATATCAAGTAGATTGTATTCAGATTGTTCTCCAGTTTTGAATCAAGAATTATATGGGAAATATAATATTGTGGTAGAACTATTGAGACTAAAAGGTCTATTCTAAAATGTTAACTATTGTATGTTATACAAATCTCATAGATGAGAGAAGGTGGTTGTGTTGTTTTTAAGTTTTTTCTAGCCCACTTGAGTCATGGTGGTTGGATTGGGGGGTTTCATCACTCAAATTTTTAGAAAAGGAGTAATTGTAAGTTCACTAAAACATCCAATAGGAGGAATTTTCTAGACAATTGGAAATGTGGTGGTTTTATAGGGAAAAAATAATAAAGGTGTGTTTCATTGTCTCGATCTTATGGAAGGTATTTATTTTTTCAGTTGTTCAACTAGAGTGTGGGTTTTTTATAAGAGATTTTGTATGGGGATTCATGATAATGGTAAAATGTGTTTGAAGAATCTTATTATGTATTAATATTTTATCATAAGAATAATTTCATGATTTAAGGAGAAGACTCCAAGAATATGGGGTTGTGGAATGGGCATCTCATTCACAAGGATTCTAAAAGGGGTGAAAACCCTTAGTTACAAGATGAATTAATGAAATTTGGATGCATGGTGTACAAAAATTATGGGTAGAGAGGTATTTAGAATCATATAATATTTTTCCTTACTTTGAATGGGAGAATATTAGAAAATATAAATCTTGGTCGATATCGGTTATTCTCATTAAGACCTCATAATTTCTCCATTCATTGATGAAGGCGGAATAAAAGTGTGGGTGTTTTTTCCCCAAGAACGAGTCTGAAGAATTTAAAAACCTCCTTTGATAATAACCATGGATGAATTAAGTTGACCAATGATGGTTCAATGGATGATATTTTTAAATTTTAGTAGTTTTAGAAGATTTTCTAGCAGTGTCAGCGTATAGTTTGAGAAGACTGAACTTGCAACACTAGAAGGTGTCATATAGTGGTTGATAACTTCATTTAGGGTGGGATCATCTATATATTACTTCAATTATGGAATATAGGATGGTTTGTTTTTATATCACCTAAATAATATTTGCGTAATCTACCAAGACCACATCGATTTTGGAGAAGGGATAACACCAAGTCCTGAATATGTTTCTTTGCAAGAAGTGTCAATGAAGACTTTGTCACTTCTAAATCTACGGAAATAAGTTATCAAAATTCATCATACTTATAAAAGTTATTTAATGATGGAGGGGGATATATTATGGATCAAAATTAGGCTAGAGTTCATGAAGTGAAAAATACCCCATTTTTCAAGGTTTCATTAAGAAATGGTGATGGGAAGGTTTCTGAGTTGATTTAATGGGAGTTTATATATTTAGTGGTACCATACATTCTAGAATTTATATTTTGGATGGGTATCTATTCGAGTGGTATCTTTGATGTATGGTTTATAATAATATCTCTATTTATGAAATCTCTATCATAGTATTTATGAATCTTGAGATTATTGAAGGAGTAAGGCCATGGAAATGTTATGTACAACATATTCTATATTAGACTTCAATAAATTTGGGCAGATATCAAAAAACATTATTTTGATGAAAATGAAAGGAAGAATTAAAGAGGTTTTATGTTTTATAGAATGTGTGATCATTGTCTAGAAAACTGGAGTATAATTTCCTCAGCGATTTCTAGATGATCAGAAGCATATTGGAGGACCATATAGAAACTACAAAAGGAATAATAGATTATGATGTTAAAATGTTTATTGGTGGAATTTGGACAAAGCATTGTGAACATTCTTCAAGTGGGAGATTATTTTTATTTTCCTATAAAACAATTCTCAAGTTGGATATTTTTGGGTTTTAGTGTGAGAATTATTTTTGGGTTAAGTGTAGATTTTTCGAGAAGTTATATTTCTATAATTACACTTAATGGATATAAATGGAGAAATCTTCATATTTATCAAGGATATCTAGGTTCATGTGAATAGAAGTAGCAGTAGAGGTGACCAAGTGTGACAATTAATAATGAGGAATGTCTAGATGCATGCATGAGAGGTGTAATAACATTCCAAAATATGTAATTACATATATAGAATGGAAGTTACAGATATAACATGGATGTTCTAGAGATATTTATGATGTTTTGAAGTTATGGCTCAAATTGGAATTGACCAGATTAAGTTACATAGGGTGTGTTCATGTCATAGTAATTGAGGATTTTATAATGGTTTTATGTGAATCATCAAATGAGGTATGTGAAGATAATATTATCATTCACCAGAAGTCATTGGTTGAGTTAGATAATCCTATTATCATATGAAGGTACACATGTACAATGATGGGACCCCCACAAATGTCAGAAGGTAGTGAGACTAATTTACTGGCTAGTCACCCCTGTTTTTGGTGATGTGGGACCACATGTTATATTTTACATGTATAAGAACCAAATTGATGAAGTACTTGGTTCCAAAAGCAAGAGTACACAACACGTAATGGTGGTAGATTGGAAGGATAAGAATGGAAGATGGAGTTTTAGATGGGTTTTGAGGAGTCTTATGAATATCCCCTTATAACCACTTGGGGGTCATCATAATATTATACCAAACCATGTTTTTTAATAATATATTATTCTTTTGTTTTATTAATTTATTTATATTTAATAAATAAATGGTTATAATAATTATAATGAAACTTCTTAAATAGTTGATTATATTTTTAAGATATATTTTTTTGTAATATTTGGTATATTATAATCACTACTCGCTTCTATAAAAAAAATACTAGTCAAACCCACTAAAGGAGGTAGGATTTTTAGTAGGTAAAAAATGGTCATCCTCAATAGTGGTTGGTACTGAACGTTGAAGGGAAGTCATAGGCATAGATGGTAAAATTTATCTATTAGTATGACATGAGTTCTTGATATAAGGGAAAAGGATGTGTATACTTTTGGTGTGTGGGTCAGCATGGGAGGACAGTGGAGATTACTGGATTTATGTGTAATTTATTATATTTGGAAACATGCATCATCCTAAATGAATAAATCTATCCTATGATTCAAAATTTATGTATAATTAATTTTTATGGTCATTATTTATCATATTTTAAAGACAAATACAATTCCATTCTAAACTATGTCGAAGGACCTCATTATCTCTCATGGGGTGTGACTGTTATAGAAATACCGATGGATATATATATATATATGTGTGTGTGTGTGTGTGTGTGTAATATTTTTATTTTTTGAATCACACTTAATAGATTTTCTACATATTTTGTTGAAAAAATATGTAAATAATAAAACCTTTTTACCTACAAGAATTATGGCACTGGAGGTGTTTGGGGGGGTCTTAAGAAGTTTGGGGGGAAAAGTGGGAGATGTAGTAATTATTTTTTTCTAAGGATTTTTCTACAACATGGAGTGATTGGATTCACCTTAAGGGTGGTCACTATAGCATAGAGAGGTTGGATAGAATGTAGAGGCTTAGGTTGAGATTTGGAACCTCTATCATTTATTTGTCATGGATATAGTGTGTAGAGATGCTACAACATAGAGATGAGTTTCATACCTAAGTGGCTATAGTGTAGAGATTTTGGCTATGGCATGAAATCATAGAGAAGTATTGGTGCTACTTCCATTTTTGGAATAATTGTTGTGTAGATACCCAAAGTATGATTTGGAGTATTGAAGTTTTTTTTTCAAAAGTTCTACCTTTTTGAACATTGCTACATCATGTATTAGGGATGTGGCA
The DNA here is from genome assembly GCA_963277665.1 of Viscum album. NCBI lineage: Eukaryota > Viridiplantae > Streptophyta > Magnoliopsida > Santalales > Viscaceae > Viscum > Viscum album. The sequence goes on along the minus strand of OY728128.1, from coordinate 702,559,216 downwards.
TAGCTTGTTCTTAGGGAATGAGTTATTTGGTGTAATTCTTCCCACTATTCAATTTTCCCTTCTCCTATTTTATTGGACATGTATCTTAGAGATAACCACAAGTCTTATTTGTGGCTTTGACCAGCTATGTTGAGGCGTGGTCTCTCCCCTTTGTTTCATAGTAATCTCTTTTTCATAAATTCTATAGTGCAGTAAATGTGGTTGTGTCATGGTCATATGTTTTTCAGACTACCTATAAAATCCCAAACAACCTCAAACCCTACCTTTTTTGGGATTTTATATTATTTCTTGTGTGACACTAGTGAATCAGAAAGCATAATTTCTTCCCCCTTTTATGGTCTTTCATCTCCTACCTTGGGATATCGATCCATGGTGGTTTTATATAAGTTTCATTTATTTATCACCCTATTTTCTCCTTGTTCTTCTTTTAGGGGAATTTTTTGTTATGATAATTGTTGGTCTAGATGTTTCTTTGAAAAGAGGGTGACATGGGATTCTATTCTCTAGAAAATAGAGTTGTATTCCTTTGTTATGGTTCTTGATAGTTGTCATCTTTTCATTCCAACCTTCAGTAGGGGTTTAGAAGGCCTTGTTTGAGATAGGGGATCCTTCATTTCTCAATAGTTGTATCATAAGGGTGGGGTTACACTCTTATTTATCTTTGGGAAGATATTATGGATCAACCTAATAAATATAGATAATTGGCTTAATTGAAATTTAATGTGAAGTTGACTGAAATTGAATGTTTTATTTCACTTTATATTACTTAACATTTTGATTGTACGATCTTGATTCCTTACTGAAAATTTTGGGCATTAGAGGATTTGTTTGCATTGTGGTTGTTGTGGATATGGAACCCTTGGTGCATGGTTTATTTTATCACCTAAAATATAATTGGATAACCACTTATATCTAGATAAATAATTATTTCCCCTAAATTATTGCTTGTGTGAGAATTCTATTTAAATAATTAAATGAAAGTGATAAAATCTCCCTTATAAATCTAAAATAAGTTATGTAAATATGTGATGTGGGTTATTATTTTTGGTGGTAATGTGTAGTTGTGATGTGTGGTAATGATATGAGGCTATGGCATGTGGGGAAGATGTGATGAGACATGGATATGGTACATTTCATTTGTGATGTAGGAAGTAGTTGTATTGTGGAAAATAGTTGTGATGTGTGAAGTGGTTGTGCTTTTGAAATGGTGGAGATGTGGGGGTTTTTGGAATGATAAATATGGGTTGTTCTGTTGTTTTTAATTATGATAGATGCCCAAGTTGTAATGGAATTAAATTATAAATGATGAATTAGAATGGAATGGTTTAGTTCGGTAATTGGTTGTAAGGATTAATGAACTCTTGTTTTGAAATGGGAAGTCTGATTTAAATGGATATTAATAAATGTGAAATTAATGGGATGTAATAATGTTTTGGTTTATAATGGGAAATCATAATAAATTTATTAACATTAAATGAGAGGAATAATGTGGGTTTTATCTTTTGGTTTTCTTGTGTGGTGTTATATATTTAGTAGTGGCAGTGAATGTGATTGAGGTTGTGAGGCTTGATGGTGATGTTTCTAGTTGGAATAATATTCTTATTGTAAATGAATAATATGGGCTTGTGTGTAGCCATATATATATATACACATATATATAATTTTTTTATGTTCATTGTAATTTCTATATGCACCCCACCCATGTCAAGATCCATGTGCTGACAGTCAAATATTTTGGGGGTGTTTTTCACAACATTATGGTGGTGAGTATGGATGGATGGATACCCACTATTCCCTACTCTCTCATCCCAATGATGTTGACATGAATGGTTTGGGAGGTCTAGAAGTCCAATGTTCACTATGGTTATGTTTGATGAGATGGATTATGGTTAGTGTTGTACATGGTAAAAGGAGGGAATAAGGTTGGTGTCCATAATGTCCATGATACCTTACTATTATGGTTATGGTTGAGGTCATGATGAGATGTGATGTCCCAAGTGTATTTGGGTAAGATGTGGTTTGATGTGATAGAAAAAGTATTTTTGGGTAGTGTTACTATACAAAAGTGATGAGAGAGCCATAATGCATGTCATTGGGGTGTGAGAGTGATTGAATAGTGGGAAAGTGGTGTGAGGTACCCTTCTTATCGATATGATTCTCATCATGTTATTAAACATAGATGAATTATTTGGTGAGTGTGACATGTTGAGGATGGTATTGGTTAGTTGACATGTTTAAGGTGTTGTTGGTTTTACTATTTTCTCACAGGTGTATTAATATACTCTTTTCACATGTGTATAAGACAATTTGTGTATAATACTACTGATTATACATGTATTCTCACCCCATATATATATATAATCGTTTGATTTCCAGGAGGACTTCATAAACAATTTTTGGCATTACTAGCTCAGAAATTTGGAGCTATTGTTCAGTTACATCTATATGACTTTTCTTTTGGGTATTTATTTAGACACTCTTTTATCCATCTTCTCTATACATGCATTGTGGGATGATTTTGGTTTAACTTTCATATTATTTCATGGAGTTCATTTTGGATCATTTATCAAATATCAGATCTGATATTATAGAGGGTTATTCCTTCCATTTATGTGATATTCTTATATCTTCGGTGCTTTTCACCAAGTTGGGGCCTACTAAAGGTGGGAATCAGGGGTCATTATCTATCTTCCTTCATTGCAGACCTGGGTTGGGTACCTTTAGAGGTACAAGTTCTTGATAGAGTGTTATTAATTTTTTTGGTTGTAGGATATGATAGAGTTCAAAGTTTAAAACAATGATGATTTCATGGGTTGACAGGGAAATAGTGTTAGTTGAACATTGTTTATTACATAGGCCAGGGATGACTATCTAGGAAATGATATTTTATTACCACATGATCTGATGTATGGACTTTGAGCCTTCTGAATGACCAATTAAGGTGAAACTACTTGCAGGGCTGAGACCTAGGATAGGTACATCAATCATGATTTACTCATGTTCTTCTTTGAATTGGGAGGATTTGGGGAAGTTAAAATGAATTAAATGAATCTTATTAAAATTAAATATTATCTGTGTTAGGAAATGTTAGTTCCCCTTTCAGCTATAGTTCTTAGTTATCATCCTCAAATGGTTTAGGTAGTGTAGGTTTAGAAGGCTGATTCAATTTATCATAGGATGATTAAACCAACAATAGAGTATAAGAAATGGAAGAGGGCCTTGCATGACTTCCAACGGTAGAGTCTATGGATGTTTGAGCGAATCATTTATGATTAGAAGATAGATATATGGTTGGAGGAGCTGAATATCACCTTCAGTTTTTCGTAGGAATCAGTGGAGTACATGGTTCCATTGATAGTTAGTCAGGTGTGTGGGGCTATACATATGTGGTGGAAGTTGTATCTTGGTGAGCAGAAGTATAAAGGTGGTTCATGGGTCAAATATTTGAAGTAATTATGAGAAAAGATCATCTCATTGACCATAAAGGTAGTAAAGAGTTTGTAGATTATATCTCTTTGATAGGTGATAATTCTTATGTAATAACTGGGGATCAAGTTCATGGATCTTTTTCATTTCTCCCTAGGTCTTTTTCTTAATGAGTAGTTCTGAGAATGACATCCTATAGAATAACATCATCATTCTATCCAGTATGTAGTTATTACTTTAGGGTTTCTAATTTATCTGGAGGTTTAGAATAAGGAGGATATGATTGATCACAGGAACTTATAATGAGGTTTTCTATGATAGGGGAACCAATCTGGTTCCTTGAGAAGTATATTTTTTAGTGTAAAGACTTTGTCATTAAGGGATTTTAGGTTTCAACCTATGGAGAGTTGGCCTTTGTAGCTTGTTTTCTAGTTTTCCAGGGATAGTGTGTTTTGTGATTTTAACAGGGTACTTGGGATAGTATAATTTATCTTTGGAGACTGTGGATCTCATTAGAATTAGTTCTCCATGGTTATTAGATCTTAGTATAGTTGAGACAGTCTGTTTTATCATCATCCTCAGCAGCAGCTACCAGTGTAGTTGTTTTAGTATTTTGGGCTGCTAGATTATACTCTACTGATGGGAGATATATTAGGAAAAGTTTTAACTTAGGAAATTCTTCAGATTTAGGGAAATTGACCTATTTTTTAACATGGAGGTAGCTTTCAATTGAGAGGTAAAGGATTTGGGCATGGTCTATTACACACAATAGAGGTTGCATTTCTAAAGAGGACATACAATTTTTGACGTATGATTAGTTCATCATATATCATTGTTTGTTCCTTTTTTTGATTCAATATCATTTCACATTCTTGTTTCACCCACTCAATTTCATTCTCTAGGACTAGACATTTAGACGCTTTCTATGCCCCTGGAGTTGACTACACCGATCAATGGTTAGAATAACTTGTTTGATGTGTGTTGGGGTGTATAATGATTATGGGACAACATGGATCATGTTGGGATCTCTTCTTGATTCAAATACAACAGTATTATTTAATCCTCAACAATGACTACTTATTTTCTATGCATGATATTATTGACTACTTCCATAGGAGAGTTTCTTTCTTAGATGTGGATAGATAGCATGCGGTTTTCATTGGAGAGATGGGTTTTTAGTTTGGTAGTAGATGTGTGAAACCCATTATTTTCTTGGTGGATGAGTTGTCTATGTAATCATTAAATATTAGGATAATGTAGGTTCTAAGGTTCATTAGAGATTTTTTGGATGTTTTTTCTTGAGGAGGATCTAATTCTACCCCTTCATTATTATATTGAGTTTGTGATGTATCAATAGCATTACAATTATCTAATTTTGATGGATCCTCAATAGATAGATCCCGATATGTTTTGGGAGCTAATTATTTAGATGGATGATTTGATGCATAAGGTTTTCATCCAGCCCATTACATCACCATTGACTATTATCATGTTATTTTGAAATAATACAGATGATAGTATGAGGTTGTATATAGAATATAAGAGGTTGAATCAGGTGAAAATCAAGAATCACTACCCTCTCCAAATTATTTATGATATTTTTGACCAGTTGATAGGGGATAGTTGGTTTTCCAAGATCTATATGTAGTCAGGATATCCCTAGTTGAGGGTGAAGGAGGAGGATGTCCAAAATTATGCCTTCAAATATAGGTTTGGAAATTTCAAGTTCATGTACATGACTTTCGTTGTAATGAATTAAATAGTTATGTTCATGAGGATCATTAACTCCATGTTCTAAAAATTCCTAGAATAATTCATAGTCATGTTTAATGATGACATATTAATCTACTCAAAGTCGAAGGAGGAGCATTCTGATCATCTCAGAGCAGTCTTGCAAGTTCTTTGATACCACTAGTTATATAGGAAGTTTTCTAAATGTTTGTTTTAGACATGAGAGGTGAATTTTAACAAGCATGTAATGTCCCAAATAAGGTGTGTTCATAGACCCATTGAAGATCTAGGAAGTTGTTTCTTAGATAAAAACCAAGAATGTGGAAGAGGTTCATAATTTCCTTAGTCTCATAGGCTATTACTAGAGGTTCATGTGTGATATATCATGGATTTTTGTCCCATAAGAATACTTGAATAGAAAATAACCAGGCATTTATTTTGATTGATAAGTATTAGGTAGAATTTGACTATCGGGAAGGAATACTGATCAATGCTCTATTTATCTAGTTTCTAGAGGAGTGGGTAATATTTTAGGTGTTTTATGATTCTTCCTGTCCTGGTTTGGGATGTTCCTTGATGAAATAAAAATAGTGATTTCTTATGGATCTAGGTACCCTCACCCCCATTAGTGAAACTATGACACACATGATCTTGGTCTATTTGCAGTTCTTTTTCACTAAACTTGTTGAGACATCATATTATTGGATAATTCATTGTGGTATTTATGGATCACAAGATCTTGAGTTATATCTTTTTTTAGGGTGACCTAAATCTTTGGAAATTTAGGTGGATGGAGTTTCTCCAAGAATATGAATTTTAAATATCTCACACCTTTGGAAAGGGTAATTTCATGGTTTATGATTTGAGAAGGAAGTCATCTAATGATGTTGTTCAAGTGTCCGAAGGTACTTGGAGTGCGATGGAGGAGTTGGAATCCCTACACTTAGATGTAATGGTGGTTGATGATGAATGTTTCTTTTTTCAGATGATAGTGAAATGTTATCTAATGTAGTAGGCGGAGGAGTCTCAGTTGGGAGACTCACAGGAAAATGAGTTGAGTGATTGTTTTATCCATGGTGAATCTCTAGAGGGATGGTGAGAATTGGATGTTTTTTCACGGGAGGTTCTTTATTTTGGTAGTGATTCATGAGAGAGTCCTTAATGAGTTTCATAGATCACCTTTGGTGGTACACCTAAGAGTATCTAATATGTACCATGGTTTGTGGAAATAGTTTTGGTTTCCTGGGATAAAATGGGTGGTGGTAGAGTTTGTGTCTTGGTGATTCATTTTCCAGCATGTAAGGTTTGATAATCATGTTCCAAGAGTTTTTCTTACAACCATTGGATTTTATTGAGTGGTAATGGGATGAAATCTCAATGTAATTAATAATAGGGATACACTGTGCTCTGGGTGTTTGTGATGGGATTTTGGTAATAATGGACTGGATGAAAAATTGGCTCACTTCTGAGTGATCAAAAAGTCAAAAAACATGGATGTCTTGGAAAAAATTTATGTGGATATGGTTATTCATTTTCATGGATTTCCAAGGTCCGTTATCTCATATTCAGATTCTCATTTTACATCATGAGTTTGGAGAGGATTTAATCATTATTTTTTCTCTCATTTGTGCATCAAAACTAATTTTCACCCTTAAATGGATGGGAATAGAGAGAAGGCTATCTAGACATTGTAGGTTATGTTGCGGGCATACATCTTATACTTTCTAATATCTTGGGAAAATCAGCTACCTTTTGTTGAGTTTTAATATAATAAAAACCATTACTCATCCATCATCATGGCCCTATTTGAATCTTTGTATAAGCATCCATGTCATTCTCTATTATTATATGATGAGGTTGGGGAGTCATTAGTTCTCGGTCCCAATGTGGTATAGAGAAAAAAGAGAAGGTTCATGTTTTTCATGAGAGGATGGAAATATCACAAGACTAAAATAAGTATTTTGCTAATCGTAGGATGAGGACCATGGAGTTTTATGTAAGATACCATGTGTTCTTAAAGGTTTATCCTCGATGTGGAATATATATGTTTTGTAGTGGGGAAATCTATCACCCCCGTTTTTTGGGACTTTTGATGCATCAGAGTATATTGGTGAGGTGGATTATCAGTTGACACTCCCACAACATCTATAAAGGATATATGATATCTTCCAAGTTTATTAGATCTATAGATATGTTCACAGTGACTCCCATGTCATTGATTGGGGAGAGTTAAATATTGAGGATGATTTGATGTTCATGGAACAACCAATATAGATCTAAGATCATTGGGATAATGTGCTATATGGATGAACCATTCCTTTGGTTTTCATTCTACGGGGGAATTAAGGTTTGATGGAGAGAACTTGAGAGCGTGAAGCACCATTTTTTTCATATTATCCTAGAGGAAATTTCATATAACACGCTCCTTGGTCATCTAGATACAAATAAGTGATCTTGTCACGACCCATCCCATGGGGCCCGTACCGTGACTACCCCAAGCCTGCCTTCCATAGGCCAGGGGCTGGTGACTAGCACCAATAGGCATAAATCCCTAAAACTGGGAAGGCATTGCCTTTATAACCTGAAAACACACACAAAAGAGTACATGCTGGAAGCAAAACACTAAGGAAATCTGTATAACAAAAGAGTGCTGAAAATTAAAATGGGCCGGAAATTCAAGCTCAACTGTAAAGTACAATAAACTAAAAGTAAAAGTATTGGAAAAAGGGAAAACAGCTCCGGGATCATCCACTGGGAAATCCTACCTAAAGGGTATATACAGATAGACTCCATATCACTCCACGTCCGTCCGTCTCCTCTGTGTACCGTCACACCGTGTGGTCCAGCTTCGGGTACCGTCCAGTCCTAGTACACTCAGCCTTGGTCAGAGATGTCCGTCATCTGCATCCAACACAACGAGGGGCGGTCATAGCCCGTGCATGGGTGAGTATAACGATACTCAGTAGGGACCCCGAGACCCTCAAGGTCTCACAAAAACCAACAAGGATAAAAACCAAGTATGAGATCAACAGATAACCCCACTTAGGTATATGCCCATACATATACCTAAGTTATCAAGCAATCCATATCAATCATGAGGAAAACACAAAAGATACTAACTCATCTCACACAGGTGAATAACTCACATAGAGTGTTAGAGATGATTATATGTATCCACTAAATCATCTTTTCTGTCGAACCCACATAGGATCCAGGAATAGAATTCCGAACTGTCGAACCCACGCAGGATCCAGGAACATTCGTCAGTGCTGTCGAACCCACATAGGATCTAGGAATAGTAGTCGGAGATTTCGAACCCACACATGATCCAGGAACAGTCATCAGTGCTATCGAGCCCACATAGGATCCAGGAACAGTAGTCAGAGCTGTCGAACCCACACAAGATCTAGGAACAGTCGTCACAGCACAGCTATCTACAGGGTTCTTCACAAAGCATGCTTGATTATAGGAGGGTCCTCTCCTCAAGCCAAGTGTCTATACATCAACTACCACGAAGTACCATGAAGAAGTATCCCAAAGTTCCGCCACATCATAACAGTCTCAACGGAATAGACAACACGTCAATCGGACGCCCGGTCTATGAGTTATTATCCTTTTAGTTCCGGGGGCCCTGTTGGATTCGTGCACGATCCAAACATACCGTAACTCAACTATACCTCGAACTCTAGTGGGGTATACTCAATGGTAGCGTCACGCTCTAAGATTACAAGTGCCACTTGTGGTTCGTCAAACTGACATCTGGTGCCAAAGATATGGCCAAAAGAAAGTAAAGGAGCGGTAGTGGGCCTAGGTCCGGTCCGACCTGGTCGAACATACCCGGCCTGACTTAGTCTGAGCTGACCCAGTTCGGGTCGACCCGTTTGGACCCTTTGGGTCCGGCCTCGCCCGCTGGGTGGGTCAGCCCGTTGGGTCCGACCCTGCCTGCTGGGCCCAACCCAGTAGGCCGCGAGGGGCTACGGAGGGCCGCTAGGGTGCGGACCGGCCAGGAGGGCATGGACAGGCTATAGTTTCGTGCAAGGGCAGCTCGTCCTAGAGACCGAGGTGGCGCGGACAAGGCCAGTTCGGTCGGGAGGCCGCTAGTCGGCCGGGGGCCGGTTCGGCCAGGGCGCGGCGCGGTCGTGCCGGTGGGTGGTGCGGTTTGGCCAGGGCACTCAGTGGGCGGGCCGGCGAGGCGCGACCAGGATAGGACGTAGCCAAGAAGCAGCCGATCAGGCTGGCAGGCGGGCTCGCAGGCGGCCGGGTAGGGCATGGCCAAGCCGGTAGGCTACTGGGTAGGGCACGGCCAAGCCGGAAGGTGGGTCGGTGGGAAGGCCGGGCAGTCGAGAGGCTGGCACGGCACGAGCTGGTGGGTGGCTCGGCCAACGGGTAGCATAGCCAGTGCGGCTCAGGAGCCAGTGGGTGGCGTGGTTCCGACCGATGTGGCAGAGCCAGTTTGGCCGGAGCACCGCGAGAGCGGCATGGTTCGCGGAGGCCGTGGGTATCGTGGTCGTTGCCTTCGTCGTCCCGTCGCCTCATCGCCATGTCGAAGGTCATCACAAATAATAACGGTGGAGGGGTTGGGCCATGTTGGTTTGGCCCTCACCCTCAACGTCTAGGGTGGTAGAAAGTGGTTCAAACATTCTTGAGTTTTAAAGAATTACTCAAGAATAGAAAAGGGGAGAATGATCAAACAAATCACCCCACATCATCCCACAAATAAAACAAACTCAAATAATTACCCTACCTTCGTTCATCGATGAAGTTGCAGGAAGAAGACAGAGGTGTTCGTCATCCGTCAAATCCGCCGCACACTTCCAATCCCATGCTCGTGCGTCAGCTCATTGATGAAGATGCGGAGGGAAGTTCAGTTGAAGACATATAAAGACGGTAGGATCCGATGATGAAGGTCAAAGAAGATCATTGCTGGCGTTCTTTGTTGGAAGAACATGTTCTTTTTTCTTCATTCTTTGTTCTTCGTTGGAGAACTCTATTTCTCCCAAGCTCTCCTCTCCCCAAAAATCCACCCAAAATGCCAAGTGAAAAGATTTCCCCAATTTAATCATTGGCACTTCAAATGGGTTAATTAATTAGGTTAGCTCCAATTAATTAATTCAAGAGGTTGGCAAAAAATTCAAATGGTGGATTTGGCACCATAAATGTTGTGTGTTGGCTCCAATAAGGTGGAGGGGTGGGTGCACCATTAAGTGAGGAGCTGAAGAGGTTTATCCCCACTTAATAGGGAGTTCAAGGGGTTTTAACATCAGGTGGTCCCCACCATATTAAACAAGGTGAGGAGGTTTAGACCTCGGGTAGGACCCACCTCCATAACCACTGATGGGAGGTTAAGGATTAGTGGTCCCACCTCCAACTTCCATGTGGTGGTTTTAACCAACAAATAAAAATAAAGCCAAACACTTTATTTTTATTTAAATTATTCTCTAAAAACCCAAAAACTATCTTTTATTCTCGACCAACTATCGTCGAAGTGAATGTCTTCTTAAGCGAATACTGGCGCTGCGAGTTCAACGGTGCCCTCAGATTTCAATTCCAAGCACCGGTTAAAAAGTTATAAAAACCCGCTCATACGTTTACTGAACGTACCAGAACAAAACGTCCGAAATTGATTCCAGGAACACCGAGCCTCGGAATCATGCGCCGTTAGATTTCTCGGACTCCTAAAATTCCCATGTATATAAGAAAAAACAATTTCCATGGAAATTTCGGGTCTTTACAGAACTGGTCTGTCATACCACCCAACCCATGATGCTCTGGTATAGCTCAGCTCCCTGAGACATTTAGTTCACCTCTGTTAGTAATGCCTACACCCTCTAGTGATTGGAAAGTCTCCCTCCATCAATAGAATTAAACACAAGATCGATAAGATACTAGGGAGTCCATCCTGAGTATGAAATCAAAACCTGTAATCTAGAGGACATAAATATCACAGATGAAGTGACACCGACCATCCTCAAGGGGGAACTCCCTAAACAGGTTCACATTCTTAGTTCCAATTCTCAATTGTGTGTCTAGCATCAAAACACCATTAGATGATAGTAAAATATTCCTGAGTCTTTTCTCCACTGGTATATATATAAAACCATGCAATGAACCTATATCAAAAATGGTATTAGAAATTGTATAGGTTACTAGGATCGTACCTATCACTGTAGATGGTCTGAAACCATGCTCCTCGGGGTAGGCTATACATAATAAACCTAGCTCGTGCCATGGACTTATGATATAACCTCACATCCCGGAGTAGGCCCACCCTGATATCTCGGTGAAACTGGTTACTGACTAACACGACTATGACAAATAATTCATTGTCCTGATCAACCATCATTGCTCCAACTCCCTATGTAATGTGAAGCTGAGGAACCTGCTCCTAAACCTGGTGTCAGAGCAGACCCCTACCACTCATAGCAATAGGGAAGTTCATATAAAAATGATTTATGTGGACCATTCTATTTTAATATTGACACTCAAAAGGTTTGCAGTCATACTAATTCTTTATGTATCCTCGCCTTCAACAGTGATAGTAGAACACTAAGCTACTGGAACTCACTTCTTGACTGCTACTCATCCCACAAAATCCTCAAAATAGTGCTTCATGCCTGATGATGTTGAACCACTAAGTCAAGAAAAAGAACTTTCCTAATATGTACCCAAATACTCTCTTAGGTTTCAATTTGTAATCAATGCTATAATAATAATTTGAGTAATAGAGGTCAACCTAAAATTTTGACATAAGATCTGATAGCATGTCAGAGACCTTCCCCAAAGCGTCTCAAACTTGATAGCTCATTAGTATGGTATGTTGGCATGCTGCAGCTCTATAAAGAATACTGATTAATCCATAAAATTCCCTACTCCAGAAACATGAACTCACTATCTCACTCTTATTATAGAGTCACAGTGTAGAAAAATAGATAGAATAAAGTTTGCAAATCAGACCAACCCATATATCATAGCATGTCATCCTAGTCCAATACATACCACCATATCTTTTCTTCCCCATGATGAATACATGTTGCAATCTTGAACCTACTCTCAAGAGGCATCTCAAGATCCTTGAAGATCAATAGTCTAGTCTCTATCCACATATCAATAGCCTATGGACTGTCATACTGAAAAAACCTGAGAGGATACTACTTCTGATACACCCGTGTTAGCTCGGCCAAGGGAAAAGAAGGCCACGATGCACCCTGATAAGTCTGTATGAACTGGAATAATACCTCACAGAACTATTCCTAAACACCTGTGTCTGGAACAGCAACCGGTTGCATAGTTGGAACTAAAGGAGGATCCTCTGGTATCCCATGCACCATCACCTCTAGAGTGTGGTCGTCACCTCCCTCATAGGGTAAGACCGAACTTCTTCCTAGTGTAATTCCTCTATAATTCAAAATACATTCCTTATAAAAGAAAAAGATCAATGCTCAGATCTCACAAGAATAGGACATGTCAAAACCCTCCTAAAAACAAGCCATACCCCGCAACCTGATTCTAAATCCAAGAATGTAAAAATAATTTCCCCAAATAGCACTAAAAACACTGGCTCTTTCCCCCTAAAAAGATGGATCTAGGTCAAGTTTCTATTTATCCAATCAAGTTTTCATTTCATTTTCATTTTGATTAACATTCATTTTACATTCCATTTCCATAATTCAATTACTCAATGGGTTTAACCAATGGTTAACCAAATCAAAATCCATGGGGGCCCATAACACCTCATGAACCTAAATTTGGTTCCCATATGATCCATACCAAGTAAAATCAATTTAAAATTTTAAAAAAGGTGTGTCTCTTCCCATTCCACAGGGTTCCATACACCTTATGACTAAAAGATTACGTCACTTTCTCTATCCACTACACAAAACCTACCACAACAATAGGTATATCTATCACAAAACCTATCACAACATCATGAATCATGTAATTCATCCAAAATGGAATGGCATAATGCATGGATGTAATTTCTCAAAAATTCATATATGATGAATGAGATGTAATACCCTCATATCACCGGTTTGAAAAAAATATAACATATAATCACATAAATAATACTTGCATAAATCGAGTGTGTCACCCAACGGTGGAATCAAATCAACTGAAATTGTCAAAATCCAAAAAATAGAAATTCCATTTGATGGAATTAGGATTTTCCCTATATGCAGGGTTTCTACTCCCAGGTACAACTCATTACGAAACTCTGTTCCCTTCTTATCATTATTTATTATCACCAAAAAGTAAGAAAAAAGAGAAAAGAAAGGCTTTGATACCACTGTGTAACATCCTGAACCAAGATGCAACTCAATAGTGCCCCAAAACCAGTTGGCTACAAGGCCTCAAGAGCATCTCCCCAAATGTGAGAGGCTATCGAATAGTAGTGAGGGAATTAGTGTGTCAGTGGGGAGACTATTCCCTCATTACTTGAGCATACATAGTGGAATATAAATAACATACCAATAACGTAAGAAAAAATAACAAGAAAAAAACTGATAAATGATAAATAAAGGAATATATACCAAAACTAGAAGTGTATAATATACAATTATTATGAAAATACATATATGTAATAATTCTTCTAAAATAGGTATTTGGGTGTAAAATACAATACAGGTATACAAAATCTAAAAAGACCAAAAAGTGTCCCAATAGCATCATAAACTTCAGCTTGGTCCCATGCTCTCCTACTCCTATGCAGCAATCAACAACCTATATTAGGGATCTTTACCTTATCATTACCTATATTAGGTCACTTTCCCAGTATTAGGGCACATTCCCTTTCCATTACCTGTCCACATGACCTTGCCTTATAATGGAACCATATCTATATCCCATGGCCTTGGAAGACAAACACGCATTCATATTTATCATAGCTAAGCCATTCAATGAATCATGTCATAAATATCACAACCGTGCCATATAATGAATTGTATCACATTCCCATGAACACACCGTAATAACTATGTGTCATTCATTGAAGTTTCGGATCCAAGGTGTTGAAGACCAAGTCATCCTCACCACGTACCAGGATCATCTCGATGGAAACTTAGTATAGGCACTGATTGGAGTCAGTGAAGCATGGCATATTGTATATGTCTTACGCGAGTACATGAAATCCAGATCCAAGGTGTAGAAATGCCCAAGGCATCCCACAAAATCAATACCCAAGGATCATACACAATCCAAGGCATACACTATCATGTTCATGATCCATGGAGAACCGTACATAGCATCTATACAATCATTCATCTATTCCATACCATTATTCAGATATTATATATGATTCTACCCACTCATGTAATCCATTCACAATAAAATTATCACATGGGTATACCCACCCATTCACCAAAATTCACATTCCAAGGCAAGAAAAGAGTATACCCACTCTTATGACCAATTCCATTTAATCCATTAGAATCAATTCAAGCATGGAATATCATGAAAAAAATGAAAGGAGGTAGTACATATCCTAATATGGAAATTTGATTTCATTTAATTATAATTGGGCTTCCTACAACTAGGAAATCATGAGAACTCCCCTCTTGGGTGGTTCAACCAAGGTAAAATAATACATTTCTATAAGGCATAACCCATGGATGTCCATGATTTGTGAAAAGGCTACCAAAGAATCACACCAGAACCTACTGGAATTCTTAATAGTTTCGTTTTCATCTAATTCATTCAACGAGTTCAATTTTGGGGCCATGGAAGAAATTCTGATGGGTGGAATAATAAAAGGTAGCCTAACAAAGAATCAAAATTCAGAGAATTTTTACATACCACCTACCTCATTTTGGTAGTGGAGTTATCATCCAGTATCTGCTCTTGATTCAGCTCGGATGTGTTGAAATATGAAAAATGAATGATGAACATGAAATTAGGTCATATGATCCTAAAACCAAATAGCACAACCGATATATAGAAGATTGAATAATGACTAAAAAACAATCTAGTAATCACCGATGGGGATCTAATGATACATTCCACACTCGAATTAGAGATCAAATGAAGTTGTACCTCAAATCATTTATTATTCATTGAAGAAGAGATTCAAATAACTTCCCTTGTTGTGTTTAGAAGATAAAATTATTTTAGGTTTATAAAAAGATTTTAATTTTAATTTAAAATATTAAAATTAAAAAAAATACCTAGGGTCACATGTTTTTCGGTGCATGGCTTGAAAAATCATGTTCCAAACCACACCATCTGCTATAGAATATGAGGAACGCACACGAATTCCTCACACAATTTTACTAACTATGAATAAACCATTTGATAACCCACTGTCAAAGTATGAAAAAACAAAAGACCTGGCCACACGACCGTCTGACCCATTCCCTACTCTTTGTCCATCCTCACGAATTTTGGTCAAACTGTGTGGCCTACAGCACATGGTTTCCACTAATTGTTCACCAGACTTATATCACCACAAAACATAGGTTTTGGGCTTCAAACTAACCCCAAACACCCCTGACACCTCAATGACCTCAAATAGAATTCACATTAGGCCATAATTAAACATTAAAACAGAATACAAAGGGATCCATGCCTCATATGGAAACTTGGGTTCTTACAACTCTCTCATCAATGCCTCCCGCTCTCAAGTCTCATGTTTATCAGAACCACATTTCTATAGCACACGAAGTAAAGGTATCTTCTTTCCACAAAGAAGCCCTATTTAAAAATCATCAGTCATTATTGGATGCTCAGTCACAAATAACCTAGATGCAATATAGATATCATTATTACTCAAAACATGATAAGGTCTAGAAAGATACTTTTGATGTTTCCAAATATCAAACATGATGTGGATTGAATTCAAATATGGCATGACCTCCAAATGGTAAGATAATTTCCCCACTCTCTCAACAATTTAAAAAGGACCCAAAAATCTTAGAGAAATCCTTCATAGTTTTCCAATACACCATATACCCGACTAGGGTAAAACTCTCCAAAACATGTATTCACTAATAGAAAATTTAAACAATAATCGATGAAAATCAGCATAGGATTTATATTGGCTATGTACCAACAATATCCTCTGTTGAATCCAATGAATCCTCATTATCATCACTTGAACCAAACTTGGTCCAAACAAGGAACATTGACCAATATTTAACAAACATATAAGATATCTTCAAGGATATAAATAAAAATAATCTAAAGGATTTGTTCTCACACTGAACTGGTAACTATTATTATAGGAAAACTCATCCAATCCCAAATGTTCTTCCCAAGATCCATAAAATTCTAGAACATAAAAACATACCCCGTCTTCAAGAATCTGTATAGATCATTCGGTCTGACCATCCATGAATAGATGATATACCATGATAAAACTTACTTTGGATCCCATGGCCTCTTATAGAACTCTTGATAAATGAGAAGTAAAATATGGATCCCTGTCAGAGACTATAACAAATGAAACTCCATGAAATCTAGAAATATCTTTCACATAGAGATGTCCCCAGTTCTCAACATTATTTGTATCTTGAAAGGATATAAAATGAGATGATTTTCTTAGCCTATTGATCAGAACTCATATAGAATTGTTCTTTGTATTGGTACATGGAAACCCAACCAAAAAGTATACGGAAATATCACCCCCTACTAATTTAGCGCCATATGTAGTTGAAGATACCTGAAGGTCTATAGTGCTCGGTTTTGACCTTAAAGTATGTATAACAACAAGATACAAATTCAATGATGTACTACCTCATACCTAGCCACCAGAATTATCCCCACATATCATAGAAACTATTTGCGATTCTAGGTTACACATCCCATAAGGAACAGTGGCAGTCCCCCACAATGACCTTTCTCTTAATAAAAGGCACAATATACTGGTTCTAGAAACATAAGATTCTATCCAGAGAGAACTCTCATTATCCCATGATCTCCCCACTATAAAGAGATTCCTTGATGCCACAAAATTCATTTTCAAACTATTATTCCTGAAGAATCATGTTGATAAACGAGTATGTCAACTGCACTATCCCTAAAACAACCTCAAACTCATTCTCCAAAAATCCAAAATGAAACTGAGAAAAGAGGGCCATCTAATTCCACTATTATATTGATTCCTTAATGTAATGGGTTTGAATTTTTCTAATCAAAGCATCAACAATGACATTGCCCTTACCTGGGGTGTAACCAATGTTGAAATCAAAATACTATAGGTGCTCCACCCAACACCTCTGTAGAAGATTCAAATATTTTTTACGTAATATATAAGTCAATATTTTGTGATAAAAAACATGATAAACCTCTCATAAAAATGTTAATTACACAAACTCTTAAGGGAGTTAATCATGGATATGAGTTCTAGATTATGGGTTAGATGATTCATCTCATGTGGCCTATGTTCTTGGAACCATAGGCTGCCACATGGTCACCCTCTATAAATATAGAACCTAATCCTGAACTTGATGTGTCGTAGAAGATCACATATCCCTTATAGGCTTTTCAAAGAGTCAAAACTGATGCAAAATACAAAATACTTTTCATCTCAACAAATGAACTCTGATATATCTCATCGCAAATGAAATTAAATCCTTTTGGAATGAGTGTGGTCATCATAGAATCCAAATTCAAGAAATATTTGATGAATCTTCAATTATATCATTCCAAACCCTAGAATATTCGAACCTCAAAAACATTATGTGGTTTCTACCATGTCATAATAGATTTCACCTTATCAGGATCAACTAAAATACCATGTTCTTAGACCATGTATCCCAAGAAGTTCAATTTACAAATACAGAAACTCTATTTTGAGAGATTTGAATAAAGTTAGTGATTTATAATGTTTTATAAAACATATCTCAAATTACATGTATGGTCCTCCTTGGTCTAAGAGTAAAATAGGTTTTCATCCCCAAATACCATTATGAATGAGTCAAGGTACTCATGAAATATCATATTCATCAAATCCAAAAAAACATTAGGAGCATTAGTTATACAAAATATCATAAAAAGTTACTCATAATGAGCATACCTACTATAGATAGATATCTTTTTAATGTAAGATTCTTTTATTATCAACTACTGATAACCATATCGAAGATGAATCTTCAAAAAACACTTTTACCCTTTCATCTGGTCAAAAAGATCATCAATCTATATTAATGAATACTTTTTATTTTCTATAACTTCATTGAGTTTCTGGCCATAAAAAGAGTAAAATTTCATGTCATCATTCTTTGAAAAGAGAATAGTTTCTACCCATGGTGCACACTCAGGTGTATGAAACCATTCTATATTAGATCATACAACTATGATTTCAACTCTTTCATCTTTTCTAGTTCTATACAGTAATAAGAAAAAGACAATGTCTGAATACCGGGTACTAAATCAATGGTAAATTTTACCTCTCTTACTGGTGAAAATCTAGAGAAATCAGAAGGAAAAAAATTGTGAAACTCAATGAAAGTTGGAGGGAGATCATCACTAAAATATTCCCACTACAATTAAAAAGAAAAAACTATTCTTACACTACCTAAATATGAAAAATAATTTTGGGATCTACTTGAACTCAGGTCCCATTCTCCTAGAAATACATGGAACACCCCATCAAGCACAAAAAATGAGACCTGCTAAAGGTAATAGTCAATCTAGTCCTTATGAAAAATCATATAATCCATCCTGAAAATGATTTCAATAGGTTTAATTTTGAGAACCACTAAACTTAATTTGAGATTAATCTCTAATAAATAGAAAACACAAGCAGGACACCAAAGACCATTCCCTCTTTTCATTCTGTGGAAAATATTAATATCCATCACATATGACTGAAGTACCAAAGGAAGATTTAGTAAATTCCCAACTCATGTAGATATAATGTAGTGATATGCACTAGTATGAAATAAATTAGTCAACTAAGATGAATATACAGTGATGGTACCTCTCACAGTCATTATACCCACATCAGCTTCCTCTTGAGACACTTCCTCTTTGTGAATAAGCTTCATGTTAGATGTCTATGGATGGAACCCATTATTAGTTAGATAATTTTATTACACAATAGTAATTTTTGGTGTTGATGAACCCATAACACTATGAAGAGAAGAAAAGAAATGGAATAACTTCTATAGTTGGCTTGAGTGACTCCAAAGACTACAGATCGTGGGTGTATCAGTGAAAACATTTCTTGAGTGGCCATCCTTTCTATATATAAAGTAAGTGGAAGGTCCTCTTCCAGGAACTTCAGGAGGCTTGGAGAACTTTATCTATAGAAAATCACCATAGGACTCTCACAATTCTTGTTTCCTTTAAAATAACTCATATAACTACTTCTGGAAGAAAAATGAACTCTCGTCATCCCAAGATTACCTACCAACTCAAGCTCAACCATAAACACTCTATCTAATAAATCAGTATAAAAAATGTTCTTCAAAAAGAAAACATGTGATCAGATATCTAAATGAAGACTAATCTCAAATATTCATGCCTTCATCATCTCATTGGTCACTAACTATGGATAAAACTAAAAAATCGTAGAAAAATGATTTTCATATAGTTTCATTGTCTTGTCACCCTAACTTTAGGTTGAGAATCTCTGAGGAATTTACCATGACCATCGAATCGGGATAGAAATGATCATTGAAAATAACTATTAATTATTTCAACTCCAAGTATTCATGATTATTTTCCATCGTTATAAAATCCCACTATATATTGGTAGGCCCCTAAATCATGAAGGTATCATAGTTCACTTTAATCGAATAAGGTGTTTCCAAGAACTCAAAAAGTAGCTAGATCTTTTTCAACCAAATATTGACTTTATTTGGATCATTTGATCCTTGGAACATTGGTTGTTTCTAATAGGGAAACTTTTAATAAATATATTTTGATTCATTCTATTGAGGTTCCACAATTGGATCCTTAACGGGAGCAGGTGTTAGTGCCTATTCCAAAGCATGGTCAACACAGACCACTAACTCAAAAAGATTTAGTTAAACCAAAGTATTTGATATTTTGGTTCACTAGAAGCTTCCTCTAGTGACTTCTTCAAACATATTCTCAGATTAATGATGATATACAACATAAAAAATAATAAAATAAATTTTAAGGTCACAAAAATCAAGAAATTAAATAAGAGTCATAAGAATATCGATTCCATCAAACAGAATTCAAGATTTTATTTTAAACATACTCATATCAGAAGAAAAAAATCTAAAATAAAGGTTAAAACATTCCTCAATCCACATTTACTATACACCCTTGGTGAATTATGTCTCATTACAATGGTATCTTGTCAGACACTCACATAAAACAACTCTTAAATCACATTAATCCAATCTTCTATCTTACAGGACATCCCAACTATGTACTAACATGAAGGAAATATGTATAATAATTACCTTTGATACCTATTTTTCATTTTTTATGCACACAAAATTAGCATTAAAAAATCAAAAAGCGAAAGAATACATGAAACATGGGTATTATTTTCTTTGAAAAATAATGGACAAATAAGGTGGCCAAAACACATGGATCACGTAACCTGTAATAGGAAACATGATTTAATGACCTTAATACGATCATGAGAATGTTTCATGCATATTGTATAACCTATTTAATATCACACATATCCACTTTAAAAATTACCCATTGTTCATGCGAAGGCATCCAAGACACTCGCTGATCATGCATATGATTCCAGATGAGCTCCCCCCAAATCACACAACTTGTTAGGCAGCAGCCGCCTAACAAACGTCCAAAAAATCATTGTAAAATAAATAGAAAAATATAAAAAATGAGGAATCCTTTAATGGTCATAAATCTTCATGTGACATTCCCATTTGGTTCACAATAAACCGTAGAGTCGCTAGCAACATGTCCACCTTATTGTGCAAGAACCCACAAACATGTCATCCTCATCATGTGAAGGGATTCAAACCTATCCATGCAGTATTGAACTCCCCTATGACTCCAAATAAAAATATAAGGGTGTCCAAGAAAGTTATCACACATCACCATAGGACCATTATTGTTCACATGATTCATTAATGTATGTGATAGTGATTTTACCCAACAACACTTGTACAGACTCACTAGATCCCCAACCCTTTTAAAATAAACAAGGAAATAAAAAAGGAAATGATGGGAAATTCTTAAGAGGTGAGGATATAAATATTTTTTGTAAATGGAGTTATACACCTTGAGATATCACCATTAATCATGCGATAACTGCCCTCAAAAATCCATCATGGCCTTGCAAGACCACTTGGAATGATATCCTGATCTTGTAAAGGACTCCTGAAAATTCACCTTTGTCTCTCAGAAGGCTCTGAATACAACATATTAGATGATGTGAAAGCCTTTCAACATGCATCCTTATCTTGAAAAGGTCCCTAGACATGTCAACCAACCGTGTAAAATGCCCTTGGAATTTCCACAAGATTAGTAAAGACCCCTTTGATTGGAAAAAATCCAATATATGGAGCACTGGTGAGATGGTCTTGTGGTCATTGTAAATCATTCGACACCCAAACCTAGGTCATGTTTTGTACATATCACTGAATCAATCCACTGAATTCAACTTGAATTTATGATATACGTTCCACACAAGGAGGATTATAACCAGTGTGGATAATCATTTAAAACAATACCCCTTAGAACACAAAATTACAATATAATACACACCGATGCATCAAGACATCAGATTTGACTTCTTGGAGAAGAGAATCTCTTGATTGAAATGGTTTTACACTATGTTAAATTAGAGGAAAAATTTTATGATCATGAATAATGCATAATAACTATGTGTGATCACTTGGGATCACACAGAGGACTTATTGAATGTTAGTAGGGTTATGCAAAGGAGGTCCTGTAGATTATATACTTTTTATAAAAACTAAAAAAATCATGCACTGAGAAAATATAAGGCACATCTACAATAAAATATGGAATAAAGACTAAAATATGGGATAATTATGTGAAGAACACATATATTGATCCTCATTTGATCCACATGACTCAAATAGATGAGGTGAAAACATTAATACATGTTTCCAAAGTCATGAGATGTCCCCTCATCATACCATTCGGATCAGGTGATATCCTCGAACATGATGAGAAAATCACATGGTTCCCTCTAGGAATGGCACCAGACTCCAAAAGACCTATGAGATATCCATTCAGACCTTAAAATTTCCTCAAACATATTTTCTAAATTATTCGGTGACACACATGTATGTCATATAGGTCTTGCAAAGCCCTACAATCTTACCAGCTAGATCTTACAGCACCCTCCAAGCATGTAATCCAGGATTCATGATGATACCAAGACATATCAGTCAGGTTTCACAATGAAACTAGGATATTTCTTACAGTTCTCACAATAACACCAGAACAAGTCATCCATATGATGTGAAACTCTTCAGGTATGTCATCCATGATCATGGTATTGTATTCATACATACTCTGACAGGTCCTGCTATATCCCCTAAACATGTAAACCTAGATCATGAAATTTTCATCAGACATGTCCTGGAATCCTTAGATATGGTATTCTAACAACAAGTACAAGTCATACCAAAAAATAAAATGTCTTCCAAACATTCCATTTAGATTACGTGACATCCTTTGGATTAGACAATTAGAGCATTAAATTTTCATTAGGAATGTCTTATAAACATCAAGGAAACATCCATAAATCACTAAGGACATATCCAGACATCCTCAAGCATGTTAAAAATATAATCAGTACATGTCAAACATACATCCTAGGACATGATAACCTTGTTCACCATGCATATAAGGGAAACATTAGTGGCTAAGTTCTAATCAATGGAATGATATTACTTATTTTATTTAAGGGAAACCTCAATGTGTAATCCCTAATCAGTGTAATGATATGACTACCTCCATATAATGAAATCCTCAATGTGTAATCCATGATCAGTGGCATGATATGACTACCTCCATAAAATGAATACCTCATTTTTTAAGAATTGATAAGTGGAATGATACGACTACATAATTATATGGGAACCTATGTGTGTTAGCCCTGACCAATGACATGATACGAATACCTCCATACTAGTGAATC
Organism: Viscum album; assembly: GCA_963277665.1. Lineage (NCBI taxonomy): Eukaryota > Viridiplantae > Streptophyta > Magnoliopsida > Santalales > Viscaceae > Viscum > Viscum album. The sequence goes on along the minus strand of OY728128.1, from coordinate 702,535,995 downwards.
CTCAGTGTGTAATCCCCAATCAACTGAACTATGATAACTTTTATTCCTATAATTACTAGTATTTTAAGGATGAATTTCTAAGGCCCAGACTCAAATGGGAACACACTTTAGTGTAAGTGCCTCCATGTATCTGATATTCTATCCATTGAGGCCCAATATCTCTCATGGACTGATAATTATTTATCATCCATCAATGTTCTATGAAGTCAAGTGAATTACGATAACTATGATTCCTATAATAAATAGGATACATAAGACACCTTCCTATGGACCAGCCTCTAAATTAAACATAAAAAGGTCTATCCCAGCACATAAGTTATGCATCCATATGATGTTAGTTTGATTACTTTCTATCCATTGTTTCACATACCAAGCGTTGATCATGTGGGATTAAAGAGTTTCAATGATCATTTAATTCACATCATTAATCTCCACCATCCAAGGAAATCTCAGTGAGTAAGCCCCAATCGGTGGTATGACATAACCACTCCCATAAAAAGGATTCCAAATCAGGGTAATTCCAAAGGCCATGATCAAACAATGATGAATATGAATCCTATTGCAACTAGAATATGTAGGATTCCTCATCAAGGCTCAATATCAAGTACCTAGTGCCTAAATTCCCTCATCTATATCCTTTCCACATGATCTTAAACTACATAGGTTTAACTATCTATTTGGGTTTTGATTCACATTATAAACATGGAATGTATGGAACCTCATAATGGAACAATCCCATCCTCAATATATTAATCACCTCCTTGTATGACAATAAACATAGAAGTGACAGAATGTATGGTTTCAATATATAAGTAGCTACCCATAAAGGGTAAATGGATAAAGATCCTCAGATATATACAAATGAACTCACTAAAAGATTCCCTTTCATATATAAAAGGATTTAACCTATGACCATTTAGTTAGGGTAATTGATTCTATATCAGGTTTAAGAATAGATTCATGATCATTTATTAATTCTACAAGAGAGTCCCTAAGTAAGAAAAAATACCCCCAAAAGGGTTCGATGAGCCTAGACTACCATACTATTGACCAATTTGAGTTTATAAGTGCCATTGGGTCAAACAAACTAATTATCATAATTCTTTGGAAAGCAGTTTTGTACCTAGTTATGGATGTGGGTACCCTTGGGAGTTTCTATGAAAGGTAAACATGAATGGTGAACCTGATGTGATTTATTGTGAAAAAACATTGACCCCCCACAATCAATCATCATCCCAAGCAAAATTCCTAGTTGTGCCTTTCCAAACAAGACAAAAATGGTGAACCTATGGTGAAATTTTCTTACTGTGGCGTCTCCTTCAATAGATAAAAATGATAGACTACCTATTTCCCATCAAACCATTTTTTTTCTCACAACATGGGTGATCCCCATCATCATGGATCTGTTTTTTATGAAATAAAAATGGTGAACCTGATGTGAATATTTCAAATAATAGAATGATTGGTTTACTATGTGTCAGGCTATGCTATTTGCATATCCTACGAAAACATGGAAAACATGACATTAATATTTCAAATGAATGGATGATACTCTCTAGCTAGGATCATCATGAAATAAGTCCATCCTCACTTTGATAAGTTCACATGAGTAGAATGGTCAGACCAAGGATAAAAAAGGACAATTGTGTTACCCATGCATATATGATTGATCACATATCACACCACTGAGGGTGCACTAATTTATGCTCTTGTTCCCTATTGTCTTTATGATTGTAGATACAACTATAAAAAACAACTCCCTAATCCAAGATAATGTCTTCATCAAGAGACCATTCTGGTAAATCAGATATGATTTCAACCCTCGTGGGTCTCATAATGAGATCACATTTCCGAAACATTAAACATCACGTGGAAAATGATTTTTTTGGGGAAGACCATAGTCGTGGTATGATCTTGACCCTTGAGGATTCTTGTGTGGGTATCCAAATACAATAACCAATGATTCTACATCATCCCAAGAAAGCTGCAGTAAATCCAGTGGCACTCATTTCCACTTCCAACTTCTTTAGATGTTTATCCCCATAGCTTGACAATTTTTACATTCTATATCTGTTGGAGGTGGATCAAGGATTCAAATACGTATCCCTTTCGGTTATGGGGTTACTAAGGAGACATAATATCAACCACTGTTGCTAGATTCATCCCACTAGTACCCTTTAGTCACCTGCCAAGTGTACAACCTAACACAACACAACCTTTGATGCACATCAACGAGTAATAAAGAAGACATATCAGTGATGGAAAGATCCAGATAACCATGATTGGGATCATATCCACACTCCAAATGGTTAATTTCTCAAGTATATTATAGAAATAACCAGTGATAATTATCATATCCCTACTCACTTAGAATAAGTTTGCTGGTATATACATGTATCACGAATGAAGGAGAAGCATATCCTTACCCTCGAGAATGAATCCCATCAGCATATTTTGATTCCACAATGAGGATAGAAGTGGGATTATATCCCCACTTAAATTGAATACATATTATAGTATATAGTGTGTAACGCCCTGAACCCAGTTACCCAGAATCGGTGCATTATTACATAACATTGGAAAGATACAAGGAATCATGTCCAGAAAGAACAATTAGTTTAGTATCTTTGGAAGTACTAGATACATACATAAGTTTTAAATTACATCATGAAATAAAAAAACTACATTGTACCCCCTTTTAACACTCTTATATCGCTTAGCCTATTCCTGCTGGTTAATCGTAATATACTTCTTTTCATCCTAGAAAAAATAAAACATAAGAAAGGGGTGATCTTAGAAGCTCAGTAATGATAAAAATATAGCAGAAACTATCATAAATAAGAATAAACTTTTAAGGCAAGGTATAAGACTAGAACACAAGCCTTTTAAACTTAAACTTCAGCATAATGTGGAAAAGATAAATCAAATAATTCCATTTACTTATTCACATGAATATTCTACTAGTTGAATAATCATATGTAATATCAATAACAAATTTCATAATGATGAAATTTATAATGCATGACTTCATAACCACATTGTCAAGGCCTTGTGCCATGACTACAAATAAGATTTTGTCAAGGCTTTTTGTCAAGACACTAGTTTGTCTCATGAGACCTATCGATGCATCGAGGAGCTATAGAGGCCTCCACCTTTCACATACTAAGTCCAATACATTTATTATAGGAAATGGTTGCAACATAATCTAAACATTAATATTAAAACTAGCATACGAAATGCCAATATTTTAACCACAGACCATGAATGGCATAAAAATAGCACATCCACAGTCAAACATAACTCATTCAATATAATATGGGTGATTTTATTATAATAAATCAACCCCAATAAATAATAAAATACACATAAGTATATTGGCATAGATTAAAATAGACATTAAAACTATTTGAGATAAATATCCTCTTTTTCTTGAAAACATTTATATGTCGTACTTTTTATCAAATAAGTCGTTTAAAAGAGATTTTTGAATCAAGGTGTCACATAACACTTTGAAACTTTTAAAAGAAATTTTTATTTCAAAACATTCATGTCCATGTAAATAAATACTTAAAACCATTTTTAAAGCATGGACATTAATGAGAATGATATAGCTGAATGAACATTTAAAACAATATTTTAGTTAAAGAGTTCCTAACCAAATAAGAGACGCTTGAATACAATTAATTGGAGAATAAAATTAATTAAAACATTATAATATCATGATAATTAAGGTATTGATTATATAATATGTCAAATGAAAGTATATACACCATATAAAAGTGAATTGGTGAATAACGACCAAGAGGTCTCAAAGGAATGTAAATTGAGACGAAATACCTTATAAAGACCATATCCATAGATTAAGGATAAATTAATGAAATAATTATGTGTGAAAAATATAAATACACTCAATATAATTAGATATTTAGTGTAAATCAATCAGGTTACATTCACACATATTCGTGTAAAAACAAAACCAATGACTTGGATGTTTAACTCAATGAATGGAAATTGAGTTATGGTTACCCTTAAAATGTTCATATCAATGAAATGTGAATTTATGAATGGGGTGATTATGTTTATAAAATGTATATCCACAGAAAGGGGAGTGGATATTACTATATAAATAAAAAATAGTGATTCCACACATAATATTGGAGTAAAATAATCAATGAAGTATGCGTAAAGACCAATGAGTGGAAATTGAAATTTGAAATTCCCTTACCAATTTGGTAACTTACGAAACATACACCCCATGAAAGAAGTATCATAAAATGAAGATGTAAATACCCATAAATTAAATTATATTACACAAATAATACAATCATGGGTATTACATACACCAAACAAAAGGAAATAAGGGCAATATAGCATTAATCTCATTGGAATAAGAAGTGAGATGAAAACCCCTTACCTTGTACATTTCCTTAGTATAGGGTTGGTTAACATATTCTATAATGGTGAAATCATTGTTATTAAATTATAACATAACCAAATACATAAATATTATATCATACAAGATCTTTTAATATTTATTTGTTAATGATATTTCAGTAGTATTATTGTTTTGGTTGTTAACTGATTCATTTTACATTATATGTTTTGTTACTTAAGTAATGTTTGTTATGTATTGGCTGTATTTTATTCATATAAAAAATCATATTATGTTCTTAAACATTATTTTTAATCCTAAAATGAAAATTATTCTTGAATGATTACGATGGTGAATGAATCTCATCGCGTTCATGGAGACGGTAATCCGTACATACGCACGAGCAGAAATATCATTATATTGATGGTGAAATCATATTTTATTGGATGGTATATCATATATACATAATAATTAACATGTTATATTTATTATTTACATCAGTTATACTCATTATTATACCCATCCAAATAATTAAGTGTTTGAATAACAAACTACACCACGACATGAAGACGGTAGGTCGTATGTACGTACATATGGTGACTTTGTCATTTATATGATGGATAGAATAACGAATATGGTCATACCATATTTATAATCACATCAAAGTATTTATAACTTTTTGGATTTATTATTTTTTTATGGAAACAAAAAAAATAAATAGGAAGTGGAAGAAGAAAATAACTTGGAAAAGGGTGGTGAAATTATTACCTCTTCTTTGGGTGTTACCTTTTGAGTTGATCAAAAGGGATCCTTAGGTTGACTTTATGGTCAAAGTAAAGACTCTAGGATGATTTGAGGGATGTTTGGAGGATATTTGGGCTGGGGTTGGCCAAGGAAAATGGGTTTTCAGGTGTGATTTTGAGAGAAGGGGAAGTGCCCTTTTATAAGAGGGGTGAGGGGCATTTTAGGAAAAGCTTGAAGTTTTATTTCATAATAAAATCATTTTCAGTTTCTAATGGCTCCAAAATCATTTATTTATAGGTTAAGGTGGGGATGGGTCGAGAAAGTCCCAACCAATAGGTTTTAGATAGGTTTTGGTCTCCATATTAACCTTATCTTTTAGATTTAACTCTCAGTTAAATAGTTTGACATTTACCATGTCTCTTTGTATTTTTAAGTTATATGGTTAACAAACTTACTATAACAAGCCAAAAGAACCCCAAGTGGTTCATTATTAATATATATGACCTTATCTAATTCCTTTGGCTGAACCTAATATTTTAAGAATATTATATCAATTAATAATATAGTATTTGTTTTAAAAAATCCATTATGTCAATTTTGACACTATTTAGTATTTAATTTTTTTGAAAGCCATAAAAACTTTATCACTTAGTATAAAATTTATTTCATCAACCCTAACATTTCATATTTACCTAGAAAATTAGTTCAATTCATCATAAGTCTCAATTTACATTTATTTGGATATTTATAATATAAATTATTTTTATATTTCATTAATATGGTAATTATTGCATCATCATTGTGTCATAAATAAATTAAATTATATAATTTATAAAAATTATAAATAAAATTCCATTATGTAGGAAATATTTTTATATTTCTAGTGAATATTTATAGTCAAATTTATCTTATGTGTAACCTTATATTAAAAATGGTTTAGTTATTAAAATTTGAATTTAATACGTTTAACTCTTCTTTAAATAAAATAATAATAAATGACTTAATCTAATCCAAGTGAACCAAATATGATGATATTTTCTTCCTAAGGTTGTTTTTGGTATAATTACACTTATCCAATAGAATTAGGGTATGTTTTAGGGTAAATATGATATCATTTCCACCATTAATTACCCTATTTACTTTTAATCGTGGTAAATAAAAGTCAAAAGTTACTATTCACCATAAATTATTTTCTTCTTATTGAACCAAATTTTACTTACTAATGTTAACCATGTCTCTTGGATTTTTGAAATTCAAATCACAGAAGTGGTAAAATTATGTTTTATGCAAATTTTCAAATGCCTTTAGAAGGTGGGTAAAAGATGGTAAGAAGTTTAATAAAATTTTATATATCTAAACTTATTATAAAATGACTCCAATGAATTAAATTGAACATATATAGTTATTATTTTTATATTTTGACTTAAAATAAATAAAATAAATAAATAATTAAATAAAATGTTATTTTTAAACAATAACACAGTGTTTTTCACTATTCATAAAAAATTGATTGTTTTCAGAAAAATACCAAAAATTACCCCTAAGATAATTTTGGAATTCCGAATTCAAAAATTAATTCTATTTTAACTAATTAAAAACATAGAATATACATCAATTAATTTAAATTTAATTTCCATTGTCAAAACCAAAAAGCATGTTTTTAAAAAGTCTAAAATATCAAAAGATTGGCATGTGTTTATGTCAAATTTAAACATGAAATTACTTATAATGACCTAAACTGTATTAAATGATAAAAATATTATCTAATTATATGTCCAAACCATTCAAATTCATATTTTGAGACTATAAAATTTTAAGATTTAAAAATTTGTTTTCAATTAAAATTTAGTATTTTTCATTATTCATCAAAATATGAAAGTTATCATAAAAGTACAAAAAATTTATTCAAAATAAATTTTTATGTCCTGATTCTAATGAAGAATTTAATTTCATTAAATTGAACATATAAAGGTGTAAAACATTGGTTTTAAAAAGTGGTTTCCATTAAAAGGTTATAAAATTGCATTTTTTGAAAAATAATTCTTTTACCTGAAAAAATGAATTTGTTCTTATATTATGTCTAAGAAACACATAATATGGATTCTAAAATTATATGGAGTGTATAAAATTCAAAATTCAGTTAATACTATTCATAACCACTTTTGGGATGACTAGTTTGGTAAGTCGTGGTGCATTCAAACTCGATGTTGCATGTAGCGCAAACTATTAAATTATTTTAAAGAAAATAACCTACAATAAAAACTTGGGGCGTTAAATTATTCCTAGATTTTGAAAATTGCATCCTCCCAATTTTAAAATTGGTCTTGGGAACTTCATTGAATGTCCCACATCCGGAAAATAGTCAATAAAACTATTACATTAAAATAATGAAAGAGAAGTACAAAGGTCACCTGAGATAACCCATACTAGGATTCCATATAGGAAAACATGGATATGGAAGATAAAATAAGTGTCAAGTTATGATGGAGAGTGACATAAAACATGATTAGGAGAAAGTTAACAACAATAAAACCACCAAACTTGTTATGGGATAAATAGTCATTAGTTTCCCAGTAGGAAAAGTAAATTTACAACATTTTTTGTTTTAAGTTCCATTTCATAATGCTGAGGAATTTTTTTTATGAGATTGAAAAATAACATGAAAAGATATACTTAATTTTTAAGTATAGTTTCATCCTTTAATAAATTTCTACCACTAAATCATCTTTTTTTTTCAAATAATGAGTTTTCAAGATGACTTGGTCACTCCTGAAGCACTAAAATCAACTTCTAGAGAATCACATAATCCACAAAGGATAGGATATATATTTACCTTGTCTTTAGAGATTAACCAAAACCAAAATGGTTTGTACAAGATCAGATGATCTCCAACAAGGATAAACCTTTAGAGAAAGAAATACTAATCTTAATTTCTAAAATTATCCACCAATTCCCAAAGTTTAATAAATACCATTCAATAAACAGTTTTCCTTAAAATCCTTAATATAATCCAAACTAATATTGAAACCCAAAACTAAGAGTAATTTGATTACGTAGTCTTCCATGTTAAATTGTATCTCCAAATAACATCGAATACTCTTAAAGTCACATAGTTAAAAATAATTAAGCTAATCACATATTCTCTATGATCGGTTAATGATTTCCATAAATAACCCAAAACACAATAAATCCTCAATAAAAACATAGATAAAAATTCACCATTACTCCTCAAATGAAATATCATAGTATTCTATTTTCCTTAGGCATATAGTGTTCCCAACAGAGCAAACATCTTCCAAAATAACATTTATCACCTAATCACCAAATCATTTTCCTATACTATGGATATCCATTTTATAAGACATAAGATCCCAAATCAACTTGTTATTGATCAATAAAATCATTTTCCTAAAAATAATTTGTCACACTAACCATGGAATTCACGTAGCCCAGTAGTAGGTGATAAATCCCAATCACACTCTATTTGTCGGTTTGATTCCTGCAACTTTGAATGACCCGACGGGTTATCACGCGGTCTGCGTGTTGTACTTTTTCAAAAACTATATTTTATAACATTACAAAAATGAGGTAAATTCCTCAAAATAACCATAACATAATTTCACCACAAATTTTATGTCTTACATCAAATTTTCATCCCAAATATTAATAACTTGTAATTACCTCAAATTCAAGGACCATATAAACCCAAATGGTTATTTATAACAATATCAACAATAGAAAAGATAATTCTTCCAAAAATATCATTTTAAAATAACAAATTGTAGGTTTACACATACAAGAGAAAATTATTCCAATGTAATCCCATCAACAAAGAGCAATAATAATTTTAAACATTTCACCATCCATTTATTTCAACATAGGTTCTTCCTTGACCAAGAGGTTATCCTATTGAATAGGTCATTCACTTGGGTAATGCCCAGGTCCCCTACATTTACGACAAATGACTATAAATGGATTCTTGGGATCATTTTTTTCTTCCATAATACTATTTATTTTTTTCAGTAATTCTTTACTTTATGTTCTTATTTCCCACACATAAATAATTTCTTTATTCCATTGAGACACTTCCCTAAGTGTCTCCATCCACATTTCCTTCATGATGGAAATTGAGATTTCTTTTCTCCATGGTCTCCATTGCTGGAGCTCTTATCATTCACCGCCTTCATCTTCTTTGTTGAGTATGGGAGTTGGTTAATATATATGTTGTTGATCATATTTTTGGAAAACTGATTCTGCATGAACACAACATCTTTTACACCTATCAACATTCCATTTCATTTCTCATTTACACCACTATGCCCACCTTGTAAATAATTTTCTATATTACTATGACTTCCATGGAATCCAGCCATTGAATGACACAAGAAATCATAGTGTGAGCCATACAATCATTTAGAGAATATCATAACACCTTATTTTCAATATAAAACACCATAGGATTAACCAAGATTATTTATTCTCATCTTATATTAAAATCCTTCATATCAGTTTGTAATGAGAATGTGAATTATCATAAACATATCCCTTGGGAGTGTTGTAATCAAGAGTGCAGCAAGGCCCGTTGTCGTGTACCAGGATACCCTGGGTCAAGACCGAAACTCCTTGTTAGAGTTTTCACTCCTAGGTACATCTATGCTAGAGTTACCTCTACCTGCTCGTATCCAGACATGGATGTATTGCTTGGAAAGCCCACATAATATTTAAATCACCAAATTTTTTGGATGTTATTCTATACTAGTCCACAATGTCTATCTTAGGGTAGTGTTTCCTATACTTAGTTTTTTCTAAATCTATCTTCCAATGTTTGTACTCAACATCCTCTGATACCAACTGTAACTTTCCAACCATAGTTACCCAGAATCGGTTCTTTATTACATAACATTGGAATGATACAAGGAATCGTATCTTGAAATACCGATCAATTTAGTAGCCTTGGAAGTACTAGATACATACATAAGTTTTACATTACATCATGAAAAAAAAACATTTTATCCCCTTTGAACACTCTTATATCCCTTAGATTTTTCCTACTGGTTAATCGTAATATACTTCTTTGCATCCTGGGAAAAATAAAACATAACAAAGGGGTGATCTCAGATGATCAGTAAAGATAACAATATATAAGAAACTTTCATAAATAATAATAAACATTTAATGAAATGTGTAAGACTAGAACACAAGCCTTTTAAAATTAATCTTCAGCATAATATAGAAAAGATAAATCAAATAATGTCATTTACATATTCACATGAATATTCTACTAGTCGAATAATCACATGTAATATCAATATCCAATTTCATAACGATGGAATACATAATTCCAGACTTCATAACCATATAATCGAGGCCTTGTGCCAAGACTACAAATAAGATTTTGTTAAGTCCTTTTGCCAATACACTAGTTTGTCTCATGAGATTTACTGATGCATCTAGGATCTATAGAGGGATCCACCCTTCACATACTAAATCCAATTCATTCCTCATATGAAATGGTTGAAACACAATATAAACATTTATATTAAAACTAGAATATGAAATGTTCATATTTTAACCACAAACCATGAATGACATAAAAATAGCACATCCAAAGTAAAACATAACGCATTTAATACAATATGGATGATTGTATTATAATAAATCAACCTAAATCAAGAATAAAATACACTAAAGGATATTGAAAAATATGAAAATAGTAATTAAAACTATTTGAGAGAAATATATCCTTTTTCTTGAAAACATTTAAATGTTGCACTATTTATCAAAGATGTCATTTAAAAGAGATTTTTGAATAAAAGTGTCCCATACCACTTTGAAACTTTTAAAAGGAATTTCAATTTCAAAACATTAATGTCTATATATATAAATACTTAAAAACATTTTTAAATGTGGAGATTGATGAGAAAGATATAAGAGAATAGACATTTAAAACAATATTTTAATTAAAGGGTTCCTAACCAAATAAGAGACGCTTGAATAAAAGTAATTGGGGAATAAAATTAATCAAAAAATTATAATATCAAGAGAATAAAGGGGTTGATGATATAATATGTCAAAGGATAGTATATACACCATATAAAAGTGAATTGGTTAATAAAGACAAATAGGTCTCAAAAGAATGTAAATTGAGAAGAAATACCTTATAAAGACTGTATCCTTAGATTAAGGATAAATCTATGAAAAAATTATGCATGAAAAATATATATACACTCAATATAATTTTATATTCATTGTAAATCATTTAGGTTATATTCACACATATTCTTGTAAAAACAAAACCAATGACTTGGATGTTTAACTCAATGAATGGAAATTGAGTTATGATAACCCTTAAAATGTTCTTATCAATGGAATGTGAATTTATCAATGGAGTGATTATGTGTATCAATGGTATATCAAAATAAAGGGGAGTGTAGATTACTACATAAATAATAAATAGTCATTCCACACATAATCATGGAATAAAATAATCAATGAAGTATGCATAGAGCCCAATGAGTGGAAATTGAAATTTGAAATTCCCTTACCGATTTGGTAACTTATGAAACATACACCGCATGAAAGAAGTATCATACACTAAAGATGTAAATACCCATAAATTAATGTATATTACACAAATAATACAATCATGGGCAGTACATACACCACACAAAGGGAAATAGTGGCAATATAGCATGAATCTCATGGGAATAATATGTGAGACGAAAACCCATTACCTTGTACTTTTCCTTAGTATTGGGTAGGTTAACCTCATGTATAATGGTAAAATCATTGTTATTAAATTATAGAAGAACCAAATACATAAATATGATATCATATATGATCTTCTAATATTGCTTTGTTAATGATATTTCAGTAGTATCATTGTTTTGGTTGTTAAGTGATTCATTTTCTTTTATATGTTTTGTTATATAAGTCATGTTTGTTTGGTATAGGATATATTTGATTCATATACAGAATTATATTAAGTTCTTAAACATTATTTTTAATAATAAAATGAAAATTATTCTTGAATGATTACGATGGGGAATGAATCTCATTGTGTTTGTGGAGACAGTAAGCCGTACATACGCACGAGCAACAATATCATTATATTGATGTTGAAATTGTATGTAATTGGATGGTATATCATATATAAATAATCATTAACATGTTATATTTATTATTTACATCTGTTATACTCATTATTATACCGATCCAAATAATGAAGTGTTTGAATAAAAAACTACACCACGACGTGGAGACAGTAAGCCGTACGTACACACATATAGTGACTTTCTCATTTATAGGATGGGTAGAATAAAAAATATGGTTGTACCATATTTATAATAACATAAAAGTATTTATATGTTACTAGATTTATTATTTTGGTATGGAAACAAAAAAAAAACAAATAGGAAGTGGAAGAAGAAAATGACTTAAAAGAGGGTGGTGAAATTATTACTTATTTGGGTGTTTCCTTTTTAGTTTATCAAAAGGGATCCTTAGGTTGGCTTTCTGATCCAAGTGATGACTCTAGGTTGATTTGAGGGAAGTTGGGAGGATATTTGGGCAGGGGTTGTACAAGACAAATGTTTTTGGAATTGAGATTCTGAGAGAAGGGGAAGTTCCCTTTTATAAGAGGGGTGAGGGGAACTTTAGGAAAAGCATGAAATATTATTTTATAATAAAATAATTTTCGGTTTGTAATGGCACCAAAATGATTTATTTCGAGGATAAGGTGGGTATGGGTCGAAAACCTCCAATTAAATAGGTTTTAGATAGGTTTAGGTCACCATATTAACCTTATATTTTAGATTTACCTCTTAGTTAAATAGTTTGAAATTTACCATGTCTCTTTGTATTTTTATATTATATGGTTAATAAACATACTATAACAAGCCAATAGAACAAAAAATGGTTAATTATTAATATATATATCCTTATCTAAGTCCTTTGGATGATCCTTATATTTTTAGGATTATTATATCAATTAATAATATAGTATTTGATTTAAAACCTCAATTATGTCAATTTTGACACTATTTAGTATTTGATTGTTTTGAAAGACATAAAAACTTTATAACTGCGAAGAAAATTTATTTAATCAACCCTAAAATGTCATATTAACCTAAAAAATTAGTGTAATTAATCAGAAGTCTCAATAAAGATTTATTTTGATATTTAAAATATTAATTATTTTAATATATCATTCATAAGGTAATTACTGTATCATCATTGTGTCATAAATAAATTATATTATTTAATGTATAAAAATTATAAATAAAATACCATTATGTAGGAAATATTTTTTTATTTATAATGAATATTTATAGTCGAATTTATCTTATGTGTAACCCTATATAAAAAATGGTTTAGTTATTAAACATTGAATTTATCACTTTTAACTCTTCTTTAAATAAAATAATAATAAATGTCCTAATCTAATCCAAGTGGACCAAAGATGATAATATTTTATTCATAAGATTATTTTTGGTCTAATTACACTTATCCAATAGAATTAGGACATGTGTTAGGGTAATTATAAAATCGTTTTCCCTTTAATTACCGTATTTACTTTTAACCGTGGTAAATACAAGTCAAAAGTTACTATTCACCAAAAATTACTTTCTTCTTATTGAACCAAATTTTACCCACTGATGTTAACCGTGTCTCTCATATTTTTAAAAATCAACTCACATAAGTGGTAAAATTATGTTTTATGCAAAGTTTCAAATGCTCCTATAAGGTGGGTAAAAGACGGTAAAACGTTCAATAAAATTTCATATATCTAAACTTATTATAAAATGACTCCAATGAATTACATAGAATAAATAGAGGTATTATATATCTATTTTGACTTAAAATAAATAAATAAAATAATAATATAAATAAAATGATGATTTTAAACAATAACGTAGTGTTTTCCACTATTCATCAAAAATAGAATGTTTTCAGAAAAATACCAAAAATTCACCCTAAGATAATTTTCATATTCTGAATTAAAAAATGAATTCTATTTTACCAAATTAAAAACATAGAAGTTTTATTAATTAATTTAAAATTAATTCCCGTTGTCAAAACCAAAAAGCGGGTTTTTAAAAAGTAAAACCTATCAAAAGATTGACATGTGTTTATGTAAAATTTAAACGTGAAATTACATATAGTGACCTGCATTGTATTAAATAATAAAAACATAATATAATTATACTTTAAAACCATTCAAATTCATAATTAAACACTATAAATAATTTCGATTAAAAAATTTGTTTTCAATTAAAATTTAGCATTTGTCAGTATTCATCAAAACATGAAAGTTATGAGAAAAGTACCAAAACTTTATCCAAAATATATTTTGATGTCCTGATTCTAAAGAATAATTTTATTTCATTAAATTGAATATATAAAAGTGTCATGTATTGGTTTTAAAAAAGTTCTTCCATTAAAGGGTGGTAAAATTTCATTTTTTGAAAAATAATTCTGTTATTTGAAAAAATGAATTGGTTCTTATATTATATATATGAAACACATAATATGGATTCTAAAATTGTTTGAAGTATATAAAATTCAAAATTCAGTTAATACTGTTCATAACCACCTTTTGAACGGTTTGTTTGGTAAGTCATGAAGTGCTCGAACTCGGTGTTGCGTGTATCGCAAGCTATTCACTTACTTTAAAGAAAATAACATACTATGAAATCTTGGGGTGTTACATAGTGTAAATAGAAAACGTATAAGATTAAATTCCTATAAACACTTTTCTAAAGTTTCATTAAATATTATCTATAGTTGAAGAAATATGATGACATATTCCGACACTTATATAGATATAGGGGAAGACACATATTCATATCCCTACAACCAGGGCAACACAACCCTTTGATCATCATGGACAAGTGGTTTCTTTAGAGTAAGCACACATTCTTTCTCCTATCAAAGATTATTATTGATATATTATGATAAAGGATGAGGCACAAGATTAGTATTATATTCTGGTTCTGATTGGGGATCACGAGGTGATAAAATCATATTCCTTGGGATAGGCTCATATCCCAATAGAAAAAGATGAGTGACATAATTCAAAGGCCTAAGATTGGGATCATATCCTTATTCTAGACAGGACTCACCATTTGAGAGAAACACATATCCTAGGACATGCTAATATTCCTATCAGAGATGACTAGAAGCATACTCTAAAGTCCCAGGATCAGGCTCATATCCCTACTCTGGACAAGGATCAACAAGTGAGAGAGGCACATGCCTTGAGATATTATCATTTTCTAGTCAACAAATCTACCTATCTTATTTTATCAACTTATGAAATCCAAGTTCATATCCCTAATTCCATTGATGAATAACTAAATCAAAATATTTCTGAGGCTATACAGGTGGAGGCTCATATCCCTAATCCCATTATAGAGGTCCATTGGCATATTTTGATGGGGAATTCATATTTTATTCAGACTCACATTCTCATTCCAACCAGGTCTCAACATGTGAGAGCTAAACATTCCTCGAGACAAGCTCATATTCTAGTAAACAATGTTCTGCAATATACTACAAAGGCTTGGGATTAGGCTCATATACCCATTCTGATTGAGTATCTACATGTGAGAGTGGAACATGACTTAGGGAAGGATCATATTCCTTCTAAGAATGAACAAGTTCATTAGAATATTCTAGTATCTTCTTAGTAAAAATCCCTTATTACCACATTACCAGATGATTATTAATATATTTCAACAACCATCTTACAATAGGTTCATATCCCTATAAAATCCCAAAAGACAATTTTGTGTTTTCACCCATTAAGTAGAATGAGGTTCATATCCCTAATCTTATCAATTACAGAGACCTTAAGGTGGTTTGAGAAACATTTTCAACACCCTAATGGTCTATCGACTCTTCAATCGAAGTAAAAGGAAATCATTTTTGTGATAGTCCTCCTCATAGTTGTGTGGATATGGATCAACAGGTATATACTCCTGAAATACCCCATATTCAACCTCTCTATGGTGATATCTACAATGGATAAGGAAATCCACCCATTTAATTGAAACCTTCTTATAGATAGGTGTTCAAAACTCAAACTCATTTGTATTTAGAAGTGGTAAAAGCACCAAGGGAAACCATATATATTTCCCCATCAACTCCTAGAAACACTTCACTCATGTCATCAGGAAACCCTGAGAAACACCTCTCTCTCTCTCTAACCAAATGGAGGCGTTTAATTCTGCTGAAGAGGAGGCTGAAATTGACATATGGTGAGAGTTAGTGGGAAATAACCTCTCCACCATGTTCTAGTTCCCATTTACACTTTTTACTATGTGATTCAAGATGATCTATAGGAGGAGTTCATGCCTTATCTACACTAGAATATGTGGAAAACTCATCAGTTACTAAAGAATAGAAATATCCCCTATAAAGAATAAGATTATAACCTTTATATCATCAATACACTCAATTTTCAGCTGGATATGGCTGCCTTTTCCTTAGCCCGGATCCTAGGAAATGATGAGTATGAAAAACACCTATTTAATATTTTTCCCTGTATCATATCAGCCCTCCACCGACTAATTTTTTGAGAATTATCAGATGAAAATATCCTAGGATGGGTGAAATATAGAGAATTTCACTTCACTATGTATCCAGAATATCAAAATCCCCCAGATAGGTCATTTAGTAATGTAATAGACTTTAAAAAAATTCAGGGGCATGGTAATGAAAAATATTGTTTCTTACTAAAGTAGAATGTTCCTACTTAAATAGTCGAAATAAATCGCAAATATAGGGAGGTGATATCCCAAATATCTTCAAAATATTCCCCTCAGAACAACGGGGACATAGTTCAGGCAAAGAAGATGAAGTTACAATCAACCTCAAAATTTCCCATAGAAACAGACATCCATCATGGGATGCCATTTCACATGAATCCTACATGAGAACAGTTTCACCACATCAAACAGGTCAAAATATCAGCTACCATAACATCTATTGAGGATCGAACCCAACCCCCTGGGGTGGGGGAATATTTACCACCACCTCCACCTCTAGGATCATAAATTCCTAAGAGGATTCAGGACATATCAAAATAAGTTTCAAATGAACCACATGCCATTGAAATGGAGGAATTTATATCTCAATATCAATAAATATTTTAATTATCCCCCAAGAGGGTCCTGTGGAAGTTAACATCAGTTCCAGATCAACCCCATACCACCTGGTTGGGGGAATTTATATCCCAATAATCACCCCATTACTCATCCAATCCACAACTGAAATCATCAAATCCACAATATCTAGATCAACCTATTCCAATTGTGGCCCCGAATAGTCCCTATCCCACAAAGCAGGGGTAATTTTCATCATTATCATCACCACAGATGGAATCAGTTTTCTCAAAATTGGGAGGATAATTTCGAAGGTCGATATCTCATCTATCATGACTTCCATTAGAAGAACCTCTACTTTTCTGGGCACGTTCGATAAAAAAGACTAAAAACTACCTCAAGGTCACTGTTCACAGATAGAGAATAGAGGAGCGTACCATAAGGGAAATCAAACCCCCTCCAGGGTCACAATCCAAAATGACCCAATATGGATAAGGGTTAAAGAAGTGAACCTAATATAGGCTGTGTTAAATCATTCTATTGTATTGAGAGTAATTTCACAACTACCATTTCTTAATACATCTTTGTCAATTTATTCACTATCAACACAACTGATAATGTGGGTCAATATTTAGATACCTAGGGATGAAATATAAAAAACATACCCTGAGAGGTGGATTGGGGTGCACCCACAAAGGCTATAGGTTCTCAAAACAATAGGAGACTGTAAAACCTTTCACCTATGAATATTTATTTTTTACCTATATCACTCAACAATGACATAGATAAAGGGAATGGGGTGGCTATATCCCAAAAACATCCCATTATAACTGAAAATCTTTACACGGAGGTATAATTGTAACAATATGAGAATGAGATACAAGATCTTAGACCACTGAACAAGGAGCTACTCATGGGAAATATCTACATAGGGTATCTTCCTCAAGTTGAGGTGAATATTCCTCCTCCAAACCTCTATAAAGAGAAAATATTTCTACAAGAGTAGAATCTGAGTGTTATACCATATTAAGATCCAAGAAGACAATCTACAGAAATGAGGAAGTAAAAAATGATCATGAATTCTCTCCATTATGGAGACAACCTGTCCTACTCTAGGGAAATCATCCAGTCTTAGGACAGATCAAGAATCATTGGGATAAAAAATGGCCACCTCATTACACCTCACTCAGTCCCTTTATCCATGAGGTTGATCAAACATAAATACCTCTTGAATTTATCAACATTAGTGAGTCTATGGATACTCAAATGTAATCCATGGAATGGAGATACACACATATGTTTCTTGAGATAAATCCATATCCTGAATTGGTGTATGACACTTTTCCTCCACCCAATTTTGTTAATCCTACCTTCTCCACCCATGACAGCATGGGAGACCCAGAACAACATCTCACACACTCTATATCTCGATGTGGTCTGATGATGGGCCCTCAAGATTAGTAGGAGGTGACTATGTTGAAATGTTTTGTACAGAATATGATGGGTATATCTATTTTATGGTACAATAGTCTCCCCACAGGATCAGTTTTAGAATTGAAAGACCTTCATTATCAATTTCTTTATAAGTTCAGTTCTATCCAGAGTAAAATGATTATCATTAACCCAAAAAACTACATGAAACTTGAAAATGATAGGGTGTATGAATTCATAGTTATATGGAAATTTCTAACCTATTCAATCAATATCCCTCTATCTAAAGATAAATTTATTGAACTTTGTGATGAAAACCTCCGAGATGAGTTGCATTGACCTTTGATCCCAATAAAATATCCAATAATATTTTATGAGTTTTCATAAATAGAACTACATCTAGAAGAATCCATTCAACGGACCTAATACAATTCTATAATCATGACCTCAATATTTGTAAAAATGATTAGAAAGGAAGCAACATTCACTCTTACCCTTAAACGAGAAGAAGTTCCCATTGAATCACCTAGGAAGTTCATGAACCACCCAACACCTCATATTGATCAACAAAAACATCAAAATCTCCCTTGACTGGAGGAAAAAAGAGATCAAGGTTACCTAAGATTTGAGGAATGGATGAATAACATATACTACTTCTAAAATGAGAAATTCCCTGGTTATTTCCTTGCATCTGTAGACAATAACCTGCTCAAGCTTCCCCAACCCATGAATTCCAACGAGGTCAACCTCACCGATCATCCCAACAACATACCTTTTCACAGAAGGATGGATCACAGAATCCAGAATTGCCTGATCTTCAAATACGTCCTCTATAGAATGGTCGATTATTGATATGTGATGTTAGATATATAGTGAACATATCCTTTTAAACATAACATTATATTATTTTAAGCCTAATTATACATCAAAGTACAAGCCAAGGATCGTGTAGTCTTGTGCCTTAGAAAACTAGGTACATAAAACTGAAAACATGGAACTACATAAACCATTTATTTATTTAATATTCAAATTGAAATTTTAACTTCCACTATGATCAATCATCTGCATAGGGTACCATGTGGAACACATAAACAAAGGGATGAGATAAATATATTAGTAAGGGAATAACCATAAGAACAAAGCATTAGCACATGGGTTAAAAGGCATGACATGATGATATAAAAAGGAATGTAACATATGGAATCATAACAAATAAAAATAGATTCATATTAATGTTTCAACAACATAAAACAAGACTTTAGCACGATTCAAGGCTAACTGCCAACACAATTGCACATGGCAGCACATGCCAAGGCTAACCACCAAGACCATCACACATAATGTCTCATGAGACTCAACATTACCCAATGAATTGGACGGCTATCTGGGCACACCCATCTTAAATTTTCATGAATATGTTTTCCACATAAATAATCATACATAACCAATATTACATAAACATTTGGGTTACCCATGGAAATATTTAGATACCACAATCATGTCATAAAGCGAAACAAATTGTGGTATAATAAAAGTGTTAATTAAAGAATAGAACTAAAATATATATGGACATTAATAAGGAAAATTATGCATTTATTATGTTATGTTATGTCAATTAGAAGTTAAAACATGTAAATTTAAGAAATTTTAGCATTAAAACATTTTTGTGCAGTTTTAAGGAAAACACTATAGAGCCTTTAAAATAGAAAATGGGAACATTCTTATATAAAAACAGAATTCAACCAAAGATATTTTCATAATAAAAATAAACTTATTTTATAAATACAATGGTGGATTAAAATATAATATATAGTTTACTTAAAATCGGGTAAGAATTTAGGATGTTCCCTCAAAACAGGTTTGCTTATTGGGTTGTATTGAGGAGGTAATCACATAAAAACATGTATATCCCCCAAAAGAGAATGATGAAAGGGTTTTGATAAATTAATTTGTTACATGTTAACATCATTTAGAATATTCACATAAAAAGATAAAATATCTTCATTTTTGTAAAAGGAAGATAAAGAAATTTGAATTAACAAAGGAGGTTTGGGTATAATCCCTTACGGATTATCAACATGGTATCATGTGTACTTAAGAGGGATTAATGAGGGATGAAGGGGTTTCTAATCACTTATAAATCATGAGTAAAGTATGTGAGATTTGAAAAATCATACCACATCATTAGTTATTACACATAAAAGGGCATAACATACAGGACATTCTTGACTAAAAGTGAAATAAAGAGGATCCTTTACCTTAAGTCTGACGGTGTTCCATACATGATGTTAATGACCTGAATAATCAAATTAGGTTAATTAATTAATAATTAACAACCTTATTATATATGTAAAATATTTATTATAACCTTTTAAAGTTCATTAATGACCTTTTTGATTGGTTATGAGGTTCAATTTCATTATTTGGGTTCGTTTTCTTCCTTGGTTTTAATGATTGGTTTACTTATATTCATGTTCGGACACATGTATGATGAGATTGGTTGTCCATAATTATAATTTATATTTTATTATTGAAGATATATAAGGTTAAATGGTTATAAATTTCATTTGGTCACTTGGTGTGAAGATTAATCATTATGTAAAACTTTAGTGATAACCTTTTGGGTTAATTGGCAGTTTTTGACCACAATGAACACATTTTGTTTTATAAATAAAAACCATGTGAGAAAAATGATTACATAACCATAGATGAGTCATAATACATATATTAAGGTCTTTTTCAACCATGAAAATGGTTTCATGACTATAATTTAATATGGTAAAGGAAATTGAAAACCCAATATCCTTTAATGTGGTAAATTAACACATCTCGGATGGTGTCTTTACTCCTAAAATAATAAAAGGGTAAAGGAGTGATGATAATGAATTATACCATTATCATAAAAAATTCTAGTACATGTATGGTACTGGATTTTTCATACCATTTGGATGAGGATAGGTTAGGAAAGAAAAGAGAACAAATTAACAGGAAAATAAAATGAGAGAAATGAAAAAACGGAATTTACATCTTGATTTAATCATCCTTGAAATCCTATTAAAAGGAGAGGATTTGGTTTTTTGAAAAGACCAAGGGTTTCTAGACATGGGGGAGGATCTTGGGGAGATATTTGGATATAATTGAGGGAAGGAACAAGGCTTTAGAAGAGTGAATAGAAGATGGGAGTGTGGGTTGTTTTTATAGTGGAGGGGACGAGGGTTTTCTTAGTATTTTAATCATTAGTTTATTATTTTTCAATAAGACAAGAAATAGTAATTATTCATGGGACCAAAAAAGGTAATATGTTCATGTGAGTTCGAACCAATTTCCATTTACATCACCCATGAATTAAGCATGATGCAGAAATTCAGGTTTTAGCATTTATTGTGAATTATCATATTTTACTATTCATCAAAATTTCATGTATTTTAGAAAAAAACCAAAAATTCACCCTAACCATTTTTGGTCATGTAGAATCAATAAATAGTACTCAATTTTTCAAAAATATTTTCCTAAATATGATTAGTTTAATTTTTCATGAAAATCATAATTTACTTGAAAAATTCAAATTTTAAAACTATAACTGATTTTATAATACTTTCAAAAATTACATAAGGTCTTATAAAATTATCATAAAACCAGAAGTCATAAAAATTTTAATTTATTAACAGATTTTTGAAAAATAAGTTTTCTTTTAAATTAATTAATTAATTTCAATTAATTATTTATGACTTACAAAATTACCAATAATTTTACTATGGTCATGTTATCACTTATAAGATGCCTAAATTTTATTTATACGTTCACGGGTGAGGTTATTATTGTTTTGGAAAATTTAATATTCATAAGGGTCCTATTACTATTCATAAGGGTAGGTTACTATTCTCCAAAAAATAAGTTTGTTCCATTTGACTCTAAACATCTACTGATCACAAGAGTGTATTCCATGTTTTTGAAATTCAAAGCACAAAAGTGTCAATATTATGTTCAATGGTTACATAGTACTTAGTAGTTCATTATGTTGTAATTTCATTTGATTATATGACATAATTATAATAAGAGAACTTCCATTGATAAAACATTAAGTCATTATAATATAAATCCTCGACATAGGTGACCTATATAACAATTTGTCAATTAGAAGGATAAGGTGATTGGAATAAAATTTTGGCTAGGTGTGGGAAGAAGTTAAACAACTAAATGGATTGAAATAATGTTGGACAAGATCATGAAACCCTAAGATAACAACTTAACAAACCCATAATGGTCTCATATCATTCATAGGTTATATCAAACACACCTCATGAAGGTGGACATAATCATTAGATGTAGGAAGAGACAAAAAAGGAAGAGTCATACTTAGCTTCGACATAAGCTCTGACCCCTGCAGATTTCATCTCTGAAATATATGAAGTATGGGAACTACCCCACAAAATAGATCCTTCATCGGATGAATATTTCATATTTGGATATGTCAATGCGATGCACATGGAAGAACCCTTCTCATATTATGAATATTCAATTGAGTATGAGTTCCCCAGACTAGACCAGGGAATAAGAGGATTTATGTGTAGGAACTGATGATAAAGGGGACAACATGGGCATAATCACACCCAATATTTAGGTTTCATATCCTAAGAGGAAATATATGCATATGATAATCATGGGAGAGATATCCATCATGTAAAATAGAGAAATGGAGGTGTCTCGTGACCCTCCAGAAGTCGTCCACATCCTGTTTTCTTACATGACTACCAAGTGGGGGTCTGATTATTTGATCGTCCCAGAAAATTGGAATGGTTGGCACAAACTATGACACTGGAAGTAGATGTCCCCTAAAATCTTAAAATGAACCAGGACTTTGTACCTTATATGTACCAACTCTAGATCCTTGGAATAATTAAGAAATACACATTGGGAAGCACTGACATCTAGCACAATAGTACGACATTTAGAAATAGCTGGAGGTTTCCCCATCCAAGATCGCAATCCTGGATGTGCTCCATATTTCAAAATATCTCAGGGAGGAACTCATTGAATTAATTCAAAGCCCACAAGAGTTTGAGACAATAGTTTTTTCAACAGAGATTTATTGAGTGGAGACCATGCCATCAGATCCCACAATGTCTCTTCCCATGAACTTAGTCATCTTCAGAGTGATATATATTCCCTCAGATTTCTAACATCATCTAAAAATGTCTCCACAAACTCAGAGGTGGAAGAAGAAGAGGACGAACTCAATAACACCCCTCCCATATTTGAAGAAGTAATATCCACCACCATTTATGATATTAGTTAGGAAAATCAGGGAACAAAAGAATACTCATGGCCTACACTGATTAGTGCCTCCATGCCTCTTGAGGAGTAAGATATGTATATTGTATTTCTATATAAAAACCGATATATGTTATATTGGAACTATATTGAATTTCTTGGACTAAATCCATATGTGGCTATGAACTATCTTGGATTACCCAATGATAATAAAGGCTTCAAGTAGGCATCTAGGAGAATTATCCCCTCTTATGCTACCAATGTTGAGGTGGAATTTCAAAATTTTATCAACTCCAAATCTATCCGAGAAGTAAAAAACCAAATATGTATCACCAACATCATCACTATAAATAAAAATAATGGAAAATTTATGGTTTCAATTATTTATAGAGGCCTTAATTGACATTTCCCAAAGCATTATTTACCATTTCAGATCACCAAAATTTTTATTTGTGTAAATGGTAGCTTCCAAGAACTTTCCTTCATAGATGGGTATTTAGGGTGAAATCAAATAAAGTTGTCCCATGAAAACGAGGAAGCCACTACCTTACAATAATATCAGGGGATGTTTTTCTACCAGGTCATTCCCTTTGGATTAAATAATGCTAGGAATACATACCAAAATTCCATGTAAAATATAATTAAGACCTTATTGGGACATATAATTGAATGTTCTGGATAAGAACTAGTGGTCAAATCTCGATTGTGATGTGATAACATCATGGATCTTCAAATGGTTTTTGAAAAGCTATGAGAAAACAACCAAAAGATGAATCCACTAAAATTTGATTCCAGGGTAATATCAATGAAGTTATTGGATTTTTTCTATGCCACCCTAACATCGAGGTTGACCTGGAAAAGACTAGTGATATTATAGAAATTTCACCACCAATAATCTCAAATAACTAAGGGTGTTACAAGGGAACCTTGACTACATTTTTGGAATTTCATAGCCAACCTAATCAAAAAATATATCCCCTTCACCAAGAAAATGATTATGGGAATCTCTTATCGATGGGATGATGACTGCCAAAAATCTACAGAGAATCTCAAGCAGTATATGTTATACCCACTGGTCCAGATGATGTCAGTGGAAGGAAACCCACTTATCTTATATATGGTTACCATGGAATAATATCTTGGAGTTATAATTACATAGAAGAATGATATTTGGAATGATAATATTTTGTACTACCTCAGCTAAATGATGTTAGGTACCGAGACTTGATACTCTGATGCCAAGAAGAACTACCACACACTCATCTTTTCAGTTTAGATGTTGAGGCCTTAATTGAAGAACCATGAAGTCTATTTGTTCTCTCATATTGATCAACTCAAGTAAATCCTTTTCCATCACATGATAATTTGTTTCTTGGCCCAATTGGTGGTCATTATACAATAGTATGACATCGAGTTCATTTCACAAAAGGTAGTGAAAGGACATGCCTTGTCTAATTTATCACAGCACATCACGGCCCAGAATGTGAACTAGTGGATACTGAGCTTCCAGAGGATGAGGTTTTCTACACCCATGACACTCCCCAGACATGGGAGATGTATTTCAATGGCGCATCCAAAATTCCTATCAGCAATATGATGGAAAAACGAAAGCTCAATCGAGTTGGCTTAGGGATTGTATTTGTCTCTCCATGCAAGGAATGTTTACGCAAATCTTTCCCATTATCTTAAGGATACATGAATAATGAGTCCAGATACCAAGCCCTCATCACTTGCTTATAACTAGCCCTAAATAAGAAAATATCCTACCTGAACACCATGAGGGACTCAGAGATAGTGATAAAGAAGATAAATGTAGAATATTCCATAAAAATGATGAATTGGACCCTCTCACTAGCCATGTCAGGGGACTAAAGGAAGAAATCACTTTTTAGCCCACATTTCATCATGTTTCCTGATCACAACATGTTTGTTCCAACACATTGGCTAATACATCCACTTTCCTAGCCAAACCCGATCCATAGGAAACAATCTTTTGTATCATTCACAAAAGGATGGTCTCCTTGATAAACTTATGTGATATGGAAGAAATGAATCTGGTGAACCACAACCCAGATAATGATGAACCAGTATTAACCACTAGATGGATGGAGCCCATAATTAATTATCTCCAAAATGGGGCTGTCTTGGAAGATCGAGTGGGAGGGGAACATATTCAACACCAAGTAGTGAACATTAACCTATTGGATGGTTAAAATGGTAAGAAATACCTCAATAAGTGAGGATTTGATGGAATCCTATTTAAAGGAATATAAAAAATATAGATTCTTTTCGTCATGGAAGATGTCTATGCGGGATCCTGTAGTGATCATCAGTCTTGGATCGAGATCTCCCACCATAGCAGGAGGCTGGGTTACTACTAGAAAACTATTATAATGGATTTTTAGAAATTCACTAATAATTTTTGTGCATTCCAATTTCTTGAAAACTTCATCCATTAACCACTGTAATTTCATTAGAAAGATAAATATTCCAAGAAGGTTTTCATATGGGGAATGGATGTTCTGGGGCCATATCTCCTAGCCACGACTAAGCAGTTTAAGTACATCCCTACTATGACCAAATTATTTTCTAAATGAACTGAGGCAATACCCCTCAAGGAATTAATAATGAAGAACATCATCAACTTTATAAATTCTCATATCATCACTAGATTCAAAGTCCCTCACATGATACTTATAGATAATGGAACCAACATCTTTTCTACAAAGTTGAATAATTTGTACAAGGAGTACAATATTGAGTCCAATCACTCATCCTATTATCATACATCATAAAACAGGAAAATAGAGGCCTTGAATAAGGCTTTGTAAGACATACCCTAGAAGATGGTGAATAATGACATGGAGACCAGGATGGACAAGGTCCTCTATGATTTATGGGCCTATTGTACAACCACACATACTACTACATAAGAAACTATATATTCATTAGTGTACAGAACCAAGGAAATGTTTCTCATAGAAATTTAGTTTCCCTCACTTTGAATATTCATTTTATGAAAACTCTCGGATTATGATCAATAAAAAAAGTTGATGGATGAGTTTGAGTGGCTTGATTAGAATAGGTTTTGTACATTACACAACCTCGAAGTGCATTGGAATCAGATCACCTAGGAATTAAATATAAAGGTCCACCTTCGTTCATTCCTTTAAGGAGAACTGATATTATTTCTTAGAACCCCATTCATTCTAGGAAAGAATCCTCCAAATCTGGAACCCAAATGTGAAGAGCCATATGTCATAAAAAAGGTCTATCACAATGGAGCCTAATCACTAGCCACAATTGATAGGGATCATGTCACAGGTCCACCAATGTAATGTTTATTAAGAAATACATTGCATATATTTCATCATGCATTAGTCAACTTGACCACACAATGTTAAACTATATGGAGTTCATCCTGACCAAACAATGTTAAACTATACGGAGATCATCCTAGAAGTAATACATTAGACTATAAATCTTCTCTCATACTAACCATATGACATCAAATTGTACAGAACATGTCCCAACAACAAGAGTTTAAATTGAACAACATTTCTCATCCTAAAAATATGATGTTAAACTACACAAATGTGTCATTACCACATGAAGATAAACTAAACAGAATATTCCCTCGTGACATGATTCTAAAATTCATAGAAATCCTCGTCTCACACTACTACAAAAACGGGCAATAATAGCGCTAAAATCGGGCTTTAACAGCGCTAGAAAAGCGCTGTAAAGCTCAGCGCTGATAAAGGGGGGGGGGGTCCTTTAACAGCGCTTTTGTAGCGCTGTTAAATCGCCTTTAACGGCGCTAAAAAAGCGTTGTTAAAGGACACCTTTTACATCGCTAAAAAGTTATGTTATATGTTTCCTTTAACAGCGCTTTTTTAGCGCTGTTAAATGTCGCCTTTAACAGTGCTAAAAAAGCGCTGTTAAATCCCTGCCTGCTGCTAATAAAAAACCTGCACCTGTATAGCCAGCCGAGCAGACCTGCACAAAAACCAGTATATCAACCACAGACCTGCACAAAAACCAGTATATCAACCACAAGCATGTCATCAACCGATCACAACCCAACCAAACAGTGTTCTTACCATGAGTTAGATACCGTCTACCCAAAAACAAAAACTACCTCATTACATAGTATCACAAAATATTCCTACACAACTCAGATGATAAATACTAGAACATTCCATTATGCATTGTTTCTCCTTGGATTGCCACTTGGTTTTGAAAAATCGTGCAGAGCCCGTGCTCCTTGAATCATTCTGCAATACATAAAAAGGATATCCCAACTCTCCCAACCATCACCCTTAGTAATTATTTATATTAATACAAAAAAGGTAACATATCATAAACTGGGGGACTGTAATGAGACATCGAGATTAACATTCTATATATAGGATCGATGTCTAGTAGGATTGGTTGAGTTGATACATGACTCTACCTGGACCTCAAAAATAGATATATGATCTCACTCCAGGACTTTCAGAGAGACTCCAACTATGTCTAGGACGTCCTGCTGAAGCGATCGTACTACCGTAAGTAGGAAAAGATACCAAAACCATCCTAGGAAGGATCATGGGAGCCAAACCTAATGAAATATGTCCTTGATATAGTGTTCAAAGAGATCAATCATGGTACATAAAATTATGTGTCATTTAAAGGGTCGCATGCCTTGTCCCTTTACCCTGGGTAACTCCAATGTTCAGCTGCCTGTGTGAATATACATGTCATATCAATAGGAAATTACATGGCATGTTAAAAAACATATACGTGTTACCCTTTGATCTTGTGTCCTCTTATGCACCCTTGCCCTATGTTAGTACATGACGTTGATCCCGTGTGATTCTTCCTGTGTATCTGTACAAGGGATAAACTGCGTAGCTAGCTCATTAAAGACGTGTAGGGGGATATATTCCATGTAGGAAAGCCATGTAATCCACCCCATGTTTGTTTATCTAAAAAATTCATGCCAAGTCTTGGGGTAGGGTCTACACTACATGTGAGGTGGATATCTCAGTTGTTGATTTTACTTAAAAATAAGTCCATTTTGAACAAAACAGAAGCACTTTGAGTGGTTTCGACCACACCGGGCCTCGGATTGAGTCGGGGTTGACTCATACACATCAAATTTGACCCATGTATCATTATCCTTATGTTTCAATAGAATCTGAATGCGTTTGGTCAGTTTCCCGTATGTCAGTTATTGATTTCTCACTTAAAATTAAGTCTATTTTTAACAAAAATAGAGGCACTTTCAGTCGTGTCGGCCACACCGGGCCTTGGATTGAGGAGGGGTTGACTTGTACATGTCACATTTGACCCATGTATCGTTGTTCTAAAGTTTCAACAGAATACGAATGCATTTGTTTGGTTTGTCATATGTTAGTTGTTGATTTCACTTAAAATTAAGTCCATTTTTAACAAAAACAGAGGCACTTTGAGTGGTGTCGGCCACACCGGGCCTCGGATTGAGGCGGGGTTGACTCGTAAATGTCAAATTTGACTCATGTATCGTTGTCCTTAAGTTTCAATAGAAACCGAATGTTTTTGGTCGGTTTGGTGTATGTATGTAAAATATTGTCCATTTTAAACTAAATACATACACTTGGAGTGATACCAGCCACACCGCGTCTTGGATTGAAGCAGGGTTGACTCGTACACGTCAAATATGACCCATGGATCATTTTACTAAAGTGTTAACACAATCCTAAGGCGTTTGGTTTGTTTCCCGTATGTCAGTTGTTGATTTCACTTAAAAATAAATCCATTTTGAACAAAATAGAGGCACTTTGAGTGGTGTCGGCCACACCGGGCCTCGGAATGAGTCAGGGTTGACTATTACACGTCAAATTTGACCCATGGATCATTGTCCTTAAGTTTCAACAGAATCCAAATGCGTTTGGTCGGTTTGCTGCATGTCAGTTGTTGATTTCACTTAAAAATAAGTCCATTTTGAACAAAAGAGAGGCACTGTGAGTGGTGTCGGCCACACCGGGCCTCGGATTGATGCGGTGTTGAATCATACACGTCACACATGAGTCATTGATTGTTGTGAAAAAGTATCAATGCAATCAGAATCCGTTAGATCGATTTGGCGTATGTACGTAAAATATTGTCCATTTTAAACTAAATACATACACTTGGAGTGATACCGGTCACACCGCGCCTCTAATTGAGGTAGGGTTGACTCTTACACGTCACATTTGACCCATGGATCGTTTTCCTTAAGTTTCAATAGAATCCCAATGCGTTTGGTCGGTTTTCCGTATGTTAGTTGTTGATTTCACTTAAAATTAAGTCCATTTTTAACAAAACAGTGACACTGTGAGTGGTGTCGGCCACACCGGGCCTCGGATTGATGCGGTGTTGAATCGTACACGTCACACATGAGTCATTGATCATTGTGAAAAAGTATCAATGAAATCATAATCCTTTAGATCGGTTTGGCGTATGTACATAAAATATTGTCCATTTTAAACTAAATACATACACTTGGAGTGATACCGGTCACACCGCGCCTCTGATTTAGGCAGGGTTGACTCGTACACGTCACATTTGACCCATGGATCATTGTCCTTAAGTTTCAATAGAATCCCAATGTGGTTGGTCGGTTTTCCGTATGTCAGTTGTTGATTTCAATTAAAATTAAGTCCATTTTTAACAAAACAGTGACACTATGAGTGGTGTCAGCCACACCGGGCCTCGGATTGATGCAGGGTTGACTGATACACATCACACATGAGTCATGGATCGTTGTGCAAAATTATCAACACAATCAGAAGCCGTTAGATTGGTTTGGCGTATGTACGTAAAATATTGTCCATTTTAAACAAAATACATACACTTGGAGTGATACCGGTCATACCGCGTCTCGGATTGAGGCGGGGTTGAGTCGTACACGTCACATATAACCCATGAATCGTTGTCCTAAAGTGTCAACACAATCCGAAGGCATTTGGTTGGTTTCCCGTATGTCAGTTGTTGATTTCTCACTTAAAAATAAGTCCATTTTGAACAAAACAGAGGCACTTGGAGTTGTGTCAGCCACAACAGGCCTCAGTTTGAGGCGGGGTTGACACGTACACGTCATATTTGAAGGTGATTATGCATACACGATAGTTGACTTTCTTAGAGAAGAGTTTCTGGAAGAGTATAAAAGACATGAAGCAATGAAGATCATTAGAGTGTTGGAGAAAATGTGGTTGCTACAAACAATGTGGAAATTGGCTTGTGCAAAGCGACCTAAGTTACAACTTGCAGGTATTGTACTCTATTTTTTCTGGAAGGTTTCAGTTTAAATGCATTTTGGAATGATCATTTCTATCCATTGTCTTTTAGGTTTTTTTGATAGCTGAGGGGAAAGGGTGGGGTCTTCAGACATTGGAGGATATGTCGAAGGGTGATTTTGTGTGTGAATATGTTGGAGAAATGTTAACTCCTGTAGTTCTGAAAAGAGTCACTATTTAAAAGAAAGTCACAAGTTTAGATACATCTCAAGATGGTCAGTTTAAAGACATTTTGAGGGACACTACTAAAGACATGCTCAGATATGCACGCATCCCCCACTTTTAGATCATTGTCTACTACAAAGATCTTCCAAACAAGATATGCATTAGAATGCTCTCGATACATAGAGAAATTCACTGGCCACCTTCGAGAATGATCTGAAGCACAAACCATGACAGCATTATGTTTTTCCTTGAAAATTCTCATGGCAAACTGGAATGGCAACTCACTCTTGTGATTTTGCGTCTCTACTTGTCTCTTCATGTGTGCAGCTACTGCCATTCCAGTTCGCCAAGAGAATTTTCAATGAAAAACATAATGCTGTCATTGTTTGGGCTTCAGATCATTCTCAAAGTTGGGAAGTGAATTTCTCTATGTATCATGAGCGTTCTAATGCATATCTTGGTTGAAATATCATTGTAGTAGACAACGATCTAAAAGTGGGGGATGTGTGCATATCTGAGCATGTCTTTAGTAGTGTCCCTCAAAATGTCTTTAAACTGACCATCTTGAGATGTAACTAAACTTGTGACTTTCTTTTAAATAGTGACTCTTTTCAGAACTGCGGGAGTTAACATTTCTCCAACATATTCACACACAAAATCACCCTTCGACATATCCTTCAATGTCTGCAGACCCCACCCTTTCCCCTAGGCTGTCAAAAAAACCTAAAAGACAATGGCTAGCAATGATAATTTCAAAATGCATTTAAACTGAAACCTTCCAGAAAAAAAATAGAGTACAATACCTGCAAGTTGTAACTTAGTTCGCTTTGCACAAGCCGATTTCTACATTGTTTGTAGCAACCACATTTTCTCCAACACTCTAATGATCTTCATTGCTTCATGTCTTTTATACTCTTCCAGAAAATCTTCTCTAAGAAGGTCAACTATCATGTATGCATACTCACCTTCAAATGTGACGTGTACGAGTCAACCTCACCTCAATCTGAGGCCTGTTGTGGCTGACACAACTCCAAGTGCCTCTGTTTTGTTCAAAATGGACTTATTTTTAAGTGAGAAATCAACAACTGACATACGGGAAACCGACCAAAAGCCTTCGGATTGTGTTGACACTTTAGGACAATGATTCATGGGTTATATTTGACGTGTACGACTCAACCCCGCCTCAATCCGAGACGCGGTGTGACTGCACCACTCCAAGTGCCTCTGTTTTGTTCAAAATGGACTTATTTTTAAGTGAGAAATCAACAACTGACATACGGGAAACCGACCAAATGCCTTCGGATTGTGTTGAAATTTTAGGACAACGATTCATGGGTCATATGTGATGTGTATGAGTCAACCCCGCCTCAATCTAAGACGCGGTGTGACCGGTATCACTCCAAGTGTATGTAATTTGTTTAAAAGGGACAATATTTTACGTACACACGCCAAACCGATCTAACGGCTTCTGATTGTGTTGATACTTTTGCACAACAATCCATGACTCATGTGTGACGTGTAAGAGTCAACCCCACATCAATCTGAGGCCCGATGTGGCCGACACCACTCACAGTGTCTATGTTTTTTTAAAAATGGACTTAATTTTAAGTGAAATCAAGAACTGACATACGACAAACCGACCAAATGCATTCAGATTCTGCTGAAACTTAAGGACAACCAAGATATGAATTAGAACGCTCATGATACATAGAGTAATTCACTGCCCACCTTCGAGAATGATCTGAATCCCAAACCATGACAACATTATGTTTTTCCTTGAAAATTCTCATAGCGAAGTGGAATGGCAATAGCTGCACACATGAAGAGACAAGTAGAGACGCAAAATCACAAGAGTGAGTTGCCATTCCAGTTCGCCAAGAGAATTTTCAAGGAAAAACATAATGCTGTCATGGTTTGTGCTTCAGATCATTCTCGAAGGTGGCCAGTGAATTGCTCTATGTATCATGAGCGTTCTAATGCATATCTTGTTTCGAAGATCATTGTAGTAGACAACGATCTGAAAGTGGGGAATGTGTGAATATCTGAGAATGTCTTTAGTAGTGTCCCTCAAAATGTCTTTAAACTGACCATCTCGAGATGTATCTAACTTGTGACTTTCTTTAAAATAGTGACTCTTTTCAGAACTGCGTGATATGAAGGTATTTTGGAGATTTTACTGGTTCATGCATGATATGAAGGTATTTTGGAGATTTTTATGGTTTTTTTGTCCAAAGGCCAAAGAAATGTGGTCCATCATTGTTGCATGTTACTGGTGCATTTCATCTGTTAAAATGGACAAATGACCCATTGGAGAAAGAATGTTTTATTTAATAATAATTACAATTTTTCTACAAACATTTACATACAATAATGTTTCATCTTTTTATCCCCATGAACCCCTCTCAAAAATTTCCGCCAATTATACGCGTCTGCAACTCTTGCAATAAAAGTCAGATCTTCATGCTATATCTGGACAATCTTGCATCAGGTATGCGGCCCACTCGTTTCTGAACATATCTACATCGTCTTGTGAATATGACGCTTTTCGTCATTCATAATAGTACTGAAAAATATATAAATAAAGAATTAATAAATAATTTAAATGAAATAGTACTTGTTTTCGAAAATACCTCTTTAGGGATGCTAATTTGTCCATTGAAAACGATCTCTTTCATGAATCTACAAACATAATAACCGCAATCTTTTTCGTTTGTTTGTTTTGGACACTGCAGAAACATTGATCATGAGGCGAGTAAGTAACTTGTGTTTCATATATGCTTGGATAGTGCAATTTTATTATATATACCCTGATATTTGTCCAGACATAGTACTTGCTCGGCTCCTTATGCTTAGCCCCTGTCCTCATACCATGATTTAGACGATATTGGTACACTGCCCTATCATAACAGAATCCTCAGTAAAAGATAATATATATTATATAAATTGATGTTTAGACCTAAAACGTAGGATGTAGTGTCTTACAGATTGAAAAACTGCATCACATGCGGTCGGTTTGTTTGATATCCGTGCTTTGAGTCCAGAAAATAAATCTTGGGAGTATCCAAATGTACCGAAATTAGCAGCCAATGTTGCCTAAATACACAAAAAGGAATAAGTAATGAAAGAAATGAAAATATAATTGATATGCTTTAATCGTAGAGTTTTACCCCTGCATGGTTGGTATGAGGAAGAGTCGGTCATCCGTTATCTTGCTGTCAAATGCTTTCAGCAAAGCAGTCGCTCTTTCCTTAATTTTTTATTCTGATAATTCTATTTCCTGTGTTGATGTGATATGAGGACTGACGAGTCTGAACTTTGGCTCATGAGGAAAACCATTCAACTTCTTTTCATATATACGTCTGCCAATAATATAAAATGTATTTAATCATAATTACACAATATATCATCTTTTGGAAAAGCGACGGGGTTGAAAACATACCTCATATACACATTTACACTTGTGACGCCGAGCCACTGATACTCAAGGATCTCATTTACATTTTCAGCAGCAACAAAATCTTGTATTTCCTCTCCATACATATTCTCTTCAAAAACAACTACATGGATACTACCATTTTTCAACTTCGTATCCACATGAGTCTTCAATTCAATTAAATGTGGATAGAGAATAGGCGGTGTAATTCGACTTTCAGTAGATCTTTTGGATTGGTTGGTCGATCCTTTCGATGCTCCTTTCACTGCATCCCCTTTCTTCGTCAACAATAAAATTCATTGGTTCATACCTTTTTTTTATAAAGGTTTGGCTTAAAAAACTGTAAATAAATACCTCTTTTTCGGCATGTAGTCTCACAAGTTGTGATGGCCATGCAATGAATGTCCCAAGAGCCTGTTCGACTATACAAATATCATCATCATCAAGTGGAACAGGTAGTTGTGTTGTTGGCTCATGAGCTACCGTAATTGTCACTTTCAGATGATCTTTTGGAAGTGCTCTATTGTGAAGCGTGTCCTCTGAGATGTTGAATACTGTAGCCCTCGCTACAAGGCGATATGTGGGTGTTGAAAGATATAAATCACAATCATTATCACCCTACAGAAGATCAGTATAGGAAGAAATCAGTGTTTGTATGATTCACCTTTTATCAGAACAATTAATAGAATATTGATTACCACAACTAACACAGCTCTTTCAGGGGAATGGCTTGCCTCAAAGATGGTGGGGTGTGGGGCAGGATCTTCAGGCGCTGGTTGTTCCTGAGTTGTCTCTTCTCTTGGCTTCTGACCCATTAAAGTTGCTAGCAACTCTCCCTGCCATTGAAACTGTTCTTCAAGAGTTTCTAGTCTATTTTTCATTGCTGTCATTTCTTCATTTTTTTGATCCTCTTGTTTTTTTTCTCATAATATACTCGGGGTGTCACCCCAAACCCCCCAACTCTGACGCGACCGTATTGTTCTGGTCGCTTCAAAGCTGTCGCTAATATATCTGCACCAGCTGCAAGAGTACCTGACTCCTATGACTGTCGGATATAAGAAAATAAGTAATTATTATTATTTAATAGCAATTTAAAAACAAAACATTTTATCGTGTCATACTTACACATATTTCCCACACTTTTTGTGTGTTTTCATCAACCAAATTCCCTTCCTTATCCACACGTGCCGCCTTCCATAGCACATGACGAGGGATGGATGTGTGTTTGGTTTCAGAGGCATCAATCTACATATAAATAAAGAAAGACTTTTATAAAGTTGTTTCTTGACACATAACAATATCACTGTAAATTTAAAATACGCACCATTTTCTTTTCTAGTGAGGCGTACCCCATCCTTGCTTTACGATAGGGGTACGTCGGTTTTGATGCGAATTCCTTGTTTTCAGTACTGAGTTGCTGTTTCATAAATGAAATATTGACAATCAAAGTGATGAATACATGTATATCCTCAAACAACATATTATCAATCACAATGTACCTGAATCTTTTGATCCCCACGATGACCAACAAATGAATCCCATGATTCTTGGGATATCAAGTGATTGTAGAAAATGGGTGGTTGCAGGTTTATTTTACCCTGGGAATCTTTCAGATGATATTTTGTAAGAAGAGTGTGAAAACCTCGATGACACCTTCCCGCAAGACTTAGTATATAAGTCTTGTGTGAATCATCTACTATAAATGAACTTTGCAATGGATTGTGAAGAATAAGACATTGTTTCATTATTTTATTTGCTAGTAAATTAATGAAATGAAATCAAAATGTTACCGTAATTTCTTCCCACATCATAGCCTTTAGGACGGACTAAACATGGTTCCATGAAGCTATGTCAATCGGCACGCGTTGCCGAGTGACAATTCCAACGTAACTGATAAACATTGCCTTGTTGGGGTTAACGTGTTGGCCCCGTGCATTCCACCCAACATCGAATTTGATTCCTTTGCTCTTTCCCTTAAAAACATTAGCCAACACTGTTAAACTACGACACACCTGTTTTTTCTGTGATGTCGCTCCTTTATCCCCAACCATTTCGTCTATATCAGCATCATCAATGTTTTCATCTAAAATCCTAGCATCAGCATGTTCAGATGGTTGTTGGACCTCAACAATAGGAGGACCAATAGCAGCAGCAGTACCAACAACAATATGTTGAGATTGAGAGGCTTGAGAGTCTTGAGAGGCTTGTTCAGCAGTAGCAGTAGCAGAAGCAGCAGCAGCAGAAGCAGAAGCAGCAGCAGCAGCAGCTTGAGAGGCTTGTTCAGCCTCGAGGTTAGGAGCACCAGAACGTGCAGAAGTCATTAACTGCAAAAAAAGGTTTAACACTTAAGTTGGATTACATAAATGCAATAATGATAAGATAATAACATGAGATATCAATATTTATATTACAAACAAAATATAACCTGTTTATTGAACTCTTTTTTTTCAAAGGCTGAATGGATTTGACACCTTTATCGATAATCCAAATCCCTTCATTTTGGTCTCCTCTAACATACAAAATGTCGTCTTCATTGGGACCGCTGCGAAATGATTGCGACGTCCCACTGAAAGGATCATCCTCAATTGAATTTTCATCGGACCCTTCAGTAGTTTTGGACGATAACAGAACAATCGAGCACTTTCGGTTTGCGGGGTCTGGAACATAAAATACTTGTACCGCTTGTGATGCCATTATAAATTGTTCTTCTTTGTACCCTTCTTTACTGAAATCAACTTTCACAAATCCCAATTCATCTATTTTAACACCATTGTTGTTATCAACCCAGTTTCATTGAAAATCGGCAATTGGAATGTCGTATAATCCAACTCCCATATTCTTTTGATAATGCCAAAGTATGACATATTCGTGAAAATTGGATTTCTATCCTTACTACCAGAAACATGCATCTCTTCAGCCACAAGTGTTACTCCACTATTTTGCATGGTACTATCTTCATCATGTTTATCTGTATAGAATGTATAACCATTAATTACATAACCATTGTAAGATAATACATACACGCTTGGTCCGGCAGCTCGCCATCGAAGTTGTTCTGAAATTGAATTCGGATTTTCATCTAACTCCTTAAAAATATGGTCTCGAAACCATCCTATAAACTGGTGATTATGTGTATTTGCTATCCATTTTTCAGCCCTTGATGGATTAAACTGCCTCAAAATTTCTTTGTGGGTTTCAATATATGGAGCAACCTCCCAACTATTATGCAAAACATAAAGGTGGGCCTGCTCCTGATCAGTAATATTGATTGTCAGAACATCTCTTCCAGAAATTACCTCACCCTCAATGCGTCCAGTGTGACGAGATTTCGGCAGACCAATGCTTTCCACATCATATAGGTATTCAGTACAGAATTCAATGGCTTCCTCAACAATATATCACTCCACAATACAACCCTCTGGCCGACTTCGATTTTTGACATACCCTTTCAAAATCTTCATATACCGTTCAATGGGGTACATCCATCTATAGTGCACAGGACCACAAAGTCGAACCTCTCTCACCAAATGAACCATCAAATGAACCATCATATCAAAGAATGTTGGCGGGAAGAACATTTCTAATTCACATAATATGATGACAATTTATTTTTCCATAGCTGGCAATTTTGCCGGGTCTAAAACATTGCTGCATATAGCTTTGAAGAAGAAACAAAGTTTGCTTAATGTATGAAGAACATTCTTGGTCAAAATGCAACGTAAAGCTATAGGAATTAAATCTTGCATCAAAACATGGCATTCATGTGATTTCAAACCTTTTAACTTCAAATCATTTATTGAAACAATGTTTTTGATATTTGATGAATATCCCTCTGGAACCTTTACATCATTGAAGAAGTTTCAAAACTGATATCTCTCATCCCTAGAAAGAGTGTACGCAGCTGGAGGAAGAAACGTTTGATTTTCACCCTTCACGGGAGCCAACTCTTCTCTTATTCCCATATCAACCATGTCCAACCTTGCCTTAATTCCATCCTTTGTTTTTCCAGGAGCATTTAGCAACGTTCCTATAACACTGTCACATACATTTTTTTCCACATGCATCACATCAAGAAAATGTCTGACGTACAGACATTTCCAGTATGGTAATTCAAAAAAAATTGATCTCTTTTTCCAACTGATTTTTGTAAGGTTTTTCGAAAATGGTTTACCAAAAACAGTGTTCACGTCTTTTACTTTCTCAAACAGCTGATCACCTGTTAGTGGAGACAGTGTTTTGCATTGTTCTGAACTTCCATTGAATGATGTCGTCCAAGATTGGTACTTATGTCGACGGGGTAGAAATCTACGATCTCCTAGAAACACAAATTTGGATGAATGTTTCAATGTAATTGATTCTGTATATTCTTCGCACACAGGAAACCCTTGACTTACTTTAATGCTATAGCCTGAAAAATTTCCATAAGCAGGGAAATCATTTATCGTCCCATACAACAACACTCTCAACGTGAAGTATTCTTTTTCATAAGCATCATACAACATAACACCTGAATCCCACAGTAACTTCAAATCATCGATCAAAGGAGCCAAATATACATCAATATTGTTACCTGGTTGTTTTGGTCCTGATATAAGCAAAGATAACATAATGAATTTCCATTTCATGCATAACCAGGGTGGCAAGTTATAATTTACCAACATAACAGGACAAGTACTATGAGTGCTGGTTTGAAAACCAAAAGGATTCACTCCATCAGTAGATAACGCAAGACGCAGGTTTCTCGACTCATTTCCAAATTCAGGATACTCATGATCAATTCTCTTCCATTGAGGAGAGTCGGCCGGGTGACGTAATTTTCCATCTTTATTTCTTTTATTTGCATGCCACGAAAATTGTCTTGCAGTTTCTTCACTTCCATATAGATGCCTAAACCTTGGAATGATTGGAAATTACCATACAACTTTCGTAGGACTGCGTTCATCTTTCTTGTATCGAGAAGCACCACACTTTGGGCATTCTGTTAGTGATTTGTTCTCCTTGAGAAACAATATACAGTCTTTCGGGCAGGCATGTATTCTTTCAGAAATCATACCCATCGAGTGTAGCATTTGTTTAGCTTCATATGTCCGTCTTGGGAGCTCATTATCTTCTGGAAGCATGTCATTCAAAAGAGTAAGTAGTTCCGTGAAACTGACATCACTCCATCCGTTGCCTGCTTTCAATTTATACAACTTCAGTACAGCTGACAATGCAGTATATTTAGTGCAACCAGCATACAATGGCGTCTTTGCACAACTCTTTAACTTCTCAAACAATTTTGGGCAATCACGGAGTTCATGTTCAACTATCCTTGTCATTTCCTCAATACGATCTTCATCATCATTGACATCTGTAATCACATCCTCTATACGGTCTTCTTCATTATCCATATTTGTAATCATATCTGATGATCCATAAAATGCAGTTTTATTCCAGCCAATACCTACATTCGCTTTTTCCCCGTGTTTATTCCAACATTTATAACTCCTATCTATTCCATGACATATCAAATGTTCTTCCAACTCCTCTGGAGTAATTAGTCTAGAATAACAACAACGTAAACACGGACAAAGGAGTTGAGAAGGATCCTTTGCATGATACTGTGCAAACTTGATGAACTCTTTCACTCCGTTCTCATACTCTATTGTCAAACGATTAGCATCCATCCAATCTTTATTCATCGCCATTAATTCTGAATAAACAAAATGGAACATCATGTCCATTAATTACAAATGAACAATAACGAATGTCGTGTCCATTAATTACATGTAAACCATGAGGAGCATATTGTTCATTAATTTTGAATAAGAAATATGGAACGTCATGTCCATTAATTCCAAATAAATAATAAGGAATTTCATGTCCATTAATTCTGAATAAGAAATATAGAACGCCATGACCATTAATTCCAAATAAACAATATAGAATGTTAATTCCATTAATTTCGAATAAGCAATATGGAAGTTCATGTCTATTAATTCCAAATAATCAATATGAAACATCATATTCATTAAAGAAGGTAATAATGATGTAATCACATCCATATCATATTATGATCAAGTCTAAGGAATAGAACCCATGCATTTTATCAATAAATTTGATAAATTTAAGTCTTATAACTGATAATTAGTAAGATGGGGTCCAAGGTATATAATCAATAGCACTACATTGTTTAAAAATGGTTAAGGAACATGGCCTTACCATTCAACTTTTATTTAATTCATTTATAAGTGATCAAGTAGTCCATGGGTATGTCCATTACACATAAATATCATTAATTCCCTTTAATAAACCCATGGGCATGGGATATATCAACACATGTCAAAGGTGGTTCAATTTCAAGCCAAAGATCAATAGGGGTCATGGGCCTATAAGAAACACACCCTAAGGGGGTGATTCGAGTAAGGTATACAACCTCCAAAGAATAAGTTTGGTGCACAATGACTAACCAATTTAAGACATGATAATCTACTAAATTAATTTTACATTTTATAGTCAACATGCAGAAGGTTCACCACACATCACAATAGCACATCATATAATCTAGGGGTGTCTATGGGTCGGGTCGGGACGGGTTGGAGGTGTTTCAAGGCCCGACCCGAACAAAAAAGTTCGGGTTGGGTCGGGTCGGGTCACAAGCTTCCGGAGCAACAAACCTGACCCAACCCGACCCAGTGGGGTCGGGTTACCCGTCGCATGCCCGAAGGACCCAACCCAACCCAACCCATCGAGGGTCGGGTCAATTTGGGCCGAGTTATATGTGTAAACCCGACCCAACCCGACCCAAACCAATCCAACCCATCCCAACCCAACAGACCCGAACCATCCACTCAAACCCAACCCCCCTAGACCCAACCCGATGGACCCCCTGCACTGCACCAGCCTGCTGCACAAAAAAACCAGCCCCCCTGCACAAAAATTTCAGCCCGCTCCCCCTACACCCTCTGCCCCCTCCCCCAGGCACACCAGCCCCCCCCCCCCTCCTGTACCATGTACAACACAACACCCCTCTCCCCCTTCCCCCTCCCCCCTCCTACACCCCTGCACAAAAAAACCAGACCCCCCCCCCCCCCCCGCACAAAAAATTTAGCCCCCCTGCACAAAAATTTCAGCCCCCTGCACCCTCTGTCCTCCTCCCTCAGGCACACCAGCCTCCCCCCTCCTGTACCCCGTACAACAAAACAACCCTCTCCCCCTGCACTCCCTGCCCCCTCCCCCTACACTCCCTGCCCCCTCCCTTGCCCCCTCCTGCACCCCCGCACAACACCCCTCCACCCATGTATGGAACACTTGCACCCCTACACCAGCCTGCAGCAGCCTTGCACCCCCGCACCCTCCCCCCTGCACACACACACCAGCCTCCCCCTCCCCCTGCAAACCAACCAGCCTGCCCCCCTCTCCCCCGTGCCTGCACACCAGACCCCCCCCCCCCCCCACACCCCTGCACCACCAGCCTCCTTGCACCCCTGCGCCTGCCAGCCAACCTCCCCCCCTGCACACACACTCCCCCCTGCAAACTAGCCTGCCCCCTAAAAACCAGCCAGCCCCCCCCCCCCACCAGCACGCCAGACCCACCCCCCTCCAGCAGCACCACCAACCGGCCTCCCTCCCCCCTCATGCCCCCTACCCACTCCCTCTTGCAAACCATCTTGTCCCCTCTCCCCCTGCCTGCACACACTAAACCAACCCAGCCTATCTCTCCCCCCCTGCATGCACACACCAAACCCAGCCTCCCCCCTACACACGCCAACCCCCTCTCCCCCCTGCCTGCACACACCAAACCTACCCATCCCGTACCCCTGCACACACCAGCCCCCCCTCACACCCCCTGCAAACCAGCCCCCCCTAATGTGACTCACTATCAACACCAGTAACAGAACCAATTGAAGTTAAAGTGGAGTAAATTCATGATGCAGTAGAAATAAACATTACTAACATAAGGAAAATCAAATCAAAAAAACACACAGCAGTAGCAGATTTGAAGAACGAATAAGAGAAAACATATGCAAAAAATAAATCATCACCAGGAGTAGAGTGAATAACATTGATTCAGTCTGAAAAGAGGGAGGAGGGGAAGCAGAGGTGACAAATAAATGACATCCACATAAAAACCTACACTGAAAAACAATATTTAGGGCATCCACATACCTTGGGTGAAGAAATCGGAAGTCCAAAGAGGTGAGGGAGCCTTCTGCGCTTCCTGGAAGACGCGACCGCCGGAGTAGGGGTGCATGGGAGGAGCTGCCAACCATTGAAGAGGAGGAGTAGGGTTCGGAAGGGAGGAAGATCCGCGGAAGAGGGTCGAGAAGAAGGAGAAGGAGTACGGCGGAGGTCCGGCAAAGGGAAGATCGGGGGGAGGAAGCCGTCGCAAGGGTAGAGTCCCGCGAGAGCTTAGGGAACGATAAAAAAGAGGAGACTGTCGGCCTCCTTTTAATAAAATCGGAGACAGGTTTTAACAGCGCTAGAAATGTGCTGATAAAGCCCCCTTTTATCAGCGCTTAAATTTTAGCGCTGATAAAGGGTGGCTTTATCAGTTCTTTTCTAGCGGTGTTAAAGGTCACCATTAACAGCGCTAGAAAAGCGCTGATAAAGCCCCCCTTTATCAGCGCTTAAATTTTAGCGCTGGTAAAGGGTGGCTTTATCAGCGCTTTTCTAGCGCTGTTAATGGTGACCTTTAACAACGCTAGAAAAGCACTGATAAAGCCACCCTTTATCAGTGCTAAAATTTAAGCGCTGATAAAGGGGGGCTTTATCAGCGCTTTTCTAGCGCTGTTAAAACCTTTCCTTTATCAGCGCTAGAAAAGCGCTGATAAATCATCCCTTTATCAGCGCTTTTAAATAGTGCTGATAAAGATTATCCTTTATCAGCGCTTTTTGATTAGCGCTGATAAAGGTAGCGCTTTGCTTGCCCGTTTTTGTAGTAGTGTCACTGACTATTCACCACACACGAGCTTGATCTATTTGAAATAATGATAAAATACTTCTGTCCCTACGTGAGAGTCAGATCCACATAGGGAATATCTTCATCCATGAACTATATATGGATTGATTTCTGCTATTGTAAGATACATAGTGATTCTTGAACCTCTATTCCTGGGACCAACCACAATATTACTTTCCTTCCACATTGAGTGACCCATGTATTTACCACAAAACATTAAACTTCATAGCTAATGTACTCACCGCATGACACCAAATATTCTAGTTTCTAAGAACTATGGGTGGCTTGACTCCTATCATCACTGGACAAGTAGTTATAACAAAAAATCTTTTATTGTTCCCATATACAACATTCCACTTCTTTCATGTTGAGTCACCCACTTCCTTACCACATGATGTTAAACTACACAATGGATGTCCTTATCATATGACACTAAACTGTACGGGTTTCTAGAACTATATACGACATGAT
Organism: Viscum album; assembly: GCA_963277665.1. Taxonomy (NCBI): domain Eukaryota; kingdom Viridiplantae; phylum Streptophyta; class Magnoliopsida; order Santalales; family Viscaceae; genus Viscum; species Viscum album. The sequence goes on along the minus strand of OY728128.1, from coordinate 702,491,759 downwards.
TCTCATTATAATGAGATATATAGGGACGTCTAGATCCTATATCCCAGGCCATCAACCACATGATACAAAATTACCTTATCTGTTCCCTAGATATTTATATGGTGAAATAACCCTTACCATTCATTGTTTATCATATCGAGCATGGTTCACATGGGATTAGGAATTCTGATAAGGGATTCCCCAAGTAATTGAGACATATCATCTCATGATAAGGTTATTAGAGGCCTAAATAACAGACAGTAAAATGCACACCATGAGTTCTCTCTATATGAAATTAAACTACATGGTTAATTTCTTTTCAATGATACAAAACCACACATTACTGTGGACCTTGCCTGAGAGGAAAACTACCCTTGGTGTTGGTCTCCCACCACACCTCCATTCAAAATAATAGGTGGCTTGGGTCTTATTGTTGTAGGATATGTAGTGATTCATAAATCTCAAATCCTAGGCCCAACCTCAATAAATAAACATAAAAATTCACCCTAACTATGTATGGGTCAGACTTTCGTAGGAATATTTTATTCAAGACCTACACATGGATTTATTCCTAAGACCACATGATATGTAGTGATGCCCACATCTCATGTAACATGTCCAACCACAATATTCCCTTTCCTTGGTGGGAAGACTATGTCCTTCCTTTATGACATTAAAATGTGTGGAATCTCAAAAACTACATGGTCTTGATTCGTTTCATCATAGGATACATATTAACACCCATTCCATAAATCATAGGCCCAGTTACAAAAATCAATAAGAAAAGTTACCCCTATGTGTATGTGTTAGACCTATGTATAGAATCTCCCACTCAAGAACTGTGTGTGGATTGATTCATATCCTCACAAGATTTGTAAGGATGCTTAGATCTATGATTCTTGGGTATAATCATGATAAAAAAAATTCCCCTCATCCCCGGGTAATTGTCATGCATGCACAAGGAACTTCCATTAAAGAACTATGTATGGATTGATTCCTGACATAACATGATACATAGAGATACACGGATCTCCAATACTGGGCCTAGATAAAATAACCTATGAATAAAATAAACCCAAAATAAATAATTTCCAAGTTATAATATCTCATTTTTCTTACATATGAGTCAGGTATGAGTATAGATTACTAGATCTCACAATACGTCTTGTACATTTCTTCACATCGTTTCCCATATCCTTACTACATGATATTAAACTATAGGTAGAAAAATGAATCCTAACTGTATGAAATTAAAATGCAAGGAATAAATATTTATCACATGATTTTAAACAACGAGACAAATATATACTTACCTCATGATGATAAACTTCAAGGTAGACATCATTACCGCATGACGTTAATATATAAGGATAAAAATACGTCCTTAACACATGATGTTAAACTACAAAGAAGATGTCCTAGCCACATGAAATTAAATCAGAATGATAAATACATCCCCACTACATGATGTTAAAATGTTTAAGCCATCAGCCATTATCATACCTAATCAATGGACCAAAACATCTTGACCCTGATCAATCGAAGTATGGGGTTCTTCTACAATCTTCTATGCTCCCCATCCCATGAATCACACTTCATGTCTTGAGAACCTCAAGTTACTGAAAACCTTTTATGTCCCTTGTAAAGGAAAATATATCTCTCTATATGAGCATTTTTTTCAATTCATAAGTGATCATACCCAACAACCAGAGATATCATGGGTTTTAAAGGAGGGATTTCTAATCCTTGTGAGCCTGACATCACCATGGAAGAACTCAGAACCTATCGGTGTTTTGGTCCATCCCTAGCATTGTTTTCCCATATCAATACTGATGGATTGATAAACTCAAGACATTATTTATATTATTTTCATCTCCCACTCAGAAATATATTGGAATACTCTTGACGTTGGGTATCTAAATTTAGATATTGGGTAACATGATCTACATATTAGGTCCATGTGAATCATGACCTTAAGCTTCATTCAATTTGGTCAATGTTGTATGACCATAAACTATAGCCTCATATGATCTAGATCACAAGACCCTGAACTTATAGTGAAAGAGTCACAAAAATTATTAGGTTGAAAACCTGTAAAGGGAGGCATGGGAATAATTCAAGTCTCCACTCACTAAACTCTTCATCTCCATATTTTAGGAAAAATTTAAGATTTTAATAAATGTGGAAAAAAAATATTATAGGGTATACATTACAACCCTAGTAAAATTAAATCCAGTTTCACTAGACCCCCTGGTCCAAGAAAAAGTTAGAGTAACGATTTGTTTCATATCCTCACTATGATAATGTGTTCACTAAATGGTGGCACAACTTTTATGGTGCTATAACCCTTCTTGAATATTAAATTTTTGAAAAATCACATATCATAATTGTATCTCCTTGGGTCATCGTGACCTTCCAAATCCATTGGAATGGAAAAAAGATCTCTATATTTCACCATTCTATAAATGCATAAGGTCTTAGACCTACCATCCAGATAAATCTTGGACCTTTATAAAGAGATTACTTATTATTGTGAGCATGAAATTACTATGGAAGATCCAATCATATATGATTGTTTTGGTCCATTCTTAATATGATTGTCCCATACCATTTTCATGTCTTGAGCACTTTAGAACATGATTTAAAATTATCTGAACAAAACCATTCAATCATATTTGACATCCTCAATATTACAACAAAGTCTTTTTTACCCTTTCTCAATGTAGGAATATAACACTCCATTCCAAAACCTTTTAATGATCCATACCTCATGGAATGAAACAATAGGACGTAGGGAATAAGCTTCAAATTGTTGGAAATAAATTTATCAATAGTTACAAATACCTTCTTGTATAGATTTTCCTCCATACCCAACTTCATAATATGTAGTCATTCATCTTAAAGAATATTTTATGGACCTTGGAAAAGGGAGGGAAACCTCTGTTTTTCCATGATATCAATTCCTATAGTCTTTGACATACCAACTAGAGGAGTCCCCTCCTTACAATAAAGGAACCCAAATCCTTGTAAGTCCTGATAACACTATGGTAGAACTCAAAACCCTAGGGTGTTATGGCTCATTCATGGAACAATTTCCCTATACCATATTAACTAAATCACATTTTTGGGTTATAACTTACATCACCCACATTCCAACTATCATGGTAGACTCGAATTCCCAAGTATTTCACCCTGAGTTGATATTACACCCATAAATCTTCCATAGCCATTAAAAAATAGTGGATACACCTATATTGGAAAATTATACAGACACATAATGGCTTTGAACTACCAAAGATAATAATCTCGTTCTTCTAGTAAAGGAGCTATAATCCTTATTATCCTCGACAACACCACAATAGAACTCGACATCCTAGAGTGATTTGGGTCATCCCTGAAATTTATGTCCCGTATTCTATATTCATTAATTATGTCCTAGCAGTAAGACTTTAAACTGAACAGCATATCTACATCATTACAACAAGATGTTAAAATTATTGGAAGGCATCCTTACCACATGAAATTATACTGCATAGATAACAATACTTCTCAAATGGAATATTACCAGTGATAAAAGGTCTTGGATAAAAGATCCTAAACTACTCCAATATAAGGTCCAAACTAAAAGGTCCTAACCTACCAATGATAAAAGTTCTAAGCTAAAATACCCTAAACTATATCACAACAACGATCTAGTCTGAATGAATGGAAAAAGTCACAAAACCTATCACGTTGAAAATCCATGGAGGGGAAGAATATATAAACGTGGATATTCCCTAAGGCTTTCTCCCATCAGGTCTCTCAATGTCACTTTTAATGACCAAAACACACAATGTTAAGTAGCATCTATGCTTACTATGATTTCATCCTAGGAAACCATCACCTCCTAAGATTCCTTCTTTTAATTCTTGTGATAACTATGATGAGATGTGGAATTCATCTGCATAAAAGAAAGACTTATACGTTACAAAAGTGTAATTCCTCTACAAAGGAATGCATAATTATGGTAGCCTCTCGCACATCGCTTGAATCAATAGGTAATTCATTATTGTATATAATACTTGCAATTCAAATTGATCAGGAAGATCTTGTGGACCCCATAAACTACCTAACATCAAGAAGCCACTCAAACCTTGACCTAGTCAAAAGATCCACATAAAAGTCAAGTTATCATGCGACTAAACATAAAGATCCTGAAAAACCCGTAAATATGAACATACAACCATATAAACAAGGATCAAGTAATTAATGACTATAAATTCAAGGATAGTTAAAATAAATTTCTAGGGAAAGTAAAATCCTAGGATCAATTCCCATGAAAAGGTCTTGCCAATAGTTCTTATGGTAGGTTCTTGATGGAGGTCTTGTGAAAGGTTCATGTTATAGAGGCAGATCGAAAGATATATGAGAGTTCTGTATCTAGTGAATGAGATTCCATCCATTCAACTATTTATAGGGCATTACTATGAAATATAAAAGGTCTTATAGAGGACCAAACATCTCCCAAAACACTGATTGGTGATAGCCCCAAAGAATCAGGTGGACATTTACTTTCTCCAGAACAGATCCCCTGTCCCCATGGACGTCACTCATGTGTTGGGGGGGATTTTATTACCTATAAATGAAATAATAATATCCACAATGGAATAAATAATTTGAACATGGGTATTATGTTCTCCAAAGAACAAAGGAAGAAGAAGGTGGAAAAAAACAAGAAGATCAAGTTAACTGCAATAGGAAAAGCAATCACCTGACCTTAGGAAGGTCCTGAGAACATTTCATGAATAGTTTATAACATTTTAAATATAATTATAAGACCCTTTAAAAAATATTCCTTATTCTTTTTAAGGTTTCCAAGACACTCTTTGATCATGCAATGGCTTCCAAATGAGCTCCGCCAAAGTCACATGAATTTTTAGGCAGTAAGCACCTGAAAACCATCCAAAAAATCCGTGTAAAATAAGGAGAATAATATACAAAAGGAGGGAGCCTTTTATACCTTTAAATATTAATGGGATGCTCCCATGTGATTCTAAATACACCATAGAATCCTTAGAGACATGTCTTTATAATCGTAAAAGATCCCGCTACCATGTTACCCTCATCATGTGAATGGATTCAAAATGTCTACATGATCCTGTGATTCCCTCTATCTCTAAAGAAAAACAAAAGGTTTTTCCATGATAATTCTTATGCATCACCGCATGACCGTTTATTGGTCACGTGACACATCACTAAAGGGGAGAGTGATTTTCCTCGACAAAACTCATAAAAACTCACGAGATCCCCAAAAAATAAAAATAAAAATTGAAATTATAAGAGTGTCTTGTGAGGGGGAAATATGAAGATTTTATGTGAACATAGTTATAATCCCTAGGTGATGAATATTAATAAAGAGAAAACCCCTCAGAAAGCTAGAACAATCCCTCAAGACCCCTTTTCATGAAATTTTGATCTCACAAAGGCCCCATAACAATCCACATATTTCTCAGGGAAGGACCAAGACAAAGAATCTTAGATCACGTGAAAGTCTTTCCACATGCATTCTGATATCACGAAGGACCCTAGAATTATTGAGATGACCTTTAAAATACTATTGGAATGTACACATGATTAGGAAATTCCCCTTTTATTGGACAAAAACCAATAGATGGAGCATTGATGGGATGGTCTTGTGGTCACTAAAAATAATGTGACACCCACAGTTGGGTCATGCAAAGCATCTAACACCAATTACATCCACCCACTCTAGTCTAAATATGCGAGGTATGATCCACACAAGGCAGAACAAAATAGGGGTAGAGAGGCCTATAAAACCCTCCCACTCAATACCAAAAAACCACTAGCCACTACGCTCTAGTGTATCAAGGCATCCAAATAGACTTATTAGTGGAGACAATATCATGACCATAATGTTTTTCTCTAGGTAAAATCAGAGGAACAACTTGTGGGTCACAAATAATGCATAGGAACTTCTTGTGATCATTGGGGATCGGGTGAAAGAATTATGGAATGTTAATAGGGTTATGATAATGACGTTCCACAGTTCTGATGGATCATGTAAAACCTAAAAAAGATAACAATGAAGACATATAAGGCATATATGCTATAAAATATGTCATAAAGACAAAAATATGAGAGTCTTATGCAAATAACACATACACTGATCCTCGTGTACTTCAAATGACTCATCTAAATCACGATAAAACATTAGTAAATGTATCCCAAGTCATGTGAAATCACCTTGACATACCATTTGGATAATGTGAGGTCCTTTAGAAATGGTGAGAAAGTCATATGTCACCCTCCAAGCATGCCACCTATGTCTCGTGAAGCTCTTAGAGCTAGCCATCTAGATATTCTGATGTTTGTAGACATGTCTCTAAAATTATACAGTGACACTAGTGTATTTTAGCTAGGTCCTACGAAACCCTTCAGGATTACCATAAAAATATCGTAGAACCCTCCAAGCATGTCTTCCAAGTTTCCTGATGACACCAAGACATGTTATCAAGGTTTTTTTATGACCCCATGACATGTCAACTAGGTGTCACGACAACACCAAGCAAGTGAAAAGGGTCATACAAAACTCAATGAACCTCTCATCCCTGATCAGGAGATTGTCTACATACATCCTTTACCAGGTCTTCTGATAACCTCTATAAATTTCAAACAAGATCAGGTTATTTTCATCATAAATATCTAGTAATACTTATAAATTATAGGAAAAAATAGAGGCAATTCATCCCTAATCATATGATGGATTTCAGACATTCCATTCAAAATTTTCAACATCCTCCCGAAGAGTCAACTGGATCTGGTGATTACCTTTAAGAACGTTTTCTAGAAATCCAAGACACATCCATATATTACAAGGGAAAAATCCATGTATCCTCAATATTGTTAATTAAGAAATTAGTCCATGTCCAACACACATCTCGGGACATGATATCCTTTTCCACCGTGCATAAAAGGGAAACCTCAGTGAGTAAGCCCCAATAAGTGGAATTGTATGACAACCTATATGTAAGTTCAAACTCAATGTGTAATCCCTGATTAATGGAATGATATAAACACCTCCTTATAAGTAAAACCTTATTGTGTGGGGTCTGATTAGTGGCATGATATGACATCCTTCATACTAGGACAACCTTAGTGTGCAATCCATGATCATTTGAACTATGGGAAATTTGATTCCTTTAATAACCAGGATATTTTGGACACATTTATAAGGATCGATCTCAAATGTGAATCCACTTCTATGTAAGTACCCCCATGTCTCTGATATTACAACAATCAGGGCCTAATCTCTCCCATGTGCTAATCATTCTTCCACATCTATCAGCAAACAAAGAAGTCAAATGAACTATAATAACTATAACTACTCTAATAAATATGATATATATTATGAATTACTAATTATTGATATACTTATTGAACATATAAAGTGATATCCCAACACATAAGTCTTGTATCCATACATAGTGAGACAGATTAATTGACATTCCTTATTTCTCACAATGAGAATGGATCACTGATCGAGTTGTCATGACACATCAAATTGATTAATTTTTTAAGGTTTATTTATAGTCTAGGGAAGAACCTAAGTCATCTCTCAATGAATGTTGATAGGTTTTGAGTTTGTATTTTTAATAGGAAAAACAAAAGTGGGGGTGATTTTGTAAATAATTGTAAGAAACTAACTTAACATAAGGAGTTGAAAAGTTGAAAGGAAAAGTGGATTTTAAAAAATATGGGATAAATAAGTGATAATTTCTAAGATACTACATCACTTGAAGAGTTACTTGTTCTCAATTGGTTATTAGATTTTGTTTGGTTGAGGATTGACCAAGATCTTGGTTCCCCTTTTTCCTCTTAAAATAATGCACAAGGAACCACCCCTTGACACGACCATCATGTTGTCAAGGTTTGGACCTCAAGAATAGAGTGAGGTCTACCAAATCATACTTAAATATCATGTATGTGTGAGATAAAGAGGATACATGTGTTTTCCAATTGGAACAACTCATGATTCCCACTTGAATCTCAACCCAATCAGTATTGAAATGAGAAATGTTTCACTTAATTAAACGAAATAATTGAATTCAGAGAAGAAGAATATAAATATTAAACATAAGTGAGATAATTAAAACAAAAATTAACCCAAACCAATAGAATATAAGGTTCTGAAACTCCATCTTCAAGTGTGTAGCTCCCTCGCAATGATCACCCCTATTTAGCTCACCATTGAGAGGAGGAGAATGCTCAGGTGGAACTCCTTCATAATTGCTGATCCCATATGATGATAGGGGCCTCCAGAAATTCATGGTTGAGTAGAGGAATACTTTGGGTCTCAAAAATACTAGATCTTTTCCTCCTGGTTGAAGTTGAAAATGGGGATCCCAAGGTGCTATTTTATAGGAAAATGGGAAGGTGGTTTTGAGCACACAGATTTGATAGAACCACTTGTCACATGGGATTCGACCTCCAGAAATCCTTATCTCACTTTGTATAAAATAAAAAAGTTGTATCCAAACCTCTTGGATGTCTCCACCAAACGTTTGTCATAATGTGGACAACTAGAGCCCGAGATATGGACAGATCACAACACACCACTTTTGACTTCGTTCAGATTCGGTGTGTTGGAAAGATCAGATCGGTTGGGACACCGGGTGGAAAAATTTAGTCTTTGTTTCCTTGAGATGAAATGTCTCTGAATGAATTTTGTACCAGGCCAAAAAATATCAGCCTATTTGGATGCGCGGTTCAGGACGAGTGCACGGATGAGTCCACTAGTGTCCATGGATCTTGCGCAGTTTGGCCCATTTTTCCTGGACATCATCATTGATCCTGCAAATCAACTCATCCTACAGTGGAATTATAAAAACAAGTAACATTGAACTCTTTAACAATTATAAACAAAAAATAAATGATTCAGACATGGAATTTAATTTTTTATTATTTTTATAATTTTCAATATAAAACAAGTTTAGCACAGTGGTGTAAGGGTGAAAATAAAACAGTGAATCATGGTGTGATCACACCCCCACACGTAAACATTTTCACTCCTAGGAAAAGTCACAATTCAAAAAATTATGCATGTAGATATTTCCAACCTCATAATGATTTTACATTCAATGAAAATTTAATTTTTGATAGAAATGTAATCGAAGAAAAAATCACACTGAGTAGTTATTCTCAATGATAATTGAAAAGACAGATCAAAAATTGTATCCAAAAGAAATTCCAAGATATGCATGATAACAATCAAGGAAAATAATTAAACAGTTAATAATTTCACTAATTATCCAAATGTGTGTGTGAAAATAACTTCATTCTGTTATTTCCACTTTTTATCGAGTAAATATAAGTTATTTTAATAATTGTATACATACAAGATCCTTTCCACCGAACTTTTCCCACATCCTTTGAAATCAAATTTCAAGGCCCACTCACTTACGCATTCCCAGAAGTCAATCCATAAGATCACGTCCTTGATATCCCCATATGTTTTACATTTGTGCACTACCCTCATTTATTAATTTTTCAAAAGTTTCACTTGGAAAAAATCTCACATTCTTCTTCGAAACCATGTTTGATCTCTTCACATCACTAATTGTAATAGTTATAATAAGATCAAAGGTCAAGGAAGGGTGGATTTTGACCTGCCAAATATACAAACCTTTTTTTTGTTTTTGTTTTTATTTTTTTGATGGCGTACAACAGTCAGATAATATGTACACACTCATAGGTCAATTTGGTACAATAATGAAATAGATCAGATAAGGAACGAACGAATGGAAAAATGATTTTGGAAAGTAGAGAACAATTAACCGAAATTATATTTACCTTCCATTAAGTAATAAATTTTTACACATCATGGTTGGTTGAAAAAATGTGTGGAGAGATTAAGTGATACAATTTTCCTTTAAACTATTCACAAAAGGGTACCATTATTCTCAAAGGCTTCAAAATGATACAACAATTTATATCATCGACAAAGATCTAAATTTCAAAAGAAGTTCACAGCATAGTATTGAATTCTTGCTGAAATGCACATTTCACCAGATGTTTTTGAATGTTAAAACAACATGAAATACAAACATTCCACATTAATTTTCAATAATGTCCATTATTAAATGGGAACCATTTTCCATGATAAAGTGGGAATAAAAAAAATATTGTTTTGGCACAAAGGTGAGTGGGAGAGAAAGGGGGAAAGTAACAATACTATTCAGCAAGCTAAAAATAGAAAAAGAAGAAAGATGATGAAAATTCATAACTAACCCAAGAATATACCCAACCTCCCATACCTAGAGTGTGTAGTGTCCTCACTATAAAAATATAATTCAAGAAGGAAGGATAAAACCTTGTGGGTGTCATTCATAGACTGCTTCTTGGACTTGGAGTTCCTCCATCAGGGACACCAGAAGGGTTTCATGGAATTGCTTTAGTCTCTTTCCATTAACTGTGATGGTTTGCTTGGTTTATTCATTTTGAAACTAGATGAAACTTCAACCATGAATTATAGAGGAGGAAATTCATCCCAATGTGGAATTGACTATGAAGGATGAGATGATCGTGGGCATCCATGGTTCTCTCCTTGTAAATCCTAGAGTTCTCATATGAATCTCTTCTCATTTACTCCATCTCCTGAATTTGCTGCTTCCTTTGAGCACCTACACCAGAAATATTAAAGTTGCATTGTTTGATGGCCCAGTAGGCCCAGTGCTCAATCTCAACAGGTAGGTGACCACTCTTTCCAAACACAAGTCGATAGGATGACATTCCAATGGGAGTTTTGAAAGTAGTACCATATTCCCATAATGAATCATCAAGTCGAAGACTCCAATATTTTCTATTGGGTTGAACCATTTTCTCAATAATCTGTTTTACCTCTCTATTTGACACCTCGGATTAACCACTGGTCTGTGGGTGATATGAAATAGACACTCAATGCCTAACCCCATACCGACACAAAAGGGATTTCATTGTTCGGTTACAGAAATGAGAACCCTCGTCACTGATGATGAACCTAGGTAAACCAAACCTACAGAAAATTTGGGTTCTCAAAAATTCAAAAACCACCATAGAATCATCATCCCTTATAGCTTGTGCCTATAATCATTTAGAATCATAATACACTACCAAAACAATGTACATGTTACCAAATGAATTGGATAATGACCCCATAAATTCAATGCCCCAAACATCAAAGATGTCAAGGAAGAGGAAGGGTTTTTGTGGAATCTAATTTATTTTAGAGACATTCCCCATTCATTGATACTGAGGAAAAGATTTACATAACTCATGGGAATCTCAAAACAATGTGGTCAAAAAGAGACCAAAATCAAGGACCTTATGAGCTATCTTTTGGGGACCAAAGTGGACCCCATAATCAAGAGTGTGGAAGAACCTAAGGATGGACTGAAACTCGCTATCAGGAACACTAAGCAAGCGGAATTGATCACTATGGGTGTGCCAAAGGTAGGGGTAATCCCAAATGTACTAATGAGACTCATGTTTTAGACGGTCGGCCTGGTTTTTGTTGAAATCAGTAGGAATGAACGATGCTACCAAATAATTTATAATTTCAGTATACCATGGAATAACATCTTGTACCCAATACTATTGATCATTAGGAAACATTTCATTTATAGGAATATAGGGAGATGATCCAATGTCCGAATATGGGTGGATCTTGTTGATATGGTCAGCCACCACAATTTCTACTCCTTTTTATCTCAAATTTCTATATTTAATTCTTGAAGGAGGAGAATCCAGTGAATGGGGCGTGGTTTGGCTTCCGGTTTCTTAAGGAGATACTAGAGGGCTGCATTGTAAGAGAATACAATGAATTTGGACCCTAAAAGATAAGACCTAAATTTATCCTAGGAAAAAACTATGGCAAGGAATTCTTTTTCAGATGTGGTGCAGTTTTCTTGGGTAGGGTCCAAAGTACATGAGGCATAGGCAATGACATGTGGAGCTCGATCAACCCTTTGTGAAAAGACATCCCCAACTGCACAGTTAGAGGCATTACACGTGAACTCCAATGGTAAATCCCATCTAGGTGGTTGGATTACCGGGGGTGATGTGAGACTCCATTTTAACATATTAAAAGACTCATCATATTCTTTATCAAAAACAAATTTTTTTCTTTTTGGATTAACCGGGAGAGTGGGAGTGAAATCTTGATAAAGTCATGAATCAAATGACGGTAAAATTCAGCATGACCTAGGAAATACCACACATCCTGTACATTTTTGGGGAATGTTAAGGAAGAAATGACATCCAATTTTGATTTATCTACTTGGATACCATCCCCAGAAATGAAATACCCCAAAACTATACCTTTTCACAGCAAGAAATGGCATTTCTCATAATTTAATACAAGATTCTTTTCAATACAGAGATGTAGGAATAAACCAAGACTACTCAAACATTCATCAAAAGGGGATCCATAAATAGTGAAATCATCCATGAAAACTTTCTTGAAATTCTCCAGGTAATCTGAAAAAATACCAACCATGCACCACTAGAAATTACTCAGAGCATTTCACAGAACAAATGGAAACCATCCATATGAAAAACGTGCCGAAGGGGAAATTGAAGGTTTTCTTTTCCGGATCATCATGGGAAATATGGATCTGAAAGTATCTAGAATACCCATTAAGGAAACTGTAGTAGGACTTACCTGCTAGCATCTCTAGAATTTGGTTAATGAATGGAAAAGGGAAATGAACCTTCTTAGTGTGTTGGTTTAGTCTGTGAAAGTCTATGCAGACATGACAACTATTCTACACATGAGTTGGAACCAATTCATCGTTTTCATTTTTTATTACTATAAGGCCAGTTTTTTAGGAACTACTTGAATGGGACTGACCCATTGGCTATCAAAGATGGGTTAAATGATTCTAGAATCTAATAATATTGTCACCTCCTTTTTCACAACTTCTAGGAGGTTTGAGTTCAGTTGATTTTGTGACTTCCTCACTAGTTTACCCTCATCGTTTAATAAAATATGATGTGTACAAATTGATAGGATAATACTAGGAATGTTAGCATGTGTCCATCCGAAAGCTTTTTTATACTCCCTAAAAAGTTCAAGCAGTAAAAATTCTTGCTCAGGAGGGAGTGAACTAACAATGATGACAGGAAGGTTGTTTCAATTCTCATGATATGAATATTTTAAATCTTGAGGCAGTTTTTTTAATTCCAATTCAGGGGGATTTTGGATTGATGGGAGTTTGTGTGAAATTGAGAGGTCACTGATATTATATAACTACTCAATGATATCATCCTTAGATGAGGAATGAGATTTTACAAGCTTAGCAATATCATCAATGGTCATTAGATCCTCAGTACTCAAGAAATCATCAATCAATGAATATGCATGACACTTTTCTAGACCACTACAACAATCAATGCATGAATCATATCCTAGAATTTATATCAATGAAGAAAACTCAGAAAGGGGATCAGGGGAATGAAATGATGTTTTCTTCAAGGGAAGGGAGTACATCTAAAGAATTAATAGAGAAAGAGGAATGTTCTTCTTAGGGGTGATTAATGGCATCTAAGATATTAAAGTGGAAAATGTCACCACCAAACTCCAAAAATATTGTACCATTTTGGAAATTAATTATGGTTATGGTGGTTTTGAAGAAGGGCCTCCACAATACAATCTGGGCATGTCCATTCATCATATCAACCTCCACTTTAAGCAAATAAAAGTCACCAAGAAAAATTAAATTTTGAACCCTCACAAGAACATCCTCTAACACACCTGGGGGGTGTGTGGTACTCTAGTTAGCAAGTTTAACAATAATTCCAGTGGGATTTAGTTCCCCGACCTGCAATTTTGAGTAAATGGAGTGAGGGATCACATTTATAGAAGCACCTAAATCAATAATATCATTAGAAAAATAATACTCCCATATGGTGCACAGAATTGAGAATATTCCAGGATCATTTCACTTGGTGGGTAGTGATGGCTCTATCAATGCTTAAACTTTCCTCCCCAAGATCACCTTCTCATCACATTGAAGTCGGCTTCGGTGTGTACACATGTCCTTTAGAAACTTGGCATATTTTGGAATTTGTTTTAAAACATCAATCAATGGAATGTTTACCTGCACTTTTTTGAAATTATCCAAAATTTATTTATCGAGTACAATTTCATTTTGTTTTCTTAGTTGGGTGTCCCTTTACAGAAATGGAAGAGGTATTATTGGGCTAGGTGACTCATTAATAGACACAATATTTCTTTTAGAGGGGTGTCTCTCAGGAAAAGGTTCTACCTCATTTGGAGAATTTCCAGTAATTGGGATGGTGGGTTCATTATGAGGTGATGACTCTAGTGGAGGGGTAATTTGGCATTTTAGTTTTTTTCTACTCTGAAGGGTGATGGAACTGACATTTCCTTTATCTCTAGGGTTAAATAATGGTTGAGAAGGCAGTTTACCCAACCCTTGGCTCTGGATTTCCCCCACTGAGTTGGAAAGTTGTTCAAATTGGGTATTTTAGTCTTGTATGGAAGCTTTGATGGTTTGTTGAAATTAGATATTGTCGGTAGCCATTTGTGTCAACATGTCTTTTAATCTAGGATCGGGATTTAGAGGGGTTAATTGGAAAGAACTTTGTTTTGGTTTAGGATATGTAGGTGGTGGGGGTTTACAACTCTACCCCAGTTGCTTCCATGGTCTTTGAGGTTGGTTTGAATACCCCACTTTCATATTGTATTGGTTTTATTTCTACCCAGGATTGGATGGATAATATGGTTCTTGCCTAAAGGGTTGTTTAGATGGGAATCCTAAAAAGATTGTCTCACAAATCTCAGAAGTTTATCTTAGTTGGGGGAATTGATCAGAGTCGTGAAATCTAGAAGAACATATACCACATTGAAGGATATGAGGAGATAGGGATTTTCCTTGGGAAAGAGAAAGTTGTTGAAGAAGGGTACTTACCTCTTCGAACTTTGTGTCTACCTTCCTCTCGAATTCTGTACTTTCCACCTCATGGAAACCTAAAATGGGTACATTAGACCTTGAACTGAATTGTTGAGTGTTCTGTTCCATGTTCTCAATTATGGTCCTTGTAGTGATTGAGGTTTTATCAACTAGTGCACCACCTACAACTACATCAACCATATTTCGCTCAATTGGAATTAAAACTTCATAAAAATACTTAATTAAATATTGATAACTTATTTGGTGGTGTGGAAAACTTGAAAAAAACCTTTTAATGAATTCACAATATTCATGTAATGCTTCCCCTTCATATTTCCTCATAATACATATTTCTTTCCCTATAGTTACAGTTCGAGAGGCTGGGAAATATTTTTCAAGAAAAAGGTTTTTCATGTCTGCCCAGCCTCTAATTGGTGAATTAACATATTAAAGCAATTATTTTGTAGTGTCTTCCAATAAAAATGGGAAGTCTTTGAGCTTTACATGTTCTTCATCCACATTTACAGGTTTTAATGTAGAAAACACGATATGAAATTATTTAAGATGCTTGTGTGGATCTTCTCCATCAAGACCATGGAATCTTGGTAATAAATGAATTAAACCAGATTTAAGTTCAAAATTTAGTGCTTCTCCTTGAATTTTAATATAAGTAGGTTGGATATCAACATCTGGTGAGGTTAACTCTTTTAGTGTTCTATTGTTTTCATCCATTTTTAACACATTAATTTCATGTTCTAATTTGGTTCTAGAAAAAGAAGAAGGATCAAGGTGAGTGTTGATGTTTTGTGCATCCTCCTTCAAGGGTTTCTCTTATGTATCTCAGGGTCGCTGATGTAGGATCCTCTCTGGTTCAGTTTTGAAAGGTTGTAAGTCTCCCAGAGTAGAATGTGGCATACATAGAACATAAACAATAAATAAATTATAACACAAAAATAAATGTAATGGTAGATAATAAAACAAATAAATATTCACAAAAATTAAAAAAAAACATATAAAAAACAAGCACTAAAACCAAAGCACTCCCATAAAATGACGCGAAAATTTGATTGTGCCATCCTGAAACATAAAATTGATTATGTTTTTAAGGTTTATTTATAGTCTTGGGAAGACCCTAGTCATCTCTCAAGGAATGTTGATAGGTTTTGAGTGTGTATTTTTAATAAGAAGTACAAAATAGGGGGGGGGGGTGATTTTGTAAACAATTTTTAGAATGTAACATAACATAAAGAGTTGTAAAGTTGAATGACAAAGTGGATTTTGAAAATTATGAGATAAATAATTGATCATTGCTAAGTTACTACATCACTTGAAGAGTTCCTTGTTATAAATTTGTTTTTAGGTTTTGTTGTAATCCTTTCGTTGAGGGATGAACAAGATCTTGTTTCCCCTATTTCCTCTTAATATAATGTTCAAAGAACCACCCCTTGACACAACAATCGTGTTGTCATGGTTTGGACCCTAAGAATAGAGTGAGGCTACCAAATAATACTGAAATATCTTGTATGTGTGAGAGAAAGAGGATGCTTGTGTTGTCCAATCAGAACAAGTCAAGATTCCCACTTGAATCTCGACCCAATCCGTATTAAAATGAGAAATGTTTCACATAATTAAACACAATAAATTCATGCAGAGAAGAATCATATAAATACTAAACATAAGTGAAATAATTCAAACACGAATTACACCAAACCAATAGAATATAAGGTGCAAGAACTCCCTCGCAATGATCACCCACCGTTTACCTCGCCATCGAGAGGAGGAGAAGGCTCAAGTGGAAGTCCTTCATAATTGTTGAACCCCCTATGATGATAGGGGCCTCCAAAAATTCTTGGATTAGGAGAGGACAACTTTGGGTCTCCAAAATACTAGATATTTTCTTCCTGGTCTAACTTTGAAATGGGGAGCCCAAGGTTCCATTTTATAGGAAAATGGGAAGGTGGTTTTGAGCACACAGATTTCATAAAACTAATTTTCACATGGGTTTCGACCTGTAGACAACCTTATCTCACTTTGGAGAAAATAAAAAAGTTGTATCCACACCTCTTGGATGTCTCCACCTAATGTTTGGAACTATTTGGACAACTATAGCTTGAGATATGGATAGATCCCAGAACACCACTTTTGATTTCCTATAGATTCGGTGTTCTAGAAAGAATAGGTCAGTTTGGATACCATATAGACAAATGAGTCTTGGGTTCCTTCAGATAAAATGTATCCCAATGAATTCTGGATCAACCCACAAAATATCATCCCATTTAGATTAATTTTTCTGGAGAAGTTCGTGGATGAGTCCACTGGTGGGCATGGATCTTGCGCTGTTTGGCCAATTTTTCTTAGACATCATCATTGTCCTCCAAATCACCTCCTCCTGCAATGGAATCATCAAAAAAAAGTAACATTTAACTTTTTAATAGTGATAAAAACAAAATAAATGATTCAAACATGGAATGAGATTTTTTAATATAAAACTACTTTAGCACAATGGTGTAAGGGTGAAAATTAAACAGTGAATTGTGGTGCGATCAATCACCTGATCTTATGGAGTTACAATTTCCATTTAATTCATATCATGAATCTCCACTAGTCAGGGAAACCTCTATATACAATCCCAGATTAGTTTCATGACATAACCACTCTCATATAAAGGCATCGACCTTGGGGTAATTCCCAATGGAGTTATCAAACTACGATTAATCTGATTCGTTCTATAACCAAGATACATAGGAAACCTCCTCAAGGATTAAGCTCAAGTACATGACACTTAAGGTCCCTCACATATGTATTTTATACATAATGTTAAACTGCATGGGTTTCAATAACAATGTGGGTTTTTATTCAGGTTAGAAATATGATATGTAGGACACATCATAATGGATCAATCCCATCCTTGATATATTAATATCCTCCTTGGATGACAACAAACTCTTGAGTGGTTAGTTGTATGGTCAAAACATATAATTAGCTACCCATCAAGGTGAAATGGATGAAGAACCTCATATACATACAAACAGGCTGACAAAAATATTCCCCTTTTCAAATAAAATTATATATCCTATGATCATTTTGTTATGGTAATTAGTTCCTTATTGGTATTAAGAAGTGATTCATGAAAATATCATAATTCTATAAGTGAGTCTCATAGTAACCAAAAATTCCCTCCAAAATGGTCTGATTATCCCAACCTCCCATCCTCTTTACCAATGTGAGTTCCTAAGTTCCACTGGGTTTGAAACCCCAATTGACCGACTACCTTTAGAAAGAAGGTTTATACCATGTTATGGATGTGGGAAACCTTGAGGGTTTCTATTAAAGGTAAAAATTAATGGATAACCCTACATGAATTATTGTGAAAAACATTGTACCCCCAACAATCAATCTTCAGGAAAAACTAAATGCCCAGTTTTGTCTTTCTCGATGAGACAAAAATAGTGAACTTCATGTGAAATCATCTCACTATGACATATCCTTCACAAGAAAAAAAGGATAGACTTCCCAGTTCTTTTTAGACTATTTTTGGTCAACATATGGGTGATCACCGTCAACATGTATATTATTTTAGTGAAATAATCCTGAACTAGCCTGAATACCTTGGTACACTGATACCTGAGTAGACTCTGACGTGGACCAAAGGGTATTCCAGATCCCCATTAGTTGTCGATAAGAACCTAGCATAATAAAAGATCAAAGAAGGAACAATTTATTCTAAAAAAAGAAGATAAATAATAAAAGTCCATATAATAAACATTCAAAATGGTTAAAGTACCATAAATAAACTCATAAAATAGTACCCAAATGATACATCAACAAAAGACACCATGTATTCAATGATAAAACTCAAATATAAACCCATGTATCCAGTGGTTCACATATCCATTGGTCACCTCCATCACTCTTGGTTCCAATGATCAAGAACATCCAATACCTCTATGTGAAATATTTCCCTTACTCGGAATTGGAATAAGAAAATATAAAAATTCCCAAAGAAAAAGGTAGTGTGTGATCTATAATGTCATGTATGGTCTCACTAATTATTCTATAATAAATTTCATAAAAATGAAACCAAATATTCATTTAATTAAGATAAAACAAAAAATGTCATCATTTTTATTTTTATTTTTAACAAAAAATTATTTCAATTGAAAGAGATAAAAGATATATGAAAATAGTAATAATTGAATATTTTATATAAAACATCTATATAAATAGTTTGCATTAATAAAAAAAGGTACTATAAATCAATGTCATGTAATTATCAAATTAGGTATATCAACGAAACATGTGTCAAACCCTATGGTACACTAGTTTTTGGTAATATGATCCCTTAACTTCTCAATCTGTGGTCTTGACATAATGTGTGGACACATCCTATAACTCAGGTCATCGGGACTCAACTCCCCCTCGGGGAAACAATCATGCCGCATTATGTTTATGTACGTTTTTTCATTATAAATTTATTTCTATGGGTTATATATCAGAGTGATTGTCATAATTACCCCAACTCACATGTGTTTTAGTCAATCAATCAATCATGTATTTGAAAACCAATCATTTAAAATCAGTTCAAAATGCAATTTTACACTTTTAGTTTTCAACGTGCCTTTCTAATTTTAAAACTGAATCATATATTTTCATCCATTTATACCCTTTTCAAATAATATTTCAATTTAATTCATATCAAATCATTTAATAAAATTAATTTTACAAGTAAATCCATCAATTTTCTCAAATCCCCCCAATAATTTCAAATTCCATTGAAATTAGGGATTTTCAGAATATTCATGCCTTTTTAAAAACAATCGATCAATATTCTAAAATCTGGAATTTTAAATCACATAAAAATGTATTTAAATTAAATTAATAAATTTAATATTTAAATTGTAGGTAATAATCATATGGAACAACCTACCTTTTATTAGAGACCAAATCAACCCCCGTAATCAGAAAACACTAATGAATAATAAAGGCGAGGGAGACAAACAAGGAAAATTGGATTTTAAACATCATTATAAATATAAAATTAAATCAACAACATGATATCATTTCATTTCAAGATAGGGGTATCAAATCGAATGATAAAACAAAAGTGAGAGAACTAATAGGGGATCAAATGTCCAAACGAGATGCCTAGAAGGGAAGAAATTGCTCACTACACATATGAGGAAACCTTTGGTTATCGAGAGGAGTGTATATAGATTTACTAAATAAATTATGTGAGAATAAAAATTAAAACCACATATCATAATTAAAATACATTATAAATAAAGGTTATATGGATAAAATGCATCAATTAGAACATACGCTAAAAAAGGCATCAACCTTGGTTTCAAAATTCTGATCAATGAATTTATGGAATAAGTTTATTTCATATAGCATAAATAATTCCATGTAATTATTAATTTTCATGGTTTGTGGACATCATAAAATTTACATCATAAATAGAGGATTTATGGAATACATTATTTCAGTTGCCAATGCCCAAAAATAGAAACAAACAGAAACACCCAAGAAACCTCTAACTCACCCTGGAAACAAAAATGGAATCCTCTAAAACCCTTAACACATTTAAAAATTGAATCCATTAATTTAAAAAAACATACATCCCTGAACTGTAGGTCATTTTTCTCGATAAAATCTTTCTATTTATGAAAATATCAATACACTCCAAAACAAAAAGGGGAACAAAATAAGACATAATAAGTGTCTAAAATAATGTAACAAGATGATATAAAATGACAAAGAAAATGATATCAAGAATAATTAAAATGTAGATATGGAAATCTATTTCAAAAAATAAAAGTATGGAAAGAATATGAATTAATCACAGGGAGAAGTATGTGAATCTAACCCTAAATATGAGGTTGGTAAAAAATATGATGAAATCATGTATTTTTTTTCTAGAAAGGTGAAAATAAGCATAGATAAATATAAAGTAAAGTCACCATTGAAGTTATTTGGATGTGGATTCATTGGAAAATTTACTGTAAATTGTCTATGATTAAGGGAATATGAACATATTTATGAATAATATATAAAATCAATGAGATCTCTAAATAATAACTTATAAAAATTATGTCTTATTCATAGGTAAAGTATAAGAAGTTATCTAAATACAAAAAGTAAATTTTTTTTCTTAGTGTTAGGAAGATGATGATAGTGAAGTGGAAAATGAAAAATCTACTGATTATATTACTTAATAATTTCTTATTGATAAAGTTAATGATGATAAGTTCACCAATGATGAATGCAGTATCTTTGAATATAAATAAGAGGAGACTCAGATGAATTTTATGATTTAAATATAATTGAGATAATGTATCCCAAAGATTATTGAACTTTAAAGAGTGAAAAAGAAGTTCATGCAAGGGGATATGACATCAACAAGAAAAGAATATATTCTTGAAGAAAAATACAATTTTCTAAAAGATATTTATGATATAATTAAGTTAGTTATTGTAGGTAAAATCCTAAATATCAAGATTTAATAATTGATAAATGTGAAGGAGAAATAATTTGATCTTGTTTAATATAAAACATGTTGAAGCTGAGTGAGGAACAGAAAGCTTCAAAAACTAAGTTTCAGAAGTTAGTTAAAGTTCTAAGAAGTGAAAACCTTAAGAAGGTCTCCAAAAATCATCCTTATAAGTTAACAATAAGGTTGAACATATTTATAAGAAAATTAATGTTATTAAGGCCATATATGTAACATAAATAAGGAGAGTTGAAAATCTATAAATTTCAAAGGTATCAAAATCTTTATAAAAACAATACAACTATATAATATCTTAAGGATTAGAATAAAACTATGTTGAAGAAGATGTAAGTGGGATACCAAAACTTTGATGAACAATAAGGTGCTATGTTGGATGGTATGAAAGATGATGGAAATCATATATCCAACTCTAGAAAAAAGTTAAGCTATAGAAGAATGTATGTTTTCTATGGATACTCTCAATATTTTTGAGGCTTTATGAATTCAACAATAACGTGGTGGCTTAATTAGGAACATTTAAATAAATCTAGGAGAAATTGGAAGCAGAGTGTTAGGGGGAGTCCTTCCACTCAAAGAAGTAATCCTAAAAAAATTCGGTTTAAAACTGAGAATAGATTCAATCCTCTTGAAAGTATTTGTGAAAGGTGTGATTATCATAAAAATAAATCTAAATGATGTATTATTATGATACTAACGCAATAAAGTTTATATAAAAAATCTAAAAAGCCTTATGTGATGGAATAAAAATGTAAGGGAAACTAATCTAAAATCTACAAAAGGTGAATGAAGTTGGATATTGGATAGTGTATGTTCTTCACATATGATTAGTGATTCTATGTTATTGCATATTGTGAAAGATTATAAATAAGTTATAATGTATTTTAGAAAATTGAGTCCCTTAGAATAAACGGTATTGGATTTGATGTCATTTTAAAATAAAAGTTACTATCCAAGGAATCCTTATTTGTTGATGGTATGAAACATAACTTGTTAATTATTTAACTAATGTGTAATGAAGGAATGAAATTAATATTAATAATAGATGGTTTTTTGTTAAATATATTGATGTTGGTAAAGTTGTAACTAGATGAAAATTAACCAATGGAAACTTTTTTCATGTTATAGATTTATAGGATTATTATATCTAATCATGTTGGAAGAAAATTAAAAATTGAATAAGTGGGTGGGAAATGTGTGTTAGAGGAATATGATCTTCCTAATAGAGAGAGAACATATTCAAGATATTACTTATTAGGAAAATAAAGGATATTTATGTTCTTACATATTCTATAAATTGAAGATTAAAAATTTAGTACAAAAGAAAGTTGGGATATATTAAAATTTTCCCTTAGAGCAGATATATTTTGGCATATACATGCCCATGAGAGATTAATTGAAAATTCAAGATAAGTACTTCACTTCCTTTATTGATGAATTTAAACATATTATATGTATTATTCTTTTGAAACATAAATAAGTGGCACTCAAAATATTTATGAGTTTTAGGATAAGTTTAGAAAAAGAATATGAATATTATATTAAGAATATTCATACAAATAATGGAGCCTAATGTATAAATGGGATGTTTAAATACTATCTTTAAAATAAGGGTATTTTTCATGAATTTAATACACCATACAAAATACAATAGAATTATGTTTCTAAAATATTAAATTGAAGTTTGGTTGAGATGGAATAAACTATGTTGATTGAATATATTACTTCTCTATAATTTTATAGGAAATATATTGGAAGGGTTATTCACATATAAAAACACTATTTCTATAGAAAAAACTCTAATATTAATATTTATGAGATTTATTAGGATGAAAAAATAAGTTTGGAATACCTAAATGTGTTTTTAAGTCCCTATGTTTTAAATTTAATGGTGGAAATATTAGGACTTTTGATTAAAGAGTTATTGAAGTGATTATTCTGGGATACACTCATAACGGTAGAGGATACATGTGCTATAATAAATATATGAAATATTGTCAACTCTAAAGATATAAAAGTTTTGTAACATTATGATAGAATGTTTTAACAATTATTTGTTTATATAAAATATATTAAAGATAAATTTGTTATTTTTGAACAAAATAATGTATTTTCTAATAGAAGTGAAGATGTATAAGATACTCAAAATGAATATTTTGAATCAACTATTTCAAGTGATGAGGGAAAATCTTATTCATCACATACTAGGCTAATAAAACTGGTGGAAGTCCACAACATCATTAGAGATCAAGTGAAACAATTTCAAAATAGAATAAAATTGAGTTCTGTTTTACATAATTCCATGTATTCATAGGTTTATCCAAGAGATGTTAAAGTGTATTTAGATAATATAAATTAGACTGATTTTTTAGGAATAGTGGAATAAAATTGGGTATAATGAGACCTATAAACTTATACACAAACTATAAAATAATAATGTTACTGGAAGAAAATGGTTTATCCAAAAATAGGTTGAATGAAGAAGGAAAAATTATAACAAACAAGGAATGAATAGTTTGTAATTTCTATTCATAGTCTTAATGTATTTATTTTTATGAGACCTTTTCCTAATTAGAAATACATGAAACCATAATAATATTTCATTCTATTTATACACAATCAAGATTCAAGATTTTACAGATGGTTGTTATGAAATATTTTCTTAATATAGAGATATATGAAGAAGTTTATATGAAACTACTATGCAATTACATTCATGGTGAAGATGAATGTTATGTGTGAATGTTGAATAAGGATCTTTATGGGTTTAATCAATCTCAGAGAGTTTGGATTTATAAACATGATTCTTTCTTAATTAAGTTGAATTTCATGAAAGGAATAATTGATAATAACATATTTATAAAATAAAATGTGGATGTTTACCTCATTATGATTATTTATATTGATTATATCATATTTATAAATAATTATGACGAAATGTGTGAAACTTTTTTAGAGGAGATAAAGAAGTTATTAAAGATATCCATTCTAGGAGAAATAATATACTTTCTTGGATTATAAATCTATAAAAAGAAGAAGTATATATTTTTATCTCAAGAGAGGTTTTCTAAGGAAATTATAAATAATTGTAGAATGAAATATTCAAATCCTATTTCCTCACCCATTTTAGTGGGAAAAAAGTTTGAAGAAGATGGAAAAGAGAGGAGGGTTATCCAAAAGAGCTTAGAAATATTATTGGAATCCAGTTATATATGACAACTTCAAGTCCAAATAAAGTGTATATTGATACTATTTGAGCTAGGTATAAAAGTCATCAAAAGTAATATCATCTTATTGATGAAAAAATAATTCAATGATATATTAAATGAACAATTTATTTCAGAATAATGTTTGAAAACATAGAAAAGATCAATCTATTTGGTTATATACATGCTGACTGGGCATGTTGTTTTGATGAAAAAAGATCTATGTGTGGAGGAGTTTTATTCTTTAGAGAAATATGTGGGAAATTAGCATAGAATGAAAGAAAATTTAATAACCATCGTCATGGTTTAAGCTAAGTATGTAGATTCCACTCAAGAAACATCACTTTTATTGTGTCTGATGAATAACTGGAAGACATATTAGTTGATTTGAAGTTTTCCATTATTTTGGGTTGTGATAATAATACTACTATAAATATTGCTAAGATTCTAGTAAAACATTCTCATTCTAATAACATCAATAATAATATCACTTCATCAAAGACAATATAGATACAAATTATAACAACCCAAGATTTTCATATTTAAATATTACCTCCTAATGGGTGAACATTCTATATCATTTTACAAAAACATGTATGGGGACTATAAATGTCTAGTGCCTTTAGAGACAATACACCCAATCATCTAATTTATTGAAATATATTTAATATCACCTATAAAGATCATCCCACATAGTATTGTTATTTTACATACCATACATACAACCTTTAGTGAGAACCTGGGGAAAGAAGCATAATAAAGGGTGAGATCAAACACTAAGTAAGGTTAAATATGGTAGATATCAACATAAAATGAGTATAAAAGTATGATAAGATATGAATAAAATGTTAAAACCATACACTTAATATCATAGAACATAAAATTATGTCATATAATTAATAATACTAGTTCATAAGTCATGAATCATAAAGGAATCAAAGAACATGATACCTGAGAATGTTACATTGGAATAATACATAGATTTTATGGCATACACTGAATCATAGAATATCATTTCCTTGGTATTAAAGGCTCATTAACAAGGATATCATAGTGTAATGGGTTCACTCCCTATACCATCGTAGGAGTTACGGTTCACTCCCAAGAATATCAAAGTGGAAAAAGTCCCTTACTGAACTGGGTTCACTCATCATTCCAATTCTATTTATGTCACGAGATATCAATCTCTTCCCATTACATTGAAGAGAGATATAAGTCCCACCCCTAATATAAGGAAAATAACATATAAATGTTCTATAATATCATAAATCATTCATCATATCATAAACCATGAAAATAAATGGTATTCAAAACACATTTATCATATCAGACCTCATGAAGAGAAATGGGCTTCATAACACATTTACCATATCAGAATCCACGAAAAGAAATCATTTTAATAAACATTTCATAATAGCATAACCCAAAGTAAGGAAATAAGAATCATAAATATATTATCATTATAAACTTAAAAAATCTAGTTAAAGAAAAAATATTGTATCATTGGATCATATCTCTAATAAATATTAATTAACCTTAAAATATTTCATATTAGATGTACCTTGATTTTGAAATATCACTTCAAAAATTTCTTGAAGAAAATATCCTTTTCAGTTTGAAATAACTTATTTAAAATATAAAAATTTCACAAATATTAAAGAAAAAATTTTATTTGAAAAATATCATTATAAACTTCTAATGTATTCTTTAAAACATTGAGTGGTCATGTCAGTAGAAAATATTGTTAATATCGTAAATCCAAAAACATATATTCCTTTCACATTTTTAGTAAAAGCCAAAAGTGACTCATTTAGAAAATGAAAATAATATTCCATTAAAACCATTTAGTAAAATTGAAACATGGGTAAAAAATTCTTCAATAATTTTATTTGATAATGTTATAAAAATTTCTATAAACTCTTTTAGAAAAAATAGAGGTGAAAAAAAGTGTTTTCGACTGAAGAGAGCAATAAAGTCGATTTTCTTTAAAAAAAATCATTTGGAATCTATTCTGTATAAAGAGATGAAAATGAATGAAAAATGTGAATTATAAAAAAAGTAATAGTGTAAAAGAAAATTCACAAAGGTATTGAGAAATAGATCATAATATTTCATCATCAAAATCATAATCATAAACAATCCATTAATAAATGTGATTATAACATCATACACTTACCACATTGGAAACTTTTAAATCATAATACACCTGAAAGAATAAATTTAAATAAAAATTTATATATCAGAATTATAATAAAATTAATCACATAAAATTTCAAAGAGGAATTTTTTTACACCTCATAAAATAATATATGTGCATAATATAACTTATGTCCCAAAGAATGAAATTTGAGACCAAAATCCCTTACCTTAAATCTAGAAGTCCTTCATAATTGTTCAAAACTCCTATATAATATATATAATTGTATTAAGAATCTATTACCAAACAATAATCATTTGTGTCACACCATATATGATTTACTTATGGACTTTTATTAACTATGTATTATCTATTCATTATTAAAATCATGTTTCAGGTAATAACTATTTCATTTTTTTTAAATTTATTGGTCTAGTATTCTCGGTTTATTTAAAATTTTCATGGTAAAATTATATAAATATTGTTAAACATGATAAAAATATCATATATATTCATTATATTTTCATATATGTTAATCCATTAATGTTAGATATAGAAAATGAATCACATTGTTCATGGAGACGGTAGGCCGTACATACACATGAATGTTGTTTAAATTTTCTGAAAAGATAAAATGAAATAATGATAACTAATATATAAACTTTATAGAATTATTTTTATATCATATATATAACATATTCTCATTAAACCTTTCCTTATTACTTTCCATGTAGAGAGTAAGCTCAAAACGAATCACACCACCTCATGATGCGGTAGTCCACCATATACATGAGTTATGTAATTGTATTCCCATAGAATTCAAATTAAGAAGGTATAAATGATATTATAATTAAAAAAATACAATAATTTCCTAAATATTAAATAAATTATTATATCTAGCCGTGAGAGACGGTGATGGAAAATGAATTGCATATGCTCACGTGGCGGTAGTCTTCCATACAAATGATCAAGAGTTTTGTTTCCCATTTGGAAGATGAGGAGATGGGTATAGGTTATGAAATTAACATAATAAGATATCAGTATATGTGATATAATGGTGTTATTATGTCAGCATAGTTATAGAATATTATAACGAGTTGGAAGAAGAAATAAAAAAAAATACAAGTTTAATTATTTTTCCTATTCTTCAGATAACCCCTGTAGGTTTATACCTAAATAATTAATGAGAGGGTTTCATAATTAAAAAATCTCTAGGATATTGGTAGGGAAATTATTAATGTATTTTTATGGATATTTTTTGAACCAAAGGGATTTGTATGTTTGAATAGAAGAGGAGAGTCTGTGTCCTTTTATATGTGGGGGAGAGGACCCACATGGAATGTTTGAAAAGAGTAATGTCTAGCCATGTTTTTCACATGGAAAATGATGAAAAATGAATAATTATAGAAAATTAGAGATGATAAGATCTATATATGTCCATAAAATTGGGGTTTTACATGTTTTTAGGTTATTTTACCATTATCTTTTTAGTTTCACCCCATAGTACACATGTTTTAAACTTAGCCACATTGATTAATTTTTACTATAAATATTGAATTAAAATTAAATTAAAATTATTATATAATATTAATTATCATTATTACAAATATATAATCAATTTTTAAAAATTCTATTCAAATAAGTCGCAAAATTAAATTTAAAATTAAACTCACAAACCCAATGAAAAAGTGGGCTTCTAAACAGAAACTTTTCACAAGTTTAAAACGTTTTTATATCAAAATTAAACAGAAATTGATTCCAATTACCTATATTGGATTTATTATAATATAATTAATCTAATTTTAGTTTTTAAAATATTTTAAAACCAAATTTAACCTTAAAAAGTTTTAAACAAAAGGTTGTTTTCAATAAAAACTAGTATTTTTCACTATTCATCAAATAATTAATATTTTCAAAAACATACCAAAATATCATCCTAATATAATTATTCAATATAGATTCAAATTATGAAGTCAATTTTTTCAAATAAATATTCTAAAAAATTAAAAAATTAATTTTATTATTTGTTCAAAAAAATAAATACAAATAATTTTATGAGAAAAAAAATATTTTTCGAAGCATATAAAGACTTTAAAAAATAAATAAGTACTTCTTTATCAATATTATTTATTTATATAAAAATATTATAATTAAATTTTCTAATTTGGTTATTTTTATTCATTTATTCAAGTTTAATGGATAATTAATAACGATCATGTTTAAATAATTATATTAATAGTTTGTTGTGGTTTTTTAAAACTCTGTGTGGTTTGTAACTCAAACTATCAATGAAATTATATTTATTCTGAAACAAAGGAATAAAGTATTTATAGTGTTAAATTATATCCCCCATAAAATTAATTTCACCCTTGAGACTCATCATTGTGATAAAAAAAATGAGGATACTTTTGCCTCACTACATCCTCAAGTTCCCATATAGCTTCCTCAAACTGGTGGTTTTACCATAAATATTTGACCAGGTTAGTGGTTTTATTTTTTAGCTTTTTATATGTATGGTATAGAATCTCCATTATTTGTTCCCCAAAAAAATATCATTCTATAGTGGTATGATATCCATGTTTAATACATGTGAAGGATCAGGTATATACTTCCCCATGAGAGATGGAACACAACATAGACACGAGAGTGGTTCAGTGGAAGATCCAATCGATAAGCTACCATCCGGATATAATCAAGAATATAAAATTTAATGATATAGATTGGGATATTTTTACCTTTATTCCTGAATATCATATCCCTCTCTCATGGATAAACTCTTAGAAACACTTTTTCACATTTACTAAATTATTGATCACACTGACAATTATCAGCGTAACTTTTTTTGCCGAATTTGTGATGCCCTTATTTATTACTAAATGGATCTTAATTTATCTTCTATTTATTCATAAATATCATGTAATTATATATTTATTTTTCCAAAATTCATCCTATTATGGTGTATTTCTACACTTATTTCTATATATGGATTCATAAAGATCTATCTGAATGATTGAGTGAAATCTATTATTGTATGAAAAATAAACTAGAGGAAGGTATTGATCATAACCCCATTGAAATCCATATAAAAATATATTAGAATAACCTCTAGGTATTGAATTGTTCTTTTATACCAACCATCTATCTAAATATGATACATAGTGTTGAAATTCAACTCTGTATTAAGAGATTTATGAAGAATTATCTAGAAGTTATAGGTAAACCTAAAATACTAATCATATATTATTTAATGTAGAACTCCATAAAACATTAATAATTACTTAGTGTATATACTGGCAAGATGATCCAGGTATAAATATTCTCTGATAGCGATTAAGTATACTTACTTTTTAAGGAGATTGACTAGAATCCATATAGAATTGTTCCATTTAGAGGTTTTGGGGATTTCAAAGATAAAATCCATAGTGATTTTTTCATATTTTCATTATTATATGGATAATGATTGTAATGTCATCTTATAATTTTGTATCTGAGCCAAAAAAAATTAACATACCAACCAATGTGAAACAAACTCTACTTTATCTCTTTTAATTTTGTTCCACTAGAAATTCTATTTCAAATCTCTATACATATCTGCACTTCTAATATGAATATAGAATTAAGAACTATGAGCCTATTATAAAAGATCCTACTTCAAATTAGGTATCTAAGGAACATATTCATAGTTACCAAACCTCATCATTCTATTATAATAAAGGATAATCTCAAAAACATTTTTCACCTTCTTCTGCATTACCACAAATTCCCTATAGACCTCTTTAATCTTTATTTGGATAGATGGTAGAATAAATATTTGAGAACAATACTGTTTCTACTCTTACATTAAGATTTCATTATGAATACTTTGAAAATCAGTAAATATTGGATCTTTTGTGATCATCATCATGGATAAGCTATCATGGCCTTTTTGACTCAATGCATCAGATACTTTGTTCTCTCTCCCATGGTGGTAATCTATTGAGTAGTTATAATCATTAATTAGCTTAACCATATTCACTGGAACATGTTCAACACCTTCAGGGTGGATATATACTTTATAATTTTACAATATTTATATATATATATATATATATCACACTTTTATTTGTAAAGATAATTCCTCTTTATATTTAATAAAAAATTACCATAGCTAACTCCAAATCATGAGTTGGTGGATTTTTCTCATAAACCTTTAAGTATTGTGAATCATAAGTCATAACCATGTCATTCGATATGATAACGCATCATAATCACTAATTTTTACATCAATATAGAATACAAACCCTTATCTATTACAGGGTAATGTAAGAATATGTTTATTGAGTAATCTTCTCTTCAAGTCCTTGAAAATTCCCTTGAATTCATCTATCCATAGGAACTTGGTTCCCTTCAAAGTTAATAAGGTGAGTGTATTAGATATTCATGAGAAATTTTCCAAAAGACATCGATAATATCCAGCTAAAGAAATAAAACTATAGATCTCATACACCATGGATATTCTGGGATAATGTTCAATAGCCTCTATCTTTGATTGATCTATTGATACACCCTCTCTTGAGATTATATGACTCAAAATGAAACATTTTTCAGCCAAAACTTTCATTTTTAAATTTTTCATACATTTTCTCCTTTATCAAGGTCTTTAGTAAAGTTCTAAGTTGAGGTTCATTTTATTAATTTACCTTTGAATAAATAATAATATCATCTATAAATACTACCACTAACAAATCAAGTTTAATATCTAGAGACTCTATTCATTAAATCAATGAAGATACCTGGTGAATTAGTAGGAATAAATAGAATCACTATATAATAATAGTGTCCATAACATTTATATAATGTTGTCTTGGGTATATCCTCATTTAAAATAAATTTATGATATCAGAAAAAATGGTCAATCTTGGAAAAGTATTGAGCTCATCACAGTTGATCAAACAAGTCATAAATATGGAGTATAAGAGAATTTTTCTTGATTTTTTTCTTTTTCAAAACCCAATAATTAATGAAAATTATCATCTATCCCTCTATTTTAAATTAATATGATAGGTTCACCCCAAGGTGCAACACTTGTGTGAATGAATCCGTTTTTAAGGCAATTCTTCAATTACTTCTTCAATGCTTGAAACTCAATCAGGGTTATTCTATAGAGAGTCTTTGAAATAGGTGTAGCCCCCCGGTATGAGTTCTATTGAGAACTCAGCTTCACATTTAAGGGGATGACTGGGAAAATATTTCATAAATACATCAAAAAAATCTCGTACAATAAGAGTATTATCGATGTCGAGTTTATCCACAAATATCTGAGATAAACACCATTTTTAATAGGATTTAAAACACATAAAATGTATTTGATTTTTATTAGAAATCATAACACTGATAGATGACAATAGGTTGGTTTGGAATACCAAACATGAAATACCTTCCTCAAAAATTAACACGGGATTTATGTAGTGAAATTCAATCCATGCCTAAGATAACATCAAATTCAACTAGAGAGAGAATAACATGATTTATTGTATGTTAATTCCTACAATATTCAATTGGAAATAAATCATATAATTATGATGAAATCATTGAACCATTAGGGGTTTCCCCTTATAATTCAACATCTAATCATTTGGGTGGAATTTTCATACCCTTAAAAAATTATTCAGATATAAAAGTGTGGGTAGATCTAGATTCAAATAAGATATTAATAGTTCTATAATGGATGGTATGTGTACCATTAATCATGTTGTTATCACAACCCTTATATAGAATAGTGTTCAAATGATATTTCCCGTTGTCTCTTAGCTTAAGAGGTTACTGATTTTGATCATCATCATTAACCTTCTTATTTGGTCATTGGTAAAAATAATTCTCGTACTAGTTGAATTTGAAACACTAGAGTGTGGGCAGTGAGTTTTATAGAGCTTCCTTTCTATTTGTATCATTAGCTAACATTTTCTTATCAGTGCAGAAATCAACTTCTTGATGACCATCCTTCCCACACATTAAGAATTTTCCAATTCCCTTAAGAAAATTTCATATAAGTTTAATTCCACACTTTCAGAATTAATTAATGATCATATTCTTTTCTACATGGTTTTTATTTATACCTTTGAATTCTATTTTTCTCTTCTTATCAAAACTATACGATAAATGGGTAACCCCAATCTTCATTTTGACCTTGAAAACAAAATGAATTATTTTCTCATAGCTACTGAAGTCCCTTATTTCTAATTCCCTTTAGATACTTCGGTGTAAGACACAAAATAATCTATCAACCAAACATTCATGTTGGATGATAATAACTTAATCATACCACACATGTATTGTAAAATTCACCTCAAAGGTACCAACCGATTCATCATCCTTTTTCTTTAAATCAAGTAATTATTTCTCTATTTTCAAATAAATAATATAAGGAAATTAATAATTGAAAAATAAGTTATTAAACTGGTCACATTCCATGGAGTCAATTTCATCTTGTTGACTTGTATTCTTGATAATAGTCCGCCATTTATCCACTTCTCCTTACAAATTATAGAATACCAAAATTTATTTTTCATGATAAAAACACTAGATAATAGAAAATATATTATCAATGGATCTAATCCATTTCTCAGAAACAAATTGATTAATATAACCACTAAAATAATGTGTTTTTTTCCTCATGAAGGGCTCAAAAAAAACGTTGTTCCCACATTTTCCTATTTGAAAGTTCAAAAAGATTCATGGCATGAGAAAGTAGTGTGAGAATAAAAATGATATTTTTCATTCCAAATCCAATAAAATTTGTTTACTTATGAGGGAAATAATTAAATTTTCAATCAAACATGTCATTAACATGGTTCCTTTAGGATCCATCCATTAAATAAAACCAAAAATAATAGTGTAATAAAAATATTCATAGAGGAACCTAATAATCCTAAAAAATAACTGATAGGATGTTTAAATCATGAAATATTATTTTTATTATATGACACCTCAAGATTAACATAATTCATTCATGGTCATTATCCAAATATTTCATGATGGTTCATAAAGATTTTGTGTATTTCCAAATCATATCCCCCGAGAGCGACAAACCATGTGTATAGTAACACCCATTTTCATGTAATAGGTTAGACACAAGTTAAGTCTGACACACCTTTTTGAAGTTATTACCACTAAGTACGTATTTTGTATATCCAAATCCACTTGTAGTATCCAGATAAGGATTTAATTTTCTATAAACCACTCACTATATCCTTCAAAAACATTAAAATATATTTTCCTATACTTAAAATTATCCTTATATTTATCCTTAGAAATATAACATGGGATATCACTAATGTTTTATCATTCTAGTTTCCAATGGTTAACAAAAAATTTTGTTTGATACCGAATATAATGAAGCTATAATTTCATACATAAAAATTACATTTTAATTAGAAAATAATCAATATCATTTTAAAGAAACACACTTAAGGACCATAATGGTTTTCTATATTTAGAGACTAGACACACAATATTATTATTTCTAGATAGATATTCAACATTTCCCACAAATATCTTCCCATTTATTAATCTTCGTAGACATAACCTACTAAAATCATTTCTTAATAACATAGGGAAAAGAAACAAATCAATGGGTGAGCTCAAATTTCCAATAGGGGTAAACATGCAAGATATGAACATAACATTGTAATAAAAAAACTATAACATGAGAATAATTTTTTAAACCATGCCTTGAATATTATAGATCATAAACCTAATTCATGGAACAAATCATGGTATTTTATAATACATAAATCATAAAGAAATCAAAGAACATGATCCATGAGAATATAACATTTTCAAAAGGCATATAATTTTTTGGCATGAAATAAAGAGTAGAAAATTAATTTTCTTAGCAGGGAAGGATCATTTCTAAGGATATCATAGTGGAATTGGTTCTATCCCCAAACCATTATTGTAGTCAAGGTTAACTCCCAACACTATTATAGTAGACAGAGACCCTTATTAAACTGTGTACACTCCCCATTCCACTCCTATTAATTTCATAATATATCAATATTTATCAAATGAATTTGAGGTAGATATAACTCCTACCCATCATATAATAAAAATCAAACATGCATGTACCTAAAGATTGTAAATAACTCATCATACAGAAACCCATGAAATGAAATGATAATTATAAAACATTTATCATATCAAAACCCAAGAAAATAAATGGGTTCTATAAGCATCTCATTATAGCATAACACAAAGGAAGGAAATGTGTTTCATAAACATATTTTCATCATAAAAACCAAACATTTAGATTAATAATAATGATGGTATCATTGGATCATATACCTAGAATATATTATGTAACCCCAAATCTAACATCTTAAATGGAAAATAATTTTGAAAGATCACTTGGACCATTTCTTGAGGAAAATATCATTTTCATTTTGAAATCACTTCTTTAAAATCTACAAATTTCCAAAATATTAATGAAAAAAATTTATTTGAAAAATATCCTTGTAAAATTTTAAAGGAATACTTATAAAATTGAGTGCCCATAGTGGTGTAAAATACCGTTCATTCTATACACATTAAAAAATACCCCATTCATATTTTTAGTAA
Source organism: Viscum album (assembly GCA_963277665.1). Taxonomy (NCBI): domain Eukaryota; kingdom Viridiplantae; phylum Streptophyta; class Magnoliopsida; order Santalales; family Viscaceae; genus Viscum; species Viscum album. Next base: position 702,456,383 of record OY728128.1, on the reverse strand, counting down.
ATGAAAAAATTTCCTCATTCAGAAAATGAATAGAAGATTAATTTAAAATACTTTTTCTAAAATTAAAAAATGGGAAAACATTTCTGTAATAAAACAATTTTAGAATGTCAAAAACATTTTTGAATTTTTTTTAGAAAACATGGGCATGTAAGAAAACGGATTTTTGACTGAAGAGATAAATAAAGTCATTTTTATTTAAAATATTATTTTGGAATATTGAGTACATAAAGATAGTAAAATGAAGGGAAAACATTTATTAACATGAAATAACCTTCAGAAAATAAAATTCATGAAGTTGTTGGGAAATATATTGTAAAATTTCAGCATTGAAATCTTACTCATGGACAATTTTATAAACAATGAGATCACAACATCAAGCACTTACCACTTTTTTAAGTTCTGAATCATAAGATCCATGAGAAAATAAATTTAAAATAATCAAAAAATATAATTTGAAAAAATAAATTTATGATATAAAAGTTAAAATTGGTAGCCTGTAAACCCCATAAAAAATTACATAATATAATTTTTTTCCCAAAGAAGGCAATATGAGACAAAAATCACTTACCTTAAGTCTCAACTTCTTCCATAAACCATAAAATCTTTTGTATAATAAATATAAGATTATTGTAAATATATTAAATAATGATACTCATATTTATGATACTATATATGATTTAATTATGACTATTTATAACCTGATTATTAATAATTCCATGTTCAAATCACATTTGGGTAATAACTATTTTATTTTTTATGTATCTTTTTGTTTAGTATTCTCAGTACTTTTAATTTTATTAGGGATCCATTATATAAAAATTTTTAACCATGATATTAATATCATATACTTTAATTATATATATATTTATGATAATCCATTAAATTTATATATAGAAAATGAATTACAACATTCATAGAGATGGTATGTTTTATGTACGCATGAACATTATATTCATTTTCTTGACCAATGAAAAAATAAAGTTACAAAATATATTACCTTAAAATATTTATTTTTATGTAATATATATCACATATTTTCATTAAACCTATCCTTATTACTTTTAATGTTAATTGAATGTAAAGAATGAATCACATTGCTTCGTGAGGCGGTAGTCTACCTTACACACCAACGACATTATCATATTCCCATGAAATGGAAATTAAGAAGGTTTATGTGATATTATAATTATAGGAGAATAATAATTTAATAAATATCATATAAATATTTAAAACTATCATTCTATCCAATAATGAAAGGTGGTAATGGAAAATGAATTATACCGGTTTGCAAGACGGTAGTCCACCTCACACACGATCGATAGTTTAGTTTCCCATTTCATGGAATATGAGATGGATATATGTTATTAAATTAACCTATTAAATTATAATTACATGATAGATACTGGTGATTTTATATCATAATGGTTTAAAAATATTTTAAGGAGGTGGAAGAAGAAATAAATCAAGAACACAACTTTAACAATTTTACATCTTCTTTGGAGAAACCATTTAGGTTTATAACTAAATCCTTCATATGGGTGTTTCATAATTAAATTAAGGCATCCTGAATGTGTATATGGAAGTAAAAATAAATTTGGGTAATTATTGTCCAAACCAAATGGTTTTGGAAGTTTTAATATGAGAGGAGATATGGTGTCCTTTTATAAGTGGGGGATAGGACACACATGGAATTTTTTAAAATAATTGAGTGTGACCAAATTTTTTATGTGTCTCAATGACAAAAAATGGTTCATTATTGAACATTACAGGTTATAAGGTGGAAATATATATTGAAATTTATTTTTTTTACAATTTTCTAGGTCATTGTACCCCTTATATTATTAGTTTAACCCATGGTAAACCAGTTTTAATCATAACTATAGTAATTAATTTTTATTATATTTACGATTTATTTTGAATTAAAATTAAGTTGAAACTATTATATTAAATTTTATGATTAAAAAAATATAATCTATTTTTTTATATTTCATTCATATAAGTTTAAAAGTTTAATTTAAAATCAAACCCACAAACGTGATGAAAAAACTGTTTTACAAAGAGAAATTGTTCAAAAGTATTAAAAGATTTTATATAAAAATTAAATATGAAAATTGATTAAAATGAAGTATATTGGATTAATTATAATTTAATTGATCTAATGTTTTTTTAAACTATTTTTCTAAAAAATTACCCTTTTAGATTATTTAAATGAAAATGACGTTTTTAATAAAAACTAGTATTTTTCTATATTCCTCAGAAAATTAATCATTTAGGAAAAATAAAAAGAAGTCAACCTAAGATAATTTTAGCATGTTGATTCCAAAAAATAATTTCATTTACCATAATATATTTTTTAAATTTTTTAAAAATTAATTTTATTTTTTTCATAAAAATAAATACAAAACATTTTTCTAAGGGGAAAAGTATTTTTTTGAAGAATATAAAGACTCTAACAAAAATAATGTACCTTTTTATCAATATGATTAATTTATATAAAAATATTGTACATAATTTTTAAACGTGTTAATTCCAATATATGATTCCGAGTTCTATAGCTTCGTAATAAGAGTTGTGTTTAAATAATAATATTGATAGTTTTTCGAGGTTCGTTAAAACTCAGTGTTACATGTAATGGAAGTTATTAATGAAATTAAATATATTATAAAACAATTATAAGGGTTTTATAGAAACGAATTAATTTTGGGTTTTTTCCTACAATAAATAATTTTGTTGATATCTTTACTAACACATTATCGAAGTAAAAATTTTATAAGATGAGTTTAATCATGGGTTTACAACCTCACACTCTTCAAAGCTAAGGAACATGATTTCCTTCACATATATCATATTTCCTCTGAATAGTTTTGTCAAAGGGGAATATATTTAACAAAAATATATCCATTAGTATGTTCTTTTACTTCTAAGAGTAAGCATATATTTAGGGGGAGTTGTTAGAAGGGGTGATATGTGATTTCAATGTGAGTAACCTGTTTTAATTTTTTTGAAGTATATATAAGATTTTTTTTGCACAATTTTAAGTTTGTATCATTGATGAAGTTTAGAGTGCATAGAATAATTTGTAAATTTTATTAATAATTTGTTTCAAATCACTAATTTATGGAAAACATGTAATTTCTATTCAATTATTCTTGTTTCATACAACGAGTTTTCTCATGTGGGTTTAAAACTATTGGATAAGTGATCCATTTCTTGAGTTACAAAGTTTTAGTGACTTATGTTCCTTGGTTTCAAACAAAATAAAATGTGAGATTTTTTGAGGCCAATAATTTGTGAGGTATTTTTAGGTCAATAATAATTCAGTTTTTATGAAAGCAGGATTTATTTTTTATTGTTTAATATAAATCACTTAACATTGTTTATAATTACTTAAAATGTGAACATATAGAGTTTCTAATAGAATGAATATAATTAAAAGAATAAAAAAGATCAATTTAATCAAAAAAAGTGGGTCTCTAAATGATTATATGATTATGTTCATAGTTCTATCATATATATATATTTAGTAATGAAAATCAGGTGATGATTTATGAACTTCAAAAGTTCCAAATTTCATGTTTATATGAATGTATTGATGATTGTATAATATTTTATTTGAAGGAAAAATGATTTTATTACCCATAGAGAGATTATTTATGTAAGTTTCTGATGAATTAGGATCATACAGAATGAAGTACGAATTCTATAAAATTAATATTCTATGAAAATTATATATAGTTTTATGAATTCTATTGGATAGAGAAAATATAATTTGCTTGATATAATGTTTTTAAGTCCATATAATAAAGAATTTATGTAACATAATTAGGTGGGGAAGTATTTTTGATGTTTTAGTTTGATTAAAGGTCTGTGAACTATATTGAGTTTAACATATAAGCGAATGTTAATGAAGGAATAAAATATAAGTTTCTTAGTAAAGGTCATAAAAAATAATTTTATGAAAAAATTAATTAGATAGATCCATCAGATCAAGTAACCTGAAGATATCTGTGTAATTTATTCATTGCTAATATTAGATTATTTCAGAAGAATCCACTGAATTTCTTGATCTGGACATATGTTAATGGATATAGGATGACTAGATTAAGAATAACCTAACAAGGTTACCATAATAAAATGTTCCTATGAAGTGGAACCGATTGAATATTTTGAAGTCATTATAAAAAATTATAAATTCATTAATTATGATGATTTTAAGATAGATTTTCAGCGTTTAAGGTATGAATAGTAATTTTATCAGAGATTTCTGGAAGATTGAAGAATATATTTGACATTGAGTATTATGGAAAGGTTCCTACGAAAAGTTTGTTGACCCCCTATATTTTATGAATATTAAAGGTCGTGAAATATTGAATAATTTTTAGGGATATTAAAATATTGGGTAGTAATATTGAATTTTAATTTAATACTTCTCCCTTAGTTTTTAAATAATCGATGTCTATATAATGGGGAATCCGGTACACCTAGAGTATTTGTTATTGTCATGTGTTTTGATAAAGGAGAGTAGTACTGAAAATTTTTCAATGCATCAGAGGAAGTTTCACTAGAAGGAGTGATTCCATAGAGATTATTCACAAAAATTGGTAATAGATGAAAATATTTAGGAGAAGATCATACAAATAATGATTCATAAGATATAAGTCAAAGTGACAATAATTAGTGTTTTGTATCAGTTGTTATCAGTTAGATGATGTACCATATAGTTGGTATCTAGCCAATGTATCATAATAAGTGTACCAAACAAGGAGTATATAGTTGAACTAGTCTAGAAAAATAATTTTATCAAGATGATATTTCTTGTTGCTGTGAAAGAATGTGATGTGGGTGAAGAATAATGTTTAAGTAGAAAATCAATAATGTTGAAGCCTATTGGTGAAGGTTCTTATTTTTGTTACAAACTTTGATATATTGTATTATCTTTGTGTAAAGAACATGAACTATCGAATGGAACATAATGATATGAATGTGATGGATATTTCCTTATTTCTATAACCACCAAATTTATTATTTTCTTATGGTTCGTGTAGTCTTGTATTACATCCAAACCTTTACAAGGTCTAGCCAATCTTATTTAATAGTTATCCTTGTAAATACATGTATTGTTATGGGTGTTATTGGTGGTTTTTTTGGTAGAGTCATTTCTCAGTAGTCGTAGGTGAATGTTTTTCATAAGTAATAAAACATAAAAATAAAATATCACTGATCCATCCCCTCCCCCTTTTAGTGATCATAATAATCCTGATTGGTCCATTCAAATATTCCATAACATTATTCACCCCATATCATGGTATTGAACCTTTTGAGACCAAAATATATCATACATTATGATATCTATAAAAAAACACTGTAATATATGATAGCATGTATCATATACACATTATAAATTATGGAACATCTCTATAAGTGGTATGAGGGTTGGCCATGTAACACTTCTAGTTAGAGGTGTATTTTATTTTCATGTACGATGTCTTGGTTATATTGACTTTATTTACTTTGTGACTCCATTTTGTAATGTAATACTTGATTATTTTTTCAGGTAGACCGTACTGTTATTTATACATTTATTATTTATTAAGTATTGAGGGATAAATCATTCTCATTGGTCACATTGATACACTTGGAACTTGTTGTCGACCAATGGAAATCAGGAACTCACCTTAGCCTTTGTGGCATTTTAGTTCGGGTATAGTGGCATGACATCTAGGTCAATATGTTACAAAATAACATTACGACTTGAATGGATGATTGGATAAATGGTTGGTAGAGATATGATCATCATAATTTGAGAAATAAATCATAAATAGTCCTAATCACCCTCTTTATGCGATATTTCATGGTTCTAGGGATTTATGGGATGCTAACAAAACAACAATTGGTTTAAATTTTCATTTATTTGTCATAGTGAGGTGTCTTAAACATTAAATCTCTAGCATAGAAATGTATCTTTTAATTTAATTTTATTCACCATATCTAATTTTGATTAATTGGATACCTCTAATAATCATGTGTAGTTTCATGAATGGTTATTAATGTTAAATTGATTGATTATGTATTACATTTTATTTTTTGATATAATTAATTATGTTTTGTAAATAAATTATTTCAAATAAGTTTCATGGTAATTTATAATTTTGTATTTTTAAATCCTTACATAGAATAATTTTCTTAATTTTTTAAAAAGAGAAATGAATTTACATAAATCTAGGATTTTAATATAGTTTTCTATGATTTTATAGTGTTCTAGGTTTAGGGAATCATTTTCTATGAATGGATTTCCATGTTTTTAAACGATGAAAAATTGATTCATAAATGGAAATGATACGTGTTAATATAATTTTAAATATAATGAAATTAAATGGTTTCAAATGGAACTAATGTAAGTTGTTTGAAAACATGGGGTTTTCCATTACACTACTAGAATGCTTTTAAAGGTATTTCATTATGACTTTACAATATGGATCCTATGCACTTTAATTTTATTTAATGACTTTCATTTTCAATTTTCCTTTCTTCAAAGGCATAGAATCATGTGTGTACTGGTTTTTTCTTATGTTGCATGTTAAGTATATTTTATTTGGTAAATATGTGGTACTATAAAATAAAGTGGTGCCTAAGTCAATTTAAAATTCACGTGGATAATCATACAACCTTTGTTAAATGATTATGACAATTAAAATATAATTAGATTGTGGCCACCATTTTTTTTATGGATCAGTGATATCTATGTATATTTATTATTGATATGCAATATTCTAATAATTAGGTAATTTGGAAATAATTAATAAAATTTTCATTCAAGGTTTTCTATATATTTAGTTTCATGGTAATGGTATTTTTTGTTTAAAAATATTTTTGGGTGATGAAAAGTTATTTTAATTGTGTTTTAAATGGAATATTTTATAAAAATAGATTTTTTTTTGTGTAAATCCATGATTTTAGTTGAATGGTCATTATATAATGATATATTTATATTTTTCCTTCAATAGATTGGGGGACTCTATACACTATTTCTTTATTGGTCAAAAGTGGTATGAAATATCAATAAAACCGAGTTTAATGTTAGAGTACTAAATTTTCAATGTTTTAAGGAAAAAATTTGGCACTCCCATGGGATTTTAAAATATTTTTATGTAAACTATTTGTATTTAAAACTTTGTTTCTCAAATATAACTTTATATTTATAAAGGAATTAATATTTTTAAAAGAGTTTTTTTAGAAAGGTTGATTTAATCCAACTATTTGTGTATTTTAATGAAGGGGGAGTCTATTGAAATAAAATTGAAATGGGATATTAGATCTATTTTTTAGGATATTGATTTTATGGTGATTTATTATTGTGGTGAGTTTCCACTTAGGTTGTGATATGCCACTACGTAGACCTGTTGTATAAAATTTCTCTATAGTTTGATGTTTCATCTAGTGGGTAGAACCCATATTGAGAATGGAGGTACTATGTTAGACATTTTATTTTAAATGGAAGTGTTTTATTTATTAAAATAAATTTTTATGAAATCTAGGAAAAAAATATTTATTTAAAATCAACATTGTTTTAAGGCTTAAATAGTGATGATTAAAGGGGGATTTATAAAGGAATAAATTGGTATGGTGGGGAGAATTGTAACACCTTAGCCTTTATTAATTTAAATATATTTAATACTTATATAAAACTGTGGTTGATACCACATTTTTTAATTTCATATATGGACTTCATGAGACCCTTCAAATTCATTTCTTATATTTTATTAAAATTGTGGTATTAAATTATAATGTGGGCTTATAAATTTTATTATGTGTCTCAATTTAGTTAGTTTAGATTTATTGAAATATATATATGTCAAATGTTTTGGTGTGAAAATATTGAATTATTAAAGTGTTAATGGTATTTTTTTATCATTAACATTATTATAAATATAATAATTAGATAGAAATAATTGAATGGTTAAAAAAGAGTGTGTGTATATATTTTAACATTAAATTAAATAAGTCATTTAACATTCCATTTCTTATATTTCAAAAAAAATATTATTATCAAAATAATTTTAATAAAAATGGGGACCCCCTTACTATCATTTCCCTAATTTCGACGAAAAAGGATTTTTGTGTGGGGCCTCTCCCTCACCCTTCCTAGTTACTTTTCTTCCACAAAGGGTTTTCATGATTCTTTAACGAGTCTCAAGGTCAGGTTTACCATTTTCTCATTTCTCTCTTCTCCCTCATGATTTTATTTGAATTAGGGATTATGATTTGTTAGGGATTCACTGTGTCAAAGAAAAACCATCATTTTCCATGGGTATATTGATGCCTAAAGGGTTATGAACCTTTTTTTAACATAAATCAACTCCAGTTGTTGAAGACATTGACATTTCATCTCTTTATGGTATGTACCTCTCTAATTCACCATTTATTTGGAAATATATATTCTCTTTAGTGTTTTCATGAAGTGTTTTCAAATTTATGTGATTCCAAAAGAGTTTAAAAGGATATTATATGAAAAATTCTACCCTTTGGTTTTGGTCCTACAAGGTGTTTGGTTAAACTTCAACATTTTTTTTAAATAATTAGAAAGTAAATTTATGAAATGTTTTATTATGAATTAAAATTAATTACTATCATGTTTTTATAGACGTTTTCAACTATTAAGGGCGTGTCTGGTTACCGTAAAGTAGACTTTTTTGAGAAGACTAACTTTTTTTAATTCATGCATTCTTTGTTGAACTCCAATGGTTTTAGTTAAATAATAAAACTATGGATTTTATCTATATGGGTATGTTTTCCAAATATATATATTAATTTAATATGATTCATAATTAAATTTTTGATATGTTTATTTTATGACCATGGATGTTTTCCCCTTTTTTGTTGATTATATAAATGTTTGATTTTAATCTATAATTAATAGTGGGAAATGTGTTATGATGGAATTCAATTTAGAAAACACTGATTTGATTATTAAATCCCTTGACTTTGGTAATTTATTCATGGGAAGTCATGGGTTCATAGGTGGTAACCAAGGCTTGTACCATAATAGCTTAAGGGGTGTACACCTTTACTACTAGATGTTATTTTGTTTTTCCAAATATTGTCCCATGATAATTCATGGTATGCCATGGCTAGTTAATATCTTTTTTCATCCCTGTTATGGTCATTATGCAAGAGTATGATGGGAATCCTCCTATAATATCTTGTGTATAGCTACATATGTCATGTATAGAGCCCCTAGTTATCCCATACTTCATTCCTCATGGTTATCCATTATTTAGTGTTAGGTTTTTATTCTTTAGTTCATAAGTATATCTATTTTTGGACTCTTAATTTATATGTTGTGGTTTTTTTGTTAAAGGTTGTTCAAAAAGTTAATTTACCATATTTCTTATTTAATTTAAAAATTCAAACCATACATGTATATTTTATAGTTTAAACTATCGTGCATGTTTGTCCAAAGAAAATGGAAAGTATATATTAATGATTTAATCCTATTTGGATTTTTCTACCACCCTACATACACACTTGGTTGTGTGTGTACTGTTCTCTAATCTCAACCTTTTTTAATAGGTACTATTGATGTCTCAAGATTCTAGGTGTGGAACAAAAATTGGGTTTAGAGTTGTAGAGGAGGATGAATATTGATTGATCATATGACATGTGGTGTGAGAGGTGTATTTTATTTTTGAGTATCATATTTCTGTTATATAGAATTTTTTTACTTTGTGACAACATATTGTAATGAAATGTCTGATTAGTTATTTATTTTAATTTTCAATCTATTGATAAATTTATTATTTATTCAATAAAAAAGGGTAAATAATTATCATCGATAACATGTATACCTTTCTCACTTGATGTCAGAATTTGGTGATTATGAATGTTCCTTGGAATTTGTGGCTTTCTAATTTGGGCATAGTGGCTTGATATATGGGCTAGTATAATACAAGAGTGTAAATTAATAATGTTATTGAACTTTTGGATGATGAGAATAGGTTATTTTTTAATATATAGTGAATAGAATTGTTCATGGTATGGAATCCTATATTGGTGGTTTTCATGTTTTTGATTTGATATATGAAATATAAATGTTTGGATGAGGGTTTTAAATTTGAGCAATGTATGGGAGGGAAACCATGATTTTTAATGTAACTAATTTAGTTTTTTATTTTTATTTAACTTTTTTAGTTTCTTTTTACTAAATATAAAACCCCATTAATTTAATTTTTTAATTAATTACAGGTTAACAAATGTTTATATATAATAATAAATACCCATATAAATGAAACTAGATTAATTTTTCTTGAGTTTGATAGAATTCATAACGATTTGATTACATTAGCATAGGTGGAATTAAAGTAAGGGTGATGAAATTGTTTTTGGATAAAACATAAATGGACATGGATTAATTTCAAATCATTAATTAAAAAAAATATTTAGGCCATGATAAATGAAAAATATGATGCATAACATGAGGATGACATTCCATAAATTTTTACAACTTCATTGAATAGATCATGTTTTATTTTGGATGGTATTTTGTGCATAAAATAATTTGATGATAGTTATGAGTGTCAAATATCTATTTAAAAATTAATGTTTTATCCCTTAAGCTACACAAAACTTTTTAGTAGATTTAAAATGTCACTTTGAAAAAACTTTTATACATTTAAAACCTATTTTTATATTTTTTTTTTGTATTTAAAAAAATATCTATTATTCTATTTTAGAAATAGTAACAAAAAAACCAAGATGTATTACAATTAAGAAAGTAGGTTGATTGAATTTTCACTGTACCAATGTTCTGAGGAATGATCTAGATTAAATCATGGGAGTACTAATCCATTATTTTATTGTTCTCTTATATTTTATGAATTTAATATTTAGTGTTTTGTTGAAAAATCAATTTGAAAAAGAATAAAAAAATAGATATCTAATTTAGAGTTTTACATAAAGGATTATTTATGGTTTTAAGCATTTTTGAAGGGTGTAGTTATTGTGGTAATGGTGGAGCTCGATCCATTAGATAAATTTGAGATAAATTTTAGTCGCCCATAAAATATGTCACAAATCATAGAGGTACTATAGTATAATTTTCCCAAACATCGACAATATGTACTATAGTAGCAAGTAATTCAACATGGAACTATAGAAACATGGAATTTACTAGAATGAGTAATGTAGCTCTATAGAATTTAATTCTATCATTATTATAACACAATAGACCAACCATGTGAATTTGGTACTATAGAAATTTAGGTTCTTTTAACATTGTGTTTATTTATAATCTCATTCAAGATAATGTTTCTTTACTTAGGGTGTATCCTGTAATTTTCTCTATAATTTGGTAAATTGTATTTTCCTCTAAGTGGATGTATGGATTATTCCCGCACCATTTAAATTTCTATGTTCATGTTCTCCTCCTTCTTCTTATACATTCTTTTTCTTACTTTTACTCATATTTCATGAATAATTTATTATTGCACATCTAGTTTCCATAATAGTTATATGTGTACACTTAATTCATATTAGATGGAAAATTTATTTCTATTTTTGTTTATAATTTTATATCATTATCCATTCTGTATGCATATTTTGTAATGATACATTTTCTGGATGATGAATTTTGACTTGTTTAATCTAGGTAATTAATTTTTATCCTTCTATTTGTTTAATTTACCTTATCTAAATTATTTTATAGAATACTCTCAATAATTTATTTATTATGAAAATCTAGGAGTGTGTGTATTATATTTTATAGAATGTGAGGTGTTTTGATATGAAATATAATTTTTAATTGTGATTTTTTTGAATTATAGAAGTTACATTTTAGACTCATGGTTTGGATAAGTGAGTCTCTATTGATAAATGTGATGACTGAATCTGAATAAATTATGAAAAATTAGTTATTTTTATATTAATCAATCATTAATTTTTATATTAAGTGTGTATTTATGGGTTAGAATAAATTTTGATTAAATTATGGATTAAATTATTATGGTGTGTGTGTTTACAAAATCATGAATATGAGAAGAAATTTTAATTAATAATTGAGTTAAAACATTAAAAAAATTAATTCCTACTATTGAACTGAAGTTTTATTATTCTTATAAATTGAAAATTATATTTAATCATTGTTTTTTTCCTAGGTGATGTGTAAAATAAATTCCATTTCTGATACTATGGATGAGTGTTTTAGTGGATGTTTTAATTAAATTAAATTAATTAAAAAATTAAATTAATTTATTTATCTATCCCCTTGACTTCCTACGCACGATATAATGGGGGAGGTCTTACCCCTCACATGCGATGACTGTACCAATAGGATAATGGGAAGAGGTGTTATCAGACTTCATCCATGGTTGTGATCAAGAATGAATCGTGATGCAATGACTATAAGGTGTGGATTTAGACATGAAGCTTGAAAATTTCCATCATGAGGTAGACAATTTATTTAGTGTTTTTATAATATCCTTATAGAATATTTATTAATTGTAAAAGTGTTAAATTTTTTTAAAGGGACCCCTTGATGGGTTTTATAGGTTGATTCGGGGAGAAATTAAGGTTTTAAAAGATTGAAAGGGGTTTCCATTTTGGGAACTAAACAATACACTGTGTGGTTTTCAAGAACACAAGTTGTGTGTTCTTAATTTTGGTAGAGGTTTGAAGAAGATGACTACATGGCATGTAGACTTGGGTGAGGCCAAGTGCTCAATTGGACAACCTATTTGGGGGAACTTTGTCATGTAGGGTGCACAACTGACCACTTGTATAGTGCATGACCAATGGTCATGTGTAGTATTTTTCCAGATACCATGTTAAGTATACATCTATTTCTAGAGGGATAGAGAGGGTAAATGCCAAGTCTAGTAGAGATACACATCTAGAGGTGGAATTATGAGGGTAAATGCTACGTACATTGAAGCATGCCCTTTGTGATTCTCTACTAAATGTGATTTTTAGAGTTTTGTTCCCTAGAGTTAGAAATGAACTCAAGAGGGGTCTATTTTTATTATTTTTCTTTACAGAATATGATGATGAAACATAATTGGAATTTGGAGTACATTCAAGAGATGTTTTTTGGTTAGTGAGGTATGACAAAGAGGTTATTCCTATGATGATAGATTTATAGGTCTCTTGAGGGAGACATGGAATGTGGCCAAATTGAGGGTCATTGGGATTAGAGATGGAATTGATATAGGATCTTCATGTTCCCTATATTGGTGATGAATTAAGAAGGTCCTTGGTTAGTGGTACTGCGTTATGACCCAATGAGATAGATTGGTTTGGCCAATGAGGGTTGAACAAGGATGGTTAAGGACATAAGATGACAATTTTTCCATCCATCAAAACTGATGCATATGAGGAATACCTTACGTGGTCAGTGAGTCCATGATGACATGATGATGACGTCGAGTGATGACATAACCTCCGAGTGATGGGTGTTTACCTAAGAGTCATGTTATAGATTAGGTTCCCCATAATGGGTGTCTATGCTTCATGAGACATAGAGGACCCCAATTTCTTCTCTGTGACTTTCTAACAATAGTCAGAGTGTGTGTATAAGAGTTCGGTAGTGATGGTTATGGCTATCAACCTAGAAAATGAATCATTGTTTTTGTTTGATGTTGAAATTTCATAGGGTTTCCTTAGAGGAATTGTTCTTGTTCTTGGTGTTATAAATTACCTAGGGAGATTTCCTAGGAACCAGCCTTCAGAATTATAAGGATTACCTAGACAATCTAGTGATTCCATGATGAGATAATGATGATGCTGATGAAATATATTCCCTCTATATAATGAGAGATGACCTGATATTTGTGTTAGATCTTAGGGATCACAGAATGGGGGTCTTTGCTTGATGGGACCTCAGGATTCCGGTTGGTCCTAATGACACTATAAACCTAATGAGAGGGTGCGTATAATAATAGGGCAGTGATGATTATTGGTATCAACTTAGAACCTAAATCAATGGTTGAGTCTGTTTTCCTGATTTCATAGGGTTGCCTCTTAGAAATTATCCTTGTGTCCAATTATATGGATTATCTAGGGTTATTTCCTAGTAATTCACCTTTGAGTCTGATACATCATGTATTCCTAATTACACCTAGTATTTGACCATAGATTATCACAAGAATGTATGCATGATTTTCATAAATTATAGGTAATTACATATTGATCATGATACTTATAAAATTGATTTATTAGGACGAATGTGAATCCTCCATGAGGCCTGAGATACATCATTTCAATAGAATCTAGGGAATCAACTATTGAGCTTTATTCTGGTAAACTTGATTTTAAAGGATTATTTGGAATTGATAACGAGTCCTGAGATATAGTATTTCCCTCAATGATAGTGAATGAACTATTGATCATGACACTCAAACACATGTTATTTCAAAGGATGACTAGGAATTTGTGGGATCCCTAAGATTTGATTTCATAAAATTCTCATGAATCCTCTTTAGTGACTGATGTAGAAACTACTATATTACTTATTATTTCTAGGAATCAGATATAGATCCAGACATTATTTGACTTCCTAAGATTTCATAGAAACTATTATAGATCCTAATGCTACTAGATTACATAGGACTTTCTCTTGGGAATAAAATAGTGTGCATAATATTGGTTGGTATGATTACTTAATGTGCTTAAATACAATCCAAATTTTACCAAAGTTGGTTTTGTTCGATTGGGGTATCACGTTGGATCTTGAGGATTGATAATGTTTTATTTATTCATTTAAATTAATTTATTAGTAAGCTATGTTGAACATATTTTCTGCATTAGTACTTTTTTATGAAAACATATTGTAGGTACACCATTGAGGGTGGCTATCTGAGAATTTATTTCTCACCCCCTACACAATCATTTTTTCATGGGTGAGAACCTTAGGTCTACTTTTTTGTTTCTGTATGGACATGTATTGGATTGGGTTGAGGCCTAATGTTGTATTGTTTTTTGATTCGTATGGAACATCTTGACACTGTTTTAGAGATTTGTGATTGCTGAATGCCTCGAGGATGGTAGTACATCCATGTATACATTTATCTTACCTTTTATTTATCTAGTATATGTGGTCAACCCTATGAGTTTCCATTGAATCTGTATGGAGGTGTACTTTCACATTATATTTTATATAACATTGTTGTTTATTTCTTTCTTCCATTCACATTATTTATTTATTATAGATGATGTTTGATTTATTTTACTATTATTGAACACTCTTATATGGGGGAATAGTATTCCCATGGTTTTACCTGAGACCAAAGATACTAGTGTAATGATTTTGGTGTATGGGGAGGCATGCTTGAAGTCCCATAACTCCTTAGTTTGGTCATTTTTCATTGTGTACTAGGGTGGAGATGTTAAAAACTGGTGGTAGAGAATTTATGATATTGATATCTTTGATTGTATTAGTTTTTTATTTTGATTTACTATTTTGGAATTTTCTTGTAAGGTGACATATGGATGGTCCAAATCATGGGATTGATATAAGACTTATTATGACCCATCCCCCCAAAATTACTTCTCTTATGATGATAATGAGAGCAAGGGGATTAATGATACCTAAATCCAACCTCTAATAGGCCAAAGGTTAGTACAATTAGTGTATATCATACAAAAAATTAAAGGAATTACCCTATAAGAGAACATGAGAAATGTTAGATAAGATAAAACCACTAAAAACATCTATGCATAATAAATAAAAAATTCATATACATGCCTTTAATGTTAGGAAACATAACAACTGGAAAATATTCTACAAGTATCCAAAATAAATAATTGGTAGTGACATAAAAGGATTAATAAATTTTAAACAACTCTATGATATAGTAATTTCTATATCAATCAACAACTATATCCTATGGATCTGAAAAGGAGTTTATGTATATATAGGGTTAATATAACATGTATAGTTTGTAGGAGCCACCCAAGAGCCTCTCATGCAAAAGATAATAAAAGAATACTAATTCATAGTGAATAAAAAAGTGAATCTAACTCATCACCTAATAAATTATTTTGTGTTTTTATCCTCACCATGGATTTTTCAAAATGTATCACATACAATTAGTAACATAATACACAACATCATATCAAAAGAAGGTACCCCACTACCACTTCCCAATTGGTTTTCCACTCTTCCCCAATGTCGCATGTCTAGAGCCATCTATCTCCAAATATATAAGCCTTCCCAAAACAACTATGCGACTATTATAAACCATTCATATAAAAACATGATATTTTATGAAATTCTTTCAATTAAATTTAATTTCCTTGATAGCTTCTGCAACATGAAACACCATGTTTTAAAGAAACACAACATTCTATTAAAATATTATTATTTAATATGATAGTTATCGCATATCCATTGCAATGGCCAGTTCGAATAGTATTAAATAAATTATTAAAATACATGGTTCAAATATATATATATATAATGAATTCTTTGGTGACCAATTAATTATAAAAAATAATAATAACCCTTTAAAAACAAAGGAAATCTTTTTCTGAAAACTATTTTTCTACACACAGGTGTGTTTTACATCAATAAATTTAAGAAATGGCTTTGAGTGAATTATTTTAAGGAAATTTAAAAATTATATATTTAATTAAATGTTTGTCATTCATATTATGTTTTTTCTAGATATTAAATAATAATAAATTCTATTTTATGCATAAAAAGTATTAAAACAGTTTTTTTGCATTTTGCGAACTTAATTTACAATTAATTTTTAAAAAATCTTGAAAATATATTTGAAAAAATAAGATTAATTTTTAAATTAATATTTTCAAAATTATATTTGATTGAATTTTTTATATTTTTTTGAAAATACTAATTTTTTGATGAATAATGATAATATTGATTTTTATTATTAAATATTATTTTTATTTAAAGAATTTAGAATGTATATTATTGTTTAAAAGTGTATTAAAATTAAATTTAGATCAATTACATTGTAATAAATCAAATTTAGATCATTATAATCAAATTCATGTGGAATTTTGATATTAAAATGTTTTTTAGATTTTGAGCACTTTGTCTTCGGTAAACCACTTTCTTGTTGGAACTATGGGTTTAAGTTTTAAATAAATTTTTCTAATTTTGTAAATAGAATTCGTAATAATGGTTTCTTTATTTTGAATCATATTAATTAATATTATATAATAATTTAAAATTAATTTTTGGTGAAAATGAATTATAAAAACATGAAAAATTAATTATCCCGGTTAATGTAAAAACATGTTTACCGGGGATTAAAATAAAATGATAAGGGGTTAAATGACCTAGAAATTTGTCCAACACATTTTATTGAAATATTTATACCTTATAAATTCTAAGGGTACATAATAACCCTTTTTGGATCCTTTTTTCTAGTAAAAACATGGGTACACTTTATTCTTTTAAAAAATTCCACATGTGTCATCTCTCTCATGGATATAAGGCCACCCCTCTCAAATATTATTAAAATGTAAAAAAAATTTATTTATCCAATACCTATCCAAAAATATTCCTTTCCTCCCTATATTCTAGAGGCATTAGTTTTATTAGTAGTTCCTCCTAATAATTCTGTATGTGTAAACCTAAAGAAGCTCTCATGAGAAGAAGTATTGTCCTTAAACTTGTGTTTTCATTTTATATATTCCTATATCTCCTTAAAATATTATTCAAAAATGGTTATATAATAACACTATAATATCCCATACACTTAGATATTAGTATCTTAATTTAATTACCTATATCAATATCATCGTCCATCAAATGGGAAACAAAACTATCAATCATGTGTAAAACACACTATTGGAAAATGGGGTTATCCCCACACCTCTATACCAATAGTTTACATGAACCATTGGTATAAAGTTATTAGATAAAATATATATCAATTATTTATTCAAAATTTTGGTATTGGTTGGGCTATTCAAATGGTTTTTAAAAACCCATTGGTATAGAGTTTTGACATATCCATCAGGCTCCCATCCCCTACCCATTCACACATGATCCCTAATTTCCCTCACCTGAGTGAGCGGTGGATGATCTTCTATTCCATCATTCTCCCATTATTTATGTATTTTTTTATTCATATATTATTTAACCTTATATTAGTGAGTTCTAAATTATTCTTCTCTTCTATTGAGTATTTTTTTCATTTTTATCTATGTCATCATTTGATAGATATCAGATATTCATGTTCTTATATTGGTTAAATACATATTTATTGCTTTTTGGTTTAGCTTTTAAAACTCTAGACATTATGCGTTGTTTTTCATTCCATGAAGTAAATATATGCATCATAAAGGATGGATTCCCATCCATATATCATGCCATGGTTTATGTTCATGTCGCAAAGATCTAGTCAATATTAAAATAAAAACATAATATCTATGAATTTATTGAATGATTTTATATATGTTGACCACGAGATCCATGTTCAAACATAAAGAGTTATTTTCTAAGTATAAATCAAGACCAATAATAATTATTTCCTATAAATAATGGGTTTTGGCTTGTTATAAAGGGAGAAAAGGGCCACAATTATCCAAGAGTGGGGTTGTTTCCATATAGAGGCTCCAAACATTTTTCAATCATATATTTTATTTGTTTTACTTCATTTTTTTCATCAACCTATCATAGATATCTTGATAGGGTGATCTTGATTTATTCCTAACATGTGATTAAAGTTGTATTGTACTAGTTTTATTATGGTTTTTAATTTAATTAATATTTGGTTTCACATTCAATTCTCTCACCTACCTCTACACCATATTTTTCATTACATGCTAATTTGTTTATTAAGGGAGTGTTATATAAAGTAGTTTCAAGAATACTACTTTCAAAATAAACATTGGATATTATATGATATACATTTAAAAGGGTTTTTTAATACCATTCTCACTAATGAGCTAAAGTATATGAGCATTAATAATTGAAATTTATGAGAGAGCGAGTGTAATCTATCCGGCGGGGGGTGGGGTGGGGGTGGGACATATACATAATTCTAATGAAAATAAGAGTTAGTCATTATGTTTTTTAAAATTACTAGTGCATGAACCTAGGAATTATATATATCATACCATTTTTTTCATTTCTTATATCATTCTATTAAATCATCATCAATATTTTTATTTTAATTTTCAAGTATTTGTTTCTATATAGAATTATTTTAGTGTTTCAATTATTTAATTGAGTATTATATATCCTTCTTTAAGGGGTCATCCTTATAAATTAATGATACTATACTAATTAATTGGAGATTTAGGGAATTAGGGTTTTTGTTTTTAACTTATATATTAATTGATCCCATGGAGAATTAATGGCTATATGTGGGTTAGTCCAAACCCAATAATGGTGGAAGAACTTTCTCCTTGAGGGATAGTAAAGGTTCCCCATTTAGTTAGGAGAATCATAAAGGGGGACCTAAATCATGGAATACATATCTTTTAATTATCACTTCTAAATAATGAATACAATCATTAATGTGTTACTAATGTGGCTCGTTTGGGAATTTTAATCCATCTTGAGTAAAAATTCCAAAGGCCATTAATTTTTATGGTTGGTTAGGATATCTAAAAAAAATTGTAGACTAAATTATCAAAAGAAGAAAATTCCCCTACCATCTTCTAGATATTTATTTTTATTAGTAGATATTCTGAGGTATTTCTTCCAATCCATTATTCTTTATCTCATTCATTTATCTCCTTTGATTCTAGTTTTGATCTCTAAAATGTATTTGGGGATGTTTTATGTATTTTGGAGATTTGTAATGTAAGAATTTTTTTCATGAAATTATTTTTTTTCCTTTGTTTGGATCTTTTTATTGAGTCTTCATAGTTAAAATATTAGGTTGTACTTTTAAGTGTCTCAAAGTTATTTATTTTATCCACTATAATAGTGAATTCTTAAATGTCAAGGATACCCACCTGGGTTCATTAGTTGTATGATTTTCTTATAGAATATGTTATTTCTTTTATTATTTGTTTCTCTAGATACTCGTATTTTTTTGATAACATTCATATTAAAATGTGTTGTAATGAATTTTTTAATTATTGTTTAAATTTGTTAAATGAATATAACTTTTTCTTCTTATTATGACAGTGCATCAGATAGTAGGCCTCGATATGAAAATGTGTCTTATTTTGGACTTATTTAGAAGATATTTTTATTGGATTACTTGTATCATGGTCAAATAACTATGATGAAATATAAATGGTTTGATTTACTAACATGACATGGTACATTTATTGATGACTATATATTCAGAGTTATTGACACGACTCACTTCCAAGTTACTAATGAACCATATATTTTGGAATAAATGGGAAAACAAGTTTTTTGTGTGAAATATAAATTGAGACGTGATTATGGTGTCATTATTGAAGTAATCCCAATACATATTTTTCATGATAGTGGGGATGAAATTTACACCATTAAGACCCACATTAGTGCGGATCAAAATATTGAATTTGATAACTGAAATTATAAAATTATGTGAATTGATATTGAATCTGAATTAGTGGTAGAAAATATATGAAAGAAAACATATATGTTCGCAGTTCAACTATTTTACCTTGATGTGTGTTTATTAGGTGGGTACTACTGTTATTACTTTAATTTAATTTCAGTGTGGAATGATATATTTTTTTTAGTGTTGTTTGTTTTCATTTCATTTAATTAGCTTTATTTCAGCTCATAAAACTGGGTTTACAGAAGGTATTTAAAATTTCTTTTACATGGTTTTAAATTATACTTTATAAAAACATGTTGTGATACTATTTATGATTTATTTTACTTCTAAGTAGTGTGAATAATTTTTAAGAACTATTTCTAAATAATTTACATTTCATTCTTATGTAGATTATAAAAGATATTGAGTAAATTAAAATGAATATTTTTTATAATGATTGAAAAATACACGAACTAGGGCGGCGTTCTATTGTTCCCTTAGTGGTTATAATAATTGTAATAAATTTATTATGAATTACATTTACTGTCATGTTGTTATTTCTTATATAATTTTAGGGGAATTCATATAATCTTGAGTTGACATATCCTTAGCCTATAAGTATGGGAAAGATTAAGGGGTGCTTCTAGAGCTACAAATAGCACCCATCATACCCGTTAACACCCTGACTGACCAAAAAATATCACATCTAGAATAAATTTTCATTCTCCACTTGAGCCTCCAAGGATGTTTCCACCCATGCCTCCATCATTCTCTTATTTAGGCTATACTTCTCATCCCTTGTGTGCACTGTCCCAATGGATTTTCCAACCTATACCATATCCATATCATATGATGTATCCCTATCCCATCTATCCTTATCCTACTATGTGCATGCCTCCCCTATTTCCAAATATCCATCCAGGATCCGATGATTCTTCTCCTTCAGCTTCCACTACAATACATGAAGTTGACATGGTGCATGAATTGGAACATAAACATACTTCAAAGTCTACACATCCAGTATAAACCATAGATCTATTAAATCCTAATGATCAACTCACATCACGTTTTTTTATAAATGTATCAAATTATATCACATCAATTATTTCTTATTGTACTGTAAATTAATTTTACTTATTTTTATCTTATTTAGTGGGATATTCTTATAGGGGATGTGGGCATACCTTTATGTAACAATCCAGTATTCATCGTATAGAAAAATGGTTGATAAAAATTAAGGCAATAAAATGATATGTTAAAATTTCAAACATTGTAGAAGTTTTATTGAAACTTTATCCATGTACATTGATAAAATTATACTAACTAGTATCATGGAGGAATATATATAAGGAAATAAAGTATAAAACATGGGAAGATGTATGGGTAATAAAATTTGTTAAATTTATATCTATATTGTTTTTTTATTTATATGAATTAAATTATTCATTGTCGAATCAGTTTAACTTTTCCAATAGTGAAGCTGCTAAGGTCACATGGTTGATGGATCTTAGGGTGTTGTAGTGATTCTATTAACATGAGTGATACGTTGTTTTGAAGAGTAGAGTCATTTATAATTTATAGGATGTACCAATTTTTACTGACTATCTAACAAAAAATGTTTAGAAATGATCGTATATTGGAAGAGTAATTAGTTTAAGGTATTCTTAATCATTATTGTGTTGTGTTGAAAATGGAATTATTATTAATTGTATTGGATTTTTGTTTTTAGTATGAATAAGAAACAAATAAAGATTCTATAATGTATATGCACTCTTTGGGGTGCACTGAAATTCTAGATCATGAAAGGTTCAAGGTACTGTAATCTGAATAGAAATAATATCTATATTTATATTGTTACTTAAGTATAAGTGATTTATTTGATGTAGTTAAAATTTAGGGGGATCAGTGACTTAAATATTTTCCATGTTGAGATTTTAATGATATATAATATTTTATATTTCATCAAATATTGAATAACAATCCCAACAATAAAAATTCTATATTCCCAAATTTATAAATGTTTAACCAATGTCATAAGTATATATATTTTTCATTGGAGTGCTTATTACCCAGATTTTTTAAAACTACATGCTTAATTTTTTGAGATTTTTTAACAAAAAAATTGGGAATAATTTTTGAATCCAATAGTTTTATAAATTATTTTATCCTCCAATGATATTATTAGACCAATAATATGTGTTCCATTTTCCTTCATCTTAGCTCAACATGAGTCTTTCAGGTTCATCATATTCAAATTTCAATATTTTAGTTTCATTTTGTAAACTATTAACATATCTTAATAACTAATTTTAATATAAAATATAAAATCTTATTATATGTAATTTTATATAGTCCATTGAAATAAAATTAACCTTAATTGAATCAAATCAAAAAACCAAAAGTGGTTACTTTATTTTATTTGGATTTTAAAGAAGTGTAAAAAAATAAATATTCATAAAAAGTATTTAAACATTAATAAAAATCATTAAAACAAAATCAAATTGTCCTAAGACTGAAGTTAATAAATTTAAAATTAATAAAGAAAGTTAGAAATTCCCCATTTAGTTAGATTTACATGTTGAAATTTAATTTTTATTCTCATGAATTCTTTTAATATAAGCATGGAATCTCCCCTTTAATCTAGAAGTTATCGTTTGAAATAAGTCGTCCTACCCCTCTAGGTCATGCTAACATTATTCCTCCAAACATACTGAATGTTCCATTAAAATCCAAAAATAATAGCTTTCTTGATTTTAATTTAACTTCTGAATGATAAGTCTATATAATAATTCTAGCATTGAAAAAATGATCTGATAAATGTATCATTCCCCAAGGGATACATTTGATAACTTCTCAGTTCAAAAAAACTTTATAAACCAAATAACCTAACCAAAAATTAATCAATTGAAGGAAACCAAGTATACTTGAAAGTGACTCTATAACCATGGTATTAAATCATCTGTACAGCCCCTAAAACCGTGGGTATAGGCTATACCCATGGTTTTAGGAGCCTTGGAAGATAGAAGAGTTGGTATAGACCAATACCCACGGTTTCTAGAAAAACTGTGGGTATAGGTCTTGTAGATTCTGTCATGCCCATGGTTTAAACAAAGCTGTGGGTGTAGCTTAACCTAATAGAGACACTATACCCATGATTTTGAGAACCGTGGGAATATGTAGTTGCATGAATTTGGCACTTGTAACAGCTACATCTCCTCCACTACCACCTGAACCTATAAATAAAATAAAACACACATTATACAATAAATTAAGTACAAATATTGTATATATAGCATTCGACCAACTACATGAAATAATTGTCTAACCATATATAATACTAAAACATCCATAAACATTTATACAAGAAATCAATTCTAGTCATGAAAAAACATCCACAAGTCTTGTTCCTACTAAGTCAGAAAATGAGGGAATAAAAATCTTCCCCATTACCAACATCCAAATACTTATCACCATTAGAAAAATCACAATACCCATTAATAACATCCTCATCACCAACAACATCATCTGGAGAAACAACATCCACAACATCCTCATCATCACCATAACCATCAGCTCCACTGACAGTAGGATCCACATTGGAATCACTCTGGTAAATTTTTAAAGATAACATTGATTCCATATCAGAATCCATAGTAGTAGAATACTATGATGGAATTGATTGACTTATAACTGCTTATTAATTATTTTCATTTATGAACCAAATATTTTAAACCAAAATCCAATGCTCTTAATTCTTCAAAAATGGAGTCAACATATAAAATAAATACCTAAAATAAATTTGTATAATATAATTAAATTCATATCTATATTTTATGTTAATTAATGTTAATGTCATGCCTTTGATTTCAACCAAGAAATAAACTCTTGGAAATGAATAGCCTCTCTTCTTATCAAAGGAAAAGATCAATTAACTATATATATAATTTATCTATGTTTACTACATTAAATGATAATAAAAGATTAAGGTATATGTGAAATTACATAGTATGTGATAACATATAAATATCCAAATTACTTACTTGATATAGTTGTAAAAAGACATAGTTAAACAAGACTATGAGATGTTCCATATCCCACTATTTGAGGCTCAATATATCTAATTTATATTCCCCCTGAATTCCTCTTATTTGGGGGAAGATAGGGCAATGCGGTTTCAATTTACCCATACAACTCATCTTAATTTTTCATTTCTTGGTTATGTCTTGTTCTCACATTAGAAAAATACACTAAATAAAAATACATACATTCTTGAGCCATATTACCTCTCATAATTGAAAATTTAGGATAATTCTTGTTTCAGAGATAAGATTTCATTATTCACATATTTCATTGAGTAGGTTACATCCATCGAAATGAAATGTTTCCTCGAGAAGTGTTTTAGTTGGAATATTAATTGTTAGATATAATATGCACGTGAAAATAGAAGAAAAGATTTTTTTTCAACTCACAAAAAATTAATGGTTCCCCTTGTTGAATTTTTATCAAGAATGGATTGGATAACATTTTTGCACAATGATATCTAAAAAATGGAACAAAAGAATCACTATCACCCTTACATTATTGTATAAA
Organism: Viscum album; assembly: GCA_963277665.1. NCBI lineage: Eukaryota > Viridiplantae > Streptophyta > Magnoliopsida > Santalales > Viscaceae > Viscum > Viscum album. Next base: position 702,431,340 of record OY728128.1, on the reverse strand, counting down.
AAATTCTGAATTTCTATTTGAATCAATTCATGGAATAAGAATGTGATTATCCTGAGTTTTAAGGATTTTAGTTTCAAATTCCTTCTATTGACTCATTTAGATATGTTGCTAGATTAGCCATCAGGAACCTTGATATTATCCAATACTTTAGGAAATTGATTTTTCTTTAATGGTTTCATCACATAAGAAGCATAAGGAACATTACATTTGTTTTAACCGATACAGAAAGGATGCAGTTCTAGTCGAATACCCCAATTCATCAAGTCCCAATGAGATCAGAATTCATATTTGGTCTTCCCCTTTATATTCAGAGTAATTGAAAGAATCACATCAAATATATTTTTTCTAAATGTTCATTATGTGTAAAAAAAGAAATAATAAACTGGTAGAACAATATTGAAACTCAAAAAATATACTTCTCTTTTTACAATTGTAAGTGGTTTCAGTGTCAACATTCTTCATCTTTTTATATTCCATATATCCTTTCCCTAATGAAAAACTGGAACAATTCAATTAATTAAGAACATTAGATCCTAACACATGTTGTGGTTATTGTTCTATGTCAACGGTATTATTAAACCTATGATGATTTATCCTATATTGATGATCCATTTTCAAGAATCATTAATTACTCGTGAAACTAAAACTACAATGATATTTATGCCTTGTCGATAGTGTATTATTCATAAAATTTGGACATGATATTTTTTCCTTTCTTCCACTTCCAAAAATCATTGCATAAGCTGGAAAATCATTTATAGTCCATAAAAGGGTAGAACACATCTTAAATATATTTTTTTAAGAAACATTGAGTGTGTGTACACTCATATCCCAAAGCTACATTAACTCTCTTATTAATGGTTGAAAGTAGATGTCAATATCATTTCCTATATTAGAAGGTACATATATTAGTATACTAAATAAATTGAATGTATTTTTCATACACATCAATGAAGGAAGATTATAAATTAAAATAAAAATTAGCCACATGCTGTGAGCAGTAGTCATCTGACCTAATAGACTAAAACCATCACAGGATAGAACCAACCAAACATTAGGCAACTCAACTAAAAAATCAAGATGTTATGCATCAAATTCCTGCCATGCTAATACATTTACAAAATGAACTAACTCATCATTACCTTTAATTATCTTAGTATCATGTCATCACATATTTGTTGATATTTTTGCAGACATGAATAGATTTTGAAGCATGAGAATAAATGGAAAGTGCCACATGAATTTCTATGGAATATGATATGGCATTCCATCAACATTTCCCTTCAATAAATATATACCAAATTATTTATATTCATTAAGGTTAGTTGTTTCCTTTGAAAATAAACTGCTCTATTTTGGACAAGCATAAAATTTATTAGTAGAAAATTAAAGATTATTATTTAATTTATATGACATATAATATGTTGAGGGAATATCTACACTATTAGGAAGAAAGACCTTTAAAAATGTAATAATATAATCTATGGATGTATTAGAAATTACATTCATGGTTTTACCTGATATAAACACATTAAAAATTCTAACTTGGCCATATTAGTACATTTCTAATATATAGAAGTCATGGAATCATCCACTAAAATTTTCACTCTCTCAATATCAGCATCTACTGTATTTTTCTAATGTGTATTGATATTATTTCCTTCTTGAACTGACACACTATCTCTCTTATGATGATGCATTAATGGAAAATGATATAATTTAAAATTTTACTCACCACTTCTTTCTCTTCATTCATGAACATTAGAATATTTTATTGTCTCTCCTTGGTGATACCAAGAATTATAGTTTTTTTGAAGTACATATTTCATTATATAGTATCTAACTTCTTCCCCATTTAACCATGGTATTCCAACAGAATTATACCATGGAAACTATATACAACCTCCATTTGAAGCATTATTAAATGAAAGGTCAAAAAAATACCAAATTCTTTTTATACTGAGTTGAAATCGAATTGGTATGATACATCCTGCTTAAATCCATTCTATTAAAAAGGAAAAATGTTATGTTCCAATCAAAAATGTAAACAATTATTAAAAAATAATTAAAACCAATTTTAATATTAAATTCATTATAGCATACTGGTATCTAGTAAAACATAGAATAATAGAATTGACATATGACATAAGCGATGACTACCAATAACAAACCATGGTTGGTATCCCTAAAATTTTAGAATTCACTATCATGATGCATAAATTGAATAAATTTGACATTACAATCCATATTATTACCTTATACTCACTTTTGTTTTAAAAAACTAGCCCTATCTACCTATCCCTATACTCGATCTTGTTTTCCACAAGGAATAAATTTCATTCCTGATCAACAAGGGATAAAAACACATTATAAGGATATCAATATACTCAATGGAAATGATTTCACAAGAATAAAAATAGAAATAAAAAATAATTCTATCATGGAACCTCGTTAGGATGAAAACATCCTATATTTTTCATTAATTTATATGAAATATGGGTTTTTAAATAAGGAACATTAAAAAATAGAATAATAACATAATGAAATATTAAATATATTATAAAACATGAATACATCAAATATAAACACAATCAATATATTTTAAATATATATAACTATCATATAGAACATCCAAAAAAACATTTAGAAAAAAAAAAGATGACATTATATTTTAAAATTCATATAATAAAATCATCCATTTAATTATATGAAATAAAATTTAGAAAATAAAATCACATGTAAATGTTTTCTGAAAATACACATTCACATAAAAACATTTATAAATAAAAAAATATATATTACATAATTTATTCCTAGATGTCATCAAAGATTAAACACAGGCCAAATGAAATGATTTATATGAACATTTTAGCCAATAAATAAACTAAATGTAGTCCTATAATCAAGGAAATGATCTGATACATCCCCTTGGGGCAACCATTATTAATGAACTAATAAAGGTAGAGAATAAAACATATAACATAAATGGAATGAAATAATGGAAGAGAAAAAGATATTTATTTATTTAAATCCAAAAAGCATGCTTCAATATATGAGTTCCATTTGATCACTCAATTTAAAAATATCCATTATCACGTATATTCATAATCTGAAATTCTATTAACTCTAATAAATGGGTTTGGTTTCCCATGTCTTCAGTCACAAACTAAGTTCTAATATAGGCTAGGGATCACTAACCTAATCCCCAGTGGTCTAAAACAGGGGTTTAGTGATCAAATAATCCATTATGAAAATTTTTTACCACAAAAGACATAAAATAAAGTGGAAAATCATGCATTTGTAATGTAATAAACTTGAAAAATATTAAAAACCTATTGAAAAAACGAATTACTTTTTACAATATCCAAAAATAAGTACAAAGGCACATATCTACTCAAAGTATATTTATAAAATTTGACCCAATCCCATGAAAATGGATAGAGATAAGAGAATTGATAAGTAGATGAAAGGAAATCATAAATCTCAAGGATCACAAAAACAAATCATCTCAAATAGAGGATGAACACTTTATTATGGGTGAAATGTCACCTAGGGTACAAACAATTATCCTAAAGAGGGAAGGGGGAGGCCAAAATCACTTGAGGATGGGGATACAGAGTCATATTGAGTACCAGAGGGAGGAGGATAAAATCTATTGAGGGGAGGGGGGTGAGTGGATGCATATGAGGGATTAGGTTTTGAATAAAGAGGAGTGTAGGAGGATCCTGAGTGGGCCTCCCTATCTAAATCTCTATACCAATGGTTTTTAAAACTGTTGGTATAGGCTTGGCCTGAAAATATATACCTAAGGTTTCTCTAAAATATAGGTATAACTCTATTGGGATAGAGTCACTTCCCAATAGTGGAAGATGAAGAAAATAACCTAAACAAAAATGAACTCAATAAACTAAAAAATAATAACCTAACCCAAAATGAACTAATTTACATAACAAAAAAAATAAAAAATTAATCAAATGACCTATTCCAAAACAAATTAATAAAAAACAACCAAAATGAAAAAAAATGATGTAACCCAAAAAAGACATAAACCAAAAACAAACCAAATGACCTAACCCTAAATAGACCAAATAAATCAACTATAAAAAGAGATAACCCAAAAATGATCAAAATTAACTATTCCAAAAATAAATAAACCATAATGAAAAAATTACATAAGGCAAAATAAACCAAATAATATAAACCCATGTAAAATAATTGATCTAACAAAAAATGAGTAAATAATCAAATAAAAAAATGAACAAAACAAAAATTACATAACCCTGAAATGAACTAAATGAATTAACCCAAAATAATTAAAATTTAATAACTCAAATATGACATAACCCATAGATTAAACAAATTATATAACCCAAAATGACATAAACCAAAGTAAAAAAATTACATTCCCCAAAATAAACAAAATTATATAACTCAAAAAAAAACATAACCTAAAAATTAAGGAAATATCATAACCTAAATCAACCAAAATGATCTTACTGAAAATGATCCAAATGATCTTTCCAAATGACCAATGGATAAATTTTCCAAAATATCTAACCCAAAAATGAACTTAATGGAATAATTAAATAATATAAGAAACACCCTCAACCAAATTGAATCAAATGACCAAACCAAAAAAATATGAAAATTACTCCAAATGATTGACTAAATGACCAAATAGGAAAATGACCAAATGACCAAATTTTCAAATAACATAACCATCAAATGAACCAAATGGCTAAATGACCAAAATAACCTAGTTACCAAGTAACCAAATAACATAACACAAATAAATTTTAATAGAAATGAACATACAAGAAAAACCCATATCATACCCATGTTTAGCATGTTAATTAGTATGTATTGATCATTTTATTCCACTAGTATTAAATTTCTAATGAAATGTAAATTTAGATTCTTATTCAATTTATGTATTTCTAAAACAACCAAAATTTTAATTCATTCTAAGTTTTGTTAAACTCCTATATAGATTAAATTTGTTACTTTAAAATGAGTTTCTCATTATATTATTAATCAAACATAGCTTCCTAGTTCCAGTAAGAAACATTGGGCTTTGAAAGCTATATTACTGAAGGAAAATTATTTTTCTTGAGTAGGAGGGAAAGGATGGAGGTTCTATAAATACACTGACATAATAAAATATTATAATTTTTTTATTGATATTTAAAATTTGGATACATATTTCACAATTAAAGATCTTGTTTATATTTTCAACAGTGTTCATGAGAGGCCCTCAAAGAGAAATAATATGAAAAATCTAGTCCAAATGATCATTTGTGAAATGTATTGTATGAGGAGCATCAGAGGAGAGTGTGATATAATCCTAGAGAAAGCATCACCCTAACTGGGAATTTGCCCTCACCGAGTGCCTATAAAATCTATGACACCACCGAGATAAAAAATTATCATACAAATGTAGCTGAGGAAAAATTTTACACATATGAGCATGGAAGAGGTAAACTAGCCACCAAACACTTCCTTAATGTTATTTCCAATATATGTCCATCACTTCCATCATATGATTCTAATGTTTTTTATTCATTTATGGAAACAATAAACTTTTTATATGATGAAATGAGTGATGAAAATGACGTTCATAGTGGTGTTCAAGGTAATGATACTACTGGTGTTCATGATTCTAATGATGATGATGATGCTTGTGCTGTAGGTGATGATGCTGGTGATGATTATGATTTCACTGATGGTGATTAGGGAGATATTGATCCCCTCTATTTTTTTGTTGAGAGTAAAGAGACGTGTGTGAATGACTTTTAATGAATAAAACTGATTGATGTAATGGACTATGTAAGTATTTTATAGTATTGTAAATGGTTTTAAAACTATTAGTAACCTAATGGTTAAATGTAAAACATATAATTATCGTACTACATTAAATGTTTACCATGGGTTGTAACTTATTTACATGTTCTATTAGAGGTGTTTGATGGTGTTGCTACTGTCCATTTAGGATATAACTCTATTTCCAAGGTTCACCAAACCTTGGGTATACATCAATTTTTGATATTCCATTATACCCATGGTTTTAGGAACCATTTCTGTAGATGTATACCCATGATTTACTTCAAACTATGGGTTCTCAAATTGGATAATGATCTATACCAATTATTTCAATGAAAACCATTGGCATATACCTATAATGACGCCTCTAATCACTATGGTTTATAGAACCATTTTTATAGGCTATACTAATGGTTCTGGGGAATATAAAAATGGTTTAAAACCGTTGGTATAGCTTAGTTTTCCATCGTTGGTGGACTACCTCCTCACAAACCGATGTTATTCGTTTTCCATCACCACCACTCATAGTTGGATATAATGATTGATTTAATTTTTATATAAAAAATTTATGATATTATTATACTTATGAAATTATAACATCACATCTACTTTCATACCTCCCAATCTGTTGGAAAATAGTAACGTTACTCGTGTGTGTGGTGGACAACTGCCTCGCAAACTGATGTGATCTGTTTTTTCATTTATGTTTTACATGGATGGTAATAGGGATATATTAAAATAAGATAGATTATATTTTTTTATAATTATACTTATATAATTATCACATCACTGATAGCTTCTTACTTTCAATTTCATGGGGAATACAATAACGTCATTCGTGTATACGGTGGACTACCGCCTCATAAAGCGATGTGATTCATTTTTCACTAAAAAATTTCATGGAAGGTAATAAAGATACATTTAATAAATATATGTGATATATATGAAATAATAATTATTCTGTATAGTTTAATTCTTAATTACATTCTTTACATCCTATAAAAATGGAAATAATGTTCATGCGTATGTACGACCAACCGTATCCATGAATGATATATTTTATTTTATATATCTATATTTTATGTATTACAATGAATACATATATAATGGATATATATTATATTTATATCATGGTTAACATTCATGAGATGATGGAACCCTATTCAAAGTAAAAGTATTTAAAATCCCAAATCAAAATAATCCCGAAAAACGAAGTAGTTATTACCCAAAACATGATTTTAACAAGGAGTTGTTAATTATTATGTAAAGAAAGGTGATATATAAATAATATTTATTATTATATATATTAGTATTAATTTTTAATATATTTATAATAAAACTATATTAATTATACTGGATGTTTGAATGTGTACAAAGTAAGTCGAGGCGTATGGTAAGATATTTTTGTCTCAGTTTTTCTTCTTTGGGACTTATGTTATGTTATGCGGATATCTTCTTTTATGAGGTGTATATACTGAACCATTGTCATATAGTATCATGAATTTATTTATTCTCATGATATTATAATTTTAATTTTGTTTTATTCTTTCATGGATCTTATGATTCAAATTTGTCGAGGTGGTAAGGGTTTTATTTTACTATATCGTCATTTATCAGGTTTGTTTATGATTATGCTTCCAATGATGTAATATTATGATCCATCTCTCATGAAACCCGTATATTTTACTCTCCTACGGATTTTTCATGAGAATAAATGTTTTCCCTTCATTTTAATCTATTTATCTACTCAGGAGTCAAAAATTATTTTTATATGAAAAATAATATTTATTTCTCACTTCAGTCAAAAACTCTTTTTCTTCCATTTTCATGTTTTGGGAAAATGTTTTCAATTTTTTTTAAATTATGAAAATAATTTATTAAATACAGTTTAACCCATGTTTATCATTTTATAATGTTTTTAAAAATTAATCGTAATGATGTTTTCCAAACAACTTCCATTTATATTTTACCAAAAATATTAAAGGAATTTTTATTATAATGCCTATGGAATGAACATAATTTCCCACTATAATGACCGCCCAATGTTTTAAAGCTATATTTATATTTTTTAAAAGTAATTTTAAAATAAAATTATTTTTAAAATGATTTATGTTTTAAATAATTGTTTTCAAAAGTAAAAAATATATTTTCCTAAATAACTATTTTAAATGATCTTTAAAGCTTACTTTATATGTTTCCAAGGTTATTTTCAAAAAAAGACAACATGAAAAGTTTTTATGTTTTAAAAAGTGTTTTTAAAATTTGAAAGGATATTTTCCTCATTAAATGTTTCAAGTTATTTTTCAAAATTATTTTTTCATATAAGATTATATCCTTTGATGTTAGTTATGATTTATTATGTATATAATACAAGGATACCATTCTTATTATTTCTTTGAATGATTTATGTTTTTGATGAGGCGATGTTCATGAAACATGTTTCTCTTCCCCCGGTTATACTGTGATAAAATTCTTATATAACCCATTTCTATATCCATGGGTTATTATAAAATGTTGAAATTATTATGAAACTTTTTTCTTTTCTAAAGTTAATTCTATGATGAAATGTTTATGAGTACAATTTTATAATGGTGTCTGATATGAAATATATTTTATGATCTTGTGACAAATATTTTAGTATGTCCATTATGTGATGGGTGGGACCTATATCTCCCTTTAATATTGTGGGTAAATATTGATATCTCCTAAGATAAATAGGACTGGAATAAAGAGTGGACCCAGTTCAATAAGGGAATTTTTCCACTATGATAGTTTTGGGAGAGAACATTGAGTAGTAGAATCTGTTGGGGTGTGAACCCATTCTACTATGATATCCCTGAAAAGGAACCATTAATAATATAGAAATATATTTTTAGGTTTATGTGTATGCCCTAATTCCATGATTTATGTCAATGTTATTCCCTCAAGGTTAATTTTCATTGATTTATTTATGATTCATATCTTATAAACTATTAATCCTTATTCCATGTATCAATACTTTTATCTTTTATATAAATGGTTTGGCTTCTATTTGTTATGATCATGTTATCATAACCCTTTTCTCTTGTTATGATTACATATTTCTACATTTAACCCATCCCTAACTTCTAATCTCACTATTTCTTATGTTTCCTTTCCCCAAGTTATGATGATAGGTATTATGTGTGATATATATAAAAAGGGTGATAGTTATTATAAACTAAGTGGGAGATTATGTAAAACTCTTTTAAAATAGTTTATCTATGTTACAATGTTTCGAAAGGCACTATACCTTTATGATCCTCAGGTGCAAGTTTGTGTAATTTAATGACTATTAATCTAAAAATATGTAATAACTCTATATGAAAATCCTGTTCAACAATAATGAAACTGGTTCATCACATAATCTCTTCATAAACATATCATATCACTAGATAATAATAAAATAGTTTCCAAGATCCACTAAAACTCACACATCATGTATTACACATCAATTTATCTTATCCCATACACAAAATACCTACAATAGTTATTTGGGTACTATATTTGGAGATACATGTGTTTGAAATAACCACAATCCATTATATCAATCTACATGCATATATAAGGGAAAAGTAACAACAATGAATTTCACTAAAAAATACTACCATGATTAGGGACTGGGTAATGTGGGGTAGTTAACCATCCATTCTTTTTTATCATAAATATTTAGGAAAACACCCTCTAGAGTCCACTAATGTGAATCTCCCTAAATATATGGATGTGGTATAATATGAAATCACATAATATAAGAATAAACATATAAATCTCAACCAACTAGAATCAACAACATAGTTTTAGGATCAACTATAGCCATCGTCTATTAAACACCCGACTATCAGTGCTAAGGACTAGACATCCTATAATCACTTAAACATTTAAAAAATTATTTAATTTAGTTTATCATTTGAAAATTTCATGTTTTGATTAATTATCTACTAAAATCCTTTCCCAAAATGAATAATTTATATAATCCCGTGTTTACTAAATATTAATAATCAATTATCAATCTATTTTAGAAATAACCCCATGGGTTAAATTATTAATCATTCATTATCATTCCATAATTACAGGTACTCTTATAATCTTCCTATGTTATGATAAAAGATACATAAACCATGAACAACTAGGTGAATCAAGTGATGGGGAAAAAAATAAAGAAATAAGAAAGCCAACTATCTAGCCATTAAAATAGATTCATTATCAAAAACAAATTCCATCTTCTTGTAAAAAATTAATGGGAAATCCCATATTTAACCCATTACATTAGCCTCAGTTCCATCTCTCAAACACCTATTCATATCATCATCCATATCTACATCACAACCATCATCTTCTACCCCAAACATGGGTCTCCCTACCCATTCTCATCGAACCATCTACCATCACATGCCTATAACATGTTGCATAGAAGGAATCCTCATCCAGGGAAATCATACAAGGAAGAAATAAAATAACAAAGTGGATAGGGTACCTAGGACTTAAATTTAAGGAATCTTCCCTTTATAAGAAAATGTTCTCACTAGGTCACAAACAATTACCTTTATAAAAAAACCAATGAATTACTATCTTAAATTAACTAATTTATTTATCACAGTTTACAACCATAATCAACCTATGTAAATGAATATCAACAATTGTATGATATTTGAACATTACATAAAGAATCACTTCCTTTTTCTATCAAACTAAATGGAATAATAAATTAAATTAAATATTTATATGTTTTATTTATACCTAAAGAATTAGAAACATTAACTTATTTATCCAATTCCAACCTTAGAACCACGATAATTCATAATGTAAAAAAATATAGCTCAATATTTAGTAAATCAAGAGGAAAACCATTATCATGATATAAACACATGTGGTCATTACAACTAAGACCAAAATCAAAAATTTATTTTAATTCTGGTTTAATCTATATTATGGTTAATTCCACCATTACCCAAAGAGATAAATCATGATAACTTTACAATTTTCAAATAAGATTAAGTAGAAGAAATTTTTCTCCTACATTTATTTGTAGATCAAAATTCTCAACATAATAAAATATGATTGAGGATTAAATACCATCAAAAGTAACACCACCAAGCCAAAGGGAGACAAAAAACCCTTAAACCAAGAGTGGTCGGTCCTCCAAGATGCAAGGGTTGGAACCCATAAGGCTATATGGTAGTTTCCTTTAAAATATATATATGCGTGAAGAGGTATGTAATGGTTTGTGGTTTTTTGACACCCATGTATCTCTGGATATAGTATATGAATGAAAATTATAACTACACTGTGTATGGGTTGTGATGGATTGAGGTATAATACATAACTTACAGAGGAAATTTTGATATTATGTTTTATATTATGTTATTATATACATGAGATATTTGGTTAGAGGGCCATGGTGAGGTTGGAAACTTAGCATACCTAATTAGGTAATGAGTTATCTTCATTTGTTCATTCATTCATCTTTAGTATGATTTTTTAATATATTACATGAGAGGAATTGGGGAGGATATTAATTAGTATTCCTAGTATAACCATCCTATGTATAAATCAACAATTTTAGGTTTAAAGGAGATGGTTGGTGACTAGTATGGGAATTAATAGATCATGGGGTTGTTCGAAATCTATTTGGGATTTGATGTCCCTACTAGGGATTTATTTTGATACTTCTTGATTATTTTGATGTTGTTTAGTTGTATAAAATAACATGCATGTATGAGGGAATTTATTTATTATGATTAATATTCTTTCGATGGTTTTATCTTATATATCATTCGGCATGTTTTCTAAGAGTTTAATGCCCCCATTTATTTGTATAATATAACATTGGTGTTTTTTCCAACCCCTGGCCTATTGGAGGTGACATTCATGAATCAATATCCTCATTCGCTCATTTCCATCCCTGGAAGGGTATATTTGATGGTAGGGTGTCAAGACTGAGTGGTATCAAAGGTATGGTTAAGAGATAAGATGAAGTATGGAGGTAGGCACTGGTGAGGACTGTATGGGTTGGAGGCAGGAATTGGTCAGGAGTTATAGACTCCTTCATATCACCTGCCCTAGTCCATGTTTTGGCACTTGTGGAATAGATACTTACTTTGATCTTGGAATTTAATATTCTTATTAGAGGTAGAGATTATTTCTATGAAGTTTTTAGATACGGTGAATAAGTTTGTGAAAGAATCAATCTTTAAGAGGATTTATATGTTTCAGGATATAACCATATAATATCATCCCCAACATGGACTAACTAAATTTGGTTCACGATATCAGGGATTTACTTCGTAGAATGATTGTGTTCTATGATTCATATGGAGAGTCTGCTGTGTTTTTTGGAATGAAAAACCCTCAAATAAAATAGATATGTGTTTTTCAACGTCTCTATTGATGTTTGAGTTCATTGTATATTTGTTAAATGTTTAATTAATGGGTTTTCCTAGGGTTGTGAAATATTACATTAATATATTAATTAAGGAGGTTGTGTCATTACCCCCTCTGTGGGAGATAATGTTTTGGATAGAGTTATAACTAGTAACTTCTCTGATTTATATTTCTTAGTATATGATAAATCTTTCTGAGTTACAAGAGTTTCAAATATAGATCAAATATAATTTACAATGTGATCTTGTTTGGATGAGAGTGTCACCTTTAGGTGCTCTAGTTTTGTTCCTTAAGAAATCCTATCATAGTCTTCATATTTGCATTAATTATCATCATATGAATCAGATTATAGTGAATAATCTCTATACTCTTATGTGGATTGATGATTTATTCGATCATCTAAAAGGATCTAACTGGTTCTCAATGATCGATCTATGATTGGGTTATTATCAAATGTGAGTAATGGAGAATATATACTGATGATTTCTTTCCAATTTCATTTTGGTAATTTTGAGTTTATTTAATTCCATTATATGTGATGAATGCTCTAGCTATATTTAATGTAGTGTTTTAATAGCTTTTATACCGTTTCGTGGTGGTTTTACTTAACAAAATCTTTTGGACTCCATGCTCGAGGAAGAGAACATAGAGAATGTATAGGAGGTTTTGGGAGTTCTTCACCTTCAATAGATATTCATGATGTTTTTGAAGATTGAATTTTTCTCTAGTGATTTCCTATTATTGGGGGATTTTATATCCATCATGATGTATCCATGGATAATTTGAAGATCAAGGTGTTTGTTTCTCATGAAAACCCCAAGGATGTTGTGCTTCGGAAGAGATTCCTCGATCTTATAGTATATTATAATATGTTTATTCCAAAATTATCTCAAATTGAGACTCTTATAAAAACATTTACTAGAAATAATCATGAATTATTGTGGACTAACAATTATTGGGTAGCTTTTTTATATCTAAAGGTGAAGTTTTTCAGTTCTCTAGTCCTTTGTTTTTCTGAAGAAGGAGTTCAGTTTTAGGATTTCTATGATACTTCATGTATTTTCATGGGAAGTTCCTTGATGTAGAAGATATAAATGTTTCCTTATGGGTATTTGAATTTATCTTCCCATGAATATAACTATTCTACCCATGATCTTGATTTAGTATAATTTTTGTTTTCCATTAATTTTTGGAGACACTACCTCATCGAGGAGCATTTAGTGGTTTTCATTGATCATAAGAACCTGAGGTATTCCTTCTCCTGGTAAGACCTAAACATGCGATAGTTATGGTGGATAGAATTATTGTAGGGTTATGAAATTGAGATTTTCTATACCTTGGGAAAGGTTAATTTTATTTTATATACACTCTGTAGGAATTCACGCAATGATGTTGTATACGATTTTGGAGAATCATGGAGAGTGGTGGAAGTGATCTTCATGATTCATATTAATATGAGAGAGGTTGGTGGTATAGGATTCCATTTTAAGATGATGACATGATATTATTTACCATATTATGTGAAGGATTCAAACCTAGATAATTTAAATGTATAAGTTTTTCATGATCAAGTTATATATGGTGATGACCTTGATGGATTGTCTAAGGATGATCAATATTGGGTGTTGTTTCTGGGGATATTTCTTCCTTCAGTGATTCACTGAGAGGTTCTTTATAACATTCATAGTTCACCCTTGGTAGTAAAATATATCATGAAAAATATGTAATATTCTCTAAGAGGTTATTTTTGGTTTCTTGGTTTAATGGAATTAGTTTCATAGTTCGTGTCCAGATGTTTAGTCTTCCAAAAGGTGAAGGCTAAACACAGTGTTACTGGTGGGTTTCTCCAACCATTAGATATTCTTCAATGGAAGTGGAGGGAAATTTTATAGATTTTATCACTAGTTTATCTTGATGTTAGTGAGGTTATGAATCTATGTTGGTGAAAGTTGAATGTTTTAAAAAATAGGTTCACTTCAAAGAGATCAAGGATTTGGTCTCAGTAGAGGTTTTTTCAAGGTATTATCTATAGGATGTGGTAAGGATTAATGGAATTTCAGGGATGATAATCTCTAATCATGATCCTTATTTATATTATAGGGTATAGAGAGGTCTCCAGTTTACTTTTTTCAATTATTTGTGCCTTATAAATACTTTTTATCAAAAAAACAATCAATCAAAAAGAGAGGACAATCGATATTTTAAAGACATGTTGCACGCTTGTGTCATGGATTTTGGAGGATCAAGGGTGAGGCACCAACCATTAGTTGAGTTTTATTATAACAATAGTGTAATGACCCAAAATTTTATCAATGTAATTTCACCTATGATTATATAATTATTCCATAATATAGTATTATATAATGAACATGCCTCACATGATAGAACAAATATAATTCCCTGACCCCAAAAGCCTATAGTTAGTGCATTATTTTATTATATTGGCATGGTTATAAGGAATCAAATTTGGAAGGAAATATTTTTTTACTAGTCTAAGAAATCCAAATTACTTACATGATACTCATAATAAATTGGGAAATAATAAATTCAAAATGAAACATAATAAAAAGAAATTAATTTTGTCCTTGAAAGCTTATTTAATGATTTCTTCTTCATAACCTGGGAAACTGAAACATAATGAGGGTGAACTCAAATGCTCAGTAAGGGTAAGTAAAGTAGAATCAATAATGAATCAATGAGTACAAATTAACATGTAAAGGAAAATAACTAATAAAAAATTCCATTCAAATAACTAGATATGGAAAAATAACTATGGTAACGTAACAAAATGAAAACACATTCCCATTAATCAATAAATAGAAAATAAAATGCAACTATAGATATGTGGACAAAAAATATCATGGATAAATAATAACTGAAATATCTATTATGTAAAAAATTAATTATTATAATTGATATCTAAGGCACATGAGAACTTATATCATCGAGACCTTTCACTAGATGGTTTGAAACTACAGATAGAACCCCATTTAATTTTCACCACTTACTTGTCTCATGAGAACCTATTGATGCAATGAGGGTCTATATAAAGTCAAATCTATAACCTTCATTAAAGGTAAAAATAATTCCTCATATAACTTAATAAAAGAAAATTATATGACTTAGAAAATATCTATATTGAAAAATAATATGAATTTATCAATAATTCCACAGTTAATCAAATAACTATCAAATTGATCCCTATATGGAAAAATGATATACAGTTTAGCAAATACTAATATCCATTGTATGAAAATATGGATATTAAATTAAATTTCCCATGAAAATTGGAAAAAATAAATGCATTGTTTCAATAGAAAGTTAACAATCATAAAATGAAGTGATATTGAAAAGATAATCAATAAAAGCATTCTTCAAGATAATTGTAACAGCCCGAGATTTTATGAAAAATATTCTTTTTATTTCACTAATGTCTTGTGTTGTATGCTACACCAAAAGGAGCTTTCACAACACGCATCCTTGACTTGCCTTGCATTACACGCAATCGCGACCTTCCTCGATAGCGTGTGTAGTACACAATAACGAGTTTCACTAAACAGCGATATGCTATTAAAATGTTATTAAAACTAGCCGTTATGAATAGTAATAACCACTTTTTGAAATTTTGTAAATTTTATTTTTCAAAATGGATTTAATTTTTGGATTCGGAGTATCGAATTTAGCCTAAGGTGAAATTTTGGTACATTTCGGATAACTTTTATATTCTGATGAATAGTGAAAATTACTAAATTTTAATTAAAAACAACTTTTTAATCGAAATAATTAATAGTGATAAATTATTAATTTGAGTGGTTTTAAAGTATATTTAGAATATATTTTTACAATTTAATACAATGTTGGTCATTGGTTGTAATTTCACATTTAAACCAGACATAATCAAGTGTCAATCTTTTGATAGATATTGTTTCTTAAAAACACGCTATTTGTTTTAACAGCGGGATTTAATTATAAAAATAATTAATGAAACTTCTATGTTATGAATTTGGTAAAATAGACTTTATTTTTTAATTCGGAATATAAAATATACCTTAGGATGAAATTTTGGCATTGTTCTGAAAAACATCAATTTTTGATGAATAGTGAAACTACTAAGTGGTAGTTAAAAAACTGAATTTTTCATAAAACTTAATTTTACCGCTTCTGTGAATGGAATTTCAAAAATCCGAGAGACACGGTTGATGCCAGTGAGTAAAATGTGGTTCAATGAGATGAAAATAATTTTTTGGTGAATAGTAACTTTTTACTTTTTTTACCGCGGTTAATAGTAAATAGGGTAACTAAGGGTAAATATGATATTACTATTACCCTAACACATGTCCTAATTCTATTGGATAAGTGTAATTCGACCAAAAACAACCTTTTGAATAAAATATGACCATTTAGGCCCACTTGGATTAGATTAGGACATTTATTATTAATTTATTTAAAGAAGGGTTAAAATAGTTAAAATCAAAGTTTAATAAGTAAATCATTTTTAATATGGGGTTATACATAAGATAAATTCGACTATAAATATTCATTAGAAAGCTAAAACGATTTCCTACATAATTGTATTTTATTTGTAATTTTTACACATTAAATAATTTAATTTATTTATGACACAATGATGATGCAGAAATTATCTTATTTATGTAATATTGACATAATTGATGTTATAAACACCAAAATAAATGTAATTTGAGACTTTTTATGAATTCCACTAATTTTATAGGTTACTATGATATATTAGTGTTGATTTAATCAACTTGTTTCGAACATATAATTCTTTTATGACTTTCAAAAAAATCATATATCAAATAGTGTCAAAATTGAAACAAAATAGTTTTTAAATCAAATATTATATTATTAATTGTTATTTTATTCCTAAAAATCTAAGGTTCGGCCAAATTACTTAGATAAGGATATATTTATTAGTAATAAACAATTTGGGGTTCGTTTGGCATGTTATAGTAAGTGTATTAACCATATAGTGAAAGAAAACAAAAAGACACGGTAAAAGTTAAATTATTTAACTTAGAATTAAATCTAATTGATAAGGTTAAAATAATATCATAAACTTGTCTAAATCCTATTGGTTGATAGGATTTCGACCCATCCCCACTTTAGCTTCGAAATAAGACCCTTTGAAACCATTATAAACCGATTTTGACTTTAATATAAAATAATATTTTGAGATATTCCTAAGGTGCCCCTCTCCTCCCTTATAAAAGGACACCTCCTCCCCCTTCCTCCTCACACAAATTTGAGCACTCAAGCTCGGCCAACCTCTGCCAAAATCCCTTCTCCACTTCCCTAGAATAATCCTAGAGGTCCTGGTCTTCTTCAAAGACCAATCTTAGTTCCCTAAGTGGAGGATTCAAAGAGGCGTTTCAAAGAAGAGGTAATAACCATTACCGATCTTTTCAATTTCATTCTTCTTCAACTTCTTCTTCTTTAGTTTTTTCATAACAAAGTAATAACATCAGTATTACTTACATACTGATATGTTATTATAAATATGAAACAACCCTAATTCACCTTCTATCCATCCTACGGAAAAAAATGAAATCACCGCGTGTGCGTACGTACGGAATACCGTCTCCACGCCGTGGTGTAATCTATTTTCCACCACCACCTTACAAGGATGGGTATAATGGTTTAATGAGTAACTATATATGATTATTATAAAGTGATATTGATACTGAAATAGTATAAATATACTTCAACGCAATTCCACGACCATGGGAACGATACCATCGCTCGTGCGTACGTACGGACTACCGTCTCCATGACGCGATGAGATTCATTCTCAATGATTAACCATTAATGAATGATTATAAAGTATATATAATAAGTACTAATGAAATATATTACCTAATAATGATACTGTAATTATTTATATTTATATGTATGTCATCTACTTAATTCCATTCAATTCAATAAGGAAACGAAAACAGCATTCATACGTACGTACGGACTACCGTCTCCATGAACGGTGTATTTATTTCCATTTACTGATTTATTATATATGCATATTCTGAATATATATATATAAATCATGTTTTATATTCTGGAATTATGTAATCATGATCTAAGTAATCATATGAATAATTACAAGTTAAAAACACAAACGACAAATGAGACGATTTTACCCAAAACACAACTTTAACATGAATTTACAAAAGAACAGGTAATATAAAGTCATAAGTGGACCATATATGATATAATAACAATGAATATGATTCTGGAATAAGTCAATAACATGATTTAAATCATTATACAGGAGGTTCGGACACTTACGTAGCAAATCAGACCTAAGGTAAGGGAAATATCACAATCTCATTTTTATCCGAGATTGTTTATTCGTAAGTATTTATTGGGGTGTATTTTATCATCCGCATCCATGTTCCATCAATATGTAATATTGTTTCCATCCACTTACACTAGTTTAAATCCAATTTTACCCTTCGGTGAGTTTTTAGTAAATAATATGAAAGGAATCTTTTGTCGTTTTTTCGTACGAGGTACTTTTTGACTTTTCCGACAAAAGTACGAAGAATGTTTTTTTAACTTATACGGCATGAATGGATTTTTGAAAAATTATTTCCAAGAAGCTTCCTTTACAAGTTTTCAAGTTTATTTTAAATCATCTTCTTTTATTTTAATGTCGTATGACATGTTATGAAAGGAAAAATGTTTTTGAAGTAAAAAGGATATTTTCCTCAAGAATGGAGTTCAAGTATTTTATCAAAATTATTTTCCATCTAAGATAATAAAAGGGTTCTGTTTTTATCCCTATTATTACATGGATTTGATTATGTTGTGATGGAAATATTTTTATGAATTCCTTTATCTTATATGAATTGTTTTATGATGTCATGTTGTTTAAGAATTCCATTTTTATTGCATGGGTTATGAAATGATGTATGGTTTATGATTTTGTGGCACACATAAGAATGGTATCATTATGAGATGGGTGGGACCTATATCTCCCTCCAATGCATTGGGTAAATATTTTATATCTCATGAGATAGATAGGGCTGGAACGGTAGGTTATACCGGTTTAGTGAAACAGGACTGAAACGAGGGTTACTCGATTCAGAAAGGGACTTTGTCCACTAAGATAGTCTTGGCAATGAGTCTTGACTAACAAGAAATGATTCTCTATGATTATGTGTGTATGACACAAAGTTTCATGTTTTAATTTATGATTATTGGGATTTCATTTCACTACTATGATTTATCCCATGTTATGAAATTATGCTCTCTTTTGCAGGTTAAGATTTCCAAAAGTTATGTTCTTATGATTATGATGTGATTGATTTTTCTTTTGTATACCCTTACTGAGCATTTGTGCTCACCCTTTTATGTTTTCTTTTCCCCAGGATATAAAGAAAGGTTTTAGGTAAAAAAAAGGGAAGATCTTTATGGGAGATATTGAAGATCTTTCACCACGATTAGAAGATTACATTCCGAGTTTCCAAAGACACTAAACTATTACGATCCTTGTGTGTGTATTTTTTTTGTTATGTACTAAGTATTCCGCAAAAGTAATGTAATGTCTATGTACGTTAAGCTTCGGGCCTCTACAGTTGGTATCAGAGGAAAGGTTTAGTCAACCTTTGGAAACTAGGATGCGAAAACGTTAGTGAGATCCCTAGAGATATTTCTACGGTATGTCTAGGGATGTCCCTAAGGATAAGTATACGTATAAGTTATAGTACTAGAAATACGCTAACGATCATAGAATTAAACCTAAGATGTTAGATATTGAAGGTACTCCCCCTTTATTATGTTGTTTTCCCTAGCATGATTTTTGTCTCTCACACTATTCTTTTTGGGTTTTAGACGATGGCTGGAACCCGAAGGAACCGTGTTGATCAATGCAATGGACAATGCAACGATTGTCCTCCTGAACAAACAAATGTTATGGGAGATGGAGTGCAAAATCTTATTGTTATAATTACACAAGCTATGAATCATTCTGGACTTCCAAATGAGCAGAGAAGGGAACAATATTCTATTGAGTCCTTCATGAGGCAACGTCCACCTTCTTTCAGTGGGTCTTCTGATCCACTTGTTGCTGAACAATGGATCAGTACCACTGAAAAGATATTTTCAGTTCTTCAATGTTCTGAACATGATAAAGTCATCTTAGCAGTATATCGTTTGGAAGGTGAAGCTGATCAATGGTGGAATCTTATCAAGAATACAAGGCAAAGATATGAAATTTAGTCCATGGAATGGGACGAGTTCAAGAACTTATTTTTCAATAAGTACTTCCCTCGTATTCTTCAAAAAAAGATGGAGAAGGAGTTTCTTGAACTAAAGCAAATGGATGATGAATCTGTTGGTATATACGAAGCGAATTTTACAAGACTTTCAAGGTATGCATCTGGCATTATCATCCAACCTGAAAGTAAAGTTGATCGATTTTTCAGTGGCTTAAAACCAAGTATTTGAAGGGAATTAGCTATAAGAGACTTCAGTAGCTATGAAGAAATTGTGCGTTGTGCTATCAAGGTAGAAATGGAAGTTGGTGTTACATATCCATCTCATGGTTTTGACAAAAAACGAAAGATGGAGTTCAAGGAGAAATCTCAGAATAATGGTGAAAAGAAGATGAATGTTTCCTTATGCACAAAGTGTGGAAAGAAGCATGGTGGAGATTGTCTTAAAGGGACTAGAAAATGTTTTAAGTGTGGAAAAGAAGGTCATCGAGCAGCTGAGTGTCGAAGTAATAGAAAAAGGGTTTCTAATGATGTGAATAAATCAAACACTGCAGAGAACGCACCACCAACACTTCAATGCTTCAAGTGCAAGGAAATGGGGCATTATGCTAATAAATGCCCTAATCCAAGGGTTAGTGATGATCAACATGAGCAACCACTGAAGGAAAAGGACAAAGGGAAGTCACATGCGATCACTATTGGCAATGTTGAATATGACAACGATGTAGTGGAATGATTAAGTGTTTATGTAATGGGATTTCGAAATAATGTTGTATCATTGAGTATTGCAATATTTATTGATGTGGTATTCAAAGTGATTGATATATTTTGGAAATAAGATGATATGCGCATAATGAAGGGAAAACGAGAAAATGAAATGTTTAATAGTATTCATGAGATCATGATTAATAGAAGGACTAAGTGATATCATGGTTTGAGTACATACAATTTTGAGGATTTTGGTATGTGGAAGGTGTTAACTTTTAACTACATTCAAGTTTTCACTATGGTTCAATGGGTATTCAAGAGAATACAAGATTAAGGCCTTTGAATGTTTGGAATGTGACCAACAAGATATATCTTATGATATATGGGGATCAACGATAGTATTAAATCTCTGGTAATCGTTTTCACTATGTTATGAGAGTGGACTGCAGTATTATGGATAAGCCTAAAGATTGGAATGGATTATGTTGGACATAAGTTAGTATTGTTTAAGGATAGAAGTTTTTTCGATATTATTGATGGGATGTTATAGTAATATAGTTTTAGAAAAAGGACAACCTGCAGGACGGGCGACAACCCATCGCGTCGGACAAGGCTGTGGGAATCGAACCCACAACCGAAGTGCGACTGGCCTTTATCGCCTACCACTGGCCTACAGGAAGTCCCTGTTTAGTAGAAACTAGTTTTATTATATTAAGCAGTATGATATATGAAGTATAAGTCCATTTTAGGAACCATATATGATTAATCTCACTATAGACCGACTTATGTATATAATTTTTGCTAACCTTTTGTTTGAGACAGATGGAATGACCCGTCATTCTATCACATAATCTTCTAACACTTCACGAATAACAAATTCAACTTCATTTATTTAAGAGATGAAGTGGAAATTGTTCAAGGCACGAACAACAGTGAGATTGTACCAAAATAAAGTAAGTATTTATTCTAATTCAAATTTTCAACTTTAGGGAAATGATCTTGAAAACCAAAAATGTTGTCCTAGTGATCTTATACCTGATGAATCAGATGGTACCTTATATCATCACAAATCTATGGATTTGTGATTACTGGCTTTTCCATAGCCATGTTCTCTACCACTCTCCATCAGAACATGATGGTTAGATTTCTCTTCCATATCCATATTTTTACCTATGTGGAAACCCATCGATTAGTTTATTTGGGTAATCGTTACATTTCATACTTTAGTTTTTAAAGCCAAGTTTTGGTATTCCTTTTTACGATGTGGGATTCTATTAAAGAAACTTTCGAATAGTAAACCATTTATAACCCCGACAAATTTTGAGGGCGAAATTCATTTTAAGGGGGGTAGAATGTAACAACCCGAGATTTTATGAAAAATATTCTTTTTATTTCACTAATGTCTTGTGTTGTACGCTATACCAAAAGGAGCTTGCACAACATGCATCCTTGACTTGCCTTGCATTACACGCAATCGCGACCTTCCTCGATAGCGTGTGTAGTACGCAATAACGAGTTTCACTAAACAGCAATATGCTATTAAAATGTTATTAAAACTAGCCGTTATGAATAGTAATAACCACTTTTTGAAATTTTGTAAATTTTATTTTTCAAAATGGATTTCATTTTTGGATTCGGAGTATCGAATTTAGCCTAAGGTGAAATTTTGGTACATTTCAGATAACTTTCATATTCTGATGAATAGTGAAAATTACTAAATTTTAATTAAAAACAACTTTTTTAATCGAAATAATTAATAGTGATAAATTATTAATTTGAGTGGTTTTAAAGTATATTTAGAATATATTTTTACAATTTAATACAATGTTGGTCATTGGTTGTAATTTCACATTTAAACCAGACATAATCAAGTGTCAATCTTTTGATAGATATTGTTTCTTAAAAACATGCTATTTGTTTTAACAGCGGGATTTAATTATAAAAATAATTAATGAAACTTCTATGTTATGAATTTGGTAAAATAGACTTTATTTTTGAATTCGGAATATAAAATATATCTTAGGATGAAATTTTGGCATTGTTCTGAAAAACATCAATTTTTGATGAATAGTGAAACTACTAAGTGGTAGTTAAAAAACTGAATTTTTCATAAAACTTAATTTTACCGCTTCTGTGAATGTAATTTCAAAAATCCGAGAGACACGGTTGATGTCAGTAAGTAAAATGTGGTTCAATGAGATGAAAATAATTTTTTGGTGAATAGTAACTTTTTACTTTTTTTACCGCGGTTAATAGTAAATAGGGTAACTAAGGGTAAATATGATATTACTATTACCCTAACACATTGGATAAGTGTAATTCGACCAAAAACAACCTTATGAATAAAATATGACCATTTAGGCCCACTTGGATTAGATTAGGACATTTATTATTAATTTATTTAAAGAAGGGTTAAAATAGTTAAAATCAAAGCTTAATAAGTAAATCATTTTTAATATGGGGTTATACATAAGATAAATTCGACTATAAATATTCATTAGAAAGATAAAAAGATTTCCTACATAATTTTATTTTATTTGTAATTTTTGGACATTAAATAATTTAATTTATTTATGACACAATGATGATGCAGTAATTATATTATTTATGAAATATTGACATATTTGATGTTATAAACACAAAAATAAATGTAATTTGAGACTTTTTATGAATTCCACTAATTTTCTAGGTTACTATGATATATTAGGGTTGATTTAATCAACTTTGTTCGAACATATAATTCTGTTATGACTTTTACAAAAATCATATATCAAATAGTGTCAAAATTGACACAAAATAGTTTTTAAATCAAATATTATATTATTAATTGTTATTTTATTCCTAAAAATCTAAGGTTCGGCCAAATGACATAGATAAGGATATATGTATTAGTAATAAATAATTTGGGGTTCGTTTGGAATGTTATAGTAAGTGTATTAACCATATAGTGAAAGAAAACAAAAAGACACGGTAAAAGTTAAATTATTTAACTTAGAATTAAATCTAATTGATAAGGTTAAAATAATATCATAAACTTGTCTAAATACTATTTGTTGATAGTATTTCGACCCATCCCCACTTTAGCTTCTAAATAATACCCTTTGGAACCATTATAAACAGATTTTGACTTTAATATAAAATAATATTTTGAGATATTCCTATGGTGCCCCTCTCCTCCCTTATAAAAGGGCACCTCCTCCCCCTTCCTCCTCACACCAATTTGAGCACTCAAGCTCGGCCAACCTCTTCCAAAATCCCTTCTCCACTTCCCTAGAATAATTCTTGAGGTCCTGGTCTTCTTCAAAGACCAATCTTAGTTCCCTAAGTGGAGGATTCAAAGAGGCGTTTCAAAGAAGAGGTAATAACCATTACCGATCTTTTCAATTTCTTTCTTCTTCAACTTCTTCTTCTTTAGTTGTTTCATAACAAAGTAATAACATCAGTATTAATTACATACTGATATGTTATTATAAATATGAAACAACCCTAATTCACCTTCAATCCATCCTACGGAAAAAAAATGAAATCACCGCACGTGCGTACGTACGGAATACCGTCTCCACGCCGTGGTGTAATCTATTTTCCACCACCACCTTACAAGGATGGGTATAATGGTTTAATGAGTAACTATATATGATTATTATAAAGTGATATTGATACTGAAATAGTATAAATATACTTCAACGCAATTCCACGACCATGGGAACGATATCATCGCTCGTGCGTACGTACGGACTACCGTCTCCACGACGCGATGAGATTCATTCTCAATGATTAACCATTAATGAATGATTATAAAGTATATATAATAAGTACTAATGAAATATATTACCTAATAATGATATTGTAATTATTTATATTTATATGTATGTCATCTACTTAATTCCATTCAATTCAATAAGGAAACGAAAACAGCGTTCATGCGTACGTACGGACTACCGTCTCCATGAACGGTGTATTTCTTTCCATTTACAGATTTATTATATATGTTTATTCTGAATATATATATATAAATCATGTTTTATATTCTAGAATTAAGTAATCATGATCTAAGTAATCATATGAATAATTACAAGTTAAAAACACAAAGGACAAATGAGACGATTTTACCCAAAACGCTACTTTAACATGAATTTACAAAAGAACGGGTAATATAAAGTCATAAGTGGACCATATATGATATAATAACAATGAATATGATTCTGGAATATGTCAATAACATGATTTAAATCATTATACAGGAGGTTCGGACACTTACGAAGCAAATCGGACCTAAGGTAAGGGAAATATCACAATCTCATTTTTATCCGAGATTGTTTATTCGTAAGTATTTATTGGGGTGTATTTTATCATCCGCATCCATGTTCCATCAATATGTAATATTGTTTCCATCCACTTACACTAGTTTAAATCCAATTTTACCCTTCGGTGAGTTTTTAGTAAAGAATATGAAAGGAATCTTTTGTCATTTTTTCGTACGAGGTACTTTTTGACTTTTCCGACAAAAGTACGAAGAATGTTTTTTTTAACTTATACGGCATGAATGGATTTTTAAAACATTATTTCCAAGAAGCTTCCTTTAAAAGTTTTCAAGTTTATTTTTAATCATCTTCTTTTATTTTAATGTCATATGACATGTTATGAAATGAAAAATGTTTTTGAAGTAAAAAGGATATTTTCCTCAAGAATGGAGTTCAAGTATTTTATCAAAATTATTTTCCATCTAAGATAATAAAAGGGTTCTGTTTTTATCCCTATTATTACATGGATTTGATTATGTTGTGATGGAAATATTTTTATGAATTCCTTTATCTTATATGAATTGTTTTATGATGTCATGTTGTTTAAGAATTCCATTTTTATTACATGGGTTATTAAATGATGTATGGTTTATGATTTTGTGGCACACATAAGAATGGTATAATTATGAGATGGGTGGGACCTATATCTCCCTCCAATGCATTGGGTAAATATTTTATATCTCATGAGATAGACAGGGCTGGAACGGTAGGTTATACCGGTTCAGTGAAACAGGACTGAAACGAGGGTTACTCGATTCAGAAAGGGACTTTGTCCACTAAGATAGTCTTGGCAATGAGTCTTGACTAACAAGAAATGATTCTCTATGATTATGTGTGTATGCCACAAAGTTTCATGTTTTAAGTTATGATTATTGGGATTTCATTTCACTACTATTATTTATCCCATGTTATGAAATTATGCTCTCTTTTGCAGGTTAAGATTTCCAAAAGTTATGTTCTTATGAATATGATGTGATTGATTTTTCTTTTGTATACCCTTACTGGGAATTTGAGCTCACCCTTTTATGTTTTCTTTTCCCCAGGATATAAAGAAATGTTTTAGGTAAAAAAAAGGGAAGATCTTTATGGGAGATATTGAAGATCTTTCACCACGATTAGAAGATTATGTTCCGAGTTTCCAAAGACACTAAACTATTACGATCCTTGTGTGTGTATTTTTTTTGTTATGTACTAATTATTCCACAAAAGTAATGTAATGTCTATGTACGTTAAGCTTCGGGCCTCTACAATAATAGTCTTTAAATATTCCAAATTGTCCCATACCACTTTAAAACATTTAAATAATAATAACCATATTGTAATAATATTAAATTAAACAAATAATAACATTAGAGTAAGTATATTCATGATATAACATGTCAAATAGTAGTATAAATTCCATATAAAAGTCAATTGGTGCATAATAACAAATAAGACTGATGGAATGTAAATTGAGACAAAATCTTTTACTATGACCTTATTTTTTGGTGTGTGCAATTTATCATCCTGAGTAGTGGTTTAAAATATGTCAATTACTAATACCATAACCATAATCATGTTCATAATATCATATATCAACATCTTATAATATCTTACTACTGTTTTGTTAACAATATTTCATTATTTTCACTATTTAAGGTGTTAATTGCCTAGTTTTATCAAGTATGTTTCAAATTGTTATTTGTTGTTCCTATTAAATATATCCTTATTTAATAATATAAATAATGTAATCCACGATTTAAATATAATATATATGTATTACATATGTATTTATAATAATCCATAAATATTTGAGATAAGAAATGAACTGCACTGTTTATAGAGACGGTAGGCCGTACGCACGTATGAACACTACTTTCATTTCATTGTCGTATAAAAATAATGAAGAGTAAACAATAAATAGGTATATTAAAATTATAGTATCAAATATATATCATATATTTCACATAATTTTATTAAAAGTTTCCTTATTTCATTCCATTTATAGTGTGAATGAATCACATCACTTTGAGGAGGCGGTAGTCCACACTTCAACAAATGAAGTTATCAAATTTAAAAAAAATGGAAAGTATGGTGGTATGTGTTATAAAAGAACTAAATAATCATAGAGAAATAATATATATCACATATATAATTCGTAAACATATTGTTTATCATAATTCCCACAATGATAGGTGGTAATAGAAAAATGAATAATCATTATTTCGTGAGGCAGTAGTTCACCATACACATAAACAGTATGTTCCTTACACATTATATGGAAGTGTGTATATATGTATGTCAAAAACATAATGGAATAACATATTATTATATTTAGGATTCTGTTTTTATTATTTAACCATGAAATAATTATATTTTAGGGGTGTATAATGGAAATAAAACTAGAGAGGTTGAGGAAAGATGTTACCTCTTAATCGAGTAACTCCTTTTGGTTTTCACCAAAAGGCTTCATTGGATTAATTTATATCCAAGGGGAGGGGTCAAGGAGGAATTTCAGGACTTGTCAGAGTGAATAGGAATATATTTTAATAACCAATGTGGCTTGAGAGTTGTGAGTAAATGGGAGGAAATAAGGCCTCTTATAGTGGAGGGGGAGTGGCACTCTTGTAATATTTTAGAAAAAAGGAACCCCACCCACGTTTTTTTATTTCATGTGGATCAAAAAATGGTCGATATTATATTTAATGTTGGATAAGGTCTTAATATATCCATAAAATGGATTTAAAACAAGTTTATATGTTATATTAGGCCTTATGTTTTGGGGTTAGTCCCTTTTAAGCTTAATTTTATCTAAATCATTGTAATTAATTTAAATTACATTCACTAATATTTCTGGTAAAAAACTAATTTGATCTTATTATAAATTATAAATTATGAAAATTCAAAATATTTAATCCATTTTTTCATATTAAAACCACATAAGAGGAAGAAATTAATTTAAATTCAATCCCGCAGATGGGACGACAATGCGAGTTTTTAAAGTAAAAATGTTCAAAAGTATTATATGTTTTTATAATAAATTTTAGTTTGAAATTAATTAAAAATTTCTTAATTGGATAAATTGATAAAAAATTTATCTAATTAAACTTTAAAATAAATTAAAAATATAATTTAATCTTATAAATTAATTATATGAACAAGAAGTTTTGAACTAACATTCAGTATTTTTCACTTTTCATTAAAAAAGGAAACTTCCCAGAAAAATAAAAAAACTTCACCCAAAGATAATTTTTATGTTAACCTTACAAATATTACGTTTACTTTGAAATATTAAATTTATAAAATTTTCAAAAATTTTATTTAAAATGGGTTCTCCATAAAAATTCGGAAAAACTACATTTATAAAAAATATAGTATTTTATGTGTTTTATTAGGTTTGTTATTATATTATTCCTATAAAATATTCTATATGGGTGTCAAAATATTTTTCTAGATATATAATATATATTTAATATATAAAATCTGTAAATTATTATAACATAATTGACTATGAAAAATGTGACTAATTAAATTTTTGTTTAAATCGGGTGTTTTGTGTATTGTAAATCTATAAAATAGTCTAATGGAAAATATGGTAATGTATTAGGGTGATACATTATCCCATCATAAAAAAAATTCATCTTATAATTTTTAGGTTTATTACCTTAAAAAATATGTTGGTAGATCTCCTTCATAGAATCTTCTGATTCCCATGTTTCTCCGCCTATTTTGAGATTTCTCCAGACTACCTTTAGCAGAAGTGTTGTACAATGTATCAATACATGATCTTTATTGTCAAGATTATGGATGTTTTTTTAAAAATATAAAAGGTAAAGTTCCAAATATATCTCATCGGAGATGAGAACATGCATTTGGGATACCATGCACTTCTTTATCATAGATATATAGAACCCATCATGTACCTTTGATAGATTTCGTGTCAATGATAAATTGTTAGAAAAATCTCAAACTATTTAAAGACTTTCGAAGGTTAAGATGTACATGGGGACTAGTTCTCAATTCTTACTGAATCTGATGAAACCCTTACATGGAGATATTTTCAAGAAAACATGATCTCCCACTTGGAACTCTAAATATTTCCTCTGATTATTGGTATAACTCCTTTTCCTACTTTGATCCACTTTAATATGATCCTGAGTATCCTTTACCTTTAGAGTTGTTTCTTCTAAAATTACCTTTCCTACAAGTTTCCTTTCTCCAACCTCATCCCAACAAGCTGAAGTATGAATTCTTTTCCATATAACGCTTCATATAGAACCATTTGAATACTTGAATGGTAACTATTATTATAGGAATACTCTACGAAAGGTAATTATTGATCCCATATACCTTGAAAGTGGAGTGATCATGATCTACACATGTATTACATTAATTGAATTGTTCGTTGAGATTTTCCATCAGTTTGAGGTTGGTATGAAGTACTCAAATGATTCTCAATGTCAAGATCCTTATAAATACATTTCCATAATTTTGATGTAAAGTGGGGGTCTCAATATAAAATAATTGATAGAGGTGCACCACGAAGTATTAGGACTTAGTTAATGTAGAGACTAGGGAGGAACTCAAGGGGTAGGTCTTCTCTTATGGAATGAAAATGAGAAGATTTGGTTAGCATGTCAATAATAACCTATATTGTTTTATTCCTTATAGGAGTATTTGGTAGTCTTATGAAAAAATCCATAGTAATTTCATTCCATCTCCACACAAAAATAGAAATAGGGTACATGACTCTTTTAGGATACTTCCTCATAGCTTTCACTTATTAAAAAAAACATATAGAAACATAATTTGGAATTTCCTACTTCATGTTATCCCACTAAGAATATTCCTCCAATTCCCTATACATCTTTGTGATTCCAGGGTGTATAGAAAAATTTGTGCTGCAAGCATCATCCACCAATTCCCCTTTTATCTTAGCTATATATGGAACTCAAATCCTCCTTCCAAACATTAGAACACCATCTTCACAAACAAATTCTGTTAATTTCCAATCATTCACGGCATTAATTTTCTTATTACATTCCTTATCATCAAATTGACAATTCTTTATCCTCTATAATAAATATTATTTTTCAATCATTTGTAAAATTATTGATGTAAACCCTTCCTTATAAATTCCCATATACATATTTAATTTATTGATGAACATACTGTCATTATCCATCATCATCTAGGATAAAACTCCATGATCCTTTCTACTCAGTTCATCAGATACCTTATTTTCTTTTCCAGTGTGGTAGTTTATTGAGAAATCATAATCATTGAGTAGCTCAAGACATAAAATTTGTATCATATTAAGATCTTTCTTTAGGAAAATGTATTTCAATTTTTTATGATCTGTGTATATCTCACATCTTCACCATAGAGATAAGGTCTCCAAATTTTCTGAGTGAAGATTGTAGACTCTAACTCAAGATCACGGGATAGATTGTTCTATTCATCAGTCATCAATTACCTTGATGCATATGAAAAAACATTACCTTTTTTACATTAAAATTTAACCAATTACCTTTTTGAGGCATCACTATATATGAAAAACCCATCACTACTAGATGGTGGAGTCAAAATAGAAGATTTCACTAATATTATATTTTGTTCTTCAAATCATTCTTCACATTCCCTTGTCCAGAGAATCTTAACCCCTTTATGCATAAGATTGGTTAAGGGGTTATCCAATCGGGAAAAATTCTAAATGAATCACCGATATTAAAATTACAAACCAAAGAAAATATATACCCTCTTTATGTCTATTTTTATATGCCATTATTTTCTTAATTTTGTCTTTGTAGGATCAATTGATATCCCATTTTGGGAAAAAATATGTCTAAGAATAGGAACTTCTTATATATGGAAATTGTACTTGATAAATTTACTTTATAACACTTCCCTTATAAGTATCCTAAGAATTATTAGAAAGTGATTCACACGGTCCTCATAGATTTTAGAAAAAACCATAATATCATCAATGAATTCCAAAAAAAAGATCACGATATTCCTTGAATACACTATTCATTAGGTCTATAAAAATAGAGGGAACATTAATCAATCCCAATGACATTACTGTAAACTTGTAACATCTATACCTCACCCAAAAATCTATCTTTGGAATTTCATCCTTCATTACTCACAATTTGTGATACCCAGAACAAATATCAATTATTAGAAAATATTGGGCTCTATGAATTTGATCAAAAAATTCATCAATGTGAGTTATATGGTACTTTTTATTTATTTTAATAGCATTGGTTTCCATATAATCAACACACAACCTAATGTATCCATCTTTCTTCTTAATAAAGAGGATATGGGCTTCCCATTGTCAAACACTGGGGAGAAAAAATTTCTTATTACCTAGATCCTATAGTTGTTTCTTCAACTCTACTAATTACACTGTGGACATTCTATAGGGAGTCTTTGATATTGGCCTTTCACTAGAGATTAAATCAATGGAAAATTCAAATTCACACTCTAGAGGATGTCTAGGTAATTATTTATGGAATACATCAATGTATTATATCACAATAGGTACATCCTCAATTCTAAGACTACATTATTCATCACGTAATGTTCTTTTATCTTATTCCAAAAGAATTTCATTTAGTATAGCTATTGGTGGTGGATATAGATAAGAATTAGGTGAGGAATATTCTACTAAAAAATATAAGGGATTATAAATATTCCTTAAGAATCATAATTTCCTTCCTCTTGTATTAGATTTTTTATCATTTTTTAAGAGATAGCCCATACTGAGGGTTATATAAAGATAGAAATAGGTATGATAACCAATTCAGTACATAAAGAATGTTTATGTGTCATAATTAGGACTGCCCAACACATCTTTGTTTTGATGATACTCCCCTTAGATGTTTTTACAGAAAACACCATTATTAAAATAAGGAAAATGTCTATTTTTCTTCGAAAACTAGTTGGATATAAAGTAGGTTGATATTCCATAATCAAAAAATGCATTGGCTAAATATGAAGATAGAATTAATGTACCTTCAACCGCATCATTTTGTACCTCTAACTATTCTATAGTGAACACATAATCTTGGCCACCTCCCCTTGGCCTCTTCTATGGTATATTCCCCAGAAACTTGGGGAAATCACTTACATAATGTCCCATATATTTACAATTATAAAACTTGACATTATTGATCAGCTTCTTCACGTTGAATTCATGATCCTGGTGACCCTGATATAGGTATTTATAGAAAACCGCAAGTCCCATTAAACATTTCCTAAGGTTCTTTTTTCCCACAGTTTTTACAAGATGTAAAAGGATGAGATTTATTATTCATCTTATATTCATTCCCTTTTTCATGATGCTTAGATGGACTCTTAATTTCATGGTTTCCCGTGAATACATAAGATCTTGATAATTCTATCTCCGTCATGATGTAAAATTCAACTATTTCATGGTATGATGATTTTTTTGAGAAATCTGTGCCCTTTATAGATTTTTCTTAAGACCTTAAAATAATAGTTCAATCTTGCACCTCATGTTGCGTATATATTTTGTAGCATACTTAGATAACTATGTTAAGGTAGCTTCATAGTATGAAACACTCTCTTATTTATTTTTCTATAAGCTAAGTAACTTCATCATTATCTAAATTTGTTGATCATGAGGTAAGTAGTTATATAATAATGTCTCCTTAAAGTTTCTCCATTCTATGAGTAATATTTATTTTTATTCCATAGTATTTTGGATCAAGATCCACAACTAATATGCATCACATTGGAGAAAATATACCTCAAGTGTAACCTTTTTATTTTCATTGTATTCCAAGGCTATAAATATCTTCTCCATAGACTTAATCCATTGCATTGCTACATTTAGATTAGTAGTCTCATGAAAATATGGGGGATTCTATTGCGTAAAGTGATCCATCAGATGGGAATATCTCTATAGAAGAAGTTTCTCCATTCAGGCAAGGTTATTTATCATACCCTGATTATGTTGTCCCAATATTTCCATAATTTTCTATGTTTTAATACCATCTATATTGGTTTCCTCAGTAGGGAAATATCTATATTTTCTATTAGTATTAATACTATTCTTACTTCTAGGATCCATTTCTAAAAAAGGGGATATATGTTATTAGATCATGAAATCATGAATTTTAGATATGGTATAACACTCAACGTAAATTAAAAAATTATTTATCATAAATCACAACATTGTTTACATTGATGACATGTTTACTTTTACGTCCTTCATAATGGTAGGTAATGTAAATCTGAATTATCCTAAACATATCCCTTAAAAGTGTCAAACTAGGTAAGTAGTAAGGATTATTTTCATGTACTAGGTTACCCTGAGTCAGGCCCAGGACACCTTTTTAGAGTTGTTACTCCTAGGTACATCTATGGGAGAACCACATCCTCTTATAGTATCCATATAGGTTTGTATTTCTAATATACCCATATAATAATCACCTTACCAAAATTATAATATGTTCTTGTATTCTTATCCTCAATGTATATATTAGGGTTTCCTCCTTAATATATGTTTTCTAAATCTAGTTCCCATGTTTTATGGTAAACATCCATTGATTTCAACTGCAACTCCATGACTCTAAAATCCTGATGCTCGTGCATTATTTTATTACATTATCATGATTATAAGGAATACAATCCCAAAGGAATGATTAGTTTAAGAGTATTGGAAAGAGAAATTACATATATGATACCCATAATACAATGATAAATACAAAATAAAAACAAGATACATAATAAAAATAAATAAATTTCATCCTTGAAATCGTATTCAACGATTTCTTCCTCATAACCTGGGGTATTGAAACATAGTAAGGGTGAGATAAAATTCATAGTAAGGGTAAGTAATGTGGAATAAATAATGAATCAATGACAATAAATTACCATGGAAAGGTAAATGACTGATAATAAATTCCATTTAAATGTCTATATAAGGAAAAATTACTATGTCAAGGTGACATACTGAAAACAAATGCCATTTAATCAATAAATTAAAAATAAAATCCAAGTATAGATATGCTGAAACAAAATATCATTGATAAATAATAATAAAAATATCTAATAATTAAATTTTTAATTATTGGATTTCATGTATAAGTAACATGAAAACCTATACTATCAATACATTTCAGAAGATATTTTAAAACCATGGTTAGAAATATGTTTAATTTACAAAGCTTATTTGTCTCATGAGAACCTTTCAATGCATCGAGGTGCTATATAAATTATGGGACCTAGACATCATTACCAAACTAAACAATTACTTATATAAATTAATGAAAATGAATAATATGACTTATTAAATATCCTTATTGAATAAAGGATACATATTTATCAATAATTCCCCAATTAATCAAATAAAAGTCAAAGTGAACACCATATGTAAAAATGATATATAGTTTATGAAATAATAATATCCATTGTATGAAAATATGGATATTCAATTAAAATTTCCATTAAAAATTATTAAAATAAATTGATTGTTTCAAGGGAAAGTTAACAATGATTAAATTAAGTGAAATTGAAAATATAATCATCAAGAACATTTTTTAAGAGAATAGCATTTAATCATTCCTAAGTCTCCCATAAAACTTTGAAACATTTAAATCATAATCAACATGAATAATTAATATTAAATTAAACTTATAATGTCATGAAAGTAAGGATATTAATTATAATACATGTCAAATGGTAGTATAAACACCATATAAATGTGAATTGGTGCTTAACAACAACTAAGTCTCAATGGAATTTAAATTGAGATAAAATCCATTACCGTTACCTTCCTTTGTATTCTGTGATATTTATACTCCTTTATAATGGTTTAAAATATGTTAATAACTAATTGCAGAGCCATAATAATATTTATAATATCATTTTTCATATTCTTATAATATCATATTACCTGTTTTTTAACAATCTTTCATTATTTTAACTATTTCAGGTGTTAATTTCCAAGTTTTCTATTGTTTATTTTTAATTTAATTTTTTGTTCCTACCAAATAGATCATGATTTCATAATATAAATAATTTTAAACATGAATTAATTATCATATTTTTTCATTAATTATTTATTTATAATAATCTATAACATTTGGATATAAGAAAAGAAATGTGTCGTTCATGGAGATGTTAGGTCGTACGTATGCATGGATGCTTCTTTCATTTCTTTGGAATATTAAAAGAATGAAGAGTAAATGATACATATGTATATTATAATTCCATTATCATAAATATATCCTATATGACACATATTTTTATTTAAATTAATCTCAATACGTTCCATGTATAGCGCGAACAAATCACATCACTTGGACGAGGCGGTAGTCTACTTTTCTAGAAATGATGTTATCATATTTCCAAAAACTGGAAAGTATTGAAGTATGTGTTATAAAAGAACTAATAAAAAATAAAGAAATAATATTTATCATATATATCATATATAGACATAGTTTCCATCATAAATACCACCATGAAAGGCGGTAATGGAAAAATGAATAATCATCATTTCGTGAGGCAGTTGTTCACCGCACAGGTAAATAATATGTTATTTACACATTAGATGGAAGTGTGTGTAAATTTAGGTAAAAACATTAACATAATAAAATATAATTATATTTATTACAATATATTTATTATGTAATCATTAGATAATGATATTTTTTGGGGTGTATAATGGAAATAAAACTAGAGAGGTTGGGGAAGGATGTTACCTCAAAATCAGGTAACTCGTTTCGGTTTGCACCAAAAATATTCCTTCTTTTTTATTATGAACAAGTTTAGGAATAAATGATATATTTAGGGATGTTTTGGAGTGAATTGGGAAGATATTTTATAAACCTAAGTGTCTTTATAGGTGTGATAAGTGGAAGGAAAAAAGGTCTTTTATAGTGGAGGAGGAGTGAGACTCTTGTAATATTTTTGAAAAGAGGAACCTTACCCACGTTTTCTTATTAAAAGAGCATCCAATAATGATAAAGAGTATAGAAAATATAGGATAAAGTCTATATATTTCCATAAAATGGATTAAAAAAATGTTTCCCGGTCATATTAGGCCCCAAGTTTATGGTTTAGTCACTTGTTAAGCTTAATTTCATCTTCATCGCTCTAATTAATTTTAATTACCTATACTAATATTTTTGGTCGAAAAATAATTCGATATTATTAAAAATTATAAATTATGATGATTGATAATATGGAATATATTTTTACAAATTTCGACCACAGAAGTGATTGAAATTAATTTAAATTTAATCCCGCCGACGAGACGACAATGTGTGTTTTTAATGTAAAAACGTTCAAAAGATCGATAAGTTTTTATAACAAATTCCAAAGTGAAATTGATTAAAATGACCCCAATTGGATAAATTGATGAAAAATTTATCTAATTAGACTATAAAATCAAAATAAAAATACAATTTTACATTATAAATAAGTTAGATGAAAATTGAGTTTTGAACTATAATTCGTCATTTATCACTTTTAATTAAAAAATGAAACTTCCCTGAAAAAACACCAAAACTTCACCTTAAGCTAATTTTTATGTTATGATTTCCAATATTAAATTCAATTAGACATATTAAATTTATAAAAGGGTTAAAAATTGGACTAAAATGGGTTCACCCTCAAAATGTGACAAAACTACCTTTATAAAAAATATTGTATTTTATGTGTTTTTTTGGGATTTTTATTATATTATGCCTATAAAATATATTAGACTTGTGTCAATATATTTTATTGTACATATAATATGTATTTACTACATAAAATATATAAAAGTGTTAAAATTTAATTGACTTTGAAAAATGTGACTAAATAGTGTTTCGTTTAAATCTGGTGTTTTATGTATTGCAAAGCTATCAACCGAATCTAATGTCAAATATGGTAAAGTATTAGGTTAATAAAACCAAAAAAATAATATAATAATAATTTTAAAATTAAATTTATATAATAAATATACCCATAAGAATTAAAAATATTAAGATGGTATTAAAAAACAAAAAATAAGATAAATAAAATATGAAAATTTGGATATACTCGACCCCCATAATAATTACACTCAAGAATGAAATTATATAAATGAAGTAGAATATTAGTAAAGAAATATTGAAAATTAAAATTAAAATATATATAACTTTTTAAAAAATATAATTTAATAAATAATGAAGTAAATATAAGGTATTTATCAAATGTTGGGAACCCATATGACTATTATAAATCTAATTGTTGGAATTGTAATTAAACCTTTATAATATTAATATGATCATTTGAATAATAATCGATCGATTCGGGACATTAAATTGACTATTAGAATAATAAAATCACATACAGGATTGTAAAATAATATATTTTTATCTTTTAAAATGAAAACATGAGAGATTTCTATCATGATACAAATAAATAAACATTTTAAAAATGATAAAATGAATGTTTATATTTTTATAAAGAATATATTTTTGTTTTCATTTTATAACATATAATAGGTTTTAAAATAAACCTTATTTTCATAAAACTGATTTTAAATTGATATTAAGTTTTTTTGTAAGGTTAATATAATTTTCTAATACCATAAGTAATCTTCAAAGGGAAGGAAAAATGATCACAATATTAAAATTGGTTTTTTTAAAATTAAAAAGTATTTTAATAAAAATTAAATTTTTCCTATTTTGAAAAAAATTAATAAAATTTATTTCATTTTTTAATCTTCATTTCAAAAAATTGTGATGTTTAATTATTTTTATATTTTTAAAATAATTGGATTTTTAGTGAATAATAAAATATGAAAAAATATGGTAATTTCCATTATAAGCTAAATACATGAAATTTTTTTTAATGGATGATGTAAGAACTCATTATTTCAATCTCACATTCACCTGATTTTGTGTCAAGATGTATGGTTTGTCAATAAGTGAAAGCTGGAAGACAACAGCCTGGAGGAGTATTGCAACATCTTCCCATACCTGAGTGGAAATGGGATAATATCATTATGGACTTTGTCATGGTACTACCAAAGACTCTTAGAAGGAATGATGCAATATGGGTCATTGTTGATCGTCTTACCAATTCATCACATTTTCTTACTATAAGAAAAGATCTACCACTTGAACGTCTAGCTACACTATATATTAGAAAAGTTGTGAGACTTCATGGAGTACCCCTATCGATTGTTTCTAATCGTGATCCATGTTTTACATCAAGATTATAGAAAAGTATCCAGAAGACCTTAGATACTGATCTTCGTTTGAGCACTGCCTACCACCCACAAACTGATGGACAATCAGAACGGACTATTCAAACATTGGAAGACATGTTGAGGTCTTATTCACTTGATTTTCAAGGCATCTGGGATCAGTATTTACCTCTCATAGAATTTTCCTACATCAATAGCTTCCATTCAAGTATTTAGATGGAACCCTATGAACCATTATATGGGAGGGGATTTCGTACACCAACTTGCTGGGATGAGGTTGGTTAAAGAAAGCTCGTGGGCCCAGAACTTGTTGAAGAAACAATGGAAAAGGTGAATATTATCAAGAACCATATCAAAATAGCTCAAAGTAGGTAAAAGAGCTATGCTAATAACCGAAGGAAGGATTATTAATTTAAATAAGGTGATCAAGTTATCTTAAAGGTATCTCCATGGAAGGGTATTATACGATTAGGTAAGAAGGAAAAATTAAGTCCCAGGTACATCAGACCTTTTGAAATTATGGACCGAATTGGAGTCTTAGCTTACCTTTTGGCAATGCTGCCAAGTCTCTCCAAGGTTTACAATGTGTTCTATGTGTCAATGTTAAGAAATTACATGCTATACCCAACACATGTACTCACTTATGAAAAATTAGAACTTCAGCCCGATCTATCTTATTGTGAAGTGGCTATCAAGATTCTTGAACTAGAGAACAAGTATTTATAAATCGGACGACTCGACTGGTAAAGGTTCTATGGAGGAACCATAATATGGAGGAAGTAACATGGGATCCTGAGGAGCTTATGTTAAAGACATTCCATAATCTTTTTAGGTAATATTTTATGAATTTTAAGGATGAAATTTTTGTAAGGTGGGGAGAATGTAACACCCCAAGGTTTTGAAAACAAATATAGAATGAAATTTTATAATCTATCCATTAAACACAACTTTTCTTCTTCTATGTTTTGAATTTCGAAAAATGGTCATCTACATTTGTGTTCAGTAAGTCATTTAGAGTCTGATAGAACAAACTTGATTTTTTTGGTGAATAATAACATACCCTTATGAATAGTAATACGAATAGTAATATGACCCTAATGAATAGTATATAATATTATTATTTTATTTTCTTAAGGTAATAAGATAATGAGATCTTAATTAGTTTTTCAGTGAGAAATAAAACTAATTGCACTTTAAGATTGTTATTTTTTGAATTAACTATGAACTTTTAAAAAAAATTAAATTAATAATATTTATAAAATTATTTTTGAAAAATGGATTTCACTTTTTAATTCTACACATCAGAAAATGGTAGGGGTGAACTTTTGGGATTTTTCTGAAAATCTAGAATTTTTGATGAATAGTGAAATACGATAAAATACCGTATATATAAATTATCAGTTAAATACACTATTCATGACATCACAAGTGATGAAATTCCACTTGGTTCAAACTCATATGAACATATTACTATTAGGGGTCACATTAAACAACAGTATTGGTTGTCTTGAGGGAAATAATAAAATAATGAATTAAATATTCAAAATTTACTCCTCTCCTCCACTATAAAAAACCCCCACCACTCCCTCTTCTCTTCACTCCTATAAGCCTTTAATCTCTTCAATTTTCTACCCAATTACCCTTCCCTAGTCTCTCCCAACATCCAAGAATCTCATGGTCTTTCCAAAATACCAAAACCTATTCCCTTAAGGAGTTTCTCAAGGAGGTTATTTCAAGAGGTAAAGAACCCTTTTTTTATTTGGTTTCATTTTAATTTATCTTCATTTTCTATCCTCACCTAACCTACTATTTCCAAATTATCATGTTAACTCCAGTATCATATATATACTATAATTATATCATGTTAATGGAAGAACAATCAAAAATATTCTTACTCCCTCCCTTTTATTTTTATAAACGAAATCAACGTCCATGGGGTTCCAATTTATAGCCTTCGTGGACGACGAAGTTTCTTTCTTCAATTTCTTCATCATTACTGGTAATGAAACCATATTTATGGTTGAAAAAGACTATAATATATGTATTATAACATAATTAATTTTCAGGAACCAGAATATGTACATATAATTAAGTAATATGACAAAACTAGTAAATAATAATCCAAATACCACCGATTCAACCTCATTCCATGTATCCAAATGATAGAAATGACCATTACCAATTCTTTATGTTCATAAATAATATATAATTCCAATATTTTAGATTTATAACCTTTACACATGAACTCCATTGCATAATAACAAGTGAACCGATTATAAAAAAAAGAAAACGAACACCCTAGAACAATTAAATTCATTATAATAACTTTTCAATAAGGGTATAAATGAACTAAAAAGAATTATGATAAACTAAATACATGTCTAATAGTTTCATAAATAAGTTTTTTATAGTCATAATTTCATATTCCAGGAGCTTATGTTCAAGAGCGGAACACGTTTGGTGTTAAGGTAAGGGTTTTCCACCCGAACATCCATTTTCATTCGGGATACTTTCATTGTCTAAATACCTCAATGAAATTCTTATGTATTGTTATGTACTCCTCATATATTCTGTCTGAGTATCATATATATGTTTAAAAACCATAATCCTTCCTTATTTTAAGGATAGTTACACGTTTTAAAAGGAACATTCAAAATTGTTTCAAAAATACGAGCCCGATTCAAGGGAATTTCTCAAGTTCTTACATATTTTCATGGGATCCCTATAATCTATTTTTGGAAACCATAATCTTTATAAAGTCTCTCATTTTATTATGAAAATACTATCTTACTACACTTCTGGTTTTATACAAAGATTTTTCCAAAAGAACTCTTCTTTTCAAAATAAAAGAGTATTTATCTCCAGAATTGCTTAATGATTTTATAAGAGTGTTTTCATCTAATTCAACACTCTTGTTGATTCCATGGTATTATTGGGTTTAATCATTTATGAATTCATATACCATATTTTATTTAATGGTTAATTACTGACTCTATTTTCGATGATCTATCCTAAAACCATTCACCATATTACTCGGAATGGTTAGTGTTTTATGTTTAATGATTGGGGAAAGTTAGTTACATTTCATATGATAGTTTCAATATGAATGTATATGTTGTTTATGTTGATCCCTGCTCATATGAGGAATGAATTGGACTTATTATGTGTTTGGTGGGGCCTGCTATAGCCCCTCGATGCATCGGTAGGTCTCATGAGACAAATAGATGTGGAATTGGACGAGGCCTTTCCCAATGTGATATATGGATTTTTCCCAAGGCCTTAATCATTAGACGTCTTGGTCGAGGCCATGACAAAATGTTTCAGAATGTCCGGAATATTCACTTCCCTCATCATGAAGCTAGTAATTGTAAGTTCATGTGGTTATTTGACTAGTATAATACCCATGAATATGTTTTATTATGACATTATTTACTTAGCTCATATCCCTACCATAATGTGTTCAAGTTTATTATTAAAGGAACGTGTTTTCAATTATTCACCATGTCTAATGTTTATATTATCTTCCACTGTATTTCTTACTCTTACTGAGTGTTTGAGCTCACCCCATTCTTATGCTTCATTTTCTTAGTACATGATGATGTAATTTATGAATGACTTGCAAGCATAATCTAGGAGATGTGATGTTTCTAGTGGAATAAAATTGTTTTTTGATTCCCTTCATGTTGTAATGATAAACTTATGTATGTAACTTGTTTCCAATAATACTAAACTACTCGGTCTATTGGGATTCATATTCATTTTGTGTATTCCAACGTAATCAAATAAGAAATCAGCTCTGGGAAACTAGGGTCGGGTCCTTACAATAAATTTATACCACAAAATTTTCATTTTATACACTAAAAAAGATTAGGTTACTTTTGTTTCATATCCACTTCCAGTTCCCATGTTTCTTGTCAAACATGTGGTTATTCCACAACACTTTGACCAAGCGACTTATCTGGTTTTATATAACTTTTTCCCTACAATCTAATATCATCATCAGCCGATCGTCTTATGAAAGATCATTATTCAATGGCGCCACCTTGGCATTCAGTATATGTGAGAGTTCTGGCTTGTAATTCCTCAATAGGTATAGATGGAACACATCATGTACCTGAGATAAGTTAGGTGGATGTTCTAGTTAATAGGTCATAGATCTAATGTGATCAAAGATATCAATGGGGCCA
Organism: Viscum album; assembly: GCA_963277665.1. Classification (NCBI taxonomy): domain Eukaryota; kingdom Viridiplantae; phylum Streptophyta; class Magnoliopsida; order Santalales; family Viscaceae; genus Viscum; species Viscum album. The sequence goes on along the minus strand of OY728128.1, from coordinate 702,388,502 downwards.
ATATATCTTGGACTAAGATTTACCTTCTTCCCAAACCTCATGACTTTATTCCCTAGAAATATATGAAGGACCACTTCATCTCCAACATCAAACTCTAGGTATCATTGATGATTATATGCATATATTTTCTTTCAAATTTGTAAATATTTAATATGTCATGGAATGGTTTTAACATTATATATAATCTATGTGAAGGATTAGGTTCCATTAGCTTCTTCTCTACAATTTCATCCCATCATGTCAGTGTCTGATACCTCTTCCCATACAATGCCTCAAATAGTTTCATTTGAATGAAATAATGGAAAATATTATTATATGATAACTCTACAAGGGGAAGGTGCTAATGGAGACATCTTTTGAAATACTGTGAACATGATCTAAGAATATCCTACAAATATTGAATTTTACTTTCAGAATGGTCATCCCTTTTAGGGTGAAAACAATATTGAAACTCACCTCTATATCCAACTCTTGTTGACTTCTTATCTAGAACCTCAAGGTAAACCTCACATCTTGATTAAATAAAATGGAGAGTATAACTCCATGAAGTATAACAACTCCTCATTTTTATATCTTCAAGATTTGGTCAAGAGATAAAACATCTTTGATATAAATGAAATCCACCAACTTTGTAAGGCAATCGACTACTACCCAGATGGTATTATTGCCTTTTGGTGTCTTTGGGTGTCATATGGTGAAATCCAGGGTTATTTTTTCCCATTTCCATTTTTTATGGGGAATTTTTTCATCATACACTTAGTCTTATATCATTCATCCTCAACTTGTTGGCATACCAAGAATGTAGACACAAATTATGTAATCTATCACTTTATGTTATCCCACCAAATATTTTTCTTCAGATCTATATGCAATTTAGTAATTCATGGATGAATAGAGAAGGATGGGAAATACACATCATCTAGAATTTATATCTCACATTTTGATTTTTATGGGAAACATATCATGTACCAAACCTTATAACTCAATTTTTAGAAAATTTGAACTCTATAATATTTGATACCTCTTTCTACAACACCCTATAATATTTATAGAACTCTTTAATCCTATCAAGAATATATAGTTACATAGTTATTTGAGTGAGGCATGATGATGATACTTTTATTATTACTAATTCCTTCCAATGAATGTCTAAGAAGATTGGATCCATTTAAATCATTTTCATGAATGGGGTTGATTGATCCTTATGACTAAGAGAATATGCCACATTTTTTGGATTCCTATGATGGAAATGGATTGAAAAATCATGATCCTTGATCAGATGTAGCCACCTTATTTGTCATATATTGATATCCTTTTGTGTGAATATGTACATGAGTATTTATGAACTATATATATATCACACGTATTCTTAAAGAGGTAATATCACAAACTATTCAATGTGAAGATCACTACATCCAATTCGAGATCATGGGTTGGGTAGTTATTCTCAAGAATATTTAATTGTTGATATGAATAGTGAATTTCCCAAGGATCATAGAACAAATGTGGGGAGGGGGGGTTAATCAGCTTTTTTCTTTTTAAAAATTTCAAATTTAATAAATTTAACCCCTCTAAATTGATAGAGTTTCTTCCTTATCCAATTTTAGTAAAATCAAGTGCAAGTAGAAATTGAAAAATAACCAAGGTACACATGATTTAAAAGAATTGGACTTAGTGTGAGAACCTACATCCTTTCCATATCCACTTCTATAGGTCTATGGAAATTCATTATTTTGAATAAGTTAATAATTTTTTTTCAAATCTAATTAGACAGATTCATTCTCCTAATATGAATGATTATAATGACCCATTTATATTTACAAATTGTTATTAAAAAATTTGAGCCACAACAAAAATGAAAAACTTTTAATACTTTATTCACAAATAATTTCATTTGGAGGCTTCGTATGATGTACATGCATCTGATAGTCTTAGTCTAATGAACCAAGTCTGATAGCCTTAGTCTGATTCACCTTTACTTAGTCTATGTCTATGACAAAACATCAAAAATTCATGTTTCTCAAAAATAAACTTATAAAACTTCTTCTCATACAATCAATATAATATTTTTGGTCCAACAAGTAAAACATCATACAATCCAAAATTATAATGGAAGCCTCTTTTGGGAAACTTCTTCTAACACAACAGATTTAGAATTTTAGATTTTTGTCTCACTCTGAAGAGTAACACAATAAAATTTACTATATACTTATATTTATAGGTTAACGAAAATATTAAAGGGTGTGAAATTAAATTCTATTTCAAACTCAATCAAATTTAAATATTCCAAATTTCAAATTCATTTGTTCTTACTTTTGACCATTTCAAACCATCTCAACTCTTTTGGGGACTTCCCAATACTTCCTGAATCATAAAAAATCTTCTCGAATTTCAAAACATAATTATAGAAGTTATTTAATATAACTTTCAATATCTATATGGTCCTATTGAATGACTTGAAACACATAACATTGATTCATTATGTTCAATTTTCTTACCTCAAACTTGTAAAAATATTCGATCTGATGGACATCCATTAATCACAACATAAAAAACTATGACATCAGCATTTTAAAAATATTTTCCCTTCAAACTTCAAAAAAAATTGATCTGGTAAACCTCATTATCCATAGTCCAATTATCTTGAACCAATTTAAAAAACTCACATATTTTCCCTTGATCCACTGAAAAAACAAATATTTGACATCTTGCTCTGATGCTCCATGCCAACTGAAAATTTTTGGCTACATTAATTCAAATTATAAATACTTATGAAACCTATAATGACTATACCTTTGAAACATAAATATGTATCATGGTTTTATCCACTTTATCCATTTATTCATCTAATATTAATTCCTATCATATTGTGTATGATAGAAATCTACATGTGATGAAGTGTTGGTGTCAAACAATCATTCGATGGATCAGCGTCATAAACCCAATGATCTCAGGAGCCACAACACTTCCAGATTACTAAAAAATTATTTGTTTTATGATCTATATTTTATTCCTTTGATAAAAATTTTCCCTTGAATTAGCTAAGTTATTTGTTTATATCCTATCATATCTGTCTGATTTAAAACTCAAAATTTTCTATCTTTCAACAACTTCTTCAACCAATCAAATTCTATGCTGAAGAAACTTCAAACTTACTCATATTTTTAGTTGAAAAAAACAAGTTATCCTCTATTTTCATTGCTCATATATTAAAATATGACATCTTTGAGCCTATTCATATTTCTTTCACATTTTTAACACTTAAATTTCTCATAACTCAGTAACCACAAAGCCGTAATTTCAAGGAAATTAGATGTCTGATGATTCTCATTTTATCAGGTGTCTCTGATGATCCGAATATAATGAACTATGAATTATTAGAAACTTTTAATTTATCCAAACTTAATAAAATTAAATATTCTTATTTCCTGACCACATATGTGTCTAGTGATTCTCATTCTAATGATTTACATTTGAAAAACATCAAATTTGCAGAAACATGAGGCTTTACAAAATTTCACTTCAGTTTCCTTCTATAAGATCCATCTTGTATTGTGACTTCTTTATAATGATTTTAAAACAGGAAATAATAAGAATGTATCATCCAAATTATTTGGTAAAGTTCTATAACAACCCATATTTTTCAGGTCTTAACCACATTACAAATTTCATCATCTCAACAACTTCTGAATTTATAAAAAAAATATTTTTCTAATGAATTTAATCTTTATAAAAACTTTGTATTTCTAACAAAAATGATGTTCGATAAACTATTTATGATAGATCGTTAGAATGATTGTATTATCTCCAATGTTGAAAATCACTTTATTTATCAATATTTTCATTAAATTTTCAACAAAAAATAAGACAAAATGATAATAACACCTCTTTCACCTGATTAACTAAAACAATATTTTACTAAATGTTAGTTTAAAAAAAATAAAACATTGTTAACAAACATCCCAAATTATCTTCAATCTATCACTTTTTATTTTTTTAATACAATTCATTTTTTTCAAATCATCATTTTTCAACACTTAGAATTTTTCACAACTCATATTTTAACATTTATCAAAAGATACCCTTTCTCAAAAGAGAGTGTCTTGACGTAATATAATTGGTTAAAGTAATAATTTTTAAGTAATTTCATCCCTCGATGATAAAAAAATATGTAACACCCCAAGCTTCCACGGTACGTTTCTCTTTGAATAATCCAATGGCTTGTGTTGTGTGCAACTTCGAGTTCTTGCACACCACAACTAATCAAACTAGCTGTTAAGAATAGTGAACCCAAATATTTAAAATTTTATAAAAATTATTTTACAAGATTAAATTCATTTTTGGATTTAGAATATCAAAATTAGCTTAGGGTTAATTTTTTGTATTTTTCTGAAAAAAATTCATTTTTTGATGAATAGTGAAAAACATTACGTTATTGTTTAAAACTGAATTTTTTTTAAAATAATTAGGTATTTTATATAAATTTATTTCACATAAAAATATATAAATAATACCAATATATGTTCAATTTAATTCATCAGAGTCATTTTATAATAAGATTAGATATATACAATTTTATTGAACTTTTAACGTCTTTTACCCACCTTCTAGGCACATTTACAAATTTGGATAAAACATAATTTTACCACATATATGAAATAAATTTAAAAAATCCAAGTGACATGGTTCAAATCAATAATTAAAATTTGGTTCAATGGGATGAAAATAATTTTTGGGGAATAATAACTTTGGAATTTTATTTACAACGGTAAAAAGTAAATAGGGTAATTAAATATAAAAAGGATATTATAATTACCATAACACATTTCCCAATTCTATTAGATAAGCGTATTCCAATAAAAATAAACCTTAGGAGGAAAATATAATCATTTTGGTCTACTTGGATTACATTAGAACATTTATTATTATTTTATTTAAAGAAGAGTTAAATGTGTTAAATTCAAATTTTAATAATTAAAACATTTTAATATAGGGTAATACAAAAGATAAATTCGACTATAAATTTTCATTAGAATGATAAAAAAAATTCTTACATATTTTTATTTTATTTATAATTATTAGATGTTAAATAATTAAATTTATTTATGACACAGTGAAGATGCAGTAATTACCTTATTATTGAAATATTAAAATAATTGATATTATAAACATTAAGATAAATATAAATTGAGAATTTTTATGTATTACATGAATTATATCGGTTAATATAACATGTTAGGGTTGATTAAATAGTTTTTTTTTGAAATTATAATTTTTTCATGACTTTTAAAAAAACCAATTACTAAATAGGGTCAAAATTGATATAAATGAGTTTTTAAAAAAAAAATACTATATTATTAATTGATATAATATTACTAAAAATATAAGGATCAGCCAAATGACTTAGATAAAGTTATATATATCAATAATTACCACTTGGGGCACTTTTTTATTTTTTTAATAAGTGTATTAACCATTTATTATAATAATACAAGAATACATAGTAAAGGTTAAACTATTTTACTATAAGTTAAATCTAAAAGATAAGGTTAATATAGTGACTTAATCCTATATAAAACCTATTGGTTGAGAGGTTTTAGACCCATACCCACCTTAGCCTCTAAATAAATCATTTTGGAGCCATTATAATTCAAATAATTTTGTATAATAAAATAATATATCAAGTTTTTTCTAAATTGACCCTCACATCCCTTATAAAAGGGTAATTTTCCTTATCATAATTTCACACCTCCAAAGCCATTTTTCTCGGCCAAAACCGTCTCAAATATCCTCTCAAATACCCTATATTCAACGTAGAGTGCATACTTTGTTCATAATTCCAACCTATAGATCTCTTTTGATCAAATCAAAAGGAAGCACCCGAAGGAGAGGAAATAAATTCATCACCTAGTTTAGAGTTATTTTCTTCTTCCACTTCCACTTTTTTGGTTGTTTCCATACCAAAATAATAAATACAGTACTTAATACATACTATTATGTTATTATAGATATGTTACAACCATATTAATTATTTTTACCATCCTATGAATGACAAAGTCACCATATGTGTGTGCGTACGGCTTACCGTCTCCACGTCGTGGTGTAGTTTGTTATTCAACACTTCATCATTTGGATGGGTATAATAATGAGAATAATTGATGTAAATAATAAATATAATAGTTTAATGATTCTTTATATATGAGATACTATCCAATTAAATACAATTTCACCTTCAATAAAATGATATTGTCTCTTGTATGTACGTACAGATTACCGTCCTGAAAAATGCGATGAGATTCATTCCCCATCGTAATCATTCAAGAATAATTTTCATTTTATAATTAAAATTAATGTTTAGGAAATTAATATCATTCTTGATAAGAATAAAATACATCCTATCCATAAAAAACATGACTTACATAACAAAACATATAATGGAAAAAGAATTAGTTAACACCCGAAACAATGATACAACTTAAATATTTTTAACAAAGAAATATTAGAAGATCCTATATGATATCATATTTATGTATGAGGTTCATGTATAATTTAATAAAAAATGATTAACTATTATTCAGAAAGTGAACGTACCCTCGATCAAGTAAAAGTACAAGGTAAGGGTTAATTCTACAATCTCCTCATTATTCGAGGTTGTTTATACATGAGTATATACTAGGACCTCTTTATCATCCACAACCATGTTTCTTAAAAATGTATTTAAAAACTCTTTTACTATTTACTATAATATGGTTTAAAGTCATTTATATCCTTGTTTGAATTTTTATAAATTTTTTATAAAGTAATCTTTCTGTCGTTTTCTAGACAAGGTCCATTACGACCTTTTCGAAAAAATTAAGGAAAGAATGTTTTTTAACTTATACGGCGAGTGAAACTATTTTCTAATATTATAACATATTCTAAGATATTTCAATGTAGAAAAAGATATTTCTTTCAAATAGTTTTTATTTCATCTATGTCATTATCCATTGATGGATTTTACACTTGTTTGAAGTTGATTTATTATGATAAAACCGTCCATATTGTATTGAAGGATTTGGGTTTTTTTACTGTGGATGTGTTATTTTTATACCATTCATGGTTTATGGTTAAATTATTATCATTTCACATGATACTTTTAATACAAATGTTTATGTTATGTTTCAGCCTTTTCATACGAGGAATGCATTGGACATAGTAAGTTATGGGTGGATCCCTCTATAGCTCATCGATGCATGAGTATGTATAATGAGAAAAACTACTGTCTTGGCACTAGGCCTTGATGAAATATTATTTTTAGTCTTGACACGATGCCTTGACTATTTGGTTATGATGTCCAGCATTATGCATTCCATCATTATGAAATTGGTTATTTATATTACATGTGATTATACGACTAGTATAATATCCATGTGAATAAGTAAATAAAATTATTTGATTTATCATTTCCATATTATGCTGAAGTTATTTTTAAAAGGATTTTTTTAGTCTTATGCATTTTATTAAATGTTTATGCTTATTTATGATAGTTTCCGCTATATTGTTATCCTTACTTGGCATTTTATCTCACCACTTTCTTTGTTTTATTTTTCACAGGATGCAAAGAAGTATATTATGATTAACTGAAAGGAATAGGTAAGGTATATAAGAGTGTTAAAATGGGACACAATGTTTTTTTTTATTTCATGATGTAATGTAAAACTTATGTATGTATCCAGTACTTCCAAGGCTACTAATCTAATCAGCCTGTCAAGACATGATCTCTTGTGATAATGCCAATGTTATGTAATAATGCACTGACTCTGTGTAACTAGGGTTAGGGCGTTACAATTGGTATCAGAATAATTTTAGTACAAACTTTAGAAACTAGATTTAGAAAAACTCTAATTATAGAACATTACCCTAAGATAGACTTTGACGATTAGTATAGAATAATTTCCTTAAATTTTGGTAATGTAGATATTTTGTGTATTTTCTAAGCAATACATCACTGTCTGGATACAAGCAGGTTGATGTGGTTTTAGAATAGATATACCTAGGAGTGAAAAATCTGACAAGGAGTTTCGAGCTTGTCCCGGGGTATCCTGGTACATGACAACGGGTCTTGCTACACTCTTGGTTATGACACTCCCAGGGGATATGCTTATGATTATTCACATTTTCATTACAAACCATTATGAAGGATTTATGAGTAAATAAATTCTCAAAAAAACTTTTTTTTATGATTATGGATTGTATGCATAAATTATTCAATTTATGTTAGGTATTTTACTAGATTGGAGTTATATATTGCGATTCATAAACTAATATAATGAATGACATTGTTTAGAAATGGGGTATAGTGGAATGAATGGAAACCATATCAACACACATAATACATGTAAGGATTTCCCTCTTAATCAATATAATTATAGTGGAGATAGTGATTCAACTGGTTCTGAACAACTTATAACCATACTGGGACAACTAACTCAGGTTATGAATAATAACCATACTCGTATGGAGGACCTTGATCCACAACACGGAGGATTAATGTTAGACCGCTTCATGAGGCAACAACCACAAAAATTTAATGGGACTACAAATCCATTTGTAGCTGAACAATTGATAAGTTCTTTAAAGAAAATATTTCATGCTTTGGGGAATATTGAAAGGGAAAAAGTTGTCATGGTAGTTTATCGCCTCACAGGAGATACAGATCAATGGTGGTCACTAATTCAAAACACAAAGGAGGAAGAAGAGGTATCAAATATATAATGGAGGGAGTTTAATGATATTTTCATAGAAAAATAATTTCTTTGTGACCCTCGTGCAGATATGGAAGGGAAATTTCTGAGTCCGAGGAAAAATAAGGATGATAATTTCGCAAAGTATGAGGCTAACTTCACAAGGCTAGAATGTCACGCTGCAGATTATATACATAACCCAAGAGGTATGATTGATTGATTTTTTTATGGGTTAAAACCATTTCTCTTTCAAAAATTAGTTGTATAATCATTTCCATCATACAAATATATAGTCTCGTGTGCTATCAAGAAAGAAAAAGAATTCTATAAGTCTTATTACATTAAAGTAAAGCAAGAGAAGAATAGAACAATAGAGTAAGAGGAAAATAAAGGGAAAAACAGAATGAAGGATTTTCCATTATGTGATAATTGTGGTTAAAAACACCCATGTACTTGCCTAAAAGGAATGACAGTTTGTTACAAATGTGGAGAAAAAGGTCACTAGGCTCATGATTGCAAGGGAAAGAAAGTGGATGTTAATGTTGAATGCTAAAATTGTAGATAAATGAGGAATTATGAAAATTAATGTCCAAAGTGCCATGAAATATTACCTTAGAAATGGCTGACAGAGCAAGGCTAAGCTTATGCTATTATTACAGTTGAGGTGGAAAAATTAATGTATTTGTGTTTTTGGATTCAAGAATTATATTCTTGTTATAAGAATAATGTGATATATATAAAGATTGTACTAAAATAATTTTTTTATTAAGGTTTAAATATTATTAAGGTAATCATATTTTTAGTACGTGACAATAAGATAAAATTTACGTTGTTTGGGGAATCTGATGTTGCAATTAATTTTAGAATTTAGAGACATTTTTGAGAAAGTTTGGATAGAAGTATTTTGGATAACTATAAATGTTATAGTGGATAAGTTAGTCATTCGATAGTATTGTTTAAGGTTAATAAATTTCTTAATATTATGTTAGGAATATTATAATACTATTGTTTTAGAAAAAGGACTACCTAAAGGTCGCGTGATAACCCTTCACGTCGGAGAAAGCAGCAGGAATCAAACCCACAACCAAAGTGCGACAAGGCTTTATTACCTACCAATAGCCTACAGGAAGTGACTGGTTGTTAAAAAATAGTTTTCTTCATTTAAATGGAATATTTTTATATTTGGAACCCTGTACTATTAGTATAAATAGAATATTTTGGAGTTTTATTACCTTTTGGATTGAAAGATGAGTTTGTGGTAGAAATTAGTTAAACGATGGAACTCAACTTATCAATTATTCTTTGTTTATTATTCTAAGAAGAAATTAATTCTTAAAAATTAGGTAAAGGATCTTAAAACTAAAAATTTTGTATCCTAATACCTTATGTTTTCTTGAAAAAATGATATTTTAAATCATCATATATTTATGGCTTTGTGGCCCTCAACTTTCCATTCACTTGTTTGTGATTAATGACCTCAATCACTCCCTATAAATATTTACATTTTTCTAATAATTATAATTTCCACAAATGTTCTCCTATTCTAAATCCAAATTTTGTGGTGACTTTTTCATTTCCTGTTCCCTCTAATTAAGGCGAAATTTTATTAACCCTATTTTTGATGGGGGTTTCCAAAAAGGTATTTTCTATTTTTTAACATTTTATTTTAAAAGAACTATTTAAAAGTGCGAGGATGAAATTTATTGAAGGAAGGAGGAATGTAACACCCCAAGATTCCATGATAAGTTTTTCCTTGAATGATGTAATAGCTTGCGTTGTACGCAACTTTGAGTTCTAGCACCCCACAACCAATCAATCTAGCCGATATGAATAGTAATACCCACATTTTGAATTTTTTTAAATTTTAATTTTCAAAATGGAATTCATTTTGGACTCATAATATCAATATTATCTTAGGGTGAATTTTTGGTATTTTTCTAAAAACAATAATTTCTTGATGAATAGTGAAAAACACTGTGTTATTATTTAAAACCAACTTTTTTCTTAATAATTAGTTATTTGATTTAAATTTATTTTAGGTCAAAATAGATACATAATAGCTATATATGTTCAATGTAATTTATTGGGGTCATTTTATAATAAGATTAGATATATAAAATTTTATTGATCTTTTATCGTCTTTTACCCACCTACTAGGCATATTTTCAAATTTGCATAAAAAGTAATTTTACCACTTCTGTGAATTGAATTTCAAAATCTCAGAGACATGGTTGACATAATTATGAAAAATGTGGTTTAATAGGATGAACATAATCTTATGTGAATAGTAACTTTTGAATTTTATTTACCACTGTTAAAAGTAAATAGGGTAATTAAAGGTAAAAATGATTTTATAATTACCCTAACATATATCCTAATTCTATTAGATAAGTGTATTTAGAAAAAAATAAACTTTAGGAATACAAATAATACTTTTGGTTCACTTGAATTTGATTAGGACATTTATTATTATTTTATTTAATGAAGAGTTAAAAGTATTAAATTCAACATTTAATAACTAAAACATTTGTAATATAGGGTAACACATAAGATAAATTCGACTATAAATATTCTGTAGAAATATAAAAATATTTCCTATATATTTTTATTTTATTTATAATTTTTATACATTAAATAATTAAATTTATTTATGACACAATGATGATATAGTAATTACCATATTATTGAAAGATTAAAAAATTGATTTTATAAATATTAAAATCATTGTAAATTGAGAATTTTTATATATTATAAGAATTTTCTAGGTTAATATAACATTTTAGGGTTGATTGAATAATTTTTTTTCGAAATGATAATGTTGATATGACTTTCAAAAAAACCAAACACTAAATAGTGTCAAAATTGAGATAAATGAGTTTTAAAACCAATACTATATTATTAATTGATATAATATTACTAAAAATATATTGTTTCGAAAAAGGACTTACATAAGGTTATATATATAAATAATGAGCTAATTGGGGTTCTATTGGATTTTTATAGTAAATTTATTAACCATTTATTATTATAATACAAGAATGCATAGTAAAAGTTAAACAATTTATCTAAGAGTTAAATCTAAAAGGTAAGGTTAATATAGTGACCTAAACCTGTATAAAACCTATTAGTTGAGAGGTTTTTGACCCAAACCTACCATATCCAAGAAATAAATCCTTCTGGAGCCATGATAAACCGAATATTATTGTATAAAAAAAAATATTTCCAGCTTTTCCAAAAGTGACCCTCACCTCTCTTATAAAAGGGTACATTCCCTTATCTTAATTTCACACATCCAAAGCCATTTGGATATGATAAACCCTGATCAAATATCCTTCCAACTACCCTCACTTAAACATAGAGGCATTACTTTGATCATAAAGCCATCCTATGAATCCATTTTGATCAAATCAAAAGGAAGTACCTGAAAAAGAGGTAATAATTTTATCATCTCTTTCACAGTTCTTTTCTTCTTCCACTTCCTCTTTCTTTTTTGTTTACAAAAAATAATAATAAATACAGTACCTTATACATACTATGATGTTATTATAAATATGTTACAAACATATTCATTATTCTATCCATCCTATGAATCAGAAAGTCACCATACGTGTGTGAGTATGGCTTATCATCTCCACGTTGTGGTATATTTTTTTATTCAACACTTAATTATTTGGATGGGTACAATAATGAGTATAATATATTTAAATAATAAATTTAATATTTTAATGATTCTGTATATATGATATACTATCCAATTACATACAATTTCACCATCAATTGAATGATGTTGTCGCTCATGCGTACATACGGATTACCGTCTCCCCGAACGCGATGAGATTCATTCTCCATCATAATCATTCAAGAATAATTTTCATTTTATGATTAAAAATAATTTTTATGAACTTAATATATTTCTTGATATGAATCAAATACATCCTATCCATAACAAACATGACCTACATAATAAAATATATAAAGGAAAATGAATCAGTTAACACCTGAAACAATGATACTACTAAAATATTATTAATAAATAAATATTAGAAGATCACATATGATATCATATTTATGTATATGGTTCTTGTATAATTGAATAACAATGATTTAACTATTATATAGTATTTTAAAGTACCTTTGATCAAGGAAAAGTACAAGTTAAGGGTTAATTATACAATCACTTCATTATCTGAGGTCATTTATATGTGAGTATCTACTGGGGCCTCTTTATCATCCACATTTGTGTTTCATAAAAATGTATTTCAAAACCTTTTTACTATTTCCCAGAATATGGGTTAAAGACATTTATACCCTTTTTTGACTTTTTATAAAAATTTTATAAGGGGATCTTTATGAGATTTTCCAGACAAGGTCCATTACGACCTTTTTGACAAAATTAAGGAAAAAATGTTTTTTTAACTTACACAGAGAGTGAGGATATTTTCCACCATTACAACACATATGAAGCTTCCCATAAATGATTATAAGAACATTTTCAAAATAAAATTTTTCTTTTATAATTATGTGACTTTAAAATGGTTTCAAAATAGAAAGAGATATTACTTTCAAAGAGTTTTGATTTCATCTATGTCAGCATCCTTTGATGGATTTATCACATGTTTGGAGTTGATTTATTATGATACAGTCTTCCATATTGTATTTAAGTATTTTTTATATGTTTGACTGTGGATGTGTTATTTATATACCATTCATGGTTTATGGTTAAAGTAAAAACATTTTGTATGTTAGTTTTAATACGAATGTTTATGTTATGTTTCAACCTTTTCATATGAGGAATGAATTTGACTTAGTAAGTGACGGGTGGAGCCCACTATAGCTCCTCGATGCATCGGTAGGTCTCATATGACAAAATAGTGTCCTGGCACAAGGTCTTGACAAAATCTTATTTGTATTCTTGGAATGAGGCCTTAACTATGTGGTTATAATGTCCATCATTATGCATTCCATCATTATGAAATTGGCTATTGATATTACATGTGATTATTCGACTAGTATAATATCCATGTAAGTAAGTAAATGGAATAATTTGATTTATCTTTTCCATATTATGCTGAAGTTTATGTTTCAAAGGATTTTGTTTTAGTCTTATACATTGCCTTAAATATTTATGCTTATTTATGATAGTTTCCTCTATATTGTTTTCCTTATTGAGCATCTGAGCTCACCCCTTTCTATGTTTTAATATCTCTAGGATGCAAAGAATTATATTACAATTAACCTACAAGAATAGGCTAAGGGACATAAGAGTGTTCAAAGGAGACACAATCTTCACTACTACAATATTGGGATTTGAATCCCCCTGACATTGGCGACCATCTATGGCGGTCGCTATAGGTGTCCTATAGAGATCGCCTCTGGCGGTCACTGAGATTTGCCAAAAAAGGGGGATTTTGTAACGACCCGAAATTTTTAAATAAATTTTGTTCCCTAATTTTATGTGTTATTGTTATACTCAACAAAAATGTTTTATTTGATAAACATGATGATAATTAAAATGAGATCAGTGGGTTTTGACTATTATATAACCATCGGTCAACATGACCGCTGTGAACAAAATGTTTTGATTATTGTCTCTAAATATAAGTAATCTGGGTTAATTATTATAGAAAGAAGATTCGATGGCCTCACCTAGTAGTCTTGGACCGATCGAAGCCCATCTAACAGAGCTTGGGAAGGAGGTAGCACCACTGGGCTTTGCTCTGGATCAAATCCAAGCCGAACTTCATCATGTGAAGCTGGAACGAAATCGCCTTCGTGAGAAGTTCAAACTGATAGAAATTACTACTCGGGCGATGTTGACTGAGCCGCCCCAAGCTTCTATCACCCTAGCACACCTTACTCTTAGGTCATATGCTGGTATTATAAGGGGTTATGTAATGAGACCGTAACTACCTTGTGTAATCCTTGTTTTAAATAAAAATTGGGATTTCTTCTTATGATGAAGTTTATGAATTTTAAAATGACCGGATAAATATAGTATGCATATTTTTGATGAATTTTAGAAAAAGTATATTTTAAATATGTTTATGTAAACCCTAAATAATTAAAAATGTGTAATGATTTTCAAAAAATGGTCTTCTACAATTATGTTCAGTACTAAATTTAGAGTCTAATAAGATCAACTTGATTTTTGATGAATAGTAAATTATGAATAGTGATTTTATGATTAGGATTAGTAATATGACCAAATGGATTAGTAATCTCACTTAAAGAAAGTTTTAAAATAATCTAGGCACCTTGATTAAGTAATGTGATTCAATAAAATAGTTAAATAACGGTTTCATTAATTATTATTCAAGTATTAGTTTTTTCGGGTGAATAGTGTTTTTTAATTAAAAATTTAATTAAAAATAATTAGAAAATTATTTTTATAAAAACGACTTTATTTTTGAACTCATAGCATCGATATTATGTTATGGTAATTTTTTGGGGTTTTTTCTGAAAAAATTGAATTTTCGATGAATAGTGTTTTTATTTAAAAATTAAATTAAAAATATTTAGAAAATTATTTTTATAAAATGGATTTCATTTTTGAAATCAGAGCATTGATATTTGGTTAATGTGAAATTTTGGGATTTTTCTGAGAAAGTTGAATTTTCAGTGAATAGTAAAAATACAGTTTTAGGGTTTCAGTATGTTTAATGACATCATAACGGTGTCTTGATGATGTCATGAAGTCTTTTGAGGGTTGGCCGGCCAAGGGTGATGAATTATTGTTTTGGGGGGCCCATGTGGCCTAACTCCATGATAAATGACAAGGGAGAGCACATGGGTTTGAGAAAAGCCCATGTGAGGTGTCCCTTGGCCATTAATGCCTTGTCCCCTCACTTTCCCTATAAATACCAAGACCTCCTCTCATCCATTCGACTCCCCACTCATTCCCAACGAATTTCTGGTCTCATTACCTCCCAAGGAGTCCTCCCAAGGTGCCCCCAAGCCCTCATGGTCCCAACCTTTGAGGTTTAAGAGTTACATTTTAAGGTAAGGGATCCGACCTCTCTCTTTCTTTTCAAGTAATCTCTTTTATGTCTTTTCTTTTATACTCCATGTTCTTATGTTGGAGGATGTTCTTTTATATTCATTCTACTGCCTATTTCATGTTCATATGATGAGAGACCCCCCCTTTCTCTCATCAATTCGTTTTAAGAATGTTTAAGTGGCGCCGTTAGGCTGCCGAAATTTTAAGGGATTCTTTCACCTTCCTCGTTTTCAAGTTCTATTTTCATTCAAGCCTTTCATGTTTCATTGTATTATGTTGGGGCATGATCTCTAAATTTATCATACTGATCTTTTATGATCATATGATGAGAGACCCCATTTTATCTCTTCAATTCAATTTTTTTGAAGTTTTATGTGGCGCCGTTAGGCTGGCGAATTTTTTTTAAGGGATTCTCTCACCCTTCTCTTTTTCAAAGTTCTACTTTCATGTCAAGTCTTTCAAGTTAATTTATATTATGTTGGGGTATGATCTCTATATCTATCATACTGGACTCTTATGTTCATATGATGAGAGACCCCATTTGATCTCTTCAATTCAGTATTTTGATGTTTTAAGTGGCGCCGTTAGGCTGCTGAATTTTTAAGTGGTTCTTCACCCTTCTCGTTTTGAAGTTCTACTTTCATGTGAATTATTTCAAGTTTCTTTTTGTTATATTGGGGTATGATCTCTATATCTATCATACTGGACTCTTATTTCATATGATGAGAGACCCCATTTGATTGCTTCAATTCAGTATTTTGAAGTTTTAAGTGGCGCTGTTAGGCTGCCGAATTTTTAAGTGGTTCTTCACCCTTCTCGTTTTGAAGATCTACTTTCATGTCAATTCTTTCAAGTTCATTTTTTTTATGTTGGGGAATTATCTCTATATCTATCATACTGAACTCTTATGTTCACATGATGAGAGACCCTATTTGATCTTTTCAAATCATTTTTGTTGAAGTTTAAGTAACGCCGTTAGGCTGCCGAACTTTCATAAGAGAAATCTAATTTTTGTCTTCCTTCTATGTTTTTCATTTCAAATGGTATGTCCTTGAAATTTCATTACCATGATCATGTATCATTCTTATTCTGTCCATATACTGTTTTATGGGTCATTTATGAATGTTTGACCCATTTTCCCTCTCTTTTTAATGTCTTCTAAACGTCGTAACATAGCCTTTATGCTGCAGAATTTCCGTCTCAAAATGTCTCTCTCTTTTTCTAAAGTTATTTTATATTATTAGGTGAATACTCAAAGCTATTTCTTCTAAAGGGGTATTCACATATATACCAAAATGTATATTTTAAATTCTGGTATTTACATACGTGAGACCCACCTTCCTTTTCTGTGGGTTTTAAAGTGACGTAAAGATCATGTCTTTAAAGCAGTTTTTAAAACGTTATGATTATGAAATGAAACCCATTTATTTTATGCTATATGGGTTATTTATGAAATGTTTGATGATGATATTTGTGGCTCACATGATAATAAAGGCAAATTTAAGGGTGCGCTCTGATAGCGCTCCAATGCATTGGGTAAAGACTTAATCTCTAGAGATGACCATTTTAACGACGCCTTGGTGAATAACCTTGGTAATTTTTAACGACACCTTGGGGATGGACCTTGGTGAAACGAAACGATTGTCAATATTAAATGTTGGAGCCACATCTTCAAGTTATGAAAAAGTTTTATTTTTATTATGATATGCCTCATGATTTCATTTTCATGCATTAAAGTTCTTTTCATGACTTTATTGATGTATCTCAAGTTCATATGTAAAATTTTTCACTTGTTTCCCTTGCTGGGCCTTCTGCTCACCCTTCCTTTTGATGTATGTCCCCAGGTTATGAGATGCAGTAATGAGCCTAGGGTGAACATGAGGAGAAGCCTTTCAAGTGTTTAAGAAGAATGTTTTTTTTTGTTTCATGTTTTATGTTCCTTGTTTCCAAGACACTAAACCTTAAAGATCCTCAGTTCCGTGTAATGGAATGAAAAGTTATGTTATAAAAAGATGGGATGCTATAGTTGGTATCAAAGGATGGTTTAGTTATTTGTGGAAATTAGGATATGAAAACTCTAGAAGGAACCCTATAGAAAAGTTTAATATAGGAAATATTCATGGTATTTTGGTGAGTATTGAGTAAGGGGTTGCCAAGCAAATACATCCCTGTCTGGATACGAGCAGGTAGAGGTGGCTCTGGCACAGATGTACATAGGGGTAAAATCCGAAAACACCGCTTTGAGCTAGACTCGAACGGGAACTGGTACACGACAACGGGTCTTGCTGCACTCTTGGTTACGACACTCCCGGGGGATATGCTTTGGTAAATTCATAAGCTTAGTATGAACCATTGTTAAAGGAACAAAGATAAAATAAAATAAAGGTTCACATAAGAATATATGATCATTCATAACCTAGATGGGAACCTAGGAGATCACAAGTTAGGGTATACCTTTCATATACAAGTTATCCTTATATGCTTTCAGTTCCTTTTCATGATTATTAGCTAAGTACTTAAGCCCCTAATTATGCTTTCTCTTCTTAGTTAATGGTGGGAAATGGAAGAACATGTTCCAACAACCAATGTGATAGGAAATGCGACGATTTTCGTATTAATATGACAGGGATGATTAGGGGATTAAAATATGATTATTATTTTGGAAGACGTTCATTATTTTGGGAACCATATTTGATCGAGGTAAATAGATTACTACGGTATTTTCATTGAGGAGTAAGGTTGACTTATATTTTGAAGAATCGATGAATTTAAGGTGAACTTATAGTAATTTAGGTTACTTATGGGAATGACTAACCTATCTTGGGTAAAATATGTTTAGGTTAGCTACTTTTTTATAAGATGTTAGGAGTGGTTGATGTTGTCTGGAGATGAACAATGAAGTTGTTTTGGAAGACTATGTTATCAAATCCTTATTGTATTTGGGTTTCAATCTTAGTTTGGTTTGTTTTGAGGAAATTTAAGGACCGTTATTTATGGAATGGTCTATGATGAACTTTGGGTAGTACCATGGAACTTTGATGATTTAAAAGTAGTTTCCATTCCTATGGGATTCTTTCTTTTTGAAGAGTTGTTTTACCTTAACCTTTCTGTTTTTGGGATAATGTTTAAAGATAGAAGAAATAGATAGTTAATCTTTTGTAGATTATGTGATTCTATAGAAGATGATTCTTGTGCTTTTATGAGACCAAGTGTTTTTGAATTCTCATCATTTGGAGAAAATATTAGTGTTGGTAGGGACTTGTTAAAGGATGAAACTCTACTTGAAGGTAGGTATATTTTCTTATGTTTTTGTTCTATGTAGTAAATGAAATCCTCAAAATTATGAAAAGAAACGTAAAACAAAAATGTTGTTGGTTTACGTTTCCTACTAGGTAATCAAAGACTGTTTACACACATCATAAGTTTGGGATTTTCTCATGGTTAACTTTCTCCTAATCATGTTCTCTATCACTCTCCCTCAGAACTTGACCCTTTGTTTTTTCCTCCATGTCCATGTCTTCCTACATGGAACCCTAGTGTGGGTTAACTCGGGTGACCATTGTAATTCCCTTTATTTATTTTAATGTAATAGTTTTACTGACTCCTTTTCCGATGTGGGACTTTCAATGAAATTTCAAAACCCAATTTTAAAATTGCGAGGACACAATTTCTTAAGGGGGGAAGATTGTAACGACCCGAAATTTTTAAATAAATTTTGTTCCCTAATTTTATGTGTTATTGTTATACTCAACAAAAATGTTTTATTTGATAAACATGATGATAATTAAAATGAGATCAGTGGGTTTTGACTATTATATAACCATCGGTCAACATGACCGTTGTGAACAAAATGTTTTGATTATTGTCTCTAAATATAAGTAATCTTGGTTAATTATTATAGAAAGAAGATTCGATGGCCTCACCTAGTAGTCTTGGACCGATCGAAGCCCATCTAACAGAGCTTGGGAAGGAGGTAGCACCACTGGGCTTTGCTCTGGATCAAATCCAAGCCGAACTTCATCATGTGAAGCTGGAACGAAATCGCCTTCGTGAGAAGTTCAAACTGATAGAAATTACTACTCGGGCAATGTTGACTGAGCCGCCCCAAGCTTCTATCACCCT
This sequence comes from Viscum album, assembly GCA_963277665.1. NCBI lineage: Eukaryota > Viridiplantae > Streptophyta > Magnoliopsida > Santalales > Viscaceae > Viscum > Viscum album. The sequence goes on along the minus strand of OY728128.1, from coordinate 702,368,660 downwards.
AGCACACCTTACTCTTAGGTCCTATGCTGGTATTATAAGGGGTTATGTAACGAGACCGTAACTACCTTGTGTAATCCTTGTTTTAAATAAAAATTGGGATTTCTTCTTATGATGAAGTTTATGAATTTTAAAATGACCGGATAAATATAGTATGCATATTTTTGATGAATTTTAGAAAAAGTATATTTTAAATATGTTTATGTAAACCCTAAATAATTAAAAATGTGTAATGATTTTCAAAAAATGGTCTTCTACAATTATGCTCAGTACTAAATTTAGAGTCTAATAAGATCAACTTGATTTTTGATGAATAGTAAATTATGAATAGTGATTTTATGATTAGGATTAGTAATATGACCAAATGGATTAGTAATCTCACTTAAAGAAAGTTTTAAAATAATCTAGGCACCTTGATTAAGTAATGTGATTCAATAAAATAGTTAAATAATGGTTTCATTAATTATTATTCAAGTATTAGTTTTTTCGGGTGAATAGTGTTTTTTAATTAATAATTTAATTAAAAATAATTAGAAAATTATTTTTATAAAAACGACTTTATTTTTGAACTCAGAGCATCGATATTATGTTATGGTAATTTTTTGGGGTTTTTTCTGAAAAAAATGAATTTTCGATGAATAGTGTTTTTATTTAAAAATTAAATTAAAAATATTTAGAAAATTATTTTTATAAAATGGATTTCATTTTTGAAATCAGAGCATTGATATTTGGTTAATGTGAAATTTTGGGATATTTCTGAGAAAGTTGAATTTTCAGTGAATAGTAAAAATACAGTTTTAGGGTTTCAGTATGTTTAATGACATCATAACGGTGTCATGATGATGTCATGAGATCTTTTGAGGGTTGGCCGGCCAAGGGTGATGAATTATTGTTTTGGGGGCCCCATGTGGCCTAACTCCATGATAAATGACAAGGGAGAGCACATGGGTTTGAGAAAAGCTCATGTGAGGTGTCCCTTGGCCATTAATGCCTTGTCCCCTCACTTTCCCTATAAATACCAAGCCCTCCTCTCATCCATTAGACTCCCCACTCATTCCCAACGAATTTCTGGTCTCATTACCTCCCAAGGAGTCCTCCCAAGGTTCCCCCAAGCCCTCATGGTCCCAACCTTTGAGGTTTAAGAGTTACATTTTAAGGTAAGGGATCCGACCTCTCTCTTTCTTTTCAAGTAATCTCTTTTATGTCTTTTCTTTTATACTCCATGTTCTTATGTTGGAGGATTTTCTTTTATATTCATTCTACTGCCTATTTCATGTTCATATGATGAGAGACCCCCCCTTGCTCTCATCAATTCGTTTTAAGAATGTTTAAGTGGCGCCGTTAGGCTGCCGAATTTTTAAGGGATTCTTTCACCTTCCTCGTTTTCAAGTTCTATTTTCATTCAAGCCTTTCATGTTTCATTGTATTATGTTGGGGAATGATCTCTAAATTTATCATACTGATATTTTATGATCATATGATGAGAGACCCCATTTTATCTCTTCAATTCAATTTTTTTGAAGTTTTATGTGGCGCCGTTAGGCTGCCGAATTTTTTTTAAGGGATTCTCTCACCCTTCTCTTTTTCAAAGTTCTACTTTCATGTCAAGTCTTTCAAGTTAATTTCTATTATGTTGGGGTATGATCTCTATATCTATCATACTGGACTCTTATGTTCATATGATGAGAGACCCCATTTGATCTCTTCAATTCAGTATTTTGATGTTTTAAGTGGCGCCGTTAGGCTGCTGAATTTTTAAGTGGTTCTTCACCCTTCTCGTTTTGAAGTTCTACTTTCATGTGAATTATTTCAAGTTCCTTTTTGTTATATTGGGGTATTATCTCTATATCTATCATACTGGACTCTTATTTTCATATGATGAGAGACCCCATTTGATCGCTTCAATTCTGTATTTTGAAGTTTTAAGTGGCGCTGTTAGGCTGCCGAATTTTTAAGTGGTTCTTCACCCTTCTCGTTTTGAAGATCTACTTTCATGTCAATTATTTCAAGTTCATTTTTATTATGTTGGGGAATTATCTCTATATCTATCATACTGAACTCTTATGTTCACATGATGAGAGACCCTATTTGATCTTTTCAAATCATTTTTGTTGAAGTTTAAGTAACGCCGTTAGGCTGCCGAACTTTCATAAGAGAAATCTAATTTTTGTCTTCCTTCTATGTTTTTCATTTCAAATGGTATGTCCTTGAAATTTCATTACCATGATCATGTATCATTCTTATTCTATCCATATACTGTTTTATGGGTCATTTATGAATGTTTGACCCATTTTCCCTCTCTTTTTAATGTCTTCTAAACGTCGTAACATAGCCTTTATGCTGCAGAATTTCCGTCTCAAAATGTCTCTCTCTTTTTCTAAAGTTATTTTATATTATTAAGTGAATACTCAAAGCTATTTCTTCTAAAGGGGTATTCACATATATACCAAAATGTCTATTTTAAATTCTGGGATTTACATACATGAGACCCACCTTCCTTTTCTGTGGGTTTTAAAGTGACGTAAAGATCATGTCTTTAAAGCAGTTTTTAAAACGTTATGATTATGAAATGAAACACATTTATTTTATGCTATATGGGTTATTTATGAAATGTTTGATGATGATATTTGTGGCTCACATGATAATAAAGGCAAATTTAAGGGTGCGCCCTGATAGCACTCCAATGCATTGGGTAAAGACTTAATCTCTAGAGATGACCATTTTAACGACGCCTTGGTGAATAACCTTGGTAATTTTTAACGACACCTTGGGGATGGACCTTGGTGAAACGAAACGATTGTCAATATTAAATGTTGCAGCCACATCTTCAAGTTATGAAAAAGTTTTATTTTTATTATGATATGCCTCATGATTTCATTTTCATGCATTAAAGTTCTTTTCATGACTTTATTGATGTATCTCAAGTTCATATGTAAAATGTTTCACTTGTTTCCCTTGCTGGGCCTTCTGCTCACCCTTCCTTTTGATGTATGTCCCCAGGTTATGAGATGCAGTAATGAGCCTAGGGTGAACATGAGGAGAAGCCTTTCAAGTGTTTAAGAAGATTTTTTTTTTTGTTTCATGTTTTATGTTCCTTGTTTCCAAGGACACTAAACCTTAAAGATCCTCAGTTCCGTGTAATGGAATGAAAAGTTATGTTATAAAAAGATGAGATTCTATAGATTTGGCGCCCCCACCCCCCCACCCCTCGCGAGCCCTACTCCCTCTCCCTCGACCTTGCTGCAAGCCCTCCCCCATCACCGCCCTCCGCCCCTCCCCCACGCGCCCTCCCCTATCGTTGTACGCCCTCCACCACTCGCCACCCTCATCGCCCTCCACCCTCCGCCATCGTTGGCCTCCAGCCACCCTCCTCCCTCGGCCCACCGGCTCTGCCTGCCCTCCGGTGGCCCTCCGCCCTTCGGCCATCCTCCTCCCTGCCCTCAGTCCCCTCCGGTGTCCCTCCGCCCTCTATCCTCTGGCTTCCGCCCCCTCTAGTCTCTGACCCCTCTGCCCTACGGCCTCTTCCCTCATCCCTCCTCCCCCATGGCCTTCCCCCCCACCCCAGACAGCCCCCGCCACCCTGGACACCCCCCCCCCGCACCCCATACAACCCCCCACAACCTGGAAATCCCCCCCCCCCCCGCAACCCAGACAGCCCTCTCCACACCCCAGACAGCCCCACCCCCCCACCCCTAACAACCCCCCCCACCCCGGACACCCCCCTCGCTGCCAATCCCCTCACCGCCCTCCATTCCGTATCCCCGCCAGCCCCCGTCCCCTCCCTCTTCATCCCCCTCCCTCACTGCACCACCACTGCTCATCCCCTCCCTCACTGTCCCCTCCCTTTCTGCACCACCGCCGCCTAGTCCCCTCCCTCCCTACACAGTCACTAATTGTCCCCCCACCACTTCCACCTGTCCACTCCAGCTCGCTGTTGTCCTTGTCCCCCTCCCTCGTTGTCCCACCCTTACTGCACTGTCTCCACCTCACCACATCCTCTCCTCCAGCTCCCCTCCGCCACCGCCGCCCGTCCCCTCCCTCGCCGCAACCGCATTTGGCTCCGGCTCCCCTTCGTTGCCTCTCCTCTACCTCGCAGCACCGCCTTCGGCTCCCCTCACTTACAGGTTTGTAGTTCAATCATGTATGACATGGAATTCACTTACATTATTATTTTATCAATGGTTCACAAACAATTGATTAGTATTTATTTTAAATATAGTTGATTTAAAAAATACAAATGTAATAAGTATTTTGTAAATGTTTGTTATACAGATATTATTATGGATAAGAGTTGGATTAATCTTCCAAATAGAACGTCTAGAGAATATTTCAATGGCATTATGCAGTTCATTGACTTCACCAGTGGATTTGAAAGTGACTACATTAGTTTTCCATGTAGAAAATGAGCTAATAGATATCAATTCACACGAAATACTATTAGGGAGCACATATTCTTTAATGGAGTTCGGAAAAATTATAAGAGTTGGACTCGTCATGGAGATGAATATGTCCGTTGAAAAAATACGCATGCAGTTCAAATGGATGTTAATGCAAGGATGAATGATCCAATGCATGAAATGCTTAATGAAATGGTATGTGGGTTGGATCCTAAAGGCATTGAAATCAAGAATCATGAGACCAGGGAGAAAAATCTTCACTCTAGTGCAGATCGTGTTTCGAGGAGGTCTTATGAAGTACTTGATGATGCAATGACATAATTATATCCTGGATGTACTTCTTAAAATAAACTGTGGTTTATCGTAGAGTTGTTGCATTTGAGGACTTTGAATCATTGGTCAGACACATCATTCAACATGCTTTTGGTGTTATTGAAAAAGGTTCTTCCTATAGATGCTAAGATTCTTGAGTCATATTACCGTGCACGTAAGTTGACAGAAAACTTTGGTTTTACATATGAGACCATAGATGAATGTGCAAACAATAGTATGTTTTTTAGAAAGGAAACTACCCATTTGGATATTTGTACAGTTTGTGGTGCTTTCAGGTGGAAAGAGAACAGGGGAAATCAGACTCATCAAAGGTAGATTGCGATACAGGGGAAACCGATTACCTTAAAGAAAATACGTTACTTTCCCCTTAAACCGAGGTTGAAAAGATTTTTTATGTCATCAAAAGTTTCTAATTTAATGATATGGCATGCATAAAGAGTTCATGAAAGTGATATGTTAACCCACCTGGCAGACTCTCATGCATGGAAGGATTTTGATAAGAGACTTCCTAGCTTTTCTAAAGATGTTCGTAATGTCCGATTGTGATTGGTAGTAGATGGTTTCAATTCATTCAAGTCTATGGTTGGTGCAACTCATAGCACATGGCCCGTGGTGTTTGTTTCGTATAATAATCCTTTGTGGCTTTGTATGAAGCAACAATTTATATTACTTTCCACTATTATTGATGGACATGAAATTCCGAGGGATAAGATTGATGTCTACCTTCAGTCATTGATTGATGAGTTGAATGAATTTTTGGGAGATGGTGTGATGACTTATGGCTATGAAACGAATGAAATGATCAAATTGCATGTTGTTTTATTGTGGACAATCAATGACTTCCTAGCTTATGCAAATTTATCGGGCTGGAGTATGAAATGGGAATTTTGTTGCCCTTATTGCAATAAAAGTAAAAAATCTGTATGGATTAAACATTCCAAAAAATGGGAATACATGGTTTATAGACGTTTTCTTCCCCCCTCAGCACATCTTCAGAAAGGACAGAGTGGCATTTGATGGTTCTAGAGAGTTTATCCCAACACTAAAGATCATGATAGGGTCAAAATGTTATCGCAGATTGAGGAAGAAAACATCTGCACGGTATATGAAATTTAGGATTTGGTGGCTCCTCCAGTATGTAATATTCATGTTGCGGGTAGGAAGCACAGTCAGAATTGAAAAAAGAAAATTATTTTTTGTAGTTTTTCATACTGGAAAACTAACATGCTGAGGCATAATTTGAATTTCATGCACATTGAAAAAAATGTTTGTGATAACATATTGTGGACCAATTTAGGTGTTATTGGAAAATCAAAGGACCATGTTAATGCACGTTGTTATTTGGAAGAAATGGGTTTAAGGAAATAGTTTTATTTACAGTTAGCTGAGGGAAACAACGCATATATGCCTGCTGCATATTATACGATGAATACAAAGGAGAAAGAGACATTTATTTCCATTTTGACGATGCTCAACGTGCCTGATGGTTACTCTTCTAATATTTCAAAGTGTGTGAATCTGATGAGCAAGACATTTAAGGGTTGAAAAGTAATGAGAATCACATACTACATCAGCAGTTGATTCCAATTTCAATTTGTGATTGTTTATTCCCCAATGTTATTCATCCGTTGATTGAGATGAGTAATTTTTTTAGACAACTTTGTTTAAGAAATAAATGAATGAGTGATTTAAAAAGTTTGCATGACCAAATTTTACTTACGCTTTGTCACTTTGAGAAACTATTTTCCCCTCCTTTTTCAATGTTATGGTCCACTTGACAGTGTACCTAACTGATGAATTAATGGCTGCTGGTCCAGAAAAATTCTGGTGGATGTATCCTATTGAGTGGTATTTGAGTATATTGAAACGATTTGTATGCAACAGAGCTTGTCCGAATGAATCAATAGATAATGGTTATTTGATGGATGAGTGTAATACTCTTTGTGCAAAATATCTTACGGATGTTGAAACAAAATTAGATAAGAACTCTTAGATTCATGATGATCCAGTTGGAGAAAGAACCACATTCGATATGGACAACATCAAGTGGATACAAGCAAATCGATATATCATGTTCAATACTCCATCAGTTGCACCATTAATGCAGTAAGTATCTTATCACTTTTATTGTTTAACTTTTCCATGTTTTTTTTGCATAAGTTGATCATTTAAACATTGCGTTATCATTTGCAGGAAACACATTAATGAGATAAAATAAGAGATGTATCATGCGACTGAGTTGCAAATTCAACAGTCTCATTATGCGTCATTCCATGATTGGTTAAAGGATTATGTATGTATAAATTGATTTTCATTATGAGTGAAGTATTATACTAATTTCTTTTTGCATATATTATAATTGAATTTTATGAATTATGTAGGTTCATAAGCTGAGGGAGTTAGGGGACCCCATGCTAACTGAAGAATTTATCCAACAGGCTGAGGGTCCATCTATAACGGCTCGTCGTTATAAAGCTATAGATGCTAATGGTTTTCAATTTTTCATTAAGGATGTCGACGACAAAATAGAATCACAAAACAGGGGCATAGATTGTCCATTTGTCGATTATGGTAATTACTATGGCCAATTGATAGAAATCATTGAAGTTGTATACACACACGGGTTGAAGTACATATTGTTAAAGTGTAATTGGGTTGATCCAGTGCGTGGATGTAAAGTCAATCAATATCAGTTTTCATTGATGGATTTTAACTATATGTTAAACAGGAATGAATGAGTTGAGAATGAACCTTTCATTTTTACATCACAAGTGGAAAAAGTATTCTTCATTACATTGCCTTCGAATCCAAGTTGGCAAGTTGTTGTCAAAATGTCTCGGTGAGGAGTGTTTTTATTTGAAGAAGATGAACCCGAGACTGTTCCGTTTGTTTCCCAACAACTTGATCAACATATCGTAGTTCAACGTGATGAAGATATTTATTGGGTAAGAGCGGCTGTTGAAGGAGAAATGGTCAATTTTCATGCTTAATGGAAGGTCTAATTGTTTTCTTGTTATTCAGTATTAAATGTACTAGGATATAATAAATTATCTAACCATTTTATAAATCCTTTAATGTTTTAATCCTCACTTTTGTAAGTTTATTCAGTAATAAATATTTAGGGTGATTTAAATCTTGGTATATTGATGTTATTATCAGCGTATCTTTACATTGAGGTATTCTTCATCTGGTTCATGTGCTGCTTGAATTTTTATTAATTCAATCTAAAATTTGGCTATGCGTTGATGGGTTTTGTACATAATTTGTATATCTATTTTTGTTAACATTATGATTTTTTAAAATTCATTCAAAACTAATTATTCAATCCCATTTTTTATTAACAACTGTACAAGTTTTATTTTTTTAAGATCAATCGAATTTATCATTTGGACACTTTGGATAGTCCCCTTACTAATGTTTTCTATGAATGTAGGTATGTAAGGGGAAGAGGTAGCAGATCCACATTATCCATCTGATGCATCTACGTCTTAGAGTCGAGGTATGTTTGGATGTCATTATCTCTACTTTTTATGTAATTGATAAACATATATATATATATATATATATTTAATTATACATCTGTAAAATTATATATAAAATTATTTTCAACAGGATCAAACTCGATTGATTATTCCTCTCGTAAGAGAGGCCCTGGTCATGGCATTTTATCACAGAATTCCAACATAACGTTTGATGCTTCCATTGATGAGGTATTTCATCCAGCAGGACTGAATTCCCCTGCATTTATTCGTCAGCTGGGTCATATCATACGTGACCCACATCGATTTCCATTGACCACGTGTGACTGGGCTTCTATCCCTTAGGACACATTAGATCTCCTTTGGAGGGAAGTTCAAGTAAGAAGGCCATTTTACATTATTTCCTATGTATAAACAATACTAATATGTGTGAATTTTTTTTTAATATCAAAATTTGAAAGTATGCCCCGATGAGTTTTGGCCCATGTGTATGAGAAAATTCCATAAGATGTGGAAATACAATAAAGTAAAAGTGAAGAGGGACCACTGGGTAACAAATGTGGGTGCTCCAGACATTCTGGAAAAAGTCCCAAGAGGTGTCCTCCTGGCTCAGTGGCATGACTTAGTTGCATATTGGTCTACTAAGGGTGTTGCAGTTTGTATATTTATTTTGGTATATATATTTTGAAGAATGTGTGATTTGTTTGAAATTTGAATGAATTGAATGTAGGAGGTGTCAACACGCCATTCTGAGAATCGAACATTGCAGGGAACACCTCACAGGCTCGGGACTCATCAAGTGTATCAGATCTGACATGAGGTATTTATTATTAATTATTTAATTTATTAATTAATATGGTTTTGTGTTTATATTCTATTCATATACAGTTGAAGGAGCAAGGTGCACCGAATGATAAAATGTGGGTGTGGATGAGGACACGTGATCGTAATGATCCAGAGTCTGCAGTATTGATAGTAAGTTCTTGTACTTACCAAAACATAAATAAATCTATATATTAACATATATATGTATATATATTTTAATATTTCATAGGATCAATTTGAAGCTGAGTAAAAACATCTGCCAGAGGACCAGCGATAGCTTTCCAAGAAAAGGGATGATATCTTTCATCACATTATTTGTCAGGACGGGCATTGATATAGTTTAACCTATTGAAAAGGGATTCCTCATTCTATAGTTTCATGCGCTGCGGTGGTCGGTCATGTTGTTGCTCAGAGGACATAGCAGTTGTCAGATTTCGAGGCACGGTTGTGCGCTTCCGAGGAGGTAAATGCGCAATTGATCGCTGAGGTTAGAGCACTGCAGGAATATGTGCGTACAAGTGATGGTGTAGGGATCATACGATTCAAGTTTATACTATATTTATTTATTTAATTTTTATTATTTTTGTTATGAAAATATTCATAATATATATTTTTTGTGGGCCCCTGGCCCACCGGATGGAGGTAGCAGTCATGACCACGCATGACGCATCATATTCACAAGGACTATTTCTATTTATATTGGTGGGGTTGTTATTTATTTTAGGATGGGTTTCTATGGAGATTTTTGTTTTGTGATTTGGGGGTATCATGTGTGTTTTGGCCTCATGTAATGTTTGTGTGCACGAATTGAGATGTAACCATGAAACTGATTAATTATTTGGATATTTTTTGTTCATTTAATTATTTAATGTTTTAAATTGCATGTTCTGTAATAGTTTTGAAAAACCCATGTGATTCCTAATATAAACCATGAAACTTTTTTTTGATGACTGAGCTCAGGTTCACTATTTGTAGTCCCCAGACAGTCCCCCTGCCTCCAGGCAGCCCCCCACCCTAGGACATCCCCCCACCTCGGACAGCCCCCCACCCCCGCACCCAAGACAGCCTTCCCCACCCTCGGACAGCCCCCACCCTCGGACACCACCCCCCCCACCCCGGACCCCCCCCCCCCCCCCGCCCCACCCCAAACATCCCCCCCACCCCCACACCCCGGACAGCCCGCCCCACCCCAGGACAACCCCCCCAACCCCCGGACATCACCCCTACCTGAGACACCCACCCACCCACCCCGGAGAGCCCCCCCCATCACCCCCGGACATCACCCCCCCCCCCCCAATTGTGCAACTCTACAATATACCAATTGGTCGTTAGGATATTAAGCCATTAGTGAAATTTGAAAGTTGTCCAATTGTTCAATTGGATGTCAGAAAAAAATGGCCATTAGGCCATTATGCCATTATTCCAATTGTGCAACTATACAATAGGCCAATTGGCCATTAGGCCAATTAGTCGTTATGCCATTATCCCCTTCAGGGAAAACGTGCACCGAATGACCCGAAACCACTTGAAAACAATAGTAATATTATTCATGACATGTAGGAGGAGAAGGCACATCCATCGATCGTGCAGTGCACGCGGTACGACCGAATGTGTCATTTTTAGTAGTTTAGAGCGCTCTAAAAGGGCATGTTGGGTGGTCAAAACCACCCGAATGACCTCATAATGTCATTAAATCATACGAAAACAACCGTGGTGTAAATTTTGAAATGTTTGGGCAAACGACATGTCAATCGGAGGTGTCGTTTGACCGCGGTGACCGGAAACGCGTTTCCGGAGTCATAAAAGACCAAAACGGCGTGTGACGGTCGAATTCAAGGAAAAAAATGCTCCGAATGACCTAAAACCACACAAAAACAATATGAATATTATTCGTGACATGTAGGAGGAGACGAAATGTCCATCGGACGTGCAGTGTGTGTGGTACAACGGAATGTGTCGTTTTCAGCAGTTCAACGCACTCTAAAAGGGCACGTTGGGTGGTCAAAACCACCCAAACGACCTTGTAATGCCATGAAATAATACAAAAACAACCATAGTGTGAATTGGGAAATTTTTGGGTAGACGACACATCAATCGGAGGTGTTGTTTGACCGCGGTGTACAGAAACGCATTTCCAGAGCCATAAAAGACCAAAACGGCGTGTCACAGTAGAATTCCGAGAAAACATGCTCCTAATGACCATAAACCACACAGAAAAATAGTAATATTATTTGTGACATGTAGGAGGAGATGGCACCTCCATCAGATGTGCGGTGCACGCGGTACGACTGATTGTGTCGTTTTCAGCAGTTCGACGCACTCTAAAAGGACGCGTTGGGTGGTCAAAACCACCTAAAAAACCTCAGAATTCAATTAAATCAAACAAAAACAACCATGGTATGTATTTTGAAATGGTCAGGTGGACGGCACGTCAATCAGAGGTGTCGTTTGACCGCGGTGACCGGAAACGTGTTTCTGGAGTCATAAAAGACCAAAACAGCATGTCACTGTCGAATTCAGAGAAAACGTGCTCCAAATGATGTGGAACCACATGGAAAAATTAATAATATTATTCTTGACATGTAGCTGGATACGGGACGTCCATCAAACAAGCAATGCGCACAGTATGACTGAATGTGTCGTTTTCAGTAGTTCGACACGCTCAAAAAGGGCTCGTTGGGTGGTAAAAACCTCATGAACGACCTCGGAATTCCATTAAATCATACGAAAACAACTGTGGTGTGAATTTTCAAATTTTCGGGCATACGACACCTTAATCGGAGGTTTTTTTGACCACGGTGACTAGAAACGCGGTTCCGGAGTCATAAAAGACCAAAACGGCGTGTGACGGTCGAATTCAGAGAAAACGAGCTCCGAATGACCCGAAACCACACAAAAACAATAGGAATATCATTTGTGACATGTAGGAAAAGATGGAATGTCCATCAGACGTGCGATGTGCGCGGTATGACACAATGTTTCGTTTTCAGCAGTTCAACGTGCTCTAAAAGGGTGCATTGGGTTTTCAAAACCACCCGAATGACCTTAGAATGCCATGAAATCATACGAAAACAACCGTGGTGTGAATTGTGAAATGGTCAGGCAGAAGACACATCAATCTGAGGTGTCATTTGAACACGGTGACTGGAAACGCGTTTCCGGAGTAATAAAAGGCCAAAACGGAGTGCGACGGTCGAATACATATCAAACGTGCTCCGAATGACCTGAAACCACAAAAATACAATAGGAATATTATTACTGACATTTAGGAGGATACGTAATGTCCATAAGACATGTGGTGCGTGCGGTACGACCAAATGTGTCATTTTCAGCAGTTCAGCGTGCTCTAAAAGGGCGCATTATGTGGTCAAAACCACCCGAATAGCCTCAGAATGCCATTAAATCACGCGACAATAATGGTGGTGTGAATTGTGAAATGGTTAGGTAGACAGAACGTCAATCAGAGGTGTCTTTTGTACGCGGTGACAGAAAATGAATTTTCGGAGTCATAAAAGACCAAAACGGCATGTCACGGTCGAATTCAGAGCAAACGTGCTACGAATTTTCTGAAACCACACAAAAACAATAGGAATATTATTCGTGATATGTAGGAAGAGACGACACATCCATCAGACATGAGGTGCACGAGGTATGACCAAATGTGTCTTTTACAGCAGTTCGACGCTCTAAAAGGGAAAATTGGGTGGTCAAAACCACCCAAACGACCTCATAATTCCATGAAATAATACGACAACAACTGTCATGTGAATTGTGAAATGGTTGGGTAGACAACACGTCAATCGAAGCTATCGTTTAACTACGGTGACCGGAAATGCGTTTCCAGAGTTATAAAAGACCAAAATGGCATGTGACGGTCGAATTTAGAGCAACTGTACTCTAAATGAACCAAAAACACACAAAAATAATATAAATATTATTCATTACATGTAGGCGGATACAGAACATCCATCAAACATGTGGTGGACGTGGTACAACTGAATTTGTCATTTTCAGTAGTTCGACGCGGTCTAAAAGTGCGCGTTGGGTTGTCCAAACCACTCAAACAACCTTGGAATTCCATTAAATCATACAACAATAACCGTGGTGTGAATTTTGAAATGATCGGGTTGAAATCACATCAATCGGAGGTGTCGTTTGACCGTGGGGACCTGAAATGCGTTTCCAGAGTCATAAAAGACCAAAACAGTGTGTGACGGTCGAATTCATAGGAAACATGCTTCGAATTACCTAAAACCACATGAAAACAATAGGAATATTATTCGTGACATGTAGGAGGAGACATCACATCCATCAGATGTGCAATGCGTGCAGTACGACTGAATGTGTCATTTTCAGCAGTTCAGCGTGCTCTAAAAGGGAACATTGGGTGGTTAAAACCACCCGAACGACCTCGGAATGCCATGAAATCATACGAAAACAACCGTGGTGTGAATTTTGAAATGGTTGGTAGAAGACATGTCAATCGGAGGTGTCGTTTTGTAATGAACCAAAGTTTCGTTAATGGAAAATACCTCTTGATCAAGTTAAATGTATCTTTATGAAAAATGTTTTTATAAGATATCAACTTCTTTGGTTTCATGTTAAGAATTTTGACCGTTGTTAATATAGCCATTGAACAGTGATCACATGATTAGTATAAATGTAAGGGTTTAACGAACCCAATTTTTCTTACTCAGACAAAGGAAGTGATGGCCTCATCTAGTAGAATTACCCCATACAAAGCCCATTTGTTGGAGCTCGGAAAAGAGGTGGAATCTTTGGGCTTTTCCCTTGACCAATCCCAAGATGATCTTCATTATGTCAAGCTCGAACGTGACCGTCTACGGGAAAAGTGGAAGTTGATTGAAATTACCACTCAAGCGATGTTATCCGAGCTGCCCCAAGAGTCTGTCACCATTACACACCTTACCCTTAGGTCTTATGCGTCTGTTTTAAGGGGTTATGTAACAAATAAGTAGTACTATGTTCATGTACATTATTTTTGTATATAATAATGAATATAATTTCTAGTCATTTTTGATACATTGTAAATAGTTTTTAAATTACAAATGGTGTTTTTAATTATTATTTAATTAAGAAATCTATTTTATAAAATTAAGGGGTTTTTGAAATAAATATTATTTTAATAAAATATTATTATTAATATTAAATTAATTTTTATTAAATATAAATGATCTTATAAATTTATGAATGCAATTAAAATTTTTATTTAGGTTTGAAAGCCATTGTTGTCAAAACTCGTGAATTTTCGATAAATGTTGGTTTTTATTTTAAAAGTGAAAATTAACATATTTAGAATTTTTTTTAGATAAAATAAATGTCATTTTGGGAATCAGGACGTCGAAATTATCCAACGGTGAATCTTTCATAATTTTCTGAGACAGTCAAATTTTTGGGTAAAAATTAAATACCATTTAATTATATAATGTTTTTTATGACATCATAATGACCCAATGGTGATGTAATAAAATACCATAATCCTTATGTTCGTCCAATATATGTTTTATCATTAAAATAATGTGATTTTGGGTTTTTTTGACTTACTTTTCAAAGCATTAATGAAGCCCTCAAGACTTATTCAACACTTTGCCTTTTTAAATTAATTTCCATGGGAGTGTGACTCACCTCCACATAAGCAACCCTAATTTTTTAATAAGTTCGGACCATGGACTTGTAAATTATTTTTTTCCTATTTCCTTTTCCATAAACCATGGTCAAAAACCATGGGATGGTTTGTGGTTTGGATTAATTTAATATAAGGGGTCCCAAACCTAAATAATAAAGAATTCTCTCACCTTTCCTATATAAACCCACCCAATCTCCCACTTCCTCCTCACTAAAATACCTTGGAGTTCGTCCAACCTCTTCCATACTCTCTCTAGAATCCTCCCAAGGTTCCCCAAGCTCCCAAGAAGCCTCTCACAATCCTCTCTCTAGCCTTTGGATGCACACTTCCAAGTAAGGGTTTTTTCTTCCTTTCTCATTTTTGTCAATTTTCTTTAAGTTGTACTGCCCTTTTAATTTCAATTATGAATGTTGGGGTATGGTTTAGCACCTCCCCCATACTGCCCTCTTATTTTTTTAATGATGGGAGACCCCTTTCTCTCTCATTAAATGCCTCCCATGTACACCCGTTACTATGCCGAAATTCCGAAAGGAACTTCTCTCTCTTCTTTTACATTCAAGCAGTACTTTTGTATCATGAATCTAAATTCCTTTTCAATTATTGGGACATGTATCTATATTACCTCCTTACTGTCCATTACATGTAAATATGATGAGGAACCACTTTCTCTCTCATCAACCATTTTTTATGAATTCTTATGTCACGCCGTTACGTTGCCGAAATCGCACTGATTTTCTAAGCCAATGTCATTGTGTAGTGAATACCATGCCCATTTCTCCATCAAGGGTATTCACCTTTATGCAAATTTATTTATTGATTATAAAGTTTCATGTATGAATTACACATTCCTTTATCATGGAATAAATTATTATGTTTTATGAATCCATGTTTTATGATCCATGTGGCACACTTATGCATGAAATGAAATGTTTAAGAAGGGTGCGCCCTTATAGCGCTCCAATGCATTGGGTAAAGTATAGTATCATGATACGTCAAGTTCATGAGTGTTGACTCATGCTAATTCAAGTGCAATGAGGGTATACTCGTGCTTCATGTGCAATGAGGGTTTACTCCTGCTTTGTGTGCAATGAGCCTTGGCTCATGCTAAATCCATGTTAAGTGTTGTTGCCACATTTCCATGGTATGATTATCATGCTTTATCATGCCTTTTTGTTCTTGTTTCTTTTATGGTCTATTAATATGCCTATTGTCTAACATTTATTGTACTCCTCATGTTATTCCATGTGTACTCTCTTACTGGGCTTTATAGCTCACCCTTTTCTTATGCATGTCCTCAGGTTATCCCATGCAATGCTAATTACGAGGGAATGTATTGGTCATGTAAAGGAAGTTTTCAATAAAGATGTTGTATTTCATGTTTTAAGTTTTTATGTAATGATCCTAATCCCCAAATACACTAAACCTCTCGATCTTCTTTGTTGTATCAAGTATAGTTTTATGTAATAAAGCATGTTTATGTTGTAATAAAAAGCAGGGTTGTCAAAGTTGGTATCAGAGGATAGGTTTAGTTATTTTTGGGATTAGGAAACCCTAGTAAAGCCTTGGATACAAGACTAAGTATAATAAAAACATCACTAAGTTATGATAAAAACTAAGTAATTGGTTTATCAAACAAATACATCCCTGTCTGGATACGAGCAGGTAGAGGCGGCTCTGGCACAGATGTATCCTAGGGGTAAAACCCGAAAACACCGCTTTGAGCTAGACTCAAAGAGGAACTGGTGCATGACAACGGGCCTTGCTTCACTTTTGGTTAAGACACTCACGGGGGATATGTTTTGATAAATTCACAATCTTGGTATGAACCGTTATTAAGGGAAAAATTCCACTAAGAATATATGTTAGAAAGTAGATCATGAAAATCCTAGATTGAATCATATAGACTCATGAGTTATGGAAATAAAAGTTTATTTATAAGTCATCAACTTTTGTCTTTGGATTACCCTCTATGTGTTACCCCTAACTTTCCTTTTATTCCAGCCAATGGCCGGTAATAGGAGGACTCGGGCTAACACCTGTTGTGAAGATCAGTGTGATGATTGTACTAATGAGATGCCCAATCCAATGGTAGCGGGAATCGCGAACTTTGTCACGCTTCTCTCTCAGATAACTCGCGTTTTGAATAGAAACACAGGTCAAGAAGAACGTCCAAACCCCCCTAAGAAGGAACAAGTCGCTATCAAGAGCTTCATGAAGCAAAGGCCTCCAAATTTTAGTGGATCATCCGATCCCACGATCGCTGAACAATGGATCAACTCCATTGAAAAGATATTCTCCATCCTCCAATGTTCTGAAAAAGAGAAGGTTCTCCTGGCAGCTTATTGTATGGAGGGTGAAGTTGATCAATGGTGGACATTGATCAAAAATATGAATCATGAGGAGGAGATCAAGGCTTTGGAATGGAAGGAATTCTGGAAGATGTTTTTCGATAAATATTTTCCGTGCACCCTCCGTCTTAAGATGGAAAGGGACTTCCTTTCCCTTAAGCAAAAAGATGAAGAATATGTGGGAGCGTATGAGGAAAACATCACAAGGCTTGCACGATACGCTTCCAGCTTTGTCGTTACCCCTGAATGCAATTTTGACCGCTTCTTTGGTGGGGTGAAGCCTAGCTTGCGGAAAGCATTAGCGATCCGTGACTTCGACAGCTATGAGGAAATTGTCTGATGTGCCCTCAAGGCCGAAATGGAGATCGTGGAATCACAGGGGTATCATGGGGACAAGAAGCGTAAGGAGGAATTCAATGCTGGTGGTCTGATGGATAAATCCAACGGCGCTAAGAAGTTCCAGCACCCCACTTGCCAAAAGTGCGGAAAGAAGCACCCTGGAAATTGCCTTAAGGGGCCGAGAAAAATGCTTCAGGTGTGAAAGAGAAGGGAACCTAGCTATTAACTATCGGCAAGAAGGACCTGTAGCTGCGAAAGAGGAGAGGAACGCTCTGTTTGAACCTCAACACATTGTTCAATGCTATAAATGCAAAGAACCAGGTCATTTTTCAAATCAGTGACCTAATCCAAGGGTTATCGGAGGCAACCAACAACCTCCAAGACAGCAAGGAAGAGCTTTTTCCATCACTTCTACCGAAGTGAACCCCGACAACGAAGTGGTGACAGGTACGCTAGTTATTCATTCAAGAATAGAGAACATACTTTTTGATTCAGGTTCTACGCATTCTTTTATATCTCGAAAGTTTAGTAGAACAATCCCAGCACCACCACAAATCATGGAAGTAAAGATGTCGGTGAGTACGGAAAATGGGGAAATCCTTGCATCCCATGAATATAAGTCCTCCCCTGTTATAATCTATGGATTTAATTTCCCATCAAACCTCATCATACTCCCTTTTGTGGAATTTGATGCAATTCATGGCATGGATTGGCTTTCCTTATATATAGCCAACATAAATTTTCGGGAGATGGAAATCACACTCCATACGGAGAATCGACCCCCGATTCTTTACAAGTGCCAGGAGGAAGATGAATATCCTTTAGATCCATCATCTCATGAATGGATATTACTGCCATATGATCACGCATATCTGGCTCAGATGATTGGGTCCAAAGAAGAAACCATCCTTGAAGAAATGCCTATTGTGAGGGAATTCGTGGAAGTGTTTCCCGAGGAACTACCTGGTCTTCCTCCAAGAAGAGATGTTGATTTCTCAATTGAACTTATATCTGGGGAACTACCAATATCCAAGACTCCATATAGAATGGCTTTTGTTGAGCTTGAAGAGCTAAAGAAACAACTACAGGAGAATATGGATAAAGGGTTTATACGCCCAAGTGCTTCACCATGGGGTGCACCAGTATTCTTCGTCAAGAAGAAGGATGGGTCAATGCGGCTCTGCATCTATTATCATGAACTTAAAAAAATCACGATAAAGAACAAGTATCCACTCCCATGAATTGATGACTTGATCAATCAGTTATGTGGACCACAATACTTCTCCAAGGTGGACTTGCGGTCGGGATATTGTCAAGTAAGGGTGAAGAAGGAAGATATCCCCAAGACTACTTTTCGTATAAGATACGGGCACTATGAATTCATAGTAATGCCTTTCAGACTCACCAATGCTCCAACAATATTCATGGACATGATGAATAGAGTCTTTATAGATTACCTTGAAAAATTTGTGGTAGTCTTTATACATGATTTTCTAATATACTTCAAAACCAAGGAGGATCCTGAGGAGCATTTAAGAACTGTACTAGAGACTTTGTGGAAAGAGAAGCTCTATGCAAAGTACAGCAAGTGTGAGTTCTGGTTGAAGGAAGTCTCATTCTTGGGCCATATCATCACAAGTAATGGGATATCTGTGGACCCCTCGAAAATAGATACAATTGAGGGATGACCGAGGCCAACATCGGAAACAGATATCCGTAGCTTCTTGGTGTTAGCTGGATATTATCGACGATTTGTGAGAAATTTCTCATGATTGTCCAACCCTCTTACCAAGCTAACTCAAAATGGAGTAAAGTTTTCTTGGAGTGATGAATGCGAAGAAAGCTTCAAGGAGTTGAAAAGGAGGCTTATCAATGCGACCGTTCTCACTTTACCCACAAGTGGGGAACTTTTTATGGTATTCAGTGATGCCTCAAAGAAGGGCATGGGCTGTGTGATGATGTAGAATGATAAAGTGATATCCTATGCCTCAAGGCAGTTGAAAATCCATGAGTGAAACTATCCAACGCATGATCTGGAGTTGGAAGATGTGAT
The DNA here is from genome assembly GCA_963277665.1 of Viscum album. NCBI lineage: Eukaryota > Viridiplantae > Streptophyta > Magnoliopsida > Santalales > Viscaceae > Viscum > Viscum album. Next base: position 702,349,242 of record OY728128.1, on the reverse strand, counting down.
CTTTTCCTTGAAAATATGGTGGCATTATCCTTATGGAGAGAAATGTGTGATATATACTGACCATAAGAGACTTAAATATATATTCACACAGAGAGAGCTTAATATGCTCCAGAGAAGATGGATAGAACTCATCAAGGATTATGACTATTCAATACATTACCACCCTGGGAAAGCGAACAAGGTGACGGATGCCCTAAGTAGAAAGGATCCAGCGATTCTATCAATGATGAGAATTGAGAAGGATACAATCTTCTTAGACTTGATGAAGATGGACGTGGGAATCATAAAGAAGGGAACATCAAAAATCCTTTCACAAATGATTGCTCAACCATTTCTTTTGGAAAGGATAAAGGATGCTCAAAAGGATGATGTGGGAATTGAAGAAAAAGTGGAAGCTATCAAAAAGGGGAAATCCACGGAGTTTAATGTTAATGAAGAAGGAATTGTGTAGTTTGGGAAAAGACTATGTGTTCCATAAAGTCTGGAGATGAAGAAGGAACTTTTCGATGATGCACATAGTTCAAAATTCTCTATTCACCCAGGGAGCGCAAAGATGTATCGAGATCTCCGAGAAAACTTTTGGTGGGATAATATGAAGAAGGATATCGCTGAATATACATCAAAGTGCCTCGTGTGTCAGCAAGTGAAGGCAGAGAGGCAGAAGTCTAAGGGGATGATGCAACCATTGCCCATACCAGAATGGAAATGGGAGAACATCACCATGGACTTTGTCACCGGACATCCAAGGACATCCAAAGGCAATAATGCAATCTGGGTTGTTGTGGATCGTCTTACAAAGACTGCACACTTCATTGATATTCGAGAGGATTTCTCATTGGATCAACTGGCACGGATATATATTAGGGAAGTGGTAAGGTTGCATGGAGTACCACTATCTATTGTGTCCGACCGAGATCCAATATTCACCTCTATATTTTGGAAGAGTCGTCAACATGCTCTAAATACTGAACTGAACTTTAGTACGGCCTATCATCCTCAAACTGATGGCCAATCAGAGAGGACTATCAAAACACTTGAGGATATGTTGAGAGCATGCTCAATGGACTTTAAAGGAGGATGGGAACAACATCTTCCTCTGGTTGAGTTCTCTTATAATAAGAGTTTCCACTCGAGCATCCAAATGGCACCATATGAATCCCTTTATGGGAAAAGGTGCAGAACACCGGCATGTTGGGATGAGGTCGGTGAAGGTAAGCTGCTTGGACCAGAAATGGTCGATGAAATGGTGGAGAAGGTGAAAACCATTCAGCAGCATATCAAGGCAGCCCAGAGTCGACAGAAGAGTTATGCAGATAATCGTCGACGAGACCTTGAGTTTAAAGTTGGAGACATGGTGTTTTTATGCATATCTCTGTGGAAGAAGGTCATGAGGTTTGGAAATAAAGGGAAGTTAATTCCAAGGTACATCAGCCCCTTCGAGATTCTTGATCGTGTTGAGGCTGTGGCCTATCGACAAGCACTTCCACCTACTATGGCCAAGGTGAATGATGTCTTTCATGTATCCCTCTTAAGGAAGTACATACCAGACCCTTCACATGTACTCTCTTTCGAGGTGGTAAAATTGGAAGATGATCTTTCTTATGAGGAGCAACCAGTGAAGATCTTTGATTGTAGAGAAAACGTTCTACGAAATAAGACAATGCCCCTCGTCAAGGTGTTGTGGAGAAACCACAAGTTTGAAGAAGCGACTTGGGAGTCGGAGGATATGATGAAGATGAGTTACCCACATTTGTTTTAGTGTGGGAAAAGGAAAATTTCGAGGGTGAAATTTCTTAAGGGGGGAATATTGTAAAGACCCAAAGTTTCCTTAATGGAAAATCCCTCTTGATCCATTTAAATGTATCTTTATGAAAAATGTTTTTATAAGATAACAATTTATTTGGTTTCATGTTAAGAATTTTGACCATTGTTAGTATAGTCGTTGAACAGTGATCACTTGATTTGTATAAATGTAAGGCTTTAACGAACCCAATTTTTTTTACTCAGACAAAGGAAGCGATGGCCTCATCCAGTAGAATTGCCCCATACAAAGCCCATTTTTCAGAGCTCGGAAAATAGGTGGCGTCTTTGGGCTTCACCCATGACCAAGCCCAAGCTGAGCTTCATTATGTCAAGCTCGAATGTGACCTTTTATGGGAAAAGTGGAAGTTGATTGAAATTACCACTCGAGCGATGTTATCTGAGCTGCCCCAAGAGTCTGTCACCATTGCACAACTTACCCTTAGGTCTTATTCGGTTGTTTTAAGGGGTTAAGTAACAAATAAGTAGTATTATGTTCATGTACATTATTTTTGTATATAATAATGAATAAAATTTCTAGTCATTTTTGATACATTGTAAATAGTTTTCAAAGTACAAATGGTGTTTTTAATTATTATTTAATTCAGAAATATATTTTATTAAATTAAGGGATTTTTGAATTAAATAATATTTTAATAAAATATTATTATTAATATTAAATTAATTTTTATTAAATATAAATGATCTTATAAATTTATGAATGCAATTAAATTTTTTATTAAGGTTTGAAAGCCATTGCTGTCCAAACCCGTGAATTTTCGATAAATGTTGGTTTTTATTTTAAAAGTGAAAATTAACATATTTAGAATTTTTTTTAGATAAAATAAATGTCATTTATAGAATCAGGACATCAAAATTATCCAACGGTGAATGTTTCATAATTTTCTGAGACAGTCAAATTTTTGGGTAAAAATTAAATTCCATTTAATTATATAATGTGTTTTATGACATCATAATGACCCAATTGTGATGTAATAAAATACCATAATCCTTTTGTTCTGAAAATATATGTTTTATCATTAAAATAATGTTATTTTGGGTTTGTTTGACTTACTTTTGAAACCATTAATGAACCCCTCAAAAATTATTCAACACTTTGCCTTTTTAAATTAATTTCCACGGGAGTGTGACTCACCTCCACATAAGAAACCCTAATTTTTTAATAATTTCGGACCTTGGCCTTGTAAAATATTTTTTTCCTCTTTCCTTTTCCAGAAACCATGGGCAAAAACCATGGGATGGTTTGTGGTTTGGATTAATTTAATATAAGGGGTCCCAAACCTAAATAATAAAGAATTATCTCACCTTTCCTATATAAACCCACCCAAGATCCCACTTCCTCCTCACTAAAATCCCTTGGAGTTCGTCCAACCTCTTCCCTACTGTCTCCAGAATCCTCCCAAGGTGCCCCAAGCTCCCAAGAAGCCTCTCAAAAGCCTCTCTCTATCCTTTGGAAGCACACTTCCAAGTAAAGGTTTTTTCTTCCTTTCTCATTTTTTTCAATTTTCTTTAAGTTGTACTGCCCTTTTAATTTAAATTATGAATGTTGGGGTATGGTTTCTCATCTCCCCCATACTTCCCTATTATTGTTTTAATGATGGTATACCCCTTTCTCCCTCATTAAATGCCTCCCATGTACACCCGTTACTATGCCGAAATTCCGAAAGGAACTTCTCTCTCTTCTTTTACATTCAAGCAATAATTTTGTATCATGAATATAAATTCCTTTTAAATTGTTGGTACATGTATCTATATGACTTCATTACTGTACATTACATGTAAATATGATGAGGAACCACTTTATCTCTCATCAACCATTTTTTATTAATTCTTATGTCACGCCATTACGCTGCCGAAATCGCACCGATTTTCTAAGCCAATGTCATTGTGTAGTGAATACCATGCCCCTTTCTCCATCAAGGGTATTCAACTTTATGCACATTTACTTATTGATTATAATGTTTCAAGTATGAATTCCACATTCCTTTATCATGGAATAAATGATTATGTTTTATGAATCCATGTTTTATGATCCATGTGGCACACTTATGCATGAAATGAAATGTTTAAGAAGTGTGCGCCCTTATAGCGCTCCAATGCATTGGGTAAAGTATAGTATCATGATACGTAAAGTGAAATGAGTGCTGACTCATTCTAATTCAAGTGCAACGAGGGTTTACTCGTGCTTCATTTGCAATGAGGGTTTACTCATGCTTTATGTGCAATGAGCCTTGGCTCATGCTAAATCCATGTTAAGTGTTGTTGCCACATTTCCATGTTATGATTATCATGCTTTATAATGCCTTTATGTTCATGTTTCTTTTATGATCTATTAATATGCCTATTGTCTAACATGTATTGTACTAGCTCACCCTTTTCTTATGAATGTCCTCATGTTATCCCATGCAATGCTAAGTATGAGGGAATGTAGTGGTCATGTAAAGGAAGTTTTCAATAAAGATGTTGTATTTAATGTTTTAAGTTTTTATGTAATGATCCTAAGCCCCAAAGACACTAAATATCTCGATCTTCTTTGTTGTATCAAGTGCAGGTTTATGTAATAAATCATGTTTAAGTTGTAATAAAAAGCAGGGTTGTCATACGTTTGACCCCAATGAATGGAAACGCGTTTCTGGAGTCATAAAAGATGAAAACATCGTGTCACGGTCGAATTCAAGGAAAATGTTGTCCGAATGACATGAAACCACATGAAAACAATATAAAATTTATTCATCACATGTAGGAGGAGACTTCACATCCATCAGACATGCGATGCGTGGGGAAAACATTCCTTTTTAGACAACAAAACAGTTTCAGAAACTAAAGCAAAGACTCCAAAAAAAGAAAAAAAATCCTAAAATGATAAAATTTCTTAAATTGGGGGTTTAAAATTATTATAGCACCCATGAGATGTCATATTTCATATTATTATATGTATATAATAAGTGAATAAATATGTCAAATTTACATTTCTTTTGTTTAGTTGTTTTATTTGTATCTTATTGTAGGTTTCTAAAGCATATGGTTGTGGATCATTGAAGCACATCTATCATTTATTGTTTATGATGACATTTTTGTTTATGGTGTTTGGATTTGTTTTCCATTTTTTATGATTTATATTCAGTTTTTTTTATTATGTACCATGAAATTTTTTTTAAAAAAATATTTCCAGTTTAGTGACTGCCGTAGGTGGTCGATATAGGTTGCCTGCTAACCTCAACAACGACTGCCATTGGCGGTCACTCTAGTCTTGCAATTCTACCAGCTTCAGAGACCACCAATGGAAGTCAGTGTAGGCCGACATTTCATCCAGCTTCAACGACCTTCAAAGGTGGCCACTGTAGGCCTATAGTGTCGGGCCTAAAGCGACCGCCAATGGGGGTCGCTATAGGCCAATTTTTTAGTATTGGTTGTTTTTTTATTTCATTATGTCATGTAAAACATGTTTATGCATCTAGTACTACCAAGGATACTAAACTAATCAGTCTTTCGAGACGTGATCTTTTGTAATCATGCCAATGTTATGTAATAATGCACCGACTTTGGGTAACTAGGGTCAGGGAGTTGCAAAATAGGTGTCCATGTTAAGATAAACTCCCCCTTACTTTCATATTTTCCTCTCATTTCAATTTATCTACCCTATTTTATGAAATCCAAAGCTTTAGATTCAATTTAGTCAGAAAACTACTTCTTTCCCCAATATATGACAATTTTGTACAGATTATTCAACTTTTTTAACATAATCCAAAGAATGATAGGGGAGTTCATTAATATTTTTAGGAATTATTTTTTAGAGGATGAACATGAAGTTACACCCTCAATTATCTAAATATATCCCTTGACATATATTTTTTGAAAACATTAGCAATTTGAAATTTCATTTAAACATATTCCTGCAAAACACATCCACCAACAACATTCTATTTTATGAAGTAAATTCTAATATCAATGTGTTTTGATTACAATTATTGGACAAGATATTTAGAAAGATAAATTTAACTATAAATATCAAAAATATATTCCATGGTTTGCAAACATCAACATTATAATCATCCAAATGAACTTTCATCCACAAAATCTGAGTATAATCCTATATAGATACAACATATTATGATTTTATTGTTCTCACAGTTAATAAACTTTATTTCTTACAATGCGGTATTGTTGGGTTTCGATGTGAATGTGGGATGGGTTACCCTTGATTGTTTTATTGAAGTATATTTTAAGGCCTCTATCAATCGTAGTCATTGGGTTTACCATCCGTTTCATCTTCCCTAGAAACTCCAAATAGTTCCCTCATCAATAGCTGGTTATGGAACTACTTTCCCAAGGATGGAGGTCATCTAGGTTTTCAGGCCCATTGGATCTTGGGGAATTTCATTGGTTGAGAGGATGGGAGGTTGGGCTCATCACACCCTTTTGGGGAGAATTATTTCATACTATGGGACTCTGTTACAAATTTAAGATATGTTCATGAATCTATTTATATTGAAAAATACTACAATCTCTTTTGTGAATCCATCTATATATATCTGAGATTCATCATTGTTTTCTTGTAATAGGAGGTTTCTTATATGCTAAAGATGTATAACCAAGTGCTTCGGAACATGCTTCCATATAAGGAGGTGGTTAGTATTCTAGGTAGGGTATTGAACCATTAGGATTCATCCTATGTATCCTTGTTATTAAAGGAATCAAAAACCATATAGTCTGTTCATCCCATGAATTTTAATGTCATGCAGTGAGAAAATATGTTTGGGGACTAAGACAATAAATAATTGAGCTCGAACCCAAAGGGGTGTCCTATGTATCCTGAGTATAACGAGATTCATATTTTTCATAGTTATCCTGTATTGGGGGTTCCCATGTCATTATAGAGACTCATAGTGAAGATGATATGATTATCGCGAATCCCCAAGCTCACATGATCCATGCTCAATGTGGGAAACAAGGGATGGAAAATGATCATTTCATTGCTCATGATGCAGATCTTATGCACACTAACTGCCTTGAGATGATTTATTATGGGACTCAGGTCTTGGAGAGACGTATTACATATACTGGTCATGATAAGAGTCAGATTAATAATAGCTTTGTGGGTTTCTCAGTCTTTTTATGGATGATATAGGGTGATCATCTCCTATGACTAATCGAGTCCCACTGGTTAAGTCCTTAGAGTCATATAAAGACTTATAATGAAATAGTAGTTTTATTTGAGCTCGGGCCTTAGTAAGGAGTCCTATGTTTCCTGGTTATGGCATGAATCAGAGTCATCATAGTTCAGTTAACATTGGGGATTACACATTGAGGTTTCCCTATACCATTTTGGGGGCTTATAGTACAGATGATGTGATTATTTCTACCCCCAAAACCCACACTATCCATGATCATTGTAAGAAACAAGAGATATAGAATAATCAATTTCATTGCCTTGAATAAGGGACTTAGATGCTAATATTACCTTGGATGATCAATATAGGTGTTCAACCTTGGGAAGAGGTATCCTATACGTATCTTGGCTATAGAAGGAATCAGAGTTACCATATTTCCCTTAATGTTAGGGATTACACACTAAGGATTCCCTATATTCATGGAATATACACCATGGAAAAACAATGCTATCAAGTCCAGGGATTCCCTAATGACATGGCCTTCTTATATGGAGGGAATCATATGACATAGTTGGCATGTCCTCAGGGCCATTTCATGACCTAACATGAAACATATGGATGGTGTCATGAGATTCATTATTTCATTGTTTGAGGGGTGTCGCGTATCATGGTTGATACCTCTCGGAGACATTGCGAGACCTGACCAACATGTCTGGAGGGAATCATGATTCCGAGATGACATACTGAGAGGGTGTCACATGATCTTTGATATCATGTCCAGATTATTTAATGGGACTCAACTGACATGAGAAAATAATGTTATATGAGTCGGGAAATGTGTCCAAAGGACGTTTGCATGTCCTATGTGACAGACCTATAGGGTTTCATTAAATTAAAGTGGTGTCCATGGGGGGAACCCTGTTACATGCTTTGAAATGTTTGGAATATTTCATGTGTCCCAGATGGTATGCTGAAGTAGTGTTGTAAGATCCATGAGACAAACCTTAGTGATTTCGTGAGTCTTTGGATGACTTAGTTGAAGTGAACGAGGGTTAGCGAGCATGAATTTCACTTAAGTCTTTCAGTTTTGATCTCAGTTATAACCCTTGCATTGCGAAGACCTTAAGTTTATCCAGTACTAGTTTCTTTATATCTCATGTGTTTTGGAAGAAATGTGATATTTTCTTCCAATTCCTTTCCATAAATCCTTCTCGTGACTCTTGAATGATCACGTGAAGCACCTTATGTGTGGCACATGAGTGCTTCGGCTGTCTCTCAATGTGTTAAATGATATAAATTTGTCAGTTTCTTGATCATTTTCTTTGAGAAATCAACAGAGGCTAAGAGTCAAATTTTCCAGATTCCAAGCATCCATAGTTTCAGAGTCCAAACCATTCTTTATGTTGGAGTATAGAATTTATAGGCATCATCACCCCTGTTGAATAACACTTTGTATGTTGTATCTAAAAAAATTCTAGTCTGGAGTTGGTTAAGGGATCTATAACTTTGAGTCTTTGAGAGTCTCTACTATGGAACGCTTCGAGTGTGTCACTTGATTTTTTGTAATCGCAAGTATCTTCCTTCAATGCTCCCTTTATTGGATTATAGAAAATTTATGTGGACTTTTTTGATCTTGTGGACATGTTTATGGACTTCTATATTATCCTGATGACATGTACAATGACAATTTCAAGATCCACATGTCTATTGGAAGACACTCATGAGACCTTTAATGACTTTTCTTGGGGTCTCATATGATAAGGATGGTTTTTCCCAGAATCTTGTGGGACAACTCTGTGGGTGTACTTAGAGCGTCGTATGCCTTTCAGCGATTGCTAACACCTCTCACCTTCTCCATTTCGACCCCATTTTTTTATGTGAAAAAGGTTGGGAGTCATGAGAGATTTTATGTTTGTTGTCGAGGGTATTCATTATATTTTTTGGTGATGCATCGCGTGGCCAATATGAGTCAATTGGGGGTTCATGAGAATTCAATGTAAAAATTTATTCATTCATACTTAGAGAATTGCAGAGTTACCTAGGGAAATTTTCATGGTGGGGATAACAAGCCAAAGGGCTCTCGCAAGGTGAGGAAGATGTGTCGCTGGTGACTTGTGGTGTCTTTTGGATCATTGGGGGTGTGTCACATATCCTTCAGTGATCGAGAAAAACTCTCACATACTCCCTTTATTTCTTTTTTTTTTATTTTACAATGTTTTGAGATTTGGAATGTTTTCATGAGAAATTTATAGGATTTTTTATTGAATTTTCAGTTATGTCGCGCCTAACAAATATGGTTCATATAGTGTGTGTGCAAGCATGTAGTGGATAGGTCTATTTTTCTATCCCCAGAGCACCAAAGGGGCTACCTGAACATACATGAGGACATCTGTGTGGTGGTGATGACAAGACAAATGTCTTTAAATAGATAAGGTAGACATTATTCCAATGTCTTGGGGTGTCTCACAAATCTCCTCGAGAGCATGTTGTGTGTCCTTTAGTAATCATGAACACATCTCACCTCTTCTCCATTATCTCCTTCATTTTATCCTACAATGGTTTGGAGTTCATACATGTTTTCCTAGATTTAACCAAGGGATTTTATTCTTCCCAATGATGATATATAATTTGAGATTCATGAACACTAGGTTGTCCCTCTCTTTGAATATCATCCCTCTTTATTTTAGCAGATTTCGAGTGGGTTTTCAGGCACTTACCAATGAAAAACCATGTGGCCTAGAGGTGCTCATTAGGTTTTTGGGTGATCCTTTTCCAGATTATAAAGGTTTTTCAAAGGGGGATCTACAATACTTCTCATGGGTTATGCACCATGTGTGGAGCCTTCATGTCACCTTAAAATTGTCACTTGATTTCATGTCTTTTAGAGGATAATGTGATTCAGAGGTCTCAGCCATCCTCTTCTTCCTTTGTTTTGGCAGGTAAAATCATACTCATATTTATGTATTTATTCCATTTTAATTTTGATTATTTCCATCTGGTGATTTTCAAAATACCCCACTATGAGCGGTATCTGAGGGGATGAGGAATCAGTTATGGGGAAAAATAATTCTCTATGAAGTCTTTAGAAGTGTCATGAATTGGTTCATAATGTGATATTTGGTCTATCAGGTGTCATTTTTATTTTTTGAAATGGACTATATATAGTGGGGTGGTTAGAAATTCATTCCACCAACAACCTTATTTCAAGAGTTCTCTGAAATTTGCTTTCGTCGCCAGACCCTACAACAAACCCTAGTCGCGAGCCTTGTCAACAAGACTTCACAGTGAGTCTATTCCGCTAGAGCTCTTGCGCCTAGCTGTGTCCTACTCAGACAGTTCTTCGACATAGTCATGAACCACTCTTTAATAATTTCGTAGTTTTTGGCTATGAGGGCTATGGTTTCCTTGAGGGCTTTGAGAGATCCATAATCATGATAATTTGATGACTTGCATCTCAGGTGACCATGTTCAAGTCATGGAATCACAAGTCTTCAATAGTTTAATTTGATTTATTTCATTCCCAATGGAGGTTATTTTCCCCAAAAGTATTATAGAGATCATGAGATCTGTGAACACTTTATGCAGTCTGTGAATCCCTTGCGGAATCATGTGATGTGCATGGTGTCACCCGAACTTTATTGCCTCTATTTCTGATAATATTTTATGCTCTCTTTATCTAATAAGTTCCACATATTTATTTACTAATATATTTAGGTTCTCATTATCATGTGGAAAAGACCTTAAATAGGGAGTAAAGATATTCAATTTCATGTCTTTACACCATGGTGGCAATCATGGATCCCTCTTATCGTCATTTGGTCAAGTCGTATCAATAGAGTCTGTTGAAGTTGGTGGGATAAAAATTCTCAAACAATCCCATTTCAGGATTGTCTCCCATTTTTGGGTTTGGTCTTACTAATGATGTTTTCTCCCTTCCACCATAGTCATCATTCATACCCTCTTCCTGTATCTGGAGCACCCAAAACACTTTCCAAGAAAACATTTCTATAAGGGAACACATTATATCTAACGGTGTCCTGGAGGATGGATATCTATTCAAATTTTTGTTCTCAGACTTTGACAGGATTAACTGTGTATATGACCAATACATCCATATGTTTCACTCAATAATGAAATATTATGCCTTCAATTAAATATATGGATGGGCCTCTGGATGGTATTTCTGATCAGGGTGAAGCTATGGACTGGATTGGGGATGGAATAAAAGGGTTACTAGGCCTACCTAAATATTTCGATTGTAGATGGTGTAAATCATAACCTATAAGTTTGGGTCTATGAATATGAGAAGGCGAAGACATGCAAGGTATGTCCCATGGAATTACAGAATGTTAGGTTTTGTCATGGGTTTGCTAAAGCTCACATGGATTGAATCTCTTTTCTAGAAATTATAATCTTCCTTTAGTTGGTGGGTTATGACCATTATTCATCAGTAAAATGCTGAGAAAAAGATGATCTCCACTTTTTTCTGAAGGATATGAAGTATTTTTGAGGACTCAAATGTCTATAAGATAAATTTGGGTATGGGAAGAACACTTTCCAGGAAGGGTTATGGAATCCTAGGGCAATTTATCACTTAATGAGAAGCTCGAGACCTACAACTTGTGGGTTTGGATAATGAGGTGTGGGCCATCATATGTTTGGAAATGAAGTGTCAAACTCTATCACTAAGAAATGGTATGAAACAAGGTTATGTTACAATGAGGATATCGAATCGGATTGGATCGTTTTGTGTGGGGATTTAAAATCCCAATCTAGAGTGGTTGACTTAGGAGAAAGATATGGGATAATCATTAAGGTAGTGTTTCAGACACACTGGGGTGTTGAGTACTACCACTATGATGTTAGGGATCACGAGAATTGAAATTTCCTTTTTTAGAGTGATGCATTTGGTTGATGGCCAAAGGTACATAAGCAGGGCCCATAGGGATGTATTCATAATCAATCAAAGGGTCCATGAATCTGGATATTCCTTCTAAGAGACATGAATGGTTCTGGTGATTCAAGATACCCTAGATCATTATGTGTGATCGGTGGAGAGTGTCGAATCCAAGAAGGGTTTTAGTATCTTAAAAGTTGAGTCATCGCCTAGTGAATATATTCTCAAGGGAAGGTGATTTAAAAAACATTTCTCTATCTTTTTTCTACACTAATGGATCCAATGAGCATAACATGAATATTACTAGATCTACTAGGTAGAAACTGTTATTTTTATTCCGTTTATGGTTGTTCCATAATTTTTTCCTAAGCTCTGAATATGAAGAGCTTAGCAGGTGAAGACTTGGCTTTTGCTCAGGTATCCATTTATGTGTTTTGGACCAAACATGTTTTTTGTATCTTTCATTAGTAGTTTATGATCTTGCAGTTTTGACCATTCTAGGCGATCTTTTATGTTCGTAAAACTTTTACCAATACATCAGATGTTCAGGGTCATGAAATGCTTGGAAATAACATGGGATATGTTTCACAAGAGCCTAATTAGGATACCCGGGGTCAAGGTCACTCCAACATCTTCCCATGAAGGGGAATGGAAATGTTGTCAATCATGGATGGAGTTCTCTCGAGGAAAGGGTAATGATATGTGATAGTCATACTTGAAGTAGTTCATACAGGCTGGGGTGTTGAGTGCTATCTCAATGGTGTCAGGACTCATGAGGGTTGGAATGTCATTTTTAAGAGTGACTCATTTTGTTGACAACTATAGGTGCATATGTCGGATTAATATTAATGTATTCATAGTCAAGTAGAGGGTCCTTGAGCAGAATATCCTTTCCAAGGGACATGGATGTTTTATGGTGACCATAGATACTCTAGACATGATGTGTGGTATATGGATTGAGGTTCTATTAAAGGATGGTGGAAGCACCCCATACTTTGGTTGACTGAGGTAAGTCACGTGTGGTACTTTAATGATGAATGGCTAATAAGAGTTGGTCTGTATAGTTTATTTTCATGTAGTATGGTCATTTTTTCATGCAGTTCAATGTCAAGTGGTAAGGATATTATATCCGACATGAGTGTGTGGGAATGTAGCAGCTAGGCCCCAAGGTAGAGGATTTGACATCATTGTGTAACTCACGAAGATGAGAATAAATCCACACGTAGTTCTGGAAAGATGTGTAGTTTGACATCGTGTAGTGAGGACTGATGCAGACAGATGTGAAAAGTGGTAATGTTGTAGCTAGGCCTAGTTATTGAGAGTGGGTGTCACTATGCATCTCATGAGGATGAGAATCAAGAAACACATAGTTCTGGAACATAAAATACTCTATAACGGTATGACCCATATTTAAAGGTCGGAATAATTTCCATTAATGATTGCAGCTAGACACATGATTAGAGATCTAGGTGTCTCTAAATATCTTATGATGATATGAATCTAGGTACATGTAGTTCTTGATGTTCCATGGAGTTTAGCATCTTGGGGAGAGGACGTAGGTGAGAAATCATGAATTTATGGAAACATTACAGTTGGGCCGAAGAGTGGATTTTATGGAATCACTACGTATCTCGAGAGAATGAGATTAAAACCACATATAGTTAGGAAAATTCCATTCAATTTAAGGTCATGTGGTGAGGAAGAAGGATGACCAAAATGAATAAATAGAGATGTTGTGCTTAGGCCTAAGGATGGAGAATGGTCATCACTATGTATCTCCTGAAAATGAGAATCAAACAACATGTAGATCTATATATTTGCGTAGTTTAGAGTCTTATGGTGAGAACTGATATGGAATGAGGCCAATATGCCTTGATCATGTAGGGATATGTTTATCATAATTATTAATCACATGTGAGCCATGTTAATTTTGATATTCAAAGAGTGATAAGGATCCCAAGTAGTGTAGGTGTATTGTGCATCGTGTAGTGACTGGACCAAGATAAGGATCGAAGCATCCCTATATATCTCGTTGGAAATGAGAAACAAACCATACATAGTTGTAGAAGTGTCATGTAGTTTAACATCATGTGGTGAGGAATAATGTGGACCGACATGAATAGAGAGGTACATCACATATCTGGGTAGTTTTATGTCATGCGTTGAGGTCATTGACTATATAGTTTAACATCTTTCTATAAGGAAAAAAAGTCTGCATAGTTTAATGTCTCACTTCTAAGATGAGATATTCCAAGTATTTTAACATCATGCGGTGAGTATTAAGGGTATTGTGCAGTTTAACGACCAACTTCTAGGAGAAGATATTCCACGTAGTTTAATGACATGCAGTGAGGATGAAGGATTCTGTGTGGTTTAACACCCAGCTGCTAGGATGAGATATTCCATTCAGTTTAACACCATGATGTGAGGATGATGGATATGAATTAGACTGATGTTGATGCCCTACTACTAGTGGCTATGCAAATTACTTCTTGAGAAATATTTCATTTTTGGGTGGTGTGACATGCTCTCCACCCATTTTGGCCAATGAGTAGGCTCTATTATGATAGATCTTTTGTATAATGTAAGGTCCTTCCTATTTAGGATCCAATTTCGAGGGATTCTTTCTCGGTATCCTTGGGGTTTTGATATCCATCACCATTTATCCTTGTATGAATGAACATAGGCAAACCATCTTATTGAAGTCTCATAAAATCTAATTCTGGTGAATTTATATATTGTGAAATGTGTGCAAGATCTTCTCATCTAGTCATTCCAACTCATCCAGTCAGTTTTGAAATTGTTCGTCATATGAGAGTTTTACACAAATGGTTATTCAGAGTAAGGGAAGCTAGACCTCTGTGGGTAATACTAACTTGGTGATATACCCTATAGAGAATTGAATTTCTTGTGTAGTTTTATACTTTGTGGTATGGTAGGCCCATAAAGAAAGGAGGATTTTATCGGGATAGTCCTTCTAGTCCTTTTCACCATCTTCTAGGGAATATTTGATAGAGTATTATTGAATGAATCTATCTATTAATTATCCATTTCATGATAGTGGGATGATTGATTAGACTCTATGTTTTACTCTTTGTATAACTTCTTCAACTCTATGGAAGAAAAGTTGGTGTCGTGTTTTGTCAATATTGTGTGAGGGAATCTGAACCTACTGATGATATGAGAATTACTGAATTTGATGATATTCTTTTTCCCAAATTCCTTGAGGGGTATTTCCTTGGACCACTTGGAAAAGAAGTCGGTATTAGTGAGGATGTACATGAACATCATAGTTATGGCTAGGGGATATGTCCCCACAATGTCCATCCCCCAAAGAAAAAATGGTCAGGAATATTTAGTTGTATGTTTCAATTTTAAGGGCTGATAGATGGTGTTTTCATAAATCTGGCATGAATGACATTTCCTAGTGAAATCTACATAGTCATATTTCATGGTTTTCTAGAAGTATCTCAGCCTCCAGATTTGGTGGGAGGTCTAGGTACTAGATTTATGGTCACCGAAAGATCCTAAATGTACTTCCTCAATGATGGTGACAACATCTTGTTATGTTATGAAAAAAAGGCGAATTCTATCAAATCCATGTTTGTGGAGTAATTTTTTCTCATTCATACTGTCTTAAAGAGTGATGTTTTCTACCCAGTGTTGAATCTGTTACCTTCCTACACAATCTATTAGGGGGGTCTCATCTTGAAGATAACTGATTATAGGCTCCATCCATCTTGGGATGGTAATTGTTTCATCATGCTCGAGGATGGTGTTTACCTAATTGATTTCCTAAATATCATTTATGATGATCGAAGATAACATCATTTGATGTGTGATATATAAGGTTGCTTCCTGCTAATAAGGGTTGGTGAGTATAGTGGTTGCATTAGCCAGTGTGTTGGAATGAGTATTCTATGATTGGGTAAATAATGAAAGGTAGTATCAAAGGGTAATTTTTTCATTAGTCCCCTGACATAGCTAGTGAGTGGGGCCATCCCTTCTTTTTAAATGGAATATTCACCACTTATCTACGTTATCACTAGTTCTAAATCCTCATTTATATTTAGGTAGTCTATTTTCAAATGTGGGTCTAGTTCTAAACCATTGATGAGGGATTGACACACAACCTCATTATTTGTTCAGCCTTTGGATAGTGAGAAAGAGTATGGAAAATTTTATTTTTTAGAGATACAAATACAATTCATAGGATAACCCGATTGAGTTTCAAGTTTTCCATTATTGTGATGAAAAGACTCCAATAAGTTCCATAAAAGTATATCTCCCATGTTAGTGGGGTGTCATGGGAAAGTAAGACCTCTTCCTCAAGGATCTCAGTGTCTTTAGGTGTACTTTTCGGAGCAGGATGTGCTGCAAGAAAATCATCCAGGGCCTGTCCTTTTATTGACTTCTATAATATGAACTGAATGTCATATTTCTACAAGATGGATGAAAATCGATCCAAGAAACTATTTAACATGGGGTGTCCATGTATATACTTGAGTGGGTCAACATGACATACCAAGTGGACATCATTGTGCTACAAGTAGGGCCTCATCTTTTTCACTACAAGGATGAGTGCAAGGTAGTTCTTTTCGAAATCAAAACATCATGTCTTAGTACCTAGCATGGTATGGCTAATGTATTACCGACTATTTTCACTTCCTACATCATTTTTATATGTGAGGAGGGTTCCCAATGTGTGTTCCATGATAGGAACATATAATATGAGGGCCCCCCATCCACCGGAGGTATCAAAACCGGTTGGTGAAACAAGTATTGCTTTATAATTTAGATGTATTTTTGGTATTCATCATCCAATTAGTAGAAAACTCCATTCTTCATTATCCTGGTGAAGGGGAGGGATTTTTCGGCCAGGATGGCTATGAATTTCTGAATATATGTGAGGTTCCCTTTGATCCCCCTTGGTTTTTTTAGATTTTTTTGTGTTAACATTGCTAAAATAGAACTTGTATTCTTTTGGTCCACTTCAATGTCTCGGTGGCATACCAAAAAACTGAGGAATTTTCCTAATGTTACCTCGAAAGATAACTTCATTGGATTCATCATTAGAATGTGTTGTCAAATCTTGTTAAATATTTCTTGGAGATCCTTGAAGTTATTACATCTCTGTCAGGATTTGACGAGCATGTCGTCGACATAAAACTCAGTTATCCTTCCCAATTATGGTTTAAAGATGTGATTCATGGTGCACTGATATGCGGTGTTGACATTCTTTAATCTAAAGGGCATGTATTAATAGTAGAATATCCCATGATTTTCTATGAAGGCAGTATATTCTTCATCCTTGGGGACCATCTTGATCTGATTGTACCCCGAGTACCCTTCCATAAAGGAAAGGGCATGGAATACAACAGTTGCATCGATCAAGAGTTGTGTGATCATTAATGGGAAGTCGTCTTATAGGCAATGTCGGTTAAGATCTATGAAGTCAATAAATACCCTAATATATCTATTCTTCTTCTTGGAATGGAAAATGTTGGAAATTCACATTGGGTATTTCACTTCTCTGGTGAATTTGGCTTTGATCAATTTGTCAACATCGACCTCTACACTAGTGGTATGATAGGGGTGCTTTATCTTGTATGCCTACATGAATCCTCGATGCCTATCAGATAGTCTGATATGGTGGGTAGCCACATCTAGATTGAGTCTAATCATTTCTATATAATTCCATGAGAAAACATGTCGGTGTTTCTTTAGAAATGCAATGTATTTCTCCAACTCTTCAGGGGAATGGAAGCACTAATTAGAGTATATTGTCGGTATTATTTTTCTCTTATATTTGTCTATATGAGCTCATCTATGGTGGTGGAGAAACCTTCCTCCAATACTAGAGGGAAATTCCTATGATCATACTCATTCATTTCTGAGTCTGTGGAGACATATTCAGGTGAGGATGGTAGTCTGGGAGCCTCTCTGTTAGTATTAGGGTAAGGGAGGATATTAGAAGACACATTTCCATCCATTGTTGTTTGAATAGTTATAGAGATATTTTATAGATAGTTGTTATTTCTAAGGTTATGAGATTATTGGACCTCTTGGATTAGATCTTATACTTCTACCATGTTGATGCGGAGTACATAATCACCAGAAATCATAATCCAGGGATTCAAAGGAGTGGTCCCTAATCCATTTGGAGCCACAACCTATATGTCATCATCAACCATTGGTTTCTTACCTCCCATATTGTAGAAATATTCTTCAGCATATGTGGATCCATAAGTCTCGAAAGGGGTGTTGCTGCTATGTAGTAGGCCGACCTTTCCACTGATGGGGTAATTCAGACATTGATGGAATATCGATGGTACAAATATGTGGATATGGAGCCAAGGTCTTTCGATTAGGGAATTATATCTATTTTCTTGTTGAATAACTATTAATTCAGCCTCTTATGCGAGTTCCACAAATTGGGCCTCAAGCTTTATCTACCCAAGATTCCTTTTCACATGCTTACCATGTCCCTGAATGGTCATATTTGTTGGGGATAAGTCCCATTTTCTATACCCCAAGAATTAGAGGGTTTGAACTGGGATCATGTTGATCATTGAACCATTATCAATCAGTACCCAATGAACATTGAAATTATTGAGTTTGCTTGAAATGTATAGAGGGATCTCTCTGAAGAAGAGGTAATATCCTTCACTGAATAATTCTACATTATTTCTCTTTAAATATAATCTTAATGTGTTATTACTATTCTAAATTAATAAATCTAGTATAAAATATATTCTGATATGTTATTATGATTATTTAATAACCAAATTACAACTTTTATCCATCCTTTAAAAAATTAAATTACCACACATGCATATGTAAGGTTTATCGTCTCCACATCGTGGTGTAATATATTTTTTCATTAAAAAATTACTAAGATGGGCATAATGATAGAAAAAATAAATATATATGACAATTATAAAATGAAATTGATTATATAACAAAATATATACCATCCACTTATATATAATTTCACCATTAAGGTAATGATATCATCAGTCGTACGTACGTACAACCTACCATCTCCACGATGCGATGCAATTAATTCTATAATATCACCATGAAAGAATTATTATATAAATGTATATAATGAATAAATATTATATATATTATCTGAATATAATTCTATAAATTAGGGAACTATATATTATTTAGAATAAAAGGGACTTGTACGCTAAAACATGCATAGGAAAATAAAGAAGTTAACACCCAAAAGAAAGGTAATAATGAACTATTAATAATAAAAGAGTAACAAGATAATCATGTATGATATCATAAATATAAATATAGTTCTGGTATAAATTAATAACATTATTTAAACCAATATACAAGAGTTTTAGAAATGTGAAAAGGAAACTCGACCTAAGGTAAGGGTTAATTTCACAATCTCATTATTATCCGAGATTGTTTATACTTAAGTATTAACTAGGGAATATTTATCTTCCCTGTATATTTTTCTTAAAAATGTATTCCAAATTTCTTTTATTATTATTTAAATATTATTTAAATTTATTTTTACGCATTTTTTTATTTTACTAAATGGTTTTAAATGAATCTCTTTATCATTTTACTTACGAGGTACTTTTTAACTTATCTGAAAAAAGTATGAGAAGAATGTTTTTTGAATATACACACCATGAACAGATTTTTTCTATTTCATGAAATATTAATTCCTTGATTTTTTCGTTATAATCATGAAAGTTTATTTTTATTGATTTTTTTATTTTAATATTCTGTGACTTTTTAATAAAATAAAATTTCTTCGAAGGAGAAAACACATTTTCTCATGAATTATTTTCAAGTGATCTCCAAAAATTATTTTATATCTACGATAACATTATCTAATATTAATTATTATTTTATTGGGATATTTTTAAAGGACAATATCCTTGTTATTCATATGTTTTATTTATTTTTATGATGGAAGGATATTTATGAAACCCATTTCTTTTCCATGGGTTTTTTATGATTAAATGATTCTTATGAAACCCATTTCATTCCATGGGTTAATATTTGATGAATGATTTATGTTAATATGGAACAAATTTGCATGGTTTTCATTATGTGATGGGTGAGACAAATATATAACTCCAATGAAATGGGTAAATATTTATATCTCATGATATATAAATGAATATAATATGAAACAATCTTAGTTCAGTAATACAGAGCTGTAATGGGAAGTAAAATCGGTTCAGTAACACAAGGATGGAAAGAAGAGTGAAATCAATTCTATAAAGGAAAATTTTCCACTACCATGGTCTTGAAAATAAGTCATGAATAATACCGAAATGAGTTTATATTCTTATATGTATGTTACAAATTCCATGTCTTAGTTATTCTCTATGTGAATATGTTCTTTAATGAACTTACATGATTTATCCCATGACATGATATCATGATCTTTGATATATAGGATTTAATCTTCAAATGTTATATTTATGTTATTATTTATTATGATTAGGATATAATTTATTTATCCCTTTTTTACCCTTACAAAGCTTTTGAGATCACCCTTTCGTATGGTTATTTTTTCCCAGATACGAAGAAGGGTATTAATTAAGATGTGTAAGAAAGGGTTATAGAAATGAATAAATCAGAGGTAGATAATGTAAATAATTTATGAACCATTTTTTTATGTTTCCCATTTTCTAAAGACACTACACCTATAAGATAATGGAGTGTATTTTCATGATATTTAATGAACATTCTCTTATTTATAAGCAATTTCTATATATGAAATATATAGGCCATTATAGTTGATATCATAGGAAACTTTTAGTTAAACTTTGGAAACTATGATGTGAAAACCTTAGCAAGAATGCCAGGTATAAGTATTTGTGTAGGATACAATCCTAATATTATGGTGATGATCAAAAATAAACTAGGATAAAACCTAATGTGTCATAAACTGAAATTTTATAATTAATTTCCCTTGATCATATGGTTTTCCCATTATTGTTAGAGTTCCTCACACTATGATTCTTGGTTTTAGTCAATGGATAAAACCATAAGTAACCACATTAATTCTGAGTTTCACTGGAAATGAAATGATTATCCTCCTGAGCAACTGAATGTTATGGGATCTAAATTGAAAAATATTTTTTCTATACTCAATCAAAATTCTGAAGCTATGAATCATGAATGAATTAAAAATGATCTAAGAATAAACAAAAATATATTCATTCATTCATGAGGTGGAACCCACCTTAATTCGGTGGGACTTCTGATCCACTAATGGATGAACAATGGATCAGTACCACTAAAAAGATATTTCCAGTTCTCCAATGTTTAGAACTTGAGAAATTAATCTTATAATTGTATCATTTGGATAGTTAAATAGATCAATGGTGGAACCATATCAACAATACAAGGCAATGAGATAAACTTTAATACATAGAATGTGATGAGTTGATGAAATTATTTTTCAAATATTACTTTCCTCATATTATATGAATGAATATGGAGAAAGAGTTTTTTGAGCTTAAAAAATATGATGAATCCATTGGTACCTAAAAAGAAAATTTTACATGACTTCCAAGGTATGCTTCTAGAAGTGTCATTTAACCTAAGAGTAAGATTGATCTTTTCATTAGTGTCTTAAAACCAAGTCTCTGAAGGGATATGGTCATAAGGGACATTAGTATCTATGAGGAAATTGTTTGATGTTCTCTCAAGGTTGAGAAAGAGATTGGAGTTACCCATCAATATCATGGGTTTGATAAGAATAGGAAAATGGAATTCAAGGGGAAATATAAAAAACATAGTGAAAAGTAGATGTGCTCTCCTTTATGATCAATGTGTGGAAGGAAACATTGATGAAACAATATTAAATGCACTAGTAACTTTTTTAAGTGTGGGAAATAATATCATTAGGTGGATAATTGTTGATGTTATGGGAAAAAGATACATAATGAAGCAAATAGGTAAAAGGATGCACAGAATTCACCTCCAACACTTCAATGCTATAAGTGAAAGGAAAATGGGAATTATACTAAGAAATTCCCAAATATGAGGGTTGTCAATGATGATTTATTTCAATAACATATTAAGTCCAAATACAGAGGAAAATCTCATGTGTTTACTATTGGCGATGTGGAGTAAAACAATGAAGTGGTGAAAGGAATACTTACCAACCACTCTAAAACACCTAATGTCTTATTTGATTTTTGATCCACACACTATTTTATTTCTAAATAATTTTCTAATGGAATAACCTTATAACATAAATTATTAGATTTATAGTTAGCTGGGAAAATATATAATGGCACAAAGGTCGAATCACAGGATTATAATTCTTATTCTATTCAAGTTTATGGGAAAGTCCATCATACAAATCTCATGATTCTCCCAACGGTTCAATTTAATGAGATTCACAGAATGGATTGGATTTATTTATATGGACATCATATCAATTGGTGAGGAATGGAAGTCACATTTAATATTACAAATGAATATATTCTTATATATTAATAGAATGATGAATATGAACTTCTAATAGAAATTATATCCATCTTATGGTTCTAAATTCCCATAAATGAATGTCATATTTATCCGATAGTTGGGGAGAAACTCATCAGTAAAGATACACCTATTTTATGGGAGTTTGTTGATGTATTCTTAGAATAATTTTATGGTATTCCACTGAATTGTGAAGTTGAGTTTCCAATTGAACTCATACCAGGTTCTATGAATATTTAAATGATTCCTTATCGAATAGGCCCAATTAGGTTGAAGGAATTTAAGAAACAATTCCAGTACAATCTAGAAATGGAATTCATATACCCTAGTGCATCCCCTTGGGGTGCACCTATTCTGTTTGTTAAGAATAAAGTAAATCAATGAAACTCTTTATTCATTATCAAGAACATAACAATATCAATATTAAGAAAAGTTATCATCTTCCCATATTGATGACTTATTTAACCAACTACGTAGATCTCAATAATTTTCATGATTTATCTTCATTCTGGATATCACTAATTAAGGATAAATAAGGAGGATATATCGAATATAGTATTCCGTACAAGGTATGTAAACTATTAATTTTTAGTGATTCATTTTAGTCTTAATAATGCCCATGTTATCTTCATGGATTTGATGAATAGAGTCTTTAGAGACTATATTGATCAGTTTTTGGTACTATTTCTAGATTATATTCTTTTATATTTAAAGAGAATGTAATAACATGAAGATCACCTGAGTAATATACTAATACCTTGATAAATGATAAGCATTATGAAAAATTTACATTGTGTGAATTCTGTATTCATAAAGTTTCATTTTTGGGCAACATAATCTCAAGAGAGGGGATATCTAGGAATCCATCAAAGAAGGAATTTATTTTACATTGTCTAAGACCAACAATAGTGACTGAGATCCATGGTTTTTTTAAAGGATATTATCAATGTTTTTTGGAATTATTTCTCATGATTATATAATCTACTCACCAAGTTGAATTGAGAAGGGGTTATGTTCATATGGATGAAAAAATGTGAAGATAATTTCAAGGGGATGAAAAGAAGTTTAGTTAGTGAACTTACAATCACATTACCCTATAATGGATAGAGGTTTGTGATCTATAATGATAATTTCTAGAAGGGTATGGGATGTTTTCTCATGAAAATGATATGGTGACAGATTATGTCTCAAGAAAATTTAAAATAAATGAGAAAAATTACACAACTTATGATTTAGAGTTAGTTGTGATAATTTTTCCATTAAATATATAGATCCATTATCTTTATGAAGAAAGGTGTGATATATATTTATCATAAAAGTATAAATTATATCTTCACAAAAATGTAACTAAATACGCACCAAAGGATATGGTTATTATTGATTAAAGATTGTGACTGCTCAATCCATTACAACGCTGGGAAAATGAACAAGGTAACAAATGCTTTGATTTGAACGGAACATGCTAGCCTATCTATGTTGAGGACCACAAAAGATCAAATATTTATGGATTTTCAAAACATGGTTTTTTAAATCATAAAGAAAAGGGATAAATCATATCTTTATAAATTTATTTTTCAACCATCTATACAAGTGAAGATTATTGTGGCATAGAAGAAATATGTGGAACTACAAAAGATGTTGACAAATGTTCCTATGTTAAACATTGATTATGATAGAATAATAAGGTTTAAGAACTGTGTTTTTATTCCTCACATAAAAAAATTAAAGAAGGATCTATATGGGTTATAGTTGATCACATTATGAATTCACCACATTTATTTTCTATCAGAGGAGACTTTTATTTAGAGAATCTATCCAGAATATATATTAAGTAAGTAGTGAAAATTAAATAAGTACCTCTTTCGATTATATCTGATCAGTATCTGAGGTTTAAGTTGAAGTGCTTGATAATTATTTTGCAGGATCTAGATATTGAGTTTAGCTTCAATATTGCTTATTATAATTAGACATATGGCCCATTTGAAAGGATAATTCAAAATCTTGAAGACATGTTGAGAGCATTCTTATTTATTTAAAAGGTGTTTGGGATCAACACTTAACTTTGGTTGAATTTTCTTATAACAATATCTTTCACTCTAGTATCCAGATAGCTCCTTATGATGCCCTATATGGTATGAAGTGAATAAGTAAAACATACTGAAATAAAGATGGGGAAAGAAAGATATTGGGTCTTAATCTAGTTAAGGAGATAACCAAGAAGGTTATATCTATTCAACAACACATAAGATCAACTTAGAGTTGAAAAAGAGTTATGTTGACAATCTGAGAAAAGGCATAGAGTTTGAAGTGGTTGAGAAGGTGTTTATATGAATATATCAATGGAAGATATTGATGAGATTTGGAAATAAAGGAAATCTAAGCCCTAGGTATGATAGTCCTTTTGAAATTTTGGATCATTTTGGGAAGGTAGCTTATTGATTTGTGCTTCCATAGAATCTCTCTCAAGTTCATGATGTGTCCCATGTATCTCTCCTGAAAAAGTACACACCTTATCCTTCACATGTATTAAACTTAAAATTCACACTACTAGTGGAAGATCTATCATATTAATAACAAATTATTGATATTCTGGATCATAATGAAAAAGTTATATGAAACATGACCACTCTCTTGGTTAATGTTTTATGGAGAAACCAAAAATTTGAGGAAGCTACGTGGGAACTTGATAATACAATGAGACATAGGTATACTAATATCTTTTTATCCAAGAACTGAATTTATAGAGTGAAATTCATCTTAATGGGCGTATAATGTAACACCATTATATTTTAATAAATTTTTCTCTTTAAATAATTTTAATTATTCAATAGCTTGCATTTCACAAAATCCCGAGTTTAAGAGAACTGTGAGAAAATAGTAGTATAAAATGACTACTATAAACTATCCAACAAATTGGATTGAATAAATATGAATAATTAATTTATAAAATAAACCTAAAGGTCCAACTCAATATAAATATATTTGTAACTTCATTGAAAATGAACACACAATTTTTTGTAAAATCACATTATTCTAAAAAAATATGTTTATGTTCTTCTTATAAGTAAATATTAATTTGTAAAAAGTTTAAAAAATAGATTTGAAAAAATGAATTTTATTTTTTAATTAAACATGTCATAATTATCTTAAAATCATTTTTTATTTAGGAATAGAGAAAATACTTACTAAAAACTGTATTTTCTTTTATCATCATTATATGGTTAAATTTTGTGTTGGATCATTTTTAAATTATAATTAGTTAATTTTTATTTAAAATAATACAATTATTATGTTTTAGAAATAATAAATTCATGAATTTAAAATAAAATTATTTTTTGTTTTAAAAGGGATTTTTTTGAAAAACTGTTTTTCATGGAATTTTAGTGGTTTTAATTAAAATGAAATTATAAAACTTGTGTGTATTGAATTTTTAAAAATGGATTAAAATATTTTATTCAAAATTCACAAATTTAGTAAATAGGAACCTTTTATAATTGGCCAATATGAATAGTAAACTTGGTAAATTTGTTTACCACGTTAAAGGGTAAAATTAGTAATTTTGGTTAAAAAAAATTATAAAGTATATAAAATCTCTTCAATACATGATAAAATTCTATTGGATGAATATAATTATAACCTTAACACCTAAGTATCTAAATTAATATATTTATTGGGAAATTATCTTTTAAAATGACTTATATAATATTTTAATTAATGGAAGTCACAAAATGTCATTTTTTTGTCTTTAATATCTCTTATGTGTCCACATAGGGAAAAAAGTATGTTATGAATAATTATAAATGTAAATTATAAACATAATAAACATAATATCATGAAATATATTAATTTTTTTTTGTTTTGGGCCACTTGGCTGAATTAATAAAATTAATAAAATTTTATTTAATAATAATTTAAAGATGTAACATTCATGTTTTTAATAATTATACCTTTTTCATAAAGGGTTATACAGTAGATAAATTAGATTATAAGTATTATTCTAAAATATATAATAATTTTATTCATAAATGTAATTTATTTTAAATTTTTAGTAAATAAATAAGAAAATTAAATAGTTACACAGCGCTGATATAGTAATTATTTTATTAATGAAAATATCAAATAAATGTTGTTAAAAATATTAAAATAAATTTAATTGGAGATATTTAATTTAATAAAATAATTTTATATATTACCTTTACCAATTATGGATGTAATAATTTTTTTTTTTCGAAGTTAACTTTTTATCTGGATATTTTCAGAAATCCATGAAATGAATAGTATCAAAATCAACACTATTGATATTTTTTCAAGACAATGTTTTATTAAATTATATAAAATTATAAAACATTTTTAAAAATGAAGAATAATTATAACATGGTCTTAAATTTTCTATATTGTTCATTTCCTATCTAATTAGAATCAAATAAATAAAATTTATAATCTTTTAATATTGAAAAAGTTGTTACATTCGTTAAAATTAAAACATGTTAACTAAAGGTTAATCAAAATGATTAGGTTAAAAATCAATTACAAAACTGTCAAAAATATATTGAATGATTATATTATAAAATTATATCTTCTTATATTATAATAAATGTAATTAATAAGGTATTTGGCATGATATTGAAATTATTATAAATTAATATTTTTCAAAATTCCAAAAGTACCCCTCACTTCAATTATAAAAGGGCACCTCCTCCCTTATTTATTCACATCCATTTGAGCCTTTAATATCAACCATTCCATAAAATGGTTTCTTCTAAACTTTCCTAGTTACATTATAATGGTTATGGGATTTTCAGAACACCAACTCTAGTGTCCCTAAGAAGAGATCTACAAGGAGATCGCTGAAGAAGAGGAAATCTCTATCACTGGCTCTTTTAAGATTATTTCTTATTATAATTACTCTACATGTTTTGTTACCATTATAAACTAGTAAATAAGGTATCCAATATATTCTGAGATGTTATTATGATTATGGAACAACAAAATTCAACCTTTCATCCATTCTATGAAAAATGAATGTACCGCGTGTGCGTACGTACGACGTACAGTCTCCACATTGTGGGGTAATCTGTTTTTCATTACCAATTTACATGGATGGGTATAATTATGGAAACAATAAATATATAAAATATATAAAATATGATTTTTAATCTTGAAAAAAAATACAATACACTTCCATATCATTTCACTATTAAGGGAATGACAACATCACTCGTGCATACGTATGGCCTACCGTCTCCACGATGAAATGCGATTCATTTTCTAAGATTAGCATTAAGTAATTATTATATAAATGTATTTAATGAAAAAATATGATATAGATTATTTTAATATAATTCTGTAAATTATGTAACTATATCATATACTCCAGAATCATGACTTATATGACAAAACAAGTATAGGAAAATGATGTAGTTGACACCCAAAATATGGATAATAATGAAATATTAATAACAAAAGGGTTATAAGATAATAATGTATTATATCATAAATATAAATATGCTTATGGTATAAATTAGTAACATACATTTAAAAATTATATATTAGTTTTAGATATGTATATTGGAAATAATACCTAAGGTAAGGGTTAATTTCCTTATCTCATTATTATCTGAGATTGTTTTTATATAAGTATTTACTGGGTAATATTTATCTCCCATGTTCATGTTTCTTAAAAATGTATTCTATTATTTAATAATATTATATCGTTGTTTAAATACATTTTTACATATTACTGAATTTTAGTAAATATTTTGAGAGTAATCCTTTTTTCATTTTACTTACGAGGTACTTTTTAACTTATCTAGAAAAAGTATGAGAAGAATGTTTTTTTATTTATACCAAATGAATGAATTTTTATGCTCTCATGACGTCTTAATTTCTTAAGGATTACCTTATAATATTTCAAGGTTATTTTTAAATATTTTTTTTAATATTTCATGAAATTTCATGAGAAAAACAGTTTTCAAAGGAGATAATATATTTTCCTCAATAATTATTTTCATGTGATCTCTCAATTTTTTTCCATCTATGATAACATTAGATAATATTACTTATGATTTAATGGGGATATTTTTTAAGGATAATATCCTGATTAATCATATGGTTGGTTTGTTTTTAATATGTAATAATATTTATGAAATACATTTCTTTTCCACGGGTTATTTTTTGTTTGAATGGTGTTCATGAAACCCATTTCATTCCATATGTTATGATATGATGAATGAATTATGTTATTGTGGAATAAATATATAATGTTTTCATTATGTGATGGGGTTTTCCTATATATCCCTATAATTCATTGGTTAGAGATTTATATATCATGAGATTGACTATAATGTAATGGGAAATGATATCAGTTTAGCAATATAGGACAGGAAATAAAGTAAACCGGGTTCAGTAACACATGGCTGTAATGAGGAGTGAACTTGGTTCAGTAAAGGATGGTGTACAACATGATGGTCTTGGAAATGTTCCATGACTAATATGGAAATTATTTTATATGATTAAGTGTATTCCAAAAATTCCATGACTTATGTAATGCTCTCTTGGAATATGTTCTTCGATGAAATTCTATGCTTTGTCCCATGACATGATATCATGATCTTTGATATATAGGACTTAATTTTCAAAATTTATCTTTATGTTCTTATATATTATGATTATTATATGATTGATATCTCCCTTTTTTAACCATATTAGGCTTTTGATCTCTTCATTTATTATGTTTCTTTTCCATAGGATATGAAGGAGGGAATTTAGTAATATTTGTCAAAAAGGGTTATAGAAATTACGGAATAAATGGGAGATGACAAAGATGTTTTATGAACCAGTTGTTTATGATTCCCAAATTCTAAATACATTAAACTTATACGGTCCTTTAGTGATTTTTTATGTTGTATAATAAATATTATTCTATTTATAAGTAATGTATATGTGTGAAAAGTATGGGATGTAATAATTTATGTCCCTAAAATGATATCATCCGACTATAGATTATATATTGTGGAATATTGTTATATCACATCTAGTTTATCATCATAGTTCGTAACTATTATGACCTTTTAGTGTGAGATCTACTCTTAATACATTATCACATACTATTTTACACATAAGAAAAATCATGATGTGATAAGAAGTCTGTTAATATTCAAAATAATGAATACAGTTTATCATAAAGTACACAAAAGTTATCTCGTAGGAACCAAATCCAATAGGATAGAGGTATAATAATTTTTTTTTGAAAATATGGAAATAGAAATATTATGGTCTTCTATAATAATAAAAAACTTGGTTTCCATATAGTATAACAATAGTAATAAGTTAAAATTTGGTCATGGAGGGGAAAATAAACACCAAAAGACAAATAGAGAGTGATAGAGAATTTGGTCAGGAGAAAGATAACGACCATAAATCCATAAATATTTGATTGGTGAAAATACCATTGATTCATTATAAATAAAGGTAAAAGTGTTATATTTTATTTAAATATAATTTTCCTAAAGATGAGGTATTCTTTTAATATCAATATAGTGAACATGATAAATAAAATTACATAATTTATCTTCATATCATTAGCACAATTTCACCATTTGTTTATGTTTCAATAGATTTTCACATCATTTATTACTCAAATAAATGAATATCCAAGATGATGTTTTTATTTCTGAAGTAGTAAAACTAAATTTTATCATATCATAACATCCATAAAAGATAGACAATTCCTTATGTATTTTTCTAAATATTTTAAAAAATATAATTAGTTATCACACGTTATCCAACATAATACATTAATATCTAAACCTCAATAGTACCACCCAAACATAAAATTAATATTTTTATGTGAAATAATTAATGTTAAATAATTTATGTAAAAATAATGTCATATTAACTAGGACATAATGTAGGCCAGTGGTTATAACTAAACCTTTATCTCTATTAAATTGTTGGTTCAAGCCCGACTACCTTTTCGAATGTTATGAGTTTTTCACCTAATATGAGAGTTTCATTTTTAGAAAACTATATTAATATAATTACTCTAATGTTCCCAAAAATAAGATGAACATCCTCATAAATAACTTTAATCATCAAATCACTTTTTAACTATAAAGGTTTTCTACATAACTTATTTTTTTCCAAAATATAAAATAATGTTAATTTACTATTATTACCTTAATATCAATGATCATATTAACCCCAACGGTTATTAATACCTTTAAACATATTAAAAGATAATTATTCCTCATATAATATTTCAGGTTTAATTTAAGGGTCACATGTACCTCAACCCAATAAAACATCTCCCAAAATGTCATTAATTACATGAGAATACCATCACTTAGAACCTTAAAAGGGATATCTAAGGCCTTGAACTTATGATAAAATTTAAACCAAAAAAACCATGATGGTATCTATAACACTTATGTTAATCATAGATTAATAAATATATGATTTCAAAAAGTAACACATCCATAGACGTTTTATGATTCTTATAACCAAAATATCATTGATATAATAATTCAACAACATAATTACCAAATTTAAATACATAAAAAATTAAATCATTCCACATATTAATCTACTAACATGCTTTATCACCTTATTCCTTAATATTTTTTCCTATAATATGAAAAATGAATCTTCTCTTAAGATTTATAAACCTCAATTTGATCAAGATTCTTACATACAACATAAAAATACCAAAAACCCAACCATAAAATTCATATTTCATTTGTAATCTCTTTATCATAAACTGTAAAGCCATAACCCATACAAATAAATCTATTTTAAAAAATATTCAGTCAAACCATCATAGCACAACCCATAGAAAAATAAATGTGTTTAATAAAAATTTCATCATCATAATCATAAAACATCTATAAATATAATAATAGTGGTACCATTGGATCATATCCAAAGTAAATTATATAAAAATAAAAGGTTGTTTTCATTGATTAATAAAAAATCCATAAAAATATCATCAAATAATTCTTGAGGAAAACATTCCTTCCATTTATATATCAGTTATCTAAAATATAAAAATTCTGCAAATATTAAAGAGAACTTTTTCTTAGAAAATAAACTTAGAAACTTATAATGGAATATTTAAATCATGGGGAATTCATGATGATGAGAAATATCATTCATGACGTAAATGATTAAAAAATACTTCGATTCACATTTTCAATAAAAGTGAAAAGTAACACATTTGGAAAATTTAAATATGATTACATTTAACACATTATGTTGAAATTAAAACGAGGGTGAAAATGTCGTTAAAAATTAATTTTAGAATAGTAAAAACATACATTAAAACATTTTTAGAAAACATGGACATTGAATAAAAAGGATTTTCAATTGAAGAGATAAATAAACATGATTTTTATATAAAACATTATTTAGGTTTCTTGAGTACCTTAATAGAGGAAAAAATGAAAGGTAGATACTTATTCTCCTTAAATTATCATAGGCCCCATAAAGTAAGGATCCATATATGTATATGTAAATAAAAATAATTTTAATAAAAATTGTCATAATATACATTTATGGTATGTCTATACACCACATAAAAGAAAGAAATGATGAATATGGCATGTGTCCCGGAAAAATAAAAGTGAGACGAAATTCCATTACCTCAAGTATCAATATTATTTTTACACATTAGAACCATCTATACTTTAAATATTGGTTTGTTATAAATATATTCTAAAATTTTACCCATATATATAATACCATATATGTTTTACAAAGGACCGTTTATCACTAGTTCATTAACAATTTTTTTTTAGATCACTATTTGGGGTAATAATTTCTTTGTTTTTCATCTATGTTTTGTTTTGGTAGTTTTTGGCATTATACATTGATCGTTTTTAAATAATTTTTTTAATCATAATATTAATACCATATGAATTCATTATTTACATATTTATAGTCATCCATTAATGTTATAGATAGAAAATAGATTACATCGTTCATGGAGATGGTAGGTTATACACATGCATGACCAATATTTCTATTTTTTCGATGAATGGAATGAATGAAAGTTAAAAAATAATTCAAATTTATTGAATAAATAATATACTATATCAATCAAATTTTTTTCATAAAATATATCCTTATTACCATCTATGTGAAAATAAAATAAAAAATGAATCACATCGCTTCGTAGAGGGTGTAAACAACACTTACACTCAAGCGATGTTATCATTTTCCAAAGTATTGAAATTTAAGAATTATTTTTTGAAATTATAATTGCATAATTTATTAAATATAATAAATCCACTAGTGAGAGGTAGTGATGGAAAACAAATTACATCAGTTTTTAAGGCGGTTGTCCGCCACAAGCACGATTAACGGTTTTGTTTCTATTCGATGGAAGGGGAGAAGGAAATAGGTTGTGAAATTAATATAACAATACCTAAATATATGTTATGAATTTATTTTAATATATCATCATAGTTTAATAATATCTGACGGATGTGGAAGATGAAATAAAACAAAAATGCATGGTTATCACTTCTTTAGAGAACCTCTTTAGGTTTAAACCCACAATTTGTTAGCATGGTTTCTTAATCAAAAAAAGGAATCTAGTATGTGATAAAATAAGTGAGGAAGGTATTTGGTAAGGTCTGGATAAAAAAGGATTTGGAAGTGTTAAGAGAACAAGATAGGGGGTTCCCTTTTATATACGGGGGAGAGCACGTATTTGGAATTTTTGAGAAGAAAAAGAGACAACAATGATTTACACACACCAAAAGGCTAAAAATGGATCATTATGGAACCTTAGATTAAATAATTTTTATATAATTCAATAAAATATTAATTGGAAAATTATTAAGGTCATTTTATCCAATATTATTTTAGTTTTATCCCATGTAAACCAATTTTAACCTTAACTATGGTAATTAATTTTTACTGTTTACACAGTTCGTTATGAAAAAATTTAATTTGTAATTATTATATAATATTATTTATTTTTATTCCAAATATGGAATAATTTTTTCCAAATTAAATTCAAATAATTAGAATAATTTAATTTAATATTAAACCTATAGGCATGATGAAAATTTGTTTTTCCAAAGAAAATTTTTCATAAGTATAAAAACAATTATATCAATATAGAATAAAATATTTATTCCAATTGACTAAATTAGATTAATAATAGTATAATTAAACTAATTTTACATTAATTTTTTTTTAAAATTTAATTTAACTTTTTTGAAACATTAGATTAAAATGTAGTTTTGGATAAAATTCATTATTTTTACTATTCATTGAAAAAATTACATTTTGATAAAATTCTCAAAAACTCACTCTATTATACTTTTGGAATTTTTTTTCAAAATTTTTATTTATTTTTTTCAAATAAAATTTCTAAAATTTAAAAAAATTCATTTCAAATTAAGTGAACAAAACTTGATGAAACTATTTTTTTTATAAAAATAAATTTCACAACATATGAATATATTTTATTTCCCCCATGAATAGAAAAATATTAGATAAATTTTAAAATAATTGATTGAATATATAATATTTTAATTTCATTAAAATCATCCACTAATATTTTTTATTTTAATTTATTAAGATAAAAACACATTGCAAGCATAAAATTGTTTCATAAAAAAACATTTATTTTACTTTTAAAATATTTATATTTTCATTTCTAATAAATTGATAACCAATAATTTTAATTTATGCCTAGGAAAATAATAGTATTTTTATAATTTTTTCATTTTTATTCATACCCAACAATTTAATGGCTAGTTTATAATGGTATACTATATTATAGTTTGGTAAAACTCTATGTTGCGTGTAACATATGATATCAAAGAAATTAAATTTATGTAAAAAATATATTTCAAGGAATATCATGATGTTATAATTCTCATCCATGAGATTATGAAACCAAAACGAGATTTATCCTCCTCCTTGAACATTTATAAAATCAATTGGTGATTTGCGATATAGATGGTTATTTCCTTCTCCCAAAAATTTATGTTTTTTCTATATAAGGAAAGTTAGTCCATACTTAGAATAACATAAAATTTTTCTAAAGGGTGTATAATATTATTATCTGGGAAGTTCATCCTATAGACATGAATATGGGAGGAGTTATATACATGGGATTCAATAATTTCCCCAATTTTTATCTTCACCGATAACTCAAATTTCATGTTTTTTGGTGGTGTTTGAATAGTTCAACCAAACATTCATGATATAAAAGAATACATAGTAACCTAAAAAAAATTTTCATTTTCTATCGCAAAATTAATAACAAAAAAACCAATCACCGCATCATTTTCAGAATCTATAATGGCCCAGTCCAGCCCACAATCATGATATTGTCTGCTTTGGGCCTTGCCCACATGGGTTTTCATTCCCTGATTCATGGCCCTTAGGCATCCCCCAAGAAAAGGCCTCATGATGGTAGAGGTATCCCCACCACTTGATAAATGTTTTATTTGTGATCCTCCTCATTCCAAGTGGGATTACCATATTCCTCCCCAAGAAGGGACCAACATCCTCTCTAGCACATCAAATATACACTAGGTCTGATACCATTATGGCGGCTCAGTCCTGGCCAAGATCATGATATTGTCTGCATTGGGCCTGGACCACATAGTTTTTCCCTACGTTCTATCCCCCATGAATCCCCCAATAAAAGGCCTAATTATGGGAGAGTTATCCAAACCACCTTATAACGGGGCGCTTCGAGCTCCACCTCATATGATGTGGGATTTCCATAATCCACCCCCTAGAAGGGCTCATCATCTTCGTTGGAACATCAAATGGACACTGGAACTGATTCCATTCTGACAGCCTAGTCTAGCCTACGATCATGATATTTTCCTCTTAAGTGATATCCAACACTATTTTTCTTTACCTAGGTTATGGCTCTCAAGGGTCCCCTAGGAGAAGGCCTCATAATGGGAGAGGTATAAACACCACCTTATAAAGGGGTGTTTTTTATCCTCCTTTGATGTGGGATGTCCAGCAACTGGGCCCCATTTAAATCACACACACCATGCCTTAACATGGGTGTCGGGTCCTAGAATTCTAGGTACAATCAGTTTCCCCACAAGCACGTGGTCCCCTCCCTAGGGTCCATCCACATGCCCGAACGGGTCATCTGAAAAATGAATGTCCCCATAGGCTAACCCATTTTCTTTTCAGAGTTCTTTATACTCAATCACACACATCCTGATAAACTTCCCAGATGTTCACTCATCCTAATCACTACTCTAGACCAAGCATGACTGACTGTGGAGTTCTAATCATGTAGGCTCCCAAAAAGAAAAGTGATCCTTTTTCTCAGGAGTCGTATCATTTAGAAATTTAACCCTTTATCATTATGGGGTGTTACATTCACCCCCTTTAAAGAAAATCATCCTCATTTTGGCGCATAAATCTCGACCGAGGCAGTACACCAGGCTTAAGGCTGGGTTCCTACTCTGATACCATTTGTGATGGCCCAGTCCAGCCCACGATCATAATATTTTTCACTTTGGGCCCAGCCCACAAGGTTTTTCCATCCCATTTCTTTTTCCATCAGGCTTCCCCCCAGAAAAAGGCCTCATGATGGGAGAGATATCCCCACCACCTTATAAAGGGGTGTTTCATGCTCCTCCACCTTCAATGTGGGATTAATATAATCCTCCCCTAAAAGGGCCTAGAATCCACAATGTCACATAAAATGGAACATGGATCTGATACCAATGTAACAACTTGGCCCCACTAACAACACATACACCCCAACCTTAACATGGCTATTAGGTCTTGGCCTATCAGGTACCACCAGTTTCCCTATAGACATGTGATCCCCTTCATGGGGTGCACCCATGGGCCTAAACAGGTCATCGGTCTAATGACTATCACTATAGGACAACACATGTTATTTTTAGTGTGCTTCTTCCTCATTCACACACATCCTGATAAACTTCCTAGAAGGTCACCCATCATAATCACTACTCCAGGCCAAGAAATCCAAACCATGGTTTCTTAATATGGTAGGCTCCTGAAAAGAAAGGTTCAACCTGTTGATATGAGTCATGCCATTTCCTCGTTTAACCCTTTATCATTATGGGGTGTAAAATATTATGTTAATCCCACATAAAAGGATGAGGAGAATGAATAACTCTTTTATAAGGTGTTTTGGATACCAATCCCATTATGGGGAATTTTCCTAGGGGATCCCTAAGGGGTGGAGGCCAGGGAAAGCAAAATCGTGTGAGCTAGGCCCAAAGTGGACAATATCATGATCATGGGTCGGAATGGGCCATTAAAATTATGTCAAATCTAGTGTCCATTTTATGTTCCAGTAAGTACGCTAAGCCCTTCAAGGTGGTGGATTATACTAATCCCACATCATAGGAGGAGAAGCATTAAAACCCATTTATAAGGTGGTTTGGATACCTCTCCCATCATGGGGACTTTTTATAGGGGATCCCTAAGGTCCATATCCCATGGAATGAAAAACCGTGCTAGCTAGGCCCAAAGCTGATAAAATCATTATCATGGTATAGATTGGGCCATCATAAGATCTAGCTCAATGGTTGTGATTTCATAATCCTTTCCTTTTTCTCTTGTCCTTGGAGATTTTTTTTCATCTGTTGTCATAAAATAACTTTCTCTTAGTGCATTGGTTTGAAGAGTTCACTTTTTCTTAGTAGTTCAAGCATTTGATATTAGGTTGAGGTTTAACAGATTATTTCCTCTCTTCCATCACATCAATAGTTTTCCACTGATGAAATTTTCTAGATCATTGTTTTTCCTTCTCGTATATATAACATTTCCTTATCACCTCTAGGAAGTTTCTTGGATTCTTCTTCCCACAATTTTGATAAGTTGGTGTTGGTATTTCTTTCCCATATGATATATTACCATAGCACCACCAAAATTAAAATCCATTTCCCAATTCTTATATCCATACACATGAGACCCCTGATATTTGATGATCTTTATTTCAACTTTGAGGGAACATTAAACAATTTCCTCATAACTATCAAAGACCAAAATTTACACTTCTTTTTATAGAAACATATTTATCCCACCAAAGAAGTGGTCATCATTAAATTTAGTAGAAGTGAAAAAAACTAGAGGAAAATCATGTATCTATTATGATGTTTTCCTTGTACAGCTCAATGGGATCATCATCCTTTTTCATGAGGCATAGAAAATCCCAAAATATTTTATTTCATAGAGTGAATGTAAAATATTTTTTGAAATATTTTTTCTAGAATTCATTCCACTCTATTATTTCAATCTCATATTTGAGATTCATATTTTCAACAAATGTCCCCCATTGATCAGCTTCTCCATCCATATGATAAACATTCAACACATATTTCTATTTCTAAATTAAATAATGGATGAATAATATATTTTTATTGGAGTTTTTACATTATTTTATGATTAAACGATCATAATATCCACTAAAATTAGAAGGCCTTTGTCTTATAATGTCCCCAATTTGTACATGAAATTTATTTGGTGGATGTGGGGCTTTCCACCAATTGATGTTTCTATACAAAACAAGAGTTAAATAAGAAACTATTGTCCTGAATCTTTTGAATCAATCTCTCAAAAGGCTGGGAATCCCATTTGGGTAGCAATTTAATATATCATCATAAGGATTATTGAATTGATTCCTCTTATTCCCATTCATGGAATAAAAATAAAGGGTAAATTAGGGATGACAATTTTAAAACTAATAAACACATAAAATTAAAACTATGAGTTTTGAAGGGATAACTCATGACTGACATATATTACATAACCTATGAATTGCATGGTTTAAATCTAAGGTATTCATGATATTTTTCCTATCATGAAATCTTATAGGAATTTTTATTCCCTTCATAAAGGTTCATAAAAATCTCTTGAATTTACCAAATCATATCCCGTAAAAGAGTCAAAATAGGTGTGTTAAAAGGATTGTTGTTGTTCACTAGGTGAAGATCAATTTTAGCTCAATGTTCCCTCTTCAGGATTATTTCACCTAAGTAAAATTGTACTAAAGCCACATCCACATATAGTATCTAGGAAGAAATGTTTTTTATAGAAACCACTTACTATATTATTCAACAAAATTTAGGAATATTTTTCTTGGTATAGTCTTATCACTAGGGCTTTCAATGGGGTTTTCTAATCCTAATCACAAAAATAAATAAACTTTTCTTTAATAAAAAATATGAAAAACCATATTTTAATACACATTTATTCATTATTTTTTATATAAATATACACATAATACAATCCTAGAAGATTTTTATCGCTTTTGTCTTTATAAAATTGTGTATATAGAGTAATATATTGAATATGGATACAATGAAATTATTTAAAAGTCTAAAACATTCCCTTAAAAGTCCTTTTTTCTTTTAAAATTTCATTGGATAAATAAGGAATGTGACTAATAAATAGGGGAGATAAAATGAATATAATACGAACCACTACAAAACATTCCTTTAACAACACTAGAATTGGCCATTATTAGTTCTATAAAAGCACTAACTACCTTAATGCGGTTAAGAGTCCATTTCTTTTATCAGCAATAAAAAGGCGCTTATAAAGGGGAGATTTATCAGTGAAAATCAAAGAAATGATAAAATACCCCATTTATCAGTGATTTTAAAAGCACTAATAAAATTATGATTAATCGGTATTTTTATTTTCATTGATAAAAGAATTATTTATCAGCATTTTTAAATGGGCTCCTAAAGATAGTCATTATTCGTTCCTGTATAAGCACTAATAATGGAGTCCCTTACCAACACTTTTAAATGTTCTGATAAAGGGTATCATTATAAGTTCCTTTAAAAGCACTGATAAATCATGTTTTTTTCAGTGCATTTAGTAGCACTAATAAAGGTGAATACTAAAGTGTAATGTTGTAGCACACTACATCACCAGAAACAGGTGCAGTGTGCAGCAACAATACACTACATCACCAAAAATAGAAAAAAAAAGACTATAATAAGATAAAAATACTTAATATAAATTAAATAAAATCTCTAACACAAATATAAGAAAATGAAAACACTATTATAGTTTATATTGGTTGTTTTTTTAATAAAATTAGAGTAAATTTTGAATAAAAAGGTTCACTTGGAGTCATACCAGTCACATCGTGAGTCCAATTGAGGTGTCAATGACTCTTACAAATCAAAAATGAATTATTTATCATTTTACTAAAGTAAAAAAACAATTAGAATTTGTTTGCATTGTTTTGAATATGTTAGTTTTTTTATTAGAATTAATGTCAGTTTTGAATTAAAAGATGCACTTTGACTTATATCGGTCAAACAGTGTGTCAAATTGAGGTGCAGCTGATCCCTACGCATAAAAAATGATTTATTGATTATTTTCCTAAATTACCAAAACAATCCAAATTTATTTTCTCAGTTTTGAGTATGTAATTTTTTTCACTAAAATTAATTTCATTTTTGAATAAAAAGAGGCACTTGGATTCATACACGTCACACCATGTGTCAAATTGAGGAGTTTATAAATTCTACAAATCCCAAATAACTCATGGATCATTTTTCTAAGGTATAAAAACAATTGTAATGAGTTTCCTCATTTTTGAGTATGCCACATGTGTTTTTTTTACTAAAATGCATTTTAAACTGGAAACACTCACTTTGAGCCATATATGTGGCACTGTCTATGGGTTTGACATTAGGCTAATTCATAAATCAGAAATTATTTATGAATCATTTTCCCAAATTATCAAGACAATGTGAGTGTGTTTTCTCATTTTTTTATTGAGTGGAACATTTTTTTATTAAAATGTCGATTTTAAAATGATAAGAGAAAGTTGGAGTTATACCAGTCACAACAATCATCGGATTTGGGTTTGGATGATCCCTACATGTCAATAATAATGTATGGATCATTGTCCTAAAGTACCAAAATAATCTGAATGTGTTTTCTTGGTTTGTATTATGTTAGTTTTTTTCACTAAATTTACTGTCAATTTTCAATAAAAATATGTACTATAGGCATTACCGGTCACAACGTGTGTCATATTGATTTATGTCGGATTGATACATGCCCCAAATGACTCATAGATCGTTGTCCTAAAGTATCAAAATAATCTAAATTAGTTTCCACAGTTTTGAGTATGCCACTTGTATTTGTTTCTAAAATGTCTTTTTAAACTGGAAACATGCACTTTAAGCCATACATGTGGTATCGTGTGTAGTATTGACATGATACTTATTCATACACATCACAAATGAATTACAAATCATTTTCCCAAATTATCAAGACAATCCAAGTGTGCTTTCTCAATTTATGTGAGTGGCATTTTTTTATTAAAATTTCAATTTTAAACTGATTATGGATAATTAGAGTCATACCATTCACACTATGCATCGAATTATGGTTTATTGGATCTATAAAAATAAAAAATTACATATGGATCATTTTCCTAAAGTACTAAAACAATCCGAATGTATTTTCTCAGTTTTGAGTATGTCAGATGTTTTTTCACTTAAATCAATTTCAATTTTGAATAAAAAGATGCAATTGGAGTCATACCGGTCACAACATGTGTCTTATTGATGTTAAAATGATTTATACACATCCCAAAATACTCAAGGATCATTTTACTTAATTATCAAAACAATCAGAATGTGTTTCCATAGTTTTGAGTATACCACACATGATTTTTTACTAAAATTCCATTTTGAAATGGAAACACACACTTTGATCCATACAGATGGAATCATGTGTGGGTTTGACATGAGACTGATTCATACACATTACAAATTAATTATGAATCATTTCCCTAAATTATCAAGGCAATCCAAGTACAGTTTCTTGGTTTTTTGTTAGTGACACTTTTTTATATTAAAATTTCATTTTTAAACTAATAACAAACACTTAGAGTCATACTCGTCACACTATGCATCATATTGATGTTTGTATGATCTCAACATGTCACAAATGATTTATGGATCATTTTTCAGAAGTACCAAAACAATTAAAATGTGTTTTCTAGGTTTTGAGTATATCAGTTGTTTTTTCACTAAAATTAATGTCAATTTTGAATGAAAAGAATGACTTTGAGTCATATCGGTCACATCGTGCATCATATTGAGGTGTGACTAAATTATACACATCCCAAATGTCTCATTTATTTTTTTACTAAGGTATTAAAAAATCACAATTTGTTCCCTTGGGTTTGAGTTTGCCATGCGTTTTTTTTACTAAAATATCTTTTTAAACTGGAAACATTCACTTTGATCCATAAAAGTGGAATCATGTATGAGCTTTATATGATACTGATTCATATAAAACACAAATGAAATATGAATCATTGTCCCAAATTATGAACATAATCCGAGCATGTTTTCTCAATTTTTATTGAGTGAAACGTTTTTGTATTAAAATGTAAATTTTAAATAGATAACAGACACTTATAGTCATACTGGACAAACCATGTGTCATATTAAGGATTGACTAATCCCTACACATCACAAATGATGTATTTATCATTTTCCTAATGTTCAGAAACAATTCATATGTGTTTTCTCAGTTTAGAGTATGTTAGTTTTTTTCACTAAAATTAATGTCAATTTTGAATAAAAAACACACTTTGAGTCATACCGGTCACACCATGAATTGTATTGAGGTGAGATTAAATGATAAAAATTCAAAATGACTCATGGATTTTATTACTAAAGTATAAAAACAATCCTAATTAATACACCCATTTTTTAGTATGCCATGTGTGTTTCTTACTAAAATGTCATTTTAAACAGGAAACACACACTTTGAGCCATACAGGTGGCATCGTGTGTGGGTTTGACATGTGAATAATTCATACAAATCAAAAATTAATTATGAATAATTGTACCAAATTATCAAGATAATATGAGCACACTTTCACTATTTTCATTGGGTGAAACTTTTTTGAATTAAAATGTCAATTTTAAGCTGATAACTGACATTTAGAGTCATACCGATCAAACTATGCATTAGATTGTAGTGAGGATAATCCCTACACATAAAAAATTATGTATAGATAATTTTCCTAAAGTAACAAAACAATCCGAATGAGTTTTCTTGGATTTGATTATGTAAGTTGTTTTATCACTAAAATTAATATCACTTCTGAATAAAAAGACACACTTAGAGTAATATAGGTCACACTATGCATCAGATTGAGGTGTGACTAATCCATACACATCACAAATTATGTATGGATCATTTTTATAAATTAATAAAACGATCCTATTGTGTTTTCTCATATTTGAGTTTGTCACCTGTTTTTTTTTCATTAAAATTAATGTCTATTTTTAATAAAAGTCTAACTTAGAGTCTTATCGATCATACAATGCATTGGATTGAGGCACAAATGATTTTTACATGTCCAAAATGACACATGGATAATTTTAAAAGTTTATCAAAAATAATCAGAATGTGTTTCCTCAGTTTTGAGTACACCAATTATGTTTTTTTACTAAAATTTCATTTTAAAATGGAAACATGCACAATGGATGTTATATTAAGTGGTATGTGTTGAGGGAACTTTTAAACAATTGTTATCAAACACAATCAGGGTATGATCCTTATTATACTCCATTTACATACTATTTTATTGTTTTTAAGCCAATGATTATTATCCACCTCCACCTCGATCTCTACCTCTGTCTTCGCCTTTGTCTCCTCCTCTACATTGGTCTCTGAATCTGACGTTGCCTTCACCTGCACCTCTATATCTACCTCTTTTTTCACCTCCACCTCCACCTACCCCTATATGATTTCCCAATATTTGTTTTCAAGTCATTGCTTATAATAAAATTGATTTCATCTATTCTTCTTCTCCATGAGAAAGAGATAATAAATTATATATAATAATTCTAACACTAATTATTCACAACCCAAATATCGTTTCAAGGTTATAATGCATACTATATCACAAACATAGTATTTAATCACCTATATTTTTCATTGTTATACATTCTGACAAAAAGTAGGTTTCCCACACGCCTCTAAACAAATTGATTTCTTCTTATGAGTAACTCTACTATTAGAAATCTTATTAGTACTAAGAAAATATTTAGAAGCAAATGATTATGAAATATTTTAAATAAAATTATAATTACCTTAGGACAATACTTGTTGGAGGATACTAGTCTTTTCATGCCTTATGATTTATCTCGTAAATTTTCAAACATAATA
Source organism: Viscum album (assembly GCA_963277665.1). Lineage (NCBI taxonomy): Eukaryota > Viridiplantae > Streptophyta > Magnoliopsida > Santalales > Viscaceae > Viscum > Viscum album. The sequence continues at coordinate 702,305,736 of OY728128.1, read as the reverse complement.
TCCAAAATTGATTTCATTATCTTGCTTCAGACACTGTAGAAACATTGACCAAAATAAGTAAATTGTTTGGAAATATTTTCATACTTTAATTTTTAGATAAATATAATAATATTTCTCCATTTTTAGTAATCCATAGGATTTATCCCATCTAACACCGACTTCATGCCATGATCTAGCCTATATTGAGTGACTTCCCTATAATAACAAAATTATCATTAAAAAATAGAATGAACATAAAATTAAATGTTTATCTGTAAAAAGTTATTGTTTGTGGTACATATTCACAATACCCATCATTTATGGTTGGTTGGTTTCATATCCTAACATTGAATCCATAAAATAAATATTCGGGGTATCTATATTGACTGTTATTAGCATCTAGTTCCTTCTAAAAAACAATTATGTAATTCCAAAATAAAAAAATATAGTCTATGTGATTAAATTGTAGAGTTTTACCCTTTAAATTTAGGCATCAAAAATAGTTTTTCATATTGTTCATTTGCATTAAATTATTTAAGTATCTAGTATTTTTTCTTCTTAATTTCTTCCTCCTTCAAAGTAATTTTTAGTGTAGAAATGATACATCGATTAATGAATCAAAATCATACTTCGCACGATCATCCCTTTATATAGTAGTAATATACATGTGTATAAAATAGTTATAGTTATTAAATTTAATAAAAATATTTATATCACTATTTGGGTATACGTATTATGAAAATTTAACTTAAGTAAGTATTCAGAACTAAGATGCCCAACCATTCATGTTTGAGAATATTAGTTAGAGTGACTTGACCAATTACATATGTAAAGGAATATCCATATATGTTTTCTTAATATTCAATGTAAGAAATATTTTTATCACTAAATGTGGCCGCTTCATAATGTTATAATGATAATAAATGTTTCTCTAGAATTGGTGGGGATAAGGTTATCTCGAAAGGTCAGTTTGTTTTCTTGGTTGATTTACAAGATTTTCTTGATTCTAACTTTTTTTTCTCTGCAGCATTATCCATATGTAATATCATACCTCACTTTAGATCTTTTATCATCAACTGTTACATGTTGTCCATATGTTTTTTTAAATACGCACCTCATGTATATTTATAAGTTTAAATGATCATGCTACGAAAGCTCCAATAGCAGCTTCGACCAATGAAATATCTAGACAAACAAGTGGAACCAGAAAATTAGAAGTCATGTCATAAGCTACCTTAATCCCCACTCTCATATGATTTTTTCATAGGGGTTGATTGTGTAGCTAGTCTCCCAAGATATTATACACTATACCCATCAAAACATGATGGTACATGGGAGTTGACAGAGAAAAATCACATACAACTGTACCCTATATAATTTTAGCAATATAAAGTTATCAGAAGTTGTGTGATTCAAATTTAGGAGATAGAGTAATGAAAAAACCGATTACCCTGGGTAAGGTATATAATTGGGGTAAATAACTATCCTCAAAGATATTGAGGTCATTTGGTTCATGTGTAGATCATTTCTCCACCACTCGTTCACTTTGATCCATTATTATACATTATTCTCGAAAATGAGACTATAAAACAATATCGTGTACTGAGTCTATCTAGGCCTATATTTGTATCATAATATAATTTATATTTTCATGTGGTGTTATATTTTTAAAATATTTTTTATGAGAGACTTTAAACCCTAATACGCTAAAGTGACAATATTGTTCATGTAGATTCAACGCTACTAAAAGTCTCTTTCCTTCTTGTATGGCTGTTGCCGATTCTTGAGTCTGAACCATATAAAAAAATATGAACATATTTACTTTTATATAATATTTTTATAAATCATAATAAATAATTATTATTTCAAACCTACACATGCTTCCCATACTGATATAGTGTTTTTATAAAAAAAATTACCCACCTCATTTACATGACCCTCCTTCCATAGCACATGACATGGGATAGAAGTGGCTTCAGATTTTGATTCATCAATCTAAAGATAAATAATGGAATGTATGTTGTTTGAAATCACATAATTAAAAAATTGTTATTGATTTAAAATAAAAACCAATTTCTTCTCTAATAAAGCATACCCCACCCTTCCTTTGAAAAAGGGGTACATTGGTTTTGATGCATGTTCTTTATTTTCATGATTATTTTTTTGTTTCATAAATTAACAATTTTGAATCATGTTGGATAAAATAATAATGTCAAATAATATATTATCAACTTAAATCTGCATAAAATGATTTCTCATTATAATGATTTTTTAAAGAAGTCCATGTTTCTTGATTTATAATGTGTGCATAATTAAGTTGGGGTGGGGGTGTTATTTTCCCCTCAGCATCCCTAAGACAAAAATTCATCCTAATATTCAAGAAGCCTCTATGGGATTTTTTTTAGTAGCCATTAATCCAAATTTCATATGAAATTACTCTAAAATAAACGAATTCTACAAGGAATAATGAAAACTAAATCAAAGTTTCATTATATTATTTTTATGTAATATAGAGAAAGTATATTGTAACATTAATGTCATATCTTTCCAAAGGATTTCCTTCATTATAGGTTGGATGTGGTGCCATGATTCAATATCAGTCAGCACATTCATTCTTATTATGACCACAAGATAACTAATGAACATTGAATTTTTGGGTTCAATAGGTTGTTCGCATTGATTCTAAACAACTTCAAATTTTATTCCGTAACTTCCTGCCTTGATAATTTTAGTCAAAGCTATGATGTTGTATCATTTTTGCTTTTTCATCAATGTGTTGTCAATCCCCTAGTAGTTTTATAGTTTCATTATCAACAGTCTATTCTTCCTAGGGATTGGTAACATCATCATGTTCATAAGACCTTTTATGCATGAGTAGTCAAACTTTTAATTTGTTTTGAATAAGAACAATACAATACACACCATTCATAAAAGTCCCCAATTTCATGCATCTTTCATGAAAATTAATATTGTCTTGAATAAAGATATAATACTTAAATAATATAGTACAACTAACCTTCACAAAATTTATTTAATCCATCCTCATACTATTGATTTCCTTCAATCTCTAGATGGCATATTAGAGGCTACTCATTCATTCTTTCAAACTATCCTTCCTCCCATTACAGTTTAGGAGGGATTTCATCAATGAACATTGAAACCATAATTATGGGAGGAAGGATAGTTGGAAAGAGGGAGTCCAATCAATAATCTAGAGAGGGAATTAAATAAAGCATCTAATGATTAATGTTTCCTAAGAACCTACACTAATTCAATCACTCAAAAATTTCTTCAATTGAATAGGAATTGGAATACCTCCACTCTAATGGTCTTGAAGAAATGAATCTCACCCCACATATATTGGACATCACTTCTATCTACTCAAGGATTCCTTACCTTCCAATTTTGGAATTTTTTAATCCACCATAATATCCCTCCAATAACATACATCCCTTTAAAGGGTGAATTTTTTTAACTAATTCTCTGTATTGGTCAAGAAGATTCCTACTCTTACAAATGAAATGAATCTATTCAATGAAATCCAAAATTTATTATTAGGATATATTACCATATAATATTAGATGAACCATGGATACATCCATTCATTGAAAATTATACCACATACCTTGATGTATATCTATAATAAACCTCAAGGCATGAGGATCAATATAAGATCAAGAATATAGAGGATGTTCATTGAATCCTTCCTACGGAGATTTGTTGTCTGAGTGGGGACATATTCTACATTAATGTAGATATTCACATAATTTTCCCCTTCCAAAAAATAATAGTCTTTTCAAAATCGGAACAAAATAATCTATATTAAATTTGAACCCCTTACCCCTCTCTCTCATTCATTTCCTTTTTAATATGTCATTTCGTACTTTACATATAATTTAAAATATGTTAGAAGCATTATTTTAAATATAAGTAGGAAATAACTAACTAATATTATCAATAAAGGGGGTTACTAGTTATACCCAATCAATTAATAAGTTATATAAGCCTAATCATCACTAATAAATAAATTAGAAGGCAATATTTATTTACTATTCATGTTTATATTAATATAAAATTATAATTGATTCTTGAAAAAAATAAACAAAGACACATTAGAAAATGGAAATTCATATATTCTTACCGCTCCCTATATATCAACTCCTAAATAAGAGGTATGAGACTCGAGAAGATAGGTCAAGGAAAAAATAAACAAAAAACAGACTAGACTTCACATGGTAACTCAAGTATCCAATATAATTATGTTATCATTAAATATATTGGGATTAATTATTATGTGTGGAAAGTTTTTTCTATTTTGGATATAATCAAGACCAATATCCCTATTTTCAATCTGATTCCATTTTATAGCATTTATTACCTAGTATAATGAAATAGTTCCCAATTTAGGTCAGCACATCACCTCAGACACAAATCTTGATCACTAAAGTTGTGTATTATTGATAAGGAATATAGATAACAAGTTTGAGAAATGGGTTAACCTCTAAAATATTTATCTAAACTCAATTAGATCATTCTATAAAGTTAGCATTACCTTTGCAGTAGCATGGGGGTGTAAAATCAATTTTATTTATCCATACAGGCCCATACAAATATGTTAACTAGCCTTACCAAATGAAAATATCATTTTCTTTCTTCGAAAACATTTTATATAGATGAAAACAATGAAATAGAACCACTTGTTGTATTTTAGTAGAGAGGATAAAAGATACGGGGTTCATCTTGGTTAATTACAATGAAAAAACACAAAACACGGAACCCAAAACATCAAACAATGATATAGAGAATGTATAAAATAATATACATTGGATTATATCCTTTATTGATCTAAGAGAACATAGAGGAGTCATGCTGGAAGTACAGGAGTTCTGTGAGAACTTGATAATCATGAGTAACTTAGTTGTGGTTTGGTGTTTTTTAAATAGATCGAGTACACATTTAACATCTCTTTTAGAAAAGCGCTGATTAAGATCCCTTTTATCAGTGCTAAAAAGCATTGATAAATATCTCTTTTAACAGTGTTTTTAGTGCTGACAATGATTGACATTTAGCAGGCCTAAAAAGCGTTGATAAAAGATTTATAATTGTAATTATTTAAATTAATTTATTAAAATTTTATAATTATTTAAATAAATTTATTATAATTTTATAATTATTTAAATATATATATGTATTTTTTTATAATTATATTAATACTTATTAAAAAAAATAATTTATTTATAATCATTATAAATATATAAATGTATAAATATATTAAATGTAAATTTATAGTTATATTTATTTATAAATGTTTTTTAAAAAAATATATTTTTAACTTTATTAATGCATATATAATCTTAAATAAATGAATTTTAAAAATGAGTGAAACTAAATAATTCAAAATGAGTACACTTTAAAAATAAAAAAAATGGACAAAATTTATTAATTAAATATATTTTATTTAAAAAAAATATAGATATATATAAATATATATATATTGATGTGGATGAATACATTTTGGAAATAATATAACATATTAAATAAACAAATATAAATAAATAATTGAAAATGATCAAATTCAAAAATAAAATAAAAAATAAAAAATATTAAAAATGAATACCCTAACTCTAGTATTAATAACAAATAAATAAAATTGAACAATTAAAAACATAATATATATTAAATTTATCATGTTATAATTAAATTCAATGATATAATAAATATGAATAAATTACATAAATATTAGGTGTATGTGTGTCTATATGTTGAATACATATATTTGGGTGTACGTTTGTGTATAAAAATGCATTAATATATATATATATATATGTGTGTGTGTGTGTGTGTACATGAAATAAGTGCAACAGGTGATGTTTGATATTGGTTAAATTGAAAAATCAAACAACATTAAAAATGAATAAGTCATTAAAATGTTTTAATTAATTTTTTATATATATTATACTTATTCATTTTATATATCTATATTTAATATATACTATTTATTGATATTTATAATCTATACATATATGTATATTAAATTTTCTCATTTTTATCAATAATTATTTAATTAATAAAAAATTTCGTATTTTTCTTAGTTTACTCATTTTATATTTATTTGTTTAATTTTTCATTTAATTTTAGACCATTACCAATGCTGATAAAGGGAAAAAAATTCAGCACTAAAAATTAGCTGATAAAGAGAACCTTTTATAAACTCTAAAAATAAGGCGCTAATATAGGTTTCCTTTATTAGAGAAAAAATAAAGTACTGATAAAGGTTACCTTTTATAAGCACTAAAAAAAGAATTGATAAAGGGTTCCCTTTATCAGCAATTTTTGTAGTGATGATAAAGGGTTTTCTTTATTAGCGCTTCTTTTAGTGTTGATAAAGATGGACTTTATCTCTGAATTTTTCTGGCACTCATAAATGTCAGCACTGTTAAATGAATGTTTGTAGTAGTGAAGTTAATTAAATACATGTGATCAAATAGGTATATCAAGGAAACATAATATATGTGAGAATCATAATATTGAACAATGAGACAAGATATAGCATGATAACATAAAGGTCAGATGAAAATGTCGAAACAACATATAACATGACATTATAAACATAAGTCAAGTATAAACACCGAGGCATCATAACATAATGTTCTTAGGATAGCCAATCATGCACTATACATGGTATCTCATGAGAAAAAAACATTACCCAACCCATTTTAGGGGTATATAATTTTTGACCCCCCCCCCCCTCAAATTCATATCATGTACATGTATGAGTGTTCAATATAGATCATATAACACAAGAACATCTTTCATCACTTTTAATAACATGATTATAGATTTTGGGTTACATTCAGGGAACTCCTCAATCAATGAATTATAGGTACATCTATGTGAATACCCTTGAGTGGTATTGGGGATGTGTATTCACTACACTAATGTTTTTCCGGGAAAATCATAGGATAATTTCAGCAACAAAACAGGGGTATATAAAGGTTCATGAGAGGGTTTAATGAGAGAGAAAAGAGTCTCTCGTCACTTTGAAATCATAACGATAGTAATAGGAATATGAAAAAAAATTCCAACATGATAAATTGGTAACCAAAAAGCATAATATAAATAAGGATCTTTGATAAAGTGGAGAAAGGGGGATCTCTTACATTGAGAGGGTGCTTTTAAAAGCTTGTGGAGATCTTCTTAAGAGATTGGTGACACCCTTGGAGGGATATATATGGGGAATTTTTGTGTAACTTCAGGATCAAATGGGTTTGAGTAAAGAGTAATCGGTGGTTGGGTGGGTTTTTATAGAAAACGGTAGGGGAATTCTAGACATAGGTTTTGAATTCTATTATAAAGTAATAAAAGCCAAAAACTTTCCCATGGGTTTTCCTCATTATTTCTACAAAATTTGTTTTTTTTCAATATTTCATATTGCTAAGAACCGAACTCATTAAAGTAGCACCCCTAGTTATGTGGAATTGCGTCATGTTTATAAATAATTTATTTTAAAACCTTAAAATATAATTTAGGTTTTGGAGGATTCATTAAGGGTTTATAAAACTAATAAAATAACTTCAAAGACAGATTTTTAAATGGGAAACAACGTTTTGGACATAGATACTTTTCATAGTATTTAATACTACACTTTTGGGCTATTATAATGTTATAATAAATATTGTATATTTATATCATATTTATTTTTTTTCCCAAAAATTTAATTGTCTCAAAAAGTTATGAAAAATTAATTGTTTGATAATTTTGACTTGGTGATTTAAAAAAAATATTTATTTTACCAAAATAATTCAATAAATATGATCATTTAAACTATAAAATATAAAATCCCCATTTATTGAAAAATAATTATCTTTTTAACAATAATAATTTTCATACCCTTATAATAAGTAAAATTGATTTCATAAAATTATATTATTATTTTTATTTACTAAATATTATATTATATTATTATTTTATTAAGCAATCAATTATTTCAAAAATCATGGAATTCAGAAGAAATCGTGTCTTGATTGATACTATATATTAAAAAAACAATTTGTTATTAAACATATCAAAATCAATTTTAAAAAAATTATTATTCAACCATTATAAGGCAATAAAAGATAAATATAGTAATTATTTCATTAAAAAAATAAAAACATATAAATTCATACTCTTAGGGTCCAGATACACATCCCTTTATTACACCATTTAATTCCATAAGGCTGAGGCGTGTGATGATGGGTTATTCTTGGGTAGGTTCAATGATCATGGTTTTATCCATGATCTCTATGAGATTGAAATTCTCCCAAAAACAATTTCTCCCATGCTTTAGTTATTTAATCATGATTTGGGATTGGTCAAGGGAAAGGGCCAGTGATGCAATCTCCCTTGGATATTTAGATATATGGTCTTGATATGGTATGATCCTAATGGTTGAGGCCCTGTAGTCCATTATATATGTAAATTAAAATTTTCATGACCCTGTATATATACTAATCATACAACCACTATATAATGACTACACTATCAATGTTTTTGATGTTTAATCGTCTTTTAAATCTAGAAATATATAACATATAATAGTATAAAATAACCTACGTATTGCATGTGTTTTCAATAACTATGTCAGATAATAAGCCATTTATTCATTTGAGAAGAGGATTTCATTTATAAAACTTTAGGTTGTTACACTGTACACTATGTGATGTTGTCTTAGAAGTTAAACTTAACTTTAACATATTATTATTTTATATTATTTTCACTTTACTAGGTTTAAGTGACCTTATGATTAAATATTATTTTCATTATGCTACCATATCATTATTCATGAGCCTTGTCTTTTATAATAACATGTTATGTTTTTTGGCTCATATGATATGCTTCCTTGTTATGTTCATTCATTAAATGAGATTTTATTCTCTTCTATTTTGTTTATATATTACCCAAGTTATCATATATAGATTTAGGACCTGAAAGGTATTTAAGAGCACATTATAGAGAATAAAATAAAATTATTAAATTTATTTTCATTTTGATTTATTAATAACTTAGTCTACTAAATGTGTTAGGCCTCTTGATCTTTTGGTCATGTTTGTTAGATATTTTTGTTAAAAATCACGTAATAAAATGTGAAAAATAATAATGTAATTATAGTTGGTATCATAGAAATGACAAGTTATTATTTATGCTTAAGACAAGAATAATTTAGATATAACCCTAGGTAAAATTCTAATTATAAGAAAATACCTTAAATTTTGGTGACGTGTAGAGTGAATGGTCTCCAAACAATTACATCCTTATATGGATACTGTGATTGGATGTGAATCTAGAAAAGTTATACCTAGGGGTAATATCCCTAAAGGGGAATATTCTGTATTAACTCAATCATCACCGGGTTCATGAAAAATATTCCTTACTCCATGCCTTGTTTGACACTCTAAGGGGATATGATTTATAAAATTCACAAATGCTTTATGAACAATTACAAATGACTTCAATAGAAGATTAGGTTAGAAAACCTAATTGGAGAATCACCCTAGATAACCAAAATTGAAACTAATAGACTCATGAGATATGATTTATATGTCTTTTATAAGTTATTTCTTATTTTTTTTCATAGTTTCTATTTTTATATGATTATTTTGTTTGAGTATTCTCATCCCTAATTTTATTTCTTTTATGTTAGTTAATGGAAAGAAATGGGATGAAACATGCCATCAACCAATGTGATAGGAAATGTTATGATTATGGTAATGAGATGCCTAACCTTATGGGAGTAGTATCTGAGAATTTTAGGGAATTATTGTCTCATGTTATGAATATTAACTTGAATTGTGTGGAATGACCTCATTCTCAAAATAAAGGGAATGTTTCGATTGAATCATTTATCTAAAAAAGGCATCCTAAGTTAACTGAATCTTTTTATTTCATCATTATATAACATTGGATTAACTCCATTGAGAAGATAACACCTATCATTCAATGCTAGGATCCATAGAAAGTTTTACTATCCCTTTGTAGCATGGAGGTTAGAGCTAATCAGTGGTGAACACTAATCAAGAACATGATGTCTAAAGAGGAAATCGATTCCATGTAATATTAAGCATTCAAGAAAATATTTTTCATTAAATACATTACCCAAACTCTCCATATCAAAATAGATATGGATTTCCTTATACTTATGAAAATTTAAGTTGATTCTATTAGGTTGTAAGAGGAATTTTTTAGAATTATTTCACGATATTCCTCTGAATTTTTTATCGACATAGAAAGTAAATATGAAAACTTATTTAATGGATTAAAACTGAGTATATAAAAATCACTGGATATTAGATACCTTGATAGTTATAAAGATATTTTTTGATATTCTATTATGATCGATAAAGATATTGATGAATCTAAATAGTCTCATAGACCTAAATATTGAAAGCATAAAATGGAGATAAATTTAGGATGATCAATAGATAAATCCCATGGAGAAACAAAATGCAATTGACCACGTTTCAAAAGTGAAAGATTGAGAATCCTAGAAACTTTATAAATGGAACTAAGAGATATTTTAAGTGTGGAAATTAGGGGAATTATGATAAAAAATTATGAATATTCATAAAGAAAACCACTAATTAAATGGAAGAAAATAAGGTTTATATCAACACTTAGCCTGTGATATAGTGTTTCGAATGGAAGGTGTTTATGTATTCTGTAATCTAATTCTGTAAGCTGAGTTTTTTTCAAATAAAATCAACAAAAATAACCTCCATTTATTAGAGATAATGGAATAGAATATGTTACCACTATTACTGAGGTGGATTCTTCCAATGATGTAGTAATTGGTTTACTGGTTATTCATTCAATAATAGAAATCATATTATTTGATTCTTATTCTATGCATTCTTTTATATCTTGCTGGTTCAATATAACTATTAAAACACCTCTGAAAAACGTGGAGGTTATGTTTTCTTTAAGAAAAAAAATTGATTCATTATTGATCCTCACGTATATAACTCTCCCGTAGTCAATGTTTTTTGGATGAACCTCGTAAAAAACCGTTCCATACTTCCTTTAGTGGAAATTGATTCTATATTGGTTATATATAGACTATTATTACTTAAATACAATATCAACTATTAGGAAGAAACATATGACTCTTCACATCGAGAGTTATCCTCTGATTTTGTGCAAGTATAAAGAGGATGGTGAATATCCTTTGGAATATTCTTCCCAATCACGGATATGATTAAATTATGAGATAGTATATCTATCTAAAATGATTGATATAATGGATAGAATCATTCATGAATAAATGAACATTATAAGGGATTATACTAATATATTTATAAATATTTTCTTGATCTTCCTCCTGGTTGGTAGGTTGAGTAATCAACTGAACTTATACATATATCTCTTCCCATATCCAAGAATCCCTATAAAATGTACATCATTGAGTTCGAGGAACTAAAGAATAAATTATAAGATAATATATAGAAGGATTTTATATACTCTAGTTCTTTACCATGGGGTGAATCGATCCTCTTTATGAAGAAGAAATATGGGTCACTGCTCTTCAACATTGATTATTATGAACTCAAATAAATCACAATATAGAACAGGTATCCCCTACCATGGATAAATTAGTTTTTTGATCAACTACACGGGGACAAATATTTTTATATGGTGGATGTTCTATTGGGATATCACTAATTTAAGGCGAGGAAGGAGGATATACCCATGAATACCTTTTAATCAAGTTATCGACAAAATGAGTTAATAGTGATGCCCCTTGGACCCACTAATTCTCAAAAAAAACTTCATGGTCATAATGAATAGAGTCTTTATAGTTCAACTTGGAAGAATTTGTGGTAATATTCTCATGTACTCTAAGAAAAAGGATGATTATGAAGAGTAATTTAATATCATGCTAAATACTTTGTGAAAGGAAAATCATTATAGAATGCACAATAAATGTTAGTTTCAGATTGTGGAAATATCATTCTTGTGGTATGTTATGACTAGTAAAAGGAAATATCCGGATCATTTTATGAAAATGGGAATTGAGTAGTGTCCTAGACCAACATCTATAGTAGAGATATGTAGTTTCCTTGGAATAGCTAGGTATTATTGATAGTTTTTGAGAAAAAGCCCATGATTATCAAAACCACTAACCAGGCTAACTTGGAAGTGAGTAATGTTTGTTTGGACCAATGAATGAAAATATATATTTAATGAATAAAAAAGAGTCTTATCACTACACTAGTACATACAATACCAACATGTGGGGAAATATCATGGTACAGAGAGATTCATTAAAAAAGGTATTGGGATATGTGCAGATGTAAAATGATAAAGTGATGGCCTAAAGCTTAAGGTAGTTGAAATTTCATGAGTAGAACTACCCAATTCAGGAAGCATAGTTGGCTGTAGTGATCTTCACATTGAGTATTTATTGGTTTTTCCTATATGGGGAGAAGTGTAAAATATATACATTTTATATGTTCCTTAACTATATATTCACATAGAAGGAGCTTATTATGATCGAATGAATAAGGTTATATCTGATCAAGGATTATGACTTCTCTTTCCACTACCATCATGGGAGAGAAAATAAATGAGAAAATGATCTAAGTCAAAATGATCCTATAACCTTATCAATGATTAGAATCTAGAGGGGTTTAATCATATTTTAAATTAAAAGTATGGAGATGAGAATCTTAAAGGAAGGAACACAACAATTTATTTCTCAAATGGTTGATTAGTGAACTCTTCTGGAGAATATAATTTTTTTTTCAAAGAGATGATGTTGAAATAAAAATAAAGGTGGAAGCTATAATAAAGTGGGAAATCCTTGGATTTTAAAATTGATGGAGAAGAAGTTGTAAGATTTTTTTCATGACTGTGAATACCCAAAAATCATGAAATAAAGAAGGATCTATTGAGTGATGCACATAGATTAAACTTTTCCATCAACATAGGGAGAACAAAGATGTATCGATATCTTCAACAACATAATTGTCTAGAAAATATAATGAACAGAATTAAATAATATACATTAAATTTTCTATTATGTCAACAAGTGATGGTTGAATGAAAAAAATACAAGGGGATGATTAAACCATTATCCATACCCACATGGAAATGTGAGAACATCAATATGGATTTTATCATAGGTATTACAAATACATCCAATGTAAATAGTTACATATGGTTTTTGGTGGATCGTTTTATAAATACCCTTCATTTCATTGCTATTCAAGAGGACTTATCACTCAATCAATTTTCTAGGATATACATCAGAGAAGTGGTGATGTTTTATGGAATACCACAATCAAATTAACCTGATATAGATCTAAGGAATTCTTCTATTACATGAAGGAGTCTTAAGCACACTCTAAACACCGATCTGATCATTTGTATGGTTAATCACCACCAAACTTATGTCTAATCTTAGTGGATTATCTATACCCTGTAAGACATTTTGAGTGCATGCTTTATAGGATTCAAGGGAGGGTGGGATCAAAAAATTCCTCTAGTAGATTCCACCAAAAATAATATTTTACTATCAATAATAAAAATGGATCCATATGAGTCCCATTATGGGAAATGATATAGAACACCTACATTTTGAGATTATGTTTTTGGACACAACCTGATATAACTTGAAATTGTCAAAGAAATAGTATAAAAGGTAAAGGCCATTTAGTAGAAAATTAGTGTAAAATAGTGGAAACAATGATCTATGTTGATAACCATTGAAGATAACTATAGTTTAAGGCTGTAGATCATGTTCTCCGGGACATATATCCACAGAATCGATTCCTAAGATTTTAGATGAATGGAAGTATAATTTTTAGGTACATCAGTTCCATTGATATTCTTGATCGCATTGGATCTGTGGCCTATCAACTAGCACTACCAATCACCCTATATCAAATACATGAACTATTCCATGAATCTATCTCGAGAAAGTACATAATAGATCAATCACATGTACTGAATTTGGAGGTGGTACAAATGGAAAATGATTTCTCTTATGAGGAGAAACTAATGGATATATTAAACCATTGAAACAATGTTCTATGAAACAAGAAATATCACATTGTTAAAGTACTATGGTGGAACCATAAGCATAAGGATGTGACATGAGAACTGGAGGAAGAAATGAAGTCAAATTACACATACCAATTTTCACTATAGTATGTAAAATGAAATTTCAAGGAAGAAATTTAAGAAGGGTGGAAGAATGTAACGAGCCATTATTTTATCAACAAAATTTCCCTTCTAATTATCTAATTGTGTCATAATATATTTTTATATAATTAACATGAAACAATTGATATAACAAGGAACATTTTATTATATTAATTTTAAAATTAAATTTATATAATAAATATAACCATAAGAATTGAAAATATTACAGTGGGATAAACAAAATGTAAAATAAGATTACAAAAATTTAAAAAAAATTATTTTCTCGGTCCCCCAGAATAATCACACTCTCGAACAACATTACAGAAAAGAATAATAATATTAATAATGAAATATTCAACTTGAAAATGAAAATATATAATATTTTGAGAGAAAATATAATTTAATGAAATATTAATGAAAAATGAGGTATTTATAGAATGTATGGAATCCATATAACCATTGAAACATGACTATGGGAATAGTAATCTGACAGTTATAATATTAATCTGACCGTTAAAATAGTTTCCTCACCTATGGTATTGTAAATTAATATTTTTTAATCTTATAAAATTAAAATATGACATATTTATATCATGATACATGTAAATAAATGTATTAAAAAGGGTAAAATAAGTGTTTTTATTTTTTTTAAACATGTGTCTTTTATTTTGGATTTTTAAAAAATTATAAGTGGAATCCCAAGAGAACGAATCTAAAGGATAAGGAAATAATCTCAATCAAGTATTTTATTTTTGTATTCCTCCTCATACTATAAAATAATTTTATTTGACATGCCATAAAATATATATTATAATATATATTCTAGAATGTTTTTGTGTTAATTTTATATCTATAATACCTACTCTTTACTTATCATTTTATTTTAAATAGGAAAACAACATCCATATTATATCAATTCACCACCTCCATGGATGATGAGTTTCTGTTTTTTGTCAATGTGTTGTTGTGATTTTTTTCATGAAATTTTTTAAACAATATTTTAATAAAGAAAATATTATGGTTGAGTGTGAACCTCACAATGATCTATAGATCGTATGGCCTAAAAATACATGATAGTTTCATTCCAAATTAATTTTAGCGTGCTAGAACCAATCACCCTATGTGAAATCCATTTCATGGACATTTATTCATTCAGTGGTTATTTATATTTGATTTCTTCAAGGAAGTGTAGGATTTTCCCCCAAGATATTATTAATGGATTCTCACTAATCATCCTCTTATTAAAGCTATTAAGAAGAATGTTTTCTTGATAGTTGATCAATTTTTAGGTTCCTCATTCAGGTTTACTTGTATCACTTATTTGTAAATTCTCTTAGTTTCTTCCTTTGTTCCCATTTGGATACAGACACATCCTCCATTTCTAATTGAGAGAGGATAAATAGTTACAGCTTTGTTTCTAGTGGATCTTTCTCATATTACCCCTTCTCTTTTATAACTTCCAATTTCAAATCCATTTTATCACCTATTGATTTTGGTTCCTGCACCATGGGGTTGGGGGAAGTCTCCTCAATCTTGGGAATATTAAAAATGGAATTATCATTGATTGTATATTCTCCACTGGTAGTGTTCTTCACTTTCATCCCCATTCTATTATCCTTACCTTGTTCAATTACTATGTTTTTATTTATAGATCCTATGACCATTAGTTTTAGAGGCTTGATGTAATCCTTTAAAGACCTCCTTCCCCTACTATTTTTATCTAGATATCCCCTTAAATAAAATTTTATATTGTTTTTATTCGCATTCAATGATGAATTTTGAGTTATGTCACTTCAAGCCACTCTAGGATGTTACTAGTTGTATTTATTTTAGATCACAAGCTTTATCTTATAAAGATATAGGGTTATTTTGATCATTTGAAAAGTTCATAGAATCGACACCAAGATTTTCAATTATGCTCTTCACCCTTACTTGTACACTATCATCCTTATCACCCATATTTAATCATAGAGTTTCCAGAACCCATTGTGAGGACAGTATTGTACCTACCATAATTTCATATGACTGGTTCTAATGATCATAAAAATATGGGCTCTATGGGGGGATCATACCATAATGGACTTAAACTACCTTTGAGAGATGATCTAGATAAATGCATTCATCTATATCGGATAGTTTTCATAGGAGACTTGATTCCATTGAATACATTGTGGAAAATGAGTTCAGGGTTTTTTCAGAGATAGATCCAAGATGAGACTCCATTATACAAGAGAGTCATCTATTTCCAATAATGGAATATTAAATAGTTGTCCATTTATTCAACTAAACTAGTGATGACCATGAGAACATTAGATATATAATGGGTAAAAGAAGGACCTTCTTGAAAAAAATTCATTTGTAGAAAAACCAAATATAGATACCCTAACTAGTAACAATTCGAGAAATAGTCACTCCATGATATAAAGAACAGTACTTTATGGAGTCAAAATTACTCTCTGAATTTTATCTACAAAAACTATACTGGGGGTTAGGACACAAAATATTAAATAAAAATTAATGGAGCAATGGGGTGGCCCATGTATATGGACCTATTACTAATGAATAAGAAATAACTAACTGGGATTTTGAGCATTTGGAGGATGATAATATTTTGGAAGGGGAGTTAAACTTCTAAGAATCATACAAATATCTCCATATTCGGGTGGTGCTTAAGTATATGTAATTCATAAGTCCATAGAATAGTGAGTATTGTGAACTTTCAATCATCCATAGGGACTAATACTAGGTAGAAGCAAGGTCATCTTCAACAAAAAAGTGAATCACTAGGTATTGTGATTCATGAAGACCAACAAATCCATGTTCTTTCTAACCACCAGAGGTGTTGAATAACCTTATGAAGGTATCTATCAATGCATTTAAATGACCAATTAGTGTGAAAAAAATAGAGGTTAAGAAGGTCTTAATCCTTCAAGAAATCATAGAGAGAGAGAGAGATCTAGGGGATCATGTCTTGAAACAAGGGGACTTTCAGTCATAATGAGAAGGAGGGGAAGTCAAGGAAGTTATTGGGAATTTTTAAAGGGCGGAAGGAATTTTAGTGAGAGGGGGGTAAAGGAAAATAATCCACTTGGTGACCAATGGAAGGGTGGAGTCTCTAGTAAGGAAATTATATTATAGAATCTTCATAAGGAAAACTTTTTGTGAGGAGTAAGTTCACTTGCAGAAAGAATAAGAAGTCACAAATAGAATAAACCACCTTCTTGATAGGTTTAAATTAGAATATAATGGTTTAAAATGATATAAATATGTATATTATATTATTTAAATTTCTAGAATGAATAAGTATTCATAATATTAAAGAAAATTAATCTCGTTCATGATGGTGGGAAAAACACCTAAATGAATTAACCTTATAATATTAACATTTCTTCTAAATTAATAATCCATATACTTGAACACATAGGAATATTTAGAAATATTTAATTATTTTAAGTTCAATAATACCATTTAATTTCACCTATTAAGTATTGGTCCTATTTAATAACAAAATAAATAATTACCCATAAGTAATTCGACCTGCTAAAAATGAAACAAACACCATTAGAATAGTGAAAATAAACGTTATATATCAATTTAATGATTTTAAATGAACTTAAAATAACTATAGTAAATAGAAAATAGATATAAAATGTTTTATATAATTAATTAAATAATTTAATTTGATTATTTAGGATGTGAAGATAAATTTTAGATCAATTCTGGACACCACGTAAGGGTTTTCACCGAGAAACCCTATTTTTTGGGACATTATTTCTCTATATTCTCCCCTAATTATCTCTCTATTTTTTATTTAATTATTATATATTATATATATTTATTTAAAAAATATATACCTAGTTAAACTCAATTTTACTTAATGGGCATGTGTATTTTTTAAAGGTTCCCTTCTCAACATCATTTGATAAGAAAACCTGATTAAAGAGAACTTCTCTATTTCTTACTCCATTTTAGGTACCACTCCATAAAATATTTTAAACTGTCCTTGGTTTCTATAATTTATCATTATATTTTGATATCATTTTTATTCCATTTTTAGTTTTATGGAAATTTATATGCTTTCCCCATTCTTTAATGATTATTTTACCTTTCCCCCAAACCCCACTAAGTGATGTAATTCCAAGGTTACTTATAAACTCCTTTTTATAAATTCAATTTAGTTGGAAACAGTTTTTCTTATTCTATGATTATTTTTTACATATAAATACCAAAAAATGTTTTATATCTACTTTCAAGGAAACCAATATGATATGCCATCTGGGTATTTTATAAGACATGATTATGTAAGGAATTTCGTTCCATGGATAATTATTATGTTTATACCTAATATATGATTTCCATTTTTTTCACACATAAGAATGTAATGTTATTATGGGTGTTCCTAGATATCCCTCTAATTCATTGGGTAATTTTTATGAATCATGTGATTATATGCATGAGCTTTGGGGTGTAAACCTAATCCATGTTGTGCCTCTTTCCACCATGTGACATTATCTTGGTTTTTATCCTTGACTTATACTTATGTCATGTTTTACATTATTTCATCATTACTATGTTTCCAAGACATTATGATTCCATATTCTTTATTTCATGTTAAAATATTTTTGTTCATGAGCCTTGTCTTTTTTGATATAATGTTATGCCTTTTCACACATCTGATATATTTCATTATCATATTTTTCCTTATTTAACTATTTACCTCATCCCTTTTGTTTATGTACATACTAGGTTATAATTTTTAGATATAAGATATAAAAGTAATTCTGGGACATAATATTTACAATAAAATAAACATTCTTCCATTTTGTTTCATTTTAATATATTATGAACCAAGTCTTCTAACGAAACTTTTCCTCTCTATCTCTGGGATATAGTCATTGGATATTTATATTAATTATAATTTAATAATATGTGTAAAGTAATTGAGTCACTATAAATATATTTCACTCCACCATTTGTTTGGAACTATTTCAGTCTTTGTATTTATGAACTTTTTGTTCTTCATTGAGAAGAACTTGGGTTGGGGTGTTAGAAATTCTCAGTCTAGATCTAGTGAAAATAACAAAAAGGTTCTTTTAGTTGATTCACAAGGGGATGAATATAATGCAGGATCATCAAAATTCTTATGTTTAACACAAAAGGATACATTTAAATATTTTACACTAGATATCATGTATTCTTGAAGGTGAATCCTATTCATGGGATGTTAAGGTTTGGTCATGGGAGTATGATCTCTCCTTGGATTCATGGGCCTTTCAAGGCGTTGGATCGTGTTGGATCCATTACATATCAGATATCACTTCCCCCATAGATGATCCAGATTCCTGATTTATTTCATGTTTCATATCTTCTATGCTAAATTTATATTTATTATCACATCCCTGATTGGGGTGACATCAATATTGATAATGATGAAAACTTCAGGGAGAAACTTGTGGAGATCCAGGACTACCAGGAGAAGTTGTAACACTTGCGTGATATTCCCATGGGTTTTGTACATTGGAGACATGATGATGTGGAGGATTGTACCTAGGAATTTGAGTCATAGTTATATAAATAATATCCCACATTTTTTGATTCTCGACTCTTCTTTCGTATTAAGGGTTTGTGGTTGTTGAACTTTATCTAAATTAAGAGATGGTTTTCTATTCTTCAATGTCTTAATTATGGAAATGATCTTAGTTAAGAGTTATCTCCAATTGGATAGTGTTTAGAATCTATTTTTTATGTTTTGTATAGTTTTCTGACTTGTTTCCCTATGTTTTGTGGTTTTTCTTTTGTGATGGTGAGATTCTTGAAAGGGATCTCATAAGGTGTCTCTTCAGACCGTCCCTTATCATTTCATCTATTTGGGTATTTTTTTAATTCTTAATGGTGATAATTGTTTAATATTTATCTAATTAAATGGTATGAAACTTTATGAAAATTATATTTTTGTTTAAGGTTTGGTTTCACTGAGAGGAATTTTTTAGGTGTCCTCAAGTCTATGGGTGGTCTTGGCCCTTTTTGGGTCACCAAACCTTAGCAGTGGGTGTGGTGAAGGTTTTCTTATAGATGAGGGACTGTAAAAAATATTTTTGGATATTAATGTGGTTCTTGGATCACTATGTCTAGTAACACAGCTAGTAAGAAGGCTTTTTCAATCCATTTTGGAGTCTATGTTGGTTTTTGTGAACTCCTATCTAAAATTATTAGCACGAAAATGATCAATGATGGTGTCGCACAAGTAATGGAACCCTAATGGATGGTATTTGTAAAATAAGAATGGTGATTTTATTATATATCCATTTTAGAGGTAGTGTATATAGGAAAATGTAATTGTTATGGGAACCATGCCTTTGTAGAATCCTTTTAAAATGTCACCTTGAAGAACACCACTACCATGGTAGAGCTCATGGTTCAAGTTGGGATTTTTTTGAAATAGATAAAATCATAACTGTTATTCATAGATCATACCCTTTTCAATGGGGAAATATATAAAACTTGAATGAGTTTTATTAAATTAATTTTTTAAATTTATTCTTCCCCTCTATTAATCAATCAAATCTTCTCCTCTTGAATTCCTTTGATTTACATATTCTTGGTAAATCCTTAGGAATGGTTGATATTTTTTCTCAAGTTGAGGCTCCATTAAAGAATTTTTCACTAGGTAGTGTTAGTTATGTTCCTTTATAAACCTTTGATAAACTCTTTATGGGTTCTAACCCCTGGATCATGGAAGATCGGGCACCCTTCGTTCAAGGTTCTTTCTAGTCTTCCTTTAGCTTGGTGGTGTTTCATCCCGTAGGGGTTGATCCTCGATTATCCATTCTTGTGAAAAAAATGTTTATCATCCAATAGTGTCCAGGGATTAATTTATTCTCATTTATTATGGTAAAATCATAAATTTATCATTCTTTATCCTAATGGGTAATAATATAATTATCCTTGATAAATATTAAATAAAAATTAAAATAAAGCTTTAGTTTTGTTATTGGTTAGAGTAATCGCATATGTTTTTTACATGATAATGGTTTTCATCAAAAATATTTAGATATCGTGATATATTTTCTTATGATATATATTAGAATGGTATTTTATTTTTTAATGGGATAAATAATTTAAATCTGGAAGTTCTTTTTTGAAAAATTACAAAGAGGCATGTTTAATTGAATTTTTTCTCTCTTATAGTTTTATAGAAAATGGAAGTGATTATTATAAGAATGTTTAAATATCTTTTTTTTTATGATACATGATTCCTTGAGTTTTTTTATTTAAAACCTATGATAAGTAAATCATTTAATTCAAGATAGAAATGAATTATTTGTTTGATAAACAAAATTGTTTGAGGCTGAACGAGCCCATTTGTTTGTAAAGCCTAGATACCTTGGTTATAGGGAAAATATTCCCCATTTAATTTGTTTTTTTATTTCAAAATTTTGTGATTTATATGGATGATAATCCTTTATATGAAATAAAAAATAATCCTTGGATGGATAGCTCTTTTATTTGAATGGGTGGGGAAGCCCTGGTTTGTGATAGAAAAATCATGTGATGGTAGGATTGGTGATGATATGCATGGTGTTGTCATGGATGGCAAAAGGAATGATGGAATGGGTTTGAAACAACCAAATTAATATTAAAATCAATAATATTCACATCTCATTATTAGTCATTAATTATATATTTTTTATTTATATTCATTATAAGAATATTAGAAAAATTTCAATCCAAAGGAAAAACCATTATTTCTAACCAAATTGGGTTTTTAGGCATTGTATATTTTTATTTAAAATATTTATTTCCAAATTATAAAATTTCATTATGAAAAAATGAACTTTGTTTTTAATTCATCATGTCAAGATTTTCTTAGGATGAATTTTTTATAATTTTCATTTTTTTTTATTTTATAGTGAAATGTACAAAATTTTATTGAAAACTATAGTTTCATTTCACGTTTTCACAGAAGTCACATTATATTTTTGATTAGTTTTAAATTTTAATTACTTAGTTTTTATTAAAAATAATATAATAAATGTTATTTTAATCAAAATTATACATTAATTTGGTATGAAAACATTTTTATACTTCAAATGGAATTTCTATGAAAAACTTTTTTTCAACAGATTTTTCATTTATAATTGTAAATTAAATTATTCCACTTATGTGAATTGGATTTGAAAAAAATGTATTCCATTTTTAGAATCAGAAAAATTAATTTTATTTAATATTTTCAAATTTATCTTCAATTATAATGAATATTAAAAACGTTAAAATTCTTTTACTATGATTAAGGTTAAAACATGTTTACAGTGTGGTTAAAATAAAGAGATAATGGTTAAAATAAACTAAAAACATGTCTAAATACTATTGGATAGAAAAAATTATACCCTCACTCATCTAAAATTAAAAAATTTCCATGTTTTATCCATTTCTATTGATTAATACATTAATAGTTTTTTTTATTTTTAGAAATTTCAAGTGTTTCCTCTCCTCCACATATAAAAGGGCATCCCCTCTCTCTACTCTTCACACATTAGAATCATTTTGGTTCAAAAAATATCTAACCAAATAAATTACTAGAAATAATAACCTTGTATTAAATTCTGATATTTTATCATAAAACCAACCTAGGATGTCTTTAGGTATAAACCTAAAGAGGTCTTCAGAAGAAGAGGTATAGTTCTTAACCAAGAATTTTCATTTTATTTGTTCTTATAACTCCTTTAAATATTCTTCCAAAATGATGAAATAGTAACATCATTATGTACCATAAACTGAGATGATATTATGTTAAAGGTGTAGCCTATATCCATATTTTCTTCCATAAAATGGGAAATGAATCCATCATTCATGTGTATGGTGGACTTCTGGACCATGAATCTATGTAATTAATTTTCCATCACCACCTATAATAGTTGGTTATAATGATGTATTTAATTTAAACATATATATATATACATATTATTCATGAAATAATTTTATTTTTGAAATATAATATACAATCTATTTTTTTACCTTTATATCCATTGAAAAATATTAACGGTGTTCGCACGTATGTGTGGATTACCACCTCCACATTACGATGTGATTATGTTTCCATCTCCACATCACATGGATTGTATATATTGATGTATTTAATTATATAATATGATATTTTTGATACAATCAAGATTATATAAATATATAATGACACTTACATTCTATCCCTCAATCTATTTTAAAAATGAAAATGTTACTCATGTATATGAATGACCTTCCACCACTATGATTATAACATAATTAATTTTTAAAAAATATTTTTCATCATTTCTTCTAAAGTATAAGTAATTTATAAAAATGATAATTATTTAATTATTATTATTCTTGATATTGTGGAATAAATACCTCTTTGACCATAGTCAACCCACCAAATTCATTATGAACATACACTACAACAAAATCGACTAATAGCAGTGATTTTTTTTATTTTATGGCAGTTTAAATTATCGTCATATGGTTCTGATAAGGTTACTAGAAGAAATCACTAAAGTTTTCATCACAATCCATCTTGTGTTAGTTTTATCCATATAGTGTTTATGTATGATAACCGTCACAGAAAAATTATTGAGCGGTGGGTTTCCCTCCCAAAAAATGCTGAGGGGATAGCTGTAGTTTGAACCTCTTATATCCCATCAGTAGTTTTTGGGAGGGGGAACAACCGCTAAAAAATTTTAAACTTATATAGTGGTGGTTTAAACTAATGCTAAAAAATAATTTTTAATATATAATAGAGTTTTAAATTGGTGCTATATATCACTTTTAATTTTTTTGGTAAATACTACTGTAGAAAATGAAACCCCAGAATAGCCAAAGAAAATATAAATATGAAAGGATACAATTAGTAAAAAAATAGTGGATACACCACATTATAAAATTACACTATAAAAAATTAAAAGGTGGATAAAAAATTCTATGAAAAAAACAAAAAAAACTAATCTATTACAAAAATTAAAAAAAATAAATTTTCAAAACAAATAAAAATATAAAACAATTCATAAAATAAAAAAGGTAAATAAATATATAGGAACAATCATGTAAATAAATCATAATAAAAATAAAAAATAATAATTATGTTGTTAGACAAATCTATGATTAGTATATGGTGATTCAAAACCTATGCACTGTGGTAATCCCAATGATAATATCACAAAAAATGAATAAGCATCATTAAAAACCCATTTAATCCTAATATTAGACAATCTCATACATATAATTATTGAATCAAATATTATACTTTGTTTGTTACTTAATTATATGAATATTTGAATCAATCTTATTAGGGGAACTCACTTATAAGTAAGACGACCTACACTAAGTGGAAATAGCTAGTTCTAAATCTAATCTTATTTTTAATAAACAATATTTATCACTTAGTTATTTCAACTTCCCATGATATAGAAACATTTTATATGAGAAATAAAACAAGAAATTTATCACCATATAAATAAAAAAACTAAAAAATAACCTCACCACTCCTGCAACACTTTATTAATAAATATCCTATTTCACTTAATAAAATAATAATATAATAATTCAACTCAAATCCCATAAAGTGAACCACTCACTAGGGTCTCTCAAAAAGGGTGATCAAATAATTAGGAATTTTTTTTATGTAATTCTATTTAGACCATTTGAATAAACCTATAATTCTATATTCCAAAATTATACATGGAAACCAATTATCAATTAACTCTTTTAAAATATGTATTCGACTATTATGAGTCAATTTAGAACCAAAACATCTATCTAAAGAAAACAACACATAAAATTGATTAAATAATTTTGAAATAAAAAATTGATAAAACCAATATTTTTATCTTAAAATTCCTTTAAATTTATCCATTTTTATTCCTAAAAAGTATTTTGAAAACACAACATTTATCATCCAAATAAAGACTTGAAATTTATTTAAAATCCCCTAGGGAAATTAAGAAATGCATTAAAAAATTTTCAAAACCACATCATGGGTTACATACATAGGTTTATCTTATTAAAAAATAATTTTTAAAATATTGCTAATTTCATGAAACATAAAATAAATGATTTTCCCAAAAATAAACACCTCAATCAACCAGAAACTACACACCCTCAAAGGTTGAAACAAAACCTCTAATAAAAATGACCTCTATAAGCCTTATTCAACTAATTCCTTAAAATAATATCCTACCATGACTTAAATTCTACCATCACTACAATTATGGTTTATATGGGAATAAAATATAAATAGGAAGGGGAAATTGTGAGGATAATGAATATTAAAGAAGCTTATTACCTTCCAGGTCTAATATAGAGTTGAGTAGAAATGGATTTGGGAGCTCGGTGGAAGAAGAAAGAATCTATATAGATCTCTCCAATGTATTATTGATCGGGTTATTTTTGATAGGTAATATAAATGAGAAAAATATGGTCATGGATATATAAGTAAATATACAACATTCAATTCTGTTATCATCCCATGGTTTTTCGATATAGTATTTCAAACCAAGGACAAACTGTATAGAATTTAGTGTAATTAATATTCACCCCTCAAACATTTTACTCACATAATTGTTCAAATCTTGTGAAAACCATATGAAACCCATTGGAGAACACCCCATTTCATTGAATCACCCACATGGTTCTCCCTAAAATCATGGTTTTCCACACTATTTTCAATAAGAAATAAACTAACAAATTGAAAAAATTCATCATGTTTATGTATTTTTAAAAGGTTAATACTCAAATTCAAATGTTAATCAACTTACCTTGTTCCATAGTTAAACACCATATGTAATATTCATATAAATTTTCTTTCCCCAAATATAAGGTTTTATGAAAAACTACACATAGAAATATGTAAAAGTCCTTTGAAAAATAAATGCTAAATTCAATTCTCATAAAAATATAAAATAATTAATATTATATCATATTTGATATAAGAGTGTCATGGGGGCGTCACGATTCATCATTTATAAAATATTCATGTAAAACAAATCATAAGGTAAAATTCAGAATAAAATAGATCAAATGAACCAAGCCTATAGATCTTAATGTAATGTAAGGGAAATAAATATATCCATACTAGAAACTACAACATAGTTTCTAAAATTAAATATTAGTGTTTTTATATCATAAGTTTAGTTACAAATCACATATGAATCCAAAGTGAACCCTAATAACTACCAAATGACTTTGATTGAAACCCTATCTAACTCCGTATACACTCCCTACTACCGAAACCAACATAAAAATTATGTTGAAAATTAAATAGTGATTTATATTTTAATTTAAACATAAAAACAATAGATGTTTTTCTACTAAATGATTTTGAATTTTTGTGATTTACCTATTCACTACCATCAATCAATGCAATTTAACTAGGAACATATCAATTCATCTTCTAATATAATTCAATCATCGCTTTCAAAAGAGAAATTACCTTTACATATTATATATTTATATGATTTCCCCATTCCTTAATTATTCCTTACATTTAAACAAACTCCTTATTAGTTTTTCAAGGTGGGGATTAATTATAACTAGGATGCTCTGTCCGAAGGAATTAACTGCTTGGATCATCCTGGGAGACGAATAAGGATTGTGCAGGATTTACATACATATTTATTTTATTTATACTAATAAATAATGTATTAATCATATTTGAATCAATACATATTAACATAGTGACAAATGCCAATAAGTTATTACAATGAAAAAAGAATTCATACCCCAACTTATTTGGTGGGTTTATTAACATAACTCCCATCCGATTTAGTATGGATATCCAACCAAAGTTCTATTCAAGAGACATGGTGACATAAATTCATTGACTACATTAAAAAAATATAAATAAAAGATTTTATATATGAAATACATAATTTTATCTTATAAATATTTACACAAATGAAAATACTATGAGAGTTGATCAGTTTTTGGAAAAATTCATTGACTAGACAATGTGTGGGATGATTTTTTAGCACAACATGAGGCATTGTTTCTTGAAACATCCTGTAATAAATAATATAGAATTTAATAGTAATGTATGAAATTTCATCTTCTTTTCATGTACATGTATATTTCTAAAATTATACTAATATAATAATATATATTTCAATACAATTTACGTCTCATGTAGATGTTTATCAACAAAAACCCTCCATTTCTCTCTTGGAAACCCTTTGATTACCTTATCATATAGCTGCTGAGTGGTCAACTAAGTATCATTTAATTCATTCCATCATCTGCTTTTATAATCCTTCCATTTCTTACCCAAATATTTCAATGTTCACTTTCGTGCGATAAGATCAGCAATGGTAAAGTGGAATAACACATGTACAATGAGATTAATTTCTATAATATAATAATTTAAAAATATAATTACATAAAATTACACAATAAATTATTAAAATTTCCTTTATATATGAATCAAATACTTCATTTTTCCATGATTAAGGCACATTCCTCCAATTAGCATAGGTAATCAGAAGGGTAATTGGTTCCACCACTATCTGGGCTAGAATTTTTCAAAATAATCCTAGATCATCATTTATAGGGAAAATATAACCATAAAATTGGACATCTTAAATCCATTTAAATTCCAGATATATGAAATTTTAATATTTATCTCCGTAGTAGAATTGTTTTCAACTTTTATGAAAACCCTTTGTAGTGTAAAACAGTTCAATAACATTATTCACATTAATATTTTAACCAATAACTGCCACCCTCCAATATCCTCGTAAATAAAAATGCATGATGACTTGTTCACTCACTTCTAAACCTACTGAATGGGGAGGAATTATCTCAGATAATTATGGGATATATAAGGAGGATGTTCCAAACACTGGTGGAATAGAAGGTGTGAGAGACTCATAAGGGGAGTAGATGGAGGGTACATCAGATGCGGTAGAGAGGGAGAATGATGGTTCATCATCTGTCAGTGTGTATGAGGGAATGTAAAATAGGAGTTGACTAGGATCTATGAAATTATTCTTCCTTTTCATTTTTTTCATTTAATCAAAAAAATTAACTTCAAAATATATATTTCAAAAAATCCATACAGAAAAATGTTTTGAAATGATAACAGATGTACAATAATGAAAAACAAAATATACATAGCTATGATAATTAATGAAGTCACATATAACATAAGTGGTTGATTAATTAATAGATCAATGCACATAAAATCATTTTTTACTTCAAACATGTCATTTTCCTTCCCCTTCACTACTTCATCTACTATATCCACCCTTGTAAGACTTATGTTTTCAATATCATGATGAAAAAATAAGATCATTTCATTCTATTTATGGGATTCAATGTCAGAATAAAAATCATCCACTTCATTACCCTTATCATACAAGAATCATTGTTTTATGTGAACAACTACCCTTCACCCTTCACCCTTCACCCACAATATCTTCCACATAATATACCATTTTTTCTTGCAATGAGAGGATATATAGATCATGTAATTCAAGGTAACTAACATCACTGAAGTGAGAGATGTTCACATAAGTAAATTTAAAGGAATATCTTTTAATAACTTTGGTAATATTGACCCACTTTATTTTGAATAAAAGAACAAAAAAATGAATGTGGTAGTTTAACTCGATAATATCAGTCAATTGTTTATAGTATCCCAATTTAGAAAATATAAATATACCACTATTATATGTTTTCAAACCATCTTCCTGATTGACTATAAGAAATTTAAAGCAATTCACATTGTATGGATCAAATATTCTTGCATTTTTAGAGTAAAGTGAGCCAAAAAATTAAAATATTCTGAAAACTCATCCCTAGTATCTGTAATAATGATCTAAAAAATGTAATATAAATTATTATATTTAAAAAAAATCTGTCAACCTAATATCATATTGATTGAAATATTTATGAACATACACGATGTTAAAACCACACTACAGGCCCTTCATTAACATCTTTTGTTATATCTTTTTCATTTCATCATCGACTTCCCATCTGTATCTTTTTTTACCATAATATCATTAATAAATTGCTATGAAAGTTCTCTATTTAGCAGCACAAATCTATGTGCCTATAATAATTCTAATTCTATCAGTGTAAAATTTGAGATCCTCTTAACTAATCTTCCAATAGCATGAACGATTATTGATTTCCCATATAGTTGAGATTTATTTGATGTGTCTTCAACATGTCCAAATCTATTAAATCATGTCTCAATATCATCAAATCATGTAGACCAAAGGGTAAGACAATCCTATGCTAAATAGCCTTCTGAAATAGAGATTTCATATTGAGATTTTTTTTTCTCGTATGATTTCAATTGACCCAGATATATATGAATGAAAATAAATAAAATATAATTATTTATTTAATTACTTTCCATGAATTTTTTACTTAATATAAAAAACATATAAATAAATTACCTCTCAATTGTATACATCCATTGATAATGTATAGGTCCTCAAAATTTACTTTATATGACAAAATTCATAGTTAAATGAATCGTGAAAGTAAAAAAAGCAATGGATGAAAGATAATTTACATTTCACAAAGTGTTAATAAAAATATCTCCTTAAGGTTTTCAATCTCATATGGTTATTTATTTTTCTAATAAAGTTTTATAAAGAATGTGTGAAATTGGAGTACGACTACAGTTACCCTTTTAGGTATGTTCTCTTTCTTCTTCTTATTCATAGTATTATGTTTATTCAAACTTCAAATTTACCCATTTACTACTATATATAAGAATAACATTTTTTCAATCCTATATAATTGAATCCTCTCCTTAATAAATCAATGAATTATTGGTATAAACATGAATTTTTGTATAATTCAGAAAAAGATTGTTAAAAAAATTCATATCATAAAAAGACTCCGGGATCTTAACTTAATGAAATGAATCACTTTAAAATTTCTATATCATGGAAATCCCCTTATTTTTAATTAAACATAGGTATTTTATATGATAAAACATCAGAAAAGATTTTTTTCAAACGTCGAACATCCACCATAAAAATATTTATTCCCATTATCAACTAAATGATGAAATACATTTGTTTTGTTAGTGAAGTAATCTCAAACATTAGTCTCCACAAAATCAACATAAGGATTCTATGATATGCTATAATCTTGATCTAGTTGTCTTATAGTCTAAAAAACATCACTTGTTAAGTTACTATTTGTGGTACCCTTAACTAGTTGTTCAGATAAGTTTTGATGTTTATTTGGTTGTCATGAAATACCAAAAGAATCATTTATAAGGTTTTTCATTTCATTGTCCACTTTCGATGAAGTTGGGTTCTAATTATATTGATTGACATCAGTGCTCAATTTTTTTTTAACACTTGATTCTTTCTGCCAAATCTGAAAAAACTATTGATCATGGAATTGCGTTAATATCAAGTGTTCAGAAGCTTCATGTCTCCTCAAACATCTTCTATATTTACATTTAGGGCATGGAAATATTATTTTCCCATAAATAGATCCATTGAAAATTAAAAAATTTAAAAACTCCTCTAAACCCTAAGAACACTGAGGTTTGTTCCTCAGTAATGTGATCCATATTTTATCTATATATATCACAATTCTCCAATACATTATTAAAAAAATTAAAACACAAATGTATAACTATGTATAAAAAGAGATAAATTGAAGTGAAAAAAGTAAAACCCAAATAGTTATTGGAAGAGTCATATATGTACTAAAAAATTCAACAAAAAAATGTAAATCAATTAGGGATGGTATTTTGTAAAATAAAAAAAGTGAAAATCATAAAATCATTATGAAAACCACATTTATAATTTTCATTGAAAATCATTTATCAAACCGTACATTGAAAACCAATTTCAAAAACTACCTATTTCCATAATAACACTTATGAAGGCAAGAAACCCCTTTTAAAATGAAGTTAACTTGTGTCAAATACCCATTTTTAGGACCAAACAATCACCATTTAAAAAAAATTCAAGCCATTATGAGACCTATGGTCTCAAAACAATTCAAAAAATATTAAAGTTCCACTACATTCAATTCCTAAAAGACGACTCTAAAACAAAACACATACACATTTTAAAGGCAAAAATTGTATCAAATATCTATTTAAATAGTTAAATACAATTAGAAAATCCACTATGAATTTTAAAAACCATTTGGCATGTGACATAGTTCAATTTCAAGTCCTTAAACCATTTGAAACCATTTAAAGACCAAAATATGAATTGATTCATGTTATTAGGTTCATTCTATGTATAAGTTATAGAATAACTAGAAATAATAGAATACTATGAGAAATATAAACAACACCAAAGGAATAATATAAATGACCACTAAGGAGTATTAAATGAAATATATACAATTCTTATAGAATTTAATAACCAAAATATTGGTCACACTGATAGTAATCCAAGAAAAATACAAGAGGTGAAATAGGGAACAATTGATTCATACTAATAAAATTTTTAACAAAGTACATGTGATGTCAAATGAAGAAAAAAATGAAATTTTTAGTACGAATAAATTCATATAAGAGATGTAAAATTAGATAAATTAACAAAATAATATAAAAATAACAATATGATAAGAGATGGCATAATAAATGTCTAATTCAGAGTAGTATAATTCCAAATGAAGTATAAGATATTGATTGAGAAACAAACAATTAATAATTATAGGAAATCAAAAAAATTATGAGATATGGTAGAGGCCATTATAAATACATACTAATAGCAATAAAAAAAATTGTGTAAGACATGGTATAAAGAATACGGATAAAAGAGGTTTGTGGTCTCGTAATAAACAACATATATGTATTAAACATTCTCATCATGGAAAGTAAGTCAAACTGTATGTTTCATGATAAACATAGAAATTATAGAATGGAATAAAATAATGAGATCAATTTAGTAAATGATGAACAATAGAATACATAATGAATATCTATTATTTCATACTTCACTATGCATAAAAATGTTTTAAGCATACTGAGAAAGTATATAATATAAAGAAAGACGTCTAATTAAATTAAAATATCATGATAAACAAGTAAACCCCATGAAAGAGTCAGAAAAACCAATAACTTAACCAAGAAGTGTTCAAAAAAAGATTATATGAACCCCCAATCATAGGATTGGAATTATGTAAACACCATTGGCACTTGAAGAGAACAAATCCAAGAAGAAAAACCCAGTGATTACCTTAAATTGATCTAAGTAAAGACTATTTGGTTTCTATCTTGGAAGAAATCAATGTTATTAGTAGAATATATCATCCCTGGATTAATAAAGAACCAAAATAAAGTTAATACTCAATCCCATGGACTATAATTCATCTAGGTACACAGTATAGGTATTACCTAATAAACTCCTAGCGGGGATGGATCATGGGAGAAGATGTTGTCGGCAATGAGGGAGATGGCGAGGGACTGAGGAGCTCATTGGAAACCTTATAGCTGATAAATATTAGGGATAGTGGGGATTTGGATAAAATAGAGAATGGGTGAGGGAAAGGGTGATGGTTTGGGGGTGTCTTGGGAAAATGAAGCACCAACAACGACTTGGGCTTAGGGGGGGGGATCAAAGCACCAGTGAGTGGGGAAATTCTATAGTGGTGAGGGCTTATAATAGGGGGGGTTCTTAGGGGAGGATGGTAGTTCCTGAGGGAGAGGGGGCTTAGGAGAAGGTGTTTTTTAATTAATAGATACAATTTAGCCACATTTTTTTAATAAATGACACTAAAAATTGAATTTTTTATAGTAATGTGATATTAATATCATCAAAACACCTTGCATGAACTTAATTGTTTATTTTATTAAATATGACATGATCATAAATTATATAAAATGAATAATAAACATTAAATTTTTTATTAAGAAATAAAGTAATTAATATAACATATTTATTTATGAAGATAAAGAATATACATGATGAGTTAGACTCGAGGTGTAGCACCTCGATTTTTATAAAATATTATTTTCATTTAAAATTAATTTCTTTGACAGCTTTCATTACACACAACACTAAGTTTTAAGAAACAAAACTTTACGATTATTATTATCTAAAACATGAATGTTATAAACTAATCATTAATATTGTTGATAGTAGTAGGAATTATCAAATTTTTAAATTAATTATAATGGTTTTATATTAAAAAACGCATTGATAAAAAATACCTAATTTTTTGTAATATATTTATATGATTCAAAAATAGTTTTTTTCCCAAAAAAAATGATTTTATTGATTTATTTGGAAAAATAGAAAAACTAATTTTTGATAATTTTATAAAATTTAATTTTAAAAATTAAATTATTTTTTGGAATAAATATTTCAAAATTATCTTAGGGTGAATTTTTTATAATTTTCTGATATAATTAATATTTAAATGAATAGTAAAAATTACTTATTATTATTAAAAACATCATTTTCATTTAAATAATTTAAAAAGTTGCATATTGATTAGTTTTTTTAAAAGTAAAATTATTTCAATTATATATTTATTAATATATTATAGGTAATTGGAATAAATTTCATAATGTATTATGATATTAAAAAATTCTATAATTATGAAATAATTTCTTTGGAAAATCGCTTTTAGTTGCGTCTATTGGATTAATTTAAAATTAAATTATGAAAATTTTGTTTTTATAATTTTAAAAAATAAATTTATTATTTGGAATAATAATTATTTATATTATATAATAAGTAAAAATTATTTTTTGGTTATAATGAATAACGAATACATTAAAAATTAATTACTCTAATAAAGGCTAAAACTAGGTTTTGCGATTTACATGCACCTATGTTAAAATTAATTTCCCTCACACATAGTATTTTTATGTGATAAATTTGAATTCATATTTATAATAATTGGCTAAATATTATCTATTAAGGATTATTTTATTTTTATTCTTGGGTGATAAATCACCAAGGTAAGTAAATAAAAAAGTTAGTATCCGAAAAACTAAAATGGTAAAATTAATTAATATAAAGGCTAAGAAATAACATGTTTAATGAATGAGTTTTTTTTGTGTTATCAGTGTTTATTTACAATATCATCAATACACTTTATTATTTATCAATTTATTTGGCACATGGATTGATTGTGAATTCCCATTTTTGAATAGTTGTCTGTGATTACAAAAATGTCCCTACTCCTTAATTATAAAATGTCACTATCTACCCTATCTTTGTCACACATATTAATCAATTTGGATCGACCAAAACCTACTAAATTATTTAAAAAAATACCTATTCACATTTTTTATCTGATGTTTTTCCCAAAATACCAATATTTGGGTCCTTAATAAGTTATATAATAGAGGTTTTTTTAAGGGAAGGTAATTGACATCACTGAACTCTTTCTTCTTTTATTTATCCTATTACCCCCTTAATTAATGTCATAATTATTCAAATATAATAAAAATATTATATCCCATTTACTGAGATTTTATTATGTGGATTTCATAAACTATATCCATCTCCTCTTTCATCAAATGGGAAACAAGACCATCGATTATGTCCACGGAGGACTACCTCCATACGAACCAATGTAAATCGTTTTTCATCAAAACATCTCATGAAAGGATATAATGATGGTTTTAAATTATGAATAGTATATTCATAAAGTAATTATACTTATTTATTTTCAATATCATACATACCTTGTTACTTTCCATTCAATTGGAATACGATAACATTGATCGTGTGTACGACGGACTTCCACATCACAAAGTGACATGATTCATTTTTCACATATTATTTAAAAGGAAGGTAATAAGGAAAAATTAAATTAATATATGTTATATATATGATTTTTTAATAACTATTTAACTGTGATTTATTATTTACCTTCTTTCATTCCATTCATTAAGAAAATGGAATCAACTTTCATGCGTACATACAACCTACCCTCTCCATGAATAGTGTCATTCATTTTATACCAATAAATTTTAGTGATTATTATAAATACATATATAATGAATAAATATGATATTTATGTAATGGTTAATTTTTTGGATATGATGGAACCCTGATCAATAAAAAAATATTGAAAATAAAAAACCAAAACATACATGAACAAGGAAATAATAATTACCCGAAATGTAATTTTAACAAAGAATTGTTAATAAATAGGAAAAAAATGTCATATGTAAATATTATATGGTATGATATATATAATTATTTTTATATAATATATTTATAATAAAATTTTATTTATTATACATGAGGTTCAAACATTTATGAAGTAAGTTGAGAGTTAAGGTAAGGAATTTTTCATCTGAATTTCTATTTATGTGGGAAACATGTCATATTCACAACTTTTTTCTTTTGTGTGGAGTATATAATTACCATTAATTTAATTTATGATTATCATTATTATAATTATGGTATATATATATATATGTATCAAATGTTATTTTATTTATAGGTCTTCTGATTTAAAAGTTACCAAAGTTGTAAAAATTTTATGTTAGGATCTCATTCTTTTTCGGGATTGTTTATGATTATGATTCCAATAATGATATAATATGATATAAATATCAAGAAAATAATTAATTTTATTATAAATTTCTTATTTCTTGAAAGTACATGTTTTACTTTCATTTTCTTCTCTTTATTTAATTGAGATTCTAAAATAATTATATTAAGGAAAAACTGATTTTATTTCTCTCTTCCGTAGAAAACCCTTTTCCTTCCATGTTAATGTTTTAAAAAAATGTTTTAAATAATGTTTCCACTAATCTCCAATGATATTTAAAGTTATTTTTACCCATTTTTTAATTATAAAAAATGGTTCAAAATCAATCCTATTTTCATTTATCAAATAAGGATCTCTAGAATTTTTAATAAAAACATGAAAGGATTCAATGTTTTCACTTGTATGGAATGAAATGATTTTTTCTACCATCATGGCCGTTAAATGATTTAAATATTACTTTAAAAAATTTCTCATGCTATTTTAAAATAATAATTTTTATGTAATATTTTATAAATTCATATATTTTAAATAATTTTTTTAAATGGAATGGATATTTTCAACAAGAATGTTTTAATGATATTTTTATGGAATTTAAATTCATCAATGAAAAAAAAATTGGTGTTGCTTATGTTTTTCTTGAAATTTGATCCAATTGTACCATCCTTATTCTTTCTTTGAATGGTATATAAATATGATGAAGATATTTTAAGGAAACCTGTTTCTTTTTAATGGTTTGTTCTATGATGAATTGATGATTTGATTGTGAAACCCATTTACTTTATATGGGTTATGCTATGATAAAATATTTATGAAACCAATTTCTTTTATATGGGTTGTGCAATGTTGAAATATTTATGAAATAAATTTCATTTATATGGGTTATTATATGATTAATGTTTTATGATCATGTGAAACAAAAAATGTATGAATTATGTGATGGGTGCAAACTATATCTCCCTAAAATTAATTGCGTAATGATTAATATTATATGATAATAGGGGGGATATGGGAGGTTTTCCCAAGCATAAAAAGGAGGGTTCATGGGATATTACCCCAAGCCCAAATAAGTGTGTTCATGAGTGGTTATCCTAATCCCAAATTAGGTACAAGGATGGTTATCCAAATCATAACATGTTATGAATGTTTTGTTGGGTTTCCATGAAATACGGTTTTTTATTCTTATATGTATGCAAAAAATCTATGTCTTATCCCAATTTTATGATATCATAGATCATATTATTTGATTATTTTATGATTCATGTATTATGAACTACCAATATTTATTCCATGACTCAGGTTTATGATCTCTGATGTGCATGTTATGTTTTCCATATGAAATTATCATGTTCTCATACCATTATGATTATGTTATATTGATACCTACATTTTTACCCTTATTGAGAATCTGAGGTCACACTTTCTTGTGTTTCCATTCCCCAAGTAATTAAAAAAGGTCTTCAGTTGGGTATATTGATAAAGTATATAATATTGGAAGATATTTATTTTAGATTTTGAATACCTTTCATGAAATAATATGATTTTTTTTACACTCTAAAGAAAATAAACCATTACAATCTGGAGCCAAGTATTTGTGAAATATATTATATATTCATATATTAAGATGTAATATCTATGTATAAAAAACCTAGGCCATTATAGTTGGTATCAATGGAAGGGTTTAGTTAATCTTTATAAATAAGTACGAGAAAAAATTAGTGAGATACCTACGAATATGTTTAAGGATATGACTAAAGATATGTATAAGGGTAAGTATAAGGTTAAACTTAAGTATAGGAAAATATCTTGTAATTTTGGTAAAGGATATATTGAGTGGTTTCCAAGAAACTAAATCCCCCTCTATATACTACAAGTAAATTTGGATCTAGAATAGTTGTACTTAGGTGTAATAACTCCAAAATGGGTGCATTGATCTAGACTCTCACATTACATAGAGTACAAAAACAGGCCTTGTTTCATATCTAGTTTGACCCTCATAAAGTATATGGTTTGGCAAATCAAAAAAATATTTATGAACCATTATGAACTAGTTTAATAATGACCATGATTGATATAGATTAATCCCATGGTGTCATATATTGAAAATAATGTGTTTGATTTAGACATCCTATAAGTGAATTTTCATTATTATGTGGTTTTCCACTATGATTATTGTTTCTCACAATATGAATTTTCATTTTATTCAATGGATGGAACTACGAGGAATCATATTATTACTGAATGTGATGGAATATTCAGTGATTATGGGAAACCAAATTGGATGAAGACTGGATATAAAGATATTTTGTATATGCCTATTTAGCTATCATGATATATGATTAACTTAAGAATCAGTGATAGTCATAACACATTAAATATGAGTAAGATGAAATTTTGTGAAATATCATGAGGTAATGAACATATTGGAAAGAATATTTATCTTCCTATATGTCATGAATGTGGGAAGAATCACCTATAAGAATATATCAAATGGAGGGGAATATTTTTTCTATATGGAAATGATGGTTATAGAGGAATGAATAAGCAAGGAATTTAGTGTCTAATATGTGGTGAACATGGGAATTATCTAATCCAATGACCTAGACTAAGGGTTATCCCCTATACTGAGGAAGAACCTTTATTACAGAAAATCATTCAATTAAAAGGTTTTAAGTCTTTATGTATTGGGATTCGATAATTTTTCTATAGAAGTATTTTTATCATTGGTATTTTTTTTCATAAGAATCATTTAACATATAATGATTATGTTACTTTTGGTATCATATATGTCTTCATATAAAGATAAATTAATAGTTATAGATACCAATATGGGTTTACGAGTTTAAGGTTTATCCTAGTTTCATGTTATTAGAAACCCCTTTTAGGTTCTAAGTTATGGGATTTTAATGTTATAAATATCATTTTGTGAGTGGTTTTATTGGAATAAGGTATATGTAACTGTTAGGTTCAATATGAATTGTTATTTTAAGAGGAATGATCATTCACAAGTATAATGATATTGAAAACCATAATGTTTTAGATGAACTTTTTGGATTATGGTTATTTTTCAGGATGTTCAACATATTTATAGGAATATTATATTAATTACATTAATAATTTTTTAGTAAAAATTAAAACCTCTCACATTTGAAAAGATTGCAAGTCTTGAACCAACAACTGAAGGGAAATAAGTGTGAAATGTCTACCAATAACCTATGGGTTTTCTTCGTTAGTATTAATTTTTTTTAAATGATGTGATAGATAAATATTAAGATGAATTTTGGGACTATATGTTTTATAATATAGATAACCACTAGGATTAAAAATGATATGGTGATCACTTATGCCTCACGAAAATTGAAGGATTCTAAAAAAAATTAACCAACTCTTTATTTTGAGTTAGATATGATAATGTTTGAATTAAATTTATAAATAACTATATATACATCGAAATTTATAATATATATAAAAATCGTAACAGTTTTTAGTATATTTTCACAAAGAAAGAGTTGAAAATACATTAAAGAAGATGGTTGGGGCTAATTAATTATTATCACTACTCAATACATTTCCATCCTATGAAGGTGAACAAGGTGATTGATATATTGAATCCGAAGGATAATTTTACCTCTTCAATGATATAGATCATAAGAGATAATATAATTTCAGATTCTCAAAGGATGGATTTGGAAATCTTGATGGAAGTGGAGAAATATTATATTTCTCAAATGATTGTTCAATAATTTACCCTAGTAAAGAGTAAAGAGGTTTTGAAGGAAGATCTAAATCTTTATAAGAAGGTGAGAAATATTTGTGATTTTAACCTTGATCTTAATGTAATTATAAGGTCTAGTAACCATTTATTTATTCTATCAAAACAAGATTTTTGAAAGTATCTGTTAAAGGAATCTAATAACTCTTTATTATCTATTAATTCTAGAAGTACAAAGATGTATAGAGATTTGAAATGTTTTTTCTTGTGGGATGGAATGAATAGAGATATTATAGAATTTTTACCTCTATACTTGTTATATTAGTAATTTAAGGCTATGATAAAAAAATATAATGGTATTTCACAACTACTACCCATACCATAATGAAAATGGGAAAACATCACCTTACATTTTGTTGTCAGACTCCAAAAACCATCTAATTGAAATAATTTTATATGGGTTTTATTCAATCACCTTAAAAATTAATCATACTTTATCACTATAAAATAATAATTACCTATAGATCATCATTACATTATATACATTAAGGAACTAGTAAGGTTTCAGTTAGTACAACATTCTGTTATATCTGATTGGGATATAAGGTTTTCCCCCAAGTTCTATAAAATTATTCCACCAGATATAGATATGAATTTGAGTTTTAGAAATGTGTATCATCCTCAGAATTTTGTAAAGTATAAGAGGAATATTTAAACCTAAAAGGACATTCTGATATATTTTTATATGGATTTTAAATGTTTTTGGGATAAATTATAAATTTTTGAGCAACATGTCTTGGGAGTGACGTCGAATAATTGAATAGGTTTTAGTATTTACAAAAAATGCCACTCCTCCTCAATTATAAAAAGGCACTTCCTCCCCTAACTTATCCAAACATCTTAATCCATTTAGATCAACCAAACCAAGAAAATTTACTTCTAAAACATCTATATACACATTAAATAGTTTTTTACTCCTAAAATACCAATTCTATTGTCCTTAATAAGATATCCAAGGAGGGTTTTCTATGAGAAGGAAATTTTATTCACTAGATTTTTATTATTTTTTACTTATCCTCATACCACCTTTATTCATGTCCTAATAATTCCAATAAAATAAAACTATTATATAAAATATAATAATATTTAATTATATTTATGGAATATCCAATACCCATATCCACTTACAGAAATGGGAAAAGCGACCATCAATCGCGTGTATGATGAACTACCACCATGCGAACCAATGTAAATCATATTCCATAACCACCACTCATTAAAGGATATAATTCTTTATTTAAATTCAATATATATATATATAAGATATTCATAAAATTATTATTCAACTAGATTTATAATATCACATATACCATATTACTTTCTATTCTGTGGGAATATAATAATGTCGCTCATGTGTACGACGGACTACCGTCTCATGAAGTGATGTGATTTTTTTAAATTATGCATTATATTGAAGGTAATGAGGATAAATTTAAGGAATATATATGATATATATTAAATAATAATTAATTTTTTAAGTTTATATATTATATACCATCCAATTATTCCATTCATCAAAAAAAGGAAACAATGTTCATGTGTACATACGACCTACCATCTCCATAAATGGTGTAATTAATTTTCTATCTCCAAATTCAATGTATTACATAATATATAAATATACATAATTAATTAAAATGATATTTAAATCATGGTTAACATATTAGATATGATGGGACCATGATCGATGTAGAAGGACTGAAAATACTAAACAAAAACATACATGAGAAACGAAGAAGTTATTACTCAAAACGTGATTATAATAAGGAATTGTTATTAAATAGGTAATAGAGGGTCATAAGTAAATAAAATATGGTATGAAATATAATTGTATTGTTTTATAATATATTTATAATGAACCTATATTTATTATATGGGATGTTCTAATGTGTAAATGAATTCTAGTCTTAATGTAAGCGACTTATCATCTTACTTTTATTTCTCTAGGACATATTCCATATTCACCACTTGTTTATTTTATGTGGTGTATATACCTATCATGAATTTATTATACGGTTATTATCATAATAATTATTTGATATATATATATATAAATCCATGTTTGTTTCTTTCTTGGGGATAACGTTTCCAATTTTACCCATGTAGTAAATGTTTTATATTACGATCTCATTATTTATAGGGATTGTTTATGATTATGCCTCCAATGGTGAACAATTATGATCTATCTCTAAATAAACTCATTAATTTTTAAATAATCTAGTTATTTATTTAAATTAAATGTTTCATTTCATTTTCTTTTATTTTTTTTCTGAAGATTCCAAAATAATATATTTAGGAAAAACAAAATTTATTTCTCTCTTCCATTGAAAATAATTTTTCTTCCATGTCCATGTTTTCTAAAAATGTTTTAAACAATGTTTTCACTCTTTTTTAATGATTTTTAAATAAAAATTTTCGCATGTTATACTTCTTAAAAAATGGTTCGAAAGGAATATTCTTGTAATTTTTGTAATAAGTCTGACTTTACATTTCATTGAAAATATGAAAGGAATATCTGTTTTAATGTTTATGGTATGAATGATATTATCTACCACAATGAACACTCAATGTTTTAAATATTCATTTAAAAATTTTAAGTTTATTTTAAAATAATTTTTTTCTTTAATATTAGATAAATTTATATATTTTAATGATTTTATTTCAAAATAGAATGTATATATTTCTCAAGAATATTTTATTGATCTTTTTATGGAATTTATATTCATAATTTATATCAACCACTATTGTTGAATAAATGTTTTTGGAGATATGCCCAATTTTACCATCCTTATTCTTTCTTTGGATGATTTAATATTATGATTAATATATGTTTATGAAATGCATTCCTTTACCACTATTTATGCTAAAATGAACTGATGAGAGGGATATTGATCCCATTTAATTTATATGGGTTTTTATATGATGAAATTCTTATGAAACCCATTTTCTTTCTATGGGTTATGCTATGATGAAATGTTTATGAAACCCATTTCCTTTTTATGGTTTATTGTATGATTAATATTTTATGATATTGTGGCATAAAAATGTATGGATTATGTTATGGGTCAGACCAATATCTCCAACCAATGAATATGGTAATGATCATTTTCCTAGGATCTCATAGGGTAAACATGATGTTATCCTAGGTCTAAAAATATAGTATATAGGAGGTTATCCCAAGCCTGAAAAATAAGGTACACGAGAATTTATCCCAATCCTGAAGCAGGTATATAGGAAATTAACCAAAGCCTAATATGTTATGAATGTCTCTGTGGGAATTATTTCCATAAGGTTTTCTATGATTCTATATATACCAAAAATCTGTATATTGTTATAGTGTTATGATCTCGTGGATCATTTTCTTCTATTTATTTATTATTATTTCTTTATGAACTTCCAGTATTTATTCCATAAAACAAGATTATGATATATGATTTTTAGGGTATGGTTTTCATATGGTATTCTCCTGTTCTCATACCATTATGCTCAAGTTATATTGATATATCACTTTTTACCCATTAATGAGCATCTAATACCACCCATTATTATGTTTCATTCCCCACAATATGACTGATGGTCTTAACTATGAAATTTCAATGAATTGTTCTACATGTGAACATATTTATGTGTGATGTTAAAGATATTTCTTGAGACAAGAATATTGTGTATCTTGTCTCCAAATACACTAAACATTTATGGTCATTTGGTGTGTGATTGTGAATTTTATTAAATAGTCATCTATTTAGATTTAATA
Source organism: Viscum album (assembly GCA_963277665.1). NCBI lineage: Eukaryota > Viridiplantae > Streptophyta > Magnoliopsida > Santalales > Viscaceae > Viscum > Viscum album. The sequence continues at coordinate 702,262,576 of OY728128.1, read as the reverse complement.
TATATTTATGAAAATCCGGGGTCATTATACGAGGAGAGGTACATTATACCTTAGAACCATTATTTTAATTTTTAAGGATTTATTTTATAAATATTTTAATTCCATGTTAATATTCTTAAAATTATTTCACGAATGTATTTATATAGACAAAAATAAAATATAAAGAAAATTTTATGTCACTTTTTTATTTATTTTAAATATTTTCAAAAGGAATATTTTTCATTATATTATAAAAAATGTTTTTTGAAAAAGAAAAGTATAATTGTTCTCTTTCAGTATATGTAGTGTCAATGATATTTTCCACCATTATAACCATTTCTTTTTTTGGATTTATTTAAAGGATCTCATGTTTTCTTCAAATAAAACCCCTCATTCCCTTTGTTTTGGGTATTTTCAAAAAGGTTTTTAAATAGAATTGATATATTCATATCCATGAATGCATTTTGTATGGGTGTAAGGAATATGTTTATAAGTATGATGATGTAAATTAAAGCATTCATGTGTTGTGATTGTGTTATAGGCCTTGAGAATTAATTATGATAATGGGTAATCCAGATATAACACATGATTAAGGGTGAGCTTGATATTTCTCATTATGATAGGTGACCCAAATATAGCTCCCCAATAAATTGGGTAATCAGTTGGTGTTAACTAGTAAGGTTTCTCCTAAGAGAATATTTGAATTTTCTAGGTAGGTTATTCCATTTGTAAGAGTGATCAAAAAATTATATCACAAGTTACATAGATTATTTATCTATTATTTCTAGGGTTATATATATATATATATATATATATATTATTATTTCAAAAGTTAAGATAATGTGCTTAAGTTTAGATGGAATTTTATGCTACTTTATATGGGTGAAATGTATAACTTTTGGAAAAAAAATTCATGTGTTTTTAATAATTATAAAGAAATGTTTTTGATTTTTATTTTACCTTAATGATTTATTATAAAATTATTTATGAAATTAATTATCTATAGAATTTTATGGCTTGGTTAAGAAAATTATTATTTTTAACATAATGATTATTTTGAAAAAGGAACATTTTTTTAGTATTCATGGACTAACAAGTTTCTTTTTTTTTCTTTTAATATGACCATATTTTTATTTTTGTGATCATCCTAAAATTTTAAATGTTTTACATAGGGTTTTTATATATGGTTCGGGACAATGATGAGGTCAAGATGAAAACTTTGAGGATATGTCAAGAAAAATAAAACATTGAATATCATAAAAGTTATTTGTTGTGGGGAAATGGATAATGGGTTGACGGGTCCACTTTATGATGTAATATTTAATATGAAAGTTTGATGATATAATTATATAAAAATATACACCTCAAATATCTATGGGAATTAAATAAAATTAATTCTTTTATAAAGAATCTTTTTTATAGATTTTTTATGGTCGGTTCCTTATAGGGTTGAAGTTTGTATTTCCCATTGTTTGTTGTTCTAGAAGCTAGGATTCTTGCTTGATAATGAATCTTCATTAACGGATGAACATATAGGTTTCTTGTTTCTAAATTCCTTTCCCCACTAGATAATAAAACTACTTTTTTCTTGGTTTATTCATATTTAGGGTAGCATAGGATGAGTCTAAGAGTACATGGAATTGTGGAGTGATAATGAATGTTGAATAATTTAACCTGTGGGTTTGGTGATTGAATGGAATTCTAATTAATGATAAATATTATCTAAATATGGGATAATTTAGACTATTACTAGAGGGAATATATTTTGGTTCATAATTATTCAAAATTTTAAATGTTAAATGAAAAAATTAAATGAAATACTAACTTAATTTTCTTGTGCCTATAGGATATCAATTACTTAGTGTTGGTAGCCAAGTGTTAGAGAGTGGATAACTATAGTTGAGCCTAATACAAGCTAGTTTCCCATAGTGTGATTGGTGTAAAATTTATAATCCTTGGTTATGTGAAATCACACACTACCCCACCCATGTTAGTAGGGAGATCAATACTAGTGGAATATAGAGGGTATTTTTCATAACATATAGGATAATGAGGAGCGGATGGTTGAATAACCACTATTTCCCTACTCTCTTATTTTGATAGTATTATGTGATGGTATAAATGATGTTTACATTTCCCGTATATATGCATATAGAGGGATGTAATTTATGGTGTTTATTTCAAATAAATGAATCTCTAAATATAGTATCCTAAGGATTATTATTGGTATTTTGTGTGTGGTATGTGATGTATTGAGGTATAATACATAATTTATGGGATGTGTTAGCTCCTATAAACTAATTAATTACTTTCAAGAGATGTGGGATATTGATGATGATATTATGTGATGTAATGGGTTCATGGTTTTTATAGTTTCATAGGTATTTTTGGGAAATATTATATATTTTTAGAGAGATGGATTATAATGTTTGAAGTTGGGGAAGAGAAGAAAACTAATGAGGAAGAGGTAGTTTGGTACCTTATTTTGATAATATGATGGTTATTATGTGATTAATTTTATTTTACACTTTGTTAGAGAGATATGGTGAGGCTGAGAACATAATATACATGATTAAGTGATGAGTTACATTTACATGTTTTTTCGCTATGAATTAGTATGATTCGTTTATTATTTTCATGATAATATTTAGGTAATATCTTACTGAGTATAAATGTTATGCTCACCCTATGTAAATATGAACTTTATTTGGGGTTCATATGAGGTGGTTGGTGATCAGGATAGACATTATAATCATTTGGATTTTTTTTTGAATCTTTTTGGGATTTGAGTTCACCGCCAAGACTTTATTTGTGGTACTTGTAGATTCTTTTGTAGTTGTTTAGCTTTATGACTTTAAAATCATGTATTAGGACCTTTAAAATGTTTTAAGAAGGAGTTTTTTAGTGGTTTTATCTTATCACTCATTCCGCTTATTCTCTAATATGGTAATTACATCCATTTGTGTATATGATATAACCTTGTTGATTTTCTCCAATACATGTCCTATTGGAGGTGGGACTCATGTGTAACTATCAAAATTACCTCTTTCCCACCCTATGATGGGTTAACTTTAAGGGGATGGGGTCATGGAAATATTGGTGACTCAAGAACACGTTTTATGATCTAAATTCAAGGTGACCAGGGATTTAAGATTATTTGTTTAGTTTCTAATTTTATAGTTCTATGGTTTTAAAATTGTGTGATTCACATGTGGTTTGGAATTTTATTTTTGTTCGTTATGGTGCTAAATATTCTCCCAATTGAAACAGGTTGATGTACATGAATTGTTATTTATCATGTAGTATTTACATGACATATGCCTGATCATGTGTGATTTGATATCAATGATGATGAGGTTTAAATTATTTTAAATTATAGTAACTAATTATATAGTTTTTTTGAGTAACATTGAATGAAATTATACTGAACTAGACCATGATATAGGTTCATATAATGAAAATTCATTTCCATCTATGAAAATATGCTCTATGATGACACCTATGAAGCCCCTCAGTGTAATGGATGAATAGTGACCCTAGTAGGTCATACATGTATTGTATGGCTTAGTGATGTAACCCTCATGGGTGATACGAGTGGTGGTTTTAAATAAATGGAATTAGTTGGGTTATTTAAAGAGTGGACAACAACTTATATGGTAATTTCCCATACAACATCTTGGTTACATTCTACTTAACCAAAAAACATGACTATGGTATTCTTGACATGGATCATTGTATGGACATTCCATTAGATATATATATATATAATGGATGAAAATGTGATCCTTTAGGGGGTGACTCCCTAGTATGGAGAACCAGTGAGGATAAACCTAATATTTTAGATTCGTGAGGGGACAGTTCTATAGGTAGATGTTTGGTGAGAATTAGTTCCATATTTGATGGATGAGTTTGCATGTGATGTCCGATATACATATGTGCAAATGGGACCATAGAGTGGGTATTTGGGTGTGGGTGGTGCCTTGAGTTTCTTGAGGTGAGAACATAGAGGTGTTTCTTGTGAGTTATAATTTTACTTAAGATATGTCCAGTGGGTTAGGTAGTAGAACATGGTGCTTTGATATAGGTCTTGAGATATTAGTGAGTGGGATATTATGTTTGAGCTGGCATATATGAGGGTAACCCTAGTGTGGGGTTGGCCTAGGATTGTGATTTCAATGGGATATTGGAGAGAGTTTGTAGTTTCCTTTCCTTGAGATTAGAGTACATGAGGTGCTACTATGGATATGTTTTAGGCATAGGGATACTTGATATTTTTTCAGATGATGAGCAACTCTAGTGTTGGTGCATTTGGTATCAAAGGTCATTTTTTACGGTATGTCCAAACTAATACCTAACCCTTTTTAATTTGGATATTATTTCAGTGGCATGATTTGAGAATTATAGGATTCTTTTTGTTTTTTAATGAACCAAGTAAGGTGGGTGATCATTTGGTAGACCATGGTATAATTGGCTTAAATTATTTTGAATAGGGGTCCCAATGGTGCTTCTGATTAAAATATATTGACCATTCATGATGTATGGATAGTTATTTAGGCTCATTATCCTTGTTATGAAGAGATTCAACTAATGGGATCATGATTTAGGCTATGTGATTGGCTTGTATGAGAGATTACACCTATTACGTTTGGATTAGATCAAGGTAGTGTATGCTGGATATGCGCAACACTATTGAATTATGAATCGATGAGATTTTGTGTGTGATTCAAGGTTCATTGAAATTAATAGATTTATTATGATCTAAGTTACCCAAGGGTTTGATTATAGTGTGAAATTTCCCTACATAGTATAAGAGATATGAGGAATGGATCAAGTGTGGTGGTTTGGTAGACTCAAAGGTTGATCATAAGAATGTATCTACTGGGATTGATGAGTTTGGCTCTAGAGGAGTGAAATTAATGTGAAAATTAAAATTTTTTAGGTTTTAATCAAGGAGTTGTATAATTAAATCTATATGTGGGTGCACTGGTTGTCAAAGGATGTGACCATCATTAAAAATGGAAATTTGGCAGTTTCCAAGGATGAAATTCATAGTGAGTCTATAATGGGTGATAATAATGGTTTTTTATTGGTTATTGTGTATGATAGGGATGAACATGTCTAATAATGATGCACTTTAATGGATATAACATGTGTCTTGGAGGCCAAAACCTATGTTGGTAGGGTTGTGGGTGTGTTAGGATCGATCATGGGATGATCGAGGAAGATTTTGGATTCCATTGAGAAGGTGAATGGGATTTTATAGAATACTATATTGACTCATATATTTGTGATTCATATGTGATCTTGATAGAATACATGTATTTTTATTAGGATTAGGTTGATATTGATGAGATTCAAGTATGAGTCTGATTGATGGTGTGTTTGTTCTAGGGAAGGATCATAGGGACAATTTCTGTTGTTTTAGGAACAAAACATTGAATTACATCGAAATTTATCATCAATAATTGGTGAGGGTATTAAATGGTCATGTGATGCCTTTAGGTTTTAGGTATCATGATGAGGTGATGATAGTGTGTTATTAGGTGAAACCAATCAATTTCAATAATGGTCAGCCATAAGAGTATTTACTAGTGTTTTCATGTGATATTGGATGTGGTGTGATGTAAGAAAAACCAAACTCATCATTATAATTTTGGAATTATGTTTCGATAGGTGATTCCAATGGTAGGGAGCACCGAGGATCAAAATATTCCATGGGATGTAGAGGCTTATGGTTGGGAGCACCATTATCTAGATGATACATTGGATGAATACACAATGGTGTCTTGGGTTATATGGATGTGGATGAGATATATCTAGATGATCAAGGTACTTTTGTGATCAATGACTCGATTTTCATTGAATAGTCAACCATATATTTGGAGTTGTGTAGTAGAAGATAGGTTGATATTATGAACTAGAATGCAATGAGTTGGTTTCAAAATAATGAAAAAGAGAGGTTATTTTATTTGGCAAGATGAAATCGAGGACTTTTATGGGATGATAATTTATATGGAGGGAGGGGGTTTTAAAGATCCAAACTTTCAATGGTGTAAAATTCAGTGGGGATTTTAATTCTTGATTCCTCAAGCCTATGAGGGGTAAAATGGACATTTTCTCCAATAATAGGATCCCAACAATATTTTATGATCGTTCTATTGGTTTCATAATGGCGTTTTACCATAGGAATATAATTTTATGAGATTCTGAGATGGTTTAATTTTTCATAATTTATTAATATATATTAAATGAATATTAATTATTCTGTAAGAGAAAATGGTGATATTTTTTTAACAGAGTCACAGATTTAGATTCCAACTTCACGGTTGGCTCTAGAATAAAGGGGTTTTCCTAGGAAAGGTGTAAATTTTATCTATGTTTTTGGACATCGAATGAGCATTTCAGTGGGTATTTTAATTAAATTTAATTAATTTAAAATTAATACAATTTAATTACATCCCTATGGATTCCTATGTATGATATAAGAAGGATGGAATTTCCCACACTCGTCTCGGCCAAACCGATAGTATAAGGGGGAGAGGTTCCACTAGACATCATCTATGGAGTTGATCAACCCCAAATTAATATGAAATGCCTATGAGGCATAGATTTGGACCTAAAGAATTGTCGTTTACGTTGTCAGGTAGTCCATTTATTTATTTTTCTCTGTTCTATATTTATTTTATGGTTATTTAAAAAAATTAATGACTTATAAGGGTTTCTTGGGATCCATTGAGGGTTGTTGTGAGATGATTCAAGGAGAAATAGTGGTTTATGGATTTTATAAGGGTTTCTGTTTGGGAAACCCAACTACATAAAATGTGTTTTTCACGAATACATGTTGTGCATTCTTGATTTTTTGAGAAGGTGAAATATGATGACTACATGATGTTTATTTCTTTTGGACACATAGCGTAGGTTTAAACAAAGAGAGGGAAAATTCCCATCCAAACACCCTGTGTGGGGGCACATGGCCATGTAGCATACACGACCAGACCCCATGTATAGTATACAGCTAGAGGCCATGAGTTGAATTTTTCTAGATTCCATCTGAAGTACATGGCTAGGTACCACATTTGGGTTACACACTATATACCACTAAGGCACACAATGTACTTGGGTCTTACACTCCATTCCTTGCAGAGATATAGGCCCATGGGGGGTGATAAGGGTACACGTGTATGTACATAGAGGTACCTTCCATGTACTATTCTACTAAAGGTGGATTTAATTTTTTTTCAAGAGCTATAAATTAACTCATGAGGGGTATATTCATAATAATTTTCTATGTATAACATGATAGTGGAAACTATTTGTAATTTTAAGGTATTTCAAGAGTGGATTTAGGGTGAGAGAGATATAATGATGAGGTTCTTCCTCTGATGATATATTTTGAGATTTCCTAAAGTATTTTGTGATATGTGACCAAGATGATGGTCGATGGGATAGTGTAATGAGTTTGAATAGGATCACCAAGGTCCTTATTTTGGTGATTTTATGGGAAGTTCCCTGGTTATCATGAACAGGTTTTGAACTAATGATATAGATTGGTGTACTACATGAAGGATGAATTAGGATGATTATAGAAATGATATTGGAATTGTTCAATCTCTTAATATTGACTTCTATGAGTATTACCTTGTGAAGATAGTGTTTCTATGATGAAATGATTTTGATGGTGATGAATGTTTTTCCATTCGAGTAATGGGTGTCCTCCTATGGGATGTGTTGGTGGTTAAGGAGCCCAGATTGGGTGTTTGTTCTTGATGAGACCAAGGGAACCTTGGGGGGTTCTCCAGTGACTTCATTACCCTAATGGGATGGTGTGCATGAGAATTGGGTATATATTGTTATATGTGTGACCTTAGAATCTTAATAAATGTTGATTATTCCTCTAATATTACCTAGGGATTCCTCCTACAAATTTTTCTAGTGCATGATGTTATGGATTTACTTGGTTGATTTCATAGGAATAAGACTTTAGGGATGAAATAATATTAATGTCCAGTCACACATGGTATTTGGCTGTAGAGCCTTACATGCACACAAAAATGATTTCCATTGATGCTAGGGAATAAAATTTTGATCATTATTCTAATACAATTTATTTCCAAGTATGCCTAGGATTTATCCATTAGGCATAAGATAAAGGATTTCCATTGACACCAAGGAATCATATTTTGATATTGATACTCATAAACTTTATTTCCCAAGATTCCTAGGAATCATAAAAGAGGATTTAGATATAGGATTTTCATGGATGATAGGGAATCAATCATTGATTATGATTCTCACATAACCATGATTTCTTAGTATTCTTATGAATCATTAGGATTCCTAATACTTTGTTTCTATTGATTCCCAAGAATTAACTATATTTTCTAGTTCACGCTCTATTTTAATTCATAGTAAAATTGGGAATCTTATTATAACACTACAATAAATTTTTTATTTAGTAGACCATTACTAAAGAAATAATCTATTTTTCATAATTTCCTTAAAAACTACTACTAAATATTAAATTTTTATTAAAAAAAGATACTTCTCATATGCACTCCATCCTTCTCCCCCAAGATCCCCTACGCCCCAACCCCAAGCCTTAGCACCACTGTGGTTACCCCTCATCAGTGCAAGGGTATCTTTTGATCACATCCATCCCAATCCCCACAATCCCTCTCCCACGATGTGGTCATAGCCCCATAACCTATTTCCCCCTCCCTTACCCTCCCCTCGCGCCGTCTCCTAAGCCCGATCCATCTCCCTACCTCAATCCATCACATTCTCTCGATCCCATACTGGTGCAGGGTCACCCTAAGCCCCCTGATCCATCGCACTAGACTTCTCTTATAGCGACCCAGTCATAAAATACATTAACATTAAATCAATTTTGTGGAATACATAATACATTATACAAAAAAACTCCATAAGACCGTATTATATTAGTTCCTATGGAAGCATGGAAACATAAACACCGGTATATGAGTGAGCTACATTTTCTCCCAAAAGGTTTTCTATGACAAGAACCCCTCTTATACATATCATAAAAGAAATATATCTTCATTGATTGGGGAAGAAAACAAAAAAATCGGTGATCACATTTTCTTAGTAAGGGAAAACAAGGGAGACATGTAAGAATAATAATAAAAATAAGGGTATGATAACACAATCATGAAAATTAAAGATCATACCCTACATATAAAAGATCACAAATATGAATCATTGAATAAATCTTGGTAGTTCATAAGAAATGAATCATATGGTAATAATGAAAATAGACCATAAAGAAAATAACATACGAATAAAACATGGAATTGTGGAAGACACATAAGCATATATGTAGTTGTTTTCATAATAGCAAAGGTGTCAGAGCCAAGGCCATCTTAGTGGAAAAAGTATTTCAATGAATTGGGTTCACACCCTATTCTAGCATTGTATTATTAATCTGAGTTCACTCCTCATTCCAGCCTTCTTGTAATGAACTGATTTCATTTCTAATTCCAACCATATAATATTGAATCGAGTTTATTTCTCATTCCATACATATCTATATCATGAGATAAAAATCATTACATAATATATTAGAAGGATATATAGGTTCCACCCATATCATAATGAAATCATATATACATCTTCCAAAAATTCATAAACAATAAAATCATAACCCAAGTGATGAATTGGGTTTCATAAACATGTAATCATATCTTAACCCACAGAAAAAGAAAAGTTTCATAATAATTTCATCTAAGAATATCCCGTGAAAGGAAGTGGGTTTCAAAATCATATAACTTGTGGATGAGAAATGAGTTTTATAAGAATCATTCCATAAAAACATAAACCATTAAATTAATAATATTAATGAAAACATTGGATCATATCATATAAATGCATGAGTAACATAAAAAGATGTCATCTTAGATAGAAAGTAACTTGGAAATATATTTTGAAAACATTTCTTGTGGAAAATATCCTTTCTTCTTTGTAAAAGGATATTTAAAATGTAAAAACCTTTTGAAAACCATTTTATTGAAAATAAACTTTAAATTTTATAAATATATCTTTGAAAACATTTTGGAAAACTTTTACTTTGAAAAAATATAAATAGATCATGAAAACGTTTTGAAAACCATTTTCCTTTTAAACTTATAAAAGAAAGTTGAAAATGTTCTGAAAACTATTTCATTGAAAATATTTTTTAAATATATAAATAAGGATTGAAATCATTTTGAAAACAATTTTTGTTGAAAAGATATAAAGTAATATTAGATTAACTTGAAATCAATATTCCCTGAAAACATATAAAAGAAGCATCGAAAACATTTTGAAAACAATTTTCCTTATAGACATATAAAATAATATTAAAAAACTTTTTAAAAACACTTTCCTTGAAAAATAATTTGAAAATTTATAAATAAATCATGAAAAAATTTTGAAAAGCATTTCTGTGAAAATTATTTTTAAAAAACCATAAAATTTAACATTTTAAACATTCAAAGGAAGCTTTAAAAAAATGATAGTGAGAAAATTCGTACATATTGTATGAGGTAAAAAGAACATTCCTTTTACATGGTCAAAGTTTATAAAAATTACTTGATCAGAATTAGAGAAGAAAATTAATTTGAAAAAATTTGATAAAATAAAAAAAGGAAAAAATTTCTTTTAAAAATTATAGGATAATAGTAGAATATTCTTCGAAACCCTTTTAAGAAAACCTTATTTTGAAGGAACACAAATTTCTGACCGAATAGAGCGTAAAATTATAATTTCTTAAAAAACACATTCTTATCTATCTTATGTGCCAAAAAATATAAAAAAGGTACCAATAGATTAATTTATCATGAATAACTAGGGGAGTTAAAAATTCATGAGTTATTTTGAGGGACGGATCATAAGATTTTAACAAAGGAAGCATAATAATAAACAATCCTGAAAAGCAATGAGATTGATTTGATAAACTCTTATCACTTAGTTTCATTAAACCATACTCACCATGTAAAAATATGAAATTAAATGAATATTAAAATATCATTAATGGAATGAGATTCAAGATATTACATGTCAAATGTAGTATTTACACCTCATATAAAAATTTAGGTGCATAACATGACATATGTCTCAAGGAAGTTAAATTGAGACAAAACTATCTTAATGATTTGGTAATTTTTGAAAAATAAACCCAATGAAAGTAATATCAAATAATGGATATGCAATTAACCATAAATTGAAGAATAATAATCATACAATACATTCATGGGAAGTATATACACAAAGAAAAAGGTAACCGTTGTGAACATGGAATGTATCTCATGAAAATTAAAAGTGACATGAAATCCTTTTACCTTATGTCTTTAAATTCATTGTATTCAAAAAATATTCATGTATAATAACTATAATTTTATTATAAATATTTTATAGAATAATATTCTTATATCTAATACCACAAATGGTTTTATATTACCCATTGTTGACAATTTTATATTAAGGTTCCACTTTGAGTAATTTCACATTATTTTCCTATTGTGTCATAATTTGTTATATCTTTAGTCCTTATACATATATCAATATTTATAGAATGTAAAATATGATATAAATATCATTTATATTTATTATATTTGTATTATAATAATCTATATATTTTATAATTATGAAATGGATTACATTGTTCATGTATATGGTAGGTCATACATATGCATAAACATTGTTTCTACTTTATTATTGTATTGAAAGAGAGTAAATAAAATATATGTATATATATGTATATATATCATTATTATAGTATTATTATTATATAATATAGATAATATAATTTCACTAAACTCGTCATTAATACTTCTCTTGTAGTGTGTGAAGGAATATTCAGCACCTGTGGTTCCTCTGATGGAGGGGGGACCTCCACTGTCATCTGAGGGGGTGGCATCCATGACCTTCTCCCCCTTCTCCAATCCTGACCTCCTCCCATCTTTCCCTTCAATCCCTCTTTCCCTTAAGGTTCCAAATCTATTTGATGGAAACCCTAACCTCCCAATTTCTCTCTCAGAATTCAACGCAGCGTCGGATCTCCTGAAATGTATGATGGTTGCTCGCTTCAAGTAGAGGAGTCCTTCAGTGGACTCATTTGATCGTCTTATTTTCGGGAACTGGGGTCTACAAGTGATAGTGACTGTAGGCTTGCTCGATAGTAAGCATTTGATGATTCGATTCGAATCAGAGGTGGGCTTGATCAAGGCCTGTTCCAGTGCACCCCGTAGCTGCAATGGATCTTAGTTATTCCTTCTCGGTGGTCTTACGACTTCCACATGAAGCAAGACTCCTCTTCGGTTGTGATTTGGGTTAGTTTCCCTCATCTCCCGATTCCATTTCAAAACCCTTCTATTTTGAGCTTTCTTGGGATTCTCATGGGTAGATTTATTTTCTTTGATAGTACAACCCATGCCCTCTATCACTTGGTTTATCTAAGGGTCTGTGTAGAAGTGGATGTATCGATTTTGCCTTCCGAGTTTGTCTGGATCACAGTGGGTGAGGAATTCTGTTGCAAACTGCTCGTGGTCTATGAATCGTGGGACGATTTTTGTCCCACCTGTAAGAAACTAGGTCACCTGAAGGCTTCCTATAGGCGTGGTCCAAGGAGACTCACTGCACCTAAGGGTGTGGGCTTAGACATCAATGGTCTGGAGCCAAGTGCGGAGGTCCCTCCTTCCCTATATAAGCCGGTTAAGCTGAGTCCTCAAGACCTGAGAGTGGATGTCATTTTTCTATATTGTTTCATGATCTAGGTGTGAAAAAGGCGACAGAACGGACCTCAGGAGGTCCCTGATCTAGGTCTACTCCTTTTTTTGAGACTATTCAGGAATGAAGGGGGTTTCCACCTCATGAGTCTGATCATCCATCTATTCATGGTGGTGTTGACCCTCATGATGATGCTGGGGTGCTTAAGGATTATCAAGTTTCTAACATGTATGAGGAAATGTCCCGGAGTCAACAGGTGCCCGGTTTATGCAAGGCTTTAAATCAAACCCTGTTGCACAATCTCTTCTCACCCTTGAATTTGGTAGGGAAAGAAAATGAGGACCCTGAAGGATGGAAAACTATCATCCCAAGATGGAAACGAAAGCAGGCTGGATGTCGACAGCCAGATGATGAGGAGGCTGGTGTTCATAACGAGGTCTCCCAGACAAGTTAGGACTATGAGCAGGAGGCTCTAGTTCCACCTAGATCAAGGAAAGGGAAACAAGGGAACCTCTTGACTGGAAATCTCCTGGTTCACAAGGGGAGAAACAACCAGGACCCCGTAAATACTACTCGAATACTCTAAAGACTATAGTAACTAGATCGACAAGCAAGGTAAGGTGTAATGGATCAGAGGTCAACTCGTTGGCCCCCTCTTTGAACATGAATATGGATTTGGTTTCTGGTATATTAGAGCAGATCCCTTCTGAGTTCCATAAGTCTCCTGTGGGTGAAGTATAGGTGCTAGAGAGTACGGTCTCGGCTGCTGACAGGGAGGAAGGGAAACAGGTGTTGTCTGGACCGGAGGTTGCATTCGCCGAATATCCGCTATTGAGCTTGGAAGATCCACAACCGTGTGTGGATGATGTGTCCAAGGAAGATTCATGGGACCTCCTTATTCATTGTGAGGAAGAAATGCAGGATATAGTTTTGAATATTCATGCTTACAAGGGGGATGCAGAGAGGATGAACGGGAGACCAATGCAGGTGGATACCAACATCGAACCTAGTGATTGGATTAACTCTCAACATTTAATTTTGACCAGAGGCTACAATGAGAAGAATATAACAGTGGTGGACTTCTTTCAAGCATGGGAAAAATTGGCTTCTCAATTTGATGTGAGTATCACAGTAGAACCGGATACAGAAGTAACAGATTTGACTTGGAAATTGTTTAGGGATGTTGCGTCTAACTACCTTAAGTTATTCTTTAAGAATTCTGTTATATTCTTTAATGTCTGATGTATGTTTGAGATTTTTGGTTTCTCCCTTTATTTCCACAAAAGTGTTTTTTAATAAAAGTTTAACTTTATTAGTAGTGTGTGAATGAATCACATCACTTTGAGGCTGTAGTATTCCACACTGTCAAACTAAATTATAGTATTTACACTTGATGGAATGTACAAATATATGCAATGTAAAAGTATTAAATTGGATTAAGTACATAATAAATATAATATATCACATATATAAACATATTATACATCATAATGTTCACCATGAGAGGCAGTAAATGAAAAATGAACAATCATCATTTAGTGGGGTGGTAGTTCACCATACACGTAAACTATATGTTCGTTACCAATTAGATGGAAGGGTGTATAAGTGTATGTAAAAACCTTATAATAACATAATAATAGTATATTTAGGTACAAATGTTGTTATAAAATAATTTAATAAGAATATTTGAGGGTTTTTTAGAAACAAATAAAAGAATGGAGTTTGAGGGAGGGTGTTACCTCTTACTCAGGTAAATATTTTTGGTTTTCACCAAAGGGCTTCCACGAAAGGATTTTATACAAAAGGGGTGATTCTAATAGTAAGGGTGTGACGTTTTTAGACTATTTTTTCAGATATTTTATGATTAAAAGTGTCTTGATAGGTGTGTGAAAGGGGTAGAGTTATTTCATTTTTACAGTGGAGGGGGAGTTATTTCATTTTTATAGTGGAGGGGGAGTGACACTCTTGTAAATACCAAAAGGTATTCAATAATTGGAGGTATCCTTTACCTAATGTACCTAAAAAATAGAAAAATAATGGATTAATGTTAAATTATAGTCTAAAAAATTTACACCACACACAAATATGATCATTTTAATAATTTGGTTCCTTAAATTATAAGATTCCCCAATTTTATTATTTCAGTTTTTAATAAAGCATCTAGTTTTCTAACCTATGTAATTTGACTATTAATACTAAAATAAAATGATATTTGTTATATAATATATATATATATATATAATGATTTATAAATAGTATATCGAATTTAAAAGATAAAAATCTCAGGTTTTTTGGAAATTAAATTTTAAAACTAGCGCATGTGACCTGCAAAACACTACTTAAACATGGATCATGATAACAATGTTTTTATAATATATGGGTCAATATATTAATTATAAAATAACAATTTTTCATTAATATACCATATTTAATATATTTTTACCCTTAAAAATCACTTGTAAGAATACAATATTTTTATTAATTTTAAATCACTTAACGAAATATCATTTATTGTAAAATCATAATATCAATTTTGACATTATATATTTAATTTTAATTTTAAAATATCAAACTAATATTTTAATTCAAATAAATTTAGTTTTAAGTTGTGAAAACTGATTTATTAATCTTCATAAATAAATAAATACAATAATTCAATGAATTTACTTCAATTTTAACATTTATAGTTTCCTTTTTTAGTTAATTATTAACCTAATAATCGCTACGTTGGAGTTTCAAAAGAATTTTATATAAATAAATCATATATATAAATTATTGATAATTTTTTACAATAAAAATAACCCATTTATCTTTCAAAATGATATCTATAACCTAATATATGTTTTTTAGAAATCTCAATGTTTTATAAATATTAATGGCAAGGAAAGTTAATTTTTTTTCCTTTTCCATACTTAACCTTTTAAATAGGGCCCTTCAATTTAATAATTTCCCAATAACCCATAAAATTAGAACCAAGAGTGGATATGGTATAATTATTAGAATAAAATTTCTTTTGTACAAGTGTCCGGGTCATTTTGGTATTTAAGATCAAGGTTTAGCCCTTAATTAAACTTAATGAAACCTTAATTGTTGTGATTAATTTTAGTCACTTTCGCAAATTTTTTAGGTCAAAATTTATATAGATATTATTTGACTAAAAATTTATTACTTATTAAAAATGTGTAATAATTTTTTTTTAAATTTAAATCATATAAGTGGAAAATTATGTATAACACTAATCCCATACACGTGGTGAGAAAGTCACTTTTTAAAGTAAAATATATTCCAATGTTCAGTAAATTTTTATATCTAATTTTAATATAAAAAAGGAACCCAATGACCTAAATTGGATTCATATGTTAATAATTTATCTATTTTATTTGTAAAACTAAATTTAAAATATAATTTATCACTAATAATTATTTAATTAAAAAGGTTGTTTTTAACTAAATTGTAGTAATTTTTACTATTGACATAAAAAATGAAGTTTCTAGGAAAAATCCAAAAAAGTAACCCTAAGATAATATAAAAATTATTAATTCAAAATGATGTTTATTATATGAAATTAAATTTATATTAGTTTATAATTTAAATTTAATATTGTTCGTAGAAGGATATAAAAAGCAGTTTCTGTGAGAAAATATTATTTCAAAACATATAACTTTACCAAAAAATATATATTTCATTACCAATATGTTTTATTTATGTGAAACCATTATAAATAATATATGAAAATCATTTATTACTATTAATATTACTATTTTTAACATCTATATTATAATTATCTCATTTAAATATTTATAATAATAAAATCATGTTACGTAGACACTCAGTGTTACATATAATGCATGAAAAGTTAGTGTTGTGTTTAGTTCTAGCCAAGTCGGTTCTATATAGAAGGAATATTTAACATAGTGATATGAGATAAATCAATTAAAATTAATTCACTCAAAGAAGAAAAAAAATATTTTACAAAATCTACAGTTTTTACATCTCCCATGAACCTTCTCGACCAACCCCCCTTCTCCCCCCTCTCCCTCAACTCCCCAAATAGTAATCACTGCATTATTGGTATTTTTTCTACTCAATTTTCCCATTCAACATATGTAATTTTTTTACTCCAACTAACTCCTAGGAAGCTTTAATGATGTGGATTTGGTATTCTATGTATAATATGTTGATTATTGGCTCGATTGTGCAGTCGCCTATGTGTATACATCACCTAGGTCTCGAAGTATAAGGGAAATCTTCATGTTTTAGTTTTTTATAATTTTTGATGGGTATTAATTGTATGAAAACTATGATATAAGGTGTTTCCTAGAATGAATTCATCATAATTGGATCCTTATAGATTTTATGGGCTGTAAATTTTGTTTTGAGTTGTAGATATTTCATTTATTCCATTTTCAAACTGATTGTGGGCTTTAAATATTATATGTTTTAGAAATTTCTAATATAGAGTGGTTTTCTAAAACTAATGAGGTTATTTTGAAATGATTATAGGCTTTTATTTGGGTGATATTTATAACTAGTTGGAAAATAAATATGTTTTTTGGGTTCTTTTATACGTGGTAATTCTATTTGTTTTATTATAGTACTTCATATTATAACTTTGTTTAGATATTTTTTAAAATAATTATTACAATGGTGATGTTTTAAATAGAATAAAAAATGATTTATTTATTCATTTCTAACTTTCTTATTTACACTTAATTATTATAAGGTATTTAATGGGTGTCTATATTTATATTATATTAAGTTGAAATTATATTTATGTTTTTAATATAATTTTTTCCATGAATTTTGTTTTGGGAAACTACTAATTTGATCCTTAAATTATTTATTTAAATATTTTAAAGAAAATAAACTAATGTTATGAATTTTTTTGAGTTGTTTTAACTATATATGTTTTTGTTTAAATCATGTAGTTAATCCAATTTATATTCTCCATATAAAATAATAATTTATATTAACCATATTTCAATGTAAATAGTTGATTTATACATCATGTAATGGAGAATGAAATATATGGATAGGCATTGGAAATTTGAAATCATTAATATTTTTATTTTATTAATATTATTTGGGAATGAAATTTTTATAAAAAGTGTTTTTACCAAACTAATTTTTTTAGTTTCCTATGAATTCTGTAGAAATATATATTGTTCTAAAATGGTCATGTCAAAATTGTTTTAGAGGGGATTGGGATAATGGTATGCATACTTATTTTGGTATATTAGAATATTTTTTTTATCCTATGTTGGTCTGACTCTAGATTATTTGGTTAGGGGTTATTTTCATATCTAATGTAGAAACTCTAAGGTTTCTCTTTAATTATTAATTCACTTTATATTCTACATAATTAGCAGTAATATTTAGAATTATATAAAAATAATATAAATGTAAAATATCTTTAGAAAATTAATATAAAAATAATTAGTATATATATCTTATATATCTCATAGTTCAAAATTTCCATTCATGTAATTGCTTACCACCTAAATCAAAGATCATTATTATTTAATTATCACATTACAAGTGGTTCGTAGAATTCCTGGTGGATTTTATAATGGTAATTAACTATTTAAATGGGTGTTCAAAACCAATTCTATCTTTAAAATGTGTTTCTATTATTTTATAATCATGTTTAAGTAATTGATTCTAGTTTTACTTTAATCTTTTTTTAAATGGCTTTGAGATCATAATTCTCAATGTGGCGTGAAATATTTTAAAAATGTGAATGATTAGTAATGAAAAATGGGTGATTAACAGTAGTTAACTTATGATTTTTAATATATTTTTTTAAATAATGTGTAGACACATTGTGATATATATAGATAAAATTAGTATCACATTACCGAGTAACACACCTCATTATACTAAGGGTTTGTAGATGTTTTTAGATAATGAAATTTACAATCGTCCTGTTGATGGGAGAATAATATTTTCATGTACTAAATAGAAATTTAGAAGATGGTCGAATAGATATGAAGTTTAGGAACAATTTATATTGAAGAAATTTCCTGTTAAATATTTTCTTTGGATTTGGAATGGAGAATCGAACATTATAGAAAGATTGAGAACGAATTTCTATTGACAAAATGGGCTCCTAACTTTGTAAACAATGGACAGTGAAATGAGAAACCTTATCAAAATGAATTCATCATTTCAAGAAAACAACATCAACATTAAAACATATCAGAACTACCAGTTTAAGGATCTAAAAATAGAAACTTGAAAAGTGATTTATTTAGGACTATAGGACAACCAATCCAGATTGTAACATATCATTGGATCATCCACATAATTTTCTTGAGTCTAATGTAAGAGGGTAATTCATTGAGTAGAAAAATGTGTTTCATGGTTTAGATTATGATGGAAATCAAGAGCAGTATGCGGGATGTTTGAAATATTAAAAACATTCTTTTCTACTGAAGTTTTACCATATCAAATGCATGTGTGTAATTACAAATAAGTAGGTTTCCATGCTATTGAAATTATTCTTGGATGTATTTCCTGAAGCTATGAACCCTGATCCAGTTTACGATATGAAAAAATTTGTTAACATGCTGGGTATAAATTATAAAAAACTACATGCTTGTTCCAATGATTTTATACTTTATTAAGGAGATGATTCAAGAATACATGATTAAAAAAATACTTCTTCTAAATGGAAGATAATGGGAAATGATATAAGTCTGACTCAACATAATACTATGAATAAAAAGAATAAAATGAACATACCTAAAACAGTTTTTCATTACATTCTTTTAAATCCTTGATTGTGATGATTATTCATGCCATCAAAACCCATTGAGAACTTGATGGGGAATTATATAGACGATAATAATGATGAGTTACTGTGACATCCAAGACATTCAAAATCATGGAAGAAATTTTATTCATTATATCTAGATTTATCATTTGATCCTAGTAATGTGTGATTGATATTGGCTACTTATAGAATTAACACATTTGGGACATTGAGTGTGAGTTATAGCATTTGGTCGGTTGTTTTGATCCCCTACAACCTACCTCCATGGATGTGTATGCGAAAATTGTTTTTTTTCATTTCAATGTTTATTCCTAGAAAAACAAATTTCTAGAAATGATATTGATGTACAATTACAGCCTATAATTTAATAATTATAGGAGTTATGGGGAAACTATGTTGAGACTTATTATGCATCTTCTAGAAACATTTTCAAAATGAAATATATCTAATGTGAACTATTAGTGACTTCCCTGGACATGGGAATTTATATTTTTAGAACAATTACATGGGTTTGGCTTGTATTATTTGTAATGATTATTTGGAGACCGAATGACTACCTTATAGTAAAATATGGTTCTTCTGGTTTAATTGAATCGTTATGAATTTATCTCAGAGATTTTTGGTTTAACATGTCATAATTCAACAGTTCTATTGATTTTAGGCCACCTCCAAAGTTGTGTAATGGTTTTGAAATATTGGCACAACTTGGAAAATGTTGAAACATAATTTGGGAAGGTCCATTATTCGAATGTTAGTGGGAAAAAATTTAATGTGCATCATCAAGTGAAATAGGAACACAACAATGGAAGAAAAAAAGTATATTATTTAAACTTCTGTTTTGGTAATGTAATTTTTTTAGCATAATATTGATGTTATTAATATTGAGAAGAAATTTTGTGACAATTTGGTCATCAAATTTCTTAAGGAGCATGAAAAAATGAAGGATCATCTCAAAGATTAGAAGGACTTACAAAAAATGAAAATAAAGCATGATCATTGGTCATATAATAATGGAAAGTATACCCCAACAATTATTTCAATGAAAAATATGGATAGATATATATTCCATTAAATTTTAAAACATGTGAAGGTATCTAATGTTTATTCTGGTAACATATCAGGATATGTTGACATGAATTAGTATAGGTTTCATGGATTGAAAAGTGATTATTCACATATTTTGTTACAGTACTTACCACCATTGAAATTTTATATATTATTAACTGAAAAGGTTACTGATGTCATACTATAAATATTCACATTATTTAGAAATTTATGTGAGAAAACTCTACAACCATTTGATCTTGACAGCCCCTGGGAGAGATTTGTATTGACACTTTGTGTAATAGAGATGATATTTCCTTCGTTTTTTTACTATCATGATGCATTTAATTATTCATTTGGTTGAGGAAGCTAAATTAGTAGTCCCCATACATTATCCATGGATATATCTAATTGATAGGTACATTATTAATATGTTTTTCATCTTAATTAATAAATTCTATGAACTACATTGAATAAAAAATTAATATTTATTTATTTTATTTCATAGTTATCTTACGAATTTGAAATCATACTTGAAAAATAAATATTAACATGAAGGCCCTATTTCTAAAGACTATTTGGTATGGTAGTGTCTTAAATTTTGTTCTTAATACATGGATGATATTGAGACACGATTCAATCGAGTTGGATGTGTTGATAGTACATAAACTCAATATCAACTACCAGGGAAATCAAAAATCATTCCTGATATTGGCCGATCAGTTGGAAGGAGCTCAAATGATACACTGATAGAAACATAATTATTACAAGAACATACATATGTGATACTGAATAGGGAAATTATATATCCATTTATTTAAGAGATCATGATACAAACAAGGAGATGAATGAGAAACTGGACACAAAATGAGAAAGATATAACCAAAGATATTAATAAAGAACTTATAGAATGTTTTTCATGACATGTATGTTCATAAATATTGAAATCAATATTGATATTAGGTTTACACATATATTTTTTTAATATAATAATGTTTATTGCTTTTTTATATCATGAATACTAATACTCGATATGGGTTTTCAGAATATTTGACGTTTCTAGATCAAGGCCCTCTAGAACAGTATTGAAATATCAATGCTTACAATATGAATGGATTCAAATTTCATAAATTCAATTAGGAAGAAGGTCTAAAAACATAGAATAATGGTATATTTATGGTTTCTAAATTGGGGTACTATAAAAATTTTACTGATATTATTGAATTAAAATACCCCAAAAAAATTTAGTTGTTTTATTCAAATGAATGTTGTTCGATATTATCAATGGTGTTGAATGATATTTCTTACAATTTACTTCTATGAAATTATCTTTCTTGATTGGTGTCGGTGACCATGAATTACATGATCTATATATCATATCATCACAATAAATATTGTATATTATGTGGTAGTTTACATTGATGAAGGGTGAACTATAGTTTTTCACATAAAATAAAGAGACGTCTATGATATGGGTGATGAAGAGGATGATTTGACCTCTGACATTGAATACCATAAAGAACAAGAAGAGAACATATTTTTTATAATGATATTGAAAATATTAGTCATGAAAGGGTGGATTAAGTAGATGAAGTAATGATGGAGTAGGAAAATGACATAATTAAAGAGAAAATAGTTTTATGTGTATTTATCCATTTATCAGTCAACCATTCATGTTATATGGGCAGTCATTCCTTATCATACCTATGAATATTTTGTTTTTTAGTACTATGAATCGGTTATCATTTCTATTTTTTATGCATGAATATTTTTAATTATAGGTTTTAAAGTAATTTTATTTGATTAAAAGACATGAATTCCAATGAGGAATCATTTTACTGATACCATTTGACATTCCCTTAACCGCAAAAAAAGATGACGACCCATCAGTCTCCATCCCTATAGCATCAGAGACACCATTTTCCTGACCCTCTACACCATCTATTACATCCCCCATTCCTTGATCTTCTAGAACACCCTTTGTTAACATCCCATCAATGGCTGAGATAGTGCCTCCAGATTTAGAAGGCTTAGTAGCGAGGGATAATTTCATCAATCTTGTTTCTTCATAGGGATATTAAAGGGTGATAGTTATAAGTACAAATTTTAATGTGAAAAAATTTATTACACTTTTTTATATTCACAAAAAAAATTTCATAAAATATGGAAATAATGATACTAAGAAGACATTTATGAATAGTTTAGATGTTTGAAATCTGAACGATCTGAATATAGTTGTCCTATTTGACTGATATGGGGTCTCAATGGGTGATTCTTTTGGATCATTTGCACAGATTCTAGGCCAAAAATATGAAAAGTTTCTTACCCTTTTGATTACCTATTCTGATTTGAGGTATATGCCTCAATAATGAAAAAATGGATTTTTTTTATTCATAGATAAAAGTAATTTTAATAAATTATGGTGTAATTGAATGTCATTATGTTATTAAATTACAATACATTAAAAATGAATCTCTATGTAAAGATTTTTTTCCTCTTTAGAACTGCTGATCTTATCACATGAAAGTGGACATCGAACAATTAGGGTATGAAATAGAAGGATTTTGAATGGATATTATGGAATGAATTCAATGATACTTCATTAAGAACAAAACAAATGTATGATAACGTACCTGAATGGGTAATTTGAGAGAAATGAAAGGTTTTTTTGATCAACATCATCATGAGAAGCATGTGGTATGTATATATATATGTAAATATTATATTAATCTCATTTTAAATATATATATTCATATATAAATGAGAATACATTTCATACATTAGTATTAAATTATGTGTTATTTATTTCAGGATGTTTCAAGGAGGAATGTATCGAGTTGAGCTTAGAAAATAATCTCTCATACTGCCTGGTCAAAGTGTTTTTTCAGAAACCAATTGAATCTTGGAAATATTTATTTTTTTTAAATATATATTATACAAAATTATTGGTTTCATATATTAAATTTTTTATTTGTGTTTATTTAATTCAGTTAAAGAATTTAGGTCACCATGTCTTACAAATAGAACCATGTTTGGATGTTCATACAATGTATAATGATAATTAGGTTAATGATCCTAGAAAATATCATAGGGTATGAATTAATTTTTCATTGTAATGAATTATTTTTACTTGTTATAATGTTAATATGTATTTCTTCAAATATGACTGATATTTGATTAATATGTAGAAATTAAAAAACTATGGGATACCAATCCTACACACTCCTTCTTAGTCTCCTAGTATGACCCTGTTGGTCATGTACTTATGAAGGATTATTCTGGTCAATTGCAAGAGATGGGTTTGGGACCAATACCATATGAGGTATTTGGTATGATAACATGATTTTTAGCTGCACCTACATTGGGTTGTAGTCACTCCCTTCCTCAGGATGCTCATATGGAGTTTGTTTCTATACAAATCACAATTTTGGGAATAAGGGGATCGTATAATGATGCAATATGAAAGGGTATTCACTCTATAGAATGTTTTGATTGAATTATACCAGAAGATGGTTGGATTTGTCCTTGTAGATATTTCATCAATGGCTTGTAGTGAGCAGGTAAATCACAAAACTTCAAAATAATTTTATAGCTAAAATTTTACTATTTTTAGGTTTAGATTTTAATATAAAACACTATATAATTTTAAATATATTTTTCATGCAGGTGACGGTAGCAGGATGTGGATACGGTGATATGGAGGGTTTCAATAAAATTTTATCGTGTAGTGATTAAGGTTCTCTTTGGATTCAGAGATGATATGAAACTAAACTTATGAAAAAATAACACTAATTTAGTAATTCATAAACCATGTTGTGGTTTTGGGTATGGATATCTATATTTCCCTAACATTTCATAAAAATATATATGCTTGGTTCTTTTGGAGTATTTTTTTGGATGGGTAACTTCAATTTTTTATGGTATGTTTGTGTACATTGTAATACCACATTATTTCAAAATGTGTAAATGGTTTCCTTATAATGTGTTAGTGGTATCTATTTTAGAAAAAAATAAATTAATCATAAGATCTATGTTTAGTGTGTTATTTCCATATCTATGTTTTTATCTTCTCTTGTCATATATCAGTAAAGAATTATATGACTATGAATGATGCTTCATGATTAATTTTATTTTGATGTATTAACTTAAATGTCTTTAGGTGGTAGTGTAGTGGAATGCATGAACATCGATGATTCATGGATTAAATCCCTTATATGAACTTGGTATATATAGGATATGATGATTCCATTGTTTTCTTTCATGTATCCATCATTCCTAAATTTTTTTTCTAGTGTAGTTTCACATGGTTAACACTAACTATGCAAGACTCTCAGGAAACCATGTTGAATCACCTGATGTTTTTAAAGGAGGTTTCATGGTTACTGCATTATTTTTCTAACTATATGGGTGAATATTGAAATCTACTTGAGGATGATACTTTTATTAATTTAGAGTTTTTATATTTTTGGGCTCCCTTCTATTTATCTGCCACTTCAAATTATATATCGTATGAGATCCTCCATGATAATTTCAACCATCTCCACTCTTCTATTGGTGGTTCTAAAGACATTTGTTAGGGATTTCAAACCCAGATCTTATGGTAATGGATTCCATATCTTTATCCCCCCTCTTTCTCTTGGTTTCTTCCATGTTATTCATTTCCTCTGTAACCATATAATCCATGGTGGTTGGGTATCATGTCTCAAGCTATCTTAAATTAGTGTAATTTGTTTCTAGAGATTTCAGAGTCCCTCTTCTAACTTTTTCATATGGTATTCATTAAAGATGAAATTATTCCATTGATTAAGATTGGTTCCTTTATTCCATTCCTTTTATTTGACAGTTTCATAGGTTTTTAGTACTTTGAAACTAGTTTTATTATCTATGAAAATATAATATAAGTTACTTATGATAGTTTTCTAAAGAATTATCATTATTTTCCATTAACTTAATTTCACATAATGTTGGAGTTTTCTAATTTTATAGTGTTTTTATTTTTTAATATCATGATATAAATTTATAAATTTTAAACATGATTCCATCTACACATATAATTAATTGGTTGGTGAATTAATGTTCTGGAGCCTAATATATTTTGTAGCATGCATGGTTATAACGTTCTACATTCTAATAACCAACGAAGTGATAGTCAGTTCAACACTTCTCAGAAGGTTATCAATATGAGTCCCCTTGGTAAACCTAGTTCATTTCCTTCATCCTGGATGCATTTTCATGATCATGACGATAGAGCATCAATAATGATTGTCATCATCCATGACACAAATAAAGAGTGTGGTTCCCATTTGTTGTTCTATGATAAATAGTACACCATCAAACCCCATGAAAATAAATATAGATGTTTCTTTATAAATTGATTCCTTTTAAGTGTTGACAGAATGTTAATGAGGGTTTTTCTCAAATAGAATGATTTATACATGGTGTTTTGAAAAAAAACATAATATATTGAGTTGGTCATTTTAAAGTTTAATAAATTCAGAATGTAATAATGGGTGTTTTTGGTGTATGGGATGGATTTAGAGAACTCATTAGATGAATGTGATTATGTTATGATGTTACTAATGTGTTTTATAAATTTTTCATTGTTTTAAATATTCTTTTATAAATGAATTTTAATATATATGATTAGTACCATAATCCAAAATCCCATTTGGAATATTATGTATAATGATTTCAAAGGTTATGGTTACAACCTTATTTATACTCTTGATTATCATTTTTTCTTGATCATTCATATAGTGATATTATTAGATAATGGATTTTATTTTATTTACATGAAATGGGATATTTGATAATAGGTTTTGGAGGTGGTATGGAAGCATTTTTTTATGATATATTGGTTTCTATTCTTCTTTTTCTGTTATGGGGATGTAGATTTTGCAAATTATTTTTTTAAAAGAAATATTCAACAGTGGTTTAAACATTTACTAAATACGAAAAATTATTTTTAGCAGAAGATTTATCATTTTAGCTATGGTTTTAACTCCAAAAAATACATGAGGAATTTACGATGGTTTAAACTACCCTATATCATCGACCTTTTTGGAGGGGAAAATGGTTCTAAACAAAAGTTATGCGATGGTACCCAAAAACCAAAACTAAATTAAAGGAACATACGCGAGTGGGATTCCTATTCCAAATTTAGTGGTGGTTTTTGGAAACCTTCACATAATCATTTGGATACAGTTTCAATGGCATCCAAATAAAAAAACTCTACTAATATGCAATTTTTCTATAGTGTACGGCTTCCACTATTTTATTTCCCAAGATGTTTAGGAGTTAAATATTGACATTTATTCTACTAGATTACATTAGACTCACTGTGAGGAATCATACATGAGTTATAATATTGATTTGAATGATTAACTGATTATCTTATAGAAATTATGTCATGGTTCGAAGAAAGTTTGGGTCGATCAGGGTATCACGTTAGACCCTTATGATTCATGGTGTTTTTTATCAACTTTATTTCAATTAATCTTTTATAGGTATATAACTTATATATGAAGTTGTTTATTATAATATATTATAGGAAGACCATTGGGGGTGGCCTATTGAGAATTTTTCCCAAACCCCCTAATGGGGAACTTTGGTTCATGTGCAGACCTTATGTCTTCTTTTAGGTTTATCATGGTATGTATAAGGGATTATCTAAAGGCCCAATATGTTAGTGTTACATGATTTGGATATAAAAACTCAATAGGTTTTTGGATACCGGTTATTGAGTAACTCTTAGGGATGGTAGTATATCCTTGTATATATTTGTCTTCATTTTTGTTTGTCTTGTATATGTACTCAACCTAGTGGAAGGCTAGTGAGTCCATATGACTGTATGCTTATGCATTACATTTGATATAACATTTTTGAATATTTAGTTATTTTATGTAATCTTTTCATTTATGATGGATGATTATTGGTTTACTTTACCATTATTTCACAATCCAATATGGGGGCATAGTATCCCTATGGTATAACCCTAGACCCCCTGATAGTCGGTAGTATCCAATGCATGGGGAGACATTCATGGGGTCCCATAACCCTGCCATCTAATCAATGTTTATAATGATCTAGGGGGGGGGGATTTTACAAAATACATATATCTATTTATTACCAATTTTAACCTATTTATGGTCATTATTCCTACCACATACCGCTCACCAACTTTCTATGTGTCTAAAAGAATTGAAATAATTTTCTTTACCATAATCTGGAAGCATAAAAAAACCCATCATTAGAAAAAATTCATCTTAACTAGATATCATTTGTGTGGCTAAGTATTAAAATTATATAGACACAAGTATGTACACATAAAGGAGTTACGATGATGATCTAAATAAAATCCCTTTATTTGATAGATTTTTTTGACTCAATTCATTTATTATAATATATCATATACATTGATTAGTTTGAAGTAATGTATCATTGATTATATGTGGAATGTATCATGTTGACCTATCAAAATTACTAAAAGAATGTTATTATTCATGGAAGGATGTTTGAAAGAAAAAAAGAATGAGTGGGTCAAGGAAAATTTTGAACATGGAGTCATTTAAGGTGGACTATAAAGAAAAATATTATAAATGAAGAATATTTATTGATATGGTATGTACTTATTACACAAAACCTACCATAGGATGCAAAAAAAATCTGGAAGAACCCATTCTCAACCCTTACTGACTGGTATCAGTATTGATTTTCGGTGGCAGAATTTTACTCACTTAACTAGAGAAGGTTCTAGTTAATCATTTTCAATAGTTTCCAAAGTAAGTCACACCAGTAGAATGTGAACATCCAATAATAAAAATAGTTCTGGGAAATAATGATATCCATACACTATTTTATGGTGTTTCTACCAATGAACCAATAGACGAGGTTATTTTCCTTACTCCATTAGTAGAGATGAAAATAGATTCATAACCTGACTACAATGATGACTAAGATGTAAACATGAAGTTACAACAAGACCAATTTTTTGTTCATAATTAATTTCATGGATACAATTCTCACTTGATAACAGTTAATAGTACTTATTATGTGAAAACTATTGGAATTTTTAAGGTGTTTATTAACAGTTAAATGAAGAAGCATAATCAAATAAAACCAAAAAAATAAAAGATCACCATGAACGAAATATGAAACAATGGAATATTAGAAATAAATAAACACTATAATATTATATATAATTCAGTCAAGAAGCCTTTAAACCCTATTTGTCTTTATCTGATATGCTTGATAATGATCATAGGAGTGAAACATGAAGGATGTCCCACCCATGAGGGTATACATGGGTTGAGAGAATCATCCTATATTTATATGGGGGATAAATTTAATCCAAAAGACATTATAGTGACTTAGGCTCTTAGTACAATGATAAATTGGGCTTTGGGTGTGGAGGAGTGTCGACCATTTATGAAGAAATAACACTCCAACCTCTTTCCATGCCATTATAGTGATTTATATTATATTCGAAGATTTTTTTTTGGTATATGTTGTAGTTAATAATGTGTTATAACGCATGAATAAATGTTATGATCCAATGTATGAATATAATTCATGAATGAATCACCGCTTAACTATTTAATCTTACGGAACAACTCCACAAATGATATAATAAATAGTAGAATCACTAAATGATAACAATTTATCATTTATCCACAACTATAGGTTGAATGGATAGATATACCCTTTGGTCCTGAAAATCTAAATATGAAAGAAATGAAAAATAGATTATATATCATATAAAAATAAAGGGTTGGAAAATATATTCTTCAACATCCCACTTATACTAATCCCTAATAGACTTTTTACCATTTCTCCTTATATTGTTTCATATAAAATATCACATGAAATCACATCCAATACTTTTATGGATATATTCTAAAAATATGTTGGAAATATATCAATAGCTTCACTTTGTATCACATAATATGAAATAACTTGTGAATACCCATCCAAAAAACCTTTTGATTTAATCTATAACACATTTACACTATCTCTCCATGTGAAACTCAATCCTCATTCAGACAACCAAAATGTGTGACCCCACATGACTTTATAGTGATAAAAAAATATATGAGTCACCGAATTCATAAGTGTGATCAAAGAGAAGCCTCTATTAAATCATAAATGCTATCAATCTATAAATTTATCTAGCATGATCTCCATCTGACACAAGTATCTCAGTACCTTTTTCCACCTGTGGAAATCATATATAAATGTACATTCTCATATTTTCTCTTTTTACAAGACTAGAAGTGAACACGGGACATGAATTATCTCAATCCCTTATAACCATCTCCTACATTCTTGATTCATAGAGTATCAATTGAACTATTCGGTGAATTCAACACATGTCATTCACCCTAATGGATAATCACATAACATTTCCCTTATCTAGATAGATAGTCACATTATCTATAATATCTAGATACACCCAGACACTCTAAATTCTATCCAAATCAAGTTCCTTAATTTCATAATCATTATATGATAGGAAAAATTCCTTCGATTAATCTC
Organism: Viscum album; assembly: GCA_963277665.1. NCBI lineage: Eukaryota > Viridiplantae > Streptophyta > Magnoliopsida > Santalales > Viscaceae > Viscum > Viscum album. The sequence goes on along the minus strand of OY728128.1, from coordinate 702,232,521 downwards.
TAATTGATGAAATGATCAAAAACATGCCCAACCACCCACATATTAGTTGAGTCAATATGTAGTCTTGCATAAGTAACCAAAAAAAGTATAATGGTTATCATACTAAGTATCTCACCAACCATAGGTAGTGGAGACTCAAATATGATCCATACACACCTTATATATGAAATACATTTGCATGACACTCCATGTGTTATACTTAGTGGGTTATCTAGTACAAAATAATATTATTCTCTATTTTGTACCTCGTGAGTATATTTCAAATATCAACACAATAATTCTAGTCATGTTGACCTTAACATTTCTCCATAAAATATAATACTCCATGAAAATAATTTGTAAGACATAACTCAAATTCATATGTTCAGATATTAATTATCATTATACATTATGAAATATATAACTATATATAGTCAAATTAATCCAACATGAAAGAACGATAAAATGGTTATTTCCTTTCATATTTTATCATACATTTTATATTCTTCAAACACTTCTAAGAATATATAACAAACCCAATACAAGGGCTTTTATATCATATCAAATATGATAAACCTCAAGATCAACCTTTTTTTTTTCTGCAATTAATTATTTAAAAATATTCAAACTACTTAATTTCATAAAATAAAATGTTATAGCGTCAAATTATGATTTATACTTAGAACTGTTTATGACTATGTCATCATCATCCCTTGTTCTCTTTATATAAAACATTTCCCATGATTTTTTAAATAATGTAACTTTTACATTATTAATTTAATAGAATATCCAAAATCCTTTTAGGATAAAATGATATTCACTTCTTCATGATAACTAAATGTAACTATTTAAATTTTGATTTATTGTCACATATCCTAAAATATTTTGGATAAATTGATATTAACATCATTATAATAACAAATGTAACTATTTACATTCCTCTTTACTTCAATATCCTAAAACTATTTTAGGATATCATGTTTAATTTACGTTATAATCTTGATTGGAATACACCTTAGTGATATTAACTTTCTTATGTTAATTAAATTAAACTCTTTACATTTTTTTACCATAACTTATCTTAAAACTCATTTAGGATATTAAGTGAAAAATAAAATTTATTTTCGATTCGTATGATCATTTTGGAGAATGTGATTATCACTTATTCAGGATAACTAATTGTAACTCTTTATATTTTTCTTTATCATCACGTATACTAAGAACTTTAGTATATTTACTATAAATCACTTTAACTTTAGATTGACGTATCATTTATTTTTCAACTTTTAACTTCTCTAAGTTCAAACACTCTCAATAGCATTGTAGATATAATATTCATCTAGAATATCTTGTTATGATACACAAACCATTTTCATTAATAAATAATGATTATTTCCTCATTATATTAATATTTAAAAAATAAACTATTATATCCATATCATATATAGTTATCAATTTTTTAGAGTATTTTTCATGATTTTTTTATATTCAATAAAACACATGATTAATGGGTAGGAATGAATTTCTAATGTATTATAAAAAATATATAGTTAAAAACTTTTTCCTGGATAAACAACTTTATCTTTATCATATTATGAAAAAATATTATAAAATAAATATGAATAACAAAACATGTATATGAACTTATTCATATGATATTATTTATAAATATAATTTATTAACCAACAAATTCAATTATCACATAAGATAAATGAGATGAGGATACACATCTTTTACATAGATTCACCTATGTGTGAAATATTATTTTTCAATTAAATATTTTTTATAGAAACAATTTTCTCTTTCATTTTAATGTATAAAACAAGATCTATCAATTATTTTTTTGATTTTTAACTCTTATATATTTACGACACCTTTAAAACATACATCTTGTTCTGCATACCATTCAAAATTAATGAACTGGTTTCTATAACCCCTATTCCTTAAATAGAAATTACATAGAGTTTCTTAAATCTCCTATAGGAATATCGATAATCCATCACATAAAAACCCTAATTTTCAATGACTGCAACCATGTATTTGAAGAAAAATTGTTAAACGTTTTAATTGAATTTTCTTTTGAGGATTTAAAATTTTACCCAGTTTAACTATTTATACATCATTAATACATAAAAATCATATGTATGGTTCATCTATTCTCAATATTTGGGGAACATCGTGTAAAATTTTCTAGAACTAATTAATATTGTTATGAAATCTACATAAATAGTATGAATCCCTTAACAAAAACAATCCATTTTAATATCCCTTAAAAAAGTTATAGAATTTAAAAAACATATATTACATGAATTAAAAAAACATATACCATTTAATTAAACAAAAATTGTTTTTATTATCTTCCCAAGAGAAAAATCAGACAATACACATTTTATGATATGTTCACCTACTCCCAAAGCATCCAATATATCAATGAACCAACTCTTTTTCTATGTTACTTAAATCTCTAATCTTTAACTATTTATAAAGTTATAAATATTTTTTTATGTTTAAATTTTTTTTGAACAAATAGTTGATATCATATATTTTTCAAAATAATAAAATTATATTCTATAACCAATAAATATTTAAGGAAGCCTTTAGTATCATTGATCTTATTTAATATCATTAAACATACTAAATCATATTGAGTATATTTGACTATAATTCCTTTAATCCTCAGAATACCCTATACATTTGATTACATGAGTGGATCCTAGGATTATTTACCTAATTTTTTAACTACTGTATTTGAAACCCTAAGTTAAATAGTAAATGATTCAATAAGAATATTTGTTCACATATTGAACAATTTCAACACTTAGTTACCCAGGGAGGAACAGTTCTAATGCCCATATAATTTTTCTTAAGAATTTTTTTTTGAATAACCAGCCTTGATTATTAATTTTTCTTAAGTTACAATTCTTATGAGTAACTTATATTTATATTCTCCTTCTAAGGATATGTTATGTTTGATGACTAGGATGATATTTATTGATAATATAATTTTTTTTCAGATTAGAATCATGTTATAACATTTAATAAGAACATTTATAAATGGGATCCCACTAAAATGATGACCCATTTGAAATTAATCAAATCCATTAGTGAAAAAGATCCATATTTTACTAATAAATGAGTACGATTTAGAGTTTATCTCACCACTAATCTATTTCAGAAGGGAATCATTCAAATCATATTATATATGAATCTTGGATATTCGAGAGAATAACTCTTTATTCAATCCATCATATGGATAAACCCAAATTTATTCCTCTAGTATCCAAACCATTAGGGTTTCCATGGTAAAGTTTTCCCAAAGAAAACTCCAAATATAATTTGAAAATGTCCAATTTAGGGGTAGTCAATTAACCATGAAACTACCGAAATATTCAATATATAGTCACTTAACATATTCTTTCCTTACACATGATAATCTAGGGGAACCTGACTAATCACTAAACTGACCAAAACTATAATCAAGGTCTTAAAAAGAGTCACTTTGAAAGGAATTTAACACTTATTATTCATAGGGTATTGAATATCACCATACTGTCACATTTTATTCTCTTTATGCAAGAATTATTGAAATGATTTAGTTTAGAATCCCATTCCCACCACTAAACCAATACGTTCAAACTGTATTGATGTGTAACTCTTTACACAACTCACTATATGTGTTACTCACCCAAAAATAGAAGTCAAATATATTAATAGATATCAAAATACACCATATGTATACGGTACATAAACATTTCATTTAAATGAATATACTTATAAAAAATTTAAAATCTCCACTTGATTAATCCTAGAGTGACAGATAGCCGACTAGATTCACCTTTCTAGACAAGAAATAAACCGTTATTCTAGTAGGTTATTCGAACCCATGTCCATATACCTTGTCAGAATTTACTCAACAGATAATTCAATTCATCATAACTATAAAAATTAATATACATAAATTATTTTCAAAATCTAAATATGGGTACATAACTTCAATTAAAAATGGAGGTCAATGTAGATGAAAAACTAAATTCATCATACCTAACATTTAATACAAATCTCTATATCTTAGAAAAATTTTAACATTAAAACTGAATAATAAACCATTCATCATATAATTTTTTTTACTATTAAAAAAGAAGAGAATTAACTTTAAATAGAAGAACAATTCAAATATTTAAAGAGGTGATAACTATTTATGAACAATTTATAAATAAAATCAAAAAATAAAATTATTAAAATTATTCTTATCATTACAGAAATTACATAATTATGAACATGATCATTTTATATTCACTCTAATATTATCTCTTTATTATTATTCATTATATGTAATTTTATCATATATATATTTATATATGATATTTTATTAATTATAAACTATTTATAATCCAAATTCAATTATTTAAACATTATATATAATCTAAATATTATATAATTTCATTATTTGAACATTTTTTATATCAATCATCAAAATTATTTTTTGATGCAGATTAAAGATTATCCCAAATAAGGCCCCTTTAATTTTAATTATTCAAATTAATTAATTACTTATTTTTTATATATAAAATATAACTATTTTTATTTTGGACTTATCTATGTAATTTTCAACTCCTAATAAATTCTTTCTTATATTTTTTAAATAAAAATTTTCATTTCTATATCATGACGTATGTAATATTATTTATTTAAAAGGTATTTAAATATTAACTTTTAATAGTTAAGGAATATTTAATAATATATGTTTCAAAAACATTTATTAGTTAATTATAAACATGTTATAACTAATTAATTAACAAAACATTTATTAATTAATAATCCATTTACAATACGATTTATTTAAATTTATAAACCATTTATATAGTTTTAATTCAATTAAAAATTGAAAATTTTGGAAATACTATTACCCTCAAAACTATGGATTGCACTAGGATGTGATGCTACTTGTGAATACCAATATTTATGAAACTATGTTCTGTAAAGGTAAATCATTCCCCCACATTGTACCCAACACTGTGATTTTATTTCTGAATCTCTTTTGAAGAATCATACAACCTATGAAAAAATGGATTCCATGCCATGAATTTGTAATGAATGGTTAACTACTTCCCAAGAGTTGACACATAACACATGAACTATAATGGTTACCTCATCTCTCCCTAGTGAATGAAGTGTGGCTATTTTAAATTAATTAATACACTATAGGTGATGAAAAATGGTTGATCCTATGGTGCTATGAAGAGCTAAGAAATCCATTTTGGCATATGAAATAATGACTTTTTCTTCAATTTTATCAATTTTTAAACATAATTTCCTTAATATAAGATCATAAATTACTATGATACCATAATTGAGTTTTGTTTTGGGTTTATTTTCACTTAATCGAAGTAAAAAAGTAAAATAAACCACAACATATAGAACCAACATAAAAGAAATATGTAATAATGAAATGATATAATTGATGGAACATTATAATTATGAGTATCATTCAACAATGAATCCTATAAAATATTATTTATATTCAACATATATTCTTAATAATGATCATAGGAGTGGAGATTAAGTAAGTCTTGTCTATGAAGGTATCCATTTGTTGAGTGAATCATCTAGAGTTCATATGGGATTAATCTAATCAGTCGAGCATGCTAGTGGTCCCAAGTAAATTTTTTTATTTTCAAAAACACTTTTAAGATAAAAGTGAGAGACCACCCAATTCAAGAATCTTGAGAAATTATAAAACCATTAAAAAGAAATTTGAGCCTGTGAGAAGTATTATCCCTAAAACGTTTCCAAGAGATGGAGGATACCCGTGTGTCTGAAACACCCTCTAATAAGTATTCAAAACGAGACACCATATTGTCCAAAGTTTGCATGTACTCCTCTTGATTAATCTTCCCTTAATTGTATCCCCTTATTATTATAAGGTCTTTCTTGTAAATCTATGCACTCTGGTCTTCATTGGTTGCTACATTAAGCATTATTCCCATCATCTTGATAGCTTCTTCATCAAAGGCATTAATCACCAAAATGATTTCCACTATCTCTTCATCCGAATGTAACAGCAGCTTAAAGGATTTCCTATAGGCCTCACATGACTCCCGCAGCTGAAGGGATACAACACCATGATCTTAAGACTCAGCATGGCCACCAGAGGTTTTTGAGTCACCTGCATTGATCCTGTCATTTGACATTCTGGCATACCTTGTTCCCATTGGCAGAGGTATGTATGAATAGTCATTTCGCCCTTTCTTTCTCATGGTTTTCCTCCTCCTTGGGCTGGGAGTCCCTCTATCATGAATATAATTAATAGTATCACCTGGTGAGAACTCAGCAGACTCATCACTGGGCACCCCCTGCTCATCATTCTGAGCTGCATCTAAGTCCTAAACCAGATCATCATTCACCATCCCTTCAAAGCGGTTTCCCAGCTTAATAGCTAGATCCTCCCTCCTTGGACTAGACTGGATCGGTAGACCACCCCCTGTGTTCTGATCCTGTCCCTTTCCACCTAATATCTCTCCCTCCTTTCCAATCATCTGAGGATCCACCTCTTTCATTAGAACCACTTCCTGCATGCACTGCCTCTACCTAAGAAGAATCCAAGGGAGTCCTAGATCAAACATCCACTATCGTCATTGTCTCAACATCCAGATAATTGTAACTGTCAGAAAGCACAACCCCTCCTTTATTCACTTCCAGCATCACATCGGAACCCTCCTGCTGCAAAGTATCAGACACAGTAACCTCAGGACTTAGGTCCATGCACAAGCATTGGAGTACCTCGACCACCAACGGGTCCCCCCCCCTGTGACCCACTTTTCACCTCCTTAAGAACAATTGGAACCTCTAATATACTTTAGCCAGAAACACCCTCCCCACCATCCAACCCCTTGATGTTTTCCCCTGAACTCGCATCCTATTGAGGATTGAATTCCTTCCTCCCACATCTGCAGACATCCACAGGGTGTCCCCATTTTTTACAAAAGGAGCAGAAGTCCAACCATGACTCATAGAGCATCATTTTCTTGTGATGGAACTCCTCCACCACTGTAATCCACACAAATGTGGGAGGAATTTTAGAGACACCGATTTCCACACATATCCAGGGATAAAATGGGTGACTGAGGGCTTTGGTTCTAGAATCAGCACACACAAATCTTCCGAAAAGGTTCCCTAACATTCTCAAAATCGTGGGATTTTTAAATGATAAGGGAAGTATTGGTAAACTAACCCAAATCACAGCTGTAGAGGAGTCATGATTCATGTGGAAATTGTACGACCATCAGAAGAGGTAGAACTGAAAGCCATTGCAGCTACTTGGAGCACTAGAGCAATCCTTCACCAGATCCTCCTCTGATGCGAATCGAAACAGAATGTGTCTAGAGTCATGAAAACCCACCGTTTCTCTATCCTGTAATTTCTAGAACCCAAAGATTAATCTATTGAATGAATCCATGAAATGAAACCTCTGCTTGAAATGCCCAATCAGGGAAAGATTCAAAAGGATCGAAGCCTCATTGAACTCAGAGGTCAAGAGTGAATGGTTCGGAAAGCCATTAAGAAAATATGGTACTTTAGGGAAAAGAGAAACTTGGGGAAAAGGGGGAAGATAGTCAGGGTTCAAGAAAGGTGAGAAGGATGAAGGCACTCTCACAATGGATATTGTAGGTCCCTCCCCCAGTGGGGGATGAGGGGCCAGCTCGTAAGCCACCACCGTCACCGAAGTGGGAGAACCCTCCAATAGGTGATTTCTTTAATCACTCAGGTATGCTAGTTCTCCAAGTGAAAAGGATAATGATGAATAGAGATTTGGGTGATAAAGAGTATCAACCAAGTATAATTAAATCACACTCCCACCCTTACCATTTCTTGGAAATAATTTTTATAACACTCAAGGATTCTCTTTATGTGATGTTTAATTTATTCATTCATTATAATACATGAATAAATGAGACTACAAACATAATGAAACTAATGCGTGAATGAATCACCCCTTAACCTTTTTATCTTATAAAATGGTTACATTAATGATGGAATAAATTGGAGATCACTAAATGGAAATTTTTTATCATTTAGCCACTGTTGGAAGTTTCAGGGATTGATATACTCTTTATCCATTAAAATAACAATTTTTATGAAATATAAAATAGCATAATATATCATATACACCTAAATATTTAGTGAATATCTCTTTACCACCCAATGGATTTTATATCACACCATTGGTAAAATTTATTTTCTATATCCTATTGAATACCAAAAATGATTCACAAATATAATAGGATATCAAACATTCTATTATTCATATTCCACTCCATGATATTAAGGCAGACTCTAAGACAATGATTGAATGATTAAATTGATAGAACTAAAAAAATATTTATGGGAAGAACCCATCAAACCCAATGACACAGATATGTGGAAATATAAATCAATGGATATTTTGTGAAGAAAATAGATTTCACTCAAATTCCAACCATTATTGGAACTATTTTTCCAATGTGATACTATAAACCAAGAAAATATAACATGAGTCAGAGGTCCAACATCAAAATACATGAATATATTACTTAAAGTTGTACTCTTCAATGAATCATGAATCACCACATCTTTTCATTCTACTAAGATAACCATATTTATCTAATATGACTCGAGGGAGAGTCTTTTTAATAATAGATTTATATATGAAACATTCTTTCAATTTTAATTTTATTTACTTATTTTTATACTCATTATTTATTTAATTATGTTGACTTTTTTTCAAATTTCACAATTCCTTTTATTTAGTTTTATGGACTTTACATTTTATTTTTTTTTCATTTTCTATTATTTCCATTTACATGTTTTCTATGTCACTTTCCGTTTATTGACATTATTTTCATTTGACCTAGATTTTATACACAATACCTTTTATTAGCATTGGTATTGGTTATAAATTTCCAAGATGACATTTTTATAAAATAATTAATGATTTTTATTTTTATTTTTAGTTCTCTCAAAAAACCAAAACCATGTGTTATCCAATTTATTTTATCCAATAAGTCCGGATTTTAAGGCTTATTCTATACTCTACATCCACTTTATCCCTCTTTATATTCATTCAACATCAATTGGGACTCATCATTCCCTATAATTTTTTTATTTCCTATACTTATTTTTTCCCAATTAATAATTTTAATAACCCAATGAAATCATGAACCTTCTCTATAGATCAATATTTTTTTTGATAATAACACATGAATGTTTTTTCATCAGAGTTTCATTACATAAATATCAAACTTGAGGAAAAATATATCCAGAAAGAATGCTTATAATGTCAATGTATCAAAACTAGGAAGAAATGCTTTCACTCTAATCACCCCTTTGAGTTTCACGTACTCAATCATATTTAATCCAACTCACACAAAAATTAAACTTCATTACAATAAGATTTTTGTTTACTTGAAAATTGAAACACTTATCTTGGGAGGAGTGGGAACCTACAAATCCTATACTGGAAACAAAAACAACCAATGATGGATACAATCTCAATCTATAATTGACCCAAATAATCAAAATTTAGAATTTGGAAGCATGCACATTGACACATAGATGACAACACCATATGAACCTGAAACTATCAATTAAAGAACATTAATATATACACCCATGATTTTAAACATCATCACAAATTCCTCATTACTACAACCTATCAGAAACAGCTGTGGTGGGACCATAATTGTAGGAAATGCCATCAATAAACCCATACTGTCATTTTAACCAACCATAATTGATTTAAATTACCCCAAAAAACATACCGAAAACTTTTGAACAATAATACAAAATAAATATATCAATGAAAAATAATGTAAAATCCATCATCGCCGAACTAGACCAAACCCCATCATTATCAAAGTTGAAAAGAAGAAGTCACCTTCACTAGAGTGAGTTGTGACATTTCTGAAATCATCATCCTATTCCTATAGATATACACACTAAAATTTTCACCTCAATCATCACCATCATAATCATGGATAAAAACAAGTATCACATTAACTAGTGTGATACAGGACCATCACAACACCATTGACCCCATTCCTAACCATGTTCTATGACTGTTTTCATCATCATCAAGGTTGAAAATTGTATTCATCTTTAACAGAGTGATACATAACCTTACATATACTTTCTAGCCATTACAATATATCACCTCATTGAAAACATAATTGTCAAACATATCTATCTTCATTAAGGATGAAACAAGAATCTGGCTTCACCAGAGCGATCTACAAAAATTTACAGAACATTGAAATGTCACTATCATCATTGAGGATGGAAGCCAATATCCTAATTCTCTATAGTTTTCTATGGATATCTCTTGACCATCAACCCCTTTCCCCATAACACTAACTTTAAAACTGATAATGCCTCTTCAATCATCTGTGAGAGAGCCTAGGACTTAGTAATATTCTGAAGAAGGGGAAATAGAAGGATGGTGAATAAGTAAAAGAGGGTTTAAAGTGGGGGAAGACACTAGAGAGGAAGCACACATGTTTCCCCCCTCAAAATTTTTTCTATGGGGATTCATATGATATTAGGGAGAAGATATAGAGACCACTAATAGGAAATATTTTTCAGATTCAATCATAAAATTTTAACAGAACTAAATAATGATAAATAAAATAAAGTAAAGGAAACAATAATGTTTTAATGTGGTTTGGAATTTCATCCTACAGCCATGGTAAGAAGAATCACAATTCATAATTTCATCATAATTATAAAGGTGAAAATATCTTTATACTTAGAATACATGTAGATCAGTAACACATAATTTTACACCACCACAACAAGGTTTCCCCCTATAGAGTGTCCCGCCCAGTCATCCGGTAGCATTCAATTCATAAATTTACAGGAGTCTATCCATTAAACAATAAAACTTTCAATCATCTATTAATTTACTCAATCTAACTACCTATCACTAGTACAAGAACATTACTTCCATGTCCCTCACTCATTTTCCTCAATAAGAATATGAATGTGATAAAAATTCTTACACTTCCCCCTTTTGGTGAAAGAAACACCAAAAGAACTTCTAATGGATCTAAACAATTCATTGAGAAACCATTTGAAGTTCAAAATCTTACTATAAATTCTCTACAAACTACTAAATCCCATTTTACCGAAAAAAAAATCAATAGGAGTCTTTCAATGTTTCTATTTCTAGTGAACTCACTCCATATCATGATGATTATTCGAAATCATAAAAATCTACCACACGATGACTACTTAAAGGAATTAATAATGTACATTAACACATAATAACATGTGACTTTTCCTCTAAACTTCTACTATATGAGATTCCCATTCTTCATTCTATTCCATTCACCGAAGTTGAATAGAGGCACAACATTACCTTCGTCTCTCCTAAACTAAAGTCTTTGTGAACATATCCTCCAAATTCTATCATCTAGATATATTTTGAAACCCATAAATGTATATTCAAGAAAAATATTCATGTAATCTTACTTCAATTAGAAGTTATTAATCCTTGTATAGAACACTAATTTTTATAAATTGTATCAAAATTTAACTATCTCATTTGTGTGATTCATTTTACATGCTAATTTTGAACTGCTTACTCAGATGTTTCAACCATAACATTTCCTTTATTTCTACTACTACCATAACAAATTTTGAACCTGTTGGGGAGAGTGAAATAACTAGTTATAACCTTGACATCCAAATGAAAATGTTTCCACTAAAAGTAAAGACATACCAAGTTTTCCTTTTTTTATAAATCTATGTCTCCCCAAAGTGTGAATCAACCTACCAAACAAAAAATACATCATCTCTAAAGAAATTGGTTGTATTTGTTAGTAAATTGAGATATATTAAGATCCACATCACAACCTAATAATTTTCATTCCTTATATTTTATATGAACGTAATTATAACTCTTATTACAATGGAATGATTTGTTCGGGTTCACACCAAAACATATATGAGACATCCTACCACTAATACATACAATATTATTACCACGGTCATAACCACTTCTTATATTTTTTGTACTTATTCCTTTTAGATATTGAACTTGGTGAAAAGAGGTATTGAAACATACATACACTAGTTCATCAGGGATTTTTTGTTATATTTCAGATATAATCATTATGATATAAAACCTAACTTCTAGTTTTCTTATCTTTATTTGTCCTCGTGACCAAGATTTTTCTTACATATCCAGGATAGTTCATTTCAATCATCCATAACAAGTACTCATTTATCTATTGGATTTCATTAATTGATATCCCCACTAGAAACATTCCATCAATGTACAATGGTAGAATGAATAATTATTTATTACTATATTTATTCTATTAGAAACAATGATTTGAGTTACTATATATGAAATCATTCTCCCCAATTAAAGTGTTGAACTTGTTGTTCCACTAACATAGTTATTTGTTTAACCCATATAGATATTTTTTGATTTATAAAGTATTTCTTAATTATATTTATCCATGTATTTGACAAGATTTTTCATATATATTTCCACCTTTATATCTATATCTAGAAAAGTTTTCTTCGCATCCAATTGCACCAAAAACAATCCTCCAAAAGTAACCAAGTTGATCATGGTTTGGATGATAATATACTTAACCATTGAAGTGAAAATTTTTGACTTGTTAATTACCTAATTTTACTAAAAACCATTGAAAACTAGCCTTTCCTTATACCTATTACTTATTATAGAGTCATTCTAACTAGAAAACTCTCCTTTTTAGTGCCTTCTTTTTGGTGGTTAAATTTCTTATCTCCCATGTGTTATTCACATAAATATAATTAAAATATTCTTAAATTAATTACTCCCACTCACCAGGATCACCAATGGTATCTTCTTATTCTAGAATTCATGGTCCTCCTTCATCGATTAAAATTATGAAATTTTGTTAATCTCCATAACTCTATACCAGTCATCTGATCATTGTATGTAACTATAATCCTACTCAGTGCTATGCTATTACATAAAGTAAAACCTCTATAACTTCATCTCCCAAAACATTTTACTCAATATTACAAGTTAATGATTTTTAATGTATATCTTTTGTTGGTCCTATCCACAAACCCTATGTGTTATCCCCTAAAATTTATTTTGGAATGTTAAAATTTATGATAAAATCATATCCATCAAAAATCACTAGAAATTATAAACTTCTTGTACCACCATTAAAATAAATTTTAATTGATATTGATTCTCTGAGATCATTTTATATCACATTCAAATTATAGTCCTTCCAAATGACATTTTCATTAACGATCACATTTGTACATCTAATGAATTTTTTTATCATCATCTGAAAGTCTAAATATGAGTTCTTTATATCTATATCCTATGAAGAAACATGATTTAGATTTAAATTTTATATTATATATGTATTTGGAATCCAAACGGGTATAGGATAAACTTAAAAAACCTTGATTTGATATAAATTTATTGAATTTTTTGTCCCTAGGGATTTTGGTATATTCTATCCCATCAGCACTGAGTTGAATTAATTGATCATGTAAGATATTGTGCCTATTATTTCCACTAGAATCAACCTGGAATCCCAAAATATAGCTTCAAACTTCAAAACCTTTCTATTAATTTTTTATGAATCCATTAATCTATGTTATTTTGCTCCGTCATTCCATGTATGATAATCTCATCCCTGATGCTTTTGTGTTTTTAAAATTTTTATAAATTGTTTACTTTGTACTCACTTTCAGTGGTTGATATAAATAATTTTAGATTAAATCTCATATCCCTTTCTTCTATAGATTTACATTGCATGAAAACTCTTTAAAATTCATAATTTTTTCAAGAATTATATGAACACTTTCGCCAGGGAGTCGTCAATGAATGTCAAAAAACAATACGATCCTCTGATAAATTTCATTGGTTTAGGGCCTCAGATATCTATATATAAAATCTTTAACTTATTAAAATTTGGAATTATTATAGTTAGATTAAAACTTAACTAAACTTTTTAACAATTATAAAACTCTCACAGATTCTAAAATAAGAATGTTCCATCCACAAAATTAATTTTTTCTCTAGAGACTTCATACCTTTCTCAATAAGGTTCCCAAGTCAACAAAGTTGTGGATCTAAATATTAGATTGTTGTAGTTTTGAAAAGTGTACCTCCAACATCCCTTCTTATCATATAAAATGTGTCATACTTTACACATTTATCTATGAAAATAGACCTCAAGTGATTTTCTACACTCCATTTGAAAATATTATTCCATACCCAGCTTTATCTGACTGTCTGACTAAAATCCGGTCCTTTTAAATCCATCTCATATAACAGAAATCCATAAACCCAAGAAAATTTCCATTTTGACTGAATTTTGACATATCCCTTCACCATTATTTCAATATATTCATCATCCATTAGATTAACTCTCCCAAATATTCAAGAAACAAAACATTACATGCACCCCTTATCACCAGTGGAGTGGAAGGATGTTGAAGAATATATTATACAAGATTCTACCAGTGTTTTACATTCATAAGTATATTTTAAATACTTTCTCTATTTTATCCAATATAACATAATCTTCTGGAATTGGGACTTCTATAATTTCCCTTAATCTCAGGAAAATCCTTATTGATATGACACATTTTACCATAGTTCCATCACACTATCACAAATCTAATAAATTTACCTTTACTCTTCTACCTCAATATATATTCCCATCATCATCAGTTTCGTAGATTTGGAGAGTTACCAATTCACTCAATAATTAAATAATCTCAAGATGACTCTTGATTATCCCACCTCTATATATATATATATATATATTCATTTTTGATAAATTCCCTAAATCTTTAAATATCAATAATCTTTTTATGAAAGAGTTACTGTTATTACAATTGCATCCCATGATTCCAAAAGTAATGAAAACAATAATATAACCCAAAAAATATTCTAAAAACACTACATTTAATTACTCAAGATAGATGAAATCATGTTAATACTATTAACATAATCTACTATAGATCTTCCTGCTGATAGCCTCATGTTGAACAGACATCACATTAAGAGCATTTTTTAGTGTTGTAGGCTTCTTGTACATGTATTCCAAGTTTGAAATTATATCTATTATCATATTATTCTAATGAATATTTATATCCCCATTCTTAGATAAGGTCATTATCATAACAGCCAAGGCCTTTTGATCTTTCTTTTCTCATTCATCTTTCTCCCTTTTCTCCGGTTTATAACCATTTAATGGAAGTTCTAGATCTTTATGGATGAGATAGTCCCCTATCTGCATCCAAAAGTAACTAAAATTATTTCCATAATTTTTTTTATCTTTAAACTAATTATTTTGATGTCATCACCCTCAGATAAAATGGTTCATGTTGAATCAAAAACCTATTTGAGAAAGATAATAATGTTACCTGATCTATTACCAAGAAATTATCCGAACCTCTAAGAAAACCTCCTGCAATATGATATAAATTGTTGATAACTTCAAATGAAATAACATTTACAAAAAATTAATTATTTTAAGATCAAAATGGTGGAAATATATCTATAGAATGAATCCTCACTATGTTAAAGTGTGAGAACAAGGGAGAATTACATTGGCCAAAATCACTAATTTGAGTTTCACTTACTCAAGCATGCTTACTCAAAATCACAAATGCATTAAACTAGATATAATAGAGATAAATTAAAGAACGTAAATGGATATGAATTTTTTTAACAAGGTTCATAATTTAACTCTATTTCTATGGGAAGAAGAATCAAAATTATTCATTTCACAAAAAGTATAAATATTACAATCTATTGTGACTCGACAATCATGTAGACTACTAATGTGATTCCAAAAAAATAGAGAAAAGTGGTGCCACCCTTCACTTTAAATAGGGTTCCACCCATTTATCTAGTAGAATGAAATTTTGGAATTTCTTAAATTCTATACATTTCACTATAAAACCAATGATCCCATATATCATTCCTTGATCTAATTACTTATCACTAGTAGAATAATAGTCTTCCAAAGGTCCTCACTCATTTTCCGAAACACCATACTCGAAGTGATAAGAAAACTAATACTTGATCCTTACAATGAAAGAAACACCAAATGATCTTATGGTGGATTTGACCAAAATTTTGAGCAACCATTATAATTTCATGAACTTTTAATAACCTCATTGCCAACCACAAAAGTCTGTTGTTATTTCTATGATAAGGTTGAAGGTCCTTCTAATGTTTCTCTATCACGTGAACATACTCTAGTACTTGAAAAAATCCTAACATCTTTCACCATTATACTAATAAGTATAAATTAATGATTTTAATTAATATTTTACATATATTTATAATTTTATGAATCAATGATCATTTGATATGTGTTTTTTAGTTTTCATGGATTTATATTTGGATGTTACACCTTTCATATTATCAAATAATGTCTCTCATATGTCTGATTATACCATCACTACTAACCATAAGTAATTAACATATTGGAATTGATATTGGTTAGACACTCTTGGTTTCACCACATAACTAGGAAGGGTATTGAAAAGGTCATCTCATGTACTTTTTTTATTATCGAAACATTAATTTATAATAATGAATCAAATACTGAAAACTTCAAGATACATGTATTCTATGTCATTTAATATTACAAAATTCAAACCAATTTATTTTTAGAATACATTACCCTGATTCTAGAGAATTATATTTCAAAATAACTATTTAATGATCAAAAATCATTTAATTATTTGAATATAGAATTATTTTTTAAAAATTACTTATAAATAAAATATGAAATGAATCCAAACTACATAAATATATTATTTTATTATTTTATTATTTTAAAATGAATAATTATTAAATTAATTAATATTAGTTCAATTGGATCAACTTCTTAATGGGTTTTTAGGAAAAAAATAATACAAACAGATTTATGTTAAAACTATATTTAAACACTGGTCTAAACACATTAAGGCCCCTGAAATGAATGATTGGATTTCACGCATTCCTTTAATGGTTTCTAAATAATTATTTATATCTTCTTATCCATTATTTAAAAAATTTCTTTTTTAGTTTTAAATATATTTTTATATATAATGATAAATAATAAGTTAGAATGAACTGTTGATAATTATTAATAGTAATTTATAAACAATTAATGATAATTATTACATTATTAATTTTAATTGGATTCATTAGTAAAAATTAAAAATAATTGGTAATAAATAAAAATAATAATGGTTAGTTAACAACAATCAATAATACTTAATATTAAATAATATATAATTATTAAAGTTCTAATTATTTTAGAAACATTATATTTACATTATATTAATGATTTAAATATACAATAAATAATAATAACATAAATATAATATTTATTTATATATATATATAACATAAATATAATGTAATATAATGTAAATATAACCTATATATTAAGTTATTAATATATATTATCATAAATAATAGTTAATAATAACATAAACATAATGAAAATTGTAGTTTTTGAATAAATATAATGAAAATATAATGATAGTACAAAAAATATAACATAATGAAAAATAAATATAATGTATGTATTATATAAACATAATGATTAGACCCAACCCATCGAGAGCCCATTTGGTCCAGAAGTAAATTGAGTATACCACCCCAAGCTCAACTCTAATTGACCGTGGGTTGAAAACAAACACCATAATTTTATAATGATCATGAGAGTCTGTGTCCTATATTATCCAGTAAAAAACATTTATCTCCAATATAGAAAATAAATCCAAAAATCACTATCCACATGTGTATATAAACAACATAACTCTATAAAAGTTCTTTTATGAGAAAAAAATATCTATTATAATCAATCATAGGAAAAACCTAAAATAAAAATATAAAAAAATAATATCATTATGCATAAGTGACATGGAATAAGGTTAAGAACATCCACACTGTATGAATTTTGGGGCAGAGAATACCAACAACAACCACCATCTTCATATGCTACTATAATATAATAATATTTTTTATAGTAGATACATAAGCTCCACATACACTAAAATCACAATTAAATTGAAAATTATCTACATGTATAAAAAATGTGTGGGCACAAATATTATGTAGGGGTGTTTATAAACATACCTAGTAGGACACCACAAAAAAAGAAAGACATAACAGAAAGCCAGCTCAAACTCAAAATTAGGGGAAACCAAAAGTAAACCAAATCTATTAGATTTTCCCTAAGGTTTATAAAACCATAGAAAGAGGGTAATATCCCGATCCTCTAAGATAAACACCACCAAATATTGAATCTTGAAAACAATCAAAAACTCTCAATATACTGAATACTAGTAAAACATGATAATGATAACCTAGTTATAGGTCATATCTATAATTCATATGTAGTGTCCAATAAGTCAAAATATTTGTATTGTATGACACATCATCATAATAACCGCATTCTCCTAAATATAACATAACCTCACTACAACCATAGTAAGGGAACCAATCCTCAGTATAGATTACACATTAATCGAGGGGGTATTGAACCATAATAGTGGAGAGACAAGGAAAAAATAAAATAATAAAATATTTACCTTCCTTTTTGTAGGACATTCACCCTATCACATGGGGATAAAAATGCCACCTATAGTATGGGGCACACTTTATCGAGATGAATTGTGTATCAACCACAAGCCCAAATAGACGACCCATTCCCCATAAAAGGAAGACATGTGCCTTTGTATCCATGGGGGAAACTCAACTCCAGACTACTTATGGGGGGCCCACACATTTTTGGCAAAATGTCACTAAGGGGTTACTAACATAAATTATACACTTTATTTCTTGACTTTGTTTCAAAATAATATCCTTGAATCTAAGGATCACTATCTACACTAAAATCATTTAAAAAAACATATACTATCATTAAAAAATTCAATATCTTGTTACTCAAGAAAAAATCATTGGAATTGATTACATAAGTGAAAAAGTCTGACACATGTATGAGATGAAATAAAAGATACTAAAAACTACGCAGTACACAACACGTACTTCCAATCACATGGATTGTGAACCTCATCTAATATCCAAGCATATTCCTCCTTTATTCAAAATGTTTGGAGTCATCATAAATTTTGTATATAGTATGGTATACAACATGTTGGAATCATTGCTTCAATGAGCGTATACTTATATTAAATGTTGATCCATAATGTGTGAGTACATGAAATATACTCCTTAGTACATGGAATGTGTATTTCCACTAAAAGTTTCAATTTGGGTCGATAGACACAACATGTCGAGTACGGTACACAATATGTGGGACCGTCTATCCACAAGATATGTAATTTCTGAGTATCCTTACTCATTCCAATAATATAAAAGGTGTGTATCTTGGTTTATACATTATATGGGGCCAATTTATTGTCTAGGTGTGTGCTCTAAGACTCACTCAAAATACATGTCCCAAAATACATGGTGTTGACACAGATTCATACCTCATGTATTAATTATAAACCATGGAAACACTAGCCTCCATAGCTGAGTGTAATACAAGGTGTTTTTCTCAAGAATACATGTCATGTAATTTTTTCTTCCTCATACAAAATATTTACACAATTTTTCCACCATTTTCAATTTTTACATGTAAAATGATCCACCACTACACTCCCCACACCCATTGTTATAAATCATTTTTCCCATTACCCCTAGAATTTCTACCACACCTAATTCGAGCTCCTTTTCATTCATTCATCCTATGTCTCCGAATTTGAATGAAAATCCATAGCCATCTTCATCAATTGATGAATCCATCCACATACTTTTCTAAAACCATGCCACTATGGGGTTTTCTTGTGTGAACTTATTCCACCGCACTCTCCCTTTTTTTTGAAACTACATTTCCATCGTCGAAGCATGGTGTGAAGAATAGTTAAGAATAGAATCAAATAATAAAGGTTGGTGAATAGTCTAACCACCCAAAATAATATATTTATGTACACATTTTATGAATAATTTTTTGAAATGGGAAGAAAAATTGGTTAGATGATTAAGGAAGGGTTTTTCATAGGGAATTTATCATGATGATTGTTTCAGAATAATCAAGAAAAATTTACTAATTACTAAATATTTATGGAATGTTATAAAAACTAATAGATTTAATTATCCAATGAACCTCAAAAATCAGATGTTATAAAAAATATTTTCCATCATTAAAAATCATATGTCACCCAACTCAAGAATGTAAAAATTAAAAATTCTACAATCCATGATAATATAATTTTAATATTAATTTCCTTTTATGGGTTTAGAAACAACCATTATTTTTTCCATGTTAATCAATTGATTATATAAATATTGTTGAATAATATGAAAAATGGCATGAGAATTAACGAAAAAAAGGTAACGTTTTTAATCATGTCATTAATTTCAGGTAATGAATAAATCAAACACAATATATGTTGATTTCTTCCCATAGATATTGGGGTGAAAGATAAATATAAAAGTGAACTTCCTTGAAGGTAATATTACCAAATCTTCAAAATTTATTCATTGATGCCACATTATACCATAATTGATGTTATCTTTAGGATTATTTTTTCCATCATGAATTTATTATTGTTCCATAAATTCATTATTGACATAATTAGAGATTAAAAACTACCAATAAATTCGTCCATATCATCCCAGGGTTCATTGAATAAATAATGAAAACCCTAGGGGCTATGAAATAATTAGATATTTAAAATTAAACAACTAAGTTAACCTGAATTTTTATATAAATACCTGAATGGTTTGGAAATAGAGCCCTATACCTAAATAAAAAAAATCTATTCATAGACAAAACACACTATTTTTAACATAACTATAGTTACATGTTTTTCATATGATCTTATATTCAATAGATAGCAACATTCATGTTTGGGGGATACATATTTTATTTGTCCCAGTGGATTCCTCAAGAGGTGGGGTGAATTGAGCCTCAAATAAAAATTGATATTTGAAATAAAATATTAAATAAATATCCCCAAATTTAAAAATATACCATTTAACTAATATATTCAATATATATTATTTCAATCCATATCATTAATACACCTTATATAATAACTCAGGATTTTGTATGAGGTACATATCCTTTATCTCTTGGTTTAAATGTTTAAATATAGACAAATTTGAGTACACAATTTGATCATGGGTGTTTTGGGGATGTTTTGGGCATATTACAACCTTGGAACCTAGCTTTATTGTTGGAAATGGCATAGAACATAGTTAGTTAAAACCATGTCAGGCATGCCACACAGTTTGATAAACCATACGTGGCATGTGCATTTGAAGGAGGTGTTCGTGCAGTTTACAAAAACCATGCCACTTGAGGTTCATGTCCATGAAACCATGTCTACAATTTTAAAATTGGGTTTTGGCTTGGTTTTCACATAATTAATCAACCAGTGTTGGTAAACTATGCAAGTTCTCTTCCCATATAGCTAACTATGCATGGTTGGTACATGGTTTCTCAAAATTATGCCTAAACTATGCATCCTCTTTATTTTGGGAAATTTTATAATTGTAAATTAAATTAAAATATTTTTTTAAACTCAAGTTCTTGTTTTCTTCAATGGAAAGTAGAATAACCTTTTGAGATCCCTCTTCGATGACTATCCTTGGAATTGAGATAAATACTCCACCCAATCTCTAATTCAAGAATGGAATATCTTTTAATATCTGTATTGTTGAGTAATTGATTCATTTTTATCAGTTTTCATTCTTCTTTCTATTTATCATTAAATTTAGGTGTTAGTTTATTTGACATAATTTTAGGATCATTTCTTGTTCTACCTTTTTTATCATGATCTGAGTCGAATATGGAGTTTATACTAGATTATAAATCCACTATCGAGGGAGGATAGGTGGTCTATACATTTTCCATGAATTTTGGTCATTTATTAGGCTACCTGCAATTATGCCACATGTGGTACTTTCCAGTGTATCCATAATACTAAATTAATTAATCAAATTAAAAATAATTAGACCTATTATGGATTCCCTTTGGTTCCTTAGTGTTGAGTAGGAGGTTGTTTCCCCAACCCTAGAAAACCATGCGGTGTACCTTATGGATTTTCCTTGTTTAATCCATGTTAAACCACTTATGGGGTGAGTTAATGATGTCTTATATAGGGTGATCCCTTTTCTAAATGATTTGAAATAAGTGAGATGTTTCATATATGGGTTACCACCATGCAATGTGGTAACATGTTGATAATGAATTTTATTTAATGGTTTAATTGTAAATGATTTTGTTAAATTATAAGGTATACTCATTATTTCTCTTTAATGTGAATTTTAAGACGTGAGTGGGTATACTCTTTTGGTTTAATATAATGTGAAAAAGATACATGGGTGGGTATACACATGGTATGTAATGGTAAATGGATATGATTAAAGAATGAGATGATATGTACTTGAAATGGTAATTGAAACTTAGGTTGGAATACCATGGGTCTGGATTAAATTAGATTCCTTGGATGTCTCTCCTTGTATATTGACATTTTTGTGGACACCTTGAATAGATTATTCTAATTGGGTCTTGATTCCATGGGATGCCTCAGGATTTGTTTCCCCTTGGATCTGGATTGCATGGAATATTATAGGAAATTTTCAGTAGGAAATGCTCATAAGACTCCAACCAGTGCCTAATCGTGTTTCAATCGATATGCTACTAATACTTGATAAGGATACATTGGTTTTCGACACCTTGGATCTCGCCCTTCATTGTTTGGAACTTTAATTATATTGTGTGAGCATGGTAAAAGTGGCATGTTTGACTATGTGGCATGACCATGGTAAATTTTACATGTGTAATTATAAGGCTCAATCATGGTTGTTATGATTCTTTTGGTTGTAAGGGAATTACATAGATATCTTGATATGTATGGATGTAAGGAATGGAAGTGCTTCATACTATTGTTTTTATTGTAGCTACCTTGTTAGAAGGTAACACTTGTTTTACAGGGATTCATGTATGGATATGTATTTTCACATGCTTGTATGATACTTTAATTTGTATGGAAAGTATCTTGTTTTTGTTACATGTTTGGATGAATGATAAGGGCCTGTTGGTTATTTATGTATTGTTTGTAGCTGCCTTGACTATATGGCCCCATCCTTAAACCTTACTTAATCTTGAGTTATTACAAGATTACACATTGAGGATCTTTTAGGGTTTAGAGTTTTAGAGAATTAGATCATAAAACTTGCATTACATTCCACATTTAAACAAAGTGGTTACATAAATATAGCATTCATTTTTTCCATCAACGGAACATATTTAAAATAAAACATGGATTCTTTCTTGACACTTCCTTGACACTATCATCATATCATGTACCATTCCCTTGACCTGTAAAAAACATTTCAAAAAACGTGGGATGAGCATAAAAAGATCAGTATGGGTTATAAAAATATGTAAAGGAAACATAAGTTCATTTATTCATAAGAATGAAATCATACTTTACCCATAAAACAAAAGCACTTTAACATACTTCATCAAATCATGAATAAATCATAGAAATCATAATACATAAAGGTAACTTGAGGCATTTATAACATTCTTACGTAGGGAGTAACCCTCTTGGTTACGTTTGGAATACCCATCACAATATATTCCCTAAATCTCTTCGGAGAAAACTTAACGTTTCACTCCTTTTCATTACCCAATGCATTGGAGAGCTATATCGGGATCACACGCCCTTAGTTTATCACGGAACCACCCGTCTTCGTAATAATTCCCAAGAACCTCAACATAATCGTATCACATAAAACATGCATAAAGGAAACATAAAATTTCCACCTTTCAATCACAAGATATCAATAAAACACATTGATATAAAAACATTATGAAAACCATTTTCAATACCAAAACAAAAGAAAAGTAAAACATGGTATTTATTTTTCTTTTAAATAAAAGGTATGGCTTGTAGAGGAAGCTGAAACTCAAATAATGGTCACGATGGTGGAGAAGTCGTTGTCGTCTCATACGTATGACAAAAACATTCCCTTTTGTCGTTTTGTAAAACGCTTCATATAAAAAAATATTCCTTTTGGATAAACGTAAAAGTCAAAGGGGTTTATACACCGTATAAAAGAAGGTTGTGTATAAAATAAAATATGCGTCAATGAAAGGAGATTGAGACGAAGTCCCATACCTCGGGTCTGACTTGACTCGATCGTTCTTTAATGTCCTGAATAATAAAATTGAGTTAATTTCTACTTTCTTAAGAACCTTTTTCAAGTTCATTATTCCTTTTATATCACTTATTACCAAGTTTTGAACATTATGTAATTATTTAAGTTAATAACGGTCGTTTTAACGATCATTGGTACTTGAGTCAAAATATGGTCTTTATAATTACAATTTCTTCATGTATCCATTATATCCAGAGTTATAATCATGATGTATATATCATATATATCATATATATCAATTAAATTCATGCATTTATAATATTACACAATCATTTAGAGGTAAGAAATGAAATTCACCGTTCATGGAGACGGTAAGTCGTACGTACGCATGAACGCTACTTTCATTTCTATTTTGTATTTTATAGAATGGAATCATAATGATATAAAGGTAAATTATAATTCCAATTTAATATCATATATAATATCATAACCCCATCCTTTATACGTCCCACATATGGTATTAAGGAATCAAATCACTTTGAGGGGGCGGTAGTCCGCACTTCCTTCAATGAAGATATCGCGTTTACCCATAATGGAAACCATAAAGGTATGCCCAAAATGAAAAAGACAGAATCTTAAGGAAAACATAAACATATTATATATCATATATAAATATATTTTCATCTTAATGGCCACCTTTGAAGGTGTTAAAAGAATGTTGAACAATCATCGTTTCGGGAGGCAGAAATTCTCCATCCATGGAAACAGTAAGTTCTTTAACCATTAGATGTAGGTGTGTGTAATTGTAGCTCGAATCATTCTTATAACAACATCCTAGTATATTGAAGATACTGGAGTTGTTACAAAAGAAATGAATAAAAAGAATTTAGGGGGTTGGAGAAGCAAAATAAATCAAAAGGACTCAAGTGAAGACATTACCTTAAAATCGGGTAACTCCCTTTGGTTTGAGCTCAAATTCTTCCTTAGGAAGACTTCTGCCCAAAGTGAGGCTTCAAGGAGTAAGAGAGGGAAGTGTAGAGACAAAATGGGCAGGGTTTGGCCGAGCCAATGGCTTTGGAAGTGTGGGTAAGGAGGTAGAGGTGGGGGCCTTTTATAAGAGGAGAGGAGGAGCACTCTTGGAAAGTAAAGAAATGTTACTTTATTTTAAAATGAGTTTCGGAATCAAAAGGTCCCACATTGATTTAATTCGAGGGTAAGTTGATAAGGGTTCAAAATACACCCATCCAATAGGTTTTGGACATTTGTAGGTCATAGATTTTACATTATCATTTCATTTTATTTAAATCCTTTATTAATGAGGTAATCGCTGCATCAACATGATGTCATAAATAATTTAATTTATTTAAAGTCTAAAAATTATAAAAAAATACTATGATGTAGGAAATCTATTTAGATTTCCAATTATTATTTATAATCAAAACTCTGACTTGTATAACCACATGTAAAAAATTGTTTTAGTAAAATAACTCATGTTTGTGTCATTTTTACTTTAACATTAAATAAAAAGATATTAATTCCATTTTCCTACCAAAGTGGCTCCATGGGGTCCCCAAGTTGACCCATGGATTTTCTTGGTCGGACATGACACATAAAATAAGGGTAGGACATGTTTCTAGGTTATTTCATATTATTAAAATATTATTTTTACCTTAAACTGCACTAATTACCACTAATAGCGATTAAAAACATAAAAGTTACTATTCACCAAAAAATTATTTTAATCTTATTGAACCAAATTTTACTTCTTAATGACAGCCACGTATGTTGGATTTTTGAAATTCAAAACACAGAGATGGCAAAATTATATTTAAACGGAAAATCAGTTTTTATAAGTACCACTTAGTGGTTTCACTATTCATCAAAAATTGAAGTTTTTCATAAAATTACCAAAAATTCACCCTAAGATATATTTGATATTCTGAATTCAAAAATGATGTCTATTTTACAAAATTAAAAACATATAAGTTGCATTAATTAATTTAATAATTAATTCCCGATGTCAGAGCAAATAGCGTGTTTTTATGAAACAATAAGTATCAAAAGATTGACACTAGCTTAAGTTCAATTTCAAAGTGAAATTAATTCCAATGACCACTATTAGATTAAATGGTAAAAATATATTCCAATTTCACTTTAAAACCAATTCAAAATACAATCTAATCATATAAATAAATTAGATTAAAAGGCAGTTTTGATGTAAAATGTTGTATTTTTCACTATTCATTAAAAAATGAACATTGTCAGAAAAATACCAAAAATTCACACAAAGTAAATTTTGATGTCCCAATCATAATTAATAAGTTTTTTTGACAAACATATCAAAAGATAGATTTAAAAATGGTTTTCCATCAAAAGGCAGTAAAACAATCTTTTAAAAATATTAGTGTATTCCATGCTTAGGATTGGATTTATTTTCATTTTAAGCCTCTAAAACACTATCTAATTAATTAATATACATAGATAAAAATATCTATTATTCATTAATTACTTAGGATTTTACATCCTTCCCCCCTTTAGAAAATTGCGTCCCCGCAATTTATTTACTTATCAATTAAATGGGGGTACTGATCCCTCATTGCATTTTCAAATTCCCATGTTGCCTCTTCAATCATGTGGGTTTTCCACAAAACCTTTACCTAATGAATCACCTTATTCCGTAACACCTGATCCCTGTGGTCTAGAATCTGGACCGGTTGTTCCTCATAAGATAGGTTCTCTTCCAGCTGAACTACCTTTGGACTCAAAACATGATATGGATCTGGCATATTCTTTCTCAACATTGAAACATGAAAAACATTGTGTACCTAAGATAAACTCAGAGGTAAATCCACTCGGTAAGAAACTGATCCATCTCTCTCTAGAATTTCATATGGTCCAATGAATCTTGGACTCAGCTTTCCTTTCTTACCAAATTGCATCACACTTTTCCATGGTGATACTTTGAGAAAAACTTGATCACCTACCTCAAAAGAGAGATCCTTCCTCTTGTTGTCCGCATTACTCTTCTGCCTACTCTGAGCTGTTCTCATGTGTTTCTGAATCAGCTGAACTTTTTCTGCCAACTCTTCTACCAATTCTGGTCCCATCACCTTCTTTTCACCCACTTCATCCCAGAAAGCTGGAGTTTGACACCGCTTACCATACAATGCCTAAAATGGTGCCATTTGTATACTTGAATGAAAACTGTTATTATACGAAAACTCAACCAAAGAAAGATGTTGGTCCCAACTTCCCTGATAATCCATCGAACATGCTCGTAGCATATCCTCCAAGTTCTGAATTATTCGTTCTGACTGCCCATCTGATTGAGGATGAAAAGCTGTACTAAAATTTAATTCAATACCCAATGACTTCTGAAGGCCTTTCCAAAAGTTATAAGTGAACCTGGGATCACGGTCAGATACAATAGAGAGAGGAACTCCATGTAACCTGACTATCTCTTTAAGATACAAACGGTAAAGTTGATCTAGGGATAAAGTATCTCCTATAGCAAGGAAATGAGAAGATTTAGTCAAGTGATCAACAATAACCCAGATTGCATTATTACCTCGAGATGTCTTCGGTAATCCCACAATAAAGTCCATGGATATATTCTCCCATTTCCAATCTGGCATGGGTAGAGGTTGAAGCATCCCTTTCGGTAACTGCCGCTCTGCTTTAACCTGCTGACAAGTCAAACACTTCACAGTAAAATCAGTAATATCTCTTTTCATTCCATCCCACCAGTAATACTCCTGAAGTTCTCTATACATCTTAGTACTGCCTGGATGGACTGAAAACGGAGAACTATGAGCTTCACATAACAACTCTCTCTTCAACTGTGAATCACAAGGCACACACAATCTCTTCTCAAATCTCAAAACACAATCACTATAAATGTTGAATTCAGGAAACTTACCTTTCTGAACTAGCTCTACCTTTTTCTGCAACTCACTGTCTTACTTCTGTGCTTTCTTGATTATGTCTGATAGAGAAGATTTCACTGATACCTGAAATAAAATAGAAGGACATCCTGCACCAAAAACTTCTATGCCAAAGTTCGTCAAATCCTTAACCAAAGGATCATGTTCCAAACGCATCATTGTTAATAAAACATTACTTTTTCGACTCAAAGAATCAGCCACTTTATTTTCTTTTCCCATATGGTAATGAATTTACAATCATAATCCTTGATTAATTCTAGCCATCTCCTCTGTCTCGTTTCCAATTCTTTCTGAGTGAATATATACTTTAAACTTTTGTGATCGGTATATATTTCACACTTTACTCCATAAAAATGATGCCTCCAAATTTTTAAAGCGAAAACAACAGCATCTAATTCCAAATCATGTGTAGGGTAATTTACCTCATGAGTTTTCAACTATCGTGAAACATAAGAAATTACATGATCATTTTTCATTAGGACACAAACAAGTCCTTTCAATGAGGCATCACTATAGATAACTAACTCCCCATTCTTGGAAGTAGTGCCAAAACCGGAGCATTCACCAATCTTCTTTTGAGTTCCTGAAAACAATCATCACATTCTTTTGTCCAGATAAAATTAACACCCTGCCGAGTTAGCTTAGTCATTGTACTAGATAACCGTGAAAAATTTCTAATGATCCTTCGGTAATATCCTGCCAAACCAAGGATGCTACGAATCTCAGTTACATTTGTGGGTCTGGGCCATTCTTCAAAAACTTTTGTTTTTGCAGGGTCAACAGTTATCCCATCTTTAGAAACAATATGACCGAGGAAAGAAATTTGTTGAAACCAAAACTCACACTTGTTGAATTTCCCATACAATTTCTTTTCTTTAAAGGTTTGTAAAATAACACTTAAATGTCTTTCATGCTCCTCTTTACTTTTAGAAAAAACCAAAATATCATCAATTATAACCACCACAAACTTATCCAAGAACTCATGAAAAATTCTATTCATTAAGTCCATGAATACAGCAGGTGCGTTGGTTAGCCCAAAAGGCATTACTACAAATTCGTAATGGCCATATCTTGTACGAAACGCAGTCTTCGGAACATCTACTTCCTTTACCTTCAGCTGATGGTACCCCGATCTCATGTCAATCTTTGGAAAAAACTGAGCTCCCTGGAGCTGATCAAAAAAATCATCGATTTGAGGCAAAGGATATTTGTTCTTAAAAGTGATGTTATTCAAGGCTCTATAATCAATGCAAAGTCTCGTAGAACCATATTTCTTTTTAACAAAAAAAACAGGATCACCCCTTGGTGATGTGCTAGGTCGAATGAAACCTTTCTCAAATAAATCGTTCAATTTCTCCTTCAACTATCAAAGTTCAATTTGAGCCATTCGATAAGGGGGTTTTGAAATTGGATTAGCATCAGGAACTAAGTCAACAGTAAATTCAACTTCCCGATCTGGTATTATTCCAGGCAACTCATCAGAAAAATCATCAGGATACTTGTTTACCACTGGCACATCATTAATCTGAACAGTTTCCTTGTTTTCAACAATATGTGAAAGGTAACATTCATTTCCATCTTTTACAAGTTTCTCGGCCTCTTGATAAGTTTTCAACAGTAAGGGTTCATTCTTGTACACAAACTGAATGTATTTTTGAAAAGAAACTTCTTTAGCTCTACAGTCAATCTTAGCATGGTAAATAGAGAGCCAATCCATACCCAGGATAACATCAAACTCTACTAGAGGTATAACAATAAGGTTTTCAAGTAGATTCTTTCCCCAGATAAGGACAGGAAAATTCTTATAAAATCTTTTTGCCTCAACATTTCCCCCATGTGTTTTTACCACAATTTCAGGAGTCATTTCTTGAGATGGTATTCCCATTTTACTAGAAAAGGTTTTAGGGATGAAAGAATGTGTGGACCCCGAATCAATCAACACACTGGCATAATCTGAAAAAAAACAATGTACCTGATACAACTTCATTTGATGGCCCGACATCTGCTGAAGTAGTTGCAAAGGATTTCAACACCCCTTTCTTCTTGTAGTCTAACTGCTTCCCATCACTCAAGCTCTTTGTCGGACACTCGTTTGCATAGTGACCCATCTCATTGCACTTAAAAAATTTCACTAACTGTAAATCAAATTTGGAATTACCATCACCTTGATTTTTTTCAGTGCAATCATGAGCCTTATGTCCCATCTTACCACATCGGTAGCACTTTCCAGAATTCAGAAGACATTCCCCAGCATGCCTTTTACCACATTTATCACAAAATGGAAACTTAGTTTTCTTACCATCAGTCTTTTTTGAAGAATTATTCCCTTTCTCATGACACCACGGTCTCTCCTTCTGCTGGTTGTTATAGAAAACTTGATCATCGGAAAACTCCATTTCCACCTTCTCAGCACATCGAACAAGCTTTTCATAACTTTTAAAGTCACGAGAAGCTAATTCCCTTCGATATTTTGGCTTTAATCCTGAGTAAAAACGATTGATTTTACTATCAAGGTCTCAGATAAAATTTGGAGCATACCTTTCCAATTGAGTGAACCTTTCTTCATAGGCATCCACTAAGTCTTCCTCTTGCCTCAATTCCAAGAATTTTTTTTCCATCCTAAGTCGAACAGCATTAGGAAAATACTTCTCAAGAAACATACCTTTGAATTCATCCTAGTCAAGAGCATCAATCTCATCAGCGTCCCTGATATTTTTAACCATCGACCACCACAGGTCTACTTCACCCTCCAAACGGTAAATAGCAAGACTAACCTTTTGATTGTTTGAACACCCCATGACATCTAAAATCTTCTCTAGTGCTTTAATCCACCCTTCAACTAGCACAGTGTCAGATGATCCTCTGAATGATGGGGGATGTTGCCTCATGAAATGTTCCACCACTGACATGTTCCTCTGTGATTGATCTGGCTGATCTCGTGCATGGATACCACCACCATTTATCTCTTGAGTCAACTGTGCCATTACTATAACAAACTGTTCAGTTCCAATTCTGACCATCTCGGGATGCTGATTCAGAAGGTTATTTCCTTCGGTATGCCTTCCTAGCACTGCTTCCCTGTTTCTTCTGCAGAAAACCATTCTGAACAAACATTTCCTAGATGAAGCAAAATGGTAATCTTCAAATGCTATATCATTTCAAAAAAAATATTTTTGGATAATCATTTAATAGAATTATAACTCTTAAAGTTATCTAAACCGACCTCTGATACCAACTATAAGGCCCCAGCCTTAAACCTTACTTAATCTTGAGTTATTACAAGATTACACATTGAGGATATTTTCGGGTTTAGAGTTTTAGAGAATTAGATCATAAAACTTGCATTACATTCCACATTTAAACAACGTGGTTACATAAAGATAGAATTCATTTTTTCCCATCAACGGAACATATTTAAAATAAAACATGGATTCTTTCTTAACACTTCCTTGACACTATCATCATATCATGTACCATTCCCTTGACCTGTGAAAAACATTTCAAATAAACTTGGGATGAGCATAAAAAGCTCAGTATGGGTTATAAAAATATGGAAAGGAAACATAAGTTCATTTATACATATGAATGAAATCATACTTTACCCATAAAACATAAGCAATTTAACATACCCCATAAAATCATGAATAAATCATAGAAATCATAAGACATAAAGGTAACTTGAGGCATTCATAACATTCTTATGTAGGGAGTAACCCTCTTGGTTACGTTTGGAATACCCATCACAGTATATTCCCTAAATATCTTCGGAGAAACCTTAACATTTCACTCCTTCGCGTTACCCAATGCATTGGAGAGATATATCGGGCTCACCCGCCCTTAGTTTATCACAGAACCACCCATCTTCATAATAATGCCCAAGAACCTCAACATAATCGTATCACATAAAACATTCATAAAGGAAACATAACATTTCCACCTTTCAATCACAATATATCAATACAACACATTGATATAAAAACATTATGAAAACCATTTTCAATACCAAAACAAAAGAAAAGTAAAACATGGTTTTTATTTTTCTTTTAAATAAAATGTATGGCTTGTAGAGGAAGCCGAAACTCAAATAATGGTCACGGCGACAGAGAAGTCGTTGTCGCCGCATACGTATGAAAAAAACATTCCCTTTTGTCATTTTGTAAAATTCTTCGTATAAAAAAATATTCCTTTTAGATAAACATAAAAGTCAGAGGGGTTTATACACCGTATAAAAGAAGGTTGTGTATAAAATAAAATATGCCTCAATGAAAGGAGATTGATACGAAGTCCCATACCTCGGGTCCGACTTGACTCGATCGTTCTTTAATGTCCTGAATAATAAACTTGAGTTAATTTATACTTTCTTAAGAACCTTTTTCAAGTTCATTATTCCTTTTATATCACTTATTACCATGTTATGAACATTATGTAATTATTTAAGTTAATAACAGTCGTTTTAACGATCATTAGTACTTGAGTCAAAATATGCTCTTTATAATTACAATTTGTTCATGTATCCATTATATCCAGAGTTATAATCATGATGTATATATCATATATATCATATATATCTAGTACATGCATGCATTTATAATATTACATAATCATTTAGAGGTAAGAAATGAAATGCATCGTTCATGGAGACAGTAAGCCGTACGTACGCATGAACGCTACTTTCATTTCTATTTCGTATTTTATAGAATGGAATCATAATGATATAAAGGTATATTATAATTCCAGTGTAATATCATATATAATATCATAACTCCATCCTTTATACATCCCACATATGGTATTAACGAATCAAATCACTTTGAGGGGGCGATAGTCCGCACTTCCTTAAATGAAGATATCACGTTTACCCATAATGGAAACCATAAAGGTATGCCCAAAATTAAAAATACATAAGCTTAAGGAAAACATAAACATATTATATTTCATATATAAATATATTTTCATCTTAATGGCCACCTTTGAAGGTGTTAAAAGAATGTTGAACAGTCATCGTTTCGGGAGGCAGAAATTTTCCATCCACGGAAACAGTATGTTCTTTAACCATTAGATGTAGGTGTGTGTAAGTGTAGCTAGAATACTTCTTATAAAAACATACTAGTATATTGAAGATACTGGAGTTGTTACAAAAGAAATTAATAAAAAGAGTTTAGGGGGTTTGAGAATCAAAATAAAACAAAAGGACTCAAGTGAAGACATTACCTTAAAATCGGGTAACTCCCTTTGGTTTGAGCTCAAAGGATTCCTTGGGAAGACTTATGCCCAAAGTGAGGATTCAAGGAGTACGAGAGGGAAGTGGAGATAAAAAATGGGCAGGGGTTGGCTGAGCCAAAAGCTTTTGAAGTGTGGGTAAGGAGGTAGAGGTGGGGGCCTTTTATAAGAGGAGAGGAGGGGCACTCTTGGAAAGTAAAGAAATGTTACTTTATTTTAAAATGTGTTTCGGATTCAAAAGGTCCCACATTGACATAATTCAAGGGTACGGTGATAAGTGTTAGTAATCCACCCATACAATAGGTTTTGGACATGTTTAGGGCATATATGTTACATTATCATTTCATTTTATTTAAATCCTTTATTAATGAGGTAATTGTTGCATCATCATGATGTGATAAATAATTTAATTTATTTAAAGTCTAAAAATTATATAAAAACTACTATGTTGTATGAAATCTTTTTATCTTTCCAATTACTATTTATAATCAAAAATCTGACTTGTATAACCCCATGTAAAAATTGTTTTAGTAAAATAACTCATGTTTGTGTCATTTTTACTTTAACATTAAATAAAAAGATATTAATGTCATTTTCCTACAAAAGTGGCTCCATGGGGTCCCCAAGTTAAACCATGGATTGTACTGGTCGTACATGACACATCCAATAAGGTTAGTACATGTGTGTAGGTCATTTAATATTATCAAAACATTATTTTTACCTTAAACTACACTAATTACCACTAACCGCGATTAAAAACATAAAAGTTACTGTTCACCAAAAAATTATTTTAATCTCATTGAACCACATTTTAATTCTTAATGAAAACCATGTTTGTTGGATTTTTGAAATTCAAAACACAGAGATGGAAAAATTACATTTAAACAGAAAATCAGTTTTTATAAGTACCACTTAGTGGTTTCACTATTCATCAAAATTGATGTTTTTCAGAAAATTACCAAAAATTCACCCTAAGCTATATTTGATATTCCGAATTCAAAAATTATGTCTATTTTACAAAATTCAAATCATATAAGTTTCATTAATTAATTTAATAATTAATTCCCGTTGTCAGAGCAAATAGCGTGTTTTTATGAAACAATAAGTATCAAAAGATTGACACTAGTTTAAGTCCAATTTCAAAGTGAAATTAATTCAAATTACCACTATTGGATTAAATTGTAAAAATATATTCTAATTTCACTTTAAAACCAATTCAAAAGATAATATAATCATATAAATAAATTAGATTAAAAAGCAGTTTTGATGTAAAATACAGTATATTTCACTATTCATTAAAAAATGAACATTGTCAGAAAAATACCAAAAATTCACACAAAGTAAATTTTGATGTCCCAATTATAAAGATTAAATTTATTTTGACAAACATAGCTTATAAAATTGTCAAAAGATAGATTTAAAAATGATTTTCCATCAAAAGGCAATAAAACAATCTTTTAAAAATATTAGTGTATTACATGCTTAAGATTGGATTTATTTTCATTTTAAGCCTCTAAAACAATATCTTATTTATTAATAGACATAGATAAAAATATCTATTATTCATTACTTACTTGGGATGTTACATTGACAGAGGTTCTTTACCATATTTTGTAGGGATTCATTAGATGATATTTTAGTATTTCTGCTTTAGTAGTTTATATGCCATGGGAATCTTTACCATTTCTTATTGCTTACATTATTTACTTTCCCACTACATAGCATTTCATATTTCACATCCTAGATTTTAGAGACCTTTTTGTGGTTACCTATTGGGATGGTATCTCAGAACATGTTTGGGCCACCATTGGGTACCCGAACAGAATATTTGGATGAATATAGAGATAGGGGAATTTTCCCATAGTTTGAGGGTTGATTTTGTACCATGCTTAGGAGTAGTGGAGAACGAGACTGGGATGTGGCTCATGGTTATATTTAGAGATATCTCTTATGACCTTTTTGGTATTTTAATACTTGTATTGTAATATATTGTTTCCAACCTATTTTTGATTCTTTCTTGGACACATAACATGTATCACCATTTTGTATATAAAGTGACTTGAAATTTATTATTTATTGGTATTTCTCTTCATATTTTTGTATGATTTATACGATGCTTCCACTATTTGTTGGCTATTGAATTTATGATGTTTTACACTCTAATAATTAGAGAATAGTCTCCCCATAAACACATCTAAGGCCCTCACTACTAGTCGGAAGCCTCTGGAATTTGAGGAGATGCTCTTAGTTCCATGTGACCCAGTGAGATCAGGGAACTTTCAGTGGCATCCAGGTCTAGGATGTTACAAATTGGTATCTTAGCATTATTTTCTTTTCATTGTTTATTATCTGGTGAAAAAATATAGGTAAAAATATACTGGAATTTTTTTAATGAGGTGTGTATGAGTGTAGCTAGCCCACATACAAGGAAAATTTAAATTACCACAAATGGAATTCATATTTTCTGTATTTTGGATATTACAGTAGGTTTGATTACAATATTGGGGGACACAATTGTATTGTGATGTTAATTTTGAAATGATTTTGGTTTTTATTCTATTGCAACCCGATGACATAAGGGTATTCCCTCTCATGCATCATATAGGCACTTTATAAGAATCACATGCCATGAATTTTTTCAAACTATTTAGGATGTATTATTTGTTGCATGTTGTTGTGATAGGTGTTATGATATATGTTCCTACTATTTTAATAGATTTTTTTTGTAGTGAATACAAAGATTGATGCCATATTTCAATTTATTATAAGTATGGGTACTTATGGATTGGAAAGTGATCCAACTTTTTTAAAATTGATTAAACTAAATGTGATGCAGTATAGATTATATGGGCATGATATTTTTGGTCATTAGGTGTTATGGGACCCCATGGATTGGAACATGATGAACTTTTGGTTGGACCTTTTGAATAAATGATTTATGGAAATTATATATAAAATAAATGTGAATTTAAATGGAAAATTAAAACGATGAGTAGATACTTGACCTAGACCCGGCATTTGAGTGGGAAATAGATAGTTTTTCTAGTGGTGTTTCTGAATTATTATGTTATTCCTTTTTACAATCCTAGATTTAGGAGCATGCTATGTGATATAACTGGTTTATAGGAAGGTTTTGACCTTTCCAATGATTTTGAGATGAAAACATTGGTGTATTTAGTTCTTGAGGCATGTGATTGATTTCAAAATGAACAATTGAATGACAAAGGCTAAGTATGGCCTATTTTATTTGAAATGAAATGTTATGGGTGTTTATTAACTTTATAATTAAATAAATACTATTGAATTTCTTTCTAAAGAACCAAGAATAGTTTAAAGGGACCTTCATAGGTTGCCTAAACATAAATAATTTGAAAGGATTTTATTATGATAAATTTCTTAACTATGACTGAATGTCTATAAAAGTATAATTTTTTTAGAAAATGGATTTTGATGAGTCTTTCCTAATTTTTCCTTCGGATTCTTGTAATATTAAGTGCCAAGTGGTTTTGTTTTTTAAATGGTACTTGGTGATCTATTTTATATCTTTTAAATGTTTACATATTAAATATAAATTAATTAAGGAATTTTATGTGAAAACTGATGTGGTTTCCATTGTTTAAACCCTAATGTAAGGGTAGTTTAAATATCCTTTGAGTTTCCTTGGAATGGAAATGATAGAATTTTCTATAGGTTTCTTACTTTTCAAAAGTGGATTAAGTGATTGGATCGTAAGCCAAGTGAATTTTGTGGGTGTAACCTCATTATGGATTGATGCTTTATATTTTATTAGGGACTAAACCAAGGTTAGTATAACCATAGAGCTTATGTGCCTTGATAAATGTTGTCAGTTTTTTACATTTAGTGTCTTTCATGTGTCATTTTCCCCAGTAGGAATCATACCATCTAGATTAAAACCTTGTTCAAATGGGTGGTCATGGTATCCATGACCGTTGTTAGGGGTGTGAGCATCCGATAATGCTCTGTTTTAGTATGTTAGGAATGCCTAGGGAATGGTCAATCTCTTAGTTGGTCTTGGGAACCAATTTTTTTCTATAGTAATGGGAAACTTAGTATATCATCATCTAGGTTAAAGGTCATATGAGGCAGTATGAATCTAAGTTAAATCTCTTCTATGGACAACCTGACACCTGGATACCTAGGGTGGATAGCCTATGTGTTGTATCGAGGTGTTTTCTTTCTTTTCGAACCTTGGGGTAGTATGCATTCACAAACATGGTACACATTGAGTTGTTAAATGATGTAATGAATCAGTTGAGTTTGGTGGAATCATTGATCATTGTGTTATTGAGTATATTCTCATGTCATATTTATAGTAGATTGACCTGGCCATTAAAGAATCAAGTTAATCCCAATGGTTGAGATGACTTTCAGGAGACTCTCGTGTTTTAAAACACTGTTCAGTTTGGTTTTGGCTTTCAGGAGAAATAATTTGGTGTATGTAAGAATGACTTGGAGGAGTATCCATGCATTCAGTTAAGGTGAGTTTTATCTAGTGTGATTATGAGTATTTGGGGATTCCAAGCATCTTTCAAGGTATAACTTGGGTGGTGAAGGATTAAAATCAGTTAGTATGGGTGTGTTGGAAGGTGAAGATGAGCTTCTTTCAAGGGAAGTCGACCAATAGTGGTTTGACTAATCATATTGAAATCTTGAAATCCTCGTAGTGTATTAATATTAAATATACAAGCATATACCCTATCTTTACATCATCCTTGATGCATTAAGAGAGCATTGGTCATATTTCGTGCTAAATTTTAAAAGTATTCAGGATTTTCTGGGTTTTTTTCTTAGTTTTTCACAACAATGTGTGTTTTTTATCAGGGTATGGTTAGTCCTAGTAGATACTTGGGATCCCAAGTAGGAACTCATTTGACAAACTCTTGAACACCAGACATTTTATTTTTTACTTGACCCCCATGTGAATGGTGCTTTAGGCTAATTCAATGTTTTTAAGAGGATGTACTAGCCTAGTATTATGTCTCAATTGTAAACACGGAGTGTTGAATACCTTGGGTGAGTTCTATAGACTCAAGTTTAATGAATTTTAGGTTACCCCAAACATGTGGTCAGGCTCAAGCTTATGTTTAGAAAGGGTGGTTATTCAAGTGGGCTGGATCTATCATACCCCCTTGTTCGTGATGAGGTACAATAGTTTTAAATGTTTATGTGATGGTTTGACCAAGGAATGTCACTATGAGTTAGTTATGGACTTTGGTGGATGTGTTTGTCGAAAATACAAGATTCCTTGGAATAGGGTGTTGCGATTCAGTTAGTAATACCCTGACCATCTATGCCAAGGTTTTTAAGAATAGTCTGTCAGTATAGCTCAAGTTGTTATCCTTCTTATTCAATGTTTATAGTCCAAGTGAGCATGTTTAATCATCTCACCATGTTAAGGAGGATGTGGTAAAAAGTTCAACAATGTCTTTCATAAAATCATGCATGACCATTTTTTAGTTTGGTCAATTGGTATTCAACCATTCAATTATGGCGATGTCCTTGATATGACCTCAAATAAAGTCGGGTAATCCTAGTAAAATAAGTCACACCAAGAGAATCACTAAAATTCTTAGTGGAATTAATTGTAAGGAAATTCTAACGGTGGATGTAGCATGTTTCAGATTTGGACCCTTTTTGTGATAAAATCCATGGTGGGGAGAACCATTGGTTAGATGTTTAAAGAGTCTATGACATGATCATGTATCTAGATAAACAGGCTCACCCTTACTAGTTTCCTGATATGAAAGGAGTTACAGCTAGTTTTTTCATTATATGTTCCACCTGTCAGCATGTGAAGATGGAACACTGGTGACTAGTCCGACTTTTATATTAGATTTCCATTCTCAAGGGGAAATGGAATAGTGCTAAGATGTATTTCATGGAAGGTTTATAGAGTTATTTTCAAGGTAATGATGTTCTGTGGAATGTTTTTGATAGGATCCATAGATTTTTTCATTTCTTATCAATAATGAAGACTATCAGTATGGATGAGAAAGGGAGGTTGTATATCCATGAGATAGTATGACTTCACATGGCCCCAAATACTATTGTGTCAGATATGGATTCCCTATTTACTTGAAGATTTTTGAAAGGAATGCAGTGGGGGATACGTTTATAGGTTCTTATAATCACAACATACCACCCCT
The DNA here is from genome assembly GCA_963277665.1 of Viscum album. Classification (NCBI taxonomy): domain Eukaryota; kingdom Viridiplantae; phylum Streptophyta; class Magnoliopsida; order Santalales; family Viscaceae; genus Viscum; species Viscum album. The sequence continues at coordinate 702,193,015 of OY728128.1, read as the reverse complement.
AGTTAGATGAACATTCTAAGGGAATAATTTAGGTGCTTAAGGACATGCTGTGAGCATGCATCCAAGATTTCAAGGGCTCTTGGGAGAAGCATATACCCATGGTTTAGTAATCTAAAAATAATAGCTATATGGCGACAATACTTATGGAACCTTGTGAGGATTTGTAAAGTAGGCCATGTCAATCTCCATTGTACTAGTTTGTGGCAGGTGAGATAGATTTGTTGGGATCATATCTCATACAAGATAATTCTGAGTAGTTCCAATTGGTTTAGAAATAGATGGTTACTGCACAATCTATATAGTAATATTACACTAATTGCCATAGATAAATTATAGATTATGAGGATGGGGATTAGTTTTTCTTATGTGTTTCATTGAGGGTGGTACATAGATAAATAAGGAGACACGTTAAGCTTTCGTTGTGATATTTTGGGATGTTTGAGATTCTAGGTAGAGTCGAGTTGGTATCCTATCGGTTGCAGTTAGAACATAGATATTGATCCATGCGTTAAATCATTTGCATATCTTAGCTACTCAAATATCACTCTTACTCTTCTCAGAAATTTCAACACAAGGATACTGAGTTATAGGTTGATCCATCCTTTGAAGATCATCTGATTCATTTCATTTATAGGAGAACAAAGGTTTTCCAATGTTGGTTATTTCTACTATTTCAGGTTCTATGGAAGCATGACCATTTATAGGATGAGACTTAGCAGTGGGGGGATGATGTACATGATCAGTGGCTGATGTTATTCTCAAACAAATCTTGCACACTCTTTAGAGGAAAATTCAGGGAATATTTGTTTTAAAGGTGGAATATTATAAGAAATTCGGTTTTAGTAGGAGGTAAAGATCCATTTTATATTTATTTAAATGTTTAAATATAGACTAATGTGAGTACCCAATTTGATCATGGGTGTTTTAGGGGTGTCTGGGTATTTTTTAGAATCTGGAACCCAGATGTTTTGTTGAAAATGGATTGGCGCGCTGTTAGTTCAAACCGTATCAGGGAGACCACATGGTCTAATAAAATGTACGATGTATGGGAAGTGATAATGAGGAGGCCACAAGGTTGGCCAAACTGTGGGACTTGAGGCACACCACCAACCGACCATGAGTATGATTTGGAAAGTGTGTTTTGGCATAGTTTACGCACAGATAGACAACCATTCACGGTTAGCTGTGGGATAAGGGCACCTATATGGTTTACCAGAATTCTTGAGGCACACCGCCAAATCATCTTTCACCACATCAGTGAGTACCTGATTAATTTTTAACTGTTCACTAGTATTCTTCATATCAACAACTCTATTTAGGTGAAAGATGATTTGGCCAATTTTAGGATCTCTGTCTATTATTCATTTTTTATCCCACTCTAAGTCAAATTAGGAGTTGGTACTGGATGAGAACTCTAAAACCGATCTACGATAGGCGGTCTATAAATTTTCCTTGATTTTTTGTGCTTTATTAGGATACTTTTCATTATGTCTCCCACTGAACTTTGTAGTGAATCCCCATAACTAAATTGATTTATTGAATTAAATGTGATTTGATATGATAGGGATTACCTTATGTTTCTTGGTGTTGAGTAGATGGTTATTTCCACAACCATGTCCACCCATGGGATGTTCCTTATGAATTCATCTTTTTTACACCATATTAAACCACCCATGTGGTGAGTTGATTCTTTCCTAGATAAAGGAAGACTTTTATAATTTGTTTGAATTAGATGGGTTGTTTAGGATATGGTTTTCCTACTTGAAATTTGATAACCTGTTAATGTTGAATTGTTTAATGGTTTAATTATAAATTTTTTGGTTAAATGAGTGGGTATACTCATTATTTCCCTTGAATATGAATTGTGAGATGTGATTGGGTACACTCATGTTTTTTAATTGAATGTGAAATGGCTACATGAGTGGGTTTACTAATGGTATGGAATAGTAAATGTATTTGATTAAATAACGAGATAAGTTTTACTTGAAATGGTAGTAGATTCCAGGGTTGGTATACCAAGGGTATTGATTCCATTAGATGCCTTGGATATTGTTCATTGCATCATGATGCGGTATTTTATTCCTTGGATAGTGTATTATCTTTAGTCCTTGATTATTTGGGATGCCTCAAGATTTGTTACCCATTGGATCTGACATGCTTGGACTCATGTAAGATATGTTTAGTATGACATGATCCAAGGACTCCAATCAGTGCTTAACCAAGTTTCCATTGAGAAGCTCCTAGGACTCAATGGGGATGTCTTGGTCTTTGAAACCTTTGATATAGGACTTTGGTTTCTGACACATTGATTTTACGGAATTTCCATGGAAAATGTGGAATGAGTGATTATACATCATAGTCTTGGTAAATGTGACATATGTGATAATATGGTTCAACCATGGTTTTTATGATTCTTCTGGTTATACATAAAGGTTGTGGATGACATGATATATATGGATGTATATTGAGGCAATATTGGTTACTCTTTTTTATATTATATCTTTTTTATTAAGAGAATACACTTGTTTTGGAGTGATCCATGTACGGATATATAGTATCACTTTCTTGTATGATACTTCAGGTTATATGGAAAGGTTGTAGTTATCATTACATGTTTGGATGAATGAAAAGACCATGTTGGTTATTTATGTATTGTTTGTAGCTATCTTGATTTAGTAGCTTGATCATATTTTGTTGTGAGCCTTTAGAGGTTATTTTTTATTACTGCATTAATAGTTTACATGTCACAAGAATCATTACCATTTCTTATTATTCACCTGCTTTACTTACACCCTGGGTAGCTTCTCATATGGAAAAACCTAAATTTTATAGTTCTTTGGGTGGTTACATATTAGGATTCTATCTCACACCATGTTCAGGACACCATTGGGAACCCGAACAGACTTTTTGGATGCATGTAGAGATAGGGTCAAGCACCCACAATTTGAGGGTTTATTTGGTTCCATGATTAGGATCAGGGGATCACGATACCAAGCGGAGGCTCACAATTCTATTTGGAGATTGATATTTGGGTCTTCTTAGTATTGTTACCAATGTGGTATTGTAATATTGGCTACATATTTTAGATTATTTCATAGACACATAACATGTATCATAATTGTTTATATGAAGTGACTTGGAATTTTTTATTTATTATTCTGTGTCTTCTTACTTTTGTATGATTGTTATAATTATTATTCTATTGGTAGGTTATTGAGTTTCCAATGCGTTACACTCTGTTAATGAGGTAATAGTCTCCTTGTAGAAAATCTTAAGGCCCTCACTACTTTTTGGAAGCCTCTAAAATTTGGGGAGATGTGCTTGAGGCCCTATGATCGACCTGGATCAAGGAACTTTTAGTGGAATCTGGTCCTAGGATGTTTCACAATAAATCACGATTTATTATGTAAATATACTACTAATTCAATCCTATAATATAATTAGGTGAAGTTTATTTTGAAAATTATTTAATATCACATTAACTTGAAACATGAATGAAACAAAAATATTTAAAAACTATAAAACATTATCTTATATTCCATTGATATTATAATACTAAATTTGATAACATATGGACATACATAAGGAAAGGGGGAGATATAATTCCCAATAAGGGAGTAATAAAGGAATAACATATACGTAATCTCCTGAGATAAAAAAAATACCCACTGCATTAAAGAGATATAAAATTATGGGCCCACCCATCACATTCATATCATATACATGCATTTTTACAACATATGGATAATAAAACATAAAATAAAAAGGTATTAGTACAAATAATTTACATTAAATAAAAGTGAAAGGTTATATCTCATTAAATAGGAAATATAAGTTTAGTAAAGGGATGTGTAAAAACACATTAAAACATGGAAAATTGGAAATAAAAATGGATTAGTACAAAGAATGTACTCGAAATAAAAACAACAAGATAGAGTCCCTTACCTTTATAGGTTAGTTCTAAAATCTTGGAATGTAACACCCTTATATTTTGTGACATATATTTTTTGATTTAATTTATCCTTTTTGATATTTTTCATTTCTTAAAACAGTGAATATAGATTGTGTTATATGAAAGCACTATGTTTTGTTTGTGTTGCATGAAATACCATGTTAATATCTCACTACACACAAAACATATATTTTATTTTAGTACATGAAATACCATGTTTGGATTGTGTTATATATAATTCTGAGTTCCTTCGATAGCTTGTGTTACACGCAAGACCTTGTTTTAGAAAACTACAATTCACTATTAATATTACTGTTAAAATATTATTATATTTGTCACATATCCATTAGAATGAAGGTTATGAACAATATTAATTAAATTATGAAAATATTTTTTCCACATGTATATAAGAAGAATTATTTTGTGACCAATTAACTAGAACTGAAAATAAAACCCTTTTGAAAACATAGGAAATCTTTTACTAAAAAGCTATATTTATGCAATCAAAAACGTTTTACCTCAATAAATTTATTAAAAAACATTTGATTAATTATTGTAATGAAATATATATATTATATTCATACGACTCTTTAATGTTTATATTATGTGTTTTCTTGAAAATGGATAAGAATAAATCAAATTTTATGAATAAAAATGTATTTTCTAAATGGTAATTTTACCTCCTTTTAGTAAAGAACCTATTTTATATAGAATTTTTAAAAAATTTATAATTTTTATTTGAAAAATTAAACTTCAATTTTAGAAAGTGTAATATAAATGTATAGTTTTGGAGAATTTTTTGTATTTTTCTATAATATTCCAATTTTTGATAAATTGTTAAGAACAATGAATTTTAATTAAAAACTGATTTTCACCTAATTTTTTGAGCAGTTAAATTATATTTTATTTATTTCGAAAGTATAGTCAAATTTTAAATAATGTAATGCCATTTATTTCATTCTAACAAAATTATCATTGAAATTGTATATGAAAACAATTCAAACTTCTGAACTTTTTCACTTTAAAAACCTGTTGTCTCATCATGTCTACTAGATTAACATTAAATTAATTTCCATAAATTATTTTATTATATTTTGGAAAATTGGATTCCATATTTGGAATAATCATAATTTAAACTTTATAAAAAGTTAAAATTATTTTTTTACCAAAATTATTAGTAAAAGTAATTAAAGTTAATTAGAGTGATTATGGTAAAAACAAGATTATGTAGTGGTTGAACTTTTATTTAAGTGGCCAAATAACCTAGAAACATGTCTAAAATAAAATTTATGGCCATATTTAGAAAAATTGACATCTTTTATAAACAATTAAATATTATTTTAGACAAAAAATGTAAGTCATTCCTCTTAATATATTTTACCTCTTTATATTTACATGAATGTCACTCCTCCTCTACTATAAAAGGGTACTCACCACCTCACTTCCTCGCGCATGTCAAGACAGTTTGGATTAGAAAAATCTTTCACAAATATTATAAAAAACTCTTTACCTTCATCCTAGGATCCATAATTTGTGTATAAATCCAACCCAGGTAGCCCTTTGATGCAAACCACGAGGAGTTACCCAAAGAATATGTACAATCCTTCCAAAAGCTCTTTTGTTTTATTTTAATTATACACTCATTATGATATAATTATTCCATGATTATATAATAAAATCATTATCATAAATATAATAATATTATTCTTATGTTATGTTGTTTTCCAATGCTCACAGACACTTCTATCAAAATGGGATACACAATCATCATTCGTTTGTACGGTGGACTAGGTTCTCATGAATCGATGTCGCTAGTTCTTCCATTGGCACATTTAAAGGTTAAAAATAGTGATGTAAATTCTGTTTTTATATAATATTTATCATATTAATGATGTATTTATTCTTCAGTAATTATTATATAAAAACTCCCTTCATTATTTCCAATTTTTTTTAAAAACGGTAACTTCAATTATGGACCTCTGGACTACTGCCTCCTCAATGTGATGTGATTCATTCAAACATTACAAGAAATGTTTTGAGGACGGGTTTGTTAAACATATATGATATATATGAAAAAATAATTATACTTTAATGATAATAGGTATATGAATACAAATATTTCATTTACTTTATTTAAATATGATAATAAAATGGAAACATCGTTCATGTGTACGTATGGTCTACCGTTTCCATGAATGGTGTATTACATTTCATATTTCTATCCTTTATAGATTATTTTAAATTTTTATATACTGAATACAAATATTTATACCATGTTTTAATTTCTGAAAATAATTAACTCATGATCTACATAATAGGATCAATAATAATAAGTCAAAAATATTTAAGAAAAACAAATAGGATATTACATAGAACGTAAGATTAACATGGAATTGTTAATAAAGAGGTATTATAAAGTCTTAATCAGATTATATGTGGTATTAGATATAATAATATGGTTATTTGGTAGATTTATAATAAACATATGGTTATTATACAGCATGTTTTTATGTGTATGAAGAAAGTCAAGACTTAAGGTAAGGATTTTCTCATCTCGCTTTTATTTAATGAGATTTATGTCTTATTCACCACTTGTTTATTTTGTGTGGTATATATACTCCCATTAATATATCATATTATAATTATACTTAACTTTATAGTTATTTACATATCCATTTTATGAACTCTTTTTCATGCAGTTTATTCTTCAAACGATACCAAATTGGTACAGTAGTTTTCTCTCAATTTTCATTCATTTAGATGCATGCCCTATTATGCACCTATGTATTTCTAAGGGGTGTATATACCATCCTTTGAAATTTTATATCATGTATATCCTTATTTTAATAATATTTTAAATTTATTAATGTTATTATTTAATGGGGATTCTATTACATGGTTACCAAAGTGGTAACAGTTTATTACTACAATCTCATTATTTATTAGGATTTTATATGATTATGCTTCTATTGATGAAATAATATTATCAAAATCTTAAGAAATAACATCAATATTATTATAATCTTGTTATTATTTATATATTCATGTAATGGTACCATTTTCCCACTCTTTGATACTTAAAATAATTAAAAATGTGTTATTAATAAAAGATGACTTTATCTCCCTCTTCGGTCGGAAATCTACATTCATTCGAAAACAATGGATTATAAAAATGATTTAATATTATCATATGGTATTTAAAATAAATTATCACCAAAGTTTTACCATTTAAATAGAAGTTTTTTTAAAAAATAATCTTCTTGTCATTTTATGATTGAGGTAATTTTCTAACCTTTTGACAGCACAAAAGGAATGTTCAACATGTAGGGATTTATCAACCATAATTTATTTGAAACATAATTTTCACATATATAAGATTAATTTCTAAGAAAAAATGTTTCCCTAATATTTTGGAAATTTATTTTTTTAATGTGGATTTCAAAGAAAAATGTTTTCAAAATGGTTTCAAGCTTCTTTTTTATGTTTTCAAGGAAAAAAGTTCTAAAAATGTTTTTAAGATTAATTTATAAGATTTCAAGATTATTTTAAATGTAAAATGACTTGAAAATGTTTTAGGTTTTATTAGTGTTTATTTGAAATAAGAAATGATATTTTCCATAAGAAATGTTTATAAAATATTTCTCTATAATTATGTTCTATCTAAGATGACATCTATTGGTGTTTCTCAATAATTATCCGGGATTTGATCCAAGGGTTCCATTAATATTATTTATCTAAATGATATATGTTTTCATGGGATTGTGTTTATGAAACCTATTTCTCATTCATGGGTTACATGTTTATGATACCCATTTCTCTTTCATGGGTTATATTTTGATGAAACCCATTTCTATTTCATGGGTTATATGCTTATGAAATCTTCTTCTTTTCAGGGTTTATGATTTGATTAAAATGATTATGAAACCTTTATATTTTCTATAGGTTATGATATGATGACATTTTTAAGATACCCATTTCATTTAATGGTTTATGATATGATTTTTTATGATCTTGTGGAACATGTATGTATGATTTCATTATGACATGGGTGGTACCTATATCTCTATATAATAAATTGGAAAAATATTTATATCCCATGATATAGACATGTCTAAAATGGTTGTTAAACTCGGTTCAGTAAAATAATTTCTCATCTAATATAGTATTGAGAATTAACATTGACTATTAATATGGTCTTGAGAGTGAACCTTTACTACTAAGATGATATTGAGAGTGAACCATTCTACTAAGATGGTTTGGGGAGTGAACCCATTCCACCATAAGGTAAGTAATGTGACTCGGGATGGTGGTGATTCCCACCCAGTAGGTGTATCCCCCATGATGTTCCCTAATAGGTTTTGGAAATAATTCATCACATATAGGGAATGATTTTATATGATTATGTGTATACCACAAATTATATTTCTTATTCTTATGTTATGCTTTCATGGATTATGCTCTTTATTACCTTATTATTATTTTCATATGAATTATAAATATTTATGACATGACTAATGTATAAGATATTTGAAATGTATATTATGATCTTAAAATGTTATTTCCATGTTCTCATACCCTTATGCTCATATTATTCTTAATTATCTCCTTTATTTACCCTTACTGGGCATCTAATCACTCACTTTCTTATATTTCTTTTACCTAGGTTTTGATGAAAGGTTTCATGTAGATGTTCTAAAGAGGATGACCATTGTGGGAAACATTAAATATCTTTCACAAATTTATAATATTTTGTTCCATATTTTAAATACACCAAACTACTATGGTCCTTGAGCATGTACTTTTTAAATGCGATAACTATTAATCTAAATTGACGTAAAAACCGTATATGTTATGTTAGGGTATCTATATTTGGTATCAAAGGAAAGATTTATTCAACCATTGGAAACTAGTATGAGAAAAATTTAGTGATATTCCTAGGGATATTTATAGGGATATGTCTAGCGATGTCTCTATGGAGAATCCCGGCGTTTCATAGATTTAAAACAAGGTGTCATAATTTAGACTTCATATAAGTTATTTTTCATGATTAAGTGGTTTTCCACTATGATATGTGATGCTCACACTATGATTTTTGGTTTTATTCAATGGAATAAGCCATAAAGAAGTTGTTTAATGTTGAATATGATATAAAATTTGATGATGGGCTTTCAAATGGGATGATCACTAGAGTGAAGGATGTTATGATCATGCCTAATCAGTTTTCACAAGACATGATTAACAATGTGTACCTTAACCAACTTTAGAATTTAGAAAATAAAATAAACAAAGAGACTGAGAATTAGGGTAATGGAGACCATTGAGGAAAGAAAATTCAGTTTATCTTGTGTTGAGAATGTAAAATGAAGAGCCCGAGTTAATGTCTTAGAGGAACATGAACATGTTTTGACTGTGGAAAATAAAAACACAAATCAAGTAACTAAAAAGGAAAATGAAAAGTTAAGTTAACTTAATGGATGGGAATATTGACCTACCAAATGTAATGTCAATTTAAAAATTATTTAAATGTGTAATGAATGTTAATTATTCAAATCTTTGTCCTATGTGTAATGATCATGAAGAGAATCAACAATTTGGTATGAGTAATTGTTATATTGTTGTTGATGATGAGACTATAGGTGAAAAGTGAAAGGAAAGTGGTATTAAGTAATAATATGATGTTTGACTATTATGGATTAAGTATGAAGTAAAATAATTTAAGTATTTATGTATTTGGATTGAAGAATTATGAATGTTAAATAATGCAAGGACTATTTAGTTAAGGTTTTTTAGATAAGGATTTATAAGAATTTTTTGAATTGTTCTGATGGACTAGAAAAGTTATTTAATGTAAAGGTGAGCTTTCAAATAAGGGAATATAAATATTAATATGTTTTTTTGGCTAAGATAATTAGGTTTGGATAATGTTATTTTGGTTATAAATAAGTAAATTTTACAGTATTTATTACCTTGGAAATAATTAAGGATTCATTGGAATGTGTTTTATTATTTCATTGATCAAGTGTACAATATTTTTGTATTTAAGTAATATATTTATATGAAATAATTCTTGTTTTTAATAATGATTTTATAGTCATTTAGATTATTACCATGTTTCAAGAGAAAATATGATGATGGTATTCACATGTTTGGTATGTGACAACCAACAGATAATTTATATGGAGGATCAATGCTAATCTATTTTTGAGAAATTTAGTTAACTTATTTCTAATGTTTTTTATTTTCATTTTTGTTTGGAATGTAATTTTATCCATTAACAGAATGTTTATGTTAAACTTTTGATGATTTTATCGAGATTGAAGTATTATGCCACCATATTGGGATTTGTGAATATATTATAACATATTATAACCACTTTTTTAAGATAATCAAGGTACATTAGATGAGATATTTTGAACCTTATGACCCATTAGTGCTTCATGAATAATAAATTCACCATCATTTTTGGAGTAAGAGATGAAGTGGTAATTGGTCAAGAAACAACCAATTGGTGAGATTGATCTTATGAAATGGAAAGAAATCCAATATGTATATCTCATTTAAAAAATTCCTCAAGATTAGTATAATGGGATTGAAATAAAATTTTGTCCTATTATCATAATTTTTTATGAAATCAATGACCTATTTCATGATCCTTCAGTTCACGGTTTTATGCCAGTTAAATTTCTCCGGATCACCCACTTTCTTATGATCATATATCGTTGTCAATCTCTATGATTATCTATGATTTTATTATATGTCCTTGTTTCCACATCCCACATATGTTATCCTGTTTGGAAACTTAGTTATGTGTTACTTTGGGAAACCATTATGTTTCCAACATTCCATTTTTTATGGAAGTTTTAGTATAAATTTTTATGATGTGGGTTTCTATGAATGGAACATTCGAGTATTAAAACATTGACAACCCATATGAATTTAGAGGGAGAAATTAATTTAATGGGTGGTAGAATAGAACATCCCAATATTTTCTAAGATATTTTTTCTTATATATTTAATCTTTTCAATATTTTTGGTTTCTCAAATAATAGAATATAACTTATGTTATACGAAATAATTATATTTGGATTCCATTACATGAAACACCATTTTGATACTACAATACATGTAAAACTTATATTATATTTAAGTACACACAATACTACATTTTTCTTGTGTTATAAAAAATACTTATTTCCATCAATAGCTTTCATTGCATGCACGACCTAGTTTTAGCAAACTACAATGCACCATGAATATTATTATAATATTATTATTATTGTTTTTATGATGAAATTGGAATAGATGTTATGAATAAGATTAATTAAATTATGAAAAGATTGTTTCCACATGTATATAAGAACAATTATTTTGTTTCAAATTAACTGAAAATGAAAATAAACCCCTTTTGAAAATATAAGAAATCATTTGCTAGAAAGATATATTTATGAAATAAAAAATGTTTTAACTCAATAGATTTATTATAACACTACAGATAAATTATTTTAATTAAATATATATATTATTTTCTGAAAACAATTTAATTTTCAACTTATGTGTTTTATAGTAAAGATATAATAATATATACAATTTTATGATTAGAAAGGTGTATTTTTCTAAGAGATAATTCTACATCCTTTTAATGGTAAAACAATTTTAAATGCAAGTTTTGACACTTTTATAATATTTATTTGAAAAAAGGAATTAATTTTTGAAATATTAATATAAAAAAAACTGGGGAATTGTTTTTATTTTTCTTGGATGTTTTATTTTATGATTAATAGTGGAAAACACAATTTTTTAATTGGAAACTGTTTTTCCGCCTAATATATTTATATAATTAAATTATATTTTAATATGGTGAATGTATAATTAGTTTAATTGAACATAAATTAATCCAAATTAGGTCATTATAGAAAATTTTACATTAAAATTGGATATAAAAACAGTTCAAACTTTTGAACATTTTCACGTTAAAATCCAATCGTCTCGTCCAATATAAAAGTTTAATTTTTAATTAATTTCTACCTCTTATATTATTTGAATTTGAAATTTAGAATAAAAATAATTTACAATTTCTAATAATTTCAACTTAGTTTTTAACCAAAAATATTAGTGAAGAAAATTAAAATTAATTATAGCAATTAAAGTAAAACAAGATTATTTTGTGGTTAAACATTAATTTAAGGGGCCAAATAACCTAGACAAATTTACAAAGAATATATTATGGTCATATTTCCACCAATTTACAATTTTATAGAAAATGTAAAATTATTTGAGACACATTATGTACGGGACACCTCTCAATAGTGTTCACTCCTCCACCATTATATAAGGGCACTCCCCCCTCACTTACCCACGCCGATCAAACAACTTTGGATCAGAAAAACCCTACCCAAATATCATGCCAAAATCCCTAAATTAATACTGAAGGCCTATGTTGGGTATATATCTAGCCAATGAATCCATTTTGTGGAGACTAAGAGGAGTTTCCTAAAGAATAGGTAACATCCTTCAACAAGATCTATTTATTATATTTTCATTCACCACACCCTTAACATTTATTATTCCAGGATTATATACTAGAATAAGTATAATAAATAAACCTAAATTTTTTATGTTAAGGTTTAAGAATACACTCTCACACACTTCCATCAAATGGGATACAAAATAATTATTCGTGTGTCCGGTAGACTACCTCCTCACGAACCGATGATGCTCATTCTTCCATTGCCATATTCTAAGGCTAGAAATAAAGATGGAATTTATATTAATAAAATATATTTATGTTATGTATGATTTATTTATTCTTATTGAATTATTATATAAAACATTCCACATGCATTCCATTTTTTTAAAATATGATAACTTTGTTTGTGGATGTGTGGACTTCGACCTTCTCAAAGCATTGGGATTCGTTCACACTTTACATGAAATTTGTTAAGTATGGGTTTAGTAAATTTATATGATATATATGAAATAATAATTTTAATTTATTTATAATAGATATCTGCACACATATATATATCACATTTACTTTATTTCAATTTGACAAGAAAACAAAAACATCATCCAGGCATTCGTACGACCTACAGTCTCCATGAACGGTGTATTCCATTTCATATTTATATGCACTATATATAATTAAAGTATCTATATGCTGAATATAAATATATATTTTTATCATATTTTAAATTATTTAAGTAAGTACATCATGATCTAATTAAGAGGATCAAGAATAATAACTCAAAACATATACAGAAAACAAAGCAGATATTTCCTAGAATGTAACATTAACATGGAATTGTTAATAAAAGGGTAATATAAAGTCATAATAAAATAACATATGGTATTATATATATGAATATGGTAAGTTGGTATATTCATAATAAACATATATTTATTATAAAGGAGGTTTCAATATTTACGAAGAAATTTGAGACTTAATGTAATGGATTCTTTATCTCACTTTAATTTATATGATATTTATGCATTATTCACAAATTTTTTATTTGGTAGGGTTTATATAATACAAATGATTATATTATATTATTTTTATCTCTATATTTATGGTGTATTTAAATATCCATTTATGATCTCTCTTTTATGGGGTTCTTGGTTCAAAATTTTCCATATTAGTAGAGTATTTTTTTCTCAATTTTCCTTTATTGAGATGCATTCCCTATTATAGACCTATATTTTATATGGGGGGTATATATTAACCATTGAAATATTATATCACAAATCTATTAATTTTCAGGATATTTTACACTTAATGTAATGTTATAATTTCATAGGGATTAGAAATCAATGTCACTAAATTAGAAACAGTTTGTTGTTACAATCTCATCATTTATGATGATTAATAATGATTATGCTTCCATTGATTAAATATAATGATCCATATCTGGTTAAATATTATGAATTTTCATCTACTCTAGTATTCCATTATATCTTCATATAATGGTACCATTTTTCACTCTTCTTTACTTAATATAATTAAGAAATTATTTTTAGGAAAATATGAATTAATCTCTATCTTCGATTAGAAATATTTTTGTTATTTCAAAACCATGTTTTATAAAAAAATTTAAAAAATGTTGTAATATTTTACTATGATATTTAAAATACATTATTAAACATTTTTTACCTTTTAAAAATCATTCTTGAAAAGGACTCTTCTCTTTTTTTTCCAATCGAGGCACTTTTCTAAACATTTTACAGTGTGAAATGAATGTTCAGAATGTTTGGATTTATCCACTATACTGACCGTCATTTATTAGAATCAATATTTTAATGTTTATAACATTAAAATTTTAATAATTGTTTTCCAATATTCTGAAAATTTATTTATTTTTTATGTTTTCCTCAAAGAAAAATGGTTTCAAAATCTTTTCAAGCTTCTTTTATATGTTTTCAAGGAAAAACGTTTTCATAAAATATTCAAGTTTCCATTATAGGTTTTCAAGATTATTTTAAAAAAAAAATGGTTTTTAAAAAAATTATTATTTTAAAAGATACTTTTAAAAATAATAATTTTTATTTTCCATAAGAAAATATATCTCAAAAATTATGTTCTATCTAAGAAGACATTTTTTGGTGTTACTTATGAATTAATTGGGATATTATCCAAGGGTTCCATTCATATTCTTATCTTAATGGTTTATGTTTTTATGGAATTATGTTTATGAAACATATTTTTCTTTCATGGGTTGTATTTTTATTAAACACATTTCTATTTCTTGGGTTATATGTTAAGGAAACTCATTTCTCTTTCATGGTTTATATGCTTATGAAACCCACTTCTTTTCACGAGTTATGACTTGATGAAATAATTAATAAACATTTATATGTTTCATAGGATATGATATGATGAAGTGTTTATGATTCATATTTCATTTCATGGGATATGATATTATTTTTTATTATCTTTTGGAACACATAGGTTTGGTTTCATTATGAGATATGTGGGACCTATATCTCCCTCTAATGCACTAGATAAATAATTATATATCATGATATATACACAACTATATTGGGGAGTGAACTCTATTTATTAAATTAATTTTTCCACTAGGATGGTCCTAGAAATGATCCTTGACTACTAAGATGGTTTTTAGAGTGATACTTGACTACTTAGAAGGCATTTTGATTAAACCTTGACTACTAAGATGGTTTGGGGAGTGAACCCATTTTACTACGAGGAGTGGGATGCGACTGGTGATTGTGGTGTGTCCTTCATAGAAGGTGTATCCCCCATGAACTTCACTTATTGTTTTTGGAAGTAATACTTGACTTATTAGGAGTGATTTTATATGATTATGTGTATTCCACAGATTCTATGTATTATTCTTAAGTAATGATCTCATGGATTATGCTCTTGATTCCTTTATGATTATTGTCTTATAAAATGTTAATATTTATTCCATGACTCATGTATATGTTCTCTGTTATGTAGGATATGATATTATAATGAAATTATCATGTTCTAATTATGTATCTCCTTTATTTACCATTATTGACCATATGAGCTCTCCCTTTCTTATTTTTCCTTTCCCCAGGTTATGAAGAATGGTTTTATGTAGAATTACTATAGGGGTGATATTTTTTGAAAAATGGAAGAACTTTCACAAAGTTAGAAGATTTTATTCCATGTTTCTAAAGACACTAAACAATTACATTCCTCAAGCATGTACTTTTTTAATGTGATGAATATTCATCAAAATTGATGTAATATCCAAGGGTGTTAAGCCTAGGACGCTATATAAGAGGAGCATAATAAGATCTTGGAAAAAACTTGGGAGGGATTTAGAGAGGAATTCTAAGATTAAATTGATTCTTAATGGGGTTTTAGTTAATATGAGTGGGAGTATGGGTGGGTATTTATAGAAAAATAGTGTAGATTTCTTTATTAATTTCTAAACCTAGGTTTTGGACTCAATATGATAACATAATCAAAACTACAAAATTTCGACGAGTTTTTTACAATTACTTCCTCCAAATAGAAGTGTATTTAAATATATTATAATTCCAATAACCTAGATCATTAATATAAAAACCTTGGTGATGTGGAAGTGAGTCATGTTTATAAATAATTGATTTTAAAACATTAAAATATAATATAGGTTTTGGAGTATTAATTATGGATTTATAAAATTAATCATATAACTTCAAAAACAAATTATTTTAAATTAAAAACATATTTTTGGTTATGGATCCCACTTATACTATTTATCACATCACTTTTGTGCTATTATGTTGTCATAATATAGACTGTATATTATACTATAATTTATTTTTAGACAAAAAAATGTTATCTTAGAAAATTATAAAAAATTATAATTTAGATAATTTAGATTTGATTATGCAAAAAGTAACATTTATTTTATCAAAATAAATTTTCTAAATATGATAATCTTTAATTTTAAATAGAAATCCCATATTTACTAAAAAATACTTGTTTTTATGATATTAACTACTTTCTAACCCTAATTAAAATTTCATTGGACTTAATTAAATTATATTATAATTTAGGTTTAAGTAATTATTATCTTATAATATTATTTCATAAATATATCATTTATTTCAAAAATTCTAGAATTTATCAAAACAATGACTTAATTAAAACTATATATTTCCCAAAAATACAATTTTGATTTCTTTATGTCAATATATTGTTTTTATCAAAAAATAATTGATAATTTCCTAAAAAATGGATAAATATTATCATTATTTTATTAAAATGAATATATAAAAAATAATACTTATATGTTATAGAAACAAAACCCTATATTCCACAAGTATACGCCCTAAGGTTAAGGTGGGTGATGGCGGTGTCTTTTTGGTATGGTTCGCTGAACATGGTTTGGGACTTGATCTAAATAATCTCAAACTTATCCAATATGTGGTTTATTTCATGATTCAATTGTTTAATTTAATAATAATCTTTATTAAGGATAAATCCTAATGATGTCATATCCCCCAAATGTTTAGATTATTGGTATCCATATGGTACGATCCTACTGGTCGAGGCATCGCATCTTTCGTATTTGTCAATTATACATCATCCTAACCATTAATATATACTAATAATAATGGATATGGTATATTGGATATATAATTAATGGTTATGTTGATACTTTTTTTTAAATCCAACATGTCATATTAGCCAGAAATAACAAAAGTAGTGCATGTTTTTCTATAGATACAAGGAATTTTACTCAATGAAAATTAAATTTATTTAATATATGTTTGGGTTTTTTATTCCACCCCATTCAAAAATTACACCCCCAAAATTTCATTTCATACATTAAAACATGTGAGGCCACTTATATTTCATCACATATTCTCATTCAACATTTCTTCCTGAAACTTGTTTTTCCACCACATCAATTTAACTCGGTGACTTTTATTATTTTGTGGAACATTGTCTGTATGTTATAATATCATAACTAGCTACTCATAACTTGAAAGATCATTATCTAAGGGTTTTACCTCTAGATTAAGTAAATGTGAGGGGCACTGTATGAACTTCCTCGAGAGGGATACATGGAACATATAATGTACTTGGGATAGGTTAGGTGTGAGTGATAGTTGATAGGCCTCCACTCTGATGAGATCAATGATATTAAAGTTTCTAATGTATCTATGAATAATATTTACCTTATCCCTAATCCTCATGAAATTATTCCATTTAGATATATCATGGAACAACTTATCTCTGGCCCCAAACTCTATGTCACCTTGATGATTGTTTGCATAGACTTCGTATCAAATTTTTGTGAATTTAATATAATGTTAAATAGTTTAAACATTATCTTTCTTATTTTGGATAATATAAGTTATCATAATCTTCCAATATTCAACATCATCCCAGCATATTAGAGTCTAACACATATTCCTATAAAGATACTGATTTGTTTTTATTTGAATTCTATAATGGAAAGTTTTGTTATATAAGAACTCTACTAGGGTAAGGTGTTGATCCAAATATCCTTGGAAATATATTGAAAATTATATTTTAATAACATATATAGATTTAATGGTTCTCTCAGACTAACCATCTCCCTAGGGGTGATAACCAGTATTGAAACTCAGCTCTATATCCAATGATTATTTCATCCTTATCTATAAGTGTGAGGTAAAACTAAGATCACGAAAAGAAAATGTAAAATGGAACTTCATGGAGTCTTACAACATCCCTTATTTATATCATGGCATGTTGGTCAAGAGAGAAATATTCCATGATAAAAATTAAATGAACTGACTTTATAAGGTAATTTATTACCACCCAAATGGTGTTATTTCTTGTTGATGTCCTAGAGAGTCCTATTATAAAATTCATAGTTATTCTTTACCATTTAAATACTATTATGGGTAATAGTTTCATTATACCCTTATAAAAATTTTGATTTTCCTTGGAATTTTTCATACCAAGCTTCGAGATAGAAATTTTGTAAGCTCCCTCTTCCTGTTATCCCACCAAAAGTTTCTCTATATATCTATATAAATTTTATTTATTTTTAGATGAATAAAGAATTATGATCTATGTACATTATATAGAATATCTATATTAAGTTTTTTGTTTTAATGGGAAACATAATTAGGTTCCAAACCTTAAATATCCATCTTTAATAAAGTTGAACTGCTGAATATTTTCTACCTTTTATATATCTCCACATCATCTTTTTTGGCCTCCTTGATCATACCAATAATTGATAGTTAAGAAGTTATTTGAGAAAGGAAAGATAAAATTATTTTATTATTCCCATGTTAATCTATTTCATGTCCAATAAAAATATATTCCTTTTAATCCTCATCAAGTAATGGGTTATAGTATCCTTTCCACATAGATAATCTTCCACTTTTTCCACCCTCTATGGATTGTGTTGGATTAATATAATATTTGATCATATCTAACCAAATTATTTAGTGAATATTTAGATACATTAATTTGAATATATACTTGATGATTTTATGATATATATATATATATATATATATATATATATATTTCACACATCTCATCATAGATATAATGTCCCCAAATTATCAATGTGAAGATCACTGCAACAAATTCCAGACTATTTTGGGGTAGTTTTTCTCATGGATCCTTAATTTTCAGGATGCCTATGAAATAACATTATCATAATTCATGATTATATAACCAAATACAATTTTAATTGCATCAATATTGATTAAAAATCCTCCAATACTAGTGGGTAATGTCAGAAGAAGATTAATGATTGGACTCTTCTTTACCTCCACAAATCCTTTATTGAATTCATCAGTCTATAAAAAAATCATTCCATTTCTTATTTTCTTGGTTATTGGAATTGAAACCCATGATACTTTTCACACATATTGATGACAGTACTCAGATAATCCAAGAAAACCACAAATCTTTTTCATATATGTTGGTATAGGTCATCATTCAATTACCTATGTTATTAAATAATCTATAGATATCTGTTTTCTAAAGATAACATGACCCTAAAATGTTACATTCTTCATCCAAAACACACACTTATTGTACCTCACAAAAAAAATTACCTTTTCAAGGTATTTAGTACATCATTCAAATAATTCTCATGTTTCTCCTTTCATTTAGAGTAGATAATAATACTGACTATGAATACTACACAATATTTGTCAAGATAATACCTAAAGACCATTATTTATTAATTCTATAAAGATATATAGACAATTAGTGATTCCAAATGGAATCACTATAAACTCATAGTTCTTTTAATTTGTTTGAAAAGTATTATTTGGGATATGATCCTTCTTATCCTTTAGTTGATAATATACAGATTGAGGATCAAACTTAGAGAAGCATTAGGCTCCACATAGATAACCAAATAAGTTGTAAATATGTGGAAAAGGATATTGTTACCTTTAAAAGATCTTTTTGAGATCATGATAATCAATGAAAAGCCTCATTGACTCATTTTTGTTCACAATGAAGATAACTGGGGAACCCCATTGTGAAGAACATGGGCATATAAATCCTTTCTATATATTATCTTGAATTTGAATCATTAGATCATCAAGTTTAATAATGGACATTTGATATAGAGTCATGTATGTTGCAAAATCAGCAAGTATAAGTTCAATTGGGAACTCAATCACATGACTTAAAGGGAGAGAAAAATTCTTTCAGAAATATATCAACGTATTCCCTTACAATGGTCATGTCATCAAGGATGATCTATTCCTTAGTCTCAATAATTTGAGCTGGATACAATTTCTCATAAAGAAATAATATACATGCTTAGTATTATGACACTAAAGAAGATTCATCCCCATCCCTATACATATACATGATTTTAGGATGATTCATGATATGGAGGGTAATTTACTTCTCTCATAACTTTATGTTTTCTCAATATAAGAAAAGAAAATATCTACCTAGAATTTCATCAAATTATACTAAATAGAGTATCACAAGGTTCTATATGAAGTCAATCCTAGAAATATAGATAATGGAGAAGTTAGATAATTGTGATGAAATAATTTTACCATTTACCATTATGATAGATAGTTCTACTTTCATGGTCTCATGTGGTGTTTGAATAATTCTACTAAACATTAATGATATAAAAGAATGTTCAGAACTATAATAAAAAATTATGTTCTAAATTATGGAATAAATAACCAATGTATCTTTACGACATTATTATTGGGATCCACCTAAAGAGTTTTGATTACATAAGCTCACCCTTTTTCTCAAGGACTTGTAGGTTGATATTTTTGTTTATCAACGACAACCCTTGTCTTAGTGAATTTATTCATATAGTTTTCTTCTTTCTTATAGTTAAAACATTAGATATAATACTGACGTTTGAATAGAGACATAATTTATTCTATAACATTGGTGGGTTTCTCCCATCATAATTATTTCACTAGGTCACCTTCCTTTCTGCACCTAAATAATTTTATTATCCCATTCAGGCAATTTCTCATAAGCTTCTTCCCACACTTTTATCAAGTAAAGTGTTATAACTTTTTCACCCAAGATAGTTATCCATTGCATCAGTAGAATTAAAATCCATTTCATGATTCCTATCTTGTGACCATTGAGACCAATGAGATTTGATAATCTCCATTTTGTCTTTAAGGGAACATTGGAAAATTTTCTTTTATCTACCAAAGTATTGAATCACCAAATCCTTTAATATACTCGTCTTTGTCCTACTAATAAAGCGATCAAATTTACATACAAGGGTGATGAAAAATTCAGAGTGTCATGAATGTTTTGTGACTTTCTCCTCATACTACATAGTGGATTCATCTTCCTTTTTCATATGGCTATGGAAATCCCTCTACATTTTAATTTGTATAGTCTGAGGAAAATATTTATCAAAAAACATTTTATGGAATTCTTGAAACTCCATCACTTTAATATATTCCTCAATATTTTTATTTTTATTAAAGCCCAACATTTATCATCTTCTACCTACATACAATAAATATCTAGTACGATTTTCCATTGTATGATAGAATTGAATGGAGGGAAATATATTTTCAATAGATTTGATCCATTTTTCCATTATTAAAAGGCCATATGACCCACTAAAATTCATAGGAATTTTTTCATAAAGGTCTCAGTTGAAACTTTCTCCTTCTTATATAGATGTGGATTTTCCCATGATTCACAATTCTATTCAAAACTTAAGTTAATTGAGAAAGTATTATCATGAAGTTCTCGACTCCTACTCCCATTGGGCTGGGAATCTCATTTGGGTATCCACTTTATTTATCATCACATTTTCTTTTGACTCAGTTGATCCTATTCTCAAATATTGAGTAAAACAATGGAAAAATTTGGGATGATAATTTTAAATCTATTAAACATATAAAATGGAAAGTATAAATTTTGAAGGGATAACTCATAAATGACATAAATTCCACAACATGTGAATTTATAGGATTAAATATAGTTTTTCCTTGGTCTATTTCCAAAAAAATTATAGTAATTTTATTCCCTTCATAAAAGTTTATAAAATGATTATGAATTTATAAAAGCATTTTCCCTATTAGTGTCAAACCATGTATGCAACAAGTCCTATTTTTCATACACCAAGTGATGATTGATTCAAATACTAGTGCACAATTTTGTGGGTTATTACCCTTAGGTATAGTTGTCACATATCCACATCGACTTGTATTATCTATACATGGTTTTTTACTTGGAAACAAATTACTATATAATTTAGAATTTTTTTGGATTTTTCTATATGTTTAGTATTATCCCCAAGGATTTCACTACATTTTTCTAATACTAATCATAAACAATAACCAGTCTTTCCTATGGTACTAACTATGAAAAACAATATATCTAATACAAAATAATTCATGATTTATTACATAAATTTACTCATAATACAATATCATAAGATTTTAAGGACTAGTTTCTATGGGAAACTAGTAACATATAACTTTAACATGCAACATGGGCGTAAGATAATTATTTAAAAAAAATCTAAAACATTTCTGTATATTCCATAAATCTTCTAATACTACACATGATAACCTGGGGATGTACATATGAAAAGGGTGAGCTATAAATCCCAGTAAGGGAGTAATCAAATCATAAAATGATGAATGTAATACATGTTTTTCAAGAGATATATAAAGGTGATATATAATGGTTCAAAATCATAAACATGATCATCGATGTATGATATAAGATGACAACATCAAGGAAACTTATGAATGTGGAAACAATATAAAACATGACATCATAAGATTAAGTAAAGAATAACTATCCAGATGTCACAATATAGTTTTCTTTGGATAACCTCACATGATCCATACATGGAAACTCATGAGATAAAAATATTACCAAATACATCGTAGATAAATATAACTTCTATCCCACCCATCACATTCATATCATATACATGAATTTGTGTGTCACGTAGATCATACAACATAAGAATGAATTTCATAAATGTTAAAACCAAAATTATGGTGCGAAGTCCATACACATAGAATTAACCAATAAATTAAGGATATTTATTACTAGTTGAACAAACTTGAGGGGAAATGGGGATGGGTATTCACTATATAAATATTCCACATGGAAATTTGCTGGATAATTTTGACAGCATAACGTGAGTACGTAATGTTTTATAGAAGGGGTGAATGAGAGTGAAAGGTGGTATCTCATTACTTGGTAATTATAACTACATTAAATTTATATTAGGAAAACATTACAACTTGCACAATTTTAAAATCAAAAGGGCTATGTACAAATAATGTAATTGAAATAATAGTTAGAGGATAGATTCCATTACCATGAGAGGGCGCATCTAATATCATAAGGGTATCCTTAAGAGCTTGGAAAGGCCTTGGTACAAATTTAGAGAGGGATATAGAGATTTTATTCACTCTAAATGGGTTATGAGTTAATAAGAGTGGGATGATGGGTAGTTATTAATATCAAAAGAGTGGGAAAATTATTAATTTCTAAACATAGGTTTTGTACTCTAAATGATAAAATAATCAAAACCAAAAACCTTTCCATGTTCTTTTCCTATTTTTTCATCAAAATTATAGTGTCAGTCAATATTCTATATGTCCCAGAACCAAATTTCAAAAAATAATATACTTGGTGATGTGGAAGTGAGTCATGTTAATAAATAATTGATTTTAAAACCATAAAATAAAATATAGATTATGGAGGATTCATTAAGGATTTATAAAATTAAAAAACTATCTCAAAATTAAATTATTTTAATGTGGGGAAATATTTTTAATTATGGATACCCTTTATAGTATACATCACATCACTTTTGGGAAATTATGATCTCATAATACATACCATATATTTATATTGTATTTACTTTTTTCCCAAAAATTCAATTGTCTGATAAATTTTTTATAAATTCACCATTTGATAAATTAGTCCCGATGATTTCAAAAATAGTGTATATTTGGTAATATTAATTATTTATATATATTAATTTTTACTTTTAAAATGAAAATCCATATTTAATGGAAAAACAATTTTTTATGATATTAACCACTTTTTAACACTTATAAAATTTTCAATGGAATTCATTAAATTATATTACCATTTAAATTTAAAAAAATTATATTCTGATAATAATATGTCATTAAAATATAATTTATTTAAAAATTCTTTTATTTATCCAAAGGGTGTCTTAATTGAAACTATAAATTTCTATAAAATACAATTTTTATTTCATCATGTAAAAATATATTTTTTATCAAAAAAATGATACAATCATTGATAATGTAATAACAAAATGGAAAAATATAATCCTTATATCATTAAAATAAAAATATAAAAAATCGTATTGATAGGTTCTAGATACATAACCCCATATTATTCCTGTGTTTTCCCTAAGGGTAAGGTGTGTGACTATGGTTATTTCATAGAGACATTCAATGAATATGGTTTGGTTGATGATCTCAATAATCTTGAAGTTATCCTATAAAAGAATTTTTTTCATGTTTTAGTCATTTAATTTCATTTATGGCATGGTCCATGGAAAATCATAGAAATTTTATTTCCATTAGAGGGTCTGATATGTAAAGACCCTGAAATTTCAAGGTAATTTTTTTCTTAATTTCTTTGGAATTTTACTAGTACGCAGTTTTTTACGGCGCCTGATTCCGAGGCCCGGTGTGACCAGAATCAATTCTCAAAGTTTAGCTCGGGTACGTTCAGTGAACGAACGAGCGGATTTTTCTAACTTTTAATCCGGTGCTCGGAATCAAAATCTGAGGGCACTGATGAAACCACAAAATTGGTAATTTCTTTATAAGACCCTTTCTGGAGTTGTGTTTTGTTGCGAGAAGTTGTTAAAAAAAGTGAGGAATAAAAAAAATATAATTGTGTTACAATTTTAATTTTATTTTTATTTCTTGCTAAGTGGTTTAAGTGCTCTATCACAACACTTTTTCCCTCTCTTATGTGGTTTAACTCCTAGGTGTGGGAGTTGGAGTGGGACCCATTGGGTTGCTAACTTCCCTTGGATAGAATAAAGGAGACGTGGGGACCACATGATCCCCCACCTTTTCACTTTCCCCAAAACTCCTTAAAACCCCCCTCTTTAATTTTTTAACTCATCTTAATTGAGTAACCATCCATTTCCTCTATCTCTCCCTTAAATATCTCCAACACATACCTTAATTAATTAATTGAATCTATTCAATTAATTAAATAAGTGTTTTTAATTTTGAATGAAATTACATGTGTTAATAAAATAATAGCATGAACCTAATATTTTACTTTGACACATTTTGTCTTGGGAGAAAAGGGGAAGAGATCTTGTGTAAAATAAGGAAGAAGTTACTCTTGGGTGGAAGAAAATAATCCTATTCATGAAGAACGGTTCTTCTCCGACGAAGAACATCGACCCCTCAACTTAGAACGACTCAGCAATCACGGTTCTTCCATCTTCTTCTTCCTCCACGATAAGGGAGAAGTCGCCGACCGCGGTGATCATCGCCAACGACGACTTACCTTCCTTATTCATCTCTCCAACAAGTGAGGAGACGTCGTTTCCTCCTCGGATGCACCCCGGCGTCCACAGAATCTACATCCAACCCCCGCGACGCCGTTCTCCACGACGCCCGACGTGCAACGTCAAATATCCAAGTAGGGGGTTTTCATATTTTGTGTTTATGTGAATTATACCCTCTTCAATGATTAAAATCATGTGTCTAAATGTTTTCCTTTTTGATAACACCTAACGCGGAGAGTGCAGGCCGAAAAAACACGGCCCGACAACCCTCCGCAGATTGTTGTTGGTGCGCAGATTGACGGTGATGATGGAACGGGACCGCAATAGTGATTTGAGGCATTTGTAATAAAGTAAGGGACCCAAGATGAACACTGGCACAGAAGGAATTGAAAACGGACCACCAGAGCAACTCTAGTGGCCCGCAGACATTACTGGCGGCGCCCCAGCGTGCCTCCAGGAGGAACCGCTACGGCTGAAGCCACGACTGCACGCGGCTGGATCCCGTGGTCGTGCACGATCCGGGGAAGCAGGACGTGGCGCTCGCCGCGTCCGCGGAGCGCAAAGTCCACGTGGGACCGTTTCACCCGCACGGCTCGCTGGCCGAGCCAGTGTGCCACCCAGCCGGGCCGGGCCGGGTTGCGCAGATAGGGCCAGGCCGCACCCTGCCGGGTCAGGCCGACCCAGGGGGGTTGGGCCGGGTCGGACCGGGCCCAGACCCCCCATTTTTAGATCACTTCTGGTCTTTTGCCCATATCTTGGGCTAAGTACATCCGATCGACACACCGTCAGTTGTGTAGCAATCCTTGGATCGAGAAGGTCGTTTCGGTATATTACACTCTAGGTTTAGGTGAACTTTGTGTATGGTCGGGTTGGTTCGAACCCGAAACCAACCGGGCCCGTGGAGCGGAAACGCTTATAACCTGAGCTTCGGACGTCTGATAGAAGTGCCATTGACTTTGTTGGATTCCTCTTGATGAGAAGGGTCTTTTGGCATACTTCTCCTGAGGTTTGGACACAGTTGGATAGTGTCCGGGTTGGATTGAACCCGAAATCCATCCGGGCCCCTAGACCGGAAAAGCTGATAACTTTCAGACCTGACGTCTGTTTGACGAGTCATCAGCAACCTTTGTGATCACGTTGAGAAAAGGTCCCTAAGAGTGGACCCTATGAGAGTTCGGGGTATAGTTGAGATACGGTCGGGTTGGTTCATACACGAAACCAACCGGGCCCCCGAGACGAAAAGGATGATAACACACAGGTCGGGCGTCTGATTGACGCGCCGTCTGTTGTGTTGAGTTTCCTATGATGTGGCTGACCCTTGGGATACTTCTTCATAGAACCTTGTGATAATAGAAGTATCGACCAGTAGCTCGTGGAACGGATCCTTCCGGTGACGATCTAGTAGAGCGCAGAGACCTAGTAGCTGGCTGAGACTTCACAACTGCTAATCGATCGTCTTGGATTGATTCAGATAGCCCCGTGGGGTGTGCTTTCTTGTAGCAGCAGACCCACAGTGGAGGTGCCCTTGGTTGTAGTGGCAGACACGCGGTACTTGACAGAAGGAGTACCTCTGTAGGCTATGAGGGGGTGTGCTTGGTTGTAGAGGCAGACTCATGGTGGGATGCACTTGGTTGCAGCGGCAGGACCATAGTACTCGACAGGTGGAGTACTTCAGCAATCCAAGGTTAGTGGGCGCGCTTGGTTGTAGCAGCAGGCCCACTGTACTCGACAGAGGAGGAGTTCTCCATCAGCCGTGGTTTCAATATCATGAATAAAATCTTGGTTTGAGCTGAGTCATTAACCATTGTGTTTTCTTCATCATTGAGATGGATTACTTGATAACTTAGGTATATGTATGGGCATATACCTAAGTAGAGGTTATCTGTTGAGATCTTTCTTTGTGGTTATCCTTGTTGGATTTAGTGAGACCTTGAGGGTCTCGGGGTCCCTACTGAGTATCGTTATACTCACCCCTGCATGGGCTATGCCCGCACCTCGTTGTGTTGGATGCAGACGACGGACAGCGCTGACAGAAGTCGAGTGTTCGAGGACTGGACGATACTCGGAGGTGGACCACACGACTAGTTAGTATATGGAGGTGGACTTTATGACAAGATGATACTAGGAGGTGTTTGACGGGTGGGAGTGTTGTGGACGATCCAGGAGCTGCGCTATCGGTACCTACCCTTCAGGTAGGATCTGAGGTGGACGACCCAGGAGATGCTTCTATTCTTCCAGCTTCTTGTCTTTTCTGTTGTATTTCCATTCAGTTGTAGCTATACTTTTCAGTTGGGTTGTATTCTGGACCATTTACTTTTCATGACTTTCTTTTGTACATCGTGTTTTCTTCCTCTTTTACTCTGGTTGTGTTTTTGTTTGCGTTTATAAAGGCAATGCCTTCCCAGTTATCAGAATGTATACCTTTGGTGCTAGTTGCCAGCCCCTGGCCTATGGAAGGCGGGCTTGGGGTAGTCATGGCAAGGGCCCCGAGGACGGGTCATGACAAATTGGTATCATAGGAGTCAGTTCTACCACAGAACTTATAACTCTGATATTTTCTTTCTATGAAGCAATAGTGTTAAGGGTACCGAGTGTGGTTTTTATTTCAGGGAGTCCAGTATTGGTGCGAGCGGCCGACGTATCCATACACCAGGACCCTAAAAATTGATTTCCAACTTTGTGCACGAAAACACTGATTGTGTGTGTGTTTCCAAAAGTTTTTAAAAGTCATCTTAAACGAGTTCAGCTCACCAGGTATAAATCATTTGACCGTGTCACGTTTGTTTCTTTCAGGAAGCCTCCCCGCAGACGACCAGCTAGAGCCTCGAGAGTTGTACGTACTAACATCCCGCCAAAAGACGAGGCCTCAGTACATGGCCCTCTTCCAGTTGAGGAATCCGCGGAGGAACCAGCGGTACTACCACCCGTTGGGCCACCGATGCCACCAGCCCCAGCAGCAGAAAGTGCACGTCGCTTAAGCGAACTACACGAGTTCCAGTGCCATAGGCCACCCAGGTTCAATGGATAGATGGACCCGCAGGCGGATGAGGATTGGAAGGAGGTTGTGGTGAGAGTCTTCAGGCTAGTAGGGATGCCAGCAGACTTCATGGTGATCCTTGCTGCCAGCCTCCTTCAGGCAACAGCAGGCAGATGGTGGAGCCTGATGATCCAGATGCATGATGAGGTGACACTTCTATGGGCAAGCTTCGTGAGCCTGTTCCGGGAAGAGTTTGTACCAACCACCCTTCGAGAAATGTGTATACAAGAGTTATTGCATCTCCAGTAGGGTAGCATGACGGTGGCACAGTACTCAGCGAGGTTCACAGACCTCTCACACTACTCCACCGATTTGGTATGGTACCCATTATTCAGGGCCCGAACCTTCGAGCAGGGGCTCAGGCGAGAGATTAGAGCTTCTGTTGTTTCTCACAACATCTCGACGCAGACAGGGGTATTGGAGCGAGCCCTCGTAGTGGAGAGTTTCCTTACTCAGCAGTCTCCTACAGCATGACCCACCACTAGCCGGCATGCGGCAGAGTCTTCTACAGCGGGCAGTAGACAGATGACGCAGAGGTCCAAGAGGACCAGACCTACATGTGGTCGACCGCATGGGACAGGATCGTGTGTGCCAGACACCCGGGGTGGAGAGCAACTTACCAGGAGCAGATAGTGTTACTTCTACGGCGAGATTGGTCACATGGAACATGATTGTCCGACCTGCCATACAGATGACCAGCAGATAAACGAAGGACCTCCCAGGCGGAGGCAGAGGTTCGATCTAGGTGGACCGCAAGGAACAGAAGACCGAGACAGAGGAGATGGTCATGCAACTAGAGGTGGAAAATGCTTCTAGGTGTTTCCACCACCACCACCAGGAGGTCCACCCTAACTGTAGGGAACAGGTGCACATGGGAGAGCTCAGATTCAAGCAGCAGAAGCATACAACTACGGAGCTCCGGAAGCTGGAGGACAAGAGAGAGACTAGTTCCAGGCATGGGACCTTTGATCTTGGTGCTTCTAGTTTCCTTGTTGTCATTGTTGTGTGTCTTTGTACTTTGAGCTGCAGTAATAAAAGACACTTTTCCATGTGACATTTTCTTCCTTCCTTTCTATGTACTGAGAGGTCCCAGTTAAAACTGTTGACTTGACCCTCACTTTCGAGATTCCTACTGGAGGAGACCCAGTTACCTCACGCTGATGCCGATAGTGTGACTCGACCCTTAGAGGCGAGAGTGACAGTTGGATCTCTTGGTAGTAATGTAGAGGCCTTAAAACGTCATCCATGGCATGAATGCATCATTCATGTCCGGATTGACTGTATTAGGCAAAGAACGTGGTTCATCCAGGGGATGAGACCAGATTTCTCTTATCGGCAAAGAAGAAATCATAGCATCTCTTGTGGGACCAGAGATGGTCCCGGCCATGACAGAGAAGGTCCAGGTCATCCAGGAATGGATGAGGACAACTCAGAGTCGACAGAAGTCTTATGCCGATAGGAGTCAGAGACCATTAGAGTTCGAGGATGGTGGCCACGTTTTCTTAATGGACTCACCTCGACGTAGAATTACGGATATTTCGATGAGGTGTTAAGTTATCTCCACACTTCATCGGACCCTTAAATGTCCTCAGTAGGGTAGGTGAGGTGGGTTAACGCTTGACCCATCCCCCTTAGTTGCACCAGGTGCACGATACCTTCCACGTATCTCAGTTAAGGAGATACGAGCATGACCCTTTCCATATCAACGAGCATGGGGAGCTAGACTTTGGAGATGGGGTGACTTTTGCGGGGTTCCAGTAGAGGTTGAGGATCGACAAGAGAGAATCCTACGAGGATGGTCGATTCCTCTTGTTTGCTTTCATTGGCAGCATGGGAACCTCCAGGAGAGCACATGGGAGCGGAAGGGTCAGATGCATGATCATTACCACTTTTGTATCCCTAGTTTGTGTTAACGATTTACGGGGACGTAAATCCCTGAGGTGGGACTAATGTAAATACTCGGAAATTTCAAGGAAATTTTTTTCTTAAATTCTTTGTAATTTTACGAGTATGCAGTTTCTGAAGGCGCCTGATTCCGAGGCCCGGTGTGCCTGGAATCAATTTTCGATGTTTAGCTCGGGTACGTTCAGTGAACGAATGATCGTGTTTTTCTAACATTTAATACGGTGCTCGGAATCGAAATCCGAGGTCACTGATGAAACTGCAGTGTCGGTAATTGATTAAGAAGACCCTTTCATGAGTTGTGTTTGCTCAGGAGGAGTTGATAAAAAAAGTGAGGAATAAAAAATATAATTGTTTTAAAATTTTATTTTTATTTATATTTCTTGATAAGTGGTTTATGTGTTGTGTCACAACACTTTTTCACCATATAATATGGTTTAACTCCTAGGTGTGGGAGTTGTAGTGGGACCCATTGGGTTGCTAACTTCCCTTGGGGAGAATAATGGAGAGGTGGGGACCACACGAGCCCCCACCTTTTCACTTTCCCCAAAACTCCTTAAAACCCCCTCTTTAGTTTTGTAACTCATCTTAATTGAGTAACCATCCATTTCCTCTCTCTCTCCCTTAACTCTCGCCAACACATACCTTAATTAATCAATTGAACCTATTCAATTAATTAACAAAGTGTTTTTAATTTTGAAAGAAACTACTTGTGTTAATAAAATAATAGCATGAACCTATTATTTTACTTTGACACATTTTGTGTTGGGAGAAAAGGGAAAGAGATCTTATGTAAAAGAAGGAGGAAGTTCCTCTTGGGTGGAAGAACATCATCCTCTTCACGATGAATGGTTCTTCTCCAATGAAGAACATCGGACCCTCAACTTAGAACGACTCTACAATCACTATTCTTTCGTCTTATTCTTCCTCCACGACAAGGGAGAAGTTGCCAACCGCGGTGATCATCGCAAACGAAAATGTTCCTTCCTTCTTCATCTCTACAAAAAGTGAGGAGACATCATTTCCTCCTCGGACGCACCCCGACGTCCACGGAATCTACGTCTGACCCCCGCGACGCCGTTCTCCGCGACGCCCGACGTGCGACGTCAAATATCCAAGTAGGGGTTTTCGTATTTTGTGTTTATCTGAATTATACCCTCGTCAATTATTAAAAGCATGTGTCTAAATTTTTTTCTTTTTGATAACACCAAACGCGGAGGCACAGGCCGAACAAACACGGCCCGACAACCCTCTGCAGATTGTTGTTGGTGCGTGGATTGACGACGATGATGGAACGAGACCACAACAGTGATTTGAGGCATTCACAGTACAGTACGGGACCCGAGATGAACACCATCACAGATGGAATTGAAAACAGACCACCGGAGCAACTCTGGTGGCTCGTGGACATCACTGGCGGCACGTGTTGCCAGCGCGGCGACGCCGGCGGCCGGAGGCGGCGGCCGGCACCGGGCGACCGTAGGGGATCCGGGGAAGCAGGACGCGGCACTCACCGCGTCTGCGGAGCGCAAAGGCCATGGGGGACCACGTCCCCCGCACGGCTCTCTGGCTGAGCCAGCATGCCACCCAGCCAGGCCAGGCCGGGTTGCACGGATCGGGCCAGGCCGCGCCTGGCCGGGTCGGACCGAGCCCAGACCCCCCATTTTCGAATCACTTCTGGTCGTTTCCCCATTTCATGGGCTATGGACCTCCGATCGATGCACCATCAGTTGCATAGTGATCCTTGGTTCGAGATGGTTGTTTCGGTATATTACAATCAAGGTTTCGGAGAATTTTGTGTACAGCCGGGTTGTTACGAACTCAAAACCAACCGGGTCCGCGAAGTGGAAATGCTTATAACATGAGCTCCAGACGTCCGATAGACGTGCCGTCGACTTTGTTGAATTCCTCTTGATTAGATGGAACTTTTGGAATAATTCTCCTGAGTTTTGGATGCAGTTGGATAGTGGCCGGGTTTAATTGAACCTGAAATCCAACTGGGCCCCTAGAACGGAAAAGCTGATAACTTTCAGACCGAACGTCTGTTTGACGAACCATCAGCTTTTTTGGTGATCACGTTGAGAAATGGTCCCTAAGAGTATACCCTATGAGATTTTAGGGTACATTTGAGATACGATTGGGTTGGTTCATACACGAAACCAACCGGGCCCCCGGGACGAAAAGGCTGATAACACACAGACCGGGCGTCCGATTGACGCACCGTCTGTTGTGTTGAGTTTCCTATGATGTGGATGACCCTTGGGATACTTCTTCATAGAACCTTGTGATACTAGAAGTATCTACCAGTAACTCGTGGAGCGGACCATCCCGGTGATATGCTAGCAGAGTGCAGAGACCTAGTAGCTGGATGATACTTGACGACTTCTAATCGATCATCTTAGAGTGATTCGGATAGCCCAGTGGGGTGCGCTTGGTTGTAGCAGCAGACCCATGGCGGAGGTGCACTTGGTTGTAGTGGCAGACCTATGGTACTCGATAGAAGGAGTACCTCTATAGGCTATGAGGGGTGTGCTTGGTTGTAGCGGCAGACCCATGGTGGGATGCGCTTGGTTGAAGCAGCAGGCCCACAGTACTCGACAGGTGGAGTACTTCAGCAGTCCAAGGTTAGTGGGGAACGCTTGGTTGTAGCGGGAGGCCCACTGTACTTGACAGAGGACGAGTTCTCCAACAGCTGTGGTTTCGACATCATGAATAAAATCCTGGTTTGAGTTGAGTCATTAACCATTGTGTTTTCCTCATGATTGAGATGGGTTACTTGATAACTTAGGTATATATATGGGCATATACCTAAGTAGAGGTTATCTATTGAGATCTTTATTTGTGGTTATACTTGTTGGATTTAGTGAGACCCTGAGGGTCTTAGGGTCCCTACTGAGTATCGTTATACTCACCCCTGCACGGGCTATGCCCACACCTCGTTGTGTTGGATGCAGACGACGGACAACGCTGACAGAATCCGAGTGTTCAAGGACTGGACGGTACCCGGAGGAGGACCTCACGACAAGTAAGTATCCAGAGGTGGACTTCACGAAGAGACGATACTCAGAGGAGGTTGACTGGAGAGAGCGTTGTGGACGATCTAGGAGATGCGCTATCTGTTCCTACCCTTCAGGTAGGATCCGAGGTGGGTGACCCAGGAGCTGCTTCTATTCTTCCAACTGCTTGTCTTTTCTGTTGTATTTCCATTCAGTTGTAGTTGTACTTTTCAGTTGGGTTTGTATTCTGTCCCATTTACTTTTCAGCACATTCTTTTGTACTTCATGTTTTCTTCCGCTTGTACTCTGGTTGTGTTTTTTTTACATTTATAAAGGCAATGCCTTCCCAGTTATCGGAATTTGCGCCTTTGGTGCTAGTCGCCAGCCCCTAGCCTATGGAAGGCGGGCTTGGGGTAGTCATGGAACGGGCCCCAAGGACGGGTTGTGACCAGATAATTGGGCTTCATAGGGTACAATCATATTGTTCGAGGCCGTCACTTCTTCCATCTACATTAATTAGAATTTATCGTAACAATTAAAATATAATAATCATAATGGTCACTATAAAATGACTATATTATGAATGATTATGATAATTAATGGTATTTTAAATATGAAATTCTAAATAGATCCAAAATTAACAATGTAGTGCATTTATTCTATATAAATATAATGAATTTACTCAATAAAAAGGTATTTTAATTTATAAAATTGGTTGTATTTACATATAAAATTTTTTATTTTGAAAAATATTACAAAGGGAATGATCAAAACCCAATTAAAACAATTTAAATTAATTTAAATATTGAATCAATTCTACTCACACCAAGAACAATTCATATACCACTAATAAAATTCAACAATCATTGTATGGTATTGAAAACACAATTTATAAATACTTATAAGAAATTATATATAAAAATAAATAAATTATTAACTAAAAATTTGTTTTAAACATTGTAATAAAAAGCATATAACATGTTAGGGACATTAATAAATAAGAGTTTTAATTCCAAACAAGAACCTATTCCTCTTCACTTCATAGTAACCCAATGCCAAGACCATTTATTATAACAAATAAATAGATCCACAATTTTGATGGTTGTTTTACAAATAGAAACTTCTCACAAGCAATTTAGTATTAATCCAAGCCTCTTACACTATTCTTCATGGGATATTACAAAAAATTAAATAACTAAAGTAGAATTTAATTTACACTCTTTACAATATAGGATAATTTCTATGTAATTTTTTCATGAAATTCAATCACAAATAAAAATTTAATGAAAAAATAGAGGGTAAATTTTTTTTTTGAAATTTATTGTTGTTCAACTCCAATCAAGTTTAATTGAGTAGAATGGTTCTTTTCTCTTGATAGTTATATTTAAATTAATCTTTCAAAAACCTTATATTAGTTCTCACAAAAAAAGTTATAATTTGAGTATCATGTAAGCATAGATTAAAAAAGTATCATTTTGAGTAGTAGAGAGTCACCAAGAGTATCCTTGTATTTTATTATATATTAGAATTATGGTTTTCATCAGAGCATTAAAAATAATTTCAAACAACTAATCATCAATTATTTATTGAGGAGTAATAATTATCAAATCATTTTACTAATCATTTTCTATGAAGTTATAAATGATATGCATTTCATTTAATGTTTTAAAACAATCCATTTGAATAAAATAATATTTCTTTCTTAAATAGATAAGTCTGGAGTAGTTTTTCACTTAGAAAAGATAATATTCATTTCATAGTGGGTCTATATTTTTATATATTTTACACTAGGGCATGAAATATCTATCATAAGGCATAAAGGTATTGATTATTTTATTATGGATGAATCCAAAGAAATAAATGATTCCTTAGACACGAATGATCTATTCCATAAACACAGTCAAATCACAAGACATGGATGATCTTCTCCCTTATCATGATAGAAAACCACGTAGAAAAATTTGAATCTTTACACAGATCCATTGTTATAAATTTTTATTCACGGACTCATATGAATGTATGCACATAATAAAAAAAATACTTTTTTATGGATGCATTTTATGCACATAAATGTTTAACAAATTTTACAAAGAAATAATTAACAAAAATAAATAAATATATTAATTAGAAATATTTGAAACAAGATTTTATATCATTTAAATAAGGAATTATTGGATTAAGGAAATAATATATCCTTTCTTCGTGATCAAAAATCATGGTATTAAAATGAATAAAATGCAATTCTTCATTAAAAAATTATTTCAAATTATGATCTATGATAACACATCGAAGAATGAAAAAATAATATAAAGTGTGTAGTAAAGAATATAATAAAAAAATACTTCCATGATTTACCTTCTACCCAATCATCATCCTTTTTGTATTATCAAAAAATATAAAATAAAGGATAATATATAATTAAAAGAATAGTCTAAAATAATAAAATACAAACAAGATGTAATTCCTTGAACTGAAGTTGAAATATAATTAAAAACATAAAAGGTAATCCTTATTAGATAAATAATATGATTCTGAATTAGAGTTATTCTTGTTAGGGGAATTAATATCAACGGTTCTCTTATCCTTAGAGGTAGAAGGTTCCAATGGAGGCTGAGGTAGAAAAATAATAAGGTGAAATAAAACACCTATTGAAATTGGTCGAAGGTGTAAAATAGCCTAAATTGGGTTAAATACAAAATGTTCAATAGATATTAGAGAGGTAGAAGGAGGGAAAACTTATAGAGGATTGACTAGAATATGTGATAGGTAATTATATCGGTAAAAAATGGGAGTATGATCAGTGAACAGATATGGCTCCACCAATCTAGTAAACTCACTGATCACCTACCCACCAAGTTTCATGGTTATCAAGAAAAACATATTTTCATCTATAAAGAGATTAAAAATTATTTAAAATCTCTTATTTGATCAACTTATTCCATAAAGGAATATGTTATTAGTGGAAATTTGAAATTATCTAGCAAATAATCAAATAAGGAGGTCAGATCATATTTGGTAAAGATGTTAGACATGTAAACCTTGATAGATTTTAAGATCACCCCTTTATCTATTATGGTCTATTAAAGGTCAAACTTTACTAAATCACTATGAGTTTTTATACCCATAAGAGAAACCTTGTTTTAACATGAAGGTGATTTAGGAATGGACTTCAGTTCTTATCTCACATTATTTTTAATCTTATCAACATCAATTTCTACTAGGAAAATGGAAAAATGAGTATAAATAACTATTGATGATGAGGAAGGAAATAAAAATTGGGAAAATATTCTTAGATCTTTCTTAGTTAAGTGTAGTTTCATTTACTCTAAATCAATATGAATAACTACAACCTGTTTAAAAAACCCTATATTTTCCTCTTCTAAATTACCAATTTTGAGAGATAAATTTAATTAAAGGTGATAAAAAACTAGAGACACAATCAAATATATCTTTTTTGGATTGTAATTTTTATCTCTAGGTTCATATCCAAAAGATATTTCCCTTTGAATAGACAATATTTCAAATTTAAACGAACTCAAATCTTCTTTGGAAATAGATGATGAAGTTGGAATATAAAGGGAATTGGTGGTCTATATAGGAGGATATCTAGATAATCTATTAAGAGTAGATTCAATTTTTGTTTATTTAACTTTAGTTAAAAATAATGAATCATTTGGTTCAACACATTCTTCAAATTTAATTTTATAAAAAAGTGGTCCTTAATGATCTGTTCGTAAAATTGGGAAGAAATTTTCACCATGTTTAGGTTCGCTTACCCAATTATAATAATCATATGTCTTAGAATCTAAGTAACCAATCCCTAGTAGATAATATCCAAGGTTTTTATCCACCTTAGATGATGCACTCATTGACTTTATTATAGGATCACTTCCAATTTATAGATTTAAAGATAAGGTTTCAATATCTTTCATTTCTATATAATCCATAACATCTATAAACTCTTTAGATACTTCATTAAATTTTTTATCAATATTTATCAACATAAAAATATGAGTTCTTATAGATATTAGATATGGAATGTTTTTTAAATTCAAACACATCATCACTCAATTCCTTCTCATCAAAATATAATGAGAAAGGAGATGTAAAAAATCCATAAGAAATATTTTTAGCTCCCATTAGTTTAGAAATAGGTCTCCCTTCACATTAATAGGTTCTAATGGCCTCTTCATCAAAATTATATGTTTTATCCTTACTACCAACACTATAAACAACAAATTTATCTTTATAAGAAAACTATTCAATTTCATATAGTTCCAAACTATGGTCAATTACATCTTGAGATCTCAAAGGGTTTTTAACTACGTTAAAATCCTCAATGTTTTTTTCATTATCTAAAACCCATAATTTATTCTATGTATTCAAAATTACCATCATATTGGATTAATAAAATCCTATATATAAGGCAGTCAAATATTCTCTTTCTAGTTTAACCTTTTAAAAAACCAGTGAAGAAAATTTAAATTTTGGTCAATCAAAGGAATGAAACGTAGATGTATTATTAATCAAATATGACACATGCCTCATTAGATATTCTATAAATATAACACTTATCCTATTTACAGATATACAAAAAAATCCCAATGTCTTAACATACATAAATCCCCCTTGTTGGGAAAAATTAGGTGTTGACTAAAATTTAATAGTAGTATGAATTAATCATCTTGATCCATATCATTGGGTCTTCCTGTATTTTTATCTTTTTTAAGCTCCTGAGGAACCCTTTCAAGTACAACACTAGGATTCTTGAATGGGTAATTACTCTAATAGTCTTTACACACACCCTCATGAGGGATCTTGAATAATTTAGCCCACCTATTTGAAGAAAATCATAATTATTCTCAATTCACATTAGTTATCATATACTACTTTTTTCACCTATTTAAACTCTATATTCAAATAAATTTATTTTACTAACCTTTTGTAAAAAATATGATCAATTTTTTGATAAAAAACTGCATCCTAATTTGTTCTTGAATAACTTTTAAAACCAAAATTCTATTGAATAACAACCATATATCATCCATCGTTTTATCTAGAACCAATTCTCAAGTTTTCATATGAAGGTTTTGAGGCATATAGTAAATGTTAGATCCAATATTTTTATTTCATTCTAGGCTGAGTTTATTTTGTAAAATTGAACACTAGAAGATATTTTTCTATCATTATATTATTAAATATATTAATATTAGGTGGATATGATTTGGTCGAAATAAAGACAAAAGAAAAATGATAGGATTCTTGGTAGGATTCCTTATTTTGAAAGTCCAACTCGAATTTAAATTTTTGTGTTTAAATCAAATAGACAGAAATAATAAATAAATAAAACAGATAATTTTATTAAATATAGGTTAATGTTATAAGTAATAAAATACAAAAAAAAAATCACATAACCTAATTTTCATGAATAACATAGTGCCTCACTAAATAAATTTCACATAATCATGTTAATAAAAGAATGTTTTCAAGAGAACATCCTTAAATTCATGTTCACAAAAGGACATAAATTGAATCGGGTTTATAGAATCACATTTAGTGAAATATGTTCTTTTATGGAATTTCAGGGTCTATAGAAGCTTAAAACTCTCATGACATAGAGTAACCAAACTTAATTATAAACCAAGTGTGTTGAAAAAATTATTACAATCATAAATAGAGTTATAGAACATTGTCTAAATTAAATTAATATATGTAAAGTATTGTATTAAATCACTAAATAATGTAAAAATAATAAAATAATAATTGATTAATATTAATTGATCATTCCTAATTCATGTTTGAGGTGACTTAATCTCTTAATAGTTATTGTTTTTTTAAAATATTTGTATGATGATGTTTCGTACTGAAGAAATCACGAGTAATAATTTTTTTTGTAAATAATATCTCAAATAGTGATGTATTATATCAATATGCATTATACTAGAATGTGATACATGATTTTTAAAATTTATAATTTCACATGTGTGGCATAATTTATTAGTACATGTCTAAATTGATATCCATAATCTAGAAAAGAGTGTTTTATACATAGAATTTATATATAACAATTGTTTGAGTCCATTTTTAAATTATTTTAACTACACTAAGATGTGATTCCCTAATATTTTCATAAAAATGAGAACACATTAATATAGTGAAAATAATGTCAGGATGTCTAGATTTTCAATATAATAATCTCCCAATAAAAACACAATAATTTTTTTGATCCACTAATTCCTCAATTTCATCAAAATCTAGATTATAGGAAGTGGTCATTGCAGTATCACTTCCTTTAGTGTTATTCATAGTAAATAATTTTAAAATATCTCAAATGTATTTATTCTAATTTAAAAAAATTTCATCCATATTTTGAAAATTTTGAAAATTAAATTAGAGTTTTAATTATCTCATCAGCCTCATTCTAAATTCATTTAGAATTAATTTAGAAAATTCAGTACATAAATAATTTTTTTATTAACCAAATATAATGTCATCCACATAAATTTTTTAAACTAAAAAAATTAATTTTTTTTATAAATAGAGTATGAATAGATATAATTTAGTAAACCATTTTTTAATTAAAAATAGTGGAGCCTATCATAAAAATCTCTAAGATACTATTTTAAAAAATAAATTGATTTTGAAAATGGAAAACTTGATTTAGAACATTAGGGTTTGAAAATCCAAGGTTTTGTTCAATATAAACATCCTCAATAATAAAAACATTCCTAAAATAACTCTTGAAATCCATTTGATAATGTTTGAAATTAATATGTGTTGTATATGCTAGTAGTATTTTTGAGGATTTATGTAAAGTTTATGTTACAAAGGTCTCTTCATAGTCAATACCTTCCACTTTGATATAACATTATAATATTAATCTAGCATTATTTCTAACAATTGTTCCAGATATTTCTGTCTTATTTCTATATACCCATTTAGTTCCAATAGTAAGGTAGTATTCTGGTCTCTTGACTAGATCGATCACATTATTCCTTTAAAATATATTCAATTATGCTTGCATAACCATTCCACAATGTTCATCATTTATTACTTTATTGATGCTTTTACGTTAACATTGAGGCAATAAAGTTTGATTTTGAAAAAAAATTCTTAGTTATGTTTGTGTTTTTTGATAACAAATGACAATATCTATAATTTGATATTTAAGTTCTCTAATAGTTATGATAATTTTAGTACTTGGTT
Organism: Viscum album; assembly: GCA_963277665.1. Lineage (NCBI taxonomy): Eukaryota > Viridiplantae > Streptophyta > Magnoliopsida > Santalales > Viscaceae > Viscum > Viscum album. The sequence goes on along the minus strand of OY728128.1, from coordinate 702,152,425 downwards.
CTCCCAAGTCTTCTTTAGGGTTAGGTTAGTTAGGCTAGTTTAAACTGGGTTATTTTTTGGGTAAATAATTAATTTAGACAATAGTTTTGGATGTATTATTAATATTCAAATTAGAAATATCATCCTCCATATTTTCCAATTAATCTTTTGGTTTATATGGACATGTTTCATTAAAAGTTTCTTGAAAAAATTATTTCACCAAATTAGGTCTTTTATTGAAAACCCTAAAGTATTTATTGGTGGTTGAATAACCATGGAAAATTCCTTTATCACTCTAGGGTGAAATTTTTTCCAATTTCTCTTATGTATTAATAATTAAATACTTCAAAAATAAAATGCATTGACCTAATTTTACATATAAATTCTTCTATTCCAAAACTCGTAAATAATTTTCTTTAAAAGAGGTATTATTAGGACTCACATAATTATATAGAAAGTAGTATTCATAACTTCATCCCAAAAATATATAAGTAGGTAATATTCCTTAAGAATTTTTTAGGTAATTTATTATAGGGTCCTATTTCTTTTTCAACCACTCCATTTTGATGAGGTGTTTTCGGAATAGAGAAGTTGTGGTTATATCCATGTTTTTGGAATAATGAAACAAAACCATTATTTTTCACTTCACAACCATAATAACTTATAATTTTTTTAATAGTATGTACATTAAGGTTCTAAATAGATTTATCATATTCTTTAATAAATTTATAAGATTCAATTTTATGAGCTAGAAAATATAACCAGGTTAATCTTTCATAATCATAAAACATCACATAATCATAATGATTTCCTACTAAAAATTTAAACTATAGATAGTCTAAAAAATTCCATGTAAACTAACTCGAAAGTATGAGAAGTAGAAACATATTTCTATGCTTTGGAAGAAATATTATGTTGCTTCCCCATTTGATAAGGATTCCACACTTTATCTTTTGGAAATTATAACTTTGATAGATCCATGAGTAAATATTTTCTAACTATATTCTTAATTAATTAAACATTATAATTGAATAGTCTTTTATTATATAAATAATATTATTTAATAAATTCATTCAAAAAATAAAATTTGTGAGAAAATAAAAAAATTAAATCAATGGAATTAACATTATTATGGATTAAATCCTTAAAAATAAAATTATAATTTGAATCATAAATCATACAAAAATTATTGTAAAATTTAACAAGAAAAACATCATCACATAATTGATAAATTCTATTAAGATTGTACCTTAATCCATCAAAAAATAAAACCTTGAAAATAACAATAGTTTCAGAGTTACCAATTTGACCAAGGCTAAATAATTTTCATTTTGAATTTTCACCAAAAGTTACATTCCCATTTTCTAATTTCATTAAATAATTTAATCAAGATAATTCTAAAAATATGTGTATGGAACATCCACTATATTAATACCATAAGACCATGTTGTATATTTTTCAGTAGGTTTCCAGTAATTATTTTTACAAAATATGATTTTGGTGCCCAATTCTTCTTAGGTCCAGAGAAGTTATCAAACAATTCATTTGGAATCCAACTATATTTAACAATATTATTAGTAGTTTTATTAAAAAACATAACAATTATATTTTTTTTTTCTTTTTATCTCTAGAGTGGTTCTACCCATACTTAGAAGTTCCCACTCTATTACATATAATGGTATTTTATAGGATTGGGACTACGAATAAAATAATTTTTATATAGTTCAATTTCCTACCCTATTTGATAACCAAAACTATTCATAAGATTAGGTACATGATAACTACCCAAAATTAAATTAAGAGTTTTAGTTATTTTAGTAAAATATTAAATATTATTTTTATTTTATTCATTAACTAATTTTAAATACTAATTTCCCTTTAACATATTTATATTTATTCTATTTCAATACTAAGATCATAATTTATAAAAATAGTAAAAGAATTATGTTTCTTGATATTATTGTATTTATATTTTAGTTCATAAATGGTAACTTCAAGAATTAAGAAATACTCAAATAGTATTCATTAGTCATATCATAATCAACATGAAATTCAATTTTATATTTATTATAGGTTGAATCTATTTCTTCAGGTGTAATAGTCATAAAATATATATTAGCCTTCTCACTAATATATTATTCACTTGAGGCAAAGTTGATGGGGTTGTCATCTAAAGCACTACAGGTTTCCTTCTTGTATTTCTTGGGTTTCTTCCATTTTCCTCAAATTTTCTTCTGTATTTTAGCTTTGGAAAGTATACATTGATGTGGCATTTTCCTTTTCAATTATAACATGAATAATTACCAAAATAATCACACATACTCTAGATTCCATTAATATAATATTTTTTTTATAATTTTAATTTCTGAAAATCTAATTACTGTTTAAGAAATTCGTTAATCATCTAGCCTGTTGGGACATCTCCTCATCCCTATCAGCGTCACCATCTCCTCCACTAGTGATATCAATCCTTAAATAAATATTTAAAATTTAAAATTAGATTCTTTAAAGTTAATATATTTCTTGGTTTCATTATATTCATTATTAAATTTTAGTACTTCCTTGTACATCATTAATTTTCTAATTAGTTCCTTTACTGGAAGGTTACTAATGTCACATGACTCTCAAATGGAGTCAATAGTTCTTATCTACTGGTAGGGTAGAAATATTAATATCCTCACCAATTTTGTTGTATATTCCATGACCATTCCAAGTAAATGCATATTATTTATGATTTAAATAAGTTTTAGACACATTACATAAATATGCTTGTTGAGGATCCTTATGAATATATCTTATTTGATTTTAAAAATAATAAATTTAATTTTTTAACAATAGATATTCATTCAAGTGAAACAAACTTAGTATCCCAAATATAAAATATATTATAACAAGTAGAAATTAAACTAAATTCATCTTACCCTAATATAAAATACAATGAATTAATGGATTTATAGTTAAAATCATATGATACCTTAGTATAATTACTCCAATAATTTCTAATAGTTTTTTTATTCATCTTTTTCCTCTATAGTGGTCCAAATATTAGAACCCATGCTCTTAAGTTGTATTTTCATTCTTATTTTCTATTGATCATAGTTCTGAACATTAATATAGGTAGTTCTTTTAGTAGGCCATCCTTCAAATTTATAAGTTCATATAAAGATGAAACAAATATATAGAGAGGTCTGATTATCAAGGCTTGATCAAGTTCAAAGATATGTGAGTAAGATAGTTAATTAATTTGAATCTATGTTAAAAAAATTTGGTCCAGTGGATTGAACAAGAGGGAGTTGGAGGTTAATTGATCTAACAAAAAATTCCTCAAAGGTAGTCTTAAATAAATATCCTCCAATTTAAAAACAAACCATTTAACTGAATAATAAATACATTTAGTTTTTTATTTTGAAATAATTTCGGATTGTTTGTATCAGAGAGTCATAATGTGTACCCTAATATTTTATTCTATATTATAATTATGTTTCTCTTGAGGGGATTATTTGTACTTGTACTAAACCAACATCTAATTATCTATTATGGAATATTAATTAAAAAAGCATAATATTAATCATTCTCTCTAAAATTTATAAATACTTTGACTTTATTTTAATGTTTCAAAATTATATATTAGAATAAAACAATTTTTATTCTTGAATAGATATGACCAAAGTAGGTTTTCACTTATACATGAAAATATTAATCTCATGGAGGATCTATCTTTCATCATATTATAGGATGGGGCATGAAAGATCCACCATAAGGCATAGTGGGACTGATTCATTCTCATGGATGCATCACAAGGCACCGATGATCCATTTGACATGGATGATATACTCCATTATCATGGACTCATCATAAGGTACAGAAGATCAATACACTCCTCATTAATGATCAAAACTTATAAAAATTTGAGTCATTATATAGATGCATAGACACATATTCTTATGCACAAATTTGTAGGTATAGATGTATTCATAGGAACAAATACTTTTTCGTAAATACATAATCAAAAATTATATGTTCCACATATTTTAAAAATAAATAACTTACTAACATAAAACACAATGTTAATTATAAAAATATGAAACATGATTTGAGTTCATTAAGATAATATATTTCATGACAAAGACAACATATTTATTAATTTAATAAATAATAAGTACAATTTGAAATTAAAATATCTCAAAACTTTTACAAAATTCATACCAATGATAATTATAATATTCCAAACTCAATGACACCATTATAATTTTTTTGAACCCATTCACTATGTAAAATATACCATTATTACTATTTAAGGTACTCAGGGTCCCAAAAATCAAAAATGAATTAAGTCTCACTTGAGGAAAAATATTAGTTACTATATCCTCCCCATATTTAAACCTTTTCAGAAAAAAAAAACTGTATAGTCAAATGTATCATATTTAACAATAGTTTTTGAATATCATAATAGATTCATGTTGAAAAAAAATAACTTGAAGATTGATATTTGTGTTTCACTTATGGAAGTTATAACTTAAAATGGTATGTTTTTATTAAGTATTGGATCATCCTTTCTACAAGTGATTATTTAATTATATAATAGAATAGTGATTTTCTTCATCAGAATGAATTGTTGCAACTAAAATTCATCAAATGATGGGGTTCTTCTTCTAATGAAATTTCAACTATACCCAAACATCTCAAAATTTGAAAATTGGAGTTATTTTAGAGTAACTCTATAAATTGAATCGAGTTATTCATAATAAAATACATGATATACTAAAGTATGAAAATATTTCTTATAGTCATTTTGATGTTTTCAACAACTCGATTCATTGAGTACTTATAGTTTTAGTTTTTCTTTTAATGATTTTTTTATAAGATCAACAATTGGCTGAGGTTTCATTGTAAATATATTTTATTCCCTTATAATTTTTCCTTGAATGATCATGTGTGGTAAAGGAGGTTAGACACTAAGAATAGAGTTGACTCTGATCCTTAGAGATTAAATAGATTTTTGGGATGGATGATGTATCTTCTAAACTTTATAAGTTATGTAGACTAGGGATTTGGAAATTATACCAATAAAGTATATCAAATATTTTCTATAGGATAGAACATTATATTTTTGGAAGTCTTATTGATGATGTTTTGGGCTTGGATGCTGATTCCTTCAAAAATGTTTATTGTTGATGAAGTTCTGTTGTGACGTCAATATAATAGACTGGGTGATAGTTCCTCCTTATGTTTTGGGTTAAAATAGGGGAATTGATTTGATTATAACATCCTTTTAGGGGTTTATAGATTTTAAACTCAAACCACACACACTATTTTTACATCTTTTTGGTTATTTAATTTTCACCATGATTTAACATTACATTTTATTATATAGCTATTCCACTAACAAGAGAAGTTATTTACATTGTGCATGTACTCTATTGGTATATTTTTACTTCGATACTCTTATTTTTGAAAAATTTATATTTAATAATTAAATTTATGTTTTAGTGGGATGAAAATTTATAGTCAATTTTGTCAATACAATTCACTCCCCACTTGAAGTATTGTAATACCTTCTTTACAGGGAAATTTTTTTCCATAAAATCTTATCTCTACATTTAAGACTGAGAATGATTTTATATTTCATTTATTCATTAGAATATGTATGTGTTTCCTTATATTGTTGGTATTAAATATAAAATATTTTTTTAAACCATAGTAGTTGTTATAATTGTTTTGATTTTGGAAAATATAAATAGAAATCATTCATCTATTTTTAATTAATTATACTATGAATATTAGATAGATTGAGTGGAAACGTATGTTATTAACACATGAAAATGAACTCATGTTGAATGTGTAAGAACCCTAACCTTTTTTTCAGGTATGTTTTCCTTTTCTGATCATTTTTTATAAAAGGAGGAAATTCGGGTAAATTTTGATGTACACGCCGTGTAAATTTTGAGTACACACCATGTACTCGGTTACTACAGGTATCCGAGTGATGGCCATGTAGCGGCCATGCACATGGTCGTGTGGGTGACCTAGAGGCTGCCTAAAGTGGAGTACGGAAACGACGATTACACGCTGTGTACTTCAAATGTATTGGCTTTGTACTATCTTTTTTTCATTAAACGCACCGGGGTCACGTCTAATTTCCAGAATGGTCTCCTTCTAGGTCTCGTTCGACTGAGAGCTCTGTATGGTCGCAGATCTTCGACGAACCCCCAAGCGAGTGTCCGCCCTCCGAATCAAACACTGTCGGTTGCATTGGAATCGCATTGGTGAGTTCTCTTTTCTCCTAGAGCACCATCTTCTATTTTATCCTATCTCATGAGATATCATGGGTTGAACGTTTTATATTTTTTTGTATATCTACTACGTTCTAGGTCGATCCATGGACCGACATTGGATTATATCGATCTCCCAACACCGAGGTAGGTGGTTGGTGCCTTTCCATTGAAAGTCTTTGAGTATTATGTGAAATTCTGACCAATACCCTTGAACGGGGTATTGTGTGTTTACCATTTACCCTTGTTGATTGTCTTTCATGCTTGTATTCTTGCGTAGAGGTTAATTGGATATGAATAGGGTTGATTTCTATGCTTTGGATGTGTTTTCTAAGCATGTTATTTTATGAATGTTGGTCTGCATAGCCTATTTGGCCACCTTTTCAGTTTTCCATTCCTAGTGTTGTAGGGTGGAGTGTTTGTATTCTGACATGCTTGATATGATTTAGACTGATTAACCAAGTAGTTCTTGAGGTTTACCTTGGCCGTTTTTCCTTGCTATTCTCGTTGACCTACACAGGGCCATGAGAACCTAGTGTAGTAGACTATAAGGGGAATTGACTGAGTGAGCTTCCTCATAAAGTCATTGAGCACTTTAGACTATAAGGGGAACTGACCGAGTGAGCTTCCTCCGAGATTCTTTGAACCACTTGGGGCTATAAGGGGAATTGACCGAGTGAGCTTCCTCAGAGAGTCCTTGACCTTGGGGCTATAAGGAAAATTAACCAGGTGAGCTTCCTCAGAGAGTCCTTGAATTACGTTAGACTATAAGGGTAATTGATCATGTGAGCTTCCTCATAGAGTTTTGAATTTCCTTAGACAATAATGGGAATTGACTGTGTGATCTTCCTCAGAGAGTATTGAATTACCTTAGAATATAAGGGGAATTGACTATGTGAGCTCCCTCAGAGAGTCTCGAATTAATTTAGACTATAAGGGGAATTGAATATGAGTGCTTCCTCAGAGAGTCATTATATATTATTATAACTGAACCAGAGGGGAGATGCTGTGTTCACTTCCTAGAGGGTTACTATGCTTGAATAGTTTCTTTTGATATGTGGAATTGTTTTCTACTGAGTACTTTTTTTTACTGCTTCTGTACTTTTACCCACCATATATTCACTGACTGTTAGGCATAGATATTTGGGTGGTTTTTTACTTGGATTTAATCTCACACCCTGTTTGGGCAATTCTTTTGTGCCCAAACAGATTATATTGTTGCAGGTATAGACAAGGGAAAGCACCCTTCTACTTCATGTACTTGACTTTCTATGGATCTTGAGAGCATGGGACTAAGCTTAGTCTTGCGATGTTGAGGAGCTGTTTATTTGTTTCTTTTTTACATTGTTTTAGTACTGTTTGTTTTCCATCATTGTGATTTGTTTGGCTACTTTCCGAGACCCATGTGCCATTCATCATTTATATATGTGCTCCATTAGTTTGTTATTACTGTCTTCTTTTTTTACTATTTTTGGTATATTTACTGCTTCCTCTATTGTGTATTTGTTTCCTTATACTATGTTACTCTACCAATTAGGGCATAGTTTCCCCACTATCACACCCATCTCCCTCTCTACTAGCCAGCAACCTCTGTCATTTGTGGAAATGTGCTTGAGGCCATGTAACCAAACGGGTACGGGGTGCCTCTGGGTGTCTTCCGGAACTGGGACGTTACAAATTGGTATCAGAGGAATTATTTTCTTCTTGACTTACAGTTTGGAGACTATATCTAGGGATAGGACAGAATAGGTACTTGGTAATAAGCTATGCCCGGGAGTAGCTAACATGTGTACAGGGAAAAGCCAGTCTACCTTATTTATTGAAATTTTTTATGGTTTGAAATTTTATAGATGATTTTATTTCACCATTGGTTTATTTATATGTTTTGTGTTATTATCATTGATTTTCTTAAGGTTCTATTTCTATAACAACCCAAAGAGATGAGGGTATTCCATCTCATGCATCGTATAGTCACTTTCTTGAAATCACATCTCATGCATTCTAACCATTCCATCTAGGATTCATTAGCGATTGCATGTTGTTTTGATAGATTTTGTGTAGAATATCCATGATATTTTGATAGATTCCTTGATAAAAAAATATAACTGCAGTTTGATAGGGTATTTCTTATGTATGGTTTTGTGGGAATGAACGCCACACTTTGGTTCTTGAGGTGTTATGGGCCCTCATAGACCATAATTTGGTGGATCATTTCCTTTTCATCCTTTTTATAACATTTATAATATCCCAAACATTAATTTTCTGGGAGTATGGGCCTCAGAGATCGGAATTTGGTGCTTTCAGGGTTCATTTTAGTGTTTTTATGGGTTCCGGAGTAGTTTATGAGGCATACTATCTGGAAAAACCTAGAATACACATCGTGTAATGTTAAGTACATTCCATGTGTGCTTCTGTTAGGGAAGAAACTATTTTTCTTTAGTACACACCGGTTACTTTATGTACACGTCATGTAGTCTCTAACCATGTCATAGGTCATGTGGGCAGAGACACGGGATGGGGAATGTCTGGTGGGAACACGCCGTGTACCAGTTGAACATTCCATTTATGGTTGACCCTGTGTCCACCCATGTAACTAACAGCACGGGCAGATAAACCTTAATCTATACACATCGTGTCAGGATTGAATACGCCGTGTAGTTTGACCCAAGTACCTGGACGTGTCACTAACAACACGGGCCAGGTGAATCCTGTCAGGTACACGCAGTTTCTACCGTGAACACGACATGTAGTCTTGTCTTAGGAGAACTGCGTGGCTTAACCGTGTAGAATGACTTAGGTAGGGAAGGAGGATTCATGTACACGCCGTGTGTTACAAAAACACGCCATGTGGTTGGGGTGTTACATGACTAGTTTTGGCAAGAGTACACGCCCATATAAATGACTTAAGAGAACATTACATGTTGGAATTGTACACACCGTGTAGTCGTGTTTCGTAAAAATTGAGGGATTTTTTCTCTTTTCCCTTTCTTACAATTCGAGTTTTCATTCCTTGATAATGTTTTCTTAAGGTGTGCGCTAGACCTTGCAGAGTCATGCCATCGAGACGTCCTCCGGTTTTACGCCAGTTTTCAGGCAGTGATCAGACATCGGACATGGCTGATCTGTGAATACCTACAGATCCTCCTGTCGTGCCAGTCTTGGCACCAGCCGTTATACCTGACATAGGTGTTGATGCACAGTTCAGAGAGGGCTTTCTGAGGATGATACAGACCTTTTATGGAACACCACCTCCTACCCCATTGATGTCAGAATTGAAGTGGGTCTTTTAGTAGCAGCATCCTCCCACTTTCTCAGGGGATGGAAGACCCCAGGCTAGAGAGTCATGGCTATAAGTCACATTGATGATTTTCGAGCATCTAGAGATACCTCCAAAGAATAGGGAGAAGCTCACTACCTAATGCTTCGTGACATCACCAATAGGTGGTGGGATGTGATCCCACAAGAGGGACGCCAGCAGAACATGGCTTGGGATGAGTTTTGGAGCATCTTCTACGATTAATTATATCCGGATACCTTGAGGGCCAATTGAGCCTGAGATTTCATGAGTCCGGAGAAGGGTACTCTTACTATTATAGAGTATTCCTCTCACTTCACAGATCTGCAGCATTTCACACTTATTCTAGGAGGTGATTATTTGTTCCTTGCATGGAAGTTTGAGAATGTTCTGAGGCATGACATCCAATCTAAGGTGAACATCTTCAGGTTGACTTTGATATCCTCTATTTTTAACCAGACACTGATCAGAGAACGTAATCTGAGGGATTTTGGAGCTTTGAGCCAGGTTTTTTCGACATCCAGAGTTAGTATTCCTCCTACTGATAGTAAGAAGCAGCATAGGGATACTACACGAGGAGATCAGAGTAGGCGGGATTCATTATATGGTAGCCAGGTGGTGTGCTACTAGTGCATGAAGAGTGGGAATACGAGGACACATTGCCTGAGAGACCTAGTGGAGTGCCGATCTTGTGGGAAGATGGGTCACCTTTAGCGCTTCTGTCAGATCTTCTCACCATCATCTGGTGATAGGGGTTCTTCTATGACTTCACGTTAAGGAGTAGCGCTAGAAGTTTCACACCATTCAGGGAACTGGAGTTTTTCTGGCTGTTCAGCCCAAGGTGGAGGTCATGGACATGGTGGTCAGTCACCAGGCATTCAATGACATATGGGTGGATCATCTCAGAGTAGTTAGATAGGGTCACAGGGACACGGTACAGGTCATACGATTGCATTGGAGAAGATCCAGCAGGAGCAGGATCCAGAACCCTCTACCGTTTGAGGTATGATCTTTATAGTATCGGTTTTAGCTTCTGCTCTTTTCGATATAGGGGCTTCCCATAGCCTTATGTCTGTTGTTTTTGTGGAGATCCTTGGTCTCTACATCTTTTCTTATGTCAATATCTTGATGCTAGACACTCCGTTGGGGACTAGAACAGCTAGTGTATGTCAGTGTAGGGAGTGCCCTTTATAGGTAGGTGGATGTTACTTCATATGGGACCTCTATGTCCTAGAGATTACATTCTATGATGTCATTCTTAGGATGGACTAGTTCGTTCCATTCCATAAAGTCGTCAACTGTTATCACCGTAGGGTGAGTTTCATGTCACAAGAAGGTGAATCTTTTCTTCATAAGGGCGAATGGGATGTCTAGGGGAGCAGAGCAGGTCCATAGCATTATGGGTTAGGAGGAGTTACAGCCCAGATTGCTAGTCTGTATCTGGATGACCAGGGGACTTCATAGATGGACTTTCCTCCAATGCAGGATCGTTTTAGATATGTCTTTCTAGAGGACTCTCCAGGTTTTTCTCCAGAGCATGAGGTAGACCTTTAGATTGAACTTGTTCTAGGAGCAGCACTGGTGTTCATTACTCCTTATAGGATGGCTACACTAGAGTTGCCGGAGCCAAGAAACAGTTGGAGGAGTTGCAAGAAAAGGGTTTCATCCGACCCAGTACTTCTCCTTGGGGTTCTTTTATCCTACTTGCGAAGAAGGCAGACAGTACCCTTGGGCTTCGGGTGGACTATCAGAAGTTGAACCAGTTCATGGTCAAGAACTGATATCCCTTGCCCAGGATTGATGATCTCTTTGAACAACTTCGAGGAGACCAGGTGTTCTCGAATATTGAATTGAGGTCTGGTTACCATCAGTTACACGTCAGACCATCTGATATACCTATTACAGCCTTCCATTGTAGGTATAGTCTATACGAGTATATGGTTATGTTGTTTGGCCTCACGAATGCACCAACAGTTTTCATGGCACTGATGAATCGAGTGCTCCATCCATACTTGGATTTCTTCATGGTGGTTTTCGTGGATGATATCTCGGTGTACTCTCAAACTCGACATGACCATGCTACCCATATTGAGATCATTTTGAGTACACTAAGAGAGCATTTGTTATATGTTAAGCTCTCAAAATGAAACTTCTGGATGGATCAAATTCACTTCTTGGGTCATGTTATCTCGAAGGCAGGAGTATCAGTAGACCCATATAAAGTGAGGGTGGTAGTCTCCTAAGAGCAGCAGAAAAACCTCTTTGAGGTGCCTAGTTTTCTAGGGCTGGCGGGATACTATAGACATTTCATACAGGGTGTTTCACGCTTAGCAGCACTGCTGACGAGTCTGACTAAGAAGGGTGCATAGTTCCTATGGTCAGATTCTCGTGAGTCAACCTTTCAAAAGCTAAATGGGAATTTGACTTCAGCACCGATACTAGTCTTTCCAGAACCAGGAAAGAGCTGTACAGTTTACTGTGATGCATTAGGTATCGGGCTGGGAGCAGGGCTTATGTAGGGAGATGGAGTCATTGTGTACGGGTCTTGGAAGTTGAGGCCACGTTGGAGTAATTAATCGACACATGATCTCGTGCTGGCGGTAGTTGTTCATGCCTTGCACTGTTGGAGAAATTATCATCTGGGAGATAATTTTGTGGTTCTCACTGACCACAAAAAGTCTCAAGTGCATTTTCACTCAGCGTGATCTAAATTTGAGATAGCGAAGGTGGGTTGAGTACCCTCAGTCCTTTTTCTATGAGCTTGCCTGTATGCTTGGGAAAGGAAACGCAGTAGCTGATGTGTTCAGTAGGAGGACTCAGTTACAGGAAGTTCAGGAGGCTATAAGTGAGTGGCATCTTATGGCTCTGTTCTCTAAGATGCATTTGGAGGTGCACAACAGTCAAGGGAAGACATTTCTTTCATCTGTAGCTGTTAACTCTACTCTTCTAGATCGAGTAAGAAAAAGGAAGCTATCAGATTCAGAAGGCCTAGTCATATACGAGAGTGTGTCAAGAGAGGACCCTATTCCTTGATGGACAGTAAGAAGGGATGAGATCTTGCATTTACAGCGGTGCATATGGGTGCCATCAAGTATACGCGAGGAGATGATGCAGGATTTTCATTCCTCAGTTTGGGAAGTTCATCCTGGTGTCACCAAGATGTATCGTGATCTACACCATTAGTATTGGTGTCCAGGTATGAAGAGATATTTTGTTGGGTTAGTCATGACGTGTTCCACCTGTCAGCAGGTGAAGGCGAAGCATCAGCGACCAGCAGGGCTTTTACAGTAGTTTCCCATTCCCGAGTGGAAGTGGAATGACGTAGTGATAGATTTAGTAACAGGGTTTCTGAGGTCACCTCAAAGGAATTATGCAGTATGGGTTGTCATTGATAGGCTTACGAAGGTTTCTCACTTCTTTCTGATTAAGGAGACCTTCAGGGTTGATGAGATGGGAAGGTTGTACATCCGAGAGATTGTATGTCTGCATGGAGTTCCACATTCCATTGTTTTATATAGGAATGTGTGTTTTACTTCTCGGGTCTAGTAGGGGCTTCAGAAGGCTTTGCGTACACAAGTACTTTTGAGTATAGCTTACAACCCCTAGACAAATGGCAAGTCCAAGTGTACGATTCAGGTGCATGAGGGCATGCTCCGAGCATGCATCCTAGATTTTTGATGTTCTTGGGAGAAACATATACCTCTTATGGAGTTTTCCAACAATAATAGTTTTCAAGAAACTATTCAAATGGAACCTTATGAGGATTTGTATGGTAGGCCATTCCACTCACCCTTATGTTGGCTAGAGGCAGGAGAGGCAGCTTTGTTGGGACCTCGTCTTGTTTAAGAGACCACAGAGCAGGTAGAGTTGATTCAGTAGAGGATGGCTACTGCGTAGTGTCGACATAACTCTTATGCTGATCAGTGGAGATAACCTCTAGAGTTCGAGGTATGGGATCCATTTTTTCTACGTGTCACACTGAGGTTGTGAAACATAAGGATTAGGAGACATGTAAGATTTTACCTAGGTACGTCAGGCCGTTTGAGGTGTTGGAGAGAGTTTTGCCGGTTTCCTATCGGTTGTAGTTACCCCAGAGGTACCAGGCTATGCACGATGTTTTTCACATTTCTTAGTTCTGATGTTACTTTTCGGACCTTTCTCATGTCTTTCAACCTGAGGAGGTTGAGCTAGAAGTGGATGCGTTATTCGAGGAGCATCCTATCCGGATTGTTGATTGTAGTAAAAAGGTTCTCTATGGTCGGTCTGTTCCTATGATACGGGTACTATGGCAGCACGAGCGAGTACATGATGAGGCTTGGGAGAGGGATGCTGATGTATGAGCACAGTGGTCGGAGCTGTTCGAGGTTTCTTCTTCTACACCGTGCTAGGGAAATTTGAGGATGAATTTCATTAAGGGTGAATTTTGTAAGAACCCGGACCGTAGTTTCCGGTATGTTTTCTATTTCTATTCGTTTTTGAGAAAAAATAGAAAATTTGGGAAATTTTTGAAGTACGCTCCATGTTCTTTATGAGTTCATGTCGTGTACTAGGTTACTATAGGTGGGGGTGCTGGTCATGTAGCGGCCATGCACACAGCGGTGTGGGTGACCTGAAGGCCACCTAAAGTGGTGTATGGAAATGATAATTACATTCCATGTACTTCAAAAGTACACGTTGTGTACTTTATTGTTTTTCACTAAATACATCGGGGTCGTGTCTATTCGCCATAACACTCTCCTTCTAGGTCTCGTTCGACCGAGTGCTCTGTACGGTCGCAGATCATCGACAAACCCCCGAGCGAGCATCCAACCTATGAATCGAACACTGTTAGTTGCGTTGGAATCGCATTGGTGAGTTCTATTTTCTCCAAGAGAACAATCTTCTATTTTTTTCTATCTCGTGAGATATCATGGGTTGAACGTTTTAGATTTTTTTGTAGATCTATCATGTTTTAGGCCGATCCAAGGGCTGACGCTGAAGTATATTGATCTCCCAATGTCGAGGTAGGTGGTTTGTGCCTTTCCGTTGAAATTATTTGAGTATTATGTTCACTTTTGACCAATACCCTTGAACGGGGTATTGCATGTTTACTGTTAACCCCTTTTTATTTCTCTCCATGCTTGTATGCTTGTGTATAGGTTAATTGGATATGAATAGGGTTGGTTAAAATGATTTGGATGTGTTTCCCATGCATGTTCTATTTACGACCATTGGTCTGCTTAGCCTGTTTGGCCGTCTTGCCTGTTTTCCATGCCTAGTGCTATAGGGTGGAGTGTTTGTATTCAGACATGCTTGATATGTTGTAGTCTGATTAGCCAAGTAGTTCTCAATTTATACCTTGGATGTTTTTTCCTTGCTATTCTCGTTGACCTACACAGGACCGTGAGAACCTGGTATAATAGACTATAAGGGGAATTGACCGAGTAATCTTCCTCAGATACTCCTTGAGAACTTTAGACTATAAGGGGAATTGACCAAGTGAGCTTCCTTAGAGAGTCTTTGAACCACTTGGGGCTATAAGGGGAATTGACCATTTTAACTTCCTCATAGAGTCCTTGAATTACCTTAGACTATAAGGGGAATTGACCGTGTGAGCTTCCTCAGAGAGTCTTGAATTACCTTAGAGTATAAGGGTAATTTACCATGTGAGCTTCCTCAGAGAGTCTTCAATTATCGTAGACTATAAGTGGATTTGACCGAGTGAGCTTCCTCGGAGAGTCTTGAATTAGTTGGGCTATAAGGTGAATTGACTGTGGGTGCTTCCTCAGAGAGTCATTATATATTCCTATAACTGAACCAGATGGGATAGGCAACGTGCACTTTCTAACGGGTTACTATTCTTGATTAGTTTCTTTTGATATGTGGAACTGTTTTTTACTAAGTACTTTCTTGTTTAATAATTCTGTACTTTTACCTACCATATATTCACTAACTGTTAGGAATGGATATTTGGGTGGTTTCCTAGTAGGATTTACTCTCACACCCTCTTTGGGCCATGCTTCTGGGCCCAAACAGATTATATTATGGCAGGTATAGACAAGGGAAAGCTCTCTTCTACTTCAGGTACTTGACTTGCTGTGGAGCTGGAGAGCATGGGACCAGGCTTAGTCATGCGATACCGAGGATCTATTTATTTTTTCCTTTTGTAAGTTGGTTTAGCACTGTTTTTATTCCAGCACTGTGATTTGTTTGGCTGCTTTCTGAGACACATGTACCATGCATCATTTATATATGTGCTCTAATTTTTTTTATTATAGTCTTCCATTTTTACTATTGCTGGTATATTTACTTCTTCTGCTATTGTGTATTTGTATCGCTTCCACTGTGTTACTATGCCAGTGAGGGAATAGTTTTCCCCCTATCACATCCTAGGCCTTCACATCTAGTCGACAGCCTCTGGAGTTTGGGGAAATGTTCTTGATGCCTTGTGACCAACCAGATATGGGGCACCTCTAAGTGGCTTCCGAAACCAGGATGTTATAGACTGGATGTTATAAAATTACTTAGAAACAATTTTAAACATTTACTAAAGATTAAATGGTTGGTTTTTAACTTAATTTCACACTAAGGACCACTTTATTATATTTCATTCAAATAAATTTCTATAGTTATGTTGCTTTAGGTTGAAATTATATCAAAATTAAAAAAAAATTATAATTTAATCATTTTATGAATTTTAAAGTGCTTTGATACTGGAATAGCTATGTAGAAAGCATATTATCATATTTTAATTTTATATTGGGAGAGTCAGTTCAAAAAATGCACCAAATTTTAATTATTATAGTTTATTTCATTAATCACTTGGTGAAAATGAAATTATTGATGATCAATTAGTTAAGAATATTATTGATATTATACCAAAATAATATCAATCAAATAGTAAAACTATTCATGATAAACATAATCTAAAAAACATGAATATTATTGTATTTATTGGGAATCTCATTCAATATGGGAGTATATTTAAAAGATATTTTGAAAAATAAAGGAATAAGAATATAGTTTTTTTTCTTCAACATCTAAAATGTAAAATTTTGGATCTTTTAATTATAAACCTAGTACTTCAAAAAATCTAAAAAGTGTTTGGATAATAGGTTTCCTTAACTTATATAATATTAATATACACAACTCATTGAAAAGATATTTAGGAGTCATAATTTATAGAGAAATTACAAGTATTATAGAAATGTTATAAATGATAAGAAGGATGACAACGAGAAAAATGATCAATTTTAGAATATTTTATATGAATGTAATATTCCCAGTCATATTAGACCAAAATTCCCAATGATAAAAATAATGTTATCGAATCAGTGATATATTTTAAAAGATATGGAAAAAACTTGAAATATTGGTATAAATGTTTGGAATGATTCTAGATGATCTGATTTATTTGGAAGGGAGTGATAAGAGGAATAATATTATGGAATTTATTTCCTTGGTTCTACTAAATTAAAAGTATTTCATGGACAAGGTTATAGATGAAGCTCTTACAAATTTTATGTTAGATTAAAATTTTCCATTTTCATGGAAAGATGAATATGATGTTGGGGTAGAATAAATTCTTCAATCAAATGAATAATTAAAGGAGTATGTTTTAGGTATCCAAAATACTTTTTAGATATAGTTTAAAATATATATAAAGCTTAAATCTAAATTTTCAGAGAATAAAAATTATATTTTGTTGTAAAAAAATATATTTATGAGTTATCTTCTGAGTTAACACTAAAAGATGATGAATATTTAGAGATGAAAAATGTGAATGGAAAGATAAATTCTGAGTTAGTGGATTTAGGGATTAAAGATCCGAAATTAACTTCCTAAAGGAAAGGGAAATAAATTATTATCCCATTAAAATATAAAATAACAATGTGTTAATTTCTATTAATAAATAAGATAATGTTTAAATCTCATTGGATGATAAAAACAAATAAATTAAGTTGACATTTAAATTAGAGATCTTGAATATGTTATTATCTAGATATAACATAGAAATAATAAATTTTTATAAACATGATAAAGAGTTTTGTTCCAATAGAATAAATTCTAGACTAGTTCATAGGTATAACATTGGAAACCATTATTAAAAAGAATTATTTTTCTATAATAATTGATACTTTTGAAAAAAGTTTCAAAGAGGTGGCCATTGGAAGAATAAATGTTCACTATAAAATATTTCATATTTTGTAATTCATAAGGCTTTCATCTCTAAGAAACTCATATATATTGGACATTGAACAATTGGAAGGACGTGGGTGCCAAAATTTCAATATTTCATACTTAGAGACCTAAGATGGTTTATATAATATAGTCATAATTTATAATTCTATTAATTTATTCTGCATCAGTAATTAGAATCTAATATACAATAACTGGTAACCTTTATTTTTAATCATATAATTTTTATTGGAATATATTTTTTTATATAAGTGTATCTATTATAGAAGTTTTTAACTTTAATATATTTTTCTATGGGGAATTTTTTTTCTTGTTTGGATTAATTTATTGTAGAGAATTTTATTTATCACTAGCCTCAAGGAAATATATAACATAATTTTTTAAATCACTTTTAGAACCATAATCTTTGAAAGAAGTTCGATCTGTGATAATACAATATAAATTTCAGGAGGTACATTCTTATTTCTATTTATCTTATAGTATCTTAAAGTGATAATTATATTTTCGTTTTACCCTTTTATATTTTATTATTTCATAAAATAATTATTTATTTTACTATTAACAAATTATTTCATCCAAAGGTATTCTTTAATAAAAAAATTGGAATTATTCCCAAATTCAAAACAGAAATGAAACTTGAAATTTAATATTTTTGAGAGTCATAAAATCATATTTATTTTGGAAGAAAATGATTTAAACCTCCATATAGATTGGATCAATGAAAATTTAGATCACCCACATAAGGGATTATAGACTCAATGTTGGTAGTGTCTATTCATTATGAACCCCTATTGATTATAGAGTTCAAATCCCAATCCACTATTTCAAATTTTGTGTCTTTGAAATATTTTTATCTAGTGGTACTTAAAATATGGAAATTATCAATGATAGGATTAAAAATACTATTTTGTATTAAAATCATGAATCCATGTTGAATATAGTTATTATGTTATTAGTATGGGAATTGGTAGTTCTTCTTATTGAGGAGTCTGAACTATTTTATACCTTGTTTTTTTATAGTTCTACTCAATATATGAGTTTGATTATTTATATTGATAGAATATAGTTAAATTACTAGTTCGATAACACAATTTAGTGATTAATATAACTAATAAAATAGAAGTTAGTGGTCTACCATTATAAGGAAAATCGTATTTCAGTTACACAAACTTTCAGATACTTAGATAGGTTTCATTAAATCAATGGATAAGATAACGTTGTTCATAGTAAATGAAAAAGCTATTAAATAAAACATATTCTTATGGAGTGTAAGATTATTATTGAATTGGTTCAAGGATTTTTATTTCTGAGGAAAGGTGATAAAGATAACATTAATTTTTAGGGCATCTATATATTAGACATCCTCTATGGAATTATGGAATTAAATCATGTGAAATTCATATGGAGCTATACATAAAATATATATTCTAGTTCAGGTAAAATGATGACTTTTCCTTATTCAAGTTCCTTGAATTAGATGATAGCGAAAATTCCTCATATGAATAAATTAATAGATCTTATAAAGTTTATAAGGGTTAATGAAAATTTATTCAGTTCAGAAACCATAGCAATGATGATATTGTTTTATGATATGAAAAAATGAAATTTATTGAGAGAGGATTGTAATTTAATTGTTTGAGAGTAGTTGAAAAATATAGAGGTGGTTAGTGGAGGAATATTTATGAGGTTAGGAAGAATATTAAATAAAAAAGTTTTAAAAATATAAATTTATAATTATCAAAATCATAATTTAAGGAAACAGGACATGAAGAAGGTCAATAGTTCATGATAGAGAAGACGAAGAAATATTTTTTGAGGATCAAGAAGTCTCATCATCTATTACCTATAGTTAATATCTAGGAATCTATCCATAATGAATATCCAATGAAAAAAATATGGATTTTTTATAAGTTATATCATGTATGAAAAAATCATACTCATCTATACTTTGATTCTCTTCCACCTTGATAAGATAAATGAGTGAATACTACCATATAAATAAAGAATATGATTCAAGATAGTCTTTAAAACTCACCTCATAGAGAAGAATAATATTCTGTGATATCTAAGATTACCACTCCATAATCATTGAGTTATTCTATGTATCCAAACTCCTAAAAAGATTAAAAACATGGAAGATAAATCTATGCAATTTAAAAAAAATCTATATAAAATGTTCTGACTAAATCTAAACCAGTGAATCCACTAACTATTGAGAAAATAAGAACTCAGTTTGGAAAATAACATGATTGAACAGATATTGATAATTTTTTGGAATCACAATCCTCACATCACATAGATATCCCAAATATTTCATCTAAAAACTGAGCTCTTGCCGAAGATAAAAATTTGAACTCAGTATTGTTGAATTAGAATGTTCTTTGAAAAAAAATTCATTAGACTATAGTTCTAGAAGTATAAATATGGAAAATAAAAAAAATATGAATGAGAAACTATAGAGAGTATCAAATATTAGTAATACCTTACTGAACATTGATATGAGGACAAGTATATTCAAGATAGTGTAATCAATGCTCAAGTATTATGGACATTAAATAATTTTTTGATCAACAAACAAAGATGAAGGCCGATTTCTCCATTTTAAAAGAAGATTTTGAGATGCACTTTCATAATATCTAGAAAATGGATAAGAATGGGAAAAATATTAATAATTATATCATCAGTTACTTCACCAAATCGATGATTAGGATCAGAAGTAAGATTATATAAATAAGAAGTTAGTGGATCATGGTTGAATGTTTTTAGATCATGATTATAATTATAAGGATCAGATTGAGAGTTTTAATATTTGAAAAATAAGTATGAGGAATTAGAGTAATCATCATAGAATAAAAATAAGAGGCTAAAAATCCAGAGGAGATGATGTCCAAAACATTAAAAAAATTATTGACCTAAAATTTGTCCCCAATTTTCCATAACACATTGAACTAAATGGAATGTCTTGTTCCACATTACAACTTAACTATTTTTTTATCAAATTATATAATTTTTAAATTCCTTTAATATTTTTTCATTACATACTTTACTTTAAAATGTACAATAGTTTTAAATTTTATTATTCTAAAGAGGAATATTTTTTATAATATTTGTTAAATATATTGGGATTTTTTGGAATTAAGGAAATTTTATCCTTTCTTGATATTCCATGTCAAATATCTATAATAGGGAGCGAAAATTGATTATAAAGTGTGAAACATGGATATTTTATGAAACTTATTTTTTGGAGTAAATTTAATTTATTTGATATCTTGTGTTACACCCAATACCATATTTTTCTTTAGTAATATGAAACACTAATTTTATCTTGCGTTATATGAAACATTGTGTTTAGCTAGAGTTATCTATAACACAAAGTTTAAAAAAAATACGGCAAAAAAATAAAATATTATTATACGATATTTACCTCCTAGCCATTGGAAATATGGGTATGAATAATAATAAATAAACTCTAAAAATATATTTTTTACACATTTATATTAAAAAATTATTTAGTGAACAATTATTTATAAATGAAAATAAAAACAATTTCAAAATAAAGGAAAATTGTTCTGAAAAAATCTTTTTACACTAAAACCATTTAATATCTAAATAAATTAAATAAATAACATTTTTTGAATGATTTTAATGAAATTAATATATTATATATTAAATAAAATGTTTTACATTCTTATTATTTGTTTCTGGGGTATGAGATAAGAATAAATCAAATTTTACGCTTAAATTTTTATTTTATTAAAAAGGTAGTTTTATTGCATTTTATGAAATTATTTTATAATTAATTTTTCTCACTATATACAATTTATTTAAAAAATTCAATTAATTTTTTAAAATAGATTTTAAAAACTATCTTATATTTAATTTTTTAAAATTTTCTAAATATTTTTTTAATTAATTGTGAAATACTAGATTTTATTAAAATAGTAAATTTTTATTCAAATAATTTATAATAAAAATTATTTTTAATATGGTTTTAAAAGTAAAATTATTTCAATTATATATATTTTAATCCAATTTAGTTCATTGGAGTCAATTTTATATAGCATTTTTCTATTATTATTTTTGAAACTTAAAAAAAACTCTTCAGAAAACTGCTTTTTCATCACATATTCTGGTTTACTTTTAAATTAAAAGTTTACTATTATGTGAATTGAATTTTTAAAAATGTTCTCAATATTTTTAATCTTAATAATTAATATTATATGATCATTTCAACTTAATTTTTGAGCATAATCAATATTGAAAATATTAAAAATCAATTACCACAATTAAGGTTAAAATGGATTTTCCATGGGTTAAACTAAAAATATATGGAGTAAAATGGCCTATAAATATATAAACAAATTAAGGCCAAATTTAGACATTATAAAAAATATTTTTCACTAAAGAACTATTTGGGATCTTTTTGAATGTATCATCTCCCCCTCTAATAAAAGTCCACCCCTCTCCTCTCATTTTCACACTTAAAAAAATTTTGTTCAATAAATACTTAAGAAAGTCATTTTATTACCCCCATAAAAAATACAATAGGACTTTTTGAGATAATAAATCCAATATATCCAAGATTTAGGTTAAACCAAAGAGGTTGTTTGAAGAATAAGTAATGTTTTTAACTATGCTTTCTTGTTTTACTTCTTCTTCTAACTCCTTTTTTTTAAATGATAAAATAAGAACACAATTATATCTTATATACTGATATTTTATTATGTTAATTTAATATACCATATCCATCTCCACGTCCATCTAAATGGAAAAAAACCGTCGATAATGTGTATAATAGACAAAGACCTCACTAGCCGATGTAATTCATTTTCCATCACTACATTTCAAGGATAGATGTAATGATGTATTTAATGTTTATATATAATATTTATGATATTATTATACCTTTTTAATTATAATTCTACATATATCTTCTTACTTACAAACAAGTTGAAAAATAATAACTTTTATCATGTGTACGGTGGACTACAGCCTCACGAACAGATATGATGTGTTTTCCATTTCTGTTTTACTTGGATGGTAATAAAGAAATATTAAATTATTATATTTTATATTTTTAAAATGATTTTAATTTTTTAATTAGTATATAAAATATACCATATTACTTTCCATTTTGGGGGATATGATGTAGGTGTTCGTGTGTACGGGAAACTATATTCTTGTGAAGCGATGAGTTTCATTTTTTATTACACTTTAAATAGGAGTTATTAAGTATAAAGTTAATTAGCATATGGTATATTTATATCCAAAAAATACATATTCATTATAATATTAAAAATAAAGTTTTACCTTCCAATCTAATAGAAAACAATAACATCGCACAAGGGTACATGTGGAATACCACCTCCACATAGTGATGTGAACTATTTTTCATTTTATTTTTGAATGGATGGTAATAAGAATGGATTTGACTAATATAAATGGTATATTTGACATAAAAAAGATTCTTTAATGTTAATATATTTTTCACCAGTCTATTTTTCATTCTTCTAGAAAATGGAAAGAAAGTTCATGCATTCATATGGCTTACCATCTCCATGAAGGGTGTATTTCATTTTCTACATATAACTTCTATGAATTACTAAAATTAAATATAGAACAATTTTATATTATATTTATATAATTTTTAAAATTATTTATATTATGGAACCATGATCAAAGTAATATGCCTAAAAATAACAAACCAAAATATACATGAAACACAAGTGGTTATTACCCAAAATGTGATTTTAATAACGAATTATTAATATACGAGTAATAAAAGGTCATAAGTAAATCATATATTGTATGATATATATATAATTATTATTATGGAAAAGATTTATAATAAAAATAAATTTATTATATAGTAGTTTTGAATGTGTACAGAAGAAGTCGAGACTTAAGTAAAGGGATTTTCATCTCACATTTATTTTCTTTGAGACATATTCCATGTTCATTACATATTTATTTTATATACTATATATTCTACCCATGAATTTATTTTATGATGATTATACAAAAAATTATGGGTATTTACATATCTATTTGAAGAGATCTCTTTCAGTGGGTTTGTGGTTAAAAAGTTAGCATAGTGGTAAGGGTTTTTATCTCAATTTTCGTTCATTGGGACATATGTTATTTTATGAACCTACTTTCTTTATGATGTGTATATAAAACTCTTTTTAAATGTAATATAATGAAATTGTATATTCTTATGATATTTTATGATTAATTTAAATTTATTCATTCATTGTAATTATGATTCAAATTTACCAATATGGTAAGAGTTTCATGGCACAATATCATCGTTTATTGGAATTGTTTAGGTTTACACTTCTCATGCTGAAATATAGTAGAATATATCTCAGTAATATCATGAATTTTATTCTACTATAGTTATTTATTTAGAAAACATGTTTTTCCTTTATTTTACAATCTCTATGTAATTTATATTCCAAAATAAAATTTTTAAATAAAATCAACTTTATTTCTCTTATTGATCGAAAACCCTTTTTCTTTCTTATCCATGTTTTCTAAAAAAAATTCAAAAAAAAATATAAAAAATTTATTAAATACATTCTTACCAATGCTTGATGTTTTTTCAATTTTTTTGAAAAAAAAATCTTCTTTTCATTTTCCAAATAATTCATATTTATATTTTACTAAAACATGTGAATGAGACCATTTTTTTAACATGTACAACATGAATGGAATTTTCTTCCATCATGAAAATTATATTTTTGAGTCTTACATTATATAATTCCAAGGTTATTTTATAATGAAAATATGTTTCTAAAAAATCTATTTTTAAGAAGTGTTTTTTAAAGTGAAAAAAATTATTTTCCTTAAGAAATATTTTATTTGATCTTTAATGATTCCTTTATAAATTTTTATGGTTATTTTTAAAAGTAAATGAGTTTAAGAATGTTTTACGTTTTAAAAATACTTTTTCAATGAGAAAATGTTATTTTCCTCAAGAAATATTTTCATTGATCTTTAAATCATCATTTATAAGTTTCCATGTTTATTTTCAAAGAAAATTATTCTGAAATTTTTTTATGTTTTAAAAATTATTTCTCCAAGAAAAATGGGTATTTTCCTTAAGAAATGTACAAAGTGATCCATAAAAATCATTTTCCATCTCAAATGATATCCTCTGATATAACTTATTATTTATTAGGGATATGATCTGAGGATAACATTAATATTCTTTCTATGAAATGTTTAATTTTATGATAATAAGAAGTTTATGAAACCCATTCCTTTTATTCATGGGTTATGTTTTGATGATATGATGAAATTTTTATGAAACCCATTTCTTTTCAGGGGTTATGTTATGATGAATGGTTTATGATATTTCAGAATACAAATGGATGGTTTGTGTTTTAGTTGGGACCTATATCTCTCTCTATTGAATTTGGAAATGATTAATGTTATTTGATCTCAAAGGGTACACATGAGGTTACACCAATCCCAAAAGAGGGTACATATGTGGTTAGTCCAATCCCTAAAGAGGGTAAATGGGATGTTATTCCAAGCCTAAAAAAGGTACACAGGTGGTTATCCTAATCCTAACATGTTATAAATAACTTGGTGGATTTCATTTACATAATATTTTATATTCTTACGTGTATGCCACAAATATTTGTCTTCTTCCAATGTTACTCTCTCATGGATCATGTTATTTGATTCCATTATGATTCATGTCTTATAATCTATATATATTTATTCCATTACTCACATTTATGATTTATTATATACAGGGTATGTTTTTTAAATGAATTATCAAATTATCATACCTATATTCTCATTGATCTCTCCCATGTTTACCCTTATTGAGAATATGATATCACACTTTATTATTTTTCATGTCCATAGGATATGAAGAATGGTATTATTTATGATATGTCTAAGAAGGGTTCTAGTTATAAGGAAAATCATGGTAGATGGAATAGGTCACTTATATACCAATTTTTTATGTCTCTAAGCATCTAACGACACTAGAACTAAATGATTAATGTATGGATCATTTTGTTATGTAATTAATATTAATATAATGATATGTAATATTTATGCATGACATGTATGGTTCTTTACATAAAGAGGGAGAATATTCTATTTCTTTTTTAAAATGTTAAAGCATTATATTATATATAGTTTTATTTATTTATGTTTCTTTTTTAAAATCATAAAATATGAGATATTTGAGAAGTTTATCTTTTTTATAATAATATGGTTTGTTGTAATATTTGTTAAAGTGTGATAAATAGACATTTCTAAAGGAAGAGAGATCTAGGAAGAATAAAACATTAAATATTCTAAATAATAATCTACATGGGATGTCAAAAGAAGTTTAATTTTCATATTTATATCATGTATAATATTTTAATTCATGTTTATGATTATAAAAAATTGGGATATTTTTGTATAAAATGAATCTTCTCTATCCATAGTTGTTAAAATCACAATACACTTATACTAAATTAAATTAACTTGAAGATTGTCGTTTTCTTTTTTTACTTATGAAGGTTATAATTTCTTAATTTTTGTTCTTATAAACTAATGGATTATAATATATATTAAAACATGGTGAAAATTGTACTAGAATAGTGATAAAATTCATAGGAAGGTATATTTATATCGAAAATTCATCAAAAGATTTCATGATACTACTTATGACATTATAATTCTACCTGAAGATCTCGGAATTAAAATGTTAGAGTTTCCTATGGAGTTGTCTGAAAATTGGATCTTGGGATTCATCGAATAATAGAAACCCAAGAAACTGAACTATGATGATATTTATTGTAGTCATTTTAATATTTATATTATTTATATTTAAGGACATTCGATTATAGTTTTTCATTCGGTGAGTTTTTACGGATAGCTATCATTTTGTATGATCTTCATATAATCCTCTTATTTTAACTTATAATTGTTTATTATCTGATCGTACACCGTTGATGTGATTTTAGGGATCAGAACTAAAGTTGATTCAGACCCTTTTAGATCTAAAATATTAAGGGGAAGGAATTTTTATCTTTCAAACTTAATTTTTTACAAAGTAAATGGTTTTTTACTTAATACCAATTCAAGAGATCGAAGAGGTGCTTAAAGATAAACCATACTTCTTCGGATAGTATTGTAAAAATAGTTACAGATATGGAACTTGATGCAAATTGATAATTATATATCCAATTGTGTTATATTAGGACTTGGAAACCTTTGATCATTATATAGATTCTTCTTCTTCAAGAATTCTAGACATTTTTTTACATTACCTTATTTTTTTCATTTCTATTATGATTTAATATTTATTTTAATTAGATAATTGTTTAATTTTGGATATAATTTATTAATTTTATTCATTTACTATGTTGTTAGAATTTTAATTTGATTGTTTTATTTAGTCGAAAAAAATTATATCTTCTACTATACATAATATTTGAGTGGGAATAAATTTTTTTATTGAATTCTTAACGGTAATTCACCCCTTTATGGGACTATTATTCCTATTTTATAGGGATAACATTTTGTACCATATTTTGTATATATGTTTAAGACTGAGCCATATATTATCTTCCTTTTTTTCATCGTAATTTTTCTCATTTTCCTTACACTAACTATGTTATAGAGAAAATATTTTTTTAGATATGGTGGGTGTCATACCATTTGGAAGTATGAAAAATTTAAATCCAAATCATACACCTATTTTTGATAGCATAGAATATTATTACTGGAGAAATTTAATGAAAACATATTTGATTAGAAATGGTTTGACAGTTATCTCGTTTTGACTTTATGATACAAAATTCCCATGATATAAGTTTCAACATTTACTTGAACGAAAAGGATGAGTTTAAACTAAATTGTTGATTAAGTAAAAAAATATTACGTGGTATTAAAATAAATATCTATATTCATGTTCTCTCTTGTTGAATTTATAAAAAAATCTGTAAGAAATTGAAAATTACACATTTCATAACATCTAAAGTTCTTGATACTAGTAGAGATATTTTTCAATAATATTATCTTACTTTTCTTTTTTAAAAGGGAGAGTCAGTTTCACAAATGAATCTATGTTTTAAGATAATAGTAAATATTCTTAAATCACTCGGTGAAAAGTAAATTATTATGAATAATTGGTCGATAAGATTTTTGATATTTTATATAAGGAATGAGAATCAAAGTGAACAACTATTGATGATATAAAGCATATAATAGTTCTAAATCTTAATAATTTACTAGGAAATCATAGGATAACCAAGAGTATATTGAAAAGATATTTGGAGAAAAAGAAGATTTATGGAGTCCTTTTTTATTATGACTCCATAATTTTTAATTCTAAATCTTATAATTCTAATACTAATACTTTTAAAATAAGTTCTAAAAAGTTTTTGGATGGTAATTTTCCAGAACTTATAAAATGAAAATATCTAGAAATAGATAAAAGGATGTTTGAAATTCCTAATTTTTCAAGAAAATATATATATTATGGAAATTATGGAAATGATAGAAAGGATACCCATTAAAAATTCATTAGAGTATATTTTCTATAAATTGAAGAAGCATGGTAATATTATACCCAAATTATCAGTGATAAAAAAATAAATATAAGGAATTAAGGAGAAATTATAACGTAAAATTAAATAAAATATTTAATTCTTTATATATTTGGAGTGGTATTTATGATCCTACAATTAAAAATAAATCCTCAACAGATAGGGATAAAAATAAAAATATTATGATATTTCTTGTTAATGTTCAAAGGAATTAAAATAGTTTCATAACCAAAGTGATTGCTAAAAATATTAAATATATTATATTTGATTATATTTATCCATTTTTATGAGAAGATTAATTATATGATGATGAATAAGAAATAACATAACCAAAAAATTAACTAGTTCTTTGTAGTGATTTTAAATACTAATCGAATAATTTTAAAATATATAAAACCTAAAAATATATAAGAATAAAATTTTATGTTTAAGAGAATAAAACTGATATTTTATAGTATAATAAATAAAAAAATTAGTAATATTATGATTTAACTAATAAGTGTGATAAATATTATGATATATAAAATTGTATTGTCAATATAAATACAGAGTTAACAGAGTGAAGGAATAAATTTAAAAAAAATATCTTCTAAAAATAAATAGAAATACATTATTATCTCATCAAAAGATAGTAATATGAAAGGTTTTATTTAACATAATAATGTAAAGAATGTTTTTATCTCATTGTATGATAATAATTAATGTTCTATGATGAAATCAAAATTTGGTAGTTTGACTAATATTTTTTCTCGATTTACCAGAGAAAGAGAAAACTTTTTATAGACATTATAAAAAGATCAGGCATAATATAATAACATTCATACTATACCATAAGTCTATTAAAATTAACCATGATAAAAATAATTATTTAGTTAAAAATAGTTATCATTTTTTAATTATGTTTCCAATAGGTGGTTAGTAGAATAATAAATATACATTGAACATGGTTTAGTCTTTTTCAAGTATAAGACCTTCATCAGTAAGGAACTGATAATTATTAATCATTGAATATTTGGAATGATATTTGATCCCAATTATTTATTCACTCATAATTTCAGATCTAAGTTGGTATTGAAACCTCAAATCTAATTTCAGATTATATATGTACCAAAATCTAAAATCTAATATATATATTACCCAATAACCTTAATTTTTAAGAATACAAAGTTTATCAGAAAAAAATATTTTTATGTAACTGTTTAGATTGTTTGAATTTTTTCACTAATCTGTAAAAATTTATTGAGGGGGTTTCTTTTCTTTTTGGGATAACATTATTATAGATAATATTATCTAACTCTAGATTCAACTGAAGATAGGAACTAATTTTTTAGAATCACTTTCATAACCATCTTCTCTATAAAAAGATTAATCAATAATAAAATAATGTAACATCCAATTGGTTCAATTATATTTATCTTTATATTATTATTTATTTAATTTCAAGATATAGTTTCCTTTATAATTTTTATATTTTAATATTTCCTAATAGATTTATTTGTTTTACATTATACACTTTATTTGATCATAACTTTTTTAATTTAAGACATTTAAATTAATATTAAAATAAAAATAGAAAGGAAATTTAAGATAAAATATTTTTTAATATTTTGAAATCATCCTTCTAATAGGGTGAAATGATTTGGACCATCAGATAAAATTAGGTCAACAATGGATGAGATCATCTACATAAGATCTTACGGGCTTGGAGTTGATTTTCACTATTCACTATGAATCCCAACGGATTTTGGATCTCAACTTCTATTCCTAAATTTATTTATTTTTTCATTTTTTATATGTTGTCATCTACTATTAGTGAAACTAGAGAAATTATTATATGATGTCTGATATATCTTATTCAGTAATCAAATCATAAATCATTACTAGTGAGGGTTATTAAGTTTCAAGCCAAGTAATTGGTAGTTATTTTGACAGAGGAGCATGAAATTTGTTTTACCTACCCTATTTGATAGTCCTAATATCTGTTATTTAAGATTACCCTAATGTATAGAAGAATGATAAATTTATATTTCAAGGTTATGATTTTTTGATAAATTTGAAGAATTTAGTATATTTTATTGGTATATCACTATAAAAAGAATTATATTTCATGTGACCCAAAAAAACAAGATACATATAGAAGTTTCATCAACGAAAGTGTCATGAAGACCCTATTTATAGTAATTGATAAATTTCATAAAATGAATAATCTTTATCTAGAAATAAATATTACTTTTCAATTAGTTCAAGTATTTCTATTTCCAAGTAAAATTTATAAAGATGTTATTAATGTTTAGGAAATGTACATATTGGAATTCCTATAAAGAATGTTGAAATATAATCTTTTGAAATTCATATATAGTTATACAGTTTTAGTATGTTAAAATTTATCTATGATTAAGATTTTTTTTATGCTAGAACATTTAACTAGATAATAGATGAAATTATCTATAAGGATAATGTCACATATCTTAGAAATTATAAAAGGGTAAGGAAAATACATTGAGTTTAAAAATTATAAATAGAGTAAATCTTGTTTACCATCTGGTAAAAAATAAATTTATAGGGAGGGTATTAGAATTTAATATTATGGAGGAAGATGATAATAATAAAGTTACTGAGAAGAAAATAAAAGCATTAGATGACAATTTTCTAGTTTTTAAATCCATCATATTTAAGAAGAATGTTATTTCAGAAGAAAATTTGATTATATTAGTTGAAAAATATAGAGAAAATTGGAAGAAAAAGGTTTATGTGGTTAATAAGAATATTAAATAATAGAATTTTGAATTCTATATTTTATGTTATCACAATGATAATTAAATGCTATGAGACTTGAATAATGTCAATAGTGAGATATGAAGAAGAAGAAGAAGAAGTGTTATTTTTTTAATATCAAAGGGTATATTTCTTCATTGCCTCCAATAAATATTTGGGAATATTTCCCTAATGACCAATAAATGAAAATGAAGGAGTATTTTTAAAATATATGGCTTTGAAAAGAAATTATAAAGTAAAATATTGGATTCATTCATCATTTGAATCACTTACACCTCTAGAAAATGATGTAATATATTCAACCATAGAAGTAGAGGCTATGATTCATGCCACTCTTGAACCCCACCTTCTAGAGAAGAATCATATTATTTAGTATCTAAGACTACCACTCCATACTTTTGGAGTTCATATAAGACATTGATCTCAAATGAATATGAAAAATTAGAATATGAAGTTAATAAATAAATGAATTATTCCATAGAATATTGTTTAATTAAAGATACATCAATGGATCCCCTGGATGTTGGGAAGGAAATATCATTGGTTGGTATAGAACTTGATGGAATGTATCCCAAAAAATTTGAGAAAAAAAATCCGTATATAAAATTGATATAAAAACATTTCATAGATCGTCCAGAAGGGACATTATAAATTAAACTTTATAAAGCTAAATAAAAAAGATCATTAGAAGATATTTTTTCATAAGATAGTTCTATATAGAAATAGATAGATAAGAGAAATTTTTTCATGGAATATAAACTATTAAGATTCTTGAACATCATTACTATATTATCATAAATTAACTCAATACATAGTCATATTTAAAGCCATGTAGTATATTATCATGATTCATGGATGTTAAATTAGATTCATGATCAACAAATGAAGATAAATGCTGATATTTTTTTTTCAAGGAATATTGTGAGATTCACTTCATGAATATTAAGAAAATGGATAAGTGTGTAAAAAAATCAAGACTACTATATTTATCATATGCTTGAAAAGAATAAAAATCAGGATTGGAATCTATAATATCATAATTAGAAGATTGAAGATCACGATTAAAAGTCAGAAAATCAAGATCAATAATTAATTTAATAAGAATGAGATTCACATGATCTAAATAAGAAATTAAAAATAAGTATATGAATCATGAGAAAATAATATTAAGAGTTAATGAAATTTGAATACGATGATGTTAAAAAATATAAAACAATAATAGACTTCAATGTTTTCCCAATTTTATAAGAAGTGTTTTTTTAACAAAAATTTCTTTTTCAAATGACTACTTAAATATTTTTTTGATTAATTCAATATATTTTAAATTCTATTAATATTTTTTTAATTAATTATTAATGAAAAAATATTTCCCAAAATGAAATTTGAATATTCTAAATGAGATTATTGTTTTTTAAGATAGGGGATTCTTTAAAAAAAAGTGATATTTTTCCTTTATTAATTTTTAAATAGAAATATATACCCTTAAGAAGAAACCATAATATAAATAGGGGGAATTTTTTGTTTATTTTTATTAATTTTTAAAACATTATCTTCGTTATATTTTTCTATATTTATGTTTTTTTATAATCATAAAGGGGAAGAAATTCTGTAAGATTAAGTTTGTAATACTAATATTAATTGTTGTAATATTTATTCAAGGGGGAGAAAAGAAAATTTCCCATGATAAAATTGAAAATATTTAAATATTAAATATTCTAGATTTTAATCTATGTCATAATTTATGGGAATTTTACTTTTAAATGTTTTATCAAACTGAACCTATTCAATCATATTTAGAATTTTCAAAAATGAGGAAATTGTTTATTCAAATGACTCTTATTTATCCTTTAGAAAATCAAAATGGAAATTAGTTGAATTAAATAAACATGGAGATTCTAGTTTGATTTTTACTTATGGAATTTATAACTTCTGATGGTATGTTATGATTAACTATTGAATCATCCTATCTAGTAGAAATTATTGAATATTTTATTAGAATGGTGATCAAATTCATTGAAAAGAAGTGTTAGATAATAAATTAATTATAATATTAAATACTTGTTTCAATGTTATTACAACCATACAAAAAGATATAGGAATTATACCAATTGTGTCAGTTGTGAAATCACTTATAAATTTGACCTAGGGATTTGTGTAATGAAATATACCTAAGATACTAGACAACACTAAGATTTCATATAGCCATTTTTTCTTGAATCATCTCAATGATTTGATCAATTCCAATTATATTTTTTTTTTCATTAAATGAATTTTCACTAATATCTAACCTTGTGTGAAGTTTTCTATTAAATCACTTAGTTTCCTTTATAATTTTCAATTTTCTTGTATTGCATTTTCAAGGAGGTTTTGGTGATTGAATTTGTATATTTTTTAATTTTTGTTTGAAAAAGTCTATGTGTATGGGGTTATTACTGATTTAAATGATTGAAGAGGTTGTTAGGGATAGATAAACAAGCTTTATACTTATCAATGATGTTCTTGGATTGTATTTTGAATGCTTTTGACTATTTTTCAATTGATAAATTTCCATTGGGACTTAGATTACATGGATTATGTTATAGATCCTCATTACACTTTATATTAAAAATATAGACATGTTTCCATAAAAATATTAATTAATAGGTTTCTATATTTTTATCCATAACTTTACACACTATTTTTTACAATGACTTTTTTGTTTTTTTTCACTGTGATTTAATATTTCTTTTCATCGAATAGTTGATTTATTGATAAGAGAATTTATTTCAATTTCACATGTACTATATTGGTAAACTTTTACTTTGATACTTAGATTTGTTCTGGAATCATATCTTTCAATCAAATTAACAATTGAGTGGGATGAAAATAGAATGTGTATATTTTAACTACAATTCACCCCACTTTTATAGTATTATCATACCTTCTTTAATAAACAATTGAAAAAACTATAATTATTAAAAAAAATTATCACATAAAAAACTTGTATGGGAAAAAAATCAATCCTCCCACATACTTAATCCACCTTTGGAGGTCTGAGATCTAATATAAACCATGTCATAACCACTCAAGGAAAGAAACTCCTCCTCTTCCTCTATCATCACATTTATCTTCCAATAACATTCACCTTTTCATTGGAATCATTAATTTCAATCCTATTTTAGAAAATCCTGAACAAAATAATAAGATTGAATTACATGAATCCAACCAAAATTTCATAGTGTAAATATTTTTATCTTAGGTCACCCATCCTCATAACACAAATTGAAAAACAAAAACCATCAGCATCAAACTTTGGAGGGGTCGTTATCTAGGGTATCATATGTGAGAGAGTTACACTCCCAACCTTCAAAGAGAAACCCATAAATCATGATATGAAAAAAAAATCAAATAAAACCCTATCATATAGTCCTTCAACTAAATATTCCACATCAAAATTGACTGATCTTACAGGATGGGGTTATTTTTGGTCTGACCCAACAACTAATCACTACTAATCTAGAAGAACACACGCAATCCCACATATAACTATAAAAAATATCAATCCTAAAGCCTGTGATAACTCAGTTGGGATGTGGGATCTCTAACTAAAATAGATTAATGATAAGGTCAACATATAACAAAAAAATTTCTCAAATACTCATGAAACCAACCCTTATCTTATCAGTAACTCATTCCATTATAAACTATGTAAAATGATAGTAACCTTTCATATAACTCTTCTCCATCAACTATAAATCCCATTACACACCTATAAAAACATGGGTGATCAAAAATCATAACCGATAGATAATATTTCCTCATTACATACAAAGAGATTCTACATGATAAACACAAATTCCTGATTATACTTACACTACAATAGTTTTGTACTATGTTCGGAGGCCTTAGTTAAAACAACTCATTGTAACACCCCTCATGAGTCTTATGGGGACACCACTATTACACATTGTAGTGAGATGATTCACTCCCCACCTTTAGGAGGATTATTAAGGTTATCCATTCTTAAAAACTTGATTACATAAAATAATTGATATTTCTATACTCAACCTTTAATAATCGTGACCTGAATACACCAATGATACTCAATCCATTTCATTATGGGACCTCTGGTGCACCTCCTGATATCTAAAGAGTGGAATAAACGCTGAGGGTTAAATTATGGTATTTATAGGGGATGAATTCCCCCTTCATAAAATAAATAATACAAATGGAAAATTCCTATAAAAAATCAGAATTAATCTTGGAATAAATTAACATCCATGCGCAAAATATAATGGGTCAAACCATAGTTACTTGTTTATATAGAAACACATATAATAATAGATTGGGTAACTATATAAACATTCATACATACTCAAGTTTGAACCAAAATTCTCAAAAATTTCATAAAATGATTAAAATTAAGAAAAACAATGTGATATGAATATTAATACCAATCCAAACACGGACTAACAATAATAAAAGAGTGACAATTGAGTAAATCATCCAATTAAAAACCATCCATGATTGCCTCGATGAATATACTCCATATGAGGGTTTATAGGGGATCATCACATGATCAACAAAGTGGAAGAAACCCATTTATATTCATGATATCTCATTAGTAAAACCAATATGTAATATGAAGGACATCAATATTAAAAGGAATACCAAAAACATAGTGAACTCCACATTTTACTCTTAAATGGAGTATACTTGATTAATATCACTGATCAAAAACCAAATGATGCTTTCCTCCACCAGTGGTACACCAGCCCCAAGATCATATTATATTATGAGAGGACCCTTGCACGTAGAAGGAGTGACAAAACCTTCTCTATGAAGATATACAATGAACAGAAATAAAAAGAGTTTTATTATTGGAATGAAAGTGTCATATTTATCAAATAGATCGATCATATCTGTTTATATATTCTTACTTCATTCAGTTAAGGGAGTTGAGTGTCGACTGTAAACACATGTCAACTGATACACATTGTGATAATTTATTAATTTTGAGATATAATCATTTGAATGTTTTAAATGATTATGTGTAATGATAAATTAATCATCCAATTGATTCATAATCAATGGAAACCATATAGATTATGTGGCTAGAGATTTTACCCATATTTTAATCATATCGTAAGACCTGATAGATATATTTCATGCCTTATAATAAATCATGATATCATAATTTTCGATATAAAGCACATTTATATTATATTCTATGAAATAGGGTATATCTTATAATATTATATACCTATATTAGTTCAATTCTAACAATATTACACTTGCACTAAAATTCTATATAGAATTTATGAAAATCATGACAACTCTTTGTAAATCCATCCAAACTCTTTTAGATATGATTTATAAAACTCACTTCATTTTAAAAAAAACACTTCATCAAAAATTCAATCTTTATCCTAATTATTATCTATGTGACCCTATGAAAGTTTATGTTTTGGAAGAAAATGGGAAATACTGATTTCATAAATATATGAAAATAGTGGCGTCCAACCAAACATCAGTGATACCCAAGATATAAAGGGGTCTGGTGTGATCTCAATCAAACATAATCATATTTTATATAGATATTTAAAACAAAATATTTATCATATATATCATATTTATACCTATATAATCATTTTTTATATGATATTAACTGACCAATAGACAAGGAAAAAGTTATTCTAGTATAGGCCACCTCATATATTCATGATTCTATGCAAAAAAAAACTATCCAGGTTGATGATTAGATCACATTCAATTTGTTTAGAAGATGATCACACCACATGTCCCTCATCAATATAGTTGATAACATCACAACTAATTTAATCAAGTGATATTTTGTCTTTAAATCAAAATACAAGTGGAAAAATAAAATCTTTTTTGATATCTAGATGATGGAATGATATAAGGAAAGAATACCCAAATATCCAATGATTAACTATGACTCATTTATTTCATAAGAAATGTATAAAAGTATAACGGTTCTCATGTTAGATTTTTTTTGATCTAATTCCAAATAACCAAATGAATGTATACTTTCTATTATCATAATATTAATGAATTCTATATCACAATATGGTTATTATTTTGTGTAACATTATTTTGATAATGTCGTTAGAGTATTTTTTTTTCATCGAAAGGTTATAAAAGTTGCCTTCTATAATAATAAAATAGAGATTTTATGAAAATATTCTTAAGACATCTTGTTGTCCATATAACATATTCTTTATGGGAAACAAATGATATTTTACTATATCAAGTTAGAGGATCATAAGACACTAATGATTATTATAATGACGTTAGTACTTGTTAATCTCAAATAAAGAAGTTATAAGGACAAATCCACTAATAAAAAATCAAAATATTATATGTGTTATTGGATATTCATATCATCTAATGTGAGTATTGGTCCTTAATCGTGAGATTATTTATAATATAGATCATAAATCATGTAATTTAATGTATACATGAAAATTGTTATGAAATATACTCATGGAGGGGTGTCATAAACTGTGTGAGTTAAAAGTGATATTACATTAATTTAATAAGTCAATAAATAACTTGTCCCTTCTAATTTAATTGAGGAATATATCACTGGACCTTTGATAAAAATAGAATTGTCTCATTAAATCAATGGGCATGGTAGTTTGTTGATTCATTCATTTATAGAAGACACATAATGATAAATCTAGTATTAGGATAAATAAACAAGTATGTATCTTTCTTGATCATATATTAGGGAAAAGAGATTATATTACATAGTATCATTATTTGGAAGGTTTTTTATTGTGACATTAACTTCATTATCTATGGATGACTTGAGATGTTACTAAATACTAATATTGTGCTTTGGGTAAGTTCCACAAATGGAAACAATAAAGAGTCCTATAGGATCTCACAATAAGATTATATAGAATTAAATTAAATTATTTTTAATTTAATATCAATAATAAA
This sequence comes from Viscum album, assembly GCA_963277665.1. Lineage (NCBI taxonomy): Eukaryota > Viridiplantae > Streptophyta > Magnoliopsida > Santalales > Viscaceae > Viscum > Viscum album. Next base: position 702,114,413 of record OY728128.1, on the reverse strand, counting down.
TATTATTCTCAGTTTGATGAATAATAATTATTCATGCTAGGTTTTTTGAATATATTCAATCATCAGATATTCAAGTTTAGAATCTAAGAGTTAAATTTTATCTCTTTTTTCTATTAATAATGTAGAAAATAAATTAATTCTTATCCAATTTTTTTTATTAAATTAATATATAAATACATATTTACATTTGTGAGTATTAAAATAAATATGTATTCATGGTTTTATGGAATATAATATTTATTTTTTCAATGAAAGAAATTTATTTTTTATTTTTCAAAATATATTATTATTAAAGATTTGATGAATCTTGACAAGGATTAACAGGTCAAGTTAAGGTCTCAATGAAAATTATATATCATAGTTAATAACACATAAATAAATATTACTTTTTAAAATAAAATATATATTTTAATATGTGAATATCAAGTGATATAATAATAATATTATTATTAGTAGTTCTAGTAAACATGGGGAATATGTTAGAGATAATTTTTGACAAAGGGAATTAACATAATTATCAATTATTAACACTAGGTATACATTCTGATTTATATCAATTTATATTTAGAGGGTTTTTTTAAAATGTAAAGACTATAAATTCTATCAAGAATAAGAGTGAACATCCTCCTCCCTCCCTCTCAAAAATAAGAGGGAACGAGAGAAATTATTTATTTTCATCAATGGTAAATGACAGGAATCAATAGGTTAATCTAAACTAGAACCTCAAATAAAACGAGTTTTGTTAAGATATTTATAGAGTATGTGGGGATATAACTATATCAATGCTAATTTGGATTCTTAATGGAAATAATTCACGGTAGAAGGGACATCAAAATTAATAATAAATAATTATCCCATTAGAGGTAAATCTTATTTTAAATCCATTATCAATTATATTTTTAAATTCTTCAATGGTAATATTTTGGGGTTTCCTTGTATAATTTATTCATATATTATCCATTGAAACTAATGAAAAATAATTTTTGTCCCCATCCCACCGATTCTTATATGCCCCAAGATATTCAAGTCCTATTAAATCATTCTTGATATAATTTTTAATTATTTATTATTCATTTGACTAATTAACTACATTTATTATTTATCTTTCATTTATATTTTTTCAATATTTAACCAAAAGTCGAGATAACATGTTCATTTGAATTTATATGATAAAGAAAAAACTAAGAACAGATGAATAACAGTCAAATATTCAATCCAAAGATGTCAATTATTTTAATTGGATAACATAGATACATGATGTGTAATGATAAATTACACAATGTGTACCCTCATTTAACAACACTAAGCATGGTCCTGTTAACCATGGCACATCATGTGGATCGGTATGAGGTGTCATTACACATCACTTATTTACATCCACCCTAGAACACATTTTAATAGGGAGTATATTTAATGTAGTATACTTACATGTAATTTAACCTCACACAACAGTGACCTATGTAAATTATGAAAATCCATGATATCAATGTACATATCTTCATTACATATTTTTCATTAACTACTTTCCAAGAAACATGAAAATTTGTGAATTACACGACATGTTTTTAGTTGTACATGATATATAACACATGATATCTTGTGTGATATATGTGTTGATACTATAGTGTTTTTAGGTGGAAAATATTGGATTACACAACATGTATCTAGTCGTACATGCCATATAATATGTGCCAACTCATAGAAGGTACACACCAAGGCCAACATGTCGCAGGGGAAACACATGGATAATTAAAATGATACTAAATTACATTGCATCTAACTAGCTGTACACACCATGTAATTGGTTTCCTTACACTTGGTATATGTCATGTAATTTTTTGAGGGTCATGTGGAAATAAATGATTAGTAATTATTATATGTAAAAATTGTGTAACTAGAAGACATGTAATGGTCAAGTACACATCATTTATATCACATGATTTTCTAGTTTCACACACTGCATATATTTATGGAATTCCATGTGTTCATTGATACACCTATCATAGGGCAGTAAAAATATATTATTATTTTTATAATGTGTCGTAGTGGACTAATATGGGCATCTCACTTGAATATATTTTATAGTCAACCACAAACTATTCAAAATTCCCTTATTTTTTGAGTTTTCTATTTATGTAAGGATAAGAAATATGGGGGTTTGAATATGGAATTAAAAATATAAAATAAACATGCATTTAAGATACAAACCTAATAGATAAAATTAGAATGAAATAACATGGTATTATGGTTGGATACTCAGGTTCCTTCATTATTCATTATTATTTTCTAAATTCTATTTGATAGTTTATCACATCATATATGGACCACTATTCTATACTCTGAGTATGAAATTTGGAATGCCTATGAGATATCTTCAATACATCAAACCGCACCTCCTCTAATGGCCAGGAATGATGAAAAAACCTAAATCGATAGCATGAATCCTTCTTAGAACCAACTCCATAATATGCTTTTTGATCCCTTTAAAACACTAAACTATATCATTTAAAGTTTTTACTTGAGAGAAGGGGGGGAATAGTGATTTGAAAGAGTTTGCAATTAGTTCAAGATTCATGAAAAGGAGTGGTGGATAATCCCCACACTATCCAATAAAAAATATCTCTCCCTCACCACAAACAAAATAAAAACAATAAGAAATAAAGATAAAGAAATCGAGAATTTTATAGAACCTCCCCAAAGAATAAACCTAGGGTTAGTTACTCCCCATCATGAATATTATAGATATATAGTGTAAGAGCACAAAACTAAATAGTAATAATGATAAATGATGATGCATAATATATTAAAAATTATAATACTATTACAACATCCTTACCCCTGTATATTTATAGAATATATATTACTAAAATGGCTAACTATAATGGACAACCATTTTAAAAGAAAATGAGGTAAAAATTTATAAACATGAGGATGGCTCATTTTCTATTTAAAATATTCATCCAATTTTTTCATGTGGTGCCCACATTAAATGGATGGATTTAGAAAATTGGAATTATTAAAAGTTTTTTTAAATTTTATTTCTCATGAATGCATAAAATATGTGCTCTATAGTCTACATGTAGATGCTGTTATAGTTTGATTACTATAAAAGTTATTTCAATCCCAAAAGACTCTTCAAATTCCACTTTTAAAATTTATAATTCATTAATGACCATGGAATAGGATGAATATATAGATATCATAGTTAAATAAAATTATCCAATATCATATTTTTCTCAACACAAAATTTCATCTCATTTGGTTTGGAATTTTAGATGATATGTGCCCATTTTTTAAAGATTAGTAGAATTGTGCATAGATTCAATACCTGAATTAATGGGTTTTATTGTTCCACTAATGTATAGATTTAGAACTTGTTTTTGCTAAATTAAATGTATCCCAATGAACATAAAATACTATAAAATAATTTTAAATTTGTTCTTAGTGAAGAAGATGTTATAGCAGAAATTAAAAACAAATTAAAAAAGTTGAAAATCTAAAGTTAAGTGTTTTTTGAAAGAAGGATCCATTTCCTAATAAAACATAACAATGATAAAAGTTTCCTTAAAATTACACATTGGTCAGATTAAAAAAAATTAAACAAATAAATAAATGAAATTATAAACTTCATCAATCCCCCACCCTTAATAACTACACTCTTATCTTAGGAAATCATCAAATATCTGAATAAAAATCCATAGAAGAATAAAAAGTTAAATAATTTTCAAGATCATAGGAAAAATATAGTCACATAATGTTTCATATATGAAAAAAAATCCTTTTTATTATTATCTTTCACATTTAAATTCAAAAATCCCGAGAAATCAATCCATGGACAAATCATAACTTACCTCATATAGAATTTTATGTCATTGTTCACACAAGATAAATGAAATTTGGATTTGTTATCATACTTGGGAAATGAATTTTTTTCCATAGGACTCCAAAAAATCTAATTTCTATATATATATATATTTAAAAAACATCATTAATCATGAGTAATTTTCAAGGAGATTTGGTGGCTAAGGGTAGGAAGGCAAAATCATTTAAAATTTTAAATATTGAAAAGAGCAGTTTAAATTATAAGTAACATGCATGAATATTCAAGTGAAAAAAAGGATATATACTCACTCAAATCCCATTACATAATTCACACCAAACAATCTTTCACACAAGACATGATTCAAAAAATTAATACAATGAATGATTTCATCCTAATTATACCTTTTTTATTTTATTTATTTATTTTTTATATTTTTCATTATTTCCTATAGGATAAATAAATAGAATAAAAATGAACTAATAAAAATTTATCCTCTTTATTTTTTAAAGGTAAATGATTCACAAAATTGTGAATAATGAAAAATCCAATCTCATAACCATTCTTGAATTTTCTAATTTTTTTTGTTTAGAGAACTGGATGATATGGATTATGTATAATGAATATTGACATATTCCGTTTATTAAAGTTCTATAATGTTGAAACACAAATCACACCACACTAAAATGAATTTCAACCCAAATAACACACACGATATTCCTTCCCCAATATTAAAAAATGAAATATTATTAAAACAATATTAATAGTATAGGTAGGTAAAGAAAAATAATCTTATAATGTTATTAAACCCGTACGGAAATTCAAGAAATTTAAGGGCTAACAAGGGTAAATGTGAAGGTGGTTCTCAATTTAAAATATGGATATCCTAAAAAATTACTCTATAATATCAAAAACATTTTATGAACACTGATTCTTTGAATGATAAAAATTAAAATTTCATATTTACACAAAAAAATCCATGTTTCTCTCAAAAAAAATTGGGTTTTAGGAAGAGTATGATTATGTGTTTCAGAATACCTCACGGGATAAAAAAAATTATTTAAAAATTTATTTAATGGGAAATGATATAAAAAAGTGGTCAAAATTATAAAAATTATTGAAAATCAAATTCAAGGAACAAATTTCCACCTCTATGATCATTTTTAAAACCATTTCTTTAAAAATAAATAAAACTCTCTAAAAATATTCAAGTGTGAAATTTGATTTATAATATTTATTAAGCATATTATTTCCTAAAAAATGAAAAACAATAATAAAAAACACAAAAATCTTAAGAATGTTAACACCCTCCCACTTCTAAATTTAACTAAACCGCATTTCAACTAAAAAAATATAAGTGAAGGAAAAATAAAGATAATGAGAAAAAAACATGGATTTATTTATAAAGTGGAAACCCTATGTTAATAACCTAGTTGTTTCCATATTAAATTTAAAATAAATTAGGAAGAAAACATAAGGAATCAAATAAATTTAAGTTAAAGGTAAGAGAAATAAGATCGATGAAACATGGTTTAGAATCCCAAGAGGGTGCTATTTATTTACTTCCACTAGAAAGTAAATTCAAGTCAATTATCTCTAATCTAAAGGAGAGTGAATTTTTTTTCTCATGAGCCCCAAAATATAAATTCATTTAACATCCATAAGTATCTTCCATGATTAGAAATCACTAAATAAAATAAAAATTTCCCGAACCCCATGAAGGATGTAGTAGATAAGTAGAAGTTTAAAGGGGGGAGGAAAAGACATAGGTTCTCTATATAGACATTCCTGGCATCCTCTTCCATTAGGAATTCAATTTGGCGTGGAGGAGGCTATCACATCACCATGTGATCCTTGATCTCTTCTTCTTCTTCTACCAGTTCAAATTACAATACCATTTTTTATTTGAGTTTTTTTTCCTTTATCTTCTTTTTCAAAGAATGAGGTACATAGAGAGGTGTTAATTTTTCAATGTCATAGATGGGAGAATCACATTCCTTTTTATGTTTTATAAAATCTAATAAATACTCATCAAATTTATCTGTATTTTTCACAAGTACATTGATTTTCATGTTTTGTTTGAGTACCACTTCATGTAATAGTTTATAGAGGTTGAATAAATCATTAAGTAATTCCTTCTCAACATCATTGAGTTCATAAACTTTAAAATTAAACGTGCTTACTTATTTCTCTAGTGGTTTCATTTATTATTTACTTAACTACTACTCCTGATATGTGAGGATGTATTCAGTTGAAAATATCATTTAATTTCTTACCTCTTGAATATATTCTTTAATATCTTATAGCTGGGATTTTGTTCTGTTATTAATTTATTTCTCTTCTGAAATGAGATATTTGTTACTCTATAAAGATTAATTTGAATTGGAATACATAGTTAAATTTTTTTACTTTTATTTTTTAATGAATTTTTTTTAATAAAATATAAAAATTAAATATAAAGTAAAATATCTATTGGATCCCTATAAATGATGATAGGTTTTGACACACCTATCATAGGATGGTAAAACTCCAACTATTTTTTCTTAATGCAACACATTGGATGACTAGATTCATCTCAATTGAGCGGTTTCGTTAAATTACTAAATACTCTTTATTCAATTATTATAGTTTTTTTATTTTCTATTTGTGAAAGTAGATTAAATTCGGGTGTTTCATTTTATAATGAAAAATATAAAATAAATAAGTAACTGCAATGTATTCATAATGGATATAGATAAAAATAAAAAAACATTCTCCTAGGGTTGGTTACTAAGGTTCCTTCATTATTCATTATTACTATCTAAAATCTATTTTATAGTACATCCCATTGTCTATGGACTACTGATATATACTTTGAGTCTAAAATTTAGCATGCCTTGGATATTTATTTGACAAACCAAACCACACATCCTCTGATGGTCAATAATGATGAATACCCCTCAATTGAGAGAGTGACACCTTCCAATAGCTGGCTTCACCATGCATCATTTCAACCCTAAAACATGATCCAATCCATCATATAAATATGATGAATATGAGAAGAGTGGGAATGGTGATTTAGTTTAGAATAGAATTAGTTTTAAATTCATTTGAAGTAGTGTTGGATTATCACCACACCGACCCATAGAAAATATTTCACCCTCTCAAAATATTTAATGAAAATATTAATAATAAAATAGATAGAATTTGATAACACCATGAATCCTACCCTAAGTCAATCCCTCTAGTTAGTTTCAAAACATCATTATTATTATTGAGGTACAGTAGAATAAAAAAATGGAAATAAATAATGAGATAAAAGAATAGTAATTTGTTTAAATTTTATAATATTATTAAAACATGATTAAACTTTTGAATATATACAAAATGGATAACTAACATGTCCAGCTACAATGGAAACACATTTTCAAAGGAAATGATATACAAATTTATAACCATGGTAGTGGATCATTTTTGCTCCAAAATTTTTCCACTTAATATTTTCATGTGGTTTCCCAATTAAATGGATTAATTTTTAAAAATTAAATTTTTTAATGTTTTTATAATTTTTCTTATACATACATCCAAAATGCATGTGCTCCATTTTCCATTTTTTCCGTTTTTATATCCGGATTACTAAAAATATTTTTTTTAGTTTTGAAAACTCCTTAAATTCCCATTCTGCGGTTTTAAATGATTTTATAACTATAAAAGAGGTTGGAGCTAGAGATTTCATAGTCAAATAAAATAATCCCCTAATTTTTATATTTATAAGCATAAATTTTCAACTCATTTTATTTTTACATTTAAGATATAGGTGCCCATACTTGAAATTCTATAGAATTGTGCACAGATTTTAAGGCCCAAATTGTGAGCTCTTTATGGGACTCGAATGTCTGGGTTAAGAACTTCATCCAGTTTAATGAAATGTTTCCCAATGAACATATAATCCAACACACAAAAAATTCACAATTTTTATTTTTTTATAAAAAGTTGTGTATGAAATATTAATGTAAATAAATATAGTTAGAAATCCCAAATTAGGCCATTTTTGCAATTAAGATAAATTTATTACTAAAACATAAAATTTGAAACTTTCCCTTAAAATAAAATATTATTTGGATTAAAAAGTTTATTAATAGAAAAATTATGTGAAATTATGAGCTTCATCAATCTTATATGTCGTACATAATACACAATTTAACCCATGACACTACATGTCATGTATATCTCAACACGTTGTGTGTGCATGCATAATGTGTAAGTACTCTATATATAGATGACAAGCAAAACAAAGGTCGCAAGATGTATCGGCTGATTGAACATTTCGTATGACAATTAAAAACCAAAAATGACTTTAATTATATAAAAAATTATATTGGATGTGTTTTTTTCCAATACATATGATGTATATATTAAATTCCATTAATGAATGTAAACTAACCAGGAGGGTACACACCATTTCACCTCATTATTACAATTCGTGCACTTAATACTCTTAAATAAAAAAATATTTAATTTATTTAAAATTATAAAGCATTAGAATCATAAGGACATTGAAGACATATTATTATTATAAAAACTGAATTAATTAATTCTAGAAATATTATCTTAAAAAATAATTAATTAAAATGAATGCTGGAAATTTTAAATGCATTATTGTTGCATGTTGTGATTGATCATGATATTGATTGGCCTATGTATGTATTGGGTTTGTTTAATTTAATTATTTATTTCATGGATTTTATTATATAATTTATTATTAAATTTAATATGATGATTTTTAAATCATCCCTTCCTCCTTTTTTATGTATTGTCCTATATTTCTATTGTTTAAATTATATAACCATAAATTCATGCTAACCCTCACCAATTACTGAGTAATCATATTTAAAGGATGGATCATCTATAAAGAGGGTAATGTTTAGGATTTTAGTTCAGGTGAAAACATCTAAGGAGACACATAGGTTAATAGAGGTATAATATAAATAGATCCAGGCATTGGATCAAGAAGTTATTTTCCCTAAGGCCAATGCAGGTTTATCTCTACTCGATAAAGTATCCAATGTATTAAAATATGATGATCATATCACTTGATTATTATTTTCAAGTACATTTTTATATATTTATTTATGTAATGAATTTTTTATTTGATGATTAAATGAAATTCCATAAATTAAATAAAATAACTATCATAAAATTATGAAATAAAATAAAATTAGTAAACATAAATTTTTCTATCAAACAAAGTTGATTAATTAGGTAAAATATAAATAATATTAACAAGAATGTGAAGAATAAAATAATTAATTCTTATTCATATGTTTTAAAAAAATCAATCAATGAAAATATTAAGTCATTAAACTTATCCTATCAGTTTATTTATATGACATTCAATGATCAAAGTATATCTGCACCCCTCATCAGGATACTTTCATTTATTAAGAAGTTTGAATGAATTTATCCGGTAAACATAACCAAGTTAACATAAATAGTAGTTTCCCTCAAAACATTTAGTGTAACTTAAAGGAAAATGTTGATCAAATCTGAGTACATGATTTTTGGATTAGGGAGTCTATGCAATAGATCAAGGAACTATAAGTGGGTGAAATTTTCAAGAAACACCTACCAAAATACCTTTTAATAGTTTCTCTGGCCCTCATTTGGATTGTTTGATGATAAATATAAATCATTTCCACTAAAATATCTAAGCAATGAGATTTGATAAATCCAACAGTAAGTGCTATTATGATTTGATAAAATAGTGGGAGATTAATAAAATTAATTTATTATGTAATAAACATTAATCTTGTTAGAGAAATAACATATGAATTTATTTTTTATAGAAAATTTCTAGGAATATGACACTGAAGCTATCCCATTAATCCATTTTAAATTAAGAGAATCACTTAACCAGGGCTATCTATCAGGAGTGGTACTATAACTTGTGCATTATACTATGCAAAGTGATGATGTTTTATGTACCTAATTCCCTAGTTTCTAATGATACCTATAAGTGAGGAGGTACTCAATATATTAATGAAACATATGGATGATGAATTGGATGTTCATTACCTTATATAATCATCCATGAATAGTGATCTCATTAAGATTCATAAATACATGGATCCATACACTATGTTGCCTCATCTCTATGAAGTCTATCAAGAGAAAGAAAGGAAATAGATGTATAAAATCCCAAAGGAACTCTTTATATGAAATATAATAGAATGAATGCCCGATAGACCTCATGTAGTCAATATGAATGGATACATTGAGTGTTTCAAAATTCTTGGCTTTAATTTTACTTAGGAATTGTGAACATATCTTATACTCACATAACTTTATATGAGATTATCATCTTTTATTGTGAATTTTAATATTACAAATGAAGATAAGATACATCAATGTCTCTTGAAAATTAATTTCCAAGTGGAAAAAAAATGAAGCATGATAAACAATTCTATTTTTATAGAGAATAAGACTAGAGGAAATGAAAAAAAAGTATCTAAGACTAATTCCATGTATTATTCACCAATGTACCTCAATTCTAAAAGGAAAAATATCCAAAGGGAGGATAAGGATCTATATGAAGAATATTTTCCTTATGGTATGAAATTCTACTGGGGGAATATACAAACCTTAGTTAAAAATCAACAAGAATATTTTGGTAAATTTATTATCAAGTGTAATATTTATAATTATATAAATTTGATATTAGATATATAATTTGGTTCTAATATTAGTACCTAAATACATGAACCAATTAGATTCCAGTAGGTTAATAGAGGTGAGTTAACACTTGGAGCTGCCAATGGAGTGGGACAAGCTATGGTGGAAATCAGATATTAACATCTCACATTATTCAATAGACTAATTATAGTTTTAATTAATTATTATTATGTGTTGTAATTCCCTAAACCTTGGCCACTAAACATTTCTTTAAATAGATATGTCATCAGACATCAAGCATGCCTCCCCATATGTCGAGGTCTACCAAATGACAGTGAGAGAATAATATATATAGTATGGAGAATACATCCTAGAATTAGAGTAAAAAAATAGTGTAAAATAAATAAGCATTATAAACATCTACAAAAATCAGATTATGAAAATAAATAAACAATCAGTCACATATAATAATGAATGATACTATCATTCAAAAACTACATTGATCACCCATTAGAATGGTCCCAAATATAAGATAAACAAAAAAATACAACACATGTGAATTGGACTTTTATGATCCGTATGAATCATCCTAATATGTTATACTAGTCAAAATAATCATGCTTGGTTCACTACACATCTTGTGCTATAACTTGAAAGCTTAAATAAGTTCTGCACACACACTGAGATACCCATGCAGGATGTAAGTATATAACTTAGTAGGGTCTGACCAAACACCACTAATAAATGTTTTCATATTTCTGTATATTCATAAGGAAAATAAATACATGAATAACCATTATCTTAAAATATTCATGCACTAAAAATGCCTCCATGGAACTCGATGAGGTACACATTCCTTTCAAGACATTAGGTGCCAACCTGGCCACCCCGACATCCGGTACCGACCATGCCACCATGACACCAAAAAATATCTACTTTGGATTCATTTAGTAATCCAATTTTATCCCCATACCACCATAATTGATTCCCAACCAATACCAAAAGTATCAAAGAGGGAAAATATAAATCCTTAGCCCAATAACCAAATAGATAGGGCATAGTCATTTATCTATATCTCTACCCACAACATAATCACAAAAGGTAGGACATATTGATCTTGTCTCACATCACACAATAACCTAGCCCTCTCATGGGATTCCATGGACCTAATAATACTAATGTAAGGTCCATATAGTATAAAAACCAACCTGTATAGTAGTCTTTGACTAAAGCCTCTCACATAAAGATCAAATTCATACACACAGACTCATCCCTATACACTCAAGGGTGGTCACATCAAGAACATTGACCCATCCCTATAGACTTCAATTAATTCTCAAAAATCACACAAAAAATTACTTTTATACTCAATCGAGGGTAAAACAAGTACACACAACACATGAAATTCCCACATGACCTCAGACAACCCACTCGATAATCCCAGAGTTCTAGTCACTCAAGACCTATCCCCTCATTACTACAAATCTCAAATAAACCATCAAGGAATCCACTAGGTACTCTAGAACCATCCTCATATTTTCTCATTAATACCATATATTGGTTTTCACTCATCATTGACATCACATCCCAAAGGCTCATCTAGACCTAGACCCTAATTTTTGGTCCAGCATCGCCAAAACTACTCAAAACTTCTAGTCTCACTACCTAAATATTATCCAAATACATTATATATACCTCACCCTATTCTCAATATGAAGGGTCCAAAACCCATCTAAACCCCTCTTGGAACCCAGATTCCATATCTTTAAAAACATACACAAACCTCACATGGCTCTCATCACACATATCGTAAGGGATTTATCTCTGTGAGATCCTATATTTTTAGAGGGGTAAAGATCCTTTTATTTTTTGGTTAAAACATATTAACTTAATATAATAATTGTCCTAAATTTTTAAGGGTTCATAAGTGTTCTAGTCTTTTTTCCAAGCTTGGAGCTATGGGTTTGGAGATATAGAATTTGTCACATGTTTGGTGTATTTTTAGTTGTAATCATGAGACTCAACCATTCATCCCATATATCGAGTATCAAGGTCTGCCAAACAAATTTAGGGAGGCTACATGGCCATGAAAAATGGTATAGGAGTTTTTTAGGGATTAAATTCGTTTTTAGTGATGGTTTTTCTAACTGTGGACCTAATCAAGTGAGGTTGGACAACTTGGATAGTAATCATGCATGGGCTACACATAGTTTTCTTAACTATGTTCCTAGCTATGTAAAATGGGTGGAACCCTAGATAGTCCCGGTTCATGGTTGGTGCATGACATGGTCAACCATGAAGCCAGAACATTCACCCTTCAAAAAGAGGAAAAATGTTGTTTTTACCCCTCTATACTTTAACCTTATAACTCTTATTTATCATCCCCATGGTGCATAGTATCTCCTCACACATGAAGCACTCCTCCATATCATTATATAATTTTGGATATCTTCTTCATTTCATCTCTAAATAAATCATTATTCATCATGTGGAATCTACATTAATAAGTGATTAAGCCCTATTGTTTCATTTATTCATTTAACTCACTATATGAATAATAAAATTGTGTGAGCTAATATGCAATTTTTTAGGGTATTTTTCTATTTATCTGATTTCACACATTCAGCTCAAATTAGAATTTGATATGGATGTAGAGTCATATACCACACTAATGTTGGTGGCCTTGTGATTTTACTTAAAAGTATACACATTTATATTATCCACCATTATTTCGTTCATTGGACCTTCCATGCATCACCTCTTAAAATGTTTTTATCTAAATTAAACGTGTAATACTATACTTATATTCATGTGATAACAACTAAAATTATTGGATGTTGAGAACCTCAATTAGAAAAACCCTCCTTGGGGTGTCTTAGTAAATCATTCTGAATGACCATGATGGATTATAAAATTAAAGCACCCCTGAGGTGCATTATTTTCCCCTCATAAACTAGTATTTTTAAAAAGGATTAAATGGAATTATTACATGAATAAAATTAAAGGTGAATGTGGTGAGGCCATGTCACTTATCCATGTTTCCCTTTTATTTTTTGATGAGTTAGACCATATAAATAAAATGTTAAACTGAAATAAATGATTCATAAATGGAATTATGAAATTACATGTGTGACACTTGGGTTCTATTATGGAATTCCTTGTATGGTATCAATAAACAATTTAATTGAATGATTTTTTAATGGAATTATAGTGTTTTGGGAGTGATTAATGGATACTATATTGAATTTATTTCATGGTATCAATTTGAAGATGAGATTATATTCTTCCACGAATAATACATGGTATCCCTATTTAGAATTATTGGGACAGTCTCAGAGGGCAATTCATTTATATAATTACATGATTAAAACTCAATTTCCTCTATGTAATTCCTTGGATAAACACCTAAGGTGAACAGTTATTATAGTATACCTAGATATATACATAGGTTCCCTATGTGTAATTCCATGTATGGGATCATTTTTTCAATCAATCAACTAATGTGTCCAAAAATTCAAAGAATGTAGTTTGATTCGATCAATGCTTCACGTACATGAATACATTTTGTTTAATTATTTTATTGAAATATAAATGAAAAGGGACATACTCATACCTTATATGAAAATCATAAACTCGGAATGACTTGGATATGAGTCTTGGGTCCCAATCCTATAACATAATTAATTCCTAATTAATAAAAATCAGATACATTCCAACTTAGTTTAAAGTAGGTAGTGTCAAAGGAGTGTCCCATTGTGAACTTAGACCAAAAATATTATTATGTATTTCATTTTGTATATTATTATTATTTCATACACACTACTCATTGTATATTACCTTAATGGATAGTTCTATACACCATTGGTGGTGTCCTACTATGTTTATCTCAAACCCTTTTCGGGCCACCGATTGGCACCTGAATAGACTACATTGATACTAGTAGGAACCATGGGAAAGGTCCAACTTTGGACACTTGAGTCTCTATACTAGGATGGATTATGGGATTAAAGGATCATTCATATGATTTTTATCCTATTAGAGATAGCCTTTTTATTTTTTTATACTAGGTTTTATATAATTTTTTCTATGTTGCTTCATATTCCCATTTTGTATATCATGTAGACATGAAATAATTTTGAATATTATAGTGGTTTTTTCTTTTGATTGATTATTATTTATAGATGGATTATTCTTATGAAATTAATTTATTATACTATTTATTACACTTTCAAATAATTTATACCACTATGATACACTCTGATCACGTTAGCATAGACTTCGCATTGTGCCAACATATACCCTTTCTGCTATTCGGTAGCCACTTTCATATGAGAAAGAGCACTTGAGGTCGTATTGAAAATCAAGTTCAATGACTTATGGGTGAACCGAGTCTGGTATTTTACCAATAGAATAAATGTATTTTCATTTTTTTGTTACTATTTTGGGGTCATAGATATGAGTTTGGGAAGTTTCATAAATTGGAAATGAGCCTTTCCCAGGTAGTAGCTAACCAACATACAACAATAAATCCAAATTACCTGGGTTTAGATTTTTTGTTCTGAATAATACCTATTATAGTTGTACTAATTTCACCAATGGGTGATGAAAATTATTTTTTAAATTTATTATTGATATGGACACCCTTTTTTTCCTTAGTTTGGTATGGGAAAGGGGTATTGATCCTGAATCATTATAGGAATATAGCAATTCACATGTCATGTATATTCCATGCCATATTTATTCTATTGTGTGCATTGTTAGGGAGATTTTATAATACCTTAATTAATATTTATTTTCTAAATAACATTTATTTAGGGTAAATTTGATAAATAATTGGTAAATTAAAGTGTATCCATCAACCTAAATAGTGATTCCTGCGTAGCTTGATGTTGTCACCTTAACTAACCAATTATCACATGTTTGATCCATGAACCATTGGATGAATGGATAGAAATGTTAGTGTATTTCAATTACATGAATTCCAACTATAATTTATAAATATTGCACTTAAATAAATCTTAAATGGTGATTCATCAAACCAAATCATCTTATATCCTGATATCGGGTGTAAGGGTTAGTTTGCAGCTACATGACATGACAATTGCGACTTTTAAAGAATTTGGATTTATAACATGGGAATAGTGACTCATCTAACTATACCATGACATATATATATATATATGTAAAGGATTAAGAAATCAGATAAATTTAATTCCATAAATAAAATATTTTTCCATAAATGAAGTTTTCAATTTCATTGCAAAGTGTTTTTTCTTTATAGCATGAAATTGACACTCCATATACCAAGACATATTCTATGTGATGTGAGACATTAACCCTAATATGTCCTTTTAAATGGGTATTAGGGAGTTTCTATTGTGTTTCCTTGTGATATTTCATGACACTTAGACAGAGATTTATTAGTAGGAATTTGGTGTTGGATCATATATCAGAAGGTTATATACCTTTATTTTAATTTTATTTTGAGATTAATTCTATTAATATGTTATTTTTTGAGGCATGTGCTTGTCATTGTAGAAATATGTCACCATGGAAGCCTCAGGTTGTATGTTAGTAAGGTGGTAAGGAACATGTTATGGAAGTATTGGGCCCTGAGTCACCAGTATTACCTCTCATAGTGGCTCCTACAACACCAACTATTATTTCGGATCTAGGCACAACTTCATGGTTACAATAGGGTTTATTGAGAATAGTACAATCTATACAGGTAGCCCCATGACCTTCCTATACTATGGAAGAGCCCAACCTAGTATTCTAGTAGTATCACCCTCTTACATTTTAGGGAGGATGTGGTCCTCAGGTTGCTGAGTCATGGATAGTGGCCATGTTATCTATATTCAAGAATTTAGAGATTCCTCAATAGAGGAAGGTTAAGATTGTGACCTATATGCTTTGTGATTATACCAAGTGTTGGTGGAATTTTATTACTCTACTATACCATCATTTTGAAATGCTATGGAGGTACTTATAGATAGGAATTTATGATTTCTTATTCCAATTGAAAATGAGAGAAAACTATTCAAGAGAATTTATGCACCTGCAGTAGGGTTCTATGTATGTGATGGATTATTCATCTTGTTTCACCGAGCTTAGATTCTCTATACCGACTCTTATTGATGATGAGTTGATAAGTAATATATAGTTTGATTATGGGAATGAATATTCCATATGATCTTATGTTAATTTTTTTTAGTTTCCTATCAATTCTAAAATAGTGAACCATACCCACATCACTGAGTAGAACCTGAGAGAAGTTGAAAATATGGTAATGGGTGATTCAGTAATAATATTGGGAAGTAGTTTGTATAATAGTAGGAAATATTTCCTTAGGTATGCTCGTGGGGGAAGTGGATTTCATATATATTGCACTAATAGTTATGTTTTATGACATTAGGGTGGTAGGCCAGTCCATAAGAAACCTTAGTATACCGGAGACCCAATTGAGTGTCAAGCATGCAGTACGATGAGTCATATTTATCATTTTTAATAAATTTTACTCTTGTGACTTGTGATAATGAATCCACACTATCTCCCTATATGGTTGTAGGATCAGAAGCTCCATATTAAGAAGGTAGTGAGAATATTTTCGTCTTATTAGGCCAAGGAGGTGGATGTGGTCATAGAAGCCAGTATTATAAGATACAACACCAAAGGATTGGGTTTTTTTAGGGTAGTCAAGATATATATTAGAGTCTTCGTTCTGACCAAAAAAATGTAGTTTAATATGTATTATAGGTTAAAATTTCTGGACCATCTATTGTATGAGGTGTGATTTTAATTTCTACTACATTAGTGTCTTGTTTATTTGAAATAGGTGCTTTGCATTATTTTATATCTATGACAATTATGGAAATCCATGTGCTCAAAATCATATACCTTGATGGGGTTATGACACTTGACACACTATTGGGAATTCGATCGAAGCATTTAATTTAATGTAGGGTGTACACCCTTGAGATAGGTAAATACCATTTTAAATGGAACATACTTTTCCTAGATAATAAAATTTGGGTCATTATTCTCAAGATGGATCAGTGGGTTCCCTACCATGCTCATGTTGATTTCTATCATCAGAGGTTGTGTTTCACATCACCTGAGGGTGGTATCTATATTCATAGAGGATAATGGGATGTCTATGATATTTGATCTAGACATGATCATACATGGATGTGGGGAGGGGCCTCCCACATTTACAGGCATTATCTGGATGATTAGGGAATATGAAATATAGATTTCCCGTCTTTAGTGGAATGTTTCAGGTGTTTCTTACATCATGATTTTTCTAGGATATCTCCTAAAAGAGAGGTAGAGTTTATTATTAAACTATTTACAATAGTAGCACAATTATCAATTCATCCTTACAGGGTGTATTCTACTATGTTTTGGGAGCTCAGGATGAATTTAGAGGATTTAGAATCCAATAGATTTATACAAACTGGTACCTCTTCAGGGGGTTCATGTCACAACCCCATCCATTGATAGATATCTCAATGAGGGTAGACAAATAATGACCCAAAATTCCCACCTCCAGTATTCCCTAGGTTTGAAACTAGAAATGAGGGAATATGAATCTCATAAAGTGGGAGGTGTCGCCCTCTATAATAATATAATATTAGAAGATAAGATGAATCATCCTCAAACAACTCTATGAAATAATATAAAAAAAACAAAAACCATCCCACAATGCATTTATAAGTAAACATGATACAAAAAAAAGTATCCAGAAGTAAATACCCCAAATCAAAGCTAAATCAGTGACATGACAGTTATCTAAGGTAAGAATTAGTAATGTATAATGAATTCCACATAATCCTCATATAGACCTGAAAAATTTTATATATATAGGGTTAGAATATAAGTATACTCAGTAGGAAAACCAAAGTCTCTCCTATACATGTGAAAGAAGTATACTAATGCACCTATAATCAAATAGAACAACAAAAAGTTCCTAAACAGGTAAAAAATCCATCCCAAACCTCACCAAGCCATGCTCAACCAACAACTGAATCCAAGTAATATAATATAACATGAATCACATTGATAAAGGGTACCCCGCATCGCCTTCCCACTAGTATGACACTCTCACCCCACAATTTCATACATCCTGGTGCTCTCATATCCTTTGTATACCACACTACCTAAAAAGCATGGTCACATTACATCACACCCATAGACACCTAGTCTTGCCACCCCATGCACATGGAAATATCACATCTTTGTTCATAAAAACTAGTCCACCCCATTACAACCACAACCAGGGTAATAGGGTATCATGAACATGAAGGAATCCAACCTCATTCCCTCCTCCTACCATGAATGACCCCCACCGTAAGTCACCTCATCCTATCTCATCTAGACCACAGACACCCAATATATGTAACACCACATCTGAAGACACATGGGCTCACCTCCCCATAATCAATGACACATCAAAAATCAACCAAAGACACATGGACTATCACAACCAATATCTAATAAACTACAAACCTCTGGACATCATATCATGTGCAATGTTTTCCTCACCTAGAAGGGAGAGTACGAAAGAGTGGGAACCCAGCCATCCATCCACCTCACCAGTTGTTAGGAAAGAAACCCCCTGCATGACTATGAGGGTGTCGACACATAGTTCTTGACGTGGGTGGGGTTGGTATATAAAATCACAAGGAATATAAAAGTATATAAAAATATCCACACACAATATCAACCTATGGGTTCACAACCAAACACTAACCAACTCAAGACAACATTAATTTCTCTTCCACCTATAAATTACTAACATTAAACAAACTACAAGTCACAAAACATCACCAATGAAATCCCATTATCCTACCCATTCATTTAATTATTTTGTATCATCCACATTTAACCACAGAGCCCATTATTTATTTATTCATTTACCATTTCCATCCCATTAAACAATTGAAACACTTTCCATTTTAATCATTATTAAACAAGTATTTATTCGATCATTACCTATTAATCTATCAAAAAACAACCAAATATCATAAACAACTTATTATCCCTATCATACAACCACCTCACTACCCTAAAATCATTCCCAAACAACAATCACCTCACCTCCCCAAAAGCATAGACAAAAAATAACCACCTCACCTCCCCAAAAGAACAACCCAAAAACCACCTCTTCACCCTAAAAGAACGGCCAAATAACCACCTCGCAACCCCAAGAGCATGACCATCAAACCAATAACCCTCACATCCCCGACCACACATCAATCTCACATCAAATCCATTTTAAAAAATTACAATGGGGATTTAATCACATTACACTTTATTTTAGCGGCATTATCACATAGTCTATAATCATGGGAAACTATTTTATTAAACAAATATAGGTTGTTAGATAATTTTAATTTTAGGTTGATATCACTGTAATCACAATGAAAGCAGTTGTCACAACAAAAATCATCCAATGCAAAATAATCACCCAATGATTGTTGGAACCAAGGATGTTTGTTGATAATAATGGAGTTTAGTTTGTGTTTTTTATCAATATAAACATATATGACTAGGGATTTTGCAAGGAATGAGTTCATACGATTGAGGATGAAAGCTGTATTGAAGGTGGCATAGTTTCCTAGTGTTTTTCATATTTTTGGGCCTCAAAAATCAGGAGTTTGACAACAGTATGTGGGGAAGGAATGTGATATGTGGTGAAGGCACGTGGTAAATGATGAAGGTGTATGGTACATGGTGAAGGTGTGTGGTACATGGTGGAGGTAGCAGGAACAGTACGCGGAGTGGTGCGTGGAACCGAAAAATAGTTCGCATCAATGGTATGTGGTGAAGGAATGTGGTACGTGAAATGATATTGGTGGAAATTAAAAATGGTTTATAGGGATGGTATGTGTTGAGGCGTACGATATGAATAATGATAATGGTTGGAAGGTCTACGATGGTTTGCAAAATAAGAGTGGTACTCGGTGGAGGCTAACTGTACGCATATGCAGTTTAGATTGACCCACGTTGAAAGTTTAGTTAAATAGATTTAGCGAAATTTGTTGTGTTACGTGCCTATTTAAGGAATAGTAATTCTCTTTGTTAAGGGAGGAGATTGGAGAATAAAATTTTATGTAGAAATCCAGAGAATTCTGAATTGGTTTGCGGAGGAGAAGACGGAACGTGGAGAGACTCATCTGTACAAGGAATATAGTCCATGGAAGAGTGTGTGGTTCACGCATGAAGATCTCAAAGTATGCGGAGGAGGAAGGTAGAATGCAGAGTAGGATGGTACGCAGAGGTGTGGAGTAGTACATAGAGTAGAGAGGAATGTGGAGTAGTGCAGTTCGTAGAAGAGCTGGATGGTACGCAGAGGAGATGGACGGTATACGGAAATAGAAGCAGCATGCAGAACACCCAAGGAAGCCCAAAATTGGCCAAATCAGTTTGCAAAATTAATATTAATAACATATCAGTGTACGTGAAAATAAATTAAATCTGTGTGTGATTATGGGGCTTCAACAAGGCATCCAGTTACAGTTGAGGATTCATGATTTATTTCTAAATTATTGAATTCACCTTCGAGTCATTACACTAAGTGAAGATTCTTCCAGTGCAGTAAGCAAGGTGGAGTCATTGGAAGTGATCCAAGGGACACAGTGTGATATCCCTAAACCTTGTAAAGACGTTTCACCTGGAATAGAGTGACTGTTCTAAAATCTTTTATTCCGTAGCCTGTGAAGATTAGTGGTTTTGGTGCGACCGACACACTATCGGCGTATGCTCGTTGGATGTATCCCTTAGTGGTGAACTAAATAAAATTGATATGTCATTACTTTGCATGTGATTGTTTATTTTCTTCACTTCCTCTTCAACATAGGTTTAATAGGTTCCTACCAATGTCGGAACAACAAACATCAGTTTAAAAGAAAATTTGACACCCTGATTCACCCCTCCCCTCTAAGGGTGTTTCTGGGTCCTTCAAGGACCACAATTTTTAGTGGGGCATCAAGAATATAAAACCAAAATATCACATTCATATCAAAGTTATATAATCATGTGAATGATTCCCCTTTCAATTTCAATTAACTATATTATTTTTATTTTATTAATCTAGCACAATAATCTCTCATAAATATACATGAGAAAGCCCCTCCCACATGATACAAAATAATGAGAAATGATATATTTCCTACCTTAGAGAATATTTCTAACTCATTTCACACTGAAGGGAGAGAATAAATTCCCATAAATCACAACTGCACTGCGAGAAACCATAGATCAACAAGCACCACACCCAAATATCAACAAAACACATCACAACACATGCCCCCAATACAAAAGAAGATCCTTGTAGTTAATTACTAAGAAATAAATTGAAGAAAACAACCAAAAAGTAAGATTATTCGATACCTCTTATCTTTAATGAAAAACCAACATAACCAACAGAACAAACAAGGGAGAATAGGGTAGGATGGTCTCCTTGGGGTGCCTAGGGTTATTCTAAAATTAGAGAGAATGGAGGTAGCTGAAATGAAATAAATTCAACTAAGAAAGGGACTGAAATCCTAGTGTGCTACATATTTCATGTCATGTAAAAATTACACATCCGGATATCCTTGGTATTCCAAAAAAACTAATTTTCACTAAAAAATGTTTCACCTTATGTGATTTAACACCTAATGTAATTACATGTTGTGAATCCCACTTACACAACATGTACCCTATTCACAGGTTACTCCTCAGCTACATACAATCCATTAACCACCTAGATACACAATCCTTGAACAATTATTACACATCATGTATATAATACACATCATGTATTTTCTATAGATGATCTATTATAGCTCTAGACTCTATAAAAACACTCAAGAAATCCTTTGAACACCTCAAAACACTAAAACTAGCTATGTAATGGGCTGAGAAGGAATATACCATTATATAATATACCTATAAAATTATTTTCACCCTCTAGAATAAAAAAACTATATGGAAATGGGTATTAATGACCACCCCATGTGATACCTCTCAAGGATATCATCATACCTCAAACACTACCACCAACCAAACATGCCAAACCAAATGGCCACAAAAAATCTCGTACTACCTCTTCACCACACAACTACAAACTGCCTACTTTCACACAACCTCACCACCACACAACCATGTCAACATCCACATAGAACAAACAAATAACCTTCATAACCAGTTAAATGAACCATCCCAAACACACCAAATAGGGAATTATGTCTTCCATGTTAAGATACTATCATCTTTAGGTGGAACTAACTCACCTGCAATGGTTTAATTCCATCACAATTAATGTGTATGGATTAGAAATTAGGTCCCCCCTTTTTATATGTTAGGATTTTATCACACATCATAGCACACACATCACATCAAGGGAAAACAAAAAATCTCATAAAACACAAGGATCCAAACATCACATCACAAAGAAAATAAGAGAAAGGAAAACTCAAAATAACTAAGGGTACTTGGCATGAATATTTGTCTCACTCTCCCAAGTAATCCAATTTAGGCCACCATGAATCCATAACACACAAACTAAGGGAATGTTCTATTCACATTTATCTATCTCTTGATGTTCCTGGATCTATATTGGATGCTCCACGAGCATCATGTTGTCCTCAACATCCAACTCTCCCTAGTAAATTAATTGATATTAATCATGAATATATCAATAGAGATGAGAGATGTATAAGATTTCATAGATCCTCTTCAACCATGGTGGAAAAACCAACTAATACTCCACCTCACCAATTTACCTCAACAACTCAAAGTGACCAAAAAACATAGGTAAATCTTACTTACTCCGACAAACCTATGCTTCCCTTGTCGAGGGGAAACCTTCAATAACACATGGTCCATAATATAGAACTTAAAGGGAATACTCTTGGAATCGATATAAGATGTATTCCAATCCTTCTCTACTTTCATAATCTAATAAACAAGCTAAAAATTCTCTATTTTGTTCTACAGCACATCAAGTCAAGAACAATTTCCTCCCCAACCAACATCCAACACAATAGAGAATAACATAGCTTCTCATAGAAAGGATCAAAGAGATCTATACTAATGGAAGAGTGATCAATATTATTAAAAGAAAACTCAACCAAGGGAAATTTTCATACACAAGATCCACTGAAGTACATGATGTATTCCCATAACATATCCTTGAGCATTTGGATGATTTATTCCATCTAATCATCTATCTGATGGTGGAAAACAGTACTGAGGTGTAAATGAGTGATACAAGAATGTTTCAATCCCCTTAAAACTCGTGATCTAAGACATGCATACCAATTTTATACAATGGACCTTAGAACTCCATTAAACTACACAACTTCATCCACATACCTCTTAGGCAAAGAATCCACTGCTCCAAACACCTTGATCACTAAGAAGTGGTCAATGTTTGTCAACTGATCCATGATCACCAAGAAAGAATCACAACCTCTCTGAGATCTAGGAAACCCTATGATGAAATCCATTGATATTTCTTTCCATTTCCAATCTAGAACATATAAGGGATATAATAAACCTCCAATAACATGATTCTCTAATTTTACCTATTGGAAAACAAGCACTTTTCAAAAAACTATGCTGCCTCCCATTTCATCCCAAGCCACCAAAACAGTACCCTTAAGCCATGGAATGATTTTAATACTCATAGGTGTTCCACAAAATGTGTGATATGAAAGTATTGATGTACTATATCATGCATCAATACTATAACAAACAACCTCCCATGAAACAAAAAATGGTTCTGACCATCCTCAGACCATTCTTGTGGAGGATCACCATGGCCAAAATGATCATGCATCACCTCCACCTCTGAGTCTCCTAATGGAGAATACTCTACCTACTACAATAGAGTAGATGCACCATCATCTAAAAAAATAGCATCTACCATTATCCACCCTTACATATAATTTAAAGGATATCAACTCCTCTATCTATCTCCAAGCATCCTTAGACTCCGGAACATAATCCTCCCCAATTTCTTGATCAAGGAATCAGCCACAACATTCCTTTTTTATGAGCTGTATGAGATCTCAAAATCACAATCCTGAATAAACTACATCCAAAACCACCATAGTAAGTTAATATCACACTAAGAAAAGTTATAACTCAAGCTATTATGAGCTATAAATATTGAAATACGCTCCTCAATGAGGACTTCAATGAAAAATATATTGCTTCCAACTACAGATCATGGGTGGCATATTTACACTAATGGGGATGTAACTTCCTATTACCATATGAGATCACATCCATCTAATTCATAAACATACATCCCAAGTCTAGATAAATAGCATCAGATAACACCTCAAACATAACCACCTCTTTAGGTAACCGAAGAACTAGAGCATCGACCAACCTTCCCTTTAAGCAAACAAATGCTTCCTAGAACTGAATAGAACACACAAAATCTTGGTGTTTCTTGGTCAATTATATCAATGGGGATGTATCTCAAGTTGGTTTGGGTACAAAACAATGATAATAGACTATGAGACCAAGAAAAATGAAAATCACTCCCATGTTCTTGGGTTCCACCCATGAAAAAACTTATTCGATGTTCGATGAGTCCAATTCAAAACTCTACCAAGACACCACATGCCTATGGAAATGTACCTATAATGTCCAAAAATCACACTTGGTAAACATTCTAATGATCTGGTGGAGTTGAAGAACCTGTAAGATTGATCTGATATGATTGACATGCTCCTTCTATGAATTTGAGTATATGAATATATCATCGATGAGTATAATGAAGAAATTGTCTAGGGACTCACAGAACATGAATTTCATAAGGCCATGAATACTTCTAGTGATTTTCTAACACTGATTGCAATGAATAAAAAATAAATTTTCACATCACTAGATCTAAATTAATTCTTCGGGATATCACTTTCTTTCACCATCAACTAGATATATCCATATTGTAGATCAATATTAGAAAACCAACTCGCCCCTCTCTGTTGGTCAAATATATCATGTTTCCTTAGAAGGGGGTAAAGGTTCTTTACCATCACATGATTCAGCCTCTATGAGTCTATAAAAAAAATTGGACTACCATCCACCTTCTTCAGAAATATTTCTGGAGTAGCCCACAACTACACACTCAGACAAATAAAACCATTTTACATCATATCATCAATCTAAAAGCATAGCTCCCGCAACTCATAAAGTTCCAACCTATAAGGATCCATTTAAATCATAGAACACTGATCTACAAGTCTATCACAAAATCAACATCACATTGAGTGTGTATTATCACAACCTCGTCATGAAAAATATCTAGGAACTTTCTAATGACCCTAGGGACCTCCACTATCATGACATCTACTGATTCCAAAGACAACTCATCCAACAAGGAAAGAAGGGTCTCCACACACCGACTTCCCATATGAAAACCCCACTAATTAATGTAAACCACATAATGTTCATCCATATTGGATAAAATGACTCTCTTCTTAAAGTAGAAAATAAAAAATACATATGTAATACGATTTTCCTACATCGAGGATTATAATGTATGGATACATCTATAGAAAGAAAATATCCCCACGAGACTGATGTGGCCCCAAAATTAGTCTACACCATTAGAAAAAACATCAAACAAGCTAGTATGGCCTCCAACTAGCATAGTTAACACCAAGGGAATTAAAATCCACTCTACATCTAGGCCCAAATAATAGGCTAGAGTGGATGTGACAAAAAATTAAGAAAATTATGAATCAAATAAGTCACAAACAAGATTTCTAAACAAACTGATCGTAACATTGATGATATCTAGACCCTATGGAATTGCCACCTCCACTTTTTGAAACTGACCACAACCATCTCCTCTACCTCCTTACTAGAGACCACCACCATGAACATGCTCGTATCGAGGTCCCTAAACATTAAAATTATCCTAATGTCAGAGTCTACCCTATCCATCTCCCCTAGGTGAATCATATTCCAACCGCCCCTACTACTAGAATGGTCTCACCAGAATCCTCTATTGAGGATATTGCTGAACCTATCCAACTCAACTAAAATGAGATTGGTGAACAACTATGAATGGTTCTGGTGATGCACATGAACAACAAAATCCAAACAAACTAACAAAAATCCCCTAGTAAAAGCATGGAAACCATGAACCACATGGCCCAGAAAGAAAGATGGTGAGGTTGAATCCCCATAGGATAAAACCTAGTTTGTCTTGGTGCCTAAGACCTACCATTAAAAACTCTTCTCCTTGAGGAACCATGTTAGTTATTCTCTAAAATTAAGCCTCATAATGAGTGCATCCACTCAATCACATCCACGTTATTCTAAACCTCCAAATATATCAGCAACATGAAATGAGTGACTGCATACTGGATAGAAGTACAAAGTGCCCCCTCATGATTTCCCTCATGTGACTTCTTATTTGGAAAACTATCAGGGGAAAATGAAAAAGGCCCTTGAACGTGACTCCTAACTCTCACACTAACATACTCCCTTATTAAATAGAAATAATATCATGTCGCTTCACTTCCATCATGGTTGACTAAAAGAACTCTTCTCGAAACTACTTCTAGAAGTTGACCATGAAACATTTCCCTCATTCTGTTGTCCAAGACACCACTTATGCACAACTCACTGCATCAAGCTAACTACCAAAGGAACCCAGTACTCCCATCGAGGACCAGATCTAACTGAAAGTAATCACAATATCTACTATCCATTTCTCGGTCTCCATAATTGAAAAAATACCCTTGTAATTCCCCAAATCCTTTTACTAAAAATATCAAAACACCCACTTTTAAGTATCATCCTCCTCTATTAGATCAACCCTACAGTGACCAACCTGATCATCCCATTGAACCTCAATGTCATGAGCCACATGCGGATAGAAATCATGTGCTATTGATAAAATTTAAACAATAATATATTAATACCGGGTAGTATTTAATTATATTAATATTTGTTTTTATTTATTTTATTCATTTTAACCTTCACAAAAAAAACCAATTCAAACAATAACACAATTAATCATGATGAATGTACCTCTCATAGGTCTCTACTCTACATAATTTTTTACCTCAGTTAGTCATTGAATAATGTCAGAGACCATACATTGGATTATGGGGGCCCTAAAATCCCATGTCCTAGCTAGTATCCATGTCTTATGTCACATACCAAGGACAATTTACACAATTTCCATACCAACCCATGATATCCTTACTACGCCAAACTCCAAACTCTATCCTATCACTTAAACAACACCTATGATACCACTCTATCATGACCCCCTCCCTCCAATGATGTTGTAATGCCGAGAGATAGAAAATGACCCTTGAGTCCCACCTTCAGTAGACCCCATATTGGAAACTTACACAGAGTGTATAAAAATATCATTAAATAGGAGGCATTACCCTATATAATAATACAGATCAGGATATAAGATGAATCATCTATTAAAAACTCCAGGAAATAATATAGAAAAACTAAAACTATACCACAATACATGTATAAATAAAAATGATACAGATAAAGGTCTCTAAAAGTAAATAACCAAAAGTGAATCCAATTTAGAGACACAATAGTTATCCAGGTTCTGATCTAGTAATGTCTCTCATGGTTTATTCTTTTTTTAAGTTGGGGCTGAAGCCTCATTTTTATTATTGAAACAAAGCAAAGACCTCTTTTAACTGGGTAGAGGGAGACCCATTATATAGCCCGAAGGCCCAGTGGGAATTTATCCCATTACATAGCCCATAGGCCCAATTTTTTGGCCCAAAGCCCATTCTGTGAATATTACTGCTACAGTACCCGCACTGCTATAGTACCCGCCGCTGCTACAGTGCCCCTGCCGCCGCTACAGTACCCCTGCCGCCGCTATAGTTCTGTCGTTGCAACAGGGTGACCATATAATTATACTCAGTAGGAAAAACAATTTATATCATGCACATGTGAAAGAATCATACAAATGCACTAGTGAGAAAACAATAAAACAAACAGAACCTAAACTGGTTAACTATCCATCCCAAACATTACCTAGTCATGCTTGCCAAATAACACAAGCTAAGTAATATAATATAAGATGAATCACAATGATAAATGGTACCCCTCAATGCTTTCTTGCTGGTATTTCACTCTCACACAAAAACATTGTATGTCCTCAAACACTCATTATTTCATAAACCACACTTTCCCCCAAGCATAATCACATCACATCATACACGCAGACACCTAGGCTCACCACCCCATAAGCATGGAAACATTACATATCACTCGACAACTCCTGGTCCATACCATTATAACCGTAACCATAGTATTAGGTTATCATGAACATGAATGACATAAAGCTCATTCCCTCCCTCTACCATGCATAACCCCCACCGTAATCCACCTCAACCCAACTCATCTGGATAACAGACACCTAGGATATGTCACGTATTTTCTGAAGACATTTGGGATCACTGCCCCACAAGCAGGACCACATCACAACTCACCCGAAGACACATGTTCTATCACAACCAGAATCTAGTAAACTAATAGACCTCTAGCCATCATGTCCTATATAATACCTACCTCTCCAGGAAGAGTTAGTGGGAAAGTGTGAGTACACATCCATCCATCCACCTCACCAAATGTCGGTAATATCACCCCTCGTATAACTATATTGGTGTTGGAATATAGTTTTCTATGTGGGTCGGGTGTGTATTGATAATCATAAGGAATATACAAGTATATACATATTTCCATGCATAATTCCAACCTATGTGTTTACAACCAAAAACTAACCAACTCACTACATAATCAATATTTCTACCACCACTTAATTTATAACACCAAAAAACCACTATCCACATCGCACCACCAACCAATTCCCATTATCCAACCCATTCATTTCATTATTTTGCATCATCCACATTTAACCAAACATCCCGTAATTTATTTTCTCATTTATAATTTCCATTACATTAACCAAAAACCCCCATACTTTTCAATATTTATTAAATAATTATCTATTACACCACTACTCAAGAATCTATAATAAAGAAACCACATTTAATAAAAAACTCATCATACCCATCATACCACCACCTCACTGACCCAAAATCATTTCCAAACAACAACCACCTCACCACCCTAAAAAACACGGAAAAACAAAAACAACCTCACTACACAAAAATAATGGTAAAACAATCACCTCTCTACCCCATGAGATTAACTTCCAACAATCATCTCCCACATGTTCCAACCACACATCAATCACAAAAAAAATCTATTTTAAAAATTTTCAAAGGGGAATTTTTCATATTTTATTTTATATTTTGGTCATTATCACCCAAGAAAATATCATAGGGATACCATTTTATCAATAAAATATATGTGATTATCAAATTTCCATTTTATGGTGACATCACAATAATCACAATGAAGAAATCAACCAAAACACAATTCATTTGGTGAAAACAAATCACCCAACAACCACAATTTTTAGTAGGGCATCAAGCCTATAAAATCCCAATAACAAAATCACATCAAATCAATAAAATCATAAAAATCATTTCCATTTCCCATTTCAATTTTAATTACCAATATTTTTTATATTTGATTAATCCCACACAATTATATCCCATAGGTAAACGTGAGAAAACACCTATTGTATGATACAATATAATGAGAAATGAGGGATTACATCCCTCAATGATGTTTTTCAACTCGTTGTGCACCATAAGGAGAAGAAGAAATGCCTAAAAACCACAAATTCACCATGAGAAACCATGATTCAGCCTACACCACGGCCAAATATCATTAAAACATAGACCAAAACATACCCCAAACGAAAATAACATTACCATAGTGAATCCCCAAGAGAATAATGGAAAACCCCCAAAAGGAAGAGAACGTATTACGAAAAATTGCTAATGAACAACCACCAAAAGCAATGAAAAAAATTATAGAAGTGGGACAGAATGTCTCCTCATAGTGCCTAGGGTTCATCAAAAATGTTATATAAGGGAGGAGACCCAATGAAATAAAATCAAATGGGAAATGGACTTAAAACCATTAATTCAATATGTTTCACATCATGAAAACATTGCATGGTGTAAAATCCTTTAGGTTTCCAAAAATTTCAGTCCTTAACCTAAAAACACATCACCTAAAATGATTTAACACATAAATTTAGTATACATCATGAATATCACTTACAAAATGTGTACTCACTACAAGAGTTTCCCTTAATCTATGTACAAGATGTGAACGAACTATATATACAAGTCATGAACCACCATTGCACATCGTGTATATAATACATGGTGTGTATTTCCTACAACAGCTTTTTTGCAGCTCCATCCTTCACCAAACACTCTGGGAACCTCCCCTGGACACCTCTAACCATCAAAACTAGAAAATTAATGAATAGAGAGGGAACAGATCATTATTTTAAAACTATTAATTTGACCAAAAGTTGAATGGGACCCTAAGGCTCTACATGGATTACAGATGGGTGAATCTACTTATGGTTAAGAATGTGTATCCACATCCTTTTATAGATGAACTTTTTTTAGTTCCAAGGAGATCAAGTCATCTTGATGATTGATTTGAGTATGAGATAACATCAGGTATGATTCAAGACCTTAGGTATTCCACATATAACATTAGATATTATATATGGCTTGTATGTGTATTCAATAATTTCCTACAG
Source organism: Viscum album (assembly GCA_963277665.1). Classification (NCBI taxonomy): domain Eukaryota; kingdom Viridiplantae; phylum Streptophyta; class Magnoliopsida; order Santalales; family Viscaceae; genus Viscum; species Viscum album. The sequence continues at coordinate 702,083,244 of OY728128.1, read as the reverse complement.
TCTAATGAATGCACCAGCTATTTTCATGGATCCAATGAATCAGGTTTTCCATCTATATCTAGATTATTTTATACTAATATTATTAGATGATGTTTTGGTATACTCACATACTTGACATGATACTTCTGAACACCTTAAAATAATAACGAGTACACTAAGAAAGTACTAGTTATATGCTAAGATCACAAAAAACTACTTTTGTATTGATAAATTTCACTTCCTGTTCACATATTGTTAGATACATGAGTATCCATGGACCAAGAAAAAGTGAGATTTTTTGTTTCATAAGATAATCCCTAGAATGTATTTGATATTTAGTGTTTAGTGGGTCAATATATCTATTATAGGCATTTTATTTATGATTTATAATTCCTCATATCACCACTCTCCTGCTTAACCAAGAAGGGATTCAATTTCATATGGTCTAAATAATGTGATAAATTCTTTTAGGATTTTATGGAATGATTGAATTTAGCATTGATGTTTATTATTACATACCTAGGAAGAAGTTATACTATATATTATGATGCATTAGGCATCGATATTAGAGTTATTTAGATGCAGGTAGATCAAGTCATGGAATACAGGTCTCATTGGTTGAGACCTCATGAGAGGAATTACCTGCTGCACGATCTTGAGTTAGTGAACATGGTATATTCCTTACATTACTGTAGAAATTATTTGTCGATATAGAATTTTGTGGTATATACAGATCACAAAAGCCTCAAATATATCTTGACATAGTATGATGTTATCCTCATAAAACAAATATGGGTTGAATACCTATATTGATTTTACTTTGAGCTTATTTATATACCTAGGAATGGAAATGTAGTTGAAAATTATCCGAGTAGGAAGACTCAGTCATAAACCATTTAGGATGTCATTAGTGAGTGGTATTTGATGAATATATTCTCTAAGATGCACTTGGAGTTGAAGGAACATTATGGAAAACCTATAATTGAATTACTATCAGTGACCTCTGGATATAGTGAAGATGAGGTGCATTTAGATCCTAAGGGATTGGTCATGTGTGAGAGTGTCTCACGTGAGGAACCATCGCCCAGTTGGGTCATTAAGGGGGATAAAATCTTAAGTATTCTATGAAATGATTGGGTTCCATCAGACATATGATAGGAGTTTATGTGATCAACAAATTACTCTTCTTAGGAAGCACATCTCAGTCTCATGAAGATGTACCACGTTTTATGTTTCCATTATTGGATGTCTAGTATTTAAGGGGAGGTAGCTAGTTTTGTTACATGGTGATCCACCAGTCATCATGTGGAGGAAAAACACAGGTGACATGTGGGACTTTTACAGATATAACTCTTTTCTGCGTAGAAATGGGATGGAATCAAGATGGTTTTTTATGGGGTTACTGAGATCCCTTTGATGGAATGATGTAGTAGGGAAGATCGTTGATTAACTAAAAAAGGTCACCCACATACTACATATTTGGGAGAACCTTTTAGTTTATGATATAACAATGATATATGTCATGGAGATCATATTACTTCATGGAATTCTATATAATATTCTATCTAATAGGGATGATCAGTTTACATCATGTTATTGGAAACTTTTGTAGAAAGAACTGGGTATATTGGCACTTTTAAGAACAAAGTATCACCCACAGACTGATAGGTAGTCTAAAAATACTATACAGGTGTTATAGGTCATAATTTGTTCATATGTCCTTCAATTTTATGGTTCTTGGGAGAAGAAACTTCCTCTTTATGAATCTTACTATAATAAAACTTTTAAGTGGCCATATAGATGGCTCATTATTAGGACTTATATTATAGGACATTCTATTCACCCATGTTCTAGTTATATGTATGTGAGGTAGTCCTACTGGGAGATTATATCATTCTAGGGACTTCAGAGTAGTTACAACTGAACAAGAAGCATATGGATATAGCTTAGTCTGGGAAGAAGTCATATAGTAATCAACATCGATAACCTCTTGCATTCAAGGTAAATGATTGGGTAGTCTTATATGTTTCTACTACGTTTGTATATTTATGGTTTAGCAGAAATATGACCTATTATCTAGTTACATCTGAACTTTTTAGGTTTTTTATAAGGTCGGTTTAGTTTATTATTTGATAGCACCCCATAGAGTTATAGGTCTATGCTCGAAATTTTTCACATTTCTCATTCATGTCGTTATTATCTAGACCTATCTCAAATCCTTTATCCCAATGAAGTTAAATTGGAGGTAGATTCTTCTTTTGAATATGACCCTATATGTATCATTGATAAGAGAATGAAGGCTCTCTGAGGTAGGTCAGTTCCTTTGGTTCAAGTGTTGTTTCAGCACGGTCTTGTACACGAAAATACCTCAGAGATATAGGCTAACATATATGATTAGTTGCTATAATTATTCTTAGATGATGTTGTACCACCGTCAGAAGGGATAGTTAGGGAAGAGTTGTTTTAGGTAGGGGAGGTTGTAGGATCCCATAATTTCATATAAGTATTGATCCTTTAAATGTTAGTTTGAACCTATTTGTTTATTATAATAAATGTTCTTAATGGTTTAAGGAGGGTTTTGGAAGTATCAATGGATTTTTTGAAGATTGGAGCTCTAATTATTGGAGAAATATTATGAGGAAAATATTTGGTGAAAATTTAGTTATTACTATGTGACTAAACCATGATTCCCTTATATAGAATATCACAGTTTCAAAAATGGTGTGATGGATGTTGCATGGTCATTTAAATAGTGAAGGTGTTTATATAGCTATAATGCACAGTTAGAGCATAGCTTGTCTAACCATAAACCTAAATATTTGAGGGGGTTTAAAACTTGGATAGTAAGAACATAGAGGATGGGAAGAGTTTGGTTAACTTGTACGCCTATCCATGTGAAGGGGGTGGAAACCCATACAGTGTTGGTGAACGGTTAGTGCATGGTTTAGCCAATGGTATGACCCAAACCCTGCACACTTTAAAAATAGGTGAAATAACATTTTTACCCCTACATAATTTATCATTTTAACCCTTGTTTCTCCTCCCATTGGGCATAGTATCTTCTTACATATAAATCTATCTTTTATACCCTTCTAGTCTTCTTGGTATCTTATTTTTTTGAGCTCAGAATTGATCCATGTTCTTCACATTGAATCCATATCGATAAGTGATTCAATCTTATTACTTCATTTATTCTCTTAACTTTCCATATGGAATTGTAAATTTATGTGAGCTAAAATTCCTTTTTTAGGGTATTTTACTTCTTCTCGAATGACTTCCATTCTGGATTAAATCTATAGATGATACTAGATGAGGAGTCATATACTATGATAAGGTTAGTGTTATTTTGATTTTACCTAAAACTATAGCTATTTATATTATTCTCCATTGTGCCACACAACATACCTTTCATGTATCACATCTTAAAATGTATTTTTACTATATTAAAGTTGAAATCCTAGACTTTTATTCCCATAAGAACCATTGACATAATTGGATATTGATAACCTCAATTAGAACCACTTCCGTTGGGGAGTATTATTAAATCATATTTAATGATCATACACGACTATGAAATTAAACGACCCTTAGGGTGTGTTTTTATCACATAATTAATTGGTATGTTTAAAAAAATTAAATGAAATTGTTTCATGAATAAAATGAAAGTTGAATGGTGGTGAGACCATGTCACTTTCCATGTGTCCCTTTTACATTTTTTTGAGTTGACCCTTATAAATAAAATGAACTATTTGAATTAAATGATTCATAAATGGAATTAGGAAATTTCATGGGGGAAACATGGGTTTTCTTATGGAATTCCTTGGATAGGTTCATTATACAATTAAATTATATGATTTATGAATGAAATTATGATGTGAGGGGAGAAATACACGGATACAACATAGAATTCCTTGGATGGTCTTGCTATGTAGATGAGTTAATATTTTTCCATGATAAATACTTATGATCCCTATTTAGAATGATTGGGACATGATTAAAGGGAAATGAATTTATACCATGCCTTGAGTGATACTTGGATTAATACGTGGAATTACCTATAGACACTCCTAAGGTGATGTGTTTTTATAGCACACCTAGAGTTATACTTGGATTCCCTATGTAGAATTCCTTGGATGGGATAAAGTTGACAATAAATTTATTGATGTGTATTGTCACGACCCGCCCTCGGGGTCCGTGCCGTGACTACCCCAAGCCCGCCTTCCATAGACCAGGGGCTGGCGACTAGCACCAAGGCGTAAATCCCAGTAAAAAGGGAAGGCATTGCCTTTGAAAAGTAAACACACACCACAGAGTAAACAAGCGGAAAGTAAACACTAAACAAAAGCAGAGTACTACTGAAAGTGCGGAAAAGTAAATGGGCCAGTATACAAACCCAAACTGAAAGTAAAGTACAACTCAAAAAGGAAAAACAGCAACTGAAAAGTAAAAGCCGCTACTCCGAGCTGTCCACTGGAAATCCCACCTGAAGGGTGGGTACAGATAGCTCCTCTGCTCCACGGGTCCCGCCGTCCGCTCCGTGCACGTCCCGCCCAGTGGTCCACCTCCGGGTACCGTCCCGCTCTACAAGCCTCAGCTAAGGTCAACGTTATCCGTCGTCTGCAACCAACACAACGTAGTGCGGGCGAAGCCCGTGCAGGGGTGAGTATAAGCTACTCAGTAGGGACCCCGAGACCCCTGAAGGTCTCTCAAATCCACAAAGGATAAACCACGAAGAAAAGTACAATCATGAAGTAACAACCGACACTGCTTAGATATAAGCCCATACATATACCTAAGTCATCAATTAAAATACGCTCCAACCTCCGAGCCCAAGTACAACTCAGTCCACGCAGGAAAGTATACGTATTCCTCATAGGAAAGCAATACATAATCCACACAGGATTGCACAACACAATCCACACAGGAAAACAACAGGATTCAGCTCACACAGGTATACTTCTTCAAGGACGATAAAGATGATCACTGATCCATCTAAGTCGTCGGACCCACGAAGGATCGATAGGTAACTAACCCCCGCAATGACCCACACAGGATCGGGCCCACACAGGACCTGTAGGCGCTGGCTCACACAGAACCGCTGAGCGCAAGGACCCACACAGGATCGGGCCCACACAGGACCTGTAGCACTGATCCACGTAGGATCGCTGAGTGCTATAGTCGTCGTCGTCGAATCCACACAGGATCTCTGTACTGTCGTCGTCGAATCCACACAGGATCTCTGTACTGTCGTCGTCGCAGTCACAGTAGCAGTCGTAGCAGTAGAACAGTCGCAGCCAGCACTAGGGTTCCCGCACACAGCAAGCTCGTTCGGAGGGTCCGCTCCACGAGCCGAGAGGCTGATACATCAACTGTCACGAAGACCGAAGTTGATGTATCCAAAAGTTCCGTATCGACAACAGGAACTCAACGCAACAGACGGCGCGTCGATCGGACGCCCGGTCTGAGAGTTATTGGCATTTTCGTCTCCGGGGCCCGGTTGGTTTCTAAGGCAAAACCAACCCGTCCGTACTCCACCTGCGTCCAAACCTCGGGCGGAGTATGCCAAAAGATCCGTCTCACTAAGAGGAACACAACGCGACTGACGGCGCATCAATCGGACGTCCGTAGCTCAAGATATGAGCGTTTCCGCTCCGAAGGTCCGGTTGGTTTCGTGAACGAACCAACCCGGCCGAACTCAAAGTAACCCGAAACCTTGAGTGCGATATACCGAAAAGACCGTCTCGATCCAAGGATCGCGTTGCCACAGACGGTTCGTCATTCGGAGGTCCGATGCTCAAGTTATGGGCCAAAAACCAAATCTGGTTCGAAACGGGGGGGTCCGGGTCCGGGCCGACTCGGCCCGACCCCCCCCCCCCCCTGGGGCGGCGCGGCGGCGGCGGCGGCGGCGGGCCGCGGCGGCGGGCGCCTGGCGCCGCACGAGGGTGGCACGCGGGGGGCTCAGCCCCCGCTTCTTCATGGACGGCGCGGCTATATGCCGCGCCCAAAATTTAAAAACGCCCCCCCCACACGTGGGGGGCTTGCTGGAAACGAACCGGGGGGCCGGCTGCCCCCCCCCCCTCTCATCAAAGAACCGCCCCCCTCTCTTAAAGAGGGGGGGTTTTATTATTACGGCCGGGGGATTAATTCCCCCGGTTTTAATGACTTCCGGCCGGCCAGCTGGCCGGCCGGTTTTCTCCAACGGGACCGGAAATTTCCGGTCCCCCCTTGGGCTTCCGACGCCGGCGGCCCGGCCGCCGGTCTTCTCTTCCGCCGCGGCCCGGAACCGTCCGCGGTCTCCTCGTCCCGCCGCGGCCCAGAACCGGCCGCGGTGTTTGTCGTCCGGCGCGGTGCGATGGCACAGCGCCCCTTTCGCCGTGCCTTGATTCTTTTCAACGCGGCGCGACGGCGTCGCGTTCTTGAAGGTTCTACCTCGGCGTGGCGCGACGGCGCCGCGTAAAATATTTGCACGATCATCCGCGTGGTGCGACGGCACCACGCCACTTGCTTTCTTCCGCAAAATAATTAAACAAGAACAAAGGAGGGGGGTTTGGCCGTGTTCGTGCGGTCCGGCCCCCCCTCACGTTAAAATAATAACGCAACTTAAAAATAATTCAAGTCACACGTTAGTCTTGCTAAAAAATCACGATCAAGAATAAAATAGGAAACCAAAAAGAATTTCGACAACCCCTACCTCGGGTATAAGGTTCGAAGATTTGACAACGTCACGCGGAAGACAACGTCGCGGTGGTCGGGCGTCGCGGTCGTCGTTCGTCAAATCCGTTGACGAAGAGATATGCCCGAAGAGATACGTCGTTGGCGAATCTTCGTATGCCGACGAAGAAGGTCCAAGGAGGAAGTGGTGTTCCCTCTTGTTGACACCGAGGACGAAGAAGAGAGGCGTCGTTCTTCGTCGGAGTTTGGGCGTTCTTCGTTCTTCGTCAGAGCTTGAAGATGAAGAAGAAGCTCTCAAAAGCTCTCCAGGAGACAAACAAACAACCGATAATAAAATAAGATAACATCTTATTTTATTATTACAAAACACACAAGAATTTCAAAAGTTTAAAATTCAAAAAGGTTTAACTCCCATAATTAATTAAGTAACTTAAGCCATTAAATGAGGCGTTAAGGGAGTTGGGAGAATTTGAAAGGTTTAGGGGCTCGTGTGGGCCCCACCACACTTAATCCCTCCAAGGGAGGTTAAGTGGGTGTGGGTCCCACTCCCAACCTCCTTTGATAGGTTTTAACAAGTTAAAAATAAAATTGTTCTACACAATTTTATTTAACTCAAACTAAAAACCCTTAAAACTAACTTTCAACCCGCAACAAACGCAACTCCCGAAAAGGTCTCTTTAAGCGAATATCGGCGCTGCGAGTTCATCGGTGCCCTCAGATTTCAATTCCGAGCACCGGATCAAAAGTTAGGAATTCCCGCTCGTTCGTTCACTGAACGTACCCGAGCCAAACTTCGGAAATTAATTCCGGGCACTCCGGGCCTCGGAATCAGGTGCCGTCAGAAACCGCGCTCTTGTAAAATTCTAAAGAAAATTAAGAAAAAATTTCCCTTGAATTTTACGGGTCTTTACATTACTCCCACCTCAGGGCTTTACGTCCCTGTAAAGATACATCAAAACTAGGGAAACAAATGAGGGTACTAAGCACGCATTTGAGCCTCCCGCTCCCATGTGCTCTCCTGGAGATTCCCGTGCTGCCATCTGATGCGCACAAGAGGAATCGATCGCCCACGCAGGACCCGCTCCTGTCGATCCTCTATCTCCACCGGGACCTCCATAAAAGTCGCCCCATCGTCAACGTCAAGTTCCCCATGATCAATGATGTGCGTCGGGTCGTGCACGTATCTCCTCAGCTGAGATTCGTGGAAGATGTCGTGCACCCGGTGCAACTGAGGTGGTAGAGCCAGGCGATAAGCCACCTCACCAATCCTGCTGAGAATCTGGAAGGGTCCGATGAAGCGCGGAGATAACTTGCCGCCTCGGCCAAATCTCCGAATACCACGTCGAGGTGAGACCCGCAAGAAGACGTGGTCGCCATCCTCGAACTCTAGTGGCCTTCGCCTCCTGTCAGCATATGACTTCTGTCGGCTCTGAGCTGTCCTCATCCGCTCCTGGATGACCTGGACCTTCTCTGTCGTGGCCTGGACCATCTCCGGTCCCACCAGTGCTGACTCCCCAGGGACTGTCCAGCACAAAGGAGATCTACATGGTCGGCCGTACAACGCCTCGTACGGTGCCATCCCGATGGTGGAGTGGTAGCTATTGTTGTACGCGAACTCCACCAAGGGTAGGTGGTCCTCCCAGCTACGACCAAAGTCGAGGACACATGCGTGGAGCTTGTCCTCGAGAGTCTGAATGGTCCTCTCCGTCTGACCATCCGTCTGAGGGTGAAAAGCTGTGCTAAGACGTAGCTGTGTACCGAACGCCTCCTGTAACCCCTTCCAAAGCCGGGAAGTAAAGCGGTCATCTCGATCGGAAACGATAGATGATGGCACGCCGTGGAGCCGCACAATCTCCTGAACGTAGAGACGTCCCAAGCTCTCCACTGAGCCCTGCTCTCTGATGGGTAAGAAGTGTGCCGACTTGGTGAGTCGGTCAACAATCACCCAGATGGATTCGTGGCCTCTGGAAGTGCGTGGAAGTCCAGTCACGAAGTCCATAGATATGCCGTCCCACTTCCACTCCGGAACCTCCAAGGGTTGTACCAAGCCTACTGGTACCTGATGCTCTTCCTTCACCTGCTGACAGGTGAGGCATCGAGAAATGAACTCTGCTACAGCCTTCTTCATGCCCGACCACCAGTGCTGTCGTCTGAGGTCCTGGTACATCTTCGCCACTCCAGGATGTACCGCCAAAGGAGAAGTGTGAAACTCTCTCAGCACTTCCTCTCGCAAAGCTACTGGTACCATGGTACGTCCTCTGAAAAGGATGCCGTGCTCTACTCCAAGGGAGAAACCATCAGGTGCCTGTCCCGAGGATATCTGTGCACGCCGTGTCTCACAGTCAGCGTCCCCATGCTGTGCCTCCCTGACCCGCTGCAGTAGTGGAGGAGTGACTGTGAGAGACTGAAGAAAGGCTGCTCCATCTCTATCCACAAAGGATATCTGCAAAGAGGCTAGCTGCTCCGTTGCCTCCTCAAGTAGCTGAATGCCCGTCCTCCTGCTGAGGGCATCGGCTACTACGTTCCCCTTCCCAGGAGTATAGACTATCTCAAAGTCATAGTCCTGGAGGAACTCGAGCCATCGTCACTGTCTCAGGTTCAGGTCCTTCTGCGAGAAGATATACCTGAGACTCTGATGATCGGAAAAGACTGTAAAGCGCTCGCCCATCAGATAGTGTCGCCATGTCTTCAGAGCGAAGACCACTGCTGCTAACTCCAGGTCATGGGTAGCGTAGTTCTGCTCATGCACCCTCAACTGTCGTGATCCATAGGCGATCACTGCCCGCTCCTGCATCAGAACACATCCGAGTCCGGTCCCTGATGCATCGCAGTAGACTACGTACCCTACTCCCTCCTCAGGCAACCTCAAGATAGGTGCGCTAGTCAATCTCTGTCTCAGCTCCTGGAAGCTCTGCTGACATCTGTCTGACCACACGAAGGGTTTCCCCTTCTTCGTCAAAGCTGTGAGTGATTCCGCAACTCTGGAGAAGTTCGGCACAAATCTCCGATAGTATCCAGCTAGTCCCAAGAAACTCCGAACCTCAGTCACGCTCCTGGGTGGCTCCCATGCTAACACAGCCTCAATCTTCGCGGGATCCACAGCAACTCCCGCCTCAGAGATAACGTGTCCCAAAAAGTGGACCTCACGTATCCAGAACTGGAACTTCGAGAGCTTACCATAAAGCTGGTGCTCTCGGAGTGTGTCAAGAACAACTCGCAAGTGATAGGCGTGCTCCTCCTCTGTCGTAGAGTAAATCAGAATGTCGTCGATGAAGACCACGACAAACCGATCGAGGTATGGCTGAAAGATCCTGTTCATGAGAGCCATGAACACTGCTGGGGCATTGGTTACCCCGAAAGGCATAACCAAGAACTCATAGTGGCCATACCGACATCTGAAGGCCGTCTTCTGCACATCCTCGTCTCTGACTCTGAGCTGATGATAGCCTGACCTGAGGTCTATCTTCGAGAACCACCGTGCTCCCTTGAGCTGATCAAAGAGGTCATCAATCCTCGGTAGCGGATACTTGTTCCTCACTGTCACCTGGTTCAGGCGACGATAGTCAACACAAAGTCGCAAGCTCCCGTCCGCCTTCTTGGCGAACAATATCGGGGAAGCCCAGGGTGAAACACTGGGTCGGATGAACCCCTTGCCCTGCAAGTCCTCCAACTGTACCCGTAGATCTCGAAGCTCGGCGGGGGCCATCCGATATGCTGGAGTGGATATCGGGGCTGTCCCGGGGTACAAGTCAATATAAAAGTCTACCTCTCTGCGAGGAGGTAGCCCTGGAACATCGTCGGGAAAAACGTCCGCAAACTGATCCACCACTGCAGGAAAACCAGGACTCCGCACGTCAACTGCTCCAAGGATAAGGCTAGCCAACTGATGAGTGATGGGCTGTCCTCTCCTCCGAGGAAGTCCATCCTGTGCTGCTAAGGCTCCCTTCTCGCCGGTGAAGGTGAACCTGCTCCCGTCGGTGCGTACACATCACACCTTGCGCCTAAAACAGTCAATCTGTGCATGGACCGTAGATAGCCAATCCATGCCCAAGATGACGTCGTAAGGCCTCGACGCTGCTACAGGAAGATCCCAGCCGAAGCTCTCGCCTCCTAGAGTAAGCTCACACTGCCGGCACCAGTGCGTAATCATCGAGTCTGCTCCCGTAGGAGTCTCTAGCCGTAAGGATCGAGCCAACGGCTCTGTCTGAATCTCTGAGCTCCGAAAAAGGGTAGCGGCTATAAAAGAATGACTCGCTCCTGTGTCTATAAGAACTACAACAAGGGTGGAATAGACACAAATAGTACCTCGAATCATCTCGGGTGCGCCGTGGTCGTAGGACTCTGCTGCCTGGAGCTGTGCCTGTCGCTGCCCGCCAGCTCCCTGTGGTCGGGGTGGACCTCCTGGTGGTGGGGGTGGTAGAGCCTCAAAGCGTCGGCCACCACCAGCTGCTCGTCCAGCTCCTCTGCCTCGTCCGCCTCCTCCCTACGGACCGCCACGGTCGACCCTCTGCCTCTGTCTCGGTGGTCCATCAACTGACTGCTGCTCCTCGGCACGGCGGGTCGGGCAGTCACGAGCCATGTGGCCCTGCCCGCCGCACGAGTAGCACTGTCTGCCTCTCGTAAGACTGGCTCCGCGTTGTGTACCCCGCACTGCTGAGCCAGTGCCCTGAGATCGTCTGCCCGAAGGTCTGGTCTGTCTGGACCCCTGACTCATCCGTCGACTGCCTGCTGCGGATGACTCTGCCACGTGCCGCCCTGCGGTGGGTCGCTGTGCTGGTGTAGACTCAGCAAGGAAGCTCTCGATCAGAAGGGCCCGCTCCAGTACTCTTGTCTGAGTCGGTATGCTGAGGGAGATCAGTGATGCCCTGATCTCGTGTCTCAAACCCTGCTCGAAGGTCCGGGCCCAGAAGAATGGGTCCCGTACCATGTCGATCGAGTAGCGCGAGAGATCGGTAAATCTCGCCGAGTACTGAGCGACCGTCATGCTGCCCTGCCGCAGCTGTAGAAGCTCCTGGATACGCACCGCACGTAGGGTGGCTGGGACGAACTCCGAGCGGAAGAGGCTCTCAAAGTCCGTCCAAAGTAGAGATGCCTCATCGTGCACCTGGAGCATCAAGCTCCACCATCGTCCTGCTGCTGCGTGTAGTAGGCTCGCAGCGAGGATCACCATGAGGTCTGCTGGTGTCCTCACTAGCCTAAACACTCGAACCACTGCCTCCAGCCAGTCCTCTGCTGCCTGGGGATCCATCTCCCCGCGAAACCTGGGCGGTCGCTGGCGCTGAAACTCATGCAGTGCGCTGAGGCGACGTGCATCGTCAGCGGCTGCTGCTGGAAGCATCGGGGGCTCGGCGGGTAGAGCTACCACCGGTGCCACTACTGGCAAAGGGCCCTGTACCGAGGCCTCGTCGCTCGGTGGGCTGTCGTCACGCTCGACTCTCGGAACCCTAGCTGGCTGCCGTCGTGGGGCCATCCTGAAAAGGAAACAGGTGTGCCACGGTTAGAACAGTATACCTGGTGAGCTGATATAAGTAATCGCAAAGAAAACTTTGAAACACACACGCAATCAATGTTTTCATGCATTAAGTCGGAAATCAGAAGTCAGGGTCCTGGTGTACGGATACGTCGGCCGCCGCACCAACACTGGACTCCCTGGACTGATAACCACACTCAATACACTAAACATTATTGCTTCACATAGAAAAGATCAGAGTTCATGGTAGAACCGAACTCCTTTGATACCAATTTGTCACGACCCACCCTCGGGGTCTGTGCCGTGACTACCCCAAGCCCGCCTTCCATAGGCCAGGGGTTGGCGACTAGCACCAAGGCGTAAATCCCAGTAAAAAGGGAAGGCATTGCCTTTGAAAAGTAAACACACACCACAGAGTAAACAAGCGGAAAGTAAACACTAAACAAAAGCAGAGTACTACTGAAAGTGAGGAAAAGTAAATTGGCCAGTATACAAACCCAAACTGAAAGTAAAGTACAACTCAAAAAGGAAAAACAGCAACTGAAAAGTAAAAGCCGCTACTCCGAGCTGTCCACTGGAAATCCCACCTGAAGGGTGGGTACAGATAGCTCCTCTGCTCCACGGGTCCCGCCGTCCGCTCCGTGCACGTCCAGCCCAGTGGTCCACCTCCGGGTACCGTCCCGCTCTACAAGCCTTAGCTAAGGTCAACGCTGTCCGTCGTCTGCAACCAACACAACGTAGTGCGGGCGAAGCCCGTGCAGGGGTGAGTATAAGCTACTCAGTAGGGACCCCGAGACCCCTGAAGGTCTCTCAAATCCACAAAGGATAAACCACGAAGAAAAGTACAATCACGAAGTAACAAACGACACTGCTTAGGTATAAGCCCATACATATACCTAAGTCATCAATTAAAATACGCTCCAACCTCCGAGCCCAAGTACAACTCAGTCCACGCAGGAAAGTATACGTATTCCTCATAGGAAAGCAAAACATAATCCACACAGGATTGCACAACACAATCCACACAGGAAAACAATAGGATTCAGCTCACACGGGTATACTTCTTCAAGGATGATAAAGATGATCACTGATCCATCTAAGTCGTCGGACCCACGAAGGATCGATAGGTAACTAACCCCCGCAATGACCCACACAGGATCGGGCCCACACAGGACTTGTAGGCGTTGGCTCACACAGAACCGCTGAGCGCAAGGACCCACACAGGATCGGGCCCACACAGGACCTGTAGCACTGATCCACGTAGGATCGCTGAGTGCTGTAGTCGTCGTCGTCGAATCCACACAGGATCTCTGTACTGTCGTCGTCGAATCCACACAGGATCTCTGTACTGTCGTCGTCGCAGTCACAGTAGCAGTCGTAGCAGTAGAACAGTCGCAGCCAGCACTAGGGTTCCCGCACACAGCAAGCTCGTTCGGAGGGTCCGCTCCACGAGCCGAGAGGCTGATACATCAACTGTCACGAAGACCGAAGTTGATGTATCCAAAAGTTCCGTATCGACAACAGGAACTCAACGCAACAGACGGCGCGTCGATCGGACGCCCGGTCTGAGAGTTATTGGCATTTTCGTCTCCGGGGCCCGGTTGGTTTCTAAGGCAAAACCAACCCGTCCGTACTCCACCTGCGTCCAAACCTCGGGCGGAGTATGCCAAAAGATCCGTCTCACTAAGAGGAACACAACGCGACTGACGACGCGTCAATCGGACGTCCGTAGCTCAAGATATTAGTGTTTCCGCTCCGAAGGTCCGGTTGGTTTCGTGAACGAACCAACCTGGACGAACTTAAAGTAACCCGAAACCTTGAGTGCGATATACCGAAACGACCGTCTCGATCCAAGGATCGTGTTTCCACAGACGGTTCGTCATTCGGAGGTCTGAGGCTCAAGTTATGGGCCAAAAACCAAATCTGGTTCGAAACGGGGGGGTCCGGGTCCGGGCCGACCCGGCCCGACCCCCCCCCCCCCCCCCGGGGCGGCGCGGCGGCGGCGGGCTGCGGCGGCGGGCGCCTGGCGCCGCATGAGGGTGGCACGCGGGGGGCTCAGCCCCCGCTTCTTCATGGACGGCGCGGCTATATGCCGCGCCCAAAATTTAAAAACGCCCCCCACACGTGGGGGGCTTGCTGGAAACGAACCGGGGGGCCGGCTGCCCCCCCCCCCCCCCCCCTCTCATCAAAGAACCGCCCCCCTCTCTTAAAGAGGGGGGGTTTTATTATTACGGCCGGGGGATTAATTCCCCCGGTTTTAATGACATCCGGCCGGCCAGCTGGCCGGCCGGTTTTCTCCAACGGGACCGGAAATTTCCGGTCCCCCCTTGGGCTTCCGACGCCGGCGGCCCGGCCGCCGGTCTTCTCTTCCGCCGCGGCCCGGAACCGGCCGCGGTCTCCTCGTCCCGCCGCGGCCCGGAACCGGCCGCGGTGTTTGTCGTCCGGCGCGGTGCGACGGCACCGCGCCCCTTTCGCCGTGCCTTGATTCTTTTCAACGCGGCGCGACGGCGTCGCGTTCTTGAAGGTTCTACCTCGGTGTGGCGCGACGGCGCCGCGTAAAATATTTGCACGATCATCCGCGTGGTGCGACGGCACCACGCCACTTTCTTTCTTCCGCAAAATAATTAAACAAGAACGAAGGAGGGGGGTTTGGCCGTGTTCGTGCGGTCCGGCCCCCCCTCACGTTAAAATAATAACGCAACTTAAAAATAATTCAAGTCACACGTTAGTCTTGCTAAAAAATCACGATCAAGAATAAAATAGGAAACCAAAAAGAATTTCGACAACCCCTACCTCGGGTATAAGGTTCGAAGATTTGACAACGTCCCGCGGAAGACAACGTCGCGGTGGTCGGGCGTCGCGGTCGTCGTTCGTCAAATCCGTTGACGAAGACATATGCCCGAAGAGATACGTCGTTGGCGAATCTTCGTATGCCGACGAAGAAGGTCCGAGGAGGAAGCGACGTTCCCTCTTGTTGACACCGAGGACGAAGAAGAGAGGCGTCGTTCTTCGTCGGAGTTTGGGCGTTCTTCGTTCTTCGTCAGAGCTTGAAGATGAAGAAGAAGCTCTCAAAAGCTCTCCAGGAGACAAACAAACAACCCATAATAAAATAAGATAACATCTTATTTTATTATTACAAAACACACAAGAATTTCAAAAGTTTAAAATTCAAAAAGGTTTAACTCCCATAATTAATTAAGTAACTTAAGCCATTAAATGAGGCGTTAAGGGAGTTGGGAGAATTTGAAAGGTTTAGGGGCTCGTGTGGGCCCCACCACACTTAATCCTCCCAAGGGAGGTTAAGTGGGTGTGGGTCCCACTCCCAACCTCCTTTGATAGGTTTTAACAAGTTAAAAATAAAATTGTTCTACACAATTTTATTTAACTCAAACTAAAAACCCTTAAAACTAACTTTCAACCCGTAACAAACGCAACTCCCGAAAAGGTCTCTTTAAGCGAATATCGGCGCTGCGAGTTCATCGGTGCCCTCGGATTTCAATTCCGAGCACCGGATCAAAAGTTAGGAATTCCCGCTCGTTCGTTCACTGAACGTACCCGAGCCAAACTTCGGAAATTAATTCCGGGCACTCCGGGCCTCGGAATCTGGTGCCGTCAGAAACCGCGCTCTTGTAAAATTCTAAAGAAAATTAAGAAAAAATTTCCCTTGAATTTTACGGGTCTTTACATATATTCCAAGTCAAAGAACATACTTGGATTTGGTCAATGATTTAAATACATGATGTTTTATTTTACTTCTTTTGTTGAGCCATAAATGTAAGGGGTCTTGCTCATACCTTATATGAATATCATCAAACAGGGATGCCTTGTCTATGAGTCTTGGTTTCCAATCCTATAGTGTAATTAATTAATAATTCATAAACGTTGAGATATCTTCCACCTTAGGCCAAATCAGGTAATATCGGTCAAGTGTCTCATTGGTAACCTGGACTGAAAAGAGTATAATGTATTTCATTTATTTTCTTTACTATTATTTCCTTCACACTGGCCAATATATATTCCAATACGAGTTAGTGTTAAACACCATTTTTGGTGGCCTATTAGGTTTTTATAGCACCCTATTCAAGCCTTCGATTGGTACCCGGATAGACTTCATGGATTTAGGTAAGAACAATGGAACGGTATAGATTTAGATGCTTGAGTATCTGTACTAGGATGGAGTACAGTAGAATAGGAAGGAGCATATTCTCATTATACTATTGGAGGTACCATTTTGATTTTTTTTTTAATTTTTGTAAAGCATTTTGTATATGCATGTTTTTTTATTTCCATGTATTCCCATTTTGTATAGAATATAGATGTGACATCCTTTTGTACGTAATAGTGGTTATTGGATCTTCATGTTTATTTCATCTCGATGAATTATTCTTCTATGATTCATTTATTATACTATTTGAAGTATTTAACATTATTTTATACCACCATTCTACACTTTGATTATGAGGGATTAGTGTTCCCACTGTACCATCAAAGATCATAACTGGTAATCGGAAGCCTCTAGCATACGGGAAGGTACTATTGAGACCATGTGGCCAATCAAGTTCAGTAATATATGAGTAAACTATTTCTAGGATGTTATAACATCACCCAAATTAAACCCCTCTATGTTATATACACCATGAATTGAAGGGCTTCTCTCACTCTAAGTGCACATCAAAACATTCCTCCAGACATAGTAGGGAGTTTATCATGACCTATGAGATATACATTTTTATCTATCATATTCATTGGGTTGCAATCCTCTCATGATTTTCTAGTATCTCAATCCACATTCATAGGTTATTCTATATCTCACTCATACCCTAGTACCTACCCACGGGCTTATTTTGACATAACCGGAACCTTCTCCCCATGAAAATATAATCATTGGGAAATTTCAAATTACCCAAGATGCTAAAGAACACTCGGTCTCATGAGAGGAGGCTCAAATACACCCCTCCATCATTTCTACCTATCCTTATACCCCATTTCAAACTCCATGAAATATTTAGACTCGGATGCTCATAAATAGACATGAATATGAGTTTGTTTCATATGGACCACCTTCCTGGAACACTAAGTTAACCCCTTATAAAGCCCTCTTAAACCTCATTAAATCCCATTAAGACTAATCCATGCTCTATAGAACCTATTTAATGCCAAAAATGATATTAACTTATTATAAACATTTATAATTAATTATTCATAATTAACCAAATGATAATAATTATCTAAAAGATCACTAAGTGTTATCATCATATAGAAACTTCATCCAACTACACATAGAAGGTATGTATTATACCCCCGACACCATCTAGCCTAAAGGACCTTAGTACTAGAATTTGACCAACTATTAATTTCATCTCAATTAATAAAAAATCATAAATAAATCAGTGCAGTAGCTTACCTCAACCCAAATGATGACAAAAATTGTGCTAATATCACCTCAAATCCTCTATGAAAGATAAGGAAAATCCCCATCATGGGTAGTCAATTCCACCATTCTCTAGTAGAGTCGACACTGAAACCCTAAACAAAACATATACAAAATCAAATTCAACCAGAGGTTGACCAAAAAATAGGTATTAATGGAAAAAAATTACCTCAAATCCCCAATGTATCATACCTGAAACAACCTCATATCCAGGGGAAATAATAGTGGATGAGAGGAGGAGGCATCGACAGTAAGACCCTCCCTGCATGTTCCTTAAATAAAAAAAACCTATGGGGGGTCATATCCACTTTTTATTTTTTTAAACCCCACAAAAACCTTTCATAGTGTGAACTAGGTTCAAATTGTGAACTACCTAGGTAGAGGTACATCTCCCTTTATCTTGAGACTTTCATGTCATGAACGCCTTTACATTTCGTGGATGTGATTCCTCTACTATTTTTAGTATCCCGACCACCCATCTTTATTCGAACACTATCCTAAAACCTTGATTCGTACAAAAAACCTTTAAAACACTTCAAAAAATATAGGTATGTTCATACTCATGGAATATCAGTTAGAGACTTGGTTTTCTTATAGAAACCCTCACAATTTCACAATTAAAACATCCTCTAAAACGTAACAACTCAAAAATCTATGGGTTATTAAAATAACCTCACCATAATGATTCTCATCCTTGAGAAAAAATGGTAGTACTAAAATCATGTATCCTAACCTAGAAAATTCTTAAATGCACCATTTATTAACCATGTTCCATCTCTGAATGTCCAACCACGATTTTCTTATGAAACTCCAAATAACAAACGCAAATCCACTAGATTTTACTTAAATACTCTTAGTTATATCTCCAAATTACCTGAAAAGTATCCCAAAGGATAGTCTAGATACAATTATCACCTCACCACATCAAATTATCTGTCACAATGTGATCCAGTTCGGATCCTTATAATTTTACACCAAAACATGTTGTTGCACCAACTGACACATAATGGCACCACCATATCATGATTCCCTAATTCCCATAGGCATCATGAGATCATAAAAAATCCCAAATAAAATTATAATCCCAATACTTAATGTAATTACATGGTCATATTACTAACTTTCTTCTTAGTTATCTGTTGACACCATCAAAAAATGGTGAGCCTCAGATTCCACTCAATTTTGGATCACACTATAACCACCTAGATCTCAATATCGATGCACAGGATCCTTCTGAAAATAGATATAAATATTGAATATTTTATTACACAAGGATCTATATATTAGAAGATCTTACAACACACTGGTACCTACGTTCCTCCAAGACCATCCACCAACCGGTCTTGGAGTACCCACAACACGCCAAACCTAGGACCATTCACCATTGAATAAAAACATACAACCCACCACAGTAGTATTTTTATCATAACCCACTAAACCAAACATCTAGTCCCTATAACCCACATTCCTTCTATTACTTCACAAAATGATTGGACATAATCATCTCACCCATACCTAAGAACCAACTCAAAACACTAAATTCACCACATTCCTGACTCACTAGGAATGATATTCTCCAAAAACCAATGGTTCCCTACCCACCATACCAATTCACTTACACCACCCATTGATCACTAACACAAATGGGTCCCAACTCTATGGTTCCCTAAAAATTGATTTCAATAGCTCCACTCAGGTCAACCATACTATGGTACCCCAATCCTTCACTAATGCCACCTTCCATCACCATGGGACATATTCCATCACACCAAACTCTAGTCCACCATTAACACAAGAACCACACTAATACACTACTATTGTAGTACTTCTTGGGTTCCTCTACAACCTATGAAATTCTCAACATACCCTTTACTCCACTCGTTCACTGATTTGGAACCAACCAGAACTACAATAACCATTGCATACCTACCATCTCACATTGAAACATTTTCTAAATACTCACCAACACCAACTCTCCTTAATAAAAGGAATATAAATCCACCATGAACCCTCTTACAGGTGTTTTCTCACTATCTACACTAGTCTCAAATGCACCCAATTATTTCACACACCTGTGAAACCCTATAGAACAAATTGACTCATGCTCCCATGAGTAATGTCCAATCTAACCTAGGATCACATGCCAAACCCACTGACTATTCCCAACATGCATATCAATCACATACAAAAATTAAAGGCATCTAACTCATGTTGGGATAACAACATGATCACCCCCTCATAATCATCAATCCAAAAACCACGATAATATACCCATTCTCCTCTTAGACTTGAAAGTGGATCAAATGAACAAAAAATCCAAGTATCCAATATATGCTACCCTCACAACCTAGAATTGAAATCATAAATTCTCTAAGAACTTCTCATCTCAAAACCCCAAGTAATTTACCATGCCATTCTTAAACCCACTAGATGTATCTGATTAACTACTTGGTTCGATGATATGTAATTCCACTAAGAAATAATATGGTAAAATACCATAAGGTTTTGGTTGAAAAATCATTCTAATGAACCCGAATCCATAAGGAAACTCATTCCCATAATCATAACATTCCTCAGACATAAAATACCCAAACCAAACCAACTAGGCTTCCATTACTATGACATCAAATTCTTTTATTGAACTAATAAGGGTCTCCATACACACCATGATAAAGGGAATACATTTCCATCGTAAATGGAGAACTCAATTACTCAGATACACATGATTTGTCCTTAGAATAAACCACCTGTAGTTCAATTGAGTAGAATTACACCAAAAATTTATATGGGAAAATTTCATATAATATTTTTTAGACACATTAAACAATAAAATATTTTATCTAGAAAAAATAACACATGAGTGGAAAAATGTCTTGTAAGTCCTATGTTCCTAAAATAATGCATGTACACATGCCTCTTTCCAATGGTCTGAGATCCAAAACCATAAATAAAATATCTACTAAAAATTTAATATTCAATAAACATTTCATCCATAATAAAAAACAAAAATCTCGTTATCCTAATAACCAAGACTTACCACTAAAAAGGTGTTAATTACACACCATCCTAAGGTCCTCTACTTGATTTAAAACATTTCTAAATCACATATCTATCATCTCCCAAAATAAGAAGACAAGATAAACTATTTGATACCATTTTTAATTCCCCAATCCTAGGCCACTTCGTATTTCCTTGACCAGAGATATCAGAGGACTTCATGAATGCCTACCCACACACTATAGGCTATCGACTAGTGGTTAGGACCTAATAAAAATAATGGGGATAATATTCCATCAAATAAATGTGAAAAAATAATGTAAAATAACCAAGAATCATAAAAATCCATAAAAATCACTATACACAAATAGATAAAAAAGAAATCACATATTATAATGAAATAAGTTTTAATAAAAAAAAATTATGATCATAAACTAGAAAAATCCCAAATAAAAGCTAATCCAAAAGTAAAACACACACACACAAAACATCCCTACTTACATCCCCAAATCTTATCCCAATCTCATATACCCATTGATCTTTTTTATCCCGATCCACTACACATCTCATAATCTGACCTAAAATTAGATATAAGGTCTACATGTTCCATGATATTTGAATGAATGTTCTATTTATTTGACTTAATAGGGCCTCACCAACAATTCTAATATACGATATCATATTCAGGTTTATAAATGTGGAAAATAAATACATTAATAAATATTCTCACTGAGCCACTGTGTTCTAACCTCGCCATCACCAAACTTGATGAGGTACACACACCCATCTGGCCATCAGGTGTTAACCAATCCACTCTGACACCAGCCAATACCTACTTTAGTTTTATTCTATAATCCACTCGTATCCTTGTTCCCCTATTATTTATTCACAACCCATACTCAAATACTCATGGTAGGGTGAAATTCAAAACATGATGCAATACCCAAAGATAATGTGCATGATCATGTGTCTTTATCTTGACCCAATTCTTGATCACTCAAGGTAGGTTCTATCTATCATGTTTTACACTTCACTATGACACAAACCTCTCATAGGAGTTTCTTGACCTAATTCTACTAAGTAAAGGTCCACATAGCACATGTACTTCCCATAGGATTATCCTCAAATAAGGCCTCTATAGGTAAATTCCAATTCAATCACATTGAATGGTCCCCACAAACTCAAGGGTGGCCACAAAAATTACATTAATCCATCCTCCTAGACTTAAGGGAGGTAACAAAATAAGATACAAAATATGAAATACTTGTAGGGCATCGCATAACTTACTAGATTATCTAATGGTGTTGTCCAACCAAGACCTAAACCCTCATTACAACACATATAAACTCACACATCAATTCATTTGATAGGTCCTCCAGACCCATCCTAGACTCTTCTCATCAATACCATCTCACTCTCATCACCCATTAGTGGAATCATTTCCCAAAGTATCATCTCAACCAAGACCCTAGGTTCTAGTCCAACGTCTCCAAAACAGCTTGGCACTCCTAATATCACTACTCAGGGACCCTCCCAATCCATAAAATAATCTTGACCTTATCAACAATTTGTGGGATCCAAAACCTACCTAAAACCCTCTTAGAATCACGATTCCAAGTCCTCAACAACTCTAAAAACCATTTCCTGGGTCGGTCCACACATTCATAAGGTATATCTCTTAGTAATGTATCATGGGGAAACCCCTCTCAAGTATATAATCATTGTCTTGGAGGACTCCTCTCACTCAAAGCACACATCCAGACTCACTTCCAACAATAAGAGGGAGTTTTTCACCACCCGTGAGACATACAACTGTCTCTCCCATCATCACTCAGCCCCACCAATCTTATTCCTTCCCATTTGATCTAGAAACATTCCTAGGCTATTCCAAATATCAATATTACCTTAATACCTACACAAGGACTCATTCTAACTTAACAGGCACCTTCATCCCTGGGTGACATTGTCGCTGTGTGATCCTAAATTACCTAAGGTGATAACGAGAAGTTAGTATCATCTTGGGAGGCTCAAATACACCCTACCATCACTCATAATGAATCTACCAGTCCATATATCTCATTCATAAACCGTTGTAATATGTATACATTCACAATCATATATAGACATGCATATGAGTTTGTATCATAGGGCCCACCTATATGGAGCATGGAGTTAACCTCTCACCAAGATTTCTTGAGCCTCATCCCAACCCACTGAATCTCATCCACACTTATGGGAACCTATCTCACACCAGAAAATAATTATAATTAATTATATATAATTTTAATTAATTACTCAAAATTATACAAATAGGTATAATCTCATAAAATCATTCCTTGAATTTCCATCACACTAAAACTCATACAACCAGATGTGGAAGGTTTGGAATGTACCTTTGATTCCATATAAACTATAATTAACAAACAAAAACACATGACTAGACATCAATTTCATTAGAATATAAAAAATACCTAAATAAATTTGGACAGTTACTTACCACAAACAAAACAAAGAAATATGGCATGCAGACATCACCTTGAGTCCTCTTATATATATAAGTCGAGAAAAATCCCAATCAAACATAGTCAAATTCCACCATGATACCATGGAATAGACCTTGAAAACATAAACAAAATAGAGCCAAAATTAGCACCAACCATGGTGAAACACAAACATATGCAGGAAAATAAATAATTACCTAAAACCACTATTAGATATCACTAAAACCCACCATATATCAAGGGGAATAATGGAGGAATATAGAGGGAGGTTTCATCCATAAGTTCCTCCAAACATGTGCCTACTTGACTAAAATAAAGTGAGTTCTGACCACATTTTTATTTTTTAACCCCATATACACTTTTCATGGCATGAACCACCTAGGTAGTGGTAAATATCCATCTATCCCCAATATTTCATGCTATAAACATATTTTTATTCCATGAATGGGTTGTTGTTATTGTTTTTTAGTACTCTGACAACCCTTATTCTCTTTGACTCTCTCACGAACATCTGACACATCCAATGAACATTAAAACGCATATAATAAATTTATTTAGAGATGTTAAAATTCTAATAAAAACATTATGATTTTTATTTCTCCTAAAGAACCCCTCACCTATTCAATTTTTAAACTTCCTCAATTATGTAATGACATAGAAATCTATGGGTCATTTCATGTTCCTAGTTTAACAAAGAAAATAATAAGTGTGTTTCATTTAGAAATGGTTATATTTTTAAAAAAATCAAAAATATAAGTTTATAATATAAAAATTTATCACATGTTATGGGATGACACATTTCAATAATGATATTTGCGTACTAGAATATGATAATCATTTTTTGGAAATATATAATAAATTAAGTCCACATGCCTCATATCACACCCATTTGTGACTTCACGAAATTATTCATAAAAATGATAAGTGTTTGAAAAAATTATATCAAGAAAGACATTTATATTCCTTTTAAATAACATCTTTGGATATATTTCATTGTTGTTTAAATTGAAAAAACCAAAGATCTATTTAGTAAGAAATATAAAAGAGATAAAAATATTCTTGAATTAGTTTATATAGATGTGTATAGACATTTTATAACATATTTATATGGTGGATACTCTTACTTAATAACTTTTATTGATGAATTTATTATATATGGTTATTTTTACTTAATGAGGTATAGGAAAGATTTCTTTGATAAATCTATGAAATAAAATAATTAATTATAAAATAAACTTGATAAAAAGATATATAAAATCTAATTAGATTTAGGTGGGGAGAATCATAACTAATAGTTTATCAATTATCTATAAGATTTTGGGATATTATCTTAACTCAGTACCCTTTATATAGGAAAGTGAAACAGTGTCCATGAAGGGATGAACTACACCTTGTTAGAAAAGGTGAAATTGATGATGATTCATGTATGTCCTTCACTATCCTTTTAGGAATACGAATTAATTTCAAAAAAACATGCACTAAAACATGTGAAAACTAAATTTTCAAGTGGAATTATAAATTTTTTATGGTTTGATAATAAATATATTTTTTCACATTTATATAGATGGGGATGAAAAGTGTTCATTAAGTATAATTCTAGAAACAATATTACATCTTGAGGCACAATTTGTATCTTTATAGGACATCCCAATGAAAAAGGGTTTATTGTTTATAATATCTAATTAGATAAAATTGTTAATATTGTGAAGACACACTATGTTACTAGAAAGGGATAAAATTTTCAAAAGAGGCAATGAGAGCATGATCAAATTTAGTTGAAGTTGATTCTCATGGAACACAATAGTTTTCACAAGAATAAATTCTACAAGACCTAGTATAAGAAGTTTTTTCAGGGACACTGATACTATTTAGGGGGACCATAGAGGTTAAGAAACCAGGGATATATAATTTTTTATTTATTGTGAAATAAAACATATTATTAATTGTTTATAATAAACATATATCATATTCTAAATTAGAAAATAGCTCATAAGTTTCAAAGTGGTGATATTCTATGAATTCTAAAATATATTCCATATATTAAACCCAAGTTTGGAGTTTTATATTTCCTCTAGTTGACATAAATATTATTGGCTGTAAGTGGGTATTTAAGAACAAATCTGACATTAATAGTGATGTTATTTAATATAAAGCATGATCAGTTTCTAATGGTTTTGAGAAACATTAAGGTATAGACTGAAAACAAAAAACTTTTCACTAGTTACAATAGTATAATTTATTAAAATTATACTTACCAAAGATTCTTTCCATGATTATGAGAATTTTAAATATGGATTTAAAGAATAAATTCCTAAATATAAACTCTATTTATGATATATATATATAACATAATTATAAGGTTTCATGACACCAAAGGATACCAGTAAGGCATCAAAATTGTTGAGATCCATTTATGGGTTAAAGTAAGAATCAAAATCATGGAACATTCTATTTAATTAACCCATAATATAATTTAGTTTTATAAAGAATGAATGTGAGTCCTATTCATATAAATGTTTTAGTGTTAGTGCAATATTTTTCCTAGTAGTATATGCTGATGATATATTACTGACGAGAAATGAGATACCAGTCCTACTATCAATGCTTGTCCATGCAAACAATTAGTCAAACATCCTATATTCTAGGGATTGAGATATATATTAATATCTCTAAATGGATACCTCAAGTATGTAAAATTATATACATTAAAAAGGCATTGAAGAGATTCAATATGAATTAATATAACAGAGGATTATTTCTAATGTAATAGAGAATGAGTACAATACATTATTATTTTATGATAAGATCAATCATGTATAACATGTTATGTGTTAGGTTAGATGGAATCTACACCTTGATCATGGAAGGTAGACATAAATAAGACCGGGGAGATCCATGGTGGTTGGTTATAAAAGATATCCTGATGTACTAGAGGAATACAAAAAATATATTACAAGTTTATGGAGGAGATAAGGAACTAGTTGTCAGTGGATATAAAAATTCTAGTCTCCATACATATTCAAATGATCTAAAATCAAAGTCTAGATATGTTTTTTTCTTTGATAGAAGATCTTATAGATAGAAGAGTACTAATAATCCAGTGGTCTATAGTTTTAAAATATATTCTTAGTAAATTGTATCTTTTGATATAGTTATAAAATTACCATGGATATGAATCTTCTTTCACGGGGATGATTTTTTACCTAGAATTAAAGATTTGATCACTTGATATTGTGATAAGGGACCCATGTCATGCCAAAGATTGAATCATGTACTTTAGAGGAATCATCATTGAAGGATTTTTCTCAAAGGGGTGAGGTCATAGTATGTAGAATACTATAAAAGATAACATGTAAAACTTGTTCAATAAATCCTTATCTTAGTAAAATAACAAATATCATGTGAGAGTAAGAAGTACAAAAGTTATTAGTAATTGGATGTAGCGAAAGGGGATTCTTTTGGAGTTGGTTCTCTATAAACAAATGACTTTATACTATTGATTACCAGAATATTAATGGATATATTATCACATGATGATGGTTCATCTATATTACATTAATTTGAAAATTCTCTTGGTGTATTTTTCACTTCGAAATATTCTTTTATTTACCTGTAATACAGAAGACCTATAGGTGTTATAAAAATATCTGTCAATATATGTCTCATAGTTTAGAAAACATCTGTCTAACGAGACAAAAAATGATATTAAACTATCATGTTTTTTAGGCTCATAAGACATTGAGATTTCTTCTCCTAATTTTCACGCATAGTAATATCTTAGAAAGGAGTTTATGATGATATTACATCCAAAAGGAATTCACATGTTATATTTTTCATTATATATTTCTATTTGTGGATGTTTTTACTGGTCCTTATAATTGAGATAATTATTAATGTATGTCATGAATTTAATATATTGATGAGTAAATGAAAATCGTGATGAATTATGCTCATAGTGAGGTAACATATTTTGGGTGTGTCATAAGTGATATGAAATTAAATAAATATGCAAAAAAGGATTTTTTTCACTTTCAATTTAATTGAAGAAGATATCTGAAGCCCATGGATTAAAATGGAACTATCAGATTAAATCTCTATCCATGGTATTTTTTCAACATGTTTATTTTATATAGTAATAGGAATATAAATCAATCGTATAGGATGATGATAAGATTATTATCTCTAATTAATGATATATGGTGGAAATTGTTTTATATTACATAGTTGCATTGGTTTTAAGGTTGTTTCCATGGTGATATTAAATTCGTTCTCTATGGGTTCTTTAAGATGTTGCTAGATATTGATATTGATTTTTAGGTAAGTTTACCTAAGGATACTGAAAAAGTTTCCTAGAGGGTCTCATAATAATTATTATAAAATCATAGTAAATACTATAGAATTTAATATTGAGGATAAATATTATTTTCTACTTGCGGAATAATAATTATTCAAGTTATGTTGATTGTATAAATTTATTCACCATATATTCCTGTTTAGAATGTGTTAGTTTCGTTTTATCTCTTGTTTCTTATTCACAAGGCAATAAATAAATAAAAATTTAAACACCTTTATAATAAATAATACAATATAAAATTATTTATTTATTTAATTAAATTTAAATATAAATATTTATTTATCAGTTTGTTGAATATAATATTTCTTTATTTATTAAATGAATATTAATTATTTATTTATTTAAATATTTTATTACTCATGGTTTGGAAAATTCTTAGGTGGATTGATGATCTTAGTTAAAGGATTTAAAACATGGTATATTATAGTTAATATCATTTAAATAGATATTAATAATTTTATTCAAAAATTGTTTAGAAATATGTGCATGTTATGTGATATAATATTATTATTATCGTTATTATTAGACATTGAGAATATATTTGGGATAATATTTTATAATGTTCCTTGGAGAAATTACCAAAGATTAACCCAAGGTATATATTCTAATTTATATCATTTTTAACTTAGTTAGTTATTGTGGACAAAAAATGCTATAGAAATTCAATCAATCCCTAGACAGAACACTCACCTCCCTCTCCCATATGCATAAGAGAGAAAGGATAAATTATTTATTGTTATTGATGAATAATTCCATAAAGCACTATATTCCTCTATGCTAGCAAATAGAATACAAAGAGCATTGTTTAGATATTTATTGAGAATGTGTGGATATGACTAGGAGAATCTGTGTTTGGATTCTTGACCACAATGATAACATGAAAATTGAAAAATAAGAATTGGTCATAAAGAATAATTATATTCGAGGTAATTATTATTTTAAATTAATTATAGATAAAATTTGAAATATCCTCTCTTAGAATATTTAGGGGTTTTATTTATGAAGTTATATACATATTATCCGTTGAAACAGATGAAAATCAATTATTAGGAACCAACCCATTACTTTTATTATGACCTAAAACCTCTATATCTCAACAACCTCAGTTAATGTGTATTTACAATAAATATACACTCCTAATTATATAAATTACCATATGAAAATCTATGTGGTATACTTTACCTAGTAAATACAAATAATTTGTCCCAATTTGTTATCTTGTGGGTTTGTTATTTGAATCATGTATACAAATTTTTGTAGTAAATAAAATATTCTACTCATGTTAATATTGACATATTATCACAACACATAATAGTCTACAATGATTACCAATTTAGGAGAACAGGAATCCATACTTTGATAGGATAATTGTAATTTCACATCATGAAAAATAGATCGCCAAAACAAAATAATGATAAAGTAGATATTTCCTCTTGTATAACATGATACATTATATATTATTAAATTAGTTTAATAATAATTAAAAAACTATACATAAGTTATTGTAAAATATATAATATATGATAGACTCTCAAATCATCTTTTGGATTGATGTACTTTCACAGGTTTTGTTAAACTCGTTATATCTCTATATAATTCTTGTCACACCTCAATGTGAAGACCCGATAAATCCCTCCCACTAAACACTTTTGTTGAAAAAATCTATAAAAAATATAATTTTAATAATGGTGTGATTTTGGATTCATACTCATACTTTTAAACTCCTTGAATATATTTAAACTACTGAACTCCACATGTTTCCCCTTGTCAGTTTTCGGAATAGCCTCCTCATTTGGAGACTCATGCTCACTTTCAGACAACTGAACAATTTTATCTTCATCAATTTTTTCTTTCTTGGATCCTAACTCAATATCTTCAGGATGAATAAAGTGATGATTATAGCTTTCCTCCTCAGACAACTTGTTTACTTCCTCTTAAGCCTTCTCGTCAAATCTAGGAGTAGCAAGTTTTTAGGATCCGGCTTGAGAAGTCCATATTGATAATTTTTTAGATTCACTTTCCTTCTCATGAAATTCTTTGAATTTATTTATCAGATCAGATTTATCATCACTAATTTCAACCTCTTCCTTTCCTTTTTCTTCAGCTACCTTTTCTTCAACAACCTTCTCTTCGGCTTTTTTTGGAGTGAATAACTTTTTCCAGGAAGTCTCAGGTAGGGGTTCAACCATGAAAGATTTTAGTACAGGAATGTTCTCAGATGCTATTTCAGTGTCCCTAAAAAGAGATTGTAAAATTTCAGCCTCATACATTTTCTTCTTAAGATTCTTCTCTTTGGCTTGCTTCTCAAGCTCATCAGCTGCTTTCTCTTTTAAAGCTTTGGCCTTAGTAGGATCCAAGACAAACTGTGGCTCTCCTTCCATCCAATTATTTTTATCTTCTATCCATTTGGCTACTACCTCATCTGAATAGGTCTTATGCTTCGTGGGCTTTGGAGGTGAGGATTGAGTTTCTTTGGCCTTAGGGTTTTTCTCTATTTCTTCCACTTCCTTCAACTTCCTCTTTTTTCCAGCCTTCTTCGACAGTTCAGTCTCTTCTGCATTCTTCAGAACAGTTTCTGGTTCTTCCACTAGTATATCATAAAACTCTTCTGACTCCTTAGAAAAACCAATAATACTTCTCTTCAATGTATCATCACTTACTAACATAACTTTTCAATTCCTCGGCTTGGAATCGCAAGGAATATTAAAGGACTCAAGACATCGAACAATCAACTTGGGGAGTAGGGAAGGATGCATGATTATCTGTGCTCTCAAATTCCCATTCTTGATATTCTCTATCGTAATGAGAATATGCTTCATCATATTGATCTTCCTTAGATTTACCAAAAAATCCAAGAAATACATATCACTTTTCTTCAGTGTGTCCTTGTCTCCCTTTCTCAGTACGATAAAACTCGGAACCCATAACTCAAGGATCTGATTATTTGTAGACAAATGGGAAATATTTGCGGTCTTGACATACGTAAGTCCAAGACACTATATAGCCTTCAAATTTACAAAACTTCCTTGAACATCTGGCACCTTTTGGGAACAGAACTCAGCTTCCCCTTCATAAGAAAGCCCCACCAAGCTAGCAGCCTTGGTGTATGAAAGGGTATAGTTTTTTCCATAACTATTGAATGAAGACTTATCTCTACCTTCTTCCTTAAAGAATAAAACTAACTCATAAAACTCAATGAGTAGATTCGGATACACCAGGTCTTGAACTCTAGGCTTTGATATACAAACACATTCCCATCCTTTCAGCGTGATGTTTTTGGAGATAATGGAATCAGACTTATTGAAGAAACTCAGATGCACCAACCACTCTTTGTATACTTTCCACTCCGCAATTGTCTTGATAGAAGACATATCTTAAGAAGTAACTTCACCAGATATTCGGAATTGAGAAACCTTTGAAAATCTGGAATGGGCTTTTGAAAGAGGGCAGAGCTTCGACACGTGAAATCTTGAAAACCGATGTGGGACAACCCTCAGGGGTTCCCTTTTATAGGTGTTAATGCGACGGTTCATCTTCTCATCTCAATCTAATGGATGAGAATTCTTCTGATCAGATCTGATGGTTGAAATGATAGCCGCAAGGAAAATTTGGAAGGATCTGATCTTTTGAGGTTTTTAAAGGAAATCATTCGGATTTAAGGAAACTAGAATCCAAGAAATTTTAAAATAAAAACAAAGAAACTACCAGGAAGTAAAAGGTTATTACGAAAAATCAAGAAATAATCATACCCTTCATATTTCTAAAAGAATTATTTGTATAGGTAATATTCTTCTTGAAGGACTTTAGATTCCAAAAAAATGGGTATGGAAAAAAATGAGTACGTAGATCTTCATCACGAAAATATTCATTAAAAAATCATCATTAATAAAATCTACATTAAGAAAATTATGAAAAACATCATTACGAGAAATATAAAAAACATCATTTCGAGAAACATGAAAAACTTCATTATGAGAAAAATGAAAAACTTCATTACGAAAAATATGAAAAACTTCATTACGAAAAATATGAAAAAATTCATTACGAAAAATATGAAAAACTTCCTTATGAAAACTTATGAAAAAATTCATTATGAAAAATCATGAAAAACTTCATTACAAAAAATCATGAAAAAATTCATTACAAAAAATCATGAAAAACTTATTGAATTAACAAGAAAATTTACTCCCCAGTGAAAATGATTTTATTACTATAAGGAGATTGGTTCAACAGAAAGTTAACAAGGAGGATTACCTTACAGTTATCATTCCTAACTTCTTTTTAATGTATTCAAATCTATCGAAGGGTAAAGATTTTGTGAAAATATCAGCAAGTTAATCTTGTGTTCCGATAAATTGAAGAATGATATCTCCTTTTTGTGTGTGATCCCTAAGAAAGTGATGACTAATGTCTATGTGCTTTGCACGAGAGTGATGTGTAGGGTTTTTACTAAGGGCAATGGTACTTGTATTATCACACAAAATTTGTGTTTTGGTAAAACTCATACCATAGTCTGTGAGTGTGTGTTTCATCCATAACACTTGAGCACAACAACTTCCAGCTGCTACCTATTCAGCTTCCTCAATGGAAAGTGATACTGAGTGGTTCTTCTTACATGACCAAGAAACTAGTGATTCTCCAAAGAAATGACAAGTTCCAGATTTACTCTTTTTATCCATTCTACTTCCACCAAAGTCGACATCCAAAAAACATTTTAAAACAAAATAATTTCCAGAGGTATAAAAGAGTCATAAATCCATGGTTCCCTTTAAGTAGAGAAAAATTATTTTCACTGCCTTTAAATGAGATTCTTTAGGATTAGATTGATATTTGCACATAAGAATACTGAAAACATTAAGTCTGGATGACTAGATGTCAAGTAAAGTAAACTTTTTATCATACCTCTAAAAGATGTTCGATCTACTGGTTTCCCAACATCCTCAAGATCAAGTATATTTGAGGTACCAATGGGAGTACTTATACTCTTAGTATTGTCATATCCATAATTTTTAAGAAGATATTTAATATAATTATGTTGGGATATATAAATTCCTAATGGTTTTTGAGAAATTTGAAATCCAAGGAAAAATGTTAGCTCACCCATCATACTCATTTCAAACTCAGACTTCATTGGATCTACAAAGGAATTAGTTAAAGATTTCTGAGTTGAACCAAATATAATGCCATCAACATAAATTTGAACAATCAAAACATTTTTCTAATATTTATTTATAATAATAGTTGGATCTGCATTTCCCTTTACATTTTTATTTTGAAGAAAAAATCTTGTACTTCTATCATACCATGCTCGAGGAGCTTGCTTAACTCCATACAAAGCTTTGGTAAGTCTAAAAACATGATCAGGATGTTTTTTATCTTCAAATCCAAGAGGTTTTTCAACAAAAACATCCTCTTGAACATAACCATTAAGGAAAGCGAATTTCACATCCATTAAAAAAATTTTGAAATTGAATAATGCTGCAAAGGAAAGTAAGATACAAATAGATTCAAGTCTAGCTACTGGAGCATAGGTTTCTTCATAGTCAATTCCTCCTTTTTGATGATAGCCTTTAGCAACCAATCTAGCTTTATTTCTAACAATGATTCCATTTTCATCACACTTATTTCAGAAAACCCATTTTACTCCAACAATAGAAGTTTCCTTAGGTCTTTCAACTAAGGTCCTGAATTTATTCATTTCGAATTAATTTAGTTCATCTTGCATAGCTTTAATCCAATCATCATCACTTAAAGCTTCATCAGTGATTTTTTGTTCTAATTGGGAAATGAATGCTAGATATTCTACTTCATTTCTTATGGAACTTCTAGTCCTTACAGGTTGATTCATATCACCAATGTTTCTATCACTAGGATGATTCTTTAGAAACAACTGATTTGGGTTTTGTAAAACATGTTCATCAATATAGGGTAGGAAATATTCTGGGGTAAATGTTTCAGAAACATTTTCTTGGACATTTTCCTTATCAGAAAGATATTCTACCAAAGGTTGATAGTCAATTTTTGAAAACACATCCAAAGATGTAGGTTGTGGTTGTTTAAAAACAAAACGATCAGTTTCATCAAATTTGACATGTAGTGTCTCTTCAACAGTAAAACTGTTTTTATTGAAAACTCTATAGGACTTAAAAGTTGTGGAGTAGCCTAAGAAAATTTCTTCATCAGATTTTGGTGTGAATTTATGTAGATTATCTTTAGTATTTAGAATGAATACCTTGCAACCAAAAACCTTAAAGTAGTAAAGTCTAGGTTTTCTACCATTCCATAACTCATAAGGAGTTTTATTAAGAAAAGGTCTAATTAAAACTCGATTTATAGTATAGCAAGTAGTACTTACAGCTTCGGCCCAAAAGTGTTTCGCTACAGAATACTCACTCAACATGGTTCTTGTTATCTCTTGAAGAGTTCTATTTCTTCTTTCAACAAAGCCATTTTGTTGAGGTGTTCTGGGATATGAGAAGTTGTGAGTAATGCCTTTTCTACTACAAAAAGTTTCAAACTCAGAATTTTGAAATTCTCCACCGTGATCACTATAAATAGTTTTCAATGGAGGGTTTTTCCCATTTTTAACTTG
Organism: Viscum album; assembly: GCA_963277665.1. Taxonomy (NCBI): domain Eukaryota; kingdom Viridiplantae; phylum Streptophyta; class Magnoliopsida; order Santalales; family Viscaceae; genus Viscum; species Viscum album. Next base: position 702,049,248 of record OY728128.1, on the reverse strand, counting down.
GGATCTAAAACTTTTAAAATAAGAAAAATCTTCAAACTTCTTTGCTATAAAATAGACCCATGTAAATCTAGTGTAATCATCAACTAAAACAAATACATAATACTAGCCTCCAATGCTTCCAGTTTGTGTAGGAACAAAAATATCCATATGAACTAACTGTAATGCATTAGTAGATGAGACTTCACTGACATATTTAAAACTTGATTTATGTTGCTTTCCATATTTACAAGGGTCACAAACTTTTGAAGAATCAAATCGATGCTCTGGTAGATCGTTAACTAATATTTTCTTAGAAAGTTTGCATAAGTTACTAAGGTTATAGTGTCATAACCTTCTATTGCATAACCAAGAATGATCTTCCATTGCACTCAGGAAAGGTAGATCCTAGCTCCTATGGTCTTTTTTATTTAGTGTGTAAACATTCTCTTGCCTGTGGGCAGAAAGAATAAACTCTTCCTTGGAATAGTGTACTAAGCACTTTTCATTCCTAAAATTCACAAAGTAACCTTCATCACATAATTGGATTATGCTAATGAGGTTGTGCTTAATACCTTTAACAAATATAACTTTTTAAATCAATGTTTTTCTAAGAAGAACAATGTTACCTATACCAATAATTTCCCCCTGAGCATTATCTTCGAAAGTTACTTTCCCTCATTTCGTCTTGATAATCTTTTCCAAATAGTATTTTTTACTAGTCATATGTCATGAACATCCACTATCCATGTACCATGTATTGATATTTTTACCTTCTCTATTTTCTTGAAAATAAGAAAAAAATTAGGTTTTCAAAATCAATTCATGCTTGGATCCGAAAAACTCAGGAAGCAAAATTTTAGGCCCCCAAATCTTTTTAGAAAAATAAGCTTTATGAAATCCTAAAGACTGGGTTTTGTTTAGGGAACAATTTTTTCCCAATGCCCACCACACTGACACTTAGTGTATAATGGAGCACTTTGAGGAACAAAATTATTGTTACTAAAAATCGGTTTACAACCAGTATAACCATAACCAGAACTATTCCTTAGAGGTCATATTTGAGAATACATTTTATCAAAAAAAATCATACCTAAGGTAAAGTTTGACAAACACTTTTTTAAGGAAAAGATTTTGGATTTCAGTTTGATAATTAAATTCTTGTCTTCTAAAACATTTTATTTTGAACGAGAGTAAGGATCGAAAACATTTTTCTTTGAAATTACGTTTTATAGATCTTTAGAAATTTTATTCTTCTCATAATTTACTTCCTCAAGAATTTTTGAAATACTTTATAAATCAAAATTTTTCTTATCAAGATATTTAGAAAGATCTGATATTTCCTTAATAAGAATAGTATTCCTAGAATTTTCCTTATGAATATTTTTCAAGAGTTTTGAATTATTAATCTCAAGGAGTTTAGAAAACCTATAAACTTCTTCATAGGTTGGTAAAGTATTATCTTCTTCAGAAGAAGATTCTTCATCGGAAGAGTTATAATATTTATCATTACTATAATTTTAATTTAAATAAACATTGGTCATTGATTTAACATTATGTACCATAGCAATTAAAAAATGATTTTCAATAGGTATTTTGACTATTAGACCTAGATTCTTCTGTCTAGAAGATTCATAATCTGAATATTCATCTGAAGAGTCTCCACCACTGGCACTCCAGGTGTCATTAGATTTCAAAAATTTCTTAGCTTTAGCCTTGTAATACTTCTTTCTGTTTCTCTCATAATGGTTTTCCTTTCTTTCTTTTCTCTTGAGCACAGGAAAATCAGGTCTTATATGTCCAACTCTCTTTCATTCATAACATGTAACTTCTGAATCTTTATTATATTTCCTTTATTTCTTGTTGTATTTGGAATGAAAGTTCCTCTTTCTAGCTATCTAGTTCATTCTTAGAGCAATATTTGCTAACTAATTCTATGCGGATTCACTTCCACTAGATTTGGATTTGATAACAATTATCTTAGACTTAGAACTCGTAACTCTCTCAAGAGTCTTAGCTTTTATTTTATTTGAAGTTTTTGTAAAAGCAACACGGCCATTCCCTTTCTTCTTCTTAACATTATCAGTATCTCACTTCATTCAAGTCTCATGTTGAAGAAGTGTTCCAAATAGTTCATCAAGATAAATCTAAGTAACCTTTCTATTTTCATCTATAACAGTTCTCTTTGATTCCCACTCATTGGGCATGATGTTTATAATCTTATCAACAAGTGCTTCATCATATAATCCTTTCTCACCCATAGATTGTAAACTATTCACAATAGTCATGAATATTTGTTACACCTTACATATGAGTTCTCCATAAGGAAAGTTAAAGCCATGGTATTCAGCTCTCAGCATGGCTCTTCTTGTTTCAATTAATTTGGAAGTTCCAAAGTGTGTAACTTCTAGTTTCTTCCAAATACAATTTTCTGCTTCACAAGATGAAATTTGGATCTATATATTCTTGGTCATGGAGCAAAGTAAATTATTGTGTACCTTATGATTCAGTTGATATTCATGATTTTATTTATTGGTGAAGGTACTAACTTCTTTTTCAGGGATTTTCTATCCTCCAGTAAGCATAACAAAATTATCAACTCCAGTATTGATAATGAAAGTTTTCATATAGTCTCTCCAGCACTCATAATCATTTCCATCAAAAGTAGGTGGTCTGGTTGGGTAGATATTGTCTATTGAACCAACATTCATTCCTTTTATATTTAAGAAAAACATTCCACAAAAACCTGTTAATAGAAAAAGTTTGGATTCAAGGAAAATATTCCTAAGAAAGGAAAATATAGAACAATAAAAACATGAGCAAGAAAAACTTATATGTGAGTATAAGAATTTCGGATACCTCCTCTAATACCAATTGTTGAGATGGTATGTGAATATGATATACTCTATAATACCAAATGTAGGATCGAAATAAAAGAAATATTGAATAAATTATCTAATGATGATAAATATACAAGAGGATGGGTGAATTGTATACTTTTAAAAATTCCTTTGGAACTGTTAAAGATGGTTATGTTTAATGAGGTTAAACAAGGTAATTCACAAAACCTCTGAGTTCTAAACACTTGCTTGATTTAGGAAATATTATTCCGAGAAAGTGATTCTGGAAAGATGGTTGTATAAAAATGAAACTTAATGAAAGTTTACAACGACAAATATTCTACCTTAAAGTGTATAGAATCATAATAAATCAGAGTATAAGTATAAAGAAGTATAAGATAGTTATACTTTCCTCAACAATCAAAATACAGTGCAAAAATAGAAACAAAACAAGTAACAAGTAGTAATGCTTTTAACCCAAAGAAAAGGGTATCCAAAAACCTTGCATGAAGGTCCCTTGATTTATACTTTAAAGATAGTCTATCTTACCCACACCAAGGTAATCCCTCGATACGAAGATCAGAGTATGTCGTACAATCCCCGCAAGACCTCAACTTCAAGGTAGTTGGCACCTCTATTCACCTATCCCCGGAAGCCCTCGAATGTAATCAGCAACATTCGGAGTCACACAAATCAAATTTGAACAAGACGTTCAGTATGCACTAAGAATGATAGTCTCTCTCAAGAAATCACTTCAATAGCATGTAATCTCTAGATTCATATAATAGTGTTGATCTCTTTTTAAATGAGATCCTATTTATAGGCACGACTTCAATGTTTGGATCCCTCTTTCAATGGTCAGATTTTTTCTTGAATTTCTGAGGGACATGTACATGTGTCACACAAACAATGGTTAGTAAGTAACTGAATGCATGAAATCATTTTATAAAAAAACAAGTGTAAGAAAAAATATGGTTACATAACTAAAATCCAATATTCAGAATGTAAGGAAATATGAATTTTCAGAGTCTAACCAAAATTGAATTCTAAGTCTATAATACAAGGATATTCATATTCTGTTTTCTAGGAATTCAGAACCTAAACTCTATAGAATTACAGAGTCTAAATTTCAAGGAAATTCAGAATCTATATTCACAAGAATTCGGAATCGGAACATAAAAAGTTCAGAGTCAGAAATCATAAGAGTTCGGAGTCTGTATTCAGAGAACTCAGAGTCAGAACTCGGAAGATTTCATAACCAGAATTCATAATCAGAATTTTGAGAATTCGGATCCTAAAACAGAATGCTTCATATCTAGGTAATTATAGGATTCCGAGGTTTTGGTTTCAAACCGGATTTTACACTTATAAAAATTATGATATGAACAATGAAAACAAGATAAAGATAAATTTCCTTGGGGAAGGAAATTTTCCCTTATAGAAGTAAAACACTGGGTAAAAAGAGATTTTCCTTGAGATATGGTGTTTGTGATTTTCAAAACAAGAAGGAATTGTAAAATCATAAGGAAACCTTAATGACTTAACAATCTCCCCCAGGTATGAAGAAATGGAAAATTCATAAGGAAAACCTTATTGACTCAACAAAGGATCCCATGTATGATGTATCTATTGAGTATTGACCAAGGAAACACAATGGGTGACCCAATGTTTGACTAGACCTAACCTAATCCATTATGGGTTTTGGGTAGATATAGTAGAAGGTGTAACCTTTGAACACGTACCAAACTTGGTATCCTAATGGTTTATGAAAATTGTGGTGGGATTAATAATTTGTCCACCCTAACTCTTTTATTAATGCTTTCACCTTTTTTTATTTTTACGTAGTAATGATTTTCATGAGTTTTCCTTAGTATTATTGGATGATGAGCCTAACACATTGTGATTTTTTATTTGGGATTCCCAAAGGTAGATCATGGTATCCCTCTTATAGGCCTTACTAATTTCGTATTCCTAAACGTACTTCATGAGACTTGGATTTTGAGCCTATGTGATTGATTATATGATTATGGAAGCCAAGAGGTACTTCCCATAATTCCTATTTTATTCCTTACGTGATTGGATGTTGTACATGGATCTCATCACCATTCATTGGGGATTATTGGACATGAAGCTCAATGAATATATTCAAATACTCTCAAGGATGATTTCACACTCCTCAATAGATGATTAGAATGCTCCCTAGGTTCATGTGGACGAACCATTACAAAACTCTATGGACTTATCTGGAAGTGGGTTATTGATCCATTTATTGAATGGATGTCGAGCTTATACTTTGATTTGGAGATAATTACTTGTTGTTTAGTTAAGTTTCATCCCCTTAGGGATTATCCTGGTCGCAATTTAATGATTTAAATATGATCTCGGACCTAGGAGTTAAAAATCAAACAAGATTTATCTATCTTGAGTGGCATGAAATTCAGATTACATTCATTTATAATATGTCCATATACTTCCATGAATATTTCATTACAGTGATCGGATATGAGTATGGGTGAACACAGTGTTAGGATATGTATCAACCTTATGGTGACATATCTTTAATAGAGACATTCTGATGCTAACCGAAGTAGGTGTCATTAATCAGGATTATAGACCTAGGGATCAACAGGATTATACATGTCTTGAGTGGTTTTACATCTAGTTGAATGCCTCATTCATAGTATGTCTATTCGACCATGTTCATGTACCCAAGGAATGACTGTAGTTTTATTTTATTATTTACTTCTAGTTGTGTATCAGATATCCTGAGCACATTTCATGACCATGCCCTTATTAAAACATGTTGTGGTATGACTTTTTCATTTATTTTATTTTTTTAATTTATTTATTATTAATATTTTTATCCTAATGAGTAACTCATATACACACACATTTCATTTACTGGATAAGAAAAGGACTACATTAGTGGTCCCCATTTAAGTTTTCTACACACAACTTTCTTGGGATTCCGTTTCACCAGGGTACCTCATAATACATTCACATGATTCCAAGAACAGGTTATACTGACTCCAAATACATATCTAATTGGATAGATCATATATGTATATGGATTTAGTCATGTGGTATTTCATGGAGATAGAAGTAGGGACTTGTACTTTAATTCATGTTTCTTTTATGTACTCAGGTTTATGTGGTCGGCCCACTATGAAATCAGTGTTTTATGTATGACATGATCAGTTGGTCCTTTAAAATATTCCATTTATTATTATTGTATGCATATTTTCAATTTATTTACTATTTTATCAAAAAAAATTATTACTACAATGGATGATGTTTTGTTAGGTCTATTGATTTCTTACTCTTATATGAGGGAATAGTCTCTCTAATATCACACCCTAGGCCCTCGCTACAAGTTGAAAACCATTATAATATGAAGAGGGAACTTGATGAATTGTCACAAACCGATATAGTTTTTATTCATAGAGTAAACCATCTCAGTACGTAGCCAATTGGTATCATAGCATGTTTCTTTTATTATTTTATTACTATTTGGGGTATGATTGATAAGAGTATTTGGAATATTTTAGAACTTATGATAGATATTGGACAGTTATGTAGACAAAACTTATTCTGATAATATGTCCTTGTTTCTAAGGTTATTGAATTTTTATTCTTGATCTATGATGTTATAGTTTTATAAGATTTTTTCTTTGAGTGATTCACATGTTTTCTGGAGTTAAAATTTGTTATGTATTTGTGGATATTGTTCATTTTTGAGCACCAGTGAATGATTTTAACTCTTGGACAGAAAAGAAAAGAGGTGTCTCAGGCATCATATTTGTAATTCATGGTCCATATGTTATAGGTTTTTTTGTGTGTGATTATTTTTAATGAAATATAAAAATTCATTAAAGATTCAATAACAACCTAAATGGTGTTTTCTCATCTAGTTTCATTATGGAGTTCAACTCAATTATACCAAATTATATATATATATATATATATTCTTATGATGGAAGGTTATGTGGATCTATGGTGAGATATTGGTTTGTGAGATTGATGAATCAGCCCTCATGAATAGTAAGTGCAGTGACCCTAATAGGTCGATAGAGAATAGGGTGCCCTATGATGGAACCCTCGTAGGGTTTTTCTACTCAGTTCTGGTCGTTTAAAGTGTCAGTAATGTCTTATATAGTGTTTTCCCACATATCATAGAATTCAATTCTACATAAATTAATTTCATGCATATGATATGATAAAAATAATTAAGGTGATGTTGTTCGGGTACTATTAAGTCTCGGTGGTCTACATTGGTAGTTTTTACCTTCATTTATGGTGATCTTGATAGTTCACTATGTACGATGCCAATAGATACCTAAATATTTATAGTAAACTGTGATCAAGAGGGGGTATTACTGAAACGCACGGCCGATTGTCGCCTATTGACCAGTCAAAATTCTGGTGCTCTGCTAATGTGTATAGCAGCACTCAGGTCGAATCCTCGGTGATGATACTTTGTAATAGTCGTTTGTTTTTAGTTGATTGTATTTTGATTAGGGGGTTTGTTTTCATAGCTTAATTGAAATGATTTATGGATGATGTTTGATTTTCCAAATTGATAAAGATTGGGGTGAGTTCATCATTGGGGAGTTAAGCATGTGATATCCTTGAGCCTTACTTTATATTGCATTAAATTAACACCCATGTCAAAAGTTGACGTTGATTGGAATTCCTAAGTGTGGAGGATTTAATCCAAGCCTTAACTTAACTTAGGGTTATAATATCAATCAAAACTTATTTATGGTAGTGTATTTATGGTTCCAATAATCCATGGAAACCACTCGTTAAACAAAACATATCATTAATCCATGACATATTAAGTTTAACATACACAATATTAATTTAAAGAATACTCATCGAGCAAAACTCTCAATCACTTAACATCCCCGAATTATAACTCACCTCAATGAGAGATTTACTCACCCATTTGGATGTTTAATATTATGGTTAAAATAATTATGATGATAAATTAAGAAAAGAAGAAAAAGAAAGGGATTAGAAAAGAGTGGTACGTTGACACACACACACGAACGATGATGATAATTAAAAATTGATTTTCGATTGAATGAGGAAGAAAAATAAGGGAAGGGTATTCAACAGAATTTAAACTATTTTAAGAACATAAATATTAAACTACAGAAGGTGGATGAGAATAAGAGATATTGAAGAAGTAACTTGCATTAAAACAGAATTACAAAGAAAAGACTTACAAAATTACAAAAACGAAGAACACACAAGTAAGTGAAAACAAAGAGAGGAGGAAAGGTATCTAAAGTAAAAACATGAGTATGGAAGGTCCTCCCAAGCCTTTGGAAAATCTTTTGTCGTGCCAATATGTTATCCTCTCTTCTGAAATGCCAACCCATCTCAAGGAGAGAAGGGGAGAGTATTTATAGCCCAAGGAGTGGACTGTTTTCATTCCCAATCCGTCCCTCCACTTGTATCGCCAATTTGGCTATTCCTAAAGCCTAATATTCAAATGTCTCCTTCTTCAAAGTTGTAGAAAATAATTTTGTCCGACTACTCTCAAAATTTGGAGTCATTTGGACTTAAGGATCAAAAGTTATGGCCGGTTGATTAAACAAAATTAAACTGTCCATTTCAATCCAGTCTTTTTGAAGTCCATAATGTGAAAGGGTTTTTGAATATGAAGATGCCTTCAAATCCGAATGGTTTCTTCACCAACGTCGGCCGCCTATATCTCCTATTTCGCACTGAAAAATCGCAGCTCGATTTGATGTTTACATCATGATAGATGTCATGCATACTATACTGATTTTAATTCTCGGACAGAATGGTGGGCTGGACTTCAAATATTTATTTGGGCCCATTGTACTTGGATTTGGGCCTTGAAATTTTTATCCTAGATGACATGTAGTGTCCCCCGAATTATGGTGGAGAGTTAATGTTTTTGGACTTCTGTATTGATCCCGGTAAATCAATCTTCATGGATGGTCTAGTTTGTTCACAGATTCTTTGGTCTTGTTTGTGAGGACCATATGACCCTTAAAATGGTATAATTGGATCATGGTTCCTTCTAATGAAATGTTTTATATTGAAATTAGAATACTAAAAAACAATAACCACACAATTTGGATCATTATAGTGACAGTTATTATTAAAACATTAAACTGACTCAATTGGACTACTTCTAAAAATGCTCAAAAATTATATTTAATATTAAAACATTAAAATTTCACACAAATTATGCACATTTCATATAAAATCAGTAAAGGGGGAATATAATAAGTCATGAAAATATTAATAACATCAACTACCCCACACTTAGTTTTGTGCATGTCCTCATGTGCAACAAATATAAAAACATGGCAAAATCATTTTCACTCACCAACAAATATTAAATTTTTTTTTCTCCAATCAGGGAAGGTTTAGACTATTTCACTCATCCATATTGAATTCCATCACAAATTTGGTTCACAATAATGCATCAAAAACAATTAATTTTTTCATGTTCAAGGTTTGAATTGGAAAATGTAGGCACTCAAAACTTACTCCTCTCAAGATGATAAAAATGTATTTTAGGAGGTTCACTCATTCACCAACAAAAAGTGAAAATCAAGAGTTTGTAAGAGCTCTCAGCTTCCATTCCCAAATCTAATGTGTACGAGAATCAAGATGTCTTTTAAGGGGTTTTTTAGTGGATATGTGATGGTTGGTATATAATTTCCAAAGTAAAAGAGGGGTTAAAAACACCAACATGGAAAAATCAATGCACATTTTTTTTTGAAATTTGATTTGAAAGGAAATAGAAACACATTTTTACAAGGGAATAAATGTGTGATGAATGAAAAGTGAGAGAGATAGAAAATGGAATAGGGTGAGATGATGGAATATGTACAACATGGAAGACTTCCAATAATGACACAATACAAGATGATTCAACTGTTCTTTTTTTTCTCTCTTTTTGCTTTTTTTCGAAAGTTGTGATTGAAACAAGTCTCACAGTTATCTCCCAACCCATGCTTGATCTCCTCATGGAAATAATTTTAGTAGTTATAACAAGATAAAAGGTTGATGATGAATGATTTTTGACCCACCCAAGACACAACCCATTCCATTTTTTTTTATTTTTTTTTTATTTTTTTAATATAATTTTTTTTCATTTTTTTGAACACTATTCAATGACTTTTGTAAAAATGAAAATTACACATATACACCCAAAAGCTCACAGAATTACAACCTCTCCCCCACACTTGAATGGATTCTTGACCTCAATCATATGATGACATATTGGAAATCAATGAAAGTACGCCCAAAAATGAAGTCCATTCCCCCCACACTTAAATTTCAATAAATTGTACAATAAAAATACATGAAGATGTTGGGTGGGACAAGGTATTAGGATTGTAATGTGGCTATCAAATGAAAGGTTTTCATAGGCTCAAAGGGGATTTCAAAAGTAGGATCAATGTAAGGGTAACGGGAGGCTATTTGGCTATTCTGATTCTCATGTGGCTTAGAAAATGCCTCTATCATATTAATGCACACAAAAGATGGAAATTCAGCTCGAAGTTCCATAAACTCAAGACTCAAAATCAGTGGTGAAGACACACAATGAAAAAGATGTCCATAGAGGACCTTGGCATTAAGGCTAATGTTATTCCTCACGGTAGGGGAGAATCATTTTCCACTAAAAATTGTTCATTCAAAATGTTTGTTATTGACACAAAATTGTTTACCCAAGTTTGAGATAAAAATTCAATATATTTGAGTTTAAAACAAGCCTTTTGACTCCCCAAAATGGTTGGACAGAATTTAAATATTGGATGATGAGTAATTATGACACCCCTTTTTTTTAATTTTCATTTTTTTTAATTACTTTTTTTTTTAATTTTTTTTATGTTTAATGACACATCCACAAAAAAAAGAAAATAGAAAAAAGGTTGTGGAATAATGTTGTAAAAAAAATGAGTGGGAGAGAGGAATAATAAGAAATAGAGAGAAGAAGAGAGGGAAGAGATATTGAGGGGAGAGAGAGTTAAAGGGAAAGAGGTGCCCCCTGGTTTGGATTTGGTGGGTCGCCGTTTCCATCTAGTGGTGGGTCAATGGAAGTCGATGTGGAACCTGAAGTGAATGGCCTCTCATGGTTATGCTTTAACCGGTGTCCATTTACCGTGAATTTTTTTTTGAAGAAGGGTCTTGGACTTGCACTACACCAAATGGGTAAACATTAGTAATAATAAAAAGTCCATCCCAACGGGAATTGAGCTTACCTGGGTGAAGTCGAAATAGAGAATTGAAGAGCATTACCTTTTCACCTTCATGAAATACCTTTCGAAGAATGTTATTTTCATGGAGTGACTTTTCCTTTTCTTTGTAGAGAATGGAGTTCTCATACGAATCAAGTCGAAGCTCCTCCAATTCAGTCAACTGCAACAATCTTTCTTCACCAGATTTTTCACAATCAAAATTACAAGTTTTGACAGCCCAGAATGACTTATGTTGGATTCCAACTGGTAAATGATAGGCTTTACCAAAAACTAGCCTAAATGGAGACATCCCAATGGGTGTCTTATAGGCTGTTCGATAGGCCCAAAGTGCTTCACCAAGTCTATCGGGCCAGTCTTTTCTTGTGGGCTTAACAATTATTTCAAGCACTCTTTTCACTTCTCTTTTAGAAAGTTTAGCCTTTCCATTTGTTTGAGGGTGATATGCAGTGGATGTTTTATGTACAATCCCATTCTTTTTCAAAAGTGACTCCATGGTTCTATTATAGAAATGAGTTCCTAAGTCACTTATCAAAGCACGTGGTGTTCCGAATCGATGGAAGATATGGGTTTTGAGGAACTCACTCACAGTTTGAGCATCATCTTTCCTAGTGGGTTTGGCCTCGACCCACCTATAAACATAGTCAACGGAAAAGAGAATGTAGGATAATCCATTGGAAGGGGGAAAAGGTCCCATGAAATCGATGCCCCGAACATCGAAAAGCTCACAGAAGATTATTGGCTTTTGAGGCATTTCGTTTCTTTTGGAAATTGTGCCAAACTTTTGGCAAGTGGGGCATGATTGACAGAACTCGTGTGAGTCCTTGAAGAGTGAAGGCCAAAAGAATCCAAAATCTAGGACCTTTCGAGAAGTCATTTGTGGTCCAAAGTGGCCACCTCCAGGCATTGAGTGGCAGAATTCCAAGATGGAGGATTGTTCAGTTTCATCAACACATCTCGTAATTACCATGTCAGCCCCAGTTTTCCAATGTTTATTATCTTCCCAAAAATAATTCTTTGAATCACTTTTCATCTTTTCTTTTTGTTCTTTTGAAAAATATTTAGGTAAAACACCATAAACAAAGTAATTGACAATTGGGGCATACCATGGTAACTTTGGAGTGAGAGATGAGAGGTGTTCAGTTGGAAATTCAAGATCAATTATTTTAGAATGAGAAGAATTGGAAATTCTACTCAGGTGGTCAGCCACAGGGTTTTCTTTTCCAGGTTTATCTATTATCACAAGGTCAAACTCTTGGAGCATTAAAATCCATCTTATTAGCCTTGGTTTGGAATCACTTTTCTTAAGTAAGAACTTTAATGCTGAGTGGTCTGTGAAGATGATGATTTTGGCACCTAAGAGATAGGGCCGGAATTTATCCAAGGCAAAAACAACAGCTAAAAGTTTGTTTTCAGTCACAGTGTAGTGTGATTGAGTTTCATCCAATTTTTTTGAGGCATAAAAGATGACATGAGGAATGTTTTCTCTTCTTTGACCAAGAACAGCCCCAATGGCCTTATTAGAAGCATCACACATCAATTCAAATGGTAAGGACCAATCTGGGGGTTGGATTATTGGAGCAGATGTGAGTGCAGATTTGAGTTCAATGAAGGCTCTCTTGCAAGCCTCGTCAAAATTGAATGTGACATCATTTTGAAGTAAACGAGTAAGTGGGAGGGAAATTTTGATGAAGTTCTGAATGAATCGCCGATAGAAACCGGCATGACCAAGGAAGGACCAAATGTCTCGAACTGATTTGGGTTCAGGAAGTGATTGGATCACCTCAATTTTGGCTGGATCAACTTGGATCCCCTCTTGAGAAATTATGTTCCCCAGAACAATCCCATTTGAAACCATGAAGTGACATTTTTCAAAATTCAGCACAAGGTTGCACTTGACACACTTTTGAAGGACCAAAGAAAGTGAATGTAAGCAAGATTCAAATGACTTGCCATAAATGGTAAAGTCATCCATGAAGACCTCCATGAAATTCTCAATGAATTCAGAAAAGATACTCATCATACACCGTTGGAATGTTGCAGGAGCATTACAAAGGCCAAAAGGCATTCGCCTATAGGCATAGGTTCCAAAGGGGCAAGTGAATGTGGTCTTTTCTTGGTCTTGAGGTGCGATTGGAATTCGGAAGTAGCCGGTGTAACCATCAAGAAAGCAATAGTGTGAATTTCCGGCCAATCTCTCAAGAATTTGGTCAAGGAAAGGAAGTGGGTAGTGATCTTTTCATGTTTCGGCATTCAATTTGCGATAATCGATGCACACACGCCATTTTTTTCACTCGAGTTGTGACCACTTCTCCATGTTCATTTATGACAACTGTCATCCCGCCCTTCTTAGGAACGACTTGAATTGGACTAACCCATTCACTATCAGAAATTGGGTAGATAATACCAACTTGAAGAAGCTTGGTAATCTCTTCCCTAACTACCTCAAGTATGAGCGGATTGAGTCTTCTTTGAGGTTGCCTAATTGGTTTGGATGATTCCTCTAGATGGATGTGATGCATGCAAAGGGCAGGGTTGATTACTGGAATATCCTCTAGGGTCCAACCTAAGGCATTTTTGTTTTCCTATAACACTTGAACAAGTTGGGACTCCTCAGTTTCAGAAAGTGAAGCAGAGATAATGACAGGGTAGGAGGGATCATGGAAAAGGAATTCATACATGAGGTGTGAAGGAAGTTGTTTTAGATCAGTTTCAGCCTTGATTTGAGAGCTAGACAAGTTAGGAGCAGGAGAAGGGATTACATATGGGTTTGGATCATTTTCCTCAACACTTTCCAAGGTGGAGTAGTAGAGATCAGAGTTGATGTGGGATTCAAGAGAGTTTTCAAGTTCACTTTGATTGATGGAGTCTAAGAAAGAAAGGTCAACATCAACTTCTCCATTTATAACTTGGTTAATCATTGAGAAGATTTCACAGTCTCCACTATCATTAGAACATGATGTGCATGAAGAAATGGAGGTGAGTTGACTCTTAGAAGTGTCATTAGATGCATGAATAGAGAATGCATAGTGATTCTCTGATGGGTATCGCATGGCTTGAAAAATGTTGAACTTGACCACTTGGTCACCAAATTCCATGGATAAGATGCCCGAATGGACATCGATCTTGGTTCTAGCAGTCATGAGGAATGGTCTTCCTAGAATTAGGGGAGATCGAGAAGAGGTCGTCTCACCTTCCATGTCAAGGACATAGAAATCAACTAGGAAGATAAGATCATTTACCCGAATAAGAACATCCTCAATTATCCCCTCAGGACTGGCAGTTCTTCGATTGGCTAATTGAATGACAACACCCGTTGGGTGCAAGGGACCTAGACCATGGTTGGAGAAAATGGATTTGGGCATGACATTTATTGAGGCTCCAAGGTCTATGAGTTCATCATCAAAGTTGGAACTCCCAATTTTACATGGAATCGTGACGGTCCCTGGATCTTTGCACTTCATGGGAATGGACTGTTGGGTTGAAACATTTTCAATATTCCTAAGTTGACTCTTATGGGTGCACAATTCCTTAATAAACTTGGCATACTTAGGGATTTGTTTGATGGAATCTAAGAGGGGGATGTTCACTTCAACACGTCTAAACATGTCAAGCATTTCAGGATCAGGTTCAAAGGACTTTTTAGGCTTGGAGATGGCTTCAGGAAAAGGAATTGGGTTCCTTAGAATAATGGAAGGAGGTGAAGGAGTGGATTCAAGTTCCTTTTCCAGCTTTTTATTCTTTGCATTTTCTAGATCAACATCTAAAGGGGAGGTAGAGGAATCATCATGGGGCATAGCAATTTTCTTTCCCGATCTAAGTGAAATTGCACTTACATTACCCTTAGGGTTGGGTAATGGTTGAGCTGGGAGTTGGGATGAATTGGATGGTTGTTGCTGGCTAAGGTGGGATGCAAGTTGACCTATTTGGGTTTCAATGTTCTTGAGGCTAGAACGGGTGAAGGAAGCAAGATCCTCTACAGCACTTTCCCATGGTTGTTTAGAAGAAGAGGCTTGTCCCAAATTGGGTTGGCCTTGATTTTGGTTCTTGGGAAAGCGATTGTATTGGGTGGGGAATTGGGAAGGCTTGTTAGGATAGTGGAATCCAGGAGGAGGATTGTTCCTTTGGGGTTGTGGAACAAAAGGATAAGGTTGATGGATGTTACCACCACTTTGAACATATTGGAACTGCTTTGGATTTTGATGAGGGAACTGAGGAGGATGAGAAATGGGATTACCATACCTAAGAGGTGGGTTAAAGGTAGAAGAGAAGGGCTCAGTGTGGGGTTGGTTGAAGTTTCTAACAAACTGACCTGATTGTTGAGGGTTGAAGTTTCGCTGAGCATATGCCGCATTGAGCTCCATTGGACTAGATGAATCAGATGGATCATCTTGAAGTTGTGGACATGTGTCAGTCGGATGATTTGGTGAGTTGTAGAATCGACAGTTCTTGACAGGCCCAGTGAAAAGAGATTGTTGAGGAGAGGAGTTTGGGGCTTTGGAAGCCACAGCTAGTTGACGCACAAGACCTGTAAGTTCACTCATCCACTCAGTCATTTTTTTTGGGCTCTATGGATTGATTCTCTTGGGCTTGTTTCACTTGAGAATGTGCTCGAGTATGGAATTGTTGCGTGTTTGCAGCCATGTTGCTTATGAGTTCTCGTGCAGCTGCAGGAGTTTTGTCAACAAGAGCACCGCTACTTGCGGCATCAATGAGAGTTCGCTCCATAGCCAATAACCCCTCATAGAAGTATTGGATCAGGAGTTGGTCAAAGATTTGATGGTGTGGACAAGTTGCCACAAGCTTTTTGAACCTCTCCCAATACTCATGGAGTGATTCATTAGGGAATTGACGGATGCCGCTTATTTTCTTTCGGATAGAAGCTGTTCGGGAAGCGGGAAAGAACTTCTCAAGGAAAAGTCTCTTCATGTCAACCCATGAGTTTATGGAACCAGGTGGGAGGTAGTAGATCTAAGACTTGGCAGAATCCGCTAGGGAAAAGGGGAAAGCTCTAAGCTTGATTTGTTCTTCAGAAACCCCTTGATGATTCATGGTTGAGCAGACCACTTGGAACTCTTTGAGGTGAAGATGAGGATCCTCACCAGCTAGACCATGGAAATGAGGAAGAAGATGAATCAAACCCGACATGAGTTCGAAGTCAGCCTCTATGTTTGGATATTGAATACCAAGAGGATGGTAATTCATATCAGGGGCAGCGAGTTATTTTAGGTTTTGTTCTCTAGGATTGGCCATTTCAATTTCAATTGGTTGGATGAGGACTGGTTCTTGAATTATTTGAGTATCTCTTATGTTCCTCCTAAGTTGGCGAAGTGTTCGCTCAATTTCAGGGTCAAACAAATCCGAAGGATTGTTTAGAAGGATACGGGGCATTGAGAGAGATTTTGGAAGAAAGAGGAAGACGGTTTTTTTCTTTTTATTTTTTTCAGTTTATGATTTTTAAGAGGAAGATGGGTTTTTCTTTGTGTTTTTTTACAATTTTTTTTTTAAATTTTGTTTTTATTTTGGTTTTTTTTGACAATAACCAGAAACGAATGACTACTTAAAGCACCATCCCCAGCAACGGCGCCATTTTAAACGCACGGTCGATTGTCACCTATCGACCGGTCAAAATTCTGGTGCTCTGCTAATGTGTATAGAAGCACTCGGGTCGAATCCTCAGCGATGATACTTTGTAATAGTCGTTTGTTTTTAGTTGATTGTATTTTGATTAGGGGGGTTTGTTTGCAGAGCTTAATTGAAATGATTTATGGATGATGTTTGATTTACCAAATTTATAACGATTGGGGTGAGTTCATCATTGGGGAGTTAAGCATGTGATATCCTTGAGCCTTACTTTGTATTGCATTAAATTAACACCCATGTCATAAGTTGACGTTGATTGGAATTCCAAAGTGTGAAGGCTTTAATCCAAGCCTTAACATAACTTAGGGTTCTAATCTCAATCAAAACTTATTTATGGTAGTGTATTTATGGTTCCAATAATCCATGGAAACCACTCGTTAAACAAAACATATCATTAATCAATGACATATTAAGTTTACCATACACAATATTAATTTAAAGAATACTCATCGAGCAAAACTCTCAATCACTTAACATCCCCAAATTATAACTCACCCCAATGAGAGATTTACTAACCCATTTGGATGTTTAATATTCTGGTTAAAATAATTATGATGATAAATTAAGAATAGACGAAAAAGAAAGGGATTAGAAAAGAGTGGTACGTTGACACACACACACGAACGATGATGATAATTAAAAACGGATTTTCGATTGAATGAGGAAGAAAAAGAAGGGAAGGGGATTCAACTGAATTTAAACTATTTTAAGAACATAAATATTAAACTACAGAAGGTGTATGAGAATAAGAGATATTTAAGAAGTAACTTTCATTAAAATAGAATTACAAAGAAAGGACTTACAAAATTACAAAAACGAAGAACACACAAGTAAGTGAAAAAAAATAGAGGAGGAAAGGTCTCTCAATTAAAAACATGAGTATGGCAGGTCCTCCCAAGCCTTTGGAAAATCTTTGGTCGTTCCAATATGTTATCCTATCTTCTGAAATGCCAACCCCTCTCAAGGAGAGAAGGGGAGAGTATTTATAGCCCAAGGAGTGGACTGTTTGCATTCTCAATCTGTCCCTCCACTTGTATCGCCAATTTGGCTATTCCGACAGCCGAATCGTAAAATCTCGCCTTCTTAAGAGTTGTAGAAAATAATGTTTTCCGACTACTCTCAAAATTTGGAGTCATTTGGACTTAAGGATCAAAGGTTATGGCCGGTTGATTAAACAAAATTAAACTGTCCATTTCAATCCAGTCTTTTTGAAGTCCATAATGTGAAAGGGTTTTAGAATATGAAGATGCCTTCAAATCCGAATGGTTTCTTCACCAAATTCGGCTGCCGATATCTCCTACTTCACACTGAAAAATCTCAGCTCGATTATATTCTTAAATCATGATAGATTGCATGCATACTATACTGATTTTAATTCTCGGACAGAATGGTTGGCTGGACTTCAAAGATTTATTTGGGCCCCTTGTACTTGGATTTGGGCCTTGAAATTTTTATCCAAGATGACATGTAGTGTCCCCCGAATTATGCGGGAGATTTAATGTTTTTGGACTTCTGTATTGATCCCAATAAATCAATCTTCAAGGCTGGTCTAGTTTGTTCACAGATTCTTTGGTCTTGTTTGTGAGGACCATATGACCCTTCAAATGGCAGAATTGGATCATGGTTCATTCTAATGCAATGTTTTATATTGAAAGGAGAATCCTAAAAAACAAGAACCACACAATTTGGATCAGTATAGTGACAGTTAATATTAAAACATTAAACTGAATCAATTGGACTACTTCTAAAAATGCTCAAAAATTATATTTAATATTAAAACATTAATATTTCACACAAATTATGCACATTTCATATAAAATCAGTAAAGGGGGAATATAATAAGTCATGAAAATATTAATAACATAAATTACCATATATGGATTCTCAATGAGGATCAGTTTTTCATCTGTTTTTTTACTTGATATCATGACCCTCTTGGTAGAAGTTCCTTAAAAGGAAGAAAAAAGACGATCTAAACCCATGTAGGTTGTTGTTTGATAGGTTCTGACTCATGTAGGTCAATTTTATCTTTACCTCCCTTATATAGGGTTGATAGGTGAATTGGATTACCTATGATGAGATGGGTGTGTGAAGGATGTCCCATGAGATGTGACCATGGAGAGAGGTTTGACATGTGGTCTAGGTGGTAGGGCACAGTGATGCATCATTATATTTTATCAATATCTCTAAGAGGGAGAACTATAGGCCCTTAGTTATGAATTAGACCATTATAGGTCACAGTTTATTTTGATAGTGAGAAACATACGAGTAGTATTGTCCAGGTTTTGGATTCATTTTTATTCAATGCACTTAGTTATATTATATTTTGAGACTAAAGAATGGTAGGTTATTGTGTTTTGCGATATAAGCATCATGATGTCTTTGGTTTGAGGTTAAGTGCTTAGGGTGATTGGATACCAATACTAGAATTCATCAGTATGACTATTCAGGTTTTTGGCCCAGTGGTTGAGTGGTTTTTCATTTCCTAACATGGTTAGAGCATGGGTAAAATATTGTGGAATGAATAACACCATATGAAAGGAGATAGTTGAATAAATCATGGCACAAGAAAGCTGCATGATTTTTAAGTGGAGTTCCAAGGGATATTTTGGATTAATTAGATTGATTTTCCCTGTAACACAATCATCTTGTCCTTATGATGGACAACTTTCAAGAGTGTGAGTCAAATGATAATGGTATGCATCCATTATGAATGGTGTCAATTAACTCTTGATTCAGTGAGTGCTCAGGTACGATATGAGGACTGATGGTTTCAAGGAAATTTTGAGGTCATGGTTGCATGAGGGTTGTGATTAATAATTATAAATTTCTATCCAAGGTAGAAGGAATCGTGGGGATAAATCTAGGGATATGATCTGATTTACAAACACCAAGACCTAGACATATATGGTCAGTAGATGTGGTGTTAAAGGTTGGTAAAAGGAAAGTGTCTTTATTTCATGTGATCATGGATCCAGATGATCGATACACACCTATAATTGTAATCATAATATAATCCTAGTTAGATATTATCATGTCCAAATATTGAAATCTTCTTGAGTATGCTGAGAGAGTTTCAACCATATATCAATCTAAATCAATTACTTTTATAGTTTGATATAAGGATTCTTTGGGATTTATGTTTCAGGATGGGAAAAAGGTCATCCATATGGTGAGGAGTGAACCATTAGATGTTTGAGGGTGGTAACCCTCGTTTCATTTTAAATTTCAGCATTATCATGGGTTTTATTTCCATGGATCGGGAATGCGGGATATGTTTCATTTTCATTTATGCTTAGGAATAAGTGAGATTTTTTCCTTGCTAGTTGTTATGTGTTATAGTGGATGGGAATGGGATTTGGTGATCAATAATTTATTTCAATACATCATTGACAAGGATTATCCTAATGTGGGGAGTGGTATGATACCTATCATTGGATGGAAATTTGGATTTTAGATATTGTTAGATAAATGGAACCAGGTACTAGATTCCTTAGTGAATTCTAGGTATAACTTGGAATATGGACATGATTGGAGTCTGAGTGCTGGCATCAGGCATGAGATAGTAGTTATGATCTAAGTATTCTAGATCGTAACTAATTTAGTGTTCATATTGTGCTATGAATATGATTTTGGAAAGAGGATGGTTTAGCCATGAGACATTACTAGAATTCTATTAAAGGCTTCGGTGACTGTGATCAAAATGATCATGGTGTCCCTTTTGATAAAGGTTTTTATATTTTGTTTTAGTGACACATTGATAGGTGAATCTATTTTTTTTAATATTCATCCATAGTTTGTTTGAACTTTTTTATTTTGTATAGTTGGATGCCCTAGTTAAGGAATCACATCAGGCACACTATTTTAATGACATGAGTGTATTCTAAGGGTCATCTTGGTATTTTGAAAGTAAATTCAGCATGACTAGGACAAGTTGGTTCGAACGGAATTTTATTTCTTGATCAAATAAAGAAATGAGGCTAGTATCTCCATGTGTGAGAAGACGTTTTTGAATTGAAAAATGTGCTAATAGTGTCATTATTTTTATAAGGGAATCTTTTGTTAGAAAATTTTGATGGTGAAGGTATCGTGGATTAGATTTGGTCGTTAAAAGAATGAAACTATGGTTCGAGGAATCATATACTATTTTATGGAAGAGATAGAGATGCGATCTTGACTTGTGTTATATTATCTCTAGAAATCAATGTCACACTGTTTTAGCTTCATTTTTTGAGCATTGGGTCTAGTTTGGTGGTTTGATATCCACATAATAAAGAGTAATTTTAATGTGTGTTGGGAATTTAGAAATGAAACACAATTGTTTAAATGATGTTTACAACCCAATTATGTCAGTTTTTTCATTTTGTTTTCAAAAAAACTTCTTGAGTATCACAAGAATTAAGGTGGGAAGGTTATAAGATCCCATTCTTTTTTAAGTTAGAAATTTTACGACAAAATTTTAATATTCAATTACTGTACAGGTAAAATCATGATTGGAGATTTCAAATATAAATTATAAGGTTGGAATGCCTCTAAATAAGTTTTTTAAACATTTAATGAGGATTAGATCATGGATCATATGTTTTGGGAATGTCATGTGGGTTTGGGGACTGAAACTAGAGTTTTGGAAATGTAGATAAAATGGCTCACGGTTTCTGATAACTATGGGGAAATTGTTTTACAAAAGAATAGTTTAAAAAATCAAGAATCAGCTTGGATAAATCATGTGGTGGTCAACAATTTTTTGTATACATGTCACATGATTGGTGCGTGGTTTGACAGACTATGCACTATAACCATGTGAGGTGGAGGTGTAAAAGGACATTAGCACTACATGGTTTTCATATGGTTTTCTCGACTGTGAAGCCTGACCACGGGACTCACTAAAATAGTAAAATTTACCATTTTACACCTCTACTCAATAAAAGGGTATTACCTATTTTTCTTCCTCTTTTCACCCAGGAGAACTCCTACGAATGCCGGCCTATTTCTCCCTTACTACATGGGAGTTCTTTCTCATTCTTGGTCAGAATTAGACATCGTCATATCTATTGGATGTCTTGATGTAAGATTATTATTCAGTTAGCCTCCATTAAGTTAATTTATCTCTTCCTCAATTCTTGGATTCTCTAGTTAGGGATTTTATTCCTGATTGCACCAAAACATAGTGGTATCGGATATCGGTGGTTGGGTTTTAACTTAACCTAGGAAGAGGGTGGCTTGAGAGGTCGTATTCACTTCACCATGTATAATTTCATCAAGGTACGTCATTGTAATGAATTTATAAAAATTTTAAGGACAAAATTAAATTGATAAGGAAGTTGTTTGGATGTCGTTTATTAAGGATTATTACTTATTCCTGGTTGATAATGTTTTTTGGGTTGTTAGAGAATGTTAGGTCCCAATTTTAGTGCAATGTGATCAATCAGTGAGGTTTCAAGATTTATTCACTTATGAATAGTTTTATTTTAGTTTTTATGTTTTATGAGTTTAATTAATTAATTATAATTTAATTATAATTAATAAACATCTTGTGTTTTTATTATAATATAGGGTATTCACATGTCTCGAATGATATTGGGCATCCCTTGATAGGTACTATCAGACCATGAAGGTTAAATGGAATTATTCCTAAAGATTTTTTGTTTATCATACCTTCCCAATAGATCTTATTCATGTTATGGTATTATGGGAATTATTATACATTAAAATATGGGGGGATCCCCATATTAAGACTCTATTGAATGATATACTAAATTGAATTAATTTGGGATAGCCAAAATGGATGAACTTTATGGGTCACTAACAAACCCAACATGATGACTTTACACCTTGATATAAGATTAAGAATATGAATAAGTATTCTATATGATATACCCTAGAAAATGATTTGACCTAGAGGATCCCAAGTAGGATTCCTCAACATGCATTCTATTTCAGAGGATTCTAAGAGGGATGACCCTGCCTACGGGTTGACTTAGGGGATCCCATGAGGGATTCCTTGTATTATGTTTGAACCTCATGGATCCCAACTAGAATTATTCTCTTGAGTATAGGCCTAGGGAACCCGGTGGGTGCCCCAATGTATTACTAACCATGATCTAGTGTTTTATTGGTTTTGGGTAGAAATGATAGCATGTGTCACCTTAGAACCTGTACCAAACTTGGTATCCCAAGGGGATATGGTATTAGTGGTGGGTTTAGGTGTTTATCCTCCCTAAATATTTTATTTGTGATTTCAATTGGATAATTTTGATGCAGTTATGATTTATATAGGTGATTCTTGATATTTTTGGCTGATGAGCCTGACACATTTCGAATTTTATTATGGGATGCCTAGAGGTACATCATGGGAATTAGATTATGAGACTTACTGAATTGTGATACCCAGACATACTTCCCAGGATCTAGATTTTTTCCCTATGTGATTTATTATATGATTTGGGATTCATATATGTACTTCTTAGGATTAGGTTTTTGATCCTTACATGATCATATGTTGGACATGGAACTACTCATCATTCATTTGGGATGGTTGAACATGGTCCTCCATGAAATTCTTTAGATACTCAAGATGATGATTCTGCTCTACATGGTTGATGCCTAGGATTCTCCCAAAGGTCACATGGATAGAAAATCACAAAAAATGTTTTACTTTTCTACTGGTGGTATATTGATATATTAATTTAATGGATGCTGAGAATTCCTTATAGGACACCTAAGGGTCATCCCTTTATGGATCATCCAAGTTATAATGTCATGATTTACCTATGGGATAGATCCAATGAGTGAGAAATAGAACTAGATTTACATAGATTAAGTGGTATAAAATCTATCTTAGAGAATTTTATATTTTTTCAATATACTGTATAGAATCATTCAATATAGTGATTAGAGATGAGTATAGGTGAACCCATGGTTAGGAAATGTATCCCCCTATGGGGATGTATAATTCTAAAATACATTCTGGAACTAGTAAAAGCCGGTATCATCAATCAGGATTATAGACCCAAGGATCAACAAGATTATACACAGACTGATTGGTACAATATTCGAATCACTACCACATTCATAGGATTTCTAGTTGACTGGGTTAATGGACCAAAGGTTTGACTATTGTTTAATTTTATTCTTTACTTCTAGTTGGGTATCATCTAGGTTGAGTAAATTTCATGAGCATTCCATTATGGTAGTATGCCATGGTATGAATTTTTATATTAGTTAATTTTTAGCAGTTAATTAATATTACTATTTTCATACTGATGAGTAGATTGAATACACAAACACTTCATTTTTTGCAATGTATAAGACCGTATTGGTGGTTCCCTACTATATATTGTACTCAAACCCCCTTCAGACCACTATGCAATGGGGAGCCTGCTCAAATGTTCACATGATTGTAGGAACAAGTTGGGTTGAGGCATGAGGCTGTTTGGGAATGATGGCTCAGATATGTACATAGATTTTGGTATGTGGTTTGGATTACATATGGAAGTAGAGACTTATACTTTTACTACTGATTCTTTTATTTAATAATATATATGTGGTTGAAACATTTTCTGATTAGTGTTTTATGTAGGACATGGATGATGGGGCCTTTACTAAATTCCTTTTATTTATATAGAATGCTTTTGTTTTAGTTTATTTACTACATCATCACTCAATTTATTACTTTAATAGATGATGTTTTGTTACTTGTGATGATTTCTTACTCTGGTATAAGGGAATGGTCTACCATACTATAACACCCTAGTCCATAGTTTTTAGTTCAAAGCCTCTAAAATATGGGGAGGTTATCTTGAGGCTGTGTCACTAATCAGCCCTCTTAATGTTCATAAACTGAACCAGTTTGGGAAGTTACAATCATTATTATCAATTAATAATGAGTCTTTATCCTTAGTGACTAAAACAAATATGTCTTTCAGGTACTATAACCTCTCTTATACCCCTTCATAGAACTTATATATGTCTAATATACACTTCAATGGGTATTTATGGAATATGTTCGTGTACCAAATCATGTGTACATTGGGCACAGACTTTACGGAATGTTATCTCTCTCTCATTATCTCTTTTATAGATGTGATCCATTTTAAGAAATTTGGGCCATCATTCAACCAAAATCTTATTCTCTAAGTGTTCATTTAGATAATATCATTTAGTTTCCATAGGATACTATAAAAACACACAATTAGTGTCTTAGGGTGATATTTTTTCACAAGAGGTAGCTGCAAAAAACACTTCACTAACCCCACACTCATATATGTGATGAAATGGGTTTATTTCCATACCAAAGCTGAAATGAAATTTCATTTTCTTCTTTACTTATCACTAAGTTTAGAATGTGTTTCAATGTATGTAATGTGTATCCCCAAAATTATAATGGAAAACATGCATGACTCATCATTAATCTCACCATATATAGAAAAATATGGTTCCTCATTTCACATAAACTATTCCATTGGGTTGTATAAGGAGTAGTAATTTTATTTAATATCCCAAACTCCTATAAAAAATCAATGTACCATTTGTTAAGATATTCTCATACACAGTCAGAGTAGAGTTTATTTCCATACAAATTTCATTCTAAAAATTAAACTTGTATTCCAATTATTTATCAAAGGAACCTAAATTATACCAAATTATGTAGATATATCAAAATATATTTAATTCATCAGTAAAAATTTTGAAGTCTGAGTATCCACCACATGATTCAATGGGAAATGGTCCACACACATCAATATGAGCCAACTTTATAAGCATTGTGGCCCTTTCACCCTTTTCCCTAAATGATACATTGTTAATTTTACTATGAAAAAAAGAATTCCATATATAATGTGGTATTAGTTAACATGAATCTAAATATATATCTTGGTATAATTTTTTAAATTATTTTTCATTTACATGACCCAGTCAGTGACACCACCTTGGGTGTGATATGATTCATAAAAATGATATTTTTTATCGATTTACATTGTTTGTATATGTAATCTAACACATAAAACCATCAATTAGATGCTCCATACCAAAACATATGATATCTTTTCAAAATAACATACATTTATTCATAAATTTAAAAATAAAATATTTTGTATCATGGATAGACATAGAAATAATGTTTTTGGTAACAGATGGAAAAAATTATTTAAAACAATTATTAGCCATGTATAGAATGTGAGGTGGTAGTCTCTAATAGATACTTTAGTGGGTATATATCCATTAGTGGCTCGTAGATCCACCTAACCTTATTCCACTCTTCTAAATCTATTTAATTAATGTAATTGGATTCAAATATAAGAACCAAAAGTTTTATTCAATACCCAATTTATAGAAATAGATAGATTTCACTTGATAATGACCACACTTGAATCATCCCCATGGTTATATTTTATCATGAAATTATTCATCTAGTGGCCCTTTTCCACCCGTAATAGAGACAACATATTATTCCCATTCCTACCTATTGATCTTTATTCTATTGGATGGTAATTTTGAATAAGTCTTAAACTAGTTTTAATCTAATGGATTTTTTCGTTGCCCTTTACCTTTTATATCATAATAATAATTGTTTTTTCATGTTTTTTGTCCTTATAAACTCACTGAATCAAATTAAAGAGATCATAGAGTGACTTCTCAATGTTAATGTTAAAATTAACAACAAACTAGAGAATCCCAAAGAGTGTGAATCATGAATGATATCGTTGTACAATTCTTTGATAAGTTTAAACCCTATAATTTCTTAACTCTCAATGTAAACAATCAAATTGACTATAAGATTGTATTTCCAATGACATACACTCTTGGGATCTAATGAGAATAAACACATTTTTTACATAACATCTTTAAAATGGACCAAAGAATCCCAATTTTAACCATAAATATATAAAATATCAACAATAGATATCGAGTCAGATAAATTCAAAGGACAATTCAGGTTTAGAGTTTTAGATATCTAAGAATAAATTTTTGCTAACAAATCTCATTTATTTGTATTTAAATAGAAATTTTTTAATATATAATAAACTCATTAATCTGTAATAATCCTTTAATATATCCTATAAAATTCTCTACACATGATAATCTTTTAGGTATATAATGTGTAATACTTTTATTCATTAACTAGAGAATTTGAAACAAAATAAATCTTATTTCAAACACACTATAAGGGTAAACATAAGTGATAATAATCAAATGTCATAATTGGTCCTAAGATCAGCATAAATAATAATCAAATGTCATAATTGGTCCTAAGATCAGCATAAATAATATGGTAATAATATATAATAATAAAAATTCCATAACAGAATGAAACTGGAAGAATAATATACCCATGGAAAACAGTGGAAAAAAATTATGACATGGATAATAATATCTGGTTCCTTAGAGATGAAATGAATAATTCCTTATTGATAATTACATTCCATGATCCAAGAAATAATGATCTTATAGTCAGGGGATTGTGTCTAGAAAAAAATATCTCGATAGGTATACACCAAAATACCTAAGATAGTTTGTCTCATGAAACATATCAATACCTCGAGGAACTATATATACTAGTCCCCAACCATCAAAAATTAATTCCAATGTGTTCATAATATTATGTACTGAATAAAATATACAATATATAACCCATATTCCTAGTAATGAATAAACATCTATATTGAAAAACAGTATACGGATTTCTAATATTTCTCCAATCAATAACGGAAGTAGATTTATATGTAATAATACCTCAAACTACCAGTGTATGAAGTAATGATATATAGTAAATTAAATAATTTATCCAATAAATATAATAATAGATACATTTTTTAATTCCCTTCAATCAAATTAATATAAAACATGATTTTCATATAAGAAAGGCATTGGAAGAATAATCAAGCCAATAAGACTGATGATTTGGAAAGACAATGGTAGTGAAGGAATAAAAAAAGTTTAATTCCCCTGAGTAAAATAGTATGTGAGGATGTATAACATAATACATGGATAATATATTCACCATAAAAAATAAAATAGGTTGTGAAAATTAATCATATCTCATTGAAACAAAATTGTGATGCGAACACCGTTAAAGAAATGTTAACATAAGAATCAAAAGAACATGAGAGGAATACGCTGAAATAAAAATATAATATAATAAAATATATTAATTATAATTCAATTAAATACATAAGTGACTACACCATATAAAATAAAATATATTTCAAAATATCAAACATGTCTCATGAAATTGAAAATAGAGACAAATAACACTTGTAGATTTATAAGCATTCAAATCAAACTATGTAGAATGATATAATTGAAAATGAAACATTAAATATGATGAATAATTAGAGTATAATGGTATAGAATACTAAAGGGGAAATAAATACCCTGTTTTAAATAAGACATAGTTTATAAAAATTAATATGTCTCAGGGAGTGAAATTTTGAGACAAGAAACACTTACGGCTTAGGTAGAAACTGAATTAGATGTTGAATAAATAAAGGAAATAGATTTGGGTTTTTATATTCCATGATTTAGAAAAAAAATAATAAAACAATTTTATATAAATGAAATCATAAAAATACCATATAAAAAAATAGTGCACAAAATTCAACATGTCTCAAAGAGTAAGAAGTAAGACCAAGAATCCATTATAAGAAGCATAATCTTTGATGTATGATTCATTTGATAATGAATTTATAAGAAAGAATTATAAAACCCTAGAAAATAAGGATTAAATAAATTATAAATTATTCATTTGGTATAATAAATCAAACATGAAAAAATAGAGTTTAATAAGAAAACTTGTAACTAAATGGAAGGAAATTAAGTTAGAAAAATTCTTACAAACATTGTATCATTTGAATTAAATGAAAATTAAATAAATAACATGATTAGAATATAAAACCCCATGAATTATATTAATATTTTAAAATATAGTAATTATTTATTATTCACACCATATTAAATATGTCATGGTTCACAATAAGACATATATCTCATGAAATTAAATTTGTGTCAAGAACCCCTTACCTTAATTTATGACTTCCACTAAAGTTCTTGAATCACCTTTATAACTAAAATTATTATCTTAATCACATATTTCCGAACCTTATTAATATATTTGAATTTTTATAAACTTCATTTATTGTTATTTTCTTCATCTATAGTGGTTGGTTATTATTTAATTTCAATATCAGGTTTGAGTAATCATGATCATTTTAAACTAGTTTCAAAATAGAAGTATTGTTTTTCATTATTATACAAAATTAATTCATTCATATACCATAAAAGGTACTATAATAGATTATTTATAATAATTTATAATTTTAAAATATAATTCTACAAGATTTTTTGTTATGATATTTAATGATGAATTTGGTGATGAGCATGTTTCGATGATTCTTAGTGAAGGAAGGGTGTTCTCTTAGATAATAAATTAAATTTTTATATTACAATTAAAAAACCCAAAAAAATAATTATTTACTTATTAATTTCATATATAACATGAAATTAAATTTTAATAGTCATCCCTGATATAGTTTTAAAGCATTGTTCAAGAAGATGGTTAAACTAACCTAAGCAAGAACATACTATAATTAATGGATGATTATGAAGTGATTTAGTTATAGAATCACTACACCATCAGAATAATGAAATTATTTTGTGTTTATTTGTGTGATATATCATAATTAGAAATAATTATAAGAATAGTACAACCTATATTATGTTATCATGTAATATGAAGATATTTCGTTTTCCTCTTAATATGCTATTTTTGTACAGTTTAATTTACAATGGATATTTATTGATCATATTGTTAATAATTTGTGAAATTTTGAGTTAAAATAACTTTAATAATTTCATAAACATTATATTTCTCCCTTAAACACAATATTATAACCATCCCTAAAAGATAGAATATTGCATTCCATTGACACGATTGTCCACATGTATGTGTGGATTGAAATTTCATTATAAAAAGATAGGGAGAAAATTATAATAGGTTTTATTATTTAAGAACTTAAAATACTTTATAAATATAGTATTTGTTCATTAATTTCACTTTTAATTCCAGTCTTGTTAGGTGGTTATGAAAAATAAGGCACGTCGTTCATGAAGGTGGTTGTCAGCATGTATACATGAACACATTTTTATTTTTCAAAAAATTAGAGGGATTAGAGGTGAATATAATTTTTTTCATTTCAAAATCATAAATATATTTATATAACATATTTATTCATAAATTACATAATTTTAACCATCAATGAGAGGGGATTATAAAAAATATAAGATGTTAATTCATGTAGGCGGTAGTCTACATATACGCACTATCAACCTTATTTTGTTTTTAATAGTGGATATGAATCAATAAATAATAATTTATAATTGAATATAATTACATATTGGTGTATTAACAATAATTAATTCAATATATTAATGTGGTTACAAAAAATTTGGAAGAGGAAGATTATGAATAAAATATTAAGAATGAGGTTATACTTATGTTTTGATTTGAGTTTTCTCTTAGGAATATCCAAGGAAATCGAGGCCTTATGATAAATAATGTCAACCAAAGGATTAAGGAAGTGGGATATGGTTATAGGAGGAAATAAATGATATATTTTTAGGAAGAAATTTTAATGTAAAGGTGCAATACGAAGTGGAGGATGTATCCCCTTTTATAACTGAAGAGGAGGGAAATTTTGGAATCATCCTTTACATTTTTAAAAATATAAAGTTACTATTCAATGGTAAAAGGATTAAAAGGTACAAAGTAGGACATGTTGGTAGTTTTAATCTAGAGACCCATCAAAAATCTATTTAGAAACATTTTTTTACAGTTTTTTGGTTTATTTCATATTAGTAAATCAAATTTTACCATATTTACATTTACAGCGGTAATGAATTTATAACCTTAGTGATTATTTTTAATGACCATGATTAATATTGACCATTTTTACCTAATTTAAACCTTATTATTTTATATTTTAAATTAATTTTTTCAAATGGAATTTTTAATGGTTTGAATTGTTAATTTTAAAATAAATTCCCTTACTGTGTAAGAATATTTTTTAGGAATAAAGTGTATTTTCAAGATTAAAAATTATGTGTAAGTGATAATTATCAAAATTATAAATTTTCAAGAAATAAATTTATTCATTATAAACTAAAAATGTATTTATCCTTAAAAAATGAAGAAACCTATTTTTACTATTAAAATAATCAATTAAAAGTAAATATTAAAAAAGGAATATCTACTAGAATTTCAAATATTTGTGTTGGGTCATTTGTGATGGCCAAATGACCCATCATAAATAGTGGATTTTCTGTTATTATTTATAACAGATTAAATATTCTTTCACAAATATTGGTTTATTGCAATGGAATGAATAATCTGTCGCAATTATTTTTGGTGTGCATTCTCACCGCCCAGTGTTAAAAGTAATCGCAATGGCCATTTATAATAGATTTTTTATCCATTGAAAATTCCCCTTAGCTTTGGATTATTTGCGACAGAACATAGTGTCTATCAAAAATAATCTTTATGAAAAACTATTTGTGATGGAATTAATTCCATCGCAAATAAGTCATCACAAAAAACCCTATAGTTTAAAAATAGTTTGTTTCCTCCTTTTCTTATTCCTCTCATTTCTTTCTTCCTCCTCTATCTCTCGTAGCAAACCCTACGGATGACAATTTTCTCCTGGCTCTGTGCATCTCAATTCTTCCTATTTTTTACAGATTCGACTTAGATCTTCAAGATCCGAACTCCTCTTATGTTTCCATCAATTTTTATGCATTTGAGTTCAATGTTAAATATACTATTTTGGTCCCTAAGTTTAGAAATTTATCTTATTTTCATGATATATTTGATATTTAGGATAGATGCAATTGCATTCATTTCTATTTTGATTTTAATCTGGTTCATTTTTTCCACATTTTGGGTTCAATTTCAAAAATATTGGTATGGTTAAACCCTAAGTTTATAAATATTTCTATTTTGAATTATTTATTTGATATTTTTGAGTGACGTAATTATATTAATATTTGTTTTGATTATAATATAGTTAGTATAATTTATTTTAATTGATTTTTAGGAATTTTGTTAATTTTTTATTTTTGATATTTATATGTGTTTTTATTTATATTTGTATATATATATATATATATATATTTGTGTATCATGTTAATTTTGATAATTTTTTATGTATATATATATATATATTTAAACGTGTTTATATATATAAATAAATTATTTTAAAAATATGTTGATGGTCTGTGATATATATATACAAATATGTATGTCTCTATGTATATTTGTATATATGTATATATAATTTTTTAATGTAGATCTGTTAAAAAAATTACAAAATATATTTTATATATTTATATTAATTAATAAATCTATTTATATAAATTTATATAAATAATACATTCTAATAAATGAAGTATGTTTTTGATATAAATATATGTAAACAATAAAATTTGCGTATACATCTACAAACATTATAAAAAACATGTAAATTTTTTAATATATATATATATATAACAACTTGTTTAATATTTTTATTATATATATATATATACGTACATGTATGTATATTAAAATATTGATATATATATATATAAGTCTTAGAAAAACGTGTAATGTTTATGATATATATATATATATATACAGACAGATGTAAATAATCATTTTAAAAAATGTGTATGGATTTTAACACAGACACACACATATTAATTTGATATATATATTTATTTTAAAAAAAATTTAAAATATATTTGATTATGAAATCGGGTAATATATATATATATATATATATATATATATATATATATCTGAATATGTATATATAAGTATTTTATAAATACATGTAAGGTTTAATATATATATATATGATATGTATATTTATTTAAAAAAGAATCAGAATATATTTTATGTATTTATATTATATATAAAATTTTGATATACATATATATATATTAATTATTAATAATTTGAAAATAATTTATATAATTAATAATAATCATTAAATAATTTATAATAATTAATAATTAATTAGTCAATATTATTAATATATATTAACAATTTATTTATGTTTATATATATGCATATATAAATATAATATGTTTATTGGTTTAATGAAAGTTGTCAAAATATTTTTGGTATATTTATATTATTTTATAAATCTTTAAATAAAAATATATAAAAATAATTATTTACTTAATCTTAATAATAAATTGTAAATATTAGTGTTAATTACAAAATATTATTAACAATTTGAAAAAATAAGGAAACATATGAAAATTTGTGTGTGTGTGGATGTATGTATATAGATTTGATATGTTAATTTCATTGAAAAAACTGGTCAAAATTAATTTTATGTAAATAGATTTGATTGTGTCTTATATATATATAATATAGGAAATAAATAGAAATGATTGTTTTTTAAGAATGATAAGAAAATTAATTTAAAGAAAACATTTTAACTAAACGTTATTTATAAAAAAACTATATATTAAAACGCATTAAAAAATCGGTTTACAGAAAAAAAATTAAAATATATATCATTTATTAAAAATGTAGTTAATAATAATTAGGATAGTTTTTAGTAATACTATTTTTTTAAAAATATATCAGTTATAAGACTTATTAAAAATTCCTAAAAAATATTAATAATTAAAAAATATTATTATTTTAAATAATTTATAATATTTAACAATCAATGAGTCAATATTATTAATAAATTTTTAATATTAACGATGATTATAAAATAATAATAATAATTTGTAAAAAAGAATATAAAAAATAGCATCTGTCTCATATGAGACAAAGTTTGAGATATTTTCTATTATTTTCAATAAATAGCATGGGTATTTTATAATATATTTAATATTGTTATGTTATCTACACAAAGCCTCTATAGGGCTTGTATTCCAGTGTTAAACCAGTGGCTCACTATGATCTTATTCAATATAAAAATTTTCAAGGTGTTAAAAAATAATAATAATTTTCAATTATTCCAATTGATCTCTAATAATTGGCTTTATCTTTTTTTTAGATACCTATGTCCTTGGGAAGTGGAAGCCCGTATTTATTACATGATCATTATTGGGTAAATAATTGCAAAAATCCAAACAGATTTGGCTTAAATCCTCTCTACATTGAAGGTATTAAAAACTTTATATCATTTGTATCATCAAATTCAGATTTTTTTTTGAAGTAACAATTAAATTTTTGTGTCAAAAATGTTGTCTTAGTATATTTGAAACAGTTGACAATGTCAGACTTCATCTATTGCATTACGGTTTTTGGAAAGATTGTATATTTTGGTATTAACATGGTGAAAAGAGTTCATAAGAAAATACAAATTTTTTCGTTCTAGATCCGTTATTTCAGAAATTAATATTTGAGGCAGTTGGTCCATCTATTTCAGAAATAATAACTTAGAATGACATTCCAAATCCTGAATCTGAGCCTTCTTAGTTTTACAATTTTTTGTAATCCATTGAGGAAGACTTATATCTGAGAATCTGGATGAGAAAATGTGGAGCTATTACAAATTTTATGGATAATAAATCAG
Source organism: Viscum album (assembly GCA_963277665.1). Lineage (NCBI taxonomy): Eukaryota > Viridiplantae > Streptophyta > Magnoliopsida > Santalales > Viscaceae > Viscum > Viscum album. Next base: position 702,014,967 of record OY728128.1, on the reverse strand, counting down.
ATTTTGGGATGTCTAAAAGTTGTTTTGATTGGATTTTGTCTTTGGTTAAGTCCTTTTTTCCTGACAGAAATACATTACCTGCAAGTTTCTATAAAAGAAAAAGGTTGGTTCACAATTTGGGTCTATGTTATTAGAATATCCATGCATGTTTAAATGAATACATCTTATATTATGGTGAATATGAATCTTTGGTTAATTGTCCAACATGTGGAGAATCAAGGTATAAAGAGGCACAACACGAAAATTCTAGAGTTCATGTGAAATGGTTGAGATAATTTCCAATTAAACCTTGTTTAAGGTGTTTATATATGTCTCATAGCATCGCTGGATTTATGACATGGAATAAATCAAATATTTCAACCACAAAAAGGTTAAATCATTTATGCGATGGCGACTCCTAGAAAAATTTTGATCAGACACATCCTTCTTTTAATGCATAACCTTGTAACATATAGTTGGGCCTTTATACTAATGTATTATGTCCATTTGGTGCTTACGTCAATCAATATTCTTGTTGGCATGTTTTCATTACTCTTTACAACATGCATCATTGGATGTTGATGAAGGAACCATACATATATTTAATGCTGTTAATTCCAGGACATCCAAAGAAGAATGTTGATATTTATTTGAAACCACTAATTGATGAGTTAATTTCATTATGGAACAAAGGTGTGACTATATTTGATAAAATTGAAGATCAGAATTGTATATTTAATATTTCATTAATGTGGACGATTAGTGACTTTCCGGAATATGGTATGTTATCTAGATGGAGTGCATATGGTCTAAAATCTTATCTGTACTACAGGGCTGAGAACAAAGCATTTATGATTTGTAATGGGATAAAAGTTAGTTATTTTGAACATCATTGAATATTTCTTCCTATGGATCACCCTTTACAAAGAAACAGAATTAATTTTACAAATGGTCGAATTGAAAAAGATGCACCTCCAGCAGTGCTCTCAGGTAATCAAGTAAAATCTATTATCTCAGCATTACCTCATGTTACTTTTGGACCAACTATAAATGAGAAAAAGATAAATGTTTTTGGGAGAGTCCATAATTGGATAAAGATAAGTATTTTTTTGGGACCTTCCATATTGTTCTGATTTTTTGGTTTGTCACATGTTAGATGTAATGCATATTTGAGATGAATTTTTTTGATAACATATGTTATACCGTGTCGGACACACCTGGTAAGAACAAAGATCATGCAAAGACATAGTTAGATCTTCAATAGATTTGAAGATGTCCTGAACTTGAATTATTTTAAGATGAAAGATCACACAAATTAATGAAGCCATAAGTATCTTACTCATTTGGTAAAGAAAATGGATTATTATTCTGTCAATGGATTAAAGATTTGATGTTACCATATGGTTATGCTTCTAATTTTTCTCAATGCGTTAAAAATTGGCATATTACTGGGTTAAAAGTCCTGATTTTCATATCATAATTGAAATATTAGTTCCTTTTGGTATTAAAGGGTTGTTTAATTCTTCAATATGAGACATTTTGACAAAAATATAATTTTTTTCAGAGATATTTGTACGGAAACATTGGATAATAATTCATTAAATTCCATGAGAAATGTTTTTTTAATTTTATGTAAATTAGAGAAAATATTCCCACTAATATTCATTGATTCCATGGAATATTAAATATTTCATTTTCAATATGAATATAAAAGTGGTGGGATGGTACAATTCCGATGGATGTATCTATTTGAGAGATGTATGGAAAAATTAAAGAAGAAAGTATGTAACAGAGCATCAGTTAAAGGGTCTATTTTAGAAGCATACTTAAAATAGGAAATTTCAAATTTCTGATCTTATTATTTTCATTCAGAACATCCTTCAAAACATAATTGGATGGGTGGAAATGAGAAAAATATTGATGATATCACAGACTATCAATTTTAATTTTTTAATCATCTTGAGCTTGGTTTCAGTGGTCATCATGAGAAATAGCTTACAGATGAAGAACTGTAAAAGCAAATACTTATGTTCTGCTGAATTGTGAAGAAATAACATGATTTGTGTAGTAAGTACTAATTTTTTATTATTTCTTAAAATAATTTTAAAATATATCATTATTTATATTAAAATTTTTTGTATACTATATGATGAAAATTCAAAAAATAAATTTCTACAAATAACATATTCTTCTCTTGAGGAACGTCAAAAAAAAATTGCATATTGGTTTCAAAGACTAGGAAGGAATGTTTTTTTCTATGGAATAATAAATCAAATTTTTAATGATATCTATTATTAATAATTTTTATTGTTTATAGGTAACACAACATAAAAGTAAAATTGAAAGCCGATTATGTGTCCTCAAAAACCCTCCATCGAAATTGGTAAAATATTATAATGGTTATGTAGTTAACAGATTTTGATTCCATACATGCATATATATTGACTAAAAGAAATTAATTTATAGTGGTGTTAATTTGAAAGAATACCATCATAAAGTAGGTGAATTTGACTTTTATGAATTTCCAGATGAAATAATTGAGTTATATTATCTAGGACCAAATTATGTTGAAATTTTTAAACGTCATTGTTTTGATACTGGTCAGGGTTTGCGATTCCATCTACGACATAGAGTCATTGACATTAAATATAATAGTCTTCTTGCATAAAATTATCCATTTATATCGTCACTTCAAGCGCATCAAGTTTACTTTGAAAATTACCGATGTTTTGAGAGATTAAAAGGACTGGTGGAGTGTGATAGAAATCACATGACTATGAGTTTATTGAAATTGAAAATTGTTTAATGGAAGTGAAACTTATTGAAATTTTTAAAGAAACATTCCAAAATACATCTCTTACCAAATGGAATATAAATATTGATAATTAAACCCCTTAGTTAAAGGATGATGATATAGATAATGTTGATGAATTATTAAGGGATGATGAAATTGAAAGTTATATGAAGGTTGACAATGATGAAGATGATAATGAAGACATTTATGTAGATGAAAATGGTGATGAAGATGATGGTTGAGGTATTATATTCAGGTATTTAGTTATAGGTAATTATCATATTCTGATATTTATTAGTTGTTTAAATTTCATATTTGTAATAAAAATATGTTATAGGTAACATTATTTTATTTTCTGAAATTCATTAGTTTTTTATATTTCATATCTATTTTAACAATCTATTAGTAGTGAGAATATTTATTTTAGATGGCTTGACGTGATCCTCATACAAATTTATTATATTCTCCCACTAATGTCGGACTTCCTAATGATGAGCCCAATTCAACTGCTCCCCCTTAGGCTGGTGCGCCTACTAGGAGGGGGCATGATCTTGGTCAATTACGGATTCTGGATCATATTCCATAGAGATGACCATGTATTGATTGCGATCCACATTTATAGAGATTTGTTTAATTTTTTAATAAGAGATTTATTATATATTAACTAAGTGTATTAATTTTGATAATAATTTTATGATTATATATCTGTTTTGATTTTCACAATTATTCACATTTAGTCATTGGCCAAGCTAGTGTGATTCTAAGAAATTATTTTATCCGATCCATGGGTGTCATGGGACCTGGTACCCATCGGTGTGAATGACCAGATGTTTGACCACAGGATTTTACACTATTAAATAATATATACTTTTTTAAAATTTATTTAATTACTAACATATTGTTTTTAATTGTCTTGAAGAGTTTATTTTCTCCAATTTCTGATAGTCAGAGATTCCCTATTCTAAATGCATGGGATAACTGTATATTTTTTTCACTTTCATCAGTTTCTACACAACATTAGAAAGCGAGATATGGAAAAATCTTGTGTTATCGTCTTCAATTAGTCATGCATATCCCATCATCCTGACTATATATCAGCTCTGGTATGGGACGAGTTGTGCTCTTTTTGGATAGGAGAGACTTTCAGGAGGAGATCAGTAGTTGGACGTTAGAACCAGGGGAGGAAAGAGGTCACCCATAGGGTCGATATTCATACATTTGGCATACATCAACTAAATATGGTAAGTAATATTGTTTGTTAATGTATATTTATTTTAACTATAACATGTTTGTTATATTATAAAGGCCACTACTAACCCATATATTACAAAGCTTGATGTTTATAAGAAGATGTATCCTGATCCCCATATAGGAGAAGTTTTAGGCAAAAGAGAATGCCATATTGTGGTTAGTAGTTTTTTTGAACAATATCATCAATATTAATTTTATTTTTATTAAAAAAATTCATTATATTTAAAGAAACGTATGAGGTTCTGACTTCTCGTTCACGGTAGAGTTATGTTGAGGCCAAACAAGGTTTCAATGCCGATTTGGGTTTCGATGAGGGGGTTTGGATACAGGCGACTTCATAGGGTGTCGAGAAAGGTAAAGTGATTGGTATTGGTTCTCGATTGATACCCTTGAATTATTATGGTACTTTTGTGATGGAATCACTGAGTGAGAAGGGAGATCAGGGAGTGTCTTCATCACAGCTATTGTCCACTACACAATATGAGGATAGGTTGATAGCTCAGTATGAGATGATACATAAGATACAGAAGGAGGGGGAGGAAGAGTGTGAGTAGCAGTATCTTAGGGATGAGAAGATAATGGAGTATATGTGGCGAATTGCGCGTGCCTTAGGTATGGAGTTTCCTCCCCCTGTTCCATTGAGTGATACTCTTACACCTGATGGCAGTTGATGATTTTTGACGTTTTCATGACTGTTTTGTAATTTTTTATGATAGACATATTTTATTTTAAATGATGTTTTAATTTTATTTGTTTTTTTAATTTTTTTAAATCATTTTTAATGTTTTTTAAATATTTTTAATTTTATTTATTTATAAATAATTTAATAAATTCTTTTTTTAAAAGGGTTATTTGTAGAGGATTATATATCTGTCGAAAAAGTTTTTTGCCAAGATTCATCACAAAAGGGTTATAAATAATATTTTGGTATTCTTTATGATGGACTGTATATCCATCACCAAAAAGGTTTTTTTGTGACAGACTGTCGCAAATAATTATATTTTCGATGACTTTTTCATTGGTGGCCTATTTGGGGCATCCACCCATCACAAAAAGTCATTTACGATGAAAATCAATCGCAAATGCACCATCACAATTATAAGAAATTCCTATTGTTAATTTATTATAATTAAAATATGTTTTTATAAGGTTAAACATTTATTTTTTAAAATCCCAAAAAAAATATTCAAAAATCATAAAATTGTTCTTTAAGTACATATTTGATCAATTAAAAGATTTTATAAAATTCTAGTACCTTGTTATATACACATAAAGTAATAAAAGTTACCATTTTAACGAAAAAAACTATACCTTTCACTATTCATCTATAAGTCTATTAACTTTGAAAAGTATCAATAAATCGTAATAACTAAATTTTTTAATGAAGAATTCAAAAATTTAGTAAATTAAAAAAATTGAAATTATAAAATTTATAACTTTAAATTTTAAAAGGAAATAAAATACATAATGAGAACTAATTTTATTAAAAAATAATTTTTAAGACTTTAAGTATTCTTATTTTATTTTTTATGCATTTCTAATTCATTATAATATTTTTTAATATAGGTTTTATTATTTTCAAATTTTATTAATAATTTTTCTTTCATATGTCACATTTCATTTTAGTTTAGTGTTGCATGGTTAAAAAATATATCAAAACAATAGAGTGTATCTAAAATATAGACAAGAACCATGGTTTATTTTTTAATGAGATATCCAAATTAATATTTTAAATACTAAGTAATTTTTTATTTTTCTACAAATTCCTATATATTAAAATAAATTTCCATAATATTTTTATGGTCAACATCGATTGATGATCATGGGTTGATTTATGACATGCAGTTTCATTTAAAAATAAAAACCTATATAATCTCTTCGTAATAAGAGTTAAGGTATTACTAAGACCACATAATAATAATGGGGGGACTAGATCCGTAAAAAGTAACTTCCCTATAACCTTGAAGATGATTTAATAATAATCATACTACCATGTGGATTTATTTATAACTCAATATCCAGCAGATGGTGAAAAATTACATGTCATTAGACAAAAGAAATTCAATAGTAAAGAATCATTATCCATTTCAATAGTAGTCATTGTGTAGGATCTTTCTTATTCCCATGATCTAGGAAGTTTGTGGGGACTATTTTTCCCATAGTCAAATAAATTAGTGCACTAATTTTCATAATGACTAATTTATTTGCAATTGAAGAAATGAATTTTTGTAGTTTCTTTATTTAACATTGACTTGTGAGCTTTTTGACCTTCATTTTCACACTAGAGTGAATTACCATTCCATTCATTAAAGACATAAGGTGTATCTTCCCACGTTCTTGGCATGTAAGAAATTGAATATTCTTTCCAACATAATCTTTGTTACCTAAACATCCAAGAGACCCTAAATTTCCCTTCCTAGGTATATTTTTGGATTCAATTATGTTCAAATTGTTAATCATAATTAATTATATCCATATTTACATAATTAAAATATTTATCAGTTTAATTATTATCTTTTTAGGTAGTTCAATAGGAAAATCTCCACATTATGCATGGAATCCATTGTTAACTTGGTTCTTTTAGGCTCTCAACATTACTAAAACCAAAATAAGTAAACGTGATTCATTAACACCATGATGGAATTATTTTAAGATAATTAAATTCACCTTAAAATGTCTTAATATTAGAAATTATTACATTTTCTTTCAACTCATCTTAAATCACTCTCGGTTCAATCTCAGATTCTTTAGGTTGGGTTCTATCATATTCATTAAACCAATTCCATAACATAGTAAATTATTTATAATGGTGTTTAAATATAATTTGATTGACCAAAACTTATCCCCCATGAGTTTCCATCTAGGTGTGTAGTCTAAAACCTACTCATCATGTGCTGGATTAAATATTGAGTTAGTGCTCAATGGGCCTTTTTTTGGTGATTAACCTTATGTGAATCTATGCCAAAGCCACATCTACATACCGGTATCTAAAGAGGGTTTTAATTTATAGGAGAACAAAAAATCACTAATTTACCAAAACTTCATGATGTTATTATGTTCTTATACTTATCCCTTAGACTTATCCTTAGGAATTTCAGTAGATATCACTTATCCTAATCCCTAAACCATTCAAAATTACATCAACAAACTTAAAGGGTTATCTATACCACTGATATTTTTATAAAACCTAAATTATCAACCCTTAGATTATCCTAAACTAACATCCTGACCTCTAAATTTATCTAAACCCTTCTTTGATACAAAGAGTAGTTCCCCATACCCACACTCTTGAAATTTGATGCAAATAAACACCTACTTTACATGTTGTCTTTGAAATGAACGAAAAACACCAAGTTTTAACCATAAATATTTACAATAAAAAATATATTTAGTGTCAAGTTTTAAGACACTTTTATTTGAATATATAATTATATTTTAAATGAATATTTTTTTTGATAGTGTGTACCACACACAACATCGATCTTAAACGAACCACAATATACTATAGAAATATTATTATTCAAATATAAAAATCATAACCTTGACATTAATTTAGAGAGTATAGACAGGAAAAAATTTATTATTATATATATTTTGAAAAACAATTATTAATAAAAATGTAATGATTAATTCATAGGAAATAAGAACTAAATTTTAAATAAAATCATATAATATTATATGAGATATTTTTTAGAAAACTATTTTATATGAGGAATGTATTTTTATAAAAATGAATTATGTTAATCACTATAGATGAATATTTTTAATGAAATATATATAACATATATTTAATAAAATAAATAATCATTCATATAATGTTTGTTACTAGAGAAGGAATGTGTATAAATTCAATTTATACTTCAACAATATATTTTCTTTCAAAATTATTTTTATTTATTTTTTTGCGTATATATCATGATTAATTTCAGACAATTTGATAAATTGTATTTTATAAAATATTAATCATTTTTTAAATCATCATATTAAAATAATATTAAAAAAATTATTTATTTTTATTCAAATATTTAATTTTTGTTGAATAGTGAAAACTCACAATTTTTAAAAAACTATCATTTATCTTCATTATATAATGTAATTTGATAGTATAATTATATCTTAGATTGGATTTAAATTTACATAAAATATATTTTACTAAAAATAATCTATTTAATTTCATATTAATCAGTATTATATTTTATTTTTTTATAAATTCATTTTTTTCTTAAAACAGATTTTTCTAAAAATTTCATTCCATTTCATTTTGCATACTTATATTAAAGTAATTTTGAAACTTATAAAAATTGACTCTTTAAAGATGGATTTAATATTTGGAATCAGTTTTTTTATGTTTTTTAATGAGTTCAATTTGATTTTTGGTCATTTTGAATAGTAACCATGATAAAACTTTATCACCACGATAAATGGTAAAATGGGTAAAATGAGATTAAAAACATTGGGATAAGGTCCAAAAATAAATCCAAAACATTAATTAATTTTATTATATTGTTTTATCTCAACCACAATCATCCTAGATTTAAAATAATTTCAATTTCGTATCATTTTCCTTAGATAATTACCTTTTATATTTTTTATGTTAAGAAAAATTTCAAAATGCCACTACCTTCCTTGTAATATGTCTAATATGTTATCATAGTGATAAAAAGATATATGAATGGTTCTAAATTATTATTTTTAATATTGATAAATTGTTTTTATTATTGTTATTTGTGTTTAATTTTTAGATATAGTATAATTTTCGTGAAAGCTTGTGCAACGCTGACATAACGCTTGCACAAGTAGTAGAAAATAAAATAAATGATTAAAAAAATTAAAATTGACATATAATGGATGAATTAAGGTTAAACAAAAACTTTTTAAATAAAAATAATGTATAATTTAGACTCAAATATTTTTATTATCTTGATGTATTTAAAGTCACTTTTTTTGAATAGTCTAGAAAATGACCTTAATTAGTATTTAAGGTTTAAATATAATTTTTAAATCATTATAAAATTATAAAAAACATATATTTGCTAAATTTGGTGGAGTATTTTCCTGATTATCATACATGCTTCATTTAAGTACCCCTTGGAATTTTTAAAATTGCTTTAATGACTCTTAAAGAGTTAAAATTTTATTACAATTATTAAAGTTAAACACAGTTAACAAGGGGGGTAAACCAAAAGATAAGAATTAAAATGGAACCTATACTAGAATATATTTTATTATGTGGTCATATTTATAACTTATACTCCATATCATAAATTATATGTAACCTTGTATACATTTTACATGAGTTAGACCCATATTATATATTAATAATTCAACTATTTATATGATTTCCACCCACCTCACTTATAAAATAGAACCACCTCTCCTCTCTTCATGACAATTAATAATCCATTTATTTCATCCAAAATATATCCAAATAAATTATTATATTCCTTATACACATCACATATCTTATTTTATTCTCATAAGATCATCCTAATAATACTTAAGGTTTAAGCTAAAGGATGACTTATAAAGAAGAAATGCAACCCTTAACCAAGTACTTTAATTTTATTTTTCCTTCTACCTCATTCAATTATAAAATAATCATGATGATATAATAACATAATTTTATTAAATATACTTTAATTTTATTATTATTATGACAAAACCTTATTAATATCTTTTTCTATCCTATGGGAAATGAATCATTCATATGTATGTATGGACCACCACCTCCATAAAGTGATGTGCTTAAATTTTAATCACAAACTATAAGTTTTTTATTATGATGGATTTAATGAATATATATTATCATCATGTAATAATTATTATTTAATCATGATTAGATGTCACTCACCTTCTTACCCTTCCACCTGTTAAAAAAATTATAACGGCACTCATGTGTACATGTGGACTACCACCTCCATGAAGATATGTCATTTTTTCATGTATTCCTTTCATGGATGATGATAAAATTATTTTTAATGTATAAAAATTATAATTATGTCATTATTAATATTATATAAATGATTTAATCATGATACATGTAATCATGGTAACCTTATTGAAGTTGTTTTCATATTATGAACTGAACATCCTCAAAACAACCAACATAAATTTACCTGATTTTGTAATTGAATCATTAATGGTAATCAATAAAATAAAAGGAAAAATTATTATGGATTTAATATTAAAATATTTCACAATAAATTATAAATGAAATAGAATTTTATTATTTAATTTTTGGAGAACGTATGAAATGAGTCGTGACTTGAGGTATGCGATTTTCATTCAAACCTCATTTTAATGTTTTCCTTTACAAATATTTATCCTTCATGTCCATCTTAATAAAAATTTTCATGAATTTTTATATTTAAGATAAATTTAACACACTTTGTTTTTATGGACATTTTTTCTTGAATAAATTAAACATTCATTTATGTCTAGTAATTTACTAAGTCAAACATTCCTTTCACATGGAATTGACTCGACGTACGCTACACAAAACATCAAATTGGTATACATTACATGGAACATAAACTTGGAATATGTTACATGGAATAATGACTTGTAATAAGTTACACATAACACTAACTTGGCATACATTACATGAAACATCGATGTTTCTATGAAATATCATTTTACTATAATAATTATTTAAATTAGATAATTTTAACCTTGTTGTTAAAAATATCTATATGAATAATAATATCTACTTTTAAAATGTTTTTTATAATTTTATTATGTAAAAGAAACATATTTATAATGAAAGATATAATTTTTTTGAAGTCCTTATACGTTTAAAAATATCATTTCTCAAATAAACTACTTTTAATGTCATTCAGTGAAAAGTAATAAAATTAATTTTGGACACATTTAAAATTTTAATTGGATAAAATAAACTTATTATTTTTAATCTATAATGTTAAAATTATATTATGTTGAATTTGTGGGATTTTTCTAAGAAATATCAGTTTAGGATGAATAGTGAAAAATATTAGATTTTAATTCAAACTACCTTTTCATCTAACTTAATTTTAATGTTAATATATATTTCAATTTGTTTTAAAAGTTTAATTAGATCATATTTATAACAATAAACCGTATTTTGGTCATTTTAATCAATTTCACTTTGAAATTTAATATTGAATGATAGAAATTTTTTGACCGTTTTTACTTAAAAAACCCTCAATGCCGTCCCATCAACTGAATTTTCTTAAATTAATCTCTACCGCTTATGTGATTAGAATTTAAAAAAAAGATTCCATATTAAGAATAATGATAATTTATAATGTCTAATTATTTCAACTTATTTTTTGACCAAAAATATCAGTGACAATGATTAAAATAAATTGCAATGATTAAGGTTAAATTCAGTATAATAAGAGACAAAACCATAACTTTAATACCCAAAAGGATCTAGAAACTTGTCCAGCATACATTTTTTTGGAAATTATTAATACACTGACCTCCCATTATTGTGTTTTGTTGGTTTTTTATGACTTTTTTAGGTAAAAACATGGGTATGCCTAATATGTTTTAAAAAAATGTCAAGTGTGCCATTTCCCATCCCTATAAAAGGCCACCACCTCTCCATCTTCTTAACAATTCTCAAACCACATAGGTTCAGAAAAAATATACCCAATAAACCTACCAAAATATCTCCCTTCCACCTGTAATCCTACCCTTGGGCATAAATAAATCTAAGTAAGCCTTTTGGCACAAACCAAAAGGAGTTACCAGATTAAGAGGTAACGTCTTCTCTCAAGCTCCGTTATTTTATTTTATTTCTCCACAACTTAATCTATGTTTATTCCATCATAGTATAACAACACCATTATCCACAATATACTAGTATTTTTTTTATTTTTTTATTTCAACCTACACTTACACACACCTCCACCTAATGGGTAACGAACATATTGTTCACGTGTACGGTGAACTACAACCTCACTAAATGATTATTGATCATTTTTCTTTTACCACATATAATGGTGGATATTATGATGGAAATTATATTTATATATGTCACATATTATATTTATTATTTATTTAATATTGTTTATTCTTTTTACAACACATATATTTTTACTTTCTATTTGGTGTAAATACGATAATTTTGTTTGCGAAAGTGTGGAATACCGTCCCCTCAAAGCAATGTGATTCATTAACACACTACATGAAATGTTTTAAAGATGGATTTAGTGAACTTATAATATATATAAAACATTATAATTAGAATATAATTATATTTTATACATATATATATATATTTAATTTTTTTCTATCTTTCAATAGGACAATAAAAATAGAAACAACGTTCATGCATACGTACGTCTTACCATCTCCATGAATGGTGTATTCCATATCTAATTCTATATTATATAGAAAAGTATAATTAAAATATACTGAATATAATTTATATTTATATCATTGTTTACATTCTTTAATCATGATATAAGTATAAGTAATGAATATATAACATATTACGACACATGCAAAGAACAAAGTGGATATTACCCAAAGTGAAACCTTAACATAGGATTGTTAAGAAGAGGGTAATATAAGGTCATAATAAAACCATATATGGTATTAGATATAATAATATGGTTCTTAAAAAGATTTATAATAAATTTATATTTATTATACAGGTCATTTTAATGAGTACGATGAGAGTCTAGATATAATGTAAGGGATGTCATCTCACATTTTATTTTCGTGAGATACGTGCTTTATTCACCAACTATTCAATTTATGCAGTTTTTGTACTGCCCAAGGATGTATTAAGTGATTATTATACTTAATTTTATGGTTATTTTTATATCCATTCTATTCTTTCTATTTCTTGGGGTTTATTTTTCAAAAGATACCAAATCGGTAAGATAGTTTTGATACAATTTTCCTTCTTCGAGACTCATTTTTTATTATCCACCGAAATTCATTTTTGAGGTGTATATAATTCCATTTTAAATGTTATAACGTGAATATCATTATTTTAATAATATTTTAAGATTAATTTCATTTTATTTCTTTACATGGAGAGTGTGATCCCATGTTACCAAGTAATAAGATTTTATTGAAACAATCTCATCAATTTTTCAAGATTATTGATGATTATTATTCCTTTAATGAAATATTATGATCCATATGTCAAGAATGATCATAGGTTTTGATATACTCTATTTATTCAAGATATCTCATTATATTAGTATCATTTTGCTAATTTTTTCTTTAATATAATTAATAATAAAAAATTAGAAAAATCTAATTGTATTTTTCTCTTTGGTCAGAAATCAATTTTATTTCAAAGTAAGATTTTTTCAAAAAAAATTTAAAAAAATTTTCAAGAATTTTTTCAAATGATACATGAAGATCATTTTCAATTAAAAATGATTTTAAATTTTTCTTTGGATTTAAAATATTCATTTATACGTTTCCAAATACATTTTTAAAGAAAATTTTTTTCGAAAATGTTTTATGTTTTAAAAAGTGTTTTTCAAAGCAGAAATGTTATTCTCCAAAAGAAATGTTTTTAAAAGATATTCAAAAATTATTTCCTATCAAATATGATATCCATTAGTGTTACTCATTCCTTTCTAGGAAAGTTATTCAATGTTTCCATTCATATTCTTTCTCTTAATGCATTATGTTTTTATTGAATTATGTTTACGAAAACCATTTCTATTTCTTGGGTTATATGATTTTGAAACCTACATCTTTTCATGGGTAAAATTAATGATTAAATGATTATGAAACCTATATTGCTTCATGGGTTGTGATATGATTACATGTTTATAATACCCATTTCATTTCATGGGTTATAATATGGTTATTTATAATATTGTGGAACATGTAGATATGATTTCACTATGAGATGGGTGGGACCTATATCTCCCTCCAATGCATTGGGTACAGATTTATATCTCATGAGATAGACTAATATAGTTTGGAGAATGAACCCTGACTACTAAGATCTCCATGGGAGTGAACCATGACTACCAAGATGGTATGAGGAGTTAACTCATTCTACTAATATTTCCATGGGAGTAAACCATGACTACCAAGATGGTTTGGGGAGTAAACTCAAAATACTAATATGTTCTTGGAAGTTATGCCTTAGATACTTTGTAAACCATATTAAAAGCTTAAGTGATTTCCATAATTCCATGTTTTATTCATATGTTATGCTTTCTTGTATTATGTTCCTTATTTCATTATGATTCAAGTCTTATACAATGCCAAGATTTATTCCATGATTCATTTATGTGATCATTTATATACACGGTATGATCTTCTATTTTCTTGTTCATGTTCTCATACCCTTATTATCATGATCATGCTTACATATCTTCCTTATTTACCCTTAAATAGTATTTGAGGTCACCCCTTTCTATGTTTCCTTCCCTAGGTTATGAATATATATATATTATGTTTGATGTGTCTAAGAAGGGTACTATTCAAGATAAACCTAGTGGGAGATGTTGTAGATCACTTATGTTTCGATGTTTATTTTTCTGTGTTTCCAAAGGCACTAAACTAGAATGGTCTTTGGGAATCTATTTTGATAATGTTTAAGTATTTTTCAAAAGTTATGTAATGTTAATGTTTAAAAAGAAAAGGGTATTAATATATGGTATCAGATAAAATATTTATTTAACCATTGGATTCTAGGATGAGAAAACCTTAGTGAGAACCCTAAAGACATGTATATGGATATGTCTAAGTATAAGAAAAAATATAGAAAAATGTATACGAATTTTGGTAAAGGATAGAGTGAGTTGTTTCCTTGAAATACACCCCATTCAAATACTAAAATTTTATGTGTCTATGAAATAGATGTACCTAGAGATAACGACTCTAAAAAAGATGTTCTAGGCCTGACTCGGGGTATTCGGGTACATGAAAATCGGCCTTACTGTACACATGTTTTGACACTCCTATGGGATATGCTTTTGGAATTCATAAACTGTTCACAAACCATCATGAAGAATTTAAATAGATGTTGGATATGAATATCCAAGGATAAACCTATAGGGTCATATATTAAGGAATGTGTCATAACTTAGACATCATATAAGTGACTTTTAAATATTATTTGGTTCCTTACTTTGATAATTGTTTCTTACTCTATTATTTTTTGTTTAAGTTAATGGATAGAACCCAAAAGAACCATGTTAATGGTGATTGCGATGGAAAATGAAATGATTTTTCTCCTGAACAATAGAATTAAATGGGATATGGAATGAAAAACATCATTTCTATGCTCACATATATTTCTCAAGATATGAATCATGGTGGACTCCCATACGAGCAAAGAAGAAAACAACATTATGTTGATTTCTTCGTGATGGAATTTCCACCATCTTTCATAGGGTCTTTTGATGCACTTGTTTTTTAACAACGGAACGGTACTCCTAAAAAGATATGCTTCTTTATCCAGGGTTTGGATCATGAGAAATTCATTATGTATTTCTATCATTTATATGATGAAGAATAATAGTGGTGGAATCTAATTAAGAATATGTGGAATAAATTTGATATTGAATCCATGGAAAAGGATGAGTTCAAGAACTTATTTTTCTATAAATAATTTCCTTAGATTATTAGTACCAAGATAGATAAAGTTCTCCTTGAGTTGAAGCTAGGGGATAGTGAATCGGTCGGTACCTATGAGGCAAATTTCATAAGACATACGAGTTACTCTTCCGGAATCATCATCCAACCCAAAAGTAAAGTTGATAGGTTCTTCGGTGGATTATAGACATGTCCCATATGGGAGTTGGCCATAAGAAACTTTAGTAGCTATGAATAGATTATGTGTTGTGCAATCAAGGTTTAAATGGAGGTTGGAGTCACATATCAATATCAAGGATTTGACATGATATGGAAGATGGTGTTGGTTATGTCATTTCTAAAAAACAATATGTGATTTATGATGATTTTTATGCACACAAATACCCTTGTTTTTTTCTAATGATATTTTGTTAAGTGAGATTTACAAGAATTTATATTTTGGATTAATGTTTTTAGAATTATGGAATGATTCTGGAAACACTTTTTCCATCCCTATGTTATGTTGGATATGATAAATTTTGTGTGTGGTTTCAACCCTACGCTATGCTAAACAGTTTTCATTTGGAACAACATCCATGTGTGTGGAAATCAACAAGCGTATGGATCAGAAACCCAACATTGGATTATAGATTAACTTTTCATACCCTACATTCATGAAAGTTGAACATATAGTTTATCAATGCTACATTCAGGATTTTATGCTGAAAAGGATAAACATATGGATCATCATCTCTATGCTACTTTGTTCCATATGTTTTTTAAAGATAAATGTATGGATAAGGAATTATACGTTGGTAGGAACCCTACACTACGCGAAGGAACCCTACGCTACGTAGTTCAACCCTATGTTGTGTTCTCAATGGGGAAGTTATTCAAGAAACATTTCCAATCTGATATTATTACAATGGTCGAGTTAGAATTAAATAAAAATTGAAGGATCATTTCAATTGTTTCGAAAGAACCGTGTTCATCAGAGATAATCATTCCTATTTATAAGGAATGTTACGACTCACCTAGTCAATTGAAATTTTAATTTTTGCGATCAATCAAGAGATTCATTCGAATTTGGATTATTGAAGAAAGCTATCATCTTTTCTATAAATTTCTTTAGAATACCTTAAAAATTTATATCTATATGATATATGAATACTTTATTGAAAATATTTTACAGTGATGAAAGAAACAAATTACTCAGAAAGAAGACTTCACTTTGAATTCAGATATGTCATTCATCATTGTACTGTAAGTTCACTACTGCTATTTGTCTCTATTCTTACTTGAAGAAAACTGTGCAATAAGGATCACTTTAGAGTACTTCAATATTAAAAATATTCTTTTCTAAAGAAGAAGATCCATCATCTGTCAGTTTTATGATGCTACAACAATGAAGATCAACATGAACCACATAAATCAATCTATTTTGATTTAATAGAGTTTCAACTACTCGCACTTATTTGTGGTAGTGTATCATCTTATCATTCTAAGTTGTGGATAACCAGTTCTATATTATTGAACTAGAAGTCTTTTTTACTTAGTAATGTAAAGGTGTCAACTACCTACACTCAGTTGGGGAAATTCAGTATTGTGATAAGAGGACCAGACTAGTGAAACTCACCAAGCTCACAGAGAGAGTATTTAGTGGAGTAGAATAGTGGATCTTTGTTCCTTGAACAACTATAAAATGTTTTATTCTTTATTTATGTTTATCCCCTAAATATTTTCATAAAAAAAACTACTAATCCATATAAAATATAAATGGTGTTTAAAGTGATAATTGTGGAAGATTTTGAGAAGACATAATTCACCCCCCTCTTGTGTGTTACTTTGTATATTCTGACCTAACAATTTGTATCAGAGGATATATTTTGGAAAAGATATATTAGGCTAAAAATTTTAAACTCTATAAAAAGATGGAAATGCATAATCTTGGCGATGTAATGTCAATGGTTCATGAACCAAATTTCGATGGTGAAAATTATAGATGTTTGAAATCAAGGATGATTATCTCTCTAAAAAATCATGGATTCAGAGTTTACTCAAAGATTTTTACTGTATATACAATTCATAAGAATCCAAAAACATGGGATGCCACAATTGAATCCGAATATGATATGAATTCAAAAGCTATGAATTCTATTATCTATGTTCTTGGACCAAATTTATTAAATAATGTATCACAATGTCCAATTGTGTATGAAATGTGAGAAACTATTTAATTGATTATATTGTAATAGATAATGTAAGAAAAATGAGTTATGCTATAGATAAGCTGAAATTTAGAACATTTAGATTGTTTTATGGTAAAATCATTACATAGATTAATGGAAGGCCTATAAAAATTATCAAAAATATTACATCCTTAGGAGAACCTGTCAAACAATCTGATCAAGATTTGAAATTACTAAGATTACTATCGTTTAAATGGAATGTCATATCTAATGTTATTAGACAATCGTCACCTATCAAAGATCTAACAATGAAAGAATTAATTGGGACATTGATGATTTATGAAGCTGAAATGCAAGTCGAAGATGAATATCATAGAATAATTCTGAAAAAAAGGGAACATTGCTCTAAAGGTTACATCTCAGAACCCAAACATAAAAATGAAACAAGAAGAAAAAAAAGAGAAGAACTCAAATTCATATGATTCTAAAAAAGAACTGGCTCAGTTATCCAAAATGTTCAAAAATTTCAATAAGAATAAAATAAGATTCATAAAATCCTGCAAGAAGGATGAGAAATAGTCAAAATAAGGAAGATGCTATGAATGAAAAAAAATTAATTCATATTTGACCTGACTTCCCTCAACTAAAAATGAAAAGAGAAAGAAAAATAAGAGATATCAGAAAAATTATGATTATAAACATAAATACAAGAAGATAAATTAAATTAACATGAAGTGGTTTTTAAGAATATAGCAGTTCATCTAAATCTGATTCAGAAAAAGAACAATGAAATTTTAAAGTCGATATGTAATTCATGTCTGAAGAGGAATAGGTACAAACCTATTTCTCTTCCAATTCTGAATCTAATTCTACCAATTTCTCAAAAATTAAAATAGTTGACTATTGTTCTATTTTAGAAGAGAAATGTGATTCTTTTTAAAAAACAAAAATCCCTAAAGAATATTCATAATGTAGTTTTAGGTGAGAGAAATACCTTGTTAAAACAATATAAATAATTAATTGAATGATTTAACTCATCTTCATCAAAAAATGTTGATCATGAAAATAAGATCAAAGATTTACTGGATGAAGTACAATCATATAAGATTTCTTCTCTTGTCTTTAGAAAGGGATAAAAAATATTAAATGAAATCTATGCAAATAATTTTATTAAAATGGAATGATTTTCTATAGGATGGGTGATAAATCTAAACTGTACACTAATTTTTTTTCCACAATTCAAAAAAATGCAACTTATTATTTTTTTTGGAATAAAATGGAATGTGAAAAAAAATTGTTATTTGAGAAATCCTCAAAGCAGTGTAATTAAAAGAGCCTTTATTTTAAAGAGTTTTTCATAATCTATTGATATAAGCTACGGAAAAATAAAGCAGATCTGGATTTTTATAACTCTGGTATCTAACACTCCCAGACCCATGAATGTGTGGGTAACAAAACAAACATTTTTTTAAATACTTTTACAGATAATATTCGATAGGAACAAAAATGTTATATAGTATATGCACATTGGTGTTTCTAGGAATATGTGTTGAGATGCATCAAACATTCATATATTTACTCAAATGAATGGAGGTTTTGTAACTTTTGGTGACAATGCCAAAAGGAAAAATAATTAGAGTTGGAACTGTTGGAGATATGAAGATCGTATCTATCAACAATGTACTAGTGAAACTCACCAAGCTCACAGAGATAATATTTAATGGAGTAGAATAGTGGATCTTTGTTCCTTGAACAACTATAAAATGTTTTATTCTTTATTTATGTTTATCCTCTAAATATTTTCATAAAAAACACTACTAATCCATATAAAATATAAATGGTGTTTGAAGTGATAATTGTAGAAGATTTTGAGAAGACATAATTCACCCCCCTCTTGTGTGTTACTTTGTATATTCTGACCTAACAATTTGTATCAGAGGATATATTTTGGAAAAGCTATAGTAGGCTAAAAATTTTAAACTCTATAAAAAGATGGAAATGCATAATCTTGGCAATGTAATGTCAATGGTTCATGAACCAAATTTAGATTGTGAAAATTATAGATGTTTGAAATCAAGGATGATTATCTCTCTAAAAAATCTTGGATTCAGAGTTTTCTCAAAGATTTTTATTGCATATACAATTCCTAAGAATCTAAAAACATGGGATGCCACAACTGAATCCAAATATTATATGAATTCAAAAGCTATGAATGCAATTATCTATGTTCTTGGACCAAATTTATTAAATCATGTATCACAATGTCTAATTGTGTATGAAATGTGGAAAACTATTTATTTTGCTTATATTGGAATAGATAATGTAAGAAAAATGAGGTATTCTATAGATAAGCTGAAATTTAAAACATTTAGAATGTTTTATGGTAAAATCATTACATAGATTAATGGAAGTCCTATAAAAATTATCAAAAATATTACAACATTAGGAGAACCTGTCAAACAATCTGATCAAGATTTGAAATTACTAAGATTATTATCATTTAAATGGAATGGAATATCTAATGTTATTCGACAATCATCACCTATCAAAGATCTAACAATGAAATAATTAATTGGGACAATGATTATTTATGAAGCTGAAATGCAAGTCGAAGATGAAGATCATAGAATATTTCTGAAAAAAAAGGAACATTGCTCTAAAGGTTACATCTCAGAACCCAAACATAAAAATTAAAAAAGAAGAAAAAAAAAGAGAAGAACTCAAATTCATCTGATTCTAAATAATAACTGGCTCAGTTATCCAAAATTTTCAAAAATTTCAATAAGAATAAAATAAGATTCATAAAATCCTTCAAGAATGATGAGAAATAGTCAAAAAAAGGAAGATGTTATGAATGAAGAAAAATTAATTCATATTTGACCTGACTGCCCTTAACTAAAAATGAAAAGAGAAAGACAAATAAGAGATATCAGAAAAATTATGATTATAAAAATAAATACAAGAATATAAATTAAATTAACATGAAGTGTTTTTTAAGAATATAGCAGTTCATCTAAATCTGATTCAAAAAAAGAACAATCAAATTTTAAAGTCGATATGTAATTCATGTCTGAAGAGGAATAAGTAAAAACCTATTACTCATCCAATTCTTAATCTAATTCTTCCAATTCCTCAAAAAGTAAAATAGTTGATTATTGTTCTATTTTAGAAGAGAAATACGATTCTTTTTAAAAAACAAAAATCCCTAAATAATATTCATAATGCAGTTTTAGGTGAGAGAAATACCTTGTTAAAACAACATCAATAATTAATTGAATGATTTAACTCATCTGCATCAACAAAATATTGATCATGAAAATAATATCAAAGATTTACTGGATGAATTACAATCATATAAGATTTCTTCTCTTGTATTTAACAAGGGATAAAAAATATTAAATGAAATCTATGGAAATAATTTTATTAAAAAGGAAAGATTTGCTATAGGAAGGGTGATAAATCTAAACTGTACACTAATTATTTTTCCTCAATTCAAAAAAATGCAACTTATTATTTTTTTGGAATAAAATGGAATGTGAAAAATAATTGTTATTTGAGAAATTATCAAATCAGTGTAATTAAAAGTTCCTTTATTTTAAAGAGTTTGTCATAATTTATTTATATAAGCTATGGAAAAATAAAGCAAATCTGGATTTTTAGACCTCTGGTATCTAACACTCCTAGACCCATGAATTTGTGGGTAACAAAACAAACAATTTTTTAAATACTTTTACAGATAACAATCCACAAGAAAAAATGTTATATAGTATATGCACAGTGTTTTTTCTAGGAATATGTGTTGAGATGCATAAAACATTCATATATTTACTCAAATGAATAGAGGTTTTGTAACTTTTGGTGACAATTCCAAAGGAAAAAATAATTAGAGTTGGAACTGTTGGAGATATGAAGATCATATCTATCAACAATGTACTATATATACAATGGTTAAAAAAATATGATAATTATTTCTTAACATTGTGATGATGGTTTTTATGTTTAATTTTATTACAATTCTTGCTTAATTTTTAATGAAAGATTTCTTATGTTTAGAGAACCTAGAACTGAAAATGTTTATTCTTTGGATTTAAATTCCTTATATAAATAGAAATTAAATATTTTAACTGCTAAGACAAATGAATCAATGATTTGGTATAGAATACTTAGACACTATAAGATTTATGCACTGCATATATTATCTAAGAAACAGATAGTTTCTAATTTTTCTTAGTCTTAGGTTTGACAATGACAGATTTTGTGATGCATTCCAACTTGGAAATTAGCACAAATCTTCATTCAAATATGTTAACAAAATTTCTACATCTCAACCATTAGAACTTGTTCATATGGATTTTTTTGGACCATCATGAGTAGAAAGTTTGGATGGTAAATTATATGTGAATTTTTTTAGTTGATGATTATTCTAGATTTACATGGGTTTATTTTTGAAAACTCAAAAGTGATGTTTTTTTTATTTTTGAAAAATTTTGTAAAATTTTTGAAAATGAAAAATGTTTTAAATTAATTTCATTAAGAAGTGATCATAGTGGATAATTTGAGAATCAAGAATTCAATTATTTTTGCACAAATTTGGGTATTAAACACAACTTCTCTACACCAACAACACCTCAAAAAAATGAAATTTTTGAAAGAAGAAATAGAACTATTTAAGAAATGGCTTGGAATATACTAAATGAATACAGTATTACTACATATTTTTGGGTAGAATCTGTAATCATGGCCTGCTATATCATTAATAGAGTTTTAATTTGTAATATTTTCAAAAATATACTTAATGAACTTTGTAATAACACAAAACCTAAAGTAAAGTACTTTAATGTTTTTGGATGCAAGGTATATATCATGAATACTATGGATAACATTGGTAAATTTGATCTAAAGGATTATGAAGGAATATTTTTTGGGATATTATACTACCTATAAATATTATAGAGTGTTTAATTAAAAATTAAATATTGTTGAAGAAATAGTTTAAATGAAGTATGATAAAACTGGCCCTTTCATTAAAGAAAAAGATCAAACAGATAATGTTACTGACACTTTTAAAAACATGAGACTTGAAACCCCTCAAAATGATTTTGAAGATGATACTAATAACATTTAGTCTAGTTCAGAATAACATGAAAGTGAAGAATTTGAAAGTGTTCTTCCTAGACGGTCTAGAATCTTAAAGAACCACCCTTTAGAAACTATTATAAGATACCTAGACATAAGAATTATAACTAGAAGAAATGTAGGAAATCTAGTATAATTTTATTCCTTTCTAACTCACTTAGAACCTAATACTATGGAAGAATCCTTAGGATATGAGTGTTGGATGTTAGCAATGCAAGAAGAGTTAAACCAGTTCAAAATGAATGGTGTTTGGGAACATGTAGACAGACCAACCAATTATCTAGTTATAGGAAGTAAGGGGGTCTTTAGAAATAAATAGGATGATCAAGGGACCATAATTATAAACTAAGATATATTAGTATCCAAAGGATATAATTAGAAAGAAGGTATAGATTATGATGAGGTCTTTTCTCTTGTAGCTAGATTAGAAGTAATTGGAATCCTTTTGGCTTATGCACCTCATATGAATTTTAAATTATATCAAATGGATGTTAAATATTCTATTTTAAATGGTTTTTTAATAGAGGGAGTTTATGTTGAACAACCTCCTAGAATTGAAAATCCTTAAAAACCCAACTCTATTTTTAAACATACTAAATCTCTCTTAGGCCTTAAATAGGAACCTAGATCTTAGTATAAAATATTTAGTTATTTTATTTTGAAAAATGGATTTAATTTTGGTTTTGATGATCCAACACTTTTTAAGAAAACTGATTATTCTAATATTTTATTATTTCAAATTTATATTGATGATGTTATTTTTATTTCAACTAACAAAAATATTTTTCATAATTTTTCAAAATTAATGCAGAAATAATTTGAAATGAGTATAATGGGAGAACAAAATATCTTTTTAGCATTTAAAATTTATAAAAAATATTAAGGAATTCTATTAAATTAAAGTAAGTATACTAAATATTTATTGAAAAAGTTTGGTCTTGAAAACTACAAGACATATACAAATCCCATGTGCACTAATAAAAAACTTGATTTGGATGAAGATGGAAAACTAGTTGACAGTAATTTATATAGTGGTATAATTCATAGCTTGTTATATCTTACTACTAGCAGATCATACATCATGTTTTCCATATTTATTTTCTCAATATTTCAATCAAATTCCAAATAATCTCATCTTACTACTGTTAGAAGAAATTTCAAATATTTAAAAGTAACTATTTTTTCAATATCATCTTTACCCCAAAACATCTCATTTTAATTTAATATACTTAGATACTAATTTCTGATTCTGTGTAATAGATAGAAAAAGTACTTCAAGAAAATATCATTTCTTAGGAAAATCCTTAGTTTTGTGGTCTGGTAAGAAACAAGACTATGTTTCCCTATCAACTGCTGAGGAAAATTATGTATCTGCTGGAAGTTTTTTTGCACATGTTTTGTGGATAAAAAAAACATTTTAATGGAATTTGGACTAAAATTTAATTGTATACCTATTTTATGTGATAATACCAATGATATTAATAAATATAAAAATTCCATAAGTCATTTTAAGAGTAAGAACATTGATATAAGGAATCATTTTCTAAGAGATAATGTCCTTAAAAAGGATATATCTTTAGAATTTGTTAATATAAAATATCAATTAGTATATATTTTACTAAACCACTTCATATTACCAATTTTGATTTTATTAAGTGGGAGTTAGGATTATTTTAATTTAAGTGTTTTTACATTAATTTATTTCCAGAAACTCTTTTTTTATTTTATAAGGTTTTATTTAATATATTTTAGTTATGTCTTATTCAATTTCATTTTAGTGGTTTGAATTGTTTTTATGAGATTTCATTTTAATTTATTTTGAAAATAATTTTATTTCATTTTATTTTATTTTATCTTTTCAAATTAAAAATAAGTAATTAGTTTATCCTTAATTGATATGAGAAAACCTGTTTGCCTTCTCATGCTCTCTTTCTCCTCTACTATACGTCCTTTTGACTTATATAGTTCCTCTCGCTTTCATTTCTCATCTATTGAAAACCCGAATCCTTCAATCCCTTTTGTTTCAAAGCCTTCATAAATGTAAACCTCATGAAGATCTTTTGATTCTGAGTTGGATAAGAGTATGTATGCTCTAATGAAAGCTCACAAAGTCTTGTAAGGAAATGTAATTTATTTTGAATATCTACATTCTGCAATTTCTTCACTTAAGGAAACTACGAATTTTCAAAGTCTAATTTATGCTTTTGGAGAAGATAATATGCCAATTGTTTATGATATAGAAGTTACTATATTTTTTATGAATTATTCTTTTAGTTTTACTTTTGAAGAATATTTAATTATTTCTAAGATAGATCATAAAAAACTGTTATCCCCTATGGAAATGGCCAGGATGTTAAGATGTCCTCATGAGGTGGAGTTTCAGTTTGATTTACGGAACATTGGTAATAGAAAAAATGAGTCTAGGGACATCATATTTTCTTTCTTTGGTACAAGAAGTGTCAAGAAAGTGTTTACAAAATAACTTTCTCTTGACCGCTGTGTGAGGATGAAGTTTATTCAATTAGGGATTTTTTTCTAGGACTGTTGAGCTTTAGAAGGTCATGTATCCAGACATGTATATAATTTTTCTATTTCTAAATCATATTAAGTTTAATTTTCCTCAATTTATGATAAGATATTTAAATCACTACTATCACTTGGATGCCAAGATGGGATATTATCCCTATGGTATGATTATTTCTTTCTCTCTATGAAGGAATGGAAAGATAGTAAATATGTTTTTTAGAACCAGGTGTCGTCACAATAACACGTTGAATGATGTAATAATAAAGAAGATGGGTTTTGTCTAGAGAAACTCTTGCAATAGTTTTCTGCTAGTTGGAGCAGAACAACAATAGAAGTTTTTAGTTGCTACTCAGGGGGATCAATGGGTTACCCCTTCTATTTGTTCATTATTCTATAGGCTTGAACAAGATAAAGGGATATCTAGTCCAGAAGAATCTTTTATTAAAAAAAGAAGAATAGTTTCAGTTAATATCCCAGAAGTTCTTGTTGAAACTAGAGTAGGAGTCGATGCCACTCCAATTGGTGAGCAAGGAGACATTGGTCATGCAGCTCAAGTGGTTGAGAAAATAGAGAAGGAGGCTCAAATTCATGAACACCACAGGGAAGATATCCCTGATCCAGGGACTCATATTGTTCCTAATCATGGAGTTTTTAGAGGATTTTTTTTGCAATATACTAGAGGGATATGGTAAGACAAACATGTCTATAGTAATTTGATCAATTAGGATATAACTCTCCCAAATCTTCTAATTCTGATGCCAATGAACATGTTATAAAGATACAACTATTAGAGGCATAGGATTAGTTTTTAATAGAATGGTTGGAGGCCGAGAAGAAAAATTTTAAAGATTACAAAGTAACCTCACTACCAAGATCAAATTATGAAGCCCAGAATCTTTATTTGCAGTAATTCAAGGAAAATATTATTTCCATTGAAGATATTAAGGATCTTATAGAAAAGATGTCAAGAGAATTGTTTTCATTAAAATATATGTCTACCAAGAAGACATAGTTTGATGAGTTTAAGGTAATGATTAAAAGGGAGTTTCAATCACTTAAAGGAAATAATAGGGAATCAACCTCTTCTCAATAGACACCACCAGATATTCTCAGGAAGTTTGAGGTAATTACTTCTATTTTGTCTAATTTTAATGACAGGCTACACACTCTTTAGTGTGATAGAATTCATTTGAATTTTTTGTTGGAGAATCATATGAATCTGATAATTCATCTCAAATATAATGAAACGTGGTTAGGACTAGTTCTTCATCAATTAAAGGACCAATTGACCTCTTTTATTCAATTAGAATAAGCTATGAGTGAATTTTTCAAAATTAATTTGGTTGAGAGCATGATGATTGGAAATGATTCCAAGAAGTTTCTTCAGAATTATACAGAATTGTTCAACAACTATTTTCACAGCCTTATATTGAAGTTGATTGATCTTAACAATGTTTTTCATTCCATTCATCAACCAGAAGAGCCCTCTATTCCTACTGAAACTAAACTCTAAAACCATTCTTTTTGAAGACCCATGTTGATTGCGAATTGTACTATAACATTTGAATGTCCCTTTAACATAACTTCAGTTTCTTCATATCTAGATTAATTTACCTTTATTACAGTTCAATACTTCACTGCAAATCTTAGATTTATTTTTCTTTTGACTGTATTCATAACTGTTCATTTTTAGTTTTGTGCTATATTAATTGTGGTTTATTTCATTTATTATTTGATCAACCATATTTTTGATATCACAAAAGGGGGAAAAGATTTAAGTTTATAGAAACTATCTATGGGGAGATGGAGTGAATATTTTCAAACAACAAAATTTCATTTATTTAAAAAATTTCTTCATTGAAATAATTCTATAAAATCAAAATTTTAAGGACATTGTTTTATCCACGTTTGTGTCTTACATATCCTATATTTTCTTTAATTTTTATTATGGATTATGTTATGGGTTTTGTGATCATCAAAAAGGGGAAGATTGTTGGGCATGTATTGTCTCAACAATAATATATTATTTATAATTATTTTGATTCTCACAAATACACTTGTTTGTTCTCTAATGATGTTTTATTAAGTGAGCCTTATAGTAATTTAAATATTTTTTAATGTTTTTCTCATTACAGAATGATTCTGGAAACAATGTTCACATCCCTACATTATGATAGAAAGGACAATGTTTGTGTATGGTATCAAACCTATGCTATGATATAAAAATTCTTTTGTAATAACATCCCTACATGTGAAAATACGAAAGCGCGTGGATCAGAAACCCTATGTTGGAGTCTGGATTCATTGTTCATACCTAATGTTCAGGAATGTTGAACATATGGTTTATCATTGCTACATTCATAATTTTATGATAATAAGGATAAACATATGGATCATTATCCCTATGCTACTCTGTTTCCCACTTTATATAAAT
The DNA here is from genome assembly GCA_963277665.1 of Viscum album. Classification (NCBI taxonomy): domain Eukaryota; kingdom Viridiplantae; phylum Streptophyta; class Magnoliopsida; order Santalales; family Viscaceae; genus Viscum; species Viscum album. The sequence goes on along the minus strand of OY728128.1, from coordinate 701,987,111 downwards.
ATGAATTTATGGATAAGGATTTATACATTGGTAGGAACCCTACGATACACGAAGGCGCCCTACAATATGTGAAGGAACCCTACGCTATGCAGTTTAACCCTATATTTTGTTATCAGTGGTGAAGTTATTCAAGCCTTGTTTTCAATCCGAGATTAGTGAAACAGTCAACTTGGATTTAAATACTGATTCAAGGATCATTTTTTTATTTCATAAGAACTGTGTTCGTCAGATAAAATCATTCCTTTTTGTAAGGAGAGTTACGACTCACTTAGTCAAATTAAATTTGAATTTTCTCTATAATTCAAGCTATTGTTTTGGATCTAGATTATCGAATCAAGCTATCAATTTTTCTATATGTTTCTTTAGAATATCTTAAAAAATTTCCCTCAATGTGATCTATGTCTACTTTATTGAAAATATTTTACAGTGCTGAAAATAATAAACAACTCAGAAAGAGATCTTCACTTTGAAGTCATAAATGTTTTTCATCATTCTACTGTAAGATCCCTACTACTATTTTTTCTATTCTTACTTAAAGAACATTTTGAAACAAAGATCACTTCATACTACTTCAATATTAAAAATATTATTTTCTGAAGAAGAAGTAGATCCACCATATGTCAGTTGCGTGATTCTACAACTGTGGAGATCAACATGAACCACTTACATTAATCTATTTTGATTTATTTGAGTTTCAACTACTGGCACTTAGTTGTGGTATAGTATTAGATTCTCATTCTATGCTTTCGATAACCATTTATCTATTATTGAACTAGAAGAATTTTGTAATTAGTCTTATAAAGGTGTCAATTCCCTGCACTCAGTTCTGGAAATTAATGTCTTGTGATAAGAGGAAAATACTAGTGAATTTAAACAAGCTTGTAGAGAGTGTATTTGGTGGAGTGGACTAGGTGATCTTTGGGCCCCAAACTATAATGAAAAGTTGTGTTTATTATTTCTATTTATCCACTGCATATTTTCAAAACAAAATAAAGACACTACTAATCCACATAAAATAAAATGGGTGTCAAAAGTGGGAGTTGTGGAAGATTTTTTAGAAGGCACATTTCACCCCCTCTTGTGTGTTACTTTTTATATTCTGAACTAATAGTTGGAGTTTAAAGGAAAATCTAAAAACCATGAAGAAAAGAATATGACCTTTCCTTAAGGCTCTAATTTTGTGAAGAAGCATAGAGGAAATTACATTAAGGGATATAATAAACGTTTTAATTGTATATGGGAAGTCCATCAGGCATTTGATTGCTAAATTGATGGGAATAAGTTAGATAACATTACAAATGGGTAAAGGAGGCATATAATTCACCTTTGATGATTCAGTACTACAATTTTAAGGAGAAAGGGTATTATTCTAACCACTTCCAAATCCTAAGGGTTGGTGATGATTATTGACATCAAAAACCTCTTATGATGAGGGAAAAGGGGAAATACCATTTCATCGATATTTATGATGAGGGGTGTGATAACAATGTGATAAAAGGTACACTTACTATCAACTCTAGAACTGCTAATGTCATATTTGATTTCGGATCTACAAACTACTACATATGTTAATAAATCACTAATGCTGTTAAGATTTCAATGAATTATTCAGATGCATAATTAGTAGTATAAACCCCTAATGGTATGACGATTTTATCCCAAGTCAATGATTCTGCTTTGGTTGATGTTTGTGGCAATGTGATTCTTGTAAATATTTTCATTCTTCCTTTGGTTGAATTTGATGTCATCTTAGGCATTTATTGGTTTTATCTTCATAAATCTCATATCAATTGTCAAGGAAGGAAAGTTATGTTTGATATTTAAAACCCTCATATGATCATCCATCAATGTGATGATAAGTATGAACTCCCGTTGGTGATTACATCTAGTGTATGGGTCATAATTACCATTAAAAAGGGTTTCTTATCTCAAATGGTTGGGGATAAAATTGACATCAATGATATTTATATTTTTTGGGATTTTGTAGATTTCTTTGTGGAAGAGTTTCTTAACCTACCACCAAAATTAACTGATTAGTTCTTAATAGAACTCATACTTGGTTCCAAGAATATTTCAATGAATCATTATAGAATGGTTCCAATTAAGTTATAGTAATTGAAGAACTAACTCCAAGAAATCCTTGATAGGAGATTGATTCATCCATATGTGTCACCTTGGGGTGAACCTATTCTTTTTGGGAAAAAGAAACATTGATAAATTAAAATCTGTATTGATTACTGTGAGTTAAACAAGATCACAATCAATACCAAGAATCATCTTTCCCATATTCATGACTTATTTGATCAATTGTGTGGAGTTTAATGATTTTACAAGATTGACCATCATTATAGATATCATCAATTGAGGTTCAAGTAGGATGATATACCCAAGATGACATTCTTTACAAGGTATAGACACTGTGAATATATAGTGATGCCTTTTGGTCTTACTAATTACCCTTTTATCATTATTTATTTAATGAACATATTCATTAGAGATTACCTGAACCAATTTGTGATAGTCTTTATAGATGATATTCTTATCTATTAAAATATCACGGAAGATCATTAATATCACTTGACAATAGTACTAAAGACCCTAAGGGAGGAGAAACTATATGAAAAGTTTACAAAGTGTTAATTTTCTCTACATCAGGTTTCATTTTTTGGGTCACATAATCTCAATATTCGATATAATAATTGATCTATCAAAGAAAGAGGCTATTGAATGATGACGTAGACCAACCACGGTGACTGAGATCTATAGATTTCTTGGTTTAGCTAGATATTATTGAAATTTTGTGTAGAATTTCTCATTACTATTTAATCCTCAGAATAGTTTAACTCGGAATGGTTTCAAGTTCCTCTGGATAGATTAATGTGAGGAAAATTTCATGTAACTGAAGAGAAGGTTAGTTAGTGCACCTGGGATTACATTACCCTATAGTGGATAATGGTTTTTAACCTATATCAATGCATCCAAGAAGGTATTGTTATGTTTATTTATGCAGAATAACATGGTTATCATGTATGACTTGAAGCAGTTGAAGAATCATGAGGAAAATTACCCAACTCATGATTTGATGTTAGAAATGGTAATTTTTTCATTAAAGATATGGTGGCATTTTTTTATTGAGAAAATTTGATATATACATACAAATCAAAAAGCCTGAAATATATATTCACATAAGAGATCTAAACATGTACAAGATAATATTGTTATAGTTGATAACATATTATGACTAATTAATACATTACCACCCTGGGAAATCAAACAAGGTGGTAGATTATTTGATATAGGAGGATCAACCTTGCTTATCCATGATGAGGATCACAAAAGATGCAATATTTATGGATTTGAAAAAGATATATCTAGAAATCTTGAAGGAGGGGGGAAAATATTATCTTTCTCAAATGAATGCTCAACCCTCTATCCAAGTGAAGATTAAGGAGGCACAGAAGGAAGATGTAGACCTAAAAAATAAAGTATGAAATGTTCTTGAGTTTAACATTGATCATGATGGAATGATAAAGTTAAAAAAAATTGTGTATGTTTTCCTTACAAACCATATTTAAAGAAGGAGTTGTTAGAGTAATCTCATAGTTGTTTATACTTTATTCATCTGGGAATTATGAAGATGTATAGGGACATAAAATAATACTTTTGGTGGGATGGCATGAAGAAAGATATCGCAGATTTTTTATTGTGGTGTTTGGTATGGAAACAAGTCAAGGATAAAAGGAAAAAGTCAAAGGGTATGTTGCATCTATTGCCCATAACAAAATGGAAATGGGATAACATCACTATAGATTTTTTCATTTGACTACCCAAAACCTCTTAATGGTTTAAATCAATATGGGTGGAAGTCGATCACCTTTGTAAGTCAGAACACTTAACATATATTAGATAAGACTTCTCACTGGATCAAATTTTTAGGATATACATTAAGGAATTGGTAAGGTTTCATGTTGTACCACATTATATTGTATTAGATCAGGATTCACGGTTCACCTCAATTCTCTGGTGAATTATTCCGCAAGAAATTAATATAGAATTGAGTTTTAGAACTAATTATCATCCTTGAAAAAATGGCTAGTCTGAAAGAAAAATTCAAACCCTTGAGGATATTTTGAGACATTTTTCTCTGTATTTCAAAGGTGTTTGGGATCAACTCCTTCCTCAGGTTGAGTTTTCTTACAACAATTTATTTCACTCAAGCATTCAAATTAAACTATACGAAGCCCTCTATAAGAAGAAATGTAGAGCTCCAATGTTTTGGGATAAGGTTGGAAAAAGAGAGCTATTGGGACTTGTTATTTCTAAAGAAATGGTCAATAAGGTTAGAACCATTAAGCATCATATCAAGGTAGATTAAAGTCGGCAGAAAAGTTATACTGATAATTTAAGGCATCATCTAGAATTTGAAAATATTGAAAAAGTGTTTCTATGAATCTCACCCTAGAATAATGTTATGATATTTGGGAATAAAGGGAAACTAATCCCTTGATATATTGTTCCCTTTGAGATTATGGATCATATCGGGATGATATTCTATCCCTTGGAACTTCCTCCAAAACTCTCTCAAGTCCATGATATGTATCATGTATCTCTCCTAAGGAAGTGAATAACTTAACCTTCACATGTACTGAACTCAGAGGTGATATGGTTGGAGCATGATATTTCTTATGAAGAACAACCAGTTCTCATTCTAAACCGGTCAGAAAATGTTCTAGGAAACAAGACAACTCACCTGGTCAAGGTTTTGTGGAGAAATCACATGTTAGAGGAAGATATGTGGGAACTTGGGGATATGATGAAGTAGAAGAATCCTCATCTTTTTCTTGAGTGATGATTTTCAATAATGATATTAATTTTAAGGCGGTAAGAATATAACACCCCATGTTTTTATGGACCTTTTTTATCGAATAAATTAAATTTCCATTTATGTCTTGAAATGTACTAAGTCAAACATTCCTTTAACACAGCATCGACTAGGCATACGTTAAATGGAACATCGACTCAGCATAAATTACATAGAACATAGACTTTAAATATGTTACATGCAACAATGACTAGGAGTATGTTACGTTCAATAATGACTTGGGGTATATTACATGCAACACAGATGTTTCTACAAAACAACATTTTACGCTTATAATTATTTAAATGAGAGAATTGAAACGTAGACATTAAACATAATTATATGAATAGTAATAAATACTTTTGAAATATTGTTTCTTAATTTTTTTATAAATAAAAAATATTTATAATGAATGATATAATTTTCGGTGACGACCTTAAATGTTTAAAAATATCATTTTCTTAATTGAACTACTTTTAATGTCCTTCTGTAAAAAATAATAAAATTAATTTTAGGAACATTTGAAATTTAATTTGATAAAATAAAATTCATTTTTTAAATTTATTATTTAAAAATTATATTAGGGTAGATTTATGAGAATTTTCTAAGAAACTTCATTTTTGGATTAATAGTGAAGAAATACTGGATTTTAATTCAAAACTATTTTTTCATCTAATTTATTTATAATGTTAAATTATATTTTAATTTGGTTTCAAAGTCTAATTAGATATTTTTATTATCAATTAACCCAATTTTTTCATTGAAATAAATTTTACTTTGAAGTTGAATATAAAAATATATCAAACTTTTGATCATTTTTACTTTAAAAACCTAAAGTGTTGTCCCATCAGTGGGATTATTTCTAAATTAATTTCTGAAACTTATATAATTATAATTTGGAAAAATGGATTCCATATTTTAATCATAATAATTTATAATTTATAATAAGTTCAACTTATTTTTTTACCAAAAACATTAGTGAGAGTGATTAAAATTAAATACTACGATTAAGGAAAAGTTAATCTTAATAATGGACTAAACCATAACATTAAGACCCAAAACAACCTATAAACATGTCAAAAACCCATTGAATGGTCTTTATTCTTCCGTTAATAATACATTATTGTTTTTGTTGGTTTTTAATGACTTTTTTTAGTAAAAAACAAAGCTACACCTAACTTGTTTTATAAACTAAGTGTGTCATTTCCCTTCTGAATAAAATGCCACCAACTCTCCCTCTTCTTCACACCTCTCAAAAAACTTAGGCTCAGACAAGATCTTCCCAATGAACTTAAAAAAATACCTAAACTACTCCTAGAATCCTTCCCTTGGTCATAAATCAATCAAAGGAATCCTTTTGACACAAACCAAATGGAGTTACCCGATTAAGAGGTAACATCTTCTCTCAAGCTCCTTTCATTTATTTTCTTTCTCCACCTCCTCCACTCTCTTTATTACATGATTTTATAAAAAAAAGTATCATAAATATAATGGGATATTTTTATACTAATTTTTAGACCTACACTTACAGACACCTCCATCTAATTCATAACGAACATACATATTTACATGTATGACAAACTACCGTATCACTAATCGATGATTGTTCATTTTTTTACTTTACCACCTCTTATAGTAGACATTAACATGGGAAATGTGCTTATATATGTAATATATTATATTTATTATTTTTTTGAACTTATATATTATTTTTAAAAAATATATCTTTTTTACTTTCCAAATTGTGTAAATATGATAATTTCATTTGAGGAAGTGTGGACAACCTCCCCCTCAAAGCGGTATGATTTTTTCACACACCTCATGGAATGTATGAAGGATGGGTTTATTAAACTTATATGATATATATATGTATATATAATTATTAAGATATTTTAATTATATTATATAAATGTATCCATATATTTCATTTTAATTCTTTCTTTCAATATGATAATAAAAATGGAATCCATGTTCATGCATACGTACGGCTTACCATCTCTATGAACGGTGTATTCCATTTCATAATAATATACTCTATATAATATTATAATAAAAATATAATGAATATTAATTATATTTATATCATTTTTTACATCCTTTAATCATGATATAAGTATAAGTATTGAATATATAAAAACATAAGATATGCGAAGAATAAAGCGGATATTACCCAAAGTGCAACCTTAACTTAAGATTGTTAACAAGAGAGTAATATAAGGTCATAATAAAACCATATATGGCATTAGATATAAAAATTCAGTGATAAAAAATAATTATAAGAAATTTATATTTATTATACAGGTGTTTTTAATGAGTACGACACGATTCAATACACAAGGTAAGGGTATTTCATCTTACTTTTTATTTCCATGAGATGCTTGATTTATTCGCTGCCCATTGCTTTTGTGAAGTGTGTATACTACCCATGGACGTATTAAATGATTATTATACTTATTTTTGGGGTTATTTTTATATCCATTATATTATATCTATCTCATGGGGTTTAATTTTAAAAATTTACTTAATTGGTAAGATCGATTTGTCACAATTTTCCTTCTTCGAGACTCATGTTTTTTATTCACCTAAATTCTTTTTCACAGTGTATAAACTTCCATTTTACATGTTATATCAAGAATATCATTCTTTTATTTAAATTTTAATCTTAATGTAATTTCATTTTCATACATGGAGATTATGATCCCATGTTACCAAGTAGTAAGAATTTGTTGAAACATTCTCATCAACTTTTTGAGATTGTTAATGAGTATGATTCCTTTCATGAAATATTATGATAAATATATCTAGAAAGCTTATGAGTTTTATTATACTATATTTATTCAAGATATATCCATGTATTAGAACTAATTTTATACTCTTTGGTAATTAACATAATTAAGAAAATGTTTTTAAGAAAAATATAACTGTATTTCTCTCTTCGGTTAGAAATCGATTATATTTCAAAACATTATGTTTTCAATAATGCTTTAAAGAAATGTTTTCAAAAACTCCTTGAAGATAATTTTTTAGGAAAAAAGATTTTAAATTTTTTTATGGTTTTCAAATATTCCTTTATAAATTTTCAAATCTATTTCTAATGAAAAAGGTTTTCAAAAATGTTTTAGGTTTTAAAATCATTTTTCAATTCTGAAAGGATATTTTGTTAAATAAATGTTTTTAAAATATCTTTATAAATTATTTCCCATATTAGATAACATTCATTGGTGTTAATAATTCCTTTTTGGGGAAATTATTAAATGTTTCCATTAATATTATTTCTATGAATTTATTATGTTTTGATGGAATTATGTTTATGAAACCCATTTCACTTTTAAAGGTTATATTAGTTTGAAACCCCACTTCTTTGCATGGGTTACATTTGAAATTATTATGAAACCTATCTTTTCGAAAAAAGTTATGATATGATTACATGTTTTTAATACACACTTAATTTCATGGGTTATGATATGGTTATTTATGATTTTGTGGAATATGTATTTATGATTTCACTATGAGATGGGTGGGACTTATATCTCCCTCCATTGCATTGGTTAAAGATTTATATCACATGAGATAGACTAACATGGGCTTGTGAATGAACCTTGACTACAAATATGGACATGGGAGTTAAAAATTACTACCAAGATGGTATGAGGAGTAAACTCAAGCTACTAAGATGGCCATGAGAGTGAACCATGAATACCAAGATGGTATTATGATTGAACCCATACTACCAATATGGTCTTTGAAGTGATTTCTTGTCTACTATAGAAATCATATTATAAGCCTATTTGAATTCAATAATTCCATATTTTATTCAAATATTATAATTTCATCAATTATGTTATCTATTTCCTTATGATTCATGTCTTATTAAGAATAAATTGTTTTTACATGATTCATGTATTTTATCTTTGATATGTAGGGTATGATCTTCTATTTTCATGATCACGTTCTCATACCTTTATGCTTATGATTATGCTTACATGTCTCCTTTATTCACACTTACTAGGAATTTGATCTTACCCTATTTTATGTTTCCATACCCAGGTTATAAAGATATGTATAATGTTTGATTTTTCTAAGAAGGTTTCTAGTGAATTAGAACCTAGTGGGAGATAATGTAGCTCACTTATGTATCAGTGTTTAGGTTTCTGTGTTTCCAAAGGCACTAGACTAATCCAGTATTTGGGTTCCAGTTTGTGTTATGATTAAGTATTCTTCAAAGTTATATAATGTTAATGTATAAAATGTGAGAATCTCTATATTAAAGATATTGTTAAATTTAATTTTCAACTACATTTTTACTTTCATTACAATTTATTTAATAGAATATTTTCAGATTTTTCTATACAACTCACTTTTGACTTCTTAAAAAAGGTTATAGAGAATGCCTAATATTAAAATATAAGAAATGAATAGATTTTCCCATCATCATAACCATTATTTTATTTGAATATTGTCTTATAATTTTGAATCATTATTTTAAAATAAAAGAATTTTCTCAAGATTATAGAAATTTGTATTTAAAATTTTATCAAAATAAAAGAATATTTTTCTTGTTTAGAAAGAAAGTTTCAAATGGCATTTTATAGGTTCTTTTACCTATTAAAATATCATTTCATGATTCTTATGATTTACTATATATATACTATAATGATAATATCCACATTTTTTTCCAGATATATTATGATCACGTTGTTTTATTAATATACTAGTGAAAATATTAACATTTCATAAGCTTGTTTTTCAATGAGAATGTTTAGGAGGATTATTATTTAATTGTTATTAATTTATATCATATGATGAATGAAATGTACATAGTAAGTGACATGTGGGGACCAGTATATCCCTTTTATGCATCAGTAGGGCACTAGAGGCAATCTAGCTTAGGTATTTGGTGTATTCCTACCCAATTATTTATGATGTCATAGCACGTGGCCTAGAAAATATGTTTATGATGTCTTGGAATAGGGATTTGACAGTATAATTATGATGTATATAATTATGCATTCAATAATTATCAAATTATTTATTACTATTTCAGGACCCGTCCTCGGGGCCCGTGTCGTGACTACCCCAAGCCCGTCTTCCATTGACCAGGGGCTGGCGACTAGCACCAAGGGCGTAAATCCTGATAATAGATAAGGCATTTCCTTTATGTAATTAAAGAAACAAAATAGAGTACGCAAGCTGAAATAACACTAAGTAAACTGAGTACAAAATTAAGTGCTGGAAAGAAAATGGGATAGTATACAAACCCAACTGAAAGTAAAGTAAAACTGAGATAAGTAAGGTACACAAGCTAAAAAGTAAAGCAGCAGCCACCGAGTCGTCCTCCGGAAACCCCACCGGAAGGGTGGGTACAGATGGTCTCTTCATCTCCTCGAGTCCGTCCGTCCACTCCGTGTACGTCCCGCCTGATAGTCCACCTCCAGATACTGTCCCGATCCACAAGGCTCCACCTCGATCAGTGTTGTCTATCGTCTGCATCCAACACAACGTAGTGCAGGCATAGCCCGTGCAGGGGTGAGTATACGATACTCAGTAGGGACCCCGAGACCCCCGGAGGTCTCCCAAAATATACAATGGATAAATCACAATGAAAGATGCAAACACAAAGTATCAACCTACTCTACTTAGGTATATGCCCATACATATACCTAAGTCATCAATTCCAGTTCAGCTCCAACTAACGAGCCTAAGAACAACCCAGTCCACACAGGAAAGAACAACCCAGTCCACATAGGAAAGAAAGTCAATTATATCAATGATAATGAATGAATGTCAAGACTCCGCTCACACAGGTATACTACTCACCAAGAGGGGTGGAGATGATAGATGTATCCCCTGAATCATTTTCCTGCCGAACCCACGTAGGATCCAAGTATAGAAGTCGTCACTGCCGAACCCACGTAGGATCCTAGTACAGTAACCATCGCTGCCAAACCCACGTAGGATCCAGGTACAGTCGTCATCACTGCTGAACCCACGGATGATCCAAGTTTAGTCATCCTCGCTGTCGAACCCACGTAGGATCCAAGTACAGTCGCCATCGTCGTCGCAGTCGCAGATAGCTCCAGGGTTCCCCGCACACAGCACTCTCGATTACGGGAGGGTCCGCTCCACGAGCCAAGGGGGTAGATACATCAACTATCATAAGTTATAGAGTTGATGTATCCCAATGTTCCATCTCGTCAATAGGAACTCAACATGACAGACGGCGCGTCAATCGGACTCCTGGTCTGAGAGATAATGGCTTTTTCGTTCTAGGGGCCTAGTTAGAAATACGCTCGTTTCTAACCCGGCTGATATCCTTAGTCGTCCAAAACTCAATTAGAGTTTCGTAAAAGAACCATCTCGTCAAAATGGTCCTAGTGCCGTAGACGGCGCGTCGATCGGATGCACCATCTTTCAGTTATTCCCGTTTAAATGGAAAACGGCTCAACCCGTTTAGCCCAGTGGCCAGATGGGTCGGGTTATCCCAGTTTAACGGGTCCGACCCAGCAGAGGTGTCAGATCGGTCCAAATAATTACACAACTTTGCCCGAAGGGACGCGGCATGGCCCGAGGTGGCGCGGCCCGGCTTAGCCCGGCTGGCTTGGCCGGCTGGCCGAGCGGCTCGGCCGAAGCCAAGCGGTTTCCAAGGGGGGTGTGCGGCCCAACAATTTTTTTGCACCGGCGGTGCCAGGCGGCACCGCCCTTCCCTAAACCGGCCGTCTAGTCCGGTCGGTCTTCAGCGCACGTGGCCCGCATGGGTGGGCCGCCGGTCTTCTAGTGTGGTGCCCTCCCGGCACCGTGGTCCAGCTCCACCCGGCCGATTCCTCCACCGAAGCAGCCCTTGTAGCGGGCTGTGATTCTTCCCACACAACCATCGCGACAGCGCCGGTTTCCTTCACCATGCTCTCGGCACGGTGTGATGACTTCGTTTCTCCTCCACCATCAATTGCCAATTCTAGAATAATTAAACGAGAACAACAGAGGGTTGTCGGGACGTGTTCGTTCGTCCCGCACCCTCTGCGTAAAATGGTATCAATCTTCCATATTTGGCAATGATTTCCAATGAAAACGGGGTACGTAAACATCCACTTTCAAGAATAAACCCCTAACTCAACAAATCATGATGAACGTCGGCATCGCGGTTGATGGCGTCGTGAGGGAAGGATTTATAGATGTCGATGGAGAGTGTCCAAGGAGGAAGCGACATCTCCCCTTTTTGTCACGGAGAGAAGAAAACAAGGCGTGACGTCATTGTCAAGTTCCCACGCCGGTGTCTCCTCCCTTGTCGCAGAGGAATAATAGGATGGAGAATCCGGGGTCACCGAGTCGATGTTCTTCATCGGAGAGTTGGCGTTCTTCAAAAAAGGAGATGAAGCACTCTTCAAAACTCAAGAGCTCTCTCCCCAAAATCTCAACACAACAACCAACCAAAAATAAAATAAAGCTTCTCATTATTTTATTAAACAAGGTCATGCATTCTAAATACAAAAGTCAAATTCCAATTCACATAATTAATTTGAAAACTCATGGTTTAATTAATTAAGTGAATTGGAATTAGAATTTTTTATTTTGAATGCATGGAATGGTTTAATAAAATAAGGATAAGATTTATTTTATTTTTGGTTGGCTTGTTGTGTTGAGATTTTGGGGAGAGAGCTCTTGAGTTTTGAAGAACGCTTCATCTCCTTTGTTGAAGAATGCCAACTCTCCGACGAAGAACATCGACTCGGTGACCCTGAATTCTCTATCCTCTTCTTCCTCCATGACAAGGGAGGAGACACCGACGTGGGAACTTTCCAACGATGTCACTCCTTGTTTTCTTCTCTCCGTGAAAAAAAGGGGAGACACCGCTTCCTCCTCGGACGCTCTCCGTCGACGTCTACGAATCCTCACCTCGCGACGCCGTCAACTGCGACGCCGACGTTCGTCATCATTTGTTAAGGTAGGGGTTTATTCTTGAAAGTGGATGTTTACGTACCCTGTTCTCATTGGAAATCATTGTTAAATATAGCTGATTGCTATCATTTTATGCAAAGGGTGTGGGCCGAACGAACACGGCCCAACAACCCTCTGTTGTTCTCGTTTAATTATTCTAGAATTAGAAATTGATGGCAAAGGAGGCACGACGCCATCACGCTGTGCCAGGAATGTGGCGAAGGGAACCGGCACCGTTGCACCGGTTGTGCGGGATGAACCGTGGCCAGCTACACGGGCCTCTTCGGCGGAGGAACCGGCCGTCCCGTCGGACGGCCAAGTGGAGCTGGACCGCGGGGTCGGGAGGGCGCCGCGCTGGAAGACCGGTGGCCCGCCCCTGCGGGCCGCGTGTGCTGAAGACCGGACAGACTAGCCGGGCGGTTTGGGGAAGGGCGGCGCCGCCGGTGCGGAAAACCAGGGCCCCCCCTAGAACCCACTCGGCTACGGCCGCGCCCTCCGGGCCGCGCCGCGCCGCGCCCCGCCGGGTTGTGTCGCGCCCCTTCTAGCCACGCCATGCCACTTCAAGCCGGGCCACATCCCTTCGGTCCGAGTTGTGTAATTATTCTGACCGTTCTGACACCTCTACTGGGTCGAACCCGTCAAACTGGGTAAACACGGCCCATCGGCCCACTGGGCTAAACGGGCCAGGCCGTTTTCCATTTAAACAGAAATAAATGAAAGACCACGCGTCCGATCGACACGCCATCTGGGGAACTAGGACCCTTTCTAAGATTTTACGAAACTCTAAGTGATTTTTGAACGACTAAGGATATCGGCTGGGTTAGAAATGAGCGTATTTCTAACCGGGCCCCTGGAACGAAAATGCCATTATCTCTCAGACCGGGCGTCCGATTGACAAGCCGTCTGTCGCGTTGAGTTCCTATTGACGAGACGGAACATTGGGATACATCAACTCTGGACCTTGTGACAGTTGATGTATCGACCCCCTTGGCTCGTGGAGCGGACCCTCCCGGAATCGAGCATGCTGTGTGTGGGGAACCCTAGAGCTGGCTGCGACTGCGACGACGATGACGACTGTACTTGGATCCTACGTGGGTTCGGCAGCGAGGACAATTGTACTTGGATCCTCCATGGCTTCGGCAGCGATGATGACTGTACTTGGATGCTACGTGGGTTTGGCAGTGATGGTTAATGTACTTGGATCCTATGTGGGTTCGGCAGTGATGACTTCTGAACTTGTATCCTACGTGGGTTCGGCAGCAAAATGATTCAGAGGCTACATCTATCATCTCCACCCCTCTTTGTGAGTAGTATACCTGTGTGATCAAAGTCTTGAATCTCAGTCATTAGCATCGATATGATTGACATTCTTTCCTGTGTGGACTGGGTTGTGCTTTCTTGTGTGGACTGGGTTGTTCTTGGGCCCATGAGTTGGAGGTGAACTGGAATTGATGACATAGGTATATGTATGGGCATATACCTAAGTAGAGTAGGTTGATACTTTATTTTTGTATCTTTCCTTGTGATTTATCCTTTGTAGATTTTGGGAGACCTACGGGGGTCTCGGGGTCCCTACTGAGTATCGTATACTCACCCCTTCATGGGCTATGCCCGCACTATGTTGTGTTGGATGCAGACGAAAGACAACACTGATCGAGGTGGAGCCTTGTGGAGTGGGACTGTATCCGATGGTGGACTATCAGGCGGGACGTACATGGAGCGGACAGACGAACTCGAGGAGATGAGGACACCATCTATACCCACCCTTCAGGTGGGGTTTCTGGAGGATGACTCGGTGGCTACTGCTTTACTTTTCGACTATTGTACCTTACTTATCTCAGTTGTACTGTACTTTCAGTTGGGTTTATATACTGGCCCATTTACTTTCCACCACTTACTTTTGTACTCATTTTACATAGTTTTTACTTCATCTTGCGTACTCTGTTGTGTTTGTTTACTTATATAAAGGTAATATCTTCCCTATTATCGGGATTTACGCCTTTGGTGCTAGTCTCTAGCCCCTGGCCTATGGAAGGTGGGCTTGGGGTAGTCATGGCACGGGCCCCGAGGACGGGTCGTGACAAATTGGTATCAGAGGAATTGGTTTTACCGCAGAACTCATGACTCTGATAATTATTTTATGTGATGCCATAGTGTTAAGAGTACCGAGTGTGGTCTTCAGTTTAGGGATTCCAGTTTTGGTGCAGCGGCCGACATATCCATACACCAGGACCCTGACTACTGATTTCCGACTTAGTGTACGAAAACACTAATTGTGTGAGTGTTTCCCTCTCGATGAATAACGACATCTTCTTCAATGAAGAATGTCGATTCCGTGAAGAACGATCTATGTTCCATCTTTTCTCTTCTTCACGACAAGTGAGGAGACACCACATCAGATGCACTCTGACATTGCTTACGAATTCTTTCCTCATGACACTGTTTTTCATGACGCCCGATGTGCGACATCAATTATCAAGGTTGGGGATTTTTTGTTTTTTTCTCATTTGAGTGGTTTTATCTCAAGAGCATGAGCGATTATTTATAAGATGTTATTATAATTTAATCTTGAATAAATCATACCCTTATCATTGTTGAAAGCATGTGTTTGATTTATTTCCAATTGATAATGCCTAACATGGAGGGCACGGGCTAATGAACGAGCCCGGACCCTCCGTAGATTGTTTGAGTGTGCGTGGATTGGTGGGAGATTATGTACGGGACCGAAACAGAGTTTGGAAGCTGTCTCAGTGAAGAACGGGTCCCGGGAGAGCCGCTGGTGCAGACGGCGGCCAAAACGGGCCACCGGAGCGCGTCCGGTGGTCCGCGGAAGATGCTGCTAGCGCGCCCCGCCGGCACGGCGGCGTCGATGACAGGAGGCGGCGGCGCCCCAGCGCGCCGCCGATGTCAATCAATGGAGAGGGGAAGCGCCCCCTGCTCTGCGGCGCAATGCTCGGCCACTTGGCCAAGCCTCAACTAGCCGCTGGTCCGAGCCGCCAGTGTCGGGCTGGACCGCCAGCGCCGGGTCGGGCCGCCAGTGTCGGGTCGGGCCGCCAGCGCCGGGCCGGGCTGCCAGTGCTGGGCCGGGCCACTAGTGCCGGGCTGGGCCACACCCATCTTGGCCAGGCCATGATAGCCAGGCCGGGCCCCACCCTATCAGGCCGACCCAGGGGTTGTTGGGCCAGGTCGGACCGGGCCCAAACCCCCTATTTTTGGACCAGGTTTGTTCAAACGCCTATATCATGGGCTAAGAACCTCCAATCGATGCACCGTCAGTTGAGTAGGTATCCCTGGATCGAGACTATCATTTTTCTATATTACACTAAAGGTTTCGGCGAACTTTGGGTACAACCGGGTTAGTTCGAACACAAAACCAACTAGGCCCTCAGAGCGGAAACACTTATAACTTGAGGACCGGATGTCCAATTGACGTGTCGTCGACTATGTTGGATTTCTATTGATGAGATGGTTCTTTAGGAATAATCCACTTGAATTTTGGACGTATTTGGAGTATGGTCAGGTTGGTTTAGCTTATAAACCAACCAGGCCCCTGGAACGGAAAAGCCGATAACTTTCGGACCGGACGTCCATTTGAAGAATCGTCAGCAGCATTGGTAAACTCATTGAGAAATAGTTCCTTTGATTATACCATACGAGAGTTCGAGGTATATTTGAGATACGACCGGGTTAGTTCGTACACGAAACCAACCGGGCCCCCGGGACTAAAAGGCTAACAACTCACAGACCGGGCGTCCGATTGATGCGCCATCTGTTGCATTGAGACCCCTATGACGAGGCTATCCTTTGAGATACTTCCACGTTAAATTACGTGACACATGGAAGTATCGACCAGTAGCTCATGGAGCGGACCCTCCCGGAGACGAGCGTACGAAGTGCGGAGACCTAGTAGCTGTAGACCTAATGACTGCTTGACCGATTAGACTCAGAGTGATTTGATTATCCCAGTAGATGGAGCTCCCGGTATTTGGCAGTAGACCCACGGCGGACGGAGCACCTGGTAGTTGGTAGTAGACTCGCGGTACTCGACAGGAGGAGTACCTCTATAGGATATTAGGGAAAGTGCCTGGTATTTGGCGGAAGACCCTCAGCAGACAGAGCACCCAGTATTTGGTAGTGGACGGAGTGCCCGATATTTGGCAGCAGACCCGCAGTACTCGACAGGAGGAGTACCTCAGCAGTCTAAGGTTATTGGGTAGCACCTCGGAGTCGTGACAGGGCCACTGTACTCAACAGAGGAGGAGTTCTCCAGCAGTTGTGGTTTCGAAAATGAAAATCCTAGTTTGAGCTGAGTCAATGACCTTTGTGTTTACCTCATGATTGAGATGGGTAACTTGATAACTTAGGTATATGTGTGGGAATATTCCTAAGTAGTGGTTATCCATTGATTTCATAACCTTTGCGTTTCCTCTTGATTGAGATGGGTTACTTGATAACTTAGGTATAAGTATGTGCTTAAACCTAAGTAAGGGTTATCTATTGAGATCCGTCTTTGTGGTTATCCTTGTTGGATTTAGTGAGTAATTGAGGGTCTCGGGGTCCCTACTGAGTATTTTTATACTCACCCCAGCACGGGATATGCTCACACCTCGTTGTGTTGGATGCAGACGACAGACAATGCTGATAGAGACCGAGTGTACGAGGACTGGACGATACCCGGAGGTGGACCTCATGAAGAGTCAGTACCCAGAGGTGTGCTTCAGGATGAGACGGTAATCAGAGGAGGTTGGAGGGAAAGAGAATTGAGGAGGAAATCTGTACCTACCCTTCAAGTTGGATCTGAGCTGGATGACCCAGGATCTGCTTCTATCTTTCAGCGGTTTGTCTTTCCTGTTGTACATTCGTTCAGTTGTAGTTGTACTTTTCTGTTGGTTCTGTATTCTAGACCATTTAATTTTCAGCACTTTATTTTGTACTTAGTGTATTACTTCCTCTTGTACTCTGGTCGGATGTTTTTATGTTTTATAAAGGCAATGCCTTCCCAGTTATCGTGATTTACGCCTTTGGTGCTAGTCGTCAGCCCCTGTCCTATGGAAGGCGGGCTTGGGGTAGTTACAGCATGGGCCCTGAGGATGGTTCGTGACAACTATACATGTGATTATTTATATTTTTATCCTTGTATATATTTCACGTTTTATTTGTTGATAGTTTTGATGGAAATATTTTTATTTCATAAGATAATAAAATGAACATCGATTTAAAAGATTGTTTATCATATCCTATGTGTAAAAGGTTTTTTTCAAGGAAAATATTTCATGTGTTTTATAAAACCATAATGAATTATTATTATTTCCTTTATGTTTTCTTATGAAATTAATTATGAAAAAAATTGTGAAAAAAAGTCTATTTCAAGAGTAAGTGATTATTTTAAACTCAAAAACATATTATAAGAGAAGGAAAATATCCTAATGGGTTTTAATTAATTAAAAATGGATTAAGGAGTTTAATTTCATTTTATATCTCTTACTATTATTTGTTTCGATCATCCCATGTTTTAAAATGTTTTTCATAATGATTGGGAATTATTATAAACTATTCAAAGGACTGTATTTTTATTATGGGGATCCATTTTAAAAGAAGCAGACATGCTTTGAATGAACCATTAGTTTATATTTTAGAATCTAATTTTATGTAGACTAAATTATTCATTGATTATAATTTTATGCATTTTATTATAAGGGGTGAATATGTAACAGTTTTTCCTAATTATTTAAAACTTCAAAATGAAAATATCCAAAAAAATGTAAGAAAGTGAAACCCTTGTTATTAATCATGAAATTATAGGTTGTTTAAGTTATGTGGTGTTTAATGTTTTCAAAGGGAGATAGATAAAAAAGAGCCGCAAAGAGACATCTCTCCCAAACCCGCACCGCCTAGGGTTTCTCCCGGATTTGATTCTACTTCCCCCTCCATTCAGGTACTTCATGGAGGCTGCATCTAATTTTGGCTTGGTCGGGCGACGTCGCGCTTCCAGTTCCCGTGCTCGGTGTCTCGGTGGGGCTCGGAATCTGAACTTCATGGCGATGATTTAGTTTTCACTTGGTGTGGCTCACCTCTTCTAAAGATGACGAGGCATAGCGATGGTGAGTTAGTGTTCACCATCGATTCTAACGATGTGGATCTACCCCATCAAGGTCTCTCGTCTCGGTCGGCATGACCAGGTGGTATTTAGCGGTTTCGGTGTGGCTCTCCTATATCTGCGTGTTCCAGAGGGGAAGGCATTGAGCATAAGTTTTTTTTCAGATCTCATTTTGGTAATGTTGTGAATATGCAATTAGAAGGATCTTTTTTTGGTTTGGATGGATACCTCGGATTCTTCTTTTCCCTTATACTAGTTCCTTGCCACTTTGAGGCGAGTTTCAGAACCTGGTGATGTGTATCTATTTTTCTAATTAGAGCAGATCGATGTACAGAGCGAAGTTTCTATTTTAGGATGACCCATATTACTTCATCGGTGGGGTTCCCTCAGCATAGGGTTGGGTATCCAGTCCTAGGTGACGATGGTTTGATCTCGCGCCATTTGGATAGTCTTTTCATCTTGTGAGGCTGCGGTGGTGAGGGTGTCTAGTGGAGGGTGGAGGGGTTTGGTGTTTTGGATCTGTGATTATTAAATGGTGGAAATGTTTTGTCTTCTGAGTTCTACTTGGTTTGGTGATGCACCTGGACTCCACATGGATCAGGCCCCATAGGAGCTTCTTGATCTTGTTGTTCACCACTGCAGTGCTTTTTAGATTTAAATGTTTGAGAGGGTATGGTCACTACGCCCAAAACTGGCAAGGGAAGCGCTACCCCTTTATCAACGCTCCCTTTAGTAGCACTGATAAAGGATGGATTTATCAGCGCTTTTACCGAGCACTGATAAATGTTGAGTTTCAAAAAAAATATTTTTTTTTGAAAAATAATATTTTTTTATATAAGTATATTTATATTGATATAAATACAATATATATTTTTTAAATATATTATAGATACGTATAAATAGACTATTAAATTTAATATATAAGAAATTTAGTGTAAATGGCTTCAAAGTATTTTAAAAAAATATTATTAATTAATAATTTTCTAATTATTATCGATTAAAAAACATTTAATAACAATTTGAGGATACAAAAAATAAAAACAATTAATAAAAGATCTAAAATATGTTGAAAATGTAACTCAAACATCAAACAGCCATAAATTTTGATCCGGGTGTCCGTTTAAGCTCTACAGCATATCAAATCAAAGCCTGTGACGAGCTCTACGCGCTAGTGACTGAGGAAAACCCACTGTCACATTTTTAGAGACCAAAAAAGGCCCATAAGGCCTCCAAAACTGAGTTTTTAGTCGGGATACCCATATTTGTTAACATTCAAACAAGTATAACTTCTGATCTGGATGTCCGTTAGGCCTATACAACATATCATATCGAAGATTGTTTCATTTTCTTCGATTTCACTGGTTGTGGCATTGAAACAGAATTATAAATTATAAGTTAAGGTCGTTTTAACATTCTATGGCTTTTCAAAAACCCATATATGTGTATTTATTCGTAAATATATATCTGTATGTGTGTGTGTGGGTGTCTATGTGTGTGTCTGTGTGTTTTATATATGTATGTATTTATTTATTTATTTATTTACTTACTTATAAACACACATCAAAAACATTTTTTTCTTAAATGTATTTAAAACTAATCTTATAAGTACATTTTATGGCTATTCAAATACACATATATATATATATATCTGTGTTTATTCGTAAATATATATGTGTTTGTGTGTGTGTGTCTCTCTGTGTGTGTCTGTGTGTTGTTTATATCTATCTATCTATGTATGTATTTATTTATTTATTAATAAACACACATAAAAAACATATTTATTCATAAATGTATTTAAAACTAATCTTATAAGTATAGATTAATATACAAATAAATATATGTATAATAAATTATAACTATATATATATATATATTAATATAAGAGTTAATATATATATACTAATATATGAATAAATATATTTATATTAATATGAATATATATCAAAATATGAATAAATATAACTATATATATATATATATATCTTTAAATAGAGAACAAAATGAAATGGAATAGTGGTAAAGGTGCGTCCACGAAAGGGGGAAGGTCCTGGGTTCACGTTCATGTGGAAGCGAAGGGGGTACGCGCGTATGGGGGATGCACGGGAAGGGGGTGAGCGCGTATGGGGGATGTGCGGGAAGGGCAGCGCGCTGGAGACCTCCTAGCGCTGATAAAAGGGGTGTGAAGCGCTGATAAAAGCACTCCCCCCGTATTATTTTTAATTTTTAATTTTTAAATTTTTTTGACCTTTATCAACGCTTTTTTTAGCGCTGATAAAAGCGGCCTTTATCAGCACTTTTCGGAGCGCTGATAAAAGGGACCCCCCTATAAGAGCGCTGAGCTTTACAGCGCCTTTTAGCGCTATTAAAGCCCTTTTTAGCACTGATATATGTCGTTTTTTAGTAGTGGGTGTTATCCATTAGATTGGGACGGTTCTTTGAAATGGGACACTTTATTGCCGGTCATCCATGCTTTGGTGGAGACATTTATCATGGTTATATGCTAGGCCGGGGTAGCTCCATGTTTTCATTTTGGTTTGTCTCGCTTGACCTTTGGATCATGATTGTCTTATGTCAATGATGTCTGTTCAGGTTTTCCCCCTTCTTCCCTTGAAAAGGGGGTTCTTATTATAATAATAATAAAAATATAATGCTTTTGGGCCATTTGAGGTAAGTTATGCAGCGTTATAATTGGTACTACAGAAATGGTTTAGATAACATTAATGGTTGGGATGATTGAGATGGGGATATTTTTAGAATTTTTTATACCAACATAGGTTAATAAGTATATGGTTTATCATACGTTTAAAATCATAGCATCCCCTTATAAAGTTTTATATAATTGGTATTTGAGATGAATAAGGAAATTTTGAAACTCGTCTATGGGAATACGACCCATGTGTTTAGAATTTTTTTTAGTGAATAAAAAAATTAACGTAGTTATTTATTTTAATTTAGGGATATAACATGAAAGATATTTATAACCTTTACGTTTAATATGGTCTTTGATGTTGAGGTAATTATGGATAATTGCGATAAAGGGTTATTAAATTTTGGGAACATATGTTTTATTATATAGATGACTGTGAGATTGAATATTGATTTGGTGACTAAATGATTAAAGATATTTCTGAATAATTTCATTATATTTAGAACATTATAAGGTAAATGAAAATATTTATTTCTAATATGGGATTTTATTTGAGGAATTAAGATTGAATTAACTTTTTGAAAATAATATATAATTTTTTTACAGATTTATTGAGATTCATTAAATTTATAAAAAAATTTAGCATGTTTATTATATTATATAATTATGGAATATATATTATTGGTATCTAAATTTATGAGTGATTAATTTTATTTGAAGGTAAATTTTAAATTTATCTACGAATAATATATAATCAAGTATTCTTTATTTTTGGGTTTTCAACTGAGTCAATAATATTTTGAAGAGTTTTAAGGTTAGTTACTTATGGAATTATTTAAATTGAACATTGGGTGTTATTGTTGAGAATTTTTAGAATAATGTAGTATTCCTTCATATAATGGTTTATTCAAATTGGATATTATCTTAACATATGCTATCCATTTTTGTTTTTGATTAATAGGAAAGAACAATGGAAAAAACATTTCAACCATTTGTGGATCTTCATATCTGTTATAAGTTAAATTTAGAGTTTTAGGAATGAAAAATTCATCATGATTAGTGATTAATATCAAAGGATTAAATCATGCTTACATAATGGGTGAAAATAATTTAGGTAAATTTTATCATATTTTCTATCCCCAAGGTAATAGAATTTTATAAACTCAATAAAACTAAAGAAAAATCAGTTGAGTCTTATGTGGAATGTAATACATATCTACCAAGGTAAATTTTAAGAAACCCATTTTCAAGTATGATTCCTGCTATGTTATATACATAATAAGTTTCTAGGTCTTAAAAAAAGAAATTAAATTTCATGATAAAATATATATATGATTATATTATTATGTTATGATAAATTCAATTTTATTGAATCAAATTAAAATTACTAGGTAAAAGTATTTATAAGAGGAGGATAATATAAAATAGTAACATTCAAATACCTAATTCTCTATTAAATTAATAATAAATTTGATATCATGTACCACACACAACACATTGCTTAAAAGAACCCTAGTATATTATAGAGATATTATTATTTAAATATGACTATTATAAACTTGTTGTTAGTTTTGGGGGTATAAAGAAGAATAAACATATTATAATATATATATATAATTTTCCTTTATAAAGATTTATTGATTAATTTTTAGTAAATAAGAACTTTATTTTAAATAAAATCATAAAAGATAAAAAGAGATATTTTTTCAGAAAACCGGTTTATATGTGTAAAGTATTATTATCAAAATAAATTATGTTAATCACTAGAGATGAATATTTTTAATTAAATAAAGAGATAGTTTATTAAATAAAATAATTAATCACTCATCTAAGAGTGTTCACTAAATATAAAATGTGAATAAATTCATTTTATACATTAAAAATACATTTTCTTCACAAATGTGTTTTATTGATTTTTGTGTGAGAGTGTCAATATTTAATTCTACCAATTTATAAAAATTTATTTTATAAAACGGGAATAATTTTCTAATTCATAATTTTGATAATATTATTAATATAATTTTTTTGGGATTTTTTTGAAAATGTTTATTTTTTAGTTAATAGTGAAAATGTTGATTTTTGTAATGCTCTCTTTTATTTTATTTATTTCATGTAATTTAAAAGTAACATTTTATTTTATATTTGGATTTAAATTAATATAAATACATTTAATTAAACAGAATATAATTAATTCCATATGAATCAATATTATATTTTATTTTAGAATAAGTTCATTTTTGTACTTAAAAACACATTTTTCGAATAACTATTTCTCGTTTTGTTTTGTGCACATATATTAAAAGTATTTTCTGTCAGTTATACTAGTTAAATATTAAAAAAATAATTTAATATTTTTAATTAGGAGTTTTAAATTTTGTAATTATTAAAATTTAATTTTTCTTCATTATGAATAGTAAATATGGTAAAATGGGTTGAATGAGATTAAAAACTATGAACTAAGATAAAAAAATAAAATAAAACCTAAATTTATCTCATTGAATGATTTTATTTTTACCATCATCATCATCCTAGAATCCAAATTATAAAATTTGGTATTATTTTCCAATGATTACGACCTTTTAATTTTTTTAAGTTCGTTAATATTATAAAATGTCACTCTTTTTTAATATCTCTTATATATTATCATAGGGATTAAAATATTATATGATTGGTTTTAGATAGTAATTTTAATATGAATAAATTATTTTTATGATTGTAATTTATTTTTAATTTTTAGAGATCTTATAATTGTCGTGATCGCTTATGCAATGTCGATGCAACGCCTATGAAAGTAGAAGAAAAAATAAATGAATGATTTTAAAAAAATTAAATGTAATATATTTTGGATTAATTATGGTTAAACATGAATTTATAGGATAATAATAATATATAATTTGTTTTTAAATACTTTATATTTTAATTCAATTTTTTTCTTGCTGTCCTAAAAGTAAAATTTTGTTAATAAACCAGAAAATGACCTAAAATTGTATTTAATGATTATGAAATAATTTTAATTCATTATAAAATTAAAACAAATACTATATTTACTCAAATAGATGGAAAATTTCATATCCCATCATTTTTGTATCATGTTTGTGGCACATTATATTATTAAAATTACTTTTAAGATTCTAAAATTGTGAAAAATGTGTTACAATGGTTAATGTTAAATAATGTTAACGAGGGGTTGAACCAAAATATAAGGATTAAAATAGAAGAAGACATTTATTAATTTTATTTTTTAATAATATTTTAATAGTTTAATCCTTATATTTTAATATATGACACTTTAGATCCATTTAACATGAGTTAGACACATATTGTATATTAATATTTCAAGTATTTACAAGATTTCCACCAACTAAACTTATAAAAGGGAACTACATATACTCTATTACTCACGATAAATAAGCAATTTATATCATAAAATATCTATCCAAATACCTTATTATATTCATTATCCACTTACTATATATTCTTTTCATCCCATAATTTTATCCTATTAAGGCCTAAGGTGTAAGAGAAAGAAGGATTTCCGAAGAAGAGGTATAACTCTTAATCGAGTTATTTTATTTTATTTCATGTTGTAACTTCTTAAACTATATCCTAAACATATTTATATAATTAAATAAATATAAAAATATAATTAAATGTTATTATTATGATTTCATAACCATTATTCAACTCTTTCCATCCTATATTAAATGAAAACATCACTCGTGCGTATATATGGACTACCACATCCACAAAGCGATGTGTTTCATATTTCATCACTACGTAAAATGTATTGTTATTATGATGGATTTAAGAAGTATATATAATATTCTTGAAATAATTATGATTCTGGGAATATAATATATTACTTACCTTCTTACCCTTCCTCGTGTTAAAAAATTATAACATACCTCATGTATACATATATACTACCTCTTCTATGAAGTGATATGATTCATTTTTCATGTCTTCCTTTCATAGATGATTATAAAATTTTATTTAAAATATAAACATTATATTTATCTCATGATTAATATTCTATAGATTATGGAACCATGAACTCTTTGACCATTTTAAACATTACAATGTTTATTTACGATTATGAACCGAACGTCATCAAAACATAGGATATGAAGTTAATTAATTTAATAATTAAATAATTCGTCATAATGGATAAAATAAAATAAATAATGATAATGGAATAAAAATTAATAAGGTTCATAATAAATTATAAAACTATTATAATTTTATAAATAAAGAGTTATAGAACATATGAAATGATTTGGGGCTTGAGTTAATGAGTTTTCTGTTAAAATATTGTTTCAATGTTTCCCTATCAAAATCGTTTTCCTCCATGAATATGGTTATAAAATGTTTCAAAAATGTTCTAATTTATGATTAAAATATTTTTAAATTTCATTTTAAACTAATTTTTTACTTTCTTTAAAAAAAATTAAAAGGAATAATTTTAAATGTTTTTCGTACAACTTACATTTGACTATTAAAAAAAGTTTGAAACTAATGTTCTCTTTTAATCTATACAAAATGAATGGATTACCAATAAATAATGTAAATTTTTCTAAGATTAATTTATATTTTTACATGTTTATTTTAAAATAAATTCATTTTCTCAATATTCTATAAATTGTCATTTAAAATGTTAATGAAAGAATAAGAAACTTTTCCCATGTTTTTAGTGAAATGTTTTAAAGATATTTTAAAGGGTTTTATAGCTATGTAAACATAATTTGAGTAATATAATGATTTAATGGGGATATAAACTAATAATACCATCTGCATTATTTCTATCAGTGTATTATGATCTTGTTGTTCTATTTATTGACTGGGTAAGATGTTAACATTTCTTATTCTTGTTATATCAATATGAATGTTTATGTTGATTTTGTATTGAATTGTTAATAATTTATTTCATATTATGAATTAATTTGACTTATTAAGTAATGTTTGGGTCTTATTATAGCCCCTCAATGAATCATTAGTTCTCATAAGACAAACTGTTCTGGGATTTGGTATATTATTTCTTAATTATTTATGGTGTCTTAGCATGAGGCCTTGATGGTATGTTTATAATGCCTTGGAACAAGTCCTTGATGATATGGTTATATTATTCAACATTATGAATTCCATAATTATGAAAATATTCATTATTATCCAATTGTTGGTTTATATTTCTATGATTGGATATATTTCAGGTTTTAGTAGTTTATTGTTTATATGGAAATATTTTGATTTCATAAGAATAGAAAATGAGCTTTGATTTATAATATTATTTATGATCTCCTATGGGTAAAAAGATTATTTTTAAGAAAAATATTTCTTGTTTTTAATAAAATCTTCATGAATTATTATTTCTCCTTTATTATTTATTATGAAATGTTTTATTAAAAGATTTTGGAAAAAGTTTATTTTAATAGTAAATAATTGATTATTTTAAACTCAAAGTAAATTGTGAGAACAATAAAACATCATTATTAATTTCATGAATTTAAAATGTATTAACAAGTTTTCTTTATTTTTATGTCCCATTATAAAATTTTATTACTTAGACCACATTTTCAAAAAAAACATATGGTTTAAGGATGACTAGAAACAATATCAAACATTATCTTTCCATCATGGGGATTATTATTAAATAAGTAAACATGCTTTGAATGAGACATTAGATTATATTTTAGAATCTCATTTTTGTGGAATAAAATAGTCTTTGAGTGGAACTATTCACATTTTATTTTAAGGGTTTGATATGTAAGATTTTTCTAAATTATCCAAAACTCTAAACCAAGAAGATCCTCAAAATGTAAGAAAGTGAAACTATTGATATAAATCATGTAATTATGGTTTTTTAAAGTTAAAAATAATTATATATATATATATATATGAAATAACTTTTAGGTTTATAATTTTAGATATTTAGAAGAAACATTAATTAAAAAATCGCAGGTCTTTCTAATAAAATTGACATTTTTACCAAATTGTAAGAAACTACTTAATCTATAATAATTCTTCAAAATATTCCAAAAAAATCTCAACACATGCTACTCATTTACGAATATCATGTGTCATAATTTTATTCATTACTTATAAAATTGGATACTTAATAAGGGTGTTCTCAAATTCCATGTAAGAGTAAAAATAAGAAATAATAATAAAATATCATATGTGAGAAGAACATGAGAATAAATAATATGAAAAAAATAATAAGAAAAAATAATTCTATAATAGAATTAAACTAAAAGCATATTCTATCCACGGATAATAATGGAAATTAAAGGATCACATTAATAATATTAAATGTTTCCCTAGTGATGAAGTTCATAATGATAGAAATCAAATTCCATGCCTTAAGCCAATAAATCATGATCTTATACATAATGGTATTACCATCAAGGCACTGTGTATAGTAAATATGTTTTTTGGGTAGGCATAAACCAAAATACCCAATCTATTTTCTCCCATGAAACCTATTGATTCATCAAGTGGATATCTATAATGGGCCCCACCCATATCTAATTAAATCTAATGAATTAATTATATGAATTAATTTATAAACCATAAAATAAATAACCAACATTATTTACAGGTCAATAAACATCCTTAATGAAAAAAACAAGTATATGAATTGTCAATATTTACCCAATCAATACATGGAATAGATTTATATATAAGAGTCTATAAAATTAAACTATATATAGTATGGTGAATGGTTTATGGTTAAGTTAATAATTTCCCCAGTCAATATATGTATGAACATCTAGTAAAATTTCATTCAATCAAAGTAATGTAAAATAGGGTATTCATAGAGTAAAAGCATTGGAAGGAAAACATGCTTATAACAGAGCATGATTTTGAAAGGCAACGTTAATGATAGATTTCTAAAAGTTTAATATCTCATAGGAAAATAGTATGGGAGGATTTTTAATTTAATCTATGGACAATATGTACACCACAAAAAGGAAACAAGTTGTGAGGATAAATCATATCTTGATGGAAACAAATGAGATGCAAACACCCTAATGGTAATAGTAAGTCTAAAGTACATGAGTGGTGTACAATAAAATTTAAATATAATTAAATAAAAGATATTAATTATAGTTGAATTAAATTGGGTGGTGAAAAAATAATTTTAATAGAATATATGGTACATAATATCAATCATTCCTCATGAATTTGAAAATAGATACAAATAACATTTATTACATTAGAAACATTTGAATCAAAAACCATAAAAGGATATAATTTAAAATTAAACATTAAATAACATCAATAATGAGATTATCGTGAAACAAAATACTAAATGGGTCATAGTTACACTATATAAAATGATAAATTGTTCACAAAATATAACATATTTCAAAAATTAATAATTGAGACCCAAAATCCCTTATAAGAAGCATAATCTTTGAGGTAAGAGTCATCTGATAATAGGTAAAAATGAAAAAAAAATAGAAGAGAATGAAAAAAATATCAAATAAATTTTAAAATTTTAATTAATAAGAATAAATAAAATTCGGAACAATAATGTTCAATAATAAAGATTGTAACTCAATAAAAGGAAAATGAGTTAGAAAAACTCTTACAACCTTATAATACATTGAATTAAAGGCCATTTAAATAAATATCATGATTTCTCTTAAAATACCATTAATTATATGAATATAGTATAATAAATTTATTTGGTATTAATTATACCATATTAAATATTTAGAATTCATAATAATAAATATATCTCGGAAAATTAAATTTGAGGTAAGAACCTGTTACCGTAATTTTGGAATACCACTGAAGAAATATAATCTTATATATAAAAAAAATAAAAAACTTAATCACATATTTCATAACCTTATTCATATCTATACTTTTTTATAAACTTCATTTATAATCGTTATCTTTTATATATTAGTTGGTTATTATTTATTTTCAATATCAGGTATGAGTAATCTTGATTGTTTTTAATTAGTTTTAAAATGATTGTATTTTTCATCATTATTATAAAAACTTTCATCATTAATATATAATAATAGGTACAATAATTGATGATTTATAATGATTTGGGATGTTATAACTTCATTATATGGGATTTTTGGTTATGATCCTTAAATATGAATTCAACGGTGAGTATGTTTCGATGATTCTTAGCGAATAAAGGTAGTTTTATTAAATAATAAGTTAAATTTTTTATATTACCATTATAGAAAAAAATTAATTATTTAATTATTTATATCATATATTACTAGAAATTAAATTCACATATTCATCTATGAGATATGTTATTTTACATTTTTTATGTATGTGTTTTAACCAACCCAAATAAGAACACATTATAATTAAAGGATGACTATGAAGTTATTTAGTTGTAGTATCATTATAGAAGAAGTATAATGATATTATTTCGTTTTTCTTAGTGTGATATATCATAATTTAAAATAATTTTAAATAAAATTCAACCTATATTTAGTTTTTACATAATATGAATAAATCATTTTTTCATCTTAGAGTGTTATTTTTGTATGGTTTTTCTTATAACAGTTATTTATAACTCATATAGTTAATACTTTTTCCAATTTGACATAAATAATATTAATAATTTAATAAATATAATATTTATCCCTTAAAACCAATAATATAATCATCCATGAATGGAATAAATTAAATATGAAATACATTGTTCCATGGGGGCCGTAGTTTTCACATACACATGGATGATGATTTCTTTTTCCAATAACTTGGAGAAATGTATAATATAGTTTATTATTTCATATCCTAAAACATGTTATAAAAATAATAATGTTTTATTAGTAACCCTTTTAGGAATATCGATTCATGGTGGTTAGGAAAAATAATACATGTCCTTCGTGGAGGGAGTAATCCACACCTACAGATGGGGGATTTTTTAGTTTCCAACGAATTAGAGGGATTGAAGGTAAATATTAATTTTTAAATTATAAATAATTAATATATTATATATACCATATTTATTTATCAATTATATCAGTATAACAATCTATGATATGTGGTTATGAAAAACATAAGACATCGATTCATGGAGACGGTGGTCCCTATGTAGGAACCATTGATTTTATTTTGTTTTTTAGAGGGTGGAAATGAATAAATTAGATATGTTACTTTAATATAATAACATATTGATATATTAATTATAAAAATTTCATTATATTAATGTATTTAGAAATTATTTTGGAGTTTAAGATTATGAAGAAAAGATTATGAAACACGTAATACTTACGTCAAGAGCTTGATTTTTCTCTTAAAATTCACTTGGAAATAAAGGCCTTAAGATAAATAATAATGAAAAGAGGATTAAGTATGTTTGATTGGGTTATAGGAAGAAAAAAATAGTATAGATTTAGGATTAAATTAAAAGGTAAATTTGTAACATTAATTGTGGGAAGGAACCCTTTTTAAAAGTGAAGTGGAGGGAAATTATTGAAGAAAGATTCATATTTGCAATAATTTAAAGTTACTATTAAAGGGTAAAACTCCAAAAATGGAAAAAATATAAATTTTGGGTGATTTTTGGTTGATACACACCTCAAAAATCTATTTGGAAACATTTTTATTTACAAATTTGGAATCATTTACTCTTAGTAAATCAATTATTACCATTTTTTATCGCGGTAATTAGTTTTTAAAAATATTAATTAATTTTAAAGAGAAAAAAATAAAACTGGCCCTTTTTACCTAACATGAACCTTATTATTTAAAATTTTAGAATAATTTTACCAAATAAAATTTCTAATAGTGTGAACGTAAATTTTAAAATAAACATACCGACTATATAAAAACGTTTTTTAGAAAAACAAAAGCGTGTTTTCTAGATTAGAACTTAATTTTAAGCCATAATTATCATCATTATCATTTTTCATGACATAATTTTTTTTACAAAAAAAATTATTTATCTTTCCAATAAATACAAAACTGAATATTACTGTTAAAATAATTTATTAGAAGAAAATATTAAAAAGTAATTATTATTAGAACAAAAATATTGATTTCACATTACAAGTTTAAACAAAGGTATTATAATTTTTTTAATAATCTATAAAATCCATGAGTTTATTTGTTAAATACATATTTTACCAATTAAGAAGTTTTATAAACATCTCATTCCCTCTGATATACTGATAAATCAATAAAATTTATTATTTTTAGTAAAAAATGTGTTTTCACTATTCATCTAAAAAACAATTATCTTAAAAAATCCTAAATATTCATAATAAGTCAATTTAGATATGAGGAATTAAAAAATTAATCCCATTTTAAAAAATTGAAATTCTAGGTTTATAAATTTCGTTTTTAAATGAAAATAATATATGTAAGGAAAATTAATTTTATTGAAAAATATAAGTTTTAAAACTATATGTATTATTATCCTATTTTTATGAATTTATAATTATTTTCAATGTTTTTATTTACTATAGGTTTTATTATTCCTATATTTTCATATTAATATTTATCTAATATATTATGAATTAGTTTTTTTTGATATTTCATAGGAAAAAAGAAATCAAAACAACATTTTTTTAAAGTGAAAAATTATATAGTAAATTATTATGTCTTTATAATTACATCTAAATAGCACTCCGTCTCTAGGATTTCATGTAAATAATTCCCAGGAGATCTCAAACCACACTTGTCTATATCTCTCCTGATAAAGATCCTGGAGATTCTTGATCATTCTATATACATTCATCCTATAACACTCCTTAATGAGTTCATTAGACATTTATGAAAGAATAAAACACTCGAAATATAGTTCATCATATAATTATTTTCTTATAGTGATCTATTTTTTACTCTCCTCCTTATTAAGTGTATTAGGAACTAGGGATATTAGTATGTAAAATTTCTATTCATGGCGTAAAAAAATATGAAAGTGCATGTAGTATTCTTGGTAGTTACCACTAATAAAGATATTATATTTATTCGGTATTAATCACAAGTATAATGTGGTTGATGTCTATTTAATTTTACTAAAAAAATATAAGCGATGAAATAAGTGCTTTATCTTGATTACAAATATATGTGAGATGAAATAATTTAACATTCTTATTAGTCTCCAACTTTTTTATTATGTCCCAATAGCCTTCACCATTAGGCTAAAAATATCCTTTCATATTGATATTCTAGTGGAAAAAAATAATAGTTCTTTTATCATAATCTATAATATGATCATCTAAAACATAATAGTGTATTTAGGAATGTGGTCATTATAACTTCTAATTATCATCTCCATGATCCATTGAGTGGACCCCCCCCCAATCTGAAAAATATTAGTCACCACTTACCGCTAATGTTTTTATAGAATAATCCATGGATGTTAAATCTAAAAAAAATGAGTTAATTAAACCCATGATCTTTTCTTAGACTCTCTATTAATTAAAATATTCCTTGGCTAGGTCCTAAACTGAAACATTAACTATGGGTCGATCTAACCTCAAATAATGATTTTTTTTACTTAATATGTGATCATGGTATTTTTTTTATTAGGTGTAAACATGTATTTCTAATATTATATAGATTTTAAATAATTAATAATCAATAATTTTTAATAAAATCAATTTATGAATAATCTAATTTATTTTAATTCCTTATCTAATTATTCTTAATTAATTAATTTATGTGATCATAATAAATACTCTATAAAATTAATGATGCACTTAGATAGAAATAAAATAAATAAAATGAAATAATCATGAGATCTATAATGTTTAATTTATTGTGCATAAAATAAATCTACTTATGAGCCTAGGGGAATAAAATCATTTAGCTAATCTTGCATCAAGTAAAAGCATTCCACTCTCAAACATTGTACCTTCTGGTTGATTTCACCTTAAATTGGGTCTTAAATCACATATTATCCCGAAGGTCCATCATTTACATATTTTTATACTCACACATAGGTTAGGGGAATAAATGAAATGATTATGGGGTTTACATAAAGAAACCATAGACATAAAGGCCCTATATAATAAAGGGGAGGAGATAACATGTGGGCCATCATTTTAATTTAATCATAATAAAATGAATGAGATTAAATTAAATTAAATCCAAAACATAAATTAGTCATTCAAGATCATGACCAGTCATATAAATTCAATGAATGGACATTTAATAAATTACCATTCATTTCAAAAGTTCTTAATTATTATATATTACCCAAATTAGTTAATTTATTAATTTATCTTAATATCTATCTATATAGTCCAGGATATTTCCATCCCCTGTTATTATAAATAAGTAAAATAAATTAAGTACACACAGTCTACTTGGCGGAAACACATCATGTACCCATCCAAAATACTCAGGGACCTTTCCATGTATTGTTCACTCACACAACATTTTCCATACACTACATTTTGTATAATTACATAGTGGGTAATGTCAGCAAATGACACATATATATGTGTTGAATTATATCGTGTGTACTTCATTTTATGTATTCATAATACATGGAATTCAAAGACCATAAATGATATGTAGTTCAGAATTTTATATAGAATATAATTAAACATATAATATTTTATAAAACCTATCATAGGAACTGTACTATCAATTAATGAAACACATACATGTGTTGATTTAGGTTTAATAGTTTAATTAATTAATTTTTTAGTTCCACTTAATCATCTAAAATATACCTGGTGTGATTAAAACAGCCACATTTTAGGTATTTAACTCATTATTTTTCTACAATACATGCCTAGGAACTAAGAATACATTTCTTTGTAGACATGTATGAGGTATATAATCTGTACAGTAGTTACACACCATATAACCTCCATGTTTCACAGTCTCGAGTAGCTATGTTTCCTATAACCAATACATGAAACTTATTTATCCACATGGTCTCCAATACCAAAATGTGTCAACTACATGGTGTGTACACCTTTTATATGTCGTGTATTCTGGTAAGTTGTTCTCTAGTATGGTTCAGTTAACACATTGTTTATAATGTTTTCACATGCTATTTTGTTCATGATATGTCCAAATTAATTCAAGGATCAACTTGGCGAAAATAACCTGTTTACATAGTGTGTACCTATACGATATATTTTATGTATTTCTATGTTATCCATCCATAATCCTAGACACCTCTAGATGGGTTCTTCAGATGTTCTTCTTCTATTTTTAACCTTTTCTTTGTCATATAAAGGTGATAAAAGAATAAATATTTACCTTTTCATTAAATAATGAATAAATTATAAATGAAAAATGACATCAAATTCATAATCCAACTAAATATTAATATATAATTATAAATTTCAATGTGATCACTCTAATTCCACTTGAAGGTTTTGGGAATTGTGTGATTTGATTGATTCTGTACCAAATAATTTCGTTTTTACTGAATTAAATAAATAAATCATAAAAACATGATGAATAATGATATGTATCATGATGAATTATGATATATATCAAAGTTATATATAAAGAATCATAATGAATGAATTTCAGAAATCTAGATAATATCTTTTCATGTTAAACATATAATTAATTAAATATTGAAAAATTACCTCGATCATAAGTTCTTTCATTGGTGAAGGTGTTGAGCATTCAAACCTCTGTTCGGATGCAACATTTTTTTTGAAAAAAGGATCCAAATTATAATCCATATTATATTGATTCACATGTTCTCCATTGATCTCATGTTATGTCAATGGTACTTCAGGCACTAGCATAGTGGTTCTAATAATCTTTCATTGCTCATTTTTTATCACAATACAATCATTTAGGTTTAAAGAATTGGTTATTGTTTTCTCATTATTGGAGAGGAGGTAGGTGGAATATATTCTATCATTCTTTAGAGAAAACACAATATAATTTCTTCAGGAATATATTTCTATAGAAATAAAAATACTTTTCAAAATAAATATGATTTCCACAAACACAAAAAAATGATATAATTTAGTATATATAGAGATAAGGTTATAGAATTGGTAATTACCCAATGGACCTTAACCAATCTCTTAATCCTAATTGAACCCAATATCTAATATTATTATTATTATTTATTTATTTAATGTATGAATGACTCATAGATAACATAAATATAAATAAATATATATATTTAATTATTTAAATGATATTTAGTTTATCATTCCCATTATCGAGCACCATAAGGCCAGTCCATCTTCCTCAACTTTTATTGCACCAGAAATAATAAATACTATTATTTAAATAAATTTACTAATATAATATTTATAGTGAATGTATGTTGTAAAATTTTATGGTAATATATATACGTATGTGAATCATGGTATGTATTAATGATAATTTTGATTTCTAAGAATCATTACACACCTTCACAAAAAATAATATCCATGACACGCGAACATGTGTATTTCTTACTAGCAGGTTTTTCCTTATAATCTCCCACCTTGGAGATTATCAAGTGTAAACTTCATGAGATAAAGTCACATATTCTTATAAGTACTCAATCCATATATTATGAATCATCTATGTCCCATGAAATTAAATCATGTGACTATAGTACATGAAATTTTATCACATCGAGGTTCTAACAATAGCAGGGAAGTGTTTAAACCTTTTCATGAAATAGATACTCTAGGGAATTATCACATTAAAATTATGTACATGAATAATCTATATGTGATATGGTATTTATTAATATTCAAGTATATGAATATATATTAGATATTAAGTACAAAAAAGGTGGTTCTTGGGCACCAACTCTAATAATGTGTATCCTTAAACGAATCAACCCATTGATTCATAACCCAAGGAAACCTCATGGAATACCTCGCCTGATCTAGAAAACCTTATCGTAAAAATATCAACATCTATGATAGAAGAATATCAAGCCTTAGAAAATATCATGGTTTCATAAACTGTGATATGAATCACATGTATATCGTAGTTTATGATATAGGTTATATCATGCGATATTATATACCTATTTTAGTGAATTTTCAACACTATACACCCTCCAGAATTTCCAAAAGATATCTCCCTTTCAATATTCTATATGGTTTTCGATCATGTAATTTAATTATTTCATCTTTCCTGTATCATATATAATAATTTCTAAACATGTCAAATATGGGAATGCAGGGTGTGAGTATAAAAAATTAGTATGCGGTATCCACCCTTGTAATAACCCATATTCATATGTGGTATAAATTTTATTTAGTTTTTCTTAAAGCTCATGTATATCATGTTTTTGAGATATTAGTGGTGTTGGTGGGGGACCGGTTAAAAGTTAGAGTATTTAGACTTGGGTACAGGTTGATGTTCCAGTGCAAATGGTTCATCATTTCACAATTAATGTGGTTTTTTCATGATAAGTTCCATTAAAGTTTTCATTATGACACATGAAGTAGATTTTATCATGGAAAGTGTTACATGAGAGAAATTTTAGATTCTTGTATTATTAATTGTTTCTATAGTTCAAAGAACATACTTTAACCTAGTTAATTAATCCATGTTGGGTGGACTGTATAATATTAACATTATATATAAGTGGTTTCTTATGTCGTGGCCTTAGGGAATTGCACTATGAAGGCCTACTTGGGGGGGATGATATCATACTGTAAGACCCCAAGGTTAAACTATGATGGTGAAAAGCAGATGAATGATACATTGTGAGGTGGGAATGTCTATTTCTTGATTTTCTTGGCTCATTTTTTATATTACTCAGAGTGGGGAGTTATTCCATAGCTAGAGGGGTTTGGTAGTAACATGTCCCATGCAGGGGCACAGTGTTGTGACCATTATGGTCACTCAGAAACACGTGTTTTGGGAGTTTTTTTTATAAAATTAATTAAATTAAAATGGTTTAAAATATTAAAAAAAATCTAAAAAGAGGATTTAATCATTTATTATAGTATCCACCCTCAAATATCTCTCACTTGGGTTAACTTATGTTAATATTTGGATCTTTATCATCTATGATCGGAATTATAGGTTGTTGATCATAGGAGGTTACCTAGTGTAATGATAATGATTGTGTAAAACTTTTTCTTCTTTTCTCTCACTATTTATCCGTGTATAATTGATTATTCCATAATTTGTGTTTTTTAGGGTTTTAAAGTTTGACCATTTGAGGATAAATTAACTGGGGGGTTTTATGGAAATAACCCCACTAGTCTTAAGTAGTTAGTCTCTTTATTTCCTAATGATATTTTTTTATCATGAATGCATCAGATAAAATGAAATAAATGTCATATTTCTATGTATTTCCAAAATTAAATTATTATTTGTTAAATCTATAAGGAATTATTAGAACCTAAAAGGTCATGATTGAACCATGTGAGGTGTGTTTTGGCACCATTATTCATCAATGGCCAACTTATATATGAATTAGAGATTAAAAATATCACATTAGAGCCAAGATGGGTACCTATGAATGAGAAATGAATCCAGGATCTCGGTGTAGTTCCCTAGTGTGACCCTTATAAAATTTTGGATTATGTATGAGGTAGGATAGATATAAATTATCCTATATATAAATATTTGATAGGGAATTATTTCATTAAGATAATATCCCCTATCTTGAGTATTTTTATATATTATTCACTTGATTATTTTAAATTTTGATCCATCATTCACTTTATTTATTTTTTCAAAATTGGGAAATAACATTCACTTGTATAATTTATACTGTACTATATTGATCACAATAAATATTCAAATTATGATAAACTATTCACATGAATGATATAAATATTGAATTATTGTTCAATAGTGTTTCTATTCTATGATTCATAGATCATGACCATGTTGTAATTAGGTGGTACATTGTCAACCTATGATATGCCAGTGGTGAAAGATCTTTGTTTTCCTATGATGTGTGGATCCTTTTATTTTTGTATAAACCATTATTTTTTATCTGAATAGAAATTCATAAAGGGTTCATGGAGGATTTGAGAGAGTTTAATCTTGGTTTAGATCCCTGAGTCCCAGTTTATGGAGAAATAGACTGAGTTGCATGGTTAGATCACAATTAGTACTAAGTGTGTGGAAAAACTATGTGACCCAGTGATGTTAATTAATGTTTAGTTTAACCATGGAAGATGAATTGAATGGCCATGAAAAACCAAAAATTTATTATAGGTGTATTTATCATGGTTCGTGAATAGTTTCTGTTAACTTTCTATCTATCCTTGCCAGGGGGTGTCACATCAAGCAGTAAGTTCACATGGTGGGAACATGATTTGGAAAATTATGTAGCCAAACCATGAACCCCTTTAAAAATGTAGAAATTATCCTTTACTCCTTAAATATTTAAAACCCTTCATCCTAATTTTATCTCCATCAAACACACAACCACTCCCATACATGGAGGGATCTCCCACCTCCTCTCCTAAACATTGAGATTACTCCTCCATCTGGCCTTTCTTTCAAGCATCATTCATCATGTTTGGTCACCCTGGAAAATTTAATGATTACATGAAATTCATCTCTTTATTTATCTCTTTTTCTTCAATTTTATTTCCATATGAGCTCATATACCCAATTTTCAGGTCGTTTTTATAGTTTTCCTTATTTCTCTCATTAAAGCTCAAATATGAAGTTGATATAGGATGACGATTTTTCTACTGGCATAAGGTATGTGGTCTATAAATTTTCCATAAAATTATATTTTTTTATATTATTTATTTTTGTTTTTTGATTCATACCTTCCATGAATCACCTCTAAAATTTAAAATTTATTATGTTGATTTTTATTAATTAAATTGGTTAGTATTTGTGCACTAAATTGCTTCTTTGGTGGTTGTATACCTCAATTCAATCCACCCCCTCGGGGTGGGATACATATAGGCACATGAACCCTATTGATCATTGTATTGAAATTAAGCCACCTTTGAGGTTTTTTGGCTTGTCCCTTACTAAAAATTTTATGAAAGGGAATTAATGAGATATATGTGGAATAAACATACCCAGGGACCATGTGATAAATTATAAATGAATTGAATAAAATTTGAATTGTAATACCATGTCATTTGAACCTTTTTAAATAATATAGTATAAATTAGAAAAAGCATGGAACCTTTTTATTATTCTTCATTCATATGAAATAAATGGTAAATTGAATTGATTAAATTGCATAGATTATACACCTTTTCCCTCTTCATACTACTTATTAGTTATATAACTTCAATTTATGAATGGAATTGATAAATGGAATGGGTGAAATTCCTTATCCTTTATTTTAAAATTACATGAATGTGATCACATCACGCTTAATCTTTGTAATGAACATGATACTCTTTATTGTTTATGTTAATGAATGGACATGACATTATATATTGTTTCTATGAATTAATGGGCATGATGTTCATTACGGTTTATTTGTAATTAATGGAAAAGAAGCTTCTTATTTTTACTAAGAATTAATGGACATGATATTCCGTAATATATATTTTGATTTAATGGATATGAAATTCCATATCATTTATTTGGAATTTATAGACATAACATTCCTTATGGTATATTTGGAATTAATGTAAATGATGTTCCTTATTGATTTTTTGAATTAATGAACCTTACACTCTTTATTGGTTATAAAATAATAATTTTCAGAGAAATTTCATAGTAGTATCAGGCATATAGTATCAGAACGTATTATTTATTTATTTACTGGTTTATTACTATTACTTGTACACTACTTCATTGTATATCATAAACTGAATAATAATACAAACCGTTGGTGTTTTACTTCTGAGCCTTAATCTCACCCTATTCAAGTGGCCTATTGGTACCTGGAAACACTTTATGGATGAATTTAAGGAAAAAAGGAAGTGCCTTGATATGGATTCTTAATTTTCTATGTTAGGATGGAGTATGTGTGCAAAGGATCAATCTAGCACTCATGATGATATTGGAGATATTTTTTTGTCTTTTTTATACTTTTGTATAGAATTTATTTTACTATATGTCTACTTCCATATTTCCCTTACCCCCAAATTTTGTATAGCACCGTGACATCATCATTCTGTATATGAAACTGGATATTGATTATATAGATTATATTTATATGGATCATTTACTTACATTGTGTCCATTATATTTCTTCTACAAATTTTTCATATTTTTTACCATTGTGAAACACTATGATAAAGAGGGTACAGTATCCACATCATACCATCATAGACCCTTTCTTATAGTTGATAGCATCTAGGATATAGGGAGGTGTGCTTGAGTCTATGTGGTTAAATGGGTTAGGTTATTTATCAGTGAACTAGGTCTGGGACTTCAAAAAGTTGTATCTAAGATTTTATTTTCCATTGACTTACTATTTGGGTATGGTAGAAAGAATATTGGGATGTGTTAGAATTTGGTAATGAGATTATTCCTAGGAGTAAGTAACCCATGTATGGGGAAAATCCATGTTACTTGGGATAAGCCTTGTTGTTCCTATTTTTACATATTATAGTTGTATTGATTTCACTATTGGGTTATGCACTTGACTTGTGGCATTTAATATAATTATTTATTTTCTTATACCCATGGCCCGATATAGAATGGAATCATTGTTCATGCATCATTATACTAACGTGATGATTTATATGTCACGAAATTTCCATGATATTTTACTGCATGCATTTACTACTGTATATTTTCGGTGCCTTGACTATTATGTTTCAAATTTCACTAACATTTCATATATGGAATGGATAAATAATTGGTCACACAGAGTGTATGCATCAATTTATATTGTTTTTTCCTGCATAGCTTGATGTTGGAACCTTAACTAGCCAATTATCAAATGCTTGAGCCATGAAACTTTAGTTACATGGGTTGAAACAATAATTTATTGTGATTAAATGGAAACTAATTGAAATTTATAAATAATGTGACCCTATAAATTAGAAATGGTTATCTATATAATCGAATCATTGAATATTTATTATTACATCCTAATACTATATGTAAAAGGTATGGTTGTAGTTACATGAACTTCCAATTTTAAATAGTAATGTTCTAAAATTATAGATTGGGAATAGAAACTCATCTAAATAAACCATGTTAAAAATATAGAAGTTGAAATATTATGAATTTTATATGAAATGGTTGCTGTTAATTTTGGATGAAAATTACAAAATAAAGGGTTTTTTCTTTATAAATTTCAATTGAAACCCCACATAATGGAACCTCTATGATTTAAACATTAGAACTAACCAATTTTCTAGCCTTACTAATAGGTAGTTGTTTTGTTATCATTTTGTTGGTGAACCATTATATCTATCTTATAATCATGAGTAAATAGATTTAGTTATTTTCTCATGTATAGAGTATTTGGGTTATCTTGATCCCTATTTGCAATATCTCAATTATTGTATTCTATTTTGCAGTATTTTTTTGGAATTATAGAGTTATGCCTCCATAATGGCCTCGGGTTGAATTTCAGGAATGTGGTGATGGTTTACTCTTTAGGTGATAGGACCTGAACCACCTATAGTGCTGCCTGAGTTACCTTCTATTATACCTGATATGGGCACCAAAACATAGTTCAAAGATGGTTTCTTATGGTTTATGTAGACCATTCAAGGAGCCTCATGACCTGTCCCTTCTAAGGTAGAGTTGATGTGGAAATTTCAGTAGCATCATCCACTGACTTTTTCGGAGGATGGTGTCCCCTAAGATGTAGATTCATGGATAGAGCCCATTATTTCTATCTTTATGTATTTAGATAAAACCCTATAGATAAGTTTAAAAATATCATATTATATTCTCCATGGATATACCAATCATTTGTGGGATTTTATTTCATAGGAAGATCAGCATCGAGATATGGTTTGGAGGTATTTCTAATCTTCCTTCTATGATTAATTATTTCCTAAAAAATTGTGAGCTAAATGATCTTGGAAGTTTATACACCTGAATAAGGGTTCTATGTCACTTATGGACTATTAATATTACCTTACAGGGATCCATAATTTCCCACTAACTCTAGTTAATGGTGAATTGACCAGAGAAAAGATATTTGAGGATGCGAATAGGTAGGCCTTCCATTCTTAGGTGAATGTTTTCTATTTGACTATTGTTTCTAAAATAGTGATCCATACCCTCAACACCCAAAATAATATAAGGGAAGATAAATGTGTGGTATTGATGGTTTAGTGCCTAACTAAGTAGTCGGTGCATTCGATGATAGAAATAATTATTTTAAGATTCCTCATAGGGGAAGCAGTAGTCAGAGTGCTCACCTAGGTAGTCATGTAATATGTAATCAGTGTGGGAAGCCATGTCGCATGAATCCTCAGTGTGACAGAGACAGAGTTGATTGTTAATATTGTTATAGGTTGTGATATCTCCATATATTTCTTTTCAAACCCTCACACTTATTTCCATTGGGAGAGTTTCACAACAGCTCCACATTCCAGAGAAGGATCAGTAGGTCCATAGAAGGTTAGATGATAGAGTACAATACGTTTTCCATGCCAAGGTGGTGTTCATGATCAAGGAATAAAAAATTCTAATATTCAATTCCAGAAGAGTGGACCTACTCATTGTATTTAGTTTGTAACTCAGGGATGCATATTGGGCCAGATATATATTTTATATCCTACACCTGAGGACCAATGTTTTGATCATATTTAGTTCAATATAAGATTTGTCCAAGAGTTTAGTATCAGATTTATTTATAATTGGTTCCTAATATTATTTCAAATATATTATTTTAGTTAGTATAATTGGTTTTTATATTGAATACTTTTATGGAGTGATGACTCTGGATACTTCATTGGGAGTTCGATCAAAGAGTGTGAGCCTCTGTAAATATTTCCCTTTTTCGATGGGTGGTTATCATTTCTTCTTGAATATTTTTATCCTTGATATGAATGTTTTTGAAATCACTCTTTATATAGATTGGTTAGTTCCCTTTAGTGCCCATATCTCTTATTATTATCTATGGATATCCATATCATCACCTAAGGGAGGTATCTATGTTTAAAAAGGATAATGGGAAATCTAGGAAATTAAACCTAGACAAGAGTATCCGAGGTTTGGTAGAGTGTCTCCCCATATTTATTATATTTTTTTAGTGATCAAGGAAAAAATTGGATAAAATTTCATCTATAGGTGGATCATTTTATGTATTTTTTTCCCTGATTGATGTTTCATAGTACCTTTTTAGAGAGTTAGAATTTACTATTGAGATTATTATATGAGAACATCAATATCTATTTCTCCTTACATGATGTCTCCTATGTAGATTTAGGAACTCAAAAGATTATTAGAGTACCTGGAATCTAAATGGTTTATATGACACAATACTTATCTATGGGTTCACCTCTGATTTTCAACTAGAAGGCAGATGGGACCCTCAACCAATGTGTGGATTATTGGTGGTTGAATCACCTTACTATTAATAACTCATACCCACTCCCATGCATAAATGATATATTTCCCCTTTTATGAGCATGTAGGGTCTTCTAGAAGATAGAACTGAGATTTATATATCATCAAGTATAAGTTAGTACTTTTGATATACCATGTATAGATTTTAAATTTAGGTATATCCTTTATAAGCATTTGGTAATACCATTTGGTCTCAAAAACACACTAGCTATTTTTATGGCCTTGATGAAATAAGTTTTTCACCCATACGTGGACTCCATTATGGTAGTCATCATGGATGATATCTTGGTGTTTTCTAAAACCCAATGTGATCTTTCAAAAAACCTTAAGATCATATTGAATATATTGAGAATGAAACAACTATATGATAAGATAACAAAATTATAATTAGGGATTGATAAAATTCACTTCATGGTCCCATTATATTTGAATCTAGGGTATCTATTGACCCATAGAAGATGAGAACCATATTTTCTTGAATGAATCCCAAGAACAACTTTGATTTTCTGATTTTCTTGGGGTTATATGGTTAATATAATCATTTTATTCATAATTTCTAAAACCTTTAAGAACCTTTAACAGGGTCGAAAAATAAGTTTATTTAGTTATCATGGAATGAATGTTCTGAAAAAAAATCAAGAGTTAAATGAAATTT
The DNA here is from genome assembly GCA_963277665.1 of Viscum album. Lineage (NCBI taxonomy): Eukaryota > Viridiplantae > Streptophyta > Magnoliopsida > Santalales > Viscaceae > Viscum > Viscum album. The sequence continues at coordinate 701,942,563 of OY728128.1, read as the reverse complement.
TGACTTCAGCATTGATTCTAATTTTACAGGATCTTGGTAGGGGCTACATAGTATATAGTGAAGAATTGGGAATTAGGTTGGGATCCATTTTGATTAAAGGGAAATTATTTTTGTAATAAGAGTCTCACCAAATAAGGCCTAAAATGAAAAATTACCCAATATACATCCTTAATTTAGAAGCAGTGGATTATTATTTACATTGTTGGAGACATTACAAGCTGCAAGAGAAGTTTGTGGAGTATACAGACCATAAAAGTCTAAAATACATATTCAATAAATGTGATTTGAACCTAAGATATTGAATATAAGTTGAATATATTTTATCTTTAAAATGTTATATTTATTTTATATCTAGTAATCGAAATGAAGTGGATGATTGTCTAAGTTGGAAGAATTAGAAAAAAGTGATTTAAGAAGCCCGTAGTAAGTGGAAATTATTAGAAAATATTTCAGATATGCATCTACAATTTTAGGAGTGTCATGGGTAGCCTATTATTATGGATTTATTAGTGGATTATTCAATTCTATATTGATTGAATATGATAAAAAAAATTGATCCTAAAGGATTTCTCTTAAGGGAATTAATTTTTGGGTGGGGACCCACCTCCTAGTTGGGTCGATGATGATGATGAGATCTTGCATATTCATAGATGTGTCTTGGTACCTTAAGACATATTAGAAGAGTTTATGTAAGATTATTATGACTTGAACTGGGTAGTGTATCCTAAACATGATAATATTTATTATGAATTACGCATCCAGTATAGGTGGCCTAGGATGAAAAGAGAAATTGTGAGTTTCATTACTCGATGTTCTACCTGTCAATGGGTGAAGGCGGAACACTAGTGTCATGTTGTCCTGTTATGGTTTCTAATCATTCCGAAGTGGAAATAATTTTAATTCAATATGTATTTTGGATTAAATAGATCACCATGGGGTACTTATTTAGCTTGGTTGATCATGAAAAGGCTGAAAAAGTTCTCTCACTTCTTTATAATTTCAGAGAAATTATCAATATAGGAACGTGGCAGAATCTATGTCCAAAATAATTTAGTCCTTTATAGTGTTCTACAAACTATCATATCGTATAGGGACACTCATTTAACCTCTAAATTCTATAAAATGTTTTTGAAGTATTTGCGACATAGATAATTTTGAGTATAGCATACCACCCTCAGGTTGATGGTCAGTCTGATCATACTGTACAAGTGTTAGAGGACATGCTTATGTAATGCATCCCTGATTTTAGAGGTTCTTTGGAGAAACATTTAACTTATCTTAATTATCATATAATAATAGTTTTTAATATACTATTCATATGGATCTTTATGAGTCCCTATACAGTAGGTCATTCTGATAACCTCAATGTTCATTAGAGGTAGGGGAGTAAATACTACTAGGAACATGGATCATTCGAGAGACATCAGAATAGGTGCATATTATTAAAAGGAGTATGGATAAAACTCAGTCTGGGTATAATTATTATTCCAATAAACACCACTTACCTCTATATTTTGGCCTTATTTCATGTTTCTCCTAAACTAGGTCATCGATGAATTCGGAGGTAAGGAAATTTATCACCAAGATTCATCAGACCTTTTGATATTTTAGTGAGGGTCGGACCAATTACTTATCATATAGCTCTCCAATTTAGATACAGGGCTATATATAACGTACTCATGTTTCTTATTTGCATCCTTACTATTCAAACTTGCCTCATTCCCTTCATCTTGATGAATTTTAGTTGGATATTGATTCTTCTTTTGAGCGATGTCTTTTTTTTATTATGGATCACAGCTACAAGTCTATTTGAGGTAGGATAGTTCCTCTTGTTTGGGTGATATGTTACAATTACTATATATGAGATGAGACATGGGATAGATATATCGATATATGTTCTTAGTGGATGGAATTATTCTTAGATGATGCTTTAAAACCCTAAAATGGAAACTCAAGGATGAGTTATTTTATATATGGGAGGTTGTAATATCCCATGTTTTCTATGAAGAATGAATCATTTTATTTTCAGCCTAAACTTGTTTTGATCTAAATAGATATTACTAAAGTGTTTAGGGAGACATCATGGGTATTTAGGCTTGTTTTGGGGCCCATAGTATTTGTTTTTTGAGAAAATGAAAGAGGCACACAATTAGAACATGGTTAGTACTAACCATGTGGCCCAGTAAGGGTGGTGAAAGATTAGTTTAACCATGTTAGAGTAGTAACATGGATATAAAAACGCTTCATATTATTTTATATATTTTTAGCATGGTTTGCATATGGGTTATTCTGATCGTGCACCAAACCTTCCAAGGAGGTGTCACCTTGGGTAGTAGGTGTGCATGGTTGATGCACAGTTTGGCCAACTATGTGGCCAAAATAAGAAACCCTATAAAAATGGTGGAAATTTCCCTTTTAACTTAAATCTTTATAACCCTTCAACCCACATTTATTTCCCTCAAATGCATATTTTTTCCCACTCTTAGAGATATCTACATCCTTATATCCTATGATTTTAAATTATACATATGTATGATGTCTGATTCAGGTGTTTTTTTATCACATTTTATCACCCTCATTAATTCTAAGATTCCTATTACGTCTTTTAATTGTTTATATCTATGTCTTGAATTCTATTTCTATGTGAGATCAATTGACTTATTTTCAATACTTTTATCTAGTTTCTCCAATTTATCTTATTCCATCACTAATATAAAGCTAATATCAAATGAGGATTAGTTTAATGACATAAGGTAGTGATCTAAAACTTTTTCCTAAAAATATAGTTATTTATATTATGTGATGCTTTCTCATGTGCCCGACCTTCCATGTATTGCTTATAAAGTGTGAAATTTATTAAGTTTATTATTATTCCTCAACTTGGCTAGTCTTTGTGCACCAAATTTCTTCTTTTGGGGTTTTATACTTCGACTTGATCAACCCCCTTGGGGTGTGTTTCTTATTTTACCATGACACCTATTGATTTTTGGATTGAAATTAAACCATAATTGAGTTTTATTGAATATTACTTTATTGACAGGTTTATTAAAAGGAATTTATGAGATATATATGGAATGAACATACCCATAAATCACATGATCACTTAATAATGAATTAAATAAAAGGTTACTGGTAAGACCATGTCACTCGACCCTTGTTAAATGATATAGTGGAAAGTATAATACACTTAGAACCTTTTTATTTTTATTCATTCGTATAACTTAAATGATAAATTGAATTGATTAAATGGAATTTATTATAAACCTTGGCACCATTATCACTAATTATTAGTTATATGAATTCAATTTATAAATTTGTTACGTTCCATACCCTTGATTTTAATATGACATGGATGTAATTACATATTTATTACATTATATAACCGACAAGATTCTTCTTATTGTTTATGTGAATTAAGAAACTTGACATTACTTTTTTTTATGATAATTAATGGACTTGATGTTCATTATATTTTATTTAGAATTAATGGACAAGATTATCCTTATTTTTTAAATAGAATTAATTGAAATGAAATTCCATATTATTTATTTGGAATTAAGGGAAAATAAGGTCTATATTATTTATTTAAACTTTATGGACATGAATCTCCTTATGGTTTATTTGGAATTAATGTACATGATGTTCCATTTTGATCATTGGGAATTAAAGGATAGGATGATACTTATTGGTTATAAAGTAATAAATGTTCAAATAAATTTCATATTAGCTGAAGAAGGTGGTATTGGATGGGTACCCCTGGGAAACGCAAGCCAACATGGGTATTATTTATTTTTTTACTTCTTTGTTATTATTAAGTACACACTTGTACAAGGATGGAGTATGAGTGTAGAGGAATGATTTAGTCCTCATGATTCTATTTGAGATATTTTTTGGCCTTTTCTAAACATTTTTATAGAATGTATTATACTATATTCTGGAAACCATATTTCTCATACTTCATACTTCTATATAGCATTATGACATCATCATTTTATATGTGAAACTGTAGATTGATTATGTTGGTATTTGTATTGATGATTTACTTCCATTTTGGTTTATTATACTACTTCCACTAATTTAACACATTATTTATCAATGTGATGCACTCTTATAAAGAGGACATAGTCTCTTCATCGTACCATCGTACACAATTTCTACTAGTAAGAAGCATTGGACATACAGGGAGGTGTGATTGAGGATATTTTGTCAACCATGTCAGGTTATATATCATTGAACTAGGTCTGGGATATCACAAGTAGTATATTATATACATGGGACACTCAAAGAGGTGATGAATCATTCATTGTGTGATATTATAATTGGTGGTATATCATCCACTATGTGTTTTGAATTAGTGTAGAATCATCCACTTACATGAGATGGCCCAATTGTGTATCATCAACATGGGGACTTGTTTCATTGGTATACATTCCATGTAGGACATGATATCGGTGGAGTGACAACCACTTGAGATAGGAAGTTGATGGTACCTCATTCACCTAGAGGATGGTATTTTGTGGTGAATCATCCACTGATTCAAAAAAATTTGGTGGTGTATCACCCACAAATGGATGTTGTCCCAGTGGTGTATCCTCTATATAGAGACTTGATATTGTGGTATATCTTCCACCCTGAGATTGATATCAGTGGAATACAACCTACTGAGATGGGATAATTTATTAGTATATCATCCACCCAAGCTATTAAATAGGGGTGTGTCATCTACCCATGCATGTATAGATGTGGTGTATCATCCACTCAAGATTGTTGATGCCTCATTCACTAAGATATGATTCATCCTCCATTGGTAATGGTTTGTAAATGGATCATTCACATTAATGACTCATGATGGTGATTATAATTAACCTATAGATGTATAATGGTGATAAATCATTATCCTTGACACTTATACAAATATTGATATATCAAACATCATTGAGGTGTGTTCTTAAACCTTGGGAGTATCATCCCATTCTGGTATTAGTTGAAATAGGTATGGTCACACATTTTTTGTAGGGAGCACTCCATGGGGTAATAGGTTATTTCTTTATTGTTTTTCTAGTATATTTTCTTATTGATCATGCATATGAATTTATTGGATTTATTAGGGACACCAGTTATGGAAGCCTGTCGAGTTGTACTCGTTACTCGAGTACCATGGTATGTGATTATACTACATCTTTTATGACCAAGATAATGTAAAGTGTATTGTATTGTTGTATTTATATGTAGTGGGGCTTTGTGGGTGTTGATAGATAGGTCTGGGTTGGGATTTAGGAAAAGTAGTGGATATCCCATTTATATTTGATTATATAGAGTTTTATATGATATTCCCATGGTGGATCCTACTTTAACTGTATGACATTTATTATATTTATAGTATTTAATTTTGATTTATCAAAATGTTGATATTTATTATTGGATGTTATTTTGATGTGATATCTATTTATTACTATCAATGTTTGGTAATGACCGGTTTGTGATATTTTCATCTACTATGTTTATGGTTATATGTAACGGAGGTTATAATATCCCCCTCATGATATATATCAACCCTTTATATTATTCAAAAACCTATAGAATATTTTTAGATTCTATTTAGGTATGTACCACTCTAGTTCGATCACTATAGAGGTGAATCAGGTCTAGACACTTCAAATTAGTATGAGGTCCTTTTTTATTTTGAGTTACTATTTGGTGCATGGTATAGAGTAGATGGAATGTTATTTGTGGTTTGGTAGGGACATTGTTCCTTAGAGTAACTAACCCATATATGAGTTAAGTATAAGTTACAAGGGATTGGACCATTATTCTTCAATTTCACTTTTATGACTGGGTTACTTTTAAAAATAGAACTCATTTTGGTATTGATTTATGATTAATTAGTTTTTACTCTTTGTATATGATGGAAAGTGGGCATGTATTCATACAATATTTTTGGTATGTTGGGCTCATATGAACTTTGTATTCTTTCATACTATTGATATTATAGTTACCATATAGGGTTAGGTAATTTAAAGTGGAAAAAGTAATTTATATGTATTTTTCCTATATAACATCTTGGTGGATGTCTTCTTATCCTACCCATGTCTTTTGACTATTATTATGATATACTATGATTATTATGTGATCCTTTTGAATTTTTACATGACCCAAGAGAGGATATTTTAGTCTAAACATGAGCCTATATATAAGATGTTGATGTTTTAGGGTATATGTGAAGTATTTAGATGTGTTTTATTCCTTGGTATTCCCTATATTATATAGAAATGTGACTTGAGGATATCCATGGAGTTGGAAGATGGACTGGGTATGAGACTATCCAATATGAACATAAACCCAAGGATATGTGTGTTGTCCCATGAGTTGTGTTGAGATATATAAGAAAAAACATTGAGTTTACTTCATGAGTTGTAACATTTAGGTGTAGGTAATTTTAAACTAGGTTAAAGAGCTTATTGATGTTGAGATTTAACTAAGGGTTTTTTTTGTTCAAGTGTGTTGGAAAAACAAGAAAGAGTTTGATTTTTATTTCTTAGTACGAGTTAATTTTTATGAGAGTGAGTCAAGAGTGAGGTGTTATCCCATGAATGTGAAATCCATTAATTAACGGAATCATGGTTAGATGATTCATGTTATGGTATCAGTGCATAAATGGTTATTTTTGTGTATAATGAATTTGAAATCCAAGAGAGATATGTTAAGGTATTTTAATAGTTATGTGAGCCCATGGCTGGTGCGACATAGATCACGTTGTCATGAACCAAGTAGTATGGTGGGTTGAAACTATGGTTTAAAGATTTTTTTATATGATATGATTGATATGAGGGGGTGGTTATACATTTTTTTGAGTTTCCATTGAATACTATTTGAGGATCCTTAGAACCACACTTCAAGATATAGTGCTAAAAACACTTTCTTTAAACACAATTTAATATAAAAATTGTTATAAAACATTCTTTATTTGAGATCATTTCAAAAAATTAAAACAAAATATCACAAATAATCAAAACATCCCAAGAATAAAAGGTTTAGTATCCTTGAGATTCAACTACATAAGAAATTTCATCACAGTACTATTAAAAATGACTCCATAATTGAACCGAACTAACCCCCCTTATAGAATTCTCATAAGTTATAGTCATATTTATAACCTAGAGAATGAAAATATAATAATGAGGTGAGCTTAAATTCTTAGTAAGGTAAAAATTCAACAACACATCATCAAGGGTTAGAACAATGGAATATGGGAAATCATGAACATGGGATAAATATATTATTAAAAACAACATTAAATGATAATATTTTTCCATAATACATAATAGAATGATGCATAGTCTTAAATGATAAAACATATACCATGTTGTAGGATTATATAAAAATGATACAATAAATATGAGATAAAGTTTCATAATATTATCATTTAACAAAAAAATGTTGAATAAATGAAATCATATGAAATCCTAAACCAGTGGCGTAGGCATCATTTCTTAATTCTTGTAATACAGTGGGAATGAGATAAAAAATAGGGAATCATCATCGTCTTGGGATGACAACCCATGTACCCTATTTCTCTTGGGATACTACTCATGTACCCCCTTGGGATTGGTATAACAACTCTTGTACCCACTTGGGATTGGGATACTACCCATGTACCCTTTTAGGCTTAGGAAACTACCAATATACACTCTTGGGATTAGGCTATTACCTATGTACCATCTCTGTCTTGTTATACTATCTGTGTACCCTCCTGGGCTTGGGATAATAGCTTGTGTTCCCTATTAGTCTTGGTAAACTACCTTTTTACCCTCTTGGGATTGGTTTTCTATCTGTGCATCCTATTTTAGCTCACAATATATCAAACATTAACCAATGGTTTGGAGGGAGATATAGGATCCCACCCATCAATCATCTATACATATGTGTCCCACCTCAAATCATTCATTCACATTTCAAACAATATATAATTAACCCATGGAAAACATATGGGTTTCAAGAAGGCATTCATAGAAATTTTGATAATCCATCAAAAGAAATAATATAGATTATGGTACAAGAAAAAACATCAATTATAACAGAAGGATCATTAAAGATGTTTTCATACATGAAAAATTAATTTTCTTAGATTATTGGGTAAATCACTTTAAAAAATCAAGAAGAAATGTCTATGTATAGAATGATTAAAATCCCCCTTAAAATTACTTTGTTGATAATGAAATGTTTTGATCTTGGTATATAATTTTAAAAAATAAACCAAATATTTTTTCATAAAAAATATTTATAAAGAAAAAAATCATTTTCAAATATTGTTTGAGAAGAAATAAAAACACAAAATAATTTATTCTTAAAAATAAAAGTCTTTAAAATACCATTCATAATCAATAATTCCTTTTTAAAATAAAACTTTAACTTTTAAAATATATATAAAAATTTAAATTTTCTTTAAAAATAATTTATAATTAAAAATGTTTGCAAAACCATTTTAAAACATGGAAAATAATATTTTTAAATAATAATTCAAAAAACGGTGAAGAAAATTGTAATTTTTTTTTTCTAAATTTTTTTTACCATATTTTAAAATTATAATGATTCCTATCACACTAAAAAGTAATTTTCAAAAACATTAAGTGGTTTTTTTTTAAAAAATACTTTTAAAAAACAATCATCAATAATAGTGCCTTTAAAAATATTTAATGTTTTTTAAGAAGTTTAAGTGTAAATTTTTACTTTTTAAAAATAATCTTGAATAATTGAGCCTTTTAAAACCCCTTTTGAAAATCCAGAATTCCTTTTTAAAATCATGCTTTTACTTTTGAAAGATACCAAAATATTCCATTTTCTTTTGAAAATAATTAAGAATAAAAATAATTTTGAAAACCATTTTAAAACATTTAAATGAAGATTATACAAATTATACCAATGTATTATCATTCAAAATAAATCTTGATTTAAAAATGTGAATGAAGATGAAACACTTATGGATTTTGTAACCCTTGAACCAAAATCCATAGAAAGATATTAATTGAGATGGATATGTAAACCCTTTGATGCTTATTAAAATTATGATATAAATTCATGAATGGTTATTATATACATTGAAAAAAAAACAAATAGGATATGGATTAAGTCTCAAGGAACTAAAATTGAGACGATCAACCCATACGAATTAAGAAATGTTTTAATAGAAACCCCTTGAAAGTGAGATAATGAAATTGAACTTAAAATAAAATTAATAATAAAATTTCATGATATTATATATATCCAATTTTTAGTATACACACAATTTAAATGAAATTGGGTTTATAAAATATAACGTCTTAAAGAACGAAAATTGACATGAAACACCCTTACATTTAATCCTACTTAGTTAAACATATACGAACCTCCTATATAAAAAATGAATTATATTAATCACATGTTTTATAACCTTTTTCATACATATAAACCTTTATAGTATTTATTTTTTCATTTATTCCAAATTTATTAGTTATATTTTATTTTCATCTTCATATGATATTAGATTTAATGTTTGTTTAGTAATAGTTTTTTAGTGGTATTATTGATTTATGTATAGTGATTCAAATTACATCCTTATGAGATCATTATAATTACTAGAATTGATCTTTTATAATGATTTATAATTTTATAATTTAATTTCATGGGTATTTTAATTAGTATTCACGAAGATGATGTTTTTGATGAGCTTGTTTCCGTAATTTTTAACAAAAAATGGGGGTAGAATAATAATAATTTATGTATTAATATAAGATTTACAGAACCATAAAAAAATATTTCCTCATTTATTGATAATAAAACCATCAGTTATTTTTCTATATTCATCCATGATATAAATTTATAAATTTTTCCAAGTAGGTGGTTAAACCAACCCAAATAAAAACAAGTTATAATATATGGGTGAGTATGATTAAGAGAGTGATTATTTTGGTATAATATAATTATTACTAAAGAATAATGATATTATTTATATTTCTTAAAAGTTTGAATCATATTTTAAGAGTGATTTATAATGAATAAAATACTATATGGAAAATTAAATATATAACTTTCGTGGAAGTGGTATCCTAGATGTATGCATGGGTAACACATTTATTTACATAGAACTAAAAGAAAATAGGGAATGGTTTATAATTTTAGACTCATAATGATATTTCAAAAATAATATGTATTCATTAAATAATCCCTTTTAACCATCCTTGTATGTTAGTCATCAAAAAAGGATCATGTTGCTTATGGAGGTGGTATTCTCCACGTAACAAAAGTGACATTTTAATTTTTTGAATGCTTGGGAGGATGGTATAAAATGTTTATCCCATAAAAATAATACTATTTTTGTATAATTATGATATTTATGTAATTATATCAACATTTTAAGGTTAAATTAATATTATTTATAATGATATATAAGGGAAAAGGAATGAAAATAGTGTAATTGAGAACTTTACATTGATCTCTTGAAGATATCCTTTTCAAATTAGATTATGGATTTGAGATGTGGTATTTTGAGAATAAAAAAACAAATAGGATTTATATAGGATTTTTGGGAAGTTATTTGGGAATATTTTGGTCAAATAAAAGAAGCTTGGTGTTCGAGGACAAGTATGATGGTGATGGATCCTTCTACAAGGGAGAGGTGTGACATTTTTATAATAATATTAAAGTTAAAGTCAGTATTTAAAGGTTTAATGGATAAAATAGTCGAAAATAATGGATTTTATTACAATTAAAAGTTAATAATCCTCTAAAACATTCATTTTGGAGATAAAATTTGATTGTTTGTTGGTTTTTCTCTTTACTTTTAACTTTTACCCAAATTAACATTTACCATGGTAACTCATTCTTAACTTTTGTAATTAGTTTTAATGAAACAATTACAATTCAAGTTATTACATAAGTTGAAATTTATGATTTTAAATTTGAATGTAATTTAACCTAATAAAATTTATAAGGGTGAGAAAGTGAATTTTAAAATTAGCACACATAACGTGTCGAAACCATTTCTTAAAGTTCATTTTTATGCTTGAAATTTATGATTAAGATAATATAAATGTTGTTTATTTTTTGAAATTAAATTTTTTTTATTATTAAGAAAATATGAATTATATGGATTTTAAAGTAATCCAAAATAGAATTTCACTTTGTGGATACTTAATTAAAAGTAACTAAAAAATATTTTTTATTAAAATATATATTATTTAAGTTTCAAAATGTAAAACATGGGTTTTTTGAATCCATAGTTGCATTTTTTTTAAATGAATGATTGTACATAATAAATAAATACTTGATTAATTAAAAAAATTTATACACTTATTTGTCTTTAATATATAACGATAATGTTATAAAATCAATTTTTTTTCTCAAAATTGTATTTTCACTATTCACCGAAAATTAAATTATTTAAGAAAAAAATAACCTTACGATAATTTTGAAATGATTAATCTAAAAAATGAAGTTCATTTTGTAAAATTTATAAATATAACTTTTATAATAAAATAAAATATATAAATAAGAAATTATTTTATATAAAAATGATGAATCTGAAAAATGAAGTTTATTTTATAAAATTTATAAATTTAAGTTATTTTATATATAAATAAAATATATAAATAAAAAATTATTTTATAGAAAAAATGAAGTGTACTTAATATTATTTTGTATCGATGTATAATTTAATTAATATTAATATATTAGTTCATATATTATAATAATATTATAAAAGTGTTAAATTTAATTTATTAAGATAAAATATTCAATAATTTAATAAATGGTTATTTAGGAAAGAATAATCCTTTTTAAAATTAAATAATATTAATTATTTATCCTCTAAATGTATGAAATTTTATTTGAGTAATATAATTATATTTAACATAGGTTTTTTATCCTTATAATTTTATTAATTGTATTCATCTAATATTTCACTGCTCTTTTTAGTTCAATGTTACATGTAGAGAAAGATATCAAGTAGAGTATTAATTTAGAGAACAATATATTAAAAAATATTAGGGTTTTAAAAGATCTTATTAAGTAAATATGAAATTGAGGTTTTACTTGGAATATAAAGTAAGTGGGTTGGTGTAACCTAAGCTCTAACATAGATTTATGATCATAGTGGTGGTTGGGTGTGAATTACCTAGATGGCATGTGGGATGTGCTAATTAGTGAGGTTTATAAAAAATCTCATAGATCATGAGATTGAGTAAGGAAGGTCATGTGACTCTCATGGTTACATCACATAGATAATTGGATATATATACACATATATATATATAGGTTTTATGTGATGCCTCCCTAGTAGGTGGGTTAATCTAATTGGGGTGTATTTGGCCTCTCTAGATAGTTTGAGAGTAAGACCATGAGGGGTGTTTTTATGTCATTATGGGGCCTAGGAATCCTTTTTTCCTTTACTATTGGATCTTGTTAGTTGGGGTATCGATGTGATGGTAGATGATTCCTCTTCATAGGTGATTAGGTATGATAAAACCCATGTAAAGGTATGAAACACCTTAATATGACTAGGGGATGGATGGATGATTTGGTTATTCGAGTGTGATATCATGTGTTGGTGAGAACAATTGATACTCTATAACTGGTTAAGTGTGTATTTATAAGTGATGACTGAAGGTCCATGATGGGTGTTGGTAGCTGGGATGGTTAGCTCATGTGGTTTGGGGAGTAAACTAATGGTAAATATAAGGTGTTGTGGCTTAAGGGATACTAGGCTTTATATAATGTTGAGGGCTAAAGGACGTAGTGTGTTGTTATGGGATTTGGAATGTTTATCACCCATGGAGGTTTAGAAAATATTAAAATGATGAATATTCTAAGGAGGAAATAATAATCCATGGTGATTGGGATCAAGAGTGTCGTATAGTGGCATGTTAGATCATTGTTATTAAGATATATCCATCAAGAATAGCTATGATAATTGACAATTGATGTCACTAGATAATGACTGTGAGGAACACCATGATGTCATGGAACCTAGAGTGGGCCTTATGGTATGGGTATATAAAAATTTAATGAGTGGGGCTGAAGAATATTAGTATTCATCTAATAAGTAGTTTTCAGTATGTTCATTCACATGGATTGGTGATAAGTAATTCCTTATAATAGGGAGCGCACCGTATATGATTTTAGCATGTAACAATCATATCTATTTTTTTATAAAATTTCTAGGGTGATGTGTTATAATATATATCCCACATGTGGATATAAATTTTTTTGGTACATTTTTACAAGATACCTGGTTATGTTTAAAAAATTATAAATTCCTATATATGGGTATCTATTGATGGGGTGATTGAGAAAATTTATAAAATTTAGTGTTTAATGAATATGATTTGATGTTCATGGTTAGGTGGAAGGACTAGGTATGAATGTTTAAAAATGACTGGTGGGGTGGCCAAATATGTTAGATGTTTGGGCTTATGAAATGAATTATGATGTGTATGTTAGAGTTATGTTCCATGTTATGTGTATAGTCAAGGGTATGGGAATTCATTTCTGATGATAATGGTCAGGTATGAAACTAAGTGGGAGATGGTCTAGTTTAGATCAGAAATGTTTGTCACTATTGTATGATGTTGGTGAATTTGTAAATTCACTAACTACTTCAGTATCAATGTATATTCATAAATTTGGTGGTCCGGAGTGACATCATGGTTCACATGGAGTCAGATTTCAGAGGTATTTAATGCATATGGATAACAACTTTCATGTTTGGGGTGAGATTGAGTAAGATGGATCTGGAATCAATAAATATACTTCAAAAGTGGGACAATTTAATCATTTATTTCATGTTGGTATGGTCAATTCCATCTTAAGGAAGTGAGGTGGTATGGATTATCATGGATGATTTGGTGATGTCCATGATTTCCTATCACTTCAAAAGATCTATTTTATCAATTATTTAGTCTAGATATATGTCCCAGATATTTTGTATATACACTGGGGGAATATGAGTGTCATTTCTGGATGGGATTCTTGTATTACATCACACTTCTAGAAATGGTTGTAGAAGTCTCTTGATATGTTGGTCTATCATAGTACTACCTATCATCCTCAGACTAACAGATAGTTTATGAAGGTGATGAGGCACATATAATGTTGTGATTCATTACCCTACTTTTATTAGTTAACACCATGACTCTATAAACCCGTATTCAGTGGTTAATATATTACATTGGTATAAGCTAAAATGGTTCTCACCTCAGATGGAAAATCAATTTTGTAGTACTGGAAAACTAGATACATACATGGCTTCTATATTATATTGGAAATTAAAAACATATCATGAAAAAAAATATTGCATATTTAAAAATAATTCAAATATTATCTTGGTTAAAATAAAACAATTAAATAGTGATCTCAAATGATCAATAAGGGTTACATACAAAAAACATATCATGAATAAATAGTGAATAATCAACATGGAAGAGTGGATAGTCAATACAAATAAAATTTAATCAAATACTTTTTTACATTGAACATTCATGGATAATTGAAATCACACAAATAACAGAAACCCAATTGTAAATAAAGGAAATGAATTAATATATATATTCAGGAACTTAAAATCAAGGATTCATTAATGTTATCATGAATCTTACCATTAAGGCCTCTCAACCAACACATCATTATTAATAAATGGGTTGGTGTAAACAAAATACCAATCTAATATGAAACGCTTGTTTTTTTTAACTCATGACACATATCAATGAATTGAGGAGATATCTATAACCATATCCAATCTATCAATTAAATTACCTATGAGTTACTCATATTTTGAATGATTAATAAAATTCATTCTCAAAATTACTTATAAGTCTACAATTATCTATATTGAATCCATAATAAGAAACATCAATATTTCCCAAGTAAATTAAATAACATACATAATAATATTCCATAAATTAGTACCATATATAGAAATAATATATGGTTAGACATCATAAAATTAATAGAAATTATTCTAAATTCATCCATGATATTAAGAATATTGACATGAAAGAGAAAAAAATATCCAATTAATAATTGAGAGTGATCGAGAACATGATCACATTAATGTGAATGGACCCCAAATAAGGTATATTCCATTATCTATAAAGTATGATACTAGACCATAGATTCATCAAAAATTATGGTTTTATATCAAAACCAATTCTTTCTAAAATAGAATTGAAGTAATAAATTTTGAATAACTTCCTTATAACTCTGTGTAAATATTGAGTAAAAAATCACTTTTCAAAATTTATTTAATTCCTTTAAGAAAATTTTATCATTTTATTATGAAACCATTTTTAATAAAAATTCAAAAAAATATGAGATGAAATATATTTTTTTAAATAACCATGGAAAATTGTAAAGGAATATCCAAAACAAAGAGTATTCTTTACAGTGTGAAAATTAATTCATGTGGTGAATGATAAAATGAATATTTTATTCACAACTTTGTTAAAAAAATACTTCATTCAGAAAAAAGAATAATATTACTTTTAAAAAATAAATATAAATTCAGTCATGAGTAAAAAATAATAAAATAATTCTTGAAATAATTGTAAAAACATTATAGAAAACATTTTAATGAAAATTTTTACATATAAGAAAAAGAGTTGAAAAGAAAAAATAAAAACGGTTTTTTTTAAAGTCCCTTACATGTATCATGGTTGTTGATTCTTCAATCAAAAAAATAATAAATTGAAAAAAATATATAAAACTCAAACTTAACCATAGACTAATAAAATATATGGGGTTTAAGATATTGTAATGACATAATTTTCCCAAAGTAAACCTATGCATAAACAATTCTGAAATAAGTTTATATTCTATTATAAATCCCTTATGACTTTAATAAAATTTTAATTAGAACCCATTAAAAGAGTAAAAAGGAATGGAAACACTAAATACCATTAATATAGAGGAATTCCTGATGTAATATATCAATGAGGAAGTATATACACCATATAAATTAAATTAGTTCCATAATATGACATAAGTTTCAATGAAGTGAAATTGAGATGAAAAAACCTTACCTTGGGTCTTCTCTTAGTCATGCCTATTTTATAATCTAGTATAATGAATTTTAATTTATTAAATATTTTCATAATAATATTCTTAATAGACATACCAATTTTTAATTCTTTTTTTAATAATTTTAAATCTATTCACTGAATAGTTCTTTCTTATATCTAGTACTTAATTTTGTTTGGAAAAATTATCAAAACTTACTTCAGTATATTGATTGTGGGTAAAGGAGTTATAAATTATATCTATAATTTAAAAAAAACAATAATATTCTGAATATATTTTTTATTTATTGTACACAATATTAGAAGCAACCATACATGTTGGTAACAGAATAACAAATCATATCACTTCATGGAGGTGGTAATCCACACATACTCATGAGCGACAATATCATTTTTCAATGGATGTTAGGGTAAGAATTTAGATTATATATAATATTAACACAATCATAATTATTTCATAAATATCATATATATTTATACATTCCATATTTATAAACGTCCAAGTAAAATGGTGATGAAAACATTTTCACCGCAATGTGGAGATGGTTAGCGATACGTACGCACGAGTGTTGTTTTCATTTTCCATATGATGATAAGGAGTTGAATAAGTGTTGTTCTTGTATAATAATAAAACTTCTTTATATGTAAGATATTTAATTTATTATATGATCACGGTTATAGAATATTTGATGGACTTACAAGAGGAACTAAAATGAAAACACTCGATAAAGAGTTATACCTATTCTTTAAAAAAATTATTCGATTTCATCTTAAGACTTATATGACAGTAATTTAATGATAAAAGAGACTTTAGGTCATGGGTGTGAAGGTTGGTGTGGGATTTGGGAAGGGATATGATGATCTATGTAGCTTAAGGGGTGTGAATAAATGTGGATAATTGGTGCCCATTTTTAAGTGAGGGAAATAACACACTTCAAATTACATAAAATATTTAAATATAATATATATCATAACCATGTAAAGTGTATACAAATGGATATAATTTATAAGTTATGAAATTATGAGGTTTAATTACATTCAACCAATATATTATATAAGTTTTTGAGTTTTACTTTAAACCTTGTCTTTCAGTATAACACTACAAAAAATAGAATATTAAAAGTTTTAATCTGTTAGATTAGAGGGGGTCATAACCCCCTTTAAATATGTTAGTGTTGGTTGTAAAAAAACCAATAATGTGCCCAAAAAATATTGATTCAAATGCTGGTAAGGTATGTTTAATATTATAAGATGATATTTTAGAGGGGGTTTGAACCACCTCTAATTTCTCTTAAAAATGAAAGAAATATGTCAATTAGAGGTGGTTTAAACCACCACTATTTTTTTAGTTTATTGAGGGTTAAAACCCCTCTAATTTTAGATAAAAAATAGAAATACCTAATTTGATGTTATTGAAAAGAGCCTCTAAACAATCAAAATTTTAAGGACGGTTAGAAAGAACTGCCCCAAAAAAATTTCATTTTTCATTTCTTTTATGAAATACATATCCATGATAACACTTCTATACCCCCGAGATCCCCCCCCCCCACATCCAATACACCCCAATTTACCCTCCAGTTTCCACACTCCCTATGGTCCCCACTTCCCTCCTATTCTGATTCCCACAATTCACGTGGTCCCCACACACCCAATGCACCCCACTTTCCCCTCTGGTTCCCACACTCCCTCCCGTCACACGTGCCCACAAAAAAATTCCCCCTCCCTCCCCATATAAAACTGTGCTGAGAGATAATAGATCCTCAAACCCTCATGCCCCATATATAACTGTCATCAGAGAGATTTGATCCCAGACCAATCCATCATCTAGTGTCCACAACGTGCACACTTCTTACCACTATGCCATGTTTGTTTTCATGTTATAATATACCCAATAATATATTTATATATATTTTATTATTAATTAAAATATTTCTTATTTTTATAATACATTTAAATACATTTAAATATATAACATATATATATACACTTACAAAAAAATTATGTTTTCATGTTTTTTTATTTTTTTTATTTTATAATATATTCAAATATCACTGGTCAATGTATTTATCACACTATATATTAAAATAAATAAATATATATATATATATGACAGAAAATACATATACATTTAAAAATATATTTATATGTATACAACTCAAAAATTATATATATATATATATCATATATATAATATATTTATATATATTATTTACTATATTTATATGTATATACGATTATATATTTTCTATACTTTATATTTTTATTTTAATAAAATATATTATATTTATACGTACATAGTTAAAATACTATATATATATATATATTACATATTTATGTGAATATAATTATATATTTTATATTTTATAAATACATTTATATGTATACAAATATATATATTATATTTTTATATATGTACATATTTTAATATATTTTTATTATATTATATTTAATATACATAAAATTAATATAATTTATGTTTAAATTAATTATTATATATATAATATTATATTATATATATACATTTAATATAATATAATATTTCTATATAGATGAAATTTTATGTACATTTATATATAAATATAATTTACATATTAAATATATTTATACTTATATTTCTATTTATATATATAGTAATATTATGTATAAAAATATATATTTAATATATTAATTTAAATACTTATCTGTATATTAATATAAATTTATTTATTTATTTATAAATATTTATATATTTATATATATATCTGTATATTTATTTGTGTGTGTGTCTGTGTATATAATGTATTTATATATATATTTGTATGTATATGAATATGCATGAAATATATTACACATTTATGAATATATTTAAATTAATTTACATTATTTATTATCCATACAAATATATATAATATACATAAAATATAATATAATATTAAAATAATACATACATGTTTATTTATATTCATATGTATCTAAGTATCTGTATAATCCATGATTATTATTATGATATAAATTATAAAAACTACAAGGTTTTTATATGATACATTTTTTAAAATAAAATTTTTTTATGTATATATTAATATAATATATTTATGATTTTATTTTATAATTAATATTATATAATATACCACTTTATAGAGGTAAATATCTATTAGTCTACACATTATACAATTATATTTATATATACTGATAAATATGATTAAATACAATCATATAAAATATTTATATAAATATATTTATATAATATGTTTATATAATGTATTTAAATACATTTATATATTATGTTTTAATTATATATATATATTAATAATTTTTTTAGAAAATAGTGGGGGATCACGAACCTCTCAAATTTTATAAATTATAGGGGGTTCAAAACCCCCTCTAATCAAAGTGATTAACGAAGGTTCATGAAGCCTTTAAAATTTCTTTAATTAAAGGGGGTTGAAAAACCTGTATAATTTCTTAAATTAGAGGTGGTTCACCCCCCCCCCATCTAAGGTATTGCGAGTAGTTCATGAACCCCCTCTAATTTTTTAAATTAGTGGTGGTTGTGAACCCTCATTATTTCTTAAAAAAACAAATTTCATTTTATATGTAGCATATAAAATACAAATTAATATTATAAATATATATATACAGTAAAAAAATAATATAATATATATATAGTGCCTCTAAAATCCAATCGAACATATGATGCCACTAATTATTAAATTAGCTTCGATTTTGACATAACTGCCTCTAAAATCCAACCGAATATTTAAAAAAAATGCTAAAAATTTTAGAGGGATATGGGAACCCCTTATATAATCGATGATTAGCGGGAATTATTCATAAACCCCTATCATTTATACAGAAAAATAATTTAGATTGGGTTGGGCATAACCCCACTAAAAAAACCTATAATCACACTGTTTTTCTGTAGTGTAAACCCCTTGTTAACTTTTTTTATTTAATTAACCTTGGTGACACAATTTTTAGTCTTTAAGGGTCATGAAATTACTTCCAAGGTGAAAATTTCATAAAAAATGGCTCATGTATTAAATTTATACCATTTCAAATTATAACTATCTAATTTTAGATTTTTTTGATTTTGAAATCATTTAATAAAATATTATTTATCAAAAAATACCATTGAATTCATTTTTCGGACTATTCATTAAACTTGACTTCAAAGACATAAAGAAAATAATTTAACTATAATATAAAAAAGTTTAAAATTAATTAAACCTTATAATTAACTATTAATTTCCCAAAATACCACAATTAATCCAAAATATATTAAATTAATTGTTTTTAAAAACCATTTACCTTTATTTTTCTACTATTTTTGCAAGCACTGTATCAATGTTGCGTAAGATTTTAATGTAATTATATCATTATTTAAAATTAAAAATAAATTTAGATCATAAAAATAATTTTTTTATATTATGAATAACCATTTATAATCAATATTAACTTCTTTTTATTGTAATAAAAAATATTATAGATTTTAAAATAAAGTGAGTAGCATTTTGTATTTATTCTTTACATAAATTAATATAAATGTCAGTATCAAAATAAAATGGAAAAAATTCCATATATATTAATTTAGGATGGAAATTTTTAAATTAAACTCATAAAATTAAATAATTTCAAGTGTTTTGTTGATTAAGAAACCATATACCATAGTTTTAACCTTAATTAACCTATTTTACCCATTACTGTAGTGATACACTTTTACCATAGTTAGTATTATATATGACTAAACATGAAATTGAACTATTTAATATTTTTGAAATAGAATATACCAAATATGTAATCAATTATTCATTTTTCAATTTCAATTAGTTTTAGAAGTCAATTTAAATATATTTTCATAAAACACATTGAAAAATAGTTTTTAGAAAATTGGTTTTTTAAGCATAAAAAAAACTTATAACAAAATTAAATATAATTTTAATTAATATTGAATAATTTATATAATTTTTAATAAAATTTATCTCAGTTTACTTTAAAACCAAATTCATGATATATTGGGTCCTTTAAATTACTATATTTAATGAAAAGAAATGGCAGTTTTTCAAAAATCGATATTTTTCACTATTCACTCAATAATTAATCTTTCTAGAAAAATATCACAAATTTCTCCTAATAAAATTATGATATTATGACTCAAAAATTCATCCTCACAATTTTAATTATTTTTTTCTAAACATAATATGACATTGTAATATAACTAAATATAGATTTTATCAAGAAATTTAATTTCTAGGTTACGACCAAGAAACTTATTTTTCATGTATATCTATAAGACTCATACTTGAAAACAAGTTTCTGAAAACATTACATCATAGTTGAGTTTTATTTCCCACATAAGACGTAATATATTTTTCTTCAGTTTTCTTGAGTTTTAGAAAATCTTTTACCATTGGGATATAAAATATAATAAAATTAAGTTACATGATCTCACTAAAATCTAGAATAATGATTTTATCCTTATATGTGCATCATTTCGATGGTCAAATTTTCATGTTTTAAGAACTAAAATAAACTTTCAATCAACTATAAGATCCATAAAATGATGAAAAATTATTCCATTTATCTAAAACTAAAATGGTGTGTGCAATTTAAAATAATAATCAATGATCAACTTAAAACTCATCAAATATTCGTGATTAAATTTGAACCCAAAAATAAAAAAAATTAATTATTTATTCTTAATTTTATCCCTATGAACTTTTATCACTTATATATTAACATAATAATATATATATATATTCCATAATCACATATTCTAAAATATAATCTTCCCAAATAACTTAAATTACCATGATATAAAATATAAAAACAATATTGTAAACTTTGCAAATGACCATCTTAACATATCACTTAATAACCTTAAAGTTAATCTATACGTTCTTAATAAATATTTCCAAAAATATCATATTTTCATAAAAATCACTTTTAATTGTGAATGATACCAAAAACATATGTTTCCAAAATTTAAATTTTAAAAATATTATATACCACTAAATATTATTATAACATTCTTTGGATGATTTATATTAATCTTTTTATTAAACTACCATTGATAAATACCACCACATAGTAAACAAATATACTCCAAATTAACTATAATTACATTGAATTCAAATCCATAAAGGTTACATTGATCCATGAGGGATGTTATTTTATTTATCTTCATCGTCAAAATAAATTCCATTCATGAAGAAAATATTTACAAATAAAATAAACTTACTTAAATCAATATTCACACATACAAAAACTTTCATATAACTCTATTTCCTCTAAAAGTTTCCAGAATTGTTGTCAATTGATCCTCACTCTCTTTCTAATCTTTCAATTATTCTAAATATATCATTAGTAAATACAATAAAAACAATTATCAGGGTAATCCCTACATTGATTTTGGATGTTTATTTTGATATTTACTTTAATCATCATCCATTAATAATAGAAGTCACGTTGTTATCTAAAATTCATCATGAATATTGATCTATGGAATAAGAATCCCTAAAAAGTTCTTAAATAATCTAAGGTACTATCATAATAAAAATTTCATCATTGTTAATATAAAATATAGTTCTTGAGGGTCCTACTATAATTTTTCCAATACCTTCTTTAATAACCAGACTATAGACACCTTTTCCGATATTTAATTTATTACATTGTTACAAGATACATGGGATCTCACCATACATGATAGATCAATTTATAAACCATGGAAAACTAGATACATACATGGATTACATATTAATTTATAACTTAAAAACATAGTGTGGAAACCTTTATTGTATCCTTCAAAATAATTCAATGATTCCTTATTCATATCCTGGTGAAAGAAAACAAAAAAATTATGAGCTCAGATTCTTGGTATCGGTAATATACAATAGAAGTTATCATGAATAAATAAAACATAATTAATATGGAATAATACATAATCAAAACACATTTCATTCAAAAAAAACATTAGTTTAAGAAACACCAATAGATAATAGAAATAATATGGATAATGGAAATTTAATTATCAATAAAATAATTCCATACATTTAAATATTAATGAACATTCCATCAAGGTCTCAATAAAGTTATCAAAAATATTACCATCAATCCTTCCCAAAGAAGTCATTATTCCTAATAAATGGGTGGGTATAAACAAAATAATTATCTTATATGGAATGCCTATTATTTTTTCACATTAGACATGTTTATGAAATGAAGGGATATCTATAAACGGTTTCCACACATCAATTTCGCATCCTATAAATTCCTAATATTTTGAATTATCAATACAATTAATTCTCAAAATGCCTTATAAATCAACAATTATTGTTATTGAATCAAGAATATGGAACATCATTATTTACCCAGTAAATGAAATAATTTAATTAATATGATCCCTTAAAATTATATAATATAAAGAAAAGGTATATGTTTGAAGCATCCTTCAAGTAAAAGAATTTATTTTGAATTCATCCATGTTATTAGAAATAACAAAATGAAGGAGAAAAAAAATTTCCAATGGATAATAGAGAGTGATAGAGAACATGGCCATAATAAGGTGAATGATCTCAATATAATTTATAATAAATTATTAATAATGGATCATAGAAGACCACTTATTCATCAAAAATAAAGGTTTTATAGAGAAACCAATCCTTTATAAATTAAAATAAAATTAATAAATTAATAATAAATTCCTTTTTTCTTACTTTAAAATCATATTTATAAATCAATTTTAAAAATTATTTTCATTCTCTTAAGAAAACAATATCATTTTCATTTGATATCATTTTAAATAAAAATTCCCAAAATATTGAGAAAATATTTTCCTTTAATAATAAACATGGAAACTATTAAAGTAACCTTAAAATAAAATAGTATTCATGTTAGTGTGGAAATTCATTCTTATAGTGTATGTTAAAATAAATATTTCATTCACACCTTTGGTAAAAAGTACCTCATTCAGAGAATTACAATAATATTTCATTCAAAAAAATTTATATAAAGTAAAAATGCAAAGACCCAAAATTTCCATGTAATTTTTTTTAATTAAATGGGAATTTTACGAGTTCGTGAAACTTTACAGCACATGATTCTGAGGCCTGGAGTGCCCGGAATCAATTTCTGAAGTTTTTTTCAGGTATGTTCAGTAAACGTACGAGCGAGTTTTTATAACTTTTGAACCGGTGTTCTGAATTGAAATCTGAGGGCACCGTTGAACTCGTCGCGCCTGTATTCACTTTAGAAGACTTTCACCTGTACGACAGTTGGTCGATGGTAGAATATAGTTTTTGGGTTTTTCAAGGGAATAATAAAATAAAACAAATACATGTTTTATTTTATTTTTATCTGTTATAACCACCCAAGTGGAAGTTGGAGGTGGGGACCACCATGCCTTAACCTCCCATGAGAGGTTATGGTGGTGGGTCCACCCTAAACTAAACTCCCATGAGAGGTTACGATGTGGGGACCACCCGGGACTAAACCCCCTAATAATGGTGGGAGAGGTAAACCTCTCAACTCCCCCTCATTAATGAGGGAGAGTCTCTCCAACCCCTCCTTTAATAGTGTCAACCCTTCCTCTCTTTTAATTGTGCCAACCTCCTGAATTAATTAAGTGGACCCAACTTAATTAATTCACCCAATTTTAATTCTTATGCCTACAACTTAATAGATTTTATAATTTATTATTCTTCGCTACCTTTTCTTTTTTTGGTAAAGGAGGAAAGAGCTTTTGAGAGAAAAGCTCTCGCCAATGAAGAACGAAGAACGCGTTCTTCTAATGAAGAATGCCGACAAGGAGCGTCTTTGACTTCTTCCTCGAAAGCACCTTGCAGAACCAACCGACATGGGACATCTTCGACGACCGACCCTCCCTCCTCATCTTAGTCAATGAACCGACACAGGAGCTCGGGATTGGAAGTGTGCGGTGGACGCGATGAACGATGACAACTCTGTCTTCTTCCCTGTGACTCCGTCAATGATCGACGAACAAAGGTAGGGGTTTAATTTTATTTAAGTATGATATTATTCCCTTGTTACGTTTCTTCCAGAAAAAATAATGTGTACCAACTTATTATCAAGTTGATCGGCGGACATTTTTCCTTACGGGTTGGGAATATTTTGTTAATGAGGGATTATGGGAATTGATGTTTTTAAGATATCTTACATGGTCGCTCTTCACTTCATTCTTGTGAGCCAATTTCTATCACCCTAAATGCGGAAAGGTGCGTACCAAACCAACGTGTTCCGACCCCTACACTGATCTTCTTTGTGATGTTCTTCGGCAAGGCGACAAGGCGATAAAGGCAACCTGCGCTGTCCTTGGGAGGCTCCGGCACCCCGGGCCGAACCACGCCACCCTCTGGCTTCGGAGCCGCCCCAGCTGCATTGCCCACTGGCCGCGCCCCCCACTGGCCGAGCCATGCCACACCCCTGTCGAGCTGCGCTCTAGCCGCACCATGCCCCGGATCCCGGCCGTCATGCCTCCCATGCCCCTCACGGCGCCCTCCCGAGCCCTGGCCGTGCCGGCCTCCGCAAGCCCCGCGGCTCCGTCGTCCACTCGCCATGCACGCTCCGCGAATCTGCCCTCCGCACGCCCCACGACGCCCTGGATGAGCCAGCCTCCCGGCTCCGGCCGCGCCACCCCATCCCCGGGCAGAGCTGCCCCGAGTCAGCCCCTCACGGTGCCCTCCGGGACAAGCCACACCCTCGGGGTTCTATCCGGGATGAGCCGCCCATGCGGCGCCCTCGGGCCGAACCTCCCTCGTATCGACCCGCGGCAGGTTCGCGCCCTCGCGACCAATCCACGCTCTCGCGGCCTGCTGGGATGGGCTGGGCCAAACCTAACAGGCTGACTCGCCTAACGGGCCGGGCCTGACCCAACTGGTCAGGTCGGGTCGACCCAGACGAGGTTGGCCCAGACTGGGCCGGGCTGGGTCGGACCGGATCCAGGCCCACTATGACCCTTTACATTCTTTTGGTCATATCATTAGCATCGGGCGTCCTTTTGACGAACCATCAGTGGCCCTGGTAATCTTGTATCATGACGGTACCTTTGATTATACCCCACTAGATTTTCGGGTATATTTGAGATACAATCAGGTTGGATCGCACATAAATCCAACCAGGCCCCTGGGACTAAAAGGCTAATAACTCAAAGACCGGGCGCCCGATTGATGCGTCGTCTGTTACGTTGAGACCTCTATGATGTGGCAGACCTTTGAGATACTTCTTTGTGGGACTTCATGATATTTGGAGTATCAACTAGTAGCTCTTGGAGTGGATCCTTCCAGAGACGAGCGGAAATAGTGTGGAGACCTAGTAGCTGGATGAGACTTGACGACTGCTGACCAATTGACTCGGAGGGACTCGACTAGCCCAGTGGGGAGCGCCTGGTTGTGGTGGCAGACCCACAGCGGAGGAGCTCCTGGTTATGGCGGCAGACCCATGGTACTTGACAGGAGAAGTACCTCTGCAGGATATTAGGGGGAGAGCCTGGTTATGGCGGCAGACCCACGGTGGGGAGTGCCTTGGTGACGCAGCATACCCATGGTACTCGACAAGAAGAGTACCTCAGAAGTCTAAGGTTAATGGGAAGCGCCTTGGTGTCGTGGCAGGACCACTATACTCAATAGAGGAGGAGTTCTCCAGTAGTCGTGGTTTCGATAATGTGAATAAAAATCATGGTTGAGCTGAGTCAGTAATTTTTGTGTTTTCCTCATGATTGAGATGGATTACTTGATAACTTAGGTATATGTATGGGCATATAGCTAAGTGGGGTTTTCTGTAGATTTCATACTGTGTGGTTTATACTTGTTGGATTTTGTGAGACCTTAAGGGTATCAGGGTCCCTACTGAGTATCTTTATACTCACTCATGCATGGGCTATGCCCGCACCACGTTTTGTTGGATTCAGACGACGGACAACACTGACCGAGGATGAGAGTACCAGAACTGGATGGTACTCGAGGCGGACCTTACGGCATGTCGGTACATGGAGGAGAAGGAAATATGTGGAGTGATGAGGAGACGATCTATACCTACCCTTCAGGTAGGAACCTCGGAGTATGACCTAGTGGCTATTTTTTCTATTTACTCAGTTGTACTTGTACTTTCAGTTTCTTGTACTCTCTAGTTGGGCTTGTATTCTAGCCCCGTTTTACTTACTGTACTCACTTGTTGGTTATTCAGTTTACTCGTGATCATATCTGCAGTGTGTGTTTACAGGTTATAAAGGCAATGCCTTCCCAATTTTAGGGAATTACGCTATTGGTGCTAGTCGCCAGCCCTTGGCCTATGGAAGGCGGGCTTGGGGTAGTCACGACATGGGCCCGGGGGGATGGTTCGTGACAAACAAATGGGTAAAATAAATTTAATTAATATTTATATAATATTAAAAACATTATTAAAAACATTTTAAATCATATATAGACTTTGAAAAATATATATTTTGAAGGAAAACTGCAAAATAATATTTTTAAAAGAAAATACCTTACATGTAACTTACGTGTTTTTTATTGATCCAAAAAGAGAAGAAATGGAAAATAAACTTGTAAACCCAAAATATAACTAGAGGATAATAATATTTTTTTTAATTTATTATGATCATATAATTTTCTAATAGAAATATGAACAAAATCAATCCCGAAATAAAATGATATTGTAATAGAAATCCCTTATGGCTTTAATAATATTTAAATAAAAACCCATTTAAAAGAGTAAACATGAATTGAAAATTTAAATACCATAAATAGGGATTAATTCATGATATAATATCTAAATTGTGTAGTATATACACTATATATAATAAATTTGATAAAAAATATAGAATAAGTCTCAATTAAGAGAAATTGAGATGAAAACCCCTTACAATTGGTCTCCTCTTAGTTGTACATGTTTGATCCTCATGTATAATGAATTTAAATTTATTAAATTATTTATTAAGAACAATTTTATTATATATTCCATTTCTAAGGTACTTTTATAATAATTTTAAACCCATTCTTTGAGTAGTTCTTTCTTATATTAACCACATAATGTTGTTCAGTCAAATTTTCCAAATTTACTTTGGTATATTGACCATATTAAAGGTGTTATGAAATGGTTCCGTCGGGTATATAATTTTAATAATGTCATGAATATATTCATATTCATTTTATACAATATTGTAATCAAACTTACATCATGGTAACATAAAAATGAATCATATCACTTATTGGAGGTGATAGTGCACACGTACACATGAGCGGCGTTATTAGTTTACAATGGATAGAAGGGTAAGAAGGTATATGATATATTATACTTCAAATATCAATATTAGTTCATAAATATCATATATATTTATTAATTCCACCTTTATATCCATAAAATTAAAATAGTGATGTAAAAAATTACGCCGCTTTGTGGAGATAGAAGTTCGTACATACTCACATGTCGCATTATCATTTTCTATAAAATGGGAAGGTGGATAATAAGGGTTCTGACTATATACTAAAAAAATGTTAGTATATGTAATATAATTATGTTATTATATTGTAATGTTTATATAATATTTGAAGAAGGTATAATAATAAATAAAATCAAAACACTCGGTTGAGAGTTATACTTCTTGTTATGAAAACCACATTTGGATTAATTATTAATCCTTCTAGGTTGGTCATATTATTAGAACAGAGACTCTAGGTCATAGAAGAATGTTTTGAATTTATTTTGGCAGGTCATGGTTTATATTAGTGGCCGAAAACATGTGCATAAGAGAGAAGAAGTGGGGCCCTTTTATAAGTAAGGGAAGTTACATGCTTAGAATTACTTAATAGATTTTAATATAATATATATCATGTACCTATAAAGTAAAACCAAATGGAAATAATTTCAATTTTTATACATTATAATATTTTTATACCTTAAACCAATAAAATATGGAAATGTTTACATCTCATTTTAATCCTTATCTTTTGGTTTATCCCACTTATTAACTATTTTTAACCTTAGTCATAAAATTTAAGGGTTATAAATTTACTTATAAGGTGAAAAGTGGATAAAAATGGATCATGGATGAAATTGTTGACAATTACCAATTCCACCTATCCTCTTTCAAGATTTATTTTATTTTTAAATCATTTAATAAAATATTTTTTACAATAAAATATCATTGAAGTCATTTTTGGCACTAATCATTTAATATGACTTAAAAGACATCAAGACCGAAATGTAATTTTAATATAAAAACATTTATAACTAATTATACATTATAATTACCTAATAAATTCTTGTAATTCTAAAATTTATCCCACACATGTTAATTTATTTATCTTTAAAATTATTTACCTCAATTTTTCTATTGCTTGTATTTATATAGTATCGGTATTGCATAAGAATTTAAAGTAATTATATCACTACTAAAAATTAAAAATGAATTACTATCATAAAAATAATATATTAATATTAAAAATAAACATTTTAAACTGTTATTATATTATTTTATCCTATTAAAAATATATTAGATATATTAAAATAAAGTGAGTGACTTTGTGTATTTATTATTTACTTAAAATAATATAAATGTATTTATCAAATAAAATAAAACAAAAATAGGATATATTATATGTTAAGATATATATGGTATAATTAATCTCATCCCAATAAAGAATGATGATTTTGTGTTGATTTCGAGACATTATCCCATAGTTTTAACCCTAATTAACTTGTTTTACCTATTAGTGTGGTGATAGAGCATTACCCTGGCCAGTATTCATTATAACTAAAAATAAAATTTAACTATTAACCATATTTAAACCTACTAATTGAAAATATAGAACCCATTTTTCTGACTAAATTTCTATAAGTGGTAAAAAAGCATTTTAATATAAATTCATAAAACATAAGTAAAAACATGTTTTAGAAAATCCTGTCTTTAATCAAAAAAATAAATGTATACCAAAATAAAATATAATATTGACTCCTATAGAATTATTTATACAATGGTTAATAAAATTGACCTTATATTACTTTAAACCAAATATAATAATATAATGGGACCTTTAAATTTCTTGATTTCAAGAAAAGAAATTATTGTTTTTTAAAAATCAACAATTTTCACTATTCTCTAAAAAAATAAATATTTTCCAAAAACAATATCAAAAATTCATTATAATACAATTATAAAACAATATTTTTTTTAAAAAAAATATATTTAAAAAAAATATATTTTAAAATAAAATTTCTAAAATTGGAAGTAATTAATTATAGTATCTTCACACAAAATGATTTAAAACCCATTCTTGAAGAAAATGTATTTTTGAGGCATAAAATGACTTTAATAAAAATGAGTACTTATTTATTACGAATTAATAAATAAATTTTATTCATATAAAAACTTTATAATATTTTCCATATTGTTTTTATTCTAATTTATACCCTCCAAAACAATGTATAGGATATAAAAACCATGTTTAAATAATATTATTTCATTATTTGTTTAAGTTTGGTTTTGTGTGTGCTATAACCTATTGAATTTAGTGTTCTATTTAAAAGAAAGTATAAACCAAATATTAGAGTATTTAATTCTACCCTACTTATATAAATTGATTGATTGAAATTTTAATTCTTCTTTTCTAAGTTGATTTTACATTGTAATAAAATTAGATATAGATTTCATCATGAACTTTAATTTCATGGTTATGATGATGAAAATTATTATCCATGATTATCTAAAAGACTTATACTTGTAAATGAATTTCTAAAAATGTATATTGGTAGTTGAGTATTACTTTACACATAAGACTAAATAAATTTATCTTCCATTTTCTTGAGTTTTATAAACTCTTTTAACATTGGTATAGAATATGTGATAAAATTTATATATATTTTTTCTTCACATTACATAAGCATTATTTTATCATTTTATGTACATCATTATTATCATGAACCGGGATGGGATTCCATCTAACCCAACATCCGACCCGGTCAGAGACATGGGTCGAAGGGCGTTCTAGATCCCCACGGTCTGTCAACTAGTGTTGGGAATCAAATATAAACCAGTTGGGAATGATTTCATCCCAAACATAACTAGAATCTATAAAATAAATATAAAAGGAAGCAAAGGAAGTAACTAACTCTCAAGTAAATACACAACTGATTTAGTTACAAGATAGAACTGAATAAACTAAAACCCAAAACAAAAACCAAACTGATTCCAACAAGATCTCCATGTGACCTCATGGTCACCACCATCCACCAAAATACCTGCTCTAACAATGATCACACAAACGAAGAACCTAGATAAGTAAGAGGACCTACAAAACAGATAGGTTTTACTAACGCCAAGTGGTGCAAGTAGGGTGCGAGATAAACACCTTAGTACAAAACCACCAAAGAATCCATGTGTTTTATTTCTCAAAAATAATACATTAACACTAGTTTTAAATAAATTTATAAAAATAGGTTTTTATAATTTTAAATAAACAAAAAAACTTCCTATTTTCCAAAATAGCATATGACAAAATTTAATTAGGTCAAAAAAGCTTAACATTGTTGAAAACAAACCCAAACAAAGTTCCAAGAAAAAAAATACCATGACATTCTGAAAATAAAGAGGCAGTGCAAGATAAAAACTAAATTTAATAGAAAGTAAATTAGTATATGTACACAGAAACCATGGATGATCCTAAACATACCTAGAGAAACCCTTGTACGTACTCAGTTCGGAACCATCTGTCATTTTATGGTGAAGCCCCAAAGTCTATAACCAACTGGATGCCCTTAACTGACCAATCCAGTGGCACAACCCACCAGGCCTCTTAATGATCCTGGGGGTACCAACCCATCTAATCGGGGCCAGAAAACTATCAACACTCGATCATCTAAAAGACACCTAGGAACCCATGGTTAATGTACATTGTTTAAGTAGGAGGGCCTCACATGCATGACTTGTCTTACCTGTCATCACAACACTTGCCTACCCCAAACACAGACACCAATATACGATAAACCATAAAGGGAAATCCCTCATATAGATGTTCACACTATATATATACATATATATATCACATCATCAAACGTTCCAATTGAGCTATCAAATCACTTCAGAATTCAACCCTTTCTTTAAAAATATGCAATTTGTCAAATGATCCTTTAGCTTTACACATCCAACTGAATTTACCAAAAATATTAGACAAGATCTTTCAAAAACAACATCAGACACCACTTTTATGTTTTAAATACCAAATGTATCATTAACTTTCAAGTTCAAATACATTTTCATAACCCCCTTTCCAAAAAATGGGAAAATATACCATTATATAACACATGTCAAATATGTCATTAATTCAAACAGTTACCAAAATATAATCCATTTTTCAAACATTTTTTAAGTTCCAACAATGAAAAAACCATGTTTCAAGCCCTAATGAACAAAAATTTAAAGAATACATTTGAAGTTACATTTCCAAATCATTTGAAGCAACACATACCATTTGGAAATAATTTACCATTTAAAAAAGTAGGAGGATGGTATTTTCATTTGAATTCACATCCATGTGTGCACCTTGTGCACCCATGGATTTGACAACATTCAATGAAACCCTATATGTGTCCATAAAACCTTTTTAGAAATCATTTTTAGAACACCACTTTCTCTTTTCACTAAACCTAGCAATCCCACATAATAGTGAAATATAAAAAACCCCTTTTCAAAAAAAATCCATTATAATTATCAAACCATTTAAATTACTAGTTCACACACATAAAGTCAAAAACATAATGCGACCAATTTTATAAAATATCCATATGTGAAACATCATCCAAATCACCCATTTTTTAAATCAAAATACAATTGGAATTTTATCAAACCCATTTTGTACAAATTCACATTGTCATAAACAAAGAATCACCTCAAAATCAATTTTTAACAATTTATACCAATAAGAAAACACTATCATAAACTAGTTATGTGTATTATGAATGTGATAATAATACATAAAAATCAATTGAAGGCATCCAAGCACCAATGGGTTGCATCTCAAAGGGAAAAAGATGGAAACACCTACTGCAATGATGTGGGAACATGAAAAAACTCTCATATGAGGAATAATACACCCCAAAGATCAAACCGCACACCCTAAACATCAAGAAAATTGATCCACACAAAACCCTAGCCATTAGGATTTTTCCAAATGAGAAATCCCCAAAGGAAACCTAATAAATAGGGAGAGGAGAGGAGAAAGAGGGACAAAATGGAAAAAACCCCTATAAACTCACCTTAGATCTTTGAGGAAGAAACCATGGAGGAGGGGAGTCCAAGGGGTTTCAGGACCCTTTGGTGTGCCAAATTCGACTCAGAAAGAGGGGGATAAAATAGGGTTGAAAGGGTAGGAGGTTAGATTAGGAATTTTATATTTTTGAAATTTCAAAGCTGGTCGCATGGTTTGGCCACATGACTTACCAAACCATCCGCCAACCATGAGGTACCCACTACATAAGCGGGAATCGACCATATGAACAACCCACATAGTTTTACTGACCATGCTCAAACTGTGTCATAGATTTTTTCCATATTTAGGACCTGCAGCACAGTTACCTGGGCTACGCTGTACAGTTTTTACTTACCATGTGGCACCCATGCACAAGATAAAAACTCACTCAAACATCCATAAGTTTGAAAATTTCAACCGGGGATCAACCCTAACCTCAAAAAAAAAAGATCCAAAAAATAATAAAATAAAAGTGTTTCCAAGTTTGGGGTGTGACAATTCTCCATACCAGAAACACTTTCTACCCCCAGAAAGTTATCCAGTCAAAAGATAAAAAATTGTGAATCCATGTATAATCCAAACTGAGGGAAACCATGAACATAGGGGTGACTATGAACTCCTGAAGTCACAGCCAACCAATAAAGAAGAAACTAAAGAAAATAAAAATATGAGAACACGAGAGGGTCCTCTCTGCTATAAGAACTCAACTAATATGAAAACTTTAAACCCCAAACAGCACCACCAAAACATAAACAAGAAACCCGCTACAGAATGTCATGGAAAACCGAGAACCAAGGAAATAACTCATCTTCTACACACTAACTAAAAACACCCTTACTTCAACTAATTACTAGGGAACTCTCAATGATATCACATCCCACTTCCTTATCACAAAAAAAACAACACCACTACCATATCCCAAAATTTCCCCCACACACTATACCCCCAATACCCAGGGAAATTCCACAAAAATAACTAGAACCAAAACCAACCAACTTACTGAAACCACTTTCCATCCATTCCACAAAACTCAAGCACCTATAAACGATCACTGATAAAATGATCAAAACCCATATATGGGTAGATCACACATTAAAAAAATAAATGATTTAGAAGGCCACATGTCAATAAACACAACTTCTTGGATTATGATAGAACAAGTCCATCACACTTTTATAATGAAATGATGAACTCAAAACACAATAAAAACTAAAACACGGAAATTTAAACATTTCCATCCCAATGCTTAAAATAAAAACTAGGCCAATATTTCACACACCCTAACAACTTCTGACTATGTGCGAGCTTCACTCTGAGGCCTACGGCTAGAGC
Organism: Viscum album; assembly: GCA_963277665.1. Taxonomy (NCBI): domain Eukaryota; kingdom Viridiplantae; phylum Streptophyta; class Magnoliopsida; order Santalales; family Viscaceae; genus Viscum; species Viscum album. The sequence goes on along the minus strand of OY728128.1, from coordinate 701,907,951 downwards.
CATGATGGCTGAAGCATCTCATACCTCACAGTCAGGCAATGAAATCCTCCAATCACAACATCTTATTTAGGTTATGATTCATGAAAAGCTTCTCTAGATGACTAAGACAACTGCAATGATGGTATGTCTTCAGAGGACTGTAACAATATGACTTCTAATGGATAAACCAGCCACACTCAAAACACACAAGTGTGTGGTCCGAATAATGAGAATATTGAGAAAACAAGAGTGACTTTTTGGTAATATGTTACCCTAACACACACTTCTCACCTGATGGGGAACCTTCATGAATAAAAAAGATGAGTTGGTTCATCAGTCACCACAGACTGATCTCCATGAACCAATTCAACCAAGAATTCTTCATCCAATAACTTTCAAAAATGAACTTCACCGGCTGAGAGGAATTTTTTTATGATATCTAAATGAATAAACCAATCAAAAGGAGGCGTGTTTATTTGACCCTATAATTCCAGCTTTGGAGAATTAGAAACCAACTCTCTATAGTGATCAATATAATATTTCACTCTCTTTTGGCCCTACCGAGCATCCGGTAACTCTTCCAAATTCCTCGACTTCACTTTTTAAGGTATAAACCATTTGATGAAGGTGGTATTATATAATTACCATGTCATCCCAACATCCAATGATGATGTGACAACCAAATTCCTCTTTTCTAAAGCTGGAACTCAAGAAAACCTAGAACAACATGCATATTGACAACTTTGGGAGTTCTTAATGATCAAAAGATTCCCCCAACTTCCTCAATCCATTACACTACCTCTAATGGACCTTGACCACCATGAAGTAATTTTAACATTTTAGAACAATAAAAAAATTGCATGGATCCTTAAGTATTTTGGAAACCATTCTGGGTGGAACTTTTGAAACAACACAAAAAACACAAACCAAAACCAACATCAAACCAAAGCACAATAAAAAGTAGCACCTTGAACCAAAAAAAACACCACATAATCCAAAAAAATAAAAAGAAAAACCAAAAACAACTTTCGTAGAAAACACCATTTTCATTTAAATTTTAAGACCACCTCATTCCAAAGATACTTCGCTAAACACAAAACCACTTTTCAACAAACAAAACCCGTGTTATAAAACAAAAAACCTATTTACAAAATCATTTCCGCATCCAAATCCATTTTAGAAAACCCAAATTAGCCCTTAAATACCAAACACTCACCCATGGAATTTTAGGAACTGTCACATGTGCTTCCATCTATTTTCATCCATGTGTGCTAATACGAACCTCCCATACATACCCACACACATGAAAACATTCATAAGGAACACCAAGGGTTGCACCAAGCCACTTCTTAGAAAATACAATCATTCACTAAACTCTCAAACCAAGGAACTTTAAATTTAAAACCCATATTTACAATTTAAAACCATTTCTAAGAAACCCATTTTTCTTTTAGAAACCCCATTTTTATTTTCAAAATCCACTTACACCAACTGAAATCAAAACAGAGCACAACTTGCAATGAACTACTAGAATGAAGAACTAGTGCCTATGCCTAACCTGGTGACATGGAAGTGGTCCATGACCCAAGTAAGACATAACATCAGGAGGACCTTGAATCATGTATTTAGACTTCACATGGGTCACTACTCCAACTGACATCACAACATGACACCAGATTGCCTCTGTTGTCATCCCTCAATCCAAAAATAAACCAAAACATGACAATGACTCAACTCCAGAACCACCCTTGGAAACTCAAGAATCATGATGAGTGGTGGTGATTAGGATAAAAACCATGACCAACCTCATGATCCCCATAAATCCTAGTCCCCAACAACCTGACACCCAAAAATAAAAATAACCTCCTTTGATACCATTTTGTCATGAACCATGCTAGGATGTCATCCAACCCGACATCCAACCTAGTCCGAAGGGCATTCCCGATACCCACAGGCTAGAAAATAGTGTCGGTCACCAAATATGAACTATTTGGGAATGATTTCATCCCAAACATAACCAAAATCAATAAAATAAACCGGAAAATCAAAGAAGGCAATGACTGAATCTCATGTAAACACTCAACTGATTTAGTTATAAGATACAATTGAACAAACTAAAAATGAAAATTAAAACAGAAACATTGTTAATGATATTTCCATGTGACCTCAAGGTCAACCCCATTCACCAACCAAGATTTTACAACAACAATAATGAAAACCAAGAACATGAAAAAGGAATAGGATCTTCAAAATAGATTGGGCCTACTAACACCGAGTGGTGCAAGTAGGGTGTGATCTAAGAAGCTCAGTAGGAAACCACCAAAGAATCCATGTGTTTACTTTAACTAAAACTAACCATTAACCCTAGTTTTAAATACATTTATGAAAATAGGTTTTTTCTCATTTTAAACAAACAACACAACTTCCTCTTTTCCAAAACATCATACACCAAAATTTCATTAGTTCAAAATAGTTCAACATTTTGGAAACCCAAACCCAAACCAAGTTCCAAACAAAATAAATACCAGGCTATGTTGAAAATAAAGAGGTAGTAAAAGATAATAAGTAAATGAAATAGAAATTAATCAGGCACATATAAACAGTAACCATGGATGATCTTAAACATCCCTAGAGTGGCCCTTGGACATACTCGTTGGGGAATCACATGACGGTTTATAGGGAAGCCCCTAATTCTATAACCAACTATCCACCCTCAACTAACCAATCTACTAGCACAACCCACCTAGCCTCTTAGTGATACAGGGAGTACCAACCCATATAATCAGTGATGATAAGATATCATCACTCAATCCTCTAAAAGATGCCTAGGAACCCATGTTAAAAGTACACTATGTAAGAAGGAGGCCCTCACACACATGACTCGTATTACCTGTCATCACCACACTTTCCTAACCAAAACACATACACCACTATATGATAACCCATAAATGAAAATCCCTATTATAGAGGTGAACACTATATGTAGACATGTATATCACATCTTCAAATATTCCAACTGGGCCATCACATAACTTAATAATTAAAACCTTTCTTTAAAAACATGCAAATTTCAAAACAGACCTTTAGCTTTACATATCAAAATGCATTTACTAAAAACATTATACAATAACTTTCCAAAACAACACCAAACACCACTTTTATGTTTGAAATACCAAAAAGATCCTTAAGTTCCATGTTCTAATAAATTTTCCTAACCCCTTCCAAACTTTGGGAAAATATGAAATATTATAACATATGTCAAATAGGTCCTTAAGAAAAACATTTACCAAAACAAAATCTAAGTGCCAAATGGGATTTTAAGTTCAAAAATTCATTGAAACATTTTTGAAGGCCAAGAGGGACAAAATTTAAGAAAAACATTTAACGTTACATTTCCAAGTCGCTTAAAGCAACACTTAAGATTCAGAAATCATGTCCCATTTTGAGAAAAAGAGGAGGGAAAAGGATGAACTTTTATAGGAAAGGTATTTAAGAGTTCTATTTTCATTTGAATTCACATCCATGTGTACACCTTGGGCACCCATGGATGTTCCAAAATCTAATGGAACCCTATATCTGTCCATGAAACCTTTTTAGAAATAATTTTTAGAACACCACTTTCTATTTTGACCAAACCCAACAATCCCACATAATAGTGAAACATAAACAGCCCCTTTTCAAAATATTTCCACTATAATTCTCAAGCCATATAAATTACTTGTTTAAACACAAAAAGTAAAAACCATAATCCAATAAATTTTATAAAATATCACTATGGAAAACATCATCCAAATCACCCAATTTTTCTATCAAAATAAAATTGTCATTTTATCAAACCCATTTTAAACAAATTCACGTAGGCATAAACAATGAATCACCTCAAAACCTATTTTTAAATTTTTTTACCAATAATAAAACACCATAATAAACTAATTATGTGTATTATGAATGTGTAAATCATATTTTTAAAATAATTGAAATCATCCAAGCACCAATAGGTTGCATAGAAAAGGGAAAAAAATGAAATTCCTACCTTGATGGTGTGTGAATGTGAAGAAACTCTCAGAGGAGGATGAATACTCCATGAAGATCAAACAAAACACCCTAAAAATAAAACAAATCAATCCACACACAAACCCTAGCCATTATGGCTCATCCAAATGAGAAACTCCTAAAGGGAAACCAAGAAATAGGGATAGGAGATAAGAAAATAGTAAAAATGGACAAAACCCTAAAAAATAACCTTGGATATTTGAGGAAGTAACCATGGTGGAGGGGAGGCTAAGGGAAATGAGTATTTTGGACCCCTTGGTGTGCCAAATTTGACCAAGAAGGAGGGGATCACAATAGTGTTAAAAGGGTAGGAGGTTAGATTATGAATTTTATGTTTTTTAAATTTATGGGTTGATCGCACGGTTTGGCTGCACCGTTTAGAAAATTGTGCACTAACTGTGTGGTAGCCACTACCCAAGAGGGAACTGACTACATGACCAACCTGCATGGTTTGATAGACTATGATCAAACTATGCAGTAGCTTTTATCCAACTCTAGGACCTACCACACGGTTATCTGGGTCATGCCACACACTTTCTACTAACTGTGTGGCTCCCATACACATGCTAAAAACTCACCTGAACTTCCAAAATTTCAAAATTTTCAATCGGGTCTAAAACCGAAACTCAACCAAAAATACCCAATATCAATAAAAAAATAATATAAAAGTGTTTCTGAGGTCGGGGTGCAACAATTATGATGATTAATTTTTTTAGGCCTAAAGAAATAAAATAAAGTTCTAATCAACTTTATAATTGATAAAATAATGAAAGTTTATTCCTTATATCTATAACTAAAATATATAGCGCAATATAAAATAAAAGATAAATATCAAATTAAAACTCCTCAAATATGCTTGATTAAATTTAAACCTAAAAATAAAAAATATTTGAAAACATAATATTTATTTTATCCCCATAAATCTTTAATCACTTATACAGTCACATACTCAATTATATATATAACCTAACTATATATTCCAAAATATAATTTTTCTAAATAAACCTACATTACCATGATATAAAATACAATAAAATATAGTAAACTTCACCAATAATCACCTTGTAATATCGCTTAATAACCATAAATTTCACCGAGTTATGAAAAAAAAAGATTACTATCAGAAGAATGTGTTGTATGTGGCTCTAAAATTTAAATATTATTTGAATATTATAGTGAATTTGGATATAATCTATGTGATGGAGGCTTCAAAATAGCCTACTCACATGCCACCGGTAGCTTTGGGAGATATGGATTCTCACTCATAGTTGGTTTCTTTTAGGTTGTTTGGTCTAGATCTTCCTCCTAGGCCATCAATGAAAGACGTGAGTCTCTATCCTCATCCAGAACCCCATTACTTTTTAGTGATCTCTCTAGCCTCTTCTTGTATTGGCTAATTGGATGGGACCCCTTGTTCTATTAGTTCTGACCCCTATGTTTTAAGATGCATCAACACTCCTTAGGTGAAACTTAGTGGCTCGATTAGGGGTAGAAAATCCTTATCTAAGATTCTCCCAAAGCACCATTCTCTCATAGATGTTATACCCTCTTCTAGAGTTTCAGAGCTAAATAAGAGATATTTTTCCATCATGTCAGACTCTAATGAAGATTTTATTAAATCTTGGGAAAAGAGTCCCAGATCATGTAACTATTGGTTCTTATATATTTCCCCTTGGTCAATGGTGGTTCACTATGGAAGGTATTCTCCCCTCTAATGAGTCTGGGTTAAGCTCCTTAGTCTTTCACTTCCATTTCAAAACTCTATTTTCTAGAGAATATTGGACATTCACTTCGATAATACCCATTTGCGGACAAGCATACACTCCAAATTCAATATTATTTATCTCCTTGAATCTACATTTCCATAAACCTCATCTTACCTATACCTTCATAGCTTCTCTTTTGTGTTGAGGGTTCAGCGAAATGGAGGAAACCTGTGGTTTATCCCTCAGTGCCTAGGTTTTGCACCTATTTTCACCTACATGGCCATACAATGTTAGATTGCAGAAAAAAGGTATCATTTTTTGCATCAGTGTAACACCCCGATATTTTATGAGATATATTATTTTTAATTTATTTTATTTCTACTATTATACACTACACCAAGATTAGCTTGTGCTATATGCAACACCGTATTAGATTGCAGTATACGCAACACTATTCTTGGCTCGTGTTACAGAAAATTTCAAATTCGTTTTGTGGAAATTATTCTACGCAAAATTAAGTATAGATTTTGTTTAATGTATAAATGAAATAAGTTTTGATTATGTTATATGAAACACCAAATTGAGCTTTCACTACACGCATCCATGACTTGGCTTGCATTACACGCAATCAAGACCTTCCTCGATAGCATGTGTAGTACACAATACCGAGTTTCACTAAACAAGATATTATTGTAATATTATTATGAACTAGCTGTTATGAATAGTAATACCCACTTTTTGAAATTTTATAAATTTTATATTTCAAAATGGACTCCATTTTTGGATTCGGATTATTGAAATTATCCTAGGGTGAATTTTTGGTATTTTTCTGAAAACTTTCAATTTTTAATGAATAGTGAAAACACTTGGTTACTATTTAAAAACCGAATTTTTATTTAAATAATTATTTATTTTATTTAAATTTATTTTAGGTAAAAATTGATACATAATACCTATATAAGTTCAATGTAATTCATTGGATTCATTTTATAATAATTTTAGATATATAAAAATTTTATTGAACTTTTCACCGTCTTTTACCCACCTCCAAGGAAAATTTGAAAATTTACATAAAACATAATTTTACCACTTCTGTGAGTGGAATTTTGAAAATCAGAGAGACACTGTTAATATCAAGGAGTAAAATGTGGTTCAATAAGATAAAAATAATTTTTGGTAAATAGTAACTTTTTACTTTTATTTACCACGGTTAAAAGTAAATAGGGTAATTAAGGGTAAAAATGTTATTATTATTACCCTAACACATGTCATAATTCTATTTGATAAGTATAATTCGACCAAAAACCACCTTAGGAATATATTATTATCATTTAGGTCCACATGGATTAGATTAGGACATTACTTATTATTTAATTCAAAGAAGAGTTAAAAGAGTTAAAATCAAAGTTTAATAAATAATTTTTTTAATATAGAGTTATACATAAGATAAATTCGACTATAAATATTAATTATAAATATAAAAATATTTCCTAGATAATGGTATTTTATTTATAATTTTTATACATTAAATAATTTAATTTATTTATGACACAATGGTCATGCAGTAATTACCTTATTAATGAAATATTAACATAATTGATGTTATAAATACCCAAATAAATGTAATTTGAGACTTTTTATAAATTAAAATAATTTTTTAGGTTAATATGACATGTTAGTATTGATTTAATTACCTTTTTTCAAACTAATCATGTTGTTATGATTTTCACAAAAATCAGTTACCAAATAGTGTCAAAATTGACATAAAATAGTTTTTTTAAAACAAATATTATATTATTAATTTATATTCTATTCCTAAAAATCTAAGGTTCGGCCAAATAACTTATATAAGGTTATATATATTAATAATTAACCACTTGGGGTTATTTTGGCTAGTTATAGTAAGTTTATTAACAATATAGTGTAAGAAAACAAGAAGACACAGTAAAAGTTAAATTAATAAACTTAGAGTTAAATCTAAATGATAAGGTTAAAATAGAAACCTAAACTTGTCTAAAAACTATTTGATGAAAGGATTTAGACCCATACCCACTTTATCTTATAAATAAACCAATTTTTAGATATTATAAACCGAATATGACTTTATTATAAAATAATATTTTAAGTTTTTCCTAAGATGCCCCTCTCCTCCCTTATAAAAGGGCACCTCCTCCCTCTTCTCTTTACACAATTTTGAGCATTTAAGCTCGGCCAAACCCTGACCATTTCCCTCCTAAACTTTCCTAGAAGCATTATAGAGGTTCTGGTCACCGCAAAAGACCAACTCTAGTTCCTTAAGAGGAAACTTAAAAGAGTTGTGTCAAAGAAGAGGTAATCCCTTCTACCGATTCTTTCAAGTTTATTTCTTCTTCAACTTCTTCATATTTATTTTTTTCATTATAAAGTAATAAAATCAGTATCACTAATATACTGATATGTTATTACAAATATGAAACAACTCTATTTCACCTTCTATCCATCCTACGGAAAATGAAATCATCGCGCGTGTGTACGTACGGAATACCGTCTCCACGTCGTGGTGTAATCTGTTTTTCCACCACCACCTTACTTGGATGGGTATAATGGTGTAAAGAATAACTATATATAGTTATTATAGCATCATAATTATTCTTAGATATTATATCATCCACTCCAATTCAATTCAATAATTATGGGAATGATATCATCGCTCGTGCGTACGTACGGATTACCGTCTCCACGACGCGATGAGATTCATTCTCCATGTTAACCATTCAAGAATGATTATAAAGTATATATAATAATAATCAAATATATGACATGATAAGGCTACTGAATTTATATATATATATATATATGACATCTACTTACTTTCATTCAAGCCAACAAGGAAAGGAAAACAGTGTTCATGCGTATGTACGGCCTACCATCTCCATGAACGGTTTATTTAATTTCATTTATATATCTATTATATATATATATATATACTGAATATATATGTTATATAAATCATGATTTACATTCTAGAAGTAATTAAATCATGATAATAATAATATCAAGAACAAAAAGTCCAAACACGTACGATAAATAAAATGATTTTACCCAAAACGTTTCTTTAACATGGAATTTACAAAAGAACGGGTAATATAAAGTCATAAGTGAACCATATATGATATCATAACAATGAATATGATTTTATAATAAGTCAATGAAATTATTTAAATCATTATATAGGAGTTTTGGATACGTACGAAGCATATCAGACCTAAGGTAAGGGATAAATTTTCCAAACTCATTTTTTTATCTGAGATTGTTTATTCGTAAGTATTTAATGGTGTTATATTTATCATCCATGTCCCTATTTTATAAAAATGGTTTCATGTATATTTAAAGTCCTTTTTACCAATTTTTGACTTTTACTACATGGTATGTAAGGATTCTTTATTTTTTTACCATATAAGGTACTTTTTGACTTTTTCGACAAAAGTACGAGAAGAATTTTTTTAACTTATACGGCATGAACAGATTTTTATGGTTTCATAATGCCTTATTTTAAAGAAGCTTATTCTACAAGATTTCATGATTATTTTCAACAAAATACTTTTCTTTTAAAATTGCATTTAATGTTGTGAAAAGAAAATGATTTTGAATAAGAAAGGATATTTTCCTCAAGAATTCAAGTCAACTGTTTTGTCAAAACTATTTTCCATCTAAGATGACATTATTTAGTATGATTATGTTCCAAGTATAATGTATATATTATTTACATGGTTCCATTTTTCTTATTATGAAATGATATAGATTTGTTTTATATGGATTATGTTATGATGGGATGATGTTTATGAAACCCATTTTATTCTTTGGGTTATGATGAATGATTTATGTTTATGTTGTGGAACACGTAAGAATGATTTCATTATGAGATGGGTGGGACCTATATCTCCCTCCAATGCATTGGGTAAAGATTTAAATCTCATGATATAGGCATGGCTGGAATGAAAAGTTAATCTGGTTCAGTGATATAGGACTGGAACGAGGAGTGAACTCGGTTCAGGAAGGGACTTTGTCCACTATAATAGTCATGGTAGCAATGCCTTGTCCACTATGGAAATCATATCAAGTGATTAATGTTTAGCCACAATTACATGTTTTATTCCCATGCTATTTTCTCATGATTGATTTTCCATTATGATCTATGCCTTATGTACTGCCATGTTTTATTTCATTGCTCATGATTTTGAAGTTTAAACATTATGTTCATGTTTTTAAGTTCAAATGTATATAGTTGGTTTTATTTTCTCCATGCTTACCCTTACTGAGAATTTGAGCTCACCCTTTATATGTTTTCTTTTCCCCAGGATATAAAGAAAGGTTTTAGGTAAGAAAACAAAAGGGGAAGATCTTTATGGGAGATGTTGAAGATCTTTCACCGTGATTAGAAGATTATGTTCCGAGTTTCCAAAGACACCAAACTATTACGGTCCTTGAGTGTTGGTTTTTTTTATGTATCAAGTATTCTGAAAAAGTAATTTAATATCCATTTACTTCAAGATTTGGGTCTCTATAGTTGGAATCAGTGGAAAAAGAGATAGGAATGAATCTGATCCTTAGGAACTCTCACATGTTAGCATTGGACTAAGCATGGCTCTCCGCCCAAGGGCTTTATGAGGAAATGGATGCCACTAGGGATGGTGGTGTTTCCCGCCCAAGCGGTGTAGCTGCCCATGGAGTTACCTGATAGGTATCAATTATAGTCCACTGGAAGAAGTTCCAGACCGCTACAGTTGGTATCAGAGGAAAGGTTTAGTCAACCTTTGGAAACTAGGATGCGAAAACTTTAGTGATATCCCTAGAGATATTTCTAAGGTATGTCTGGGGATGTCCCTAAGGTTAAGTATAACTATAGGTTATAGTCCTAGGATTACGGTAACGATCATAGAATTAAACCTAAGATGTTAGATATTGATGGTACTCCCCCTTGATTATGATTTTTTCCTCTCACACTATTCTTTTTCGGTTTTAGAAAATGGCTGGAAACAGGAAGATTCACTATAATAGAGGATATGATAGACAATGGAATGATATTCTTCATGAGAAACCAAATGAAATTAGATCTGAAGGTCCAAATATCATTATTATGCCAAATCAGTAATATCATAATATGATCAATAATCTCAACTTTGGTAAGTTTCCCGACTCAGCTAATAAGAGAAAGATGGAGTTTCATAATGATCATAGAGGAAATAAATTTCAATTTCCCTCATGTTAATCATGTGGGAAGAGGCATCAGGGAGAATGTTTCGAAGGAACTGGAAGATGCTTTGGGTGTGGAAAATATGGACACAAAGCTATTAATTGTAAAGGAAAAGGTTCAGTTAACACCATGGACAAGGATAATGGCATTGCTAAGACATCAACAACGGTTAAGTGTTTTAAATGTGGAATGCACAAGCATAATGCAAACCAATTCTCTAAGGGAAAATATCATGAAGATAATCAGCATGATCGTATGGGTATTATTCATGTTGATGATGATGAAGAGAATAAAAATGATATGTGAGATGAAATAATTTTTGAAGCTCGGTCAATGGTTTAAGAAGGCAGTGGAATGATTTATGTTTATCAAGAGTTATGTTGTATAGGTAATGGTACTATGGAATAAAGAAACATCTAAGGATTGTTACACTATTTTTTCCCTAAAGTATTTGAAAGTATATGTTAAATGGTACTGGTAACCATAAAAGGTTATTCAGATATTTTTTGGAAATTAGATGATATGCGCATAATGAAGGGATAATGAGATAATGAGATGTTTGATAGTATTAATGAGCTCATGACTGATATAAGGACAAAGTTATATCATGGTTTGAGTATATATAAATTTTGGTATTTTGGTATGTAGAAAGAGTTAACTTTTGACAACATTCATGTTTTCACTAAGGTTCAATGGGTATTATTTTTTCAAGAGAATACATGATTAAGGCATTATAATGTTTGGAATATGACCAACAAGACATATATTATGATATATGGGGGATAAATGATGGTATTCACGTGCTTGTTATGTGACCTTTCTAGTAATTGTTTTGTTTATACTATGAGATTGGACAGATGTATTTTGGATAAGTCTAAAGATTGGAAAGGATTATATCGGACATCAGATAGTATTTTTTAAGGCTAGAACTTTTTTTCTTTTGAAATTATTTCTGTAATGTTATAATAGTGTAGTTTTAGAAAAAGGATAACCTACAAGACAGGCGACAACCCGTCGCATCAGACAAGGTTACGGGAATCAAACCCATAACCGATGTGCTACAGGCCTTTATCACCTACCTCTGGCCTACAAGAAGTCCATGGTTAGTAGAAACTAGTTTTATTTTATTAAGCAGTATGATAGATGAAGTACAAGTCCATTTTTGGAATCATATACGATTAACCTCACCATAGATAGACTTATGTATATTTGATAACATTTTCTAACCTTTTGTTTGAGACAGATGGAATGAACCATCATTCTATCACATGATCTACTAACACTTCACGAAAGACAAATTCAACTTCATTTCTTTAAGAGATGAAGTGGAAATTTTTCAAGGCACAAACAACAGTGAGATTGTACCAAAATCAAGTAAGTATTTCTTTTAATTCAAAAATTCTTCAACATTAGGGAAATGATATTGAAAACCAAAAACATTGTCCTAGTGTCCTTATATTCGATGAATTAGATGGTACCTTAAATCATCACAAATTTAGGGATTTGTGATTGTTGGTTTTTTCATTGCCATGTTCTCTACCACTCTCCATCAGAACTTGATGGTTAGATTTATCTTCCATATCCATATTTTCACCTATGTTCTCCTATATAGAAACCCAGTGATGAGTTGATTTTGGTAACCATTATGTTTCATACCTCATTTTTTTAAAATTTAGTTTAGTATTCCTTTTTACGATGTGGGTTTCTATGAACGAAACTTTCAAGTAGAAAACCATTTATAACCACGACGAATTTCAAGGGTGAAATTCATTTTAAGGGGGGTAGAATGTAACACCCCGAGATTTTATGAGATATATTATTTTTAATTTCCTTAATTTCTACTATTATACACTACACCAAGATTATATTGTACTATACCGAACACCGTATTAGCTTTCAGTATACGCAACACTATTCTTGGCTCGTGTTATAGACAATTTCAAATTGGTTTTGTGGAAATTATTCTACGCAACATTAAGTATAGATTTTGTTTAATGTATAAATGAAATAAGTTTTGATTATGTTATACGCAACACCAAATGGAGATTTCACTACACGCATCCTTGACTTGGCTTTCATTACATGCAATCAAGACCTTCCTCAATAGCATGTGTAGTACGCAATACTGAGTTTCACTAAACAAGATATTATTATAATATTATTATGAACTAGCCGTTATGAATAGTAATACCAACTTTTTGAAATTTTATAAATTTTAGCTTTCAAAATGGACTCTATTTTTTGGATTCGGAGTATCGAAATTAGCCTAGGGTGAATTTTTGGTATTTTTCTGAAAACTTTCAATTTTTGATGAATAGTGAAAACACTAGGATACTATTTAAAAATCGACTTTTTATTTAAATAATTATTTATTTTATTTAAATTTATTTTAGGTAAAAATTGATACATAATACCTATATAAGTTCAATGTAATTCATTGGAGTCATTTTATAATAATTTTAGATATATAAAAATTTTATTGAACTTTTCACCGTCTTTTACCCACCTCCTAGAAGAATTTGAAAATTTACATAAAACAAAATTTTACTGCTTCTATGAGTGTAATTTAGAAAATCTTAGAGACATGGTTAATATCAAGGAGTAAAATTTAGTTCAATAAGATAATAATAATTTTTTGTGAATAGTAACTTTTTACTTTTATTTATCACGGTTAAAAGTAAATAGGGTAATTAAGGGTAAAAATGTTATTATTATTACCCTAAAACATGTACTAATTATATTGAATAAGTATAATTCGACCAAAAACCACCTTATGATATAATATTATCATTTAGGTCCACTTGGATTAGATTAGGACATTTATTATTATTTAATTCAAAGAAGAGTTAAAAGAGTTAAAATCAAAGTTTAAAAACTAAAACATTTTTAATATAGGGTTATACATAAGATAAATTAGACTATAAATATTCATTAGAAAGATAAAAATATTTCATACATAATCGTATTTTATTTATAAATTTTAGATATTAAATAATTTAATTTATTTATGACACAATGATGATGTAGTAATTACCTTATTAATGAAATATTAACATAATTGATGTCATAAATACCCAAATAAATGTAATTTGAGAATTTTTATAAATTACAATAATTTTTTTGGTCAATATGGCATGTTATTATTGATTTAATTAACTTTTTTTGAACTAATCATGTTTTTATTATTTTCACAAAAATCAATTACCAAATAGTGTCAAAATTGACATAAAATAGTTTTTTAAAACAAATATTATATTATTAATTTCAATTATATTCTTAAAAATCTGAGGTTCGGAAAATATACTTAGATAAGGTTATATATATTAATAATGAACCACTTGGGTTTCGTTTGTCTTGTTATAGTAAGTTTATTAACCATATAGTGTAAGAAAACAAGAAGACGCGGTAAAAGTTAAATTAATAAACTAAGAGTTAAATCTAAATGATAAGGTGAAAATAGTAACCTAAACTTGTCTAAAACCTATTAGTTGAGAGGATTTCTACCCATACCCAATTTATATTAGAAATAAATAAGTTTGGAACTATTATAAACCGAATATGACTTTATTATAAAATAATATTTTAAGTTTTTCCTAAGGTGCCCCCCTCCTCCCTTATAAAAGGGCACCTCCTCCCTCTTCTCTTTAAAAAATTTTGAGCTTTCAAGCTCGGAAAACCCCTTCCCATTTCCCTCCTAAAATTCCCTAGAAACATTATATAGGTTTTTTTCTCATTAAAAGAACAACTCTAGTGCCTTAAGAGGAATCTTAAAAGAGGTGCGTCAAAGAAGAGGTAATCTCTTCTACCGATTCTTTCAAGTTTCTTTCTTCTTAAACTTCTTCTTCTTTATTTGTTTCATTATAAAGTAATAACATCAGTATCACTAATATACTGATATTTTATTATAAATATGAAACAACTCCATTTCACCATCTATCCATCCTACGGAAAATGAAATCACCGCACGTTTGTGCGTACAGAATACCGTCTCCACGCCGTGGTATAATCTGTTTTTCCACCACCACCTTACTTGGATGGGTATAATGGTGTAAAGAATAAATATATATAGTTATTATAACATCATACTTATTCTGAGATATTATATCATCCACTCTAATTCAATTCAATAATTATGGGAATGATATCATCGCTCGTGCGTACGTACGGATTACTTTCTCCGCGATGCGATGAGATTCATTCTCCATGTTAACCATTCAAAAATGATTATAAAGTATATATAATAATAATGAAATATATTACATGATAAAGATACTGGATTTATGTATATATATATATATATATATTACATCTACTTACTTTCATTCAAGTCAACAGGGAAAAGAAAACAGTGTTCATGCGTACGTACGGCCTACCGTCTCCATGAACGGTGTATTTAATTTCATCTATCTATCTATTATATATATATATATATATATAATGAATATATATGTTATATAAATCATGATTTACATTCTGGAAGTAATTAAATTATGATATAAGTAGTAATAATATCAAGAACAACAAGTCCAAACACGTACGATAAATAGAACGATTTTACCCAAAACGCTACTTTAACATGGAATTTACAAAAGAATGGGTAATATAAAGTCATAAGTGAACCATATATGATATCATAACAATGAATATGATTCTGTAATAATTCAATGACAATGTTTAAATCATTATACAGGAGGTTTGGTACGTACGAAGCATATCGGACCTAACGTAAGGGATAACTTTTCCAATCTTGTTTTTTTTATCCGAGATTGTTTATTCGTAAGTATTTACTGGGGTTATATTTATCAACCATGTCCCTATTTTATAAAAATGGTTTCATGTATTTTTAATGTCCTTTTTACCCATTTTTGACTTTTACTACATGGTATGTAAGGATTCTTTATTTTTTTTACCATATAAGTTACTTTTCGACTTTTTCGGCAAAAGTACGAGAAGAATGTTTTTTTATCTTATACGGCATGAATGGATTTTTATGGTTTCATAACACCTTATTTTAAGGAATCTTAATCTACAAGATTTCCTGATTGTTTTCAACAAAATCCGTTTCTTTTAAAATTGCAAGGAATTTTGTGAAAAGAAAATGCTTTTGAAGAAGAAAGGATATTTTCCTCAAGAATTCATTTCAAGTGTTTTGTCAAAAATATTTTCCATATAAGATGAAATTATTTAGTATGATTATGTTTCAAGTATAATGTATCTATTATTTAAATTCATTCATTTTTTTATGATGAATTAATAACCATTTGTTTTATATGGATTATGTTATGATGGGTGATGTTTATGAAACCCATTTTATTCTTTAGGTTATGATGAATGATTTATGTTTATGTTGTGGCACACATAAGAATGATTTCATTATGAGATGGGTGGGACCTATATCTCCATCCAATGCATTCGGTAAATGTTTATATCTCATGAGATAGACATGGTTGGAATGGAAAGTTAATCCTGTTCAGTGATACAGGACTGGAACGAGGAGTGAACTCGGTTTAGTAAGGGACTTTGTCCACTAAGATGGTCTTGGAAGCAATGCCTTGGATACTATGGAAATCATATCAAGTGCTTAATTTTTATCCATAATTACATGTTTTATTCCCATGCTATTTTATCATGATTGATGTTCCATTACGATCTATGCCTTACGTACTGCCATGTTTTATTTCATTGCTCAATATTTTAAAGTTCAAACATTATGTTCATGTTTTTAAGTTCAAATGTATATGGTTGGTTTTATTTTCTCCATTCTTACCCTTACTGAGCATTTGAGATCACCCTTTATATGTTTTCTTTTCCCAAGGATATAGAGAAAGGTTTTAGGTAAGAAAACAAAAAGGGAAGATCTTTATGGGAGATGTTGAAGATAATTCACCATGATTAGAAGATTATTTTCCAAGTTTCCAAAGACACTAAACTATTAAGGTCCTTGAGTGTTGCTTTTTGTTATGTATCAAGTATTCTGCAAAAGTAATGTAATGTCCATGTACTTCATTCTTTGGGTCTCTACAGTTGGTATCAGAGGCAAAGGAGGTAGGAATGAATCTGATCCTAGGGAACTCTCACATGTGAGTGTTGGACGAAGAATGGATCTCCGCCCAAGGGCTTCCTGAGGAAATGGATGCCACTGGGGATGGTGGTGTTTCCCGCCCAAGGGGTGTAGCCGCCCATGGAGTGCCCTGATAGGTATCAATTATAGTCCACTAGAAGAAATTAGAGACCGCTACAGTCAGTGCATTAATTGAATCCTCAATTTAGAAGCATATCTCCAAATTTAGTGATATGTGGAGCCCATCCAGCTATTGGTGATTCCTTGTCGACTGGAGGGGAGGGTGAATTTTCTTCGATTCCTCCATTGAAATTCCCTCCCCTATTTCCAGCCTCGACTCCGGTTAGGGTTTTCTCTGTGGTTTCTCCATTCATATTTCTCATACCCTACCCTCTAAAGTCTCATCCATCACTTTCTATCACTCCTATGACTATTTCCTCTTTCCATTCAAAGATGGATCCCAAAGGGAAATTGATTTCACTCTTCGTATCTCCTCCATGATTCTTTATCCAGTGTGACCCTAGTTCTTCTCCAACCACCTCGGTTTCGATGTCCAATTGACTTAGTGTATTATCTCTTGTGAAGGAAAACAATTATCTTTCTTCTTCATCATAGGTAACCTTACAAGATGAATCTCAACCTCTAATGGAAGATCCCCTTACTCATGTCATCTTAGTTTTTCTATATTTTTAAGTGTGTACTAGATCTCATTCTAAGAATATATTTCCTAGTTATATCCCTCATTCCAAGAGGATTCCAATTACGGAGGTTAGTTCAGGGTTCCCCCATCCTTAATTACCTCAGTCATAATTTGGAATGCCTATGGCATGGAATCCCAAGAAAATATAGACTTCCCCTCAAATGAGTTTCCAAGAACCACGTGACTATAGTTTTGGTTATGGAACTAAAAAAACACTTTCCCAAGATTAAATAATTTAAAAAAATAATTGGTATAAGGAACTTTATGTATGGAGAGCCTGAAAATCACCATATATGGGTGTTCTGGATGTCCTCTATCTTAGTGGAAAAAATGGCCATTTTTATCAGCATATATCCATGAAAATTTTGTTCAACAATGTGGTATATTTCTTATCCTTTATTTATACTAAATGTGAGGTGTGTGCTAGAGATAAACTATGGAGGGATCTAAAATCCTTTAAACTAGGAAATATAGATGGGATGGTGTGAGGTGACTTTAACACTGTTATGATATTGTCTAAGAAGATGGTTGGTGGATTCATTCCCCATAGGTATAGAATTGTCTTTTAAGCAATTACTACTTAGGAGGTCCTTCTAAACTTGGGATTTTTTGGTGATAAGTAAAAATTTTGTAACAACCAGAGATAAAATTATAGAATATGGTGTAGTTTGGATCAGTTAATAGTCAATCTGAAATCCATCCCCTTCTTTCTGAATGCATTGTTCATTCACCTAGTTCCCATAATGTTTGATCATTCTCCTCTTCTCATCAATCTCAAGTCTAGTCACCATGTAGAAGGATGATTCTTCTTATCCAAACTATGACTCCAGTATCATTCCTTACTATCAATAGTATGAGATTCCTAAGAGAATCTAACTCAGGACATACTATGGATCTTATTCCATAATAATCTTCAGTGGTTGAAATAATACCTAATGGTCGTGATAAACTCCTTCCCCTCAGAAATTTATAATGTGGATCTTCTTAAATATACGATAGATCGGGTAGAAGAAATTATGGTTGAATCATGGGATGAAAATATATTTTCCTACCTTATCACCAAAAAGAGATAGTTTAATAAGATGATTCTTGAGCATGTGAGGTTCTTATGAAAAAAGTCTAAAGTCACCTGGCTCAAGGAAGGTGATCAAAACACTTCTTTCTTCCATGACTTCATGAAATAAAAATGTTGTGGATTTTATCTGAACATTAAACTAGAGGTTTGTTCCTTATCTAGTAAACCAAGGATTGTTGGGGGTATGATGTTCTCTAAATTCAATTACTTACTTTCTAACCATATCCTGAGCATGCATGAAGGTTACCCCTATGGTCAGTCCGAGTTCTTCAATTCCATCCCTCAGGTGGTATATTTCCATGTTAATGGTTTCATATTGGATATCCTAGATGAGGAGGAGGTCTGGGCGATAATACAAACTCTAAACCAGGATATCTCACCTTGAACAGATAGCTTCACAGGGTCATTTTATTCCAATTCATGGACAAACATCAAGAAGGACCTAGTTTAGGTCATTCAAGTCATCATTCATGGAGCTTATCTTCCCCAGTTTGTAAATACCACTAATATGGTCCTGATGCCCAATTTTAAATATCCCTCTTCTATTAGAAAATTCAGACAGATAATCTTGTTTAATTAATCTTCAAAAGTCATAGATTTCATCATCAGCAGAAGTCTCTCTCAATTCATCACTAAATGGGTCTCTATGGAGCATCATTCCTTCATCAAAGGTAGGTCCATCCAATAATCTATAGGAATATATCAGATAATTTTTGGATAAATCAACATGAAGGTTATAGGATCCAATATTATTATTAAAGCGGATATGGATAAGGCCAATGATCGACTCAAGTGGATTTTTATTCTATAGGCTATAAGGTTTATGGTGTTCTCAAAGTGGGTGGGTGAGTTTCTTTTCTACTTCTATATATATATCTAGTTCAATATCCATTTAATGGGGATGAATTGTGGGTTATTAAAATTTATAAGGGGTTTATGAAAATGAGATCCTATATCTCCTATAATTTTTATTATGGTCCAAGATTCCCATAGTTGATATGTTAATTCCTTCATGAATACTGGTACGTTAATTACCTACCACAACAGAGCTCATTCAGGTTTGGTTTCTCACATACTATTTAATGATGATAAGGTATTGTTTGTCAATATTCATAGTGATTCTATAAGGGAATTAAACAATGATTGGGAATTTTACTCAAAGTGGAGTTGGAAAATTATTAATTAGGATAAAAGTTATGTTTTCCCCTCCATCATGTTTGGATAGATGAAGGAAAAATATTGAATCCATTCTAGGCATGAAAATAAATAACTTCCACATGTACTTTCTGAGATCACCATTATCTCTTAGAAGGGTTATGATCAGGCATTTTGATGGGATGATTGACAAATCAACACTATATAACCAACTGGAAAAACCATTTTATTTATTTTGGTGGGAAGATAACCATGTTTTCCTCCATTCCCATGGATATAATTCCAGTTATCTAGGTTCCCAAGTATATTATTAGAGACATTTAGAACATGTTATTTTCTTTTATTTGGGATGCCCAAGAGTAGGGAATATTTCGCAAGGCCTCCAAGAAAAGACTATCCAAATCAGTAGATGATGGGGGATCATCGTGTGCAATATAGTTGAGACTATATATTATCTCCAAAAAAACTGGAATTAGAAGTGATTTAAGGGAGGACTCTCTGAATAAATTTAATATATTGAGAGTATGGAAATGTTTTGAGAACTATGAATGGGAATCCCTCACCCCTATAAAAATCTCTCTAGTTCCACATACCATTTATTCAACACCACTCTCAGTGGGTTCTTGGATGTAGGGATATCAACTTTCAGAATTGTAACTAGGTGAGTTAGGTGTTATCCTATCTAGGATTCCCAACTTCATACATTACTTTAAAATATTCCATTTTTCATCCTTCTTTCAACCAAGTGATTTTGAGTCCCAACCAGAATTTTTGTTATGGTATAAAAAAGGAGAATGTCCCTGATGAATGAAACTTTGTGGAAACTACTACTGGTACCTTCTCATCAAAGGATTATAGAGTGGTGATTCATTCTCCCCCAAATAAAATATATATTGGGAGCCCTTATTTAGTTTAAATAAATTACATTAAAACTCAACTTTATAGTTCTGAGAATCTAAAACCATGTGCTTCCCACTGATTTGTATTTTAAATTTAAAGGTGTTCGTTTAGATTCTAAATGTACATGTTTTATAGTCCCTATAAAGGAAAACATTGTTCATCATTTTTGTATAAGTGAGTGAGTGGACATGATGTGGAGTGCACTGGATGTGTTTTTTATTTTTTTAGTGGTGGTGATGTTTATGGGGGACTTCATCCATCAATGGTTCAGTGGTTACAACCATAAAAAATAGGAGGAGTAAGAACAAATTCTTATTCTAACTAATGGTTTCTGGTTAATATGGGAGGATAGGAACCAATCACATCACAGTGTCCCCTGTGGGTTGGTTTGGGCTTTGGTGGTTAGAGAAAGATACCTAATTATGGACCTCTTTCACCTTCTATGTTTCTGGGATGAGGTGAACTCTCTCAGGTTCAATATGGTTAGAAGTCTTCCTTCTTATTTTTCCAGACCATTGTCAGTGGGGAACTGGTTGAGCTAGAACCCTTCCCATTAGGGACTCAAAATCAATTTTTATTACTCTTATAGCCATTGATTCATGCGGAGGGAGTTTTTTGTGACTCTATTGGTTCATTTTTTTCCTTTAGTTCTTTTTATGTGACTAGTGAATCTCTTAATGTGGAAGGTAATGCCATGATCCACAGCCTTGAATTATTCCACTCGAACCAGATTCCCTTTAATATCGTAGATATAGACTCAAATATCATCTAAAACCCTCTAAAATGCCTCTCCCCCACCCCTTTTAAAATCATCTACTTGATTCTCCATTATAAGGGCCTCATCAAAAATGGCATCAGGATCCTGCATACATGGCATGAATAAATTCATGTGGAAAACATTATGGTATCAAAAGCATATTAGGCATCCCCCTCATGGTGTTCTCTAGTATTCATTCCCTTCCCTAAGGTATTTTTGATATTGTTGTTGAATATTCCCTTGGTATCTACTTTTATATCCCCCATTAAATTATCATTCTTGGCTTGTACTCTTTTATTTTTAAAAAATAAATATATATTTGTGTGTTTATGTTAATTCATCTATAAATTCTTCATTAAATATCTCAAAAAAACATTTTTATAAAAATAACATTTCAGGGTGATTGATACTACACAAAAAATGATTCTAAAGTTCATATTTTCTAAATTTTGCATACAACTGAATATTGTTAGAACTATCCTTGGATGATTTCTATTAATCCTCATAGAAAACTACCATTGGTGAATACCACTACATAATAATTACATATTCTCCAAACTCACCATAATTATATTGAATTAAAAGCCATAATGTTTATACTAATCCATGATTTATATTCTTTTATTTCTTATATTCTTAGAAAGATAAAAAGGTATAACATTCAAGAAGAAAATATTTCCAAGAAAATAAACTTCCTTAAATAAATATTCAAACTTACTAAATTTATTATATAAGTATTTTTATTCAAAAAAATTTCAAGAATGATTGTCAATTTATTCTCATGATCTTTATAATATTTAGGTAATTTGCAATATTTCACTGATAAATACCACAACCAAAATTATCAAGGTAATCCCTACATTTACTATGGATGTTGATTACCATATCTCTTCTAAGTTTTATACCTAAAAATGGAACTAAATTAGTTATCCCATATTCCTCAAGAATATTTAGACATGTAATAAAAATTCTTAAAATTTTCTCAAATAATCTAAGGTGTTATCATAATTCCCATGTTATCTATCTTAATCTAAAATATATTTCCAATATTCCTACGAAAAATGCTTTGTTACCAACTATAACACCCCGATTCCAGAAACCTAGATCAAGTGTTTAATTTATTACATTGGTATATGATACAATGGATATCACCTCACAGGAATTTTAGTAGTCTTATTAAACTATATACATACATTACTCCCATGTTATATTGAAAATTAAAATGATAACATGATAAAATTTCTTACATCCTTAAAATTTATTCAAAGATTCATTTTATATATCTTAGTGAAAAGAAAACAAATAAACCTTGAGATATGATTCTTAGTAAGGGTTAAGCACATCCAGAGTTGTCAGGAATAAATAAGTAATATTCAATATAAAATTGTTCATAATCAAAACACATGGAATTCAATCCAAAACTTTTTTTCAATAAACAACTATTGTCAATAACAATCATAATGGAATTGGAAACTGAATTCTCAATTAAAAAATTCATAAATCCATAAGTTCATGTACTTTTTATCAAGACCTTGACCAAGTTATCATAAATGTTATCATAAAGTCCTCTTAACCAAGACATCATTCTCAATAAATATATAGGTGTAAAAAATACCCATATGAAATGGTGTACCTACTATTTTGTCTAATGAGACATGTCGATGCATCGATAGGATATCTTTAACTGGGACCCACACATCACATTCATGCTCTATTAATTCCTCATACTTTGAATAACCAACATAATTCATTCTAAAAATTCATTTTAAGCCAATAATTATCTATATTGAATCAAGAATAAATGACATCAATATTTCTACTACAAATAAAGTGACTTATATAATAAGCTTCCTTCAATTGATACCATATATAGAAATGGTATACAGTTGAAACATCATAAAAGTAATATAAATAATTATTAATTCATCCATGATATTAAAAATATGGGTATGATGTAGAAAAATTTTGTCATGTGCACAATGTAGAGTGATAGAGAACATGATCACAAGAAATTGAATGATCTCAAAATAAGGTATAATCTGTTATCAGTAAGGGATGATAAAAGACTATATCTCATCATCAATGAAGGTTATTTAGTAAAAAAAATCTTATATAAAGTAAAATATAAGTAATAAATTATAAATAACTACCTTATAACTTTGTGTAAAAAATGGAGTTAAAAATCACTTTATAAAATTATTTTCATACCATTAAAAAATATCATTTTCTTTTGATGCCAATTCAAATAAAAATTAAAAAAGTATTGTGAAAATGTTTTTCATTGAAAATAACCATAGAAACTTGCAATGGAATCTCTAAATAAAATATTACTCATGATGGTGGGAAAATAAATTTGTGTGGTGTATGTTAAAACAAAACTTCCACTCACACATTTTCTAAAAAGTAACTCGTTCAGAAAACAATAATCTGATTTATTTTTAAGCCTTTATATAAAAATTAAATCTTGGTTAAAAATGAATTTATTAAATATTTATTTAATGGTAAAAAAATTCCTAAAAATTTGTTAAGGAAAATATGGACATTGAATAAAATGAGTTGGAAGGAAAACTTCAAAATATAATTTTTAAAAGAAAGTCCCTTACATGTTATTTACTAATTGATTCTTGATCAAAAAATCAAATAAATGGAAAATAAACATGTAAACCCCAAAACTATCCATAGAATGAGAAAATATATGGGGTTTAAGATATTAGTGTCATATAATTTTCTAAAAGTAAATATGAATATAAACAATCTTGAAAAATGAGATTGTAATTGAAATCCCTTACGTCTTCAGTAACTTTTGAATCAAACCCATTTAAAAGAGTGTACATAAATTCAGACAATAAATACCATGAATAAATCAATTTATGATATAATATGTTAATGGGTTAGTATAAAAACATATAAAAATTATTTGTATAATATAACATCAGTCGCAATTAAGTGAAATTGATATTAAAAACCATTACATGGGTCTTCTCTTAGCTATATTTTTTTGATACATCTATATAATGAATTTTTCATTACCTTTCCCACCAAGACCCCATTTGGGATGATAATAAGCTAGTTTTGACACTCCAAACCCATCTCTAATAGATAGGGGTTGGAGATGAGCACCGAGTAAGCATAAAACTAAACTGGTGGACTTTAGTCTAATGCACCAGTACACATGCACACACCCATCTAAAAGAAACATTATAGAGATATAACAAAAAAAGTAACCTATAGAGAGTAAAGAATGAATGAAACAAACTCCATGATACATATTAGAGTATTATATGGTGGTAAAATTTTATAAGAGAAAAAATACATGATAAACTCAAAGTACAGGGGAAAACCCAAATTGATAACAACTAAAAATGGGATAAACAGTGGAGAGCATGAATTAAGATACCTTAGTTTGAAAAAAAACACAGTTATAACCACCATGTACTTTGGGGATACATTGATTCTAGGTAAACTACATTCACCATTAATCCATTTTTCATCTTCATAAGACACTAAAATTGATGAAAATCCCATGATGGAGTGATCATATACATACCTAGTAGGATGCACCAAAAGCCAAAAGGGGATAAATGGAATTAAATAGTCACCTCAAAACATAAAAATATAGAGTTAAGAGACCCAACATAAGATACACTAATAAAGAAACCTGATAAATTATAGGAAGGTGAAATTCATCACCACATCTAGATAAGAATGATAATTTATCCTGCGGATCCCAAAGGTCATATCTTCAATGCCAAGGACCATGAACAACCTCACTAGAATTGGGGTGGAGGGATCTCACCACTCTATTATATTTCATATCCTAGGGATCACTTATTATAGTAGAGGAATATATTCCTGCTAGATAATGAATTTAGAGGAGTAGCACTATGTAGATAGAGGAATCATACCCTCTATAGTGTAGGGGGATACAGACACTACCTATATAAAGAGTATGGGGAACCGTAACCCCGGTGTGGTAGGGGAGTATTAACCCCAAAATCACTATGATGATCAAAACAAAACACTTCCATTGGCCAAGAACCACTATAAGAAGTGTCTCTCTCATAACACCTCACATCGAATCTATGATTCTAAAAAGAAGGGATATATCACATCCTAAATAGAAAACTTCTTTAGATAGGCTACTCTTAATCCCAAGTACAGGTATTGAAGAGGATGATACACAAGGTAGAGGTTCTTAGAAAAGTACATAGCATGTACAACTAGGGTACACAGTGTGTATAATGAAGTAGAATCATGGATATGTCCCACTTCGACACTTGATTTTAAAATCCAAATTATATGGAATTTCATTCAAGAGACATGAAATTTGAGAACACTCGGTTTTTAATACTTATTCCAAAATAAACACTGTATTATAAGGATGAGTACCTGTACATGGGGTATTCTCTTATATACATTTTGTGTGGGACCACTCAAAGTTTATGTCATGTTACTTGCTGAAAACCAGTTGTCGAATTGAGTATGGGTATATGAGGTCTACTCTAAAGTATATAGAATATAGGCCACAAAGGATGACTCAACATATTCTATCATTAAAAGGTTGGGCTACCCTGCTAAGGGAAAATGGAATGTGGTTGATCCAAATGTAATGTTATTTTTATAGAAAATTGACACTCTATAAACCACAATATTCTGAGATATACAACATGTGTTCCTCTGAGACACATAATGTGTAGTTGGATTTTTCACACCAGGCATGGTTTCTCCCTCATGTCTCATTGGATCCACCAATGTCACAACCATATTCACCTAAAACTCCACCTTAGTCCTAAAATGGTATTGGAAACATCTTTTCCACCATTTTCTGGTCACCAATGGCTATAAAACAATACTCCCAATGACCCACATGAGGTCCACCAGAGCTATTATGGTCGTGAATGGTATTGGACCTCATTAAAACATTCATGATATGTTATAGACTCATCTAATCCACCATAATTGAACTAAAATGCCTCCAATAATCAATTCCAGGACTCCTATAGCCAAAAATCAGGAATCTTACCACCTAAGCATGATCTGACAGACATAAAATTTCTAAAATGGGGTTTTAATAGCCGGATCCATCACCAGTAATCTTCTACTGCCTCATGATCCTTCCAAAACCTTCAATATTTTACTGTTCACACAACCACAATGAATCTTAAGGTCCAGTCATTCTCTAAGCTATCCAAAAATATCAAATCACTGACCCCCTATGGGATAATGAAAAATAATGTGAATAATATAAATAAGAGAGGAAGAAAAAAAAAGTTATAGTTATCATTGTTTGATGTGATCATGAAAAAAATAAAAATTATAGAAACAAAAATAGTTTGTAATCATAGAAAATATAAAATAGTCAACTATAAGAAGGAACACTGATTAAATTTTAGGTCACACAAAGAAAAAAATCAAGTATTTAAGAAGATATATGATCCATTCCCCATAATCAAATCATAAAAGGGGTGTAAATCCATAAATAATGAGCCCTACCTCAAGAGAATAGTTATCACTACTAAATAACACATTATCTAGTTATTTCATTAGATAATATATTATGTTCATTATTCATCTCAAGAATCCTTTCAATCATTCATCATCGATCCATGCTCTCAAGCTCGTCATCGTTAATAGTGTATCTTGTGCCCCTCTCATATAATATTTTTGGTTTATGTGGCTAACCCTGGATTTTTTCTATAACTGTATATTTATAGAGTAGAGGATAGGTTTATCCATTTAATAAATTAAATAAATTTAATTTATTCATTCACCCTCCAATAAAATCCTTCCACAAGATGTCCAATTCCAACCAAATTTATGTCACACCAAGGGTAAACCCCTCGTCTTAGAAATAACTACAGTATCATATTTTATATATAAGGCCCTCGTCATCAAGAAAACCATTTATTAAAAAAATATGTATGTGTGTGCTTTAATATATATCCAAATTTTTAATATATTAATTCTGAGTTCCTATGACACAAAAAATATAGTGCCTACTCCAAGGAAAAATATTGAGATACTTAAATATTTATTCAAAGGATCAAATTTCCAAAACCATAGTTTTTAAATTCTCCCATATTTATTGTATTTTAACCTCAAAAATAGTGCACTACACAAAAAATGTTAGGGGTAATAATCACACACCCACAATATCTTCTCCTGCCAATCCTTGATCACCGTTGAGTATTTTGAAATGGTGACCCCTTGTTCAATTTCTATCTCACCCCGGTCTACTACATGTGATAGGTTGGGAATGTATCTACTAAAATGTGACACATAGAATATATCATGCACTTTCTCTAACTAAGGGGGTAAGGACATGTATTATTCCACCTCACCAACCCTATTCAGACTCTTGTATGACCTAATAATCCTTAGGGAAAATATTAATACCCCAACCAAAACTCTATAATCTATGTCATGGGGAGATTCTCAAGAAGACATGGTATCTTTTCTCAAACTCCAAAGGTTTATGACATTGGTTTGTGTAAGATTTATATTGATAGTGATCATTCCAAAAATTCTCATGGAATACCTATACCCATCTTTGACATTCCCGCACCAGGTATGGCTAATCAAGAGATGTATTTCCAACCTCAATCTAGCACAAGGGTGACCCAAAATGTATCTCATACAAAAAACTAAAATGGTTCCATGTCTATATTTGAGTGATAACTAATATTATAAGTGATCTTCACTAATGTTAAGTGGTCCGTAAAGATCTAGATGAAAACCAACATGAAATATCTCCACCTTCCTTCCAAAACCTCTATGTTTCACTCATTCTAGCCATCCATCAAGGGTGAAATTCTGTGCTCATCCATAAGTGTGTCAATAAATCCTCCAACTAACCCTTCCAAAACCGTTATTTATAAAAAAACATCCTTGCTAGAGACATTTATAGTGGGTACCCCCATGAAGTATAATGAACTTATTCATGTTCAACTACCCCAAACATTCAACTAAAATTTTCTCCTTAATGGAAGGAAAGTGTTGCAACTTGGTAATTTAGATAACAATAACCCAGATAGAATCATGTATTCTCATTATAAATGGAACACCCATCACAAAACCTATTGATATTCCTTCACACTTTTCTTCAGAAAACTAAAGAGGATGAGTTAGACCTGCTAGAACATGTCATTCATCCTTTACCTACTGACATGTGAGGCCTCGAGAAATAAAATCCACAAAAACTATATATTAAGGTCCTTGTACATATTTACCACTCTCATATGTAACTACATATGGTATAAAACTTCTTCAAAACCTTATATTATAATTTCTCTATACTCACCTTCCATCCCTGGGAAAAACATGACATTTTTTCCACCTCTAGAAAACCAACTAGTGCATCTCTTGAGTATATCTATTCGTGTAGATATTTATAGCCTACGTCTCCAAATTGATCCTATAACACATTTTAAAGGATCATTGGAGTCACCACCATCAGAAAAAGACAATCTAAACCCATCTTATGGTGACCCAGGCTTAACATACATGGATATTACATCATTTTATATGAATATTTAGAACATTGAAAAAATACATGCTTGAGGATCGTAATAGTTTAGTGTCTTTGGAAACATGGAAACAAAATCTTCTATTCTGGTGAAATATCTTCAATATCTCCCATAAATATCTCCACCTTTATTACTTCTACCTAAAACCTTTCTTCACACCTTTGTGAAAGGAAACATAGGAAAGGGGTTAGATCAGATGCTCAGTAAGGTTAAATAAAGGAAATGCATAAGAATAACATAAAAAATGGTATGGAACTTGAGAATAACAATTAATGATCATGCCCAACATATTATAGAACATAATAATGAATGGAAGTTCATAATACATGAATCATAAGGAAATAAATAATATATTCCTGGTAAGCAAAACATAGGAAAATACATGGAATTTTTGGCATTCATGCTGGTTTATAATGTTAGGAACATGTATAAGTAGAAAAAATTTCACTCGTTAAGTTAAAGAAATGAAATCATGCCCCATTATCAACTTGCGGACATGGAACCAGGTCCATGCATAACATTGTAAACATGTAATCAGGTTCATTCTTAACCTTATAGATGTGAAACCAAGTCCACAAATAACATTTCAAATGTGTAATGAGGTTCACACATTACTTAATGGATATGAAAAAAAGTCCATGAATAAAATTTTAAACATGTAATAAGGTTCACACATTAACAAATGGGCATGAAAATAGGTCCATGTATAACATTGTGAACATGTGATCAGGATCACACACAACATTTTGAACATGTAATCTAGTTCATGCATAAACATATGGACATTAAATCAGGTCCATGCATAACATTGTGAACATGTAATCCTATTCACGCATTACCTAATGGACACAAAAATAGTTCCATGCATAACATTGTGAAAATGTGACCAGGTTCACAGGTAACATTGTGAACATGTAATTATGTTCACTCATAAACTTATGGACATGCAACTAGGTCCATGAAGAACATTTTGAACATGTAATAAGGTTCACTAATAACATTGGGATCATGTAATTAGGTTCATTCGTAAACTTATGGATATGAAACCAGGTCCATGTATAACGTTGTGAACATGTAATCAGGTTTATGCATAACATTTATACTCATTATTCATACATAATTACCCAATGCATTGGATGATGATATAGGTCCCACCCATATCATTATAAAATCATTTATACTTGTGCTATAATATAATAAAACATTCTTCATATCATGACCCATAAAAAGGCATAGTTTTTATAAAAATATAAGCATAAAACATGAAATAAAATAGGTATCATTAACATTTCATGACATCAAAACCTATGGAATATAGATAGGTTTCATAACCATTTCATCAAAGAATAACCTAGTAAAAGAAGCGGTTTCATAAACCTGTAACTCGTGAAAGGGATATGAGATTCATAAAGACCGTGAAATTAATCATAACCTATTCATAGAAAGGATTTGAATGTATCCTTTAGATCATTACATATAAGGTAATGAGTAACATAAACGGATGTCATCTTAGATGGAAAATAATTTTTATATATCATTCAAAAACATTTCTTGAGAATAATATCCTAACTTCTTTGAAAAGGACTTTTTAATACATAACACTATTTAAAAATAATTTTCTTAAAAAAATACAATGAAAACTTATAAAGAAGAATTGAAATAATTTTTATAACCTTTTCCCAAGAAAATTATTTTAAAAAAAATTATTAAAGATAAATCTTTTAGAAGTGCAGAAGAATCTTTAAAAGAAAGATGGCAGGTAAATTTGTATATACACCCTTAAAAGGGAAATATTGGTGAACATAACTTGAATCTCATTGAATTTAAATGTGAGATGAAATCCCTTTACCTTGTGTCTTAAATAACATCGTACTCATTCAAAACACATATATAATAAATAAATATTTTACCAAACCATATAATTATATTTAATACCATATATGGTTTTATTATGACCTTATATTAACCTCTTGTAAACCATCCTATTTTAATGTTTCACTTCAGGTAATTTTTTCTCTGTTCTTCACATATGTCATAATTTGTTATATCATTGGTTATTATTCATATGTCATGATTATAGAATGTAAATAATGATATAAATAAAATTTATATACTTTATATTTATATTATAATAATCTATATAATAAGTAATTATCAAATTGAATACACTGTTCATGGAGACGGTAAGTTGTAATTATGCATGAACGTTGTTTCCCTTTTAAATGCATATTGAAAGAAAGAAAGAAATTGACATGTAAGTTTATATGTATATAATATCATTAAATTAAAATTTTAAAGTTATATATATCATATTAGTTCATTTAAAAAATCCTTAATACATTCTATGTGATATGTGAATGATTCACAACGCTTTGAGGGGGCAGTAGTCCATAATTTCCTAAACAAGATTATCGTATTAACGTCCAAGAGAAAGTAAAGAGATGTGTTTTGTAAAAAAATAAAGAATCCTAAATACAAAATAAATATAATATATGATATATATAAACATATTGTCCATAATAATGGCCACCATGATTTGGTGGTAAATGAAAAATGAATAATTACCATTTAGTGACGCAGTAATTCGTCATACACAGAAATAGTTTGTTTGATTTCCCTTAAATAGAGGTGTGTGTAATTGTAGGTATAACCCTTAGAATAAAAACATGATATTATATTTATTATAATGGTTTTTAACATAATAATGGAAGAAATATATTGGAGTGGGTGAAGAAGTAAGATAAAGGAAAGCATCTTGAGATAAGATGTTACCTCTTAATCAGGTAACTCCTTTTAGTTTATGCCAAAAGGATTCATTTATAGGTTTTCCAAAAAAAATGTAGGCTTCAAGGTCAAAGTAATGATTGTTTTTAAGTCTATTTGGTAGGTATTTTATGAAATTAAGAGTTTTATGAAGAGTGAGAAATGGGTAGAGGTGGTAGCCTTTTATAGTGGAGGAGTGGCACTCTTGTAAATATTTAAAGAGAGAATTTCACCCACGTTTTTCCTATTGAAATTGGATCCAATAATGGAAAACGTTTGATAAAATTGATAACAGGGTTAAAATAGGGATATCCAATGGGATTTGGACAAGTTTCTAGTTCGTTTTAGGTCTTAAATTTAAGGTTTAGTACTTTATTACCCTAATTTTTCTCTTAACCGATGTAATTAATTTTTATCCCTTTCACTAATATTTTTGGTTAAAAATAAAGTTGACCATATTAGATATTATAAATTATGCTGATTGAAAATATTGAATCCATTTCTCTAAATTATAATCACTTAAGTGGCAGAAATTAATTTAATATTAATCCCACTAACGAGATGACACTCCGGGTTTTTAAAGTAAAAATGATCAAAAGTTTTCTAAATTTTTATATCCAATTTTAACTTCAAACTATTTAAAATTACATAAATTAGATTAATTGATAAAAATATTATCTAACTAAAATATTAAACCAATTAAAATTATAATTTACACTTATAAATAAATTAGATGAAAAACCATTTTTGAATAAAAATTTAGTATTTTTAATTATTCATTATAAGATGAAACCTTACAAAAAAATACTAAAAATTTATCCTAAACTAGTTTTTAGGTTTCTATTAAAAGTTTTATTTTTATTTTGGAATATTAATTCTATAAAAGTTATAAAAATTGGATTTAAAAAACATTCTCCATTAAAAGGTGATAAAACTACCTTTATAAAAAAATAGGTTTTTATGCATAAAATTAGATTTATTTTTATCTGATGTCTATAGAATCTAAGGGATGAATATAAAAAATATTTTATTGAATATATAAAATATTTCTTACATTAATATCACTTAAAAATTTTAATTTATTCAATTTTCTACGGTAAAATAGATTTGTGACTATAGATAATATTTTCTTTTATATTCAATCAGTTTTCATATTCATTAATTAGTAAAATTTGAATTCGTGTTATATTTTTTTAAAAAACATATTTTCATAATTTAGTTAATAATATTCATATTAATCAACTTAACTTATAGGTTATATCTCATTATAATAATATTTTTAATAATATATTATAGTTATGTAGCACTCAGTCATACATGTTACACAAGTCATCAGGGAAGGTTAATCATGTGTGTAATGTATGCTAACCTTCTTGTTCTGTGTAACTTACATCATGTTAGTGTTGCATTTAATATACGTCAAGCTAGTTCCATGTGAAAGGAATGCTTCACTTAGTGAAAAACTATTTTTAGTGTTGCGGGAAGTGAAAGACCTCAAAGGATTAAATTAATTCGAAAACAAATTCTGCAAAATATAGGGGTGTCACATTTTACCCCCCTTAAAATGAATTTCTCCCTTGGAATTTGTCTAGGTTATAAAATGATTAATACTTGAAAGTTTCATTCATAGAAACCCAAATCGTAAAAATGGATCCTAAAACTTCCCATAAAAAAGGGAAATTTAGAACCATAATGGTTACCCAAAGTAACATATAAGGTTTCAAGTGAAAACATGGATATGGAAGAGAAATCTTACCATTAAGTTCTTATAGAGAGTGGAAGAGAAAAAGGTCAGAAGAAAGTTAAAAATCAATAATCCATATATCCTTGATCAACTAAGGGACCTTATGATTCTTTGGAAATGAAATTACTATGGAAACATTTTTGGGTTGAAGATACTTTTTCCTAAAGCTGATGAATTTTGATGAAAACATATACTTTCATGATTTAAGGATAATTTCACCCTTTGTATTTCACTGATCCACTTTACCTCTTTCTCTAAAAAGAAATGTGACATTTTCATTTCTAAAGTAAAAAATAGATCATGAGATCCATGATATTTCATCCCATTTGTCATCAATTATCAACACAACATAGTTTATCTAGTATGCATAATTCCTCATATGGAGAGAAAAATATTTAGTCATAATGACTTCATCTGAAGTTTAACTTAAACTTTCCATAAATGGTTAAACATATAACCCTTTAAAAAGGTTAAATTTCAAAATATTAGACATAAATTCACAAAATAAACTTAACATTGATCCCCCAAATATCACAAAGTAACTCTTGGTTGTCACATTCCAAACATTTCAATACCCTTATTGTATATTCCCTTGAAACATGGTAATAACCTGAATTTCTATAAATACTTTTAGAAAACATTCATTATTCCTTATTCTAAAGTATATTTTATCTATTCCTTAAATTATATAAGCTTTAAAATTCATCCATGATGACATAGACCACTTTTTCAAAAATAAATAATCAGATCTATGGTAATTAGTGTTATCCATTTTGCTTTATCCAATTCAATCATCTCTTTATCCAAGATAAAGACAATTTTATCAACATCCTGATAACATTAACGGTTACCTTCCCTTAATAAAATTATCACTTTTAAAAGTATTAATCACCATTAAATATAACCTTTTAAATCCTTAATTAAAAATTATACTGAAAATACTAATATATTTCATGATTCTTATAACATGATCTCTAAATTAAAAAACAAAACTACATCATTCATCCAACATTATTCTTAAACCATTACTTAGGACTCATAAAATTTTTTCCTTAATACCTCTTAAAAAAATATGAAATATGAATCATGTATTAAGGTTCCTCAACCTCAATCTAATCATGCTTCTTATATAAACAATATTTTAATAACATCACATACCTTTCACATGTCATTTGTGATCTATTTATCTTCATAAGTATAACCAATACATGTACCACCTTTCTGATTCTTTTTATGAGATTTCCACTTGGGAAATTGATTATTATAATACCCATAATTTATGCATGTAAAACATTATGTTTTAACCATGTTCCTTCTACTTATCACAATTATGAAAAATATAAACCACATGGTGAGAAACACATATCATATAAGAAAGTCACATAATTATGAAAAAATTCTATAGGATGTCTAAAGTATGACACCTTAATTAATTTATTACACTTTAGTTTTATCCTAGGTTATTAATAACCAGCTTCTAATTAAATCCTTCATGATGGTTCATGAAGAGTTTGTGAATTCCCAAAGCATATCCCCTAGGGGTGTCAAACCAGGTGTGTAGCAAGGCCTATTATCTTGTACCAGATTACCCTGAGTCAAGCCCAGAACATATTTTTAGAGTTTTTACCCCTAGGTGAATCTATTCTAGATCCACATTCACTTATAGTATCCATACGGGGATTTATTTCTATTAAACCACCCAATGTGTCCTTTTCCAAAATTGTAGGACATTTTCTTAAATGTTGACTCATCCGTAGAGACATCCCAAGACATATCCTTAGAAATATACCTAGTGATCTAAATAATGTTCTCTCATCCTACCTTCAAAATTATTAATAAACCATTCATTTTATACCAATTATAGTGACCCAGGCATAACATGCAAGGACATTAAATCATTTTAGATGAATATTTAGTACATTTCAAAAATACATGCCTGAGGACCATAATAGTTTATTGTCTTTAGAAACATGGAAACAAAATCCCTTATCCTGGTAAAATATCTTCAACATATCCCATAAAGATCTCCACCTTTAATACTTCTACCTAAAACATTTCTTCATACCCTAGGGAAAGGAAACATAATAAAGGGGTGAGATCATATGCTCAGTAAGGGTAAATAAAGAAAATGCATAAGCACAACATAAATAAAAGGGTATGGAACTTGATTATAACAATTGAAGATCCTGACCTGCATATTATAGAACACAATAAAGAATGGTATTTTATAATACATTAATCATAAGTAAAAAAAATAACATTGTCCAAAGAATCATAAAATAGGAAAATGCATGTAATTTGTTGTGTTCATGTTGGTTTATAACATTGTGAACATGTATAAGTAGAAACAGGTTCACTGATTAAGTGAAGGAAAAGAATTCAGGCCCTATCATCAACCTGTGCACATGAAACCAGGTCCATGCATAACATTTTGAACATGTAATCAGGTTCATTCCTGACCTTATGGACATGAAACCAAATCTATGCATAACATTGTGAACGTGTAATTAGTTTCACGTATTACCTAATGGACATGAAAACAGGTCCATGCATAACGTTGTGAACATGTGATCAGGTCCATGTATTACCTAATGGAAATCAAATCTGGTCCATTCATAAAATTATGAAAATGTTATCAGGTTGATGAATAACATTATGAACATGTAATCATGTTCATCCATAAACTTATGGAAATAAAACTTGGTCCATGTATAACATTGTGAACATGTAATCAGGTTCACACATTACCTAATGGACATGAAACTAGGTCCATTAATAACATTTTGAACATCTGATAAGGTTCATGCATAACATTATGAACATGTAATTAGGTTCATTCATAAACTTATTGGCATGAAACTATGTCCATGAATAGCATTGTGAACACATAATAAGGTTCACTCAAAACATCGTGAACATGTAATTAGGTTCATGCATAAACTTATGGACATGTAACCAAGTCCATGCATAACATTGTAAACATGTAATCAGGTTCACAAATAAAATTTGTACTCATGAGTCTTCCATCATTACCCAATGCATTGGAGAGAGATAAAGGTCCCACCCATCTCATTACAAAATCATTCATACATGTGTCACAAGATAATAAAATATTCATCATATCTTGACCCATAAAAAGACAAAGGTTTTATAAACATAAAATAACAACATATAAAATGAAATGGGTATCATTAATATTTCATCACATAAAAACCTATAAAAAATATATAGGTTTCATAACCATTTCATCAAAGAATAACCCATAAGAAGAAGTGGGTTTCATAAACATGTTACCCGTGAATGGGAAACAGACTTCACAAAGACCACGAAATTAAGCATAACCAATTCATAGAAAGGATATTTATGGAAACTTAAGATCATTTCCTAGAAGGTAATTAGTAACATCAATGGATTTCTTCTTAAATGTAAAAAAAATTGTAATATCTTTCAAAAATATTTCTTGAGGAAAATATCCTTACTTCTTTGAAAAAAGTTTTATTAACAAATAAAACTATTTAAAATTAATTTTTTTAAAAATAACATTAAAAATTATAAATAATACTTGAAATAATTGTGAGAAACTTTTTCCTTGAAAAATAATTTTAAAAACAATTTATTAAAGAATAACATTTTATAAGTGCACATGATTCTTCAAATAAATGGCGACGAGTAAATCTATACATGTCGTACGAGGTAAAAAGAACAATCATTTTGCATGGTAAAAAGGTTATAAGGAATTTATTATTTGGAAAGAGAAAATAATATTCCCTTTAAGATATTTGTAAAATAAAAAATGGGTAAAAAATTCTTTAAAATTTATAATATAGTGGTATAATATTCTTGGAAGCCCTTTGTATAAAACATAGATTTCCAACCGAAGGGTGGGTAAAGTCTTGACTTCTTAAAAACAATTTCATAACTATATTTGGGACCAAAGAGTATAAAAATGGTACCAATACATTATAATAACATGGATAACCTGATGATAATAAAATTCATGAACTTCCTTGAGATATGGATCATAATATTTCATCAATGAAGAATAAACATAAACAATCTTGAAAAAAATAATGAGATTGTCTCAATAGACTCTTATAACTTGGTAACATGGGATTGTAGTCTCCATGTAAAAAAACTACATGAAGCTTAAAATATCATAAATATATTTATATTCATGATATAACATGTAAAATATAATTATATAAACCTATAAGAATTATTTTAGGTGCTTAACAAAACGTGAGTCTCAAAGAAAGAAAATTAAGACAAAACTATTTTACCGATTTGATAACTTTTGAAACTTAAACCCCATAAAAGAATGATCATAAAATGGACATCCGAATTCCAATAAATTAATGTATAAGATATATAGAATAAAATCATGGGAAGTATATACACCACACAAAAATGAAAGAGTGGTGAAAATAACATGAATCTCACAAAAATTAAAAGTGAGATGAAATCCCCTTACCTTGTGTCTTAACTCGTGTCTTTCTCATTCAAACCACCTATATAATAAATATAAATTTATTATAATTTTTTTTAAATAAACATATTATTATATATAATACCATATATGGTTCTATTATGACCTTATATTACCCTCTTTTTAACCATCCTATTTTAAGGTTTCCCTTTGGGTAATATTTTCATTGTTATTCTCATATGTCTTAATTTGTTATATTGTTGGTTCTTATAATTGTATAATGGTTAGAGAACGTAAATAATGATATAAATATAATTTATATACAATATATTTATATTATAATAATCTATAGAATAAATATGTTTGAAATGGAATACACCATTCATGGAGACGGTAAGTCGTACGTACGCATGAACATTGTTTCTTTTTTAATTATCATATCAAAAGAAATAATGAAAATGACATAAAAGTGTATATTTATATAATATAATTAAAGTATTATTATAATTTTATATATATCATATAATTTCATTCAACCCATAATTAATACAATCCATGTGGTGTTTTAATGAATCCCATTGCGTTGAGGGGGCGATAGTCCACACTTCCTCAAACGAGATTATCATATTAACACCAAATGAAAAGTAAATAGATGAGTTTTTTAAAATTAATAAAGAAGATTAAAGACATAATAAATGTAATATATGACATATATAAATATATTTTCCATCATAATTTCCATCGTGATTAGTGGTAAAATAAAAATGAAGAAACATCATTTCATTAGGCACTAATTCACCAAACACCGAAACAATATGTTCAATATCCACTAGATAGAAGTGTGTGTAAGTGTAGGTCAAAAATATAGAATAAAAAAACCTAGTATATTTAGTATACTATATTTTTCACACAATAATGGAATAAAAAGAGTGTAGTGGTGAATAAGGAAAATAAAGGAAATAAACTTGAGAGAATATGTTACCACTTAATCGGGTAACGCCTTTTGGTTTGTGAGAAAAGGATTACTTGAGAGGATTTTTACCCAAAGGGAGGCTTCAAGGTCTAGTAGAGGATAGTTTTTAAGTGTATTGGTTTGGTATTGGACTAATTTAATAGGTTTTATGGTGGTGATAAATGGGTATAGATGGTGGCCTTTAATAGTGGAGGAGGAAAGACACTCTTGTAAATATTTGAAGAGAGAATTACACACATATTTTTCAAGTTTCTAGTGGATCCAATAATGAAAAAAGGCCTAGAAAAGTGATTATAGGGTATAAATATGGAAATAAATTGGTCTATGGAAAAGTGTCTAGGTCATTTTGGATCTTAAATTTAAGGTTTACTACATTATTAGCCTAATTTTTCTCTTAACTAATGTAATTAATTTTAATCACTTTAACTAATATTGTTGGAAAAAAACAACTTTTACCTTATTATACAATATAAATTATTATTATTCCAAATAATTAATCATTTTACCCAAATTATAATCACACAAGTGGTGTAAATTAATTTAAAACTAATCCCACTGACGGGATGACTCTACGTGTTTTTAAGGTAAAATTAATCAAACGTTTGCCAACTTTTTATATCCAATTTCAATGTGAAATTAGTTAAAATGGCCTAAATTTGATTAATTGGTAAAAATATAATCTAAATAAATAATTAAACCATTCAAAATTATTATTTATGCCTATAAATAAATTATATGAAAAAAATTGTCACGAACTGAATCTGGTTTCCTTCAAAATAGGCCACTAACCCAGTCTCTGGCAAGACCCAAAGGGCGTTCCCAATCCCCAGGGGATGGCACAAGTTCCCATGTATCATAAAATGAAGTTTGTGAACGATTTACCAAAATTTGTAAACATAAAATGACAAACGAAACAAAGATACCAAAACTGGATTTTTCAAACCAAAACCTCTTTTACTAAAATTTTGAACTGAATTACACGATTTTAAACAATGTAAGAAGACCATTACAAAGGTAAAAAACCATGAAAAGAAATCCCAATAACATACACATTGAAATAGGCACCTCCCTCAAGCCATATCTACAACACTGCATCACGATGGACCGCTAAAAACCCGAACCAATGACATTAAACCTGTACCCAAACCTATGACACAAAATAAGAAAGTCTACATACACCCAATGGTGTAAGTAGGGTGTGATAGAAAGACCAGTAGGATACCACCAATAAGAGATTCCATGTGATAAACATTTAAAGATGAAAAGCATGAAAGTTTTTAAAGACATGAAAATCTAGTTACAATTTCTAAAATATGAAACTTTGAATAAAAACAGTTTTCAAGTGGGCTATTTTAAAGGGTTAACACTTTTAAAATAAACACCAATGATACTGAATTTTCCTGCCAAATGTACCTTATGACGACGGTAAGTATAAAGTTACTAATGAGCACAAGCAATAGGAAATAACCCCTAGGCACTAGCTAGCTGTGGGTCCCAGGTACCTCGTATCTCGATGAGAGTAACCATCACAAATATCCATTCCTGTGCATGATACACTAGTAGGGAACATACCAATAACCTATTGGTCCCCAATAATCATCATCATAGTTTAGTTAGAGTTGTAATCATCAATCTTGCTAAGTGAAACTGAGGCCAAACCCCACGGATTCACTAGCATACTAGTACACGT
Source organism: Viscum album (assembly GCA_963277665.1). Classification (NCBI taxonomy): domain Eukaryota; kingdom Viridiplantae; phylum Streptophyta; class Magnoliopsida; order Santalales; family Viscaceae; genus Viscum; species Viscum album. The sequence continues at coordinate 701,867,210 of OY728128.1, read as the reverse complement.
CCACCCACCTAGATACCCAGGTTTTCCCCTTATGCTCAAACAAGTTCAACAAGTCAAGAAATATAAATTGAACTTTAAAATATCATTTCCACATAAAAAAATATACCAAACAGCCCATATTTATACCACAAAAGTCATAAAATTCCATTTTTCATTCTAAATGATTTTGAAATCCGACTCACACCAAAATAGCCCACAACACATTTCACATTTCTTCAACACTTCCAAAAAACCATTAAAAAATTTTATAAAACAATTATATGATATTTCAACTCATATAAAATTCCACACACATGGCACATAAAACTCCTTTCATAATCAAAATTTCAATTTTTCACATCACACTCACACAAAATAGTCCGCATCACATTCACATCTCTTTCACACCTCAATATCTCTTTCAAACAATTTAATAAAATATTTCCAAGATGATACATATTAGATAACAGAATTTTTTCAAATGGAATGGACCTTTTAAAAATATACTCCTACCAAAATAGTTTTTTGATATAGTTTCACCTCTTACACAACTCAATAAACCATTCAAAACATTCATAAAACAATTATAATAAGTATACCCAAGCTTTTCACATAAAACCCATTTCAAAAACCTCTTTTTAAGCCAAAAGCAGACCAAGACCATAACAAAACAGAATTGTAAGCCCAATTAACATGTAATAATCTACTTTCAAATGTTATATAATCACCTTGAACAGTATCACAAAAGATACCCATGAGAACACACAAATCCATAAAACAATTTCAAGGAGTACAACAAGGTTATACACATAAAACCCATTCAAAGACCCCCCTTTTAGTCCCACATGACACTATATCATTACCCAACCAAAATTTTCAGCCCCTTTTAACAACTAATAAATCACTTCCATATTTTACAAAACTACCACAAGAAATAACACATGAAATACATTTGAAAAATACACACCTCAAACAAAAATGTAACTTTAATACCAAATGCTTTACTATTACTACCAAAAATGGTTTTCTCATAATTCACAGCATATAAGGAACATGAAAAATTATTTAATCAAGAAAAATAACTCATCATTAAATGGTTACCCATGGAATCACCTACCAAAATTTTCGAATCCCTCAAAACATGGTGCGAAATATCAACCGCACCACCCTGGCGCTACAAGGATGATAAATCCAGCCCTAGACCACAAATTATCACCATAAATACTCATGGTTAAACCCTAGGTACAAAACCTAGGTTCTGTACACTTTGGTACATCAAGAAAGAGGGATGAAACCCTAAGGAAATGGAAGAAGTGGAAGGTAGGAACACTTACCTTGAAACATCTTGAAGCAATTGCCCAAAATTAACCAAATGTTGAATCTCAATGAAACAAAACATGTTAGTGAGTCTCGACTGATGAGGAGGAGGTCATGTGGGGACTGAAATGGGGTAAAAGAGTAAATATTGAAGGAGATATGAAAGAATGAATTTACCTCTTCAAATCTGGGAGATTTGATAAATTCATACAAGAATATCCCTCCTCTGGGGTTCAAATGAGCTCCAAAAATGAAATACAGATAATGGGGGTGATCCTAGGGATATTGGATTAGTGAGGGAGGTGGATTAACCAAAAAAATATAAAATGAAGGAGATATTAAATATTTAAAAATTATTTTTAATGCAGGAAATGGGCCTTCGGGAAGGCCCAATCCCTTAAATAAAAACTAAAATACACCACGATTAAGGATTTCTAAATGGTCCAAATTATTGTGGTGGTGTTATTAGGTCATGGGAGGCTAAGTAGGAATTGGAATGGATAAAAATGTTAAAAAATGAAGGCTTTATAAAGGAAACAAAATTAATTTTTAAATCTGGAATTTTGATCACAGTTTGGCCCAAATCATGAAAACTCACACATTTCTCCAAAAATGCATGGGAAACCCCCAAAACAAAGAAATAATGGAATTTAAATTAAAAAAAACTTTAAAATAAGTTATGTATGTGACAAAAATATTTTGGAATTAATATCGAGTATTTTAAATTATTTGTTATAAGTTGAAACCTTACATAAAAATACCAAAAATTTATCATAACCTAATTTTTATGTTTCACTTCAAATGATGAAGTTTCTTTTAACATATTAAATATATAAAAGTTATAAAAATTGGATTTAAAAATGGTTCTCTATTAAAATATGGTAAAACTACCTTTATAAAAATAGGTTTTTATGCATAAAATTTGGTTTATTTTTATATTATGATTATAGAATCTATGGGATGAATATAAAAAATATTTTAATAAATATATAACATATGTATGGGATTAATATAACTTAAAAAATGTAATTAATTTAATTTACTAGGTTAAAATAGCTTAGTTAATATAATAATATTTTCATTTATATTTAGTCAGTTTTCATATTCATTAATTGGTAGCCTATGAATTCATCTTATATTTGTGTACACCACATATTTTCATAATTTATTTAGTACCATTCATAGTTATCAACTTAACATCTAGGTTATATCTCATTGTAATAATATTTATAATAATATTTTATATTTAGGTAGAACTTGGTCTTGTGTGTCATTAAATTCATTGAGGAAGGTTAATCTTGCAAGTAATATACACTATACTTGTTTTTTCATGTAACATATACCACATTGGTGTTTCATTTAACATACTCCAAGATGGTTTCTTGTGAAAGGATTTATTGAATTAGTGAAAATTTATTTTCAGTTTTTCTTGAAGTGAAAGGCATCAAAAGATTAAATTAATTTAAAAAAATCGCCAAAATCTTACGGTGTTACACATCCCCTCTATCATGGTCAGCTATAATAATCCCAAAATATTTGTCACCTCCACCACCAAGAGAGAGTGGGATTTATTACCAAAAAAATTTTCAACCATGGTTCCTTTCCCAACAGTATATACTATCTCAAAGTCATAGTCCCGTAAGAACTCAAACCAATTCCCCTATCTTTGGTTGTGTTCTCTATAGGTAAAGAGATCTATGAAACTCTGGTGGTCTAAGAAAAATATTGAAATACTCAACCAAAAGATAAAACCTTCACATGTTCACGGTGAATACTCTCTCTAGCATTTCAAAATATTGGTTAACATAGTTCTACTTATAGGGTATCAAATTCCTCTATCCATAATCATTCATTACATGACTCTGCATTAGCACACATCTGAGCCTGCCTCTATAAGAATCATAAAACACCACACACTTGAATCCCCCTTATGGTAGTCTCAACACAGGTGAATTGTTAAACCTCTACCTCATCTCCTCAAAGGCTCTATAATTACCCAATCTAAGAATAATGATACCCTTTCCCTGTCAATTCAAACATAGGGGATATGATCTTGGAAAATTTTATCACAAACCTTCATAATACCCTAAAAATGGATAAAACACTATACCTTTAACTTTCCCATTGGTAGATCCCAACAAATCACTGTATTGATATTTTCTAGATCCATGGCTACCCAATTATTGTGTTAACATGCCCCAAAAAGTGAACTTCTCAAATAAAAAACTGACTCTTCGAGAGCTTACTATATATTTAGTTCTCCCATAGTAAGTCTAAGACCATCCTTAAATGCTCTATGATCACCACCTCAGACATAGAGTATATGAGAATGTAATAGGTAAATTTAATCAATAACTAATCAAAAAAATTCTACAAGATTTAGTTTATAAGAACCATGAACATCATGGGGGAATTCTTCACACCATATGGAATCACTAAGAACACATAAATCCTATTGTGACATTGAATTACATATTTGTAATATCATCCTTAGGAACACCCAAATGGTGGTAGCTGAACCCAAGGTCGTACTTTGAGAACCATCTCACACCTTTCAACTGGTCAAAGAGGTCTTCAATCATTAGAAAAGGGTAATTCTTCTTTTTCTTCACCTAATTTGGGTGATGGTAAACAATTTAAAGCTTCATGATTCTATTTATCTTTTTCATAGATAATATAAGATCCACCCAGGAGAACACACTGGGTCTGAAAAACCTTTCTCTCTAAGGTCAAAAAGATAAACCCATATATCTAGGATCATTGAATGGGCCATTCAAAATTCCATAGAATATATCGATGTGTTCCTGGGGTGAAAGTCAAATAAAAAAATAAATCCCCTGTTTGGGTGGTAAACCTGGTACATCCTCTATAATATCACTCTAAAACCTCTTCCACCACCATTGGAAACCAAAATCAAATAGATTCAACGAATCCAAGTATCTTACTATATATATAATGAGAAAATGGTTATATCCTCTTGTAAATGATATTATCCTACTCTACCATATATCCCCTCTTTCCAATGAAGGAAAAACTCATACTATTCACTTGGAAACACTTCCAAAACATCATAGGGTTTCATTATCACTATAGAAAGATCCCATGAGAATATCTCTCATCAATGAATCAAGTCACAATACCTTAAGTGAAGTGCGATCATAGACACTACCTTTGTAGGATTCTCTAGTCACATGGTTTAACCTAAAAGATCCACTAATATCTATAGGTCTCAAACAAGGGATGTAGGAAAGAATCTATCACCTACACCTATGTTTACTAAAATAATAGCTAATTTAGAGAATTGACAAGTCATACCATAGATTACCCCCAATGCATCTGAGTCATAAGCATCCATTTCGTATAGACATCCTTCCCCTCGCTTTCTGGTTACCCATAACCAAGGTTCTCTCTATCACCTTATAACCACTAAAATGATCAAAAAAATCAAATCAAAGAACCTCATCTACCATACCTCTGCATGATCTATATTGGGTGGTACTAACTCACCCTCAGGATTTAAATATCATAAAAATAAAATTAATCTTGGTGAAGGAAGTGTCCCTATTCCATGTATTCTATAATCCACATCACACATCAATAATACAAGGATTCATCAACTCAATTCATTTCACTAAATAATTCTACCTATTATGACCACCAGCTAACTAGAAGGGGTCACACACAAGGTAAAAAACCCAAGACATCACCTATAGCTGAAGCACATTTACCCATGAGGTTTCTAGATAGTAATTCTCTATGAATAGATTCTCCTTTATATCCTAAGATAGGGTCGCATCATCATGGGTCTATATATCTAAACCCACCAATACTCCACTTATCTAAGAAAAATATCGGTTACAAGTGAATCCATCCAATTGGTCGGGGTATGCACAAGCTGGAGAACCAAGACCACTACCAAGATCCAATCATATACTACCTAAAGTCATAGATAAACATGAAACCTGAGCGGTATTTTTTCTACAACTTGTGAAAAATGCTAACCTTTTTGCATAAAAATATTATTCTACTAGAGATATAAACTACTCAACACACTGATGGTTATCCACTTAGATCACTAAAGGTGGATCCATGTACTAGTCATTGGGCAGAAACACTATCTATGCTTTAAAAGTGGTAAACACCTCAAAAATATCTCCCTACAGCGAGGCCTCATCTCCCAAATATTAATTTTCATAACATTATCTCAGAATCCTATGAGGAAGTCATTATGGAAGTATCTTGGAAATTATCAACACATAAAATGGTCAAGGAGTATATCTAAGGAGATGATTCAAGAAGGACATGGAAGTTAAATATCCAATACAATATGATGCATCTACCATTGGTTTCCTTTCAATGGATACCTCAGCATTCCGAGTCTAAATATAGGTAGATAAAGTCATGGTGTATTGATATGTTGACTGTCACACCAATACTGGGTTCCCTAGATGGAAAACGAATCTCAAGACTCTATAACACTATTTTACGAAGTCCCAAAACCAACGCTAATAATATATCTAACTTAAAACATCCCACTTGTAATCAACCTCCTTTAATACCACTATGTCATGACTCGACCCATCGGGACCCCAGTTGGGCCGGCAGTAAGCCTAGGGTGACACCCCAATCCCACCTCTAATAAGTCTAGGGATAGAAACAAGTTTTGAGTAGGAATAATACTTAAATTGGAGGCCTTATCCTAAGACACTACATGTGTGGTAAAAGACCATTATAGGGTGAGTATATACATACATAGTAGGATGCACCAAAAACCCAAAGGGAAATAATAGAATAAAACTGTTAGCTAAACCCATAAAATAAGAGGGTGAATAAACTCAACATCATATATGATAATAAAGAAACCCAAGAGATGATAGGAAGGGTATATACATATTCATAGCCAACAGGGAATGATGATTCATCCCATAACTCCCAAAGTTCTTATCTCTTTGTTAAGGACCACATGAAACCATATAAGAATCAGGGTGGATGGCATGTACCTCACCACTGTTCTCTATAGTCAAGGGAGAAATAACTTTAGTGGATTACCCGCTCTTCTCTAGAGCATGAATACAGGGTAGTACCAATTGATAGATAGAGGACACATACCCTCTATATTATGGGGTAGTTACAACTCTACCTATATAAAGAGAATAGGGGACCCATTCCATGGTTGGACAAGGGAGTGCCTACCCTGACATCTCTTGGATGATCAAAATTTATTACTTCCATAGGCCAAGAATTACTAAAATAAATTTATTACATGTAACAACTCCCTTTATATATCTAATACCAAAAAAATAACTATCTCATCCTACAAAAAAAATTACTCAGTATATTCTACTCACATGCCGAAATTCGTACCTTGAAGAAAGAGATATGAAATGTATAAGATCCTAAAAAATTATATGGTGTGTCAAACATGGGTGTATGGCATGTTTCATGAAGTTGATACCTAGATATTTCCCACTACTTCACTCAGCATGTAAAATCCAAAGTATATGGAATGTTATCCGGTGACATGCTGTGTCAGACCACTTGGGTTCCCAACTGTGTTCCTCTCCAAACAAAAAATTCTATGGTTGAGTATGTATACATAGGGTGTAATCTGATTTACACTGGTTTTAGGACCACCCAAAGTCCATTTTTTATTCCTCACTAAACATGGTTTTTATGAATGATTATGGGTACTTAGGGTGTACTCTGAGGTTCCTGGTATCCAGGCCACATGGGATACTTGAGTGTGTGTTGTTAGTACAAGACTGGGTTACCCAGCCAAGGGAACTGGAATGTGGGTACTACACATGACATGTGACTATTATAATAGACTAAGACCATAGAAACCATGAGATTTTGAGATACATTACTTGTGTTCCTCTAGGATACACGACATATAGTAAACTTTTTTGTACCAGGTGTAGTTTCCCCCGCATATCATTCCATATCTTCCTATTTTTTCTTCTTTTTAACCTAACATTCTACCCAATTCCTTATCTAGAAGGGGAAATATCTTGTTCACCATTTTCCAGTCATTGACATCCAGAAAATTGTACTCCCAATGACCCACAGGAGGTCTTCCAAACCTATCATTGTTGTTAAGTGTTACGATCCTCGGTAGAGCATACATTATCCACTATAGACTCACCAAAACTACCATAATCAAAGGAAAAACCTCCAATATTCAGTTTCTAGACTCTAGTGGCTAAAAATTAGGAATCTCACTGCCTACTCATGGTCTAATGTGCCTCCCATTTCCAAAATGGGGTTCTAATACCCAAATCTATCACCCACAATCCATCGCTACCTCATTATCCTTTCACATACTTTAAACCATTTTTATTCACAAAACCACCAAAAATATGAAGGCTTGATCATGCTTGAACCAATCCAAAATTTTTAAATTACTGACCCCCATGGGCCATCGATGAAGAACACGAAGTATACAGATTGGATATGCCCATAAATAAGTAAGAAAATCATTGGCTGACGGGATCCCAATAAACAATTATAATTGCTGAAACTAAAATATGAGATAATCATGCAACATAAAAAATAGTTAAACAAAAATAAGAATATTGATTAAATTCCAGATCATATGAAGAATTAAAATCAATTATTTAAGAAGATATATGATCCATGCTTGACAATCAAATCAAAGGGGAGGAAAACCATAAATAATGATCCCTACCTTGAGAATAGATCAATAAATAGTTAATAAAATTTTCATTGCTAATATTGATGGAGAATATGGTATGTGTATCATTCATCTAATGAATCCTATCGATCATTCATCATTGATCAATGCTCCCAAGATTGTCAACACCAATGGTTCCTCTCCTCCAACTCTCCTCTAATATCTCAGGGTTGTGAAGATAACCCTAATGATTTTCCATAACTAAATATTTATAGAGGAGGGGTAATTTTAAGAAATTTAATAAATTTAATTTATTCATTCACTTTCCAATTACTTTCTTCCACAAGTAGTTTGATGCCAACCAACCTTAAGTCATGCCTTGCGTAAACCTCATGTCTCAAAAACAACTTTTCTCTCAAATTTTCCATATGAGGTCCCTATCAGTAAGAAAAAAAAATTATTCTAAATATTTTTTCGTGTTTTTTTGATTTATTATATGTTAAAATTTTTAATATGTTAATTTTGGTGTCCTACTACACCCAAAACACAACGCCGACCCTAAGGAAACAATGTGATATAATTAATGTAATTTTAAATGGATCATGTTATGAATCATGGATTTGTTACATAATTTAAATGTATTTATTATTTTACTAATTACCTTTTTCATATATATTTTATTTTTTACAGTAATTATATAGTAATTATAGATCCATCTAGTCAGTAGTTCATTCCTATATCAACCACTTAAATTAATTCGGTCAAACTCTCTAAAATTACTTCGGTATATTTAATGTCGTTAAAGGAGTTATAAAATGGTTCCATTAGGTATAGAATGTTAATAATTTCATGAATATAATTTTTATTCATTAAATACAATTTTAAACATCCATACATGGTGGTAATAGAAAAATGAATCACATCGCTTTATGGTGGTGATGGATCACACGTATGTATGAGGGCCATTATCATTTTTTAAGAGATGGATGGGTATAGAGATAAATTATATATTATAATTTCCTAATTTTTTCATAAATATCATATATATATATATATCCCTTAATTACAAATTTATAACTATAAAATTAAAATAATTATGAAACAAATTATACTATTATGTGGAGACAGTAGATTGTACGTACGCATGAGTGATGCTTTCATTTTTTATAGGAAGAAAAAGAGGTAAATAAGGGTCATGCATCCATAATAATAAAATTTAAGTATATATAAGTTATTGATTTTAATATATAAACATTGTTATAGAATATTTTTAGGAGGTATTATAGGAAATAAAATGAAAACACTATGTTAAGAGTTATACCTCATCTTCAGAAAACCACTTTTATATTACACGTTAAGACTTCTAGGATGACCCTTAAATGAGACTGGAGCCTCTAGGTCAAAGATAGAAAGGTTGGGAAGGTAATTTTATTGGTATTAGTCAATATAATTGGGTTATGAGGTATCAATAAGAGATTATAATTGGTCCCCTTTTATAAGTAACAAAAATGACACACTTGGAATTACTTAAAATATTTAAATATTATATACATCATAATCTTGTAAAGTGACCCAAAATAGACATTATTTCAAATTTTAGACGTTAAAAGGTTAAAATAACATCCAAAATTAAAATTTATACATGTTAGTGTAACATTATAAAACCTACTATTTGTTTTAACGCCCTCATTAACTCTTTTTTAAACTTAACTGTGGTAAAACATTTTTTAACCTTAAAGGGTTATAAATTTACTTATAAGGTAATAATTGTCTGAAAAATGGTTCATTTGTGAAATTTAAAACCAATTACTATTCCAAATTTCCTATTAAAAAATATTTTTAATAATTTAATAAAATATTATTTATCATAAAATAAATTTAAAGTCATTTTTTGGGTTGATTCATTTAATTTGAATTCAAAGATGTCAATACAGTAATGGAATTATAATATAAGACCATTTAAAATTAATTATATTATATAAGTACCTAATAAATTCATGTAATACCATAATTCATGTCAAACATATTAATTTTATTCATTTAAATTCATTTATTTAGTTTTCCTACTTTTTGCGCAAGAATTATATCGGTGTTGCATAAGCATTTAAAGTGACTGTATCATTAGTCAATTTTTTTAAATAAATAATATAATAAAAATATGTATATTAATCTTTTGAATTACAATTTATAACTTATCTTAACTTTTTTTTATCTTAATGAAAATAAATTAGAGATATTAAAATAGCGTGACAATTTTTAATAATTCTTTACTTAAAATAATATAAATGGAATTATCAAATTTAAATAGAAAAAATTATATATATTCAAAGTTAATTAGGATATGGTCAAATTAATCTCATCCAATTAAAGAAAGGTATGTTTTGGTTTGGTTTTTTGACCTTATCCCATATTTTTAATCTTAATTAACCAGTTCTACCCATTACAGTAGTGATAAATTTCTATCATGGTTAGTATTCATTATGACTAAAAATGAAATTTAAATATTTAAAAATTTAAACCCCATGATTATAAATATTGAATAAATTTTTCATTATCCAATTTATATAAGTCCAAGAACTCAATTTTAATATATATTAACAAAACACAATGAAAAATAGTTTTTAGAATATTGTTTTTTAAGCATAAAAATAAACTTATACCAAAATAAGATATAATATTGAATCCTTTAGAATTATTTAGATTATGTTAAATAAAATGGATATTATTTTAGATTAAAACAAAATTCAAACATATAATGGATTCTTTAAATTAGTTTAATTAAGGGAAATAAATGAATGTTTTTTCAAAAAACCATATGTTTTCACTATACTCTAAAAGTAAATTTTTTCCAAAAAAAATATAAAAAATATTTCATAAGAATATTATGACATGATGATTTCAGAAATGATTTCAATTTTATAAAATAAAATTTCTAGAAGTGTTAGTAATAAATTGTAATATTCACGCACAAAATATAATAAAAACCATCTTTGTATAATTTTATTTTGAGGCATAAAATTACTTTACTGAAAATTGAGTACTTATGTATTATGAATTAATCAATAAATTTTCATTATATAAAACCTTTGTAAATATTTTGTATAATTTTATTATTAATATTCATACCCACCATACCAATGGCTTTTTGATAACATATAAATTTAAATAATATTATTTCATGGTTTATTTACGGTCGATGTTATGTGTGTGACAGTGTATTATATAAAATATTGTTTTTAAAATAAAATATAAATTAAAATCACAGGGTATTTCATATTTTTAATTAATTTAAATGAATAATATCTAATAACATGATGAATGAAACCCTGAAATCTTCTAGAGATGACATTTCATGTTTGATTTATAATTAATTTAAAAGAAGAATTGCCCTAAATGTGATAATTCTTCTTCATCAATTTTGATGTTGCTCTAGACTTATTGTCTTTATGGTGGATAATCTAAGAAAATATTCCTCTGTTTTATTCCACATGTGCTTCACAAATATCAAAAAAAATATCTGGGTATTCTGGGTGTTAGAATAGAGAAACCTAGAGTTTTAAGTTGTTCACCATAAATCACAATGAGAGGATTATCTTATTCTCTATTATTCTTGAGAGGGAGGGAGGTGATATTTTATCTAAGGATTGAGAGGAATTTTTAATAGGATCCCCATTTTTCATGAAAAAATCTGATATATTAAAATGATATCAAATAGAACATATATACTTAGGGTTAATATTTGACAATTTTTATATGTCACTTTATCTCATATTCAAATTCATTCCCCATATATAGTAATAATATTATAATTTTTATTTCCTTAACATTAATTAATTTAAATATCATTTAATAAATAAATTTTTATTTATTTGAATAATATTAAATAAAATATATTGTTTCTATTATGTTCTTAACATATTCTGTTAATCCTCCTTAGAATTTATTGTACCTTGATTAATAAATTGTTTATTAAAATAATATGATATTTTCATTAAATAAATAAATTAACAATCTATTAACTAAATAATATAAATATGATGTATTAATTAAATAAATAAGTAAATATTAAACTCACTAAACTCATAAAAAATATTTATTTTATTGTCAAAATAACTAAATAAATATTTATATTAATCTATTCACTAAACTAGGGAGTAATAAATATTTATTTATTACCCTCTGAATAATAATAAAAATAGATAAAATTATACTTGCATAAATTATAAACTTGGATATCTTATGATTGAATTAATGTGATAAACTTAAACTTGAATAATTATTATTACACATGATAATAATAATATTTTTTCTTAATATTAAATTCAATATAATTTATTAATATTCTCAATACCCTTATCATGTGATTATCTATACTTCTTTCACATTAGAATTAGGTTAACTTACCTAAATTCCAAGATCAATATCTAGAAACATGTCAAGATACCCCTAAGGAAAGATGTTGATGTCATGACAATAATAACCTTTTTATGAATGCTACTGTGTAATATAATCCATTTGTCTCAATATCACATCAATAATGATAAAAAATTGTTTCATCTCTCTATATTCCTAATATATATTTCTTTGAAGTTTTGAAATAAACTCATCAATGAAATACCATATACATTTATTTAATTATAAAGTTCCATTTTTGTCAATGATCTAGATATATCTTCTTCTATTAACTCAAAAGGGAAAATCCTTTCTCAAATAATTTATTTAATGTCATATCACTTATGATTCACCCAACATATGATAACTAACCAAGAATATATGTCATCAAGGTTTTTATCCATATAACCAAGTACATGATTCATGATATAAATTCACAATAATTTATAGCTTAAGGACCAATACACATGTTTGTTGATAGGAATATCTAATGATACATATAACATGTATAATTTATATTTATTGGTCTTTCTTAATAACCTCCCTTATTGTAGATTACCAAGTGATAACTTCATGAGAAGAAATATAAATGTATTCTGAGCTTCCAACACATGATATTAAAAAAAATTGATACACCTTTAGATATATGTTATCCAGACCATATGACATATGTTTCAAAATATTTTCATAGAATGTTTAGTTTCTAATTGTAGCAAGGAACTTCTACAACCTTTTAAAGCAAAAAAAATATTCTAAGAACATTATCACATTAATATTGTGAAAAATAATCATTATCATGTGATAATATGTTTATTAATATTATATTAATCAAAAATATAAATTTAGATAGTTTAGTGACACTAACATCAATAGACTCTAACTTTCACTAGAACCAAATGAAAAAAAAAATTGTTTATTAATTATCACATGATATATGTGCTTATTCAAAGATACGGAGTCAGTAAAATGCTATTACACATTATATTCTATGGATACATTGTTTATTATTATTTCACACATTTGAAAATAATATCTCAATAGGTGATACTTTTAAAGTACATGCTTTATCCATTGATGTGACCTTAGCTTCTTAGCTAAAAACTCTATCATAGTATTATCGCAATATATTTTGATTCCATTTTATTACTATAAATAAAACCAAACTTCTTGAAAAAGTTATAGATCTACACTAATTCGTTAGTTTCATTCGAATACAAAATATATGTAGAATATACTATAAAATTAATGGCCACTAGCTTATTAGAACTCTTTCATCTCACAAATCCTCTATTAAAGAAAAATACATATATTGAATATAATTTTAGATCATTTTGATCAATTTGAAACTATAATAATCTACACCATAAACTAGGAAGATATCTTTTTTACGCCATAGGTACTTCAGAATAATTTTTTCGACTGAATAATGTGGCTCTCTTGGGACTACATGATATCTCCCTATCATAACCAAGTTACAAGAAACATCAAGCCTGTTATATATCATAACATACATGATGAATCCAATCAAATAATTTTAAGGGATTATACACCTTATATCATTATCCTATTTTGTTTGAGAACACATTTTCTTAGAAAGATATATACCATGTAACATTTGGAATATTCCTCTATTGGATTATTCTATATTTACTCTATTTCATACCTTATCAATGTATGTATCATGACTTAGTCTAATCATTATATTATATCTATCTCAATGGATCATTACTGCTATAATATAGGTTTTTTCCCAAACAAAATCATGAAGAATCGTTTTTTAACAATGTTTTAACTAACTGTAATACTAGTGTTTTATTTCCCATTTGTAATATGTCTTAAAAATACACTACTAGAAAAACTATTACACTCTGATTAAATACCTTGTAGAAAAAGGGATCATATTTTTTATTTAACAACCTAAATTTTCTTATGTATTAATAAAAAATGTTTCATGATATTGATGCTTACATCAGCACATAAATGGATCTCTATAAATTTCAGACCTTATTGGAATCTATTGGGGTTACAAACCCTTCTAGTTATATATAATAAACATATTTAACAAGGTTTTAATTAATAAAATTGATCTTGACATGTATTTTTCAAATATCATAATCATGGAAATCTATTAGGTAAATTATAATTCTAATTTATTTCATCATAGAAACTAGTGAAATGGTTTCTTCATAGTATATGACTTGATATTGATAAAACCCTTCATAAACTAGTCATTCCTTATAGATATCAAATTTACCATTTATATCTAGTTTCTTCTTGCATTCCAATTTTTATAAAATAATATTTAAATAAACTATAGGATCTATGAAAACCTAAAATAAGTTAATTTATGTATAATGTATTTCAAAATTCATGGATTCTTACCACTTTACATTTCCTTAGTTGGATAGTTATTCGTTATAAAATAGAGTTTAATTATTTTAAACTAATAATTATTCACCTTCCTCAACTAATAGAAAACCATATCTCTCAATTTATCAAACCTTTTTAGTGCTCCCACACAATACATTCATCTTTGTAATATTTTCTTCCTCTAAGCCTTATACAATCCTTTATTGTGTAAACTTTTTTATCTCTTGATCTTTGACTTCATTGAAGTCTACCTCACACCCACTGCCTATTTTAGATATGGGTTCCCATTCCAGAATGGTGGCATGTCTATTGAAAATGATCTTTTTTATCTAGTGGATTATACAGAAAATATTCTTCAATTTATTTAGTATATCCTATAAAGATTCACTTCATGATTTTGATTCATATTTTTTATAGTATTATCATTAATAAACTTATCACATAAATATACATGAAAATGTGAGAAAATATATTTATTCCTATAACATACCTCGTATGCAATTATGTTTGTTTATTTAGTTGGGACTCAGTTTAGTATATGTGATATAGTTTTTAATGTGTACCCCCAAATGAGTAATGGAAGACTTTCATGACTCATCATTAATCTCACAATGTCTAATAAGGGGTGTTTCTAATTTCACTAACACCACTCCACATAGGTATATAAGGGGGGTAAGTTAAGATAGTATCCCATATTCTTTTAGATAATCATGTAATTATTAATTAAGGTACTTCTCACCTCGGTCTAAGTAGAGTTTTTTATACTAAGCCTATTCAATACTTCATTCTTATATTCTAGAAATTTCTCAAAGAAATCATATGTATACCTCATTATGTAGGAATATATATATATATATATATATGTCTTCTAATGTCACAAATAAAGGTTATTAAGTAAGTGTATACACCTATATATTCTACTAAAAAGGAATTCACACATTTATATGAACTAATTATAGTGGCCCTACAGTAATTTCACAATTTACACTAAATTGAGATTTGGTCATTTTTTCTTATAGATAATCATGGAATATATCTAAGTATTTTAGTATAAAAGAATCTATATATCCTTCTTGATATAATTTTTTCAAATGATTTTCATTTACATGACTAATCCAGTGATGCCACAACTTGGTGTTATATGCATCATGTGAGATTGATTTGTTATCTATATCATACATATGATTTTTATATTCTAGTATGTAAAGGTTGTAATTTAATTATTCCACCCCTAAGATATTTTATATTTATAAAATTATAATTAATTATTTCATAACTTAAAAATAAAACTATTCATGGCTAACCATGACAAATATAATATGTTCTTGGTTTCACTAGGAACATAACAAAAATTCATTAAGAATAAAACCAATCCCATTATCAATATGAGATAGTGGTCTATAATAGCCGAAACAAATAGTACAACTCCATTGGAAATTTGAATTTCCACCTCACCTCTAGTAATCTTTTGTAATTTACTTTGTTTCTATATTTGGATGAAAATAAGAGAACCAAAAATTGTATCTAATACCCAATTTGTAAATATAGAAATATTATGCATGATAAAAATAACTAAATATTCCCCTTTATTATTTACTAAGAAATATTTCTTCCTCCATTATAATTTCTTTCGACAAGAAAAACATACTAAATCATTCCCCTTAGCTTCTCTCTAAATCTCTATCATTTTGCAAAGGTATTCCAATGGTGACTTAAACTTGAAATTTTTAATAGTAATTATTTCTATGCCTTTCCTTTTTTTCATCATAATGGTAGAATATTTTTCATGATTCATGTCTTTGACTTCTTGTAAAATCCTATTGAATAGATTTGGTGGTGTCTTCTCTATATTTTTCAAGTTTAAATTCACAATAAAACTTGAGAAACTTAGAGGAAGCTAGGCGAGTACGATGTATGTGTAAAATTCCTTGGGAAACATGAATCCCATAATATTTAAATTCTAAATGTATCAAATAATATTAACAACATGGTGTTAAAATAGAACTCCTACAAGATTTCATGTTAATAGTTCCTTCAAGATTTCATACCACTATTTTTTGATTTCTCTTAATATAGACCATGGATATGAGACAACATTGTTTATGCATCACTGTATTCATAAATATTTTAGAGATACCTAATCATGTATGATAAAAAGAGGCATTATACATCCAATCCATCATCCATGTTTTCCTAGAATAAGTTGTTAAACCTCTTCACTTTCATCATTAGGGGGTCAATAAGAACTAGTGACTCTGGTACATAAAGAATTCCCTCTTATCATATAATAATTCCAATGTTCTTCTACCACTAATATAATTTATTATAGATCAGGATATTATATTCCTTAAATATGGATCATAGGGATAAAGGAATAGTTGAATGGATTACCATTTCCCTATAAAAAATAAAATATATTTTTAGTACTTTATCATGATTTCTATTTTTTGTAATAAATTATTTTTATTAGTCTCACACGATTTTATCAAATTCTAGAAACACTCACCACTAAATTTAGAATATCCTTTCTCTTTCATATTCTAGTATTAAGTATCCATATTCCATTTCTCATAATCGAGAATATGGATATGAAAATTAATTTATAGTATTTAGGCAGGCTTTACATTACAACAAAATTAACTCACACTTCCTTGATCTATTGAGTGGGATCACCAATACTGAAATTATATACTCAAATTTACTCAAGTATTGCCTATAAATATTATAAATAGACTATAGTAGTTACCCTTAATTACAATTTTGTTAATTAAACCCATTATCTTTGTTAAGACTCTCTGATAATTGAAACGTGTCCCTGACTATGGCATGACTAACACTTTAACTATGGTTTCATATAACATATAAGATGGAAGTTGTTTTATGAATTAGTATTTTCTTATGATATTTTTTAAAAATTATGAATAAATATCCATTATTCTATTATATGCATTCTAGTTAATATTATGTGTATTTTAGATGATTAATTAACCAAGTATAATAAATAAATTTATGAATAAAAATTTATTTTATTTCATCTTACAATGAAAGTTAATTTATTTTAATTTTTTACTGTATTTAATAATATAAATAAACTACGAATTGCATAAATAAATAAATAACCACACACGAAAAGTAAAAAAAAATGTGATATGATGATGATATTTTATCTAATGATTGGTTTACTAGGAAGAGATAAACCAAACTTGAGCTTAGGGGAAATTTCTCCTTGAACCTATATCTATCTCAAGTTATAAAATTCCTCTATTAACCAAAGTATCTCCTTAGTTGGATTCTCCTTAGATCGATTCCTCAACTATATCCACTTAATGGTCACTTTATCCCATACAAATGCTTACTAACTCACAAGTAAGGGGTACCAAGGGTTTAGGGTAACATAAAATAAACCTTGGACACCTCATACCATATATAATAAAGGAGGGAGGAATGATACACATATAATCACATTTTACTTGATAATAAATTTATCACATAAAAGCCCATGAAATAAATAATTAAATTAAATAAAACCAACACTTATACATGTCATTCAAGCTCGTGATAAATCACAATATGCATAAACTATGGATTTAAACTTGTTGTAATTTATTTCAATTCAATATTATTAAGATAAATTAACTTGAACTAATTAATTTATCCACTGATTAATTATTTATTTATTTATTTTAATATCCTTTTCAAATAGTGCTTAAGATTTTCATCCTATATTATTTTTTATAAATTTATTTTTTATTTAAAATAATGAAGTATGGGATGTGTACTGATGAGGCCACATGATGTGTACCATTATATTTTAGATTAAATTTACTACTGTAATTTAAAATTTACATGACATGTACTTTGGAGATGACATGGAATGTTCCATTATATGTCAAATTAAAACCATTTATTGAATTTAATACATAAATGGTGTGTTCTATCACTCAAAACATCATGTGACTTACATTTTGTATGATACTTGTCATGTGTTGTATATTTATATAGAATGTATACTCTTATTTAATGTCATGGTATATGCAAATTTTTGTTTAATGGGTTAATCCATGTATGATACATTGCATGTTCGACCACATTACATTCTATAAATATAAATCCCATGTACCACTGAAATTTTTCATAATGTACATAGAATGTATGACAACCATTACTTTCATGTAGTTAAAATTTTAAAAAATTAATAATCATTAAGAATTTATATCGACACAAAACACCAAAAAATACTTAATGTGTACCTTGTGCGGAGTGAAACCTATCACACATAATGTTCTACCAGCTACACACTATGTACCTATATCTCACATTAATTATTCATGTGTTGATCAAAATAATATTCCTTTCTTGGTATCTTCCTTTTGTGAATTTTCATATGTTACATGACATGTAAAACCAACTATATATTATGTAATATATTTTTTTCCACCCACACGAATTGTAGAAAATATAGGTGTATACCTTGTTTGATTTTTCATATGTAACGTGACATGTACAACTGGATACATACCATGTAATATTTTTATGGATATTTAACTTAGCTAGAATTCCATATGTGATGTTTAATGATTCCACATAGTTAACTACATGGCATGATAGGATTTATACAGGGTCAAAACTATGTGATGTTACATTGCATGAATTCTAGCCATGCACCGCGTAATCTCCGTCAAACCACAGTCCTCACTGGTGGGAAATATATTTCATGTAATGAAACCACATATTAATCAACACAATTTAATGTAATTTTCACTTCCCACACCTTGTGTGGTTAAAAGGGGTATACTACGTGTAATTTTCTGTTACACATCATATATCTTTGACATGAAACCAACGTCCTTGTAACCTATGGATGGGATCCTTGATCATTATTCAAGTTTTTATGGACTATTATTGGTCATATAAATATAGAATAATGTGTAATATAAATTTTTATATTATGTAAAAAATAATTTAAATGAAAAAAAAATAAGCATTATAAATTGATCCAAAAAATAATAAATAATTATAAATTATAATATGACTACTATGATCCCACATGATGGTTGTAATCCACGTCAAGAGTGGTGGTTCAATACCCAATTTTAATTTTTTATTATTTTCAACAGATAATATAAAAATAACTTGATGAATTCCACCATATAATCTCCTAGATAGGTTCTTTAACATTTAATTTATTATTAATTTAGAACAAGAATTACCTCAAACATCATAATTATTCTTGATAAATTCCAATGAATTCATCTTTATTTCATCATTATGGTGGAGAATCCAAGAGAGGATTCACGTATTTTTATCCACCCATGATCCATGAATCTCTAAACATCTCTTGGCATTCCAGGTGCTGGCATGGAAGAACATAGTGCTCTTCATTGTTCATAATTGAACATAATGAGAGAATTATATTATTCTCTATTCTTCTTTAGCAGGAGGGGTGGATATTCAATCTAGGGATTGAGATAATTTCATGAGGTTCTCTATTATTCAAAGAAAACTCTTATACTCTAAAATGATACAAATTGGAAAATATATTTAAGGTTAATATTTTATAATCATGTCATATCCCTTTATATAATATTCACCCAAATTTTTTCCCATGTATAGTATAAATAATAATATTATTACAATTTCTAGGGAATGAGTTAATTTAAATATCATTTTTTTAAATCAATCAATAAATATTTATTTAAATTATATTAAATAAAATATATAATTTTCTTCAAACCCTTATCTCGGCTCCTCAATCCTCAACAAAATTATAAATTATTTATTAAAATAAATAGTATTTGATCGATAATTAAATATTATATTCACTAAACTCACAAATATATATATGTATATATTTTAACATTAATTTAACTAAATAAATATTTATATTAGTCAATTAATTAAACTTGTAAATAATAAATATTTACTTATTACCTTGTAAATAATAAAAAAGTGACAGAATTCAACTCACAGAAATTCGAATCTCAAATATCCGATGATTAAATTTATGTGGTCAACATAACTTGAATAATTATTATTCCACATACTAATAACAATATCTATTATTAATATTAAATTCAATGAAATTTAACGATATTATGGATACACGTAGTGTGTGAATTTCTATGCCTCTTTTTTGTGGCATTAGTTGAGCATATCAAAAGTCTAATATCAATGTTTAGAAACACGTCAAGGAACCCATAGAGAGAGAATTTAATGTTTCAATAACAACAAACTGCTAAAAATGCTACTATATAATACAATCTATTTATCTCAATATCTTATTAAGAAGTATTAATGCTTATGTCATCACCCTATATGCTTGATTTATCATTTTTGAATTTTTCAAATGAACTCACCAACAAATGGTCTTGGATGTAGATTTAATCATGTAATTATATTTGAATTAATGTTTTATATATATATTATTTACTTAACTCCAGAGGTAAAAATATTTTCTTGACTTATTGAGTTAATTTAATATCACTTATGATGCACCCAATTTATGTTACCTTATTTTATGAAAAAATCACTATAGTATTCATCCATACATAAAAGTACATGATTCATGATATATAATAAAAATAGTAATAATTATAAGGTCTAATACACACATTCACCAATGATAATATCCAATGAAACATATAACATGTCTAATTTATTTTGGTAGGTATATCCTCAAAACCTTTCTTCTTATATATTACCAAAAATGAACTTCATAAAAAGAAGTATAAAAGTTGTATGATCTTTCATCACTTGATAGTAAATCATTATCAATGTGTCATCAAACTGACATTATTTAGATCATGTGTAACACGTTTAAGAATATTTTCATAGAATTTATAGGTTCTCATTATAGAGAGAAACTATTATGATATTTTGATGTGATGAATATTATAAAGATATTATCATATTAATGTTGTGTTAAAGAACAAATATCATATGATAATATATTTATTAATTTCAAGTAATAGAAAATAAAAAGTCCATTGGTTCTAGGGAACTAACTCCAATGGTCAGAGCATACTATCCAGGTTTTGGAGGACATGATTTGGACATACATATTTGATTTAAAGTGTTTGTGGGAGAACCTTATAGTGCTTATATATTTATTAAATAATAAGATTTATCAAGAATAAATACATATTTTTCCTTTTGAGGCATTATATGGTAGTCAATATTGATCACAATTGTATTTACTAGAGTCTTTAGAGCTGGTGGTTATTAGGTTCAGTCTCATATAGGAGTCTTCAAAGAATATTCATCTCATCAAGAAGCGGTTTGTGACCACTCATCGTAAGTAGAAATCATATAACGATTAGTGATTTCATCCTATTGAGATCGAGGTGGGCGTCTGGGAAACTGAAAATTCCAATGATCATATTACTCCCCTAATAATGGGGGATAAATTAGTAGAGTCTAATTTTTATAATTTATTTTCACTTTAAATAAACCACTATAATATGTTAAGGTTTTATCAACTCAAATATAAATTCAAATTCGTGATCACACATGCTAAAAAACAAAAATGATTAATACAAGGATTTTTAAAAGGTTTGGACCATTCCCAGAAAACCTACTCATTACCATTCTTACTTAGTCTCTCCAACCAATGATTATTCACTATAAGAATAAGTTAATTTTGATTACATTCCTGGAATAACATCTTAGTATCAATTTTATATATAATATTAAATAAAATGGACATCAAAAACCCTAAGATTTATCTTGGAGAAATTTTTAGAGGAATACTTAACATATGAATTTGAAAGTAAGATCCATTTTTTATTTTGAAAAATACCTTTGTTTAAAACTCACATTAAAAAATAGTCAAAAAACATTAATTATATGAAAACATTATTTTTCAAAACAGGATTATAGAATACCATATTATAAAATATTATGTTTTCATAACCAACTAATGTAATAAAAATTATCAATATAAAACTTTATAACCTAAAGAAGGATATTTGAGTTATCAATATTTCTTACGTGTAGTATATCACAAGTGAGAAATATTTCTCAAATAGTTTATGTGGTAAGAATTTAAATCTCCATAAAAAAATGATATTATACCACATAATATAATAAAATGGTATAATATACACAATATATATGAAATAAGTTCAAGAGAATGATCATAACTCAATGAGCGAAAGTTGAGTTACCAAAAATCCTTACTATTAGGGAAACAACTAAATCAATAGACACTTCAATAATGGAATGTTATTTAGCCCAAGTATCTCCCTTGAAATAAAAATTGTAGAATAAAAATATATCTATTTTAAATGAATAAACCATATAAATAAAAAAAAATTCAAAAAATTTGTTATGTATCAAAAAATCAGAATTGAGACAAAGAAAATGCTTATGACTTTAGAAACATTCAAATCAAACACCCTTGAAAGTGGGGGATTATAATTAAACCTAAAATATTAAAATTAAAATATAATTAAATATATTATATCTCAAATAGGTTTTATATACCCCCAATTAAATTTAATTTGGTTCATAATTCCAAACATGTCTTAAAGAGAGGAATTTGGGATGAAAACCCTTACCTTGTACCAAATTCCATCTGCGCATGTGCCTAACTTCCTGAAAAATAAAAGTATATTTATTAAATACCTTAATAGGAACCATATTTTTCTATTTTTAATTTAATATATATCATTTATTATCATATTTTATTTATTTATTATATATTTTTCTTCCCTACATTGGTTACGTGAGGTTGTTATGTCAATTTTTATGTCACTCCTTGTGTATGATGACCATGGTAAAAATCATCATAAAATGGTTTCATAGTATCCATAATATTAAAAATTTTATGGAAATATTTTTTGTATATTAAATATTTTTTAATTCCTTCCATGTTCTTTTGTGATAACAAATGAAACTCACTACTCATGGAGGCGGTACTACGAACATATGCATGATTATTGTTTCCATTTATGAAAGAATGATAAGGAAAAAGGTTATGATAATTTGAAATTTAAAAATAATATTTATATTGAATATATCATATTTTTTCATTAATTACATCATAAAACAAACCATTATATGTTGTTATGAAAAATGGAATATGTTCCTTTGTGGAGGTGGTAGTCCGCTCACACACACTAACGACCCTTTTATTTTCCTTAGTGGGTGGATAGGAATAAATAATGATTGTTACACTCATAAAATAACGTATAAATATAATAATGATAAAAAATTAATTATATTAGTATAGATAAAATATCTTTTTATAGGTATATTAAGAAGAAAAGATTAAAATGAAGGTAATACTTAAGTTAGTGACTCGATCTTCTCTTATAGATGTCCTTAGAAATGAAGGCCTTAGGATCACATATATAGATAAATATATTAATTATTTTAAAATGAATTAAATTATAGGTATTTTTGGAAGTGGTTGAATATAAATTAAAATGATAATTGTGACATTGAATGGGTGTAAGTGATCACCTTTAATAAGTGAAGAAAATGTCACTTTTCTAAATACCCTTTAATTTTCAATGATATCAATATACTTTTCAAAGGTAAAACCCTCCAGAAGTTAGAATTACTAAATTATTGGTTTATAATGGGTCTATAAAAGTTAAAAACTTTATTTACATACATGTTTTAAACATTTTGGAAGTTATTTCATCTTAGGTTTTTACTCATACCTTTTTTACTTTTACTAAGGTAACCAATTTTTAACAAAGAAATGTATGTTTTACTAAAAATATAAATTCATAAATATTACCAAATTTTTTTGATATAAACAGAAATTTAATATACATTTAATATATTTAAATTCCTAAATAAGGTGAACTCAACTTTTAAATGAAAATATTTTATGTCTAAAAACAGTTTTTTCAAGAAAAATGGTGTTTCAACCTCTTTGTGTTCTTAATATTATTTAACATTGGTTACCAATTAAATGGGTCTTAATATAATCATATATTTGTTTAAAAAAATTATATTCATCATTTAAAATATATTAATTCCATTTATTAGATAAAAATTAAACAATATTGAAAAAAATAATTCATAAAAATAAAAGTATTATCATTATCATGGACATTAACATGAATCTTAATAATCATACTTATATGCCGGAAATTGAAATTGAAATTAATTAATAATATGATAATATTTATCTAAAATATTAAATATATTTTCATATATTTAATTTCAATAATTTATTAAAATTAATTTTAATATAAGAAAATAAAAATGGTTTTTGGAATAAATCATTACATATGTTTTCAAAATGATATACATGGGTTTTATTAAAAAATTGTAATCTTAAATTACTTATTTTAATTATAAATATATATATATATATATATATATATTATATTTACAAAAAAATCAAAAAAAATTACACCATTCTTGTATTTTGATAATGTTATTAAATTATCGGTTTTTAGAAAAATCGGTATTTTTTACTATTCACATATAAACCAATTATTTCATAAAAATACAAAAATTCATCTTAGGATAATATTTCTATTATAAATCCAAAAAATTATATTCTTATTGTAAAATTATATCTATAAAATTTATAAATTAAATTTTTATTAAATTCATAAAATATAACAAAAAATAATTTTAAATAGAAAATTGGCATTTTCAAATTTTAACTATTATTGTTCCTATTTCATATAATTTATAAAATAAATTGGTGTTAAATATTATTAATATAAGACATAATTTATCATCATCAATCATATATTTCTTTAAAATTAAATCCATACCCCATAAAATGGTAATTTTTTAGAAAAATACTTCTATAAAAAATAAATGATCATATTAGTCATTTCGAGAAAAATAATTGAATTTCATTCATATTAAAAGTAGGATTAATTTTACTTTTACATATATTAAATAAATTGGTTACATATATTCATTTATAATAATTTTATACCTTTATTTTATTATTCATACTTAAATATTTATATTTTAACTAAATATATCACGATTTCATTTATGTTTTGTGTTGCTTTTAGAGAGAGTTATCCAAAAAATTAACTGATTTAAAGGTAATAATATATTAAAATTTATTGTTTTTATAAAGAATACTTCATGTATGAAGATAGTCCCTATGATATAAGTTCAGTGGAAGCATGGGTGTATCAGGAAGAAAATTGGGGGTGAAAGACTGGTATGAAGGTTTAGTGGAGGGATCTTCTCATCGAAAAGTCCCAGTGACGCTCGGTGATGATTCATGGGGATGAGATACTATATGGTGGGGTGGTTATAACATCCACTTTTCATACAATGTATGAATTTAATTTAATTTTTTTTTACAAAACTCATTTATTTTAGTATTCTAAACTACTGGAGGTGTTGGGTGGGTGTGTTCGAGGGTCATTTTATAGAATTAGAGCTAGGTTTATGTTGAAGTTCACTAGTACGTGACATGTCATGCCACAACACATAAGGGTTACACTGTAATGATGTATGGGTAGGGGTATTTACAAATCATAAAGAGGTATGTCGTTTGGCAAGGGCTACATGAGATTAATTTTGGATTTGTGTAAGATTAAGTGTTTCTATTTATTAAAGAACACATCGCAACCTAGGGTGTTGCTTCATGGTGGGAGTATTGTGTAATATTAATATCTTATGTAGGTGGTTGGTTGCACTATGACATAAGGGTGTTGTTTCATAAAAGAATACTCAAGGGTGAGGTGTCACACTATTATTCCGCAAAGCAATGTTGTTAAGTCAGCTAAAAGATAAATGTTAGACCAAAAAGAGAAGAAGGCTTCATCATGATGTCATGGGTTTGGGATTTTGGTTTTCTATGATCAAGGAGTTTCATTGTTGCTAGAGTAACACATAAAAATGTGAACCTAGTAGGTAAATTATGCAATATAAATAATGTTCTTTCCATAATATATGTTCTTGGTATTGTTTAAAAAAATTAAATTTAAATGGTATACCATTTTAAAAAAACATGCGAAATGATGTTTTCAACATTTATCATATCAACCGTGCATGTAGTTCTCCCACTAGGGATCCCCTTTTAAAAAATTGGGATCTTTTTCATATATTCACATAATCATAGGAAATTTATCAAAGGATATTGTCTCAGGTAATTTTTATTATTCTATTTGATCCATCATTTTTTTTCTTGACGTTTCATTATGTATCATCAATTATTCCCTAATTTGGGGTTTTTGTCAGTTTTTGATATTTTGTCTATTTGAGGTTGAATCAGCTAGTAGTTTTTAATGTGAAATACCCTACTCATCCTAGGTATGTTTTCCCTTTATTTCACAATGGTATTTGTATATTGTGCATGCATCATTAAAAATACAAGAAATTTCTCTTTGTTTAATATTCCCAAAATTAAATTAAATTTGTTATCCTTAAATCCCTATTATACGATTGGAACTTGAAAGGTTATGAGTAGATCAAGTGAGGTTTGTGTTGACACCATTGGCCACTTATGACTAATTTATATGTGGAATATAGTTTGGATCTATTAATTTAGACCTTATATGGGTACCTATGAATGATACATGGCTCTAAGATCTTAGTGTAGTGCCCTTGTGTGGCCCTTGGAAAACATTGAATTGTGTATGATCTAAGCTAAAGATGAATTATCCTAAAAATATATCTTTTATAGGGTTGATATAGTTGAGATCATAACCCCTTGTTTGAGTTTTGGGATATATCTATTATTTAGATTATTTTAAATTATGATACATCATTCAATCACTTTATTTAAAAAAAATCAAATATCATTCACTTGTAATATTTTAATTATATTTATCAATCACATAAACTATTACAAGTGTGACACATAGTTCACGTTAATGATGTGGGTATTGAATTGTTTTTCACTATTTTTTTTGGTCATTGATATATATAAATCATGAACAAGTTTTAATTAGGTGGTATATAATCCACCCATAACATTTATGTGGTATATAATCTACTTGTTCTACTTAAAGATAAAATCTATCATTCACCATGTGATGTTGGATTTGGTGGTTTATCATCTACTTGCTATTTTTTATTAGTGGAGAACCATCAACTTACATGATCTGACATAGTGGTGCATTATCTGTTTGGGGAATTTTATTGGTGGTATATTTTCCATCCATGACTTAATGTTGGTGGTTTGATAAACACTTGATATGTGACATTGGTGGTACCTAATCCAACTATATGATAGTATTTGGGGGTGATTCTTCCACAAAGTTCAGATGTGTTTGTGTTGCATAGTCTTCCTAGGGATGTTGTCTTAGTAGTGCATCATTCACATGGAGACTTAAGTTGGCGGTATATCGTCTGAATCAAGAGTGATATCAATGGTATACCATCCACTTAAATGAGATGTTTTTATGGTATATCATCCACCCAATCTAGGAAAAGGTGGTGTATCATCCACCCATTAATTGATATAGTTGGTGTATCTTCCACTCCATATCATTCAAGAATCATTCACTGAGAAATGACTTATTCATTATTGTCATTTGTTTGGGGATGGATCATTCACCTAGATAACTTATTATAGTGATATATCAGTCACCCTTATTTTTATACAAGGAGTGATGTATCATTCATACTCATGGTGTGTGCTAAGACCCAAGGAATATCATCTCATTCTAGAACTAGTCAAAGTAGGTATAGTCACATGTGGTTTGGGGGGATAACTCCATGGGTTAACAAGATATTTATTCATTATTGATCCCTTTACTAGATTTTCATATTTAGAATTCACCTATATTTACTATATTTTTTATAATTACATTTGTGGTATCCTAAAAAGTTATACTAACACCCTAAAAAAGTATCATGGTACCCGAGTAGACTTCTTGTTTCAAAATACAAGTAAGGGAAATGACCCTAAATCATTAGAGAACAAAGATAGTGGATCTTAGTGAGATTTGATAGATAGGTTTGATCCATGACTCAGGGATGTTTTAGGATGTATCCTTAACCTTTGATTTTTTAGAAATAAATTATATATGATCCACCCAAATGGGATCCTATATACCCTGTATGCCTTTTATAACATGTAAAATATTTCATTTTGATACAACAAGATGTTGAAATATATTTTTGGTTGGAATTTATCTATGATGTCAGCTTATTACTACCATAATATTATGATGAATGGTTTATGATATTTTCAATTATTGTGTTTATAGTTATCAGTACCTTAGGGTATATTATTCTCACTCAATATACATTGATCCTCACCACTGGTCGGTAACATTTTGTATACAGGGGGTGCACCATAGATATATGGAACTCTGATTTGGTCATAAAATATATTTACTAGGTTAGGTATTCTATAACCCCACCACTATTTTCCTATCATAAACTTCAGTGAATGCATGAAACAATATATAAATAGATTAAAATCTGAACAATAAAATCAATGTGCTCAAAATACCATTAATCATAGTATTTATTAACTAAAAAAGTGACCTCCTATATCAGGAGGTCCCTCACCATTACTTACCAATCTTGGGAATATCTTGGTATTGATGTTAGGTTAGTTGTATTGAAATATCACAGTTCTTTCCATCCAGGTGTATATTTATATAAATTCAAGGTACAATCTCGTCTCATATGATTTGATAAAGGGTATAAAAAGTCAGACCCCAAGTTCTTCCCATGGAATAGGGGTATGGGTATACAATTTGACAGTTTTATGATCTCATCAAATAATCATTATCCAACCCATGTTGTACCTAATTAAAAATTATATAGAGAAATCAAATAAACAATATAGTATATTTAGAAGTCATTAAGTTTCATGTAACAATAATAAAGAAATTAAAAAAAATGCATGGAAAAATACTCTAAGAACATTAAGGATAATATATATTAATCTAAAACTTTATTTCAAAAACTAAAGGTAGAATTTTGACATTTCAATTTACACACAATAATAAACCATGATAATCACTCAAGGTATTCTTATAATAAGTATAAATTCAAGGCATGGTCCAATTACCTTTCAAATTTATGAATGTAAATTAAATATTCATTCGTTAACAAAAACATTCATTTTTAATTAAATCCACTCAAAATTATACTAATTTTAACCCATCTTGTAATGTGTTTGAGAGGGAATTGGGGTATATGTACAATAAAAATATATGTGATATGTTCCATTGGGTCTTAAAGTAAATATTATTCCACCATAAACTAGAAATCCTAACTTTAACATGAAATATCTATAGTTTTATATTGTTATGATTTATGGATTTCATAACTGAAAATAAAATCTATGGTTTTTCCATTGATTTCCCTAGGATAAACATCCCCAACAACTAAACTAAATGAATGTAGAAATATTTTATTAGTATCAGTATCCCTAGATAAAAAATTCAGGGATTTATACCCACTTTAAACCTAAAGAAAATAAGATACAAAAGATTACATGATTTTATGGACTTTCTAAACCAAGAACAAGATCCTATAGATGATTAGAGCCACCCAAATCAAAATTTCATAGATAATCTTAAATGGAATAATGAAAGGGGAGAGGGGTCTAGGGACAAGAATAAATGAGATAAAATATAAGGATAATCTCAAAAACCACCATTTTTAGGTTAAAGATAGGGGTAAAATCACAAAAATACCACTTTATTAAGGTAATGTTTCCTAGAAAACTACTAACTGCCTACTAGAATACACCGGGTACCTCATGGTTCAAAATAGAATCCACTCACCCACCTACACCCATCTAGGTACCTGGTCTAGGACAATAGAGTACTTAGTGGTTCCAAGACATAAGTGGTTATTCCTCCCTCTTCTTTCACCCTTAATGCAAACCACTCCCTTATTCAACCAAATCTTCTTCAACCTAAAAATCACTGAGATATTAAATTAAATTTAATACTTGTCCAAGTGGTTAGGGTTTTTACAACCTCCCCACTATCAGTCTTCTTATACCTAATAATCTTCAATATACTTATTGAGTAAACAACCTCCATCATTTTATCTTCATATCATTTTCTCGTTACAAGGTTTCATCTTGGGAATTAACATCATTCCACGATAACCAAACCAATGGGATCACATTTCCACAATGTTCTTTTTGACTTTGATCAATGATAAAATTATGATAATGAAGATAGGATGCATCATATTCTAAATAAATATCATCATACTACATCACATGTGGGGTTTCAACTATATACTCCTGAATTGAGAGACAAGAATTTATTGTGCAAGATGTTGAATTAAAAATTTATAGCTAACTAGTAGGAAACATCATTAAATTTTCTTATTGTTTCATAAGAGTCAATGTATCTCAAGGTTATTATACCTTATTTCCCATTCATCAGTAACTGAATATCATTATAAAATGAAGAAACACATGATCGAAAACTTTAAATTCCAAGGGTCCCCTCTGATGGTTGGCATAAAACTTTTTTTGGCTCTGATAAGTCTCCATGCATTTATGAATCAGTTCTACCTACTTTATCATTTCCTAGATAAAGATAGGACCAAATATAGAATGTTCTCTTATCTCAATCTAATAGGTAGTATATAAATTAAATCTTATATATAATGCCTCATAAGTGGTTATTTGGATGGATTATTGATAACTATTATTTTAGGATAATTCCATAAGATAAATATGGTCCTCCCAAAATACTCCAAAATCAATAATATAGGTTCTAATTATGTCTAAAAATGAGGATGGTCCACTCAAGATATACATTAATCTAAGGATAAAAGGTGATACTAAATTTCACCTGATACCCCAATGCTTATTAAATTCCCAACCAAAAAATGAGATTTAAACCATTGATCTCTATCAAATATGATATTAACTGGTATATAATGAAGCTTCGCTACCTCTCTAGAAGATAAATTTTTAAGTTCATTAACTAAGGAATCTTCTTTAATAAGAAAAAAGTAATTTGTCTTAGTTAGATGATCCAAAATTACCAAAACTATATCTATCCATTTAGATAAGTTTAGAAAATTAGTCAAAAATTCCATCATGATTTTTCCCACTTCTACATAGGTATATGTGGTGATCGAAGAGTTCCTATATGATATTAATTCTCTATATTTTCCAATTTATAGGTAATGAATTTAGTGATAGTTCTTGTAAAGTCTTTATTCATGTTAGGATACTAAAACTAGTGATGGATATCATGGTACATCTTCATGGTCCCCAGGTGTATAAACCACTAAGAGGAATGGTGATCCTTTATCACCTCCTCATACATTCATGTGGGAAACATGATCCTTCTATATACATTTAAAAAGTAATGATAATATTGAAACCATCTATCAACGATCTCCTCACCTTCAATTATACCTTGAATAATGGAACAATTATAGTTTGAAATATAAGATTCCCTTACACGCTCTATGACATATAACATAAAATCAAAGTGGTTTAAGTGTATCCATCTCTAGTCCTTTACCAAATCTAAATGAAGCACATACATTAGAGACATCATCCACTATTCATACTTTGCCACTTACACATTTTAAGGGGTAAATTTATGTCTAAGAGTATCAGTAATGACATTTCCTTTACCAAGAGTGTACCCAATGTAAAAATTGAATACATAAGGTATTCAATCCAGTAATGTTTCTTAATGATTAATTCCCATTATATGAAGATATATTTTAGGATATTGTGGTCTACAAACACCACATAATGTTCATAAAATAGGTAATTCTCTAAAAACATTGAAAAATATATAACCAAAAATAATTTTAAATCAAGGGTAGGATATATTTATTTATGAGGAAAAATATTCCCATAATCATATGTAACTAGATGATGATCTTATATAAGAAAACAATTTATGAAAGTAGATATTTCATCATAAAACAACTCAAATCTGTCACCAGGATGAGGTAATATAAAAATGGTATGTGTGGAATCCTTATCTTTAATTTATGAAAGTAAGGTTAATATTATTTTAACTATATTAATTTTACCTCTCTCTTTATTAGAGAACTCATAAGAGTGACCATCTATGAAAAGTTTTGGATGAAATGGCAGTAATACCCTATGAGTTTGAGAAAACTTCTGATCATGAATACATTAGAAGGCAATTTTAAATAAGTGGAATATTCCACCTTTTTAGGGTCAACAAAAATATTAGATTTTGAGATCACATACCTGAGATAATTTAGATCCTCTATATGAAATGATCATTTAGATATATTAACATATAACTGATGTTCTCACAGAGCCTCCAAGAAAATGGTGATATGTTTGGAATGATCATCTCTTGAATTTTTATGGACTAATAAATCATCCACAAAGACCATATTGAATGAGTCCAGAATCAAATGGAAAAACTATTCTTTAAAATTATAAATATAATGGATCATTATTTAATACAAAAGGAATGTTTCAACTTGATGTAACTCAATAATATATGGGTGAATTTTAGAGAGTATTTTTTTCCTTTTGTTATATTGTATCATATCCCCATATTGGTAGAAACTCTTTAAACCAGTTTCAATTAAATTTCACATCCACCAAAAAAACAATTATATAAATGAAAATAAAGAAAACAATTATTACCTAGTTCACTATTAAGAGATAATATAAGAATTATAAACACAACTTTTTTTTCAGTAGAATCCACCCATATACACCAGGTTTATGGATACAAATCTTTTTCTATGGTCACTTTATGAATTCTCACTACCCTAAAATTTTGATTTAGGGATAAGAACACTGCCTCCCCTAGATTTCATCCTTTATTAACAAATTTATCACTAATTTGGATGAATTATTACTATATTTAATAACTTAATGGTTGAATCAATAACATCAATAAAGTTCACTTTGATTTGAATCACGAGGACTAGAGTATGATGCTATAGTTTAATACACTTTTAAAAGAACACTAACATTTAATTATTTTCCAAAACACTACCTTTATTCCAAGTACATTTGTTAAATTTTTATAAATAAACTTTTCTCGACTTCATTTACCCAACTATAGTTCACTCAACCCATTTTTGAAACTTCCTTCACCCAAGTATGTTCACTCAAGTGCGGTTCACACAACTTCCTTTAATAAGGTGAGTTATCCTGAATATTTCTATTGGAAATCCTTCACTCTCAATAATTATAAGAACTATATTCTCACTATTTAATTTGATCATCTACCTTCTCACAACTTACTTCATGAAACAAAATTTTCCAAAGTATGTTTTCTTCAGAAGCAATCATAGAATTATCTTCATGTGTCTTACATCACCCAAATACTTCACTCGAGTCCAGTTCATGCAAGTGATTATTATGTGGAAGGAGAGAATCTAATTCTCCTAAAATTATATATTAATTATTATTCATGGGTAAAACTATATTTATAAGTAAACCCCAACCTTCGTGTGTCCCTCCATGATCTAACATTTATGGTGCATAATTCATGTTGATCTTTTTTTCAGGACTTATCTGACTAGAGTAACCATTTTGACTTGCATGAAACTGACCAATTAATAAATACATACTATCATAGTGATTGACTTGCATGAACTGCCACAACTAGTGAATAATTTACTCCACTAACATAAACATTCTTTGAAAAGAATAAAACTATGCTCTTTGACCTAGAATCATCTTTTCAATTCCTCTAATAAACTTTTAGTTATTGATTAATATAGAAAATATACCTTTGTATTCAAACTCCACAAAAAACCTATAAAATTATTGAAGAAAATACCTAAAAATCTGTCATAGATAACATTAGTTCCAACATTCTCTTCTTTTGTTTTATTAAATCCAATGTAAAATTAAATTACACATGCTCATGAAACATCTTCTAGATGATAATGAAATATATTATCCATCATTATAGGTGAACATGATAATTTATCAGCATTGAAAAACAAGATTTCAATATAGAATTTTGGGCCTCATGAAATTCCTCATACCAGAACTCCCCCTATCTTCCCACTCGATCAATATCCATTCCTCCATTCACCATAGATTTTATCTCCCTTGAAATTTATACCATGCACTCCATCTTGATGAGAGGATATTATCACTCTCAATAGTTTTTAAGAAACATATTCAGGCTTGACTTGTCACTAAATTTAACAACCAGTAGAAAATATATTCTCCACCTTTGAAAATAAATCCAAATAGAAAAAACCTTCCAAACATAAAACTCACTATATAAATAATTAAAAAAAATGGGGAGTGAGGATATATTTAAACCCCCTTAAGATGAGGGAGTTGATTGAACGCCAAGGTTGAATCACTTTTTCTTAAAAATTGAAGTGACCAATAGATTTTTCATGATATCTTCTACTTTTTCACCAGTACCAACATGCATTACTTTGATAATTCATTTCTCTAAATTTTCTTTGATAAAGTCATACATGATCTCTATATAATTGTTTTGATAATGTTGTACTATATTTTTCCTGAGATCAATGGGAATATTATTATGATAAAATATCATAATAGTATATTCTAATTCTTCACCAATATCCTCAAACTATTTCTTTATCTTAAGAAGCTATGTGTATAGCTTTGTTACTGTAATGTGTTTTATTTTATTTGTTCATAGTGGAGTGATTTATTACTTCTTACTCAACCAACCAATAAATTTACTACCAATAAAGAATGCACCACCACTTGTTGATGTTTGGTCAACCATTTCACCATCCCAATCAATAAAAAAATCATAGATAACTCATGGTTATTCCCAACATCAAAGAATAAGCCAAAATAAAGAGTTACTCAAATGTACCTTATTATTTTTATAACTACTGCGAGTTTATCCTCCTTCAGATTACTCCAGTAACATGAATCTTCACATTTTTTTATGACAATATTTGACCATGTTGAATTATAATATAGAAATTTTATTGTTATTTATATGTATAAGGTGGGATATACATATTTCTTATCCTCCTGGTTCCCATTTTTAGTTAAAACTACAATAAAAGTTGGTTGATTTAAGTATGGAATCATGAATGTAAAATTTATTTAGTATATATATACTATAATGATCCTGAGAAGAAAATGTTTATCTCTCCTTATAAATCAATTATATCCCCAAAAAATATGCAACCTCTCCAATCACAGACATCACTGGATATGAACTCATCACACTAGAAAATTCATCTATATATTTCTGAATTATTTCATAAAATATAAGGTCATCAACATAGATCCATACCATGAACTATTATTTATTAGATATTTTCAAAAATATATTTTTATCACCCCCACCCCTCTTGAATTAAATATTCTTTATGAAAAAATATAGTTGAATATACCTTAATCATGGTGTCTTCTTTAGAACATACAAGGACTTATTCAATATGGACACCTTGTTTTCATCATTTTCAATTAAGAAACCAAATGTATAAACAATATAATCCTCCTATTAGAGTAAACCTTTCAAGAAAACCATTTAAAAATCCATATAATAAAATTTTAAACCTCTTTAAATCACCATCACCAAGAAGATATTTATTGAATCAATTCAAGCCACTATTTCAAGGGTTCCTTTAATAATGACTCCTGTAATTTTAGTGTGGTATTTACAAACTAAATGTCTAATATTTTGGATCATGTTGTTAGGATCATCAAATTTATTCTTGAAGATACACTTTTTCCAATCACATAATTATGTTCAGATTAATTTTCTAGTTCTTAAGTTTGATTTTGGTAAGTCTATCATTCATAGATCGAACCCATGATTCATCCTTTACCTCTTATTTAAATTATATTATTTCTACCATTGATAGTATATAATAATTCTCAACATTCCTAATTATTTGTGTCTATGTACGATAAGTTCTATGTCTATTTTTATTGGATGGTTCAACAATTGTTCTCCTATTTATCCTCTAAGGTACATGATGACTTTATTCGGTAATCAACCCTTCTTCAGATTTAGCCTCAGAATCTTCATCATTTTGGGAGATTCATACACACAAAAGTATTAGGTTATATTCATCCTCCTCATTATACAAGTTGTTAAATGTAAAACAACTAAAATTATTCTCATCTTTTTCATCAATGAATTTGATGTCATTATAATGATAAATTTTATTCATCCTCTTTTTGAAGAATTTATAATCCTTAATATTTATTGAGTAACCTAGAAACACCCTTTCATCTCACACATCACCCTAGTTTCTCTGGTTACCTTATTTGATTCTAATATAGAATCTACTTCAAAATAACCAAAAATGTTACAGAGTGGGATTACTTGAATGCCACATTTCATATGATGTCCTCTCTATCCTTGGGCAAAGCACCACTTGTTTTTTTATGTACACTGAAACATTCACTTCTTCAATCCAATTGTGGAAAGAGATTCTACTTTTAATTAGAATCAATTTGGTGATATTATGAACCTATCAACTTCTCCATTCCACCACTCCATTCTATTGTGGAGTATTTATTGGTGATAAATTTTGGTTTATTTCATGATTCTTGATGTGGTTTTAAAATTAAATGGAAATGTATTTTTTTCCATTATCTGATTATAAGATCTTTATTATTAATCTGGTATCATTTTTACTCTTCTCAAGTAACTATTCATGCATTCCATCATT
The DNA here is from genome assembly GCA_963277665.1 of Viscum album. Classification (NCBI taxonomy): domain Eukaryota; kingdom Viridiplantae; phylum Streptophyta; class Magnoliopsida; order Santalales; family Viscaceae; genus Viscum; species Viscum album. Next base: position 701,829,982 of record OY728128.1, on the reverse strand, counting down.
TCCCTCATTATTTTCATGAACATAACAAAATAAATTATACTTTAATCATCATTAAAAAGAATAAAATACATTCCCCTATATGTGAATGTGGCCAAGCCTATAAGGACATAAGTTTTCCACCTCTTCCACTATTATAAGACAATTGTCATTATTTTCCACCAAGTCTAAAGTAGCATTCATCCTCTAATATTTCATTACTGTATTCCCAAACTTTCCATTGATCAAGCATCCCTTTTGATTAAATGTGACCTCAATTTAAATTTCATAAAGTTAACTCACACTCAGGAGGTTGTGTTATATTCCATCAACATAGTTAAATTCTTTCTTATTCTACTCATATCCTAGTAATTGGTTATTTATAATTACCTCGACCTTCAAAGATTAATAATTTATGAAATAAAATATTATTTCAACACTTCCCATCACATTATTTAGAAAGTTCAGATTAATATCCAAGGGTTATGATCACCTATTATAAAGGATCTAGTTGTTTCTATTATTTATAACTTTGAAAGCGATTTCTGTGATATTTCCCTTATCAATTTTCTATTATTCCTTCCATGAAATATTAATTTTAGTTTAGGAATAATAGGGTCTCTCCTATTTCACTTTAGAAAATTAGTATAATCATACTCCTCTTTTTCTTTCAATAGGGAGAATCTATTTATTATAGAAATATTTCTTGGTTATTTTATTTTCATTTGTAATAGACTTCCTTATTGGTAACCTCTATTTTTATTTTTCATATAATTAAAGTTTTTTATTCTTCATATATTTAAAAAAAATTATTCAAAATTATAATAATTAGAGAAATATCCATAAAATAAATTTCTTCTATGAGATGAAGGATATGTTATTATTCACCTTTATCAACTTCTAGGTGTTTATCAATTCAAATTTCTCATAACATCTTCATAATAGGACTAGGTTAGCCAAAAAAACACATAATTTACATTTCATAATAGGAAATAACTTTTCTTATTTTCTCCTTCTCATTTATCCAACCATCATAAAGATCCTTTATTTTTGATTAATTCTAAAATATTGGTAATTTTCTCCAACTCTTTGATTTCCATTCATAGGAGAAATATTTTTCTATACCACTATTGTCTTATTGTTAGCACCAAATTAAAAAAAAAATTATAGTTCCCTTTATCAAAATATATTTTCATTGATAAATTTTATGCATTGACATTATAGCCAATTCTACTTTTACCCATGGATCCAGGTATTTGTTCAATTAAAATTTTCTCTACGCCTTCAGAGCCTCATTTTACCCTTTACAAAAAATCTCCATATAAGAACCTTACTTAATGAATCTTATTCTTGGGATCACAAGATTTTATCCAAAACTAAATAATTATTTTTTAGAAATTCTACCTTCTTTATTTCGCTCTTATGCAAAAGCATTATGGTAATAAATCACCATAGCATGTTATTCGTTCTTTATATTTAATTTTACTATATAGCCTAAATTAATCTAATCAGTGGATTAATATTATAGTTCATATTCAGTCATATCAATTTCAAGATAATACACTTACTTCGTAAATTCCTTCAGTAATCCATTAATCTTTTTTTTAATATCGAGTTATTTGATATCTCCCTCAATATCTACTTTGAGATCAAGAGTGACTTCAAGTTTACTATTTTCTTCTTTTTTTATATTATTTATTTTTAATTATTTCTATAATAACATATTTCGTGTCTAATTAAAATTATTTTTTTTCCTTTTCAAAATATTTTTCATTGTCATCTTCTTCTTTTCTCAGTAATCTATTCCAATGAAACTTCCTTCCATATGAATTTCTGGGTTGAAAAAAACTTATGGGAGGGAATATTCTTCATGATTTTATTGATATTTAGTCTAAACATCCATCATAATCAAATATCCTTAGATACATTTTTTTAATGTTTCCTACTTTTCCATGCTGAGAACAGTCTAAGGGGGCTTTCCTTCTTATCTACCTTTTTCCCTTTTAAATTTTATAGCCACTAGAGATAGAGGTTCATTATCTACATCTTTATCTTCATTTACACATTTTTTGATATTGATCTTTTCCATGGAATTAAATGAAATATAATTACATACATTATTTAATGCCTCTTCTAGATTTACTCACATTTTATAGGCCACTAAAAAACTTTGCAGATCATCCAGACATAACTTGGTCAAATACCTTTCTTCAAGAGATGAAATATCTGGATTGTAAAGAGGTGGAAATAATCATAATATATTATTAGTGATATAAATATACTTTATTTTTTTCACCAAATCCTCAAATATCTCCAAAAACCTACATAATTTAGTTGAATAAACTATCATCATTTTTATCAAGGATCATTCCCTAGTCATCAAACAAGTTGTGAACTACTTGAAGCTTCACTTCCTTCACAATTTTATCATTTTCATATATGTTATCCAGTTTATCCCACATAGAATTATCACTGGTTCAAAAAATTACCTTCATATAGATTTTATTTGAAAAACATTAAAATAAATAATTTTAATCATTAATATCAACATTAAGAAGATTCATGTCTTCATCAGTCATGGATAGTTCTGATTCATCACATACATATATCCCATGTGTTTTTGTATAGAAAAAATATACCCCAATTGATATTTAGTTTTATCTAATTATTATATTCCAAATCTAATAATTTCTTTCCTTAAATAATGAAACCCTTAAAATTAATTAAATTTTCCATATTGAGCTTCATCTGAAATATTTAACGCCTATAGCCTCAGTTCTAATACCACTTACTGCAAACCAAGACACCTTGAGAATGGAGGGGTGAATTAGGGTGTGTATTTTTCCCTTTTATTACATTATATCTTTCCCCGAAATTGGTTGGAACTCATTAAAACTATTAAGGTTAGTTATACATACACCACAAAAACAGTTATAGGAATGAAAATAAGTCATGAAATTTTTACGTATTTCACCACTAAGAGTTATTCTTCGGATAATAATAATAGTGTTGTGAAAATTTACCCAAATCCTCTCATCTTTACCATTTCAGTATATATAATTTTTTTTAGGATTTTCACTTCATTGTAGGGTCATTGACATTATAATTTGATTCCTAGATAAGCACATTGCCTCCCTCAAATCACTTTTATTAACTAATCCTTCCCCATTTCTTCAATTAATTCATACTTAATTTAAAAACATGAATGTATCATCCATATCAAAAATAAAGGGTTCTCTGGTTTCCATCTTAAAGAACATAATACGATAATCTAATGTAATTAACTTTCTCATGAACAGCCACAAGTATTTCTTTACCCAAATACTATATTACTACTATGTACCATTAAATAAGTTTCAATAAAAAACTTTTGATCAAGTTCCTTCAATCATACATGTTTTTCTCAATTCCTTCACACAAATTTCTTTTCTCAAGTATATTCACTCAATTTTGTATCAAAAAACTGCCTCCCCTAAGGTTAGTTTTGAAAATATGTCTCACGAAAATCCTTCACTCTACCCAGATCAAGAAACTATGTTTACTCTAATTCCTTCACTCAACTACCTTTGAAAAAAATATTTCATGATAACTCATTCAAATGGGTAGGATATTTCAAGTAATGTTCATTGAATTATTTTCATGTGTCTTACTTCACCTTGATTGTTCACTCTTACTCAAATCCATTTTATGCAAGTGACTCCACTCAAGTAAGCCTTCCAAGGAATGGAAAACATCTAATCCTTCTCTAAATCTTCATTTCTTGATAATGATAAGGTAATCCAATATTTATAGTCAAACCCCAACCTTCACATAACCCTCTTAGCTCTATATTTTTGACACCTCATTCATGTAACTCTGTTTTCATGGTACCTCTGACTAGCATGGATCACCTGAATAGAGTTTAACTAAACAACATGAAACAATAGACTAAAATGGTTCCCATCTTGTATTAACAACTTTAAATATCATTAAAATGTATCCACAAATGTGAATGTGATTTTTTAATAGTATGATTATCTAGAATTTTCTTCAAAATCAACTTTTCAGTTGCACCAATCAACTTTTAGCTTCTTATTATTTTAGACCATCTTCCTCTATATTTAAAATTCTAAAGAATCCTATAAAATGATTTAAAAAATCAAAAATCATCCTCAATATCTAGTTTTGAACACCTTGGTTATAAAAATTTATCAATAGTTACTCGAAATTCCCATATTGACTTTGGAACATTCATTAGAATGTCCTCTTTCATGATCCAAAATGGATGATAACCATAAGATATAACAATTTCAGAAAACAACCTTTACCCTTTTAACTAATAAAAAAGATCATTGATTCTAGGAAAATGATAATTTTTATTGATATTTTTCTCATTAAGCTTCCAATAATTCACACATAGGAATAGTCTGTATTTGGGTTAATGATTTACCACTAGAGGTAAGACTTTTTGTATTTTATCTTCCACTACACTAATTACAATAATAAATATCTCATAAATGATCACTCCCAATCATACATGTGAAGTCCTAATTTACTGACTATTGTATTCCTGTTGTCATTAGAAAATATGTTTCAATCAATTTTCCAAGGAATCCATGATATTGTACTCATTTATGAAACACAAGTCAGGTCTAGGTAGAAAACAATCAATTTATTCCATAAAGACATGTACTCAAAGGGGTGAACATTATTTATAATTTCTACTCAGTCTGGTGAAGCTATGGTGAGATTCCCCCATTGGTATTAGACTATGTACTTCACTCATTGTTGATGAAGAGGGGTTTTTTATCATAAATATAATTTCTAATCTCTCATAATTACATTTTTCCATCATAAAAACTTTCTACAGGAGAAACTTATATCAAGTAACATAGTAAATTTCATATTATTTGATTTTATTACTCATATATCTAAGAAAACTTGTGTATCAAAAGTTATGGTTCTTTATGTTGGAAGGAATTTTTCTAAATTACGGTTTCATGAAAATTTAAACTCTACATGAACACCCTACCTCATGCAATATCTAGTGTTACATGAAAATTGTTGTTATTATTAGGTTTCTATATCGTGGTCTTCTTACACACTTTCTTAATCCTCTTATCATGATGTGCATTAGTTATCCCTCATTGCTCATCTAGGTCCCCTACACATAGAATTGTTCACTGTTCCCTTGTGTTCTATAAATAGAAACATGTGCCACTATTTTGAATAACTTTCACTACTATAAATAAAGCCTTTAATATAATTGGTATATATCAGTGTTATCAAAAAGAGCTGATAAATGGAATCTTTATTGGCACTAAAGAAAGCTTTGATAAATTAAACCCTTTATGAGTGATTTTGGTTTAGCACTGATAAAGGAGCCCGTTATCAGATCTTTTTTAGCACTGATAAAGGGTACCCTTTATCAGTGCTTTATTTTTAGCACTAATAAAGGTCCAAATAAATAAAATGAAATAACTAAATAAATAAAAAATAAAAAATGAGTTTATTAAAAAAATTATTACAAATTTTATAAATTAAATAAATATTTATAAAAATTCATAATTGATTATAATTTATATAAATTATAAATACTAATAAATATTATGTATTAAATATATATATATATAATTAAAATTAAACAAATAAAAATTAAAAATAAGTAAATTGAGAAAAATATTAAAAAATTTATTAATTAGATAATTATTGATAATGTTAATAATTAGTATATATTAAATATATAGATATATATATTAATGTATATAAATATGACTTATATATTAAAAAATATTTATGCACTTTACATTAAACAGTTACATATTTAGTGAATAATGGTTTATAATTAAAAATTAATATGAATTAAAATACTCACAAATAGCATAGAGTAATGGATATATAATTGAATGTCGTTTGATTTTTCAATTTAAGATAGATCAAAGGTGTTTTGTATTGAATTCACATATATATAATTAATTTATTTTTATATAAAATGCACACACACAAAACTGATCCATTTTTTCAGTATTGTTAGAGTGTACATATTTTTAGTTCATTCAATTTCACTCATATTTAACATACATGCACTTATAATCAGATATTCATTAATAATGTTAAAAATATATTTGTAAAAAATATTTATAAATTAATATATTTAAAAATGTACATTTTCTATATTTATACAGTTATATATTTATAATTATAAATAAATAAATATTTTTTTAAAAGTATTTATATAATTATAAATAAATAATTATATATATTTAAATAATTATTAAATTTATAGTAATTATACCTAAATATTGAATATATTTACTATATTTATATTTATATTTATTTATTATATATATATATTGAATATATATAATGATATAAATATTTTTTAAAAATATATTTATATAATTATATATAAATATTTATATATTTAAATAATTATGAAATTATAATAAATATATTTAAATAAGAAATGTATTTACTATATATATATATTAAGTATATATATATTTAAAAAATAATTTATAATTATAATTATAAATCCTTTATTAGTTCATAAGAAATAAACCCTAATAAAGGTATCTTTATTAGCACTAAAAAAGAGATGTTAAAATCAATATTTATCAATGCTAAAACATTAGTGTTGATAAATATGGATTTTATCAGCACTGATAAAGACTCATCTTTATCAGTACTTTTTTTGGAAGCACTAATAAAAGTTTCTCAGCCTATTTAAAAACCCTTAAAAAGTTGTGAACCCATTGCATTATCAAAAGATTTCCACAGAAGCCACCAACTACTGGCACTCCCCCTTGGTGAATCAAAGCTCGAATCACACAATCCCACCCAACTTCCTCTAGTTGCTCAAACATCATTTAGTATCTGGTGTTCTCTTGCAGGTAGGGTTTCTGAAGAAAACATTGAGATCTGGATCATAGGGTCTCCTATTTTCTTCAACCTAATGAGGTAGGAATGTGTTTTCCTTTATAGGGTTTGATTTTATTATTTTGTTTTTCATTTCATTTTTTATTTCTTCTTTAACAATGTCATTTGTTATTTTTGGTCCATCTATTATATATTGTTTACATTTTATATTATGGAAAGAATGTTTTGTTTATGATCTATTGTTTTCTTGACTACCAATTTGGATATTCGGTTTTGGTATTCTTAAATTGTTGTTTTGAATCAATTTTAATCATTTTCTACATTTGTAATCCATCTTGCTCTATAGGATTAATTTTTTCACTATTTTGACACCTAATAGAATCACCTTTGGTCTATAGATAAACCAATTAAATTAATATTTATTTCATTATATAAAAAGTGTTGGTTTTGGATATAAAATCCTTAAATGAACGAGAAAATTGATTTTGAACATCAATTCTCATTCTGGTGATGGTTTGAATCAATAACAAAATCTAATTTTATGTAATTCATTTAAGGTTATTAATTTGTTTAAATTCTGTTTTAATATTCTAGTGTAATGGTTTTTTCCTTAAAATTTTATTTTCTTAGAATTTTTTGTTTTATTTTAAGAAAAATATTAGTAAGTGTGATACCATATTTATTTATTTTCAATAGATTTCTACTTTCAAAATTAGTATGGGGTTGTGTTTATTTTACTATGTTGTGATATTCTTCGATAAGGGTTTCATATGTTTTTATCAATTTAAGTTTATTTTATAAAGATATATATACATATATATATATATATATTAATATATGTATATATATCTTTTTATCTATTTATATTCATTTTCAGAACATATAATGTATTGGTGATTTTATAATTATTTATTCATAAATTATGGTTTTGGATTTCCAAATTATAAAGGGATTATATTTATTTTTATTACAAATTATGTTTAAATATGAATTTTTTTTAAATTATGTGTATTATAAATTCGATGTTATATATATATGTGTGTGTGTGTGTGTGTGTGTGTTTAAATGTGTATGGTATGGACATTGCAAGGGTTGGTTTGTTTTTCAACCTTGTTTTTGATATATCTTGTTGATTTGTATTATTTTTTATGCCTACTGATTTATAGACCACCCTAGAATCTCAAGGATGAATCAATGTGTATTAGTTGGCCTCCCTAGAATCATTTAAATGGATAGATCTAAAGTGATTGACTCCCTAGAATCCTTGGGATAGGTTGGTGTGGTGATATGACATCCCAATAGTCTTGAGATGTTTTCAAATATTTGTTATACCATTAATTTCAAATTTAAAAATTCCATAGGTATCTACACCGCTTATTCCAAAAAAATAGAATAAAATTTATCAAATTCTATATTATAGAAATTATTTTTATGTATTAAACATTTTAGGTCTACAAGTATTGGTTCCACACCTAGGAATCTCTGATTACTATTCATGTATATGAAATAACTATTTATTTATTAAAATGTTAAATCAATACGTTTTTAGATCTTCTATTTGATTTAATGGGAGTTTATTATTCTTTTTTATCATATTTGGGTTTCTTATTACTCCTTAATTTATTATATTATATTTTCATTTTTTGTGGGGATTTCAGAAATACTTGATGTGTGTAAAAAAATAGTTATTATTTCAATTTGTTTCTTCATACTCATCCCCCATCTATTTTATAAAAAACTTTCGTTGTCATAAACTTCATCTCCCAAACATACAATATTTTGTTTTTGCTTGAAACTCATCCCCCATCTATTTTGTATTTCTTGTACTAATCTAAGTATTAGTCATCCCATGGATGACTACTGCTTAGAGTATTTCAATGAACATAGTTGCATGTCCACAAGAGATGAGGGATGTGTCGAAAAAAAAATGCAATGATAAATGTCTAAGAGATGAGTTGATGAGGATGACATGCTTATAAGTTTCACCTTTGAAGGAATTCACAGGAAAAACCTACCATAATGGAGTAATTTGTTTCTTAAATTCATACGCATTTTCTTCAACATACTAAAATTCTTTGAAACAATCAAATGTTGAGTTTCCCTTATTAGAATTTTCTATAACATTCACCTTTGATAATGAATATCCTATGTGTATTTATTTATTTATTGTATAAAATTAATATTTTATGAACCCAATAATATGGATATGAATCAAAAATGGATGCATGTTAGTTTTTTGAGAAAATAGTATGAAGATAGAGTTAATGATTTCATCACGTTTGTAATAGAGCATGCATACGACCCTTCTCAAATCCTATGTCTATGTTTACATTGTTTTTATTCAAAAAAATTAGTCCAATAGACTTGGGAGAACATTTGATTTATCATGAAATAGATTAGATCTATATAATTTTGACTAAACATGGGGAAAACTGAATGTGGATATCGATTGGGATGATATTGTCGTTTATGGATCATTTGATAATAATACTAGTGTAAATGATGATGGAGATAGCATGGAAGAAATGGAAATGGAAATTGAAGATGAACTTTCTGATCATCCAAATTTGTATGAGGAGTTATTTAGTTTTTCCAAGAAATCATTATACACTAGTTTTACTAAATACAAAAAATTTTTTATTTTATTGAAGTTATATAATTTGAAAGCTAGAAGCGGATGGATTGATACTAGCCTTACACAACTACTTGGTCTCCTGAATGATATGCTACTAGAAGAAAATGAACCACCCTACCAAACATATGACGCTAAACGAATGTTACGTTCAATGGGAATGATATATAAAAAAATATGTTCTTGTCCAAATAATTTCATATTGTTTCACAAGGACCATGACTCACTCATCAAATGTCATATGCTTGGAGAATATCTATACAAGAAAAATGAATCAAGTCCTAAAAAATATATGTTGTACTTTCCTATTATTCCATTGTTTAGAAGACTATATAGATGTTAAGAAACCTCGATAAAATTAACATGGTATGTAGATACTATAATTAATTATGTGAACCTACATCATATAATAGATTATCCTCATTGGAATAAAATTGATTATGAGTACCCTAAATTTGTAAATGAGATGAGAAGCGTTCATCTTGTGTTATCTATCGATGGAATAAATTCTTTTTTGTACATAATATTACTCACAATACATGGCCCATAATGTTGGTAAATTATAAATTTCTTCCATGATTATTCATGAATCACAAATACATTATGTTTTCTCTAATTATATATGGACCAAAGTAACCTGGTAAGGATATTTCTATCTATTTCTCTTCGTTGATTGAGGATCTAAAATTGATGTGGGATGCAAGTGTTACAATGTATGATTCTCATAGAAGTGAATAATTCACATTGAGGTCCATGTTGTATGGAATGATAAATTACATCCTCTATTATCTAAATTTATCAGGCTATAACACTAAAGGAATATTGGGGTGTCCTATTTAAGAAAAATTCACATACACAGTTTGGTTGAAACATTCCTCAAAGACTGTGTTTTTAGGAAATTGGAAATTTTTAACTCGATTATATAAATTTTGATCCTCGATGACATCATTTGATGGGAATATCGAACAAGGTACAACATTGTCTCTAGTAATGGATGATCAAATATATAGTAAAGTAAAAGATATTGACACTATTTTTGGTAACCCATTTTTGAAAAACCATACAAAATTAGGTTTGAAGAAGAGATCAATTTTCTTTGAATTATCATATTGGAATTGTTTGTATGTCAGAAAGTCTATTGATGCCATTAATATAGAAAAACTGTATTTGATAGTGTTATTGGAATTTTATAAAATGTTCTTGAAAAAATGAAAGATGGCATTAAGGATAGGTTTCACTTTATTTAAATAGAGATAAGGGATGATTTAGAACCGATAAAGGGTTAAAGGTTGAGTTTTATTCCTCCAGTAGATTACACTCTATCCAGACTAAAAAATTTCAATTTTTCCTTTTCCCGAATAGTATAAACAACCCACGGGGTTATTTATCAAATATCAAGAATTTCATGTTAATTACTAAATTGAAGTTTCAAGTACTAACATCATAGTAATGTCATGTTATGATGAAAGATTTAATTCCTATTGTTTTTTGTTGCATTCTGTCTCAAAATGTATGACATATATTAACCAGACTCCACCTATTTTTTAAATCCATATGATGTAAATTCATAGACCCAAAAAAGTTTCTCATCATGAATATGGAGGTTTCGGTCATATTATGTGAGTTATATATGTTCTTCCTACCATCATTATTTGACATAATTGTCCGCCTGATGTTTCACTTTTTTAGAGAGGTTCAACTTTGTGGTCCTACCAATTACAGATGGATATACACCATTGAATAGTATATAAAGATTTTGAAAGGGTATTTCAATAATCAAAGTTGGCCAGAAGGTTGTATTGTAGAACAATATATTATTGAATAAACTATATAATTTTTTACTAATAACCTATTAGATGTTGAAATCATCAGTCTCCCAAAGTCTCATCATAGTAAATTCCTTACAGGTGAAGGTATTTTCAGAAGAGATGTTGTTACAATTACCTTGTCATAGTGGGAGAAAAAAATAACCTTTACATTTTACATAATAGTTAATATGTTGATCCATGCATTAAATCCCAAAAATAAATTCTTATAGATTTTAATCCATCAAGGGCTGAAGCATGGATATCAGATACACATAATCAGCAGTTTATAGGATGGTTCTAAGATCAAATTTATAAGGAGTTATCTGAAAATTAGAAATCAATTATCAAACGACTTCAATGGACAACCATGGAACTGAATTCAAATGTTATATCTTACAGTGTTTTTGTAATCCATCCTTATAAATTTTATACAAAAGAACACGGTGACAATATTACGATGAAAAAAGTGGTGTTATGCTTGTGGATGGAGTGATGAACATATCTACTTCAACGGATAGAAATCCAATTTATAAAAATATGTCATATTTTTGAATTATCAAACAGATATGTGAGTTGTATTATAAAAGATTTCAAGTGGCGGTTTTCTATTGTAAATGGGTTGACAATATCAGTGCAGTGATATTTAATGAAATTGGCTTTGTGAAGGTGAATTTTAGTGTGGAAAGTGAAAAAATACGATCCATTTATAATGGAATCACATGAAGTTGAAGTGTTTTATGTCTCTGATCCAACAAATAAGAATAGTTCTGCTATTCTTCTATCGATTAAAACAAATGTCAGGTCAGTTGAAAATTCAATCAAGGATGACCCTTTCATTGGGAGATCACAATTACTTTATGTCAGTCCTAATGTTGAAAATGTCTTATATGTTAGAGGGGACCACAAAGAGGGTATTTGGATTATCTATAGAGGAAAAAATTCCTAAAACATTTAAAAAAGAGAGATAGTTCAATGAGAAGGTAAAGGTGTTTTTTTATATACAATGTTTTTACTAATAATATTATATGTTCTATACTGTATTAACATAATCTAAATTAAATGTTTTACTATTCATATAGATAATGTCTTATGCACATAGTGATGTTACCAATCCCTCAAAAGAACAAATTATAATAAAAGAAACCATTTGGAAAGATGTAAAAGTATTGTTATGAAATACTTTTTTTATTTTACCGAAAAATTATATAATGGAACATTGATTTAATTTTTATTATTCCTTTCAGAGTTCATTTATTTTAGGAGATTTCTACCCATATTTCTTGACAATGTAGGAAGAGGAATTATCCTACCTATTCTCAATCATATAGTTAATCTTTATGTTTTCATAGGAAAATCATTGTCCATATAATTAATGTATTGTTTCATATTTATGATTATTTTATCTATTTTTATTATTACTCATATAATAATTTTTTCATATACAGTTGGATTATTTTTTTTGAGTTGGGGTGGTCTGTCCATATTTTGTGCTTTTCTTTACCAAAACTTCCACAGACTTATTATCCCTCAAAACCTTTTCTCCCCTATATTGTTTCATTATAACTTTCCTTTAATTTCCCTCCACTGCCTTTGTAGGAAAAGAAATGAAGTTGACTCATCTCAACCATAGAGGTAATCATGATGTTTTTAAAGTAAAATCATTTTCCATACAAGTGGATTCTTTTGTTTGAGTTGGATTGATCTATCCATATTTCTTTCTTTTCATCACCAAAACTTCCACAAACTTCTTCTCCCTCAAAAACTTTCACCCCTTCAGTGTTTACGTTTATCACTTTCCTTCTCCTCCAATGACCCGAAGGTCTTTAATTATTTATTATAAAAAGAAATCCCCCTTTTAAGGGATGAAGGGGGAAACCCAAACAGACTTCAAGACTTAAGACATTAAACAACCAAAAGGTCAAGAGAGACAAAACAAAATGACTACATGAAGCTACCCCTCTCTAGCATAAAATCGTGAAAAAGATTTCCACCAAAGCATGACTGAATGGAAAGAAAGTGTCCTGTGTCAAAGCACAGGCCTGATCCAATGGCTGACGTCATACCCTCTCAAACATCCAAATCCATAAAGTCTGCAAAGAAGGACTGCAAGCTCGGAAACCTCCTATAGAGCATGTTCCATGTGGTAAAGTGTGACGCACCTCCATTCCAACACGCCATAGAATACAAATTCAACGAAACAATCTCAAACCATGGGAAAACAACGTACCCAAACCTTCCAGCAATCAAGACGATCCTACAATATCTGCACCAAAACACCTATCGCCGCCCTCAACTCGCAAGAAAAGACCACAAAAAACCAACCAGTAACCCTTTCCAGAACACGATGCATCCACCGGAACACCCTCACCATGGAACAGGAACACGGCCCTGGCTCCTGGACCGCGACTCCACACAGCGGAAGAACCGGCACCCCCAAAGCCGCGAAAGAAGAATCCACGGCCCCGAACCCAGAACCCCCTTTTCCACGGAACTGGAACATGACCCTGGCGCCAGGAACACAACTCCACATAGCGGAACAAACCACCAAAGCCATGGAAGAAGAGTCACAGCCCGGAAACAAGCAGCAGGTCGACGAGGCACTAGATCGACCCCACACCGAGCTGGATCGAAACCCCGAAGTCACTCCATAGCATTCCCCCCACCGCAGCAAAATAGGTTGTGACCCTTGTGCGCCTGAGCACGAAATCCCTTCGCCGCAGAGGCACCGCACCAGATCTCAGCCCCGACGCACCGAATCGAGACTCCAGCGCCGTAGAGAAGGAACAAGACCTCGACGCCACCCAGATCTCGACTATACGACATAGAGGATCAGGAAAACACACTGATCCCACCACAAACCTGAACACCCTCTCCAAAGAAGAACGAACCCCACGCCTGTGCCCTTTCCATGGAAGAAGTCGCCGCTCTGCGAACAAGCCGAGGAGATCGAGAAAGAAGCTGAAGTCTAGACGAGATGAAGGAGAAGGCAGCGACGAGGGAACACAAAGCCGGTGTTTCACCCCTTACGGGCTCATTTGGTTATCTCACTTTCCTTCAAGTTCCCTCTACTACTCAATCATATAGGTAATAATTTTATTTCTATAGTATTATCATTTTCCATAGAATTAATGTATTATTTCATATTTATGTATAATTTATTTATTTTTAGTATTACTCATATAATAATTCTTTTCTTATATAGGAAGATTATTTTTTTGATATGAGGTGGTTTGTTTGAATCTGATCATGTAGTTTTTCCAGTTTGACAAAAAAAGTCAATGGATATCATGGTAACATTGACCGTTAGGATTTTTTGAGATGTTATAATGTGTTGGAATCATACACACCTCAATCTGACACATAGTGTGACCAGTATGACTCCATGTACTTATTTCTATTTAAAATTGATATTACTTTTAGTAAAATAGACAACTTACATACTCAAAACAGGTCAAACATATTCAGATTATTTTGATACTTTAAAACAACGATCCATAATTCTTTTATGACATGTAGGAATCATCTTCACCTCAATTTGATACATGATATTCCTAGTATTCCTCAATATATCTGTTATCAATTTAAAATTGACATTTTAATATAAAAAGTGTCACTCACCTAAAACAAAGAAGGCATGTTTTTATTTTCTTGATAATTTCAAGAATCGATTCATAAATCCTTTTTTATGTGCTGGATTCAGTCTAACATCAAACGGATACATTATGTGAACTGTATGATTCCAAGTGCATGTTTCAAGTTTAAAATTACATTTTGGTAAAAAAAATGTGACATTCGAAAAATTGAGAAAACACATTCATATTATTTTGAAACTTTATGAAAACAACTCATAAGTCATTTGGAATGTGTAGGAATCAGCCACACCTCAATCTGATGCATGGTGCGAATGGTATGACTGATATGACTCTAAGTGCATCTTTATTTAAATTTGATATCAATTTTAGTAAAAAGTACAACTAAACTACATAAAATAGAAAAAAATAATATTGTTTTGATACTTTAGGAAAATGATCCATAATTCATTTTAGACATTTAGTAATCATTCACACCTCGATCTGATGCACGGTGTGACCGATATGACTCCAAGTGCATCTTTTTTATTTAAAATTGACAATAATTTTATTAAAAAAGGGCAACCAACCTACTAAAAACCAATAAAAAACATTTATATTGTTTAAATACTTTAGGAAAACAATCCATAAGTAATTTTTTATTTATAGGAATCAACCATACCTCAATCTGATACACTATGTTCTTTTTATGACTCAATGTGCCTCTTATCAGTTTAGAATCGACATTTTAGTTCAAAAAGTGTCACCAATAAAAGCCAAGAAAATGTGCTTGTATTTTCTTAATAATTTACGATATGTATTAATAAGTTATTTAGGATGTTTATGAATTAGTTTCACATTAAAATGATACATTATGTGGTCTATATGATTCAAATATTTTGTTTCAATTTTAAAATGACATTTTAGTAAAAAAGAAAAGTGATGTACTCAAAATTGAGAAAACACATTCATGTTTTTTTTATACTTTTGAAAAATGATCCATAAGTCATTAAGGACATGTATAAATCATACACACCTAAATTTGATGCACGATGTGACCGGTAAGACTCAAAGTGTGTTTTTTTATTTAAAATTGTCATCAATTTTATAAAAATAGACAACTGACCTACACAAAACTGAGAAAATAGATTTGTATTGTTTTGATACTTTAAGGAAATAATTAATATGTAATTTATAATGTGTATGGATCATACACACCCCAATATGATACATTATGTCACTGGTATGACTCAAATTATTCTTTATCTGTTTAAAATCGATATTTTAGTTCAACATGTGTCACGCAATAAAAAACTAATCAGTTGAATTTTAGTTTTCTTGATAAATTATAAAAATTATTATTAATGCATTTTTAACGTGTAGTAATTGTTCTCACATCAAATCGATACTCAATGTGATCGAAATGAATCAAAGTGTGTGTTTCCAGTTTAAAATGACATTTTAGGATAAAAACAATTGACGTACTCAAAACTGATAAAATACATTCATATTGATTTTATACTTTATTAAAATAATCCATAATTCATTTGAGACATTTAGGAATCATACTCACCTAAATTTGACCTATAGTGTGACAGGTATGACTCAAAGTGCATATTTTTATTTTAAATTGACACAAATTTTAGTAAAATGGACAATTGACCTACTCAAAACTGAGAAAACACATTCGGATTGTTTTGATAATTTATGAAAATGATTCATAAGTCATTTTTAATGTATAAGAATCATCTTAACCTCAATCTAATACAAGATGTGGCTAGTATGACTCAAAGTGTCTCTTATGAGTTTAAAATTGACATTTTCATTCAAAAAGTGATACACACTAAAAGCTGGTCAAACATGCATAGATTTTCTGGATAATTTATGAAAATGAATCATAAGTCATTTGTGATGTGTATGAACTAGTTTCATATAAAATTTATACACAATGTGATCAAAATGAGTCAAAATGCATGTTTCCAGTTTAAAATGAAATTATAGTAAAAAAGACAACTGGTATACTCAAAACTGAGAAAACGCTTTCATAATGTGTTGATACTTCAGGAAAATCATCCACAAGTCATTTGAGATGTTTTGGAATCATCTACATCTCAATCTGAAGCACAGTGTGACCAGTGTGGCACCAAGTGTGTCTTTTTTATTTAAAAGTAACATCAATTTAAGTAAAATGTACACTTTCTATTAATTTATTTCTTAATATTATTAATGAAATAAGAATTATTTTCTTAAACTGGAGTGCTATTTTTCTCGAGCAGGGGTGGTTTGTTCAGAAATAGCATGAATTGGGTTCACGATTAAAATACAAAGGAACATTGATGTTTTTGACTGTATGTAATAACTTTTATTTATATAATTTTATAAACCAGTGTTTAAAATGGTTATAATATAGTGTTATTTTTTTAAAGGTACTGCTTTGGTCAAAGACCGAGGCACAATTTATTGAAGATAAAAGAAGAGGTTATAAGAGTCTAAAGGATGGGAATTTCTTACAGTCATTGTCATAAAGCTGAAAAATATCAAGAGGGGGTGCATCAAGCTAGGTCATCTCCTGGTCAACTCCCATGTTTACAAGCGCATCCGAAACCTTGTTTGCTTCTCTGAAATCATGAGTGGTGATAAAGTTGATCTGCAGAAGTGTTTCGATGCACTTCATCCAACGAGTAGTGACTGTCCAGGCTAGATGAGTCATCCCCTTATAGATTGCTTGAACGATGGTGGTCGAATCACTTTCAATCCAAATCTTCCTCCATCCTTTTTGAAGTGCATAGTTGACAACGTGGATCACACCCATCATTTCAGCTTCTATTGATGAGACAGTGCCACAAAAGTGAAAAGGAATCCATGGCATATACCAAGATGGTCTATGAAGATCACTCCGCAACCGGCAGGGCTTGGGTTTCCTTTGGAGGCACCATCAACGTTCACCATGATCCATCCTGGAAGCGGGACTTGCCAAAATACTTCAATGGTGCGTTTGGGTTGTCTGAAGATTCCATCAATGTGAAGTATCCGAAGAATATCAAAGTCCCTAATAGTATTATTGTAGTGAGCCTTTTGAATTGAGGCAGCCTCACGTGTCACAAGGAGGATCTGAGCTTTACCTGCACTAAGATTGGGTGAAGAATTATTATGAATCATATTGTTTCTATCATACCATATCACATGAAGAAGCTCTGCGATGGCAGAGAGGAAGATATTCTTGATTTGTTGAGATTCTTCTTGCTGGACACATATCTTTAATTGTGATACAATAGTATCATAGAGGATCCATCTACAGTGAAATATATCAAAAATATAATTCCAATGAGAAAAATTTGTAGCACAAGACAAAAAGAGATTATTCGCATCTTCCCTTTGTTGGTTACAAAAGATACATTTAGAGCATAGCTGAATACCAAGATATTGTATGCAAACTTCAGTAGGAATTCTATAATGAGCAATTATAAGGCCCCAGCCTTAAACATTACTTAACATTGAATTAAATGAATAATTCCCATTGAGGATATTTTCAGGTTTAGAGTTTTATAGAATTATATCTTAACTATTACATCTCAAAAGAATACAAAGTAGACACTTCTACTAAGTTTCCATAAAATAAAAACTCTTAAAAAGAAACACGTCTAGTTCCATGTTTTAGATAGAATGACTTTACCTTGATCCCATCCATGACCCTATTCCACATTAAGTCTTGTGAAAAACATTTCAAAAAAACTTGGGGTGAGCATAAAAAGCTCAGTAAGGGAAACACAAAGAATGAAAACTGTTAGTTTTTCAAAACAACAAGTAAACCATGTATAATTTATCAAAGTAATACTTTTCACCTTTATGAAGTAGTAAAAAATCTTCACTGAATAAAATATCATTACTTACCCTTTTGTAACCAAAATATTACCAGAAAACCCATATAAAGAACACATAACATATAAAGGTAACTTGGGACATAAACATACTTAAATGGAATAACCATACGGCCGACTTCCACACATATCACTTAATGGAATAGCCATACGGCCGACTTCCATACCCAATGCATTGTAGGTTATAACGTAACCACCCGTCCTGGTATTCACGTCACCACCCGTCATATGGTTTATCCCGTAACCACCCGTCAAATGTCCACGTACCATTATAAAATCATAAGACATAAAACAAATATAATGGAAAGAAAACATTTCCACACTTTGATCACAATATATCACTTAAATATATCGACATAACAAATCCATTATAAAAAACCATTTTCAATACCAAAATACATAAAAGAGTATATGGTATTTACTTCATTTTAAAAAACATTACGGCTTGTTGAGGAAGCCAAAGACCAAATAATACTCGCGGTGGCGGAAAAGGTCATTGTCACCGCGTACGTTAAAAGAAACATTCATTTTTTTCGTTTAGTAAAACGCTTCCTATAAAAAGATTCCTTTTGAATAAAATTAAAAGTAAAAGGGGTTTATACACCGTATAAAAGAAAGTTGTGTATAAAACAAAATATGCCTCAATGAAAGGAGATTGAGACAAAGTCCCTTACCTCGTGTCTGACATGACTCAATTGCTCTTTAATCTCCTGAATAATAAAATAGTGTTAATTTATACTTTATTAAGAACCTTTTTCAAGTTTATTATTCCTTTTATACAACTTATTCCCATGTTATAAACAATATGTAATTATTTAAGTTAACAAAGTTTTTTTTGTCGATATATGGTACTTAAGTAAAAAATGGACTTCTTACAATTACATGTTCTTTATGTGGTAAAAGGTTCATTATATCCAGAATGATATTCATGATTTTTATATCATATATATCCAGCATATACATTTATTTATAACAGTAAATAACATTTAGAGATAAGAAATGAAATGCACCCTTCATGGAGACGGTAAGTCGTGCGTACGCATGAACGCTACTTTCATTTCTATTTCGTATTTAATGGAGTGAAATCATAGTGATATAACAGTATATTATAATTCCATTATAATATCATATATAATAACATTAAATCCATCCTTTATACATCCCACATATGGCATTAACGAATCAAATCACTTTGAGGGGGCGGTAGTCCGCACTTCCTAAAATGAAATTATTGTGTTTACACACAATGGAAACCATAAAGGTATGCCACAAATGAAAAATAAATAAGCATAAGGAAAAAAAACATAATATATATCATATATAAATAGAGTGACATCTTAATGGCCACCATGAAAGGCGTTAAAAGAAGATTGAACTATCATCGTTTCGGGAGGCAGAAAATCGCCAACCACAGAAACAGTATGTTCTTTAACCATTAGACGGAGGTGTGTGTAAGTGTAGCTCAAATTCTTCTCATAACAAAATAATAGTATATTGAAGATACTGGTTTTGTTACAATAGAAAGGAATAAAAAGAGTTTAGGGGGTTGGAGAAGCAAAATAAAACATAAGAACACAAGAGAAAACACAACCTTTAAATCGGGTAACTCTTTTTGATTTGAGCTCAAAGGCTTCCTTGGAAAGACTTATTCCCAAAGTGAGGCTTCAAGGATGATGAGAGGGATGTTGAGAGATAATATGGGCAGGGTTTGGCCGAGCCAAAGGCTTGAGAGGTGTGGGTAAGGTGGTAGATGTGGGGGCCTTTTATAAGAGGAGAGGAGGGGCACTCTTGGAAAGTTAAGAAAAGATACTTTATTATAAAATGATTTTAGGATAAAAAAGGTCCCAAAATTATAAATTTAGAGGATAAGGTGATAAGGCTTCGAAATCCACCCATCCAATAGGTTTTTGACAAGTTTAGCTCTTAGATTTTACATTATCGTTTCATTTTATTTAAATCGTTAAATAATGAGGTAATCGCTGCATCATCATGGTGTCAAAAATAATTTAATTTATTTAATGTGTAAAAATTATAAAAAAATATCATGATGTAGGAATTATTTTTATCTTTCCAATGAATATTTATAGTCAAAATTATGACTTTTATAACCCCATTTAAAATTTTTTTTAGTAAAACTTCTCATGTTTGTGACAATTTTATTTTAACATTAAATAAAAAGTTATTAATGTCATTTTCCAACCAAAGTTGCTCCATGGGGTACCCAATTTGACCCATGGATTTTCTTGGTCGTCCATGACACATTAAATAAGTGTAGGACATGTTTCTAGGTCATTTAATATTATTAAAACATTATGTTTACCTTAAACTACACTAATTACCTCTAATCGCGATTAATAAACTTAAAAGTTATTATTCACCAAAAAATGATTTTAATACCATTGAACCACATTTTACTTCATAATGAAAACCATGTATGTTGGATTTTTGAAATTCAAAACACAGAGGTGGTAAAATTTCATTTAAACAAAAAATCAGTTTTTTTAAGTACCACTTAGTGGTTTCACTATTCATCAAAAATTGAAGTTTTTCAGAAAAATACCAAAAAATCACCCTAAGCTATATTTAATATTCAAAATTCAAAAATGATGTCTATTTTAAAAAATTAAAAACATATAAGTTAAATTAATTAATTTAATATTTAATTCCCGCTGTCAGAACAAATAGCGTGTTTTTATGAAACAATATATATCAAAAGATTGACACTAGTTTAAGTCCAATTTCAAAGTGAAATTAATTACAACGAACACTACTGGATTAAATGGTAAAAATATATTATAATTTCACTTTAAAACCAATTCAAAATATAATCTAATCATATAATAAAATTAGATTAATAAGAGGTTTTGAATTAAAATACAACATTTTTCACTATTCATTAAAAAAATGAACTTTATCGAAAAAATACCAAAAATTTACACAAAGTAAATTTTGATGTCCCGATTCTAAAGAAGAATTTTATTTGGTCCAATAGAATGTATAAGGGTGACCAAAACTATATTTAATGACGGTTCACCATCAAAAGGGGACAGTTCAACCTTTTAGTGACTATTAGAGTATCAATGCCTAAAATTGAATTCTTTTCATATTTTAAGCCTTAATATTTTATTAGATAAATTTAAAAACATTTATCAAACATATATAATCATATTTTAGTTATTTATATTCATTCCCGCCAATACAACGGCTACGTGTTAACTACCATTTAAAATAATATTATTTTATTACTAGTGTGCAACGTATGATTTCAAAGAATCTCTTTGTTGCGTATCGGGTACACTATCGAACATAACAACCCCTTTAAAGTAAAATTAATATTTAATTGGAAAATATTAATAAATATGAAAATGTTTTATTCTTTATTTACCTGGGTTGTTACATCATTCCCCTCTTTTGGGAATTGTGTCCTTGCAATTTTATTCACTTATCAAAATAAGTGGGGGTATTTATCCCTCATAGCATTTTCAGATTCCCAGGTTGCCTCTTCAACCATATGGTTTTTTTCACAAAACCTTTACCTGGTGAATTACCATATTTCGCAACACTTTCTCTCTTTTGTCAAGAATCTGGACTGGTTGTTCTTCATAAGAGAGATTCTCTTCCAACTGAACTACCTCTGGGCTCCAAACATGAGATGGATCTGGCATATACTTTCTCAACATCGAAAAAAAAAATTATACCTGAGATAAACTCAGAGTTAATTCCACTCTATATGCAACTGATCCAACTTTCTCCAGAATTTCATATGGTCCAATGAACCTTGGACTCAGCTTTCCTTTCTTACCAAATCGCATCACACTTTTCCATGGTGAAACTTTGAAAAAAACATGATCACCTACCTCAAAAGATAGATCCTTCCTCTGGTTATCCGCATAACTCTTCTACCTGCTCTAAGCTATTCTCATGTGTTTCTGAATCAACTTAACTCTTTCTGCCATCTCTTCTACCAATTCTGGTCCCATCAGCTTCCTTTCACCCACTTCATCCCAAAATGCTGGAGTTCGACACCGTTTGCCATATAATGCTTCAAACGGAGCCATCTGTATACTGGAATGAAAACTGTTATTATATGAAAATTCAACCAAAGAAAGATGTTGGTACCAACTTCCCTGATAATCCATCGAACAAGCACGTAGCATATCCTCCAAAGTCTGAATTGTTCGTTCTGACTTCCCATCTGACTAAGGATGAAAAGCTATAATAAAATTTAATTTAGTACCCAACGACTTCTGAAGGCCCTTCCAAAAGTTAGAAGTAAACCTGAGATCACAATCAGATAAAATAGATAGGGGAACTCCATGAAAATTGACTATCTCTTTAAGATACAATCGACAAAGTTGATCTAGAGAAAAAGTATCTCGAATAGGAAGGAAATGAGTAGATTTAGTCAAGCGATCAACAATAACCCAGATTGCATTATTACCTCGATATGTCCTCGGTAATCCCACAACAAAGTCCATGGATATATTTTCTCATTTCCACTCTGGCACTAGTAAAGGATGAAGCATTCCTTTCGGTAACTGTCACTCTGCTTTAACCTGCTGACAAGTCAAACACCTCACAGTAAAATCAGCCATATCTCTTTTCATTCCATCCCACCAGTTATACTCCCGTAGATCTCTGTGCATCTTAGTACTGCCAGGATGAACTAAAAACGGGGAACTATGATCCTCACATAACAACTCACCCTTCAACTATGAATCGCAAGGCACACATAATCTCTTCCCAAACCTCAAAACACAAACTGAAAATCTTTCTGAAATGAAAACTCTTTAGCTCTGCAGTCAATCTTAGCATGATAAACAGAAATCCAATCCATGCCCAAAATAAAATCAAACTATACTAGAGGAAAAACAATAAGGGTTCTAGGTATATTCTTTCTGCACACAAGGATAGGAAGGTTCCTATAATTTCTTTTTGTCTCAACGTTCCCTCCGGGTGTTTTTACCATAAGATCAAGATTCATATCTTGATATGGAATTCCCAATTTACTAGAAAACTTCTCAGAAATGAAAGAATGTGTAGACCCTGAATCAAACAGAACATTGACATAAAATGAACAAACAAACAGTGTACCTAATACTAATTCATTCGATGGCCCAACATCTGCTGAAGTAGTTGCAAAGGATTTCACCACCCATTTCTGCTTGTAGTCTGGCTGCTTTCCCCCAGTTGAGTTCTTTGTTAGATAGTCATTTTCATAATGAACCATTTCATTACACTTAAAACATATTACTACTTGATTTTCATTTTATGCTTGATCATCTTCCTTACATTTGCGAGCAATATGACCAGACTTACCACACCGAAAGCACTTTCCAGACTTGGATAAACATTCTCCAGGATGCATTTTACCACACTTCTCACAGGATGGATATTTGTTTTTCTTACCTCCTTGTTTCTTTGATGAATTCTTCCCCTTCACCTGCCAACTGGACCTCTTATTCTGTTGTTTGTCAAAGAACACCTGATCATCGGAAAACTCCATTTCCACCTTCTCCGCACATCGAACAAGTTTTTCATAACTCTTGAACTCACGAGAAGATAAATCCATTCAAGACTTTGTCTTTAACCATGAGTAAAAATGGTTAATTTTACTATCAAGATCTCGTATGAAGTTTGGAGAATACCTTTCCAGTCGAGTGAAAATTGATTCATAAGCAGCCACTGAGTCATCCTCCTGCCTCAATTCTAGGAATTGTTTTTCCATCCTAAGATGAACCACCTTAGGAAAATATTTCTCAAGAAACATACCTTTAAATTCTTCCCAGTGAAGATCGTCAATCTCATCACTATCCCGGATATTTTTCATCATCGACCACCACTGATCTGCTTCACCTTCAAAACGGTAAACATCAAGACTAACCTTTTGATGTTATGAACATCCCATGACATCAAAAATCTTCTCCAATGCTTTAATCCACCCTTCAGCTAACACAAGGTCAGATGATCCTCTGAATGATGGGGGATGTTGCCTCATGAAATGTTCCACCACTAACATGTTCCTCTGTGGTTGATCTGGCTAATCTCATGCATGGATACCAACACCATTTATAGCCTGAGTCAACTGTTCCATCATTGTAACAAACTGTTCAGTTCCAATTCTGACCATCTCAGGTTGCTGATTTGGAAGTTTGTCTTCCTCCTGATGTCGTCCCAACATAGTTTCTTTGTTTCCTCTGTGGAAAACCATTCTGAACATAGAAATATCTTAGGTGAAGAAACATGGTAATCTTTAAATTCTATATCATTTCAATCATACCATAAATTAACTTCTAATTTAACAATTTTCTAACTCCTAAAGTTTCCTAAACCGACCTATGATACCAACTATAAGGCCTCAGCCTTAAACATTACTTAAAATTGAATTAAATGAATAATTCCCATTGAGGGTCTTTTTAGGTTTAGAGTTTTATAGAACTAGATCTTAACTATTACATCTCAAAATATTACAAAGTAGACACTTTTACTAAGTTTCCATAAAATAAAAGCTCTTAAAAAGAAACATGTCTAGTTCCATGTTTTAGATAGCATGACTTTCCCTTGATCCCATCCATGACCCTATTCCACATTAAGTCCTGTGAAAACTTTTCAAAAAAACTTGGGGTGAGCATAAAAATCTCATTAAGGGAAACACAAAGAATGAAAACTGTTAGTTTTTCAAAACAACAAGTAAACCATGTATACTTTATCAAAGTAATACTTTTCACCTTTATGAAGTAGTAAAAAGTCTTCACTGAATAAAATATCATTACTTACCCTTTTGTAACCAAAATATTACCATAAAACCCATATAAAGAACACATAACATATAAAGGTAACTTGGTACATAAACTTACTTAAATGGAATAACCATACGGTCGACTTCCACACATATCACTTAATGGAATAGCCATATAGCCGACTTCCATACCCAATGCATTAGAGGTTATAACGTAACCACCCATCCTGGTATTCACGGAACCACCCGTCATATGGTTTATCACGTAACCACCCATCAAATGTCCATGTACCACTATAAAATCATAAGACATAAAACAAATATAATGGAAAGAAAACATTTCCACACATTGATCACAATATATCACTTAAATATATTGACATAACAAATGCATTATAAAAACCATTTTCAATACCAAAATACATAAAAGAGTATATGGTATTTATTTCATTTTAAAAAACATTACTGCTTTTTGAGGAAGCCAAAGACCAAATAATACTCACGGCGGCGGAAAAGGTCATTGTCACCGCGTACGTTAAAAGAAACATTCCTTTTTTCGTTTAGTAAAACGCTTCGTATAAAAAGATTCCTTTTGAATAAAATTAAACGTCAAAGGGGTTTATACACCATATAAAATAAAGTTGTGTATAAAACAAAATATGCCTCAATGAAAGGAGATTGAAACGAAGTCCCTTACCTCGTGTCTGACGTGACTCGATTGCTCTTTAATCTCCTGAATAATAAACTAGTCTTAATTTATACTTGCTTAGGAACATTTTTCAAGTTTATTATTCCTTTTATACAACGTATTTCCATGTTATAAACAATATGTAATCATTTAAGTTAATAAAGTTCGCTTTGTCGATATTTGGTACTTAAGTCAAAAATGGACTTCTTACAATTACATGTTGTTTATGTGGTCAAAGGTTCATTATATCCAGAATGATATTCATGATTTGGATATCATATATATCATATATATCCAGTATATACATGTATTTATAATAGTACATAACATTTAGAGGTAAGAAATGAAATGCACCGTTCATGGAGACGGTAAGCCGTACGTACGCATGAACGCTACTTTCATTTCTATTTAGTATTTAATGAAGTGAAATCATAATGATATAAGGGTATATTATAATTCCAGTATAATATCATATATAATAACATTAACTCCATCCTTTATATGTCCCACGTATGGCATTAATTAATCAAATCACTTTGAGGGGACAGTAGTCCGCACTTCCTAAAATGAAATTATCGTGTTTACCCACAATGGAAACCATAAAGGTATGCCCCAAATGAAAAATACAGAATCATAAGGAAAACATAAACATAATATATATCATATATAAATATAGTGACATCTTAATGGCCACCATGAAAGGTGTTAAAATAAGATTGTACAATCATCGTTTCGTGAGGCAGAAAATCACCAACCACAGAAATAGTATATTCTTTAACCATTAGATGGAGGTGTGTGTATGTGTAGCTCGAATCCATCTCATAACAACATCCTATTATATTGAATATACTAGTGTTGTTACAAAATAAAGGAATAAAAAGAGTTTAGGTGGTTGGAGAAGAAAAATAAAACATAAGAACACAAGAGAAAACACTACCTTTAAATCGGGTAACTCTTTTTGATTTGAGCTCAAATGCTTCCTTGGAAAGACTTATACCCAAATTGAGGCTTCAGGGATGAGTAAAGGGATGTGGAGAGATAAAATTTTCTGGGTTTTGCCGAGCCAAAGGCTTTAGATGTGTGGGTAAGGTGGTAGAGGTGGGGGCCTTTTATAAGAGGAGAGGAGAGGCACTCTTGGAAAGTTAAGAAAATATACTTTATTATAAAATGATTTTCAGATAAAAAGGGTCCCACAATAAAAAATTTGTAGGATAAGGTGATAAGGGTTCTAAATTCACCCATACAATAGTTTTTTGGAAAGTGTAGGTCTTAGATTTTACATTATCGTTTCATTTTATTTAAATCGTTAAATAATGAGGTAATCGCTGCATCATCATGGTGTCATAAATAATTTAATTTATTTAATGTCTAAAAATTATAAAAAAAATATCATGATGTAGGAAATATTTTTATATTTCCAATGAATATTTATAGTCAAAATTATGACTTCTATAACCCCATTTAAAAATTGTTTTAGTAAAACATCTCATGTTTGTGACATTTTTATTTTAACATTAAATAAAAAGATATTAATGTCATTTTCCTACCAAAGTGGCTCCATGGGGTCCCCAAGTTGACTCTTGGATTTTCTTGGTCATCCATGACACATACAATAAGGGTAGGACATGTTTCTAGGTCATTTCATATTATTAAAACATTATTTTTACCTTAATCTACACTAATTACCTCTAATCGCGATTAATAAACTTAAAAGTTACTATTCATCAAAAAAATATTTTAATCCCATTGAACCAAATTTTACTTCATAATGAAAACCATGTATGTCGGATTTTTGAAATTCAAAACACAGAGGTGGTAAAATTTCATTTAAATGAAAAATCAGTTTTTTTAAGTACCACTTAGTGGTTTCACTATTCATCAAAAATTGAAGTTTTTCAGAAAAATACCAAAACTTCACCCTAAGCTATATTTGATATTTCTAATTAAAAAATGATTTATATTTTAAAAAATTCAAAACATATAAGTTTCATTAATTAATTTAATAATTAATTCCCGCTGTCAGAACAAATAGCGTGTTTTTATGAAACAATATATATCAAAAGATTGACACTAGTTTAAGTCCAATTTCAAAGTGAAATTAATTCCAAAGACCACTATTGGATTAAATGGTAAAAATATATTCTAATTTCACTTTAAAACCAATTCAAAATATAATCTAATCATATAAACAAATTAGATTAAAAAGAGGTTTGGATTAAAATACAACATTTTTCACTATTCATTAAAAAAAATGAACTTTATCGGAAAAATACCAAAAATTTACACAAAGTAAATTTTGATGTCCCGAATTGAAAGAAGAATTTTATTTGGTCCAATAGAATGTATAGGTTGACCAAAACTATATTTAATGATGGTTCTCCATCAAAAGAGGATATTTCAACCTTTTAGTGACTATTAGAGTATCAATGCCTAAAATTGAATTCTTTTCCTATTTTAAGCCTTAATATTTTATTGGATAAATGTAAAAACTTTTAACAAACATATATAGTCATATTTTAGTTATTTCTATTCATTCCCGCCAATACAACGGCTACGTGTTAACTACCATTTAAAATAATGTTATTTATTACTAGTGTGCAACGTAAGATTTCAAAGAATCTCTTTGTTGCGTATCAGGTATGCTATTGAACATAGAAACCCCTTTAAAGTAAAATTAATATTTAATTTGCAAATATTAATAAATATGAAAAAATATTATTCTTTATTTACCTGGGATGTTACAACAATTCTCCAAATTAGAGTAAATCCTGAGGGCTTGACCCATGGTTTGTTAAATTGGGCCAACCACTCAAAGATGGATTCAGTGTTTATGAAATTATGATCATAGTAATTTTTTGAGTCAAGGATGCCATTATTAGCAAGTTCCCAGATAAGAAAATCATCAGTATTGGAGAAATGATAACTATCAATTACTTGTGTAATGTTATCAGGGACATCACTATTGTGGGAGTGAATAACATCATTAATGGTGCGGTTGGTGTTTTTAATAGTTTCATTAGGAGAAAGCATAGAGATTAGGGGGATCCGGAACAATTATCAAGCCAAAAATTCATGGAAGATTCTAGTACTGACCATCAATCAAGATTTATTCATAATTTTGAAGTATGTGTATTTGATAGAGGGCCAGATCGAAGAAGTGATGTAATTTAAGTTTCCATTTTTAAATTTATAAAGAAATCTCTTTTTAAGGAAATCCAAAGCATCCGAGTTGGTATGAATTAACCTCCAGGTTATTTTGGCATGGAGCGCATCATTAAATAGTCTAAGATTTTTTATTCCAAGACCACCTTTTTCTAAAGGATTACAGCAGGTCTCCCAAGGGATGGTGACAAGTTTTCTTTCAAATTCACTCCCGGTACAAACAAAATTTTTTAAATAGACATTGAGTTTTTTAAGGGTGTTAACATGCCATTTATAAACTATCAAAGAGTAAACCATTTTAGAGACAATGGTGGATTTAACAAGACAAATTCTTCCAGCCATGGAGAAGGATTTTCCTTTCCAGGTGGAGAGTTGTTTAGTGATTTGATCAAAATTGTATGAAAAATAAAGGGATTTTGGCCTTCCACAAAAGATAGGAACACCTTGGTAGTTGAATGGGAGGGATCCCTCTTTAATTACTAATTTGTTGGTGGTGGAGACTGTTCTGTGTGGGGAGATATTTTTACCAAAAAAGACAAAGGATTTTTTACAGCAGATAGCTTGACCAGAGACCTCCTCATAGTGAGTCAGAGCAATTTTTAAAACCTGAATATTCCTTTTGTCCCCGTTTCGGAATAAAATTATGTCATTGGCATATAAAAGATGGGTAGGGACATTCATGTTCCTAGAAGCTTGGATGGGCTTGAGTTTACTTTTCTCGACAATTCGGGTAAGTAATCTACTGAGGTAGTCTTCTGCAATAACAAACAGAGTAGCTGAAAGAGGATCTCCTTGTCTGACGCCCTTAGTGAATTTAAAATACCCCTTGGGGATCCATTGATCAAGTTGGAAATGAAGGCAGAGTTAAATAGAGTTTTTATTCTCAAAATAAAAATATCTTTGAATCCAAAGCTTTGTATAACTTTGAAAATGAAACTCCAGTCAATGGTGTCAAAGGCTTTTCTAATGTCAAGTTTAATGGCAATATTTCCACCTCTTGAATTTCTATTAAGGATATTGGTGCATTCCGAAGCAAGGAAAATGCAGTCTTGAATGGATCTTCCCTTTATAAAACCAAATTAGTTACATGATACAATTTTTTTTCATATAGGGGAAAGCTGATTAGCAAGAATCTTGGTTATGATTTTCTAGACAGTATTGATAAGGGAAATAGGTCTAAAAAGATGGATCTCCAAATCATTCTCCACTTTAGGAATTAAAGTAAGGAATTGATAATTCAGACCATGGGAGAGGACACCATCAGAGAAGAAATATCTAACAAGTTTACAAACATCTAGGTGTATGATATCTCAGTGTTGTTGAAAAAAATCATTATTAAAGCCATCAGGACCAGGAGCACTATCAGGCTTTAGAGTAAAAATTGTGTCTTTTATTTCATGGTCAAGGGGAGTTCTTAAAAGATAATCATTATCCATAGCATCAACCATATAGGGGATTATATCGATCATAAGATCTTTCCTGGCCTCCGGGCCATTGAAAGTATTATGAAAATACGAGACAATATGATTGGAAATGGCCTCCTCTGTGTCAATAATAATTTCATTATGAACAAGGAAGGTAAGAGGCCTGCTAATTTTCTAAATTCATTGAAGGGAATTATAAAATTCAGTGTTTCTATCACCATCAGAGATCCATTTTGTTTTAAATTTTTTTTTCTCATTTAATCTTTTAGGGTGAGAAGTGAGTTTAGTTTTAGAGAAGTACTGATTTCAGGTTTGGGGTCAACTATGAAATTAGATCTAGTAGCGTTGTTTTGAATGTGATCTAGCTCATTTTCTAAAAGGGAAATATTAGTGTCAATTTGTTTAATTTTAGACTTACACCAATCTTTAAGGGAATGTTTAAGATGTTTTAATTTAATATTAAAATCAATGATAAGAATTATAGTGTTCTTTTTACAAGTATTTATTTTTTTAAATTCATTCCATTTAAATTCTATATTGGTACTTGTTTTTGTTGATATTTGGTGTGTTTCTGGTGTTGTGGTGTGCTGTTACAGCACATTGTACTGGTGCTGAAATTTGTTCTTACATCACACTAAAGTATGACCCTTTATTAGTGCTTTTAGAATAGCTGATAAAAGACAAATTTTTTGTTCTTTTAAAGGTGTTGATAAAGGACACATTTTTCAATGTTTTTAAAATTTTTGATAAAAGACCAGGGCTTTTATTCTCACACTAGTAGTCAGTTCTTTTCTATCACTCATAAAATTCATTTCTAATGATGTTAAAGGCCTATTTTTTAGTATTGTTTTTTTAGAAGAGGAAGAAAATCTAGATCTTCACATGCTTGGGTATTCCCTCCTCTTTTCAAGTGAATCTTAAGTCCAATCCTAAGGAAAACATAACTAGTTCTCTATATTCTATAACTTTTCTAAATACCACTTATTATGTATTTATAAACCCTTGTCATCACAGGGACCTTATACTAGGATTTCACATATCCTAGTCATCCTCAGAGACTCAAAACTTGGTAAAAATTCACCTTGGCCTCCTAAGTGATAATGAATTTACTCAAGTCTCATACTTGAGCATGTATTTTCCGAGGACTTATACCTAGAGTATGACTTGACCTAGGAAACCCAAATAAAGAGACACTTCACTCAGACCACCCAACTAGGATGTTAATTCATCCAAGCCACATACCTAGGATCCTATTCACCTTGGATTATATATTTATTTTACTCCTCACCCATGTTCCATACATGGTAACCACCTTTCCTGGTCCTCTAACTAGGGTGAAATTTTCCTAGGTATCATACTAGAGTTCTACTTCACCTGAGTACCTACTAGGGATACACCTCACCCTAGTCCAATAACATTGGATCATAAATCACCCTTGAAAACATACGTGGGATCCCCATCCCCTAGGTCACTTACTCATGTCCCTTATTTTCCCAAGTCGCCTACCTTGATGCATACTAACATGGTCCTCCTACTAAGTATAATCCTTGAAATACATCTTCACCTTGAGTCACTACCAAAATAAACCACATAGAATAGCCATAACTAAAACCTACTCAATATCTTCTTTTCAACCATTACATGACATGAATATATTTTTTGAATAATGTTAAACTACATGAACCAGTCCTGTTATACAAACTTAAATTGTTCAAATAAAAAAACATGTTTCTTTTTTTTAATATGATATATAGAAAACCTCTTTGATGTTCAATCACAACATCCTAAAACATTTTCATACTGTATCTCCATTTAGAGGTGGTATATCCTAAACCTAGTACACAAATAACATTAAATTATTAAAGTCCCCACTAGACTCTAAACTTTGTCCACCTATCTATAAATACATAAACATATATCCTACCTTATGTGACAAGAATAGTGGATCATTTCCTTAGGTTATAAGCCTAATATCCCCTAATGACCTCCCATGAGGAATATTATGCTTCTCTTATGTAATGATCATAATAAACTCATTTTATGAGAATATAACAACCTAGACCTTTCTCATGTGATGAGCTTGAGGTGATTGCGATCAAACTTTCTTCATGTGATGATCATGAGACCCACCTATGGTTAAAATAAAGGGATATCTCTAGTGATAATCTAGGGATGCCTCTAATGATGGGTTAGGGATGTTATTAGTGAAGATATGGGTATTCCATGAGTGGTGATCTATGGATACCTTATGTGGAAAGTATAATATATCCTATGTGATGAACATTGGATAAACCATTCTTCCTTATGTGATGAGCATAAGATGTAATCATGATCTCACACGAGGAAGATATGACATCATCTAACCAGATTTATCCCCAAACTATATCCTCATATTTTTCATTACTAATAAACATGAGGAATCAGAAAGGGTTACTCATTTATAGCTCCCACAAAAACCTTGGCTAGGTCCCTTCCACCTAGTAGTCCAGGATTTATGACTATATTATACATAACATAAAAAATTTAAATATGAAATTAAACTTCATAGATCAGTCCTATTATATGAACCCAATATACACAACTCAAACTATATGGGTTTTGATTCTTTTTAACCATTGTACATAAGAATTCCCTTCATGGGGATATGTAGGAAGCCCCTCTTATGGGGATACACATAAAGACACTCTAAGGGAACCAATGAAAACAACACAACACCTACCTCCTCCATGGATGGGGATAAATTAAAAATTACTCATATTTATAGCTTTAAACCATACTATAATTACCATGTAAAGGAAATATAGAGAACATTTGTTGTATACTAGTGGTCTCATCGATTCATGATCACAAATAATCACTTGTGTTGTGGTAACCATCCCCATATTATGATTTTGGAAGGATTAATGAATATATGTTAAATCTATAATAGTGTTATAAATTATGAAATATTCACCCTAAAATGGTGAGATGAACCATACCTCCCATTCTCTCAGCCAATGGATAACCCAAGTGTCTTCCTTAAATCCCTAGCAATGGTTTTCCTTTTAAAATTTGGATCACATCAGATCAAAACAAATTTAGTCTTAGTGAGAATCATAAATGGAATAGATAACAAGAAATAATTTATCCAAAAATGGTTAATTGATATCATACATAAGGAATTATCTTTCTCATGAAATAGCCAATGTTCGTTTCATATTAGAAATAAAAAATAGTGTACCCAACATGAATCTTGCCCCAGTAAAAAGGAAAAATTGACCTTGCACTCTTACTTTTAATGTTACATTAAGGAGTTTTTAATTTTACTCTATACTAGGACCTTCAAAAACTCCCTTTGATTTATATGTAATTACCAAATACATAGTTGAATGTCAGACTAAATAGAAAATATAATTATATCCATAGAAAATTTCAGGTCTTTGGGTACAGCCAACTGATACATTTGATATATGAACCAGCTACCATAGAGACCATAGCCTCATATCACCAATATATTTTGTCCCAAAGACAATACCTCCTATTCTATTTGGTGAATTCCTTGGCATAAAAATACTATCTCAAAGTATTCATCCTGAATTTGGAGATAGATTTAAAAATGCCTCAAGTGATAAATCCCTACTGGATATTCGATCAATGGTGAGTTACAGAGATTCATGTGGCCCCTATGGTAATATTCAACCATTTGGAGAAATTTCCCCAGGAATATAATAATTCATAACTTACTTATCTAAGGTAGTTTTATGAGGGAATTCAACACATCCAAATAACCACCCTAGGAGTTAGGATAGATTTTATTCATCATGGTTACTATTATTAACATATGACACCATTTATACAAGAAGTTACAAAGGATGTTATGTCTTCTTATTCAATCTAGACTAGGGTTCCCATGAATAGATCACACCAAATTTATTTGACCAATATAACTCTAAAGTAATTCCGTGTCCCAAATGTTTCCAACACTTCAAAGGCCTGCAAGTGTATCCCAATAGTTGATTAGGGAAAATACCAGAGAACCATTAGCCAAGATATTCAAACATTGATGAAGATGACCTTGGTGATAGATTCACTAGACCCATCACCAATGAGTAAGGGAATTAACCCTTGTAAAGGTATTCATATTTGTATCCTACCACATCTAGAACTCAGTAGAATATGGTCTTGGTATGAAAGGAGAGTTGTAGTTTCATATATTACATCCTGGTCAAAACCCCATTCCATATATTTTGGGACATTTTTCCCCCACCTACATCTCTAGTATCATCCAATATGAATAAATGTACCTAGATTATGGAAATACCCTCTCTAGGAAAATAAATATCTCTTACCATTGAACTCTCATAAGTAAAAGTCATCACTTTTGACCAAACTGATTCCATTGAACATGATATTTTTAAATAACAGGACAAAGAGGAGGAACACATATGGAGTTCCACTCATTAATAGGTACCTGATAAGGAATATATAAATAGATTCAATTATAATCTCGTGATATTGGTTACCCAATGAGTATTACACTGCCAACCACTCAATGGTCTAGTACCAACGAAAAAGGAAGAGGTGTGGCTGCATCCACATCCTACCCACCACCTGATAGGGGTAAATCCATCTTATTGGAAGACTAGATTTCCCAGTATAGGGATAGAATATATAATCTTTATCAGGTCAATATTGGACTTCTCAACGAAATTATATCCACTAGGTATGGCTTTCAGTCCAAAGTCATCCCCACTTTAAAAAAAGGGTTTCTCGTCCCACATTAGAAAAACTGAGACACCATATCAATTTAAAAAGGTTGAGGCAATGTGAATGTAGAGGTAGGAAGAATAGAGTATATTCTTTATAGAATGATAATTTTCCAAGGTTCTTCATCTCTACCTTAGAGAATAACCTGGTCACATTTCCATAAATCAATAATCTAGATAGAGTAGTGAAGAATGATCACCCAAACTACTACCCTCTCCATCATATATTGGTCCAAAAAAATCAAAAAATGATTTATATTCAAGGATTGGTGTAAAAATATGGTTGATGATAGTAAAATATCATTGTATAATTCTAAGGTTCATGTGAATTATGTTCCATCCACTCTCCCCCAATATGATGAATAAGAATGGGAAAATACCCTACATAGGGATATTTAAGGGTTTAATGAATGGATGATCCAAACTTTAGTGTATAATGTGCATGAAATCATTAGTGAATGAAAAAATCAAAAAAAAATTGACCCCAATTACCTATACATATATCACTATAGTGATTTTTATAGATTATCCCCTTAATATCCAATGTTATCAGATTGGGAAAGGAAAATAGAAATATGGGTCCACAAGGATTTCAAAACTAGTCCAAACTCATATAGATTTTATGCCCTCATAATTAGGATAATGGGAACTAACCCACTAAATTATTTAATGAGAATCGACCTACTAAAGGATTCAATGGGAACTGACCCACTAAATGAGTCAATGAGAACTGGCCCAACAAATGATTCAATGGGAATTGAACCACTAAATGAGTTAATGAGTATCGACCCACTAAAAAGTAAATGGGAATCAGGACACCAAAAAAAGAGCCTCTTATTATATGGATCACTAGTTCACCTCTATAGATGTTATACAACTGATAAATAGTTTCACTAAGAATGAAGGTTTTCCCAAAATAGGACCCTAATTTTCCATCATGGTATCTATTGGGTCTAAATAATTTTCACCTTATTCTAAAAAGTTCAATCTTGATAGATATGATCAAACACATATGTAATAATATGAGGCTCAGTGGGATTTACCATCCTCTACTCCTATCATTGGTGAATTAGATCTTAGTGATACCCCACCTACCTCTAAAGAAGGCATCTCTAACTCCATTGAATCCTAAAAAGGTGATGTTGATAGAGAATTTT
The DNA here is from genome assembly GCA_963277665.1 of Viscum album. Classification (NCBI taxonomy): domain Eukaryota; kingdom Viridiplantae; phylum Streptophyta; class Magnoliopsida; order Santalales; family Viscaceae; genus Viscum; species Viscum album. The sequence goes on along the minus strand of OY728128.1, from coordinate 701,793,346 downwards.
CCTAATGTATTCAACAGACAAGTCACTAGATTTTGGTCCTAGACTCCCATTATCATCCACCTATATTTCTATAAATAAATGAAAGGTTTTTATTATGTATTCAATATATTATCCCTCTAAAACTATCAAGGTCATCACTACTAAAGAAAAAAGCACATAGTTGGAGTGACAAAATGGTAAGATCTAGAAAATAATCTTTGAGTTACTTTAGGGATGTTTCCCCCATGTTGAAATGTTAACATCCTTCTACATGGGTCCTTATTATAGTGAAGCACCCCATACCATAGAGGTAAGGTAATTTTCATATTTTCACCCCCTTATCGGTTGTATTCTAAACATCATTCAAACTCATTAATCACCATAAAATCCCCAATATAATCATATTTCTCTATTATATGGGTGGAATCATTGATGCCCCTCTCATCAAAAGCTTTGACATATATTACCAAACTGATTGATATTAAAGAACCTCTACCCATATCTCAAATTCAACCATGTTGTCTTGTTGACCAAGGAATATGAGGCATAAAGGGGAAGAAAATTTCCCTTTTATCTCTCAATGATAGATGAATAAAGGTATATTCATTCCAAATAACTAATCTTTCTGAGTATTTAACATTTGTTAGAGAGAATAATTTTGTTGAGATCTTGAGGATCAGGAGTAGGATAATGTAGGGATTTTCAATACCATACAAATTAATACCCCTAACATAAATTGTTAAGGAATAAATTTGATAGATAATTTGTATTTATGTATTTGATACCGAAGAAACTAGATTAAGGGATAATGGACCTACTGACACCCAAATCTGCACTTCATTCATGTGAACACCATGAGTAGAACACACCAAGTGTAAAAAATAACCAGGGTTATCCATATCTATATGATAGATTAAATAAGATCTATTACTTTATTCATGATAATATGGAAATATACTTCATCTGTTTATTAAAACATATACTTCTTGATCTCTCAAAGGTCAAAAGACCTGAGGAGGACATTATAAATGATCATACCAATTATTTCTCTTATCTCCAACTTTAGGGGAATATGATCGAAGGATTAATTTTCATTAAAGATTGAATCGATGAGAAAATGAAAAAAGACCTAATATAGTTAGATAATACTAGGATGTATACAATGTGTATTCAAGTTATTGTCACTCTAACAAAAAAATAGCATGTCTAACATACCACTTAAGTTTAATATTTTCCTCACTGCATGTCTTTAAATTGTATAACAGAAATTCCATTATTACTGACTCTAAAATACTTGTAAATAGTCCAAGTAATATGCCATTAAAACTATATAACATTTGATTTGTTTTCAAATGATGTTAAATAACATGATCTACTGTTTATTCCATATAAATTTAAATTATCTGAAATGATCTATCTTGTATGACCCTGAACCACTTGGAAGGTTTTGTTTTATATAAACCAGATTAGAAATTCCCCTCCCTAACATAAGTGTCTGGTATACATAGAGTTCCTTTTTATTTTCTTGGGATTTAAAGGTTACGGCTATGTTGACTAGCCCTTATGTCTTGGTTCACCTAGACTAGGAAGAAAATACCCCCTTATCAATATTTCATGTCTCATATTATCATGGGATATGTAATGATACCTAGATATCCTATCCTAGGACCATCAAAAAATACTAATAAAAACCATTAATTAATAATGGTTCCCAAAACTTTATTTATTCATGTCTGGTTTTATATCCTTTATCTGCACTAAAACAAGATTATCTCAATTTTTAAAGGTTCTAGATCTATGCAATGTTACCAACATGGAATTTATTAGTAAATAAATTTAAACTATAAATCATAAGTTCTTTATCACAAGGCCCTAAAAATTATCATAACTTTTCTTTTCCATGACCCTAAACTATATGATTTGTGGTCTATTTTGTATGACCATAAAAAATTTTGAGTATTCAGTTATAGAAGACATTAAACATTATGCCACCTAATTTTCATTTTACATAACCAATGTCCAAGATGTCCCCATTATGTATTGAGTCCTCGCACCATTTCTTATGAGGTTTAATTTACCCTCCTCTTCGATAATAGTTTACTCCTCCTTCTCAAATAGCATATCTAACAAATGATGGTGCAGTTATAGAGTACTACAAAACCGTTTTTACATCCCCAGCTCCACCCATCTTACTCCATACCTTTGATATTTGAGTCATCGTTACCCACAACCTTGGGTTGTGATATACCTATTGGTTTATTATTTTTTATAAATTGGTAACATGTTGATTGAATAAAAAAAAAATTTCCCCATTTTGAATGGTGAACAACACAGTTGCCTTTGATACACTAAGTAACCCCTAGGGGATGTGTTTCTTCCCAGAGGAAAGTCCTATACAATCTATATTTGTAATTTTTATACAATGTAAGGGTAGTACCATAATTACTAATGGTCAGCCAATTCCCACCAGTCAACATGTCATCATCATTTACTGAGACATTTTATGACATGATTTATATCGTATGTATTCTCCATGTTGAAATTGATTAGAAATATCTCTATGTTTTATGTTATTATACATTAAATATTCCATTAAAGAGGCACCTAGTCACATGAACATAAAATAAATGATATTTTTGTCAAATATTAAAGACCATAAACTATAAGAATTATTGTTCCATAATGTATGAACTTAAAATACTCATAATATTTTATCCCATGTCACCCCAAGTTATAAAATATCCATTTAAATGAGATCTTGATCTATGTAATCATAAAATTCCATTATATATAATATATCACCCCATTTAATAGATCTCTTTATTTAATGATGTTATGACTACAATAACACTTTCTTACCCTAATTTTGTGGTTCACCTAACCTATGATCATAATAATGACATCATATATATCAAAACTATGTATCGATTTATTATCATTGACAAAATATATGTAATGATGCATGTATATATTATTATGGTCCTAGTTGTAAATACTAATGATTTCAACCCTTTACCCATCCTCATGTTTGAGCCTTCTAATTCATGTTAGGTTTCTAAATGGTTCTACATTAGGATAATATTATCATCAACTTTCCTTAACACATGAAAATGATATGTGCAGAAGATACCATACAAGAACTACATATGGCTTAATTCCTATCATTTGTAGCATACATAGTGATTTTTTCATTACTTATCCCATAAATATACAAAAGTATAATTTTTAACCTAGATACCCTTCCTAGTGTAGGGACTTCTAATTCATGTCTAGTATTATTATATTAGGCTTCATTATAGGATGATTCCTTATCATAACTATGTGTGGATTGATAACTATTACTATAGGATAGTTAGTGATGCCCATATCACTTATCCTAGGCCCAACCAAAAAATTTAATCAAATCAATGCTTCATATTGATGCTTGGCCCCTGAAATTCACATTAGGTTTCCTTCATTAGATCCATCACTGAGATATGTCCATCTCATTTTGGTCATGATCTTGATCTACAAAAAACCCTCTACATAGAGGTCCTTACCATATGACCATAAATTACATGACACCTAATTCAACATAACATGACTCTAAAATACATGAAATTGGTACTCTTCATATGACCATAAACTAAATGATACCTAATAATACTGCACATGACTCTAAACTACTCAAAATTGGTCTTAATCATATAACCCTAAGCCACATAACATCTGAGTCCTTGTTTTATGGCGTTAAATACACGAAATATAGTCAAGATGGTAATATCTTAAAATATATAGAGTGATTTATACTATATAACCCAACACCCCTATATAATATTTATGTCCATGTGAGGATATATATAATATAGTTTATTTATACAAATCTATGTTAGGATAAAATGATCCTCCCATACATATGATCTAGATCTATGTAGAGACTATCTTTATTATGAACTATGTGTAGAATAATTCTCATTCCATGGGATATTTCATGAACCATCCCACAGGGACCCTCCTAGATGATGGTAAGATAAGTTTTACTACCCCAATGCTACCTTCAATAGGCTAGGAGTTGGAGACTAGTGCCGAGTAGGCATACAAATTACATGGGATGCCTTATCCTAACAAAATTGTACACACACACACATCTCCAAACTCAAAAAATGATAAAAAAGATTTAAAAATAAGACCAATGCATACATAAATCTAAAACCCATAATAAAATCACTAAAATAATACTGGAAATCATAAATGGTCGAATACAATCCCACCAAAACTATATATAATTCCAACCTATTAGAATGAGGGGACTACAGTCAAATGTGACTCCTAGTATAAACCATGGTCTATCTATCCCAATATAATATATTTCTACTCCTAGCCCACCATGAACCCTAAAGAACAGTCCATTATATGAATAATACATGAAATTTGTAGAAAGAACCCATGTTAATATGAGTATAATAGTACATAGTTTTACACTTATAAATAATCAAACATAAGAATAAAGATAGTATTCACCTCATCACAGTGGTATTCCAATCAAACTATGATGTATATAAAAAACATCCAGATACAGTCATGATAGACTCTAATTCCCAAGGTAAGGTCACAACTTCTTTTCCAATATAAGATTCCACTGTAGAGTTCGTAGAAACACTCATACAAGAGAACTCACTCTGTTAGTCTAATAGCATTGATGGTGTCTATTAGATATGTTATGCTCGTCAGATTTTTCCATAAGGTAGTACATGATGGAATGTGTAATTGATAGATACATAAATAGGATATCACACCAAGGGACGTGGGGTATGAAAACAATCCAATATAGAATAACCTAATATGTGGGGGGTCGATGCCCATGTATGTTTGTCACGCTGATTCCTAGAACCCCACTTAGGGAAGAAGATTATAGGGGATTCCAGCCTGGACCTCATAGAGGGATTCTAATAACTCTATCTGAGGATAATCCAATAGATGGGATAATAATCCTATTTTTGAGATGTAATTAAACACTATACCCTCATGAGGATGGATTGAGGTAATGCACCCTAAAGAAATTGGATCACCCTGACCATAAAGGGGGAACTACATAGTGTTTAATATGAGTTACGCTATGTGTCTTTCCTCCTTGAGGTCTATCTATGTATTTTTTTCCTCACATTACATGTATATCCATATACATGTCATGTCTCTAGAGGGTAAAAAATGTGTAGTGGCATGCCATCTTGTTCCCATGCACACCTATCCATGCTCATGTACTTCGGGTTGTTCCCATGTACTCTAGCCATGTCCATGACAATGTACCCTCAGATTACACTTCATGCCACCTGTATTGGGACACACGGCACGTGATATGTTTCACATGGTGTGTGATCCTTAACTCTTTGTGAAAACCATAATGTTGTAGCCAGTTCCCCACATGGCGTGTGTTTTTTAGAGTACACCCCATTTAATGTGAAAATTTCTAGAATTTATTAATTTTTCAATTCATATTATCTGATGCCACCAGCCTTAAATCTTTCCACCAAGACCAACAGATAATGGTTGATCTGGTTTGGTCCATCGTTTCCACTATCAATGGATAGATTCAAGCCACATCCACCACTCAGAAATCACATCTTGTTGAGACGCAATACCACCGCAACCAAAACAGAACAACAAAACCACTAATTTGATCTTGATCCTCCTCTTATTTCTCACTAACATATTCACACCTCAATTGAACCCTCTATCATTAATCACACTGATTTTATCGATCTGTTTCACTAAATAATGGATACACAATGATCAAAAATTAGGTATCTATTGAACCATCATCCATAGAAATTAACGTCGATGAATGTGAGAAGAAATGAGGGGGAAAAATGAATAAACCACAATAGTGGAACAACCTAATTCCTTATTCAGTTTTTCCGAAATTCTTTTTCATTAAAATGAAAAATTAAGAAAAAAAGAATAATCAAATAAAACAACTGTAAATCAACCATTGATGAGAGAATAAATTATTATCAGTGTATTTGATCTGTTTTTTACATGGGATGACAAAAATGGAAGAATCCACAAAACAAAAATGTCATTCCTTAGGATGTATTGATCACTAATGAATAATGGTTTCACATCGACATCACTAGAAATATCCACAACCTCTTTTGGAGAAATGATCCCTGATCCATGATCATGATCTGTTGTCACTTGTAAATATCTCATCCATTGGTCTCCTATCAACCCATGGGTTATATGGCTAACCATATGAATTTGAAATAATAGGATTTTTATAGAGGATTCTAGGTCTCTTTTTCAAAATATAATAAAATAAATTTATTTATTTATTTATTTTATTATTTTTACCCACGACAACTTTTTAACAAACACCCAACACTAATAGAGATAATATTGTTTCTATGGTAAAACCTATATTTCAGACTTAATAGAGGTCTCAGATTTCCAATTTGAGACTCCTTTCGGTAGTTATTACACTATTTTAAGAAAAATTTGCATGCATGATTTTAAAATATTTAATATTTTTATAGTATCCATATCAAGATCATTGGTCCTCAAAATTTCATGTTTTATTAGTGGATGGCTTGGAAAATATTACTAGATATATTCCAAATAATTATAGGAAAAAAAATTACATTCTCTTCGCTGTAGTACTTTTTTACTTGAAAAGAAAAAAATACTACTCAAAAAGATATGGGTACTGAGATCGCATTCAGGTCTCACACTCCCAGGTTCCATCCTAAAGATTCTCAAACTACCACCAGACACACACCAAGGGAATAACCCACCTACAAAGTATATTCTCTTATGGATCCTCAATATTTAATCAGTATGTCATATAGGTAGCACCATTATTGATGTCCAGCTCACCCAATTGCTAACATGCAACGGGTCGTTCACTTACCTCTTCAGTTGTGACATTTGGAAGATGTTATGCACCCAGTTCAACTATGGTGGTAATCTAACAACCTGATCTTTTAGAAAATATTAATCTTTAGATAATATTATTTATTCAATGGATTTTTTACAGGCAGCCCCAGGTTTAAACAAATTGTTATACACTATTAATATATTATTATTTAATGTGGTAGTTATAATCTATCCATTAATTCGGCGGGTATAAATATGATTAAATAATTTTTAAAATATATATAAATTTTATAATAGATTTAAATGTATTGATAAATTCTTAGTAAATAATCACTTAATTTTTTAGTACTTTCATTTAATTCTTCAAAAATATGTTTTCTTTAAAAATGGTTTTTATAGATTCTTATGGGTAAATATTACAAAGTAATTTATAGAAATTTTAGAAAAATAAAATAAAAAATAAATTTCTATTTTGAATTCATATTTATAAAATTATATTTCTTTCTTTTTATTTTTGATAATTTTATGAAAAGATTAATTTTTTAGTGAATAGTGATAGATATCGATTAGTATAAAACTATCATTATCATTACATTAAGAATATTTATGATTTGAATTGGAAAAAAAAAGTAACTTAAGTGTTATTTAGTTAGATATATTCTATTTAATTACATTTTAATCATCCTTATACCTTGTTTTTGTATATGTAATTTTTTGGGATTAAATACACATTTTTCAAGAAAACTGTCTTCTCTTGCATTTTTTGGGGATTAATTTTAAATTAAATTCTTCCACTTATATGAGTTAAATATTTAAAAATGGATTCTATATTTGGAATCAATGGGTCCAAATTTTTAAATATGTCCCTTTTATTCTTTCCAATATGAATAGTAACCGTAGTAATTTTATTACAACGATAAGGGTAAATCAAGCAATTTAGATTTAAAAAATGACAAGGACTATTAAATGGCTCCAAAACTTGCCTAAAATTTATTATATGTGTTAATTTCATCCATAATCATAAAATTTTATGTTTTATGACCTTCATTGGCCATTTGGATTAGATTATGACCTTTTTAGTGTTTCATATTAAGAAAAGTCAAACATGTCACACTCTTGTTTTTTATAACTAAATTATTTTTAATATGGGGATAAACAAGGAATATGTAATAAAATAAATATTATATTGAAACATAAAAGATTTTTATTCATCATGATAATTTATTTTTAATTTCTAGTGAATAAATAATGACCTTAAATGATTACACAACACTGACATAATAATTATTCAATTAATGGAAAAATAAAATAAATAATATTAAAGATGTGAAAAGTTTTATAATTTGAGATAATTAATGTTATCCATGAATTATATATATTAACATGACAATTTAGGGTTGTGTTAAAATAATTTATTAAAATTATAAGTTTTTTCATGACGTTTTTAATGTTAAAGTAAGGAATAGTATCAATATTAGAATTAATGATATTTTTTGAAAATAATATTTTATTAAATTTTTTAAAAATTTAAAAAACATAAATAAGGAAAATTAGGATAATATTCAATCAAAAGTTTCATCCCATATGAATTTATAATCCATTTTGAATCATTTTTTCTATAATAGTCCTATTAAATTTTATTCTTTCGAGAAATTCCAAAAGTCCCCCTCACCTCAATTATTAAACGGAAACTCTTCCCTCACTTGATTAGACCACTTTGAGCCATATATATTGACCATAATATAATAAATTATCAAATAAAATTTCTTATACACATTCTAGAGGTGTTTTTCTTCCCATAATATCAGCCCTAGAACCCTTAAGAGGATATCCAATAGAGTCATTTCGAAGAAGAGGTAATCGCCCATACTAATCACTTTATTTCTCTACTCTTATTTACCATCTAAAAATCTATGATATTTATCCTAAAATAATAAATTATGTATAATAAAAAAAATTAAACTTTATTATTATTATTAAAACACCATTTTACAGCCTCTTCCCCATTAAACAAAAAGTGAAAGTATCGTTTGTGTGTACGAACAACTTACTATATCCATGTAGTGATACAATTTATTTTTCATCACCATATTTTATGGATATGTATTGTGATGGGTTTAATATTTATATATTATATTTATAACATAATTATTCTTCTATAATTAAATTATCATATCCACCTTCTTACGTTTTAAATTGTTGGGAAATGATGGTGTCATTTGTGGGTATATGTGGACTACAACCTCCACGAAGCAATGTGATTCATTTTTCATTTATATATTATTTATGTGGTAATGAGGATGGATTTGGTGAATATATATGAATATCTGTGATTTATAATAACAATTATAGAAATGATAATTATTATTTTCCATTATTTCATTCAATTTTTAAAAAAATAAAAATAGGGTTTATGCTTATGTATGGCCTACCGTCTCCCTGAATGGTGTTATTCATTTTATATCACCAACTATTATAGATTACTCTAAATATATATATAATGAATATATATGATATTTATATCATTATTATAATTATTTATATGATTTAACTATGATCAGAGTACAAGGACCAGAACTACCAAACCAAAACATACGTGAAAAAAGAAACAAATATCCCCTAAAACAGTGATTTTAATAAAGAATTGATAACAAATGAGTTCTAAAAGGTTATAAGTAAATCATATAGAGTATGATATATATGAGTATAGTTATTTAATATATATATATATATATATATAATACATATTTATTTTAATGGATGTTCTAATGTGTATGAAGGAAGTCAGGCCTAAGGTAAGGGATTTTGGTCTCACTTTTATTTTTATGGGACACATGCTTTACACTCTACTTGTGTATTTTGTTGCGGTGAATATAATACCCATGAATTAATTTTATGATTATTATAATTAAAATTATGGGATATTCATATCCATCTAACGTTTTTTCTTTAATGAGTGTTATGATTCATTAGAAACCCAAGTGGTAATGTTTTATTTCACAATATCATCATTATTCAGGATTGTTTATGTTTAAGTCTATATTGGGGAATATTTCTCTTTAATGTCCATATTTTCTAAAAATGTTTTCAAAAATATTTCATATTGTTAGTTCCACTACGACAGATACACTTAGAGGGGGGTGAATCAGGGTATGACAGATTAAAACAACTGTCCCTTTTGATCTTGTTTTGCTGTTAGAGAAAACCATCTTCTCTCTCTTTACCATTGAAAAGTGAGAATAAACCTTAAAGCATGCACAGATCACCAAAACTATTACTTGGTTAACCCTCACTAGGCTACGTACAATGAGCATACACCGGCAGTATGTTGATGTACCAATTCCACTATAAGCGCACTATTATTTACAAGGTTCGAAGCCAACTCACTATCCCTCTTGATTTACAACCACTCACAATATGAAAGCTTACTGTTCTATCAATTGAATTTTGCTCACTAATTCTTCAGAAGATCCACTCACAGTTTAAAGACTTGTAGGTCCCTTCATTGTCACAAATGAATGAATCTTCCTCTGTATGTAGATTCTCTGTTGACGTCCACCTTTCACCAATAGATGAATCACACTTTGCACCGGAGGTACCAGGCAATCTTCCAACTTTCGTACTACCCTAGAGTGACTGGAATGATTCTATAATGCTTTGCATGAAGGTCTCACCAAACCACTGGCACGACACACCGTTATTCAATCCAAAACTTGGGCGAATCACACCCTTTTACGCCCAAACCAATATTGGCGTGGAACTATCAATTGGCGCTCTTCTTCAAGTCTGGTGTGCAAGTGTCACCAACCAATTGCATGACACTCCCTTAACCAACTCCATTCATGGGTGAATCAAACCCTTTTACACCCAAATCAATATAGGCATGAAACTATCAATTGGTGCACAAATTTTGAGTGTCTTTATACTTGCATGACCAAACCACCACTTGTGTGACCGAACCACCTGCGCGACTGGAGCATTAATTTTCTCTAAGTGTTGAACTCCGTCAAAAATGAGGAGGGGTGGACCTCTATTTATAGGCATTTTTTACACCATTAGAATCAGTGCGCAAGTCTCTTATCGGCGTGCAAGTCCATCCGCCCTAGTCTATGTTGCCATAGTCTGTTGCGCACCCAAACCAAAACTTGGGTGCACATATTTCCTTTTCCATATTTTGATGTTCTAATCTTGAAAAACATATGGCGCGCAAGTTTCCAAGCTTCCAAGACACCGGCGCGCAAGTCCATTTTCCAAAAACACTTTTCTCTATTTGTCGATTTTGAGGCCCAAAAATTTGGCAAACACTAGAAAACGGAACTACCTTGTATCTGCTCTTTTTGTACCCCCTCTAGACCATCCATTAATTTTTTAGGTTCTTCAATAAATCATGGATTGTTAACAACCTCCCCTGAACTCGAAAAATCAATATGTAAACCCCCTTTGTCAAAAAATTTATACATCATGGTCTGCTTTGTCAACAAACACAACACGAATGCCCACTTTTTCAACAAACACAATCACCTCAAAAATTCTTCAATGTTACCTAGAGGTATTTTTTCCCAACACATATATTCTGCTAAAATTGTTTAAAATAATTTTTACCCATATTTTACTTTTTAAAGAAATGGATTGAAAGGCATATTTTTTTAATTTTCTGAATGATTTACTGTTTATCCTTTCTTACAAAAGTGTGATATAGATGTTCTTTAACTTATACAGTATGATCGAATTTCCCAATGTCATGAATCCTAAATGACATGATGATTAATTTACTAGTTTAAAAAAAGTTAATATTTTTTTTTTCAAAATTTTACATCTTTTTTAAAATATATGTGATTTTAAAATGAAAAATTTATTTTCCTCAATAATTATTCCAAGTGATGTTTCAAAATAAATTTTCTATATAATATTCCATCCCATGATGATAATTAAGCTTTAATATGTATATTTTCTAATTATACCATCCTTTTTATTATTTTATATGGTTTATATTTATGAGACAAGATGTTTATAAACCACGTTCTTTTTTCTTGGGTTATACTTTGATGAAATGTTTATGAAATTCATTTATTTTCATGAGTTTTGAGATGATGATTTTTTTGGTCTTTTGAAACACATATGTATGATTTTATTTATTTTATGGGTGGGACCCATATCTCCCTCCAATACATTAGATGAATATGAATAATTTATGAGGTAAAACTTTTATGTGTAAACCTAGTTTAACGTTCACAATTTTATGCATGGATATGGTTTTCATGTACATAAGTTTATAAGTGGGTATAGATTCCATGTGCATAAGTTTATGCATGAACCTATATTTCATGTTTATAAGATCATGGGTGGACTGAGTTTTATGTCCATAAATTTATTCAAGGGCCTTATTTCATATCCTTAACTTAATGAGTGGACCTATTTATATTTATACATGAAATAATTACATGTATTATGTTAATTTTTTGCTCTCATTGATTATTTTATTTTATTATTTTATGATTCATGTCTTATGATCTACCAATCGTTATGCCATGACTCAATATTATGATCTATGATATGTATGGTGTAGATTTCAATTGTTATGCTCCTGTTATCAAACCCTTATTCTCATGTTATGATTATGTGATCATTAATATATCCATTTTTACCCTTAGTGGTCATATGAGATTACCCTTTCTTATTTTTTCTTTCCCCAGGTTAAAAATAAAGGTCTTTTAAATGATGTGTCTGAGAAGTGTCAAAGTTATAAACAACTTAGTGGGAGGTGATATAAATCATTTATGAACAAGTTATTCATGTGTACAAGTTTCCAAATCAACTAGACTTATAATATTCATTCATAGATGATTATTATATATAATTAATATTAATATATTAAGATATAATATTGATATATGTAAATTTTGGTTCACTATAATTTATATCAAAGTACAGTTTTTTAACCTTTGGAAACAAGGATGATAAAAATTAGTTAGAATGTTTAGGAGAATGCTAAGTATATGAGAAAATCCTAAGTTATGGTAAAGGAAGGAGTGTGGTTTTCCAAAAAAAATATCTATCTGGATACTACAAGTGGTTATAGATCTCACATATTTTTACCAAAGGTAATAACCCGAAAAAGGACTCATTTATATTAACTCAATTGTCACTTGGTGCATGACAAGAGGTCTTGCTTCACACCTAATTTGACACTCTAGGGGGATATGTTTTGGAAATTAATAAACTCTTTTTGAATAATCATGAAGGATTTAAATAAATAATTATCACAAATGGCCTAGGTTAAATATAAGGTGTCATAGATTTAAAACAAGGTTTCATGATTTAGATATCCTTTAAGTGATTATTCAAAATTATGTGGTTTTCCTCTATGATAAATGTTACTCACAGTATGATTTTTGGTTTTAATTTATGGTTTAAACTAAGAGGATTTGTGTAAACACTATATATAATAGAAAATCGAATGATTTTACTCATGAGAAACCAAATGGAACCGAAGTCAAAATGTGAAACCTTGTGGTTATGACTAATCATATTTCTCATTATATGATTAATAATCTTAACTTTGGTGAGTTTTTTGAAAAACATACCAAGGGAAATATGGAGGTCTGTGAATTTCATGGAGGAAAAAATATGTATCTTCTTACATGTTAATAATGTGGGAAAAATCACTAAAAGGAATGTCTCACAGGAATGGGAAGACATTTTATGTGTGTAACAAGAGGACACATAGTAAGTAATTACCAATTAAAAATGAAAATTCCAGTTAACACAATGGAAGGTAATGATGTTCTCCCTAAGGTATTATAAATATAAGAATGTCTAAAATATAGAAAGCATGGACATTATAAAAATAAATTTCCTAGGAAGAAATTTTAGAATGTGGATCAACAAGGTTGTATGAGTAAAGGTTTTACTTTTTATGATGAAGAGGCCACAAATGATTTATAAATGTAATGAGGTATTCACAAATAAAATGAAAAATCATATTTAATGTTTTAAAAATAAATTGGAATGATTAAAGCATGTATGTATTGGGATTTTATATTTATCAATGAAATGATGGATTATAATAATCATGAAACTTCTATGTATTTTTCTGAATAATATTTTCTTAAATTTTTTATTAGAATATATTTAATGGTACTGATGATTGGGAAAATTTATTTAATGGTAAGGTGATATTTTATGAGAAAACACATGATTAATGAAGGATAACCATTAATATATGTCTAATGTGGGGATAATATTTTTTAGTTGGGATAAATAAATGATTGATGTTGGTAAAGTAAATTAGATAGTATTGATGACCTTGGAATTGCTTAGTGATTTGATGAAAAAGTGATTTAGTTCATCTTTGATGAAGTTTATTTAATTTTGAAGTTATGAAATATATTTAATAGTCTAATATTTTATTTTAGGAATAATGATAAAGTTAATTTTCAGAATAATGCATGTTTTAATTAAGGTTTTTTATAAATTTAGTTAATTACCTTGTTTTTGGAGAATATATGACCAAGAAATTAATGCATTAGGAATATTTTGTTGTAGTTTTAAGGTTATCCACTTGGGTATTGGATTAAGTTAAACCTTGAACATTATTTGATGAATTTTTATAAATTCATGTATCTATCCTTGTTGAGTAAATTATGCTAACCATTTTGGATTTGGTTAAAATTTAAATATAGTAGGTTTAAAGACCCATAAAATTCAAGGAAAATTTTCTCTTAATTTTCTTTGTGATTTTACAAGAATGCAGTTTCTGACGGCACCTGATTCCGAGGCCCGGTGTGCCCGAAATCAATTTCCGAAGTTTAGCTCGGGTACGTTCAGTGAACGAGCGAGCGGGTTTTTCTAACTTTTGAACTGGTTCTCGGAATCGAAATTCGATGGCACCGATGAAACCGCAGCACCGGTAATTTCTTAAGAACACCTTTTCAGGAGTTGCGTTTTCTTGGGTGTGGTTATTAAAATATTGGGTTAAGTAATGAATAAAATAAAATTTGTGCAACCAATTTTACTTTTATTTCTAAGTAGTTAAAACCTAAGCATGGTGGTTGGAGTGGGACCCACAATATCCTACCCCACTATGTAGGATATTAGTGGGGTGGGGACCACACGAGACCCACCTATTCAACTTCCTCAAACCCCCATTTTTGTAACACACCCGCACCCCCTATTAAATGTCGAGTCAACAGTCACATTAATTGGATGGTTAAAATCTTCAATTAATTCAATTAATTGAATGAATTATTTTGAATTTCAAATTGAGATGTTGGCTTGTGCGTTAATGAAATAAGACAAGTCTTATTTCATTAAGGGTTGGTTTGTTGTGCGAGAGGAATTGGAGAGGAATTGCTCAAGCTTTGGAATCCTCTTCTTCCTCTATGAAGAACACGAAGAACGCACCGTCACCGACGAAGAACGCTGGCCTCCGACGAAGGACGACAAAGAACACCAAATCCTCAGAGATCGATGACGTGATGCCGTGTACCGTGACGCCGACTATTCTATTCTCCGTGACGCCTACGATGCTTACAGAACCTTATTCCGCGACGCCGTCTTCCGAAACGATTATTTCCCGTGACGAACCTTCGTTTGACGAAACCTTGAGGTAGGGGTTAATTTTGTTCATCGAATAATCTCTTTCGTTCTTCATCTTTGATTTGGGGCCGCTTGTTATCAACTTAACGGGAGGAGGACGGACCGCACGAACACGACTGACCCTCCTCCCCCTTGGTTTTTGTGTTTATTGCGGCTTGAAAGAAGGCGGTGCGGTGCAGTGACACCGCACGGAAACATGGAGGAATGCGGTGAAGAAGCGTGGCGCCGTCGCGCCGCGTTTTTGAGGCCGAACGAAGCCGCGGTGCCATCGCGCCACGCCGGAGAACCTCGAAGAGGCCGCGGCCGGAGAAGGGCCGCAACGTAGGGGTGCGGCGCTGTCGCGCCGCACTGGTCGGAAAAGGATGCGGCTTGAAGCCGCAGCGGGGCGGCTAGAACAGCCAGCTGCCGACACCTCGGAGGGGAGGGACCGCAGCGGTCCCGTGGCAGCAGCACCGGTCGGGGGGACCGGGTCGGCCGACTTCCGAGAGTTCGAGGGTCGTAACCCCCGGCTGGCCAAAGGAGCGGCCCCACCACGTGGGGGCCGTGATTTCTCAATCAGGTGGGCAGCGCCCCCCCCCCCCCCCCTGTCCGCTCAGCTCGGCGCTGGCCGAGCTGGCCTCGCGGGCCGCGAGAGCGTGCCAGGCCAACCGGCCGCCCAGGTCGGGCTATGCCATGCCCACCGAGCCGGGCCATGCCCTAACGGGCCAGACCCAGACCCGGTTCGGGTCGACCCGGTTCAGGATGACCCAGGGGGTCTCGGGCCGGGTCGGTCCGGGCCCAAAACCCCATAAAAACGGACAGGTTTGTTGTTTTTCCCATATTTTTGGCTGAGGACCTCATATAGATGCACCGTCAGTTGAAATGCGATCCTTGGATTGAGACGGTCGTTTTGGTATATTACACTCAAGGTTTTGGAGAACTTTGTATACAGACGGGTTGGTTCGAACACGAAACCAATCGGGCCCTCGGAGCGGAAACGCTTATAACTTGAGCTCCTGACATCCGATTGACGTGTCGTCGACTTTGTTGGATTCCTATTAGTGAGACGGACCTTTTGGATTACTCCGGTCGAGGTTTGGACGCAATTGGAGTGCGTCCAAGTTGGTTTTGTCTTAAAAACCAACCGGGCCCCTAGAACGAAAAAGCCAATAACTCTCAGACCGGGGATCCGATTGACGCGTCGTCTGTCACGTTGAGTTCATCTTGTCGAGAAGGAACATTGAGATACATCAACTCAAGAAAACGTGTCAGTTGATGTATCGACCCCTTGGCTCGTGGAGCGGAGCCTCCTGGAAACGAGCATGTTGTGTGTGCGAACCCTAGAGCTGGCTACCACTGCGACTGCGATGAAGATTGCACAGAAATCCTATGTGGGTTCGACAGCGATGAAGACCGTAATGAAATCCTCTGTGGGTTCGACGGCGATGAAGACTGCAATGAAATCCTACGTGGGTTCGGCAGCGAAGAAGACCATACTGAAAGCCTCTGTGGGTTCGACGGCGATGAAGACTGCACTGAAATCCTACGTGGGTTCGGCAGCGATGAAGACCGTACTAAAATCCTCCATGGGTTCGACGGAGATGACTACTGTTCTTGTATCCTATGTGGGTCTGGCAGTGTTTGACTCTGTTCTTTCTATTCTATGTGGGTCTAGCAGAGTAGATGGTCTGTATCCTATGTGGGTCTGACAGCTTAGCTGGTTTAGTATCTTACGTGGGTCCCAACTTAGATGAATCAGTTGTTATATCTGATCATCTCTATCACCTTACAAAGAAGTATACCTGTGTGAGCTGAGTCTGGACTTTCAATAAATATCTTCGATATGATTGACTTGCTTTCCTATGTGGATTGGGTTGTGTTATCCTGTGTGGATTGGATTGTACTTCTATGTTGACGTGATCGAACTTGGGCTCGGATGTTGGAGCTGAACGGGAATTGATGACTTAGGTATATGTATGGCATATACCTAAGTAGTGTTGGATGTTACTTCGTGATTGTATCTTTCCTTTGTGGATTAACCTTTTTGGATTTTGGGAGAACTTAGAGGGTCTCGGGGTCCCTACTGAGTAGCGTATACTCACCCCTTCACGGGCTATGCCCGCACTACGTTGTGTTGGATGCAGACGACAGAAATCGCTGATCGTGGTTGAGGCTTGTGGAGCAAGTCGGTACCTAGAGGTGGACCACTGGGTGGGACGTACACGGAGCGGACGACATGACCCGGGGAGCTGAGGAGGCTATCTGTACCCACCCTTCAGGTGGGACTTCCAGTGGATGGCTCGATGTTGCTGCTTTACTTTCAGTTGCTGTACTTCTTTCCAGTTGTACCTTACTTTCAGTTTGGGTTTGTATCCTGGCCCATTTACTTTCCACACTTACTATTGTACCTAATTTTACTTAGTGTTTACTTCTTCTTGCTTACTCTGTGGTGTTTTTTACCTTATAAAGGCAATGTCTTCCCCTTTTATTTCATGTTTTACGCCTTGGTGCTAGTCACCAGCCCCTGGCCTATGGGAGGTGGGCTTCGGGTAGTCACGGCACGGGTCCTGAGGACGGGTCGTGACAAATTGGTATCAGAGGAGTTCGGTTCTACCGCATAACTCAAGACTCTGATCTTTATTCTATGTGAAGAAATATTGTTAAGGGTATCGAGTGTGGTTATCAGTCCAGGGAGTCCAATGTTGGTGCGGCGGCCGACGTATCCATACACCAGGACCCTGAATTTTGATTTCCGACTCAATGCACGAAAAATTGATTGCATGTGTGTTTCGAAAGTTTTCTTTGTGATTACTTTGTGTCAGCTCACCAGGTATACTGTTTGACCGTGGCGCACCTGTTTTTTTTTTCAGGATGGCCCCACGACGGCAGCCAGCTAGGGTTTAGTGTTTTGTGCGAGCCGATAGCCCACCGAGCAACGAGGTCTCGGTGTAGGTCCCTTTTTCAGCAGAGGCACCGACAATACCTCTACCCGCCGAGCCACCGATGCTACTAGCCCCAGCCGCTGATAGTGCACGTCGCCTTAGTGCACTACATGAGTTTCAGCATTAGAGACCGCCCAGGTTCTGCAGGGAGACGGACCCTCAGGAAGCCGAGGATTGACTGGAGGCGGTTGTTCGAGTTTTCAGGTTAGTGGGGACACCAGCTGACCTCATGGTGATCCTTGCAGCGATCCCCTTGCACACGGCAGTAGGCAGATGGTGGAGCTTGATGCTCCAGGTGCACGACGAGGCATCTCTCCACTGGACGGACTTTGAGAGCCGCTTTCGCTCGGAGTTGGTCCCATCCACCCTCTGTGCGGTGCACATCCAGGAGCTTCTACAGCTGCGGCAGGGCAGCATGACGTTCGCCCAGTACTCAGTGAGATTTAACGATCTCTCGTGCTATTCGACGGACATGGTACAAGACCCATTCTTCCGAGGTCGGACCTTTGAGCAGGGACTGAGGCATGAGATCAGTGCATCGATTATCTCCCTCAGCATTCTGACACAGGCAGGAGTACTGGAGCGAGCCCTTCTCATTGAGAGCTTTCTTGCTGAACCTACGCCAGCAGCGAGACCTACCGCAGGGTGGCACATAGCAGAGTCATCTGTAGCTGGCAGTCGACGGATGTCACAGGGGTCTAGGCGGACCATACCATCAGGCGGACGACCTCAGACCACTGGCTTAGAGGTGCAGGGCACACGGCGCAGAGGCAACCTTCCGAGGAGCAGACAGTGCTACGCATGCGGCGTGCAGGGCCACATGGCTCGTGACTGCCTGACCCGCCTTGCAGAGGGGTAGCAGACGGTTGAGGGACCACCCAGGCAGAGGTAGAGGTTCGATCGTGGCAGTCTGCAGGGAGTAGGTGGATGAGGCCGAGGAGTTGGTCGAGTGGCAGGTGGTGGGCGACGTTTTGAGGCTCTACCAGCACCACCACTAGGAGGTCCACCCTGACCACAGGGGGGAGCACAGCTTCAGGCATCTGAAGTTTACGATCATGGACCTCCGGAAGTGGGTGGACAAGTTCGGGACAAGCTCCAGGAATGGAGTCCTTTGCCCATAATACATCTAGCATCGTTGTTTGTGTTTCTTTGTGTCTGTGTACTTTGAGTTTAAGTAATAAAAGACACTTGAAATAGTGACGTTTTCTTTCTTGTCTTTTGTATGTTAATACTAAGGGGTTCTGGTTAAAAACTGTTGACTTGACCCTCACAAGCGAAATTCCTACTGGAGGAGACCCAGTGACCAAACACTAATGCCGACAGTGTGACTCAACCCTTGGAGGCGAGAGTAACGGTTGGATGTCTTGGTAGCAGTTTCGAGGCCTTACGATGTCATCCATGGCATGAATTAACTAATCATGACAGGATTGACTGTATTAGGCAGGGAACGTGGTTCATCCAGGGGATGAAACTGGATTTCTCTTTTCAGAAAAGGAGAAATCTTTGCAGCTTTGCAGAACATTAAGGAAGAAGGGGAAACCCTTCGTGTGGTCAGACAGATGTCAGCAGAGCTTCCAGGAGCCGAGACAAAGATTGACCAGCGCACCAATCTTGGAGCTACCAGAGGAGGGAGTAGGGTACGTAGTCTACTGCGATGCATCAGGGACTGGACTCGGATGTGTCCTGATGCAGGAGCGGGCCTTGATCACCTATGGATCACGTTAGTTGAGGCAGCATGAGCAGAACTACTCTACCCATGACCTGGAGTTAGCAGCAGTGGTCTTCACTCTGAAGATGTGGCGACACTATCTGATGGGTGAGCGCTTTATAGTCTACTCTGACCACCATAGTCTCAGGTACATCCTCTCGCAGAAGGTCATTAATCTAAGACAGCGGCGATGGATCGAGTTCCTCTAGGACTATGAATTTGAGATAGTCTATACTCCTAGAAAGGGGAACGTAGTAGTCGATGCTCTCAGCAGGAGGACGGGCATTCAGCTACATGGGGAGGCGACAGAGTAGCTATCCGCTTTGTAGATATACTTCGTGGATAGAGATGGATCAGCCTTTCTTCAGTCACTCATAGTCACTCCTACACTACTGCAGCGGGTCAGAGAGGCACAGTGTGGGAACACTGACTGTGAGACGCCATGTGCACAGATATCCTCAAGACAGGCACCTGATGGATTCTTTATAGGAGGAGAGCATGATGTCATTTTCAGAGGATTTACCAAGGAACCAGTTGCTTTACAGGAGGAGGTGATGAGAGAGTTTCACACTTCCCCTTTAGAGGTACATCCAGGAGTGGAGAAGATGTACCAGGATCTCAGACGACGCCACTTGTGGCCGGGTATGAAGAAGGTTGTGGCAGAGTTCGTTTCTCGATGCCTCACCTGCTAGCAGGTGAAGGCAGAGCACCAGGTACCAGTAGGCTTAGTACAGCCCTTGGAGGTCCCGGAGTGGAAGTGGGATGGGATATCTATGGATTTTGTGACTGGACTTCCACGTACTTCTAGAGGTCACAACTCCATTTGGGTGATTGTCGACCGACTCACCAAGTCGGCTCACTTCTTACCCATTAGAGAGCAGGGCTCAGTGGAGAGATTGGGACTCCTCTACATTCAGGAGGTCGTACGGTTTCATGGTGTTCCATTATCTATCAACTCTGATCGAGATACTAGCTTTACTTCCCGAATTTGGAAGGGGTTGCAGGAGGCATTCAGGATGCAGCTACGACTGAGCACCGCCTTTCACCCTCAGACGGATGGTCAGATGGAGAGGACCATTCAGACTCTTGAGGACATGCTCTGTGCATGTGTCCTCGACTTTGGTCGCAGCTGGGAGGACCACCTGCCCTTGGTGGAGTTCACGTACAACAACAGCTACCACTCCACCATCGGGATGGAACCATACGAGGCATTGTACAGCCGACCTTTCAGGTCACCTCTGTGCTAGACAGACCTTGGGGAGTCAGCACTTGTGGGACCAGAGATGGTCCAGGCCATGACAGAGAAGATCTATATCATCCAGGAGTAGATGAGGACAGCTCAGAGATGGCAGAATTCTTATGCTGACAGGAGGCGGAGTCCACTGGAGTTTGAGGATGGCGACCACATCCTCTTGCGAGTCTCACCTCGACGTGGATTATGGAGATTTGTCCGGGGCGACAAGTTATCTCCACGCTTCATCGGACCATTCCAGGTCCTTAGCATGATAGGTGAGGTGGCTTATTTCCTGGCTCTACCACCTCAGTTGCACCGGGTGCATGATGCCTTTCATGTATCTCAGCTGAGGAGATACGTGCACGACCTGACGCATATCATCGACCATGGGGAGTTGGACATTGATGAAGGGGCGACCTTTGCGGAGGTCCCAGTGGTGATTGAGGATCGACAGGAGCGGGTCCTACATGGACGGTCGATTCCTCTAGTGCACATCAGGTGGAAGCATGGGAACCTCTAGGAGAGCACTTGGGAGCGGGAGGCTCAGATGCGTGCACAGTACCAACATTTGTTTCCCTAGTTTATGATGTATCTTTACGGGGACGTAAATCCATGAGGTGGGAGTAATGTAAAGACCCGTAAAATTAAAGGGAAATTTTTTCTTAATTTTCTTTGGGATTTTACAAGAACGCAGTTTTTGACGGCACCTGATTCCGAGGCCCGGTGTGCCCAGAATCAATTTCCTAAGTTTAGCTCGGTTACGTTCAGTGAACGAGCGCGCAGGTTTTTCTTACTTCTGAACCAATGCTCGGAATCGAAATCCGAGGGCACCGATGAAATCGCAGCGCCTGTAATTTCTTAGGAACACCTTTTCTGGAGTTTTGTTTTCTCAGGTGTGGTTATTAAAATATTGGGTTAAGTAATGAATAAAATAAAATTTGTGCAACCAATTTTATTTTTATTTCTATGTAGTTAAAACCTAATCTTGGTGGTTGGAGTGGGAACCACAATATCCTGCTCCACTATGTTAGATATTAGTGGGGTGGGGCCCACACGAGACCCACCTATTCAACTTCCTCAAACCCCCATTTTTGTAACACACCCTCACCCCCTATTAAATGTCGAGTCAACACTCACATTAATTGGAAGGTTAAAACCCTTCAATTAATTCAATTAATTGAATGAATTATTTTGAATTTCAAATTGAGATGTTGGCTTGTGTGTTAATTAAATAAGAAAAGTCTTATTTCATTAAGGGTTGGTTCGTTGTGCGAGAGGGATTGGAGAGGAATTGCTCAAGCCTTGTAATCCTCTTCTTCCTCCTTGAAGAACACAAAGAACGCACCGTCACCGATGAAGAACGCCGGCCTCCGACGAAGGATGAAGAAGAACGCCGAATCCTCAGAGATCGACGACACGATGCCATGTACCGCGACGCTGACGATTCTCTTCTCCCTGATGCCAACGACGCTTACGGAACCTTGTTCCGCGACACCATCTTCTGCAACAATTATTTCCCGTGACAAACCTTCGTTCGACGACACCTTGAGGTAGGGGTTAATTTTGTTCATGGAATAATCTCTGCCATTCTTCGTCTTTGATTTGGGGCCTCTTGTTATCAACTTAACGGGAGGAGGCCGGACTTCACGAACATGGCCGACCCTCCTCCTCCTTGGTTGTTGTGTTTGTTGCGGTTCAAAAGAAGGTGGCGCGGTGCAACGACACCGCCCGGAAACATGGAGGAATGTGGAGAAGAAGTGTGGCACCGTCGCGCCGCGCCATTGAGGCCGAACGAAGCCACGGCACCGTCGCGCCATGCCGGAGAACCTCGAAGAGGCCGCGGCTGGAGCGGGGCAACAGCGGAGGGGCGCAGCGTCGTCGCGCCACGCCGGTCGGACAAGGCCGCCAACACCTCAGAGGGGCGGGACCGCGGCGGTCCCGCGGCAGTAGCACTGGTCGGCCGGCTTCCGAGAGGCCGGGGGTCGTAACCCCCGGCTGGCCAAAGGAGCCCCCCCCCCCCCCTCTGTCCGCTCAGCTCGGCACTGGCCGAGCTGGCCACGCGGGCCGCGCGAGGGCGCTAGGCGATCTGGCCACCCAGTCCGGGACGGGCTGAGCCGTGCCCTAATGGGATGGACCCAGAACCGGTTCGGGCTGACCCAGGTGATCTCGAGTCGGGTCGGCCCGGGCCCAAAACCCCCTAAAAACGGGCAGGTTCGTTCTTTTGAACATATCTTGATCTGCATACCTCAAATCGACGGACCATCAGTTGTGATGCGATCCTTGGATTGAGACAGTCGTTTTGGTATATTACACTCAAGGTTTCTGAGAACTTTCGGTATGGCTGGGTTGGTTCGAATATGAAACCAACCGGGCCCTCAGAGCGGAAACACTTATAACTTGAGCTCCGGGCATCCGATTGACGTGTCGTTAAATTTTTCGGATTTCCCTTACTGAGATGGACCTTTTGGCTTACTCTGATCGAGGTTTGGATGCAGTTGGAGTGAGGTCAGGTTGGTTTTTACTTAAAAACCAACCAGGCCCCTGGAACGAAAAATCCAATAACTCTCAGACCGGGCGTCTGATTAACGCGCCGTCTATCACGTTGAGTTCCTCTTGTCGAGACGGAACATTGAGATACATCAACTCCATACTACATGTCAGTTGATGTATCTCCCCCTTGTCTTGTGGAGCGGACCCTCCCGGAAATGGGCATGTTATGTGCGGGAACCCTAGAGCTGGATGCGACTGCGACTGCGATGAAGACTGCACTGAAATCCTACGTGGGTTCGGCAGCGATGAAGATCGTACTGAAATCCTCTGTGGGTTCGACGGTGAAGAAGACTGCACTAAAATCCTACATGGGTTCGGCAGCGAAGAAGACCGTACTGAAATCAACTGTGGGTTCGACGACAATGAAGACTGCACTGAAATCCTAAGTGGGTTCGGCAGTGATGAAGACCGTACTGAAATCCTCTGTGGGTTCGATGGAGATGACTATTGTTCTTGTATCCTATTTGGGTCTGGCAGGGTTTGACTCTGTTCTTTCTATCATATGTGGGTCTGGCAGAGTAGCTGGTCTGTATCCTATGTAGGTCCGACAGCTTATCTAGTTTAGTATCCTACGTGGTCCCAGCTTAGACAAATCAGTGGTTATATCTGATCATCTCTATCACCTTATGAAGAAGTATACCTGTTTGAGTTGAGTCTTGACTATCAATCAATATCTTTTAAATTATTGACTTGCTTTCCTATGTGGATTGGGTTGTGTTATCCTGTGTGGATGTGGTTGTACTCCTATGTGGACATGATCGAACTTGGGCTCGGATGTTGGAGTCGAACGAGAATTGATGACTTAGGTATATGTATGGGCATATACCTAAGTAGTGTTGGATGTTACTTCATGATTGTATCTTTCCTTTGTGGATTAAACTTTGTGGATTTTGAGAGACCTTCGGGGGTCTCGGGGTCCCTACTGAGTAGCGTATACTCACCCCTGTACGGGCTATGCCCACACTACGTTGTGTTGGATGCAGACGACGGACATCGCTGATCGTGGTTGAGGCTTGTGGAGCAAGTCGGTACCTGGAGGTGGACCACTAGGCGGGATGTACACGAAGTGGACGGCTGGACCCGAGGAGCTGAGGAGGCTATCTGTACCAACCCTTCAGGTGGGACTTCTAGTGGACGGCTCAATGTTGCTGCTTTACTTTCAGTTGCTGCACTTATTTCCAATTGTACCTTACTTTTAGTTTGGGTTTGTATCCTGGCCCATTTACTTTCCCCACTTACTATTGTACCTAGTTTTACTTAGTTTTTACTTCTTCTTTCTTACTCTGTGGTGTTTGTTTACTTTATAAAGGCAATGCCTTCCCCTTTTTTGTCGGGTTTTATGCCTTGGTGCTAGTCACCAACCCCTGGCCTATGGGAGGCGGGCTTCGGGTAGTTACGGAATGGGTCCCGAGGATGGGTCGTGACAGTAGGTGTATATTATTATCCATTTTTATATTATATCATTTGTTATAATCTGATCTTAGTGCTTCGGTAATGGAAAATTTGTCTTGAATACTCATCATTTGGAGGAAATATGCGATTGTAGTGGAAATTGATTGAATTATTAAATTCTACTTTTAAATTAGTTATATTTCATTATATTCCAATTTTATGTGTTAATAGAATTCCTAAACTATAGGAAAATGTAATTAAGAAAAAATACTTCTCCTATAACCTTCAATATTGATGCATTAATTGTCTTTTCCACATCTGTGGTTTACAGTTTTTTGATTATTAACTTTCTCAACACCATTCAAATTCTTGTGATCTATGATCTTTGAACATTACTTTTCTTCCATGTCCATATCTTTACTTCCAAAAATTTTATACTATTTAGAAACATGGTTTGTTTTAGTCTATATAACCTTTATACTTCTCTTTCTCTCTCATTTCCAGAGAATGTTTTGTTAACCCTTTTTATGATGTGGGGTTCCACAAAGAAGTTTTCAAATTTAAAAACTTTTATTACTAAAAAGAAGTTCAAATTGTAAGACTAAAATTTATTAAGGTGATAGGGGTAATTTAACAACCCAATATTTTAGAAAAATTTCTATTTATATAATTTTATTTCTTCAATCTCTTGCGTTACATACAACAACGAGTTTAAGAAAACCGTGATACACTATTAAAATATTATTATTTAATGTGACAGTTATAACCAAGCCTTTAATTTTATAGGTATGAAAATGATTAAATAATTTATGAAATATAAATAAATTACCTGCTCAATATAAATATATGTCTAAATTCTTAGTAAATAATCACTCAATTTTTCAGTAATGTCATTTTATTCTTCAAAAATATATTTTCTTTGAAAATGGTTTTTCTTTATTTTTATGAGTTAATATTAAAAATAATTTATGGAAATTATAGAAATTTATTTTTAAAAATAATTTTATTTTAATTCATAATTTAAAAATTATCTTATGAATAATTTTTTATATTTTTCTAAAGTGATTAATTTTTCAAGGATTAGTGAAAAATACTTATTTTTAAAAAACTGTCATTTTCATTATATTAAAATGTATCATTATGATTTTAATTTGATATAAAAGTATATTAAGTTTTATTTATTTTGATATATTCTAATTAGTTACATTTTAATAATTTTTATGCCATATTTTGGTATAAATGTGTTTTTAGGTTTAAAAACACATATTTTTAGAAAACTATTTTTCATTGCGTTTTACGAGATTAATTTTAAATTAAATTATTCCAATTATATGAGTTAAATATTGAAAAATGGATTCCATATTTTTAATTATTGGATCCAAATTTTTTAAACATTTCCTGTTAATTTCTGGTCCATATGAAAAGTAACTATAGCATTTTTATTACCATGGTAAGGGTAAATCATGTAATTTAGATTAAAAATGAAATGATAAGGTTGATTAAATGACCCCGAAAAATGTAAAAATTTTATTTTATGAGTTAATTTTATCCATAATAATCCAATTTTCAGTTATATGACCGTTTATGTCCATTTGGATAAGATTATTACCTTTATAGTATTTTATTTCAATAAAATTCAAACATTTCACTCTTTTTTTAATAACGATATTATTTTTAAAATGGGTTTAACCAAATTATATGTTCAAATATAAATATTATTTTTAAATATAAAAGATTTATATTTATTATTATAATTTATTTTTTATTTTTAGTGAATAAATAATTACTTAAAATGTTTACACAACGATGACATGGTAATTATTCAATTAATGGAGAAATAAAATAAATGGTATTAAAAATATAAAAAATATTATATTTTGAGATAATAAAGGTTATAAAAGATTTTTATATATTAACATGACATGTTTTTGATGTTTTAAAGTAATTGGTTTTAATTCTAAGTGTTTTCATGATGTTTTTAAAGTTAAAGTCATGAATAGTGTCAAAATTGATAAAAATGATATTTTATGAAAATAATATATTATTAAATTATTTAAAAATAATAAAAATATTAAATAAGAACAAATAGGATAATATATGGTCTATAATTTCATACCTTATTCATTTATAGGCCCTTTGGAATCATTTTTCTCTAGAATATTATTATTGTATTTTATTCTTTTCAGAAACTCCAAAAGTGACCCTCACCTCAATTATAAAAGAGAACCTCTTCCATCACTTTATTGCACCACTTTGATCCTTATATATATACCATACATTGAAAAATTATATTCTCCACTTTCATATACACATTCTAGAGCTTCTGGTCATCCCAAAATACTAACCCTAAAACCCTTGAGAAGATATCTAAAGGAGTCATTTTGAAGAAGATGTAATCAACCTAACCAATCAATTTCTTTTTATACTCGTATTTATCTCATAAAAATATATTATATTTATCGTAAAATAATAAATTAAGTATCTTAAATATTCTTAACATTTTTAATGATTATAAAAACACAATTATACACCCTCTTTCCCATCAAACTATATGTTAAATTATTGCTAGTCTGTACGTACAACTTACCATCTCTACGTAGTGATACAATTAATTTTTAGTAATAATATTTTATGGATGGATATTATGATGGGTTTAATATTTAAATATGATAATTATGATATAATTATTCTCATTTAATGAAAATTTAATATCTACCTTCTTACCTTCTAAAGTGTTGGGAAATGATAATGTCGCTCATATGTACGTCTTGACTACCACCTCCCCAAAGCAATGTAATTGGTTTTTCAGTTCTATCTTATTTTCATGGTAACAAGAATGTATTTCATGAATATATATATATATATATATATATATATGTGAAAATATTTGATGTATAATAATGATTTTGTAAATGAGAATTATTATTTTCCTTTCTTTCATTTTATCCATTGAAAAATGAAAACAGTGTTCATGCGTACATACAGCCTACCATCTCCATGAACGGTGTAATTAATTTCCTAACTATAAATCTTATATATTCCTCTATATATATATATAATATGATATTCTAATCATTATTAACATTCTGGAG
This sequence comes from Viscum album, assembly GCA_963277665.1. Taxonomy (NCBI): domain Eukaryota; kingdom Viridiplantae; phylum Streptophyta; class Magnoliopsida; order Santalales; family Viscaceae; genus Viscum; species Viscum album. The sequence goes on along the minus strand of OY728128.1, from coordinate 701,765,020 downwards.
ATTATGGTACCATGATAAAAGTTAAAGGGCCAAAACTTCCAAAACAAAATATATGTGAAAAATAAACCACATATCACCCAGATCAAAGATTTTAATAAAGAATTGATAAAAAATGGGTGATAAAAGGATATAATTAAATCATATATAGTATTATATATATGATTATGATCATTTTATATATGTATAATAAATCTAAATTTATTATACAAAATTTTCCGACGTGTTTGTAGGAAGTCAGACCTAAGGTAAGGGATTTTCGTCTCAATTTTATTTTTATTAGACACATTCTTTACACACTGCTTGTTTATTTTTTGTGGTGAATATACTTCCACTGAATTTATTTTATGATTATTCTCAAGAAAATTATGGTATATAAATTTCCATATAAATTTCCTTCTTTCATGATTCTTATGATTCAAAAAAATCAAGTGGTAAGGGTTTATTTCACAATGACGTCATTATTCGAGATTGTTTCTGTTTAAAAATCTACAATGAAATATTTATCTTTGATGTCCATGATTTCTAAAAAAATAATTTTTTTCTATTATATTAAAAAAATTAATATCATTTTTACCCAAATTTTACATTTCAGAAAATGTTTTGAAGGGAATATTTTTGTTGTTTTCAAAACGAGGTACTTTTTGACTTTTCTTACAAAATTGTGAAAGGAATGTTTTTTAACATATACTATATCAGGGGATTTTCCTATTTTCATGATGCCTCAATGATTTTAAGATTACCTTAAAATTTTATTATTCTATTTTAAAATAAAAAAATCATTTATAAGTGTGTATCTTTTTAAAAAAGATAAGTGATTTTAAAATGAAAGAGTTATTTTCCTCAAGAATTATTACAAGTGATCTTTCAAAATTATTTTTCAATAAAATATAGTTTCCTTTGATGATAATTAATATTTCATGGGGGTATAATCCAAGTATAAATTCCTAATTATTTTTTTGTATGCTTTATATTCATGATGACAATATTTTTATGAAATTCCTTACCATTTCCACAGGTTATGATTTGATTAAGTGTTTATAAAATTCATTTCTTTTCATGAGTTCTAAGATGATGAATGTTTTATGATCTTGGGGAACACATTTGTATATATATTTTTTGTGAATAGTGGGACCTATATCTCCCTCCAAATCATTGTCTGGTATGCAGGTTTAGTGGATGGATCTTCTCATCGAAAAGGCCCAGTGACACTCGGTGATGATTCCTGGGGATGAGATACTATATGTTGGGGTGGTTCTAACATCTACTATTCATACAATGTATGAATTTAATTTAATTTGTTTTACAAAAATCATTTATTTTAGTATTTTAAACTACTGGAGGTGTTGGGTGGGTGGGTTCAAGGGTCATTTTATAGAATTAGAGCTAGGTTTATGTTGAAGTTCACCAGTACGTGACATGTCATACCACAACACATATGGGTTACACTGTAATGAGGTATGGGTATAGGTATTTACAAATCATAAAGAGGGATGTCGTTTGGAAAGGGCTACATGAGATTAATTTTGGATTTGTGTAAGATTAAGTGTTTCTATTTATTAAAGAACACATCGCAACCTAGGGTGTTGCTTCATGGTGGGAGTATTGTGTAATATTAATATCTTATGTAGGTGGTTGGTTGCACTATGACATTAGGGTGTTGTTTAATAAAATAATACTCAAGGGTGAGGTGTAACACTATTATTCCCCAAATAAATGATGTTAAGTCAGCTAGAAGATAAATGTTATACCACAAAGAGAAGAAGGCTTCACCATGATGTCATGGGTTTGGGATTTTGGTTTTCTATGATCAAGTAGTTTCATTGTTGCTAGAGTAACACATAAAAATGTGAACCTAGTAGGGAAATTATGCAATATAAATAATTTCCATTCCACAATATGTGTTCTTGGTATTGTTTAAAAAATAATTAAATTTAAATGGTATACCATTTTAAAAAACATGTGAAATGATGTTTTCAACATTTAACATATCAACCGTGCATGTAGTTCTCCGACTTGGGGTCCCCTTTTAAAAAATTGGGATCTTTTTCATATATTCATAGAATCATAGGAAATTTATCGTAGGATATCATCTTAGGTAATTCTTATTATTCTATTTGATCCATCAATTTTTCTCTTGACGATTCATCATGTATCATCGGTTATTCCCTAATTTGGGGTTTTGTCAGTTTTTGATATTTTGTCTATTTGAGGTTGAATAAGCTAGTGGTTTTTAATGTGCAAGACCCTACTCATCATAGGTATGTGGTCTTTTTATTTCCCAATGGTATTTGTATATTATGAATGCATCATTCAAAATAAAAGTAATTTCTCTTTGTTTAATATACCTAAAATTAAATTAAATTCGTTATCCTTAAATCCCTATTATACGAATGGAACTTGAAAGGCTATGAGTAGATCAAGTGAGGTGTGTGTTGACACCATTGGCCACTTATGACTAATTTATATGTAGAATATAGTTTGGATCTATTACTTTAGACCTTATATGGGTACCTATGAATGATACATGGCTCTAAGATCTTAGTGTAGTGCCCTTGTGCAGCCCTTGGAAAACATTGAATTCTGTATGATCTAAGCAAGAGATAAATTATCCTAAAAATATATCTTTTATAGGGTTGATATAGTTGAGATCATAACCCCTTGTTTGAGTTTTAGGATATATATATTATTTAGATTATTTTAAATTATGATACATCATTCAATAACTTTATTTTAAAAAAATATATATCATTCACTTCTAATATTTTAATTATATATATCAATCACATAAACTATTAAAAGTGTGACACATAGTTCACATTAATGAAGTGAGTATTGAATTTTTTTTCACTATTTTTGTTGGTTGTTTATATATATAAATCATGAACAAGTTGTAATTAGGTGGTATATCATCCACCCATAACATTTATGTGGTATATAATCTACTTGTTCTACTTAAAGATAAAATCTATCATTCATCATGTGATGTTGGATTTGGTGGTGTATCATCTACTTGCTATTTTTTATTAGTGGAGAACCATAAACTTACATGATCTGACCTAGTGGTGCATTATCTGTTGGGGGAATTGTATTGGTGGTATATTTTCCATCCACGACTTAATGTTGGTGGTTTGATAAACACTTGATATGTGACATTGGTGGTACATAATCCAACTATATAATAGTATTTGGGGGTGATTCTTCCACAATGTTCAGATGTGTTTGTGTTGCATAGTCTTCCTAGGGATGTTGTCTTAGTAGTGCATCATTCACATGGAGACTTAAGTTGGCAGTATATTGTCTGAATCAAGAGTGATATCAATGTTATACCATCCACCTAAATGAGATGTTTTTATGGTATATCATCTTTCCAATCTAGGAAAAGGTGGTGTATCATCCACCCATTCATGGATATAGTTGGTGTATCTTCCACTCCATATCATTCAAGAATCATTCACTGAGAAATGACTTATTCATTATTGTCATTTGTTTGGGGATGGATCATTCACCTAGATAACTTATTATAGTGATATATCATTCACCTTTATTGTTATACAAGGAGTGATGTATCATTCATACTCAAGGTGCGTGCTAAGACCCAAGGCATATCATCTCATTCTAGAACTAGTCAAAGTAGGTATAGTCACATGTGGTTTGGTGGGATAACTCCATGGGGTGACAAGCTATTTATTCATTTTTGATCCCTTTACTAGATTTTCATATTTAGAATTCACCTATATTTACTATATTTTTTTATATTACATTTGTGGTATCCTAAAAAGTTATACTCACACCCTATAAAAGTATCATGGTACCCGAGTAGACTTCATGTTTCAAAATACAAGTAAGGGAAATGACCCTAAATCTTTAGAGAACAGAGATAGTGGATCTGTAACACCCCGGGTAAATAAAGAATATGACATTTTCATATTTATCCATATTTGTGAATAAAATATTAATATTACTTTAAAGGGGACTCTATGCTCGATGGCGTACCCAATACGCAATAACGAGTTTCTTGGGAATCCTACGTTGCACTCTAATAACAAAATAATATTATTTTAAATAGTAGTTAACGCCTAGCCATTGTAATGGTGGGAATGAACATAACTAACTAAAAAATGATTATATATGTTTGTCAAATATTTTTAGTTTTTACAATAAAAGTTAAAGGATTAAAAATTCAAATGAATCCAATTTTAAGCGTGAACATTCTAATATTCTTTAAAAGGTCGATTAACCGCCTTTTGATGGTGAACCTCTTTTAAAACCACTTTTTGACAATTTTATGTGTTATATTTTACAAAATAAAATTATTCTTTAGAATCAGGACCTCAAAATTTACTTTTTGTAAATTTTTTGTATTTTTCCGATAAAGTACATTTTTTAATGAATAGTAAAAAAATTTGTATTTTATTTCAAAACCTCTTTTTAATCTAATTTATTTATATGATTAGATTATCTTTTGAATTGTTTTTAAAGTGAAATTAGAATATATTTTTACCATTTAATCCAATAGTGGTCATTGGAATTAATTTCACTTTGAAATTCGATTTAAACTAGTGTCAATCTTTTAATGGATATTGTTACTTAAAAACACACTATTTGTTTTGACAGCGGAAATTAATTATTAAATTAATTAATGCAACTTATATGTTTTGAATTTTGTAAAATAGAAATCATTTTTAAATTCGGAATATCAAATATATCTTAGCGTGAATTTTTGGTATTTTTTTGAAAAACTTCCATTTTTGATGAATAGTGAAACCACTAAGTGGTAGTTTAAAAACTGTTTTTTTGTTTAAATGAAACTTCACCACTTATGTGATTTTAATTTCAAAAATATTACATAAATGGTTGTAATTATGATTTAAAATGTGGTTCAATGGGATTAAAATAATTTTTTTGTGAATAGTAACTTTTAAGTTTTTAATCGCGATTAGAGGTAATTAGTGTAATTTAAGGTAAAAATAATGTTTTAATAATATGAAATGACCTAGACACATGTCGTAACCTCATTGGATGTGTCATGGCCGACCAAGAAAATCCATGGGTCAACTTGGGGACCCCATGGAGCCACTTTGGTTGGGAAATGACATAAATAACTTTTTATTTAAAGTTAAAATAAAAATGTCACAAGCATGAGTTGTTTTACTAAATCAATTTTTAAATGGGGTTATACAAGTCATATTTTTGACTATAAATATTCATTATAAAGATAAAAATATTTCCTACATCATTATTTTTTTTAATTTTTGGACATTAAATAAATTAAATTATTTATGACATCATGGTGATGCAGTGATTACCTCATTAATAAAGGATTTAAATACAATGAAAAGATAATGTTAAAACTATAACTTACACTTGTCAAAAACCTATTGGATGAGTATATTTCTAACCCTAACCACCTTATCCTATACATACATAAATTTGGGACCTTTAAAATCTGAAACTCATTTGGAAATAAAGTAATATTTTGTAACCTTCCAAGAGTGCCCCTCCTCTCCTCTTATAAAATGCCCCCTCCTCTACCACCTTACCCACACCTCTCAAGCCTTTGTCTCGTCCAACACCTGCTCATTTTATCTCTCTGCATCCCTCTATTACTCCTAGAATCCTCACTTTGGGTATATGTCTTCCCAAGGAAGCCTTTGATCTCAAATCAAAGAGAGATACCCGATTTTAAGGTAATGTCTTCACTTGTGTTCTTTTGTTTTATTTTTCTTCTCCAACCCCCTAAACTCTTTTTATTCATTTCTTTTGTAACAACTCCAGTATCTTCAATATACTAGGATGTTGTTATAAGAATTATTCGCTCTACACTTACACACACCTACATCTAATGGTTAAAGAACCTACTGTTTCTGTGGATGGTGAATTTCTGCCTCACGAAACGATGATTGTTCAATATTCTTTTAACACCCTCATAGGTGGAAATTAAGATGTAACTATATTTATATATGATATATAATATTTTTATGTTTTACTTAAGCTTCTGTATTTTTCATTTATGGCATACCTTTATGGTTTCCATTATGGTTAAACGTGATATCTTCATTTAAGGAAGTGCGGACTACCACCCCCTCAAAGTGATTTGATTCGTTAATACCATATGTGGTACGTATAAAGGATATATTAAATTATATTATGTATGATACCATACTGGAATTATAATACTATTATGTATCATTATGTTTTAATTCCATTAAATAAGAAATAGAAATGGAAGTAGCACTACTAGAATTTAGAGCTACGGCTACGGAGATATACCCACAGACAAAAGGAAACGTGGCTATATCCTGCTTATAGCGATGGAAATTTCGCTCTCTGTGGAAATTAACCCACCACACTCCCCAATTTACTATAACCCTCTCATGCCCCTCCTCCTCGCGACTCTTCTCCCGGATGTTCCGTGATCCTCCTCCTCCGATGGGCCACCCAACCTCGCCATGATCATCCTCCTCCGGCGCGACCACTCCACTTCCCCACTATCGCTGATCCGACGCGGACTACCCACCTCCTCTGGCGACGTGCCTCCGATGCAGTCACCCCACTTCACCGTGATTCTCCTTCTCGGACGCTGCCCCGACACGGCTTCGACGCTGCCCCGACCGGCTCAGACGCGGCCACTCCACCTCTCGGGATCCTCCTTCCACGCGTCCACCCTTGATTCTTCTCCTCTGACACAATGGACCCACCTTTCCGATTTCTCAGTCGAACCAATTCCTACCTTGGCATCCTCCTCCCATTATTTTTCACTGACCCCACTCAGGGGACCCTAGAAAAATCCACCCTTCTTCAATTTCTCATGCGAAATCCCTACCTACTTCACTCCTTGCCTCGCCAGGTATTTTCTGAATGTCGGCTCCAACGTGGTATTTAGGTCTCATGTTTTCCCTTCTCTAGATCTGTGGATCAATTTATTCTAATCTTGGGTTTCATGGAACTGACATCCAAGAGGAATGGTAATTTTTTTAATTAGGCATTTGATCCTAGTTCAGTTGTGACATGACTTCTGGAGCTGTGATATGGGTTGCAACTGGGTGGTACAGGAGCATACACCTATTGACTTTGACATAAGTTGAGTAAGCACAAACAATTCATGCATGGAAGTTGTGTATTTTTTAATCAGTGTTAGATGACCGAGGGTAGAGAATCGATGGAAATTTTAGTGAGATTCTCATAGGTGAGGTATCTCATAGCTTCAAATGAAACAGAGGAAGTGCCCTATGAAAAAGGACTCTTTGGAAATATATTGGGTATGGTTATACCAGATCTTGGTTAAGGAAAAGTGTTTCCTAGGGTGATTTGATAATGGCTTGAAATAAGTGGTATATAGATTTAGATTTGGATCTTCGAGGTGTTTCTTGTGGGGAAATTTTAAGTAAATCCATGTGGTGGTGAGTGCACCAATGGATGGTGTGGAAGGTGATAATCTTTTTTTCTAGAAAACTCATCACATCCCAAGAATGGAATTATCATTCATAGAGAATGGGTATTGAGTAGTTTTTTTGTTATCTCTTAAGAATGCATGGGTTTTGGATGAATCCAGTCATCATGTTTGGGGATAGACAGAATGTGGGTTGTGGTGCTTGGATTTTGATCAAGTGATGTTATGACAAGGGTTATCCTATAGTGGAGAGAGTGACATCAGTCATGGGAAATATAAACCCATGAGGGTAGAGTTCTGGTTTTGGGAGACCAATAGGTAGGTATTTCAAATGGAAATTAGTTTCCAACAACCCAATGAGTACCTAAATTGAGTTGGTTTTTCTTGGAGATTAGAGTCCGAACATGGGCATTTGGGTTGAGTGGAAATAGTAAAGATCCAAGGTTTCTTTAGATTTGAAAATTAATTGGTTCTTATGGAAATCATAACATGGGATTGATTGACTAATGACTCAAATGAGGGAATCGCACTAGTTTTCGGACTTGGGGTGGTTTTGATGATCCAAATGTGTTAAATCATGGTTATGTCAAAGCCGGCGATAGGGCTTGATGGTAGTCTAGTTGGTGGAGGCCCAGACCTAAGAATTTCACCATGTTTCAAGAGTTTAATTCATCGGTCTATAATGTTGAACATGATGTGCCTCCTGAAATAGGGGGATTAGGAATTGAATGTTCTAAAAATGTGGTGACGTTTGGAGTCTATGAATCATCATCAGGATAAGGATGGCTTGTGATGAACCAATATGATTGGTTTAGGAAATGTCAGTGCTTTCAATAGAGTACAATGATAGGTTTATATGGTTGAAAATTTAACCTTAGATTCACACCATGATTTGGAATGAATATCAAAGTGCCAAGTTATAAAAATGGAATTGAATTCACTTGTTATTTATTGAAGAATCATCTAGAGAAATATGATATTTCTCAACAAGATACTGTAATGTAGACACCCTAATAAAATGGGGTGGTTGAGAGGTAAAGTAGAACCGTCAATAATATAACACAAACTATAGTGATCTCTAGTGGTATTACAATGTATAAAAAAAAGTTTCCTTCTGAACTAAGTTATAAAAGGAAACCAACATTGAAGTATTTATGAGTCTTTGGTAGTAAGTTCTATATTCTTAACATGGAAGGGAATCAAAAAAAGTATAGAAATAACACGATTAAGTTATATTTCATATATATTCTTTAAAATTTCCCATGAAGTGACTAAGGGCAAGAAATATTCTTATGATGTCATTGTTGATAGATTAGAAAAAGTTTTAAGAAGGATGGTCAATTATAAAAATGATCCATAAGATGGTCAATTATATAGAGGTTTGGATGATGTCATTGTGGAGATGATGTCTATAAGATGGTCAAAAGTACGGTCAATCATTTTTATAATTGACCATCTTTCTTATAATTGAATGCAAAAGTAGCATGTATGATGTCATTGTTGATAGATAATTGACCATCATTCTTAAAACCTTTCTTTATTTCTAAGTGAGAAATATTCAAGAGACACTCTTGAAGTTTCTTTTTTCAGCATGAACTCTATTTTTATATCTCTTTCATTTTCATCATTGCTTCTATCATCACTTTTGAATACTTCATTATTCACCTTCTCATTTAGTAGCATTTCACCATCTTCACTAGATGATTCTACCTCTTCATTATCCTTACTAAAATCACTATCTCCACACTTAGATAAAAAGTTTCACATCTTAAACTTAGATAAATTCTTACCTTTCCCATTAAGAGAATAATTTTATGCCTTATTATTCAAGTAATTTCTTGGAATATCATCTTCATCTTCACTCTACTTTTATATCTCTTTCATTTTCATCATTGCTTCTATCATCACTTTTGAATACTTCATTATTCACCTTTTCAGTTAGTAGCAATTCACCATCATCACTAGATGATTCCACCTCTTCATTATCCTTACTAAAATTACTATCTACACACTTAGATAAAAAGTTTCACATCTTAAACTTAGATAAATTCTTACCTTTCCCATTAAAAGAATAATTTTATTCCTTATTCTTCAAGTAATTTCTTGGAATATCATATTCATCTTCACTCTCTTAATTCAATATGTTTACCAGCTTTCTTTTTCAATTGATCATAGAAATGTCAGTCACAACCAATTTTAGGGCCAACTTCTTGATATGTTTCGAAATCTTTCTGTCCTTTCCAAACTGTAAGGATTTCTTCACTGTCTTTCTCATTTGAATAACCCCTTCAGTGATGTCAGCATGTCGATGACTACTTAATTGGTTCCATCATTGACAGGGACAATTAGTAATTATTTTTTGTCACTTGCTATTGTTTTTTTTCTTATGCTAGATTCTGTTTAAGATTCATCCATTGAAGTTAAGTCATTATCTCTTATAATATATGTTTTTCTTGCTTGAAAATGGAAATATTGTACAGATTTCATTGAATTACTTTCATTCATGTATTCCTTTCTCTCAATATATAAAAGTCTTTGTCTCAACTTGAGGTAAGGAGATTTCATCTTCTACATGGTATCAGTGGGTGCTCAGTAAACCGAACCCTCCCTCTTTTTTTTATCTCCCTTCTAGGGTTGCCAGAAAATCTTGAGGATTCCCGGTTCTATCCGGCCCTCCCTCCCAGCAGCCTCCTAGCTACGAATGGCCCTTGCCCGACACCACCCTTCCTCTGCCCTGCGGCCTCCAGCCTCCGGCCTCCCAGCCTACGTGGTGCCTCTCCAGGTCTCTGAACCACCCTTCTCGGTAGAGTTGTCTCTCTTCCAGCATCGATGTGGTCATAGGTGTAACTCTGAAAAACTTCATGTGAGAGACAAAAAGACCATCACTCTAGACTTTGAGTATCTCTGGAAGATCCTACCCTCAAAGAGAACATTATATGCTCTAAGACACTGCTCTAGTGTTCCAGGTTTAGTCTCCTCAAATTTCAGGCGACACCACAAGCAGATATTTCAAAACAACTACTTCTTCTAAACTCTAAACCTCATAGATCCAGACTTCAAGAATCTCTACCATATCTCTCCTTCAATTTCATTTACTATTCACTGCACATGAGATAGATATTTGAAAATAATATAATGCCCCCTTTATGAACTATATGTCGATTTATTTTTATCCTTGCATAATTATCAATGACCAAGTCCCCTATCATGGGCTCAACTACAAAATTCTATAACTTTACATGTCTTGGCATCATGATATTAAAATGCACAACTACCATCATTGGCTATAAGTTAAGATATAGACTCACTTTTTTTTTAAATTGTGGATTTAGAGTAGAAAAAACCACGGTACTGACCTCCTCTCGTTTTATTCATGGGTTTAGAAACCCTCCCTCCGCCGTGACTCATCTCCATTCCCTCCCTCCGTCGCGAGAATAATGGCCAATACATTTTTTGTCACAATAATATACTGGAAGACATATTCGATTGAAGCATTGAAATATTCTGAATGTATCCCTCCATTTTCTACCAGTATATGCTAATGGTATTCTTGTGAAGTGGTGGGGATATGTGCATAATCCCTGTTTTCTTCTGGAATATATTGGTCAACTTGCAATATTAGCTCATTCCCTATGATAGACAGCTCTCTATTCCTAGAATGATTTCCAAAGGGCCCTAATTTCAGAGTTTAGGGTGACAACCTATAGCACGACACCCTCAATAGTAGACTGAGGGGTAGTAATTGTATTTCCCTATGATCAACAACTCTCTATTCCTACAAAGAATTTTTGAATAATAGGTTCTTGAGAAGACCATGACATAGACAATGTTTCCATGAGGTTATAGAAATTTTAGAGATTATCATAAAAGAGCTTTTCCAAGAAAATTAGCTTAGAAAAATTGAAATTAAAAATGGGTTATAGGATCTAGATATGACATGAATCACTTTTTAAAGCATGTATAAACTTGGTTAATGTTTTAAAACCATCCAACATACCCATTAGTTTTAAAGATTCCTGAAAACAGAAGCATATTTCAGTATTCTACATCACAGTTTGACACTTTAGCATGTAGTGGTAGGTCCATAGAAGCTTCCTACACCTATTAAGCATGTTATACTTTTTACATTTTCAAACCCATGTTTTTATGCTCTTTGCAATGGTTGGTTCATCACCTGATAATATGATTTTTTTTGAGCATGAGATTAAAAGAGAGATAAGGTGTGCTTACTAGTTAACGAGGATGAATTGTTTCTATTCACAAGCATAAGAATGAGGATATGATTACATGAGTGTATATTATCAGAAGCTTTCAGACACCTATGTTCAATATATGAGTAGTCATTCAATTTGACATTACCGTTTATCTGCTTATAGGGTGCTTCTTCTGGTGCAAGATCCCAAACAATTGACTCAGGTACTATATCAATGTCATCATTGTACCTAACGGTATGTAATAACTTATTCCATAATGTTTTTTGTTTTATGTACTCTAAATTATTTATTCAAATTACAAAATTGTAAATGTGCTATTCCAAATATTCTCTTAATGAAAAATGTAATTTTATCTTATGCAATTTAATTTCTCCATGCATCCAAATCTAACATATCATTCTTTATACATTGAACATCAACTATTCTCTATACTTTCAAGGGAGTTATATGATTATTAGCTGCTTTATTGTATTTATTACTCAGCTCGATTGTATTATTATCACATGATCATCAGTAGTTGCATTTTTTTTGGTGCTCCAACTCTTGTGTATGTAGATTTATATCATATTCTTTCAAATTTTCTACTACCTGGTATGTTATACCTGAATCGTCTGATCATAGGGTGTATACTTAGTGTACAATTTTATTGGACCATCCAATGATCCTCCATTGCATATTGTATTCTCACAGTGCATATTCTTTCCTCTGATTGCAGTGTACTCCATCCGATGATCAATCTGATATTCTCACTCTGCCCATTCATGTCATTGCACGACCCCTTCATTTGGTTGTTTTACATTAAAATTCTCATACTATGTCTGGTTATCATGAACCATTTCATCTATGATTATAATCTTCTGATAGTTACTGCATGCGGAAGTATTGCTAGAACGCCTCTGTCCGAGCAATAGAGTCTTGGTTTATCTGAGCATCTCAGTCGGTGTATTTATGTCTAAACATCCCCCCTGCCCGCAACACCCCCCCTGCCGCCTTCGAATCAGACCACACCATCCCCCCAACACCTGAAACCAGCCCCTTTCAACCAGCATTCCAGCCTCCTTCTGCTCCCTTCGCTCCTGGTCTGAAGATGCTGCCCCGCGGATGTCGCTGGATTGGGCCAACATGCTGCGGTCATGCTGTGGTCATGCCGCGGTCACGCTGCGGTCACACCGCGGTCACGCCGCGGTCACGCCGTGATTTGGCCCTGCTCCAGCCACATCTAGCCCACACCAGCCCCCTTCCACCTTCATTTCAGCCCGCTGCCACAAGCATTCCAGCCCGCAACAGCCCCCCCCCCCCCCCCCCACCACCTTCGAATCAGCCCGCACCATCCCCCCAACACCTGCAACCATCCCCCTTCCACCCGCATTCCAGCCTCCTCCTGCTCCCTTCACTCCTGGACGGAAGATCCTGCCCCGCGGATGTCGCTGGATCGGGCCAACACGCTGCGGTCACGCCACGGTCACGCCACGGTCACGCCGCAGTCACGCCGCGGTCACGCCGTGGTCACGCCGTGGTCACGCAGCAGTCACGCCGTGATTTGGCCCTGCTACAGCCACATCCAGCCCACACCAGCCCCCTTCCACCTTCATTTCAGCCCGCTGCCACCAGCATTCCAGCCCGCAACAGCCCCCCCCCCCACCTTAAAATCAGCCCGCACCATCCCCCCAACACCTGCAACCAGCCGCTTCCACCAGCATTCCAGCCTCCTCCCGCTCCCTTCACTCCTGGCCAAAAGATGCTACCCCGCGGATGTCGCTGGATCGGGCCAACACGCTGCGGTCACGCTGCGGTCACGTCGCGGTCACGCCACGATCACGCCGCGGTCACGCCGTGGTCACGCTGCTGTCACTCCGCGGTCACGCCGTGATATGGCCCTGCTCCAGCCACATCCAGCTCACACCAGCCCCCTTCCACCTTCATTTCAGACCGCTGCCACCAACATTCCAGCCCGCAACAGCCCCCCCCCCCACCACCTTCGAATCAGCCCGCACCATCCCCCCAACACCTGCAACCAGCCCCCTTCCACCCGTATTCCATCCCCCTCCCGCTCCCTTCGCTCTTGACCGGAAGATGCTGCCCCGCGGATGTCGCTGGATCGGGCCAACACGTTGCGGTCATGCCGCAGTCACACTGCGGTCACGCCGCGGTCACGCCGCGGTCACGCCGCGGTCACACCGCGGTCACGCCACGGTCACGCCGCGGTCACGCCGTAGTCACGCTGTAGTCATGCCGTGATTTGGCCCTGCTCCAGCCACATCCAGCCCACACCAGCCCCCTTCCACCTTCATTTCAGCCCGCTGCCATCGGCATTCCAGCCCGCAACAGCCCCCCTGCCACCTTCAAATCTGCCCGCACCATCCCCCCAACACCTGCAACCGGCCCCCTTCCACCAGCATTCCAGCCTCCTCCCGCTTCCTTCGCTCCTAGCCAGAAGATGATGCCCTGCGGATGTCACTGGATCGGGTCAACACGATGTGGTCACGCCGCAGTCACACTGCGGTCACGCCGAGTTCACGCCGTGGTATTAATATTTTTCCCTTTCAGAGCATCTTTCAGTGAAGTATTAATAGAGGATGGCTTGCAGAATTTCTGTACAATTCTGCACTTATCAGTGGAATGGCCTATCATCCCGCAATGCTCATTGTACTTTGGTATGTTTTCTAATACAAAACATACCTCAATAAGATGATCATTTATATCAATAGAAACACATTTCAGGGGGTGTAGAAAGGGGAAGGGGGAGGGGTGTCCGGCAGGGGGGTGTCCAGCAGGGGGGAGGGGTGTCCAGGGGGTGCAGGGGGTGTCTAGTGGGGCTGTCCAGTTGGGGAATGGGGGCTGTCCAGTGGGGTGCAGGGGGCAGGGGTGTTCAGTAGGGGGAGGGGTGTCCAGTAGGGGGAGGGGCTATCCAAGCAGGGGGGAGGGGTGTCCGGTAGGGGGGAGGGCTGTCCTGGGGGTGTAGGGGGTGTCCAGTGGGGTTGTCCAGTTGGGGCATGGGGGCTGTCTAGTGGGGTGTAGGGGGGCATGGGGGGTGCAGGGGGGTGTTCAAGGGGGCTGTCCAGGGGGATGCAAGGGGGTGCAAGAGGGCTGTCCAGGAACCTAAGCCCATGTAGGTTATGAATGTCTCTATAGAGAAAATGCAGTGCTGTCCAGATCTGAAAAATATCATAAAACATCCCACAGATACTTCACAGGCACCAGGTATAACTATTTCACCACCTATAGATGGTGAGCACGGTGCTATAAAATATGGTAACTCTATTTCAAATCACAATTCCATTGTTTTGTTTAATGCAGTACTATATGAAATCTGATGATTTATGTTGATGACATGATTATAATTTGTAAGAACATGAGCCTCATAATTATTGTAAAATCACAAAATAATGGTAAGTTTGAAGTGAAAGACTTAGGAATAGCTAATAAAACCTTAGGCATTGAAATTGTTAGAGATAGACCAAATAAATTTTCTTACTTATCTCAAAATGGTTAAATATTGAATATTAAAAATAGACACATGTTTGAATCTCTCAAAATTTACAATGTACTCCTAGTAAAACACTTTAAATTTTATTTAACACAAAAACCCATTGCTGATGATGATATTCAATTTAGGTTTAAAATCCATTATGATAATATTTTTGGTAGCATTATGTACTCTGATTTCCATGGGACCTGATATTGCCTATGAAATCTACAGTCATAGTAGATTTATGACCACACCTGGGATGCCATATTTTCATGCCCTTAAGTGGATTCTTTGATACCCATCATGTAACTCTAATCTGTCTTTGTGTTATGGTAAATATGTCAACAATTCTGAAATTGTGGTTGGATATGTAGATGCAGACTATGAATGTAATATTTACACTAGAAAATCCTTGAATGGTTATGTGTTCACTTCCTATGGTGGCCTCATTTATTTTAAATGTAACATGAAGCCAATGTTTTCTATTTCAACCATGGAATATATGTATATTTCCTTGATTGAGGATGTGAAATAATCCATATGGATGAAAGGTGCATCTTCTAAACTTATCCTTCTCAATTTTGTTATAAATGTTTATTATAATAGTCAATCAACCCTTTATTTTTACAATATTTTAGTTTTTCATGGTAAACTAAAGCACATAGACATTAGGGGGTGATAGGTGCAGGTGTGCTAGGGTAGCAGGGGTCTGGGGAGGGGGGACAGGTGCAGGTGGGCTGGGGTAGCAGGGGCTGGGGGGGCTGGTGCAGCTGGGGGCTGGTGCAGGTGGGCTGCGGGGGGGGGGGGGACTGGTGCTGGTGGGATGGGGGTGGCAGGGGGCTGGGGGGGGGGGGGGGCTAGTGCAGCTAGGGGTTGGGGTTGGGGGCTGGTGCAGGTGGGCTGCGGGGGGGGGGGGGGGGCTGGAGGTCGGCTGGGGGTGGTAGGGGGGCTGGGGGTAGCAGGTGGATGGGGGGGCTAGTGCAGGGGGCTGGGGTTGGGGGCTGGTGCAGGTGGGCTGCGAGGGGGGGCTGGGGTAGCAGGGGGGCTGGGGAGGGGGGACAGGTGCAGGTTGGCTGGGGTAGCAGGGGGCTGGTGCAGCTGGGGGCTGGTGCAGGTGGGCTGTGGGGGGGGGGACTGGTGCTGGTGGGCTAGGGGGTGGCAGGGGGCTGGGGGGGCTAGTGAAACTAGGGGTTGGGGTTGGGGGCTGGTGCAGGTGGGCTGCGGGGGGGGGTGGAGGTGGGCTGGGGGGGCTGGGGTAGCAGGGGGGCTGGGGAGGGGGGACACGTGCAGGTGGGCTGGGGTAGCAGGGGGCTGGGGGGGGCTGGTGCAAGAGTGATGAGGGAGAGCTAATACTGAATTTCTTTATATTGTAGAGTATGCACTAAAAGAATATATACCATGTCCAGCTACTATAAAGGTATGGTGTTTATTTTTTATCTCTATGTTGTTAGAGTTAATTGGTATTGAAGTTACTCATTCTTTTATATCATCAATTTTAGTTGAAATGTAGTTCTTAAATCCAAATACTATATAATTCTTGTTGGATCCATACATGCCTTTAGTAAAGAGGTCCATGTAATGTTTTAAATTTCATGTGTGTTATGTGATGGTTTCCAACTTTGAAGTGGTGTGGGATCTCTTAGTGCATGATCTGGAGGTATTTGACATTATTATTTGAATAGATAGAATGATCGGTGTTATGTACTAGATTGAATTTTCTCATTTTTGAGTTCAGTTTAAATCTCTTTTTGGGGTCTCTCTTGTCTTTTAGGGTAAGTGGGATTCTAGATTTGGGATAGTAGGGGGGGTGTCCAGATGGGGGAGGGGGTGTCCAGATAGGGGGGGAGATGTGTCCAGACAGGGGGGATGTCGCTGGACCGGGCCAACACGTTGTGGTCACGCTGCGGTCACGCCATGGTCACACTGCGGTCACGCCGCGGTCACGCCGCGGTCACGCCGCGATCACGCTGTGATTTGGCCCTGCTCCCGGATGACACCCTGCGGTGGTTACTCCTCCTTAGAGAAACATTGAATGGTTATCTCTATAATTTTTCGTATTTCCTCATTCCTAAACTATATCTCCTCTCAGCGCTGCCTCTCATCCATCTTTCCACAAAACGTGCATAGAAGGTGGTACAAAGGCTCAATTCAACTGAAAAAATTGGTTTGGAATTGTCTGGCATATTTTATTATACATGTATCACATAATATTTGAATGGTTATCTCTATAATTGTTGGATGATTCCACTTGTAATGAGGTACTTAATTTCCTCTCCCTCTTTCTTCCATTAAATATTAGACAGATCCTATGTAAAAAAACCATTCTCCACCTCCGGGGAAGGAACTCTCAGCTACCGTTCTTTTATTCTTCTTCCTGCTGATGAATAAAATTCCCCACGTATATTGGGAATTTTTTTTTCATTTTTCTTCATTTACCTCTTCTTACTTACTGCTGATTTCATCAGCCGGATTCGGTCTTTTAGCAATAGCCCATGACATCCATCCGTTGTCTAGGGGGTCTAGTGGGGGGGTCCAGTGGGGGGGGTCTGTCCTGGGGTGTCCAGGGTCTGGGGGGCTGGTAGGGGGACTAGTAGGGGGCTGGAAGGGGGTGGAAGGGAGGCTGGTAGGGGCTGGGGGGGCTGGCTGGTAGGGGGGCAAGCAAGGGGTGGCAGGGGGGGACTAGCAGGGGGAAGGGGGCAGGGGGGGATGGCAGGGGGGACTATCATGGGGCAGGGGGGGAAAAGCAGGGGGACAAGCAGGGGGTGGAAGGGGGGCTGGCTGGCAGGGGTGCAAGTAGGGGGTGGCAGGGGGAACTAGCAGGGGGTAGGGGGCAGGGGGGCTGGAAGGGGGTGGCAGGGGGGGACTAGCATGGGGCTGGGGGGGAAAGGCAGGGGGACAAGTAGGGGGTGGCAGGGGGGCTAGCTGGCAGGGGGGCAACTAGGGGGTGGCAGGGGGGAACTAGCAGGGGGCAGGGGGTGTCCAGTGGAAGGTGTCCAAGGGTGGGGGTGTCCAGTGGAAGGTGTCCAGGGGGGGTCTAGGGGGTGTCCAGGGGGTCTAGGGGGTGTCCAAGGTGTCTAGTGGGTGTCATAGGGCACAACAATGTGAGATTTTTTACTTTTACATCACTTTACACCAAGATTTCACTTATTTGCAGTTTACTGTGCTAGTTCTGTTTTATCTTGTTTCACCCCCTAATGTGTAACATGAATACGTAGATCGGAAGTGGTAAGACTTGCACAATGTTGGGAGACATTGAGAGAGGCAGTAAAAGATACAATGTACTAGAAAAATTCTGGTCATAGTGTGCTAGTTCTGTTTTCCTTTGTCTCTAGTTTTGACCAAGGAAATTCTAGGAGGAAAAGTAGCATGGTGGGGAGTTTATGATAGCCCCTATGTCAATGCATAGTTCTTTTATTGTTATTTGGTTAAGTAGAGTTTTGGTTTTTATCTCCATGGAGTTCCAGGTCAGAACATGGAAATTTTTGAGGTTTCCATACTATTCATGGTTAAGGTGCATGGTTTGAGGAAAATAGTATGACCTCCCTTCGTGAGGATAATTTTAAGTTCATTTTGAATTGCACACAATTTTTTAGCATGAGTTTCTCATAGCCAAGTCTAAACCATGTATCCCCTTGGTGAAATAATATAGGATCCTTGGGCCAGTGCAGGGGGCTGGGGAGGGGGGACAGGTGCAGGTGGGCTGGGGTAGCAGGGGGCTGGGGGGGTGCTGGTGCAGCTGGGGGCTGGGGTTGGGGGCTGGTGCAGGTGAGCTGCGGGGGGGGGGGGAGGACTGGTGCTGGGGGTGTCAGGGGGGTGGGGGGGGGGGCTGGTGCAGCTAGCGGTTGGGGTTGGGGGCTGGTGCAGGTGGGCTGCATGGGGGGTGGAGGTGGGCTGGGGGTAGAAGGTGGATGGGGGGGTGGTGCAGGGGGCTGGGGAGGGTGGGGGAGACTGGTACAGCTAGGCTGGGGGTGGACTAGTGCAGCTGGGGGCTGGGGGCTGGGGTTGGGGGCTAGTGTAGATGGGCTGCGAGGGGGGGGGGCTGGTGCAGATGGGCTGCGAGGGGGGGTGCAGGGGGCTGGGAAGGGGGGGGAGACTGGTGTAGTTGGGCTGGGGGTGGACTAGTGCGGCTAGGGGCTGGGGGCTGGGGTTGGGGGCTGGTGCAGATGGGCTGCGAGGGGGGGGGGGGTGGTGCAGATGGGCTGCGAGGGGGGAGGGCTGGTGCAGGTGGGCTGGGGGGTTGCAGGGGGCAGGGGGGACTGGCAGGGGGTGGCAGGGGGGACTAGCAGGGGGATAGGGGTGCAGGGGGGACTGGCAGGGGGCAGGGGGTGGGCTGGTAGGGGGACAAGCAGGGGGGGCTGGCAGGGGGGGTGGAAGGGGGCAGGGGGCAGGGGGGACAAGCAGGGGAGTGGCAGGGGGGACTAGCAGGGGCAGGGGGCAGAGGGGGTTGGCAGGGGGTGGCAGGGGGGACTAGCAAGGGGCAGGGGGGACTAGCAGGGGGCAGGGGGGCTGGCAGGGGGACAAGCAGGGGGACAATCAGGTGGGTGGCAGGGGGCAGGGGGGACTGGCAGGGGGCAGGGGGACAAGCTGGGGGATGGCAGGGGGGTGGTAGGGGGCAGGGGGCAGGGGGGACTGGTAGGGGGTGTCTGCAAGGTAGTGGGGAGGAGGGCAGGGGGGTTCTGCAAGGCATAGGGGAGGGGTGCAGGAGGTGTTTAGGGGGTGTCTAGGGGGTGTCCAGGGGGTGTTCAGAGGGGTGTCCAGGGGGTGTCCAGGGGGTGTCCAGGGGGGTGTCCAGGGGGTGTCCAGGGGTGTCCAGGGGGTGTCCAGGGGGTGTCCAGGGGGGGTGTCCAGGGGGTGTCAGGGGGGTGTCCAGGGGGGTTTCCAGGGGGTGTATCGGGGGTGTCCAGGGGGTTGGGGGGGTATTTTTTTATGTATGTGCACACCCTATAGCAACGGTTTTAAACCGTGGCTATTTGTTTATTTCCACGGTTTTTAACCGTGGCTATAGACCTAACTCCACGGTTTCCAACCGTGGCTATAAATCCTGTCTGGCATCTAATATAGCCACGGTTAAAACCGTGGCATTATGTATACAGAAACGGTTTGAACCGTGGCTCTAAAACTATAGCCACTGTTGAAACCGTGGCTCTAAACCTATAGCCACAGTTGAAACCGTGGCTTTAGGTATATAGCCACGGTTTGGAACCGTGGCTCTAGATCTTGGCTTATATCCACGCGAAACTTATCCACGGTTCCTCAAACCATGGCTATAGCCCGAATTTCTAGTAGTGTAGCGTTCAAGCGTACGTACGGCTTACCGTCTCCATGAGCGGTGCATTTCATTTCTCACCTCTAAATGTTATGTAATATTATAAATGCATATATATAATGGATATATATGATATATATGATATCTAAATAATTAATATAATTCTGGATATAATATATATTTTACCACATGAACAACTTGTAATTATAAAGAGTTTATTTTTGACTCAAGTAGCAATGATCTACAAAAAAACCATTATTAACTTAAATAATTACATAGTCTTCATAGCATGGTAGTAAGTGATATAAAAGGAATAATGAACTTTAAAATGGTTCTTAAGCAAGTATAAATTAACTCAAGTTTATTATTTAGGAGGTTAAAGAACGATCGAGTTAAGTTGGACCCGAGGTAAGGGAACCTACCCCTCTCTTTCTTTTTAAGTACACTCTTTTATTTCATTCCTTTTAAGCTCATATTTCTTATGATTGGGATGTTCTTTTATATTCCTCTTGCTGTAAATTTTATTCTAATATTATGAGATACCCTATTTTATCTCATCAATCCATTTTTGGAAGTTTTAAGTGGCGTCGTTCTGCTGCGGAGTTTTTGTAAGGGATTTTTCATCTCACTTTTATCCCCGTGAGATTTATGCTACTTTTACCACCATTTCATTTTAGTGGTATATGTACTGCCCATTATTCTAATATTTGTGTAATATACTTTCTTTTATGAGTATTTACATCAATGTTGTATAGTCCTTCTTTCATGGGGTGTACGTTTCGAAAGTTACCCAAATCGGTAAGGGAACCTTTCACCCTCCTCTTTTTAAAAGACTTCTTTTGTTATGTCTTTTAATTTTCATCTTATTATGTGTAGATTTGTTCTTATATATCCTTATTTTCATAAATTTTATTTCCAAGTGATGAGATACCCTTTATCTCTCTCATCAACTCTTTTTCTAAAATTTGATGTGACGCCGTTAGGCTGTCAAGGGAACTTCTTAACCCAATTTCGATTTCTTTGGGTTCAACATGTAGTTATTGAATATGTCATCCTTTGAATATGTGTGAATTACCTTTGATTATTTTACCCTTAATATCCACTTATATTGGGTGTGTTTATATTTTTCGCACATAATTATGAGATTTATTTATCCTTAATTTAAGTATACCATCTTTATAATGGATTTCATCTCAATTTACATTTCCATTGAGACTTTATTGTTGTTACGCACCAATTCACTCTTATATGGTGTATATACTGTCCTTTGGAATATTATATCATTAATCCCTTTATTCTCATGATATTATAAATTTTTGATTAAATGTTATTCCTCAATTATTGTATTCAAGTGTCTCTCATTTTGTTAAAAACCCTTTAACTAAAATATCGTTTTAAATGTTTTAATGATTTAATCTTATAAATATTTCTCATTAATATCCATGTTTTCAAAATAGTTTTAAGGATTTATTTATATGGATATTAATGGTTTAAAATGTTAAAATATTCAATGTGGTATGGGACACTTTGTTTTAGAAATCTCTTTATTAAATGTTTTAGATGGTTTTGAAAATGGTTTTTAGAATGGATTCATTATTTCAATATCTTAAAATGTTATATTATTTTTTCAATGTGGGAATGTTATCTTTCCTTTATGCTTAAGTTATGTGCTATGATTATGTTATGGTTCTTGGGCATTGTTATGAAGACGGGTGGTTCTGTGATAAACTAAGGGTGGGTGAGCCCGATATAGCTCTCCAATGCATTGGGTAACGTGAAGGAGTTAAATATTAAGGTTTCTCCGAAGAGATTTTGGGAATATACTGTGATGGGTATTCCAAACGTAACCAAGGGGGTTACTCCCTACGTAAGAATGTTATGAATGCCTCAAGTTACTTTTATGCCTTATGATTTATATGATTTATTCGTGATTTGATGAGGTATGTTAAAATGATTATGTTTTATGAGTAAAGTATTATTTCATACATGGACTAATGCTTTATTTTCGTACTTTTATATCCATTACTGAGATTTTTATGTTCATCCCAAGTTTTTGAAATGTATTTCATAGGTCAAGGGAAAGGTGCATGTTATGATGATAGTGCCAAGGAAGTGTCAAGAAAGAATCCATGTTTTATTTTAAATATGTTTCCATTGATGGGGAAAAACGAATACTATCTTTTATGTAACCACTTTGTTTAAATGAGGAATGTAATTCATGATTTATGATCTAATTCTCTAAAACTCTAAACCTGAAAAGATCCTCAATTTGAATTATTCATTTAATTCAATATTAAGTAAGGTTTAAGGCTGGGTCCTTATAGTTGGTATTAGAGGTCGGTTTAGATAAATTTAGAGGTTAGAGTGTTGTTTAAGAAAAAGTGACAATTTGTGTATAACCACAATGGTTATTATATTATATGGAGTCATCATTTTTTTTTGAAAGTTAGAATGAGTTTGAGATAACTTGGATAAGTATATCTTGGTGTTTATCTTCCTCTTCTTTATTTGATGATTTTACTGATATACTCACACTGACCTTTTTGGTTTTAGTAAATGGCTGGATCTAGAAGGCACCAAAGTAACAATGGATTTGAAGAAAACTGTGATGGTTTTATGAAAGAACAACTGAATGATATGGGATCTGCAATGAGAACTCTTGTGGTTATCCTCAACAAACTATCTGGAGTCATGATTGACCACCTTAACCTTAGTGATTTTTATAAGGCACCATATATGCGAGAAACAAATCCATACGGAAGTTCAGGTAATAATTATAAAGGTAAGTATGTTCAAACACCTATGTGTCAAATATGTGGAAAGAAACACATAGTAAAATGTTTCAAAGGGACAGAAAGATGCTATAGATGTGGAAATGAAGGTCATAAAACAAGAACCTGCCATGGAAAAAGGAATCATCTAGTTGACTCTAGGAAAGGGAATGAAGTTCTTTCTGAAGGATCAATTGAATGTTTTAAATGTGGTGTGCATGGTCATTATACAAACACATGTCCTACGAAGATGTTTCGGGAATGGGGTCACCAAGATCATACAAATATTCATTTACCAATACCTAATGCCATTCCTATTGAGGATGAAGAAACTGACAATGAAGAATGAAAGGTATGGATTATTTCTTAGCATATGTTTTCCTATTATTGGAATCTTAGGATATGATTCATGATTTTGTTTGTAGGAAAGAATTATTTCAGAATAAGTTGAAAAGGAATGGCTAATGGATCATGAAGAATGTTGAATGAGTAAGAAGTCATCATATAATGGATTCAAGAGTTATGGTATATTTTAGGATGGTGAAATTATTAGATGTATTAAGGATCTTTTGATGATGGGGTTACATTAGAAGACTTTTTATAATAACCCTGATGTTTGATATATGAAAATTTTATTCAATTAATAATTATCCTTTCTTTTGTGGATATAGTTATAAAGAACCATTCGGGTTTATGTGATCCTTGAATTTGAGGCAATTACTGGTTAATACATTTTGGGTTGCAAAATGGAAGTTATCAGATAACCTTTGTGGTTAAAATATGTTATGGTTATTTTTGATTAATTTATCTCTTTTTGAGGAATGTTATAAAATTATATAGTTTTTGAAAAGGGACAACACGCAGACCATGTGACAACCCGTCGTGTCGGAAGAAGCTGCGGGAATCGAACCCACAACCAAAGTGCAACTGGTATTTATCGCCTACCACTGGACTACGTGAAGTCCCTGGTTAGTTTGAATGATTCTTTTTAGTTAGATGATTTTATTAATTAAGAGTAAGTTGATTTTTGGTTATCAATGGAAATGATTAGCCTATCATGGAGGATATGTGCTTAGGTTAATTACTTTTCAGTATGAGACTGTAAGAGTAACTGATGTTATTTTGGAGAAAAATGATAAAATTTATCTTAGGAGACTATGTGATTAAATCCTTCAGAGAATTGGGTTTCAATATTAGTTTGGTTTACTTTGTATAATTTTATGGATATATGTTTATTGAATGGACTTTGTTGAACTTTGGGTTTTTTTGACAAATTTTGGAGATTAAGAATAGATTTATTTTTTATAAAGGATTATCCTTTTTGGGTATTATTTGATCTCATGCTAACCTTTTTGGTTTTAGTTTTGGTTAAGGTCTAAAGACAAGGAAACTATATAGTTCTCTTTCGTGGATTAGTTGATTCTCTAGAATTTGATTATATCTCTCTTAATGTGAACAATTCATCCCAAATACTCGTCTTTTGGAGAAAATATGAGTTCGTGTAAGAAATATAGTAAAAGTTTAAAGTCAACATGACAATTAAGTATGCTTCCTTATGTTTTAGTTAAGCTCATAAATAATTTCCTCAATGAAAATTAACATAAAACAAAAATGTTGTCTGTTAATTTTTCCTACTAGGGAATCAAATACCATTTAACCCATCACAAGTTTGTGATTTTATTGTTGTTAACTTTCTCCTAGACATGTTTACTATCACTCTCCATCAGAACATGACCCTTTGTTTTTTCCTCCATATCCATATTTTCATACTTGGAATCCTAGTATGGGTTAACTCGGGTGACATTTGTATTTCTCTCACATTCTTTTAAAGTGATAGTTTTACCAACACTTGTTCCGATGTGGGATTTTCAATGAAGCTTCCAAGCCCAATTTTAAAATTGCGAGGACGCAATTCCCAAAAGGGGGGAAGGATGTAACACCTCAGGTAAATAAAGAATATGACATTTTCATATTTATCCGTATTTGTGAATAAAATATTAATATTACTTTAAAGGGGACGCTATGCTCGATGGCATACCCAATACGCAACAACGAGTTTTTTGGGAATCTTACATTGAACTCTAATAACAAAATAATATTATTTTAAATGGTAATTAACACCTAGCCGTTGTAATGGCGGGAATGAACAGAACTAACTAAAAAATTATTATATATGTTTTTCAAGTATTTTTACTTTTTACAATAAATGTTAGAGGATTAAAAATGTGAATGAATCCAATTTTAAGCGTAAACATTCAAATATTCTTTAAAAGGTCGATTAACCGCCTTTTGATGGCGAACCTCTTTTAAATCCACCTTTTGACAATTTTATGTGTTATATTTGACAAAATAAAATTCTTCTTTAGAATAGGGACCTCCAAATTTACTTTGTGTAAATTTTTGTTATTTTTCCGATAAAGTTCATTTTTTAATGAATAGTGAAAAATGTTTTATTTTATTTCAAAACCACTTTTTAATATAATTTATTTATATGATTATATTATCTTTTGAATTGTTTTTAAAGTGAAATTAGAATATATTTTTACCAAGTAATCCAATAGTGGTCATTGGAATTAATTTCACTTTGAAATTGGACTTAAACTAGTGTCAATCTTTTAATAGATATTGTTACTTAAAAACACGCTATTTGTTTTGACAACGAGAATTAATTATTAAATTAATTAATGAAACTTATATGTTTTTAATTTAGTAAAATATAAATCATTTTTGAATTCGGAATATCAAATATATCTTAGGGTGAATTTTTGGTATTTTTCTGAAAAACTTCAATTTTTGATGAATAGTGAAACCACTAAGTGGTAGTTTAAAAACTGATTTTTTTAAATGAAACATCACCACTTATTTGATTTGAATTTCAAAAATGTGACATACATGGTTGTAATTATGATGTAAAATGTGGTTCAATGGGATTAAAATAATTTTTTGGTGAATAGTAACTTTTAATTTTTTTAATCGCGATTAGAGGTAATTAGTGTAATTTAAGGTAAAAATAATGTCTTAATAATATGAAATGACCTAGAAACATGTCCTACCTTCATTTTATGTGTCATGGACGACCAATAAAATCCATGTGTCAACTTGGGGACCCCATGGAGCCACTTTGGTTGGAAAATGACATAAATAACGTTTTATTTAAAGTTAAACTAAAAATGTCACAAGCATGAGTAGTTTTACTAAAACAATTTTTAAATGAGGTTATACAAGTCATATTTTTTACTATAAATATTCATTAGAAGGCTAAAACTATTTACTACATCATGATATTTTTTTTTTAATTTTTATACATTAAATAAATTAAATTATTTATGACATCATGATGATGCAGCGATTACCTCATTAATAAAGGATTTAAATAAAATGAAAATATAATGTTAAAACTATAACTTACACTTGTCAAAAACCTATTTTATGAATATATTTCTAACCCTTACCATATTATCCTTGAAATACATCCATGTGAGACCATTAAAATACGAAACTCATTTGAATATAAAGTAATATTTTGTAACCTTCCAAGAGTGCCCCTCCTCTCCTCTTATAAAATGCCCCCTCCTCTACCAACTTACCCACACCTCTCAAGCCTTTTCCTATTCCAACCCCTTCTCATTTTGTCTCTCCACGTCCCTCTCTTACTCCTTGAAGCCTCACTTTGGGTATAAGTCTTCCCAAGGAAGCCTTTGATCTCAAATCAAAAAGAGATACCCGATTTTAAGGTAATGTCTTCACTTGTGTTCTTTTGTTTTATTTTGCTTCTCCAACACCCTAAACTATTTTTATTCATTTATTTTGTAACAACTCCAGTGTCTTCAATATACTAGGATGTTTTTATAAGAAGTATTCTAGATACACTTACACACACCTACATCTAATGGTTAAAGAACATATTGTTTCTGTGGATGGTGAATTTCTGCCTCACGAAACGATGATTGTTCAATATTATTTTAACACCCTCATAGGTGGACATTAATATGTCACTATATTTATATATGATATATAATATGTTTATGTTTTACTTAAGCTTCTGTATTTTTAATTTATGGAATACCTTTATGGTTTTCATTATGGTTAAACGTGATATCTTCATTTTAGGAAGTGCGGACTACCGCCCCCTCAAAGTGATTTGATTCGTTAATACCATATGTGGTATGTATAAAGGATATATTTAATGATATTTTATATGATACAATACTGGAATTATAATACTATTATGTATCATTATGTTTTAATTCCATTAAATAAGAAATAGAAATGGAAGTAGTGTTCATGCGTACATACGGCTTACCGTCTCCATGAGCGGTGCATTTCATTTCTCACCTCTAAATGTTATGTAATATTATAAATGCATATATATAATGGATATATATGATATATATGATATCTACATAATTAATATAATTTTGGATATAATATATATTTTACCACATGAACAAATTCTAATTATAAAGAGTTTATTTTTTACTCAAGTAGCAATGATCTACAAAACAACCATTATTAACTTAAATAATTAATTAGTGTTCATAGAATTGTAATAAGTGATATAAAAGGAATAATTAACTTGAAAAGGGTTCTTAAGCAAGTATAAATTAACTCAAGTTTATTATTCAGGAGGTTAAAGAACGATCGAGTCAAGTCGGACCCGAGGTAAGGGAACCTACCCCTCTCTTTCTTTTTAAGTACACTCTTTTATGTCATTCCTTTTAAGCTCATATTTCTTATGATTGGGATGTTGTTTTATATTTCTCTTGCTGTAAATTTTATGTTAATTTTATCAGAGACCCTATTTGATCTCATCAATCCATTTTTGGATGTTTTAAGTGGCGTCGTTCGGCTGCCGAGTTTTTGTAAGGGGTTTTTCATCTCACTTGTATCCTCGTGAGATTTATGCTACTTTTACCACCATTTACTTTGAGTGGTATATGTACTGCCCATTATTCTACTCTTTGTGTAATATAATTTCTTTTATGAGTATTTACATCAATTTTTTTATAGTCCTTCTTTCATGGGGTGTACGTTTCGTTAGTTACCCAAATGGGTAAGGGAACCTTTCACCCTCCTCTTTTTAAAAGACTTCTTTTGTTATGTCTTTTAATTTTCATCTTATTATGTGGAGATATGTTATTATATATCCTTATTTCCATAAATTTTATGTCCAAGTGATGAGATACCCTTTATCTCTCTCATAAACTCTTTTTCTAAAATTTGATGTGACGTCGTTAGGCTGTTAAGGGAACTTCTTAACCCAATTTCGATTTCTTTGGGTTCAACATGTAGTTATTGAATATTTCATCCTTTGAATATGTGTGAATTACATTTGATTATTTTACACTTAATATCCACTTATATTGGGTGTATTTATATTTGTCGCACATAATTATTAGATTGATTTATCCTTAATTTAAGGATACCATCTTTTTAATGGATTTCATCTCAATTTACATTTCCATTAAGACTTTATTGTTGTTATGCACCAATTCACTCTTATATGGTGTTATTGTCCTTTGGAATATTATATCACTAATCCCTTTATTCTCATGATATTATAAAGTTTTGATTAAATGTTATTCCTCAATTATTGTATTCAAGTGTCTCTCATTTTGTTAAAAACCCTTTAACTAAAATATCTTTTTAAATGTTTTAATGATTTAATCTTACAAATATTTCTCATTAATATCCATGTTTTCAAAATGGTTTTAAGGATTTATTTATATGGATATTAATGGTTTAAAATGTTAAAATATTCAATGTGGTATGGGACACTTTGATTTAGAAATCTCTTTATTAAATGTTTTAAATGGTTTTGAAAATGGTTTTTAGAATGGATTCATTATTTCAATATCTTAAAATGTTATATAGTTTTTTCAATGTGGGAATGTTATCTTTAATTTATGCTTAAGTTATGTGCTATGATTATGTTATGGTTCTTGGGCATTGTTATGAATACGGGCGGTTCCGTGATAAAATAAGGGCGGGTGAGCCTGATATAGCTCTCCAATGCATTGGGTAACGCGAAGGAGTTAAACGTTAAGGTTTCTCCGAAGAGATTTCGGGAATATACTATGATGGGTATTCCAAACATAACCAAGAGGGTTACTCCCTACGTAATAATGTTATGAATGCCTCAAGTTACCTTTATGACTTATGATTTATATGATTTATTCATGATTTGATGAGGTATGTTAAAATGATTATGTTTTATGAGTAAAGTATGATTTCATACATGGACTAATGTTTTCTTTTCGTACTTTTATATCCCTTACTGAGCTTTTTATGCTCATCCCATGTTTTTGAAATGTTTTTCACAGGTAAAGGGAAAGGTGCATGTTATGATGATAGTGTCAAGGAAGTGTCAAGAAAGAATCCATTTTTTATTTTAAATATTCTTCCGTTGATGGGGAAAAACGAATACTATCTTTTATGTAACCACTTTGTTTAAATGAGGAATGTAATTCATGATTTATGATCTAATTCTCTAAAACTCTAAACCTGAAAAGATCCTCAATTTGAATTATTCATTTAATTCAATATTAAGTAAGGTTTAAGTTCGGGGCCTTATAGTTGGTATCATAGGTCGTTTTAGATAACTTTAGAGGTTAGAGTATTGTTTAAGAAAAAGTGACAAGTTGTGTATAACCACAATGGTTAGTATATTAGATGGAGTCATCGTTTTTTTTAAGTTAGAATGAGTTTGAGATAACTTGGATAAGTATATCTTGGTGTTTATATTCCTCTTTTTTATTTGATGATTTTACTGATATACTCACACTGACCTTTTTGGTTTTAGTAAATGGCTGGATCTAGCAGGCACCAAAGTAACAATGGATTTGAAGAAAACTGTGACGGTTTTATGAAAGAACAATTGAATGATAAGGGAGCTGCAATGATAACTCTTGTGGTTATCCTCAACCAACTATCTGGAGTCATGATTGACCACCTGAACCTTAGAGATTTTTATAAGGCATCATATATGCGAGAAACAAATCCCTACGGAAGTTCAGGTAATAATCATAAAAATAAGTATGTTCAAAAACCTATGTGTCAAATATGTGGAAAGAAACACATAGGAAAATGTTTCAAAGGGACAGAAAGATGCTATAGATTTGGAAATGAAGGTCATAAAGCAAGAACCTGCCATGGAAAAATGAAGCATCTAGTTGACTCTAGGAAAGGGAAAGAAGTTCTTTCTGAAAGATCAATTGAATGTTTTAAATGTGTTGTGCATGGTCATTATGAAAACACATGTCCTACGAAGAAGTTTCAGGAATGGGGTCACCAAGATCGTACAAATATTCATTTACCAATACCTAATGCCATTCCGATTGAGGATGAAGAAACTGAAAATGATGAATGAAAGGTATGGATTATTTTTTAACATATGTTTTCCTATTATTGGAATCTTAGGATATGATTCATGATTTTGTTTGTAGGAAATAAGTATCTCAGAATAAGTTGAAAATGAATGGATAATGGATCATGAAGAATGTGGAATGTGTAAGAAGTCATCATATAAGGTATTCAAGAGTTATGGAAGATTTTAGGATAGTGAAATTCTTAGATGTGTTAAGTCTCTTTTGATGATGGGGTTACATTAGAAGACTTTTTATAGTAACCCTGATGTTTGATATACGAAAATTTTATTCAAGGAATAATTATCCTTTATTTTGTGGATATAGTTATAAAGAACCATTTGGGTTTATGTGATCCTTGAATTTGAGGAAATTACTGGTTAATACGTTTTGAGTTGCAAAATGGAAGTTATCAGATAACCTTTGTGGTTAAAATATGTTATGGTTATTTTTGATGAATTTATCTCTTTTTGGGTAATTTTATAAAATTATATAGTTTTTGAAAAGGGACAACACGCAGACCGTGTGACAACCCGTCGCGTCAGACGAAGCAGCGGGAATCGAACCCACAACCAAAGTGCAACTGGTATTTATCGCCTACCACTGGACTACGTGAAGTCCCTGGTTAGTTTGAATGAATCTTTTTAGTTAGATTATTCTATTAATTAAGAGTATGTTTATTTTTTGTTTTCAATGGAAATTATTATCCTATCATGGAGGATATGTGATTAGGTTAATTACTTTTCAGTATGAGACTGTAAGAGTAACTGATGTTATTTTGGAGAAAAATGTTAAAATTTATATTAGGGGACTATGTGATTAAATCCTTCAAAGAATTGGGTTTCAATCTTAGTTTGGTTTACTTTGTAGAATTTTATGGATAGATGTTTATTGAATGGACTTTGTTGAACTTTGGGTTTTTTTTGAAAAATTTTGGAGATTAAGAATAGATTTTTTTTATAAAGGATCATCCTTTTTGGGTATTATCTAATCTCATGATAACCTTTTTGGTTTTAGTTTTGGTTAAGGTCTAAAGACATGGGAAGTATATAGTTCTCTTTTGTGGATTAGGTGATTCTCTAGAAGTTGATTATAGCTCTCTTAATCTGAACAAGTCATCCCAAATACTTGTCTTTTGGAGAAAATATCAGTTCGTGTAAGAAATCTAGTAAAATTTGAAAGTCAACATGACAATTAAGAATGATTACTTATGTTTTAGTTAAGCTCATAAATAAATTCCTCAATTAAAAGTAACATAAAACAAAAATGTTTTATGTTAATTTTTCCTACTGAGGAATAAAATACCGTTTAACCCATCACAAGTTTGTGATTTTCTTGTTGTTAACTTTCTCCTAGACATGTTTACTATCACTCTCCATCAGAACATGACCCTTTTTTTCCTCCATATCCATATTTTAATACTTGGAATCCTAGTATGGGTTAACTCGGGTGACATTTGTACTTCTCTCACATTCTTTTAAAGTGATAGTTTTACCGACACTTGTTCCGATGTGGGATTTTCAATGAAGCTTCCAAGCCCAATTTTAAAATTGCAAGGACGCAATTCCCAAAAGGGGGGAAGGATGTAACACCCCAGGTAAATAAAGAATATGAAATTTTCATATGTATCCATATTTTTGAATAAAATATTTATATTACTTTAAAGGGGACGCTATGCTCGATGGCGTACCCAATACGCAACAACGAGTTTCTTGGAAATCTTACGTTGCACTCTAATAACAAAATAATATTATTTTAAATGGTAGTTAACGCCTAGCCGTTGTAATGGAGGGAATGAACATAACTAACTAAAAAATGATTATATATGTTTGTCAAATATTTTTACTTTTTACAATAAATGTTAGAGGATTAAAAATACGAATGAATCCAATTTTAAGTGTAAACATTCTAATTTTCTTTAAAAGGTTGACTAACCGCATTTTGATGGAGAACCTCTTTTAAATCCAATTTTTGACAATTTTATGTGTTATATTTGACAAAATAAAATTATTCTTTAGAATCGGGACCTCAAAATTTACTTTGTGTAAATTTTTGGTATTTTTCCAATAAAGTTCATTTTTTAATGAATAGTAAAAAATGTTGTATTTTATTTAAAAACCTCTTTTTAATTTAATTTATTTATATGATTATATTATCTTTTTAATTGTTTTTAAAGTTA
The DNA here is from genome assembly GCA_963277665.1 of Viscum album. NCBI lineage: Eukaryota > Viridiplantae > Streptophyta > Magnoliopsida > Santalales > Viscaceae > Viscum > Viscum album. The sequence continues at coordinate 701,732,367 of OY728128.1, read as the reverse complement.
AATTAGAATATATTTTTACCATTTAATTCAACATTGGTCATTGGAATTAATTTCACTTTGAAATTGGACTTAAACTAGTGTCAATCTTTTAATAGATATTGTTACTTAAAAACACGCTATTTGTTTTGACAACGGGAATTAATTATTAAATTAATTAATGCAACTTATATGTTTTGAATTTTGTAAAATAGAAATAATTTTTTAATTCGGAATATCAAATATAGCTTAGGGTGAATTTTTGGTATTTTTCCAAAAAAACTTCAATTTTTGATGAATAGTGAAACCACTAAGTGTTAGTTTAAAAACTGATTTTTCGTTTAAATGAAACTTCACCACTTCTGTGATTTGAATTTCAAAAATCTGACATACATGGTTGTCATTAGGATTTAAAATGTGGTTCAATGGGATTAAAATAATTTTTTGGTAAATAGTAACTTTTAAGTTTTTAATCGCGATTAGAGGTAATTAGTGTAATTTAAGGTAAAAATAATGTTTTAATAATATGAAATGACCTAGACACATGTCCTAACCTCATTGGATGTGTCATGGCCGACCAAGAAAATCCATGGTTCAACTTGGGGACCCAATGGAGCCACTTTGGTTGGAAAATGACATAAATAACTTTTTATTTAAAGTTAAAATAAAAATGTCACAAGCATGAGTTGTTTTACTAAAACAATTTTTAAATGGGGTTATACAAGTAATATTTTTGACTATAAATATTCATTAGAAAGATAAAAATATTTCCTACATCATGATTTTTTTTATTTTTTAGATATTAAATAAATTAAATTATTTATGACATCATGGTGATGCAGCGATTACCTCATTAATAAAGGATTTAAATAAAATGAAAAGATAATGTTAAAACTATAACTTAAACTTGTGAAAAACCTATTGAATGAGTATATTTTGAACCCTTACCACCTTATCCTAGAAATACATCAATGTGGGACCTTTAAAATCTGAAACTCATTCGAAAATAAAGTAATATTTTGTAACCTTCCAAGAGTTCCCCTCTTCTCCTCTTATAAAATGCCCCCTCCTCTACCACCTTACCCACACCTCTCAAGCCTTTGGATCACCCAACCCCTGCTCATTTGGTCTCTCCACATCCCTCTCTTACTCCTAGATTCCTAACATTGGGCAGAAGTCTTCCCAAGGAAGCCTTAGATCTAAAATAAAAGAGAGATACCTGATTTTAAGGTAATGTCTTCACTTGTGTTCTTTTGTTTTATTTTGCTTCTCCAACCCCCTAAACTCTTTTTATTCATTTATTTTGTAAAAACTCCAGTATCTTCAATATACTAGTATGTTGTTATAAGAAGGATCCGAGCTACACTTACACACACCTACATCTAATGGTTAAAGAACACACTGTTTCTGTGGTTGGTGAATTTCTGCCTCACGAAACGATGATTGTTCAATATTATTTTAACACCCTCATAGGTGGCCATTAAGATGTCACTATATTTATATATGATATATAATATGTTTATTTTTTACTTAAGCTTCTTCATTTTTCATTTATGGAATACCTTTATGGTTTCCATTATGGTTAAACGCGATATCTTCATTTTAGGAAGTGCGGACTACCGCCCCCTCAAAGTGGCTTGATTTGTTAATACCATATGTAGTACGTATAAAGGATATATTTAATGATATTATATATGATACCATACTAGAATTATAATACTTTTATGTATAATTATGTTTTAATTCCATTAAATAAGAAATGGAAATGGAAGTAGCGTTCATGCGTACGTACGACTTACCGTCTCCATGAGCGGTGCATTTCATTTCTCACCTCTAAATGTTATGTAATATTATAAATGCATATATATATTGGATATATATGATATATATTATATCTAAATAATTAATATAATTCTGGATATAATATATATTTTACCACATGAACAACTTGTAATTATAAAGAGTTTATTTTTGACTCAAGTAGTAATGATCTTCAAAACAACCATTATTAACCTAAATAATTACATAGTGTTCATAGCATGGTATTAAGTGATATAAAAGAAATAATTAAATTGAAAAGGGTTCTTAAGCAAGTATAAATTAACTCAAGTTTATTATTCAGGAGGTTAAAGAACGATCGAGTCAAGTCGGACCCTAGGTAAGGGAACCTACCCCTCTCTTTCTTTTTAAGTACACTCTTTTATGTCATTCCTTTTAAGCTCATATTTCTTATGATTGGGATGTTAATTTATATTACTCTTTCTGTAAATTTTATTTTAATTTGATTAGATAGCCTATTTGATCTCATCAATCCATTTTTGGATGTTTTAAGTGGCATCGTTCGGCTGCCGAGTTTTTGTAAGGGATTTTTCATCTCACTTTTATCCTCGTGAGATTTATGCTACTTTTACCACCATTTCCTTTGACTTGTATATGTACTTCCCATTATTATACTATTTGTTTAATATACTTTATTTTGTGATTATTTACATCAATGTTGTATAGCCCTTCTTTCATGGGGTGTACGTTTCGAAAGTTACCCAAATCGGTAAGGGAACCTTTCACCCTCCTCTTTTTAAAAGACTTCTTTTGTTATGTCTTTTAATTTTCATCTTAATATGTGGAGATATGTTATTATATATCCTTATTTCCGTAAATTTTATTTCCAAGTGATGAGATACCCTTTATCTCTCTCATCAACTCTTTTTATAAAATTTGATGTGACGTCGTTAGGCTGTCAAGGGAACTTCTTAACCCAATTTCGATTTCTTTGGGTTCAACATGTAGTTATTGAATATGTCATCCTTTGAATATGAGTGAATTACATTTGATTATTTTACACTTAATATCCACTTATATTGGGTGTGTTTATATTTGTCGCACAGAATTATGAGATTGATTTATCCTTAATTTAAGGATACCATCTTTATAATGGATTTCATCTCAATTTACATTTCCATTGAGACATTGTTGTTGTTATGCACCAATTCACTCTTATATGGTGTATATACCGTCCTTTGGAATATTATATCAAGAATCCCTTTATTCTCATGATATTATAAAGTTTTGGTTAAATTTTATTCCTCAATTATTGTATTCAAGTGTCTCTCATTTTGTTAAAAACCATTTAACTAAAATATCATTTTAAATGTTTTAATGATTTAATCTTATAAATATTTCTCATTAATATCCATGTTTTCAAAATGGTTTTAAGAATTTATTTATATGGATATTAATGGTTTAAAATGTTAAAAGCTTCAATGTGGTATGGGACACTTTGATTTAGAAATCTCTTTATTAAATGTTTTAAATGGTTTTGAAAATGGTTTTTAGAGTGGATTCATTATTTCAATATCTTAAAATGTTATATTATTTTTTCAATGTGGGAATGTTATCTTTCCTTTATGATTAAGTTATGTTATATGATTATGTTATGGTTCTTGGGCATTGTTATGAAGACGGGTGGTTCCGTGATAAACTAAGGGTGGGTGAGCCCGATATAGCTCTCCAATGCATTGGGTAACGCGAAGGAGTTAAACGTTAAGGTTTCTACGAAGAGATTTAGGGAATATACTGTGATGGGTATTCCAAATGTAACCAAGAGGGTTACTCCCTACGTAAAAATGTTATGAATGCCTCAAGTTACCTTTATGCCTTATGATTTCTATGATTTATTCATGATTTGATGAGGTATGTTAAAATGCTTATGTTTTATGAGTAAAGTATGATTTCATACATGGACTAATGTTTTCTCTTCGTACTTTTGTATCACTTACTGAGATTTTTATGCTCATCCCATGTTTTTGAAATGTTTTTCACAGGTCAAGGGAAAGGTTCATGTTATGATGATAGTGTAAAGGAAGTTTCTAGAACGAATCCATGATTTATTTTAAATATGTTTCCGTTGATGGGGAAAAACAAATACTATCTTTTATGTAACCACTTTGTTTAAATGAAGAATGTAATTCATGATTTATGATCTAATTCTCTCAAACTCTAAACCTGAAAAGATCCTCAATGTGAATTATTCATTTAATTCAATATTAAGTAAGGTTTAAGGTCGGGGCCTTGTAGGATCTTAGTGGGATTTGATAGATAGGTTTGATCCATGACTCAGGGATGTTGTAGGATGTATCCATAACCTTTGATTATTTAGGAATAAATTTTATATGATCCACCCAAATGGGATCCTATATACCCTGTATGTCTTTTATAACATGTAAAATATTTCATTTTGATACAACAAGATGTTGAAATATATTTTTGGTTGGAATTTATCTATGATTTCAGCTTATTACTACCATAATATTATGATGAATGGTTTATGATATTTTCAATTGTTGTGTTTATAGTTATCAGTACTTTAGGGTATATTATTCTCACTCAATATACATTGATCCTCACCACTGGTCGGTAACATTTTGTATACAGGGGGTGCACTATAGATATATGGAACTCCGATTTGGTCATAAAATATATTAACTAGGTCAGGGATTCTATAACCCCACCACTATTTTCCTATCATAAACTTCAGTGCATGCATGAAACAATATATGAATAGAATAAAATCTGAACAATAAAATCAATGTGCTCGAAATACCATTAATCATAGTATTTATTAACTAAAAAAAAGTGACCTCCTATATTAGGATGTCCCTCAACATTACTTACCAAACTTGGGAATAGATTGGTATTGATGTTAGGTTAGTTGTATTGAAATATCACAGTTCTTTCCATCCAGGTGTATATCTATATAAATTCAGGGTACAGTCTCGTCTCATGTGATTCGAGAAAGGGTATAAAAAGTCAGACCCCAAGATCTTCCCATGGAATAGGGGTTTGGGTATACAATTTGACAGTTTTGTGATCTCATCAAATAATCATTATCCAACCCATGTTGTACCTAATTGAAAATTATATAGAGAAATCGAATAAACAATATAGTATATTTAGAAGTCATCAAGTTTCATGTAACAATAATAAATACATTAAAACAAATTCATGGAATAATACTCTAATAACATTAAGGATAATATATATATTAATCTAAATCCCTATTTCAATAACTAAAGGTACAATTTAGACATTTTAATTTACACACAATCATAAACCATGATAATCACTCAAGGTATTCTTATAATAAGTATAAATTCAAGGCATGGTCAAATTACCTTTCAAATTTATGAATGTAAATTAAATATTCATTCATTAACAAAAAATTTCATTTTTAATTAAATCCAATCAAAATTATACTAATTTTAACCCATCTCGTAATGTATTTCAGAGGGAAGTGGGGTATATGTACAATAAAAATATATGTGGTATGTTCCTTTGGGTATTAAAGTAAATATTATTCCACCATAAACTAAAAATCCTAACTTGAACATGAAATATCTCTAGTTTTATATTTTTATGATTTGTGGATTTAATAACTGAAAATAAAATCTATGGTTTTGCCTTTGATTTTCCTAGGATACAAACCCCCAACAACTAAACTGAATGAATGTGGAAATATTTTATTAGTATCAGTATCCCTAGATAAAAAATTCAGGGATTTAGACCCACTTAAAACCTAAATAAAATAAGATACAAAAGATTACATGATTTTATGGACTTTCCAAACCAAGAACGAGCTCCCACAGGTGATTAGAGCCACCCAAATCAAGATTTCATAGAGAATATTAAAGGGAATAAAGAAAGGGGAGCGGGGTATAGGGACAAGAATAAATGAGATAAAATATAAGGATAATCTCAAAACCCACCATTTTTAGGTTAAAGATAGGGGTCAAATCACAAAAATACCACTTTATTAAGGTAATTTTTCTTAGAAAACTACTAGCTTCCTACTGGAATATAATGGGTACCTCATGGTTCAAAATAGAATCCACTCACCCACCTACACCTGTCTAGGTACCTAGTCTAGGACAATAGAGTACTTAGTGGTTCCTAGACATAATTGGGTATTCCCCCCTCTTATTTCACCCTTAATGAAAACCACTCCCTTATTCAACCAACTCTTCTTCAACCTAAAAATCACTGTAATATTAAATTAAATTTAATACTTTTCCAAGTGGTTAGAGTTTTTACAACCTCCCCACTATCAGTCTTCTTATACCTAATAAGATTCAATATACTTATTTAGTAAACAAATTACATCATTTTATCTTCATATCATTTTCTCATTACAAGGTTTCATCTTGGGGATTAACATCATTCCACGTTACCCAAACCAATGGGATCACTTTTCCACAATGTTCTTTTAGACTTTGATTAATGATACAATTATGATAATGAAAATAGGATGCATCATATTCTAACTCAATATCATCATACTACATCACATGTGGGGTTTCAACTATATACTCCTGAATTGAGAGACAAGAATTATTTGTGCAAGATGTTGAATTAAAAATTTATAGCTAACTCGTAGTAAACTTCATTAAATTTTCTTATTGTTTCATAAGAGTCAATGTATATCAAGGTTAGTGTAGCTTATTTCCCATTCATTAGTAACTGAATATCATTAAAAAATGAAGAAACACATGATCAAAAACTTTAAATTCCAAGGGTCCCCTCTGATGGTTGTCATAGAACTTTTTTGGCTCTGATAAGTCTCCATGCATTTATGAATCAGTTCTACCTACTTTATCATTTCCTAAATAAAAATAGGACCAAATATAGAATGTTCTCTTATCTCAATCCAATAGGTAGTAGATAAATTAAATCTTATATATAATGCCTCATAAGTGGTTATTTGGATGGATTATTGATAATTATTATTTTAGGATAATTCCATAAGATAAATATGGTCCTCCCAAAATACTCCAAAATCAATAATATAGGTTCTAATTATGTATAAAAATGCGGATGGTCCACTCAAGCTATACATTAATCAAAGGATAAAAGGTGATACTCAATTTCACCTGATACCCCAATGCTTATTAAATTCCCAACCAAAAAATGAGATGTAAACCATGGATCTCTATCAAATATGATATTAACTGGTATATAATGAAGCTTCGCTACCTCTCTAGAAGATAAATTTTTTAGTTCATTAACTAAGGAATCTTCTTTAATAAGAAAACAGTAATTTGTCTTAGTTAGATGATCCAAAATTACCAAAACTATATCTATCCATTTAGATAAGCTTAGAAAATTAGTCAAAAATTCAATCATGATTTTTCCCACTTCTACATAGGTATATGTGGTGATTGAAGAGTTCCTATATGGTACTAATTCTCTATATTTTCCAATTTATAGGTAATGAATTTAGTGATAATTCTTGTAAAGTCTTTATTCATGTTAGGATACTAAAACTAGTGATGTATATCATGGTACATCTTCATGGTCCCCAGGTGTATAAACCACTAAGAGGAATGGTGATCCTTTATCACCTCCTCATACATTCATGTGGGAACCATGATCCTTCTATATACATTTAAAAAGTAATGATAATATTGAAACCATATGTCAAGGATCTTATCACCTTCAATTATACCTTGAATAATGGAACAATTATAGTTTGAAATATAAGAGTCCCTTACATGCTCTATGACATATAACTTAAAATCAAAGTGGTGTAAGTGTATCCATCTCTAGTCCTTTACCAAATCAAAATGAATCACATACATTAGAGACATTATCCACCATTCATACTTAGCCACTTAAACATTTTAAGGGGTAAATTTATGTCTAAGAGTATCATTAAAAAAATTTCCTTTACCAAGAGTGTACCCAATGTAAAAATTGAATACATAAGGTATTCAATCCAGTAATGTTTCTTAATTCTTAATTACCATTATATGAAGATATATTCTAGGATATTGTGGTCTAAAAACACCACATAATTTTCATACAATAGGTAATTCTCTAAAAACATTAAAAAATATATAACCACAAATAATTTTAAATCAAGGGTAGGATATATTTATTTATGAGGAAAAAGATTCCCATAATCATATGTAACTAGATGATGATCTTATATAAGAAAAAAATTTATGAAAATAGATATGTCATCATAAAACAACTCAAATATATCACCAGGATGAGGTAATATAAAAATGGTATGTGTGTAATAATTATCTTTAATTTATAAAAGGAAGATTAATATTATTTTAACTATATTAATTTTACCTCTCTCTTTATTAGAGAGCCCATAAGAGTGACCATCTGTGAAAAGTTTTGGATGAAATGGCAGTAATACCCTATGAGTTTGAGAAAACTTCTGATCATGAATACATTAGGAGGCAATTTTCAATACATGGAATATTCCACCTTTTTAGGGTCAACAAAAATATTATATTTTGAGATCACATACCAGAAGAAATTTAGATCCTTTATATGAAATGACCATTTAGATATATTAACATATAACTGATGTTCTCACAGAGTCTCCAAGAAAATGATGATATGTTGGGAATGATCATCTCTTGAATTTTTATGGACTAAGAAATCATCCACAAAGATCATAATGAATGAGTCCAGAATCAAATGGAAAAACTATTCATTAAAATTATAAATATAATGGATCATTATTCAATACAAAAGTCATGTTTCAACTTGATACAACTCAATAATAGATGGGTGAATTTGAGAGAGTATTTTTTTTCCGTTTTTTATATTGTATCATATCCCCATGTTGGTAGAAACTCTTTAAACCAGTTTCAATTAAATTTCACATCCACCAAAAAAACAATTATATAAATGAAAATAAAGAAAAAAATTATTACCCGGTTCACTACTAAGAGATAGTATAAGAATTATAAACACAACATTTTTTCCAGTAGAATCCACCCATATACACCAGGTTTATGGATACAAATCTTTTTCTATTGTCATTCTATGAATTCTCACTACCCTAAAAATCTGATTTAGGGATAAGAACACTGCCTCCCCTAGATTTCATCCTTTATCAACAATTTTCTCACTACTTTGGATGAATTATTACTAAATTTAATAACTTAATGGTTGAATCAATAACATCAATAAAGTTCACTTTGATTTGAATCACGAGGACTAGAGTATGATGTATAGTTTAATACACTTTTAAAATAACACTAACATTTAATTATTTTCCAAAACACTACCTTTATTCCAAGTACCTTTTCTTAAATTTTTATAAACAAACTTTTCTCAACTTCATTTACCCAACTATAGTTCACTCAACCCATTTGTGAAACTTCCTTCACCCAAGTATGTTCACTCAAGTGTGGTTCACACAACTTCCTTTACTAAGGTGAGTTATCCTGAATATTTCTATTGTAAATCCTTCACTCTCACTAATTATAAGAACTATATTCTCATTATTTCATTTGATCATCTACCTTAGCACAACTTCCTTCATGAAACATCATTTTCCTAAGTATGTTTTCTCTAGAAGCATTCATAGAATTATCTTCATGTGTCTTACTTCACCCAAATACTTCACTCGAGTCCAGTACATGAAAGTGATTATTATGTGGAAGGAGAGAATCTAATTTTCCTAAAATTATATATTAATTATTATTCATTGGTAAAACTATATTTATAAGTAAACCCTAACCTTCTCATGGCCCTCCATGATCTAACATTTATGGTGCATCATTTATGTTCATCTTTTTTGATGACTCATCTGACTAGAGTGACTATTTTGAATTTCATGAAGCTAAACAATTAATAAATACATACTATCATAGTGATTGACTTTCATGAACTGCCACAACTAGTGAATAATTTACTCCACTAACATAAACTTTCTTTGAAAAGAATAAAACTATGGTCTTTGACCTAGAATCATCTTTTCAATTCATCTAATAAACTTTTAGTTATTGATTACTATAGAGAATCTACTTTTGTATTCAAACTCCACAACAAACCTATAAAATGATTGAAAAAACCTACCTAAAACTCTGTCATAGATAACATTGGTTCCAACATTCTCTTCTTTTTTTTAAATCCAATGTGAAATTAAATTACACATTCTCATGAAACATCTTCTAGATGATAATGAAATATATTATCCATTATTATAGGTCAACATGAGAATTTATCAGCATTGAAAAACAATATTTCAATATAGAATGTTAGGCCTCATGAAATTCCTCATACCAAAACTCACCCTATCTTCCCACTCGATTAAGATCCATTCCTCCATTCGCCATAGATTTTATCTCCCTTGAAATTTATACCATGAACTCCATCTTGATGAGAGGATATTATCACTCTAAATTGTTTTTGAGAACATATTCAGGCTTGACTTGTCACTAAATTTAACTACCAGTAGAAAATATATTCTCCACCTTTGAAAATAAATCCAAATAGAAAAAACCTTCCAAACATAAAACTCACTATATAAATAATTAAAAAAAATGGGGAGTGGGGATATATAGAAACCCCCTTAAGATTAGGGAGATGATTGAACGCCAAGGTTGAATCACTTTTTCTTAAAAATTGAAGTGACCAATAGATTTTTCATGATATCTTCTACTTTTTCACCAGTACCAACATGCATTACTTTGATAATTCATTTCTCTACATTTTCATTGATAAAGTCATACATGATCTCTATATACTTTTTTTGATAATGTTGTACTATATTTTTCCTGAGATCAATGGAAATATTATTATGATAAAATATCATAATATTATATTCTAATTCTTCACTAATATCCTCAAACTATTTCTTTATCTTAAGAGGCTAAGTGTATAGCTTTGTTATTGTAATGTGTTTTACTTTATTTTTTCTCAGTGGAGTGATTTCTTACTTCTTACTCAACCAACCAATACATTTACTACCAATAAAGAATGCACCACCACTTGTTGATTTTTGGTCAACCATTTCACCATCCCAATCCATATCAAAATCATAGATAACTCATGGTTATTCCCAACATCAAAGAATAAGCCAAAATACTGAGTTACTCAAATTTACCCTATTATTTTTCTAACTACAGCGAGTTTATCCTCCTTCATATTACTCTAGTAACATAAATCTTAACATGTTTTTAAGACAATATTTGACCATTTTGAAGTATAATATAGAAATTTTATTGTTATTTATATGTATAAGGTGGGATATACATATTTCCTATCCTCATGCTTCCCATGTTTAGTTCCAACTACAATAAAAGTAGGTAAATTTAAGTATGGGATCATGAATGTAAAATTTATTTAGTATATATATACTATACTTATCCTAAGAGGAAAATGTTTATATCTCCTTATAAATCAATTATAGCCCCAAAAAATATGCAACCTCTCCAATCACAGACGTCACTGGATATGAACTCATCACGCTAGAAAATTCATCTATATATTTCTGAATTATTTCATAAAATATAAGGTCATCAAAAAAGATCAACACCATGAACTATTATTTATTATATATTTCCAAAAATATATTTTTATCACCCCCACCCCTCTTGAATTAAAGATTCTTTATGAAAAAATATAGTTGAATATACCTTAATCATGGTGTCTTCTTTAGAACATACAAGGACTTATTCAATATGGACACCTTGTTTTCATCATTTTCAATCAAGAAACCTAATGTATATACAATATAATCCTCCTATTAGAGAAAACCTTTCAAGAAAACCATTTTAAAATCCATATAATAAAATTTTAAACCTCTCCAAATCACCATCACCAAGAAGATCTTGATTGAATCAATTCAAGCCACTATTTCAAGGGTTCCTTTAATAATGACTCCTGTAATTTTAGTGTGGTATTTACAAACTAAATGTCTAATATTTTGGATCATGTTGTTAGGATCATCAAATTTATTCTTGAAGATACACTTTTTCCAATAACATAATTATGTTCCGATTAATTTTCTAGTTCCTAAGTTTGATTTTGTTAAGTCTATCATTCATAGATTGAACCCATGATTCATCATTTACCACTTTTTTAAATTATATTATTTCTACCATTGATAGTATATAATAATTATCAACATTCCTAATTATTTGTGTCTGTGTAGTATAAGTTCTATGTCTATTTTTATTGGATGGTTCAACAATTGTTTTCCTATTTATCCTCTAAGGTACATGATGACTTTATTTGGTAATCAACTCTTATTCAGATTTAGCCTCAGAATCTTCATCATTTTGGGAGATTCATACACACAAAAGTATTATGTTTTCTTCATCCTCCTCATTATACAAGTTGTCAAAAGTAAAACTCCTAAAATTATTCTCATATTTTTCTTCAATGAATTTTATGTAATTATAATGAAAAAATTTATTCATACTCTTTTTGAAGAATTTATAATCATTAATATTTATTGAGTAACCTAGAAACACCCTTTCATCTCACACATCACCCTAGTTTCTCTGGATTCTTTATTTGATTCTAATATAGATTCTACTTCAAAATAACCAAAAATGTTACAGTGTGGGCTTCCTTGAATTCCACAGTTCATATGATGTCCTCTCTATCCTTGGGCAAAGCACCACTTGTTTTTTTATGTACACCGCAACTTTCACTTCTTCAATCCAATTGTGGAAAGAGATTCTACTTTTAATTAGAAACAATTTGGTGATATTATGAACCTATCAACTTCTTCATTCCACCACTCCATTCTATTGTGGAGTACGTATTGATGATAAATTTTGGTTTATTCCATGCTTCTTGATGTGGTTTTAAAATTAAATGGACCTGTATTTTTTTCCATTATCGGATTATAAGATCTTTATTATTCATCTGGTATCATTTTTACTCTTCTCAAGTACCTATTCATTCATTCCATCATTTCCCTCATTATTTTCATGAACATAACAAAATAAATTATACTATAATCATCATTAAAAACAATAAAATACATTTCCCTATATGTGAATGTGGCCAAGCCTCTAAAGACATAAGTTTTCCACCTCTTCCACTATTAGAAGACAATTGTCATTATTTCCCACCAAGTCTAAAGTAGCATTCATCCTCTAATATTTCATTAGTGTATTACCAACCTTTCTATCGATCAAGAATCCCTTTTGATTAAATGTGACCTCAATTTCAATTTCATAAAGCTAACTCACACTCAGGAGGTTGTGTTGTATTCCGTCAACATAGTTAAATTCTTTCTTATTCTACTCATATCCTACTAATTAGTTATTTATAATTCCCTTGACCTTCAAAGATTAATAATTTATGAAATGAAATATTATTTCAACACTTCCAATCACATTATTTATAAAGTTCAGAATAATATCCAAGGGGTATGATCACCTATTATAAAGGATCTAGTTGTTTCTATTATTTATAAATTTGAATGATATTTCTGTGATATTTACCTTATCAATTTTCAATTATTCCTTCCATGAAATATTAATTTTAGTTTAGGAATAATAGGATCTCTCCTATTTCACTTTAGAAAATTAGTATAATCATACTCCTCTTTTTCTTTCAATAGGGAGAATATATTTATTATAGAAATATTTCTTGGTTATTTTATTTTCATTTGTAATAGACTTCCTTAGTGGTAACCTCTATTTTTATTTTTCATATAATTAAAGTTTTTTATTCTTCATATAATTAAATTTTTTTATTCAAAATTATAATAATGAGAGAAATATCCATAAAATAAATTTCTTCTATGAGATGAAGGATATGTTATTATTCACCTTTATCAACTTCTAGGTGTTTTTCAATTCAAATTTCTCATAACATATTCATAATAGGACTATGTGTAGCAAAAAAACACATAATTTACATTTAGTAATAGGAAATATCTTTTCATATTTTCTCCTTGTCATTTATCCAACCATCATAAAGATCCTTGATTGTTGATTAATTCTAAAATATTGGTAATTTTCTCCAACTCTTTGATTTCCATTCATAGGAGAAATATTTTTCTATACAACTAGTGTCTTAGTGTTAACACCAAATTAAAAAAAATTATATTTAACTTTATCAAAATATATTTTCATTGATAAATTTTATGCATTAACATTATAGCCAATTCTACTTTTACCCATAGATCCAGGTATTTATTCAATAAAAATTTTCTCTATGCCTTCAGAGCCACATTTTACCCTTTACAAAAAATCTCCATATAAGAACCTTACTTAATGAATCTTATTCTTGGGATCACAAGATTTTATCCCAAACTAAATAATTATTTTTTAGAAATTCTACCTTCTTTATTTCTCTCTTATACAAAAACATAACGGTAATAAATCACCTTAGCATGTTCTTAGTTCTTCATATTTAATTTTACTATATAGCCTAAATTAATCTAATCAGTGGATTAATATTCTAGTTCATATTCAGTCATATCAATTTCAAGATAATACACTTACTTCGTAAATTCCTTTAGTAATCCATTAATATTTTTTTTGAATATTTAGTTATTTGATATCTCCCTCAATATCTACTTTGAGATCAACAGCGACTTCAAGTTTACTATTTTCTTCTTTTTTTTATATTCTTTATTTTTAATTATTTCTATAATAACATATTTAGTGTCTAATTAAAATTATTTTTTTCCATTTCAAAATATTTTTCATTGTCATCTTCTTCCTTTCTCAGTAATCTATTCCAATGAAACTTCCTTCCATATGAATTTATGGGTTAAAAATAACTTAAGGGAGGGAATATTCTTCATGATTTTATTGATATTTAGTCTAAACATCCATCATAATCAAATATCCTTAGATAAATTTTTTTAATGTTTCCTACCTTTACATGTTGAGAACAGTCTAAGGGGGGCTTTCCTTCTAATCTACCTTTTTCCCCTTTTAAATTTTATAGCCACTAGAGATAGAGGTTCATTATCTATATCTTTATCTTCATTTACACCTTTTTTGATATTGATCTTTTCCATGGAATTAAATGAAATATTATTACATACATTATTTAATGCCTCTTATAGCTTAACTCACATTTTATGGGCCACTAAACAACTTTGCAGATCATCCAGATATAACTTGGTCAAACACCTTTCTTCAAGAGATGAAATATTTGGATTATAAAGAGGTGGAAATAATCATAATATATTATTAGTGATATAAATATAATTTATTTTTTTCACCAAATCCTCAAATATCTCCAAAAACCTACATAATTTTGTTGAATAAACTATCATCATTTGTATCAAGGATCATTCCCTAGTCATCAAAAAAGTTGTGAACTACTTGAAGCTTCACTTCCTTCACAATTTTATCATTTTCATATATGTTATCCAATTTATCCCACATATAATTATCACTGGTTAAACAAATTACCTTCATATAGATTTTATTTGAAAAACTTTCAAAAAAATAATTTTAATCATTAATATCAACATTAAGAAGATTCATGTCTTCATCAGTCATGGATAGTTCTGATTCATCACATATATATATCCCATGTGTTTTTGTATAGAAAAAAAATATCCCAATTTTTATTTAGTTTGATCTAATTATTCTATTCCAAATCTAATAATTTCTTCCCTTAAATAATTAAACCCTTAACATTAATTATGTTTTCCATATTGAGCTTCATCTGAACTATTTAACGCCTATAGCCTTGGTTCTAATACCACTTACTGCAAACCAAGACACCTTGAGAAGGGAGGGGTGAATTAGGGTGTGTATTTTTTCCTTTTATTACATTATATATTTCCCTGAAATTGGTTGGAACTCATTAAAACTATTAAGTCTAATTATACATACACCACAAAAACAGTTATAGGAATGAAAATAAGTCATGAAATTTTTACTTGTTTCCCCACTAAGAGTTATTATCGGGATAATAATAATGGTTTTGTGAAAATTTACTCAAATCCTCTCATCTTTACCATTTCAGTATATATAATTCTTTTTATAATTTTCACTTTATTGTAGGGTCATTGACATTATAATTTGATTCCTGGATAAGCACATTACCTCCCTCAAATCACTTTTGTTAACTACTCCTTCCCCATTGCTTCAATTAATTCATCCTTAATTTAAAAACATGAATGTATCATACATATCAAAAATAAAGGGTTCTCTGGTTTCCATATTAAAGAACATAATACAATAATATAATGTAATTAACTTTCTCAAGAACAGCCACAAGTATTTCTTTACCCAAATACTATATTACTACCATGTACCATTAAATATGTTTCAATAAAAAACTTTTGATCAAGTTCCTTCACTCATACATGTTTTTCTCAAGTCCTTCACAAAAATTTCTTTTCCCAAGTATATTCACTAAATTTTGTTTCAAAAAACATCCTCCCCTGAGGTTAGTTTTGAAAATATGTCTCATGAAACTCCTTCACTCTACCCAGATCAAGAAACTATGTTTACTCTAATTCCTTCACTCAACTACCTTTTAAAAAAATATTTCCTGATAACTCATTCAAATAGGTAGGATATTTCAAGTAATTTTCAATGAATTATTTTCATGTAGCTTACTTCACCTTGATTGTTCACTCTCACTCAAATCCATTTTATGCAAGTGACTCTACTCAAGTAAGCCTTCCAATGAAAGGACAACATCTAATCTTTCTCTAAATCTTTAATTCTTGATAATGATAAGGTAATACAATATTTATAGTCAAACCCCAACCTTCACATAACCCTCTTAGCTCTGTATTTATGAAACCTCATTCATGTAACTCTGTTTTCATGGTACCTCTGACTAGCATGGATCACCAGACTAGAGTTCCACTAAACAACATGAAACAATAGACTAAAATGTTTCCCAGCTTGTATTAACAACCTTAAATATCATTAAAATGTATCCACAAATGCGAATGTGATTTTTTAATAGTATTACTATCTAGAATTTTCTTCAAAGTCAACTTTTCAGTTTCACCAATAAACATTTAGCTGCTTATTATTTTAGACCATCGGCCTATATATTTAAAATTCTAAAGAAACCTATAAAATTATTTAAAAAATCAAAAATCATACTCAATATCTAGTTTTGAACACCTTGGTTATAAAAATTTATCAATAGTTACTCAAAATTCCCATATCGACTTTGGAATATTCATTAGAATGTCCTCTATCATGATCCAAAATGGATGATAACCATAAGCTATAGCAATTTCATAAAACAACCTTTACCCTTTTAACTAATAAAAAAGATCATTGATTCTAGGAAAATGATAATTTCTATTGATATTTTCCTCATTAAGCTTCCAATAATTCACACATAGGAATAGTCTGTATTTGGGTTAATGATTTACCACTAAAGGTAAGACTTTTTGTATTTTATCTTCCACTACACCAATTACAATAATAAATATCTCATAAATGATCACTCCCAACCATCCATGTGAAGTCCTACTTTACTGACTGTTGTATTCCTGTTGGCATTAGAAAATATGTTTCAATCAATTTTCCAAGGAATCCATGATATTGTACTCATTTATGAAAAAAAGTCAGGTGTAGGTATAAAAGAATCATTTTATTCCATAAAGAAATGTACTCGAAGGGGTGAACATTCGTTATAATTTCTACTCAGTCTGGTGAAGCTATGGTGAGATTCCCCCATTGGTATTAGACTATGTACTTCACTCATTGCTGATGAAGAGGGGTTTTTTATCATAAATATAATTTCTAATCTCTCCTAATTACATTTTTCCTTCATAAAAACTTTCTACAGGAGAAACTTATATCAAGTAACATAGTACATTTCATATTATTTGATTTTACTGCTCATATATCTAAGAAAACTTATGTATCAAAAGTTATGGTTCTTTATGTTGGAAGGAATTTTTCTAAATTATGGTTTCATGAAAAGGTAAACTCTACATGAACACCCTACCTCGTGAAATCTCTAGTGTTACATGAAAATTGTTGTTATTTTTAGGTTTCTATATCGTGGTCTTCCTACACTCTTTCCTAATCCTCCTATCAGGATGTACATTAGTTATCCCTCATTGCTCATCTAGGTCCCCTACACATAGAATTGTTCACTAGTCCCTTATGTTCTATATATAAAAACACGTTCCACTATTTTGAATAACTTTCACTACTATAAATAAAGCCTTTAATAGAATTGGTATATATCAGTGTTATCAAAAAGAGATGATAAATCGAATCTTTATTGGAGCTAAAGAAAGCGTTGATAAATTAAACCCTTTATGAGTGATTTTGGTTTAGCACTGATAAAGGAGCCCGTTATCATATCTTTTTTAGCACTGATAAAGGGTACCCTTTAGCAGTGCTTTATTTTTAGCACTAATAAAGGTCCAAATAAATAAAATTAAATAATTTAATAAATAAAAAATAAAAAATGAGTTTATTAAAAAATATATTACAAATTTTATTAATTAAATAATTATTTATAAAAATTCATAATTGCTTATAATTTATATAAATTATAAATACTAATAAATATTATGTATTAAATATATATATATATATACAAAATTAAAATTAAACAAATAAAAATTAAAAATAAGTAAATTGAGAAAAATATTAAACATTTTATTAATTAGATAATTATTGATAATGTTAATAAATAGTATATATTAAATATATAGATATATATTAATGTATATAAATATGACTTATATATTAAAAAATATTTATGCACTTTACATTAAACAGTTACATATTTAGTGAATAATGGTTTATAATTAAAAATTAATATGAATTAAAAGTACTGACAAATAGCATAGAGTAATGGATATATAATTGAATGTCGTTTGATTTTTCAATTTAAGATAGATCAAAGGTGTTTTATATTGATTTCACATATATATAATTAATTTATTTTTATATAAAATGCACACACACAAAACTAATCCATTTTTTCAGTATTGTTCGAGTGTACATATTTTTAGTTCATTCAATTTCACTCATTTTTAACATGCATGCACTTATAATTAGATATTCATTAATAATGTTAAAAATATATTTGTAAAAAATATTTATAAATTAATATATTTATAAATGTACATTTTCTATATTTGTACAATTATATATTTATAATTATAAATAAATAAATATTTCTTTTAAAGTATTTATATAATTATAAATAAATAATTATATATATTTAAATAATTATTAAATTTATTGTAATTTTACCTAAATATTGAATATATTTACTATATTTATATTTATATTTATTTATTATATGTATATTGAATATATATAATGATATAAATATATTTTTTTTAAATATTTATACAATTATATATAAATATTTATATATTTAAATAATTATGATATTATAATAAATATATTTAAATAAGAAATATATTTACTATATATATATAAAGTATATATATATTTAAAAAATTATTTATAATTATAATTATAAATCTTTTATTAGTTCTTAAGCAATAAACAGTAATAAAAGGTATCTTTATTAGCACTAAAAAAGAGATGTTAAAATCAATATTTATCAGTGCTAAAACATTAGTGTTGATAAATATGGATTTTATCAGCACTGATAAAGACTCATCTTTATCAGTACTTTTTTTGGAAGCACTAATAAAAGTGTCTCGGCATATTTAAAAACCCTTAAAAAGTTTTGCACCCATTACATTATCAAAATATTTCCACAGAAGCCACCCACTACTGGAGCTCCCCCTTGGTGAATCAAATCTCGAACCACACAATCCCACCCAACTTCCTATAGTTTCTCAAACATCATTTAGTATCTGGTGTTCTCTTGCAGGTAGGGTTTCTGAAGAAAACATTGAGATCTGGATCTTAGGGTCTCCGATTTTCTTTAACCTAATGAGGTAAAAATGTGTTTTCCTTTATAGGGTTTGATTTTATTTTTGTGTTTTTCATTTCATTTTTTATTTCTTCTTTGAAAATGTCATTTGTTATTTTTGGTCTGTCTATTATATATTGTTTACATTTTATATTATGGAAAGAATGTTTTTTTTATGATCTATTATTTTCTTGACTACCGATTTGGATATTCGGTTTTGGTATTCTTAAATTGTTGTTTTGAATCAATTTTCATCATTTTCTACATTTGTACTCCATCTTTCTCTATAGGATTAATTTTGTCACTATTTTGAAACCTAAGAGAATCACCTTTGGTCTGCAGATAAACCAATTAAATTAATATTTATGTCATTATATAAAAATTGTTGGTTTTGGATATACATTCCTTAAATGAACGAGAAAATTGATTTTGAACATCAATTCTCATTCTGGTGATGGTTTGAATCAGCAACAAAAGCTGATTTTATGTAATTCATTTAAGGTAATTTATTTATTTAAATTCTATTTTAATATTCCGGTGTAATGGTTTTTTCCTTAAAATTTAATTTTCTTAGAATTTTGTTGTTTTATTTTAAGAAAAATATTAGTAAGTGTGATACCATATTTATTTATTTTCAATAGATTTCTACTTTCAAAATTAGTATGGGGTTGTGTTTATTTTACTATGTTGTGATATTCTTCTATAAGGGTTTCATATGTTTTTAGCAAGTTAAGTTTATTTTATAAAGATATATATACATACATAAATATATATATATATATATATATGTATATATATTTTTCTATCTATTTATATTCATTTTTAGAACATATAATGTATGGGTGATTTTATAATTATTTATTCATAAATTATGGTTTTGGATTTCCAAATTATAAAGGGATTATATTTATTTTTATTAAAAATTATGTTTAAATGTGCATTTTTTTGAAATTATGTGTATTATAAATTCAATGTTATGTATATATATATGTGTGTGTGTGTGTGTGTGTTTAAATGTGTATGGTATGGACATTGCAAGGGTTGGTTTGTTTTTCAACCTTGTTTTTGATATATCTTGTTGATTTGTATTATTTTTTATGCCAACTTCTTTACAGACCACCCTAGGATCTCAAGGACGAATCAATGTGTATTATTTGGCCTCCCTAGAATCCTTCAAATGGGTTTATCTAAAGTGATTGACTCCCTATAATCCTTGGGATAGGTCGGTGTGGTGATATGACATCCCAAGAGTCTTGAGATGTTTTCAAATATTTTTCATTCCATTAATTTTAAATTTAAAAATTCCTTAGGTTCTACACCACTTATTCCAAAAAATAGAATAAAATTTATCAAATTCTATATTTTAGAAATTATTTTTAGGTATTAAACATTTTAGGTCTACAATTATTGGTTCCACACCTAGGAATCTCTGATTACTATTCATGTATATGAAATAACTATTTATTTATTGAAATGTTAAATCAATACTTTTTTAGATATTCTATTTGATTTAATGGGAGTTTATTATTCTTGTTTATCATATTTGGGTTTCTTATTACACCTTAATTTCTTATATTATATTTTAATTTTTTGGGGGATTTCATAAATACTTAATGTGTGTAAAAAATAGTTATTATTTCAATTTGTTTCTTCAGACTCATCCCCCATCTATTTTATAAAAAACTTTCGTCGTCATAAACTTAATCTACCAAACATACAATCTTTTTGTTTTTTCTTGAAACTCATCCCCCATCTATTTTGTATTTCTTGTACTACTCTAAGTATTAGTCATTCCATGTATGACTACTGCTTAGAGTATTTCAAGAAACATAACTGCATGTCCACAAGAGATGAGGGATGTGTCGAACAAAAAAATGCAATGATAAATGTCTAAGATATGAGTTGATGAGGGTGATATGCCTATAAATTTCACCTTTTAAGGAATTCATAGGAAAATACCTACCATAATGGAGTAATTTGTTTCTTAAATTCATACGCATTTTTTTCAACATACTGAAATTATTTGAAATAATCAAATGTTGAGTTTCCCTTATTAGAATTTTCTATAACATTCACCTTTGATAATGAATATCCTATGTGTATTTATTTATTTATTGTATAAAATTAATCTTTTATGAACCCAATAATATGGATATGAATCAAAAATGGATGCATGTTAGTAGTTTGAAAAAATAGTATGAATATTGAGTTAAAGAGTTCATCAAGTTTGTAATAGAGCATGCATACGACCCTTCTCAAATCCTATGTCTATGTTTACATTGTTTTTATTCAAAAAAAATTAGTCCAATAGACTTGAGAGAACATTTTATTTATCATCAAATAGATTAGATCTATAAATTTTTTACTAAACATGGGGAAAACTGAATGTGGATATCGATTGGGATGATATTGTCCTTTATGGATCATTTGATAAGAATACTAGTATAAATGATGATGGAGATAGAATGGAAGAAATGAAAATGGAAATTGAAGATGAACTTTTTGATCATCCAAAGTTGTATGAGGAGTTAATTAGTTTTTCCAAGAAATCATTATACACTAGTTGTACTAAATACAAAACATTTTTTGTTTTATTGAAGTTATATAATTTGAAAGCTAGAAGCGGATGGATTGATACCAGCTTTACACAACTACTTGGTCTCCTGAATGATATGCTACTAGAATAAAACGAACTACCCTAGAAAACATATGATGCTAAACGAATGTTACGTTCAATGGGAATGATATATAAAAAACTATGCTTGTCCAAATAATTGCATATTGTTTCACAAGGACCATGAATCACTCATCAAATGCCATATTCTTGGAGAATATCTATACAATAAAAATGAATCAAGTCCTAAAAAATATATGTGGTACTTTCCTATTTTTCCATCATTTAGAAGACTATATAGATGTTAAGAAACCTCGAGACAATTAACATGGTATGTAGATACTATAATTAATTATGTGAACCTACATCATATAATATATTATCCTCATTGGAACAAAATTGATTATGAGTATCCTAAATTTTTAAATGAGCTGAGAAGCATTCATCTTGTGTTATCTATCGATGGAATAAATTCTTTTTTATACATAATATTACTCACAGTACATGGCCCATCATGATGGTAAATTATAACTTTCTTCCATGATTATGCATGAATCGCAAATACATTATGTTGTCTCTACTTATATATGGACCAAAGTAACCTGGTAAGGATATTGATGTCTATTTCTCTCCGTTGATCAAGGATCTAAAATTGATGTAGGATACCTGTGTTACAATGTATGATTCTTATAGAAGTGAATAATTCACATTGAGGTCCATGTTGTATGGAATGATAAATTACTTCCTCTATTATCTAAATTTATCAGGCTATAAAATTAAAGGAATATTGGGGTGTCCTATTTAAGAAAAATGCACATACACAGTTTGGTTGAAACATTCCTCGAAGACTGTGTTTTTAAGAAATTGGAAATTTTTACCTCGATTATATAAATTTTGTTCCTGGATGACATCATTTGATGGGAATATCGAACAAGGTACAACATTGTCTCTAGTAATGGATGATCAAATATATAGTAAAGTGAAAGATATTGAAACTATTTTTGGTAAACCATTTTTGAAAAACCATACCAAATTAGGTTTGAAGAAGAGATCAATTTTCTTTGAATTATCATATTGGAATTGTTTGTATGTCAGAAATTTTATTGATTCCATTAAAATAGAAAAAATGTATTTGATAGTGTTATTGGAATGTTATGAAATGTTCCTGAAAAAATGAAATATGGCATTAAGTCTAGGTTTCACTTGATTGAAATGGATATAAGGGGTGATTTAGAACTGATAAAGGGTTAAAGGTTGAGTTTTATTCCTCTAGTAGATTACACTCTATCAAGACTAAAAAATTGCAATTTTTCCTTTTCATGAATAGTATAAACAACCCACGGGGTTATTCATCAAATATCAAGAATGTCATGTTAATTACTAAATTGAAGTTACAAGTACTAAAATCACAGTAATATCATGTTATGATGCAAGATTTAATTCCAATTGTTTTTTGTTGCATTCTGTCTCAAAATTTATGACATACATTAACCAGACTCCACTTATTTTTCAAATCCATATGATGTAAATTCATAGAACAAAAAAGTTTCACATCATGAATATGGAGGTTTTGGTCATATTATGTGAGTTATATATGTTCTTCCCACCATCATTCTTTGATATAATTTTCTACCTGATGTTTCAATTTTTTAGAGAGGTTCAACTATGTGGTCCTACCAATTACAGATATACCCCATTGAATAGCATATGAAGATTTTGAAAGGGTATTTCAATAATCAAAGTAGGCCATAAGGTTGTATTGTAGAAAAATATATTATTGAATAAAATATTTAATTTTTTACTGATAACCTATTAGATGTTGAAATCATTAGTCTCTCAAAGTCTCATCATAGTAAATTCCTTATGGGTAAAGGTATTTCTAGAAGAGATATTGTTACAATTACCTTGACAGAGTGGGAGAAAAAAACAACCTTTACATTTTACATAATATTTAAGATGTTGATCTATGCATTAAATACCAAAAATAAATTCTTATATATTTTAATCCATCAAGGGCTGAAGGATGGATATCAAATTCACATAATCAGCAGTTTATAGGATGGTTCTAAGATCAAATTTATAAGGAGTTATCTGAAAATTAGAAATCAATTATCAAACAACTTTAATGGATAACCATGGAACTGAATTCAAATGTTATATCTTACACTGTTTTTGTAATCCATGCTTATAAATTTTATACAAAAGAACATGGTGACAATAGTATGATGAAAAAAGTGGTTTTATGATTTTGTATGGAGTGATGAACATATCTACTTCAAAGGATAGAAATCCAATTTATAAAAATATTCCATATTTTTGAATTATCAAACAGATATGTGAGTTGTATTATAAAAGATTTGAAGTGGCGGTTTTTTGTTGCAAATGGGTTGACAATATCAGTGCAGTGAAAGTTAATGAAATTGGCTTTGTGAAGGTGAATTTCAGTGTGGAAGGTGAAAAAATATGATCCATTTATAATGGAATCACATGAAGTTTAAGTTTTTTAAGTCTCTGACCCAACAAAAAAGAATAGTTCTGTTATTCTTCTATCGATTAAAACAAATGTCGGGTCATTTGAAAATTAAATCAAGGATGACCCTTTCATTGGGAGATCACAATTACTTCATGTCAGTCCCAATGTTGACAATGTATTCTATGTTAGAGGGGACCACAAAGAGGGTATTTGGATTATCTAGAGAGGAAAAAAATTCCTAAAACATTTAAAAAAGAGAGATAGTTCAATGAGAAGGTAAAGGTGTTTTTTAATATACTATGTTTTTACTAATAATATTATATGTTCTATATTGTATGAACATAATCTAAATTAAATGTTTTAATACTCATACAGATAATGTCTTATGAACATAGTGATGTTACCAATACCTCAAAAGAACAAATTATAATAAAAGAAACCATTTTGAAAGATGTAAAAGTATTGTTATGAAATACTTTCTCTATTTTACCGAAAAATTGTATAATGGAACATTGATTTAATTTCTATTATTCCTTTCAGAGTTCATTTATTTTAGTATATTTCTATCCATATTTCTTGACAATGTATGAAGAGTAATTATACTGCCTATTCTCAATCATAGAGGTAATATTTATGTTTTCACCGGAAAATCATTGTCTATATAATTAATGTACTGTTTCATATTTATGATTATTTTATCTATTTTTATTATTAAAAAGATAATAATTTATTCATATACAATTGGATTATTTTGTTTTAGTTGGGGTGGCATGTCCATATTTTGTGCCTTTCTTTACCAAAACATCCACAGACTTATTATCCCTCAAAACCTTATCACCCATGTAGTGTTTCATTTATAACTTTCCTTTACGTTCCCTCCACTGCCTTTGTAGGAAAAGAAATGAAGTTGACTCGTCTCAACCATAGAGGTAATCATGATGTTTTTATAGTAAAATAATTTTCCATACAAGTGGATTCTTTTGTTTGAGTTGGATTGATCTGTCCATATTTCTTTATTTTCATCACCAAAACTTCCACAAACTTCTTCTCCCTCAAAACATTTCACCCTTGCAGTTTTTATGTTTATCACTTTCATTCTCCTCCAATGACCCGAAGGTCTTTAATTCTTTATTATAAAAATTAATCCCCCTTTTAAGGGATGAAGGGGGAAACCCAAACAGACTTCAAGACTTAAGACATTAAATGACCCAATGGTCAAGAGAGACAAAACTAACTAACTACATGAAGCTACCCATACCCAGCATAAAATTGTGACAAAGATGTCCACCAAAGCAGGAATGAATGGAAAGCAAGTGTCCTGTGTCAAAGCACAGGCCCGATCCAATGGCTGATTCCATACCCTCTCAAACATCCAAATCCATAAAGTCTGCAAAGAAGGACCGCAAGCTCTGAAACCTCCTATGGATCCTGTTCCATGTGGTAAAGTGTGACACGCCTCCATTCCAACACGCCATAGATTACCAATTCAACGAAACCATCTAAAACCATGGGAAAACAACATACCCAAACCTTCCAGCAATCAACATGATCCTACACTATCTTCACCAAAACACCTATCACTGCCCTCAACTCTCAAGAAAAGACTGCAAAAAACCAACCAGTAACCCTTGACAGAACACGATGCAGCTGCCAGAACACCCTCACCATGGAACGGGAACACGACCCTAGCTCCTGGACCGCGAATCCACACAGCAGAAGAACCGGCACCCTCAAATCCATGAAAGAAGAATCCACGACCCCGACACTGGCACCCCCTTTTCCGCGAAACTGGAACACGACCCCGGTGCGAGGAGCGTAACTCCACACAGCAGAAGAAACCCCTAAATCCATGGAAGAAGAGTCACAGCCCGGAAACAAGCAGTAGGTCGACGAGGCACCAGATCAACCCTAGGCCACACTGGATCGAAACCCCGATTCACTCCATAGCATACCCCCCACCGCAGAAAAACAGATTTTGACCCTTGTGCGCCTGAGCACGAAATCCCTCCGCCGTAGAGGCGCCGCACCAAATCTCAGCCCCGACGTACCGAATCGAGACTCCAGAGCCGTAGAGAAGGAACAAGACCTCGACGCCGCCCAGATCTCGACCATACGCCACAGAGGATCAGAAAAACACCCTGATCCCACCACAAACCTAACCACCCTCTCCAAATAAGAACGAACCCCACGCTTGTGACCTTTCCATGGAAGAAGTCGTCGCTCTGCGAACAAGCCAAGGAGACCGAGAAAGAAGCTGAAGTCTAGACGAGACGGAGGAGAAGGCAGTGACGAGGGAACCCCAAGCCACTGTTGCTCCCCTTACGGGCTCATTTGGTTATCTCAGTTTCCTTCAAGCTCCCTCTACTACTCAATCATAGAGGTAATAATTGTATTTCTATAGTATTATCATTTTCCATAGAATTAATGTATTATTTCATATTTATGTCTAATTTATTTATTTTTAGTATTACTCATATAATAATTCATTTCTTATAGAGGAAGATTATTTTTTTGATATGAGGTGGTTTGTTTGAGGCTGCTCATGTAGTTTTTCCAGATTGACAAAAAAAGTCAATGGATATCATGGTAAAATTGACAGTTAGGATTTTTTGAGATGTTATAATGTGTTGGAATCATACACACCTCAATCTGACACATAGTGTGACCAGTATGACTCCATGTACTTCTTTCTATTTGAAATTGATATTACTTTTGGTAAAATAGACAAATTACATACTCAAAACTGGTCAAACATATTCAGATTATTTTGATACTTTAAAAAAATGATCCATAAGTCTTTTATGACATGTAGGAATCATCTTCAACTCAATTTGATACATGATGTTCCTAGTATGCCTCAATATATCTGTTATCAATTTAAAATTGACATTTTAATATAAAAAGTGCCAGTCACCTAAAACAAAGAAGGCATGTTTTAATTTTCATGATAATTTCAAGAATCGATTCATAAATCCTTTTTTATGTGTTAGATTCAGTCTAACATCAAACTGATACATGATGTGATTTGTATGATTCCAAGTGCATGTTTCAAGTTTGAAATTACATTTTGGTAAAAAAAAATGTGACATTCTCAAAATTAAGAAAAAAAATTCGTATTATTTTGAAACTTTATGAAAACAATTCATAAGTCATTTGGAATGTGTAGGAATCAGCCGCACCTCAATCTGATGCATGGTGCGAATGGTATGACCGATATAACTCTAAGTGTATCTTTATTTAAAAGTGATATCAATTTTAATAAAAAGTACAAATAAACTACTGAAAATAGAAAAAAACATCAAATTGTTTTGATACTTTAGGAAAATGATCCATAATTCATTTTAGACATATAATAATCATTCACACCTCGATCTGATGCACGGTGTGACCGATATGACTCAAAGTACATCTTTTTTATTTAAAATTGACAACAATTTTATTAAAAAAGGGCAACTGACCTACTAAAAACCAAGAAAAAACATTTATATTGTTTAAATACTTTTGGAAAACAATCTATAAGTCATTTTTTATTTATAGGAATCAACCATACCTCAATCTGATACACTATGTTCTTTGTATGACTCAATGTGTCTATTATCAGTTTAAAATTGACATTTTAGTTCAAAAAGTGTCACCACTAAAAACCAAGAAAATAAACTTGGATTTTCTTAATAATTTACGATATATATTCAAAAGTTATTTAGGATGTTTATGAATTAGTTTCACATTAAAATTATACATGATGTGGTCTATATGATTCAAAGATTTTGTTTCAATTTTAAAATGACATTTTAGTAAAAAAGAAAAGTGATGTACTCAAAACTGATAAAACACATTCATGTTATTTTTATACTTTTGAAAAATGGTACATAATTAATTTAGGAAATTTATAAATCATCCACACCTAAATTTGATGCACGATGTGACCGGTAATACTCAAAGTGTGTCTTTTTATTTAAAATTGTCATCAATTTTATAAAAATAGACAACCGACCTACACAAAACTGAGAAAACACATTTGTATTGTTTTGATACTTTAAGGAAACAATTAATATGTAATTTCTGATGTGTATGGATCTTCCACACTCCAATATGATACATTATGTCACTGGTATGACTCAAATTCTTTGTTATCTCTTTAAAATCAATATTTTAGTTCAAAATGTGTCACGCAATAAAAAAATGATCAGATGAATTTTAGTTTTCTTGATAAATTATAAAAATTATTCTTAATTCATTTTTAACGTGTAGGAATTGGTCTCACATCAAATAGATACTCAATGTGATTGAAATGAATCAAAGTGTGTGTTTCTAGTTTAAAATGACATTTTAGGAAAAAAACAATTGACGTACTCAAAACTGATAAAATTCATTCATATTGATTTTATACTTTATTAAAATAATACATAATTCATTTGATACATTTAGGAATCATCCTCACCTAAATTTGACCTATAGTGCGACAGGTATGACTCAAAGTGCATATTTTTATTTAAAATTGAAACAAATTTTAGTAAAATGGACAATTGACCTACTCAAAACTGAGAAAACACATTCAGATTGTTTTGATAATTTATGAAAATGATCCATAAGTCATTTTTAATGTATAGGAATCATCTGAACCTCAATCTAATACACGATGTGGCTAGTTTGACTCAAAGTGTCTCTTATTAGTTTAAAATCGACATTTTTGTTCAAAAAGTGATACACACTAAAATCTGGTCAAACATGCTTAGATTTTCTTGATAATTTATAAAAATGAATCATAAGTCATTTGTGATGTGTATGAACTAGTTTAATATCAAATTGATACAAAATGTGATCAAAATTAGTCAAAAGTGCATGTTTCCAGTTTAAAATGAAATTATAGTAAAAAAGACAACTGGTATACTCAAAACTAAGAAAATGATTTAATAATGTGTCGATACTTTAGGAAAATCATCCAGAAGTCATTTGAGACGTTTTGGAATCATCTGCATCTCTATCTAACGCATAGTGTGACCAGTGTGGCACCAAGTGTGTCTTTTTTATTTAAAAGTAACATCAATTTTAGTAAAATGTTCACTTTCTATTAATTTATTTCTTAATATTATTAATGAAATAAGAATTATTTTCTTAAACTGGAGTGTTATTTTTCTCGAGCAGGGGTGGTTTGTTCAGAAATAGCATGAATTGGGTTCACTATTAAAATACAATGGAACATTGATGTTTTTTACTGTATGTAATAACTTTTATTTATATAATTGTATAAACCAGTGTTTAAAATGGTTATAATATAGTGTTATTTTTTATAAAAGGTAGTTCTTTGGTCAAAGGCTGAGGCACAATTTATTGAAGATAAAATAAGAGGTTACAAGAGTCTAAAAGATGGGAATTTCCTACAGTCATTGTCATAAAGATGAAAAAGATCAAGAGGGAGTGCATCAATCCAGGTCATCTCCTAGTTAACTCCAATGTTTGCAAGTGCATCTGAAACCTTGTTTTCTTCTCTGAAAGCATGAGTGGCGATAATGTTGATCTGCAGAAGAGTGTCGATGCATTTCATCCAGCAAGTAGTGAGTGTCCAGGCTAGATGAGTCATCCCCTTCCAGATTGCTTGAACGATGGTGGTCGAATCACTTTCAATCCAAATATTCCTCTATCCTTTTTGAAGTGCATAGTTGAAAACGTGGATCACACCCATCATTTCAGCTTCTAGTGATGAGACAGTTCCACAAAAGTGAAAAGGCATCCATGGAATATACCAAGATGGTCTATGAAGATCGCTCCGCAACCGTCAGGGCTTAGGTTTCCTTTGGAGGCACCATCAATGTTCACCTTGATCCATCCTGGAAGCGGGACCTACCAGAATACTTCAATGGTGCGTTTGGGTTTTCTGAAGATGCCATCAATGCGAAGTATCCGAAGAATATCAAAGTCCCTAATAGTATTATTGCAGTGATCCTTTTGAATTGAGACAGCCTCACGTGTCGCAAGGAGGATCCGAGCATTACCTGCATTAAGATTGGGTGAAGAATTATTATGAATCATATTGTTTCTATCATACCAGATCACATGAAGAAGATCTGCAATGGAAGAGAGGAAGATATTCTTGATTTTTTGAGATTCCTCTTGATGGACACATCTCTTTAATTGTGATCCAATAGTATCATAGAGGATCCATCTACAGCCAAATATGTCAAAAATATAATTCCAATGAGAAAAAGTTATAGCACAAGACAAAAAGAGATGATTCACATCTTCCCTGTGTTGGTTACAAAAGAGACATTTAGAGTATAGCTGAATACCAAGATATTGTATGAAAACTTCAGTAGGAATTATATAATGAGAAATTATAAGGCCCCAGCCTTAAACATTACTTAACGTTGAATTAAATGAATAATTCCCATTGAGGATCATTTCAGGTTTAGAGTTTTAGAGAATTAGATCTTAACTATTACATCTCAAAAGAATACAAAGTAGACACTTCTACTAAACTTCCATAAAATAAAAAATCTTAAAAAGAAACATGTCTAGTTCCATGTTTTAGATATCATGACTTTCCCTTGATCCCATCAATGACCATATTCCACATTAAGTCTTGTGAAAACATTTCAATAAAACTTGGGGTGAGCATAAAAAGCTCAGTAAGGGAAACACAAAGAATGAAAACTGTTAGTTTTTCAAAACAACAAGTAAACCATGTATACTTTATCAAAGTAATACTTTTCACCTTTATAAAGTAGTAAAAACTCTTCACTGAATAAAATATCATTACTTACCCTTTTGTAATCAAAATATTACCATAAAACCCATATAAATAACACATAACATATAAAGGTTACTTGGGAAATAAACATACTTAAATGGAATAACCATACGGTTGACTTCCACACATATCACTTAATGGAATAGCCTTACGGGTTACTTCCATACCCAATGCATTGGAGGGTATAACGTAACCACCCGTCCTGGTATTCCCGGCACCACCCGTCATATGGTTTATCACGTAACCACCCGTCAAATGTCCAAGTACCATTATAAAATCATAAGACATAAAACAAATATAATGGAAAGAAAAATTTTCCACACTTTGATCACAATATATCACATAAATATATTTACATAAAAAATCCATTATAAAAACCATTTTCAATACCAAAATACATAAAAGAGTATATGGTATTTATTTCATTTTAAAAAACATTACGGCTTGTTGAAGAAGCCAAAGACCAAATAATACTCACGGCGGCGGAAAAGGTCATTGTCCCCGCGTACGTTAAAAGAAACATTCCTTTTTGTCGTTTATTAAAACACTTCATATAAAAAGATTCCTTTTGAATAAAATTAAAAGTCAATGGGGTTTATACACCTTATAAAATAAAGTTGTGTATAAAACAAAATATGCCTCAATGAAAGGAGATTGAGATGAAGTCCCTTACCTCGTGTCTGGCGTGACTCGATTGCTCTTTAATCTCCTGAATAATAAACTAGTGTTAATTTATACTTGCTTAATAATATTTTTCAAGTTTATTATTCCATTTATACAACTTATTTCCTTGTTATAAACAATATGTAATCATTTAAGTTAATAAAGTTCGTTTTGTCGATATTTGGTACTTAAGTCAAAAATGGACTTCTTACAATTACATGTTGTTTATGTGGTAAAATGTTCATTATATCCAGAATGATATTCATTATTTGGATATCATATATATCATAAATATCCATCATATACATGTATTTATAATATTACATAACATTTAGAGGTAAGAAATGAAATGCACTGTTCATGGAGACGGTAAGTCGTATGTACGCAACTTTCATTTCTATTTAGTATTTAATGGAGTGAAATCATATTGATATAAGGGTATATTATAATTTCAGTATAATATCATATATAATAACATTAACTCCATCCTTTATACATCCCACATATGGCATTAACGAATCAAATCACTTTGGGGGGGGCGGTAGTCCGCACTTCCTAAAATGAAATTATCGTGTTTACCCACAATGGAAAACATAAAGGTATGCCACAAA
Organism: Viscum album; assembly: GCA_963277665.1. Classification (NCBI taxonomy): domain Eukaryota; kingdom Viridiplantae; phylum Streptophyta; class Magnoliopsida; order Santalales; family Viscaceae; genus Viscum; species Viscum album. The sequence goes on along the minus strand of OY728128.1, from coordinate 701,699,659 downwards.
TGAAAAATAAAGAAGAATAAGGAAAACATAAACATAATATATATCATATATAAATATAGTTACATCATAATTTCCACCATGAAAGGTGTTAAAAGAAGATTGAACAATCATCATTTCGTGAGGCAGAAAATCGCCAACCACAGAAACAGTATGTTCTTTAACCATTATACAGAGGTGTGTGTAAGTGTAGCTCGAATCCTTCTCATAAAAAACTCCTAGAATATTGAATATAATGTTTTTGTTACAAAAGAAAGGAATAAAAAGAGTTTAGGGGGTTGGAGAAGCAAAATAAAACATAAGAACACAAGAGAAAACACTACCTTTAAATCGGGTAACTCTTTTTGATTTGAGCTCAAAGGCTTCCTTGGAAAGCCTTCTGCCCAAAGTGAGGCTTCAAGGATGATGAGAGGGATGTTGAGAGATAAAATGGGTAGGGTTTGTCCGATCCAAAGGCTTGAGAGGTGTGGGTAAGATGGTAGAGGTGGGGGCCTTTTATAAGAGGAGAGGAGGGGCACTCTTGGAACGTTAAGAAAAGATACTTTATTATAAAATTATTTTCAGATAAAAAGGGTCCGAAAATTATAAATTTAGAGGATAAGGTGATAAGGGTTATAAATCCACCCATCCAATAGGTTTTGGACAAGTTTAGTTCTTATATTTTACATTATCGTTTCATTTTATTTAAATCGTTAAATAATGAGGTAATCGCTGTATCATCATGGTGTCATAAATAATTTAATTTATTTAATGTCTAAAAATTATAAAAAAATATCATGATGTAGGAAATATTTTTATATTTAAAATTAATATTTATAGTCAAAATTATGACTTGTATAACCCCATTTAAAAATTGTTTTAGTAAAACATCTCATGTTTGTGACATTTTTATTTTAACATTAAATAAAAAGTTATTAATGTCATTTTCCTACCAAAGTGGCTCCATGGGGTCCCCAATTTGAACCATGGATTGTCTTGGTCGGCCATGACACATACAATAAGGGTAGGACATGTGTCTAGGTAATTTCATATTATTAAAACATTATTTTTACCTTAAACTACACTAATTACCTCTAATTACGATTAATAAACTTAAAAGTTACTATTCACCAAAAAATTATTTTAATCTCATTGAACCACATTTTACTTCCTAATGGAAACCATGTGTGTCCGATTTTTGAAATTCAAAACACAGAGGTGGTAAAATTTCATTTAAATGAAAAATCAGTTTTTTTAAGTACCACTTAGTGGTTTCACTATTCATCAAAAATTGAAGTTTTTCAGAAAAATACCAAAACCTCACCCTAAGCTATATTTAATATTCCGAATTCAAAAATTATGTCTATTTTACAAAATTCAAAACACAAATGTTACATTAAATAATTTAATAATTAATTCCTGTTATCAGAACAAATAGCGTGTTTTTATGAAACAATATATATCAAAAGATTGACACTAGTTTAAGTCCAATTTCAAAGTGAAATTAATTCCAACGACCACTATTGGATTAAATGGTAAAAATATATTCTAATTTCAATTTAAAATCAATTCAAAATATAATCTAATCATTTAAACAAATTAGATTAAAAAGAGGTTTTGAATTAAAATACAACATTTTTCACTATTCATTAAAAAAATGAACTTTATCGGAAAAATACCAAACAATTACACAAAGTAAATTTTGATGTCCCTATTCTAAAGAAGAATTTTATTTGGTCTAATATAATGTATAAGGGTGAAAAAAACTATATTCAATGACGGTTCACCATCAAAAGGGGATAGTTCAACCTTTTAGTGACTATTAGAGTATCAATGCCTAAAATTGAATTCTTTTCGTATTTTAAGCCTTAATATTTTATTGGATAAATGTAAAAACATTTAAAAACATATATAATCATATTTTAGTTATTTCTATTCATTCCCGCCAATACAACGGCTACGTGTTAACTACCATTTAAAATAATATTATTTTATTACTAGTGTGCAATGTAGGATTTCAAAGAATCTCTTTATTGCGTATCGGGTATGCTATCGAACATAGAAACTCCTTTAAAGTAAAATTAATATTTAATTAGAAAATATTAATAAATATGAAAATGTTTTATTCTTTATTTACCTGGTATGTTACATCCTTCCCCCCTTTTGGGAATTGCGTCCTCGCAATTTTATTCACTTATCAAAACAAGTGGGGGTATTTTTCCCTCATAGCATTTTCAGATTCCCACGTTGCATCTTAAACCATATGGTTTTTCCACAAAACCTTTACCTGGTGAATTACCTTATTTTGCAACACTTTCTCTCTTCGGTCAAGAATCTGGACTGGTTGTTCTTCATAATAGAGATTCTCTTCCAACTGAACTACCTCTGGGATCAAAACATGATATTGATCTGGAATATACTTTCTCAACATCGAAACATGAAAAACATTGTGTACCTGAGATAAACTCAGAGGTAATGCCACTCTATATGCACCTGATCCAACTTTCTCCAGAATTTCATATGGTCGAATGAACCTTGGACTCATCTTTCCTTTCATACCGAATCGCATCACACTTTTCCATGGTGGAACTTTGAGAAAAACATAATCACCTACCTCGAAAGATAGATCCTTCCTCCAGTTATCCGCATAACTCTTCTTCCTGATCTGAGCTGTTCTCGTGTGTTTCTGAATCAACTGTACTTTTTCTGCCATCTCTTCTACCAATTCTGGTCCCATCAGCTTCCTTTCACCCACTTCATCCCAAAAAGCTGGAGTTCGACACCATTTACCATATAATGCTTCAAACGGAGCCATCTGTATACTGGAATGAAAATTGTTATTATATGAAAATTCAACTAAAGAAAGATGTTGGTCCCAACTTCCCTGATAATCCATCGAACAAGTACGTAGCATATCCTCCAAATTTTGAATTTTTCATTCTGACTGCCCATCTGACTAAGGATGAAAAGTTGTACTAAAATTTTATTCAGTACCCAATGACTTCTGAAGGCCCTTCCAAAAGATAGAAGTAAACCTGAGATCACAATCAGATACAATGGATAGGGGAACTCCATGAAACCTGACTATCTCTTTAAGATACAATGGAGAAAGTTGATCTAGAGAGAAAGTATCTCGAATAGGAAGGAAGTGAGAAGATTTAGTCAAGCGATCAACAATAACCCATATTTCATTATTACTTTAAGATGTCCTCAGTAATCCCACAACAAAGTCCATGGATATATTTTCCCATTTCCACTCTGGAACTAGTAAAGGCTGAAGCATCCCTTTCGGTAACTGTCGCTCTGCTTTAACCTGCTGACAAGTCAAACACTTCATAGTAAAATCAGAAATATCTCTTTTCATTCCATCCCACCAGTAATACTCCCGCAGATCTCTGTACATCTTAGCACTGCCAGGATGAACTGAAAATGGGGAACTATGAGCCTCACATAACAACTCACGCTTCAACTGTGAATCACAAGGCACACATAATCTCTTCCCAAACCTTAAAACACAAACTGAAAATATTTCTGAAAAGAAACCTCTTTAGCTCTACAGTCAATCTTAGCATGATAAACAGAAATCCAATCCATGCCCAAAATTACATCAAACTCTACTGGAGGCAAAACAATAAGGTTTGTAGGTAGATTCTTTCCACACACAAGGATAGGAAGGTTCTTATAATTTCTTTTTGTCTCAACGTTCCCTTCGGGTGTTTTTACCATAAGTTCAGGATTCATATCTTGAGACGGAATTCCCAATTTACTAGAAAACTTCTCAGAAATGAAAGAATGTGTAGACCCTGAATCAAACAACACATTGACATAATCTGAACAAACAAACAGTGTACCTGATACAACTTCATTCGATGGCCCAACATCTGCTGAAGTAGTTGTAAAGTATTTTACCACCCCTTTCTGCTTGTAGTCTGGCTGCTTTCCCCCAGTTGATTTCTTCGTTAGACACTCATTTTCATAATTACCCATTTCATTACACTTAAAACATCTTACTAATGGATTTTCATTACCAGCTTGATCATCTTCCTTACAGTTGCGAGTAATATGACCAGACTTACCACACTAAAAGCACTTTCCAGACTTGGATAAACATTCTCTAGGATGAATTTTACCACACTTCTCATTGGATGGAAATTTGGTTTTCTTACCTCCTTATTTCTTTGATGAATTCTTCCCCTTTTCCTGCCAACTGGACCTCTTATTTTGTTGTTTGTCAAAGAACACATGATCATTGGAAAACTCCATTTCCACCTTCTCCGCACATCGAACAAGTTTTTCATAACTTTTGAACTCACAAGAAGCTAAAGCCCTTCGATACTTTGGCTTTAACCCTAAGTAAAAATGGTTAATTTTACTATCAAGATCTCATATGAAGTTTGGAGCATACCTTTCCAGTTGAGTGAACTTTTCTTCATAAGAAGCCACTGAGTCATCCTCCTGCCTCAATTCTAGGAATTGTTTTTCCATCCTAAGACGAACCACCTAAGGAAAATATTTCTCAAGAAACATACCTTTGAATCTATCCCAGTGAAGATCATTAATCTCATCACTATCCCTGATATTCTTCATCATCGACCACCCCTGATCTGCTTCACCTTCAAAAGGATAAACAACAAGACTAACCTTTTGATGTTCTGAACACCCCATGACATCAAAAATCTTCTCTAGTGCTTTAATCCATCCTTCAGCTAGCACAGGGTTAGATGATCCTATGAATGATGGGGGATGTTGCCTCATGAAATGTTCCACCACTGACATGTTCCTCTATGGTTGATCTAGCTGATCTCGTGCATGGATACCACCACCATTTATAGCCTGAGTCAACTGTGCCATCACTATAAAAAACTGTTCAGTTCCAATTCCGACCATCTCAGGTTACTGATTTGGAAGGTTGTCTTCCTCCTGATGTCGTCCCAACATAGCTGCTTTGTTTCCTCTGTGGAAAACCATTCTGAACACATAAATATATTAGGTGAAGCAACATGGTAATCTTTAAATGCTATATCATTTCAATCATACTATAAATTAACTTATAATTTAACAATTTTCTAACTCCTAAAGTTGTCTAAACCAACCTATGATACCAAATATAAGGCCCCAACCTTAAACATTACTTAACATTTAATTAAATGAATAATTTCCATTGAGGATCTTTTCAGGTTAAGAGTTTTAGAGAATTAGATATTAACTATTACTTCTCAAAACATTACAAAGTAGACACTTCTACTAAGTTTCCATAAAATAAAAACTCTTAAAAAGAAACATGTCTAGTTCCATGTTTTAGATAGAATGACTATCCCTTGATCCCATCCATGAACCTATTCCACATTAAGTCCTGTGAAAAACATTTCAAAAAAACTTGGGGTGAGCATAAAAAGATCAGTAAGGGAAACACAAAGAATGAAAACTCTTAGTTTTTAAAAACAAAAAGTAAACCATGTATACTTTATCAAAGTAATACTTTTCACCTTTATGAAGTAGTAAAAACTCTTCACTGAATAAAATATCATTACTTACCCTTTTTTAACCAAAGTATTACCATAAAACCCATATAAAGAACACATAACATATAAAGGTAACTTGGGACATAAACATACTAAAATGGAATAACCATACAGTCGACTTCCACACATATCACTTAATGGAATAGCCATATGGATGACTTCCATACCCAATGCATTGGAGGTTATAACGTAACCACCCATCCTGGTATTCATGGAACCACCCTTCATATGGTTTATCACGTAACCACCCATCAAATGTCCAAGTACCATTATAAAATCATAAGACATAAAACAAATATAATGGAAAGAAAACATTTCCACACTTTGATCACAATATATCACTTAAATATATTGACATCACAAATCCATTATAAAAACCATTTTCAATACCAAAATACATAAAAGATTATATGGTATTTATTTCATTTTAAAAACATTATGGCCTGTTGAGGAATCCAAAGACCAAATAATACTCGCGGCGGCGAAAAATGTCATTGTCACCGCGTACGTTAAAAGAAACATTCCTTTTTGTCATTTAGTAAAACGCTTCATATAAAAAGATTCCTTTCAAATAAAATTAAAATTCAAAGGGGTTTATACACCGTATAAAAGAAAGTTGTGTATAAAACAAAATATTCCTCAATGAAAGGAGATTGAGACGAAGTCCCTTACCTCGTGTCTGACGTGACTCGATTGCTCTTTAATCTCATGAATAATAAACTAGTGTTAATTTCTACTTTATTAATAACCTTTTTCAAGTTTATTATTCCTTTTATACAACTTATTTCCATGTTATAAACAATATGTAATCATTTAAGTTAACAAAGTTCGTTTTGTCGATATTTGGTACTTAAGTCTAAAATCAACTTCTTACAATTACATGTTGTTTATGTGGTCAAAGGTTCATTATATACAGAATTATATTCATGATTTGGATATCATATATATCATATATATCTAGAATATACATGTATTTATAATAGTATAGAACATTTAAAGGTAAGAAATGAAATGCACCGTTCATGGAGACGGTAAGCCGTACGTACGCATGAACGCTACTTTAATTTCTATTTTGTATTTAATGGAGTGAAATCATAATGATATAAGGGTATATTATAATTATAGTATAATATAAAATATAATAACATTAACTCCATCCTTTATACGTCCCACATATGGCATTAACGAATCAAATCACTTTGAGGGGGCGGTAGTCCGCACTTCCTAAAATGAAATTATCGTGTTTACCCACAATGGAAACCATAAAGGTATGCCACAACTGAAAAATAAAGAATCATAAAGAAACAATAAACATAATATATATCATATATAATTATAGTGACATCTTAATGGCCACCATTAAAGGTGTTAAAATAAGATTGAACAATCATCGTTTCGTGAGGCAAAAAATCGCCAACCACAGAAACAGTATGTTCTTTAACCATTAGACGGAGGTGTGTGTAAGTGTAGCTCGAATCCTTCTCATAAAAACATCCTAGTATATTGAAGATACTGGTGTTTTTACAAAAGAAATGAATAAAAAGAGTTTAGGGGGTTGGAGAAGCAAAATAAAATATAAGAACATAAGAGAAAACACAACCTTTAAATCGGGTAACTCTTTTTGATTTGAGCTCAAAGGCTTCCTTGGAAAGACTTCTGCCCAAAGTGAGGCTTCAAGGATGAGGATAGGGATGTGGAGAGATAAAATGGTCAGTGTTTGGTCGAGCCAAAGGCTTCAGAGGTGTGGGTAAGGTGGTAGAGGTGGCGGCCTTTTATAAGAGGAGAGGAGGGGCACTCTTGGAAAGTTAAGAAAAGATACTTTATTATAAAATTATTTTCGGATATAAAGGGTCCCAAAATTATAAATTTAGAGGATAAGTAGATAAGGGTTCAAAATACACCCATAAAATAGATTTTTGACAAGTTTAGGTCTTAGATTTTACATTATCGTTTCATTTTATTTAAATCGTTAAATAATGAGGTAATCGCTGCATCATCATGGTGTCATAAATAATTTAATTTATTTAATGTCTAAAAATTATAAAAAAAATATCATGATGTAGGAAATATTGTTATCTTTCCAATGAATATTTATAGTCAAAATTATGACTTGTATAACCATATTTAAAAATTGTTTTAGTAAAACATTTCATGTTTGTGACATTTTTATTTTAACATTAAATAAAAAGTTATTAATGTCATTTTCCTACCAAAGTGGATCCATGGGTTCCCCAAGTTGACCCATGGATTTTCTTGGTCGGCCATGACACATACAATAAGGGTAGTACATGTGTCTAGGTCATTTCATATTATTAAAACATTATTTTTACCTCAAACTACACTAATTACCTCTAATCACGATTAATAAACTTAAAAGTTACTATTCACCAAAAAATTATTTTAATCCCATTGAACCAAATTTTACTTCCTAATGAAAACCATGTATGTCAGATTTTTTAAATTCAAAACACAGAGGTGGTAAAATTTTATTTAAACGAAAAATCAGTTTTTTTAAGTACAACTTAGGGGTTTCACTATTCATCAAAAATTGAAGTTTTTCAGAAAAAGACCAAAACTTCACCCTAAGATATATTTGATACTCCGAATTCAAAAATTATGGCTATTTTAAAAAATTCAAAACATATAATTTACATTAATTAATTTAATAATTAATTCTCATTGTCAGAACAAATAACATGTTTTTATGAAACAATATATATCAAAAGATTGACACTAGTTTAAGTCTAATTTCAAAGTGAAATTAATTCCAACGACCACTATTGGATTAAACGGTAAAAATATATTATAATTTCACTTTAAAACCAATTGAAAATATAATCTAATCATCTAAACAAATTAGATTAAAAGGAGGTTTTGAATTAAAATACAACATTTTTCACTATTCATTAAAAAAATAAACTCTATCTGAAAAATACCAAAAATTTACACAAAGTAAATTTTGATGTCCCGATTCTAAAGAAGAATTTTATTTGGTCCAATAGAATTTATAAGGGTGACCAAAACTATATTTAATGACAGTTCTCCATCAAAAGGGGATAGTTCAACCTTTTAGTGACTACTAGAGTATCAATGCCTAAAATTGAATTCTTTTTGTATTTTAAGCCTTAATATTTTATTGGATAAATTTAAAAACATTTAACAAACATATATAATCATATTTTAGTTATTTCTATTCATTCCCGCCAATACAACGGTTACGTGTTAACTACCATTTAAAATAATATTATTTTATTATTACTAGTGTGCAACGTAAGATTTCAAAGAATCTCTTCGTTTCATATCGAGTACGCTATCGAACATAGAAACCCCTTTAAAGTAAAATTAATATTTAATTCGCAAATATTAATAAATATGAAATTTTTTTATTCTTTATTTACCTGGGATGTTACAGAAATTCTCCAAATAAGAGTAAATCTTGAGGGCTTGATCCATGGTTTGTCAAATTAGGCCAACCACTCAAAGATGGATTCAGTGTTTATGAAATTATGATCATAGTAATTTTTTGAGTCAAGGATTCCATTATTAGCAAGTTCCCAGATAAGAAAATTATCAGTATTGGAGAAAGTATAACTATCAATTACTTGTGTAATGTTATCAGGGACATCACTTTTTTGGGAGTGAATAACATCATTAATGGTGCGGTTGGTGTTTTCAACAGTTTCATTAGGAGAAAGAATAGAGATTAGGGGGGATCTGGTCCAATTATCAAGCCAAAAATTCATGGAAGATCTGGTACTGACCATCCAGCGAGAGTTATTCATAATGTTTAAGTATGTGTATTTGATAGAGGGCCAGATCGAAGAAGTGATGTAATTTAAGTTTTCTTTTTTAATTTTATAAAGAAATCTCTTTTTAAGGAAATACAAAGAATCCGAGTTGGTATGAATTAACCTCCAGGTGAGTTTGGCTTGGAGCGCATCATTAAAGAGTCTAAGATTTTTTATTCCAAGACCACCTTTTTCTAAAGGCTTACAGCAGGTCTCCCAAGGGATGGTGACAAGTTTTCTTTCAAGGGTACTCCTGGTACAAACAAAAAATTTTAAATTGACATTGAGTTTTCTAAGCGTGTTAACATGCCATTTATAAACTATCAAGGAGTAAACCATTTTAGAGACAATGGTGGATTTAACAAGACAAATTCTGTCATCCATGGAGAGGTATTTTCCTTTCCAGGTGGAGAGTTATTTAGTGATTTTATCAAAAATGTAGGAAAAATAAAGGGATTTTGGCCTTCCCCAAAAGATAGGAACACCTAGGTAGTTGAATGGGAGGGATCCCTCTTTAATTCCTAATTTGTTGGTGATGGAGACCTTTCTACGTGGGGAGAAATTTTTACCAAAAAAGACAAAGGATTTATTCCAGCAGATAGCTTGACCAGAGACCTCCTCATAGTGAGTCAGAGCAGTTTTTAAAACATGAATATTCCTTTTGTCCCCGTTTAGGAATAAAATTATGTCATTGGCATATAAAAGATGGGTAGGGACATTCATGTTTCTAGAAGCTTGTATGGGCTTTAGTTTACTTTGCTCGACAAGTTGAGTAAGTAATCTACTAAGGTAGTCTTCTGTAATAACAAACAGAATAGCTGAAAAAGGATCTCCTTGTCTGACTCCCTTAGTGAATTTAAAATAGCCCTTGGGGATCCATTGATCAAGTTGGAAATGAAGGCAGAGTTAAATAGAGTTTTTATTCTCAAAATAAAAGTATCTTTGAATCCAAAGCTTTGTAGAACTTTGAAAATGAAACTCGATTCAATGGTGTCAAAGGCTTTTCTAATGTCAAGTTTAATGGAAATATTTCCACCTCTTGCATTTCTATTAAGGATATTGGTGCATTCCGAAGCAAGGAAAATGCAGTATTGAATGGATCTTCCCTTTGTAAAACCAAATTGGTTCCCTGATACAAATTTTTTTCATATAGGGGCATGCCGATTAGCAAGAATCTTGGTTATGATTTTGTAGAGAGTATTGATAAGGGAAATAGGTCTAAAAAGATGGATCTTCGAAGCATTATCCACTTTAGGAATTAATGTAAGGAATTGATAATTCAGACCATGGGGGAGGAAACCATCAGAGAAGAAATATCTAACAAGTTTACAAATATCTAGGTGTATGATATCCCAATGTTGTTGAAAAAAAGAATTAGTAAAGCCATCGGGACCAGGAGCACTATCAGGCTTTAGACTAAAAACCGTGTCTTTTATTTCATGGTCAAGGGGAGTGATTAAAAGATAAGAATTATCCATAGCATCAACCATAGAGGGGATTATATCGATCATAAGATCTTTGTTGGCCTCTGGGCCATTTAAAGTCTTATGAAAATATGAGAGAATATGATTGTAAATGGCCTCCTCTATGTCAATAATAATGTCACTATGAACAAGGAAGGTAAGAGGCCTACTAATTTTCTGAATTATTTGAAGGGAATTATAAAATTTAGTGTTCCTATAACCATCAGAGATCCATTTTGTTTTAAAATTGTGTTTTCTCATTTCATATTTGAGGGTGAGAAGTGAGTTTATTTTTAGAGAAGTACTGATTTCAGGTTGGGGGTCAACTATGAAATTAGATCTAGTAGCGTTGTTTTGAATGTGAGCTATCTCATTTTCTAAAAGGAAAATATGAGCGTCAATTTGTTTAATTTTAGACATACACCAATATTTAAGGGCATGTTTAAGATGTTTTAATTTAATATTACAAGAAAATATAAGCATTATAGTTTTCTTTTTACAAGTATTTATGTTTTAAAATTCATTCCATTTAAATTCTATATTGGTACTTGTTTGTGTTGATATTTGGTGCGTTTTTGGTGTTGTGGTGTGCTGTTACAGCACATTGTACTGGTGCTGCAGTTTGTTCTTGCGTCACACTAAAGTATGACCCTTTATCAGTGCTTTTAGAAGAGTTGATAAAAGACACAATTTTTGTTCTTTTAATGGTGTTGATAAAGGACACATTTTTCAATTTTTTTTAAAAATGTTGATAAAAGACCAGGGCTTTTATTCTCACTCTAGTAGTCAGTGCTTTTCTATCACTCATAAAATTCATTTCTAATGATGTTAAAGGCCTATTTTGTAGTATTGTTTTTTTAGAAGAGGAAGAAAATATATATCTTCACATTCTTGGGTATTCCCTCCTCTTTTCAAGTGAATCTTAAGTCCAATCCTAAGGCAAACATAACTAGTTCTCTATGTTCTATAACTATTCTAAATACCACTTATTATGTATTTATAAACCCCTGTCATCACAGGGACCTTATAATAGGATGTCACATGTCCTAGTCATCCTCAGAGACTCAAACCTTGGTATAAATTCACCTTGTCCTCCAAATGATAATGAATTTACTCAAGTCTCATACTTGAGCATGTATTTTCCGAGGACTTATACCTAGAGTATGACTTCACCTAGGAAACCCAACTAAAGAGACACTTCACTCAGGCCACCCAACTAGGATGTTAATTCATCCAAGACACATACCTAGGATCCTATTCACCTAGGATTATATATTTATTTTACACCTCACCCATGTTCCATACATGGTAACCACCTTTCCTGGTCCTCTAACTAGGGTGAAATTTTCCTAGGTCTCATACTAGAGTTCTAATTCACCTGAGTACCTACTAGGGATACACCTCACCCTAGTCCCATAACATTGGATCATAAATCACCCTTGAAAACATTCCTGGGATCCCCTTCCCCTAGGTCACTTACTCAGGTCCCTCATTTTCCCAAGTCGCCTACCTTGATGCCTACTAACATGGTCCTCCTACTAAGTATAATCCTTGAAATACATCTTCACCTTGAGTCACTACCAAAATAAACCACATAGAATATCCATAACTAAAACGTACTCAATATCTTCTTTTCAACCATTACATGACATGAATATATTTTTTGAATAGTGTTAAACTACATGAACCAGTCCTGTTATACAAACTTAAATTGTGCAACTAAAAAAACATGTTTTTATTATTATTTTAATATGATATATAGAAAACCTCTTTGATGTTCAATCACAACATCCTAAAACATTTTCATATTATATCTCCATTTAGAGGTGGTATATCCTAAACCTAGTACACAAATAACATTAAATTATTAAAGTCCCCACTGGACTCTAAACTGTGCCCACCTATCTATAAAGACTTAAACATGTATCCTACCTTATGTGACAAGAATAGTGGATAATTTCCTTAGGTTATGAGCCTAATATCCCCTAATGACCTCCCATGAGGAATATAATTATGCTCTTATGTGATGATCATAATAAACTCATTTTATGAGAATAGAACAACCTAGACCTTTCTCATGTGATGAGCCTGAGGTGATTGCGATCAAACTTTATTCATGTGATGATCATGAGACCCACCTATGGTTAAAATAAAGGGATATCTCAAGTGATAATCTAGGGATGCCTCTAATGATGGGTTAGTTATGTTATTAGTGAAGATATGGGTATTCCATGAGTGGTGATCTATGGATAACTTATATGGAAAGTATAATATGTCCTATGTGACGAACATTGGATAAACTATTCTTCCGTATGTGATGAGCATAAGATGAAATCATGATCTCACACGAGGAAGATATGAAATCATCTAACCAGATTTATCCCCAAACTATATCCTCATATTTTTCATTACTAATAAAAATGAGGAATCAGAAAGGGTTACTCATGTGTAGCTCCCACAAAATCGTTAGCTAGGCCCCTTCCACCTAGTAGTCCTGGATTTATGACTATAAACTACATAACATAAAAAATTTAAATATGACATTAAACTTCATGGATCAGTCCTATTATATGAAACCATTATAAAAAACTCAAACTATATGGGTTTTGATTCTTTTTAACCATTGTACATAAGAATCCCCTTCATGGGGATATGTAGGAAGCCCCTCTTATGGGGATACACATAAAGACCCTCTAATGGAACCAATGCAAACAACACAACACCTACCTCCTCCATGGATGGGGATAAATTACAAATTACTCATATTTGTAGCTTTAAACCATAGTATAATTACCATGTAAAGGAAATATAGAGAAAATTTGTTGTATACTAGTGGTCTCATCGATTCATGATCTCAAATAATCACTTGTGTTGTGGTAACCATCCCCATATTAAGATTTTGGAAGGGTTAATGAATATATGTTAAATATATAATAGTGTTATAAATTATGAAATATTCACCTTAAAAGGGTGGGATGAACCATATCTCCCATTCTCTCAGCCAATGGAAAACCCAAGTGTCTTCCTTAAATCCCTAGCAATGGTTTTCCTTTTAAAAGTAGGATCACATCAGATCAAAACAAATTTAGTCTTAGTGAGAATAATAAATGGAATAGATAACAAGAAATACTTTATACAAAAATGTTTAATTGATATCAGGCATAAGGAATTATCTTTCTCATGAAATAGCCAATGTTCGTTTCATATTAGAAATAAAAAATAGTGTACCCAACATGAATCTTTCCCCAGTAAAAAGGAAAAATTGACCTTGCACTCTTACTTTTAATGTTCCATTAAGGAGTTTTTAATTTTAATCTATACTAGGACCTTCAAAAACTCCCTTTGATTTATATGTAATTACCAAATACATAGTTGAATGTCAGACTAAGTAGAAAATATAATTATACCCATAGGGAATTTCAGGTCTTTGGGTACAACCAACTGATACATTTGATATATAAACTAGCTACCATAGAGACCATAGCCTCATATCACCAATATATTTTGTCCCAAAGACAATACCTCCTACTCTATTTGGTGAATTCCTTGGTATAAAAATACTATCTCAAAGAATTCATCCTGAATTTGTAGATAGATTTAAAAATCCCTCAAGTGATAAATCCCTACTGGATATTTGATCAATGGTGAGTTACAGAGATTCATGTGGCCCCTATGGTAATATTCAACCATTCTGGGAAATTTCCCCAGGAATATAATAATTCATAACTTTCTTATCTAAGCTAGTTTTATGATGGAATTCAACACATTCAAATAACTACCCTAGGAGTTAGGAGAGATTTTATTCATCATGGTTACTATTATTAACATATGACACCATTTCTACAAGAAGTTACAAAGGAAGTTATGTCTTCTTATTCAATCTAGACTAGGGTTCCCATGAATATATAACACCAAATTTATTTGACCAATGTAACTCCAAAGTAATTCCATGTCCCAAATGTTTCCAACACTTCAAAGGCCTGCAAGTGTTTCCCAACAGATGATTAGGGGAAATACCAGAGAACCATTAGCCAAGATATTCAAACATTGATGAAGATGACCTTGGTGACAGCTTCACCAGACCCATCACCAATGAGGAAGGGAATTAACCCTTGTAAAGGTATTCCTATTTGTATCCAACCACATCTAGAACTCAGTAGAATATGGGATTGGTATGAAAGGAGAGTTGTAGTTTCATATATTACATCCTGGTCAAAACCCCATTCCATATATTTTGGGACATTTTTCCCCCACCTACATCTCTAGTATCATACAATATGAATAAATGTACCTAGATTATTGAAATACCCTCTCCTGTAAAATCAATGACTCTTACCATTGAACTCTCATAAGTAAAAGTCATCACTTTTGACCAAACTGATTCCATTGAACATGATATTTTTAAATAACAGGACAAAGAGGAGGCACACAAATGGAATTCCACTCATTAATAGGTACATGATAAGGAATATATAAATAGATTCAATTATAATCTCATGATATTGGTTACCCAATGAGTATTACACTGTCAACCACTCAATGGTCTAGTACCAATGAAAAAGGAAGAGGGGTGGCTACATCCACATCCTACCCACCACCTGATAGGGGTAAATCCATCTTAGTGGAAGAGTAGGTTTCCCAGTATAGGGATAGAATATATAATCTTGATAAGGTCAATATTGGAATTCTCAAGGAAATTTTATCCACTAGGTATGGTTTTCAAGCCAAAGTCAACCCCACTTTAAAAAAAGGGTTTCTCGTCCCACATTAGAAAAACTGAGACACCATATCAATTTAAAAAGGTTGAGGAAATGTGAATGTAGAGGTAGGAATAATAGAATATATTCTTTATAAAATGATAATTTTCCAAGGTTATTCATCTCTACCTTAGAGAATAACCTGGTCACATTTCCATAAATCAATAATCTAGATAGAGCAGTGAAGTATGATCACCCAAACTATTACCCTCACCATCATATATTGGTCCAAAAAATCCAAAAATGATTTATATTCAGGGATTGGTGTAAAAATATGGTTTATGATAGTAAAATATCATTATAGAATTCTAAGGTTCATGTGGATTATGTTCCATCCACTCTCCCCTAATATGATGAAGAAGAATGGGAAAATACCCTACATAGGGATATTTAAGGGTTTAATGAATGGATGATCCAAACTTTAGTGTATAATGTGCATGAAATCATTAGTGAATGAAAAATCAACAAATTTTGACCCCAATTACCTGTACATATATAACTATAGTTATTTTTATAGATTATCCTCTTAACATCCAATGTTATCGGATTGGGAATGGAAAATAGAAATATGGGTCCACAAGGATTTCAAAACTAGTCCAAACTCATATAGATTTTATGACCTCATAATTAGGATAATGGGAACTAACCCACTAAATGATTTAATGAGAATCGACCTACTAAAGGATTCAATGGGAATTGAACCACTAAATGAGTCAATGGGAACTGGCCCAACAAATGATTCAAGGGGAATTGAACCACTAAATGAGTTAATGAGTATCGACCCACTAAAAAGTCAATGGGAATTAGGACACCAAAAAAGAGCATCTTATTATATAGAGAACTAGTTCACCTCTATAGATGTTATACAATTGATAAATAGTTTCACTAAGAATGAAGGTTTTCCCAAAATAGGACCCTAATTTTCCAACATGGTATCTATTGGGTCTAAATAATTTTCACCTTATTCTAATAAGTTCAATCTTGATAGATATGATCAAACACTTATGTAATAATATGAGGATCAGTGGGATTTACGATCCTCTACTCCTAGAATTGGTGAATAAGAGATTAGTGATACCCCACCTACCTCTAAAGAAGGAATCTCCAACTCCATTGAATCCACAAAAGGTGATGTTGATAGAGAATTTTCCTAATGTTTTCAATAGACAAGTCACTGGATTTTAGTCCTAGACTCCCATTATCATCCACCTATATTTCTATAAATAAATGAAAGGTTTTTATTATGTATTCAGTATATTATCCCTCTAAAACTATCAAGGTCATCACTACTAATGAAAAAAGCACTTAGTTGGAGTGAAAAAATGGTAATATCTAGAAAATAATCTTGGAGTTACTTTAGGTATGTTTCCCCCATGTTGAAATGTTAACATCATTCTACATGGGTCCCTATTATAGTGAAGCACCCCATACCATAGAGGTAAGGGGATTTTCATATTTTCAACCCCTTATCGGCTGTATTCTAAACATCATTCAACCTCATTCATGACCATAAAATCCCCAATATAATCATATTTCTCTATTATATGGGTGGAATCATTGATGTCCCACTCATCAAAAGCTTGGACATATACTACCAAACTGATTGATATTAAAGAACCTCTACCCATATCTCAAATTCAACCATGTTATCTTGTTGATCAAGGAATATGTGGCATAAAGGGGAAGAAAAATTCCCTTTTATCTCTCAATGATAGATGAATAAAGGTATATTCATTCCAAATAAATAATCTTTCTGAGTATTTAACATTTGTTAGAGAGAATAATTTTGTTGAGATCATGAAGATCAGAAGTAGGATAATTTAGGGATTTTCAATACCATAAAAATTAATACCCCTAACATAAATTTTTAAGGAATAAATTTGATAGATAATTTGTATTTATTTATTTGATATCGAAGAAACTATATTAAGGGATAATGGACCTACTGACACCCAAATCTACACTTCATTCATGTGAACACCATGAGTAGAACACACCAAGTGTGAAAAATAACCAGGGTTACCCATATCTATATGATAGATGAAATAAGATCTATTACTTTAGTCATGATAATATGGAAATATACTTCATGTGTTTATTAAAAAATATACTTCTTGATCTCTCAAAGGTCAAAATACCTAAGGAGGACATTATAAAGGATCATACCAATTATTTCACTTATCTCCAACTTTAGGGGAATATGATCGAAGGATGAATTTTCATCAAATATTGTATCGATGAGAAAATGAAAAAAGGCCTAATATTAGTTAGATAATACTAGGATGTATACAATGTGTATTCAAGTTATTCTCACTCTAACAAAAAATAGCATGTCTAACATACCACTTAAGTTTAATATTTTCCTCACTGCATGTCTTTAAATTGTATAACAGAAATTCCATTATTAATGACTCTAAAATACTTGTAAATAGTCAAAGTAATATGCCTTTAAAACTATATAACATTTGATTTGTTTTAAAATGATGTTAAATAACATGATCTACTATTTATTCCATATAAATTTAAATTATCTAAAATGATCTATCTTGTATGACCCTAAACCACTTGGAAGGTTTTGTTTTATATAAACAAGATTAGAAATTCCCCTCCCTAACATAAGTGTCTGGTATACATAGAGGTACTTTTTATTTTCTTGGGATTTAAAGGTTTCGACTATGTTGACTAGCCCTTATGTCATGGTTCACCTAGCCTAGGAATAAAATACCCCCTTATCTATGCAATGTTACCAACATGGAATTTCTTACTAAATAAATTTAAACTATAAATCATAAGTTCTTTATCACAAGGCCCTACAAATTATGATAAATTTTCTTTTCCATGACCCTAAACTATATGATTTGTGGTCTATTTTGTATGTCCATAAACAATTTGAGTATTCAGTTATAGATGACATTAAACATTATGCCCCCTAATTTTCAGTTTACATAACCAATGTCCAAGATGTCCCTATTATGTATTGAGTCCTCGCACCATTTCTTATGAGGTTTAATTTACCCTCCTCTTCGATAATAGTTTACTCCTCCTTCCCAAATAGCATATCTATCACATGATGGTGCAGTTATAGAGTACTACAAAACCATTTTTACATCCCCAGATCCACCCATCTTACTCCATACCTTTGATATTTGAGTCATCGTTACCCACAACCTTGGGTTGTGATATCCCTATTGGTTTATTATTTTTCATAAATTTGTAACATGTTGATTGAATAATCAAAAAATTCCCCATTTTTAATGGTGAACAACACAGTTTCCTTTGAGACACTAAGTAACCCCTAGGGGATGTATTTCTTCCCAGAGGAAAGGCCCCTATAATCTATATTTGTAATTTCTATACAATGTAAGGGTGGTACCATCATTACTAATGGTCAGACAATTCCCACCAGTCATCATGTCATCATCATTGATTGAGAAATTTTATGACATGATTTATATCGTATGTATTCTCCATGTTCAAATTTATTAGAAATATCTCTATGTTTTATGTTATTATACATTAAATATTCCATTAAAGAGGCACCTAGTCACATGAACATGAAATAAATGATATTGTTGTCAAATATTAAAGACCATAAACTATAAGAATTATTGTTTCATAAAGTATGAATATAAAATACTCATAATATTTTATCCCATGTCACACCAAGTTATAAAATATCTATTTAAATGAGATCTTGATCTATGTAATCATAAAATTCCATTATATATAATATATCACCCCATTTAATAGATCACTTTATTTAATGATGTTATGACTACAATAACACTTTGTTACCCTGGTTTTGTGGTTCACCTAACCTATGATCATAATAATGACATCATATATATCAAAACTTTGTATCGATTTATTATCATTTCCAAAAGATATGTAATGATGCATGTATCTATTATCATGGTCCTAGTTGTAAATACTAATAATTTCAACCCTTTACCCATCCTCATGTTTGAGCCTTCTAATTCATGTTAGGTTTCTAAATGGTCCTACATTAGGATAATATTATCATCAACTTTCCATAACACATGAAAATGATATGTGCAGAAGATACCATACAAGAACTACATATGGCTTAATTCCTATCATTTGTAGCATACATAGTGATGTTTTCATTACTTATCCCATAAATATAAAAAAGTATAATTTTTAACCTAGATACCCTTCCTAGTGTAGGTAATTATAATTCATGTCTAGTATTATTATATTAGGCTTCATTCTAGGATTATTCCTTATCATAACTATGTGTGGATTGTTAACTATTACTATAGGATAGTTAGTGATGCCCATATCACTTATCCTAGGCCCAACCAAAAATTTTAATCAAATCAGTGCTTCATCTTGATGCTTGGCCCCTGAAATTCACATTAGGTTTCCTTCATTAGATCCATCACTGAGATATAGCCATCTCATTTTGGTCATGATGTTGATCTACACAAATCCCTCTACATAGAGGTCCTTACCATATGACCATAAATTACATGACACCTAATTCAACATAATAGGACTCTAAAATACATAAAATTGGTACTCTTTATATGACCATAAACTACATGATACCTAATAATACCACACATGACTCTAAACTACTCAAAATTGGTCTTAATCATATAACCCTAAGCCACATAACATATGAGTCCTTGTTTTATGGAATTAACTACACGACATATAGTCAACATAGTAATATCTTAAAACATATATAGTGATTTATACTATATAACCCAACATCCTTATATAATATTTATGTCCATGTGAGGATATATATCATATAGTTTATTTATACAAATCTATGTTAGGATAAAATGATCCCCCCATACATATGATCTAGATCTATGTAGATACTATCTTTATTATGAACTATGTGTAGAATAATTCTCATTCCATGGGATATGTCATGAACCATCCCACAGGGACCCTCCTAGATGATGGTAAGATAAGTTTTACTACCCTAATGCTACCTTCAATAGGATAGGAGTTGGAGACTAGTGCCGAGTAGGCATACAAATTACATGGGATGCCTTATCCTAACAAAATTTTACACACACACACATCTCCAAACTCATACAATGATAAAAAAAGATGTAAAAATAATACCAATTCATACATAAATCTAAAACCCATAATAAAATCACTAACATAATACTGGAAATCATAAATGGCCTATTACAAGCCCACCAAAACTATAAATAATTCCAACCTATTAGAATGAGGGGACTACAGTCAAATGTGACTCCTGGTATAAACCATGGTCTATCTATACCAATCTAATATATTTCTACTCCTAGACCACCATGAACCCTAAAGAACAATCCATTATATGAATAATACATGAAATGTGTAGGAAGAACCCATGTTAAGATGAGTATAATAATACATAGTTTTACACTTATAAATAATCAAACATAAGAATAAAGATAGTATTCACCTCATCACAGAGGTATGCCAATCAAACTATGAGGTATATAAAAAACATCCAGATACAGTCATGATAGACTCTAATTCCCAAGGTAAGGTCACAACTTCTTTTCCAATATAAGATTCCACTGTAGAGTTTGTAGAAACACTCATACAAGAGAACTCACTCTATTAGTCTAATAGCATTGATGGTGTCTATTAGATATGTTATGCTCGTCGGATCTATCCATAAGGAAGTACATGATGGAATGTGTAATTGATAGATACATAAATAAGATATCACACCAAGGGACATGGGGTATGCCAACAATCCAATCTAGAATAACCTACTAAGTAGGGGATCGATGCCCATGTATGTTTGTCACGCTGATTCATAGAACCCCACTTTGGGAAGAAGATTATAGGGGATTCCATCCTGGACCTCATAGAGGGATTCTAATAACTCTTTCTGAGGATAATCCAATAGAGGGGATAATAATCCTATTTTTGAGATGTAATTAAACACTATACCCTCATGAGGATGGATTGAGGGAATGTACCCTAAAGAAATTGGATCACCCTGACCATCAAGGGGGAACTACATTGCGTTTAATATGAGTTACACTATGTGTCTTGCCTCCTTGAGGTCTATCTATGTATTTTTTCCTCACATTACATGTATATCCATATACATGTCATGTATCTAGAGGGTACACAATGTGTAGTGGAATTCCATATTGTTCCCAGGCACACTTATCCATGCTCATGTACTTTGGGTTGTGCCCATGTACTTTAGCCATGACCATGACAATGTACCCTCATATTACACTTCGTGCCACTTGTATCGGGTCACACAGCACGTGATATGTTTTACATGGTGTGTGATCCTTAAATATTTGTGAAAACCATAGTGTTGTAGCCAGTTCCCCACATGGCGTGTATTTTTTCGAGTACACCCCATTTAATGTGAAAATTTCTAGAATTTATTGTTTTTTCAATTCATATTATCTGATGCCACCAGCCTTAAATATTTCCACCAAGACCATAAGATAATGGTTGATCTGGTTTTGTCCATGCTTTCCACTATCAATGGACAGATTCAAGCCACATCCACCACTCTGAAATCACATCTTGTTGAGACGCAATTCCACCACAACCAAAACAGAACAACAAAACCACTAATTTGACTTGATCCTCCTCTTATTTCTCACTAACATATTCACACCTCAATTGAACCCTCTATCATTAATCACACTGATTTTATCGATCTATTTCACCAAATAATGGATACACAATGATCGAATATTAGGTATCTATTGAACCATCATCCATAGAAATTAACGTCGATGAATGTGAGAATAAATGAGGGGGAAGAAATGAATAAAACACAATAGGGGAATAACCTTCTTCCTTATTCAGTTTTTCCTAAATTCTTTGTCATTAAAATGAAAAATTAAGAAACAAAGAATAATCAAATAAAACAACTGTTAATTAACCATTGATGAGAGAATAAATTATTATCAGTGGATTTGATCTATTTTTTACATGGGATGAAAAAAAAGGAAGAATCCACAAAACAAAAATGTCATTCCTTAGGATGGATTGATCATTGATGAATAATGGTTTCACATAGACATCACTAGAAATATCCACAACCTCTATTGGTGAAATGATCCATGATCATGATCATGATCTGTTGTAACTTGTAAATATCTCATCCAATGGTCTCCTATCAACCCATGGGTTATATGGCTAACCATATGAATTTTAAATAATAGGATTTTTATAGAGGATTATAGGTCTCTTTTTCAAAATATAATAAAATAAATAAATTTATTTATTTATTTTATTATTTTTACCCACGACAACTTTTTAACAAACACCCGACACCAATAGAGATAATATTGTGTCTATGGTAAAACCTATATTTCAGACTTAATAGAGGTCTTATATTTCCTATATGAGACTCCATTTGGTAGTTATTACACTATTTTAAGAAAAAATTGCATGCTTGATATTAAAATATTTAATATTTTTATAGTATCCATATCAGGATCATTGGTCCTCAAAATTTCATTTTTTATTAGTGCATGGATTGGAAAATATTACTAGATATATTCCAAATAATTATATGAAAAAAAATATTTTACATTCTCTACACTGTAGTACTTTTTACTTGAAAATAAAAAATACTACTCAAAAAGATATGGGTACTGAGATCGCATTCAGGTCTCACACTCCCAGGTTCCATCCTAAAGATTCTCAAACTCCCACCAGACACACACAAAGGGAATAACCCACCTACAAAGGATATTCTCCTATGGATCCTCAATATTTACTCAGTATGTCATATAGGTAGCACCATTATTGATGTCTAGCTCACCCAATTGCTAACATGCGACGGGTCGTTCACTTACCTCTCCAGTTGTGACATGTGGAAGATGTTGTGCACCCAGTTCAACTATGGTGGTAATATAACAACCTAATATTTTAGAAAATATTTATCTTTAGATAATATTATTTCTTCAATGTATTTTTTTACAGGCAACCCCAATTTTAAACAAATCGTTATACACTATTAATATATTATTATTTAATGTGGTAGTTATAATCTATCCATTAATTCGGCGGGTATAAATATGATTAACAAATTTTTAAAAAATATATAAATTTTATAATAAATTTAAATGTATTGATAAATTCTTAGTAAATAATCACTTAATTTTTTAGTACTTTCATTTTATTCTTCAAAAATATGTTTTCTTTAAAAATGGTTTTTATAGATTTTTATGGGTAAATATTACAAAGTAATTTATGGAAATTTTAGAAAAATAAAATAAAAAATAAATTTCTATTTTGAATTCATCTTTCTAAAATTATATTAGTTTATTTTATTTTTGAGAATTTTATGAAAAGATTAATTTTTTATTGAATAATGACAGATATCGATTAGTATAAAACTATCATTCTCATTACATTATGAATATTTATGAGTTGAATTGGAACAAAAAATTAACTTAGGTGTTATTTAGTTAGATATATTCTATTTAATTACATTTTAATCATCCTTATACCCTGTTTTTGTATAAGTAATTTTTTTGGATTAAATACACATTTTTCAAGAAAACTGTCTTCTCTTGCATTTTTTGGGGATTAATTTTAAATTAAATTATTCCACTTATACGAGTTAAATATTTAAAAATGGATTCTATATTTAGAATCAATGGGTCCAAATTTTTAAGTATGTCCCTTTTATTGCTTTCCAATATGAATAGTAACTGTAGTAATTTTATTACAACGATAAGGGTAAATCAAGAAATTTAGATTAAAAAATTGACAAGAACTATTAAATGGCTCCAAAACTTTCCTAAAATTTATTATATGTGTTAATTTCATCCATAATCATAAAATTTTATGTTATATGACCTTTATTGGCCATTTGGATTAGATTATGACCATTTTAGTGTTTCATATTAAGAAAAGTCAAACATGTCACACTCTTGTTTTTTATAACTATAATATTTTTAGTATAGGGATAAACAAGGAATATGTAAGAAAATAAATATTATATTGAAATATAAAAGATTTTTATTCATCATGATAATTTATTTTTAATTTTTAGTGAATAAATAATGACCTTAAATGATTACACAACACTGACATAATAATTATTCAATTAATGAAAAAATAAAATAAATAATATTGAAGACGTGAAAAGTTTTATAATTTGAGATAATTAATGTTATCCCTGAATTTTATATATTAACATAAAAATTTAGGGTTGTGTTAAAATAATTTATTTAAATTATAAGTTTTTTCATAAGGTTTTTAATGTTAAATTAAGGAATAGTATCAATATTAGAATTAATGATATTTTTTGAAAATAATATTTTATTAAATTTTTTAAAAACCTAAAAAACATAAATAAGGAAAATTAGGATAATATTCGGTCAAAAGGTTCATCC
The DNA here is from genome assembly GCA_963277665.1 of Viscum album. Classification (NCBI taxonomy): domain Eukaryota; kingdom Viridiplantae; phylum Streptophyta; class Magnoliopsida; order Santalales; family Viscaceae; genus Viscum; species Viscum album. The sequence continues at coordinate 701,674,782 of OY728128.1, read as the reverse complement.
CATATGAATTTATAATCCATTTTGAAACATTTTTTTCTATAATAGTCTTATTATATTTTATTCTTTCGAGAAATTCCAAAAGTTCCCCTCACCTCAATTATTAAAGGGAAACTCTTCCCTCACTTGATTAGACCACTCTAAGCCATATATATTGACCATAATATAATAAATTATCAAATAAAATTCCTTATACAAATTCTATAGGTGTTTTTCTTCCCATAATATCAGCCCTAGAACCCTTAAGAGGATATCCAATAGAGTCGTTTCGAAGAAGAGGTAATCACCCATACTGATCACTTTATTTTTCTACTCTTATTTAACTTCTAAAAATCTATGATATTTATCATAAAATAATAAATTATGTATAATAAAAAAATTAAACTTTATTATTATTGTTAAAACACAATTTTACAGCCTCTTTCCCATTAAACAAAAAGTGAAAGTATCGTTTGTGTGTACGAACAACTTACTATCTCCATGTAGCGATACAATTCATTTGTCATCACCGTATTTTATGGATAAGTATTGTGATGGGTTTAATATTTATATATTATATTTATAACATAATTATTCTTCTATAATTAAAATATCATATCCACCTTCTTACGTTTTAAATTGTTGGGAAATGATGATGTCACTTGTGTGTATATGTGGACTACCACCTCCACGAAGCAATGTGATTCATTTTTCGTTTATATATTATTTATGTGGTAATGAGGATGGATTTGGTGAATATATATGAATATATATGATTTATAATAATAATTATAGAAATGATAATTATTATTTTCCATTATTTCATTCCATTTGTCAAAAAATAAAAACAGGGTTTATGCTTATGTATGGACTATCGTCTCCCTGAACGGTGTTATTCAGTTTATATAACCAACTATTATAGATTACTCTAAATATATATATAATGAATATATATGATATTTATATCATTATTATAATTATTTATATGATTTAACTATGATCAAAGTACAGGGACCAGAACTACCAAACCAAAACATATGTGAAAAACGAAACAAATATCCCCTAAAACAGTGATTTTAATAAAGAATTGATAAAAAATGAGTGCTAAAAGGTTATCAGTAAATCATATAGAGTATGATATATATGATTATGGTTATTTAATATATATATATATATATAATAAATACATATTTATTTTAAAGGATGTTCTAATGTGTATGAAGGAAGTCAGACCTAAGGTAAGGGATTTTGGTCTCACTTTTATTTTTATGGGACACATGCTTTACACTCTACTTGTGTATTTTGTTGTGGTGAATATAATACCCATGAATTAATTTTATGATTATTATAATTAAAATTATGGATATGCATATCCATATAACATTTTTTCTTTAATGAGTGTTATGATTCATTAGAAACCAAAGTGCTAATGTTTTATTTCACAATATCATTATTATTCAGGATTGTTTATATTTAAGTCTCTATTGGGGAATATTTATCTTTCATGTCCATATTTTCTAAAAAAAATTCAAAAATATTTCATATTGTTAGTTCCACTAGGATAGATACACTTAGAGGGGGGTGAATCAGGGTATGACAGATTAAAACCGTCCCTTTTGATCTTGTTTTGTTGTTAGATAAAACCATCTTCTCTCTCCTTACCATTGAAGAGTATGAATAAACCTTAAAGAATTAATATAACACCAAAATTTTTACTTGGTTAACCCTCACTAGGCTATGTCCAAGGATCATACACCGGCAGTATGCTGACGTACCAATTCCATTATAAGCGCACTGCTATTTACAAGGTTCGAAGTGGACTCACTATCCCTCCTGATTTACAACCACTCACAATATGAAAGCTTACTGCTCTATCAATTTAAGTGTTCTCACTGATTCATCATAAGATCCACTCACAGTTTAAATACTTGTAGGTCCCTTCAATATCAAAAATGAATGCATCTTCCTCTGTATATAGATGATCTGTTGACGTCCACCTTTCACCAATAGATGAATCACATTTTGCACCGGAGTTACCAGGAAATATTCCAACTTTTGAACAGCCCTAGAGTGACTTGCATGATTCTCTAATGCTTTTTATTAAGGTCTCACCAAACCACTTGCGCGACACACCCTTATTCAACCCAAAACTTGGGTGACTCAAACCCTTTTACTCCCAAAACAATATTGGCGTGCAACTATCAACTGGCACTCTTCTTCAAGTCTGGCGTGCAAGTTTCACCAACCACTTTCATGACAATACCTTCACCAACTCCGAACATGGGTGACTCAAACCCTTTTACTCCCAAATCAATATAGGCATGAAACTATCAATTGGTGCACATATTTTGAGTATCTTTATACTTGCGTGACCAAACCACCACTTGTGTGTCCGAACCACCTCCGTGACTGGAGCTCTAATTTTCTATAAGTGTTGAACTCCATAAAAAATGAGGAGGGGTGGACCTCTATTTATAGGCATTTTGGACACCATGAGCATCGGTGCGCAAGTCTCCTCTGGGCGTGCAAGTCCATCCTCCCTAGTCTATGTTGCCATAGTCAGTTGCACACCCAAACCAAAACTTGGGCGCCCATCTTTCCTTTTCCATATTTTGATGTTCTGATCTTGAAAAACATATGGCTATCAAGTTTCCAAGCTTCCAAGACACCGGCGCGCAAGTCCATTTGCCAAAAACACTTTTCTCTATTTGTCGATTTTGAGGTCCAAAAAGTTGGCAAACACTAGAAAATGGCACCACCTTGTATCTGCTCTTTTTGTACCGCCTCCAGATAAACCATTAATTTTTGTAGGTTCTTCAATAAATCATGGATTGTTAACAACCTCCCTTGAACTCTAAAACTCACTATGTAAACCCCCTTTGTCAACAAATTTATACATCATGGTCTGCTTTGTCAACAAACACAACACGGAGGCCCACTTTTTCAACAAACACAATCACCTCAAAAATGCTTCAATGTTACCTAGAGGGATTTTTTCCCAACACATAGATTCTGCTAAAATTGTTTAAAATAATTTTTACCCATATTTTACTTTTTTTAAAAATGTATTGAAAGGCATATTTTTTCATTTTCCAAATGATTTACTGTTTATCCTTTCTTGCAAAAGTGTGATATAGATGTTCTTTAACTTATACAGTATGATTGAATTTCCCAATGTCATGAATCCTAAATGACATGATTATTAATTTACCAGTTTAAAAAAAGTTAATAAAAAATTTTCTTTCAAAATTTTACATCTTTTTAAAAATATATGTGATTTTAAAATGAAAAATCTATTTTCCTCAAGAATTATTCCAAGTGATGTTTCAAAATAATTTTTCTATATAATATGACATCCCATGATGATAATTAAGCTTTAATATATATATTTTCTAATTATACCATTATTATTATTATTTTATATGGTTTATATTTATGAGACAAGATGTTTATGAAACCCGTTCTTTTTTTCTTGGGTTATACTTTGATGAAATGTTTATGAAATTCATTTATTTTCATGAGTTTTGAGATGATGATTTTTTTTTGTTCTTTTGAAACACATATGTATGATTTTATTTATTTTATGGGTGGGGCCCATATCTTCCTCCAATACATTAGATAAATATGAATAATTTATGAGGTAAAAATTTTATGTGTAAACCTAGTTTAACATTCACAATTTTATGCATGGATATGTTTTTCATGTCCATAAGTTTATAAATGGGTATAGATTCCATGTGCATATGTTTATTCATGAACCTATATTTCATGTTTATAAGATCATAAGTGGACGGAGTCTTATGTCCATAAATTTATTCAAGGGCCTTATTTCATATCCTTAACTTAATGAGTGGACCTATTTATATTTATACATGAAATAATTCCATGTATTATGTTAATTTTATGCTCTCATTGATTATTTTATTTTATTATTTTATGATTCATGTCTTATGAACTACCAATCGTTATGCCATGACTCAATATTATGATCTATGATATGTAGGGTGTATATTTCAATTGTTATTCTCATGTTATCAAACCCTTATTCTCATGTTATGATTATGCGATCATTAATATATCAATTTTTACCCTTAGTGGTCATATGAGATTACCCTTTCTTATTTTTTCTTTCCCCAGGTTAAAAATAAAGGCCTTTTAAATGATGTGTCTGAGAAGTTTCAAAGTTATAAACAAATTAGTGGGAGGTGATATAGATCATTTATGAAGAAGTTATTCATGTGTACAAGTTTCCAAATGAACTAGACTTATAATATTCATTCATAGATGATTATTATATATAATTAATATTAATCTATTAAGATATAATATTGATATATGAAAATTTTGGTTCACTATCATTTATATCAAAGTACAGTTTATTTAACCTTTGGAAACAAGGATGATAAAAATTAGTAAGAATGTTTAGGAGAATCCTAAGTATATCAGAAAATCTTAAGTTATGGTAAAGGAAGGAGTGTGGTTTTCCAATAAAAATATCTATCTGGATACTAAAAGTGGTTATAGATCTCACATATTTTTACCAAATCTAATAACCCCCAAACAGACTCATTGACAATAACTCAATTGTCACTTGGTGCATGACAACAGGTCTTGTTTCACACCTAATTTGACACTCCAGGGGGATATGTTTTGGAAATTAATACTCTTTTTGAATAATCATGAAGGATTTAAATAAATAATTATCACAAATGGCCTAGGTTAAATATAAGTTGTCATAGATTTAAAACAAGTTGTCATGATTTAGACATCCTTTAAGTGATTATTCAAAATTATGTGGTTTTTCTCTATGATAAATGTTACTCACAGTATGATTTTTGGTTTTAATTTATGGTTTAAACTAAGAGGATTTGTGTAAACACTGGATATAATAGAAAATGGAATGATTTTACTCATGAGAAACCGAATGGAACTGAAGTTATAATGTGAAACCTTGTGGTTATGACTAATCATATTTCTCATTATATGATTAATAATCTTAACTTTGGTGAGTTTTTTGAAACACTTACCAAGGGAAATATGGAGTTCTATGAATTTCATGGAGGAAAAAATATGTATCTTTTTACATGTCAAGAATGTGGGAAAAAGCACTAAAAGGAATGTCTCATAGGAATGGGAATACATTTTATGTGTGTAACAAGAGGACACATAGTAAGTAATTACCAATGAAAAATAAAAATTCCAGTTAACACAATGGAAGGTAATGATGTTCTCCCTAAGGTATTATAAATAGATGAATGTATTAAATATGGAAAGTATGGACATTATAAAAATAAATTTCCTAGGAATAAATGTTAGAAATTGGATCAACAATGTTGTATGAGTAAAGGTTTTAATTTTTATGATGAAGAGGCCAAAAATGATTTATAAAAGTAATGAGGTATTCAAAAATAAAATGAAAAATCATATTTATTGTTTTAAAAATAAATTGGAATGATTAAAGAATGTATGTATTGGGATTTTATAATTATCAATGAAATTATGGATTATAGTAATCATCAAAATTCTAAGTATTTTTCTGAATAATATTCTCTTAAATTTTTTATTAGAATATATTTATTGGTACTGATGATTGAGAAAATTTATTTAATTCTAAGGTGATATTTTATGAGAAAACACATGATTAATGAAGGATAACCATTAATATATGTCTAATGTGGGGATAATATTTTTTAGTTGGGATAAATAAATGATTGATGTTGATAAAGTAAATTGGATAGTATTGATGACCTTGGAATTCGTTAGTGATTTGATGAAAAAGTGATTTAGTTCATCTTTGATGAAGTTTATTGCATTTTGAAGTTATGAAATATATTTAATATTCTAAGATTTTATTTTAGGAATAATGATAAAGTTAATTTTCAGAAGAATGCATGTTTTAATTGAGGTTTAATAGAAATTTAGTTAATTACAATGTTTTTGGAGAATATATGACCAAGCAATTCATGCATTAGGAATATTTTGTTGTAGATTTAAGGTTAGACACTTAGGGATTGGATTAAGTTAAACCTTGAACATTATTTGATGAATTTTTATAAATTAATGTATCTATCCATATTGGGTAAATTATTCTAACCATTTTGTATTTGGTTAACACGTAAATATATTAGGTTTAAAGACCCGTAAAATTCAAGGGATATTTTTTCTTAATTTTCTTTGGGATTTTACAAGAACGCAGTTTCTGACGACACCTGATTCCGAGGCCCGGTGTGCCCGGAATCAATTTCCAAAGTTTAGCTCGGGTACGTTCAGTGAATGAGTGAGCGGGTTTTTCTAACTTTTGAACTGGTGCTCGGAATCTAAATCTGATGGCACCGATGAAACCGCAGCACCGGTAATTTCTTAGGAACACCTTTTCTGGAGTTGCGTTTGCTCGGGTGTGGTTATTAAAATATTTGGTTAAGTAATGAATAAAATAAAATTTGTGCAACCAATTTTATTTTTATTTATAAGTAGTTAAAACCTAAGCTTGGTGCTTGTAGTGGGACCCACAATATCTTACTCCACTAGGTAGGATATTAGTGGGGTGGGGCCCACACGAGACCCACCTATTCAACTTCCTCAAACCCCCATTTTTGTAACACACTCGCACCCCCTATTAAATGCCGAGTCAACACTCACATTAATTGGATGGTTAAAACTCTTCAATTAATTCAATTAATTGAATGAATTATTTTGAATTTCAAATTGAGATGTTGGCTTTTGTGTCAATTAAATAAGACAAGTCTTATTTCATTAAGGGTTGGTTCGTTGTGCGAGAGGGATTGGAGAAGAATTGCTCAAGCTTTGGAATCCTCTTCTTCCTCCTTGAAGAACACGAAGAACGCACCGTCGCCGACGAAGAACGCCGGCCTCCGACGAAGGATGAAGAAGAACGCCGAATCCTCAAAGATCGACGACGCGACGCCATGTACCGCAACGCCGATGATTCTCTTCTCCGTGACACCGAAGACACTAACGAAACCTTTTTCCGCGACGCCGTCTTCTGCAACGATTATTTCCCGTGACGAACCTTCGTTCGACGACACCTTGAGGTAGGGTTTAATTTTGTTCCTGGAATAATCTCTTCCATTTATAATCTTTGATTTGGGGCCGCTTGTTATCAACTTAACAAGAGGAGGCTGGACCGCACGAACACGGCCGACCCTCCTCCCCCTTGGTTGTTGTGTTTGTTGCAGCTCGAAAGAAGGTGGCGCGGTGCAGTGACACCGCACGGAAACATGGAGGAATGCGGTGAAGATGCGCGGCGCCATCGCGCCACGCCGTTGAGGCCGAATGAAGCCGCGGCGCCATCACGCCGCTCTAGAGAACCTCAAAGAGGCCGCGGATGGAGCGGTGCCGCAGCAGAGGGGCGCGGTGCCGTCGCGCCGCGGTGGTGCAAGGCGGGGAGGCCGGAACCGCCGGCCGTCGGCACCTCGGAGGGACGGGACCGCGGCGGTCCTATGGCAGCAGCCCCGGCCGGCCGGACTGGGCCAGCCGGCTTCCGAGAGGCCGGGGGTCGTAACCCCCGGCTGGACAAAAGATCAGCCCCCCCACGTGGGGGCTGCGGTTTCTCAATCAGGGGGGCAGCGCACCCCCCCCCCTGTCCGCTTAGCTCGACGCTGGCCGAGCTGGCCACGCGGGCCACGCGAGCACGCCAGGCCAACCGGTCGCCCAGGCCGGGTCGGGCCATGCCGACCGGGCCGGGCCGCGCCCAGGCCGGGTCGGGTCGTGCCCACCGGGCTGGGCCGCGCCCTAATGGGCCATACCCGGACCCGGTTCGAGCCGACCCAGGGGGTCTCGGGCTGGGTCGGTCCGGGCCCAAAACCCAATAAAAACGGATAGGTTCGTTCTTTTGCCCATATTTTGGGCTGCGAACATCAGATCGATTCACTGTTAGTAGCGATGCGATCCTTGGATCAAGACGGTCGTTTCGGTATATTACACTCAAGGTTTCGGAGAACTTTGGGTATGGTCGGGTTGGTTCGAATACGAAACCAACCGGGCCCTCAGAGCGGAAACGCTTATAACTTGAGATCCGGACGTCCGATTGATGTGCTGTCGAGTTTGATGGATTCCTCTTAGTGAGATGGACCTTTGGGATTACTCCACTTGAGGTTTGGACGTAGTTGGAGTGCAGTCTGGTTGGTTTTGACTTAAAACCCAACCTGGCCCCTAGAACGAAAAAGCCAATAACTCTCAGACCGGGCGTCTGATTGACGCGTCGTCTGTCACGTTGAGTTCCTCTTGTCGATATGGAACTTTGAGATACATCAACTCCATACTACATGTCATTTGATGTATCGACCCCTTGGCTCGTGGAGCGGACCCTCCCGGAAACGAGCATGCTGTGTGCGGGAACCCTAGAGCTGGTTGCGACTGTGACTGTGATGAAGACTGCACTGAAATCCTACATGGGTTCGGCAGCGATGAAGACCGTACTGAAATCCTCTGTGGGTTTGACGGCGATAAATACTGCACTGAAATCCTACGTGGGTTTGGCAGCAAAGAATACCATACTGAAATCCTCTGTGGGTTCGACGGTGATGAATACTGCACTGAAATCCTACGTGGGTTCGGCAGCGATGAAGACTGTACTGAAATCCTATGTGGTTTCGACGGCGATGAATACTGTTCTTGTATCCTACGTGGGTCTGGCAGTGTTTGACTCTGTTCTTGCTATCCTACGTGGGTCTGGCAGAGTAGTTGGTTTGTATCCTATGTGGGTCCGACAGCTTAGCTGGTTTAGTATCCTATGTGGGTCCCAGCTTAGATGAATCAGTGGCTATATCTGATCATCTCTATCACCATATGAAGAAGTATACCTATGTGAGCTGAGTCTTGACTTTCAATCAATATCTTCGATATGATTGACTTGCTTTCCTATGTGGATTGGGTTGTGTTATCCTGTGTGGATTGGGTTTTACTCCTATGTGGACGTGATCGAACTTGGGCTCGGATGTTGGAGCCGAACGAGAATTGATGACTTAGGTATATGTATGGGCATATACCTAAGTAGTGTTGTATGTTACTTCGTGATTGTATCTTTCCTTTTTGGATTAACCTTTGTGGATTTTGGGAGACCTTCAGGGGTCTCGGGGTCCATACTGAGTAGCGTATACTCACCCCTTCATGGGCTATGCCCGCACTACGTTGTGTTGGATGCAGACGACGGACATCACTGATCGTGGTTGAGGCTTGTGGAGCAAGTCAGTACCTGTAGGTGGACCACTGGGCGGGACGTACACGTAGCGGATGGCAGGACCCGAGGAGCTGAGGAGACTATCTGCATCCACCCTTCAGGTGGGACTTCCAGTGGGCGGCTCGACTTTGCTGCTTTACTTTCAGTTGCTGTACTTCTTTCCAGTTGTACCTTAATTTCAGTTTGGGTTTGTATCCTGGCCCATTTACATTCCGCACATACTATTGTACCCAGTTTTACTTAGTGTTTACTTCTGCTTTCTTACTCTGTGGTGTTTGTTTACTTTATAAAGGCAATTACTTCCCCTTTTTTGTTGGGTTTTACGCCTTAGTGGTAGTCTCCAGCCCCAGGACTATGGGAGGCGGGCTTCGGGTAGTCACGGCACGGGTCCCGAGGATGGGTCGTGACAAATTGGTATCAGAGGAGTTCGGTTCTACCGCAGAACTCATGACTCTGATCTTTCTTCTATGTGAAGCAATGGTGTTAAGGTTTTTGAGTCTGCTTATCAGTCCAGGGAGTCCAGTGTTGGTGTGGCGGCCGACGTATCCGTACACCAGGACCCTGACTTCTTATTTCTGACTCAATGCATGAAAACATTGATTGCATGTGTGTTTCGAAAGTTTTATTTGTGATTACTTTGTGTCATCTCACCAGGTATACTGTTTGACTGTGGCGCACCTGTTTCTTTTCAGGATGGCCCCACGACGGCAGCCAGCTAGGTCTCCGAGTTTTGTGCGAGCCGATAGCCCACCGAGCGACGAGGCCTCGGTGCAGGGCCCTTTTTCAGCGGAGGCACCAGCAGTACCTCTACCCGCCAAGCCACCAATGCTACCAGCCCCAGCCACTGATAGTGCACGTCTCCTTAGTGCACTACACGAGTTTCAGCGTCAGAGACCGCCCAGGTTCCGTGGGGAGACGGACCCTCATGCAGCCGAGGATTTGCTGGAGGCGGTTGTTCGAGTTTTCAGGTTAGTGGGGACACCAGCTGACCTCATGGTGATCCTTCTAGCGAGCCTCTTGCACGCGGCAGTAGGAAGATGGTGGAGCTTGATGCTCCAGGTGCACGACAAGGCATCTATCCTCTGGATGGAATTTGAGAGCCTCTTTCGCTCGTAGTTCGTCCCAGCCACCCTCTGTGCGGTGCGCATCCAGGAGCTTCTACAGCTGCGGTAGGGCAGCATGACGGTCGCCCAGTACTTGGCGATATTTACCGATCTCTCGCGCTATTCTATGGACATCGTACGAGACACATTCTTCCGGACTCGGACCTTCAAGCAGGGACTGAGGCATGAGATCAGGGCATCGATGATCTCCCTCAGCATTTCGACACAGGAAGGAGTACTAGAGCGAGCCCTTCTCATAGAGAGATTTCTTGTTGAGCCTACGCCAGCAGTAAGACCTACAGCAGGGCGGCACGTAGCAGAGTCATCTGCAGCTGGGAGTCGACAGATGTCACAGGGGTCTTGGCGGACCGGACCATTAGGCGGATGACCTCAGGACACTGGCTGAGAGGTGTGGGGCACACGACGCAGAGCCAGCCTTCCGAGGAGTAGACAGTGCTACGCATGCGGCGGGCAGGGCCACATGGCTCGTGACTGCCTGACCCACCATGCAAAAGGGAAGCAGACAGTTGAGGGAACACCCAGGTAGAGGCAGAGGTTCGACCGTGGCAGTCTGCAGGGAGCAGGCAGACGAGGCCAATGATCTGGTCGAGCGGCAGGTGGTGGACAACGTTTTGAGGCTCTACCACCACCACCACCAGGAGGTCCACCCCGACCACAGGGGAGAGCACAGCTTCAGGCAGCTGAAGCATACGATCATGGAGCTCCAGAAGTGGGTGGACAAGTGTGGGACTAGCTCCAGGCATGGAGGCCTTTTCCCATAATGCCTCTAGCTTTGTTGTTTGTTTTTCTTTGTGTCCTTGTACTTTGAGTTTAAGTAATAAAAGACACTTGCAATAGTGATGTTTTCTTTCTTGTCTTTTGTATGTTAATACTAAGGGGATCTGGTTAAAAACTGTTGACTTGACTCTCACATGCGAGATTCCTACTGGAGGAGACCCATTGACCACACACTGATACCGATAGTGTGACTCAACCCTTGGAGGCAAGAGTAACGGTTGGATCTCTTGGTAGCAGCGTCAAGGCCTTACGACGTCATCCATGGCATGAATTAACTGATCATGATGGGATTGACTATATTAGGCAAGAAACGTGATTTATCCAGGGGATGAAACTGGATTTCTCTTTTCGGAAAAGGAGAAATCTTTGCAGATTTGCAGAACGTTAAGGAAGAAGGGGCAACCCTTCGTGTGGTCAGATAGATGTCATCAGAGCTTCCAGGAGCTAAGACAAGGATTGACCAGTGGACCTATCTTCGGGCTACCAGAGGAGGGAGTAGGGTACGTAGTCTACTATGATGCATCATGGACTGGACTCGGATGTGTCCTGATGCAGGAGCGGGCCTTGATCGCCTATAGATCAAGTCAGTTGAGGAACCATGAGAAAAACTACGCTACTCATGACCTGGAGTTAGCAGCAGTGGTCTTCGCTATGAAGATGTGGCGACACTATCTGATGGGTGAGCGCTTTACAGTCTACTCTGACCACTAGAGTCTCAGGTACATATTCTCGCAGAAGGACCTTAATCTGAGACAGCGTCGATGGCTCAAGTTCCTCCAGGACTATTAATTTGAGATAGTCTATACTCCTGGAAAGGGGAAAGTAGTAGTCGATGCTCTCAGCAGGAGGAAGGGCATTCAGCTACTCGGGGAGGCGATGGAGCAGCTAGCCTCTTTGCAGATATCCTTCATGGATAGAGATGGAACATCCTTTCTTTAGTCACTCACAGTCACTTCTCCACTACTACAGTGGGTCAGAGAGGCACAGTGTGAGGACACTGACTGTGAGATGCAGCGAGCGCAGATATCCTCAGGATAGGAACCTGATGGATTCTCTATAGGAGGAGAGCACAACGTCCTTTTCAGAGGACGTACCATGGTACTAGTTTCTTTACAGGAGGAGGTGCTGAGAGAGTTTCACACTTCCCCTTTAGCGGTACATCGAGGAGTGGTGAAGATGTATCAGGATCTCAGACGACACCACTGGTGGCCGGGTATTAAGAAGGTTGTGGGAGAGTTCGTTTCTCGATGCCTCACCTTCCAACAGGTGAAGGCAGAGCACCAGGTACCAGCAGGCTTGGTACATCCCTTGGAGGTCCCGGAGTGGAAGTGGGACAGGATATCTATGGATTTCGTGACTGGGCATCCACGTACTTCCAGAGTTCACGACTCCATTTGGGTGATTGTCGACCAACTCACCAAGTAGGCTCACTTCTTACCCATCAGAGAGCAGGGCTCAGTGGAGAGCTTAGGACGCCTCTACGTTCAGGAGATCGTACAGCTTCATGGTGTTCTGTCATCTATAGTCTCTGTTCGAGATACTTGATTTAGTTCCTGGCTTTGGAAAGGGTTGCAGGAGGCATTCGGGACGTAGCTACGGCTGAGCACCGCCTTTCACCCTCAGACGGATGGTCAGACGGAGAGGACCATTCAGACTCTCAAGGACATGCTCCATGCATGTGTCCTCGACTTTGGTCACAGCTGGGAGGACCACCTGCCCTTGGTGGAGTTCGCGTACAACAACAGCTACCACTCCACCATCGGGATGGCACCATAAGAGGCATTGTACAGCCGACCTTGCAGGTCACCTCTGTGCTGGACATACCTTGGGGAGTCAGCACTTATGGGACCGGAGACAGTCCAATCCATGATAGAGAAGGTCCAGGTTATCCAGGAGTGGATGAGGACAGCTCAGAGCCGGCAGAAGTCTTATGCTGACAGGAGGTAGAGGCCACTGGAGGTCGAGGATGGTGACCACATCTTCTTGCGGGTCTCACCTCGATGTGGATTACAGAGATTTGTCTGGGGCTGCAAGTTATCTCTACACTTCATCGGACCATTCCAGGTCCTCAGTAGGATAGGCGAGGTGGCTTATCTCCTGGCTCTACCACCTCAGTTGCACCAGGTGCACGACGTCTTTCACGTATCTCAGCTGAGGAGATACATGCACGACCCGACGCATATCATAGACCATGGGGAGCTGGACATTGATGATGGGGAGACCATTGTGGAGGTCCCGGTGGAGATCGAGGATCGACATAAGCGGTTCCTACGTGGATGGTATATTCCTCTAGTGCACATCAGGTGGCAGCACGGGAACCTCCAGGAGAGCACTTGGGAGCGGGAGGCTCAGATGCGTGCACAATACCAACATTTGTTTCCCTAGTTTATGATGTATCTTTACGGGGACGTAAATCCCTGAGGTGGGAGTAATGTAAAGACCCGTAAAATTCAAGGGAAATTTTTTCTTAATTTTCTTTGGGATTTTACAAGAACGCAGTTTTTGACGGTACCTGATTCTGAGGCCTGGTGTGCCCGGAATCAATTTCCGAAGTTTAGCTCGGGTACGTTAAGTGAGCGAGCGAGCGGGTTTTTCTAACTTTTGAACCACTGCTCGGAATCAAAATCTGAGGGCACCGATGAAACCGCAGTGCTGGTAATTTCTTAGGAACACCTTTTTTGGAGTTGCGTTTTCTCGGGTGTGGTTATTAAAATATTGGGTTAAGTAATGAATAAAATAAAATTTGGGCAACCAATTTTATTTTTATTTCTAAGTAGTTAAAACATAAGCTTGGTGGTTGGAGTGGGACCCACAATATCCTACTCTACTAGGTTGTATATTAGTGGGGTGGGGCCCACACGAGAACCACCTATTCAACTTCCTCAAACCCCCATTTTTGTAACACACCCACACCCCCTATTAAATTCCGAGTCAACACTCACATTAATTGGACGGTTAAAACTCTTCAATTAATTCAATTAATTGAATGAATTGTTTTGAATTTCAAATTGAGATGTTGGATTGTGTGTTAATTAAATAAGACAAGTCTTATTTCATAAAGGGTTGGTTCGTTGTGCGAGAGGGATTGGAGAAGAATTGCTCAAGCCTTGGAATCCTCTTCTTCCTCTTTGAAGAACACGAAGAATGTACAGTCGCTGACAAAGAACGCCGGCCTCCGACGAAGGACGAAGAAGAACTCCGAATCCTCAGAGATCGACGACGTGATGCTGTGTACCGTGACGCTGACGATTCTCTTCTCTGTGACGCCGACGATGCTTACGAAACCTTGTTCCACGACGCCGTCTTCCGCAACGATTATTTCCCGCAACGAACCTTTGTTTGACGACACCTTGAGGTAGGGGTTAATTTTGTTCGTGGAATAATCTCTGTCGTTCTTCGTCTTTGATTTGGGGCCGCTTGTTATCAACTTAAAGGGAGGAGGATGGACTGCACGAACAAGGCCGACCCTCCTCCCCCTTATTTGTTGTTTTTGTTGTGGATCAAAAGAAGGCGGCGCGGTGCAGCGACACCGCGCGGAAACATGGAGGAATGCAGCGAAGAAGTGCGGCGCCGTCACGCCGCACCGTTGAGGCCGAACGAAGTCGCGGCGCCATTGAGTAGCGCCGGAGAACCTCTAAGAGGCCACGGCCGGAGCGGGGCCGTGGAGGAGGGGCGCGGCGCCGTCGCGCGGCGCCGGTCGGACAAGGCTGCGGCTCGAAGCCGTGGCGGTGCAAGGCGGGGCGGCCGGAACTGTCAGCCGTCGGCACCTCAGAGGGGCGGGACTACGGCGGTCCCGTGGCAGCAGCACTGGTCGTCCGACATCCGAGAGGCTGGGGGTTGTAACCCCCGGCTGGCCAAAGGAGCCCCCCCCCCCCCCACGTGGGGGCCGCGGTTTCTCAATCAGGGGGGCAGCGCGCCCCCCTGTCCGCTCAGCTCAGTACTGGCCAAGCTGGCCACGTGGGTCGCGCGAGCGCGCCAGGCCATCCGGCCGCCCAGGCCGGGCCGCGCCGCGCCAACCGGGTCGGGCCGTGCCGACCGGTCCGGGCCGCTCCCTAATGGGCCGGACCCGGACCCAGTTCGGGCCGACCCATGGGGTCTAGGGTCGGGTCGGTCTGGGCCCAAAACCCCCTAAAAACGAACAGGTTTGTCTTTTTTCCCCTATTTGTGGGCTACAGACCTCAGATCGAGGCACTGTCAGTTGTGATGTGATCCTTGGATCGAGAGGGTCATTTTGGTATATTACACTCAAGGTTTCGGATAACTTTGGGTATGGCCGGGTTGGTTCGAACACGAAAACAACCGGGCCCTCAGAGCGGAAACGCTTATAACTTGAGCTCCGGACGTCTGATTGACGTGCTGTCGACTTTGTTGGACTATTATTAGTGAGATGGACCTTTTGGCTTACTCCGCTCGAGTTTTGGATGCAGTTGGAGTGCGGTCGGGTGGGATTTGACTTAAAAACCAACCGGGCCCCTAGAACGAAAAAGCCAATAACTCTCAGACCGAGTGTCCGATTGACGCACCGTCTGTCACGTTGAGTTCCTCTTATCGAGATGGAACTTTGAGATACATCAAATCCGGACTACATGTCAGTTTATGTATCGACCCCTTGGCTCGTGGATCTTACCCTCCTAGAAACGGGCATGTTGTGTGCGGGAACCCTAGAGCTGGCTGCGACTGCGACTGCGATGAAGACTGCACTGAAATCCTACGTGGGTTCGGCAGCGATGAAGAACATACTGAAATCCTCTGTGGTTTTGACGGTGATGAAGACTGCACTAAAATCCTATGTGGGTTCGGTAGCGAAGAAGACCTTACTGAAATCCTTCTTGGGTTCGACGGCGATGAAGACTGCACTGAAATCCTACGTGGGTTCGGCAGCGATGAAGACCGTACTGAAATCCTCTGTGGGTTCGATGGCGATGACTATTATTCTTGTATCCTACATGGGTATGTCAGTGTTTGACTCTATTCTTTCTATCCTACTTGGGTCTGGCAGAGTAGCTGTTTTGTATCCTATGTGGGTCTGACAGCTTAGCTGATTTAGTATCCTATATGGGTCCCATCTTAGATGAATCAGTGGCTATATCTGATCATCTCTAACACCTTACGAAGAAGTATACCTATGTGAGCTGAGTCTTGACTTTCAATCAATATCTTCGATATGATGGACTTGCTTTCCTATGTGGATTGGGTTGTGTTATCCTGTGTGGATTGGGTTGTACTCCTATGTGGACGTGATCGAACTTGGGCTCGGATGTTGGAGCTGAACGGGAATTGATGACTTAGGTATATGTATGGGAATATACCTAAGTAGTGTTGGATGTTACTTCGTGATTGTATATTTCCTTTGTGGATTAACCTTTGTGGATTTTGGGAGACCTTCGGGGGTCTCGGGGTCCCTACTGAGTAGCGTATACTCACCCATGCACGGGTTATGCCCGCACTACATTGTGTTGGATGCAGACGACGGACATTGCTGATCTTGGTTAAGGCTTGTGGAGAAAGTCTGTACCTGGAGGTGAACCACTGGGTAGGACGTACACGGAGCGGACGACTGGACCTAAGGAGCTGAGGAGGCTATCTGTACCCACCCTTCAGGTGGGACTTCCAGTGGACGGCTCGACGTTGCTGCTTTACTTTCAGTTGCTATACTTCTTTCCAGTTGTACCTTACTTTCAGTTTGGGTTTGTATCCTGGCCCATTTACTTTCCGCACTTACTATTGTACCCAGTTTTACTTAGTGTTTACTTCTTCTTTATTACTCTATGGTGTTTTTTACTTTATAAAGGCAATGCCTTCTCCTTTTTTGTCGGGTTTTACGCCTTGGTTCTAATCGCCAGCCCCTGGCCTATGGGAGGCGGGCTTCGGTTAGTCACAGCACGGGTCCCGAGGATGGGTCGTGACAGTAGGTGTATCTTATTATCCCTTTTTATATTATATAATTTGTTGGAAGCTGATCTTAGTGCTTCGGTAATGGAAAATTTGTCTTGAATACTCATCATTTGGAGGAAAGATGTGATTGTGGTGGAAATTGATTGAATGATTAAATTATACTTTTAAATTAATTATATTTCCTTATATTCCAATTTTATGTGTTAATCGAATTCCTAAACTATAGGAAAATGGTATTAAGAAAAAATACTTCTCCTATAACCTTCAATTTTGATGCATTAATTGTCTTTTCCACATCTATGGTTTACGGTTTTGTGATTATTAACTTTCTCAACACCATTCAAATTCTTGTGATCTATGATCTTTGAACATTGCTTTTCTTCCATGTCCATATCTTTACTTCCCATAATTTTCTACTATTTAGAAACCTGGTTTGTTTTATTCTATATAACCTTTATACGTCTCTTTCTCTCCCATTTCATGAGGAAGTTTTATTAACCCTTTTTATGATGTGGGGTTCCACAAATAAGTTTTCGAATTTAAAAACTTTTATTACTAAACAGAAGTTCAAATTGTAAGACTAAAATTTATTAAGGGGATAGGGGTAATGTAACAACCCAATATTTTAGAAAAATTTCTATTTATATAATTTTATTTCTTCAATCTCTTGCGTTACATACAACACTGAGTTTAAGAAAACCGTGATACACTATTAAAATATTATTATTTAATGTGATAGTTATAACCAAGCCTTTAATTTTATAGGTATGAAAATGATTAAATAATTTATGAAATATAAATAAATTACCTGCTCAATATAAATATATGTCTAAATTCTTAGTAAATAATCACTCAATTTTTCAGTAATGTCATTTTATTCTTAAGAAATATATTTTCTTTGAAAAAAGTTTTTCTTTCTTTTTATGAGTTAATATTAAAAATAATTTATGGAAATTATAGAAATGTATATTTAAAAATAATTTTATTTTAATTCAGAATTTAAAAATTATCTTATGAATATTTTTTGAGATTTTTCTGAAGTGATTAATTTTCAAGGATTAGTGAAAAATACACATTTTTAGAAAACTGTCATTTTCATTATATTAAAATGTATCATTATTATTCTAATTTGATATCAAAGTATATTAAGTTTTATTTATTTTGATATATTCTAATTAATTACATTTTAATCATCTTTATGCCTTATTTTGGTATAAATACGTTTTTAGGTTTAAAAACACATATTTTTAGAAAACTATTTTTCATTGCGTTTTACAGGATTAATTTTAAATTATTATATGAGTTAAATATTGAAAAATGGATTACATATTTTTAATTATTGGATCCAAATTTTTTAAACATTTCCCGTTGATTTCTGGTCCATATGAAAAGTAACTATAACATTTTTATTACCATGGTAAGGGTAAATCATGTAATTTAGTTTAAAAATGAAATGATAAGGTTGATTAAATGACCCCAAAACATGTAAAAATTTTATTTTATGAGTTACTTTTATCCATAATAATCCAATTTTTAGTTATATAACCTTTTATGTCCATTTGGATAAGATTATTACCTTTATAGTATTTCATTTCAATAAAATTCAAACATGTCACACTCTTTTTTTAATAACGATATTATTTTTAAAATGGGTTTAACCAAATTATATGTTCAAATATAAATATTATTTTTAAATATAAAAGATTTATATTTTTTATTATAATTTATTTTTTATTTTTAGTGAATAAATAATTAATTAAAAATTTTACACAACAATGACATGGTAATTATTCAATTAATGGAAAAATAAAATAAATGGTATTAAAAATATAAAAAATATTATATTTTGAGATAATAAAGGTTATACAAGATTTTTATATATTAACATGGCATGTTTTGGATGTTTTAAAATAATTGGTTTTAATTCTAAGTGTTTTGATGATGTTTTTAAAGTTAAAGTCATGAATAGTGTCAAAATTGATAAAAATGATATTTTATGAAAATAATATATTATTAAATTATTTAAAAATAATAAAAAAATTAAATAAGAACAAATAGGATAATATATGGTCTATAATTTCATACCTTATTCATTTATAGTCCATTTGGAAGCATTTTTCTCTAGAATATTATTATTGTATTTTATTCTTTTCAGAAACTCCAAAAGTGACCCTCACTTCAATTATAAAAGAGAACCTCTTCCATCACTTTATTTCACCACTTTGATCCTTATAGATATACCATACATTGAAAAATTATATTCTCCACTTTCTTATACACATTCTAGAGCTTCTGGTCATCCCAAAATACCAACCCTAAAACCCATTAGAAGATATCTAAAGGAGTCGTTTTGAAGAAGATGTAATCAACCTAACCGATCAATTTCTTTTTATACTCTTATTTATCTCATAAAAATATATTATATTAATCATAAAATAATAAATTAAGTATCTTAAATATTATTAACATTTTTTATGATTATAAAAACACAATTATACACCCTCTTTCCCATCAAACTATATGTTGAATAATTGCTCGTCTGTACGTACAACTTACCATCTCCACGTAGTGATACAATTCATTTTTAATAATAATATTTAATGGATGGATATTATGATGGGTTTAATATTTACATATGATAATTATGATATAATTATTCTCATTTAGTGAAAATTTAATATCTACCTTCTTACCTTCTAAAGTGTTGGGAAGTGATAATGTCGCTCATGTGTACGTCTTGACTACCACCTCCCCAAAGCAATGTAATTGGTTTTTCATTTCTATCTTATTTTCATGGTGAAAATAATGGATTTCATGAATATATATATATGTGTGTGTGTGTGTGTGTGTGTGTGTGTGTGAAAATATGTGATGTATAATAATGATTTTGTAAATGAGAATTATTATTTTCCTTTCTTTCATTTTATCCGTTGAAAAATGAAAACAGTGTTCATGCGTACATACATCCTACCATCTCCATGAACGGTGTAATTAATTTCCTAACTATAACTCTTATATATTACTCTATATATATATAATATGATATTCTAATCATTATTAACATTCTGGATTTTATGGTACCATGATAAAAGTTCAAGGGCCAAAACTTCCAAAACAAAATATATGTGAAAAATAAAGCACATATCACCCAGATCAATGATTTTAATAAAGAATTGATAAAAAATGGGTGATAAAATGATATAATTAAATCATATATAGTATTATATATATGATTATGATCATTTGATATATGTATAATAAATCTGAATTTATTATACAATATTTCCCAACGTGTTTGTAGGAATTCAGACCTAAGCTAAGGGATTTTCATCTCACTTTTATTTTTATTGGACACATGCTTTATACACTGCTTGTTTATTTTTTGTGGTGAATATACTTCCACTGAATTTATTTTATTATTATTCCCAATAAAATTATGGTATATAAATTTCCATATAAATTTTTTTCTTTCATGATTCTTATGATTCAAAAAAATCAAGTGGTAAGGGTTTATTTCACAATCACGTCATTATTCGAGATTGTTTCTGTTTAAATATCTACAATGAAATATTTATCTTTGATGTCCATGATTTCTAAAAATAATAATTTTTTTCTATTATATTAAAAAAATAAAAATAATTTTTACCCAAATTTTACATTTCAGAAAATGTTTTGAAGGGAATATTTTTGTTGTTTTCAAAACGAGGTACTTTTTGGCTTTTCTTACAAAATTGTGAAAGGAATGTTTTTTTAACATATACTATATCAGGGGATTTTCCTATCTTCACAATGCCTCAATGATTTTAAGATTACCTTAAAATTTTATTATTCTATTTTAAAATAAAAAAATCATTTAGAAGTGTGTATCTTTTTAAAAAAGATAAGTGATTTTAAAATGAAAGAGTTATTTTCCTCAAGAATTATTACAAGTGATCTTTCAAAATTATTTTTCAATAAAATATAGTTTCCTTTGATGATAATTAATATTTAATGGGGGTATAATCCAAGTATACCTTCCAAATTATTTCTTTGTGTGGTTTATGTTCATGATGGAAATATTTTTATGAAATTCCTTAACATTTCCACAGGTTATGATTTGATTAAGTGTTTATAAAATTCATTTCTTTTCATGAGTTCTAAGATGATGAATTTTATATGATCTTGGGGAACACATTTGTATAATTTTTTTGTGAATAGTGGGACCTATATCTCCCTCCAAATCATTGTTTAAATATGAATAACTCGTGAGGTAAAAATGTTATGTAGGATCCTAGTTTCATAATGATAATTTTATGCATGGATCTAGTTTTTAGGTCCATAAGTTAATGCATGTACCCGAATTTCATGTTAATAATTTCATACGTGTACCTATCTTTCATGTCCATAATATCATTAGTGGTCCTAGTTTCAGGTCTATAAATTTATGTGGGGTCCTGATTTAATGTCCTTAACTTAATGAGTGAACTTGTTTCTATTTATACATGTTCACAAATTTATATATTTGTGTCACAATTCAATGTATTATGTCAATTTTATGTTCTCATGGATTATGTTTATTTATTATTTTATGATTCATGTCTTATTAACTACCAATACTTATTCCATAACTCAAGATTAAAATCTATGAAATGAAGGGTGTATATTTCAATTGTTAAGATCGTGTTATCACACCCTTATGTTCATGTTATGATTATGTGATAATTGATATAAACCATGATTAAATTTAATGAGTATCTGATCTCACCATTTATTATGTTTCATTTCCCTAAGTTATGAATAAATGTTTAAGAAATGATGTGCCAAATATGGGTGTTAGTTATTAATAAATTAGTGGGAGATGATATAGATCATTTATGAAATAGTTGTTTATGTGTCCAAGTTTAAAAAGGTAGTAGACATATATGATTCTGGAATGGATTATTATGTTATATAATGAATATCCATCTACTAAGATGTAATATCGATGTATAAAAATTGTGGGTCACTATAGGTAAATCCAAATAGTACACCATGTAAGAACCTGGATCATCATTTTAGGTATGGATCATAATTTCGGGTGTTTTTGAGAAAAAATGAAGATTTGTAAATTTTCTGAGTACATGCCATGTACTCTTGAGTACACGTTGAGTACCCCATTTCTACAGGTAGTCGTGTAGTGGCCGAGTACATGGCCATGTGGACCGCCTAAAGTGGGGGCCAGTTGAGGCTAGTACATGGCGTGTACATTAAATGAACACATCATGTAATTTTCTTTTTATTTAATTAATCAAGCCGACATATCTTCTAATCTCCATAAGCACCTTCTTCTTCCAATGTCATGAATAGAAGAGTGATCTATGGCCGTAAATCTTCGATCACCTCATGTTCCTCTGTCCGAGATCTGATTGAGGTGTCGTCGGGTGCATCAGATTCCCATCGGTGAGTTCTCTCTTTCCTTATATCCTCTTTTCCTAATTTCTCCTCTCTCTCGAGTTATCCAAGGTTCAACTTTTTTACCTTATTGTAGATCTAAAATGTTCTAGGATAATTCAAGGGAAAATTTTAGAGAGTGTTCCTCATACAATGTCAAGGTAGGTAGTTTGTTGCCTTTTAGAGTTTGTCTTTGGGTTATATATGTGTAAGTGCCAATTATCCAAGATTCGAGTATTTTGTGTTAAGTAATTGAACCTTGTCATCATATTCCTTATATTTATTAATATATTAATGGTTTTTATTGATATATTATGCTAAATTCATATTTAGGGGACACCCCATGGGTGCATTACCTTGTTTGAATGTTTATGGTCGTTTGGTCCAAGTTACCTATGAGGAAGACCTTGTTTCCTTACCTTACTTGTCAGGTTGAAATTGATTGCTTATTGATGCTTGTTAAATTCCTATGTTATTCTCTGTAATTACTTAGCCTTGTAGTAGTTGATATTACTTTGGGCTGATGGATATTGTTTGTGTACGATTATATTACACAAGGATGTGAGAACCTAGTGAAGTTAGACCATAGGGGGAAATGACATTGGGGGCTTCCCCGGAGTGTCTTTTATATTTACATTGTGACACTATAAGGGGGTATTTACAATGAGTTCCCCCTCATAGTGTCTATAGTATACCGTTATGAGACCACAAGGGGGAATGGACGTTGAGTTCTTCCTCAGAGAGTCTTTAGTTTACCGTTAAAAGACTATAGGCGGAATTGATGGTGAGTGATTCCTCAAAGAGTCTTTGTTTTTGTGGAACTAAAGTAGTTAGATGGTGTGAGATTTCCCAAAGGTTCATTATATCTTTATTAAATTGAAGATATGTTGAACCAGAGGGGTTAGACTGTGAGAACTTTCTCAGAGGGTTTCTTGTGAGTGATTGATTGATTGTGACGAGTCTGCCAAGCCAAAGCACAAGCTTAGAATTGGTCTTACATGATTGTTAGATGGTCTTTTGAGACATATGTTTTTCAATTATATAGGGGATATAGAGATTAGGCTAGATCCTAGTATTTCATTATTCAATAGTTTGAATAATTAATAAATGTAAATGAATGTAATTGGAAATTGTAGGATTTTTTACTTTGAGTACTTCTATGTTTATTGCTTCATTTTTCATATTTCATTCTTTATATATTCACTGACAGTTAGGCACAGATCTTTTGGTGGATGCCTACTAGAATTTGTCTCAAACCCTATTTGGGTCATGATTTTGGGCCCAAACAGAGTATATGGTTGCAGGTATAGATAATGGCAAGCACCCTTCTACATTAAATACTTAATTGATGTCAGAACTGGAGATCATGGGACCAAACTGAGGCTTGTGATGCTGTTGGAGTTATTTACTGCTTTCAGTACTTTGGTTTTAGTGTCGTATTTCTGGAATTGTGACTTGTTTGTCTTATTTCCTTGATACTTGTGACATGCATCATTATTTATATATATGATGCAGTTGTTTATATTATTAATCTTCCACTATTTACTTTGTTGTATGGTAATAATGATTCTGCTATTGTTTAATATTTGTTTATGTTGTGTTACTTTTCCTATGAGGGCATAGTTTCCCTACTATCATACCCAAGGCCCTTACTACTAGTTGGTAGCCTTTGGAATTTAGGGAAATTCACTTGAGGCCATGTGACCAACCGGGTATGGGGCACCTTTGGGTGGCACCCAGAACTGGGATGTTACAAAGTGGTATCATAGGCGTTTCCTTTCTGCTTTGTCATACTATTTGGAGCCTATAGCCAAGTATAGTAAGGAATAGGTTGTTGGTTATAAGCTATGTCCAGGATTAGCTTACCCATGTACAAGGAAAAACAAATTTACCTCAAATATTGAAATTTTTCTAGTTTTTCAATTGTTATAGTTGATTTGATTTCACCGTTGGGTGACTCAATTGTGTTTTGCGGTTATCATTAATATTATTAAGGTTCTATTTCTATTGCAACCTAATGATATGAGGGTATTCCATCTCATGCATGATATAGCCACTTGATAGAGATCACATGTCATGCATTCTTTTAATGCCATTTAGGGTTCATTACTGATTGAATGATGTTGTGATAGATGTTGTGCACGATATTCATGTTGTTGTGATAGATGTTGTGCAAGATATTCATGTTGTTGTGATAGATGCCTTGATAGAATACCTGCTATTTGATAGGGTATTACTAATATGTAAAGTTTCATTAGATGAACTCCAAAATTTGGTCCCTGAGGTGTTATATAACCTCTTGGATTGTAATTTGGTGGATCATGTATGAACTTTAGTTTAATTTTTTCTAGTATTAATGTGAAAAAGGATGCCAAAGTTTGATTTGTGGGAGTATGGGCTCTCACAGGTCATAATATGTCATTCCTTAGATAAAGTTTTATGTTTTAAAGTGTTCCAAAGAAGATTCAAAGGTATTATATCTAAAAACCTAGACAACACAGCGTGTGGTGTTATGAACACATGCCATGTGTTCTTCTATTTTGGAAGAAACAACTTTTGTTAAGTACATGTCGTGTACTGAATGTACACCCCATGTAGTCTTTAACAGTGTGACTGACTGTGTGAGCAGAGACATGGGGTTGGGTAACTTGGGTTGAACACACCATGTGATGGTAGTACACACCGTGCCAAGGAGGTCATGTATCCGGTTATGTGACTAATGACACAGATGGATGAAACTTAGGTTGTAAACTTTGTGTCCAATTCTAGCATGTCGTGTAGAGTTGACCATGTTTTCGGTCATGGGACTAATTACACAGGTGGTTATAACATAATTGGTACACGTCATGTGTATGGTGAACACGTTGTGTAGTGTTTCCCCGGAGGGAACTATGTGGTTTAGCTGTGTAGAATAACTCATAAAGGAAGGAAAATTCAAGTACACGTTGTGTCGCAAGAGGAACACGCCGTGTGTAGGGGTGTTGCATGACAGGTTTTGGCAGGAGTACATGCCCATGTTAAAAGCCTAAGGTAACATGCCATATAGGGGTTATACACACCATGTACCTCTATTTTGTAAAACATGATTGTTTTTATCATCCAACTCATTTCTTATACTTCTAAGTTTTAGTCCTTGTTAATCTTGAACAGAGGGTGCACTTGACCTTGTAGATTCATGCCACTGAGATGTCCTCTGATTATATGCTAGATATAGGGAAATGATTAGGCACCTGAAATAGTAGATCAGGGACTACCATTAGATCCTTCCATCATGCATATCTTGGCACTAGCTATTTTACCAAACATACGTACTGATTCATAGTTTCGAGAAGGCTTCATGAGGGTTACGCAGACCTACCAGGGAGCACTGCTTCTTACCCCATCTATGATAGAGTCGACGCAGGTTTTTCAGCAACAACATTCTCCCACTTTCGTTGGGGATAGAGGACCTTTGGATGCAGAGTCATGGTTATAATCCATGTTTTCTATCTTCAATCATCTCGAGACACCTCTTGAGAGGAGGGTGAATCTTTCAACCTACATGCTTCGAGACTCCACCAAGAGATGGTGGGATGTGATATCACAGGTAGGACGCCAACGACTTATGGATTGGGATGAGTTCTAGTGGAACTTTTATGACTTTTTCTACCCAGAGACATTGAGGGATAAATGATCCTGAGAGTTCATGGATCTGGAACAAGGTACCCTTTCAGTCATGGAGTATTCTTCCTGCTTTACAGTTCTGCAGTGCTTCACACCCATTCTGTGGGGTGATGATTTATTTATGGCCAAGAAGTTTGTGGATAGACTCAGACATGGCATCCAATCCTAGGTGAAAATCTTTAGATTAACTTCCATTTGTTCTATTGTCAACTAGGATTTTATCACCGAATGTAATCTAAGGGAGTCTGGAGCTATGAGACAGGGTTGTTTGGTATCCAGAGTTGGAACTCTTCCACAGATAGTAGGAAGCACCGCAGGGGGTCTACGTGCAAAGATTTGAGTAGATTAGATACTTCTTCAGGTAGTTAGGTGGTGTGCTAACAGTGTGGTAAGAGTTGGAATACGAGACCTCAGTGCCCAAGAGACCTAGTATAGTGCCGATATTGTAGTAAGATGGGCCATCTTAAGCGTTTTTTCTGGTTTTTATCACCAGCAGCTAGTGATAGGGGTTCTGTTATGACTCCACGTTCAGGAGTAGGACCACCAATTTCTCATCAGTCAAAGAACTCGAGTTCATCCATCCATTCAGGATGAGGAAGAGGTTGTGGTTGTGGTATCCAGACAACAAGATTCTAGAGACATCATGGTGGATCAGCTCAGGGTAGTTAGGCAGGGTCATAGGATCGTGGTAGAGGTCGGGATTTTGTAGTAGAGCAGACCCTGCAGGAGCAGGATCTTGGACCCCTTATAGTTAGAGGTAAATTCTAGTTTCCTCATTTTTAGATTCTGTGCTTTTTGATATAGGGGATTCTCATAGTTTCATATCAGTTTTTATTGTGGATAGCATTGGGCTCTGTATCTTTACTTCTAGGGGTGTTATGATGCTAGACACTCCGTTGGGAATTAGAACGGAAATTGTGTGTCAGTGAATGTAGTTCCCTCTTGAGGTTGTTGGGTGTCACTTGTTGTGGTACCTCTATGTCCTAGAGATGACAGGATTCAATTTCATCCTCGAAATGGACTGGTTAGTCTCCTTTCAAGACTTTGTTGACTACTATCTATGTAGTATGAGTTTCATATCACCAACGGGTAGGTTTTTTCTACACAAGGGAGAATGGGATGTTCATGAGAGCAGAGATGGACCCAAGAATCTGGGTTTGGGAGGAATTATAGCCCATAATTCTAGTTTATAACTAGATGAATAGGGGACTCTGCAGATAAACTTTCCTCTAGTGGTGAATCATTTTAGAGATGTCTTTTTAGAAAAATTTACAGGTTTACCTCTGGAGCGAGAGGTATATTTATCTATTGATCTTGTTCCAGGAGTGGAACTGGAGCCCATTCCTCCTTATAAGATGGCTACTCTATAGTTACAGGAGCTCAAGAAATAGTTAGATGAGTTTCATGCAAAGGGCTCCATCCGACCCATTACTTCTCCTTGGGGTCCGCCTATCCTATTTGCAAAGAAGTTGGACGGTACCCTCAGAAATTTTTTGGATTATTAGAAGATTAACCAGTTGATGGTCAAGAACCAATATCCCTTAATGAGGATTAATGATCTCTTTTATCAGCTTTGAGGAGCTCAGGTCTTCTCAAATATTGACTTGAGATCCATTTATAACTTGTTACACATTAGACCATCAGATATACCTCTTACATCCTTTCATAGAAGGTATGGTCTATAGGAGTATGCGGTTATGCTTTTCGGTCTCACGAACTCACCAATAGTTTTCGTGGCACTGATTAACTGAGTGTTCCATCCTTACTTGGATTATTTTATGGTGGTCTTCTTGTACGATATCTTGGTGTACTCTCGCACTTGACACGACCATGCCACCCATCTTGAGATTGTTTTGAGTACACTGAGAGAGCATCAGTTATTTACTAATCTCTCAAAATTCCACTTTGGGATGGATCAGATTCCCTTCTTCGGTCATGTTATCACAGAGATAGGTGTATCAGTAGACCTAGAGAAAGTGAGAGTAGTAGTTTCCTAGGAGAAGTCGAAGAATGTATTTGAGGTACAGAGTTTTCAAGGGATGGCTGGTTACAAAAGGTTCTTTATACAAGACTTTTCACACTTAGAAGTGCCACTAACAGGCCTGACTAAAAAGGGTGTGAAGTACTTGTGGACTGATTCCTATGATTCAGCCCTTCAGGAGCTAAAGGGGATATTGAATTTAGCACCAATACTAGTTTTTTCCGAGATGGGTAAGAGTTACACCATTTACTGTGACACATTAGTTATCGAGTTGGGTGCAGTGATTATGCATGGGTAAGGAGTCATTGCATATGGGTCTCGGCTGTTGAGGTCACATGAGAGGAATTATCTGACGCACGATCTCAACTTAGATGCAGTTGTGCAGGCTTTACACTATTGGATACATTATCTTTTGGGATAGCATTTTGTGGTTTTCGCTATCCAAAAAAGTCTCAAGTATATCTTTACTTAGCGTGATATGAATTTGATACAATGAAGGTGGGTTGAGTACCTTCAGTCTTTTGACTTCGAGCTTACCTATACAGCTGGGAAAGGGAACGCAGTGGCTGATGTGTTGAGCAGGATGACTCAGATACAGGCAGTTCAGGAGGCCAATAATGAGTGACATATTGGGGCTCTGTTCTCTGAGATGAATTTGGAGGTGCACAACAGACAAGGGTAGAAGTTTCTTTCTTTAGTAGTTATTACCTCTACTCTTCTGGATCGAGTGCGAGTGAGGCAGCTATCAAATTCCGAAGGCCTAGTCATATAGGAGAGTGTGTCAGGAGAGGAACCTACTCCTGTATGGACTGTAGGCGAGGATGAGATCTTGTGTTTTCATGGGCGCGTTTGGGTGTCAGCATACATACGTGAGGATCTGATGCGTGATTTTCATTCCTAATCATGGGCAATTCATCCCGGTGTCACTAAGATGTATCGAGATTTACACCGTCAGTATTGGTGGCCAGGTATGAAAATAGATGTTGCTAGATTTTTTATGAGATGTTCCACCTGTCATCTGGTGAAGGCAAAGCCTCAGCGACCATTAGGGATTTTATTGTAGTTACCCATTCCAGAGTGGAAGTGGAATGATGTCTCGATGGATTTCATGATGGGTTTACCAAGATCTCTATGAGGGAAAGATACAGTTTGGGTTATTATTGACAGACACACAAAGGTTGAACATTTATTTCCGATTAAGGAAACCTTCAGTGTTGATGAGCATGGAAGGTTGTACATATGATATATTTTAAATTTATATGGGGTTCCTCACTCCATCGTTTTAGATAGGGATACTTGTTTTACTCCTTGGGTCTGGTAGGGACTATAGAGGGCTTTGTGTACACAGGTACTTCTGAGTACAGCTTACCATCCCCAAATAGATGGCCAGTCCGAGCTCACAATTCAGGTTTTGGAGGACATTCTTCGAGCATGCATCCTGGATTTTTGGGGGATCTTGGGAGAGACACATAACCCTAGTGGAGTTATCCTACAATAACAGTTTTCAGGTGATGATTCGGATGGAACTTTATGAGGCTTTGTATGGTAGACCATGTCGTTCACCTCTATGTTTGCTGGAGGCAGGAGAGGCAGCTATGTTGGGACATTGTCTTGTCCAGGAGACCACTGAGTAGGTGGAGTTGATTCTGAAGAGGATGGATATTGCACAATCTCACTAGAAATCTTATGCTTATCAGAGGAGATGACCTCTGGAGTTCAAGGTTGGAGATTATCTTTTCTTACGTGTCACACTAAGATTGGGACACAAGAGGATTAGGATATAGGGAAATATTTCTCCAAGATACATCAGGCCTTTTGAGATTTTGGAGAGAGTCGGGCCGGTTACCTATCAGTTTCAGTTTCCTCAGAGGTATCGGACTATGCATGACGTCTTACATGTTTCTCAGCTACGACATTAATTTTCAGACTTGTCTCATGTTTTTCAACCCGAGGGGGTTGAGTTTGAGGTGGATGAATCCTTCAAGGAGCACCCTATATGGATTGTGGATCACATAACTAAGGTTCTCCATGGCTATTCTATTCCTCTAGTATGGATGTTAATGGCCACACAGGTGAGTATAGGACGAGACATGGGAGAGGGAGGCCAATGTTGGATCACAGTGGCCAGAGTTGTTTGATGTTTCTCCTTCACCACCATTGGAAGGGAAATTCATGGATGAATTGCTTTAAGGGGGAAGTTTTTAAGAACCCAAATCTTTATTTCAAGTATAGATCTTCTTTTAGGGTGTTTTTGAGGAAAAAGAAAGATTTGGGAAAAAAAATTAGTACACGCTGTGTACTTCTAAGTACACACCACGTACCCGGTTGTCACTGGTAGCCATGTACTGGACATGAAGCGTCCAAGTACATGGCCTTGTGGACCACCTAAATCGATGTCTATTTGAGGCTAGTACAAGTCGTTTATAGTAAATGAACACACCATGTACTTTTCTTTTTGTTTGATTAATCAGACCGGGGTCATGTATAATATTCAGAAGAATCTTCTTCTACTGATGTATCGAACATGAGAGTGACGTACAACCAGAAATCTTCGAGCACATCTTGTCCCTCCATCTGAGATATGATTAATGCGATGATGGGTGCATTGGATTCCCACTAGTGATTTTTCTCTTTCCCTAGAGCCTCTCTTCCTAATTTCACCTCTCTCTCGAGTTATACAGGTTTGAATGTTTTTGAACTTATTGTAGATCTATGACATTCTAGTCCAATTCAAGGGTCGATGTTCATGAGTGTTCTTCGTACAAAGTTGACATAGGTGGTTTTTTTCATTTCAAAGTTTGTCTTTGAGTTATATATTCCTAAGTGCCGATTACCCATGATTCAAGAATTTTGTGTTAAGGAATTAAACTCGGTTATCATCTGCCTTAGATTGATTTATAGATTAAGGTTTTTTATTGATATATTATTCTAAATTATTTTGTAGGGGACACCCCATGGGTGTGTTTCCTTGTTTGAATGTTTATGGCCATTTGGTCAAGATTTCCTATGAGGAAAACCTTGTTTCCTTTCCTTGCTTGTTAGGTTCGAATTGATTGCTTATTACTTCTTGATAAATGTTTGTGGTATGATTTGTAACTACTTAT
The DNA here is from genome assembly GCA_963277665.1 of Viscum album. Classification (NCBI taxonomy): domain Eukaryota; kingdom Viridiplantae; phylum Streptophyta; class Magnoliopsida; order Santalales; family Viscaceae; genus Viscum; species Viscum album. Next base: position 701,643,654 of record OY728128.1, on the reverse strand, counting down.
CCTTATAGTAGTTGAGATTAATTTGGTTTGTTGGATAATTTTTGTGTAAGATTGTATTACACAGGGCTATGAGAACCTAGTGTAGTTAGAACATGGGGGGAATTGACGTTGAGGGCTTCCCCAGAGTGTATGTTATATTTACATTGTGAGACCATAAGGGGGTATTGATAGTGAGTGCTCTATTATAGTTTATATAATATACCGTTATGATACCATAAGGGGGGATGTATGTTGAGTGATTCCTCATAGAGTATGTAGTTTATCCTTAAAATAACACAGGGGGAATTGATGGCGAGTGCTTCCTCAGAGAGCCTTTGTTTTTGTGGCACCAAAGGGGTTATACAATGTGATATTTCCAAAAGGGACTTATTTAATTGATGATATGTTGAACCAAAGGGGTTATACTATGAGAACATTCCCAAAGGGTTTATTTTGAGTGATTGATTGATTGTGACGAGTCTTCTAAGCCAAAGCAAAATCTTGGACTCAGTTTTACATGATTTTAGATGGTCTTCTGAGACATCTATTTTTCTATTATAAAGGGGATATAGAACTTAGGCTAGATCCCAAGATTTCATTATTCAACCATTTTAATAATTAATAACTGTAAATCAATGTAATTGGAAACTGTACGGTTGTTTACTTTGAGTACTTCCTTGTTTGTTGCTTAATTTTTTATATTGCCTCCTATATATATTCACTGACAGTTAGGCATAGATCATTCGGTGGTTTCCTACTGGGATTCATCTCACACCCTATTTGTGTCATGCTTTTAGGCCCAAAAGGATTATATGGTTTCAGGTATAGATAAGAGCAAGAGCCCTTCTACATCAGGTACAAAATTGTTGTTTGAGCTAGAGATCATTTGACCAATCTGAGGATTGTGATGTTTTTTGAGTTATTTATTGCTTTCGGTACTTTGGTTTTAGTGTTTTATTTCTAGAATTTTGACTTTTTTGCTTCTTACCTAGATACTTATGACATGTATCATTATTTATATATATGCTACAGTTGTTTATACTATCATTCTTCCATTGTTTACTTTGTTGCATGGTAATACTGCTTCCTCTATTTTTTACTATTTGTTTCTGATGTATTACTCTTCTTATGAGGGCATAGTTCCCCCACTATCACACCCAAGGCCCTCACTACTAGTCGGTAGCCTCTAGAATTTGGGGAAATGTGCTTCAGGCTAAGTGACCAACCAGGTATGGGGAACCTTTGGGCAGCACCCAGAACCGAGACATTACACACCACCTGGCCGAATCTACATAGTATCTAGAAGGGGCCAATGAATCTCAAATACAACTTGTCACCCAAACAAAATAACACCAATACACAAAAATCGATACCTTCAAGTTCACATAGTCTCCCTCATTGAACTCCAAAGGCCTATATCATTGGTTTTTATATGACTTATAATGGATCTGTGTGGTCCTCATATACTCCAGGGTGATATGAACCTTCTCATTCATAGCTCACACCAACTTTGTGCCCAAGAGTTCTGACTCACCTGGATCAGTACAATATAGTGGTGAACTATATGGTTTCCTATAAAAATTCTAGAGTGGTATCATATAGATGGTGTAATGGTATCTTTTTTTTGTATGAAAAATCAACCAAGGGTAGGTGATCCTCCCAAATACGACCAAAGTCCAACATGCAATCTCATGGCATGTCCTACAGAGCCTGAATGGTCCTCTCAGTCTGGCCATCAGTTTGGGGGTGAATCGTTATGATAAAATTTATTTGAGTCCCAAATTATTCCTTAAATCCTCTCCATAATCATGATGTGAAGTGAACATCATAGTTTGAAATTGTCATTAAGGGAACTTTGTGGAGATGAAATATCTCTTACACATAAATTCATCGCAATATCTCTAATAAACTTTGCTATGGGATAGCTAGGAAGTGGGCTGACTTGGTGAGTTGGTTTATAATCACCCAAATGGAATTGTTTCATCTAGAAATATGTTTTAACCCCATTATGAAGTCCATAAACAAACCATCCCACATACACTCTAAAACCTCAAGCGGTTTAGCTAATCCCATTGAAACCTCGTGCTCAACCTTCAATTACTGATAAGTGAGGTGTCAAGAGAAAAAATCTGATATATAATTCTTCATACCAGGACACCATAACTAATGTCAGAGGTCTTGGAGCATCTTTTTCACATCTTAATGTACCATCAAAGGGGATGGATAAAACCCCCTAAACACCTCCTCATGCAACATCACTGGCACTATTGTCTTTCCTTTGAAAAGGATGACGTGATCTCCACCTTTATAAAATCCATGATGAGAATATCTAGTGGATATATAAGTATATAAGGCATCACATTCGGTATCTCCACACTGATCCTCCTTAACAAACTGAATAAATAGAGGGGTAATAACCATTGACTATAGGTAATCTACATCATCCTCATTCACAAGGTATGACTAAAAATAGGATAACTGATCTAATGCCACGGTCAACAACTACAAACTAGATCTCCTTATAAGAGAATCTTCCACCATGTTCCCCTTCTTAGGAGTATAGAATTTCCCGAATTCATAATATTAGAGGAAATATATACATCTCCATTGTATAAAGTTAAGATATTTTTAAGATAAGATATACTTGAGACTCATGTGGTCATAATAGATGATAAACTGCTTAACCATAAGGTATTGTCACCACATCTTTAGGGAGAATACTACCACTTCTAGATAATGATCATGGGTTGCATAGTTCTACTCACGTGGCCTCAAATGTTGAAACCCATAGAATCACTGCCTGCATCCTCTTTAGAATACAACCAAGTCTCATCCCTGAGGCATCACATGATGATTTGTACTCGACACCCTCCTCTAAAAATTTCATGATGGGAGCAGTCTTCAACCTCTTCCTCAACTCCTAGAAAGACTGTTGTAACATCTCCATCCACATGAAAGGATTACCCTTCTAGTTTAAGGTAGCCAAAGGAGTTGATATCTTAGAGAAATAATTTTCGAATCATATGTAATATCCTGCCAGTCTAAAGAAATTTCACACCTCTGTCATGATCTTGGGTAGTTCCCAAGATAAAACCACATCAACCTTCACCAGTTCCACTTCTACACCCTCTACTGATATATCATGTCCTAGAAAGTGGACCTCCAAAATAAAAAGTTGGAACTTTGAGAGATTCCCATAAATCTAGTTATCATGGAGTGTTTCTAGAACTATCCTCAAGTGTCTCGCATGATCCTCCTCAGACACCAAGTACACTAGGATATCATTGAGGAAGACCACCACAAATCAATCCAAGAAAGGATAAAAGATCCAGTAAATGATTCTCATGAACAATTTTGGGGAATTGACCATGCTAAAGAGAATCACCGATTACACATAATTACTATAGAAATATATGAATTTCTCCTTTAGTATATCCTAATACCATACTCAAAGATAATGATATTATAATATGAGTTCAATATTCAAGAACTATATTAACCCTTTGAAATGATCGAAGAGTTCATAAATGCTCAGTAGTTAAACTTTTTATTTATGTTCACCTAGTTTATGTGATGGTAATCAACACACAACCTCAATCTCTCATCCACCTTCTTGGCAAAAAAATCTGGGGATTCTCAGGGTGACATGCTAGGTATAAAAATTTGTTTCTGTTTTAAGTTCTATAACTACACCCTCTACTAGAAAAACTCTACAGGATCCATCTAATATGATGGTGTAGATATCAAGGTCATTCAAGGGTGTTAGTCTATGTATATTTCTATCACTTGGTGGGAAGGTAATCTTGGAACATCCTGAGAAAATATGTCATCATAATCCACCACCACTGTAGGAAACTAAAAGGTAATAGCATCCACTTCTCCAAGGGTAAATCTAGAAAAATAGTGAGTAATCAATTGTACTCTCCAATGTATGATTACACCCTTCTCCACCAGGGTTACCATCTCACACAAAAAAGAAAGCCTCATCCCATCTATGTGGACACACCATATCCTTCCCCTAAAATAGTCAACATTTTTTTAAACTATATACAGCCAAGCTACACCTATGATGAAGTCATAAGGACTCATCGCTATTAAAAAGAGATACCACAAGAAACTCTATCAACTAAGAATTAGATAACAATATTGGTGGAAGTGTGTGATCGTTGACTCACCTCTAGTATGAGTCTCTAAGAGTGAAGGTCAATCCTAGAGCTCAACCAGAATCTCTATGTCTGAAACAAGGGATGTAGCAAAAAAATAGTGGCTTGTTCTTATATCTATGAAAACTATAGATAAGGTATAAAAGAAACATTTTGTTTCTTTAATAATACCAATAGATTCATATTCATAGGCCTTGGATGCTTATCAATATCAAAATCCCAAACCACCATCTCCTTGAGCTTCGAACAAACCATCAGGGGGTGGTGGTTTAAATAAGTCAAACCATATGCCACCTTCATCTACCATCTATACTCCTCTTACATTTCCACTACCCTTTAGACCTCCCTTCTCCTACCAAAAACTCTTTTTAGGTGGTTCATCTACTTTATCATGGTCAGTTGTATGGAGGATCACACAATCTCGCACTGGATGTCCCTAACCATTACAAGAGTAGCACTGCCACTTTCTAGGATGACTAGAACCATACTATAAGCCCTGAACTATAGATCCAATATCTTTTTATTTCCTCATAAAATGTATCACACAACCATATCCCTACTTCTGTCCTAGGTTACCCATTTTTTAACTTTCAATTACTATGTTTCCACTACCAGCACTAGCCATCAAGGTCTTATGATCTAGAAATATATCCACTACCAAAGCACTATCCAACACCCCATCATAGGTAGGAATTCATAAAGTTATAATAGTATTATATATTTATTTAGATAAACCTTATTAAAAGTTCTAATCTTATAATAACTGATCACATACTATATCAAAGGTGATGATAGGTTGGTGAACCTCGATTAATACTCATCCAAAGTCGTGATTCCCTAATGAATCTGTAGAAGATCCTAGATTCGCACATCCCAAAAAGTATCTTGAGAAAACTCCTATCTGAAAAGTCCCTCAAACTCCTTCCATAAAATAGTGTCCTAATCATATGATAAAGTCACTAGGCCCCACCATCACCTTTCGGAGCTATGAAGAAGGCTCTCTACTAGGACCGCCATCTGCTCAGTGGGTGTTCTAATGAAGAAAAGACTTACCTAACTTCTTAGAGCCAATCCCCATCCGCCTAGGGGTCCATCTCACCCCAGAAACTGAGGGGTTGCTAATTTAGAAACTCATGAAGTGTTCTCAGCCTATTCACCTCATCTACTGATACTGTTGGTACCATCTACTACTTAAAGGGTGGAGGTATGGTTGGAAACCCACTTGAAGTTACTACCTCATGAATAAGTCAATGTATTGAAGCCTCATCACTAAGGGGATATCCTCATGATATTACTTCTAAATCCTTGTTTTAAATAATCATAGAGGCATCATAAAATAGGCTTGATATACCATGGTCAATGAGTGTATTTGGGGAGTTTACCCATGAAAGACATAAAAACCAAAACTCATTCTTATATGATACATGTAATAATTATTTCCCTATAAACAGTTCCTATATATATCAAGTAGAAAAACAATTATTTAGAGTCATGGCATATGGATACATCAGTTGCTACACCAATATTGGATTCATTGGCCTGAATCCAAACTTGAAACACTTAAAACTATTTATATAAAACAAAAAAAAATACTGATGGTATACAATAATCCAAACTTTGGTCTTAGGATAAATTTTCTCTCATACCACTTTGTCATGAATCATCCCATTAGAGCTCTCCTAGTCTGCAATAAGTCGGGTGTGGCTACCCCAATCCCACCTATAATAATCTATGGTATAGAGACCAACGTTTATTAGGTATAAAAATCACATGGGAGGCCTTAGGCCACTGTATATGTGCACAGGAACACATCTATAAACCCATAAAATTATAAAAATAAATTACAACTAATATCAATGCATGAATACATATAAAACCTACAATTAGAGTACTAAAATAATATAGGAAATAATAAGGGTCTAAATACAATCCCACCAAAAATGTAAATAATTCCAACCTTCTATAATAATGGGACTATAGTAAAATGTGACTTCTTGTATGAACCATGGACTATCTAGCCCAATATAAGCTCTATCTACTCATAATCCACCAAGAACCCCATTTATGGGCCTGACATCTTCATAATACATGACACTTATAGGGAGACACCATGAAGGTGTGGGTATACTAATACCCATTAGGACACCTCAAAATAATTAAACATAAGCACCAATATAGTAGTCAGTTTATCATGGAGGTATGCTAATCAAACTATGAAACATTAAAAAAACATCCATATATACTCATGATGGACACTAAGTATTAAGGTATGGTAACAACCAAATTTATAGCCTAAGATTATTCTCAAGAGTTCATAACAACACTCACCTATGAAAAATCATTCAGTAATTCTAATAGTACTGATGCAATCCATCCAAGATGTTGTGTTCATTATTTCTTGCAATAAGGATTTACATGCTAGAATGTTGAATAGATTTATACATGGATGGGGTATCATACTAAGGATCAAGGGGTATATCAAAAACCTAATCTATAGTTGACATGATAAGTGGGGGGTATATTCCCATGTATATTGGTCATGATGATTCTTCGAACCCCACTTAGGGAAGAAGGTGATAGAGGATTCAACCCTGAGACTCACGAAGGGATTCAATAACTCTTCCAGAGACTAATCCCTTATATGGGATCACAATATTATGTTCATGACATAATTTCACACTATACCCTCATAGGTATGGACTAAGAGATCACACATTGAATAAACTAGCCCTCACTAAATGGTACATGGGCCTCAAGGAATCCTAGAGGAAGTACACAACACATACTTGGGGGTACGTGGAATTTACTTTCTCACAGGGGTATATCTGTTCCTTTTATTCAGACGCATAATATAACTCAATATACACAGAATTCCCCTATATAGAACATGGTGTGTAGAGGTCTTCTAGATTGTTCCCATGAAAACTTGTCTATGCTCATGCAATTCATGTCGTGTCCATGTACTCTAGTCATATTCATTCCCATGTACCCTCTAATTACACCTCGGGCCACCATCATTGGTTCACATGGTGTGTGATATGTGTCACACAACATTTGATCCTTAACTCTCTATGTAAACACTATCACCGCATCTAGTTCCCCTCATGGTGTGTGTTCTATGGAGGGCATGTTGTGTAATTCATAAACTTCCATAATTTATAGGTTATTCAATGCGATTTCACATGAACCTCCAACCTTTGATCTAGTTTCTAATAATTCTTAGTAATGTAAGATCTGGGGTTGACCATACTTACCGCTATCAATTGTCATATTCCAGCCACATCCACTACTCAAAAATCCTATCTCATCAAGATGCATTGTCACCTCAGGAAAAATCCTTCAGTAGAAACAACTAATCTAGTCTTGATCCTCCTTCGATCACCCAATGCTACCATCACACCTATATTGTACCCTTGATTGTGAACTACACTCATGGTATCAGTATTTTTCTTCAAATTATAGTCACTAAATGTTATATTATCAAGGATTTGTCCAATCTTTATCCAAAAAAACTAGCAGTGATGAATGTGTGAAGCAATAAGGGGGAATAAATGAATAAACGACAAGACATAAATGAACCCCGTCCATTTTTTTGTTGGCTTCGATTCATTTTATTTAAAACGATGAATGAAGGACCAAGGAATAATCAAATAAATCAAATCATCAATCAACCATTGATATGTGAATCAATTCTTATTTAGTGAAATTTATAAGGGTTCGACATGGGATAAAAATGGGAAGAATTCATAAAAAAATATCCTACCTTAGGTTGGATCGATCACTAATGAAGAATGGTCACACATCAACGTTGTTGGTGAGATTCATAGCCTCTATTGGTGAAATGATCCTTAGTCATGATCCCGACCTATTGTTGATTTTCAATCTCTCCTTCACTGGTATCCTCTCAATTATAGGGTCATGCAGCTAACCCTGCAAATTGGTTATAATAGGATTTTTATAGAGTGTTTTAGGTCATTGTGACAAAATGTAATAAAATATATTTATTTATTTATTTTATTATTTTTCCCCATGATAAATTTTTAAAAATTCTCAACGCAAAAAAAGATTATGTCATGCCTAGTGTAAATCTCGTATTATAAAGTCAACAACAGTATTAAATTTATGATTTGAGACACTATTTGAGTGTTATTCCACAATTTTAGTAAAAATTCATGCATGTTGTATTAATATATTTAATATTTTTATAATATCAATATCAGGATCCCAAAGCCTTATAACTTCACATCACCTTAGTTTCCAGATATGAAAATATTACTAGATATATTCTAAAGTTTTAAATTAAAAAAAAAAAGATGTTATAGGAAATGTAGTGATTCCAAAATCACTTATCTTGGGTATGAATACAAATTTAGTCAATGTATGACCCCTCTTAGTGTATAATCTCTCTATTCATGTATGATTTTTCTATGAAAGACTCTATAATGAAATGGATCATATTCTATGAAAACTATATGTGGATTCATTCATGAAACCCACAAATACTTCGTGACACCTAGATATCTTATCCCAGTCCTAGCAACAACCATACATACCATTATCTAGTCTTAGAATCATGACCTTGAAATTCTATTCAAATTCCCCTAAGGCTGTATATATTGGAACTGAGAACTCTTTTACATCATGTGTGAGTTTCCCTTATTGTGATATAAACTATCTCATCTATTATTCAAAGCTATATGGCCTTAAAAATTTCCCCCTCATGGTCCAAATTACATAACCTTAATCTAAAAATCAAAATATAATCAAAGTATTATCAGGTTAAAAACCTATAAATTGTATCTTGAGAAAAATTCAAGCCTATGATCACTAAGTCATTTCATTTTCATGGATTGGGAATAGGTTGGATAATAAAATAAATAATGAATAAATCTCCTACTCCCCCATACAGCGATATAAAAATTCAAGCTATGCTCACTGGATCCCACTTGCATAGGCAAAGTAATAGTAGGTATTATTTTCCCCATACATGAATGATTAATCTATACTATGGGGAAATTATAATTCATGACAATAACAACTATTCACGTTGAGAATACCATAAATTAAAGTGATCATGTACGCAATAAATTTCATGTTATATTCCTTCACCCAGATAATGTGTTCCATATATGTTGGTGTAAAATTTAGGCCGATCAAACCCTTATTCAATACCCTTTTATCCATGAACCCACTTCATACCTTTGATGTATGAATCATCACAAACTCATTTACTTGATAAGAGACACTCATACTGGTAACCTAGGAATGTGATTAAATCCTCTCAGTTCCCAATTTCATATCAATGTTGGTAACATGGTGATTGACTGATCTGAACAGTTCCTTCTAGGATTTTATGGGAAAAATAATAACAAACTTTGGGACACTAATTAATCCCTAGGGGATGTTTTAGTCCCAAAAAAAATGCCCCCCTTAATCATCATACACTATTCCCTGATGGTGTGATGATGGTTTCTCTATTATTAGTGGTTGACCTACTCTTAATAGTATTTCTTTCACATTTAATCATGAATTATTATGTTATTATTTACCCTATCTATAAACCAAATATTAAACTAGATTTAAATACCATTGATATTAAGCATTTTTGAATCATGTACACTTTCAAAGTAATATTATGACATCATTTTATTGTTTCCTCACATATCTAGGTGTGCCTCTCCTGTGAAGATCCAAATTCTTTGAGTTGATACATACCTCATGGAAATCTAAAACCTTGGGCTGATAATATCATATTACCAAATTTCTATCAGACATCAAGTCCTCATCGCATGACCCTAAATTGAACAAAAAAAAATTTTGAGCACTGTAACCTTAAATTATTTGTACCCATTCATGATATCATCTACACTAACCATATTCTCTCTATTCACATTGGGTTATCTCACCCTTTCTAGATAGATTGTCTCGCCCTCTTTGGTCAAAACTGTCTAACTTAAACATCAAAAATATTTCATCTGTGCACCATTACCTTAAACTATATGAACCATTCTTAAAGGTTTTCCACATTAATGAAATTATGATATATATTTATATTAGGTTTTAATTCCCCATAATGCTATATAGATTTCCTCATATTTTGGTCAAAGTTATTTGAGCTTAAAAACCTGGTCAACTGGTCCAACTTGTAGGACTTTAAACTACCAATGAAAATATTCGTAGTAATCACCAATTTGAAAAACAAAAAGGGTGACCAAGGAAAAATTAGAGTCTCCACTCATTGGGCCTTCACCTTTCACTACGTAGGTAAAATTTATATCAATTGAAAAAGGAAAGGAGAAGGCATAAATCTTATCAGGTTGAAAACCCACAAAGGGACACATGAGAATAATCCAATTTCTTATCTTCTAAGAATTTCCATTGATATCATAGAAAAAAATTAAGATAAAAATTAAAATATATAAATCTTTTAGAGAGAATTATTTATTCATATAAAAAATAATGTCATTAACACTAGTTCTATCAACCTATGAAAACATTATAGAATATTTTGTTCCTTTCATTGAGTATTTCAAATAATTTTTCTAAGTGCATATGATATCTCATGAAATACCATGAACTTTTTAGAGTCACCTATTATATAAGTATTAATTCCATATAATATGAGTTAGATATATATAAGAGTTTATAGTGTATTGATTTATCAGTTCATATTGGGTATTCACCCAAAAACTCTTCACTAGCTCAAAAGTAATATATATTCTCTTATACATGAACCTAATCTGTATAGATACCCCTTATAAATGATTATATATATCATTATTCCTATTATCACAAGATACATAGTGAGTTACAAATCACATTTCACGAATCCATATACCAAATAAAGTTTCATTCCATTCCCCCTGCCATCCCTGTATTTAGTGATTTCCATTTAAGGTTGGGTTTTTCTCTATTAAACCTATCCCCAAATGTCAAAATCATTGATACCGCTAATCCTCTTAGTGAAATGATTACTTTGAGATGAGGTTTGATTAATGGTAAAAATGACATGAATTGATAACCACCTCTTGGTGAACATCCTCTCCTTGGTGAGTCATCTCTATAAAGCTACCATATGTTTAATAAATTTGGAAAATATCCCTATATTACATTATAATTGTATTTTTTTATTTTTAAATAATCCAATTATATGGAGGGAATATTTTCGGGCCCATAAAATTTGTTCCACATACTTTTCCATTGAATTGATGATGTTATCCTCATTCAAACAACACAAGTTAGGTGAAAAAAGTATATTTCCACATGAAGAAGATGAAAATCAGATCTCTATGTATTTCATGACTTATTACAAACCAAAGGGTGGAGAATCTGAAAAAAAAACATTTCTCAATCTAGTGACCTGGTGTTGAGAACCTCCCACTATGAGTAAACCATTTATTTAACTTGTTACTGATGAAGAAGTTTTTTGCGGCTATAAAACCCATTTTTTAGGGTTTTAAGGTAAATTGTTGTCCATATAAAACACATTTTATTGGAGAAACCAATATCAAGGGTCATAATTAATTTCACAGGCTTAGATTTGGACTACTAGTGGATTTACAATGAACTTATGGATCATAATCCATGGTGGTTTGAAGTTGAAAATAATTTTTCCAAATTATGGTTTCACTATAAGGTGAACTCTATGTTCAATCCCTACCTTACACATTCCATAGTATTTCACCTACCTCTTCATTATGCTTGTGTGTCTATTCCCTAGTTTACCTAATCATTATCTCTCCCCTATTAGTGAAAATTTTATTAGTATTCTACCATTTCATACCTAGTTACCCAATGTGAAGAATTCTTTCTTGTTACTCCATTTTCTATAAATAATCCACCATGAAACATTTTTGAAGAACCTTTTTTTAAGATAAGGCAGTTTTTAAAGATCTACATGACCAAGTATTCCCCACTCCTTTTAAGTGACTCTAAATTCAGAACCTAAGGGAATCATGACTTGGGAAACATGTTCCCTAGCTATTTTGAATCCCCTTTACTATTGTTATTTGTTCCATAGTATTCTCAAGGACTGTTTAATAGGGTTTCATATGATTCAATCATCCATGAAGAATCATACCTAAGTGTGACATCTCATAGTACTCCAACCAAAGAAGGACTTAACCCAATTCTCAAACTTGAATGTGGCATTGCCCAATTCTATACCTAGGGTGAGACTTCACCTAGGACACCCAACTAGGGAGACACTTTACCCATACCACACAACTATAGTTCCAATTCACCCAGACCTCCTACATGGGTTTCACATTTCCTAGGCCCATATATTTTTGATACACCACACCCAAGTTCCAAACCTGGGCACGACCTTGCCAAGGACTCCAACCAAGGAGAAAATTTTTTCAGGGATCATACTAGAGAACCACTCAACCCTAGTCCCTACTAGGGATCAACCTCAACCAAGTCCCATAACTAGGGTTCCCACTTCACCATGGGAGTCCATAATTTGGTGCCCCTTATCTTAATTCACCTATATAGGTGCCACTTTCACATAGGTCACCTACCTATGTTCTTACTTATAAAGAAATCCTACTAAGTATAAGACCCAAAATCTATCTTTAACAGAGTCAATACCATGTTTAATCACAAGTCCCATCCATGAATATGACCCATTAAATCTATTATTATCACCACTTTCATAACACAAGTGTCTTTAACAAATGATATTAAACTTCATGGGTGGTCCTTCTATATGCCCTTAAACTGTATAATTCAAACTTTAGATATTTTGATTCCTATTCTAACAAGATATGTAAGAAATTTATTTGTGTTTTAATCCAAATATCTTAACACTTTATTATCCCATATATCCCTCTATAGGTGGTATATCCTAAACCTAGTCCCCATAAAATATTAAACCATAAAAGTCTCCATTAGACTCTAAACTATTCTCATACACCATCCAAAATTTAAACTTGTATCATACCTTATGTGAATCACATAGTGTATCCTTTCCATAGGTGATGGGCCTAAGTTTACCTCATTCCGAATTATAAGGAAGATATATCTTCTCTTATCTAATTATAATAATAAACCAATGTGATAATCCTGGGAAAACCCAAACCTTCCTCATGTGACAAGCCTAAGGAGATTGTGATAAAAAAAACTATTCATGGGATGATAATGGTACCCACCTATGGTGTAAAAGGGGGGATTCATCTAGTGATGAGATAGGTATGCCTCGAGTTAGTATCCAATGATGCCTCTATTAATGATCTAAGGATTCCCCTGGTGATCATCTAGGGATACATTTAGTGGAAATCAATGGATTCCTTATGTAATAAGCAAAATTGAACCTATGTGATGAGTATAGGATAAACCATTAATCCTTATGATATATTCATAATATGTTCTCATGATCTGACTTGTGGAAATTAAAATTCCTAGTAATTGTAAGACCAAACTATATCCTCCCCTATTTTGTTATCGACAAACAAAAAAGAACCAGAAAGTGATTCTTATTCATATGTCCCACAAAAACCATGGTTAAGAACCTTTATCTTAGTAGTACTAGCTTGATGACTATAAAATTCATAGTATGAATCCTTACCATATAAGGTTAAACTTCATAGATAGGTACTTCTATATGACCATAATCTATATATCTAAAACTAAAAGTAATTTTATATTTGTTAACTAGGATATATAGGATTCATCCCAAAGGTTTAATCCCAGCATATCATTGGTACTGGAGGCATGAACTTAAGAATAAACTTCACTTATTCATGTATACATGACCTTAAAATGAACCATGTTAATCCTTTTCACATGACCGTAAAATTTACAACATGTCCCATTAAGCAGCAAAAAACTACATGGGTTATGATTCCCTTCATGAGGATATATAGGAAGCCCCTATCATGAGATAAATACCAACACCACCACTCTTACTTACTCCCAAGATAGAGAAAAATTTATGAGTTCCCATTTATGCATATTTAAACCATAGTATCACCACCAAGTAATGGAAATATAGAAAACCAATGATATATAAAAATGGTATTATTGATGCATGGTCTTGAACAATCTATTTCACGGTGGTAACCAACATAGTAATGGGATTTTGGAAGGACTAAAGAATATATTTTAAATATATATAAAAGTCCCTAAGTTGACAATAATTCCCCCTAAAAGGGTGATATTAACTGAACCTCTCATACACTCAGCTAATGTGAAACCAAAGTTTCATTATAAAACCCTAATGACTACCTTCCTTAGAAAATAAATTACATGTCATCTCAAAAAAATTGTAATAGTGTGCACTAGAAATGGAATAAATGACATGAAATAATTTATATGAATAAGGTTGAGTGATATCATGCATCATGAATCAAATTTCTCATGACACATCTAATGGGTGTTTCTCATCTAAAACACTATCATTATCCATAGAGTGTATACCAGACACCTGTTAGAGATTATAATGTTACCCACCTAGAATATTAATAGATTCATTATAAAAAATGAGTTAACCAATCCATTCCTAGGATAATATTAAATGGTTTCATATTGAGAACCATAATATCCATTAGATTCCCACACAAAGCCACCACCAAATCACCAGATGAACACTTTCTTTCTAGCTTAATTATCTTACCTATAGGTGTGTTGAGATTAATATAGATAGGTGAGACCTATAATTTTTTGTCAAGAAGAGAAATCAATTTCTCAAAAATAAAGGAATGTAATGAATTGTATCAAATAAATCACAATATATTATAAAGGATATCATAATAGAACCTCTTATAGTAAAATCCCTGCTTTATTTTTCACAATGGTCTTCTTCAAAACAAATACTCTTCATGAACCCTCCAAGAGACCCTAAAGTAAAAACCCCCATGTGGAAGACTTCACAGTTGCCAATAGACCCTAACTAGCTTAATGGCCTCCTCAACTTGGCCTCTTATATGGTGGATAACTACCACTGGTAAACTAAGAAGTTGGTTGGGCCTATGATGGTTGAGATGTATGGGGTTGTTGTTTGATTCTCATAGATGAATTTAAATGGAAAATAATTATCAGTGGCTATATTATCCATAGTATGGACACTAATTCACTTCAAAATTATAGTTCATCTTGATGTATCTTGTATTCCCACATAGGTGGAATGATAAAGGAGGTATCCCATAACTAGGGAAAAAAGGTACTCAACTCCCATAACTCCCTAGGAGAAAAGCACCATTATTACTTCCTCCCACCATTGCTTTCATCCACTATAACAGTAATGACCTAACAGATGTCCTGGTATAGAGCTACCTACTCTTTTCCCTCCTTTAGAACATGTATCAATGATTATAACTTTTCTGACCACCCTAGTGAATGTAGGTTAGTTTAATAGAATCACCTATGTCTAAAATTGATCTTTAATGAACATCTTAAAATGCCTCACTTCATACTACTCATATATAATTAGATATACATAAAATAAATTAAGTTTAGTAAACTTTGAAAAAAACTACATAATATTCATTTACCCTTTTATATATTTATAAATTCTTTTTTACTTCACTATGTATAAGGAATTGAGGAAAATTTTCTTAAATAATAACTCTTATAAATTATTCCATGTGAGGACTTGATATTTCTTTTCCTCAGAAACAAAATTCCACCACTAGTGATCTATCTCTTATATTATTATGGTGGATAGACTAAACTTTAATCTATTTAGGGTCTTTATGATCTCAAAGATATGGTGGATGTGAATGATCTACTCCTCAAATTATTGAGGATGGGATTTACCCTGAAAGATTGAGGGGTAATGAAATAGAAAATCTTTAATAAAATTATAATCCATTCATTTCTTTCAAGGAAACCCTTATTCAGAATCCTTGAGAAATTAAGTAAGACCATCCAATCACTAAGGGTTAATTATTGGTTGAGCGGGAAATATTGGATCATCTTCTTATTCCTACTTGGTAGAGAGTGGTAAACTTAGAATAATTGTCTAAAATAAAGTCGATAAAAACATCAACTTCTTCCCCATTATTAACAACCCCAAAGTTATAAACTATATCAACAATACTAGGTATGTCCCCCATTTTTTCCCTAATTTTTATTATTTATTATCAAAACACTATCATTTTCAAAACATTTTTCATCAAAATTTTAAACTAATATAACCTGATCTAAAAATTATTTTTGGAAAATGGAGCATTCTTTAAACAGAATAATAATAAACCTAATTACCAACATGATCGAAAAAAATTAAATTAAATAATCATATGTTGGTATATATTAACCTAATAATTAAAAATAAATATATAGGAAAAAAATTCATTTATTATTAATGTTTTTGTTAATGTGAATCTATAATTGATCCCAACAATGATGTAATTAAGCACAGGAAGTCATATGAGATGACATGAAAGCCTACCAGTTCCAACCAATCGACACCTAATATAATGTATAAGACTCAAGCACCTAGGATATACTTAATAAAAAAAGGAAATATTATACCACCCATAGTAACTCAGGATTCCACCATAATTGGGCTAGCTGAGAATATTTATGGATAACTTTCCAAGTCCAGATAATCCTATCTAATAACTACTCTTAAGTACCACAATAAAGAACCATTAAAGTAGGGTTTTATACCATTTTTTAATGACTATAACCCAAACAAATGAACAAAACTCAAACCACATCTTCACAGGACCTTAGTATCACCTCTTTATTCCCATAGGCTTGCATAAATACAAGGATTTGAATAAATTATTAGTGTGAGATGGATTTTTCCATTGGGAAAAAAATAAAAAAAATGGAAATCTACACACAAAAATCAGTATGACCCTTAGGTTCAATAGAAATCCATGCCCAAAATTCATCAGTTGATGTTATCCAAACAAGAAGATAATAAGAGATTCAGTAACTACATGAGCATGCATATAAACTCAAGACAAGTCCAAGATTTTCACAAAGTCCTTAAAATGATAAAAAAAATGAGGAAAATGGGATATGAATAATATCATGAAGCCAAATGACAACTAACCATCATAAAAATGTGACCCTCATATGAAAAATATCATGAAGAACCATCCAGGATATACTTAAGTCTTATACTTAGTACACCCTCTAAAAACTATAAAAGATATCACCCCACCCAAAAATCCATTTACAATTAGAACATGGGATCTAGTCATTTACCGTTACCATGAATATGCATAATAATTTTTGAACATATCCCATAGGGGAAAGTGTGAGGTGTAAGTATAATAACCCAATAGTAGTTCACCACCCCACCCCTACTTACAAATCATAAACTAAAGTCCATGAAAGAAAATTCATATTTAAACATTAAAAGTAGAACAATAAAATAAATATATTTAGTATAACATAAATCACAATCTTAATTAATTAAAATAAGTAACCCACTATATTGAGAGGGTCCTCACCTTCAATTAATTTCTTTGGGAATGTCTTAGTATCAATACTAGGATTGAGGTAGGTAAATCATGAAGCTAATTCCATACATGTGGATATATATAAAAATTTATATTGTATTCCCATACCATGTGATATGGTAAATGGTATACTATGTTAAGGAACAATCCCATCCTATGAAATAAGGGAAGGGGTATATAATGACTGGGTGTTAAGATCTCATCCCCTCACTATACTCAAAACCATGTTGTACATTCTAGAAAAATATATAGAAAAGATGAATACTCCTTTTAGTGTACTTACTAGTAATCAAGTGGAATGTGAAATTCAAATAGTAACTATAAAAATAACATATAGAATCATACTCTATGCACTCTTTGGAAGTTTAGATATTATAATTTATACAAATAACATGGATACTAGTATGGAAAAAAGAAGCACTCAAATCACTCAATGAATGATTTTAACAAATATGAATTAAAATAGGTCAAATATCCTTTAAACATTTTGAAAGTAAATGAGATATTAATTCATTAATGAAAAATTAATCTTTAATTAAATCTACTTAGACCTATACCAATTTTGTAACGACCCAAAGTTTCATTAATGGAAATACCTCTTGATCTAATTAAATGTCTCTTTATGTTTATATAAAATATCAACTTCTTTGGTTTTATGTTAAGAATTTTGAACGTTGCTAATATAGTCATTGAACAGTGATCACATGATTAGTATAAATATAGGGTTTTAAGAAATCCAATTTACTCAGACAAAAGAAGTGATGGCCTCATCCAGTAGAATTGCTCCATACGAAACCCATTTGTCAGAGCTCGGAAAAGAGGTGGTGTCCTTGGGCTTCACTCTTGACCAAGCCCAAGTTGAGCTTCACCATTTCAAGCTCGAACGGAACCGTCTACGGGAAAAGTGGAAGTTGATAGAGATTACCACTCAAGCGATGTTATCCGAGCCACCCCAAGAGTCTGTCGCCATCGCACACCTTACCTTTAGGTCTTATGTGTATGTTTTAAGGGGTTATGTAACAAATATCTAGTACAATGTTCATGTATATTATTTTTTTATATAATAATGAATATACCTCCTTGTCTTTTTTGATACATTGTAAATAGTTTTAATGTACAAATAGTGTTTTTAGTTATTATTTAATTAAGAATTCTATTTTTTTTAAATTAAGGGATTTTTGAATTAAATAATATTTTAATAAAATATTATTATTATTATTAAATTAATTTTTATTAAATATAAATTATCTTATAATTTTATGAATGCAATTATAATTTTTATTAAGGTTTGAAACCCATTTCTGTCAAAACCCGTGAATTTTCGATAAATGTCGGTTTTTATTTTAAAAGTTAAAATTAACATATTTAGAAAATTATTTAGATAAAATAAATTTTATTTATGGGATCAGGACGTCGAAATTATCCAATGGTTAATTTTTCATAATTTTCCGAGATAGTTAAATGTTTGGGTAAAAATTAAATACCTTTTAAATATATAATGTGTTTTATGACATCATAATGACCCAATAGTGATGTAATAAAACAATATAAGATTTAAGTTCGGAAAATATATGTTTTAAAAATAAAATAATGTGATTTTAGGTTTTTTGACTTAATTTTCAAAGCATTAATGGACCCCTCAAGGCTTATTAAACACCTTGTCTTTTAAAATTAATTTCCATGGGAGTGTGACTCACCTCCACATAAGAAACCCTATTATTTTAAGAAGTTCGGAAATTGGCCTTATAAATTATTATTTTTCTATTCCCTTTTCCAAAAACCATGGGCAAAAACCATGGTATGGTTTGTGGTTTGGATTAATTTAATGTAAGGGGACCCAAATCTAAATAATAAAGAATTCCCTCACCTTTCCTATATAAACCCACCCAAGCTCCCACTTCCTCCCCACTAAAAGCCTTTGTAGTTCGTCCAACCTCTTCCCTACTCTCTCTAGAATCCTCCCAAGGTTCTCCAAGCTCCCAAGAAGCCTCTCTCAAGCCTCTCTCAAGCCTTTGGAAGCACACTTCCAAGTAAGGGTTTTTTCTTCCTTTCTCATTTTTGTCCAACTTTCTTTAAGTTGTTTTGCCCTTTTAATTTCAATTATGAATGTTGGGGTATGGTTTTCCACATACTTCATACTGCCCTATTTATGTTTGAATGATGGGATACCCCTTTCTCTCTCATTAAATTCCTCCCATGTACACCCGTTACTATGCCGAAATTCCGAAAGGAACTTCTCTCTCCTCTTTTACATTCAAGCAATTATTTTGTATCATGAATCTAAATTCCAATAAAATTGTTGGGAAATGTATCTATATGACCTCCTTACTGTCCATTACATGTAAATATGATGATTAACCCCTTTATCTCTAATTAAATGCCTCCCATGTACACCCGTTACTATGCCGAAATTCCGAAAGGAACTTCTCTCTCCTCTTTTACATTCAAGCAATACTTTTGTATCATGAATCAAAATTCCATTTAAATTTTTGGGACATGTATATATATAACCTCCTTACTGTCCATTACATGTAAATATGATGAGGAACCCATTTTTCTCTCATCAACCATTTTTTATGAATTCTTATGTCACGTCGCTACGCTGTCGAAATCGCACCGATTTTCTAAGCCAATGCCATTGTGTAGTGAATACCATGCCCATTTCTCCATAAAGGGTATTCACCTTTATGTACATTTACTTATTTATTATAAAGTTTCATTTATGAATTCCGCATTCCTTTATCATGGAATAAATGATTATGTTTTATGAATCCATGTTTTATGATCCATGTGGCACAATTATGCATGAAATGAAATGTTTAAGAAGGGTGTGCCCTTATAGCACTCCAATGCATTGGGTAAAGTATAGTATCATGATACATCATGTGAAATGAGTGTTGACTCATGATAATTCAAGTGCAACGAGGATTTACTCATGCTTTATCTGCAATGAGGATTTACTCATGCTCTATGTGCAATGAGCCTTTGCTCATGCTAATTCCATGTTAAGTGTTGTTTCCACATTTCCATGTTATGATTATCATGCTTTATCATGCCTTTATGTTCATGTTTCTCTTATGCTCTATTTATATGCCTATTGTCTAACATGTATTGTACTATTCATGTTATTCCATGTGTACTCCCTTACTGGGATTTATAGCTCACCCTTTTCTTATGCATGTCCTCAGGTTATCTCATGCAATGCTAAGTATGAGAGAATGTAGTAGTCATGTAAAGGAATTTTTCAATAAAGATGTTGTATTTCATGTTTTAAGTTTTTATGTAACGATCCTAATCCCCAAAGACACTAAACCTCTCGATCTTCTTTATTGTATCAAGTGAATTTTTATGTAAAAAATCATGTTTAAGTTTGTAATAAAATCAGGGTTGTCATAGTTGGTATCAGAGGATAGGTTTAGTTATTTTTGGGATTAGGATTAGAAAACCATATTAAAGCCTTAGAGACAAGACTAAGTATAATAAAAACATCCCTAAGTTTTGGTAAGTATTGAGTAAGTGGTTTATCAAACAAATGCATCCCTGTCTGGATAGGAGCAGGTAGAGGTGGCTCTGGCACAGATGTATCCTAGGGTTAAAACCCAAAAACACCGCTTTGAGCTAGACTCGAATGGGAACTGGTGCACAAAAACGGGTCTTGATGCACTCTTGGTTACGACACTCCCGGGGGATATGTTTTGATAAATTCACAAGCTTAGTATGAACCCTTATTAAGGGAATTAAAAAAATCCCCTAAGAATATATGTTAGAAAGTAGATCATGAAAATCCTAGATTGAAGCCTATAGACTCATGAGTTAAGGAAATAAAAGTTTATTTATAAGTCATAAACTTTTGTCTTTGGATTACCCTTTATGTGTTACCCCTAACTTTCCTTTTATTCCAGCCAATGGCCAGTAATATGAGGACTCGGGCTAACAACTGTTGTGAAGATCAGTGTGATGACTGTACTAATGAGATGCCCAATCCAATGGGAGCGGGAATCGCGAACTTTGTCATGCTTCTCTCTCACATAACTCAAGTTTTTAATAGAAACACATGTCAAGAAAAACTTCCAAACTCCCCTAAGAAGGAACAATTCGATATCGAGAGATTCATGAGACAAAGGCCTCCTACTTTTAGTGGATCATCTGATCCCACGATTGTTGAACAATGGATCAACTCCATTGAAAAGATCTTATCCATCCTTCAATGTTCTGAACAAGAGAAGGTTCTCCTGGCGGCTTATCGTATGGAGGCTGAAGCTAATCAATGGTGGAAGTTGATCAAAAATACAAAGCCTGAGGAGGAGATTGAGGCGTTGGAATGGAAGGATTTCTGGAAGATGTTTTTTGATAAATATTTTCCACGCACCCTCCGGCTTAAGATGGAAAGGGACTTACTTTCCCTCAAGAAAAAAGATGAAGAATCTGTTGGAGCGTATGAGGAAAACTTCAAAAGTCTTTCACGATATGCTTCCGGCTTTGTCGTTACCCTAGAATGCAAAGTAGACCGCTTCTTTGGTGGGTTGAAGCCTAGCCTGCGGAAAGCATTAGCGATCCGTGACTTCGACAGCTATGAGGAAATTGTCCAATGTGCCCTCAAGGTCGAAATTGATATCGGGGAATCACAGGGGTATCAACAGGATAAGAAGCATAAGGTGGACTTCAATGCTGGTGGTCTGATGGATAAATCCAACGGTGCTAAGAAGATCCAGAACCCCTCTTTCCAAAAGTGCAGAAAGAAGCACCCTGTAAATTGCCTTAAGGGGACGAGGAAATAATTCAGGTGTGGAAGAGAAGGGCACCTAGCTGTTAAATGTCAGCAAGAAAGACCTACGGCTGTGACAGAGGATAGGAACACTCTGTTCGAACCTCAACGCGTTGTTCAATGCTACAAATGCAAAGAACCAGGGCATTTTGCAAATCAGTTCCCTAATCCAAGGGTTTTCGGATGCAACCAACAACCTCCAAGGTAGCAAGGAATAGATTTTGCCATCACTTCTGCCGAAGTGAACCCCAACAACGAAGTGGTGACAGGTACACTAGTTATTCATTCAAGAATAGTGAACGTACTTTTTGATTCGGGTTCTACGCATTCTTTTATATCTTGAAAGTTTAGTAGAACAATCCCATCACCACCACAAATCATGGAAGTGAAGATGTCAGTGAGTACGGAAAATGCAGCAATCATTTCATCCCATGAGTATAAGTCCTCCCCTATTATAATCTGTGGATTGAATTTTCTGGCGAACCTTGTCATACTCCCTCTGGTGGAATTTGATGCAATTCTTGGCATGGATTGGCTTTCCTTATATAGAGCCGACATAAATTGCTGGGAGAGATAAATCACACTCCATAGGGAGAATCAACCCCCAATTCTTTACAAGTGTCAGGAGGAAGATGAATATCCTTTAGCTCCATCATCTCAAGCATGGATATTACTGCCCTATGAGCACGCGTATCTGGATCAGATGACTGAGTCCTAGGAAGAAACCATCATTGAAGAAATGCCTATTGTGAGGGAATTCGCGGAAGTGTTTCTTGAGGAATTGTCTGGTCTTCCTCCTAGAATAGATGTTGAATTCTCAATTGAACTTATACCAGGGGCATTAACAATATCCAAGACTCCATATAGAATGGTTGTTGTATAGCTTGAAGATCTGAAGAAACAACTACAGGAGAATATGGATAAGGGGTTTATACACCCAAGTGCTTCACCATGGGGTGCAACAATCCTCTTCATCAAGAAGAAGGATGGGTCAATGCGCCTTTCCATCAATTATCGTGAGATCAACAAAATCACAATAAAGAACAAGTATCCTCTCCTACTAATTGATGACTTGTTCGATCAGTTTCATGGAGCACAATACTTTTCCAAGGTGGACTTGCGGTCGGGATATTATCAAGTAAGGTTGAAGAAGGAAGATATACCCAATACTGCTTTTCGCACAAGATACGGTCACTATGAATTCATAGTAATGCCTTTCGGACTCAATAATGCTTCATAAATCTTCATGGACTTAATGAATAGAGTTTTTAGAGATTACCTTGACAAATTTCTGGTAGTCTTTATAGATGATATTATAATATACTCCGAAACCAAGGAGGATCATTTAGAGCATTTAAGAACTATACTAGAGACTTTGCTCAAGGAGAAGCTCTATGAAAAGTACAGCAAGTGTGAGTTCTGGTTGAAGGAGGTCTCATTCATGGGACATATCATCACAAGAAATGGGATATCTGTGGACCCCTCCAAAACAGATGCAATTGAGGGATGTTCGAGGCCAACATCAGTAACGGATATCCGTAGCTTCTTGGGGTTAGCTGTATATTATCGACGATTTGTGAGAAATTTCTCACAATTTTCCAACCCTCTTACCAAGATAACTCAAAAGGGGGTAAAGTTTTCTTGGAGTGATGAATGTGAAGAAAGTTTCAAGGAATTGAAAAGGAGGCTTATCACTGCGCCCGTGCTCACTTTACCCACAAGTGGGGAACTTTTTGTGGTATTGATTGATGCTTCAAAGAAGGGCTTAGGCTGTGTACTGATGAAGAATGATAAAGTGATATCATATTCCTCAAGGTATTTGAAAATCCATGAGCGAAACTATACAACGCATGATATAGAGTTGGTGGTTGTGATCTTTGCCTTGAAAATCTGGAGGCATTATCTCTATGGAGAGAAATGTGAGATATATACTGAACACAAGAGTCTTAAATATATATTCACACAGAAAGAGCTTAATATGCGCCAGAGAAGATGGATAGAGCTCATCAAGGATTATGACTATTCAATCCATTAGCACCCTAGGAAATCAAACAAGGTGGCAGATGCCCTAAGTAGAAAGGACCCAGCGATTCTATCAATGATGAGAATTGAGAAGGATCCAATCTTCTTAGACTTGATGAAGAAGGAAATGGGAATCATAAAGAAGGGAACATCATCAATCCTTTCACAAATGATTTCTCAACTGTCTCTTTTGGAAAGGTTAAAGGATGCTCAAAAGGATGATGTGGGAATTCAAGAAAAAGTGGAAGCTATCAAAAAAGGTAAATCCTCAGAGTTTAATGTTAATGAAGAAGGAATTGTGCGGTTTGGGAAAAGACTATGTGTTCCATCAAGTCCGGAGCTAAAGAAGGAACTTTTGGATGATGCACATAGTTCAAATTTCTCTACTCACCCAGGGAGCACAAAGATGTATCGAGATCTCCGAGAAAACTTTTGGTGGGATAATATGAAGAAGGAGATCACTGAATATACATCAAAGTGCCCGTGTGTCAGCAAGTGAAGGCAGAGAGGCAGAAGTCTAAGGGGATGATGCAACCATTTCCTATACCAGAATGGAAATGGGAGAACATCACCATGGTCTTTGTCACCTGACTTCCAAGGACATCCAAAGGCAACAATGCAATCTGGGTTGTTATGGATCGTCTTACAAAGACTGCACACTTCATTGCTATTCGAGAGGATTTATCTTTGGATCAACTGGAACGGATATATATTAGGGAAGTGCTAAGGTTGCATGGAGTACCACTATCTATTGTGTCTGACCGAGATCCAAGATTCACCTCTATGTTTTGGAAGAGTCTTCAACATGCTCTGAATACTGAACTGAACTTCCATACGACTTATCATCCTCAAACTGATGGCCAATCCGAGCGGACTATCCAAACACTTAAGGACATATTGAGAGCATGCTCAATGGACTTTAAAGGAGTATGGGATCAACATCTTCCTCTGGTTCAGTTCTATTATAATAATAGTTTCCACTCGAACATCCAAATGGAACCATATGAAGCCCTGTATGGGAAAAGGTGCAGAACATCGGCATGTTGGGAAGAGGTCGGTGAATGTAAACTGCTTGGACCAGAAATGGTCGAAGAAATGGTGGATAAGGTGAAAACTATTCAGAATCATATCAAGGAAGCTCAGAGTCGACAGAAGAGTTATGCAGATAATCATCAACGATACCTTGAGTTTAAAGTTGGAGACATGGTGTTTCTATGTATATCTCTGTGGAAGAAGGTCATGAGGTTTGGAAAGAAAGGAAAGTTAATTCCAAGGTACATCAACCCCTTTGAGATTCTTGATCATGTTGGGGTTGAGGCCTATCGACTAGCACTTCCACCTACCATGGCCAAAGTACATGATGTCTTTCATGTATCCCTCTTAAGGAAGTACATATCGGACCCTTCACATGTACTCTCTTCTGAGGTGGTACAATTGGAATATGATCTTTCTTATGAGGAGAAACCTGTGAAGATCTTAGATCGTAGAGAAAAAGTCCTACAAAATAAGACAATTCCCCTCGTCAAGGTGTTGTGGAGAAACCACAAGTTTGAAGAAGCGACTTGGGAATCAGAGGAAATGATGAAGCTGAGTTACCCACATCTGTTTTAGTGTGGGAAAAGGAAAATTTCGAGGGTGAAATTTCTTAAGGGGGGAATATTGTAACGACCCAAAGTTTCATTAATGGAAATCCCTATTGATCTAATTAAATGTATATTTATGTTTATATAAAATATCAACTTATTTGGTTTTATGTTAAGAATTTTGATCGTTGCTAATATAGTCGTTGAACAGTGATCACATGATTAGTATAAATATAGGGATTTAACAAATCCAATTTACTCAGACAAAAGAAGCGATGGCCTCGTCTAGTAGAATTGCTTCATACGAAGCCCATTTTTTGGAGCTCGGAAAAGAGGTGGCATCCTTGGGCTTTGCTCTTGACCAAGACCAAGCTGAGCTTCACCATGTGAAGCTCGAATGGGACCGTCTATGGGAAAAGTGGAAGTTGATAGAGATTACCACTCGAGCAATGTTATCTGAGCCACCCCAAGAGTCTATCACCATCGCACACCTTACCCTTAAGTCTTATGCAGTTGTTTTAAGGGGTTATGTAACAAATCTCTAGTACTATTTTCATGTATATTATTTTTGTATATAATAATGAATATACCTCCTTGTCTTTTTTGATACATTGTAAATAGTTTTAAAGTACAAATAGTGTTTTTAGTTATTATTTAATTAATAATTCTATTATTTTTAAATTAAGGGATTTTTGAATTAAATAATATTTTAATAAAATATTATTATTATTATTAAATTAATTTTTATTAAATATATATTATCTTATAATTTTATGAATGCAATTATAATTTTTATTAAGGTTTGAAAGCCATTTCTGTCAAAACCCGCGAATTTTCGATAAATGTCAGTTTTTATTTTAAAAGTTAAAATTAAAATATTTAGATAAAATAAATTTTATTTATGGAATCAGGATTTTGAAATTATCCAATGGTTAATTTTTCATAATTTTCTGAGACAGTCAAAGTTTTGGGTAAAAATTAAATACTATTTAAATATATAATGTGTTTTATTACATCATAATGACCCAATAGTGATGTAATAAAATACTATAAGCTTTATGTTCGGCCAATGTATGTTTTAACATTAAAATAATGTGATTTTGGGTTTGTTTGACTTACTTTTCAAAACATTAATGGACCCCTCAAGGCTTATTAAACACCTTGTCTTTTTAAATTAATTTCCTAGGGAGTGTGACTCACCTTCACATAAGCAACCCTATTATTTTAAGAAGTTTGGACTTTGGACTTATAAAATATTGTTTTCCTCTTCCCTTTTCCAAAAAATATGGGAAAAACCATGGTATGGTTTGTGGTTTGGATTAATTTAATGTAAGGGGACCCAAACCTAAATAATAAATAATTCCCTCACCTTTCCTATATAACCCCACCCAAGCTCCCACTTCCTCCTCACTCAAAGCCTTTGGAGTTCGTCCAACCTCTGTCCTATTATCTCTATAATCCTCCCAAGGTGCACCAAGCTCCCAAGAAGCCTCTCTCAAGCCTTTGGAAGCACACTTCCAAGTAAGGGTTTTTTTCTTCCTTTTTCATTTTTGTCCAATTTTCTTTAAATTGTTCTTCCCTTTTAATTTCAATTATGAATGTTGGGGTATGGTTTCTCACCTCCGTCGTACTTCCCTCTTTATGTTTGAATGATGGGATACCCCTTTCTCTCTCATTAAATTCCTCTCATGTACACCCATTACTATGCCGAAATTCCGAAAGGAACTTCTCTATCCTCTTTTACATTCAAGCAATACTTTTGTATCAGGAATCTAAATTCCATTAAAATTGTTGGGACATGTATCTAAATGACCTAATTACTGTCCATTACATGTAAATATGATGAGTAACCCATTTCTCTCTCATTAAATGCCTCCCATGTACACCCGTTACTATTTCGAAATTCTGAAAGGAACTTCTCTCTCCTCTTTTACATTCAAGCAATAATTTTGTATCATGAATCTAAATTCCATTAAAATTGTTGGGACATGTATCTATATGACATAATTACTGTCCATTACATGTAAATATTATGAGTAACCCATTTCTCTCCCATCAACCATTTTTTATGAATTCTTATGTCATGTCGTTACGCTGCCGAAATCGCACCGATTTTCTAAGCCAATGCCATTGTGTAGTGAATACCATGCCCATTTCTCCATCAAGGGTATTCACCTTTATGTACATTTACTTATTGATTATAAAGTTTCATGTATTAATTCCACATTCCTTTATCGTGGAATAAATGATTATGTGTTATGAATCCATGTTTTATGATCCATGTGGCACACTTATGCATGAAATGAAATGTTTAAGAAGGGTGCGCCCTTATAGCGCTCCAATGCATTGGGTAAAGTATAGTATCATGATATTTCATTTTCAATGAGTGTTGAATCATGATAATTCAAGTGAAATGAGGGTTTACTCGTGCTTTATGTGCAATGAGGATTTACTCATGCTCTATGTGCAATGAGCCTTGGCTCATGCTAATTCCATGTTAAGTGTTGTTGCCACATTTCCATGTTATGATTATCATGCTTTATCATGCCTTTATGTTCATGTTTCTATTATTCTCTATTGATATACCTATTTTCTAACATGTATTGTACTCCTCATTTTATTCCATGTGTACTCTCTTACTCGGCTTTATAGCTCACCCTTTTCTTATACATGTCCTCAGGTTATCCCATGCAATGCTAAGTACGAGGGAATGTAGTGGTCATGTAAAGGACGTTTTCAATAAAGATGTTTTATTTCATGTTTTAAGTTTTTATTTAATGATACTAATCCCCAAAGACACTAAACCTCTCGATCTTCTTTATTGTATCAAGTGAAGTTTTATGTAATAAAGCATGTTTAAGTTTGTAATAAAAGCAGGGTTGCTATAAATTTCAAACCAACCCTTAATTTGTTTTCAAGGGAAGTGGGGTATGCCTACAAAAAATAGATGTGGTAGCTTATTTGGGGTCTAGGAGGAAATAGTATTCCACCATAAACCACTTTGATAAACCTAAACATTAAAGATGTATTTTTTTAGGTTTTTTCTATTTAGAAAATGCATAACCAAAATAATACCTGGAATGACCTTTAATTTTCCTAATATAAATACCCAAAATAGCTATACTAAAAGAAGATAGTAAGATTTTATGATTTTTGGGAACCCTATATAAAAATACATCGATTTATAAAAGTTTTTTACGTGAGATAATAATAGAGGGATCGTTATAGGTTTTTATATCCTTACCTCACAAAGATAATGATCCTACAGTTGATCAGAACCATCAGTATCTAGTTTGGAAGAAGGATATTCAAGGGATGATGGACAGGGTAGTGGTAGAATGATATAAGAGGAAACCAGAGAAAATATGAAGATAATTAAAAGCCCCACTATTTTGGTGTTAAATCTACGGGGTAAAATTGTAATGACCAAAAAAAAATTAGGTTTTTGTTTTAAAATTTCCCTTGGTTTTAATGATTTGTATTCTTTGTTAACATTTAATGAATAATAATTGATGGTTTCCCGGATGTTGATGAATCTATTATGAGTTTTCTAGATGATTTTTGGTTCCCTGAGGTGATTATAAATGATTTTATTTTTATTTAACTAAATATATAATTTTTTTGTTGATTATAAAAATGAATAAGGAAAGACTATGTATGATCATGAAAGGCTCGTTATGAGTCATTTAAAGTTTCATTTGAGATATCTAAAGTTCCAAAATAACCCATGGTTTGGAAGTGTTTAATTTTTTTTATATGTTTCCAAATTCTTGTTCAAATGTTTTTACTGTTATAGGTTTAGTCAAAGTTGTTTATTCTAATGATATGAGTTTATAGGATTAATTAAAGATTATCTGGGTAAGTAAACATAATATAGATTAATTATGAAGTTTATATGAGCTAAATTATTTTTTTAGTTTATTAAAAAATGTGTTATGAGACAACCTCCCAAGAATCCAAAGTATAAATAATTTTTTTTTCAAATCAATGGCATGTAGAAATTTCATGGTTCAGTACACGAAAGTCACAGGGAGGAGGGGATGTGTGGGTTGGGATAAATATATATATTATATTTATTTATAATGATAAAGGCATGATATTAATAATAAGGAAGAGTTTTTATGGTGTGGGATAAGTTCATTGGATAGTGTTCACCCATTAAAATTATGTATATTTTATTTTATTTAAAACAAAAACTATGTCTATCATATTCACTTTGTGAAGTAGGGTGTTCATTATATAATTTAGAAATTTAAATAAGGAAATTTCATTTAATTATAAAATAGTAGGAATGTGTAGATAGGTTGATGGATAATTATGTTTCAGATGTAGTTTCTCCTCAATGAAAATCATGTTGTTCCTATGATGGTTGTATGAATAAAATAATAATTAAGGATTCATTGGATGAGTTTATAGAATAATAAAACCTAATAAATCAATACTACCAGTGTAACTTATCATAATAACATCTAATGGGGGTAGAACCATTAGAGGCTAGATGATTACCAATGAGTTTTAGTTGAAATGTAGTTAAATAAACTGATAGATACATTCTTAAATAGATGATTATTTTATGAGAGTCGTATTAGACAAATAAAATGATGATGTTGTGGTGTTCTGTTAATGATCAAATA
The DNA here is from genome assembly GCA_963277665.1 of Viscum album. Lineage (NCBI taxonomy): Eukaryota > Viridiplantae > Streptophyta > Magnoliopsida > Santalales > Viscaceae > Viscum > Viscum album. Next base: position 701,613,090 of record OY728128.1, on the reverse strand, counting down.
TCTTATTAGTGTAAGTGTTATTGTGACACTATATTTGATGAAATTTATGAGATTTGGATAATGGAATATTATTTGTAGTAAAGGGCATGCTTTTACTCATGGATACATGTAGATGTTTTTCTGAGTTTTATCAGGATGTTTAATTATTATCATCAAAAGTTTGTGATAATATGATATCAAATGATGTTGTTCATAGAATGATATTGGATGAGGGTACAAGGGTTTTCATGAAAATAGTGAAAAGAAATATTATAGTTTTAAAACCAATGGAAGAATGATGGATATTGATGACTAGTAGATACATGTATCTATGTGTTTTATGATAATGAATTATGTGTGTCGTAATTTCAATATTTCATGAGTAATATTATTATAATAGGGAGTTTCATATGGAGTTTTAAGTATATCTCCATGAAACGGTTGATGTACATCAGTATTTCAATTTTTTTATTTTCAAGAGAGTATTCAAAGACTTGAAGGCCTTGAATAAGTTTTAATAGAGTGAAAACAAGTAAAAATATAATATTTACTAGATGATAAAGTTTAAAATCTTCAGTAAATGATTTGAACATATTATAGTTGAGGCTCAAATGAAAATATAAGTTCAATAGAGAATCATTACTGGATATTCATGTTGATTTTGTGAAAGTGTTTTTGTGTAATTTATAGTTGGGATATATTATCTGAATTATAGAGACTTAGTTATGTTTCCATAAAATGTATCATGTAAGTTTCTATTGAATGAATAAGTGTTGTGAATGGAAGTTAAAATATGGACATTTTTTTGAGTTATATTAAACTGAAGGAATAATTATTTCATGAAGTCAAGTCACTTTGAGGATAATTTAACCAAGAATAACCCTCAATGTTTAAAGCACAAAAATATGAGTATTTTGATTATTCCATATATTAAATCCAAATATATCATTTTTTGAGTATAATTATTGATGGTTTCCAAGATTATTGGGACATATGAAGATCATTGAAGTCGGTTTTTGTGAAAGGGTTGATGAGGATTCTTGACTCCAAAGTTTTTGGAAAGTTTGAAGGTGTTCAAAGAGATTTATGAATGTTAAAAAGTTTAAAAGTATAAATACTATGAAACATAAATTAATTTGATATATGGAAGAGTATATAATAATTAAGAACTTATGAGACTTGTTATTGTGTTTTTGAGAATTCTCTGAGAAGTTATTGTGGATAAGTGTATGAACATATATTTTTAAAGAATTAGTATGGTTGAAGATGTTTTGAAATTCCACATATTTATATGATGAGAAGAAAGTTTTACATTTTGTAATATTGCAGAGTTGAGAGACCAGGTGTATATCTTTTGGTAATTTTAGGTTCCATAGAATTTATTCTGGATAGATTGCATTGTTAGCAGGATTAAAAGTTCCAATTTTTTTATAACTTGAAAGAAGAATAAAATATTATAAATTGTGTTAATGATTTATATTTCATGCAAGGAAATATAAGGATATTGTTTTGGGAAATATCTCATATATTCACTTTTCTTATTTTGTGTATATTTTTTGCCTAAAATAATAATTGGTCACAACAATGAGTATATACTCACATTAGGACCAAACCTAGTGAAAACTTGTGTTCCATTCATTTTTTTTCTTATCTTTTCATGCAAGTGAAGTTGAGTGTTAAATTTTATAGGTTAAAAACTATAAAAAAATACATAGGTTTATTTTAGGAGTAAATAATTAGTGATTACATTACCATAGTTAATTAAATTATTAAAAATTATTATAGTTTATCTTGAAAAGATAAAAGAATAAAAAATTGTGAAGAAGTTTATAAGAAATTTCCAAGATAGGTTTGATAAAAAATCATCATTTGAAGATATAGATGATATTTCCCTTAATAAAATACTCAATATTCTCATTTTTGACAAAATGAGAAAAAATAAATTATTTAAAAAAGAAGGTTAATGAGTAAATAGATTTTAAAGCCCTAGAAAAATTAAATATCAAAGATGAGGAAGCTAAATATTTAAGTGAATATGAAGATGATAATTAAAATAAATAATATAAGAGATTTATTTCTATAATCATAAGAAACTTCAACAAAATTAAAGAAAATTACAAAGGAAAACTAGCAATTAATTGCTTCAATATTAGTGGTATAGTACACATTACAATAAAATGTCCTAAAAAGAAGAATAGTGTATATGAGGCTAATAAAAAATATGAGAAAAATAAAATTAATAAATGGGGTAAGATCTCAATATAATTTTCAAAATATATTGGGAACAATAATAATTTCTCATGAAGGGAAAGAAAATATATCTAATTAGTAAAGAAGAAGAGGATGATATATCTTCAAGAAATAAATATTAAAAAGAATCAATTGAGAAATTATTAAATTCCATGGCTCATGTGAAGAAGTATAAATATTTCTCATTCATTTTGGAAGAATAAATTGAAATAACATATATGGAGTACATGCTGAAATATGAATTGGAATCATGTATTGAGCAGAACACAAAGCTCAAGAATGAGCTCAGGTCATTATGAAACAACCTTGACTCTATTAACCTAGATCTTATGGTTAATTTATTATATCAGTATTGAATATAAAATTTCACACCCCATGGTATCCATCTATTTCGTACTCTTAGGGGATATGACACACACATTACTCTCATATTACATTTGAAAACACGAAATAAAAATAAAAATTATAGTAGGAACATTATTATTTCTTAGAATATCCCTGAAATAAATCATAATTCACTTTTGGTTACCCTAGGGATAGGAAAAAAATAAAAGGGAGATATCATATTCTTGGTTAGGGTAAGTGTACGGTATAAGTGATTGTAGAATAAACAAGTCATCAATAATATAGAAGAGATAAATAATAATCAAATTATTCATAAAAATAATACCTTAAAAGATAAATATATCCATGGATGACATAGAAACATAAATAATCACATAGAAATCAATAACTAGTTCCATATTAATATAATTAAAAATGTTATACAACATAATCTTTCCACCATGGTCTCATATCAAGACATCATACCTAAATAGGTAAGGCACATGCCAAATACTCAGGCTAGTTTGTCTCATGAAACCTACTAATTCATCAAGGGGCTATATAATTCTGTTTCTCAACCATTAATATATATTTCAAATTAATTTATCACCTTAAATTAATTAATAAACAATATAATACATAATATATAATCCTTATTAATTAATAGACATTCATATTAGAAAACTAGCGTATGGAAAGTAAATATTTTCCACATCTAATAAATGAAATAGTATGATCATAAGATATTTTTAGAAATAAGGTATCATTATATCATATTACTAGTTTATTCTCAAAAACTATAAATATATCTCATATATGAAAAACAATTTTACAAAGATATGAAGTTTCTTTTAAAACAAAAAAAATGTCATTTTATTTTGGTAACTTTTAAAAATAAAAAATTCAAAAACTGATTGTAATATATTTTTCATTGAAAAATTTTGTTAACTTATAATTTAATATTAATAATTAAGAATTTTCATGTAATAAGGAAAATAATTCCATATGGTAAGAAATAAAAAAATATTATTTTCACAGTATTGTAAAGAAAGTCAAAATTGAATAGTTTGGAGAACATTAAAAATATTATTTTATAAAATTTTGTAAGAAAAGAAAAATTCAATATAAAATGAACTTTAATAATAATTGAAGTTAAGATAATAATATTCTTGAAATAATATAAACAATATAGATATATAAAATAAATATTCCTTGCCAAGAAGAAAAGATAGGGTTGGTTCCTCCCACGGGTATTCTTTTAGTGGAATTTCAAACTAAAGAAGAGTGAAATGGTAATAAAACATATAAAAAATATAAAAAATAATAATATAATTAAATATATGGGTATTTAGAGAAACATAACACACAATTATCTCAATTAAGGATTTAATGTTAATCAATCTTGAATTCAAAGTGAGGTTTCAAAAGTAACTCTTACCTCAAACTTCTTCAAAGTTGGATGCGCTCTAAAATATATCTATAATAAAATTATGTTTATTGTTAATTTAAATTAAGACATTATTCATAGTTATTTTACTTTATAATATCCATTTATAATCCCTTATTACCCATATATTAAATGTTTATCAATAAAAAAAATTATTTGGGAGTTAACTAATTTGTTCCCCTTACGTACTTCAGTATGGTAGTTCCAGTCCTTGAGTTTTTTTCATAGATTCTTCATTTAAAAAATGTGAATATAGAGTTAATTCATGTGTTTGATATTTTTATATAGTCTCATAGTCATTTCATGGATGTTATGGTGATTTTTCTCATGAAACACATTAAAATCCCCTTTTCTGTTGATTATTTAATTTACAAAGGTATCAAATTTATTAGTAAATATAATATTAAAACTTACCACTATAGAATTAGTAAAAAATATTAAATTCATAATTATTAAAAATTATTACCTGTATTTAAGTTTTTCAAGTCATTCATGATATATTCATTATAATCATGTCTATGTAGGTGGTAAAACCAACCAATATAAGAACACATTATAATGATTGAATAAGTAAGAATATGTTGTTGAATAATGATAATTATTGAAAATCCATTTCAACCATAGTATACTTTTGATAGTTTACTAGATGAAATAATTATAGAATCACCTTATAGAAATTAAATCCCAAAGTAACTCCCCAAAATTAATGTTCTTGAGTTTTTTAAGATTAAATATCACCCAAATCACTTCACTATGTTATATCTTTTCACTCTAATCAGATAAAAAATCCATTCAATGTAAATTAAATATAAGAAAATAAATGAAAAAATTGATTTTATATTGTTCAAATAAATAATCCTATATCCATAGGAAAAATATTTTAACATTTAATTTCTTTAAAAATAAAACTTTATAACTTAGAAACTTAAGATTCACTTTATATTACTAGAGACAAGTAATTACAAAATGTTCAACACATCATACAAACATAGGTACCCCCCCCTTATCGAGTTTAATCATTCCATATAATAGCATCAACCTATGAAAAGTTTGGGAGTCCATCTATTCCACTTTACCAACTTCCAATATCCTATATATATCTCTAGTGTGACTAACACCTCTAATAAACTGTAAAACACAACAAACTGAACTCCCTATATTCCAAAATTATAAGCTAAAACTATACAAACCATACCACCTTTCTCAAATCCCATTGAAATAACTCCTTCGGAATAATCCTAATTTTAGAAGCCTTATTCTGAAATGATGAAAGAAAATTGTTGTCTCTAAAAAAACATCAATAAACTGAAGAACTTATTGAAACACTCCTTCCAGTTATCTTCCTCTAGTCAACTGATGTAGGATTCACTATCCCAACAATCGCCTACATAAATACTACTATAGAGAAACCATCATAACCATATTCAACTTCAAAAAATACAATATTCCTCCACCACCTTTTATTCACCCAAGTCCTATTAAGGATTTATATTTCCTCCTTGCTTCTAGAACCAAACTCTTGGTAAACATATCATATGGATACTATTTTACAACTACCATTTATAATACGAAATTACCATATTAAATGATCTTTATAATTTAATTTAATTTTTGATCAATGTTTTTAGTTATTAAATGAATCATAATATTCTATTGAAAATGAACTAAACTTTGTATATCATTATAGAGAAATTATTTTTCCAAAATAAAACCAAGTTCTTCAACTGAACATCTAAATCATTATATCTCTGACATTGATTCTGTTATAGCCACATACTCTATTTTAAATATATAAATTGAAACTTATTGTTTCATCCTATACATACAACTCTCTATAGTTCCTCTAAATGTGTAAACATGTTAGGTTATGCTCTACTAAAAATTGCAATCACCCCTAAAGTCTACATCAACAAACCCAAGTAATGGATCATCATCTCCAAAACAGAGTTGTTCCCTCCATTATTTTTGTTATCAAATAATCCACTTAAAAGTTTCCTAATAAACCATTCTTATATATTCTATAAAATAACTAACTACTCACAATATATGATAAATATCCAATCATCTACACCCCATAACATACATCAAGATTACAACTGTTAAGCCATAAGAAACTTTCAAAATGTACTTCTTTTATTCTTCCATTCGTGGTGTTTGTTTCTTCAAAATATTAAAGTAACTTGTTATAGGATTTGAAACTCTATTACATCCACTCATTTCAGATCTTTAAATTATGTTCAATATGAAATACTTTTGTGATAAAACCAAACTTCCAGTTTTGTAACCATATTCAATATACATGCCAAATATCTTCTTAAATTCGCCAATATCTTTCATTTCAAACTTCGTAGATAATCCCTCCTTCAAATTATAAATCAGATGAATATTAAGGCCTAACAATATCAAATCATACACTTTAAGAATTATGATTATAAATTCATTTCCATTGAACTTATTATTAAAACAATAGTGATCAGAATTACTTCATAGGAAGCCAATTTCTTCTATGAAGGAATAAAACTTCCAATTCCAAAATCATGGTTCTTCTTTCAAAACATAAAGTATCATTTTTATCTTATACACCAAACCTTGATTATGATTTTCCATGAAACCAATAGGTTTCTTCATATAAATTTCTTCCTAATAATTAATATGAAAAGAAATCGTCTTTACATCCATTTTTTCAAGGTACAAATTATAAAAAGTAACCAAAGTTAAAATAGTATAGATAGTAGTATATTTTACTATTGGAGATAATATATCATATAATTATATTACTTCCTTCTATTGTAATCTTTTCACAAATATTATATCATTATATCTTCTCCTTCCATCTAATTATTATCTTAAATGGAATACCCACTAGTTTTCAAAGTGCTTTCTTCCCTAGTGGCAATTCAATTAACTCTTAGGTGTCATTCACTTTAGTGAATCTAAATCCTCCTACATTGTTAACTCCCGCCTTTTATAATCTACAAAATTATCAACTTCTTTTAGACACCCTGATTCTACTATATCTTCTAGAAGTAAGAAACTCAAATCAACTTAGTACCACTACATTTATCATATAATCCTTGAATATCATGGCACATTAACATGTGATTTAACTACTTCTAAAACTATAACTTCTAGAGATTCTCCTTCTAGTATGCCTCATTTTGAAAAATTTATTCTTTCCATAATCCTAAATTCGAGAACCAAAGTCATCATCTCCATATCCTAATAATAAACATGCCCATGATTTTTTCCAACTTATATCTTTCTATTTCATCAACATGTATAGAGTCTAAACGTCAAAAAACTATCAAATAAGATACTTCTAGAACTTTTCCAAATGATAGTAATTCCGGTATATGTTGTAAAACATGTGTTAAAGGAATATTATTGATTAAGTAAGGTTTTGTTTCTATTTATTCCACCAAAAACATCTTAATAATTCCATAATGTTGCATCATACTTATTTTATTTTCTAAAATTTTCTTATTAATTCTCTCAGTTACATTATTTTTTTTAGGTGTACCTAGAATGTTCATCTCATATATCATTCTTCTTTTTCAATAGTAGTTCCAAAAACTCATTCTAGTATAATCACCACTAATTTATAATATTATACATTCCATCTTTCTTTCTCTTTCTATTTTTACCATATCCTTTCAATGAATAAATATTACAAACAATACAATTTTTAGGTTCAAAAATTAAACCAGTACTTTTCTTTTGGAATATTCATTGAGGGTAATAAAGTATATATATTTTTTATAAGAATCTATTAGGGAAGGTTCCCAATAATCTATATGAACTAATTATAACTTTTTGAATATGTGAAATTTTAGAAATATTATAATACACCATACATTGTTTCCTAACTATAAAACTATCACACCTTCTGATGTTTAATTATTAAATATTCAGTATGCCATTATCTGTTAGAATCTTCATTCCCTTTTCATCGAGGTTCCCAAACCAATTGTGACAATGTTCTCAACTTTTGGAATAATTCATTCTAGAAATTATAGCACCCATTTCTCTTCTGATCAATTAAAAATTCCCATATTTTACACCTTTGGATATAGCAAGAGAACCCCGAGTAATATTGCAAACACATTATACAAATTTTATTCTAAAAATTGCTTTATCCAGCCTACCCACTAAAATTAAGTTCTATAGAAGTCCTAGAATATGTATAACTTACTTTGGTATAATAAATAATCTATTCTTCAAAAACAAATTCAATTCTACCTTTCCCACAATGTTAATATCTTTATCATCATCAATATTAACTTTACCAAATTTTCTAGAAACATAATTTCACTAATAACCATTCTCTCTTGTGGAATGGAATGAATATCTAGAATCAATGATCCAAGATTCTATCAATGTAGAAATATTTTCAAGTATATTTTAACTACCTTCTATTTAAACACTCACATCACCATAAGGATTTTTTAAAGAATTTTTATTCTTATCATGATAGTATTTCGTGAGGTAACCTCTCATTCTAAAATTCCAACATACAATATAGATTATGGAATACTTTCATCTTCCCCTTTCCCTTTATTTTCTCTATTAATACTTCCAATTATTTGGATGAGGAGAGTTTCCAATTTTTTCCATATTTAATACATTACTGGAATATGTTCAACTATATTTCCTTCGATGCTCCTCATTGAGAATCAAGCTCTAAAAATCTATGAACACCAAATAATTACTTAAACATGAACTACCCACAACATTTTCAACGGATTTCCTATTATGAACCAGCCCAGATACCCTATTAACATAATAACCGAGCTGGCACTGACATATCCCAAAGAGCGTTCTTGATACCCATGGGTTGGTGACTAGCATCTGGAATCATAGAGTATAAAAGTGGGAATAAATTTCCCAAAAACACATTGGAAGTAAGATAATAAAGTCATTATGAATACAAGAAAACATTATAGGGATAAGTGTACCATGAGTCAAATAGTTATCAATAACCCGAGGTACGACTCAAAGTACCATAAAAATAGTATAAAACCCAAGTCTCAATAGACACAACTCTCCAAGACCAATGATTAACAATAACTACCACCTCTAAGTGGAACCTTGTCCTTGCTCAAACCTAGAAGAAGATAATATACAAACACCTGAAGACATAGGTAGGGTGTGAGGTAAAATCCTAATAGGGTATCACCAAGTATTCCGTAATAAGTTGTCAATATTTAATTTACCAAATAAATCTTTCAATTTTAAATAAATTGGATTGTAATTTCAAAATAATATTAATAAAATTACATTTTAAATGATGGAAATACTTCAAAAATTTATTAAAAACATTTTTTATAAAAAAATTTATATAAATTTTGAAGTAATGGTAAATGGTTCACAAATATTGGAATATATATATTTCAAATACAAACAATGAGTTGTTGGGCATGTATTTTCCCAAAAATACTCTATAAATATTATTTATTTGGATGATCACAAATACCCTTATTTTTTTACTAATGATATAACTTTAAGTGAGTTTCTGGAAATTAAAATTCTTTACAATATTTATTTTGAAATTATATTCATGTTATTTGTCTACAAGTAATACTCGTCAATTTGTTTGTAAAGATTTTTTTTTATTTTCTAGAAACAATGTTCATACCCTTCATTAATAAGTGTAATGTAAGGAATGAGCCCTAAGTTCAAAATAGTGCGTATGGATTTCAACCCCTATGTTGATGGAAAGTATGAAACATCATCCATACATTGATTATTTTACATATGTATTGGAAACCCTATATTTTTATATGGATCAAAAATGCTACATTTGAATAAATGTATGGAATATCAATCCAATGTTGAAGTATGGAATCATTGTCCATTCCCTAAGTTCAGTGAATAATCATATTTTTAATCAAGCTTCTAATGAAAGGATGAATATATGGATTCTCATCCCATCATTACTTTTGATCCCTATGTTTTTCAATTATAAAACTATGGTTCAGTCTTAAATTTCTCTCTCTGAGACAAGTTTGGTATTATGAACCTAATTTCCTTTATATGGTGTATATACTACCTATTTGAGAAGTTATGTTATAAAATTCATTTATTAATGTTATAATATTATCTATTTTAATCCCTCTATTTCAAGGTGTTATGATTTAATTTCTACCAAATCTATAAGTGGGGTTTTTACATCTCAATCTTCATCTGTTGGGACCCATGTTATAATCCCCACCTATATTCTTTTGTGTGGTGAATAAATTTTCATGGAATATTTTTTCCATATTACTCATTAAATTTAATGGATTGAAATTTATATATAATTATCCCTCTCTCATTTTATTTTGATTCAATTTTTACCAAAATTTTTGTAAAACTCAATCTTTTCCATGGTCGAAAAATCTTCTTATGTTTTAGTTTAAAAAAGTGTGTATAACTTCCTAGAAAATACATCCCTATCTACATACATGATAGTGGATGTAGATGTTTCTCACGTGAACCTATAGGAGATCACTGCAAAAAGGGTTGGTTGATCTTTAACTCAAACACATCACCTGGATTCATGATTAGTGGTGTTAAGACTGCACACTTGGAAGGACACTTCTAAGGGATATGCTTTGGAATATTCACATGCTCTTAATGAACCATAATGAAGTAATTTTTCTTCCATTTCCTTGGTCACCTACCAATTCCAACTATTGAATCCAAATACTATTTCCCATGGATAACCTAGGTAATTCAATGTAATGTCTCCCCTATTTTTATTTGATAAGGGTAAAACCTGTTACTTTGATAATACCCCATGGATTCCAAGTTGATTAAGGGTTTTTCTCCATAATATCGATATTATTCTATTTAATAAGTAATTAATTTATGTCTATATTTCAAAATATATGTATATACAAGTTTTATTTAGTAATTGAATCCTTAGAGAATGATATAAGGATATTTATGACTCTTATGGTGAATGCATTGGACTTAATCAGGGGGTGATGGGGACCCATAACTGTATATCCCCTCTTTTCATTAATAGATATTATGAGAAAAATAGTTTTGGTTTTAGTGTATAAATATTCCAATAATGGGATAAGTGTTATATAATAAATCCTTTATAGAAAGTTTTATTGTCTAGTATTATGAATCCCATCAGTATGAGATCAATTATTATTTTTATCCATGTTTTTATTTATTTTCATGGATACCCTTGGTTTCAGTTAATTATTAAATCTTGTTGTTAAATTATTATTTTTATATCACTTATTCCATGTTTATATTATGTAATATTCTATTATATGAGACTCTTTACTAAGAATGTGAGCTCACCCATATTTATTATTCCATTCTCTTGGAAATCTAGAAGAATACTATGTATACTTTTCAGGAATATAATGGAAGGGATAATAATGTTCATGAAATATGTTCATGTTGAATATTATATTTTTATGTGTAATGTATGTATGTATCTAGTATTCCAAGACGAATAAGTTGTTCAATATTTTGGGAACTCTTGTATTTTTCACCAATAATATAATATAACAAATGGATCTAGGTTTCTGGATTTTGAGATGTTATAAGGAAAGTAATCACAAAATGTTCAACACATCATACAAACACATGTGCCCCCCCCCCCATTTAGAGAGTGTCATCTGATTATCCACTTGAACCAACCTATAAAAACTATGGAAGTTAATTGGTTCTAATGTTCTAACCATTGATCTCTTATATCAATCTCTAGTGTCACTTCTACCTCTAATAAACCAACAAACACAATAAATTGAAAACCCCATATTCCCAAAGTGCACACTAAAACTTATGTATGATGAATGGATTTCTTAGAGAACATATAAATAACTCTTTACAAACCATCATCATTATAGAAACCTCATTTTGAAACATAGAAGGAAAATTTTTGTTACTACCACAACTTCAACAAAAAGAATTACTTCTAGAACCACTCCTTTATATTATCTTCTTACAATCAATTGAATATGATTCACAATACAAATAATAATATAATTTTTATTGAAATTAAATGGTTTCAAAAACATGTTTTTAAAGTGATAAATAAGTTTTAATAAGATCTATATAAAGAATATAAATTAATGATAATGATAAGAACTTACTTCTTACAAAGTGTCTCGATATGCTTGTTTTAGGATGTTAAATTTTATAATGACCATTTATTATTAATATTACTGAAATCATGGAAAAATTATCTTTCCAAAAACATTAATAATGTTATAAATATCATATTTATTCATTAAATATATTTTAATAACCATCCATGTATACTAATTATGAAAAATGAAATACCACGTTCTTGGAGGTGGTAATTTGCACATAAGCAGGCGACATTTTCATTTTCTTAATGGATGGAAGGGAGGTATATAATAGTTGTTACATAAAAATAATAACATTTTAGTATAATAATGATATGAAATTCATTATATTAGTATTGATATATTATATTTTTATTGGTTGTAAGAAGAAAGAAACATGTAAGAATAGAGTTAAAACAATTACCACTTCCTTGGATGTCTTCCATTGGACGTCTTCCATTGTATCTCTCGCTAAGCCTTCATAGCTTGGTCTTTGAGTGAGTCCAAAATCTATAAGATGTGGTAAATAGAGTAGTGGATATTTTTCCAAATTTTTATGATCTAATATTCTCAACTTGTGTGGATGACTGAGGTGTTGAAGGGATCCCTTTATAAATAGTAGGGGTGCAATTTTGTAAATACTCCTAATCTTAAAATAAAATAAATTCCATTTTATAATAAAGTGGCACTAAATTTTTTAAATATTGAATATATGATAATAAATTTTGATTATAAACTCCATTAATAAATTATGGAAAAAAATTTCTTATGTTTTAAGTATTATCCATTAGTTTAACCCCTCTCTTCAACTCTTTTAACTTTTATGGTGGGGACAAACTTTTACCATGGTAACACATTTTTATAACCAAAAATTAAATTTACATTATTAAATAATTTCCATATTATGATTAGAAATATGAAAAAAAATTATAAGATTAAATTTCTATAGGTCGTAAAAATTAATTTTAATACAAAATACACTTAATGAAACAAAGTCTATTTTTAGAAAAAAAATTCATTTATAAGCATAAAAATGAATTTAGTCTAAAATTGAGAATTTTTTTAATTACCATAACACTCATTGGATTATTATTAAAAAAATATAGTTATATGACTTTAAAATAAGACCAAAATCAAATTGTACCTCGTAAATAATTAATTAAATGAAAAGAATCAAAAATTCATCTTAGGTTCCAAAATAGAAAACATAGACTTTTAAATTAAACTTTATATTTTTAAAAGCATTATTTCACATTATTAAATACATTTTTGGTAGAAAAAAATTCATTAATTTTAAATTTTTTCTAATATCATTATGAGATTATAAAAAATCATATTATTTTTTAAAAAAATATATTTTTATTGTTCACCCAAAAATCATCGTTTTTAGAAAATTACCAAGAATCCTCCTTAATCTAATTTTAATATGATAAATCCATATAATAAAATTGAAAATATAAAATTTAAGAATATTTCTTTTTGAACATGTTCTTTAATAAAAATCTTTTTATTATACTATATTGATGAGATAATAGTATGTTCATTGTGTGATAGTTTAGGGATATAGTTATAGAATCTCATATATTACATTATCCCCACTTAAACAATTTCATCCTTGAAATTTGTGATATACTTCTCATAAAAAAATTTGGGTAATTATTCAGCATTTATTCATTATATTACCACATTGCTTCCCCTATTTTGTGATTCCTTCAAAGTACTTTCACCATATGAGTTTGATAATTTTCTAACACTTTCTCTCTGGTGTTAATAATCTGAACAAGCACTTCATTATAATATAATTCAGGTTTCAACTATATGTCATCAATTTTTAGTAAACATGTTGGGAATAAAATTTATGTTCTCAATAATGAAGCATTGATGAGTCATGTAATTTAGAGAGGTTTCGTGGAATAATACAATGGTATTTCAAAGCTCTTATTCTCCCCAAAATTTCAAAATTTCATGTAAACCTCATACTTAGTTTTTTATTCTTATAGAACCTTATATAACTCCCTTATAGATAATTTTAAGAAGAAATGATCCCCCACTTGAAATTATAAGTCCTTCCTCCAATTATCAACATAACCCTTTTGTCAACTTTGATATGTCTTGGTATAATTTTTAGTATCTCACACCTTAATAGTTTTCTTATTAATATGTTTTGGGTCTTCTAACTTCCTCTCTCCAACCTCATCTCAAAAATTTTGAGCATAAAATATCTTATTGTATAGTTATTCATATAGTGCCATCTAAATTATTGAATGGAATCTATTATTATACACAAAACCAAAGGTTGATACTGTTCTCATGTTCCTTGAAATTCAAGTTAGAATGATATCAAAATGAATTATAATAAATGAATATTAACTTCATATATCCCATCAGATTAAGTATTATAGGTGGTACTAAAATGTAACTCAATATTGAGTTCCTTCTAAATAATCCTACAAAAAATATATGTGAACTGAGGGTTATAATCAAATACAATTGATAAATTTTCATTGCAAAATCTCACCACTAAATTAATATAGATATCTAAAACATGCTCAAGGGGTATATCTCTTATTTTTATGAAATGTGTTGACTTAGTAAGGAGATCTAGAATGAAATTTTAATGAACCAACCTGGGTCGACCTAACACATCACCTGATATGGCCTACCAAAATACCCAAAGTGTGTTCCCAATTTATATGGTCTAGTGACAAGCACCTTATGTAACATCCCAGATAAATAAATAATATGACATTTTCATATTTATAAATATTTTTTAATTAAATATTAATTTTTATTTAAAGGGGTTCTATGTTTTATGGATTACTCAACACACAACAATGGGTTTCTTTGAAATCTTATGTTGCACACAACTTTGATTTATACCGAAAAATAATATAATACTATTATTATTTTAAATGTTAGTTAACACATAGTCATTGTATTTGCGATAATGAAAAGAACTAACTAAAATATTATTATACATGTTTCTTAAATGTATTTACATTTATAGAATAAATTTTAGAGGCTTAAAATAAGAAAGAATCTGATTTTATGCATGAAATACTCTAGTATTCTTTAAAAGGTCCTTTCACCACATTTTGAAAGAGAACCTTTTTTAAATATATTTTTTTGTCACTTTTATATGTTCTATTTGAAAAAATAAAATTATTCTTTAGAATTGGGACATCAAAATTTACTTTTGATGAAATTTTGGTATTTTTATGATAAAGTTTGTTTTTAATGAACAGTGCAAAATACTATATTTTAATTCAAAACTACTTTTTAATATAATTACATTATATGGTTATATTATCTATTTAATTGTTTTTATAATTTAATTAGATTATATTTTTACAATTTAATCAAATTATGGTCATTATAAGTAATTACACTTTGAAATTGGACATAAAAAAGGTCAATCTTTTGATATGTATTATTTCTTAACAACACGCTTTTTGGTTTTGACAACAGGAATTAATTTTAAATAAATTTATGCCACTTCTGTATTTTTAATTTGTAAAAATGGATTCCATATTTTGAATCAAGAGATTCCAATTATGTAAATAGGTAAATTTTATTTTTAGACATTATGAATATTTACTTCAGTAAATATTTTATTTACCATGGTTAAAGAGAAAATCTGTAAATAAAGGTGAAAAAAATATTATAATAATATTAAATTACCCGTAAACTTATCCTAACCCTATTTTATGAGGTATTTCCAACTAAGGGTATCCTTGGGTCTATTTTGGTACCCCATGGAGCCACTTTGGAGTGATAATGACACTTTATATTAATTAATTTAAAGTAAAGACAAAAGTAACATAAACATATATCTTTTAGTAAAACAATTTTTATATGGGGTTATATAAGTAATTCCTCTGACTATAACTATTAATTTTAAATCTAAAAATATTTCCTAAATCATTTTATTTTATTTATAATTTTTATACATTAAATAAATAATTTTAATTATGACACAATGGTGATACAGTAATTGCTTCATTAATAAAGGATTAAAATAAATGATATTATAATTATTAAAATAAATTTAATTTAAACTTTTTATGCCATAAAAGATTTTTATAGATACTAATTACTTGTTATATTTGAATTAATGAAGTTTTTTTGAAAGAATCAAGTTGTTATATATTTTTAAAAGTCATGATATGAATAGTTTATAAATTTACAGAAATGGGTTTTTAAAACAATTAATATTTTATTAAATGTTAAAATAATCATAAAAATATAAGATTCGTATATCTGACATGTATTATGTTAAAAATATCTTTAATGATATATTTTTTGTATTTTTTTTATTATAGTAAATATAGTAACCTTATAGTATGAATATGGTAAAAGTTAAGATAACAAAACGTTAAATAAAAAAGATAATGATTAAAAAATATCCAAAACCTATCAAATTATTATTGGATGATTTTATTTTGAATTATATGCACTATATATTATATTAAAATATTTTTTTGGACCTTTTGAAACCGAAATTCATTTTATAATAAAGTAATACTTTCAAACATTCCAAAAGAGCCCCTTCTCCCCTTTATAAAAAGTCATCATATCTAACCCTTAATCACACCTCCCAAGATTCCTTGGACCATCAAACTTCTACATAAATAAGATCCCAACATACCTCTCTTCCACCTAGAAGACTTAACTTAGGAATAAGTCACTTCAAGAAAACCTTTTGGTTCAAACCAAAGGGACTTACCCAGTCTTCTCTCAAGTTCTTTTATTTTATTTTCCTTCTCCAACAAACTAAACTCTCTTTATTCCATTATTTTATAACAACACCAGTATATTAAATATTCTATGTTGTTTTTAGGAGAATCATTCAAACTAAACTTACACACACCTCCATCTAATGGATACGAACATACTGTTTCTGTGGATGGTGAACTACTGCCTCACGAAACGATGATTGTTCAATATTCTTCTACCACCTCTCATGGTGGCCATTATGATGGAACTGTAATTATATATGATATATATTTTATTTTATTTTATCAATATGCTTCTGTAATTCTCATTTATAACATACCTTTATACTTTTCATGTTGTATAAAAATGATAATTTCATTTGAGGAAGTGCGGACTACCGCCCCCTCAATGTGATATGACTCATTCATACCATACATGGAATGTATAAATTATGGTGTTAATGAAATTATGTAATATATATAAAATACGATATTATACTGTAATTATAATATTCCTATTTATCATTATGTTTTCATTTCTTTAAAAATGAAAAAAGAAATGAAAGATGTGTTCATGCATACGTACGGTTTACCATCTCCATTAACGGTGCATTTCATTTCTTATGTCCAAATGTTATGGACTATTATAAATACATATATACTGGATATATATTATATATATGATATCTAAATTCTGAATATAATTCTTGAGATAATTTACTTTTGACCACATGGACAAATTGTAATTATAAAAAGTTCATTTTTAAGTCAAATTCCGAACATCAACAAAATGTATGATATGAACTCAAATAATTAATTAATTGTTATTGAAAGGTAATAAGTGTTATAAAAGGAATAATAAAATTGAAAAATGTTCTTAAGAAATTAGAAATTAACTTAATATTATAATTCAGGATGAACAATGAACAAACGAGTCAAGTCGGACACAAGGTAGGGGAACTTCTTCACCCAAATTTCCATTCTTTGGGTTGAACTTCTACCTCTTGATTATGCCATGATATAAATATTATTGAATGACCTTTGATTGTTTTACACCTAATATATACTTATATTGGGTGTATTTATATTTTTCACAAATAATTATGTCATTTATTTATCCTTGATTTAATCATGTAATCTTTGTAAGGGAACCTTTTACCCTCCTCTTTTAGTCAAAGACTTTTATTATGTCTTTTAATTTCCCTTTTCTTATGTTGAGATATGTTATTATATGTTTTTATTTCTATAAATTTTATGTCCAAGTGATGAGAGATCCTTTTTTCTCTCATCAACTCATTTTTTGAATTTTTAAGTTACGTCGTTAGGCTGCCGAATTTTCATAACGAAACGTCTTAACCCAATTTTCTATTTTTGTGGGTTGATCTTCTACATCTTGAATATGTCATTCTATGAATATGTTTGAATTACTGATGATTTTTTTACACTTCATATCTTCTTATATTGGGTGTATTTATATTTTTTCACACATAATTATGTCGTTGATTTATCCTTAATCTAAGGATATAATCTTTTTAAGGGACTTTGTCTCAATATCCTTTCTTTGAGGCATATCTTGATATCATTCACCTTTATTGTACTATAATGTGAGTATACAACCATTTTGACATATTATATCATTAATCTCCTTATTATCATGATATTATAAGTTTTCTTATAATTTATTCATTAATTATTTTTGTTCAAGTATTTCTCATGTGGTAAGGGACACTTTAACTAAAAAATAGTTTTAAATGTTTTCAAAATTTATTCTTCTAAATATTTATCATAAATGTCCATGTTTTCAAAATGGTTTTAAGGATTTATTTTTATAGACATTAATGTTTTAAAATGTTAACTCAATTAAAATCTTCAAAGTGGTATGGGACACTTTGATTCAAAAAATATCTTTATTAAATTTTTTAAATGGTTTTGAAAATAATTTTGAAAATGGTTTTTAGAAAGAATTGATTTTGTTAATATATTGAAATGATATATTGTGATTTCAATGTGGAAATGTTATATTTATTCTATGATTGTTTTATGTGTTATGATTATTTTATGGTTCTTGGGTATTGTTTACGTATACATGTGGTTCTATGATAAACCTAGGCTGGGTGAGCCTGAGATAGATCTCCAATGCATTGGGTAATGTGATTGAGGTAAACTTTAAGTTTTATCCTAAGAGATTTATGGAATATAATGTGATGGGTATTCCAAATGTAACTCCCTATGTAGCTATGAAAGCTACAATGTAAGTATGTTATGTATGCCATAAGTTACCTTTATGATTTATGATTTCTGTGTGTTATTCATAAATATTATGATTTCATGAGGTATGTTATGATTAAAAAGTATGGTTTTATTGATTTGTATTTATTGATGAGTTAATGTTTCCATTCCTTATTTTATATCCCTTAATGAGCTTTTTTTTCTCATCCCATGTTTTGAAATGTTTTTCACCGGACTTAAAGATGAATAGGGTCAAGGATGGGATCAAGGAAAATTCATTATTTCTAGAACATGGAACTAGAAATGTTTCTTTTTTAAGAGTTTTTATTTAATGGAAAAAATGGAAACTGAGTAGAAGTTTCTACTTTGTAATTTTTGAGATTTAATGTAATAGTTATGGCCTAATTCTCTAAAACTCTAAACCTGAAAATATCCTCAATGTTAATTATTGACTTAACTCAAGATTATGTAATGTTTAAGGCTAGGTCCTAATAGATGGTATCAAAGGTCGGTTTAGAAAAATTTAGGGATTAAGAGTTTTTGTTAAACGCATAGTTATTCCTTATGTATATTATTTCAATTAGATCCTTATTTTATAACTTTGTCATATCAAGTAAATTCAGTTATAGATGGAATGGGGAGGATCTCAAATAACATTTCTATCACTTCCTAATGACATGCTTGCATAAATTATTTCAAAGTTGTGTTCAGATGATTGTGAAAATTTTTCTAACATACAACTCACTTGAAAGTAATTTCTTGTGATATCAAACACCTCCACTATACCTAAATATCGTCATGGATCATGGGTTGTATTTAATAAAATCATATTTTCACAATATTCTCATATTTTCAAGAAAGGTAAATATTATCAAGTAATTTTAAAATGTTTTACCTTATCACAAGACTTTGAAGTATATTATGATTTTGAAAAATTTTCTGAATAAGGAGACCCCTGCGCAACCTATTTATATTGGCTTTTATAATGTAGTCTCTCAACACATTCTTACGGTATTTTCAAAGGACCATTGATTGAAAGCTTCAACTCAAACTCGGTCTGACTGTTTTATAAAAATCATGTTGTATTAGATGTTTTGAAATTATATGTCATACATAATTATTTTTAGAAACTATTTTTTGTGAAGACACATATGACCCAAGTTGTACAAGGTGTATTTGGATAAAGGAATAAAATGGTTTTGAATGGTCTCTAAATCATTGTTGCAATGCATGGACCTTATACCTACGTGAACAAGATGGTTATGAAACCATGTGGACACCATGATCAATGTATTATGGTCTTTCTATTGAAAATAGTTTTATTTTATTATATGGAGGCAAAAAAAATGACAATATATATGATACTGAGTTATTAATATTTTGGGATGAAAATTAAAGGTATAAGAAAACCTTTGAGGTTAAAACACATTAGGGTTATTTTTGAGTTTTATAAAAAGTAAAACGCACAGACTGTGTGAAAACCTATTGTGGTGGAAAAAACTGCAGGAATCAAACCCATAACCAAAGTGATATTGGGATTTATCACCTACCACTGGACTACGTGAAGTCCCTGGTTAGTATGAATTATTATTTTTAGTTAAATTATTTTATTTATCAATAATAAGTTTATTTGGGATCTTATGTTTTATCAAATGTATATCCTTCGTATAGGAAAATGATTTGGTGATTAAGTGATAAAAGTTATTTTGGAAGAAATTCTCTCTTTTGGTAACACTATATGCTTAATGAAAATAGAATATTATGGGATCTCTTTTGTGCAGTAATGGTTGAAATTTTATTTTTGAATAATCTATGTTTTTATTTTGGACATATTTGATTTGGGTTATTTATATAAATGATTAACCTATCATAGAGAATATGTGATTAGGTTAATTACACTTCAGTATGAAACTTTATGAGTAGTCGATGATTTTGGATATAAATGTTAAGATTTATTGTGGAAGACTATGTGATTAAACCCTTCTGAGTTTTGGGTTTCAATCTTAATTTAGATTATTTTGAATAATTTTAAGGATAATTGTGTATTGAAGGGTCTTTCTTTAACGTTGGGTACATTTTGTTGAATTTCGGAGATAAAGAGTAGTATTTCTTTTTATAAAGTATTATCCTTTTGGGGATTATATGATCTTGTACTAACCATTTTTGGTTTTTGTTAATGTCTAAAGACGGGGGAAATATATAGTTCTTCTTTTGTGGATTATGTGATTATCTAGAAGTTGATTATAGCACATCAATTGTGACCAAGTCATCTTGAATACTCATAATTTGAAGAAAAGATGAGATTTTTCTAGAAACTTATTAAAGGATGAAACTCTACTTGAAAGTTAAGTATATTTCCTTATGTTCTTAGTCAATATCAAAAATAAATTCCTCGAATTTATGAAAGGTAACTTAAAACAAAAATGTTGTCTGTTAAATTTTCCTACTGGGGAATCAAAGATCATTTAACCCATCACAAGTTTATGGTTTTCATATTGTTAACTTTCTCCTCATCATGTTTTCTATCACTGTCCATCCAAAATTGATGGTTAGTTTATCTTCCATATCTATGTTTACCTACATGGAATCCAAGTATTTGTTATCTTAGGTGACCTATTTACTTCTCTTTCTTTATTTTAAAGTGATTGTTTTATTGAAACTTTTCTGATGTAGGAATTTTAATGAAGTTTCTTAGCCCAATTTTAAAATTGCGAGGATGAAATTTCCAAAGGGGGGAAGGGTGTAACATCCCATGTAAATAAAGAATATGAAATTTTCATATTTATTAATATTGGTGAATTAAATATTAATTTTACTTTAAAGGGGATGCTATGTCTGAAAGCAAACTCAACACTCAAAAATAGGTTTCTTTGAAATCTTATCTTGCACACAACTTTGAGTAATATCGAAAAATAATATATTATTATTATTATTTTAAATGGTAGTTAACACATAGTCGTTGTATTGGCGGGAATGAACATAACTAACTAAAATATTATTATACAAGTTTGTTAAGGGTATTTACATTTATCCAATAAATTTTAGAGGATTAAAATAAGAAAGAATCTGATTTTAAGCATGAAATACTCTAATATTCTTTAAAAGGTCGTTTTATCACCTTTTGATGGAGAACCCTTTTTAAATCTAGTTTTTATCACTTTTATATGTTCTACTTGAAAAAATAAAATTATTATTTAGTATCAGGATATCAAAATTTAATTTGGATGAAATTTTAGTATTTTTTTGATAACGTTCATTTTTTAATGAATAGTGCAAAATACTGCATTTTAATTCAAAACTGCGTTTTAATATAATTTATTTATATGGTTAGGTTATCTATTTAATAGTTTTTTATGTGTAATTAGATTATATTTTTACAATTTAATCCAATTTTTTTAATTATAAGTAAATTCACTTTGAAATTGGACATAAACAAAGGTCAATCTTTTGATAGGTATTATTTCTTAAGAACCCACTTTTGGTTTTGACAACGGGAATTAATTTTAAATAAATTTATGCCACTTCTATATTTTGAATTTGGAAAAATGGATTCCATATATGGAATCAGGAGATCCAAATTTTGTAAATAGGTATCTTTTATTTTTATAAATTATGAATATTCACTTCAATAAATATTTTATTTACCATGGTTAAAGGGTAAATCTGGTAATTAAGGGTGAAAAATAATATTATAATAATATTAAATTACCATTACACTTGTACTAACCCTATTGGATGAGGTATTTCAGACCAAGGGAATCCTTGAGTCTATTTTGGAACCCCATGGAGCCACTTGTAAGTGATAATGACACTTTATATTAATTAATTTAAAGTAAAGACAAAAGTAACATAAACATATATCTTTTAATAAAACAATTTTTATATGGGGTTATATAAGTAATATCTTAGACTATAAATATTCATTTTAAATCTAAAAAACTTTCCGAAATCGTGGTATTTTATTTATAATTATGAGACATTAAATAAATAATTTTAATTATGACACAATAGTGATACAGAAATAGATTCCTTAATAAAAGATTCAAATAAATGATATTAAAATTATTAAAATAAAATTATTTTGAAAATTTTTATACCATACACGATATTTAGAGATACTAATGACTTGTTATATTTGAATTAAAGAGTTTTTTTAAGAATAGATTTTTTATATATTTTTTAAATGTCTTGATATGAATAGTTTATAAATTGACATAAATGAGTTTTTTTAAAAAAAAATATATTTTATTAAATGTTAAAATAATCCAAAAAATCTAAGATTCAGAAAAATGACATATATTATGTTAAAATATTCATTAATAATCCATTTTGGGTCACTTGTAATTTTATAGTAAATATATTAACCTTATAGTATGAATATGGTAAAAGTTAAATAAGTTAACAAAAGGCTAAATAAAAAAGATAATGATTATAAAAATATCCAGAACCTGTCCAATTACTATTGGATAATTTTATTTCAACTTATATGAACCTTATCTTCTAATTAAATATTTTTTGGACCTTTGGAAACCGAAATTAATTTTATAATAAAATAATACTTTCAAACTTTGCAAAAGAGCCCCTCCTCCCATTTATAAAAATCCATCACCTCTAACCCTTACTCACACCTCTCAATACCCCTTGTATCATCCAACCACTACCCAAATAATCTCCCAAAATCCCTCTATTCCACCTAGAAGACTTAACTTAGGTAGAAGGCACTTCAAGAAAGCCTTTTGGTTCAAACCAAAGGGAGTTACCCAATTTATAGGTAACATCTTTTCTCAAATTCTTTTTTTATTTTCCTTATCCAACCCACTAAAATCTCTTTATTCCATTATTTTATAACAAAACCATTATCTTCAATATACTGGGTTGTTTTTATGAGAATCATTAGAACTACACTTACACACACTTCTATCTAATGGATACGAACATACTATTTCTGTGGACGGTGAACTACTGCCTCACAAAACGATAATTGTTCAATATTCTTATACCACCTCTCATGGTGGCCATTATTAGGGCACTATAACTATATATGATATTTATTTTATTTTATTTCATCAATATTATTATGTAATTATCATTTATAACATACCTTTATACTTTTCATGTTGTGTAAATATGATAATTTCATTTGAGGAAGTGCGGACTATTGCCCCCTCAAAATGATATGACTCATTCATACCACACATGGAATGTATAAATGATGGTGTTAATGAAACTATTTAACCAATATAAAATATGATATTATATTGGAATTATAATATACCTATTTATCATTATGTTTTCATTTCATTAAAAATGAAAAAATAAATGAAAGTAGCGTTCATGCGTACATACAACTTACTGTTTCCATGAATGGTGCATTTCATTTATCATGTCCAAATGTTATGAAATATTATAAATAATTATATATAGGATATATATTATATATATTATATCTTAATCATTTATATCATTCTGGAGATAATTTAATTTTTACCATGTGGAAAAATTGTAATTATAACAAGTTCATTTTTAACTCAAATTCTGAACATCGACAAAATGTCTGTTATGAACTCAAATAATTAACTAATTTTTGTTTCGAGGTAATAATTGATATAAAAGGAATAATAAACTTGAAAAAATTTCTGAAGAAATTATAAATTAACTTATGTTTATTATTCAGGAATAACAAGGAACAAATGAGTCAATTCGGACACAAGGTAAGGGAACTTCATCACCCAAATTTACATTCTTTGGGTTGAACTTATACTTCTTGATTATGTCATTGTATAAATATGTGTGAATGTAATATTATTGTTTTAAACTTAATATATACTTATATTGGGTGTATTTATATTTTTCACACATAATTATGTCATTGATTTATCCTTAATTTAATGATACGATCTTTGTAAGGGAACCTTTCACCCTCCACTTTTAGTCAAAGACTTCTTTTTTTATTTGTGTTTTAATTTAATTTTTCTTATGTTGGGATATGTTCTTAAATATACTTATTGTTTTAAATTTTATGTACAAGTTATTAGATATCACTTTTCTCTCATCAACTCATTTAATGAATTTTTAACTTACGCCATTAGTCTGCCGAATTTTCATAAGGGAACTTCTTAACCTAATTTTCCATTTTTTGGGTTGATCTTATACATCTTGATTATGTCATGCTATAAATATGTGTAAATGATATATTATTTTTATACACTTAATATCTACTTATATTGGTTGTATTTATATTTTTTCACACATAATTATGTCAATGATTTATCCTTAATCTAAGGATATGATCTTTGTAAGGGACTTCGACTCAATATCCTTTCATT
The DNA here is from genome assembly GCA_963277665.1 of Viscum album. Taxonomy (NCBI): domain Eukaryota; kingdom Viridiplantae; phylum Streptophyta; class Magnoliopsida; order Santalales; family Viscaceae; genus Viscum; species Viscum album. The sequence continues at coordinate 701,587,745 of OY728128.1, read as the reverse complement.
AAGGCATATATTGATATCATGCACCTTTATTATCCTATAAGGTGTATATATAGCCATTTTAACATATTATATCATAAATCAATTTATTCTAATGATATTATAAGTTTTCTTAGATGTTATTCTTTAATTATTTTTATTCTTGTATTTCTCATGTGGTAAGGGACTCTTTAACTAAAACATAGTATTAAATGTTTTCAAGATATATACTTCTAAATATTTCTAATTAATGTCCATGTTTTAAAAATGATTTTAAGGATTTATTTATATGGAAATTAATGTTTTAAAATTTTAATTCCATTGAAAGCTTCAAAGTTGCATGGGACACTTTGATTCAAAATTGTATTTATTAAATGTTTTAAATGGTTTTGAAAATGGTTATGAAAATGGTTTTGAAAATGGTTTTTAGAAATAATTGATTTCATTAATATCTTGAAATGATATATTGTGATTTCAATGTGGAAATGTTATCTTTATTTTATGCTTGATTTATGTGTTATGATTATGTTATGGTTCCAGGGAATTGTTTACGTATACGGTTGGTTTTTTGATAAACCTAGGGTGGGTGAGCCCAAGATAGCTCTCCAATGAATTGGGTAACGTGACATAGGTATACGTTAATTTTTCTCCTAAGAGATTTAGGGAATATACTGGGATCAGTATTCCAAATTTAACTCCCTACATAGCTGTGAAAGCTACTATGTAAGTACGTTATGTATTCCATAAGTTACCTTTATGATTTATGATTTCTGTGTGTTATTCATAAATCTTATGATTTAATGAGGTATGTTATTATTGAAAATTATGGTTTCATTGATTTGTATCTATTGATGGGTTAATGTTTCTTTTCCTTATTTTATAACCATTAATGATATTTCTATGCTCATCCCAAGTCTACATGATTCCATTCTCTTTACCTGATTCCTACAAAACAAAGACCACATACAACCAAATGTATATGTTGGGTGTGAGGGAACAACTAGTAGGATATTACCATGAATCTATACAAAGTATTTCACAATTAAACTATTAGTTTTAGATTTAAAATATACCTATTTTCAAAAAGTAGTACATAGGGAAAATTTATTTTCATAAAAAATCTTTTTGGTTTACCTTTTTAAAACAATCCATATTCTGAGCCTTAAGAACAGGTATGCAAAAAAATTAGTAAATAAAGGTAAATGACCATGAAATCCATGAAAATTAAAATAATTAGGAAAGTAAAGCACATGTATCCTTGTAATGTCTACTAACAATGTGAAAATGGTCTGCAATATGGGGACTACAATACTAAGACATCCAAGTAACTCTAGACAGTGTAGTGAATCATATGTCCCTACCAAAACAAATATCCCAAGGTATTCCCCATGTGGAAAATTCTACCATTATGTGAAAAATAATCCATGCCCAACATTTTCAAATTATCTTTTTGTAATTTAATTAAACACTTAAAGTTCATAAAACTATTTTTAAAAGAAAATCCCTTTAAAACATTTCCTTTCACCACCAAATATCAAGTAAGAATCATTGATTTTAATGTATTCCTTAGAAACATTAAACCATTAATTTTAATAATAAAAAAATAGAGGATATCACAAGAACATTCAAGTATTCCATGGGAAAGAATCCATGGGATAGAGACATATACCTTGAAAAAATAGGAAATATCGATGCCTTTGAATTTATAGATGGGATATAAAGAGATCTGGTCCACACAAGCATAGACCCACAAATAATGTCATTAATTATCAAAAAAACACCCAGATCTGACCATAAGATCCCCTATGGATTATAATGTATCAAGGGGAAGATATATTGAGGTTAGATGTAAATAAAAAAGGATAACTTGAGAATAAATCCAAACATACCTCGAATAGAACCACACAAATCTATAAATAATAACTAAGTAATTTAGGAGAGATTACACTAGAGATTCAAGGAGGTAATCATTCTAGATAGTGATAAATTAGGAGGAAATTAGACTTAAATTTTTCCAAGGTCATCAAGGTAATTTACCACTTTTAAGAAACCTTCACATGTTGTATGATTAAGCACCATGGTTAGACAAATTGTGTGTTAATAATGTAATAGCTAAAATCCTTTGAAAATAAAATTGAATAGTTTTCTAGGAATAGACACGTAGATATACAAATCATGCATAGTCTGTGAAAATATCCACTACAACTAACAAAACCATATCACACAGTTACCACATAGTTTCTAATAATCGTTCTTAGACCATGCACCTATCATGTTTATAACAAATATCTAAATTTTAAACCACTGACTAATAAAATCATTTAGAAACACAAGATAAATGAAATAGGACCAAAATTAAACATACTTGTGGCCAAAAGGGTGTCATAATTTTCCCCACTATGAAACTTTTTCCCACAAAAAGTGTTCAAGATCCTAGACCCACAAATAGATAATGCCACTGCTATAACATCAACGCTTCCCACTCTCATGTATCATGGATATCCCATCCACATTTCTATAGTAAATGAACTAAGGTAATTATTTTATCATGAAATAACTTATCCTATTGGTTCATAATATAAATTGTATTCTCATCCACTAAGGTTTAGGACTCTAGATCAATATCTTCCCATTCAATCATGTGGGAAGTTTCTGGTTAGTACCTCCAAAATTAGGAAACATGAAATAGTTAATGAATTTATGTCAAGATAAATGAAAATTTCAACTAATAATCTACCTTTACAAGTAATTAAATGGTATCTAAAGGACCAATATACCATGGTACCAACTTACACTACTTTACCAAGTGAAGATTCCCTAGTCAAGGAGAAACTTTGAGAAAAAACCGATCACCAAACTCAAGTTCAAATGACCAAATATGATGGTTCACATAGAATTTTTGATGAATCAAAGTTGTATTTAACCTCTTTCAGATCAATAGAACCTATCCTATTATCTCTTAGAAAATACTCAGTTTAACCAAGGAATTTTCTCTTAGATATTTCCAACATCAAGAATATTTACATGGTATCCCATAGAAAAAATAAAGGCAAACATTTTAATTTATGATTGAAAACTATTTTTATAGGAAAAATAAAAAAAATTATATTATTTTCCCAAAAATATTCAGAATCAATCACACATTTCCAAAGAATTTCCTTGAGAATTTGGAAGGATCACTTAGTCTGCCAATCCATCTAAGGGTTATCTATTGTTCTTAACTTTAATTAGGTACCCATAACCTCTTGAAACCCCTTCAAACACGTGGATGTAAACTATGGATCCCTATATGAAACAAATTTAGATGTAATTCCATGGATATTCAAGATCTATCAGATATACGTGTGCCTAAGTACTTCCAACATAGTTATATCCTTAATAGGAAGAAAATGAGATGATTTAGTGTGTCGATTGATGCTCACCCAAATAATATGCTTTCCACCATGCATCTAAGGTAGTATAATCATAAATTATATGGATATCACATCCAATTTCCAAACGATAATGGGTAAAGGATACAACAAACTGACAAGACTCTAGTGATTCTCCTTAATCTTTTAGAAAGTAGGGCATCATGACATAAAGTCTGCAATCAACTACCTCATCCTAGACACTAATATTGGTATCTCAAATCATGACACAACTTGGTAGTCATAGGGTGTATAGAACAAATAGACTAATGTCCAATATTTTTCAACTCTTTCCTTAGATATATGAAAACAACCAATCTTCCTCAGAAACACAGGACACCATTAGGAGACCAAGACTAAACACCTTAGGTCTCCCCATAAAATAGGATTTTACTACAATTTTTACAATAGATGTATGTTTCTTTCCCAAGATGGATGTGATCATAAAATGAATAATCATCTTTCACATAAGCTAAGAACACATGCTCATTAGCCTCTCCACTTCCAAGCTTATATTATCAAATAGACTCATCAAATACCACTCCTCCACTAATTTCATCAGGACTTGAGTTAGTAAATTAATTATAAATGTATTGGTTACCACATTACCTATCCTAGTTTTATATTTAATAACAAAATAAAATTGTTAATATATTCAATATTGTATCTCTATCATGATTTCAAGTCTCTTTAAGTGAAAATATACTTTAGACTCTTATGATATGAATACATTGTAAACTGATTACTCAAGAGATTGTGGTTCCAAGTATTGAGATAATACATAATTGTATCCAAATAAATATCATGGTTAAGATAATTATTCTCATGATGACGCATTTTCTGAGAACCATAGTCTACCACCCACTTCCCTAGCATCAAAACACATCCTAATCCCATACTTAACTCATTTTGGAAAACATCATAGCTCAAACCTGGTTCCATAATAATCAGAACTGGTGTGGAGGTTAATCTCAAAATTAGTTACTAAAATTATTTTTAAAATTTATCATTCCATTCAAACTTAACAGCCATACAGGTTAGCTTGATCATCATATATGCAAGCTTGGAGAAATCCCAAATGAAACATCTATAATAACCAATTAATCCCAAGAATCTCTAAATCTCAAACATATTTCTAGGTTTATCCCAAGACACCAACACTTAGATCATTTTAGGATTCACTAAGATTCCCCCATAAAATATTAAATTAATGATAAACTTCACCTATTTTATCCAAAACTCTCATTTAGAAATATTTCGATACAGAAAATGTTCCTTCTAAGTTATAGGAAATATGTAAAGATAGTCTTTGTTTCCTTACTCTGACTTGTAATACACCAAAACATAATCCAAAAATGAAAAAATGAATTATTATAATAACCAATGAAAAAAATGGTTCATTAATTTCATAAATATCATAGAATCATTAGTAATAACAAACAACATAACTAGGAACTCAAAATTACCTTAACAGCTTCTAAATGTTGTCTTATGTATATCTTCTCCTAAGAATTTTAACTGATGGTACCCTAATCATAGGTCAATAATATAAAACCATTAGGATCATCTAAGTTGGTTAAATATATCTTAAATCCTAAGAATGTGGTATTTTTTCTTAACATACACCCCATTATGATTTTGGTACTCAGCACCAAAATGGGGGCTTCCATATGCCTTATTTAAAAAGAAAACTATAGAAGCATAAGGTGACATTCAAGGATGAATAAATACCTTGGCCTCAATATTCACAATACTAACTTTAAACTCCTCCAACTTAGTGAGCTTCATATGATAAGATTTTATATAAATTAATCTTTTCCATGGGAGAAGTTTAATTGTAAACTTGACCTCAATCTAGGGTGGTAACCTAGAAAAATCATTATGAATGACCTCATGGTACTCACTCGCCACTAGAGGAATTAGCCTACTCAAATTATAGTCAATAATATCAATAAACATCTCTAAAGACTTGAATGGGATCATTCCAGCATAAGGAACAATAGGCCCTTCGCTCCCTGATCTAGGACCCCACTCACCCTAAAAGACGTGAGGAACTACATTGTAAGAAAGAAACTCAAGAAAATTAAGATAATAGCTGATCTAGGACTTAAAACTGATCATCTAATCCATGCCAATAATAAGTTCAAATATATCAATATCAAGAACTAATATATTATAGATGAATTTTAATTCTTCTAATATGGCATGGCACATTGAACATATGAAACTTTTCTCATTCCTTATTCCCATGGGAGTGGAAAGATCCAAAAGGAAGGGAATAAGCTATGAACACAAACCCATTATATCAATAAATATGGATGATATTAATGAATTAGATGCACCAATATTAAATAATTACAAAAACATAGAAGAAGAAATAACCACCATAAATGTCACATTAGTTGGACCTACTTTAGATTCTTCTATTGCATACTTCACTATGTAAAGAGAAATAGACTTGGATCCTTCTTTAACTTTATTATCTTCATGAGTCTCTCCTTCAGTGTAAGAGTGATATCCATATCCTTTTGTTGTATCAGATTAGAATGGAGTGCCTTTGGTAAAAGTTGATCCAGCCAAGCTTCCCTGAGGTACCTTTCCACATAAGTGCTCGATATAACCAAATTATCCATATATATATGGAATTATTTGGTTGATACCCAACAATAGTCTTGGTGTGGATATATCTCCAAAACTAAATTTAGATAACATGGATTTTTTCTAATTTCTTCTTTTTATCATCACCACTACCCTGGAGTAGCTCACCTCTCTTCCTCTTCTGGCTAAAAGACACATCTTAGTTTCCACCAATGGTTGTTAAAACTAAACTTAGACTAGTATTCATAAAAATTTATACCAAATAAATATTTTTTTTAACCACCTATGAATAGGTTATAAATAACATGAGAATAATCCTCAACTAGATCATGGGATTTGTTACCATCTCAAACCACATAGCCTTAAGTTATTAGTAGTAGGAACTATAGAAAAATTCACCAATATATTGAATCGAGTTGACTACTCCATCATAGATTGGTCGCCTTTATCCAAGGTCAAAAACTCATAGTATTAAACCAAAAAAATCTAGTTTGAACTATAGTTATAAGGCCATCTTTAAGGTGTTTGAAGTGAGGTCCTCATGCGGTTTAGAAGTCATGATAGATTCCAAAATTTCCTTTCAGGTCCTTCAAGTATGTAAGTGGAAAATCCCACCGTAATTCCCTAGAATTCTTCAAAAGGTGAAATATTCTTTTGACACTTATAATCCATTCATTGGTTTCCTAGGTCCCTTTATCACAATGAAGGATAAGTGGGTTATGCTTTGGAAACTTAAATCATGATCTATCATTCATTCTAGGTTTCCACCACTTTCCTAACCTATAGATTGGAGACTAGGGTGAATTGGATGATTCACCTATAGAACTTTTCCCGGATCTTCCCATAATGGATTTAAAATATATATTCTAGGAGGAATTATCTATTAATAAAAATAAATAACACATTATTAACCAATAAATTCATCTCCAAATCAAAAAAAAACTTCCATAATATATATTAATTCCCTTAAATAATAAAAATGTACATAAAAAACATTGAAAAATAACAAAAGAACGTGAAAAGGTTCATCTAAATTAACCCAAAATCATATTCATCAAAACAACCCCAAAAAATCAATCCCAACTCCTCTTGAAAAATCCATGACCAACCATGGTAACTCAAGGTCTGATATGAAAGTTATATAGAGAAGAACCCTTCCACACTTACCACATGAGTTATGGTGGTATAAAATCTTTTCTACCATAAACCCCAAACCAACCCCATGTAGTGTCATCACACATCCATACAATGTCCCGAATGCCTTAATTTTTTATTGATTCTTGATAATACACCTTTCAAGGGTTGAGGTAGAACCCTTACGAGGCCTGTAGTGTCATCACACATCTATTTGGGTATTGGATCTGATACCATTTTGTAATGATCCAACCCAGATTGACCTCACATATCACCCACGATGGTCTTCCACAGTACTTTAAATGTATTCCCTATCACCATGAAATAAAAACATGAACATGGGTATTAATATAGAAAATAATGGGAATAATGTAACCCTGAACATCATCAAGGAATGTCTCATGTACCAAATAAATATATATGGATATAAACTGAAATCAGAGTACAAAGTGGAAGTCTAAATACAAAAATGATACATAACATGAAAAAATAAAAATGGTCTATAATACATGACAAACCATGATCCAAGATACTATCTCCATGTGACTGTCGGTCATCACCATCACAAACCACCCAAATATGACGTTGACTGTGAGGAGTTTCAAGCTATATAACACTCTTCCCTTTATCTAATCCCTAAAAAACTAAGTCTGCATACCTCCAAAGGAATATGTAGGGTGTGATTAAATTCCCAATAATATTAAACCTTGAATCTACCAAAATTATTTAACTATGAAACCATTATTTCTATATTTAAAACAAAACCAGTTTCTCAAAATAGTATATAGGAAAACACATTTTCATAAAACATCAGTTTGTTTGTCATTTTTAAGATAATTAATATCCCAATCCTTGATAATATTGAAGTAAAACTTGTTTAATTAAATAAATTAAAATAACAAATAAATCCATTCATATTAAGACAAGTTATTAATTAAATCTCTATCATCCATGTAATGTCTACTAACATTGAAAAAACAGGTCGTAAGATGAAGACCGCGATGGTGAGATATTCAAGGAAATATAACCAACATAGTGAATCCTAGGTCCCTACCAAAGAATAAATCCCAAGGTCTTCCCCAAGTTACAAATTCTATAATTATGTGTAATATAATCAAATACCGACATTTTTAAATTATATTTATATCATTTCATCAAAATCTAAAAGTTCATAAAAAAATATTTTTATTGAAACCCCTTTTAAAACATTTCATGTCATGACTAAAGATCAAGTAATAATAATGGGTTTCAATTTATCCCATAAAAATATTAAACCATTCATTTTCATATACCAAAACTAAAGGATATTATAATAATGTTCAATTATACAATGGGAAAGAATCCATTGGATAGACACACCTACCGTTCTATGAGATGAAACGTCAACACCTTTGAATTTGATAATGGGAATAAAGAGACCAGTTCCTCACATGCTTATATTCACAAATAAAATCATAAATTATTTATACAAAACCCTAGAATTGACCATAAAATACCTTATGGGTTCTAACATATCAATGGTATGGTTGACCAAAGATGGATTTAAATAAAAATTATAAATAAATAGGAAAACATACATCAAAGAGATCCACCCAAATTGATTGAGAATCAGCAAGAAATCATTGAGAGTATCCTCATGATAATCAAGGAGTTAATGGTTAAATATAATGATATATTAGAAGAGTATTAGACTTAAAATTTACCAAAGGTACCAATATAATTTTCCACTTTTAATAAACTCATATGGGTCACACGGTTAGGCTGCATGGCTACAAAAAACATTTTTTAACCAGTAGTCAGCTACTTCTCCTTGAAAATTGAAGAGCACGGTTACCTGGTAATATCATTAAGGTTTGAAAACCCATGTGAAATAATGGAAAATATTCACTATAACTAATAAATCCATGTCGCATGGTCACCGCACTGCTAATACTAATGGTGAATCTGGAATGTTTCTCTCAAATCTCTAAATTTTCTATCCCTGACATAGGAATTCCTTTATAACCTCAAAATTAATAAACTAAGAGAATAATTGAACTTAATTGTGAATTAGAGGTTGTCAAAACCCATATGGAATCATTCCTACTAGGACTCTTTGGAAGTCCAATAAAAATTTCTATTGTAACATTTTCCCACTTCCACGTTCGTATTAGGAGAGGTTTCCTGACTCATTTAGAATAGTTTCTTTAAATATTTATCTGCTATTACACAAAACATCTAGAAATGTAGTTCATAATTTCTTACTGCAAGTTTTCCCAATATAAATTTTCTCTTTAATAGATGTACATATTTTTTCTAATAGGGTGTAAAAAGAAATTTTAGTTATGTGCTTCATTTAATAGTTCCATTTTCATCTCAAGTATGGATGGAACACATAATATATCTCTAAAATTTAACACACCATGTTCATATATGATTTCTAAAAATATCCCATCATTCGTGTCTATAATATTGTTCTAAAACCCTTACCATCTTGTTGGGAGTTCTTTATCTTCTCCAGTGAAGATAGTTTTGAAATTTATTAAAAAGGAATGATGTTTTCCATTTCTAAATAATAACTAAATAAAAATTTACTAAATACATGAATAAATGATCCTTATTAATCCTCATCATGGTTGTAACTCTATGGTAGTTCCCAATAAAAGCATCATATTCCTTGTTTTCATTCCCAGTTTGATAGTGTATTGAGAATTCATAGTCCTTGAGCAGTTATATCCTTATTATTTACCTCAAGATGATAACTTTCTATTATAATATGTACTTAAAACTTTTATGGACAGTACATATGTCACATATTTCACCATACAGGTAGTTCATCCATATCTTTAAGGAAAAGATTACAACTTATAACACCAAATCATGAGTTGGATAGTTATATTCATAGATATTAAATTACCTTGATGCATAAGTAAAAAACATATCATTTTTCATAAGGACATAACCCTATAACATCCCAATCCAAACAATAGGTTTTGAGTTAGAGTACCACATGATCTCATGTGTTCATACCCATATGTAAGAGGCTTGTGGATTGTAATGAGTGTCTAAGTACCTAAATTTGGAAACTATACCCTATGTATCATGTCATCAAGAAGATAATAATAAATAAAATACAATAATAAATAAATAAATAAATATCAAAATAAACATGTAGAAACTAAAGGAATGGAAAATATATCATAAAATAAATATACCTTCATAATTGGTAATCCTATCTAGAGTATAAGAAGAAAACAAATAATAAATCAATAAAAAATAGCAATGTCCTCTAGACTCTGCCCCGGTCCTCTCCAAATCTATGACCCACTGCTCAAACATCCACAATAGGTCTATTACCCATAGTTAGATCCCTAGCCATGAAATCTAAAACTGCACAGAAATTTCCAAGTAGGGTGTGATTACAAGACTCAATTGGATACTACCAATTCATCCTCAACCTATTGTTCTCAAGTATAACAAGTTTATGACATAATAATAATAAAATTGTAATGATAATAAATATATAACCCAAAATTGAGCACTCAATCCTTGACCAAGTATCCACAATTCCCCAGTCATACCTGCTTCAGATCCATGGAAAAATGATGATTATGAGATATCAGAAAGGATCATAATCTAGCCACAATGATGTAGGCATGCCACTCGGTATATATATCAACCTAGGACTCTCAAAAATAGATATTACATATTTTTAGATGAATATTAATTACATTGCACAAATGAACACTTGGGTCCATAATATTTTAGTGTCTTTGGAAACTTGGAACACAATATTCTCAATTCATGAAAGATTTCAATATCTCACATAAATATATTCCCCTTTATAACTCCTTTTTAAAACATTTCTTCATAACATAGGGAAAGGAAACATAATAAGTGGTGATATTGGATGCTTGGTAATGGTAAACAAGGGATATATGCAAGCTTAACATGAGCATAAGAATATGAGAACATGATCATAACATCTAAAAACCATACCCTGTATATCAAAGATCATAATATAGATTCATGGAATACATATTTAAATTTCATAAGACATGAATCATAAGGAAATCAAATATCATGAGCCATGAGAGAATAACATTAGCACAAGGAATAGATTTTTGGGATACATATAAGCATAGAAAATCTTATGTCAAGGCTACCCACCAGGACATTTATAATATGTTAATATTGGGATAACCACCTGTAAACCTCCTTCATGCTTGGGCTAACCACCTGTGTACCTTATTTTTTAGATTGGGATAACCACATATGTTCCCTAATTTTTGAGCTTCAACTATCCACTCGTGCACCCTCTAGCTCATAGAAGATTTATAATTACCCAATACATTAGAGGGAGATATAGGTCCCACCTGTCACATGTTGAAAATAATATGTATGTTTTCCAAAAGATCATAAAACATTCATCATATAGTAACCCATGAAATGAAATGGGTTTCATAAACATTTCATTATATTATAACATGTGGAAAAGAGACAATTTTCATAATCATTTCATTATTTTTTCATATCATAACCCATGGAAAAAATCAGGTATCATAATAATTTTTTCATGGCATAACTCATGGAATAGAAATGAGTTTCGTAGACATCTTGTCATCATAAATCACTCAGAGAAAGAATGAGAATGATAGCCTTGGTTTATATCCCCAGAAAAAAATAGGTTACATAAAATCATGTATTCAAAGATGGAGAAAGATTTTGAAATATCACTTGGAATATTTCTTGAAAAAAATACCCCTTCCACTTTAAAAAAACACTTTTAAAACATAAAACATTTCCAAAATCCTTTTCCTAGAAAATAATCCTTAAAGATTATTTTAAAATAATTCAAGAGGAAAATATCCTTTCAACTTGAAAAACACATAAAACATTTTTAAAATCATTTTATTTTTAAAATAACCTTGAAAATTTTTAATTGAATATTGAAATCATTTATTGTTCATGATAATGATAAATATTGCTCCTATCATGAATGTTAAAACAAATATTCCTTTCACATTTTTTGTAAAATCCAAATGAACATTATTTTAGAAAATGACATGAATATTCCATTCAAACCATTTTTTAAAAATTAAAACATGGGTAAAAATGTATTTAATAAATAATTTTAATAATTTTAAATACATTTTTTAAAACCTTTTTAGAAAACATGGTTTTGGAAAAAAAATAGTTTTCAACTGAAGAGGGAAATAAAGATGATTTTTTTTAAATATATTTTCAATTATTTTAAGTACCTAAGAGTGTTAAAATGGTACTATTACTTTAAAATATCATTAATAAACATAGGATAAGAAAATTAATTATTTTTTTGAGAGATGGATCATAATATTTCATCATCATAAACCTAATCATAAATAATCTTGATAAACGAAGAAATTGTATCATAAAACTCTTACCACTTTGGGGTAACATTGAATCATAATCCCTATGTAAGAATAAAATAAATATGTCTTAAAATATCATTATAATAAATAAATTCATGATATTTCATATCCAATGGTTTTTATATACACCTCATAAAATAATATAGATGCATAACATGATATAAGTCTCAAATAAGGCAAATTGAGTCAAAAATCCCTTATAGCTTTAGTAATCTTGTGAACCAAAAAACCCAATTGAAGAATAAAATAGAATGAAACTTTAAATATTATGAAATTAATGTGTTTGATGATATAAAATTTCAAATGGGAAGTATATACACTACAAAAAATAAATGAATGGTGAATTTTCATATGTATTCCAAAAATAAATGAGACTAGAAATCCTTTACTGTAGGTAACGACTTCTTTCATACTCATTAAAAAATATTATATAATTAATTTAAGTTTTTTATAAATATATTATATAACCCAAATTACATATATAATTCCATATATTATTTACTTATATCCTTTTATTACATTTTTATTAATAATTCCTTGTTAAAATCAAGTTTTGGGTAATAACCAATTTGTATCTTGTATATGCTTTGATTTTTTAATTTTGGTCATATTACCATGATAATGTTTCCATAATTTAAATAATAATAATAATAATTATATAATAATCATATTTATATATCAATTATACTTTTAATACCAATCATGAAAGTTGGTTTTTAGAAATGAAGTATGTTACGATCAGAGGGACGGTAGGTCATACATACGCATGAGTAACATTTCCATTTTTCAGAAATCATTATGGAAATAATGTAAGTCATATATTATATTTAAAAAATTATCATAATATCGTAAATAAAATATTATACTTATATATATCATCCATTTGGTTTGGTGATTAAAATAGAGTCACATCGCTTCGTGAAGGCAGTAGTCCACATGTACATGAATGACGTTATTATCTTTCAGTGGGTGAAAAGGTAAGAAATAAAATGATATATTATATTTTAATAATTATAAATATGTCATTAATATCATAATTACTTCATTTATATCACATATATTAATTAAATTTATCTTTATTATATTCAATGTAAAGCATTAGTGAAAACGAATCACATCACTTCACGACACGGTAGTTCGACGTACCACGAGAAATGCTATTGTTTGCCCTATGAAATGGAATGTAAAAAAATTATATATAATATAATTAATAAATATTTATAATTATGTTATAAATATCATATAGATTCTTTATATCCATCATCATACCTAACCGTGAAAGGCAGTAATGGAAAAATGAATGACATCAGTTCGCAAGGTGGTAGTCTTCTATACACAAATGATGATTTTGTAACCCATTTTATGAGATTGGTTATGGTTTTAAGTAATTAAATTAACATAAAAAATCCAAATATGTGTAAGACACTAAAGTTAATATATCATCATGGTTTAATATTAATTAAAGAAGGTGGAGGAATAAATAAAATAAAAATGCTCAATGAAAAACGTTACCTCTTCCTTGGGTAACCTCCATTGGTTTTCACTAGAAGCCATCCAAGGTGTGATTTATGCCAAAAAATAAGGATTATAGGATGGTATTGTGTAATTTTTTAAGTGATTTGTGAAGGTTTTGGTCAATCCAAATTAATTTATAGGTGTGAATATAGGAGGGGAGTGAGTGTCATTTTATAATTGAGGAGTGGCATTTTTTCTAAATACCCAAAATTATTCAATAATGGGTGGTCACTCTAACCTCATGTGGCTCCAAAATTTATAAATAATGGATTTTATGGATCATATGGCCAATAATAAACTAAAAAAACATGTTTTAAATATTTTATTCCTTATCCTTTAAGTTTTACTCACTTAAACCGTTTTAATTTTCACCACAGTGACTAGTTTTTTTAACCTTGGTAATTTATACTTTAACCCTAATATAAAATGAGTATTATTAGATAATTTTTACTTAATTGTTATAAATATTAAATAAAATTTATAAAAAAACCTTTGAATTTTAATTTAAACACAAGCACATGTAACGTGCAAAACCACATTTTACCCTTAATTATGGTATTTAATTTTTAACTTTCTTCACTAATCATTATGGTAAAAAATTAAGTTACATTTATTGAATAATATAAATTATAATTATTACAAATATTTAATCCAATTTTCAAAATTAATTTTACATAAGAATAAAATTTTAAATTAAAATTAATCCTACAGACGTGATGAGAAAGCATGTTTTTATATAGAAAATTATTCAAAAGTTTGAATAGTTTTATATAAAAATTCAATATAAAATTGATTAAAATAAAAAAATTCAATAGTAGATATATAATTGAACTAAATTTACTTTAAAACCAATATAAAATATAATTTAACTTTATAAATAATTTAAAATAAAAGGCTATTTTCAATTAAGATTAAGTATTTTTTACTATTCATAAAAAAAATAATCTTCTCAGAAAATTATCAAAAATTCAACCTAAGCTAATTTTTACATGATTATTTAAAATATAAATTTTATATTGTAAAATAAATTTTCTAAATTTTCTGAAATTACTTTTAAAAAAAGTGGTCAAAAAGGTCAAAAGATTTCGTTTTAGAAAAAAAAAATATGGTTTTTAAGGATAAAATTAGATTTATTTTTATCTATTATCTATAAAATACATAATATGAATGTTAAATAGTTTATTGAATATATAATATATATCATTAATTAAAATAATTTTTAAAAAGTGATTTGTTTAATTTATTTATGTAAAACGTGTTTGTTTGTATAAAACATTCAGAAAAAAAATTCCTTTATTTTCAAATAATTTTTATTTTCATGTTTAATTAATTGGTCTCAAAAAAATAATTTTATATACATTTTTAAAACATATATTTTCATAATTTATTTAATATTATTCATACCCACCATTCCAATGGCTAAGTGATATCCTTCATATTAAATAATAATATTTTTAATAGTATGTCGCGTTCTGTCTAAACTTGGTGTTGCATGTAACACAAGCTAATCTTGGTATTGTGTGTAACAAAAGACAAACTTAGTATTGTATGAAACACAATATAAGATAAATTTTACATGTAATACAAGATTTCATAAAATATTAAAATCATTTTAAATAAAAATATTTCATAAAATCATAGGGTGTTACATTCTACCCCCCTTAAAATGAATTTCACCCTCTAAATTGTTCTCAACCATCATAGGTTTAACATTTGAAATTTACTTCATATAAACTCACATAGTACAAATGAATAAAAAAATTACCTTAAAATGTAAATTTGGTAACATATTGGTTACTTAAAGAAACTTGTAACTATGTTTCCACATAGAAGAACATAAGTGGTAAGTGAACATTTGGAATGGAAGAAAAACATAAATAATTATAGAGTGTGTTATAGATCATTGATCATAAGAAAGTGGGTGATCTATAGAAATTTAACAACCAAAAAAACATAAATATTTAATGATATAAGGGACCATTTTATTCATCAATGTGAAGGTACTAGAATAAAATTATTTTTTTCAAGATCATTTTTCTAATGTTTGGTAATTCCTTTCCATCTAGAATGAGAACAAATTAAAATGTACTTACTTGATATATTTTTATTTCATAGAAACAATTTCATCCATTTTTTATTCCTTGATAAATTTCCACTTCATCTATTACTCTAAGATAAAAAACTTTCATGTCTGAAGCACTAAATAATATCCATGAAAGATTTATAATTCCTTCTTTTTATCACTATTTTAAAAAAGGTTATAAATGATTATAAAATATGGATAACTAATTATATGGTGAAGTAATAAATTAATATCTAAAACCTCATCCAAAGTTATACTTAAATAATTCCATAAATTTTTAAACTTATGACCCTTCCAAAAGATTAAAATCCAAAACATTATAAATAAGGTCACTAAATTTCCAAAATCAACTTATCATTAATCCCCCAAATAATATGAAGTGGATATTAATTATCACAAACTAAAAATTTGAATAAATTTATCATGTATTCTCTTGAAATATAGTAATAACCTTAATTACCACAAAACCATATTGAAAACATACATGCTTCCTCATTACTTATTTAAAATATATATTATTTGTTATATTTTTTAAACATAAAAATGTTGGAAACTCCTTAAATGATAGTATAAGAAACTTTTTCCATAGATAATTAATAATTTACAAGGTCATCAGTATTATTTGATTTACTTTATCCATTTAAATCATCTCATTATCCAAATTAAACATCATTTTCTCAACATCAAGAATGTATTAAGGGTTATATTTCCCTTAATCGTGTTTTTTTCATGAATATCACCTTGTCATTAAATCACTTGTCTAGGTCATAAACGTCATTCAACATATTATTTCAAATATTTAATGAACATTTTATACTGAATAATACTTATATATTTTATAATTCTTTAATTCCAACACATATACAAATAAACCATTCCAATTTTTTCATACACCATTAACCAAGCTTTATCTTATTTTTACTTAACACTTATTCCTATTCATTTTTCATTTGTAGTATCTTCATCATAAACAATATAACCATTAATCATAAAATATTTCTGATTATCTTCATGATATTTCCCTTTAGGACATTGATTTTCATAATTCCCATACTTTCCACATTTGAAACATTCAATAGTTGATGATGCATTAGAGAGACCATTATTATCATTCATTGTGTTAACTAACATTTTTTTTCCTTTTTAATTACTTGATTTGTTTCCTTATTTTACACACCCAAGAAAACTTATCCTCCCTTTGATACATTCCCTTGATTACTTCTTTCCACATTCTTAACATATAAGAAACTGAATCTTATTTCCTCTATGGTCTCCACTACCTGAACTCTCGGTAAACTCTATACTTA
This sequence comes from Viscum album, assembly GCA_963277665.1. NCBI lineage: Eukaryota > Viridiplantae > Streptophyta > Magnoliopsida > Santalales > Viscaceae > Viscum > Viscum album. Next base: position 701,570,332 of record OY728128.1, on the reverse strand, counting down.
TCTAATTTTGTGAGTTTGAGAGTTGGTTAAGGTGCACATTGTTAATAATTTTGTATGATAAATTATTAGGAATAATCACAATATCATTTACTCTAGTTTTCATCCCATTTGGATTCTCATTAGCAAATTTTCCATCACATTCAATGTTAACCTAGTTCCTTTGGGTTCCCACCAATGAATAAAACTAAAAAACATAGTGTGAGAAATGTTAATAATAATAGGAATCCAAATAGTCATGAAAATAACTTATAGGATGTCAAAATCATGACATATTTTTTTTATATATGAATCCATAGAGTTTTCCAAAGTTATTCATAGTAATCATCTATTTAAATCCTTCGTAATGGTTTGTAAAGAGTTTGTGATTCTCCAAATCATATCAATCGGGAGTGTTAAACTAAATGTGAAGAAATTCCCATTATAATACACCATATGATGATTTATTCTATATTAATGCATCCTTTTTAGAGTTATTACCTTTATTTACCTATATTAGAGATCCACATCCACTTGTAGTATCCAAACATGTATGTAATTGCTTTAAAATCACATTCTATATCTTCTACCAAAATTACAAGTCATTTTCCTACACTTTTACTCATCCTTAGACTTATCCTTAGATACATACCTAGACATATCTTTAGAAATATCCCTTGGAATATCACTAAATTTTTTTATCTTAGTTTCTAAAGGTTAACTAATCCTTTCTTCTGATAGCAACTATATTGACCCAGGATTCTTATATATTGATATTACATATTTTTAGATAAATATTCATTACATTACACAAAAAAACACTTTAAGACCATAACTGTTTAATGTATTTGGAAATTTGGAATAATATATTCTTAATTCATGAAATATCTTCAATGTTTATAATAAATATCTTCCCCTTTAGTACTCCTACTTAAAACCTTTCTACATTACTTGGGGAAAGGGAACATAAGAAAGGGTGAGATAAGATGATAAGTAAGGGTAAATAAGGAATATACATAATCATAACATGATCATAAATATATGATAACATGAGAATAAAATTTTAAAACCACCCCTTTCATATTAAAGATCGTAATCTTGAGTCGTGGCATAAATATTGGAAGTTCATAAGACATGAATCGAAAGGAAATAAAATAAAATGATCCATGAGAGTACAACATTGGCATAAGACATATATTTTTAGCATACATATAATCATAGAAAATATTATTACCATGCTACCCACCAATACATTCATAACATGTTAGGCAAGGGATAACCACCTGGATACCAGCTTCGGTCTTGGGCTAACCAACCATGTACCCTATTTTTCAGGCTTGTTCTAACCACCCATGTATCCCCCTTTTTGGTCTTGGTCTAACCACATATGTACCTTATGATCTTTTAGAACATTTATCATTTTACAATTAATTATAATGATATATAGTTCCCACCCAAAATATAATGAAAATCATACATACGTGTTATAAAAGATCATAAAACATTTATCATATCATAACACATGAAATGAAATGGGTTTCATAAAAATTTCTCATATCATAACCTGTAGAAAATAGATAGGTTTTATAATTATTTTATCATTTCACAATAACATACCTCATGGAAAAATAATTATGTTTCATAGGAATTTTTTCATGGAATATAAATGGGTTTCATAAATATCTGACTATCCTAAACCATTTAGAGAAAGCATAAGAAAGATTTACTTAGTTCATATCCTCAAAAAAGAATAATTTACATTAAAGGATTCCATATTATATGGAGAATTATTTTGAAAGATCACTTGGAACATTTATTTAATAAAATATCCTTTTTACTATGAAAAAAACCTTTAAAACATAAAACATTTTTAAAATACTTTTCTTTGAAAATAATCCATAAAGATTATTTTAAAACGGTTCTTGAGAAAAATATCCTTTCCGCTTGGAAAAATATAAAGAATTTTAAAATAATTTTATTTTTTAAAAACCCTTTAGAAATTGTAAGGGAGGATTGTAATCATTTAGAGTACATGGTAGTGGTAAATACTATTCATTCGACGAACATTAAAACCGAGATTCCTTTCACATTTCTAGTAAAAGTCAAACAGACATTGTTTTAGAAATCAACTTGAAAATTTCTCTCAAAAAATTAAAATTAAAACATGGGTAAAATTTTCTTTAATAAAAAATTTAAATAATGTTAAAAACATTTTTTGAAATCTTTTTAGAAAACATGGTTTTGGAAGAAAAAAGTTTTTGGACCAAAGATGGAAATAAAGACAATTTTTCTTAAAAACATATTTTAAAATATTATAAGTACCAAATAGTGGAAATTTTATAATATAACTTTAAAATATCATGAATAAAAAATAGGATAAAAAATTCATAAGTTTCTTGAAATATGGATCATAATATTTCATCATCATAAACCTAATCATAAACAATATATATAAACAATGAGATTGTATCATAAAACTATTACCACTTTGGTAACACAGAATCATAATACCCATGTAATAAAAACATTAAATTTATCTTAAAATATAAGTATAATAAATAAATTCATGAAATTAAATTTCAAAGGGTATGTATATACACCTCATAAAAGAATATGATTTCATAACATGACATAAGTCTCAAAGAATGAAAATTGATACAAAAATCTCTTAACGCTTTAGTAATATTTTGAATCAAAATATCCAATTAAATAATAATATAAAATGAAACTTTAAATATCATTAAATTAATGGGTTTTATGATATAAAATGTCAAGTGGTTATTATATACACCACACAAAATAAATGAGCAATAAATTTTCATATGTCTCTCAGAAATAAAAGGGAGACTAGAAATCCCTTACTGTAAGTTTCAATTTAATTCGTACTTGTACTAAACTCATGTATAATAAATGTATATTTATTATAAATATATTATATAACCACACTAACATATATCATATAATATAAGATTTAATCTGGTCCTTTTATTACCTATTTATTAACAATTCCTTTTTAAAATCATGTTTCGGGTAATAACTGCTTTGTTTTTCATATATTTTTTGATTTTTTATTTTTGGTATTATTAATATGATCATGGTTCCATAATTTAAATAATAATAATTATGATATAATTATCATATTTATACATCAATTATAATTTTAATACCAGTCATGAAATATGGTTTTGAGAAATGAAGTACATTATGATCATACAGACAGTATGTTGTACGTACGTATTAGTAACACTTACATTTTTCAAAGATAATTATGGAAAAAAGTTAATTAATATATTATATTTATATAATTATCATAATATAATAAATAACATCTTATACTTATACATATCATCCATGTGGTGTGGTTATGAAAAGGGAGTCACATTGCTTTTCCAAGACAGTAGTCCACACGTATACAAATGGCATAATCATATTTCAGTGAGTAAAAATTTGAGAAGGAAAATGATATATTAAATTTTCATAATGATAAATATGTAATTTATATAAAATATATTCATTAAATTTATCCATATTATCTTCCATGTAAATCATTAATGAAATCAAATTATATCACTTCATGAGGTGGTAGTCCACCGTACACATGAGCGACGTTATCATGTCCCCTATAGAATGGAAAGTAAATATATATATATATATATATCATATAATGAATAAATATGTATAATAATTTAATAAATATAATATATATATATATACTTTATATCCATAATCATACCCAAACATGAGAAATGGTAATGGAAAAATGAATGGCATCGGTTCGCGAGGCAGTAGTCCTCTGTACACACGAATGATGATTTTGTAATCCATTTGATAGACGTGGAGATGGTTGTAGGTAAGGTACTTAAAATAAAAAACTCTCAGAATATGGAATATATTGAGTTTATTATATCATCATGGTTTAATAATAACTGAAGGAGGTGGATAAAGAAATAAAATAAAAATGCAAGATGAAGAACGTTAACTCTTCCTCGGGTAACCTCCTAAGTTATTCACCAAACCCATATAAGGTTGGATTTATTCCCAAAATAAGTATTATATGATGAGATTAGTGAATTTATGAAGTTATTTTAGATGTTTTTTTATCCAAATGGCTCTATAGGTATTAAGAAGTTAGGGTTCTAAGTTTCTTTTTATAATTGAGGAGGAATGGTATTTTTGTAAATACCCAAAAGTATTCAATAATTGGTTGTCACTATCAGCTGATGTTGATAAAAAATTGATTAATAATGTACATTAGGGATTATATTTTTTATTCATGCCCCCACCACAAAAAAAACATGTTATAAACATTTATTTCCTTAGCCTTTAGGTTAAACCCACTTTTACCATTTTAATTTTCACCACAATAACTATTTTTTTAACCTAGGTAACTTATCTTTTATGACTAAAATAAAATTAGTATACTATATAATTTTTAACTAATTGTTATAAATATGAAATCCTGTTTTGAAATAAAAATCCTATTTTTTTGAAATTAATTTTAACAGAAGTGTATGTAACATGCAAAACCCTGTTTTACTCTTAATCGTAGTAATTAAATTATAACTATTTCCACTAATAATTATGATAAAAAATTAATTTGACCTTATTATATAATATAATTTACTATAATTTCAAATATGAAATCCATTTTTACAAATTCAATTTACAGAAGTGGAAAATTTAAATTTAAAATCAATCTCATAGACGTGTGAGAAAAATAGTTTTTAAAGAGAAAGATGTTCAAAATTTTGAAAAGTTTTTATATCAAAATTCAAAATAAATTTGATTAAAATGAAAAAATTAGATTAAAATATATATAATTAAACTAATTTAACTTAAAAACTATTCTCAAATATAATTTAACTTTATAAATAATTTAAATGAAAAGGAATTTTTTTATTAAAATTCTGTATTTTTCACTATTCCTCTAAAAAATAATCTTTTCAAAAAATTATAAAAATTTACCCCAAGATAATTTTGAAATTACGATTTTAAAAATTAAAATTATTTTTCCAAATAAATTTTCTAAATTTTACAAAAATTATTTTAAAAGTAAGTGCCCAAAAAGGTGAAAATTTGCTTTTAGAATAATATAGTTTTTAAGTGTAAAATTGGATTTATTATTATATCTTATCAAGAATAAATATAAGATGAATTTTAATCATTTTATTGAATATATACTATATACCATTCATTAAAATCATTCTCCAAAATTGTTTTTTTTTATTTATAATGTAAAACTTTTTTTTCACATAAAAATATGTTTTTAGAAAAATATTTCTTTTATTTTCAAATAGTTTTTATTTTCAGGCTAAATTAATTGGTCACCAAAAAAATATTTTATATAAATTTTTAAACCATATATTTTCATATTTTATTTATTCTTATCCATAATTTCCATTCCAATGTCTAGGTGATAGCTTTCATGTTAAATAAAATTATTTTTAATAGTATTTCATGTTCTTTTTAAACTTTGTGTTGTGTGTAATGCAAGATAAACTTGGTATTTCCTATAATTCAAGACAAAATAGTGTTGTGTGAAACACAATATAAGCACAATGTTATATTTAATGCAAGATATCAAAAAGATTAAATTTATTTAAAAAAATATATTTCACAAAAATATTAGGGTGTTACAGTATCCACAAGTCATTGAGTGGGAATAATACTCAGAGTCCACAATGCATCAAGTAAAAGGGTAGTTGAAATCCCCAAGGAAGTGAGTATCATCACTTTCTCTTAGAATCTTTAAGGCATTGAGTTACTTCTTGGACATAAGTATATCATGCTCCACTATTGTCATCTTCATGCACTAAACACTCTCCCCCTATAAGGGATAACCATACAACGATGGTTACTTATCACATGTACCAAGAATAAATCCTCTAAAGGTAATATGATAAACAATAAGGAATAGTTTTAAAACAACATATCATTACATCATGAGATAAATAATAGCACCAAAATCAACATGTAAATCTATATCAAACATGGAATCGGTCTATTCTATTGAATCTCATGGAAACTATATCATAACGGGTCTCATAGACAGACTATACACACACCCACATGAAATCACAAGTCAATTATGGATATCCATAAAGCCAACACATAAATTATATCAAGTAAATATATGTAACAATATCCCAAAATTGTTTATAAAAATCCTACCATATGGTTTTCAATTTCAACATCAAGGTACATCGAAGTCTTCGTCACATGAACCACATTTGAAAACCAATGGAAATATGATCGTATGCCAAGGGCCCCAAAAACGGGTTCCAACTGACATGTTACGAGTTCTATAGAAATGAAAATTTGAATTAATCAAATGGATTGAACCAAACTTACCAGATTTTGATTTTCATAAAATTATTTTTACAAGGATGGTTCAAGAAGGAAGATGGACTCTGGAATTTTAGGGGTCTTCATGGTGCAAGAAAAATAGGTTCTATGATGTAGGGTGTAACACCATGGTGTAAGGATCACACTGGATAAATATCACCATGGTAAAAGGAAATTTTTTATGGTGCAGAGGTTTACACCATGAAAAGGGTCAAATACCATGGCATAAGTTTTCACTGGTACTTGACCCGTTGTGGTGTAGGGAATGGGTCTACAGCATAGAGTCAATTCTACAGTACTTTAGAGATCTGTGTTGATTGTCAAGAATAGGGAGGGAAAGGGTATTTAGAGGGTTGGAATTGTGTTTGAGATATCATTTGTACCTCATAAATCTAAAAAGAAGGCACCTCATCAATTTGAAATGGATTTCCTTGAATGAATTCCTTAATTGAGAATTTAAGATAGAAACTCTCAAAGACCACCACCTGGACAGCAATTTATAACTAACATGAAAATATACACTATAGATCTCTAAAGTACTGTAGAATTGACTCCATGTTGTAGACCAATTCCCTACACCACAGCGGGTCATGTACCAGTGCACCCTTATGCCATGGTATTTGACTATTTTTCATTGTGTAAACCTTTACACCATGAAAAATTGCCTTGTATGGGGGGATTGTTGGAACCACATGCCCCAAGACTCTCACCTTACCAATATTAAAGTCACACTTTGACAGCTTGGCATAAAGTTGATGTTCCCAAAGCGCACCTAGGACTATCTTAAGGTATCTCAAATACTTCTTTGGTGTTAGTGGGTATATGAGGATGTCATTAATGAATAATATGGTGAAAAATTATAGATACGGGTGAAATATCTTGTTCATGAGGACCTTGAACACTGTCAGTACATTTATCATCCCAGATAACATTACTAAGTACTCATACAACTCATACATACTCTAAAACCCTATCTTTGTAATTTAATACTCTCTAACTCACAACTAGTGTTATCCTGATCAAAAATCTTTCATAGAGAACTATAAAGATCCCTATAGATAAAAAATATCATAAATAAAAGCCAAGGGATATCAGTTCTTCACCATAACCTGGTTTAGCTTTTGGTAATCTATATAGAGTTGAAGAAAAACGTCTACCTTCTTAGATAACAACACAGTTGTACCCCCATGGTGAAGTACTTGACTTGATAAATCCCTTTCTCTCCAAGTCATCCAAATTAACCTTGATCACCTTCGGAACGGTTCTCTCCATATTATACAGGGGTATCAAAATGGGTTATTCACCCGATATGAGCTCAGTATTAAATTCAACTCCTCTATCAGGGGGAAGGCCTCTGCATTCATTTTGAAAAAATTTATCATAGAGCTCCATGACTAGAGGAAATGTAGATATGGATGTTTTTGATCATATTGATAGAGACAATCCTACCATATCTGTTGTAATCATCTCGAGTTGACTTGTGTCTGGCCCAACTCTACATACTCTCATCTCCCACTCTCTGGACATCATGAATATCTCTCCTTTTAGGGAAGTAAGAGACACTCCTCTATGGTATAAATCAATGTGATCTTGGCCAATATTCATCCAATACATTTCAATAATCACATAAAAATTCATCTAATCTATAACCATGAACTTACATAGTTGTCCATAGTCGGAAATGACTATAGGACACACTACGAATCACTATAGATGAACCACTCTTGTGCCCAATGGTGTATCAAGAGAGACTATTTCAGTGGAAAACTTGATCAGTAAGTCAAGTACAGCAACCACGTATACAGAAATGAAAGAATAGAAATCACCGGTATTAGAAACAATAGTACATAAGGTGGATGTGATAAAATCCATACCTCAAATGGTAGATGTAACCTCTCTATCATCTATTATAATCTAGTCCATAAAAGACACATGACCTATCTCATCTCTATGGATTTTTACCTGAGGTGCATGGTTAGTCTGAGACCTTTTCTATGAAATTAGGTTGAATCCCTAGGTTTAATATAATGTCTAACCCCTACCTCTATGTAAACTTGTCCTTGAATCCTGAAAGAAAAACTACTAAAGATTCCCTAGATTTCTTCATAGTCAACAAGTACTTTTATGTTATGAATAGAACCTATGATAATGGTTGACCCTACCATAGTTAAGGCACTATGGAACTCTTCTTGGGAGGTCAATGAAGTTGTGCTCTTCTTCGCCTTTATTTCATTGATCTATTGTAGGTCTTTAGTATTTCTATTCCTACTGCCAAAAAATGTACTCATTGTAGAATTATGAGGTACACCTGACTGAGTACTATAGGGTAGGTGAATACCGAATACCTAACCCTCCTCTATGATCTTATCAATAGTCATAGACTTTTGTAGAACCTATGGGTATGAAGATAGGTCTAAGATTTGGAACTAATTTCTAATATTGGGTCGAAGTCCAATAACAAACTTCATTGCCTTATAGTACTCTTTACCATCCAGAAGTGGTGAAAAGTAGAGAAGTTTAGTAAAACATGTGGAGTAGAAAGATATTTTCATGGATCCTTGGTGAATATCAATTAAATCATATTATCGATCAATATTTAGTGATTTAGGGAATAAATCTATGAAAAAAATTCTATACAGGCCTTCTGTGAGAGTCCCTCTAATTATCTGATAAGACCCATAACTCCCCACCAATGATTGGTGGTTCTTTACAACATGAACTCTACAGACTTCGTATTTCTATTTATTGTCATATTGATGAGATTTATGATTCCCTCAATTATTTCTTTCAAGTCCTCAGTATCCTGCGGTCCAACTATAACATGAAATTCTAGAGTATTTTTTAGCTAGAAATCCGTAGTGTAGGGAACCATGGACCTCGGTGGTGGCTGGAATGGAACCAATACATGAATTATTGGGGAAGGTGAAAGAACATGATTAGGATCACCCTACTTAGCTAGTGGTCCCACTAAACATCTATGAGGTAGAATATTCAGCAATAAAAGGAACATTTGGAATAGAAAAATTAATAAGTAGTTTATGGGATCATGCAAAGGATTTTATAGGAGTCTAACCTCAATCCATGGTATAATCTTCCTAGCAATAACCTCTATCTCCATCCATACACGTTATTCATAGTCATTGTATATATACTAACATAATAGAATGATCACTTCAACTAATCATTGTCTAAAAAGTATATATCACAACATCATGGAAAACAAATATATATCATACAATCAGAGAAACTATCCCAAAAAGATAGAAAAAATCAATACATTTAATTAAATAACCACTATACAATACAATAATAGGTGTGTGTGTATGTGTGTGTGGAATATGAAATTACATGCCTATTAATGATGTATGAACAAAATATAAATCTTATAAATCATATAACAACATCATTCACATCATCCAAGTTGAATTTAACTAACTGTAACAACAAAACATAATTTCCCCACCTTATAGGAACTCAAAGGTCCACTATACAGTACTGGCCAGGAACTTTCATAGTTCCTATTAACAAGTATAAACCCACCTAAATACCATATACCCTATCCCAATTCAAGGTAAAGATAAAATATATGTTAGTGAGTTCGAGTTCCCTGATATTATTTTGTAATTTCCTGACCCGAACCATCAGGTCTGAGTCGAAGTGTCATAAGACCTCATGTGGCCTCCCCAAATGCAAGAGGTTGTCTAATAGAATCAAGGGTCTATATCCATAAAATTGGATATTATACCCTTGGTATTATTTCATTGAGTAGATAATAATAAATAAAATTTATTAATAATAATAAATTAATATCATAGTAAAGATACAGAAACTAAAAGGATGGCATATATGTCATAAAATAGATAAACCTCCTTAAGTGGTAATCATATCTATAATATAAAAAATAGAAAAATTATAAATAAATAAAAAATTATGGGGTCCTATAAATTCTATCATGATCCACTCCTACTTCATGCTCCACCACTAAACCATCCAATATAGGGATTTTTCCCTTCATTAGATCTCTATCTATGAAATATACAAGCATGCTGAAATTTCTAAGTAGGCCATTATTAAAAGACTCATTAGGATTCCATCAATTAATCATCAACCTAGTGTTCTAAATTATAAAATTTTTATGTCAAAATAATAATATGTGTGTAATGATCATAAACACACCACCCAAAATAAATAGGCCATGTACTGACCATGTTTCCACAAACCCCTGGTCATACCTGCTTCATCTCAATACTAGAATGATAATAAAAAGTTGTTAGAGAAGATAATAATCTAGAAAAAAAGTCTATCATTATGCCACTCAGTATCCATAAGTCACTGAGTGTTAATACTACTTAGATTTCACAAGGCATTGAGTCAATGGTTACTCAGAATCCTCAAAGCACTGAGTATCAGCATGTTTCCTTATAATGCTTGAGGAATAAAGTTACATATGGTCCACAAGACTATCATGATCCACTTTCTTCATCATCACACATCAATAAAACTCAACTTCTAAGGGATAACCATACCATGATGGTCACTTATCACATGTACCAATCATAAATCCTCCAAAGGCAATATGATATAAAAAAGGAATATCTTGATAACAACATAACATAACTTCATTCGATAAATAATAAAACCAAAATCAATATGTGAAGAATCATAAAACATGGAATATAGTTATTATAATTAATCTCATGAAATCTATATCATAATGGGTATCACAGACTACACACACACCCACATGTGATCACATGTCAAGCACCGATATCAATAATGTAAATACATGAATTATATTCATGAAACATGTGTAATGAGAACCAAAAAGTGGTACAAAACTTTATATTTTTTGGTTTTATATTATAATTTTAGGGTTTGTCTGAGTTTTCATCACTTTAACCACATTGACACAACAATTGGAATATGATTTCATGCCAAGGGCCCTTATAATAGGTTCCAAACAAAATGTTATATGTTTTAGAACAAGGAAAAGTGGAATGAATCAAATATATTAAACCAAAATTACCTGAGGTTGATCTTCATGAATAGAGGTCTTCAAGATTGGTTAAAAAATAAAGGATGATGGATTCTAGAATTTCAAGGGTCTCCATGGTGCAGGGTTGTCGTTGTGGCATGGGGGTGCGTTAGAAACTGGTGCTAAGGTGTAGGGTGTAACACCGCATAATAAAGAGTTCACTATAGAAAGATCACCACAGCACAAGGCCTACCATTATGGTATAGAGTTGTGAACTATAATGTAGTTTCAAGTATAATGGTTCAGGGGTGCACTGGTACTTAGCCCATTGTGGTATAGCACATGGGTCTTGATGTGGAGTTATTTTTGTAGTACTTTGAGGCTATGTGACAATAGAAGATATTGGGGAGGGAAAGGGTATTTATAGGGTTGGATACACATTTTATCACTCATATATTCCTTATAAATCTAAAAATAAGGATCCTTATCAATTCTAAATGGATTTCCCTAAATAAATTCCATAATTGAGCATTTGAGATAAAAACTCCTAAAGACCATAGGCTGGATAACCATATATAACTAACATAGAAACAAATTATATGGCATGTTCCATCATACCAGTGTGTATCTTCCTATAAAAAACCTCATTACAGTAAAACTAAATCCATTTTAGTTTAGTCACCTCCTCTGTGGTGTCGTCTAATGCACTACGACATATCCACCCTTATTTTGGAAGTAGAATTTATAAAACACCCCTTTAGAATCCAAAAACATCTTGGATACCTTTTTTCCTTTATCCAAACATGTTCCAACTCAAAAACAAGTAGGAAAAGTAGGGAACAAAGTTTCATTTTAAAAAACAAAATATTCAAGGTTGTACAGCTCAGTCCTTTCTTTGATGCATCACTATACAGTACAAATCCTTTGTTTCCCAATAGTAAATTTAAAACAAGTGAATTAACCAATATCCTCTTTATCTCCTAAAAAATTTCTTTACACTCTTTCTTCCATGTGAATGTTACCCCATTACATGTCATCTTGGTTAACGGGTTGGCCGATTAAGAAATATTTTGAACAAATCACCGATAATAACCTTTTCAACCAAGGAAACTATGTTTCTCAGTTATATTTTTTTTATGTCGTTTATTCCTTCACTACCTTTTTTTTTTGAAGGATAAATAGATATTTTAACATTTTAGACAATATGGATAAAAAAAGAAACTTCCTAGAGTAAAAATTCACACTGTATAATTTTCAATTTAATTCCTTTTCTTTGAGAGTCTCAAGAATGTTTCATATATATTTATAATACTATTCATAGATTTTTGGACTATATCAAGATATCATAAATGAAAACCAAAATGAATTTATCAATATAATCCTTGAATATTTTATCCATCATGTCTATAAAAATAGAAGGTTCATTATTGAAACCCAAGAGAATTACTATAAAATCATAATGTATATACCTTGTATGAAATGTCATCATTGGTATATCATACTTATTCACCCATAATTGATGATAACTAGATAAAATATAAATCTTTGAAAAATATTTAACTCCTTGAAGTTGATCAAATAATTCATCAATGTGTGGAAAATGATACTTATTCTCTACATATATGGAATTTATTTCCCAATAATTGATGTAAACCTGTATAGACCTGTCCTTATTTTTCTAAAATATAATAGAGTCTTCATATGGTGAAACACTATGAATTATGAATCCCTTATCATAAGACACATTAATTTTTTTCTCCGACTCCCCCCAATTCTACTGGTACCATTTTAGTTTGTTCTTTGTGATGGTGCTCTGGTTTTCCACCCTTTGGTCCCTATTTTTATTGTTCATAATGGAACTATAATGGTTGTTCAAGTATTCTTATATTGGTATTTTTGTTTTTTTTTCTCAACATTGTTCCTGGGTTGTTCTATTTTTGGTTTCATGGTAGAAACTTTATAGCATAATGGTCACCACAATTTCTAGCCTTATCACGGATTTTCCTAATTGATTTGGTTTTGTGGTTTATTTTTTTATTCTATTTCTGCTTTGGATGTCATAGTTTATAGTCAAAGTTTTGAAGATTTGGTGGATCTTCACTAGTGGTGATTTTTAATTTGACTTATGATGTTTTATTCAACTAGTAAATTGGTTATGGTGTATTGTAAAGGGTTATAGGTTGCAGGCTTCAAGGTACCAACTCAGTTGCATTCATGGATAAAGGTGGATCGATGATCTTGTTTTTAGGTTATTTTTCTTAGTTTTAATATTTAAATTTAAAATTGGTTTTTACAGTGCCCATTTTTTATTGTTTTTATTTAATTAGTTGTTAAATCTAGTTTATATAGTTATCATTATATAGGTTTTCTTCAATGTATTTTTTTATCAGGTATGAGTTTAAAGAAAAATTCAATTTCACACTCAAGAGGATGTCCAGGTAATTCTTATGGAAATATATCAATGTATTCTTGAACAATAGGTGAATACTCTATTATTAGGATTTATTTCCAACCCATAAAATTCATTTTCTCTTTCTCTTATCCTAGAATTTCATTAATGTGTTCTATTGGAGAAAGATCAGAAAACAATCATATAATGTAGACTCCCCTCTAAAGAAAAGTGATTTGATACCTCATTCACAAACTATAATATCTTTGTCTCAATAATAAATTCATGAATTATACTTTAAGATCCAATCAATATAAAGGATTATGTAAAATTTAATTATAGGTATAATAATAAATTTTTCAACTGGAGAATATCTATGTATCTTAAGAGATATTTTCCAATATATCTCTATTGTAATAATATTTTCATTGGGTATCTTAATTGAAAAATAAATTCTCAAATTTTTAGGGGTTATTTAGTGTTCTTAGAAAGCATACAAGATATAAAAGAGTGTGTATATATGGATTTAAATAAATAACTAGCTAAATTTGAGTTTATGATCAAAGTAACTATTATCGCATAATTCAGAACTTAGGCATTAGTTATAGTAATTTCATAAGCTTTACATTCCTCTATTTTCCTCTTCTAAGGAAAATTCCATTAATTATTAGATAATTGGTTTAAATATTTTATTATTTCCTTACCTTTAAATAATTAAACTTTAATGGATTCCTCATTACCTTTTAATTCATGAGATTAATGTCCTTTATCTCCATACTTGAAGTGGAATCACATTCCCTTAAATCATGTATAAGGGTGTTTCATTCCACAGCTATTATATGCTTGAAATTTCACCCTTCCCTTCTTCTACTTTGCCACATTTCTCTTTATAAAGAACTCAACCACACTCTTATTTTTTTATTTTCTTTAAAAACATAATACTTAGAGAATTCATTCTCTAACTTTATGGTAATTTATATTATATCATCATATTCTGAAAATGTTTGATAGATTAATTCCCTTTAAAGTTTATTATTTATCCCATCAAAGAAATGATCAATATTACTTCTTGGTTTACATACATAATCGGTGCCTTGGGTTGTTACCTTGTAAATTTAGATTCATATTTAGTAAAATTTTCCTCTTCATTTTGTCTTAAGTTAAATAATTACCTTTCTATATTATCTCACTTCTCTCAAAGAAAGTATTTTGGGAATAATATTACCTTTATAGTATTCAATTCCATACTCTATATATACCCCACCTCCTTAGTGTTTTGAATCAATGACCACCATTGATACCCTTCTCACTTTATATGATAAACTACCATGACAAGTTTCTACCTATAAATACTTCCCAAAGTGAGAAATATATTCTATAGGGACTTAATTCATTGTTCAAATACTAATGGGTTTTTATTTTTATTTAATGGTGGATATTTTTTCTCATGAAGAGGTCCAACATTGTTTCTCCATATTATGGATCATAGGGTTTCTCCATATGAACAATGTTATTGGTTATAACAAGAGTAAAATGCTTTAAAATTGTTATAATCTGCTCAACTCTATAACTAGTCTCATTGAATTCATTTTCTTACTCATGAGGAAAATCTATATACAGGTTATGGGTGTTAACATGGCCCATGTTCCTTTCACTAGGTTCTCTTTAAAAATAATGGAATACACTATATTAAATTGTAAAATTATGAATATTGAATCTTATAATGTGATAACTATCTAATTAAAATATTCTAGAATATTTTATTTAATATCATATGGGGTTATCATAATGTTTATCCTCTCTAACTATGTTCTTATAGAACTAGTTCCCAAGGTTTCTCCTAAAATTACTCTGATTCCAACTATAAAAACCCTGACTAAAATAAACAAGAGTTGATGATTACTTTATTATATAGGTATAGAATAAAAGTTCACCACCCATATGATCCAACAGTTTAGTTGTCTTTGGAGACTAGATAGATACAGTATTCTCACATTACATTGTAAAACATGAAATGAAACTTAAAATTTTAGTGATAACTTTATTATTTCTTCTAGTATATCATTAAAAACAATCAGAGTTCATATATGGGTACCCATGGGATAGGAAAAAAATAAAAGGGTGATCTCAGATACCCAATAAGGGGAAGTGTATAGTGAAATCTATTATATAATACATATGGAATGAATAATATGTCATAGATAAATAATAATAAAATATTTCATATAACTAATATCATGAAAGAGAAATATATCCATGGATGTAATAGTAACATAAATAATTATATGGAAAATAATAACAAGTTTCATAGTTATAGAATAAGTAATGTCAAACAACTTAATCTTTTCATCAAGGCCTTATGCTAAGACATCACACATAAAGAGGTAATGCATACAATAAATACCTAGGGTAGTTTGTCTCAAGAGAGCTACTGATTCATATATAGGATATATTATTCTAAGACCTATTTTTAACTATATAATTCTACTATATTCAACATATTACAGGATACAATATCAAAATTCCTTAGTAATCAATAAACATGTTTGTTGAAAAAATAAAATATGAAATGTCAATATCTTCCCCGATTAATAAATGGAATAACCTAATCATAAGATATAAAAAGAAAGATGTTGGATGGTATAATTATATAATATCCACATTTTATCATAAAAAAACATTAAATTATGTTAACATAGATGAAACTTTATTTCACCGGGATATTAGGAAGTTTCTTTGAAAATAAGAAGAAATATCCTTTTTCTTTTGGTAACATTATAAAATGAAAAAACCATAGAACAGTTAGATTATAAATTTATTTTAAAAACTACGGTAACTTGGAAAATAATCATAATAAAAAATAATATTCCGGATGGTGGGAAAATGAATTCATGCAGAAAACATTAAAAAACATTTTTTCATGCTTTTTTAAAGAAAGATAAAATTGACTCATATAGAAAAAATTAAAAGGATTCCTTTCTAAAATTTAAAAAAAAGTTTAATGTTTATATAAAAGGAAAATTAAGAATTATTTAGGTTTATAGGATAACATTCTTGAAACTATACCAATAATATGGATATGGAAAATAAATATTCTTGACCAAGAAGAAAAGATAGGTTCAGTTCCTCCCACAGGTATCCTTTTGATTTAATTTCAAACCAAAGGGAAGTGAAATGTTAATAAGGCATATAAATCATATAAATAATTAAATTAAAATAAAATAATTTTTTTAGATATAAATAACTTATGAATTTCCCAATTGTTGATTTACAAATATTCAATCCTGAATTCAGAGTGAGATTGGAAATGAAACCTTTACCTCAAACTTCTACTTAGTTGGCTGTGTATAATACCCATGTATAATAAATCTAGGTTTATTATTCATTAAAATAAATAACCTTATTCATTGTTATTTTACTTTATACTATCCATTTATAATTCCTTATTACCTATATACTAATTTTTTATCATTAAAAAATATTATTTGGGCGTTAGCTGTTTTGTTCCCCTTGCAAGCTTCAGTTTTCCAATTCTAGACCTTGATTTGTACTCATGTTTTCATCGTCTATAGAATTTTCATTATAATTTAATTCAGGTTTTTGATATATTTTTATATTTAAATATTAATCTCATAGAACTTATGGAAATAGTTCCTATGAAATGCTTAAAATTTTTCTTTTCGAGTGCTTATTGAATAAACAATAGAATTGTACTTATTGGTAAATATATTATTGAAAATTGACACTAAATAATTATAAAAAACATATTAAATTATTAATTATGACATGTTATTACTAGTATTTTATTTCTCTTATTCATTCATGAGATATATATTACAACCATGTCCATGTTGGTGGTAAAACTGAACAAAACAAAAACATGTTATAACGATTGAATGATAAAAAACATGTTATTGTATAGTGATAATATATAGTTTACAAAATATTAATGGTTTTAAAAACAATTTTTTAAATTTTCAAATTATATTCAAGAAGAGTTATATAATGAAGATAAATGAATTTGAATGGTAATAAATTATTACTTACAAAGTGTCTCAGTATGCTCGTTTTAGGCGATTCAAGAAGGGTTATAACATGTTTTTCATCTTTCTAATTTATAGAAGGGTAGTTAATAATTTTCATTAAATAAACATGATAAATTTTCAGTATAATAATTATACTAATTTCATTATATTATTATTTAAATATTATATTTTTAGGAGGTTCAAGAAGAATGAAACTTGGAAGAACTTGTTTAAAACAATTACCTCTTCCTTGGATATCTTCCTTTGGATCTCTCCTTATGCCTTCTTATATTGGTCTTTTGGTGAGAAAAAACATATAAGTCATATTAAATAGAGTTAGGGAGGTATTTTTTATTTATTTTTAGAGATAAGATTTTCAAGGTGTGTATTGAAGTGAGGTGGTAAAGATATTATTTTACAAGTGAAAGGGGTGACACTTGTAAATACTCTTAATATTAAAATAAAATAAATGAAATTTTATAAGAAAGGGGCACAAAATTATAAAAATTTAGAATATAGGATAAAATAGGTTTAGAATAAAATCAAAAAATAAATTAGGGGTTAGTTTTTGTATTATTTGAATCATTATCCCTTAGTTTAACCTCTTCTTTAACACTTTTAATCTATATCATAGGGATAAACTTTTACCATGGTAACTCATTTTGAAGACCAAAAATGAAATTAAAATTATTAAAATATTTTAATATTATAATTATAAATATGAATATATTTTTACAATATTCAAGTTATAAATGTGTAAATATTAAGTTTAATAAAAGTACACTTAACATAGTAAAAATGGTTTTTAGAAGAAAAAATGAATTTATAAGAATAAAAATGAATTTAGGATAAAATTATTAATTGTATTTATTCTTATGACATTAATTGTTTTTTTATTAAATAAAATAATGTTATGTGACTTTCAATTCAAATAAAAATTGAATGGTACCTTTTGAAAACTTAATTAAGTGAAAAGAATCAAAAATATATCTTAGGTTCCAAAATCTCAAACATAGATTTACAAATTCAACATATTATTTTTAAATGCAATATTTCATTTTATTAAATAATTTTTTTTGAGAATTTTTTTTATACATTTTTATTTTATTCCTATATCATGATGAGTTCATAAAGGTTATAGTATTTATAAAAACTATATTTTTATTATTCATCCCGAAATCAACATTTTAGAAAATTCCCCAAACATTACCTTAGGATAATTTTGACATGATGAATCTAAAATGATATCTATCTAATCAAATTAAAACTATAAAATTTATAAATATTTTTTTTACTTATTATTAAATAATGATATTTTTATTATTATATAATGATGAGATAGAAGTATGTGTATGGTATTATAGTTTAGGGATGCAGTTATTACCTTTTATTATAGAATATTAAGTATTACACATTAAATAAATAATATTTAAAGAAAACTAAATATAAGGAAGATCTTATCTAGAAGTAAACTTCTTATATTGATAAAATCAAAAATCTCAAGTTGAAAGTTACTTATAAAGAAAATATGTTGAAATATCATTAACAGAAACTCAAGATGAAAGAATAAAATATTTAAAGAATATTTCTAAAATTATTGAATCTGTAAAGTCCTTGAGGAAGCTAAGGGGTTAATTAAAATAAATTAGTAAATATTAAGTCTGAAACATCAAAATCTTCTAAAAAGGTGAACATAAAAGAGAAGGTCAAATCTCCACCTAATATGTATCAATTTAATTCAATTTTGACTAATAATTTGGGTTCAAACACTAAATCTATTAATGTTTCAGCTAATAAGGGTGAAGATAGAACATATCCTATATATATGGAAGAGAATAAAATCTTTAGAACAACCTCCACAAGGAATAATAAAAACAACACATGACAATAACAAAATTATTGATAGAAAATATATTATTATAGAAGACATGGATTTAGTGGATATTTATAGTGTTGTAGAGTTCTTAGGCACAAATTCAACTCATTCCATCTTAAAATGTCTTTATCAGGGAGAAGAAATAAATCAATGGGGATAAGTTATGAAAAGATCATAATATAATCACAAAAGAGGAAATATGTGATTATGAATGCATTAAATATATCCAAAAAATATATATTTAAATATTTGTATGAATTATGTGGTAGATATGACCAAAAAGATAAATTTTCAGAAGTGTGTATGAAAAACCTTCTTATAAAACTTTCCTATAATGAAAAGGGAAATGGAATTAAAATTTCAATTCCAAGAGAAAGATATCTTATTCTTGAAATGGCCTTGAAAGCGTGAAATCAATGAAATCAATAGATTATTGATATTTTTTGTTCCTCGCACGTGTTTGGAGAAATAAAAATATTGAAAAAATAGAACAAAATTACGATGGTGCAATGAAATTTGGTAATGATAGTTCTCTAATAATTAAAGTCATTGGTACAACTGATATTGAATAAAAAAACTTAAAAGTAAAAATTTCTTCTATGTGGAAGGGATTAAACACAATATTCTTGTTCTAAGACAATTGTTTAATGATAGTAATGAGGTATTATTCAAGTGAGATTCATGCAACATCAATAATTCCAAATATGGAAGATTTATCTCAAAAGGAGAAATAATAAGTGGAAACAAGTTTCGAATTGGTGATCTGACCAACTCTTCCTACCTAAATGAAAAGGATGAGAACAATCTATAGAATATGAGACTTTTCCACCTTCATTAAAGAAACTTGAGTACAATATCAAGTAATAAATCAATCATAGGAATTACATAAATTAAAATGAAAAGACAGTTTATTTTTGAATCGTTTCAAAAGGGGAAGATGATCCAATAAACACATAAAATGGTATATTTTTAATCCACTAGGCTACTAGAATTAATTAATTTATATTTTTTGTCCCTATAACACATCATTATTCTAGAGTTTCTTTGAATTTATTTATCTTATTAGATGAATATACTTAGAATAATTTATTTATGTTCATGAAACACAAGTGTTAAGTAGTTGACATGTTCAAAATATTTAGAATACAAGTTTAGAAGGGGTAATAAGTGAACATTATGAAGCTAAGAATAGATAATGGTAGGTAATATACTTGAAATTCGTTTAAAAACTTTTTAAGAACATGTTATTTAAAACAAATTCAACGCACCCTAAACTCCCCATCATAATTAGGTAGTTGAGAGGAAAATTTAAATATTTTTGAGATGGGTTAGATGATGTTATCCAAGCATAAACTCTCTAAATATTTATAGGGAGAATTTTTCTTCATTGTTTTCCACAAAAAAAATATATTTTCACTGAGACATTATATATACAATATACCATATTAAATGTGGTTTAAAGGAAGGATAACTTTGAATTACTTTAAATTTTTTATCATCCCTTGTTTCATGAAGATGAAAGGAACTAATCTAATAAAATTTGAAGAAATATTTAGAAAGGGGGTATTCGTGGGATATATATCTAATTGAGAAGATTAAGGATATTGGAAAAAAGTATTTATAAACTTATTGATTAGTGTGATGTTGGAATCATATAAAATCAGTCCACAATAATGGTTACAATTTGAGAAGTATATAAGAATATAGAAACTATTAGGGAGTATATTTTAGAAATTTTGATTTAAAGAGTGGTTAAGAACTATTTATAATTTTTTTAATATTTAATCAAGTGAAATTGGGGATTAATATGAGATTGATGATAATTAAAGTTAGAGGCGTTGGAGGTTGATGAAACATGTAGTCTCAAAAAATATTATTGAAAACCAATAGGCTCAAATCTAAACCAGAATAAGATTAAGGATTTAAAATCAAACTCCCTCATTTATTAAATTGTTGCATGAACTATATAATAGGAAATTTAGAGTTATGAATGGATCAATTATAAAAATGATGGTATTTATTATATTGAGAATAACTCTACCTAGGAGGTTATGCTAAGACCCGAACATAAAAACATAATTGGAACCAAGTGGATGTTTAGAAAAAAATTTAATGATAAAGGTAAAGTGATAGGGGAAAAAGATATAAATTTTTTCAAAGGATATTGAAAAATAAAATGAATTTATTTTTATGAATCATTTACACCAATGAAAATGGTGGAATTGATCAAAATGCTCTTAACAGTTGTAGAACATAAGAGTTTCAAGGTTTATCAAATGGATGTGAAGTCTTACTTCTTGAATGGATACCTAGAATAAATGTTTTTTGATAAATTTGATTATTTAATATTAGGAAAATATGGAAGCATGGTGTGAAATTTAAAGAAATATTTTTATGGATTAAAATATTCCCCAAGATCATTGTACTCAAGACTTGAATGTTGTTTGAAAGATATGGGATTTTCTGAAAGAAAATTTTGATAGCAACCTCTATGTCAATTATTTATCCACTAGAACTCTAATTTTCATTGTATATACTGATTAAATGATGTTTTTTATGATAAACAGTATCTATATTTAGATTTTTCAAAATAGATGAAGAATAATTTTGAAATTTATATATTGGTTGAGATGAGTTACTTCTTAGGATTTTTCATTACACAAAGTTATGACTTCATTTTTTTGTCCCAAGATAAATATTCCAAGGAATTGTTGAAAAAAAGTATCATGAAAGACTATAAATAAATATTCACATCCATTATAGTTGGTAAAAAATTGAACATGGATGAAGAAGGAATTAGTGTATATCAAAAATATTTTAGAGGAATCATTTACAACCTTCTTTATTTAATTATATGAGGTCTAGACCTTGTCTTTATTATGATTCTATGTGTTATGTTTTATAGTTACCCTAATTATTCTCACATATTGGAAACTAAAAGAATGATTAGGTATATCAAGGGAACTTTAAATGGTGTCATATTGTACGAAAATAGATCTGATTTTTAGTTAAATGGATACATGGATGTTAATTAGGTGGGATATTATATAGATAGAAAATCCACATCAGGTGGAGCATTTTTTTCTTGGTGATAGTTTTCTATATTATCATAGTAAGAATCAGAGATTAGTGACATTGATAAAAAGATTATATGGAGAATATTTTAACTAAACATGCATGTACACAAATGTTATGGATGAAATAGTCTCTAGTGGATGTTAAACTTGATTTTGAGAATCTACTAAAAAATTTATTATACTATTAGTATTACTATTGATCACTCTAAAAATCATCTGTAAAATTTAATATTAAAGAATATTGACATTATATTTTATTATATTAAAGAGAAAGTGTAAAGTGGTGATTTGAAACTTGATTACCTTCACACCAAAGACCATATTAAATATATATTTACCAAAGTCATTCCAAGAGAGTGATTTGAGTAATTAAGGATAAAACCCCATTTTCATCTTTCTTCTCTCACTTGAGGATATGTTAAAACCACCCCCAAAAGTATTTTAATTATGTTTTAAAATAGAGAGAGAATGTACTCAACTATTATCAAGTGATACTCTATTGTTTAAAGGGGATTGTTTATTTTTCAAATGGGTAATGTGATATTTCCTAAATATTTTTAGTTTAAAAAAAATTTCCTTCTAAATAGGGGATATATATATATATAAGATAGAATTGGAATTTTGGATTTAGAGGGATATTATTTATGCCACTTGGACACATTTTCTCGTCATTTAGGGATGAAATTATCTTTAAAACATTACCATATCTAGTAGTTTTGTTTCAGGAAACTTATAATATGATAAAGGATATGATTTGTTGATTCTAATGAGATTTTCTAAATTCTAAAAATTTCTGAATGAAGGTGATAAGAGTTGAAGGATGTTAACAACAAATCCAAAACGGGTAGATTAAAGTGTTCATGGAGTCATTGATGATTTTTATTTATTACCAACATTGAATGTAGAATTATTGGAGGCTAATCAAATGTTTATAAATTTATTATGAATATTTTTTGATGGTTTGATGTGTTCTAAGGTGATTTGAGATGATTCTGTGATTGTTTAAATAAATATGGAATATTGTGGTTGAGGATGAAAATTGACTAAGTCATAACTACGTATAATTCATTCAGGGATTTTTACAAGTCATTTGAAGCTTTTTATGATTTGTTTTAATTTTTTTAAGATTCAATGAAAATTTTGTATGAGTCATTTTAAGATGAGTATGATTCAATAGAAAGTTCATATGATTCATTGGAATTTTTGTATGAGTCATTGGAAGTAGTGTATGAGTCATTTGAAGTTGTGTATCTATCATCTCCATAAAATACATTTGTGCATAAGTCATTTAAAAATATAAATACATCAATTGGAGAAAATTTAAGAAAACTAAGAATTATACAATTGTATATTCTAAATAAAATTAAACCGTATCATGCTAAATTCATTCGTCATTGATCAAAAGATCAAAAATCAATTATGATTCAGTGAAAATGAAGTTATTTTGATCTAAACATCTTAAAGATTAAGATCTCCCAGGATAAAAACAAAATTAAGAAGAATTTATGTGATTTTGATTTTATTTTGGAATAATTTGTAGAAAACATTTCTGGAATTAAAGTGGGATGATGTCATACTGATCTAAGATATTTAATCACATGGAAATTTCATTGATTGATTCAAGATGTGATTTCAAGATTGAGAAAAATTGATGTGTTTTCAAGGATTTTTTACTAAAATAAAGATAAGGAAGATTAGGATCGTGTTTATTTTAGTTAGTTAAGAAAAAAAATCACTCTTAGGTGTTTTTGGAATTCAAAAATAAATTTATTTAAGAGAAAAAATTTCGTGGGGATCACTAATAAAGTTTACATGAGTGATTTTATCAGTTACAATCAATAGATTGTAATTTATGGAAATATAATTGATATAGACATTCAATATATAATGAAATGTTCCAAAATAATCAGAACATACCATCATCAAAATTTATTGATCAAATTATCCTAGGATCCCATTTTATAATTATGGTAATGGGAATTCTATTGAATGTTTATTTAGAAATTTATTTTTGGAATTATTTTAATTTTGGAAGTTTTATATTTTTCTAAATAGGTGTATCAATTGAACGAGAGAATGAATTGTTGGGTATTTTTTTGAGTGTCAAATAATTGAGAGAAAATAGAGCTAAAAGTTAGAGCTTATAAAAGGAAAAAAAATTACAAGATCTTGAGTCTTTAGTGGATCAATATTGAGAAGAAAATTTGAGGAACAAATCAATATCTTTATCTTCATGTTATGATTAAGGCTGACTAGTAAATCTATAATAGTTATTCATTATGGTTGAGGTTTTTAAAGTGGTTAGTACATTTAGATATGTTTTTCTTAGAGGATCAGTAAGAAGATATTTATCGGTTGCTAAAGAAACACAGATTCTCATGGGATCTTTCTCATTAAGATTTTTTCTTACTATAATCAGTGTTGTGTAAATGACAATGAGATATTAGAGAAATCAAGGATACAATATGATACCTAATATACCCACTTGTATTTAATCATAAACACTAATAGAAGATCTATGGATGGGGATAACAACCATATTTTTCAAAGAGTGGGTACCCACACTAGGACTGAACATTGTAAAAAAATATTATGTACCTTGTTCTTTTTATTTATATATTCTTACAAGTTCAACTGATTTGAATTTTAAGAGGATCTAATCCTAATATATTATATGGGTTTATTTAAAGTAAATGATATTTCAAAATATCTACACAACTGATTCAACCCCACCCCACCCCCACCCCTCTCAATGGTTCACCCACTCATGGGGCATCTCGGTTTTCTAGGGAAATAATATTTTTTTGTTTAGAGCAGGGTCAGGATGACAGGGTTTCTAAATTTTCAAAATAGGAGGATATTCATGTTATAAAAACCGATTATAACTCTATAATTATGTGTGTATTGAGGATTCACGTCATTTCTAGGTAATGTGTCACCCCTATATTTTGCGAAATATATATTTTTTGAATAATTTTAATATTTTCAATTTTTTTCTTTACATACAGCACCGAGTTCAGCTTCTGTTACACCCAACACTGAGTTTATATTTCATTACACGTATCACCAGGTTTATATTTTATTATATATAACACTTATTTTATCTTTAATTACAAACAACACTAAGTTTATCATATGTTACACATAACACCGAGTTTAAACAAAACATTCCATACTATTAAAATATTATTATTTAATATGATAGTAATCAAATAGCCATTAGAATGGTGTGTATAAGTAGGATTAACTATGTTATAAAAATATATCATCTACACATGTATATATAATGAATTCCTTGGTGATGAATTAATTATAAATGAAAATAAAAACAATTTAAAAATAAAGGAATCCTTTTCTGAAAAAAAAATATTTATATGTGTACAAACATGTTTTATGTCAATAAATTAAATAAAACAATTTTGGAGAATTATTTTAATAAAATTTATATATTATATATTCAATAAAATATTTAAAATTTATCTTATGTGTTTTCTATACAACAGAAAAAATAAATCCAATTTTACGCTTAAAAATGTATTTTTCTAAAAAAATAGTTTGGTCACCTTTTCACACTTATTTTAATATTTATTTTTGAAACATTTAAAAAATTTATTTTACAAAATTAAATTCATTTTTTATATCAAAATTTAAAAATTATCTTATGTTGATTTTCTAATAGTTTTCTAAGAAGGTAATTTTTTGATGAATAGTGAAAATAATGGTTTTTATTAAGAATTTTCATTAATTTTAAAGAATTTAAAAACAAAAAAAAAATAGTTTTAAGATTGTTTTGAAGGTAAAATTAGTTCAGTTATATATCTATTAATCTAATTTATTTCATTTTAATCAATTTAACATTGAATTTTGATATTATAACTTTTTAAACTTTTGAACATTTTCTATTTGAAAAACTACTTTTTCGTCGCATCTACGGGGTTAATTTTAAATTAATTTTTTCCAATTCAATGAATGTAATTTAGAAAAATTTATTTCATATTTATAATAATCATAATTATATTATATGATAAGTTCAACTTATTTTTTTTACCATAATGAATAGTAAAAATAGTAAAAATTATTTATCATGGTTAAGGTAAAAATGGGTTTATCAAGGGTTAAACTAAAAAGATAAGGGTTAAAAATGAACCAAAACATTTCCAAAACCAATTTAATATCCATATATCTACATTATATCTTATAGGATAGATAATGGATAATTTCTTAGCCCTGTGGAATGTGAAAAACGTGGGTACACCATTTTCTTTTCAAAAATTGCAAGTGTGCCACTCACCTTACTTATAAAAGGATTTCCACTATCCTACACTATTCACACTTAAAAAACCATTTTTTGGACAATATATACCCAAATAACTTCCTTAATTCCCTCTGACCATCCTATAAGCCTTATTTAGGTCATAAATCCAACCTATGAATCCTTTTGGTGCAAACCAAAAGAAGTTGTCTGAAGAAAAGGTAGTGTCCCTAACAGAACATTTTATTTTATTTCTTCCTATACCTAATGGAATTATTATTAAACCATGACTATATAATAAAATTATTATTTTAAATTTACTTATATTTTATTATGTTAATTTAATAACCTAAATCCTTCTCCTCTTCCATCAAATGGGTTATGAAATCATCATTTGTGTGTATAGCGGACTACCACCATGCTAACTAATGTTATTCATTTTTCGTCACAACCTCTAACGGATGAATATAATTATGGATTTATTATTTATATATGATATGTATGAAATTATTATTCCTCCATAATCATTTTATCACATGTTCCTTCTTACCTTCAATTCCTTTGGAATACAATAATGTCGTTCGTGTGTGTGGCAGACTATCGCCTCACGAAACGATGTGATTTGTTCACACATTACATGGACTGTAATAAGTATGGATTTAATGAAAATTTGTGATATATATGATATGAATATTAATCTAAAATTGTAATATATTATTTATCTTTATTTATTTCTTTTTTTCAAGAAAATTGAAACAACGTTCAAGCGAACGTACAGTCTACCATCTCCATGAATGGTGTATTTCATTTTCTATATAAAAATTTTATAGATAACATACTTAATATATATGATATTTTTATAATGGTTAAATTTATGTATATTATGGATCTATTATAAAATTAATCGTACCAAAAATAAAAAATAAAAACATGCATGAAAAACAAAGTAGTTATTGCTCGAAATGTGACTTTAACATGGAATTGTTAATAAACAGGTAATAAAAGGTCATAAGTAATCCATATATGGAATGATATATAAATATATATAAGTATGGTTCTGTAAGATATTTTTAATAAACTTATATTTATTATACAGGATGTTTGAATGTGTATGAAGAAATACGAGGCTTATGGTATGGGATTTCCGTCTCACTTTTATTTTCTGTAAGTCACATGTCATATTCACCAAATGTTTCTTTTATGTGGTGTATATAATTACCATGAATGTATTTTATAATTATTCTCTTTAAAATATTTAAATTTACTTATTCAATTTAGTATCACTCTTTAATGGGGTTTACGGTATAAAATTTACCAAAGTGGGGAGGGTTTTATGATGCAATCTCATCATTTATCAAGATTGTTTATGTTTGTGCTTCCAATGATGAAATATTATGATTTGTCTCTTAATAAACTAATGAAATTTATTAAACACTATTTATTTCATTATAATAAATGGTTTCCATTTATTTTCCTCTCATTATATACTCAACGTTTTAAAATAATGTTTTTTTAAAGAAACCCAAATTTATTTCTCTCTTCACCCGAAAATACTTTATCTTTCAAAATAATATTTCCTAAAAATGTTTTTAAATCCTTTAAATAATTTATTAATTAATTTTTCCCATGTTTGGTATTTTTTAAAAAACATTGAATGAAATATTCTAGTTATCTTTTAAATAATTCTTGTTTATATTTTACTCAAAAAAAGTGAAAGTAATATTTGTTTTAACATGTACAACTTGAATGGTATTTTCAACTGTCATGAACAAATCACTCTTTTAAAACTTACCTTTTAAGTTTCAAAGTTTATTTTCAAATTAAATTATTTCCAAATTGTTTATTAATTTTTATTTTTGAAAAAAATAAAAATGGAAAGGAAATTTTCCTTAATAAATTTTTTAAATTATATTTAAACCTTCATTTATAAGTTTCCAAGTTTATTTTTAAAGAAAATTATTTTGAAAAGTTTTTGTGTTTTAAATTTTTTTTTTCAAAGTAGATATTTTATATTCCTTAATGAAATTTCCAAGAGATATTTAAAAATAATTTTCCATCTATGAAAACATTATTTTATGTTACATATGATTTATTGGGGATAATATTGATTGATTTCATCCTTATTATTTCTTTAGATGATTAATTTTTATGTTGATGAAATGTTTATGAAACCCAATTATTTTTATGGTTTATGCTATGGTGAATTGATGAAATGCTTATGAAACCAATTTTCTTTAAACAGGTTAGGATGTAATGATATGATGAATATTTTATTATATTATGTCATATATGGTTTTAATTATGATATGGTTCGGACCTATATCTACCTCTAATGAATTGGTTGAAGAATTATATCTCATGAGATAACAATGACAAAAAATTGATAGTATTTATGCACTGTGGGAGACAAGTGTGTCCTGATATACTATGGAAAATAGGTGCATCCTAATCAACAATGTGAAATAGGATATAAGTTATTATCCACTATGATGATGGTCTTGGTATTTAACCTTAACATATAAAATGGTTTTTCTCTATTTATGATGGCACCAAACTTTTATGAAATGAGATTATGGTTGATGATTGCTTTATGATGATTTATCGTTATTATGGGAAAAATTTATAAAATGATAAAGTTTTATACCATGAATCGTGTTTATGATCTATGATAGGTTGGGTATGAACTTACTAAGTTATGTTAATGATCACATACCCTTATATTTTTCTTAAGATTTCATATGATCGTAGATTGATATCTCATATATTTACCCTTACTCATCATTAGATCTCACCATTTCTTATATTTAATTCCATGGGTTATGAATAAAGGTTTAGTTAGGGCATTCTTGAGAGGAGTACTATATGATAAGATCTTTGTGGGAGATTTTGAAGATATTTTATGAAATAAGAATATTATTTTTCTAGTCTCCAAAGTCACTAAACTATTATGATACTCATGAATTGTTTTATGAAATTTATTGAATATTTATCTAAAAATATGTGATATTAAAGTATAAAATCATAGTTTACTATATGAAAGGTTCCAAGATGTGGAGGTAGCAGATCACATAATAACCAGTGGGTGTTATAGTATGGTGGATTTTGTGTGTGGAGTTTTTCACTATGAAAAATACACTATGTATGGTCAATTCATGGTTGGGAGTTTCATGTTGTGATGGTGACTCTTACATATGAGGATCACTTTATGAAAAAGGGAATCACACCATGATGGTGACTCTTATATATTGATTATGGAAAGAAAATAATATTACAGAAAAATTCCATTTCATATTGAAATGTATCATAGCTTGAACATATGTAAGAGTAGATTTATATATTTTCCCTTCATGGTTTTTCATGGAAAAAGTATAATCACACCGTTATGGATTACCATAATTAGGCATCAGAATGTGGGGGTAAAGATCACAACATGAAGTGGTGGGGCATGATAAGTTGTTCTATTATGAGGAAGAGGTCCATTTCATAAAGAGTGAAGGTTATTCCATGAAGGATGAGGTCATGACATGAATTCATGGCTATGAGTTTTTTGGTTCTTCCTAAAAGTGGAATGCCCTATTGTGACCCTAGAGGCCACAACATGAAAATACTCCTAAATGAAATGGTCACACCACTGAGAGTGTAACACCCCAAGATTTTATGAAAAATATTCTTTTTAATTTCACTAATGTCTTGTGTTGTACACTACACCAAAAGAAGCTTTCACAACACGCATCCTTGACTTGCCTTGCATTACACGCAATCGCAACCTTCCTCGATAGCGTGTGTAGTACGCAATACTGAGTTTCACGAAACAACGATATGCTATTAAAATATTATTAAAACTAGCCGTTATGAATAGTAATAACCACTTTTTGAAATTTTGTAAATTTTATTTTTCAAAATGGAATTCATTTTTAGATTCGGAGTATCGAATTTAGCCTAAGGTGAAATTTTGGTACTTTTCGGATAACTTTCATATTCTGATGAATAGTGAAAATTACTAAATTATAATTAAAAACAACTTTTTTAATAGAAATAATTAGTAGTGATAAATTATTAATTTGAGTGGTTTTAAAGTATATTTAGAATATATTTTTACAATTTAATACAATATTGGTCATTGGTTTTAATTTCACATTTAAACCAGACATAATCAAGTGTCAATCTTTTGATAGATATTGTTTCTTAAAAACACGCTATTTGTTTTAACAGCGGGATTTAATTATAAAATTAATTAATGCAACTTCTATGTTATGAATTTGGTAAAATAGACTTTATTTTTGAATTCGGAATATGAAATATAGCTTAGGATGAAATTTTGGCATTGTTCTGAAAAACATCAATTTTTGATGAATAGTGAAACTACTAAGTGGTAGTTAAAAAACTGAATTTTTCATAAAACTTAATTTTACCGCTTCTGTGAATGGAATTTCAAAAATCCTAGAGACACGGTTGATTTAAGTAAGTAAAATGTGGTTCAATGAGATGAAAATAATTTTTGGTGAATAGAAACTTTTTACCTTTTTTTACCGCGGTTAATAGTAAATAGGGTAACTAAGGGTAAATATGATATTACTATTACCCTAACACATGTCCTAATTCTATTGGATAAGTGTAATTCGACCAAAAATAACCTTATGAATATAATATGACCATTTAGTCCCACTTGGATTAGATTAGGACATTTATTATTAATTTATTTAAAGAAGGGTTAAAAGAGTTAAAATCAAAGTTTATTTACTAAAACATTTTTAATATGGGGTTATAAATAAGATAAATTCGACTATAAATATTCATTAGAACGCTCAAAAGATTTCCTACATAATTGTATTTTATTTGTAATTTTTAGACATTAAATAATTTAATTTATTTATGACACAACGATGATGCAGTAATTATCTTATTAATGAAATATTGACATAATTGATGTTATAAATACCCAAATAAATATAATTCGAGACTTTTTATTAATTCCACTAATTTTCTAGGTTAATATAATATATTAGTATTTATTTAATCAACTTGTTTCGAACATATAATTCTGTTATGACTTTCACAAAAATCATATATCAAATAGTATCAAAATTGACACAAAATAGTTTTTAAATCAAATATTATATTATTAATTGTTATTTTATTCATAAAAATATAAGGTTCGGCAAAATGACTTAGATAAGGATATATATATTAATAATAAACAATTTTGGGTTCGTTTGGCATGATATAGTAAGTGTATTAACCATATAGTGTAAGAAAACAAAAAGACACGGTAAAAGTTAAATTATTTAACTTAGAGTTAAATCTAATTGATAAGGTTAACATAATAACCTAAACTTGTCTAAATCCTATTGGTTGATAGGATTTCGACCCATCCCCACTTTATCTTCGAAATAAGACCCTTTTGAACCATTATAAACCGATTTTGACTTTAATATAAAATAATATTTTGAGATATTCCTAAGGTGCCCCTCTCCTCCCTTATAAAAGGACACCTCCTCCCCCTCCTCCTCACACCAATTTGAGCACTCAAGCTCAGCCAACCCCTGCCAAAATCCCTTCTACACTTCCCTATTATCATCCTAGAGGTCCTGGTCTTCTTCAAAGACCATCCTTAGTTCTTTAAGTGGATTCTAAGAAAAGGCGCGTCAAAAAGAGGTAATATTCATTACCGATCTTTTTCAATTTCTTTCTTCTTCAACTTCTTCTTCATTAGTTTTTTCATGATAAAGTAATAACATCAGTATTTCTTATATACTGATATGTTATTATAAATATGAAACAACTCTAATTAACCTTCTATCCATCCTACGGAAAAAGGAAATCACCGCGCGTGCGTACGTACGGAATACCGTCTCCACGCCGTGGTGTAATCTATTTTCCGCCACCACCTTAATTGGATGGGTATAAAGGTGTAATTAGTAACTATATATGATTATTATAAAGTGATATTGATACTGAAATAGTATAAATACAATTCAACACAATTCCACGACCATGGGAACGATATCATCGCTCGTGCGTACGTACGGACTACCGTCTCCACGACGCGATGAGATTCATTCTCAATGATTAACCATTCATGAATGATTATAAAGTATATATAATAAGTACTAATGAAATATATGACCTGATAATGATACTGGAATTATTTATATTTATATGTATGTCATCTACTTAATTCCATTCAATTCAATAAGGAAACGAAAACAGCGTTCATGCGTACGTATGGACTACCGTCTCCATGAACGGTGTATTTCTTTCCATTTACTGATTTATTATATATGTATATTCTGAAAATATATTATATATAAATCAAGTTTTATATTCTGGAATTAAGTAATTATGATCTAACCAATCATATGAATAATTACAAGTTAAAACACGAACGACAAATGAGACGATTTTACCCGAAATGCTACTTTAACATGAATTTACAAAAGAACGGGTAATATAAAGTCATAAGTGGACCATATATGATATAATAACAATGAATATGATTCTGGAATAAGTCAATAACATTATTTAAATCATTATACAGGAGGTTCGGACACTTACAAAGCAAGTCGAACCTAAGGTAAGGGAAAATATCACAATCTCATTTTTATCCGAGATTGTTTTTAATTTGGCATTTACTGGGGTGTATTTTATCATCCACATCCATGTTTCCTCAATATGTAATATTATTTCCATCCACCTACAATTGTTTAAATCCAATTTTACCCTTCGGTGAATTTTTAGTAAAAGATAAGAAAGGAATATTTTGTCGTTTTTCGTACGAGGTACCTTTTGACTTTTCCGACAAAAGTACGAAGAATGTTTTTTTAACTTATACAGCATTAATGGATTTTTAAAACATTATTTCCAAGAAGCTTCCTTTACAAGTTTTCAAGTTTATTTTTAATCAACTTCTTTTAGTTTAAATTTGTATGACATGTTAAGAAAGGAAAAATGTTTTTGAAGAAGAAAGGATATTTTCCTCAAGAATGGAGTTCAAGTGTTTTATCAAAATTATTTTCCATCTAAGATAATAAAGGGTTCTGTTTTTATCCCTATTATTACATTGATTTGATTATGTTGTGATGGAAATATTTTTATGAAATATTTTATCTTATATGAATTGTTTTATGATGTCACGATGTTTAAAGATTCCCATTTTTATTACATGGGTTATGCAATTATGTATGATTTATGATTTTGTGGCACACATAAGAATGGTATCATTATGAGATGGGTGGGACCTATATCTCCCTCCAATGCATTGGGTAAAGATTTTATATCTCATGAGATAGACATGGCTGAAATGGTAGGTTATACCGGTTCAGTGAAACAGGACTGAAACGAGGGTTACTCGATTCAGAAAGGGACTTTGTCCACTAAGATAGTCTTGGAAATGAGTCTTGACTAACAAGAAATGATTCTCTATGATTATGTCTGTATTCCAAAAAGTTTCATGTTTTAAGTTATGATTATTGGGATTTCATTTCACTACTATGATTTATCCTATGTTATGAAATTATGCTCTCTTTTGCAGGTTAAGATTTCCAAAAGTTATGTTCTTATGAATATGATGTGATTGATTTTTCTTTTGTTTACCCTTACTGAGCATTTGAGCTCACCCTTTTATGTTTTCTTTTCCCCAGGATATAAAGAAAGGTTTTAGGTAAAAAAAAGGGAATATCTTTATGGGAGATATTGAAGATCTTTCACCACGATTAGAAGATTACGTTCTGAGTTTCCAAAGACACTAAACTATTACGATCCTTGTGTGTGTGTTTTTGTTATGTACTAAGTATTCCGCAAATGTAATGTAATGTCCATGTACGTCAAGCTTCGAGTCTTTACAGTTGGTATCAGAGGAAAGGTTTAGTCAACCTTTGGAAACTAGGATGCGAAAACGTTAGTGAGATCCCTAGAGATATTTCTAAGGTATGTCTAGGGATGTCCCTGAGGATAAGTATACATATAGGATATAGTCCTAGCACTATGGTAACGATCTTAGAATTTAACCTAAGATGTTAGATATTGAAGTTACTCCCCCTTTATTATGATTTTTTCATCTAACACTATTCTTTTTGGGTTTTAGAAAATGGATGGAAACAAGATGATTCACGATAATGGAGGATATGATGGACAATGGAATGATATTCTTCATAAGAAATCAAATGAAATGGGATTTGGAAGTCCAAAAATCATTATTATGCCGAATCAGAAATCTCATAATATGATCAATAAAGTAAAATTTGTTAAGTTTTCTGACTCGACTAATAAGAGAAAGATGGAGTTTCATGATGATCATAGAGGAAAGAAAGTTCAATTTCCCCTATGTAAATCATGTGGGAAGAGGCATCAAGGAGAATGTTTCAAAGGAACTGGAAGATGCTTTGGGTGTGGAAAAAAAGGACACAAAGCCAGAAAGTTCAATGGAAAAGTTTCAGTTAACACCATGGATGAGGTTAATGGTATTTCTACGACATCAACAATGGTTAAATGTTTTAAATGTGGAATGTGCGGGCATTATGAAAACCAATGCCCTAAGGGAATGTCTCATGAAGAGAATCGGTATGGTCGTATGGGTAGTATTTTTGTTGATGATGATGAAGAGACTACAAATGATATGTGAGATGAAAGAATTTTTGAAACTCGGTCAATGGTTTAAGAAGGTAGTGGAATGATTACATGTTTATCAAGTGTAATGTTGTACTATAGAATAAAAAGACATCTAAGGATTGTTACATTGTTGTCTTTCCTTAAGTTTTGAAAGTTTATGATGAATGGTATGAGTAACAATGAAAGGTTATTCAGATATTTTTTGGAAAGTGGATGATATGCGCATAATGAAGTGATAAAGAGAAAATGAAATCCTTGACAGTATTCATGAGCTCATGATTGATATAAGGACTAAGTGATATCATGGTTTGAGTATATAGAATTTTTAGGATTTTGGTATGTGGAAAGTGTTAATGTTTAACTGCATTCATGTTTTCAATAAGGTTCAATGGGTATTCAATAGAATACATGATTAAGGCCTTTGAATGTTTAGAATGAGACCAACAAGACATATCTTATGATATATGGGGATCAACGATGGTATTAAATCTCTGGAAATCGTTTTCACTGTATTATGAGAGTGGACTGCAGTAATATGGATAAGCCTAAAGATTGAAATGAATTATGTAGGACATAAGTTAGTATTGTTTAAGGATAGAAGTTTTTTCGATATTATTGATGAGATGTTATAGTTTTTGAAAAAGGACAACCTGCAGGACGGGCGACGACCCATCGCGTCAGACAAGGCTGTGGGAATCGAACCCACAACCGAAGTGCGACTGGACTTTATCGCCTACCACTGGCCTACAGGAAGTCCCTGTTTAGTAGAAACTAGTTTTATTATATTAAGTAGTATGATATATGAAGTATAAGTCCATTTTAGGTACCATATATGATTAATCTCACTATATAATGACTTATGTATATTTAATAACTTTTGCTAACCTTTTGATGGAATGACCCGTCATTCTATCACATGATCTGCTAACACTTCACGAATAACAAATTCAACTTCATTTATTTAAGAGATGAAGTGGAAATTGTTCAAGGCACGAACAACAATGAGATTATACCAAAATAAAGTAAATATTTATTCTAATTCAAATTCTTCAACATTAGGGAAATGATCTTGAAAACCAAAAATGTTGTCCTAGTTCTCTTATATCTGATTAATCAGATGGTACCTTAGATCGTCACAAATTTATGGATTTGTGATTGTTGTCTTTTCTATAGCCATGTTCTCTACCACTCTCCATCAGAACATGATGGTTATATTTTTCTTCCATATCCATATTTTCACCTATGTGGAAACCCAGTGATTAGTTTATTTGGGTAACCGTTACGTTTCATACTTTTGTTTTTAAAGATTGGTTTTGGTATTCCTTTTTATGATGTGGGTTTATATTAAATAAACTTTCTAATAGTAAACCATTTATAACCCCAACGAATTTTGAGGGCGAAATTCATTTTAAGGGGGGTAGAATGTAACACCCCGAGATTTTATGAAAAATATTCTTTTTAATTTCACTAATGTCTTGTGTTGTACGCTACACCAAAAGGAGCTTGCACAACACGCATCCTTGACTTGCCTTGAATTACACGCAATCGCAACCTTCCTCGATAGCGTGTGTAGTATGCAATACTGAGTTTCACGAAACAACGATATGCTATTAAAATATTATTAAAACTAGCCGTTATGAATAGTAATAACCACTTTTTGAAATATTGTAAATTTTATTTTTCAAAATGGAATTAATTTTTAGATTCGGAGTATCGAATTTAGCCTAAGGTGAAATTTTGGTACTTTTCGGATAACTTTCATATTCCGATGAATAGTGAAAATTACTAAATTATAATTAAAAACAACTTTTTTAATCGAAATAATTAATAGTGATAAATTATTAATTTGAGTGGTTTTAAAGTATATTTAGAATATATTTTTACAATTTAATACAATGTTGGTCATTGGTTGTAATTTCACATTTAAACCAGACATAATCAAGTGTCAATCTTTTGATAGATATTGTTTCTTAAAAACAGGCTATTTGTTTTAACAACGGGATTTAATTATAAAATTAATTAATGCAACTTCTATGTTATGAATTTGGTAAAATAGACTTTATTTTTGAATTCAGAATATGAAATATAGCTTAGGATGAAATTTTGGCATTGTTCTGAAAAACATCAATTTTTGATGAATAGTGAAACTACTAAGTGGTAGTTAAAAAACTGAATTTTTCATAAAACTTAATTTTACCGCTTCTGTGAATGGAATTTCAAAAATCCTAGAGACACGGTTGATGTCATTAAGTAAAATGTGGTTCAATGAGATGAAAATAATTTTTGGTGAATAGTAACTTTTTACCTTTTTTACCGCGGTTAATAGTAAATAGGGTAACTAAGGGTAAATATGATATTACTATTACCCTAACACATGTCCTAATTATATTGGATAAGTGTAATTCGACCAAAAACAGCCTTATGAATATAATATGACCATTTAGGCCCACTTGGATTAGATTAGGGCATTTATTATTAATTTATTTAAAGAAGGGTTAAAAGAGTTAAAATCAAAGTTTATTTACTAAAACATTTTTAATATGGGGTTATACATAAGATAAATTCGAGTATAAATATTCATTAGAAATCTCAAAAGATTTCCTACATAATGGTATTTTATTTGTAATTTTTAGACATTAAATAATTTAATTTATTTATGACACAACGATGATGCAGTAATTATCTTATTAATGAAATATTGACATAATTGATGTTATAAATACCCAAATAAATATAATTTGAGACTTTTTATGAATTCCACTAATTTTCTAGGTTACTATGATATATTAGTATTTATTTAATCAACTTTTTTCGAACATATAATTCTGTTATGACTTTCACAAAAATCATATATCAAATAGTATCAAAATTGACACAAAATAGTTTTTAAATCAAATATTATATTATTAATTGTTATTTTATTCATAAAAATCTAAGGTTTGGCAAAATGACTTAGATAAGGATATATATATTAATAATAAACAATTTGGGGTTCGTTTGGTATGATATAGTAAGTGTATTAACCATATAGTGTAAGAAAACAAAAAGACACGGTAAAAGTTAAATTATTTAACTTAGAGTTAAATCTAATTGATAAGGTTAAAATAATAACCTAAACTTGTCTAAATCCTATTGGTTGATAGGATTTCGACCCATCCCAACTTTATCTTAGAAATAAGACCCTTTGGAACCATTATAAACCGATTTTGAGTTTAATATAAAATAATATTTTGAGATATTCCTAAGGTGCCCCTCTCCTCCCTTATAAAAGGACACCTCCTCCCCCTCCTCCTCACACCAATTTGAGCACTCAAGATCGGCCAACCCCTGCCAAAATCCCTTCTCCACTTCCCTAGTATCATCCTAGAGGACCTGGTCTTCTTCAAAGACCATCCTTAGTTCTTTAAGTGGAGGCTAAGAAAAGGCGCGTCAAAAAGAGGTAATATCCATTACCGATCTTTTTCAATTTCTTTCTTCTTCAACTTCTTCTTCTGTAGTTGTTTCATGATAAAGTAATAACATCAGTATTTCTTACATACTGATATGTTATTATAAATATGAAACAACTCTAATTAACCTTCTATCCATCCTACGGAAAAAGGAAATCACCGCGCGTGCGTACGTACGGAATACCGTCTCCACGCCGTGGTGTAATCTATTTTCCGCCACCACCTTAATTGGATGGGTATAAAGGTGTAATTAGTAACTATATATGATTATTATAAAGTGATATTGATACTGAAATAGTATAAATACAATTCAACACAATTCCACGACCATGGGAACGATATCATCGCTCGTGCGTACGTACGGACTACCGTCTCCACGACGCGATGAGATTCATTCTCAATGATTAACCATTCATGAATGATTATAAAGTATATATAATAAGTACTAATGAAATATATGACCTGATAATGATACTGGAATTATTTATATTTATATGTATGTCATCTACTTAATTCCATTCAATTCAATAAGGAAACGAAAACAGCGTTCATGCGTACGTATGGACTACCGTCTCCATGAACGGTGTATTTCTTTCCATTTACTGATTTATTATATATGTATATTCTGAAAATATATTATATATAAATCAAGTTTTATATTCTGGAATTAAGTAATTATGATCTAACCAATCATATGAATAATTACAAGTTAAAACACGAACGACAAATGAGACGATTTTACCCGAAATGCTACTTTAACATGAATTTACAAAAGAACGGGTAATATAAAGTCATAAGTGGACCATATATGATATAATAACAATGAATATGATTCTGGAATAAGTCAATAACATTATTTAAATCATTATACAGGAGGTTCGGACACTTACAAAGCAAGTCGAACCTAAGGTAAGGGAAAATATCACAATCTCATTTTTATCCGAGATTGTTTTTAATTTGGCATTTACTGGGGTGTATTTTATCATCCACATCCATGTTTCCTCAATATGTAATATTATTTCCATCCACCTACAATTGTTTAAATCCAATTTTACCCTTCGGTGAATTTTTAGTAAAAGATAAGAAAGGAATATTTTGTCGTTTTTCGTACGAGGTACCTTTTGACTTTTCCGACAAAAGTACGAAGAATGTTTTTTTAACTTATACAGCATTAATGGATTTTTAAAACATTATTTCCAAGAAGCTTCCTTTACAAGTTTTCAAGTTTATTTTTAATCAACTTCTTTTAGTTTAAATTTGTATGACATGTTAAGAAAGGAAAAATGTTTTTGAAGAAGAAAGGATATTTTCCTCAAGAATGGAGTTCAAGTGTTTTATCAAAATTATTTTCCATCTAAGATAATAAAGGGTTCTGTTTTTATCCCTATTATTACATTGATTTGATTATGTTGTGATGGAAATATTTTTATGAAATATTTTATCTTATATGAATTGTTTTATGATGTCACGATGTTTAAAGATTCCCATTTTTATTACATGGGTTATGCAATTATGTATGATTTGTGATTTTGTGGCACACATAAGAATGGTATCATTATGAGATGGGTGGGACCTATATCTCCCTCCAATGCATTGGGTAAAGATTTTATATCTCATGAGATAGACATGGCTGAAATGGTAGGTTATACCGGTTCAGTGAAACAGGACTGAAACGAGGGTTACTCGATTCAGAAAGGGACTTTGTCCACTAAGATAGTCTTGGAAATGAGTCTTGACTAACAAGAAATGATTCTCTATGATTATGTCTGTATTCCAAAAAGTTTCATGTTTTAAGTTATGATTATTGGGATTTCATTTCACTACTATGATTTATCCTATGTTATGAAATTATGCTCTCTTTTGCAGGTTAAGATTTCCAAAAGTTATGTTCTTATGAATATGATGTGATTGATTTTTCTTTTGTTTACCCTTACTGAGCATTTGAGCTCACCCTTTTATGTTTTCTTTTCCCCAGGATATAAAGAAAGGTTTTAGGTAAAAAAAAGGGAATATCTTTATGGGAGATATTGAAGATCTTTCACCACGATTAGAAGATTACGTTCTGAGTTTCCAAAGACACTAAACTATTACGATCCTTGTGTGTGTGTTTTTGTTATGTACTAAGTATTCCGCAAATGTAATGTAATGTCCATGTACGTCAAGCTTCGAGTCTTTACAGTTGGTATCAGAGGAAAGGTTTAGTCAACCTTTGGAAACTAGGATGCGAAAACGTTAGTGAGATCCCTAGAGATATTTCTAAGGTATGTCTAGGGATGTCCCTGAGGATAAGTATACATATAGGATATAGTCCTAGCACTATGGTAACGATCTTAGAATTTAACCTAAGATGTTAGATATTGAAGTTACTCCCCCTTTATTATGATTTTTTCATCTAACACTATTCTTTTTGGGTTTTAGAAAATGGATGGAAACAAGATGATTCACGATAATGGAGGATATGATGGACAATGGAATGATATTCTTCATAAGAAATCAAATGAAATGGGATTTGGAAGTCCAAAAATCATTATTATGCCGAATCAGAAATCTCATAATTTGATCAATAAAGTAAAATTTGTTAAGTTTTCTGACTCGACTAATAAGAGAAAGATGGAGTTTCATGATGATCATAGAGGAAAGAAAGTTCAATTTCCCCTATGTAAATCATGTGGGAAGAGGCATCAAGGAGAATGTTTCAAAGGAACTGGAAGATGCTTTGGGTGTGGAAAAAAAGGACACAAAGCCAGAAAGTTCAATGGAAAAGTTTCAGTTAACACCATGGATGAGGTTAATGGTATTTCTACGACATCAACAATGGTTAAATGTTTTAAATGTGGAATGTGCGGGCATTATGAAAACCAATGCCCTAAGGGAATGTCTCATGAAGAGAATCGGTATGGTCGTATGGGTAGTATTTTTGTTGATGATGATGAAGAGACTACAAATGATATGTGAGATGAAAGAATTGTTGAAACACGGTCAATGGTTTAAGAAGGTAGTGGAATGATTACATGTTTATCAAGTGTAATGTTGTACTATAGAATAAAAAGACATCTAAGGATTGTTACATTGTTGTCTTTCCTTAAGTTTTGAAAGTTTATGATGAATGGTATGAGTAACAATGAAAGGTTATTCAGATATTTTTTGGAAAGTGGATGATATGCGCATAATGAAGTGATAAAGAGAAAATGAAATCCTTGACAGTATTCATGAGCTCATGATTGATATAAGGACTAAGTGATATCATGGTTTGAGTATATAGAATTTTTAGGATTTTGGTATGTGGAAAGTGTTAATGTTTAACTGCATTCATGTTTTCAATAAGGTTCAATGGGTATTCAATAGAATACATGATTAAGGCCTTTGAATGTTTAGAATGAGACCAACAAGACATATCTTATGATATATGGGGATCAACGATGGTATTAAATCTCTGGAAATCGTTTTCACTGTATTATGAGAGTGGACTGCAGTAATATGGATAAGCCTAAAGATTGAAATGAATTATGTAGGACATAAGTTAGTATTGTTTAAGGATAGAAGTTTTTTCGATATTATTGATGAGATGTTATAGTTTTTGAAAAAGGACAACCTGCAGGACGGGCGACGACCCATCGCGTCAGACAAGGCTGTGGGAATCGAACCCACAACCGAAGTGCGACTGGACTTTATCGCCTACCACTGGCCTACAGGAAGTCCCTGTTTAGTAGAAACTAGTTTTATTATATTAAGTAGTATGATATATGAAGTATAAGTCCATTTTAGGTACCATATATGATTAATCTCACTATATAATGACTTATGTATATTTAATAACTTTTGCTAACCTTTTGATGGAATGACCCGTCATTCTATCACATGATCTGCTAACACTTCACGAATAACAAATTCAACTTCATTTATTTAAGAGATGAAGTGGAAATTGTTCAAGGCACGAACAACAATGAGATTATACCAAAATAAAGTAAATATTTATTCTAATTCAAATTCTTCAACATTAGGGAAATGATCTTGAAAACCAAAAATGTTGTCCTAGTTCTCTTATATCTGATTAATCAGATGGTACCTTAGATCGTCACAAATTTATGGATTTGTGATTGTTGTCTTTTCTATAGCCATGTTCTCTACCACTCTCCATCAGAACATGATGGTTATATTTTTCTTCCATATCCATATTTTCACCTATGTGGAAACCCAGTGATTAGTTTATTTGGGTAACCGTTACGTTTCATACTTTTGTTTTTAAAGATTGGTTTTGGTATTCCTTTTTATGATGTGGGTTTATATTAAATAAACTTTCTAATAGTAAACCATTTATAACCCCAACGAATTTCGAGGGCGAAATTCATTTTAAGGGGGGTAGAATGTAACACCCCGAGATTTTATGAAAAATATTCTTTTTAATTTCACTAATGTCTTGTGTTGTACGCTACACCAAAAGGAGCTTGCACAACACGCATCCTTGACTTGCCTTGAATTACACGCAATCGCAACCTTCCTCGATAGCGTGTGTAGTATGCAATACTGAGTTTCACGAAACAACGATATGCTATTAAAATATTATTAAAACTAGCCGTTATGAATAGTAATAACCACTTTTTGAAATATTGTAAATTTTATTTTTCAAAATGGAATTAATTTTTAGATTCGGAGTATCGAATTTAGCCTAAGGTGAAATTTTGGTACTTTTCGGATAACTTTCATATTCCGATGAATAGTGAAAATTACTAAATTATAATTAAAAACAACTTTTTTAATCGAAATAATTAATAGTGATAAATTATTAATTTGAGTGGTTTTAAAGTATATTTAGAATATATTTTTACAATTTAATACAATGTTGGTCATTGGTTGTAATTTCACATTTAAACCAGACATAATCAAGTGTCAATCTTTTGATAGATATTGTTTCTTAAAAACAGGCTAT
This sequence comes from Viscum album, assembly GCA_963277665.1. Taxonomy (NCBI): domain Eukaryota; kingdom Viridiplantae; phylum Streptophyta; class Magnoliopsida; order Santalales; family Viscaceae; genus Viscum; species Viscum album. The sequence continues at coordinate 701,526,434 of OY728128.1, read as the reverse complement.
TTGTTTTAACAACGGGATTTAATTATAAAATTAATTAATGCAACTTCTATGTTATGAATTTGGTAAAATAGACTTTATTTTTGAATTCAGAATATGAAATATAGCTTAGGATGAAATTTTGGCATTGTTCTGAAAAACATCAATTTTTGATGAATAGTGAAACTACTAAGTGGTAGTTAAAAAACTGAATTTTTCATAAAACTTAATTTTACCGCTTCTGTGAATGGAATTTCAAAAATCCTAGAGACACGGTTGATGTCATTAAGTAAAATGTGGTTCAATGAGATGAAAATAATTTTTGGTGAATAGTAACTTTTTACCTTTTTTACCGCGGTTAATAGTAAATAGGGTAACTAAGGGTAAATATGATATTACTATTACCCTAACACATGTCCTAATTATATTGGATAAGTGTAATTCGACCAAAAACAGCCTTATGAATATAATATGACCATTTAGGCCCACTTGGATTAGATTAGGGCATTTATTATTAATTTATTTAAAGAAGGGTTAAAAGAGTTAAAATCAAAGTATATTTACTAAAACATTTTTAATATGGGGTTATACATAAGATAAATTCGAGTATAAATATTCATTAGAAAGCTCAAAAGATTTCCTACATAATGGTATTTTATTTGTAATTTTTAGACATTAAATAATTTAATTTATTTATGACACAACGATGATGCAGTAATTATCTTATTAATGAAATATTGACATAATTGATGTTATAAATACCCAAATAAATATAATTTGAGACTTTTTATGAATTCCACTAATTTTCTAGGTTACTATGATATATTAGTATTTATTTAATCAACTTTTTTCGAACATATAATTCTGTTATGACTTTCACAAAAATCATATATCAAATAGTATCAAAATTGACACAAAATAGTTTTTAAATCAAATATTATATTATTAATTGTTATTTTATTCATAAAAATCTAAGGTTTGGCAAAATGACTTAGATAAGGATATATATATTAATAATAAACAATTTGGGGTTCGTTTGGTATGATATAGTAAGTGTATTAACCATATAGTGTAAGAAAACAAAAAGACACGGTAAAAGTTAAATTATTTAACTTAGAGTTAAATCTAATTGATAAGGTTAAAATAATAACCTAAACTTGTCTAAATCCTATTGGTTGATAGGATTTCGACCCATCCCAACTTTAGCTTAGAAATAAGACCCTTTGGAACCATTATAAACCGATTTTGAGTTTAATATAAAATAATATTTTGAGATATTCCTAAGGTGCCCCTCTCCTCCCTTATAAAAGGACACCTCCTCCCCCTCCTCCTCACACCAATTTGAGCACTCAAGATCGGCCAACCCCTGCCAAAATCCCTTCTCCACTTCCCTAGTATCATCCTAGAGGACCTGTTCTTCTTCAAAGACCATCCTTAGTTCTTTAAGTGGAGGCTAAGAAAAGGCGCGTCAAAAAGAGGTAATATCCATTACCGATCTTTTTCAATTTCTTTCTTCTTCAACTTCTTCTTCTGTAGTTGTTTCATGATAAAGTAATAACATCAGTATTTATTACATACTTATATGTTATTATAAATATGAAACAACTCTAATTAACATTCTATCCATCCTACGTAAAAAGGAAATCACCGCGCGTGCGTACGTACGGAATACCGTCTCCACGCCGTGGTGTAATCTATTTTCCGCCACCACCTTAATTGGATGGGTATAAAGGTGTAATTAGTAACTATATATGATTATTATAAAGTGATATTGATACTGAAATAGTATACATACACTTCAACACAATTCCACAACCATGGGAACGATATCATCGCTCGTGCGTACGTACGGACTACCGTCTCCACGACGCGATGAGATTCATTCTCAATGATTAACCATTCATGAATGATTATAAAGTATATATAATAAGTACTAATGAAATATATGACCTGATAATGATACTGGAATTATTTATATTTATATGTATTTCATCTACTTAATTCCATTCAATTCAATAAGGAAACGAAAACAGCGTTCATGCGTACGTACGGACTACCGTCTCCATGAACGGTGTATTTCTTTCCATTTAATGATTTATTATATATGTATATTCTGAATATATATTATATATAAATCATGTTTTATATTCTGGAATTAAGTAATTATTATCTAACCAATCATATGAATAATTACAAGTTAAAACACGAACGACAAATGAGACGATTTTACCCGAAATGCTACTTTAACATGAATTTACAAAAGAACAGGTAATATAAAGTCATAAGTGGACCATATATGATATAATAACAATGAATATGATTCTGGAATAAGTCAATAATATTATTTAAATCATTATACAGGAGGTTCGGACACTTACAAAGCAAGTCGAACCTAAGGTAAGGGAAAATATCACAATCTCATTTTTATCCGAGATTGTTTTTACTTTGGAATTTACTGGGGTGTATTTTATCATCCACATCCATGTTTCCTCAATATGTAATATTATTTCCATCCACCTACAATTGTTTAAATCCAATTTTACCCTTCGGTGAATTTTTAGTAAAAGATAAGAAAGGAATATTTTGTCGTTTTTCGTACGAGGTACCTTTTGACTTTTCCGACAAAAGTACGAAGAATGTTTTTTTAACTTATACGGCATTAATGGATTTTTAAAACATTATTTCCAAGAAGCTTCCTTTAAAAGTTTTCAAGTTTATTTTTAATCAACTTCTTTTAGTTTAAAGTTGTATGACATGTTAAGAAAGGAAAAAAAAATTTGAAGAAGAAAGGATATTTTCCTCAAGAATGGAGTTCAAGTGTTTTATCAAAATTATTTTCCATCTAAGATAATAAAGGGTTCTGTTTTTATCCCTATTATTACATGTATTTGATTATGTTGTGATGGAAATATTTTTATGAAATATTTTATCTTATATGAATTGTTTTATGATGTCACGATGTTTAAAGATTCCCATTTTTATTACATGGGTTATGCAATTATGTATGATTTATGATTTTGTGGCACAGATAAGAATGGTATCATTATGAGATGGGTGGGACCTATATCTCCCTCCAATGCATTGGGTAAATATTTTATATCTCATGAGATAGACATGGCTGAAATGGTAGGTTATACCGGTTCAGTGAAACAGGACTGAAACGAGGGTTGCTCGATTCAGAAAGGGACTTTGTACACTAAGATAGTCTTGGCAATGAGTCTTGACTAACAAGAAATGATTCTCTATGATTATGTGTGTATGCCAAAAAGTTTCATGTTTTAAGTTATGATTATTGGGATTTCATTTCACTACTATGATTTATCCTATGTTATGAAATTATGCTCTCTTTTGCAGATTAAGATTTCCAAAAGTTATGTTCTTATGAATATGATGTGATTGATTTTTCTTTTGTTTACCCTTACTGAGCATTTGAGCTCACCCTTTTATGTTTTCTTTTCCCCAGGATATAAAGAAAGGTTTTAGGTAAAAAAATGGAAGATCTTTATGGGAGATATTGAAGATCTTTCACCACGATTAGAAGATTACGTTCCGAGTTTCCAAAGACACTAAACTATTACGATCCTTGTGTGTGTGTTTTTGTTATGTACTAAGTATTCCGCAAATGTAATGTAATGTCCATGTACATCAAGATTCGGGTATTTATAGAGAGGGGACATAGATTATTAGTTCTTACTAGAGTCAAGGAATCACATCATGATTAGAGGGTCCACATCATGATAGTCTCTTACCAAGGGGTTGGGTAATCTTTATGTGGGTAGTCACATCATGACCTAGAAGAGCCACACCATGACATGGACCTTCCATAGATGAATCATATCATGAACATGAGGGTCACCTCATGACCTATTATCGGGATACATTTTTAAATAAGTGTATACCTGTCATTTCCAGGTTGGTCCCCTTTGAATTTAGGGGAAATGGGACATTAATAGAGGTAATTCAGCCATCTATTTCCCCTCTATTCCTCTTATTAATTCCCTTTAATGAGGATAATTATTAAGATTTTTAAGGTGAGTTACTCTATCCATTTAATTTTATAATTATTCCCTTTCATAATAAACTAATTTATGGTTATTTGGAATAGGTCTTGGTGATTATTCCACTATATAATGGTGAAAATCATCCTAGATGATGGGTATTTTTCATGACTTTTCTAGAGGACATATTAGAAGGATTAATGTACTAGGTTTTATATAGTTTTGGTGATGGAGTTTCACCCAATGATTTTTAGGAAATTATACCTTGTTGAATTAAATAAAATAATTAATTATTTAGGTTTTATGGTTAGAGATAGAGGATTGGATGTCGGTATGAACTTAGATTAGGCATGGGCGGTCTTGGTCTAGGATGGTAACTTTGTTATTGAGGTAGGTGGTCCCTATAATAATAAAACATATATGATTATTGATGTATGATTGTGTATTCCTAGATAAAAATAAGTATTTGACTAAAATTGATACTGACTTAGAGTTTCCTATGTAAATAGATAGGATGGAACTGAGACTCATATAGTTGGAGTAAGCTCTCCTTACACTTTTTTTATTTTGGAATCTCCTGATGACTATATATCTAAGGGATAAAATGGGTTAATTGGGTTGTGAGTGACACTGGGAAGGTTTCGGGAACTAGGATGAGTTGTGAGTAGCCTAATTAATTTTACTTAGGCTAATTGGGTAGGCATGAGAGACTTAGTCCTAGTGATGATTGGTGAGACAATAGTATGACTCACACATGATGGGAACACCCTATTGAGGGTGGATTTGAGACATAGTGTGCACTATGAGTGGGATAAGTCCTTTGAGACAGATGATGTGTGATGTGGAGGTTTTAATATAGGTGATGGGATTTAGTGATATTATAAGAGAGATGTGATATGGAAACCAAGTGAGGGTTTTAATTTAGGAATTATTAGAGGATTAGATTAGTATATTGAGGTTAGGGATAAGTATCATATGTGAGCTATGAGATTACCATGGGGTGATGAGTGTAGATTAGTATCGATACATAGATCCAGGTTTGGGTTCAAGAAATATATAGGATTCCCTTACGGGAAATATGTAAGTGTTTTTGGGTTTAGAATATTATGCTTGTATGATTATGATGGTTCTAAGGAGATCATTTGATAACACTGGAAAAATATGACACCACCTTAAAGAAGAACAAAAAGGAGAAATGGAAAATGAAAATTTCTCGTTAATAAATCCAATCATTCACATAAAATACAATAATTCAGGTAAAATATAATCTTCTTTGAATAATTCAAATCATTTGTAGAAGGATTGTCACTTTGTGTTAGAGTGGAGAGAATCCTTCATGAATACATGAAAACTTCATGGAAGGCCCATCGTTTTGTATTAGAGTAGATATAATCATTCACATCCATAGGAAAACTTCATGGTTGGGAATCTATGTTTGGAAGTGTGATGAAGATTCTTTGTATCCATGGAACTTCTTTGTGGTGGGGCATAGATTTTTAAAGGCATGGAGGTGATCCTTTACAATCATATAACTCTGTGAGGTTGTGAATAACTAATTTGACTGTATATTCTAGGAAGGTAATTAGGAAGTTATTCCTATAAATACTTGGAATTCACTACAATAAAGGACCCAAATTCATATAATTTGATGAGAACACTTCTTATAAGGCATAAAATATGATAGAAAATCAATTCATTTGCAAAGCATTTAATTTGGGTGAACCTTAAAAGAAACCCCTTAGGTAACTTCAAATTTTGAACTTGAGAATTATGGAGTATCATATAAGGATTTCATGATAATTCTCCTCCAAAATAATATCTTTTTGGGGATTTATATATAAAGTCTTTTGTGAGGGAATCCTATTAGACTTATTTAAAAAGGTATATCCATGGAGGGATTAGCCTTTCGCAAATGATAAGCCATAAATTCCATGGATTTAGAAAACAATACCCACTAACATAAATCCCAATATTAAGAAAAATTAAGGTTTCACAAAGTGCATGTTTTAGTCTTCCCAATGGTCTATTATAGTGGCAGATTCAACCCATGAAATATCACATTGTGAATGAACCCTCTTATGGGTTACGTACTACCCAGGTCATCTATTGAGTCTGAATTGGTACAAATGACCTTACTGGGTTCCTTTTTCCAAGTTCAAAAACCTAAAAATTACATTCAAATAATGCCTCCTATATATCCTCTTGAGATAAATTACTTGGTTATGAACATTAGAGTGATCCACTTTGATCATGTATTCCTTTGATAACTGGTCTTTATCAGTTTTTTTACCTAACCAATAGGGCCCTATTGATGTTTACAATCAAGTATTCCTGTGATAATGAGGGTCCTTATTGTTGGGATATTGGTGAAACCTCTCTTGGATCAAGATGATCATTCAAACTATCCCATGTAAATCATTTTGTTAGTCTTAGTATACAATGGACCACTTTGGTTTAATCAACGATCCATGTATATATGGGCCTCCAGTCTAGTGTAAACCCTAAAACCTACATTCACTCAAGTCATAGTCAAGGTTGAGAAAGTATAGACTACCTAATGGATGTAAGAAACAAATTATATCCTCATTTATGAACTCATCTATGGTCCAATAAATAAGATACATACCACCACTTGGGTATCTTGTTAAGTATAATCCCCAATCCTTCCTCATTATTCCATATTCCTCAATAGTTCAGTCTTCTTTCCTTATATAGTTAAAAATAGATAGGACATGTACATACACATGTGGGACTCCTACCATGTGTAATCCCCAATCATACACTCTCCTAACTAGTTACTAATAGACAAGATAAATTATAAAAGGGACACTCGTGCGTAAGTATCACGCCAACCATTTTTAGGAACTTTTCTCCTAGTGGTCCATGTTTTATGACTTTAAACTATATAGAATATAGTCTATTATTCATGACATTAAAATGATCATAATAGGTTCTAGCTTCATGACCTTAAAATGAAATGCATTAGCTCTAGGATGCATGGGCTTAAAAGGAATTTCATTAATCATGGTTTCACAACCTCAAAAGGCACCAAAATGGTCCTTGTAACATAGCCTTAAAAAGGTACATCATCCCCCCAACTAAATGGAGTATAATTGTGTGGGTTTGTATCCAATTCATTAGGAAACATATTAATCTCCTCTCAAGGGCATAATACAAACTCTATGACACCTATCACCTCCCTATATAGAGATAAATTCTAGAGCACCCAGTTGTGTGGATTTAAACCATATTGTAATCACTAGTAAAAGAAAGATAAAGAACCACTGATACATAAACAATTTTACATCAATGCATAGTTTTGATTGATAACTTACATATAGGTAAGTAGTATTATATTATTAATGGTAAAAATTAACAAAAATAAATTAAATCCTTAAGTGAGTTCTAGAATATAAGTAAAAATTATTAATATAACCTCAAATACTCTCAACTAATGTACAACCCAAAGTTTCACTGGAATGTCCCAGAAAATGCTTGCCTTTAGAATGTAGGTCCCCGTCAACTTGAAATTCATGGGCATGGAGGTATGTTAGAAACTAAATGGTAAACCTGACATGATTCATTTACCCATGAAAGAGATTTATTGACCATGAACTTTTTCCAATTATTCAAAATTAATAGGTTTCTTGTTTTTGGTTTCTTCCTTAAGAAATTCCTTTGATCCAAATGGAATCACCAAATGAAACATTTAATTTCAAGATCCCTAGATAGGATAGTGGTATCCAAAGGGTATTTTAGGACACTACAAAAAACCAATAAATATGTTGAATATATGCCTCATCTATTATGAAGTTCATGACCTCGAAGCCTCGATGTACATTATCACCAACCTAGCACCTCCCACACTAGTTAGTGAACTCCCTGCTATTAGAGTATCATCTCAATTAATTTATCTCAAATCTTGTGGTAATTCATGATAATATTTTGGGATATGAAGCCTCATAGGTCTTCCTACTAGTGATAGGATGTGAAGATACATGTGGAATATCTTTTCACATCCAACCACTTCAGGATTTTATCCTTAGAGCATGGAAACACATAATTATCTTACTATATAGGGTTTCAAGAGTAAATCATCTATATCATTATTGTAGTTTAGAAACTACCCAATAATATTCCTACTGGCTGATGTTTCCACCAATGTCATAAACCCCCAAATTCCCACAACTATACTGAGATCACCCCAGTGATCCAAGCCTCGATTGTCTAAATTGGGGTACCTTAAAGGAAGGTCTAATAAGGAAAGATGGATAACAAAGATTGGGAGAAGAATTATATCCTTATTCTCTCTAATTAATTCCAACAACATATCTTAATGAAAAACTTGGTCTCTAAAGTATGTTCATGTTTCTACTACTATCAACATACATGATGTGTGTCATCACATTCTAGCTAAAACTCGAGAGCAGGGTCATATCCTTTATCTAATTCATACCTATAAAGATCATTGGAACATTCTAGTGGAAACTATAGTGAATAACTATATTCTTTACCATGATTAATAATTTTTTCATGATATCTTAACAACAATCACGGAGCATGCCCATATTCTTACTCACTCTTAAGAAGTTCACTAACAAATATCGAATGGTAATCAAGGGGTTGCCTAGGAGGTATCCCACTTATGTGGGTTATTTCCCACACTATATAACCCCAACCATAATCAATGTTCAACCCCTAGTCTCCTAGCTAATAATGTATATAAAGAATTATTATCAAGGTAAATATAAAATATTGGAGGATGGATGGCACCATTCTCTCCTAGAAAATTCTCTAGAGAGAATTTCATATTTATCTAGGGTTTCTCCCTTCATAGTGTTCTAATACATCCACTCAATTTGGACTCTTCTATGTCATTTCTTCCTCTCTCTCACCTTATCCTTTCCATTGTTGATGGTCGACCTCATGTGTCAGTGCTAATTTCAGTTTTGATTATAGATGTGGTGTTTTGATGTGTTTCAGCCTTTTTTCTATTATATATGGACAGATCTGGGTTTCCTGGGGGGTGAATGTATTCAAGGGGTTAATAATCCTCCTGAGGCCTTTTTGGAAATGGCGATTTGGAGTTTGAATGGTGGTCCAGCTGGACCTTCTCATCCCCAGATTTGGCTTCGGATCTAGGATCCCCTAGTGTTGATCGACATTCATGAGATGATTTCAAGTGGTGTTGGTTTGATTCTTGGGTGGTTGATTGCATATCGAGTGATGTTTTTCTAAAATATCTCTAAGGAGGCAATGGTTGGTTATGAGATGGCGGCCTAGATTCCTCCAGGTGGTGGTTCTTGAAGGTCTAGAGATTTTTCTTAGTTTTCAGATGATGGTGGGGTTGTACAATGCTTTGGATTTGGTAGGTGGTTGGGTTCCTCTTCACAGCCTAGTGCATCTTGACTATGTTGTTCGAGGCCACTATTCCAGTAGTAGAGATGGTGAAGGTTTCAGGTTGATGGCATAGTTTTAGGCTGGATCAGGTGGGTAATGGATTTGTTTGAATGGATTTTTTTGAATATTTTTGTTGGGTGTCTTCTTTGGCTTCATTCAAGTTGTTTGTGGTAGTGGTTTTCCTTTCATGGGCTCTGGTTCACTGGCCATGGAATCTCTCTGGTTGAACTTTTTTTTTGTCTTGGGTATGGATGTATGATGGGTTTAATTTGTCATTGCAAGAATTGTCTATTTCTTGTTAAATTTGGATGGTGGTTCTACTTCTTACAGGTGTCATTAGGCGGGGATCCATGAAAGAGGGATGGATGTGTTGGAACCCCTCATTTATACATATTCCATCATGTTTTATGGAAATATGAGAACTTTGTCATTGATTTTTTTCAGGGTGTATTTTTGTCTGTTTTTTCGGAACATCAAGTTGATGGTGCAGCGAGTTCCTCGTAAGCACTGTCAGGTGGGTGGATTGAGAGAGAGATAGGTGTGCTGACACTTATCATCTGGTCCTCCTCCCTCATGTCTATGTGGTTTGTAGGAGTTATCTACCATTTTTTTCATCATGACACATTTATTAGAATGGGAGTAGCACATATTCTTGAATATGAATTGCCATTGCAATATCTAACATGGGGGCGATGAGACCTCTAGCTGCTTCTTATTTTTTATTTATGTTTCTTCTTGGGAATTGGGATCCATTTCAGGACTTTGAGTCATGTTTATTTTAATATTATTTTCATTTGGTTCATGTAATGGTTTTCCCCATTTTCCCTATTTTAAAAGGGGATATCTGTCTTTGTATGTTTAATAAAGTGGTTTTGAAACTCAAACTCTTCAAAAAAAATACTAGAGTAGGACCATGACCCCTATAGATGCTAATGTTCTTGAGGATGTTTTGAATTTTTTAGAATTATCCAAAGGATATTCTATCTCTTCATCAAAAAGAGAACATAGTTATAGAAATATAGGTATTCCTTATGGTACCATGATCAGAAACTCTATAGGTCCTACTCAAAGAATATTCTATAGAGGTCCTCTCTATAGTAATAAAACGATCAATCATGAAGGTCCTAATTGTAATTCTAGTTGTGTAATTACTCCCTATGGCATGAATATCAACCAAAAATGAGATCCTTGCCTTTCTAAATCATCAAAACCAGTAACCATGGATTTCCTCCCCATGAGAACAAAGCCAATAACTTTGGAGGTTCTCTGTAGGGTATATGTTTCATAGGTCCTCCCTGCAATAAAGAAAATATCCAAAGTGGATGTCCTACCCTTGATTTTGAATCTCAAATTAGAAACTATGGAGATCCTCCCCATGGATCTCATTGAAATGGGCCTCATCAAGATGATTCATATTATCAATATGATGTTCCTCCCCATATTAAATATTCTCTGATATTTCCCTCATAACAAGAGTCGCTCAAGAAATCATGTCCAACTATTCCAAACTCCTCATAAATGACTGAAAAAGTATCATCCCAATCAAAATATATTCCAAGTTGTTGGTCATTATCTAAACCATCTTTAGACTGATTACCCTTTAATATAATTAAGGAGATTTTGAATTATCTTAATCCCCATTATATAGAAATGTACAAGTATCCATTTATTGTAAAGTCAAATAGAATAACCCCTCATGGAGGAGGAATAATGTGACATGGACATGTGTGAAGAGTTGGATGAAGATAGAATATTGATCATGTTTTGGACTATAGTCACTCTCCAATATAACATTCTAGAAGAGTTAAAATAGGATTGAATGCCTTATCTATTACATAACTTATGGTTGGATCTTCATCATCTCTGGAATAGATACCTATCTTACGAATAATATATCAATCACCTCAAGATGTTCAATGATATTTTTTATAATATCGACCTAGACACATTTTTATTAGCCTAGAATCCTATATAATAGAAGCATCATAAATATCTCTAGAATCTTAACTCAATAGTATGAATACACTTTTTTGGATAGACACTAACACCCCATTTGATGTGTGTATAAGAGGATGGGTGAATATATAGTTTTTTATTTCACCCCACTCACTAGATAACAAGGCCCGTCAAGAAAGGTAGCGTGTAACTTCATTGCTTAAAGACAGATCTCTGGTCATGGGTATGCCTATAATAGTTGGTCTATCCAACTAAATCCTTCCATTATTGAAGCCAAGAAACATCACACTTGGTAAGATTAATCCATTAATGGTCTCTTGCACTAGGCTTCCAAGAAATTTTAGAAGGCCTCCCATATAAGGAAAATAAAACTTGAAGTCATGGAGAAACCCTCGATGGTGAGCAGTTATCACCCATAAAATGTTATTCATTTATCTCACACCCAAATAAAGCTCTAAAAATCTATAAAGTCTATAATAGTGTCTACCTTAGTAACATTATAAGAATAACCCCAACCCATGGTAATTAGGTGATTTTTACCACTATCATCATCCTTAGGGTAATCAAATCCAGAGTGGATCTATGATATAATGGTAGAAGAGAAGAGCCCATCCAAGCCTCTAGGGATGGAGGAATTATTACCCCCCCCCCCAGCTTCTCTAAGGTTTTTAGTAATTTTGAGTTAGAGAGGAATGTTATATGAAGTTCCATCATGGTTTATTCCACTCCACAACAGATATTCTTTATTAATAATGCACTCAGTAAAAGTTATTGGGGACTCTCTTAGAATCACCCTCTATAAACAACTTCCTAGGGAATATTTATAAAGAATGGTGAATCGTCAAAAGGTATTTTAGTAAAAATGGTCCAACAAAAAGTAATATATTAAGGATGATTATGATTTTCTGTCAAAGAATATTCAAGGGATGAAAAATCTCTTTACTACTCTGGCATGGATAACGATATGATTCTTGCTACTTGATTCACGTTGGTGAATTTCATTGGAATTTAGACTAAATATAAAATAGGGAACGACACCAATGTAGAAGAATGTCATGATGAAGCATCCATTCGAAACATGGTATGTACTTAAACATGTGAATAAGGTATATACACCCAATATTAAAGGTAGGCTCATGATTTTGGAGATCCTCAAAATATCCCACTATTACCTTCTCAGTGAGATTCAACCAAATATAAAGTTAAAGTCTTTGATATATCACACCCACCACTAAAATAAATTAAACCTTTATCTGTTAAGGATAGTATTTCTCAATATAAATTTAATCTAGGGAAGTTGGAGCATTTCAATATCAAGTTACTCGGTGGAAATATTCCTAATGACTATAACTTCCTGCATGAGGTCGATGTTTCTCCTTTGGAGAATCACACTTAACATGAGGGAATGACTTTAATAATAAGAGAAGATTCAATCTATCTAGATAACTCAGTGCTTAGAAAAAAAATTTATCTAAAATAGTGGATGAGAACTATCAACAATTACCTATGTTGGGGAAGAAAACATCACCATTTCAATATAGATACCCCATGATAAAATGATTTGGATATCCATAATTGATATAGGTGTGCCAACCATATCAGTCACCACCCACCACCTCCTCTCAATCATTGTCCGGGGAAATTATTCCACTAGGACTTCTTGACTCCATCGAGTCCCTTTACACTCAAATAGAATCCATGGATGGGAGATGTGTGCAAGTACAGTTAGAGAGGAATCTTTATGCATAGTGGTTGGACATAACTACTCCTCCTCTAAACTTTTGGAACCTCATATTCCAAATACTCAATAGTATGATAGATATAGAATAGTATATCACACATTTTTCATCTCTTTGTGGCCCTATTATATGAAAACTATAGCATAAGGAAAAAAAACTCAAATGCTTCATGAAGACACTAAAAGGGCTAACATTCTTATAGCATAACAATCTATCAGCTGGTATATTACAAATTGGGAAGATCTTCAGTGAAAATTTATTTATCATTTAATCTATACACTAAGGAATAATAATATTTGTGTCCTGTAAAATTTCAGGAAATGTGAAAATGAGAGAGTCTTGGGATTCATTGTCGAGTGGAAAGTTTTAAACTACTCCTTAAACATGACTCTTGATCTAGATAAAATTATGGAGATTTTCATAGAGACTATTGATGATGATTTTTAGATTTTGTTACATTCCTTTGAAATACCCTGGTAGTTTTTAGGAGTTTAAAGTCATGGAACAATTCTTGGAGTATTTCATTTAGCATTCCAAATATAATTCATGGTCGATGCTATCATCACAATAAGAGAAACCTAGTAGGGAATAAAATATGACTATCATGATAAAACCAATATTGGTGCCATCTTCAGTCCCCAAACCTACTCAATATCATGTGGTTCTATCTTCTTAAGAATAACATTAGAAACAATGATCTCATCATGAGGGAATGAAGGATAATAGTCACATTAAATTTGAATAATGGAATAATAAATTTTATTACTTATAAAAGTAACAAGTTTTAGGGTTCTTAATCATTACCATGAAGGAAAATTATATCAATTTGTCAAATGTATGAAGGCCCAATGAATTCAGGATGAATAATCACCATAATTATTTCCCTCTAACTGAATTTTAGGGAACAAAATTTAATACTGCTTCATCTACAATGATTTACTCCAAAATATGGTTGACTTTGTGTAGGTAAAGATGCGTAATCACCTAACACATGTGTCATACTTCTATGAAACTCTACCAAAAGAAGAGGAAGATTGGAAAGAAGACCCATACAATAGAACCCATAAATTTGATGACTATATGACTAGGAAATCGATTAACTAGACACATGAAATATAAAAGGCACAATTGAATTATCTAGTTGTGACATCAGTTCTCTATATGAAACAATAGACAACAACTTAATCATAAAAACCTTCCAAATTTTATTTTAATAATCATCGATGAAATAAGTTTCAAGAAGAAGAACCCCTATTGATACTCATCTGGGTCTCAATTCCCTAAAAAAAATTAACCCCATTGTTGGGAGGACAAGAACTACCCCAATAAATGGGATTCTCATTATATGAGGAATCATGAAATGGATTAATAAACATAATCCACTTTAAATACCCCTTCACTAATGATAAGGACTCATATAAAATAGATTACCCCACTAATAATAAAGTATGAGGTCTCGGAGGATGAGGAGATTATAGAAGATAACATAATAGTGTATCCCAACATTTGGGTATTGTTTCTACTAAATCCATATATACTTTTGAAACCTAAAGGCAAGTACTCAAATTAAAAGAACATTGATGTGATCCTAAATCACCTAGGACTTGATTAGATTCAATCATATTGGAATAAAAACCATAAAACATATCTTTTTTAGGTAAACATTGAAATAAAAAATTTCCAATTCAGCCCATCCCAGTGAACACAAAAATATTCCCCAATTTAAATCAAGGGAAGGGTTCTCCAATACAATTATATTTGAACTCAATCCCCCAAGGTGGGTAGTAGCCTCAATACAAGAAGTATAGGCCCTTAGCTTAAAAAATTATATTATAATGAATATTATTGTTATCCTAATTAGTATCTCCATTTTGGATTCACTTCACATGTAAAATGATATCAAATAATACCTCATTGATGACCTCTCAAGCCCTAAATATTTCAAGATAGAAGTTGTTGTAATAAAAACATATATTTCCGAGACTTTCTCTACAGAATTTCATATGGTTATTTCCTTCATAAAACAATATCAAGAGATTAACATACATGGACACATCAGGCCCTTTAATATATATATATATAGAAATATCAATGGCATAGATATATATCAATCTGTTATTGATAATAGTTTTGGGATCAATCTCATCTCAATATGAACCCTCAGGCATTTAGGATATAATGAAGTTGACTTGTCACCTTCTAACATGAAAATATTGGGGTATGATAAGAGTGAGTAGAGACCACTAGGGAAAATCGAGTTGAGAATCAAATTCAGTGATCTAATTTCTAAATCTAGATTCATTGTAGTCAATTTTGAATTTCAACATCTTTATAGGAAGTCCTTGAATATATATACATGCAGTAGTTCCCTCATCACATAATCAATGCCTAAAATCTCTTATTAATAGAAAATCCAGGGTACTATATGGTGAATGTTCCCCTTTGAGTCCATTGAATCTCACCATATAGACTCAGTGTTATATAAAAGATAGTGTAATAAACTATTGGTAAATAACACCAATAAAATTATTGATTATAATCTCCTATAAATAACTTCTATCACTCCATCGAGTGGACTCGATGAATAATTCATATTTCCCATCAACATAATTGATGCAAAAAACCCATATTTGGGAATTCATTGGGTTTTATAGATCATAATGTACAATGAACAGAACCCACCAATTACTTTCCTCTTATATAATGGTTGAGACGATACTTCTATTAAAAATTCACCACCAATAAAGGAAAAGGATTACATATAGATCATGCAGGTCAATCTGCCCCCTGAGTATCTCTATCACAATATGGGTCTGACTAATAATCAAGTGACATGGACAAGACTCTTTTATCAACTACACATGAATTATAATAGAGGAATAGAATGGGGTTTATGCACATTCACTTCCATTCTTAAGGTGTCAGATGAATCAGATAAACCCATCATTCAAAATATGTATATCATTTAGATGGGAATAATAATTCCCTTGCATAATATTCTAGATGTTAGTATGATAGTTTTGATTCTAATCCCAAAAATGAATAATAGGAAGGGAAAGATATCAAGTATTCCCCACTATAATTTTAGGAATGTAATTTCACTTTTGTTGATGAACTCAAACAAGTAAATTTGGGTACAATGGTAAATCTATGGACTATATTGATTAATAGTTCCATGAACCTTAAAGAATAGGAAAATTATATGTAATTATAAAGAAACATCAATATGTATTCATGGATAATATATTTAGTTTCATAGATTGGATCCATATGTGTCCACCCATAATTTGTTTCTAATGGACAAACACCATAGTTACAAATAGGTAGAAAGGAGAATTCATCCGATCCATGCTACCAAAGTGGAATTTTTTTGATTATATGATTAAGTATAAATTAATTTGGGAAGTTAAATACATGAAAGGGAACACTAAAATCATTAAAATCAAGAAAAATAATAGTAAAATCTAGGTTTTCATTGGATTTAGGGATCTCAACCATCACTTCCCAAAGAATGATTTTATAGTCATGATCATAGAATTACTAATTGATATAATTAATATATTCAAATACCTCTCCTTTATGTATGAGTATTGTTCCTATAACCATATCTAGATATAGCTTTAAGATATGGAGTCCAATTCCTTCAGGGAACATTAATGGGGATACTATTATCATTTAATTTCCTTTTTATTGAAAGAATATTGACACGACATACCAGCATTCCCAACACTATATATTTAATTAACTTCTAGGAAAAACCATAGAGTGTTATGTGGATTATTTGGTGGTAAAAATAAACAACACTATGATCATATTACTGGTCTTAAAATAGTTTTTAGTAAACTTAAATATCACATCTTAAAGATAAATCCCATAAAATTTACTTTCAAGGTAACATCAGAGAAATTCCTCAGTTCATGTTATGACATAGTGACATTAAAGTCAAACATGAAAAGACTAAGTCAATACCAAATATTCCACCTCCTATAAAAATTAAAAATTTGAGATTAATATAATGATATCTTTCTTATATCAGGCACTTCATAGCCAAACTCACCAAAAAGTGTCTTCTATTCACAAAGTTTATGAATAAAAAAGTTACCTATTAATAGGATGAATATTTTCTGAATGATTTTGACAATATAAAACAGTAAATTTTTCATCCAAAGGTCTTGATACCTTATATAGAAGATAAGCAGCTTATATATTATGGGTAAACTTTATATAATCACTTGGAATACTCATTTCTCAAAATAATTATGTGGGTAAGGAAAATAGTAACTATTTTCTCACTATGATGACGTTGGATATTGAGACTCGAGATTATAACATTGAAAATATATTCCTTGCACTGATCTTTGAAGTGTAGAATTTGAGACACTATTTGTAGCACCACAAGGTCTGCATGGTCACTTGTATTGATCCACTCAAATATACCATAAGTTTTATAGTGTTAACTGATCATCAAGAATAGTTGGTAGTAATTTTGGAGTATTTTGATATATAGTTTGTATCTTAAAAGATGATTGAGGGGAAAGCATTAGTTTATTTCCTTATGGTACACCCTATTTTAGATAAATCACTACTAAACACATAGACCCCAATGAATATGTATTCTTTATACATGAAACCCATCAATCAAGGGAGATGTATTGTGAGGATGCCTCTAAGATCTCAATAATTAGAATAATAGAAAACACAACTCTCAACCGATTTATCTTGGGGTTTGTATTCAACTCCCTAACAAAATAATTTTTCCCATACTCCTTCCAACTGTCAGAAGGATGCACAAAAAATGAGTTAGAATAGCAAGACCTCATTTTAGGATTGGATATATCCATGTAGATACTAGTAGATATATTGAATATTATGCGATATTTAGAGATAGTAATCGAGAAAATAAATTTAAAATACACTATCAAGGTAGAATAATTGACTCCCTTACTTGATTATTTATAAGGGGTGATGGCTGAATTTTCCTAATATCTAACACTATCTCACATCCCACATTCATAGAATACCTATGAAAATACATTGGAATATATAACTACAGTCTTAGAATATCTAGATTAGTATAATATGGTTAATCACATAAAACATCACAGGGTAGACTCACCATTCATCAATAATGATATATAATAGATAAATTAGGTTAATACCACCCTTGATCAAGGTGAACCTCTACACTCCCAGATTGATACCACAATTGGATGTATGTATCCCATGGAGGAGTACCTAAAAAATTGGATTCTCCCACAGATCAATCCAAGAATTAATATATTATCCATTGGGTAGTAAATTTAATCCTCTACTATAACACCTTGATATTTTATGAATTTTTTTTCTTTCTATTCAATTTAATTTCTTTGATAACTTGTGTTACATGAAACAATGAGCTTTAATGAACTGAAATATAATATTCCTATTATTATTTAAACATGAATGTCATGACCTAGAAATTATATTTGGTTTTATGAATAGTAGTAACCATATTTTTATAAAGAAAACATATTGATAAAAAAGTACTTAATTTTTAGTAAAGTCTTTATATAATTCAAAAATATTTTTTTCTCAAAAAAATATTTTTATTACTTTTTTTGAACAAATAATAAAATTATATTTATACACTTTTATAAATTGTAACGACCCAAACTTTTATTAATAAAAATTACACTTGATCTAATTAAATGTATTATTATGTAATATGGTTATATAACATATGAAATTACATGGTTTTATGTTTTTGGATTTTAAAATACCATACAGAATTATGAGTGTTGCTAATATAGTCGTTAAATAGTGATCACGTGATTAGTATAAATATAGGGATTTAACAAATCCAATTTACTCAGAAAAAGGAAACGATGGCCTCATACAGTAGAATTACTTCATATGAATCCCATTTTTTGGAGATAGGAAAGGAGGTGGCATCACTAGTATTTTCTCTTAACCAAGCCCAAGCTGATCTTTAACACGTTAAGCTCGAGCGGAACCGCCTACGAGAGAAGTGGAAATTAATAGATATTGCCACTCGAGCGATGTTATCCGAGCCACCCCAAGAGTATGTCACCATCATACACCTTACCCTTCAATTTTATGTGGTTTTTATAAGTGGTTATGTAATGAGACCCTAGTACAATGATTATGTACATTATTTTTGTATAGAGAATATACATTTATTTTATTATTGTTAGTTTGTAAATATTTGTTAAAGAAAAAATAGCATTTTTAGTATATTTTGATGAATTAATGGATTTTTGAATTAAATAATATTTTAATAAAATATTTTCACTAAATTACTTTTTATTAAATATAAATGACCTTATAATTATTATGAATACAATTGTGATTTTTATTAAGGTTGGAAAGCTATTTTTGTCAAAAAACATAAATTTTCAATAAATGTCAGTTTTTTTTAAAGTAAAAATTCACATATTTATAAAATTATTTAGATAAAATAAATATTATTTTTGGAATTAGGATGTCAAAATTATCCAACAGTGAATTTTTCATAGTTTTCTGAGATAATCGAATTTTTGGGTAAAAATTAAATATCATTTAAATATATAATGTGTTTTATAACATCATAATGACCCAATAGTGATGTAATAAAATACTATAAACATTATGTTCGGAAAATATATGTTTTACCATTAAAATAATGTGATTTTATGTTTGTTTGATTTATTTTACAAAGCTTTAGTGGACCCTTCAAGACTTATAAAACAATTTAACTTTTTAAATTGATTTCCTTGAGTGTGTGACTCACCTCCACATAATTAGGCCTAATATTTTAATAATTTCGGCCATTGTCCTTATAAAATAATATTTTACACTCCCCTTTGGAAAAACCATGGTCAAAAACCATGGGTTGGTTTGTGTTTTTGTTTAGTTTAATGTGTGGTGGCCAAAACCTAAATAATAAAGAATTATCTCTCTTTTCCTATATAAACCCACCCAAGCTCCAACTTCCTCTTCACTCAAAGCATTTTGAGATCGACCAAAATCTGCCCTCATATCTCTAGAATCCTCCCAAGGTACCCCAAGCTCTCAATAATCCTCTCTCAAGCCCCTGCCAAGCCTTTGGGATCACATTTCCAAGTAAGGGATATATTCCTTTCTTACTTTTATCCAATTTTCATTTTGTTGTTATACCATTTTTTTCAATTAAAATGTTGGGGTATGATTTTTCACCTCCCCCATACTTCCCTCCTTATGTTTTAATGATGATGTACCCCTTTATATCTCATTAATTCATCCCAAGTACACCTGTTACTATGCAAAAATTCCATAAGGAATTTCTCTCTTCACATTTACATTCAAGCAATTCTTTTGTATTATGAATCTAAATTACATTAAATTTGTTAGTAAATATATCTATATAACCCCCCTTAATGTCAATTTCATGTAAATATGATGGTATACCCCTTTCTCTCTCATCAACCATTTTTATGAATTCTTATGTCACATCGTTATGCTGCCAAAATTGCACCGTGATTTTCCAAGCCAAGGTCATTATGTAGTGAATAGCATGACCATTTCTCTATCAAGGGTATTCACCTTTATACACATTTACTTATTGATTATATAGTTTCATATATTAATTCAATATTCTTTTATTGTGGAATAAATTATTATGTTTAATGAATCCATGTGATATGATCCTTGTGGCACACTTATGTGTGAAATGAAATGATTAAGAAGGGTGTTCCCAAATAGTACACCAATACATTGGGTAAATATTAGTATCATGATACATCAATTGAAATTAGGTTTTACTCATGATAAATAAATTTCAATTATGGTTTACTCATTCTTCATGTGCAATGATCCTTGGATCATGCTAATACCATGTTAAGTGGTGTTCCCACATTTCCATGTTAGGATAATCATGATATATCATGACATTATGTTCATTTTCTCTTATGATCCATTGGTATTCCTATTTTATAACATGTATTGTATTCATAATTTCATGCCTTTTTTACTCCCTTTGTAACTCCCCAACCCTAGTTACCCCGAGTTGGTGCATTCTTTTAATACATTGGCATGATTACAAGGAATCAAGTCCCAAAAGACCGATCAGTTTAGCAGTCTTCGAAAATAGATTACATACATGAAAGTTACATTACACATTAGAAAATAAAACACAACATAAATAATCCTTTGATAATTCCATTAATACCCTAGCTTAACCATTCTTATCAATCATAATACACTTCTTTGAATCCTGGGAAAATAAAACATAATAAAGGGGTGAGCTCAGATGCTCAGTAAGGATAAAAATATAGAGGAAAATTTCACAAATAATCATAAACATTTAAGGTAATGTATAAAAATAAAAAAATACTTTTAAACTTAAAATTTAGCATAATATAAAAAATATAAATCAAATAATGTCATTTACTTATTCACATGGATATTCTACTAGTCCAACAATCACATGAAATATCAACAGCCAATTTCATAATGATAGAATGCATAATACCAGACTTCATAACCACATAGTCAAGGCCTTGTGCCAAGACTAAAAATAAAATTTTTTCAAGGCCTTGTGACAAGACACTATTTTGTCTCATGAGACCTACCAATTCATTGAGGAGCTATAGCGGGCTCCACCCATCACTTACTAAGTCTAATTCATTCCTCGTATGAAAAGGTTTAAACATAAAATAAACATTCGTATTAAAACTAGCATAAAAAATGTCAATACTTTATCCATAAACCATGAATGGTATAAAAATAAAACATCCACAGTCAAACATATCACAAAATCTTCAATACAATATGGAAGATTTGTATCATAATAATTCAACCTTGATCAAGAATAATATCTTGTAAAGGATGTTGTCATAGTTGAAAATGATCAGTAAAAATATTTGAGAGAAATACCCCTTTTTCAAGAAATAATTTAAAAGAAATATAAAGGAATTCATTTAAAAGATAGTTTTGAATCAAAGTGTCCCATACCAATTTGAAACTTTTTAAAGTAATTAACATTTTAAAACATTCATGTCTATATAAATAAATCATTAAAACCATTTTAAAAACATGGACATTAATGAGAATGGTTTAGAAGAATAAATCTTTGAAACATTTAAAATGAAGTTTTAGTAAAAATTACCTTAAATTAATCCCTTTTAAATCACTTTTATAAAACATTGACATGGATAATAAATATTTTCTAGTAGATACTTACGTAAAAACAACCTTGGATAGTAAAGAGATTGTGAAATTAACCCTTACCTTGCACTTTCCTTTGGTCGAGTTTACGTTTAACCTCTTGTATAATGACCATAGAATGTTATTAAATTATAAAAGAACTGTATTCATATTTATTATATCATACATGATTCATTTATGACTTCATACTACCCATTTAATAATGATTTATATGTTAAATTAACATTTCCGGTAATAATCGCTTTCTTTATCATACGTGTTCTAACTTGTTATTCTTGATCGTATCATTTAGATCATGATTTAAATACTTCCATAATATAAACCTTGATTTATATATCATATATATTTAGAATATAAATATTTATAAAAGATAGATATATGAAATGGAAGGTACCGTTTATGGAGATGGTTGGTCGTACGTACGCATAAACGTTGTTTCCGTTTTCATATCGTATTGAACGGAAGTAAGTGAATAAGATATATGTAAGTATATAAATATATATATATATCCAGTATCATTATTATTTCATATATTACTTACTTATTAATAATATATATTTTTATAATCATCTTTGAATGGTGAACGTGGAAATGAATCTCATCGTGTCGTGGAGACGGTAATCCGTACGTACGCAAGAGAGACAATATCATTATATTGATAGTGAAGTAATATATAATTGGATGGTATATAATATATATATATAATAATTAAAATGTTATATTTATTATTTACATCAGTTATACTCATTATTATACCCATCCAAATAATGATGTGTTTGAATAACAAACTACACCACGACGTGAAGACGGTAAGCCGTACGTACGCATGTTTGGTGACTTTGTCATTTATAGGATGGATAGAATAATTAATATGGTTGTACCATGTTTATAATAAAATCACAGTATGTATAAGGTACTTTATTTATTATTTTGGTATGGAAACAACAAAGAAAGAGGAAGTGTAAGAAGAAAATAGCTTCAAAGAGGGCGGTGAAATTATTACCCCTTCTTCGGGTGTTTCCTTTTGAGTTGATCAAAAAAAAACCCTTAGGTTGACTTTATGATCAAATTAAGGAATATAGTTTTGTGTGAGGGAAGTTGGGAGTATATTTGGTTAGGTTTTGGCTGATACAAATGGATTTGGAGGTGTGAAATTAAGAGAAGGGGAAGTACCCTTTTATAAGAGAGGTGATGGTCACTTTAGGAAAATCTTGAAATATTATTTTATAATAAAATCATTTTCTTTTTCTAATGGCTCTAAAATGATTTATTTCTAGTATAAGGTGTTTATGGGTAGAAAAAAACACAACCAATAGGTTTTAGATAGGTTTAGGTCACCATAATAACCTTATCTTTTAGATTTAACTCTTAGTTAAATAGTTTAACTTTTACCGTGTCATCTTGTATTATTACACTATATGGTTAATAAACTAACTCTAAAATTCCAAGATAACCTCAAGTGGTTCATTAATAAAATATATAATATTATTTAAGATTTTTTTTTCTGAACCTTAGATTTTTAGGAATATTATATAATTTAATAATATAATATTTGTTTTAAAAACTCATTAATGTCAATTTTGACACTATTTAGTATTGGGTTTTTTTGAAAGTCATAACAACTTTATTACTTAAAAAAAGATACATTGAATCAACCCTAACATGTGATATTCACCTATAAAATTATTTTATGACATTAAAATGTTGAAATTATATTTATTTCAATATTTATCATACCATTTATTTGATTATTTCATTAATAAGGTAATTACTGCATCATCATTGTGTCATAAATAAATTTAATTGTATAATGTCTAAAAATTATAATAAAATACCATGATGTAGGAAATATTTTTATCTTTCTAATGGATATTTATAGTATAATTTATATTATGTATAACTCTATATTAAAAATGTTTTAGTTCTTAATCTTTGAATTTAACACTTTTAACTCTTCTTTAAATAAAATAATAATAAATGTCCTAATCTAATCCATGTAGACCAAAAAGGACCATATTTTATTACTAAGTTTGTTTTTGGTCGAATTAAACTTATCCAATAGAATTAGGACATGTGTTATGGTAATTATAATATCATTTTTACCCATAATTACCCTATTTTCTTTTAACTATAGTAAATACAAGTCAAACGTTACTATTCACCAAAAATTATTTTCATCTTATTAAACCACATTTTACTTACTGATGTCAACTGTGTTTCTCGGATTTTTGAAATTCAACTTACAGAAGCAGTAAAATTAAATTTTATGCAAATTTGCAAATGTACCTAGAAGGTGAGTAAAAAGGTTAAAAAGTTCAATAAAATTTTTCACATCTGATTTTATTATAAAATGAATATGACAACCCTGCTTTTTATTACAACTTAAACATGCTTTATTACATAAAACTTCACTTGATACAACAATGAAGATCGAGAGGTTTAGTGTCTTTGGGGCTTAGGATCATTACATAAAAACTTTAAACTTGAAATACAACATCCTTATTGAAAACTTCCTTTACATGACCACTACATTCCTTCGTACTTAGCATTGCATGGGATAACCTGAGGACATGCATAAGAAAAGGGTGAGCTATAAAGCCCAGTAAGGGAGTACACAATGAATAACATGAGGAGTAAAATACATGTTAGGAAATAGTCATATCAATAGAGCATAAGAGAGACATGAACATAAAGGCATGATAAAGCATGATAATCATAACATGGAAATGTGGCAACAACACTTAACATTGAATTAGCATGAGCCAAGGCTCATTGCACATGGAGCATGAGTAAACCCTCATTTCACTTGAAGCACGAGTAAACCCTAATTTCACTTGAATTAGCATGATTCAACACTCATTGCACATGACGTATCATGATACTATACTTTACCCAATGCATTGGAGCGCTATCAGGGTGCACCCTTCTTAAACATTTCATTTCATGCATAAGTGTGCCACATGGATCATAAAACATGGATTCATAAAACATAATCATTTATTCCACGATAAAGGAATGTGGAATTCATACATGAAACTTTACAATCAATAAGTAAATGTGCATAAAGGTGAATACCCTTGATGGAGAAATGGGCATGGTATTCACTACACAATGATATTGGCTTAGAAAATCGGTGTGATTTCGGCAGCGTAACGGCGTGACATAAGAATTCATAAAAAGGATGATGAGAGAGAAAGGGGTTCCTCATCATATTTACATGTAATGGACAGTAATAAGGTCATATAGATACATGTCCCAACAATTGAAAAGTAATTTAGATTCATGATACAAAAGTATTGCTTTAATATAAAAGAGGAGAAAAAGGTTCCTTTCGGAATTTTGGCATAGTAACGGGTGTACATGGGAGGCATTTAATGAGAGAGAAAGGGGTCTCCCATCATTCAAACAATAAGAGGGAAGTAGGGGAGAGGTGTGAAACCATACCCCAACATTCATAAATGAAATTAAAAGGGCAATACAACTTAAAGAAAATTGACATAAATGAGAAAGGAAGAAAACCCCTTACTTGGAAGTGTGCTTCCAAAGGCTAGAGAGAGGCTTGTGAGAGGCTTCTTGGGAGCTTGGGGCACCTTGAGAGGATTCTAGAGATAGTAGGGCAGAGGTTGGACGAACTTCAAGGGCTTTTAGTGAGGAGGAAGTGGGAGCTTGGGTGGGTTTATATAGGAAAGGTGAGAGAATTCTTTATTATTTAGGTTTGGGACCCCTTATATTAAAATAATCCAAACCACAAACCATCCCATGGTATTTGCCCATGGTTTCTGAAAAAGGAAAGATGAAAACAATATTTTTCAAGTCCAAGGTCCGAACTTATTAAAAAATTAGGGTTGCTTATGTGGAGGTGAGTCACACTCCCATGGAAATTAATTTAAAAAGGCAAAGTGTTGAATAAGTCTTGAGGGCTCCATTAATGCTTTGAAAAGTGAGTCAAACAAACCCAAAACCTCATTATTTTAATGATAAAACATATATTGGTCGAATATAAGGATTATGGTATTTTATTACATCACCATTGGGTCATTATGATGTCATAAAACACATTATATATTTAAATGGTATTTAATTTTTACCCAAAAATTTGACTGTCTCAGAAAATTATGAAAAATTCACCGTTGGATAATTTCAACGTCCTGATTCCAAAAATAATATTTATTTTATCTAAATAATTTTCTAAATATGTGAATTTTCACTTTTAAAATAAAAACCGACATTTATAAAAAATTCACGGGTTTTGACAGAAATGGCTTTCAAACCTTAATAAAAATTTTAATTGCATTCATAAAATTATAAGATCATTTATATTTAATAAAAATTAATTTAATATTAATAATAATATTTTATTAAAATATTATTTAATTCAAAAATCCTTTAATTCAATAAAATATAATTCTTAATTAAATAATAACTAAAAACACCATTTGTACTTTAAAAACAAATTACAATGTATCAAAAAAAATTATATTCATTATTATATACAAAAAAATAATTTACATGAACATGGTGCTACTTATTTGTTACATAACCCCTTAAAATAGTCGTATAAGACCTAAGGGTAAGGTGTGCGATGGTGACAGACTCTTGGTGTTGCTCGGATAACATCGCTCGAGTGGTAATCTCTATCAACTTCTATTTTTCCCGTAGATGATCACGTTCGAGCTTGACTTGATGAAGCTCAGCTTGGGCTTGGTCAAGGGCAAAGCCCAAAGACGCCACCTCTTTTCCGAGCTCTGAAAAATGGGCTTCGTAAGGGGAAATTCTACTGGATGAGGCCATCGCTTCCTTTGTCTAAGTAGAAAATTGGTTCGTTAAATCCTTATATTTAAACTACCCAGATGATCACTGTTCAACGGCTATAAAAGTAACGGTCACAAATCTTAACGTTAAACTAAAGAAGTTGACATCTTATAAAAACTTTTTTTTTCATAAAGAAACATTTAACTGGATCAAGAGGGATTTCCCATTAATGAAATTTTGGGTCGTTACAACATTCCCCCCTTAAGAAATTTCGCCCTCGAAATTTTCCTTTTCCCACACTAAAACAAATGTGGGTAACTTAGCTTCATCATATCCTCTGACTCCCAAGTTGCTTCTTCAAACTTGTGGTTTCTCCACAACACCTTGACGAGGGGCATTGTCTTATTTCGTAGAACTTTTTCTCTACGATCCAAGATCTTCACTAGTTGTTCCTCATAAGAAAGATCGTCTTCTAATTGTACCACCTCAGAAGAGAGTACATGTGAAGGGTCTGGTATGTACTTCCTTAAGAGGGATACATGGAAGACATCATGCACCTTGGCCATAGTAGGTGGAAGTGCTATTCGATAGGCCACAGCCCCAACACGATCAAGAATCTCGAAGGGGCCGATGTACCTTGGACTTAACTTCCCTTTCTTTCCAAACCTCATGACCTTCTTTCACGGAGATATGCGTAAAAACACCATGTCTCCGACTTTAAACTCAAGGTCTCGTCGACGATTATCTGCATAACTCTTCTGTCGACTTTGGGCTGCCTTGATATGCTGCTGAATGGTTTTCACCTTCTCCACCATTTCTTCGACCATTTCTGGTCCAAGCAGCTTACGTTCACCGACCTCATCCCAACATGCCGGTGTTCTACACCTTTTCCCATACAGGGCTTCATATGGTGCCATTTGGATGCTCGAGTGGAAACTATTATTATAAGATAACTCAACTAGAGGAATTTTGATCCCATCCTCCTTTAAAGTCCATTGAGCACGCTCTCAACATATCCTCAAGTGTTTGGATAGTCCGCTCGGATTGGCCATCAGTTTGAGGATGATAGGTCGTACTGAAGTTCAGTTCAGTATTCAGAGCATGTTGAAGACTCTTCCAAAACTTAGAGGTAAATCTTGGATCTCGGTCAGACACAATAGATAGTGGTACTCCATGCAACCGTACCACTTCCCTGATATATATTCGTGCCAGTTGATCCAAAGAGAAATCCTCTCGAATAGCAATGAAGTGTGCAGTCTTTGTAAGACGATCCACAATAACCCAGATTGCATTGTTGCTTTTGGATGTCCTTGGAAGTCCAGTGACGAAGTCCATGGTGATGTTCTCCCATTTCCATTCTGGTATGGGCAATGGTTGCATCATCCCCTTAGACTTCTGCCTCTCTGCCTTCACTTGCTGACACACCAGGCACTTTGATGTATATTCGGCGATCTCCTTATTCATATTATCCCACCAAACGTTTTCTCGGAGATCTCGATACATCTTTGTGCTCCCTGGGTGAATAGAGAAATTTGAACTATGTGCATCATCCAAAAGTTCCTTCTTCTGCTCCGAACTTGATGGGACACATATTCTTTTCCCAAACCGCACAATTCCTTCTTCATTAACATTAAACTCTGAGGATTTTCCCTTTTTGATAGCTTCCACTTTTTCTTGGATTCTTGCATCATCCTTTTGAGCATCCTTTAACCTTTCCAAAAGAGATGGTTGAGCAATCATTTGTGAAAGGATTGATTATGTTCCCTTCTTTATGATTCCCACGTCCATCTTCATCAAGTCTAAGAAGATTGGATCCTTCTCAATTCTCATCATTGATAGAATTGCTGGATCCTTTCTACTTAGGGCATCTGCCACCTTGTTCGCCTTCCCAGGGTGGTAATGTATTGAACAGTCATAATCCTTTATGAGCTTTATCCATCTTCTCTGGCACATATTAAGCTCTTTATGTGTAAATATATATATTTAAGACTCTTGTGGTCAGTATATATCTCACATTTCTCTCCATAGAGATAATGCCGCCAGATTTTCAAGGCAAAGATTACCGCCGCCAACTCCAGATCATGCGTTGGATAGTTTCGCTCATGGATTTTCAACTGTCTTGATGCATAGGATATCACTTTATCATTCTGCATCAGCACACATCCTAAGCCCTTCTTCGAAGCATCACTGAATACCAAAAAAATCTCCCCACTTGTGGGTAAAGTGAGCACGGGTGCAGTGATAAGCCTCCTTTTCAACTCCTTGAAGCTTTCTTCGCATTCATCACTCCAAGCAAACTTTACTCCCTTTCGAGTTAGCTTGGTAGGAGGGTTGGACAATCATGAGAAATTTCTCACAAATCGTCGATAATATCCAGCTAACCCCAAGAAGCTACGGATATCAGTTACCGATGTTGTCCTCGGCCATCCCTCAATTGCATCTGTTTTGGAGGGGTCCACAGATATCCCATTGCTTGTGATGATATGACCCAAGAATGAGACTTCCTTCAACCAAAACTCACACTTGCTGTACTTTTCATAGAGATTCTCCTTGCGCAAAGTCTCTAGTACAGTTTTTAAATGCTCCTCATGGTCCTCCTTGGTTTTGGAGTATATTAGAATATCATCTATAAAGACTACCACAAATTTGTCTAGGTAATCTCTAAAGACTCTATTCATCAAGTCCATGAATATTGCTGGAGCATTGGTGAGTCCAAAAGGCATTACTATGAATTCATAGTGCCCGTACCTTGTACGAAAAGCAGTCTTGGGGATATCTTTCTTCTTCACCCTTACTTGATAATATCCCGACCGCAAGTCGACCTTGGAGAAGTATTGTGCTCCACGCAGATGATCAAACAAGTCATCGATTCTTGGGAGAGGATACTTTTTCTTTATCGTGATTTTGTTAAGTTCACGATAATCGATGCAAAGCTGCATTGACCCATCCTTCTTCTTGAGGAAGAGGACTGGTGCACCCCATGGTGATGCACTTGGGCGTATAAACCCTTTATCCAGATTCTCCTGTAGTTGTTTCTTCAGCTCTTCAAGCTCAACAACAACCATTCTATATGGAGTCTTGGATATTGGTAGCGCCCCAGGTATAATTTCAATTGAGAACTCAACATCTCTTCTTGGAGGAAGACCAGGAAGTTCCTCGGGAAATACTTCAGCGAATTCCCTCACAATAGGCATTTCTTCAAGGGTGATTTCTTCCTTGGACTCAATCATCTGAGCCAGATATGCGTGCTCATAAGGTAGTAATATCCATGCTTGAGATGATGGAGCTAAAAGAGATTCATCTTCCTCCTGACACTTGTAAAGAATCGGGGGTCGATTCTCCATATGGAGTGTGATTTCCCTATCCCGACAATTTATGTTGGCTCTATATAAGGAAAGCCAATCCATGCCAAGAATTGCATCAAATTCCACCAAAGGGAGTATGACGAGGTTCGCCGGGAAATTCAATCCACAGATTATAACAGGGGGGGACTTATACTCATGGGATGCAATGATTGCACCATTTGCCGTACTCACCGACATCTTTACTTCCATGATTTGTGGTGGTGCAGGGATTGTTCTACTAAACTTTTGAGATATAAAAGAATGCGTAGAACCTGAATCAAAAAGTACGTTCGCTATTCTTGAATGAATAACTAGTGTACCTGTCACCACTTCGTTGTCGGGGTTCACTTCGGCAGAAGTGATGGAAAAATCTCTTCCTTGCTATCTTGGAGGTTGTTGATTGCCTCCGATAACCCTTGGATTAGGGCACTGATTCGCAAAATGACCCGGTTCTTTGCATTTGAAGCATTGAACAACGCGTTGAGGTTCGAACGGAGCGTTCCTCCCCTCCGTCGTAGCCGCGGGTCCTTCTTGCTGACAGTTAACAGCTAGGTGCCCTTCTCTTCCACACTTGAAGCATTTTCTTGTCCCCCTAAGGCAATTTCCAGGGTGCTTTTTTCCACACTTTTGGCAAGTGGGGTGCTAGAATTTTTTAGCGCTGTTGGATTTATCCATCGGACCACCAGCATTGAAGTCCACCTTCTGCTTCTTATCCCCATGATACCCCTGTGATTCTCCGATCTCCATTTCAACCTTGAGGGCACATCGGACAATTTCCTCATAGCTGTTGAAGTCACGGATCGCTAATGCTTTCCGCAAGCTAGGCTTCAGCCCACCAAAGAAGCGGTCAACCTTGCATTCGGGGGTAACGACAAAGCCGGAAGCGTATCGTGCAAGCCTTGTGAAGTTTGCCTCGTACGCTCCCACAGATTCCTCATCTTTCTGCTTGAGGGAAAGGAAGTCCCTTTCCATCTTAAGACGGAGGGTGCGTGGAAAATATTTATCGAAAAACATCTTCCGGAATACCTTCCATTCCAAAGCCTCGATCTCCTCCTCAGGCTTCGTATTTTTGATCAACGTCCACCATTGATCAGCTTCACCCTCCATACGATAAGCCGCCAGGAGAACCTTCTCTTTTTCAGAGCATTGGAGGATGGAGAATATCTTTTCAATGGAGTTGATCCATTGTTCAGCAATCGTGGGATCGGATGATCCACTAAAAGTAGGAGGCCTTTGTCTCATGAAGCTTTCAATAGCGACTTGTTCTTTCTTAGGGGGGGTTGAACGTTCCTCTTGACCAGTGTTTCTATTCAAAACTTGAGTTAGCTGAGAGAGAAGCGTGACAAAGTTCGTGATTCCTTCTCCCATTGGATTGGGCATCTCATAAGTACAATCATCACACTGATCTTCACAACGGTTGTTAGCCCGAGTTCTCCTATTACCGGCCATTGGCTGGAATAAAAGGAATGTTAGGGGTAACACATAAAGGGTAATCCAAAGACAAAATTTGATGACTTATAAATAAACTTTAATCTCTTTAACTCATGAGTCTATAGGATTCAATCCAGGCTTTTCATGATCTTCCTTCTAACATATATTCTTAGGGGCATTTTTTCCCTTAATAAGGGTTCATACTAAGATTGTGAATTTATCAAAACATATCCCCCGGGAGTGTCGTAACCAAGAGTGCAGCAAGGCCCGTTTTCGTGCACCAGTTCTCGTTCGAGTCTAGCTCAAAGCGGTGTTTTTGGGTTTTACCCCTAGGATACATCTATGCCAGAGCCGCCTCTACCTGCTCGTATCCAGACAGGGATGTATTTGTTTGATAAACCACTTACTTAGTATTTACCAAAACTTAGGGATGTTTTTATTATGCTTAGTCTTGTATCTAAGGCTTTACTAGGGTTTCCTAATCCCAAAAATAACTAAACCTATCCTCTGATACCAACTATGACAACCCTGCTTTTTATTACAACTTAAACATGCTTTATTACATAAAACTTCACTTGATACAACAAAGAAGATCGAGAGGTTTAGTGTCTTTGGGGATTAGGATCATTACATAAAAACTTTAAAGTTGAAATACAACATCCTTATTGAAAACTTCCTTTACATGACCACTACATTCCTTCGTACTTAGCATTGCATGGGATAACCTGAGGACATGCATAAGAAAAGGGTGAGCTATAAAGCCCAGTAAGGGAGTACCCAATGAATAACATGAGGAGTACAATACATGTTAGGAAATAGTCATATCAATAGAGCATAATAGAGACATGAACATAAAGGCATGATAAATCATGATAATCATAACATGGAAATGTGGCAACAACACTTAACATTGAATTAGCATGAGCCAAGGCTCATTGCACATGGAGAATGAGTAAACCCTCATTGCACTTAAAGAACGAGTAAACCCTCGTTGAACTTGAATTAGCATGAATCAACACTCATTGCACATGAAGTATCATGATACTATACTTTACCCAATGCATTGGAGCGCTATCAGGGCGCACCCTTCTTAAACATTTCATTTCATGCATAAGTGTGCCACATGGATCATAAAACATGGATTCATAAAACATAATCATTTATTCCACGATAAAGGAATGTGGAATTCATACATGAAACTTTAAAATCAATAAGTAAATGTGCATAAAGGTGAATACCCTTGATGGAGAAATGGGCATGGTATTCACTACACAATGATATTGGCTTAGAAAATCGGTGTGATTTCGGCAGCGTAACGGCGTGACATAAGAATTCATAAAAAGGCTGATGAGAGAGAAAGGGGTTCCTCATCATATTTACATGTAATGGACAGTAATAAGGTCATATAGATACATGTCCCAACAATTGAAAAGGAATTTAGATTCATGATACAAAAGTATTGCTTGAATATAAAAGAGGAGAAAAAGGTTCCTTTAGGAATTTCGGCATAGTAACGGGTGTACATGGGAGGCATTTAATGAGAGAGAAAGGGGTCTCCCATCATTCAAACAATAAGAGGGAAGTATGGGAGAGGTGAGAAACCATACCCCAACATTCATAAATGAAATTAAAAGGGCAATAAAACTTAAAGAAAATTGACAAAAATGAGAAAGGAAGAAAACCCCTTACTTGGAAGTGTGCTTCCAAAGGCTAGAGAGAGGCTTGTGAGAGGCTTCTTGGGAGCTTGGGGCACCTTTAGAGGATTCTAGAGAGAGTAGGGCAGAGGTTGGACGAACTTCAAGGGCTTTGAGTGAGGAGGAAGTGGGATCTTGGGTGGGTTTATATAGGAAAGGTGAGAGAATTCTTTATTATTTAGGTTTGGGACCCCTTATATTAAAATAATCCAAACCACAAACCATCCAATGGTATTTGCCCATGGTTTCTGAAAAATGAAAGAGGAAAACAATATTTTACAAGTCCAAGGTCCGAACTTATTAAAAAATTAGGGTTGCTTATGTGGAGGTGAGTCACACTCCCATGGAAATTAATTTAAAAAGGCAAAATGTTGAATAAGTCTTGAGGGCTCCATTAATGCTTTGAAAAGTGAGTCAAACAAACCCAAAACCTCATTATTTTAATGATAAAACATATATTGGCCGAACATAAGGATTATGGTATTTTATTACATCACCATTGGGTCATTATGATGTCATAAAACACATTATATATTTAAATGGTATTTAATTTTTACCCAAAAATTTGACTGTCTCAGAAAATTATGAAAAATTCACCGTTGGATAATTTCGACGTCCTGATTCCAAAAATAATATTTATTTTATCTAAATAATTTTCTAAATATTTGAATTTTCACTTTTAAAATAAAAACCGACATTTATAAAAAATTCACGGGTTTTGACAGAAATGGCTTTCAAACCTTAATAAAAATTTTAATTGCATTCATAAAATTATAAGATCATTATATTTAATAAAAATTAATTTAATATTAATAATAATATTTTATTAAAATATTATTTAATTCAAAAATCCTTTAATTCAATAAAATATAATTCTTAATTAAATAATAACTAAAAACACCATTTGTACTTTAAAAACTAATTACAATGTATCAAAAAAAATTATATTCATTATTATATACAAAAAAATAATGTACATGAACATGGTGATACTTATTTGTTACATAACCCCTTAAAATAGCCATATAAGACCTAAGGGTAAGGTGTGCGATGGTGACAGACTCTTGGGGTTGCTCGGATAACATCGCTCGAGTGGTAATCTCTATCAACTTCCATTTTTCCCGTAGATGATCACGTTCGAGCTTGACTTGATGAAGCTCAGCTTGGGCTTGGTCAAGGGCAAAGCCCAAAGACGCCACCTCTTTTCCGAGCTCCGACAAATGGGCTTCGTAAGGGGCAATTCTACTGGATGGGGCCATCGCTTCCTTTGTCTGAGTAGAAAATTGGTTCGTTAAAGCCTTATATTTAAACTACCCAGATGATCACTGTTCAACGGCTATAAAAGTAACGGTCACAAATCTTAACGTTAAACTAAAGAAGTTGACATCTTATAAAAACTTTTTTTTTCATAAAGAAACATTTAACTGGATCAAGAGGGATTTTCCATTAATGAATTTTTGGGTCGTTACAATGAATCTAATGAATTTCATTGAACTTATATAGGTATTAAATATCTATTTTGAATTAAAATGAATTTAAATAAAATAAAAAATTATTTAAATAAAAAAATTTGGTTTTAAATAATAGCGAAGTGTTTTTCACTATTCTTCAAAAATTGAAAGTTTTCAGAAAATTACCAAAAAATCCCCCTAAGCTATTTTTTTTTTGAATTCAAAAATGAGATATATTTTAAGAAATTCAAAACATAGAAGTTGTATTTATTAATTTAAAATTAATTCCCGTTGTCAAAACCAAAAAGTGGGTTTTTTAAAAAGTAAAAACTATCAAAATATTGACATGTGTTTATGTCAAATTTAAATGTGAAATTACATATAATGACCTAAATTGTATTAAATGATAAAAATATAATACATTAAAATGAATTTTTTAACACTATAAATTATTTCGATTAAAAAAATAGTTTTCAATTAAAACATAGTATTTTTCACTATTCGTCAAAATATGAAAGTTATCATAAAAGTATCAAAACTTTATCCAAAATAAATTTTTATTTCCCTATACTAAAGAAGAATTTAATTTCATTAAATTGAATATATAAAAGTGTCAGATATTGGTTTTAAAAAGGGTTCTCCATTAAAAGGTAGTAAAATTGCATTTTTTGAAAAATACTTATTTTATCTGAGAAAAATGAATTTTTTCTTATATTATGTCTAAGAAAAACATAATATAGATGTTGAAATTATATAGAGTATATAAGATTCAAAATACAGTTAATATTATTCATAACCGTTATTCGAACGACGAGTTTGGTAAGTTGTTGTGTGCTCGAACTCAGTGTAGCGTGTAGCGCAAGCTATTGAATTACTTTAATGAGATGACGTACTATGAAATCTTGGGGTGTTACATTCTCCCCTACTTCAATAAATTTTTTCCTCTCAATTTGAAATTGTTCTTCGAAAATAAAAGGTTAAAAATGGAAAAATACCTTTGTGGAAAATCCACATCGGAAATTTGGGTTAATAATATTTAGTCTTAATAAGAGGGAAAGGGAATGAAAAGGTCACCACCAAATTATGATCTTGATTAGGAGAACATTGGTGGTAATTAGAGACACATAATTGGAGAGAAAATGTAAATATTTATCGAAAGTGATTGAGGTCATTAATCACAAACAAGTGTAAAATTGAGGGCCTTAAAGCCATCAATCTATGATGATTTAAAATATCATTGGTTCAACAATACATAAGGTATTAGGATAAAACATTTTTGGTTTTAATATCCATTCCCTAAATTTTAAGAATTAATTTATTCATAGAATCATAGGAAAGAAATATACTTGACACATAGATTTTCATCCTTCAACTAATTCCTACCATAAATTCATCTTTCGCTCTAAGTGATAATAAAATTCAAAAATATTCTATTTATCCTAATTGTATAGGGTTCCAAAAATAAGGAATTTATAATTAATTTTCATAGTATTTAAAAAAACTACATTATACATACTAGGACATAACATAAGCCAGTGGTAGGTGATTACCCTTGTTGCCCTTCGGTTGTGGGTTCAAGTCTCATGGCCTTGTCGGATGCAACAGGTTATCGCCCGACCTTGGGGTTGTCCTTTTCATAACAATCAAAAAATAATCTTAAGAAATGATTTAAACTTAACAATAGTATCCAACATCTAACTTAATCCATTTCAACCTTTAGTCTTATCCAAAATACTTCATTCCAAACTCACAGTCCAAAATTTATAAGGTAAACACAATGAAGATCTTTTTTGCCACGTAATAATATGTGAATACCTTCATCATGTATTCTTTTAAAACACGGTAACACCTTGAATTAACATAAAACCATATTGATTACATTCATGCTACCTTATTCATTATAGAATACAGGATATACTACTTATATCCAAAAATGTTTTAAACTCCAACAATGATGGAATAAACAAACCATTAATCAGATCCAAGGATGTCAATAATATCCAATATAATTTATCCAAATAAATCATCTCTTATTCCAAAATCAATACCTCAGTATCAGGACCATATTAAAGTTTTATCTTTCCTTCAACCATGTATTTTCCAAAAAGTTTAACTTTCTATTGAGTCACTTTTCTTGGTACCACACAATCTCAAATCTTTAAGGAAATAGTGTTGCAGTACAATCCTTATATACTCCATAATTATTATAACCAGTACATCAATGATACAATACTCAAATGACATAATTAATCAATATCAACATACGAACACTATTCATTACTCTTCATCTATGATAATATCATAACATGATTATTATCGAACTGCATCATTTGTGGTATACTCTGAAGATTTGGACATTGATTCTCTTAGTGTCCCAACTCCTTGTAGATGAATCATTGTACATTTGAAACCTTTTTCTTACCCTTGCAATCATTTACTCGATGTCATTTTTATCCACACTTATAACAAACTCTCATTTCATTCAAGAATTTACCAAGGTGATTCTTTCCACAATTATCACATATGGGAAAATCCTTCTTTCTCATCTTCCCTTTATCCATCTTTCTCTCTTCTATCATTTTCTTCTCTTGCTTCCCTTCAAAGCCATAGGACTCAGATAATTCTTTACTTATATTATTAACACATGATACTATTTCTTCATATGATGAGAAAACATGGGAGAATATTTCTCTTCTAAATGTTGGCTTAATACCATGAAAGATATGATCCTTCTTAATCTTTGGATCATGCGTATTGTTTGAGTTCTCATTCCTTCTACTAGGAAAAATTTCTAAACAATGGAATACACTAGGTTAATTTATGAATCACAATTAATAATTCCAAACTTTTAAAATACCTAATGTAAATTGAAAAGATTATGAATATAATCTATAATCATAAAAAAATTCTTTGAGAAAGTATTTACTCTTAAATCCTTTATAATGGATTGTAATAAAAATGTGAATTATCCTAAGTATATCCCCCTGGAGTGTCGTAACCAAGAGTGCAGCGAGTCTCTTTGTCGTGTAGCAGGATACCCCAGGTCAAGCCTGAAACTCCTTATCATAGTTTTCACTCCTAGTTATATCTGTGTCAGATCCGCCTCTAACAGCTCGTATCCAGACAGGGATGTATTTCTTGGAAAATAAAAAAATATCTACATTACCAAAATTCTACGAAGTTCTTTTATACTAATACTCAAAGTTTATCTTAAGCTAATGTTCTCTAATCAGTGTTTATCTAAATCTAGTTTCCAAGGTTATTTTTAAACTTCCTCTGATACCAACTGTAACGCCCTGACCCTAGTTACCCAGATTCGGTGCATTGTTTTAATACATTGGCATGATTATAAGTAATCAAGTCCCGAAAGACCGATCAGTTTAGCAGTCTTCGAAAATAGATTACATACATGAACGTTACATTATAAATTAAAAAATAAAACAAAACATAAATTATCCTTTGATAAATCCATTAATACCCTAGCTTAATCGTACTTGTCAATCATAATACACTTCTTGGAATCCTGTGAAAATAAAACATAAGAAATGGGTGATCTCAGATGCTTAGTGAGGATAACAATATAGAAGAAAATTTCACAAATAAGAATAAACATTTAAGGCAGTGTATAAAACTAAAAAAATCCTTTTAAACTTTAACTTCAGAATAATATGGAAAATATAAATCAAATAATTCCATTTACTTATACACATGGATCTTCTACTAGTCGAATAATCACATGAAATATCAATAGCCAATTTCATAATGATAGAATGCATAATGCCAGACTTCATAACCATATAATCAAGGCCTTGTGCCAAGACTAAAAATAAGATTTTGTCAAGGCCTTGTGCCAAGACACTAGTTTGTCTCATGAGACCTACCGATGCATCGATGAGCTATTGCGGGATCCACCCGTCACTTACTAAGTCCAATTCATTCCTCTTATGAAAAGGTTTTAACAGAACATAAACATTCGTATTAAAACAAGCATACAAAATGTCATTACTTTATCCATAAACCATGAATGGTATAAAAATAACACATCCATAGTCAAACATATCACAGAAATATTAAATACAATATGGAAGATTTGTATCATAATAAATGAACCTCGATCAAGAATAATATCCTATAAAGGATGTTGACATAGTTGAAAATGCTCAGTAAAAATCTTTGAGTGAAATATCCCTTTTTCATTAAATAATTTAAAATTAATATAAAGTAAGTCATTTAAAAGATAGTTTTAAATCAAAGTGTCCCATACCACTTTGAAACTTTTGAAAGAAACTAACATTTTAAAACATTCATGTCTATATAAATAAATCCTTAAAACAATTTTGAAAACATGGACATTAATGAGAAAGGTTTAGAAGAATAAATCTTTGAAACATTTAAAATGATGTTTTAGTAAAAATTCCCTTAAAGTAATCCCTTTGAAAACACTTTTATAAAACATAAACATGGATAATAAATATTTCCCATTAGATACTTACGTAAAAACAACCTCGGATAATAAAGAGATTGTGAAATTAACCCTTACCTTGCACTTGCCTTTGGTTGAGGGTACATTTAAACTTCTATATAATGACCATAGTATGTTGTTAAATTATACCAGAACTGTATTCATATTTATTATATCATACATCATTCATTTATGACTTCATACTACCCATTTAATAATTATTTCCATTTTAAATTAACATTTCACGTAATAATCGCTTTCTTTATCGTACGAGTTCTAACTTGTTATTCTTGATCATATCATTTAGATCATGATTTAAATACTTCCATAATATAAACCTTGATTTATATATCATATATATTTAGAATATAAATATTTATAATAGATTGATATATGAAATATAATGCACCGTTTATGGAGACGGATGGCCATACGAACGCATAAACGTTGTTTTCGTTTTCATATCGTTTTGAATGGAAGAAAGTGAATAAGATATATGTAAGTATATAAATATATATATATATATATATATATATATCCAGTATCATTATTATGTCATATATTAATTACTTATTAATAATATATATTTTTATAATCA
This sequence comes from Viscum album, assembly GCA_963277665.1. NCBI lineage: Eukaryota > Viridiplantae > Streptophyta > Magnoliopsida > Santalales > Viscaceae > Viscum > Viscum album. Next base: position 701,486,450 of record OY728128.1, on the reverse strand, counting down.
TCTTTGAATGGTGAATGTGGAAATGAATCTCATCGCGTCGTGGAGATGGTAATCCGTACGTACGTAAGAGCAACAATATCATTATATTGATGGTGAAGTAATATATAATTGGATGGTATATCATATATATATATAATCATTAACATGTTATATTTATTATTTAAATCAGTTATACTCATTATTATACCCATCCAAATAATGATGTGTTTGAATAACAAACTACACCACGACTTGAAGACGGTAAGCCGTACGTACGCACGTTTGGTGACTTTATCATTTATAGGATGGATAGAATAATGAATATGGTTGTACCATGTTTATAATAACATCACAGTATGTATAAGTTACTTTAGTTATTATTTTAGTATGGATACAACAAAAAAAGTGGAAGTGTAAGAAGAAAATAACATGAAAGAGGGCGGTGAAATTATTACCTCTTCTTCAGGTGTTTCCTTTTGAGTTGATCAAAGGGGGTCCTTAGGTTGACTTTATGATCAAAGTAAGGACTCTAGTTTTGTGTGAGGGAAGTTGGGAGGATATTTGGGCAGTGGTTGGCCGAGCCAAATGGATTTGGTGGTGTGAAATTAAGAGAAGGGGAAGTACCCTTTTATAAGAGAGGTGATGGTCACTTTAGGAAAAGCTTGAAATATTATTTTATAATAAAATAATTTTCGGTTTATAATGGATAAAAAATGATTTATTTCTAGTATAAGGTGTTTATGGGTCGAAAACAAATCAACCAATAGGTTTTATATAGGTTTAGGTCACCATATTAACCTTATCTTTTAGATTTAACTCTTAGTTAAATAGTTTAACTTTTACTATGTCATCTTGTATTCTTACACTATATGGTTAATAAACTTAATCTAAACTTAAAAGATAACATCAAGTGGTTAATTAATGACATATATAATATTATTTACACCCTTTTTCCGAACCTTATATTTTTAGAAATATTATATAATTTAATAATATAATATTTATTTTAAAAAATCATTAATATCAATTTTGACACTATTTAGTATTGGGTTTTTGTGAAAGTCATCACAACTTTATTACTTAGAAAAAGATACATTGAATCATCCCTAACATGTGATATTCACCTATAAAATTCTTTTATGTCATAAAAACTTTGAAATTATATTTATTTTATATTTATAATACCATTTATTTGATTTTTTCATTAATAAGGTAATTACTGCATCATCATTGTGTCATAAATAAATTTAATTATTTAATATCTAAAAATTATTAATAAAATACCATAATGTAGGAAATATTTCTATCTTTCTAATGGATATTTATATTATAATTTATCTTATGTATAACCCTATATTAAAAATGTTTTAGTTATTAATCTTTGAATTTAACACTTTTAACTCTTCTTTAAATAAAATAATAATAAATGTACTAATCTAATCCATGTGGACGAAAAAGGATCATATTTTATTAATATGTTTGTTTTTTGTCGAATTAAACTTATCCAATAGAATTAGGACATGTGTTATGGTAATTATAACATCATTTTTACCCTTAATTACCCTATTTACTTTTAAATGTGGTAAATACAAGTCAAGCGTTACTATTCACCAAAAATTATTTTCATCTTATAAAACCACATTTTAATTACTGATTTCAACTGTGTTTCTCAGATTTTTGAAATTCAACTCACAGAAGCGATAAAATTAAGTTTTATGCAAATTTGCAAATGTACCTAGAAGGTGAGTAAAAAGGTTAAAAAGTTCAATAAAATTTTTTACATCTGATTTTATTATAAAATGACTTTAATGAATTTAATTGAACTTATATAGGTATTATATATCTATTTTGACTTAAAATTAATTTAAATAAAATAAAAAATTATTTAAATAAAAAATTTGGTTTTAAATAATAGCGAAGTGTTTTTCACTATTCATCAAAAATTGAAAGTTTTCAGAAAAATACCAAAAAATCACCCTAAGATAATTTTTATTTTTTGAATTCAAATATGAGATCTATTTTACCAAATTCAAAACATAGAAGTTGTATTTATTAATTTAAAATTAATTCCCGTTGTCAAAACAAAAAAGTGGGTTTTTTAAAAAGTAAAAACTATCAAAAGATTGACATGTGTTTATGTAAAATTTAAATGTGAAATTACTTATAATGACCTAAATTGTATTAAATGATAAAAATATAATACATTAAAATTCATTTTTAACACTATAAATTATTTCGATTTAAAAAATAGTTTTCAATTAAAACATAGTATTTTTCACTATTTGTCAAAATATGAAAGTTATCAAAAAAGTACCAAAACTTTATCCAAAATAAATTTTTGTTTCCCTATAATAAATAATTATTTAATTTCATTAAATTTAATATATAAAAGTGTAAAATATTGGTTTTAAAAAGGTTTCTCCATTAAAAGGCGGTAAAATTTCATTTTTTGAAAAATACTTCTTTTATCTGAGAAAAATGAATTTGTTCTTATATTATGTCTAAGAAACACATAATATGGATGTTAAAATTATATAGAGTATATAAGATTCAAAATGTAGTTAATACTATTCATAACCGTTTTTTGAACGGCGAGTTTGGTAAGTTGTGGTTTGCTCGAACTCAGTGTAGCGTGTAGTGCACACTATTGAATTACTTTAATGAGATGATGTACTATGAAATATTGGGGTGTTACATTCTCCCCTCCTTCAATAAATTGTGTCCTCTCAATTTGAAATTGTTCGTCGAAAATAACAGGTTAAAAATGGAAAAATACCTTTGTTGAAAACCCACATCAGAAATTTGGGTTAATAATATTTAGTCTTAATAAGAGGTAAAGGGAATGAAAAGGTCACCACCAAATTATGATCTTGATTAGGAGAACATTGGTGGTAATTAGAGACACATAATTGGAGGGAAAACGTAAATATTTATAGAAATTGATTGAGGTCATTAATCATAAACAAGTGTAAAATTGAGGGCCTTAAAGCCATCAATCTATGATGATTTAAAATATCATTGGTTCAACAATACAAAAGGTATTAGGATAACACATTTTTGGTTTTAAGATCCCTTCCCTAAAGTTTAAGAATTAATTTATTCATAGAATTAGAGGAAAGAAATATAATAGACAAATAGAGTTTCATCCTTCAACTAATTCCTACCATTAATTCATCTTTCGCTCCAAAAGATAATAAAATTCAAAAATATTCTATTTATCCTAATTTTATAGGGTTCCAAAAATAATAAATTTATAATTAATTTGTCATACTATTTAAAAAAAAATACATTATACAAACTAGGACATAACGTAATCCAGTGGTAGGTGATTACCCTTGTTGCCCTTCGGTTGCGGGTTCAAGTCTCACGGCCTTGCCGGACGCAACAGGTTATCACCCGACCTTCAGGTTGTCCTTTTCATCACAATCCAAAAATAATCTTAAGAAATTATTTAAACTTAACAATAGTATCCAAAATCTAAATTAATCCATTTCAACCTTTAGTCTTATCCAAAATACTTCAGTCCAAACTCACAGTCCAAAATTTATAAGGAAGGTAAACACAATGAAGATCTTTTTTTCCACGTAATAATATGTGAATACCTTCATCATGTATTCTTTTAAAACATGGTAACACCTTGAATTACCATAAAACCATATTTATTAAATTCATTCTACCTTATTCATTATAGAATATAGGATATACTCCTTATATACAAAAATGTTTTAAACTCTAACAATGATGGAATTAAAAAACCATTAATCAGATCCAAGGATGTAAATAATATCCAATATAATTTATCCAAATCAATCATCTCTTATTCCAAAATCCATACCTCAGTATCAGGACCATATTAATGTTTTATCTTTCCTTCAACCATGTATTTTCCAAAAAGTTTAACTTGCTATTGAGTCACTTTTCTTGGTACCACACAATCTCAAATATTTAAGGAAATAGTACTGCAGTACAATCCTTATATACTCCATAATTATTATAACCAGTACATCGATGATACAATACTCAAATGACATAATTATTCAATACCAAAATAAGAACACTATTCATTACTCTTCATCTGTGATAATATCATAACATGATTATTATCCAACTACATCATGTGTGGTATACTCTGAAGATTTGGACATTGATTCTCTTAGTGTCCCAACTCCTTGTAGATGAAGCATTGTACATTTGAAACCTTTTTCTTACCCTTGCAATCATTTACTCGGTGTCCTTTTTCTCCACACTTATAACAAACTCTCATTCCCTTCAATAATTTACCAAGGTGATTCTTTCCACAATTATCACATATGGGAAAATCCTTCTTTCCCCTCTTCCCTTTATCTATCTTTCTCTCTTCTATCATTTTCTTCTCTTGCTTCCCTTCAAATCCATAGGACTCAGAGAATTCTTTACTTATCTTATTAACACATGATATTATTTCTTCATATGATGAGAATATAAGGGAGACTATTTCTCTTCTAAATGTTGGATTAATACCATAAAAGATGTGATCCTTCTTAATCTTTGGATTATGCGTATTGTTTGAGTTATCATTCCTTCTACTAAGAAAAATTTCTAAACAATTCCATACACTATGTTAGTTTATGAATCAAAATGCATAATTCCAAACTTTTAAAATACCTAATGTAAATTCAAAAGATTATGAATATAATCTATAATCATAAAAAAATTCTTTGAGGAAGTATTTACTCTTAAATCCTTCATAATGGCTTGTAATGAAAATGTGAATTATCCTATGTATATCCCCCTAGTGTGTCGTAACTAAGAGTGCAGGAAGTCCCTTTTTCATGTAACAGGATACCCCAGGTCAAGACTGAAACTCCTTGTCGTAGTTTACACTCCTAGGTATATCTGTGCCAGAGCCGCCTCTACAAGCTTGTATCCAGAAAGGGATGTATTGCTTGGAAAATACAAAAAATATCTACATTACCAAATTTCTAGAAAGTTCTTATATACTAATCCTCAAATTTTATCTTAAGGTAATGTTCTCTAATAAGAGTTTATCTAAATCTAGTTTCCAAGGTTATTGTTAAACTTCCTTTGATACCAACTGTAATGCCCCGACCCCAGTTACCCAGAGTCGGTGCATTGTTTTAATACATTGGCATGATTTTAAGGCATCAAGTCCTGAAAGACTGATCAATTTAGCAGGCTTCAAAAATAGATTACATACATGAACATTACATTACAAATTATAAAATAAAACAAAACATAAATTATCCTTTGATAAATCTATTAATACCCTAGCTTAATCCTACTTATCAATAATAATACACTTCTTGGAATCCTGTGAAATTAAAACATAAGAAAGGGGTGATCTCAGATGCTCATTAAGGATAACAATATTGTGGAAACTTTCAAAAATAAGAATAAACATTTAAGGAAATGTATAAAACTAAAAAACCCCTTTTAAACTTTAACTTCAGAATAATATGGAAAATATAAATCAAATAATTCCATTTACTTATACACATGGATATTCTACTAGTCGAGTAATCACATGAAATATCAATAGCCAATTTTATAATTATGGAATGCATAATTCCAGACTTTATAACCGTATAGTCAAGGCCTTATGCCAAGACTAAAAATAAGATTTTGTAAAGCCCTTGTGCCAAGACACTAGTTTGTCTCATGAGACCTACCGATGCATCGATGAGCTAGTACGGGACCCACCTATCACTTACTAAGTCTAGTGCATTCCTCATATGAAAAGGTTTTAACATAACATAAACATTCATATTAAAACTAGCATACAAAATTTCAATACTTTATCAATAAACCATGAATGGTATAAAAATAACACATCCACATTCAAACATATCACAAAATCTTCAACACAATATGGAAGATTTGTATCATAATAAATCAACCTCGATCAAGAATAATATCCTGTAAAGGATGTTGACATAGTTGAAAATGATCAGTAAAAATCTTTGAGATAAATATCCCTTTTTCATGAAATAATTTAAAATTCATATAAAGTAAGTCATTTAAAATATATTTTTGAATCAAAATGAATCATACAACTTTGAAACTTTTGAAAGGAATTAACATTTTGAAACATTCATGTCTATATAAATAAATCCTTAAAACCATTTTGAAAACATGGACATTAATGAGAAAGGTTTAGAAGAATAAATCTTTGAAACATTTAAAATGATGTTTTAGTAAAAATTACCTTAAAGTAATCCCTTTTAAAACACTTTTATAAAACATGTACATGGATAATAAATATGTCCCATTAGATACTTACGTAAAAACAACCTCGGATAATAAATATATTGTGAAATTAACCCTTACCTTGCACTTGCCTCTGGTTGAGGGTACATTTAACCTTCTGTATAATGACCATAGTATGTTATTAAATTATACCAGAACCGTATTCATGTTTATTATATCATACATGATTCATTTATGACTTCATACTACCCATTTAATAATGATTTCCATGTAAAATTAACATTTTGGGTAATAATCGCTTTCTTTATCGTATGAGTTCTAACTTCTTATTCTTGATCGTATCATTTAGATAATGATTTAAATACTTCCAGAATATAAACCTTGATTTATATATCATATATATTAAGAATATAAATATTTATAATAGATAGATATATGAAATAGAAGGCACTGTTTATGGAGATGGTTGGCCGTATGTACGCATAAACATTGTTTCCGTTTTCATATCGTATTGAACAGAAGTAAGTGAATAATATATATGTAAGTATATACATATATATATATATATACAGTATCATTATTATGTTTTATATTAATTACTTATTAATAATATATATTTTTATAATTATCTTTGAATGGTGAATGTGGAAATGAATCTCATCGCGTTGTGGAGACGGTAATCCGTACGTACATAAGAGCGACAATATCATCATATTGATGGTGAAGTAATATATAATTGGATGGTATATCATATATATATATAATCATTAACATGTTATATTTATTATTTACATCAGTTATACTCATTATTATACCCATCCAAATAATGATGTGTTTGAATAACAAACTACACCACGACGTGAAGACGGTAAGCCGTACGTACGCACGTTTGGTGAATTTGTCATTTATAGGATGGATAGAATAATTAATATGGTTGTAACATGTTTATAATAACATCACAGTATGTATAAGGTACTTTATTTATAATTTTAGTATGGAAACAACAAATAAAGAGGAAGTGTAAGAAGAAAATAACATGAAAGAGGGCGGTGAAATTATAACCTCTTCTTCAGGTGTTTCCTTTTGAGTTGATCAAAAGGGATCCTTAGGTTGACTTTCTGATCAAAGTAAGGACAGTAGTTTTGTTTGATGGAATTTGGGAGGATATTTGGGTAGGGGTTGGCCAAGCCAAATGGATTTGGTGGTGTGAAATTAAGAGAAGGGGAAGTACGCTTTTATAAGAGAGGCGATGGTCACTTTAGGAAAAGCTTGAAATATTATCTTATAATAAAATCATTTTTGGTTTATAATGGCTAAAAAATGATTTATTTCTATTATAAGGTGTTTATGTGTCGAAAACCACTCAACCAATAGGTTTTATATAGGTTTAGGTCACCATATTAACCTGATCTTTTAGATTTAACTCTTAGTTAAATAGTTTAACTTTTACCACGTCATCTTGTATTCTTACACTATATGGTTAATAAACTTACTCTAAACTTAAAAGATAACATAAAGTGGTTAATTAATGACGTATATAATATTATTTACGCCCTTTTTCTGAACCTTATATTTTTATAAATATTATATAATTTAATAATATAATATTTGTTTTAAAAACTCATTAATGTCAATTTTGACACTATTTAGTATTGGGTTTTTTTTGAAAGTCATCACAACTTTATTACTTAGAAAAAGATACATTGAATCATCCCTAACATGTGATATTCACCTAAAAAATTCATTGATGTCATAAAAACATTGAAATTATATTTATTTTAATATTTATAATACCATTTATTTGATTCTTTCATTAATAAGGTAATTACTTCCTCATCATTGTGTCATAAATAAATTTAATTATTTAATATCTAAAAATTGTAAATAAAATACCATGATGTAGGAAGTATTTTTATCTTTCTAATGGATATTTATAGTAGAATTTATCTTATGTATAACCCTATATTAAAAATGTTTTAGTTATTAATCTTTGAATTTAACACTTTTAACTCTTCTTTAAATAAAATAATAATAAATGTACTAATCTAATCCATGTGAACCGAAAAGGATCATATTTTATTAATAAGTTTGTTTTTTTAATTAAACTTATCCAATAGAATTAGGACTTGTGTTAGGATAATTATAATATCATTTTACCCTTAATTACCCTATTTACTTTTAACTATGGTAAATAAAGTCAAACATTACTATTCACCAAAAATTATTTCCATCTTATTGAACAAAATTTTACTTACTTATTTCAATTTTGTTTCTCATATTTTTTAAATTCAACTCACAGAAGCGGTAAAATTAATTTTTATGCAAATTTACAAATGTACCTAGAAGATGAGTAAAAAGGTTAAAAAGTTCAATAAAATTTTATACATCTGATTTTATTATAAAATAAATCCAATGAATTGAATTTAACTTATATAGGTATTATATATCTATTTTGACTTAAAATTAATTTAAATAAAATAAAAAATTATTTAAATAAAAAATTCAGGTTTAAATAATAACAGAGTGTTTTTCACTATTCATCAAAAATTGAAAGTTTTCAGAAAAATGCCAAAAATTCACCCTAATATAATTTTGATATTTTTAATTAAAAAATGAATCCTTTTTTACCAAATTCAAAACATATAAGTTTTATCTATTAATTTAAAATTAATTCTTGTTGTCAAAATCAAAAAGTGATTATTTTAAAAAGTAAAAACTATCAAAATATTGACATGTGTTTATGTCAAATTTAAATTAAAATTACTTATAATGACCAACATTTTATTAAATGATAAAAATATAATCCATTAAAACTCATTTTTTAACACTATAAATTATTTTGATTAAAAAAGTTGTTTTCAATTAAAACATAGTATTTTTCACTATTCGTCAAAATATGAAAGTTATCAGAAAAGTACCAAAACTTTATCCAAAATAAATTTTTATTTCCATATACTAAATAAGAATTTAATTTCATTAAATTGAATATATAAAAGTGTCAAATATTGGTTTTAAAAATGGTTCCCCGTTAAAAGGCGGTAAAATTGAATTTTTTGAAAAATACTTCTTTTATCTGAGAAAAATGAATTTTTTCTTATATTATGTCTAAAAAACATAATATGGATGTTAAAATTATATAGAGTATATAAGATTCAAAATACAGTTAGTACTATTCATAACCGTTTTTTGAACGGCTAGTTTGGTATGTTGTGGTGCGCTTGAACTCGGTGTAGCGTGTAGCGCAAGCTATTGAATTACTTTAATGAGATAACGTACTATGAAATATTGGGGTGTTACATTATCCCCTCCTTCAATAAATTTCATCCTCTTAATTTGAAATTTTTCTTTGAAAATAAAAGGTTAAAATAGAAAAATACCTTTGTGGAAAACCAACATCAGAAATTTGGGTTAATAATATTTAGTCTTAATAAGAGGGAAAGGGAATGAAAAGGTCACCAAAAAATTATGATCCTGATTAGGAGAACATTGGTGGTAATTAGAGACACATAATTGGAGGGAAAAGGTAAATATTTATAGGAAGTGATTGAGGTCATTAATCACAAACAAGTGTAAAATTGAGGGCCTCAAAGCGATCAATCTATGCTGATTTAAAATATCATTGGTTCAACAATACATAATCTATTAGGATAACAAATTTTTGGTTTTAAGATACCATCCCTAAATTTTAAGAATTAATTTATTCATACAATCAGAGGGACAAAATATACTTGAAAAATAGAGTTTCATCCTTCAATTAATTCCTACCATAAATTCATCTTTCGCTCCAAAAGTAATAGAATTCAAAAATATTCTATTTATTCTAATTGTATAGGGTTCCAAAAATAAGTAATTTATAATTCATTTGTCATAATATTTAAAAAAACTACATTATACAAACTAGGACATCACGTAAGCCAGTGGTAGGTGATTACCCTTGTTGCCCTTCGGTTGCGGGTTCAAGTCTCACGGCCTTGTCGGACGCAATGGGTTATCGCCCGACCTTCGGGTAGTCCTTTTCATCACAATTAAAAAATAATCTTAAGAAATTACTTAAACATAAAAATATTATCCAACATCTAACTTAATCCATTTCAACCTTTAGTCTTATCCAAAATACTTGAGTCCAAACTCATAGTCCAAAATTTATAAGGAAGGTAAACACAATGAAGATCTTTTTTTCACGTAATAATATGTGAATACCTTCATCATTTATTCTTTTAAAACATGGTAACACCTTGAATTACCATAAAACCATATTGATTACATTCTTGCTACCTTATTCATTATAGAATACTGGATATACTCCTTATATCCAAAAATGTTTTAAACTCCAACAATGATGGAATAAAAAACCATTAATGAGATCCAAGGATGTCAATAATATCCAATAAAATTTATCCAAATCAATCATCTCTTATTCCAAAATCAATACCTCAGCATCAGGACCATATTAAAGTTTTATCTTTCCTTCAACCATGTATTTTCCAAAAAGCTTAACTTTCTATTGAGTCACTTTTCTTGGTACCACACAATCTCAAATCCTTAAGGAAATAGTACTGCAGTACAATCCTTATATACTCTATAATTATTATAACCAGTACATCGATGATACAATACTCAAATGACATAATTCTTCAATATCAACAAAATAATACTATTCATTACTCTTCATCTGTGATAATATAATAACATGATTATTATCCAACTGCATCATTTGTGGTATACTCTGATGATTTGGACATTGATTCTCGTAGTGTCCCAACTCCTTGCAGATGAAGAATTGTACATTTGAAACCTTTTTCTTACCCTTGAAATCATTTACTCGGTGTCCTTTTTCTCCACACTTATAAAAAACTTTCATTACCTTAAATAATTTACCAAGGTGATTCTTTCCACAATTATCACATATGGGAAAATCCTTCTTTCTCATCTTCCCTTTATCCATCTTTCTCTCTTCTATCATTTTCTTCTCTTGCTTCCCTTGAAATCCATAGGACTCATAGAATTATTTACTTATCTTATTAACACATGATAATATTTATTCATATGATAAGAATATGTGGGAGACTATTTCTCTTCTAAATGTTGGCTTAATACCATGAAAGATATGATCCTTCTTAATCTTTGGATCATTCATATTGATTGAGTCTCATTCATTCTACTAGGAAAAATTTCTAAACAATGTCATACACTAGGTTAGTTTATGAATCACAATGCATAATTCCAAACTTGTAAAATACCTAATGTAAATTGAAAAGATTATAAATATAATCTATAATCATAAAAAAAAATCTTTGAGGAATTATTTACTCTTAAATCCTTCATAATGTCTTGTAATGAAAATGTGAATTATCCTAAGTATATCCCCTAGGAGTGCCATAACCAAGAGTGTAGAAAGTCCCATTGTCGTGTACCAGGATACCCCGTGTCAAGCCCAAAACTCCTTGTTGTAGTTTTCACTCCTAGGTATATTTGTGCCAGAGCCACCTCTACTAGCTCGTATCCAAAAAGGTATGTATTTCTTTGAAAATAAAAAAATATCCACATTACCAAAATTCTAGGAAGTTCTTCTATACCAATCCTCAAAGTTTATCTTAGGGTAATGTTCCCTAATCTAAGTTTATCCAAATCTAGTTTCCAAGGTTATTTCTAAACTTCCTCGATACCAACTGTAACACCCCGACCCCAGTTACCCAGAGTCGGTGCATTGTTTTAATACATTGGCATGATTATAAGGAATCAAGTCCCAAAATACCAATCAGTTAAGTAGTCTTCAAAAATAGATTACATACATGAAAATTAAATTACCAATTAAAAAATAAAACACAAAATAAATGATCCTTTGATAACTCCATTAATACCCTAGCTTAACCCTACTTATCAATCATAAAACACTTCTTGGAATCCTATGAAAATAAAACATAAGAAAGGGGTGATCTAAGATGCTCAGTAAGGATAACAATATAGAGGAAACTTTCACAAATAAGCATAAACATTTAAGGCAATGTATAAAACTAAAAAATCATTTTAAACTTAAACTTCAGAATAATATTGAAAATATAAATCAAATAATTCCATTTACTTATACAAATTGATATTCTACTAGTCGAATAATCACATGAAATATCAATATCCAATTTCATAATGATAGAATGCATAATGACAAACTTCATAACCACATAGTAAAGGCCTTGTGCCAAGACTAAAAATAAGATTTTGTCAAGGCCTTATGCCAAGACACTAGTTTGTCTCCTGAGACCTACCGATGCATCGATGAGATATTGTGGGATCCGCCCGTCACTTAAAAAGTCCAATGCATTCCTCATATGAAAAGGTTTTAACATAACATAAACATTCATATTAAAACTAGCATAAGAAATGTCAATACTTTATCCACAAACCATGAATGGTATAAAAATAACACATACATGGTCAAACATATCACAAAACCTTCAATACAATTTCTAATATTTGTATCATAATAAATCAACCTCGATCAAGAATAATATCCCATAAAGGATGTTGACATAGTTTAAAATGATCAGTAAAAATCTTTGAGAGAAATATCCATTTTTCATGAAATCAATTAAAATTCATATAAAGGAATTCATTTAAATTATAGTTTTGAATCAAAGTTTCCCATACCACATTAAAACTTTTGAAATTAATTAACATTTTAAAACATTCATGTCCATATAAATAAATCCTTAAAACCATTTTGAAAACATGGACATTAATGAGAAAGGTTTAGAAGAATAAATCATTAAAACATTTAAAATGATGTTTTAGTAAAAAGTCCCTTAAAATAATCCCTTTGAAAACACTTTTATGAAACATGTACATGGATAATAAATATTTCTCAGTATATACTTACATAAAAACAACCTCGGATAATAAAGAGATTGTGAAATTAACCCTTACCTTGCACTTTCCTTTAGTTGAGGGTACGTTTAACCTCATGTATAATGACCATAGTATGTTATTAAATTATAACATAACCATATTCATATTTATTATATCATACATGATTCATTTATGACTTCATACTACCCATTTAATAATGATTCCCATGTTAAATTAACATTTTGAGTAATAATCGCTTTCTTTATCGTACGTGTTTTAACTTGTTATTCTTGATCGTATCATTTAGATCTTGATTTAAATAATTCCATAATATAATCCTTGATTTATATATCATATATATTTAGAATATAAATATTTATAATAGATATATATATGAAATGGAAGGCACCGTTTATGGAGACGGTTGGTCGTACGTAAGCATAAACGATGTTTCCGTTTTCATATCGTATTGAATGGAAGTAAGTGAATAAGATATATATAAGTATATAAATATATATATATATATACAGTAGCATTATTATGTCATATATTTCATACTTATTAATAATATATATTTTTATAGTCATCGTTGAATGGTCAACGTGGAAATGACTCTCATCATGCCATGGAGACGGTAATCTGTACGTACGCATGAGTGACAATATCATTATATTGATGGTGAATTAATATATAATTGGATGGTATATGATATATATAGAATCATTTAAATTTTATATTTATTATTTACATCATTTATACTCATTATTATTCCCATCCAAATAATGATGTGTTTGAATAACAAACTACACCACGATGAGGAGACGGTAACATGTACGTATGCACGTATGGTGACTGTCATTTATAGGATGGATAGAATAATGAATATGGTTGTACCATATTTATAATAACATCATAGTATTTAGAAGGTATTGAAGTTATTATTTTGGTATGGAAACAACAAAGAAAGATGAAGTGTAAGTAGAAAAGAACTTGAAAGGGGGTGGTGAGATTATTACCTCTTCTTTGGGTGTTTCCTTTTGAGTTGATCAAAAGAGAAACTTAGGTTTTCTTTATGATCAAATTAAGGACTCTAGGTTTATGTGAAGTAAGTTGGGAGGATATTTTTGTAGGGTTTGGCCTAGCCAAATGGCTTTGGATGTGTGAAATTAAGAAAAGGGTAAGTACCCTTTTATAAGAGAGGTGAGGGTCACTTTAGGAAAAGCTTGAAATATTATTTTATAATAAAATCATTTTCGGTTTCTAATGGATCCAAAATGATTTATTTCTAGTATAAGGCGTTTTTGGGTTGCAAAAAACTCAATAAATAGGTTTTATACAGGTTTAGGTCACCATATTAACCGTATCTTTTTTATTTAACTCTTAGTTAAATAGTTTAACTTTTACCGTGTCTTCTTGTATTCCTACACTATATGGTTAATAAACTTACTCTAAACTTCCAAGATAACCTCAAGTGGTTAATTAATGACATATATAATATTATTTATGCCCTTTGGCCGAACCTTATATTTTTAGGAATATTATATCATTTAATAATATAATATTTGTTTTAAAAACTCATTAATGTCAATTTTGACACTATTTAGTATTGGGTTTTTGTGAAAGTCATCACAACTTGATTACTTAGAAAAAGATACATTGAATCAACCATAAAATTTCATATTCACCTATAAAATTTTTTTATTTCATAAAAACTTTTAAATTATATTTATTTTAATATTTATAATACCATTTATTTGATTCTTTCATTAATGAGGTACTTATGACATTATCATTGTTTCATAAATAAGTTTAATTATATAATTTATTAAAGTTATTAATAAAATACAATGATTTGGGAAATATTTTTATCTTTCTAATTAATATTTATAGACTAATTTATCTTATTTATAACCCTATATTAAAAATGGTTTAGTTATTAAACTTTGAATTTAACACTTTTAACTCTTCTTTAAATAAAATAATAATAAATGTTCTAATCTAATCCAAGTGGACCTAAAGGATCATATTTTATTCCTAAGGTTTTTTTTTGTCTAATTACACTTATCCAATAGAATTAGTACATATGTTAGGGTAATTATAATATCATTTTTACCTTTAATTACCCTATTTACATTTAACCGTGATAAATAAAAGTCAAAAGTTACTATTCACCAAAAATTATTTTCATCTTATTGAATCACATTTTATATACTGATGTCAACCTTGTCTCTTGGATTTTTGAAATTCAATTCACATAAGCGGTAAAATTAAGTTGTATGCAAATTTCCTAACGTGCCTAGAAGGTGGGTAAAAGAGGTTAAAAAGTTCAATAAAATTTTATACATCTAATTTTATTATAAAATGACTCAAATGAATTATATTGAACTTATATAGGTATTATATATCTATTTTGACTTAAAATTAATTTAAATAAAATAAATAATTATTTAAATAAAAAGTCATTTTTAAATAATGACGTAGTGTTTTTCAGTATTCAAAATAAATTGAAAGTTTTCAGAAAAATACCAAAAAATCACCCTAAGATAATTTTGATATTAAAAATTCAAAAATTAAGTCTATTTTTCCAAATTCAAAACATATAATTTTTATTTTTTAATTTAAAATTAATTTCCATTGTCAAAACCAAAAGGCGGGTTTTTTAAAAAGTAAAAACTATCAAAAGATTGACATGTGTTTATGTCAAATTTAAATATGAGATTACATATAATGAACTAAATTGTATTAAATTATAAAAATATAATCCATTCAAATTCATTATTTAACATTATAAATTATTTTCATTAAAAAAGTTTTTTTCAATTAAAACATAGTATTTTTCACTATTCGTCAAAATATGAAAGTTATCAGAAAAGTACCAAAACTTTATCCAAACTATCTTTTTATGTCCCTATTCTAAATAAGAATTAAATTTAATTAAATTTAATATATAAAAGTGTCAAATATTGGTTTTAAAAAGGGTTCTCCATTAAAAGGTGGTAAAATTGCATTTTTTGAAAAATACTTCTTTTATCTGAAAAAAATGAATTTGTTCTTATATTATGTCTAAGAAACACATAATATGGATCTTAAAATTATATAGATTATATAAGATTCAAAATTAAGTTAATACTATTCATAACCATTTTTTGAACGGGTGGTTTGGTAAGTTGTAGTGCGCTCGAACTCGGTGTAGCGTGTAGCGCAAGCTATTGAATTACATTAATGAGATAATGTACTATGAAATCTTGAGGTGTTACACCCTTAATAGGATTTATAGCTCACCCTTTTATTATTCATGTCCTATGTTTATCCCATGTAATGCTAAGTATGAGGGAATTTAGTGGTCCTTTAAAGGAAGGTTTCAATAAAGATGTTGTGTTTCATGTTTTAAGTCATTATGTAATGTTCCTAAGCCCCAAAGACACTAGACCTCTTGATCTTATATGTTCTATCAATTGAAGATTTTATGTAATAAATCATGTTTAAGTTTGTAATAAAAACTAGGGAGGTTATAGAAAATGTATTTTAGAAAATGAAAATTATTATTGGAATCATCATTTCAAAATTATCCTAGGGTTAATTTTTTGTATTTTTTTGATATGTTTTATTTTTTAATAAATAGTGAAAAATAATAGTTTTTATTGAAAATTCCTTTTCATTTAAATGATTTAAAAAGTTATATTTATTTTAAAAAAAATTAAAAGATAAATTACCTCAAATATGTAATTAGTAATCTAATTTATGTCATTGGATTTAATTTCATGCTAAATTTTTGTATAAAAACTTTTTATACTTAAGAAAACTTTTTCTTTGGAAAACTTTTTTTTCATCACGTCAGCGGGTTTAATGTTAAATTATGTTCTATCACTTCTTTAAATTGAATTTTAAAAACATGATTCTTTATTTATAATTATAATAATTAATATTATATTATAATCTTAACATAATTTTTTATCAAAATTAATAATAATAAAAATTACCACGATTAAGGTTAAAATAGATTTACGAGAGGTTAAACTAAAAACATAAGAGTTAAAATTACCTAAAAACTTTTTCAATTCCTATTTTATGTTCATATTTTAACCTTATATAATATAATTTTCGATAATGATTCATTTTTTATCCTTGTTTCTTGTCTAAAATGTGGGTATATCTTTTTCTTTTTAAAAATTATAGGTGTTTCTCTCCCCCACTTATAAAAGGGCGCCCCTTCTCCTCTCCTATTCACACTTCCAAATCCTTTTGGTTTGGAAAATCCCTGTAAAAATACATTATTTAATTACCTTAACACATAATATAGTATATTTTATTGTTATTAAAACCTCCAAATAATGATTTAGGTGTAAACCTAAAGAGGTTCTCCAAATATAAGGTATAGTCCTCAACTATGCGTTTTCATTTTATTTATTCTTTTAAATCCTTCAAATATTATTAAAATATTATGATATAATAACATCAGTATATTCCATATAATGATATTTAATTATTTTAATTTATATATTTATATCTTATTATATCAAATGGGAAACAAAACTGTTGATCACATGTACGGTGATCTATCGCCTCATAAACTGATGCAATTCATTTTCCATCCCCACTTCTCATGGATGGATATAATGATTTAAATAAATTATATATATTATATTTATGAAATATTTATACTTATATAATTATAATATCACATATACCTTCTTACCTTCCAATCTGTTGAAAAATGATAATGTTGCTCGTGTGTACGTGTGGACTACTGCCTCAACGAAGCGATATGATACGTTTTTCATTTTATTTTGACATTGATGGTAATAAGGGTAGATTTAATGAATATATATATGTTATATATGATATCAAAATTATTCTATAAAGGTGAATTATTATTTAATTTTCATTCATTCCATCCTTTGAAAGATGGAAACAACGTTCATGTATACGTACAGCCTACCGTCTCCATGAACAATGTAATTCATTTTTATATCTCTAACTTTTATGGATGAATTTAAATATGTATATAATGAATATATATGATATTTATATCATGATTAAAATTATTTATATTATTTAAACTTAATTAAATTATAAGGACCAAAACTACCAAACCAAACCATATATGAAAAATGAATCATTTATCACCCGGAATAGTGATTTTAACAAAGAGTTGTTAATAAATGGGTGATAAAAGGTTATCAGTAAGTCATATGTGATATGATAAATATGATTATGTTTCTAAAATATATTTATAATAAACCTATGTTTATTATATATTTGGTTCTAATGTGTACAAATAAATTCAATACTTGAGGCAATAGATTCTCGTCTCACTTTTACTTTTGTGGGACATATATCATATTCACACCTTGTTTATTTTGTGTGGTGTATATATTTTACCTTTTAAATATTATATCATTAAATTATTCATTTTTATTATATTTATTGTTTCATTTAATTTTTTTATTCTATGGGTCTTATGATTCAAAATTTACCAAATTGGTAAGGGATTTTTATCTCACTTTACTTATGTGATACACATCCCATATTCACCACTTGTTTTTTATGGTGTATATTATTTCCATGATTTTATTTTATGATTATTATCATGAAAATTATGGTATTTAATAATCCATATAATTTTATTTTTTTCATGGGTCTTACAATTCCAAGGATTCCAAAGTAATAAGGGTTTTATGATACAATCTCATTGCTTATCGGGATTATTTATAATTATGCTTCGGGTGATGAAATATTGTGATCTATCTCTCATAAAACTCTTGAATTTTTTTATCCTTCTTTTATTTCTTAAAAATATGTGTTTTAATTTCATTTTAATCTCTTTATGTACCCAATATTATGAAATAATTTGTTTATGAAAAATCAAATTTATCTCTCTCTTTGGTCGAAAATCTGTTTTCTTTTATATCCATGTTTTTCTTAAAATGTTTCCAAGAATATTTTTACTATTATCCAATGATTTTTTAAATTTATTTTTATCCTTGTTTTAGTTTTAATAAAAAAACTAAAATTAATCTTATTCTCATTTTCCAAATGAGGTACTTTTTACTTTTTACCAAAAATGTGAAAAGAATGTTTTTTTAACATGTATGAAATAAAATGTATTTTCCACTGTCATGACCAATAAATGATTTAAAACTTAATTTACAATTTTACAAGTATATTTTAAAATAAAATTTTTTCTTTAATATTTCATAATTTTTTTCTATTTTAAATAAGTGATTTAAAAATGGAAAGGATAATTTCCTTAGGAATGTTTCAATGATATTTTTATGGTTTTTTATTCATTAAAGATAAAAACCCCATGTGTTTCTTATTATTTACTTATGAAATAACCTAATGATATCATCCTTATCCTTTCTCTAGATGTTTTATAGTTATGATGAAAATATTTTTATGAAACTCATTCCTTTTCCATGGGTTATGTTATGATTATTTAATGTAATAATTATGAAACTCATTTATTTTACATGGTTTATTCCATGATGAAATGTTTATGAAACCCATTCTTTTTCCATGGGATATGTTATGATTAAAGGATTATGAAACCCATTTCCTTTTCATCACTTATGATATAATGAATGTTTTATGATCTTTTAACACACATCTATATGATTTTTATTATGTGATGGGTGGGCCAAGAATTATATTTCCCCCCAATGCATTAGGAATATATGAATAGTTCATAAGTAAATATGTTATGTGTGAAACTAATTTCCTGTTAAGAATTTCAGAAATAGATCTAGTTTTCATGTCTATAATATTAATCATGGACCTATTTTTTATGTCCATACGAATAATCATGGACTAGGTTTTCATGCCCATAAGTTTATATATGGACCTGGATTTTATGTCTATAAGATTAGGTGTGGACCTTGTTTTAATATCCATAAGTTTATGTGAGGGCTTGATTTCATGTCCTTAACTTACTGAGTGAACCTGTCTCTATTTATAAATGTTCATAATGTTATAAGATTTTGTTATGCCAAAAATATATTTCTTATTCCAATGTTATGTTCTCATGGATCATGTTCTTTGATTCCTTTATGATTCATGTCTTATGAACTACCAAGATTTATTTCATGACTTACGACTATGATATTTGATATGAAGGGTATGGTTTTCAAATGTTAATATCATGTTATCAAAACATTATGCTCATGTTTTGATTATGTCATCACTGATATATCCATTATTTACCCTTACTGAGAATTTGATATCATCCTTTCTTATATTTACTTTCCCTAATTTATAAAGAAAGGTTTTATGTATGATAATTTTAATAAGGGTACTATTTATGAAGAAATTAGTGAGATATGATGTATTTAACTTATAAACCAATTGTTTATGTATCCATGTTTCCAAATACACTAGACCTATACAATTTTGGAATGGGTCGTCTTATTATGTATTTAATATTCATCTAATATGATGAAATATATATATATATATATATGAAAATTTTGGGTCATTATATCTATGATAGACTAAATTCTCAAATGGTCCTTTATAAATGAGGGTTTTATGGAATCCTCCTTAGGTGCATCAAAGGAGGAGATACCCTCATTGTTATATAGGAATTCCATCTGACACTTGTGATGATCGACAATAAAGAACCAATATCTTATATCAAATCATGATACTTGGATACATATTTCCATTAATGATAGAGGAAAACATGGAGTTCACAAATTAGTGACACACTTTCCAGATACAAATCAATTTAATCCATAAACCACCAATGTTATTTAACACCTCCAAATACTCTTGGTCATTTTTTTTGGGGAATATATATCAAGATTACATATCCCCTATCCATGGTTTGGATGTTAAATTTAATTCTTATTATCACTAATTTTTTCTCCATGTGGTATGAGGCTATATCCATCAAGGAAGTCAGAAAAAATGATATCATAAATCTCTTGAAGTCTGGTATTATTACAATATTTTGTGTCCCTTGAACAATATTGACAAATAAAAACACCAATTTTCATGATTTCAAATCAATGCAACTATATCAGGTTTATAATATCCAGTCCAACCACTCATATCATTTTCAATTAGTGGAAAACAAAATGATAAAGGCCTTCAAAAAAACTTTATCTAATATCCTTCAGAAGATGGTAGATAAAGATGAGAAATCTTGGCCATATAAACTCAGTTATTCTTTGTGTGATTATCTCACCATGAAACATATCACTACAAAAGTGAATCCATGATCACATGTAAACGGTACATAGGTAATCCTTCCTATTGTGGTATAATTTCCTTCACATCACATTTATATATAAAATAAATTATCTAAAGATAATAATTCCTAGATATGAATTGATAAATTATATTGAATTGGTGATAAAAGGTTACACATGCTGCATAACCTTGAAATACATCATAATTTAGTCGTGTGAGTATTCAACAAGAAGGTTTAACTTTGTAAAATTCATCTAAGGGGGGTATTTTTGGCCCTAAGTACTCCAATGTTACTTGGAAGGAAGCCTTTGATTCTAGAGTTGAATTGGGACCTTACTCCATAAATAAGGTATAATTCAATGGATCCTACTCCTTGATTATAATGGATGGAAAATGTATCACACCCACTAATAATTCAAGTTTACTTAATAAATACTATGTTTAGTTTCATGATGGGTTCATAAATTCTCTCATCATACGACCTAAAACTACATTGTATTAAAGTCCGAATTGCATGACTATACACTACATAAAACTTAGTCTTTATCATGTGATATTGAACTTTAGGACATATAGTCCATCCCACATGACTTTAAATTATTCAAAGTTATTTATTTTATGTGACCCTAAATCATAAAATTCCCCCTCCCCCATGTTAGATATTGAACAACATGAGGTTTTTCTTTGTTAAATGATTTGGTGGTTATGAATACATTAGTTGACCATTATTTCATCATCCACCCATCATATAAAAAATACCCCTTACTAAAATTTTGTGTGGATTTATTCCTATTTGTATAGGATACATAGTGATTTTCGAATCACTTAACGCAAACCCAGCCACAAATATTAATTTTATTCAAATTACCCTAATATATAGTCTCATTATTTATGATAGGTCTTATAAATCATCCATGTTTTGGGACACCATATGGATAAACTAGAATCTTTGTATTGGGTAAAATTATTGAGATTCTTCTAATTATAATCCTAAGTCAAAATAAAAATACCTCTTTTAATAACCATTTGTGGCTTGATTCCTGTTACCTCAAGATATATAGTGATGTATAGAGGTCTATATATGGGTCCAAATATGAATCTAAACAACTTTAATCCCCCCCACTCTATCATAGTGTTTGGTCCTTATCATTAATTCTAGGTCCCTTAATGATCTTGCAATATGATAGACTACTTTTTATTTAGAACTATATATGGATTTATTTCTATTTCTGTAGGATACATAGTGACTTCCATATTTCCTAATTTGGACTCAACTATAAATTTCACATATACCAAAATCCTACTTTTTCTTAGCATTGAGAATTTATTCACATTAGGTTTCTTCCTTTCTCACACTAGGATATCCATCTATTTCATCACTATTTTCTCATATACATGAGTCAGATTTATGTAGATACCTTATAAGAACTACATATGGATTAATTATCATAAACATAGGATACTCAATAATGAGGGGGATTCTTGATTTGAGTCTAGCCACAAAATCCCATAGGATTTAATCATAGTTCTCAAGCTCTTACTCATTCACATCGATTTTATCATAGTATCATGTAATTGAAGTGAATCCACCTTACTTTCTCCTATACATGATCCATATGCGTGTAAAGACTCATTATATAGAACTATGTATTATTTAATTCCTATTATATTAGGATACATAGTGATTCCCATATCTCTTATCTTTGGCCTAGCCAATAAATCTCCTTCTCATGTAGTTCTCAACTCTATCCTAGTGTAGAAATTCTCCCTAATTCATGTTGTATGTTATTAAATGGCCTTTATACGTTTAATTTAAAAGAACTATGTTTATCTTGATTCCTATTTTCAAAGGATACATAGTGCTTTCCAAATTACCTACCTTGGACTTGGTTGCAGGTCTCATCTCAATAAAACCCCACTTCATCTAGGTGTTTGGGTCCTCTCATTCACATTGGGTTTTATCCATGATGGGTTAAGCACCAAGATGAATCTATTTCATTTTTTATGCATGGTTTAAGTATATAAAAATCCCCCAAGATAAAGGTCCTTATCTCATGACCTTAAATTCTATGGAATTAGATTCATTATCATGTGATATTAAAATAAATGACATATAGTCCACCATGTATGACCCTTAAACTTCTTTGAGTGGTCTATTTTTTACAATATAATTCCCTTACATGAGATCTAAATCCATGTAAGATTTATCAGTATATGGTTCCTTAATTGCAAACCAACTTTGGGATAAGGTAACCACATCCTCAAGATCTTCATCCTAGAGTTTGATTATTCATAATTTTCATCATTATTTTCCCTTCAATAGCTTGATCGAAGGATAGAATCATTATACCACTCCCCTACATATGAGTTAGATCAGTGTTGATATTTCTTCCTTAAGAACTATATATAACTTTATTCATGTTATTTCAAGATACATATTGATGTCCAGATCACTTATCCCAAATCCAGCTACAAAATTCACCTTTATTTAAGTGCTCAGTGTGTATAAACCTCTCAATCAAGTCATATTATCTATACTAACCAAGTACTAAGACCCCATACAATAATACTCATACCTCCTATCATGGGTATCATTATAGGGATCACCTCTAGTTTTTACCTTGTACGAGATTTTAAAAATTACTCTATATAAGAAATATGTGTGTATCTATTCTTATTATCATGTGATATGTAGTGATTCTTGGATCATTAATCTTGGTCCTGATTATAAATTTCCATCAATTTTAAATCCCCCTCCAAGTATAGGGTCTTCTTATTCTCATGAGGACTTTTTATACTAGGCTTCACGCTAGGATGGTATATATTTTCCCATGACAATATATGGATTGATCCCTATTAACATAGAACATGTATCTTCCACCCCTTTTGGGGGTTCTCTATACTAGAATTTGGTATATCAATCATATCGAGTTATCTCTCCCCCATTTTATAGGTTAGATGTCTAGCATGGAATTCCTCATTCATGAAGGGTTAATTTCTCCCTTATTGTTGGATATGTCATGTCATATGTGGTAAAAGTTGTATGACATTAAACTTTATCCACTACGATTCAAAGTTATATGAATTTAAACTATATACCTCCATAATATTAATTGTATGCCCTTAAACTAAAAAATAAAAGAGACACAAAGGCTCATTAGTATAAAAATCCATAAAGGGTATCATGAGAAAAAGTTGAGTCTCTAATCACTAATACATTCCCCTTTGTGGATTAGGAAAGGTTAGATCAAAAAAAAGGCATAACAATTTTAGATACTAAAACCTAGACCTAAAAAAGGTATAGATATTCTCATTGGACCTACTAGTATAGGAAAACATTAGATAAGATCTTCATTTCCCCCTACACATGACCTTAAACTATGGCATGGGAACATTATCATTCTCGAAAAGAAAACCTCTTCACATTATGAAAATTATACCATTAAAGAAATATTATACTGAATAAATGTTTTATTATATCCCTTAACCCTAATAATTTGTTTAGTAAATAGTGGTATGACCTTTATAGTTCTCAAACCCATCTTTAATATACTTTTCTCTAAAAAACCTACTTGATTTCTTAATAATTTGAATCATAATTAACCTTTCATGGATATCGATAATGAGTGTATCTTTCCCCAAAAGGAAACATATTCTTGGAATTGATAAATATTCAATGATATCCATCCTACTAACTAGAGGTATGTTTTACTACTAGTGAGAAGTTTCTCTAACGCCATGCACCCCAACACACAGAAATGGAATCCATCACTCAAATTTGTCAACCGGTCATCCTAATCATGCTTGTTTCATCCTATAATTTCCAAATTCAAATGTCTCAGGTTATTATTTACATATTATTCAATATAATTATTCAATTGTATTCAAATACCCTTTATTATATGTGATTGTACATCATACCCATTTTCAATAAGAGATGTGGCATATTGTTCTTGTACCCCCTTCATATCTGGATATGAATCTTCTATAAAGAGAAAAATTACATGATTCAAGACACTACTCTTGGGATCATACAAGAACTATGTGTGAATTTATTATTATGATCATAGGATATGTTGTGACATTTGATCTATATATCTTGGAAAAAACTATAGATTAGAATCCATTTTCACACCCCTTCAATGTTCCAAAAAAACAAAACATGGTTAGTTTTGGATTTTAGGATTCTAATCACCTCATGAATATCATCTTCCCATATTCCACCTTTCATGGTTACTGGTAACAAGTGTACCTAATTCCAAAATGGACACATCATATTGGTAATAATATTTATGTCACATATATAACCTTTGAACTAGATTCATGTTTCATCCTGAGAAGAAAGTCCCCAAACCCCATGTTCCCTTAACAGTGATACAATGGAACCCATCTCTCAAGTTTGGTAAGAATTTATCCTCAACATTTCAATTTTATTTCGTCACTTCCAAATTAAAATACCTTGGTCTATTATTAACAACATTCTTATTCTTTTTTCAAATGTGTTAGGTCACTCCTAACTCTTAAGATCTATTTGGGTTATCATATCACACCCTTCACTCCAAGCTCAATCACTATGACCTTAAACTACATGCACATTTTCTAAGGGTGTTTTTATCAATGGAGGACCTCACTCATTTGCATCAGTTCAACATTGCCTCAATATAAGACATACAACCTCACCCTTTATCTTTTAGTCAAATTTGTGTAACCTTAAGTCCTAGAAACTCTTGGTCTAACCACCATAAACTTAAACTACATTCAACCCCCTTAATTTTAGTATATATTATTATTCTGCACTCATCCAAATCACATCGTCACCTTTCCCTTACTATATGGACAACCTCATCTTTTGTTCAAAGATATTTAACCATAATGCATTAGCATTAATGGATTAACTTGAAAGACCTTAAACTACCTAAGTAAAGGGAAATTGTACTTACCAGGTTGAAAATATACAAATATAATCATAGGAAAAAGTTGAGTCACCACTCCTAAGGTATGCACCTTGTATCACTTGGGAAAAATTTGAGCATTTAGAAAAGGAAAAGGAAAAAACTTGTCTTGTTGAGAACCCATAAAGTGTTTCTTAAGAAAAAATTGAGCTCTTTCCCTATATGAATTTCCTCATCCATGGATAAGGAAAAATTTAGGTCCAAAATAGAATGAAAAACATAAATCTTGTGGGGTACGTCATTCAGCATAAGAAAAATTCACATTATTCTCATTGGGTTTATTGACCCAGGAAAAACTTAGGGCACCCTTTTGTTCATATCATATTGGTTTAGATAACTTGTTTGAAATGTATGAAGGATTAATTTCAGTGTACTTAATCCCTCTTGTGCATTTTAATCCTCATTCCAAAAAAATTATTTATAATTTTTATATTGTTGAGTTATTCAACTCTCTTATATCTGAATTGACTAATCTTTCCTTATAATGATAGAATATTTTCCACCATATTTATCCTACCTATAACTATATAAGATCACACATTCAAGAGGAAAACAAATCTCATATTCCTTTGTCTCATGAACTTTCCCCATATTATTGTGGAGTTATATATGTCACCATATTCATATTGACTATATTCATCTAAGGTTATATGTTTAAAAGATAATGGATTGATTCATACATATCAATATTGAATCCATTATTTATAAATTATGATTTACCTTATCTATTCCCATAAAATGTTCAAATTAAATTAGTTATGTTGATATTACCCTTTTTAAGTCTCATAGATTATCACAGACCGATAATTTAAATAATAGAGAAAATTTTGGAATAGATAATGATTCAACAAATAAATCTTTGTCATTAATTAATCCAAAAGGATAGGAATATTCACACTATAGATTCTCCCTAACATTATATAAAAAAGGAAGCATGAATGAGAATATTGTTACAAGGAACACTAAATGAACTCTCAAATATTTTTTATTTCTTTCTCTAAGTCATTCATGGCATGATACAACTTAGTAAATGTTGTATATTCTTACTCTACCTCAGGTCACAATACCTCTTCCCTTAAAATAGTATCCATCCCCGCCTTTTTAGCTTCCTTAACTAATTTTATTCATTCCTCTACTACTTTCTTATTAATTTTATACTCTCAGTGAAGTTAATCTGTTATGTCCCTTTCTTCCATGGATTTATTCTACCATGTCGCTGACATTGCCACATGTTTGAAATCTTTATGAAGAGTTGTATTCATTAGGTTTATGTAGAATTTCATAGATTCTATAGCATATAGTTTCAACTAGAGTTCCCTCAATCACTAACAAGATCCAATCAACACATTTATACTATCATGGAGTACATGGTAATCATACACATCATAGAACAGAGTAATAAACATGTGTTAAAGATGATGTAGTTATCCTATGAGCTCACTAAGGGGGTCTCATAAACTAGCCTCTAGATATTCCTCCATACCCATTATTGTATCCTCTTTTGAAGATGGGTATACTTTGTATCTAAATTATAATTCATCATAATGAATGGAATATAATCTAGATCCAAATCACTCAGATAATGTTCAGTCTCATTATCCACAGAGTGAGTTAGTACTAAATTGATTGGTGACCCTATGACTTTTATCGACAAAGACACCAAAGAAGTGACATTTTGGCATCTTATAGACTGAGGAAGGTCTTCTAAAAATAAATATCTAAAATATTTTAATTAGTGGACGTGATAAATGACTAGATAATAGTATGTGTTTAAAATCACATAAATCCACTATATCATCAACTTCTCTAACCATTTCCACCTCATTGGAAGGTTCAATATGAGGGTCTTATCATGGAGGTTCTCGTTTAAGAATTTGATATGGGTGGCCTTCCTATAAGTTCCCTACACCCTCTAATAGAGCTATAGTCCAAGATGGTGTTTCTAGACCATGATCATCTTGAATAGAACCTTGGAGAGCTATATATGGGAATCAACATTGATTAGTGTGATCAATAAAGTAAATGAATCAGGATAAAATGCATTCTTATTAAGACAAACTGAATGCATTGATCACAAATTCAGAGTGGTCAACTAAGTTTTTAATGTTTGTAAGGTCATACACCAATATCAAACTAGTTAATACATTAGTTCATTCTTTTAGGTTGAGTTTTGACTCTGAAATATCTTGATCTTTACGAATCACCACTTCAGTGTAAGATCTTTCTAGATTTGCAAAACCCATGAAACTTAGATCATTGTATGAACAAGCCAATAGATTTGTAAGAATTTATAAAATTAATTAGGGATGTAACTATGCAAATATAACATTTAATTATTGGTCCTAGGTTTATTCATGACTCCAGAAACCATTCCCGCACATGCTTTTGGATTTTCTCATAAGACAGCTTAGTATGAGGGACCCCTAGAAGTGGCATTGGGAATGCTCTTATATGATTAGAGGAAACCACCTAGGTTTGTTCCATTAAGGTATGGGAATCTTATTTTTCAACCCCATTTACTATGTGTTAGATCCAACCACTGGTTCTATGGATTAATATTCTAGTGACAATATGGGTAACCAAGATCCCTTAAACTACTAAAAAATTCAAATTAGATGTTAATATAGACATTAGTGATGTCATGTTAAGTGCATATGGGAACGTATATTATCTCTTCCAAATAAGATCTTTGGCTAGCCTCTTCCTTGTTGGTTGTATCATTTGCCTCCTAAGGACATATATCATCATTATAATCATCCTCATTCAACTTGGACTTTAATAAATTGAGTACTTAATCCTTATAGAATGTTACACATCTCAATGAGTGGATTGCAACTTCAAACTCTATGATATAAGCTTCGACTTCAGCAAGATCATCCTCATAAGTGACTCCATTGGATGTGGTGACCTGATCAATATCCTTTATAATGATATCTTCCATAAAGAGTGAATTCGAGATCTCATTCATGGATGAGGTTCTCCTCAAAGAATCCCACTCCCTCCAAGATTCTAGTAATTCATCTTCAATAGGGACCAGTGATAGAAGAGATACCTTACCAGTTAAAGAAGGAGTTTCCAAATGCCTCACCCATTTCCCAGGGATCTAAGACACTAGAGGATTCCTTGGTGAAAAAAATATAGTGTATTATCACCTAAATCGGTCTCTCATATTTTTCTTTTCTTTAGTTGCTAATGGACCCTTGAACTAAGGCACCATTTCATCCATCTTATCACTAGGGTATGGCCAAATCCTATTTTTATCATGCATAGTTGATATTCTAGTGGTCATATAAACTAATAGGTTAGTGACTTGTATTCTCATCTCTTCATATCTAATCATTAACTAGAATAGAAATACCACTATGGAATTTTATTTGACTCATGAACATTAATCAGGAGTATGACACTTATTCTATATGTGGTGGAATTGTTTCCCAAATCGGCAAGGTGAATACCCCTCAGAGATAGTCTCCCTGTTAATATTGGACACCATCACAACCTCCCTCAAAGATATTAAGAATGCACATTATTGGGGGATTCAAGTCATGTTTTAAGTAATAACAGTATGTGAAGTTGGGTATGACATGAATATGTATCATTTGTAGTGGTTTAGTTTGTTTCACATATATCATTCATCAAGTTGGAGTGGCTTAACTTTATCTATACATTAGAGATAGGGAATTAACTGAGAATACAAGATTATTTGGTCATTAATAAACTCATAATCAACTTTATGGGATAAAATTCAACCCCATAATAATTAGAAGAGCCTAATGAGTCTGAATAAGGGATTCCCCTTACAAATATATCCAAAATTATATTATAACATGGTCAGAATCATCACAACTAAATTGATCTATTTATCACTTTCTATTTGAGTCATCATCATAAAATTCCCAACTCCATCCCTTGTGTCTAACTTGAACACTAGGAGTAGATATTCACTAATGAAAATTTCTAGAAATTTTTCTAGGTGGAACAATTGATTAACCCTGGTGGAAACCTCCCATACTCATTCCATGTATCAATCATACTCTAATATCAGCTAGTAGTCACCTAAAATCCCATAGTTCTTGTGGTTTGGGTATCTATGAGGCCTCCTTGTCTGTAATTCATGATTTTTTAGCATGATGAAGAGCTTTGACCAAGTGATGAAGGGAATGTCAATTTAGGGGAAAATATCCTTTCCCATGGAATTCCTCTAGAGCTGAATTAGGTCCATTGAGATTGGGAGATCCTATCCACATTATCCCATATAGAGGTTGCAAGAATGAATTTTTCATACATATCCCCTATAATTGGATCCCCAATAATCATATGTGAATGCCATAGGCTTATTCTAACCTCTATATTCATTAATTGATCCATCTACTGATCAAGTATGAAATTACATTCTTATTGTGGTAGAATAAAATCTATGATACCCAAATTTCTTCATATATACCTCCTAGATCTCCTACCCAAACTCTATATAGTTATGGCACACCCAGAAGGACCAACCCTAGTCCATAATTAAGATATATTTGGGGTGAATATCTTAGATTAAAACTAAAATTGACATTTGGTTGGTGCTATAATTATTTATAATAGATAAATAATTAAAAATAATGGGCTCTAGAATGTGTCATTATTCTTCTAGGTTTAATGGGGCATACCCGAGAATATAGACTTGTACACAGACTGCCTCCCTGATGAAGTTTCCTACCACAAAAAACATTGGATCATACTAGTTTACAATGATGTTTGATACATATTATTATATAATTATCATGGTGTAGGGATGGGTGCAGCACTCAACATCCTTAATCCATATATGGAAATCCTTTCTAATATCAAATAGTCTATAAGGCCTAATCCCATCAACTATGAATGTAATAAGTGTATTCTAAAGATGTAATGGAATTTGTTTTATTTAACATTATCCTCATTTTGGTAGCTTAGGTATATTGTTCCAAAGTTATTTCTACAAATAAGTAAATATGTTTGAATCTTAGGAATCATATGGGAGATAATGATAAAAATGGAAAAGTTTAAAAAACTTCCTAGAACTTATGTTAAATTCACACTGTATAATATTTATCTGTTGGGTGGAATTTGTGGGGGAAGGCCTTATTGAGGGGAAATTGAACATAATTTTTATAATACTACCTTAATTTTTCTTACAAAGGGTTTTATTCATGAATAGTTTCATTCGAAAAGAGTTTCATTTGTGAGGATATTCATCTATTGAGCATGAAAGGTGATCGATCATTCATAAAAAACTTTATTTATGGATGAGAGAAACTTCTAAAGATTACAGTTAAACCATAAAGTATGTAATGAGGGCCGCACTTGTCCTATATATAAGTTTGTTGGATCTTATACAAACTGTGTAAAACTAATACATGATGTATTATTATCCCCGTAATTAATTCCTCTTTATTCTAATCAAATTCGATTCAAAGGGGGGAATTTTTTAACACCTAAAAAAGATGATATCACCTTTAAGAATATTAGAAAGTAAAAATAGAAAGAAAATTACATGAATAAATATAATCATTCATGAAAAATCTAATTATTCATGGAAAATCAAATCATTCATGAAGAACCCCAGTCCTTCATTAAAGGTTTGTCTCTTTATAGAAGATTGATGGGAATCCTTTATTGCTTCTTTAAAACTTTGAGAAAGTCCCATCACTTTTAATTATAGTGATGATGATCCTTTATGGTCACATGGTAACTTTGTGTCCAAACATTCTTTTTCAGTAGCGTGATGACAATCCTTTACAACTATAGAATATATTTATGGTAGGAAATCACTTTGTAGAGGTGTGGCGTTGAACCTTCATGGTGACATAACTCTGTGTGTCCATGAACACCCTATAGGGTTGTATATTATGGAAATAAATTTATGAATATATCTTTATAAATACCTCACATGCACATCAATAAAGGACCCCAAAGCACATACTTTGAGGAGATCATTTCTTCAGTAGTATGAACAATGATAGAGGAATTACTTCATTTAAAAAAATTCATTTGTATTGTCCTTCAAAGAAACCCCTCATGTAACTTATAGGTTTTAACTTAAAAAAATAGGTAGGATCATCATGTAATTATTTTGTGATGATTCTCCTCTAGTATAATATCTTTGTTGAGACACCCACATAAAGTCCTTTATAAGGAACTCATGTGAGACTCATTCATAGGCATATGTTCATAAAGGGTTATCCACATAATACTTTTATGAAATAGTGTCCTTAAATTCATTGTATTTAGAAAACATTACCCACTCACATAAAACCATAATATTATATGAAACTAGGGTTCCTTAAAGAGCATATTGTCCACTTCTCAATGGTTCATTACCATGAAATATTAAACCCATGATTGATCTCTTTATTAAGAAACCATATTACAGGTAACTAGGCTACCTATACCTCCATTATATCACATAGTTTATATACCTATGATTATTTGATCCAAAATACCTCACTAGATTCCTTTTTACATGGAAAAAAACCTAAAAAATCACATTTTACCATGGCCTCCTCCATAGAAAAATAAGACATATGGTAGGTTTATACATATAAGAGTTCTCCCCTTAGATCATATATTCCTTTTATAACAAATATTTATAGGTTTTATTCCATGACTGGTAGGGCCCTCAGATTGTTTACAATCATGTATTATCTTAATAATGAGGGTATCTGTCATTAGGTTATTGGTGAAACCTCTATTAGATCAATATTATATCCCCAAATTTCCCATGATAATCATTTTTTCAACTTTAGTATCTAATGGTACTCCTAGTTCCACTCAACAACCCATGAATATATGGGACTCTAGTCTCTTGTAAGCCCCAAAACCCACCTTCACCTAATTTATCTACCAATTTGAGAAAGTACAGAACTCCTACTAGGTGTGAGATCTAAATCATATCCTCATTGATGAAATCATTATTGGTTCACTCAATAAGATATATACCTCTACTTGGGCCTCTTATTAGTTATAATCCCTAACGCCTCCTCACAGCTCCATATTCCTTGTGATTCCAGTCTTTTTTTTCTTACCTAGTTACCAAAAAAGAGTATGTGGACATCCATATGTGTGACACTTAATAGTTGTAAGACCTAATCATAACCTCTCTTATCTAGTTAACAAGATATAGGATAAACCATAAAGGTATTCTCAAGAATAAGTCCCACACCAACCATTGTTAGGAACCTTTCATTTAGTGGTCCTTGCTACATGGATTTAAACTAAGTAGTGTATAGTCTGTTCTACATGACATTAAACTAGTCATAATAGGTTCTAGACACATGAACATAAAGTGAAAATAATTATATCCCATATTCATGACCTTAAAATGAACCATAATGGTTCTTGTCACATGACATTAAAAGGTTTGATGTGTCTCATTAATCTACACTGAACTACATGGGTTTTGATTTACTTTATAATGATACAAATGAATCCCCTATAAGGGGCCCAATCCCAAATCCAAAATACCTTCCTCCTCCCAAGATGGAAATAAATTATAAATTTTCTAATGTTACACCTTTAAACCATAATATAATTATTAGTAAAATAAATATGAAGAACCTATAATATATATGAATGGTTACATTGATGTATATTTTTTATTGATCACTTTATAAAAGGTAACCAATATTAAAATTATTATTGAGAAGGATTCAGAAACATGTACTAAATATTTAATAGATTTCATAGAATAATAATCCAAACGCCTTGCAGTTTGAACCAACCTTGTATCCTCTCGACCAATGCATAATCCAAAGTTTCACTGATATGTCCCAATAACATATTATTATTGGAAAGCATGTCTACAAAAACTCTAAATGAACAGGTAAGAGTGAAAATCTAAAATAGTATCATGTGAGTCTATATGGATGATGATATTGGTTTGAATACATAAGGCTATGTCTTGAGTGACTATCATCGTAGTGATGAGCTGGTGAGATTTTGGGATGGGGTATGATACCTTGTTTTTTATTTCATACATGTATCAGCTATCCATATAATGGATGGCCTCACTATGAGTAAAAAGGTGTCATCAGGACCCAACATTGAGTGGGAAGGTAGTGTTCATGTTATGTATACGAGACCCTCACTGAGTGAGGGGAGTGTTCAGTGTGATATGACATGCAATCTCCCCTGAGTGGGATGTAATGGTTTAAGAACATTATATGTGGTCTCCCCTTAGTGAGAGGGGATGGTTTGGGAAATTGATGTATAACCGACCCTGAGATGGGTTGGTATGGGAACTTTATGTGTTACCTCCCCTGAGAGGGGTTAGTTTCAGTAATTGATATGAAACCTCCCCTGAGAAGGTCTGGTTTGGGGACTTGATATGTATCCTTCCTAAAGTGAGAGGGGATGGATCACGATTTGATGGGAAACTTTCCCTAGGAGGAGGTGGTTTGGGTACTTGATGTGTGACCACCTTTTAATGAGAGGGTATGGTTCAAGATTTGATGTGTATCCTCTAATAAGTGATAGGTGATGTTTCATGATGTGATTGTGGGACCCATCCATGGGAAATAGTGTAGGGTTCAATATTTGGTATTATATGACAAAGGTGTGGTAAGGAACCCTTCCATGAGAGAGTAGGTAGTGGTCATGATATGGTAAGATATCCCACCTTTTACCATTAAGTATGGTTTGGGACATGGTATCGAACCCTACCCAGAGTCTTAAATCATGGCTTGGGACTTGCGGCATGAGGTGAATTCTTATCTGACGTTGTTCTAAGTAGGTCTGGTCGGGTTTCATGGTGGATGGGTTAGCACATGGTGACCTGACATGTATGATTTTTTTATGATTTCATATTTATTTTCCTCATGTATAAACATGTATATGATGGTATATATTATGGTAACTTAATGAGACCCTATTGAGATGTATTCTCACACCTTACATGGGAACCCTAGTGCATGTGAAGACCTTATGTCTGTTGTATAGGTCTGATCATAGGTTCTATAGTGGATCTAGCTAGAGAAACTTGATGATGATATGTAGATGGGGTGGTTTGAGGCTTAGAGATGGTATTGGATCCTCCTTATACTTTTTATTATTATTTATTATGTATATGTAATTTTACTTTTGGGTGATCAATTAGAATATGTAACTGCAATACTGTATATTAATTTGATATAGCACATATGTGTTATTGATTTATGCACACTCTAATTATTTTTTGTGGATGATTCTTGGTTATTTTTATATTATTTATTTTTATGATATTGAGGGAATAGTCTTTCCAACATATTATTTATACCCCTCTGTTATTCAATAACCTATGGTGAACGGGTAGGCATGCCTATGTTCATGTAGTGCACTAATATAGTTATTGTGGAGTAAGAAGGGTCAGGGTGTTACAAAGTGGTATCAGAATATGTTTTATTTTTTCTTGCTATTTTAAATATGGTAGATAGTGAATAGGAATGTGACAGAGCATATCATGGAACTCATACTGGTGACTCATGAACATCTTTTTTGTGGTGATTCCATGTTACAATGGTTATTGGATTGATGATCTTAGTTTTAGTTATTATGATTGAGATGTTTATTCAAGTATGATGTGTGTATTTTATGTTGATATTTTTTGTTTTGTCATGTAACATGTGGTGGAAAGAGGCCTATGTACATGAATCATATTTGAAAAATAGGATTCATATAATAACTTTATGCTTGTGTGTGATTGATTTTGCTGGTGATAAGAGGTTCAGCTATTCAAAGTGTCAACAAAAACTTGTATATTTTTTTACTATATAACTTATTGGTGAAATTATACTCAAATAAGACATGGAATTTTTCTAATGACAGGTCATATGAATCCCATCATGGGATATTATGTGGTGATGCCTATATAGTCCCTCCATATAAAGGATGTTTAATGGCCCTTGGTGGGTTTTTTTATCCATTGGATACCCTGATGATGGATTAATGCAAGCAAGGTATGATTGAGACATGTTTTTTATCATTGGAATGGGTCCTTAAGATATGGATAACATTGTGAAGGTTGAGGAAAGGAATGTGATATACCTTGTTCTTTTATAATGTAAATCAACTGAATTTATTTTAGTATCAAGGTTTGGGTTAGAGTTTTGGAATGGTGGGGTTCTTATCCTTCTTGATTTTGGGTTTGGTTTTGATGATACATTGTCTTATGAACCTAGATAGTAGGGAGAATAATTAGTAATTGATTTTGTTTCTAGAAATATGCATGGGTGGTGTGTGATCATCCAGTAAGACTTGGAATGAGTGAGGTGAATCAAGAAAGAGAATAGATTTTAGATATATTATATTGATAGGTGGGTAATCTTGGTTAGTTTTTAAGCACATAGTTATATGTTTAATGTCATATGACTCATTGGATCAAGAGTCAAGTTGTGTGACTAGGTATTATGAAATTTTATTCCTATTGGGTTCATATGAGATCAAGATAGATAGGGGTGAGAACCTATGAGAAGGTTATTTGGAGGTTCACTTTATCTTGGAGGAGAAGATTAAATGTTGTCCTGGAATTTTAGTTAAATTATTGATTCAAGAGAGATAGT
This sequence comes from Viscum album, assembly GCA_963277665.1. NCBI lineage: Eukaryota > Viridiplantae > Streptophyta > Magnoliopsida > Santalales > Viscaceae > Viscum > Viscum album. Next base: position 701,449,714 of record OY728128.1, on the reverse strand, counting down.
GTGTGTGGTATTATTTGGTTTATGAATTGATGAGAGGTCATGTATGGGTCAAGGACCAATGGATTCGATGAGATTCTTATAGGTATAGAGGGAAAAGATTTTAATGATAATGGTAGGTGTCCCTCTATGTTGAGAGGATACATTTAGTATGGATTAGAGTACTATTATATAGTTGATACAAGCATGTTCCTTGATAGGTGTTATTGGTAATGGTATGAGCATGTATTAGGAGGATCTACATGCATGTGAAATTAAAACCTACTCAGCATTTTGCATGAGGATCAGTTTAAGGGAATACATGTGGGGGAGAGTGATCCATTGGAAGTTAGAGGGTGCGAACCTCATTACAGGTGAATTCCAGTGAATGTTGAGGATGATATTACTCATAATTTGGAAGTTTTTTGGTGATCGGTGTTATGTAGTAGTGCTCAAGTATGAGTGGGATGATCACATTCAGTCATTATGTTCAATGAAAAATGGAGTATGGACTATGGATATTGGGAATTTAGTTTACCATAGTGAAAAAAATGATACTCCAATAGTAGGGATCATAATCTAAATTGTGTAAGTGCAACCCTCATGTTAATATAGTTTTGGATGTAGTGAAACATGTTGGTGAAAGTTTGAGATGGTACTAGAATACTGGTGAGTAGGTGGATCCAATTTTTTTAGTTCATTGATGAATACCACATTTGGGATTTGGATGTTGTGTCAGATGGAGTCTGTGTGTTGGAATTAGTCATGCAATAGAATTTTGTGTGATCAAATAGTTATTTGGATCAAAGATGCATTAGTACTCATGTGTGGATTATGAAAATGGATTTATTTGGTTAAGGATGCAACCATGGAATTATGAAAAGTGTTAGGTTTGGACTTTATTTTGGACAATTGTATGATCTCATGATGCCTCAACAAATTAAGGCATCATGATTAGGAGATGTGATGATGCGTTAGTGGGTGCAGCTAAGTGTTTTTGGTGAAAATTTTTCAGAGGAGGACCGACTAGTATTGTTACATATAATTGGATGTCGTGAGGTGGAAATTGCATCAGGTGTATTGTATCAAGTATGATGGGTGTGTTTTGATGATTGAACTAGAGATTTTTGGGGTAAAATTTGATGTATCTATTATTAGTACATGGATGGTGGAAACATGCCTAGATTCCATTTGGAACTGGGAATGAGAAATTATATTGGATTCTGATCGATGGATTGGAATTCAGGGAATGTTTCTAGGTTATTCTCAAGGATGATAAGTGTTATAGGTGGTAGTTTTTAACAACCTAATTTTTTTAAATTGGATCATTGAACCAATTTATTTATTAGTATTTTCCATAATTACAATAATTATAATTTCTCATAAACTGTGATATTTATCTATTTTGAGTTTTTTTAAAATTATAGTTAAATCATGAAGTGACTGTATGAGTCTTGAATTGACTGTGAGTGAGAATTTGGAAAATTACTCAAGTGATTGCATGAACAAAAATGAAGTGACTACACGAACAAAAATGAAGTGATTGCATGAACAAAAATTAAGTGACCACATGAATAAAAAGTTACTTCTTGAAAAAAACTTTAGTGATATAAAAAATAAAAAATTAACTAACTTTAAAGTGTTAAACCTACCTTATAACCTATGGACACTTAATTACTTTTTCATATTTTAGTTCAAAACATGCTCAGTTTTATTTATACTTATATATTTCGAATTACTGAATATTTATTTCACATGTTTATATTTAATTAATTAATCCTTAAATACTTATTAATTATTTAAATTCTAAGGAATTTTGTTTGGACTAATTCTATATAGGATTAAATTATCATCACATGGGACAAATTCTCATGCTGGTTTCTTGGGAAAACATGAGTTTTAAATTTAAATTTTTTTGGAGTTTAAATTTTTTATATCACATTCTTTATATGAGTTTTCTAAGAGAATTTAATATTTTTTATTATTATTATTTGGTACTGTCACTACTACAAATACGGCTTTTATCAACGCTAAAAATGGACTTTAACAGTGCTAGAAGGGCGCTATTAATGCTGGAGAAGATAAAGGGGGGGATCCCCTTTATCAGCGCTCCAAAAAGAACTGATAAAAGAGTCCTTTATCAGCGCTTTCTTTTTAGCACTGATAAAAGACCCCTTTTATCAATGCTTTTTTTGAGCACTGATAAAAGTTAAAAAATTAAAAAAAAAAAAAAATCCTTCCAATCGGTGGGGGCTTTTATAGCGCTTGAGCCCCCCTTTTACAGCGCTTTTCCTCCCCCCCCCCTCCAGCACCCGCACGCACCCCTCCACCCTTTATCAGCTCTAGCCCTAGATTCAGCCATGCACGTGTGTTCCTGCCTCCACCCGGATTTGATCATGAGACCTCCCCCCTGCGCGCCTGAAGCCTTTGCCACTCCCCTATATTGATTTGTTCTCCTATTAGTGATATATATATTTATTTATATATAATTAGTTATATTTATTCAAATAGTAATATATATTTATATTAATATATATATAGTTATATTAATATATATATATTTATAGTGATATTAATATATATATTTATATTTATATCAATATATATATATAGTTATATTAATATATATATAGTTAGATTAATATATAGGTATATAAATATTCATATATTTGTATTTTAAATAAAATGGATATTAGTTATTATTTAGATAAAGCTAATATATTTTATATGTAAATATATTTTATTATTTATATTTATAATTAAATGTTTAAGTTTGAATATATAAAAATATGTACATATAGTTATATATATGATTATAAATAGCAGTGAATTATAAAAAACAATAACATTTTAAAGAAATAATATCAATATGAATGTAATACCTTGGAATAAATTCAATCCCCACCAAAAAAAGTCAATATTACCCCCTTAAACGAGGCTGAAAATCCACAAAATGTTAAAAAATCGGGGTACTCTGACTAAAAACTCAGTTTTGGAGGCCTTCTGGGCCTCTTTTGGCCTCGAAAAAAACTTGACTAGGGTCCCCTCGGGTCACAGCAACGTAGAGCTCATCACAGGCTTCGATTTGATATGTGGTAGAGCTCAAACGGACACTCGGATCAAAAGTTATGGTCGTTTGAAGTTCGAGTTGCGTTTTCAACATATTTTGGATCTTTTTTTAATTTTTTTTATTTTTTTGGTCTTTAAATTGTTATTAAATGGCTATTACTCCATAATAATTAGAAAATTATTAATTAAAAATATTTTTTTAATTTTTTTAAGCCATTTTCACTAAATATCTTATATATTAAGTGTAATTGTATATTTATAATTATCTAAAATATATTTAAAATTATATTTAAAAAATATATATTATATTTATATCAATATAACTATATCTATATATTTAAATATTAATATTTTTTTTTAATATTTTGTTTTGGAAGTCGACCCTTTATCAGCGCTTTTAAAAAAAGCGCTGATAAAGACCCCCCTTTATCAGCGCTACTAAAAAAGCGCTGATAAAGGGGTACCCTTTAATAGTGATAAAAAATGCTGTTAAAGGGGGTACCTTTTTCAGTGCTAAAAAAGCGCTGATAAAGGGGTACTTTTATCAGTGCTTTTTTTAGCGCTGATAAAGGGGTACTTTTATCAGTGCTTTTTTTAGCGCTGATAAAGGTACCCCCCCTTTTCAGCGCTTTTTCGTAAGCGCTGATAAAGGGTGGTGCTGGCCTTGCCCAGTTTTGTGGTAGTGTGTATTAATTATTCTAATGTGTTATCACTATATATCATTTTTTTAATATTATAATTGAAGTGACCCATGTGGGTATGTTTTTCATGCATATTAAAGGAAGAAATCATATTTTTCTTTGGGAAGGATGAAATGTAATGATCTTCATGCTTTGAATATTTATTTATAGAATAAATATATATAAGGAGTTTGAAATATCCAGATTATAATATATGAGGTTGTGGATATTATTTAATTGTACAAGTACTAAATACTTTGTCCATCGACTACTACTATTACATAATATCCTAGGTATATCTCTATTTTATGTTTAAGAGGTTTTCTTTTGGGTTTAGGAGGCATCGAAGGAGTCTCGATAGAGTTTCAAGGAGCCTTGGCCTTGTTTAGTGGCAGCATAAGGCCACCGTCCAACCGATGGAATTCTAGAGAAGTGGGGTTCCTACAAAAACTTTATAGAATAGTCTACGGGGATCCCCAGGCTATAGTAATTCTCCATGTATCCATCGTCCCTCTAGTAGGTTGGTCTATATCCACTGAACATCTACAGTGACTACTAGCAAGTAAGTGGCCTCAGTCTGGGTGAAAAACCTAAGGGTGTTTTATTAATTTTAAGATTTTAAAACCCTTAATTAAAGCCTAAATCCCTCATTCTTGAACCACCAACCAAGAATCTTATAGAGGCTCCTCGTTGGAATTTAAGGATCCTTCGATCTTCTCTTCTTGGTGCTTTAATCCTAGTTTGATATTTTGTCAATTATTTGGTAATTTTGACCAATTATATTTTCATTCTTCAGTTTTTCTTGGAATTTTTATCATTTCTATGATATGTTGGTAATGAAAATTTATTTTTTGACGATTCATTCTTTATTTCTTTTAGATAAAACATTTTTTTATCTCTTGTAAGTAGAATCTCATGTTAGATGTGGTGTGGTGCATGTGATATTTGAGGTATGTGTTGACCTATCATCTCCACCAACCCTTTTTCTTATGTAAATATGATTCTAAGTTTTGGAAATCATTTTTTAGGGAATCGTATCATTTTTTATTGAATTCACTTTCCTTCTAGTGTGTGGATCCCATTTTGGTTGGTTTGTGACCTGAGTTTAAGGTAGGTGGTTCCATCTCTAACTAATATTTGATGAATCCTTGATGATCTTGGTTTCCTAAATGGTTTTATAACTGATAATTGGAATGATTATTGAATTCATTAATATGTATATAAAAATGGGTTTTTTATAAAATATTTGTTTTCCTTTATTTTTGTAAATGAAAGATGTTTTCAAAGCCTTGTGAAATGGTTTTTCAAAGCATGGTTTTGTATAAAAAGTTTTTTTTTTGAATTTTATTATGAAATATGATAATAATTTTTAAATGGATTTATAAATGAGGTGCATGGGAGCTTTAGGTACCTAAGTGGAGGTTTTAGTATTGGTCCTTGACTCTTAAAATCATATAGGGTTCACTTTATAGGGTATTCCTCTATTCCAAGATCATAGATCCATTAGATCTAAGAACTTGAACTTGATATCATAGGGGGTTCACTCATAGGGTGTTCCCTTATTTCCTATTCCATGTTATTATAGGTAACTTGTATAGTGTGAACTAGTAATTATTGTTATTAGAGTATAAGTGACCTAGTTAGCTCAACCTATGAAATCCTTTGGGTGATATCTATTTTTCTTGACTTGCATCGCTTGGATTTAATATGATGTGATCCATGATTTTATATATGTAAATGGATTATATGAAGTATTCATTGAAACTATGTTATCTAGATTTGTTTTAGAAATATAAATAGGGAACTATTTTACCATGATTTTTATATTAGTGTGAAAAGTATTTATCATGCCATGTTTCCTTTTAAATTAATCATATTTGGATTGTTTGATAGAGACTAGTTATGGAACACCTGGGTGGGATGCAATTAAGCCTAATTATTTCACACTCTACACACTCCCTTGGGGGTTTAGACCTTGTTTTTTTAGATTTAGGAAAGGTAATGTCACCATAGTGAGGTGTATATTTTTATTTTAGATGAGTATGGGTAGATAGTAGTGAGACGATGGGATATTTCCCACGTATCACATGAAGTATATATTGATAGTTTTGTTCATCCTTTTTTGGATGTTTTTGTACATGTATTTTGGATTTTTTTTCCTTTATAATTTTGGTTGTATCACTACCTTTGTTTCTCTCTTTGGTTATATAATATTTATTTCTGGTTATATTTTTCTATTTTATATCATGTTTCTTGTTTTAGTTTGGGAAAATTATTACCTATAATTTTTATTGGATGTTCAGGTGATTATATCCATCCCATGGGGATCAATAATAGCCTTCAAGTCTTTTCATGGTCTAGTTTTGTGCTTAATTGGATGAGTTATCTAGGCCAGGTCATGAAAACTTGGTAAGAGGTCATGGTTATTCTCAGTGTTGGGAAGTTGATAGACAAGTGATATGATTATTGAGACTTGATATGTAGGTTGCAGTGAGTTCTAGGACATTTATTTCCATGAAGAGCCTCAAGTCCCCATGGGATGTTGGGTTGTGTATCTCCTGTGTTGGGTTTTAATCTAAATATTAGTTTCCTATTTTGTTATATTGAGTTTAAAATTAGGTTTTTTTATTATCTGATCATTTCCTTTGGTTTTTAGTATGAATAATTATGCCACGGATACATCTTCCAAGGGTTCCTCAAGAAGGTGAAATAGATAATACTCTTCAAGGGAATCCTCCTCTTGATCAGAATCTCATAGAGGTTATCATACATGTTGTTCAAGTCGTAGACTAGAACATACCACCTATTCACAACCAAGTTGTTGAAGTATAACCAGAAGCTATAGGAGACAAGGATAGAGCATGTGAATTCTGGCATGATAATCCCCCATCCTTTAAGATTATGAATTAAACTCAAGTGGTGGAAGACTGGTTGGAAAATATTTAATATTTATTTGATTTACTAGACTCCTAAATCCATCAAGGTAAAGTGAACAACATTTAAGCTTGAAGAACTTAGCAAAAGGTGGTGGGGTTCTATGGTTCAGTTGAATCATCATGTGGACTTGGAGTGGAAAGGCTTCAAGAACCACTTCTTTTTGTAGTTCTACCTATAATATTTAATGATGAAAAAATCTATGGATTTCCTATATATAAATAAGGGAGATCATTCAGTTATATAGTACACCAAATATTTTTCAGATATGGTACATTTTTCTCCAAAGGTGGTGATGAATGATTAGATAAAGGCTCATAAATACCAATAAGGATTGTTTCCTGAGATCTTATCATAGGTATATATGCTGAATCTCATCACTTATGCTGAGATGGTTGATAGGGATATTATTTTAGGAATATATATGGCAGGAAATATAGGTTTTTTTAGATATTCTCTCCAACCTAGTGGTAGTTCCAGTAGCGAACATGGGAATAAGAGGAAGTTTCATGAAAGTTGTAAGAGTGGGTAATGTGGTTCTCAATAGTGTGACTTTTATTCTCTATTAGTAGTGGATATTAGTATACTATTTAATTTCTACCAGTGTGGAAAGGTGGTACACGCTTGAAAATTTTTCCCTAGATCTTGGAAGAATAGTAGTGATTGTGACGGTTGAGTTCATCTGTAGATATTGTACCAGGCTTTATCCATTCCCCATTATGTTCAGGGATCTTCAACTATAAAGGCCACTATGGCATAGTTATAAGATTCAAATTCAATAGATATCTAGTCATAGGACTCCAGAGTGAAGTATCTTCATGTAGTGGATGAGTTTTGGGAAAACGTTGATACGGGCTTGGCTATGGTGAGAGGTACCATCTTTGTTGCATCTTCTATAGAAACTGCTCTATTTGATATCGATGCCTCGCATTATTTTATATATTCTTATTTTTTGGATGTGTTGAAATTTATAATGGATATAATTTCCTTTTTTAGGGATCTTGAAACAACTTTGGGTAAGAGGAAAGAATAGGGGTTTAATAGTCGTTTGTTCTCTCTTTCAATAGCTTATGAAAATTTATTCGGGGACTTCCTAGTTCTTGATATAGATCTGTTCGACATTATGATCAGGATGGATTGGTTGGATGATCATCAATTCAAGATTGATTTTTTTCATCAGTGTTTTTATTTCTTTATTGTCAGTGGGAGCTCTTTGGTGTTTTAGGGAGAGTGTAACCTAAGGTCTAGTCATACAAGACCATTTCACCCAAATATATAAAGTATACTTTATATCATTTCGGTTGATACCAATAATGTTTCCTCACAATATGATCTTCCCTTGGTATTTTAGGACTTCCCTGAGGTCTTCCCAGATGACTTCTCTAGTCTTACTCTAGAGAAGATGCTAGAATTTTCCATTGATCTAGTGATGGGTACTTAGCTAATCTCAATACCCTTTTATCATATAGCAGCTATGAAGATGAAATATCTTAAGGTTTAGTTGGATGGACTATTAGAAATGGGATTTTTTTATCTTATTGTTTTTTCATGGGAATTCCCCATGATCTTTTCCAAGAAATTTGATGGTTATCTTAATTTATGTGTAGTCTAGTAGAAGCTGAATCAGGTAATAGTTAATAATAAGTGTCATTTTCTCTATATCGATGAAGAATTTGATCGGTTAAAGGGGAAAGGAGGTTTTTGAAAATAAAACTTCATTCAGGTAACCATCATCTTAGAGTTAAAGAATCAGATATCAAAAATACCACTTTAAAGAGTAGTTATATCCAATATGAATATATTTTAATTCCCTTTGTCCAATATAAAACTCTTGCAGTGTTTATGAATTTTATAAAATGGATATTTCACTAGAATTGAAATACCTTTTTGTGATATTTTTGGATGATATCTTTGTTTATTTGAGATCTGAGTATGATCATGAACACCATATAAATGTGTTTTTGGAAACATTGAGGGTCCATTACCTTTATGGTAATCTATCAAAGTAAAAAAAATGGATCTGATAAGTGAATTTATTAGGGAACATTATTTCAGAACATAGCCTCTTAGTGGATCCTAAAAAGTTGAAGGTTTTCTTTTCATGGGAAGAACCAAAAATTTTCTTTGAGATAAGAATATTACTAGGCCTATCTATATATTATCAGTGTTTTTTAAGGATTTCTCAAAGTTGGTATCACCATTGATTACTCTTATCATGAAATTGGTGAAACTTTCTTAGGATTCTAAGTGTTAATCCTCTTTTCATGAGTTGAAATGATTCTTGAAATCATCTCATATCTTTATTTTTTCAAAACTCGGTAAGGACTATGTGGTATGTCATGATTTTTATGTTTCTATTCTAGGGTATGTGCTTATATAGGATGAACATGTTTTAGCATATGGTTCTATAAATCTTCGGGCACATGAGAATAATTATCATACTCAAGAATTAGATCTCTCTGTTGTTATGCATTCTCTTAAATGTTGGAAACAATATTTTTTTTAGAGAGTCTCACCATATTTTCTAATATCAAGATCCTGAGTAACATCATTTCTCATAAGTACATGAACCTTAAAAAGAGTTTATGGGTGGAGTACCTCTAAACATTTGACTTCAACATAACCATTATCATGGGGAAGTTGAATATCATTGCAGATATTCTTAGTAGGAAATTCCCTTCTCAATATGTCTTATAATTGAAAGATGAGTGGAACATTATGGGGATTTTCAATCAGTCTCATAAAGACGCATAATAGGAAAATTCTTGTATGGTTTTGAATAGTGTTTTGTTGTCATTATCTATCCTTGAGTCTATTTTTTAGGACCAATATTAGGATTAAAATTTTAAAGGATCTAGTGAATCATTATATAAAGGAGAGACCATACCTAGTTGGTATCTCCCCTCTGATGGAATTATTCTCTATGACAGTTGGTTTATCATTAATTTATCTATTAGGGATTTTAGGTCATACAATTTCCATTTGTTCGCCCTGATACTATGAATATATATTATGACATGAGACATTGTTTTTGGTGGTTGGGTATGAAGTGTGACAATGTTAATTATGTGTTCCACTATTACACCTTCCAACAGATTAAGGTAGGGTATCTGAAGCCTTCTTGTCTTATCCAACCACTTTTGGTATCATTATATAAATGTGATGAGGTGTCCATTTACTTTATTATTGGATTAATATGGAATCTATGGGGAAATAATGATATATGGGTAGTGATTTATAATTTGAAAAAATTGGAACATTTTATTCCAATTAAGGACACCACCAGGGTTGAACTCTTAGGTAATATGTGTAAGAAATTATGAGGCTTAATGGGGTTACCTCTTATATTATCTCTAATAGGGATCCCAAGTCTACATCCTATTTTTGGACAAGTCTTCAAGAGGCGATGGGGACTCAGGTCAGGTTGGGTACAACTTACCATCCACAAATTGATGACCAGATGAAGCATGCTATTGAAATTCTGTATGATATAATTTATGCTTACATATTTTATTTTGGTATATCTTGGGATAGAAATTTGAGGCTGATTGATTTTTCTTATAATCATTGATTATAATGGATCCATTTGAGGATTTTTATGGTCACTTGTGCAGGTCGCCTCTTTGTTGGATAGAGGTGGGAGAGGCCTCTCTTGTGGGACTCAGTCTCATTCAAGAGATGTCAACAAGGATTCAAAAAAAATATTGATGATTGGTTATAGCTTAGATTTATAATAAATAATATATGGATCAACTAATCCATCATTTGGAGTCTTTTGTTGATGACCAGTTCTTCTTGAAAATTTCTCCTCAGTTGTGTCATAGTTGAATTGGGAAACTGGGAAAGTTGCCTCTAAGATATGTTGGACCATTTGAGATCACTGTGAATCTTGGTTAGGTTACTTATTGGTTGTAATTACTAGCTCATTTGACTAGTATTCATGATATTTTCCATATATCTTAGCTCAATAATTACCATTTCGATCCTTCTCATGCTTCGAGTTAAGATGATATGTAGTTGGGAAAATATGGTTCAGCTATTGAAGAACTAATAGAGATCATTAATTCTTAGATGAAATTTCTTCATATAAAGTATATTTTTTTGTTTAAATTTTTTTTAATCACATATAAAATTCTCATGAGACTTGGGAGTGTGAATCTATGGTGAGGGAGAAATGGTCTCACCAATTTCTGGAGAATCCATCTTTTTCATGAATCTATGGAGATATAAATTTCTATGATTAGGATAATTGTGACATCCTAGTCTAGATATGTATCTCTTTTATGTTTAATAGGTTTTATTTTGGGTTCGGGAGGTGTCATAAGTGACTTAGTGGAGTTTCAAGGTGTATCTTCCTTTTTAGGTGGTTATAGAAGGACACCAGCCTGATGGTGGCATACTGGAAGAGTGGGTTTCCGACATGAAATCCATCAACCTACTGGTGGGAGTCCACCAGCCATCTAGTGGGGATCCCATGATACATGAATTCTTCCCCTAGCTTCCTACCGAATGTTGGGCCTCCACCTGACCCCCAGTAGGCCAACCAATAGCCATTGCACTTCTGCAATGGCTACCAATTAGCCAGTGGCCTTGGGATGAGTAGGAAAATTAAGGGTGGTTTAGTGATTTTAAGCCACTAAAACCCCTAAATAACCACTTAATCCATAATTATTGTATGTAATCTGACTAAGGCTCTTGGATATGATCATCTTTAGAAATAAATACTCCTTTGATCTTATCTTATTGTTGTTTCAATCCATGTTTTATCAGTTTTCAATGATTTGGTATGTTTTATCAATTATATTCTCATTTATTAATTTTTATTGGAATTATAAGTGGTTTTATTCTATGTTGTTTGGGTTTATCAATTTTTTGATTATTCATTCTCCATTTATTTTATATCCATAATTTTTCTACTACCCAGAGGATGGATCTCATGTTCATTGTGGTGTGGTGCATGTGAGAATTGAGGTACGTGTAAATTTATCTTATCCACTGACCCTTTTACTTATTAAAACATGATTTCAAGTTATAAGAATAATTTTTTAGGGCCTCCTATCATTTTTTCTTATTTTCCCTTTCCTTTCGATCTGTGTATCCCATTGTAGTTGGTGTGAAACTCAAGTTTGAGGTAAGTTGTTCCATCTCTATTTTATGATTGAAGAATCATTGATATTATTGGTTTCCTAAATGGTTTTTTAAATGATAATTAGCATAATTATTTAATTGTTTTATATGTTTTCATAAATGAGTTTTTAATGAAATATGGTTTTGAAATCATTGTGAAATGGTTTGTGAAATGGGTTTTAAAATAATGGTTTTGGATAAAAAAAAGGGTTGTTTGTAATTTTATTGTGTAATATGATAATACCTTTGAAATTGTCTGATAAATACATCACATGGGATCCTTGGGTACCTAGGTGGAGGGTTTTGTATTGGGACTTGTCTCTTGGAACCGTAGTGGGTTCACTTTCTAGGGTGTTACTCTATTCATATATCATAAATCCATTATCTCTAGGAACTTTACCTAGACATCATATGGGATTCAATAATTGGAATTTTCCCCTATTACTTTGGACCTTTTTTTCTAGGGAACTTTTACAGAGCTCACTAGTCATGATTTTTATTGATGTATAAGTGAGCTATCTAGCCTAACCTATGATATCCTTGGGGTGATTTCTATTGTTCTTGATGTGATTTACTTATATTTGATATGATATGATTCATTCAATTATATATGTAAAATTATTGTTTTAAATATGATTTAAAAATGTGTTATCCATCTTTGATTTAGAACTACAAAAGGGAAATTGTTTTACCTTGCTTTGGATATAAATATGAAAATTTTTTATCATGCCATGTTTTCTTTTAAATTGAGTTTATTAGGATTGTTTGACTGATTCTTGTTATGGAACACCTATATGGTATCCTACTGATCCTATTTAGGTCACACCCTATACACTCCCTTGGGGGTTTTTAGACCGTGTTTTTTATAATGCAAGAAATGTAAAGGTGTCATAGTGAGGCGGTGAGGTTTATGTCTATTGGGTATGGGTAATCGATGGTGATATGGTGATACATTTCCCATTTATCATAAGTAATATCTGTTGATTGTTTTTTTCATCCTTTTTTGGATGTTTCTGGATATATACATTGGGTTTTGTCTTACTACTTTTTGTTGTATCGCTATCATTGTTTTCTTCTTTGGTTATGGCATATTTTTTTCTAGTTATTCCATTTTTTTATTCCACATATCTTATTTCATGTTAAGAAAATCATTCCTTATAGTTATTGTTAGATTCTTTGGGGATTGTTTCTAGTTCATGGGGATTGATAATGTCCTTAATTTTTTATTTTGGTCTAGTTTGGAGCCTAGTTGGATGGGTTTTCTGGGTTGGTTCCTGATAACGAATATCAATTTAAGTACAATTGATTGAACATTTATTATTGAAGATAACATTTCTACCACAACACTCAGATCCTATATTATCTATACGGTTCTGTGGTTTTAATTCTTTATATTCTTTTCTATATACGTAATTGTACTAGGTTATACCACCTATTAAAAGGTAGGATAGTGGGTTGTGACTCCCAAACAAAATTCTAGAATTGATTTCTATTATAATCTCAAAAAGTTCAGGGATTTGATTATACCTTAAACCAGGTAAAAGGTTGGTTTTTTTCTACCATCACTTTAAAAGGTATTTTCTAGGTTGTGTCTCTAGGTGTGGAAAATACAGGGTGATTGGGTTAATTCACAAGGTGTGAAAATAGTTTTCATATTGGTTTGTTCCTCTATGGGTTAAAAAGGTGGTCATAAAAGGTTTATGATCTCTCTTAAAAAATTAGATAATCCATTATAGTGGGTTTCATATCACTCAATTTATGAGAGGGGTGAAAAGTATAGTATGATCATTTAGATCCAAACTACTATAAAAAACATTGTGTTTATTTCTATTTATTTTTCCAATTCATTAACATAACTTTTATAAGTGGTTAAAATTGTTTTAAAAAGTTACATTCACCCCCCCCCCCCACCTCTTGACCATTAATCCATTCTCATTAGGACCTAACAATTGGTATTAAAAGGGGTTCCATAGCTTTAGCAAATTTTTTATTATTTCTACTAATCAAATCCTAACTCACATAGTCAAGGGGAAAAGATTTGTTCTGATATGGTAGGAATGAATGTGAATTATGTTTAGACACCTCAAATCCATCCACTCTTTAATGGAGATGGTTATGGCTATGTGCAGTCTCACATGGAGGATTTTCTATAACACCTGAACATTAACAGTTGGATTTTAATATCCCCGGCTTCATGGAGGTATATTCCTATTAAAAAAAAATTTTAATCCTTTTTGTTTGTTAATGATTTTTTTTAGGATTATGAGGGACCTCAGGGGTGTATTGGGGGTTTGGGACACGAAAGGAAGGCAAACCGGACCAATCTGTGCAAGGTGCAAGATTGGTGCACGGTTAATAAAGTGGTTTGACCTTCCCAAAAAAACCATGCAACCTTTTACAATATCTTATTTCATAATTGGTGCATGGTTAAGTAAACCATGAGGCCTTCCCAGTTAATCATGTGACCCGTCTCCCCTTGTATAGTGTCTTGTGCACTTTTTTTCAAATTGTGTGGGTAAATTGTGCACCCCTATAAAAGTTGTAAAAATTAAAAAAAAATCATTATGGGATTTTAAGTCTCCACCCAATTTTCTCCCCTAATTTCCTCCTTTTAACCCTAGTGAAAAATAAGAACCCTCAAGATCTCCCAAGTATTTATCTCTCTCGTTTATAGGACATTTGAAGCACCGTCGGTTTCGGATCGAAGCTCCGGGTAATTCTAATCCTCTCATCTCTTTTATTTTCATATTAGGGTTTTTATCTTAGGCGATGTTCTTACAAATATCTAAAACCCTTATTTTCCATTTGAATATATATTGAGTATTCAAAGGGGGTTTGGATCAGGATCTAAGGCTTCAGTTAGGAGTCAATTTTTCAACAAATTTGAGGTACGTGGACAAAGAGTTACATCCCATGGTTTTTATATACATATGTTCATATGAAATTGTGTTCTTATGTTCCTCTTATTGTTTTCTTCATGATGTTAGTGATATTTGGTGAAATGGGTGTCTAAATGAAAAATTTAACCCCTCTCAATCCTTGTGGGATGTGTTGAGGATGACTTGACTGATTTTAGGCCACCCATGGAGTGCACTAACCATCCCAAACATGGTTATCAAAAGAATTAGGGGTGAAATGGAAATATAAAAATGTAGAGCCCATGTTGAACATGAAAATTGGATAATATGATGATTTAGAAGGGAATATAGATAGTTATTTTTAGATATGGATAATTTTTAAGGGTTTGTTCTTCTTGGCATGAATAATGGGTTAAATGGGATTAATGGTAGTGTGTCAAATGAATCATGTTTTGTACTTGAAATTCATAAGTAGACTAAAAATAGAAAGTGAATAATGTGTTAAGTGAATTAACATAGGGGGGTGGTTTTATGTTCCAAATGGGTAGTTTAACTAGAGAATACACTTGCTGATTTAGGCATAGGAAATGGGAATTAGGATAAATAACTATATGATAACAATGGTAAATGTGTTAATGGATTGTGGAAAAATATTAATTCCCATTGTGGTTGTCATGGATTGTGATATTTTTATTGGTATTAGTTATGGTTTATTGTGATGTGGTATGTGTGTGGTGATTTAATATATATTTATATATAATCATGTTCACATGGATTCCTAGAGTGTGGTATTGACATGAGGTTTTATGCCCATGGGTTGAGTTAGACTGAGGCTCTAAAAATCCACCCCAAAATGAACGGATTAGGGAAGGGGGTGGTCTTATATTCCCATAATGGTTCATTAAATGAGACCACCTAGATCAAGGATTCAAGGTTAGTGTGTTGAATTTTTAATGATGTATTTATCCCTACTGAGATAGGGAACTTGACTTATTCCCCTTATGCATTGAGATTGATGAATATGTCTAATCCATTGAACACATGATGAAATTGAATTAAGTATTAAGGATGGAATGAGTAATGGAATTAGTAATAATGGTAGGAATGACTTAATAGAACCTTGTTAACTAATGTCACCCAAACTTTCTTTTACTTACTTATCATTTATTAGTACTTGCATGTGATATTTATCTAGATTGGATATTTTGTAGACATCATTGATGTTAGACTACTGAGTTGTACTCACACCCTGCTTGGACTTCCATTGGGTACCTGAGCAGACCTCGATCTTGTAGTTCAGGATAAGGGAAAGGTCCTCATACTTGGGAGTTGAGTCGAGCTTGGGATTTACATAGATAAGGTTCTGGACTTGTATTTGGGACCATTTTGGGGATTCATTTGTTTTCTTTATTTTGGGATTCCTACAATTGTGACACTACTAGCATGACATGGAATATTTATCTTAGTTTGTGGTCATACCAAGTTTGGGGAGATGTTTCTTATGCATATTCCTTAGTTACTGCATATTTTTTACATGGTTTAAATTTTTATCTATTGTGGATTACTCTAGTAAAGAGGGTATATCCTCCCCATGTGTCCTATTAGAACCTCACTTCTAGTTGGCAACCTCTGGCGTATGGGGATATGAACTTGAGGTCATGTGGAAAATCATCCCAGAGCACCAGTTTAGTAGATCTCGAGTTGGGGATGTTACAAAGTGGTATCAGAGAAGTTATTTTCTATGGTTTTAAAATTTGGGATAGTAGACAAGAGAATATGATGTTTCGGGCCTTGGAAATGAGCTCGTGCTTGGGATTAGCTAAACAAAGTATGAGGTAAACCCCAAGTCTCCCATGGTGGGAATTGTTGTTCTTTATATGTGTTGTTATAGTTAATGATATTTTACTATTATGAGATGCACATGTTGTGTGATGTGACATTTTCATGATATTTTACTCATGTCTAGAAGAGAACGTGGTTGTACATCAATTCATCATTCTAGGAACCTAGGGATATAGATGACATGCATCATGATATGCACACACAGGATGGGTGTGTAGGGTATGGGAGGTTGAGTGCATTTAACCTTCCTAAAAATTTGAGAAAATGATTTCTAATGTAAAACATGTATCCTTTTAAGTTAGTTTACCCTTTGTTGGTTGTGATCCATGGTAGGTATAGTCGAGTGTAGTTTCTAGGATTTTTTTTATAACCTTTGGGATAGTGTATGGTAATGAGTTTTTTATGGATAGAAGAGATCCTTCCTTTATATGAACTGTGGTATCTTTTTGTTATGTGTTCTAAGGATTCTATTTGGAATTGTAGAGAAATGTCACTATGAAACAATGTGTTGGTTGGTAGACAAGAGGATATTGCTGAGAATGATTCTCCAGTATTGGAGCAAGAAAACATGGTGATCTAGGATAATAAAGAAGATAAGTTCAATGATAATATTTCTCGCTTTATACAAATGATAGAACGGGACCTAGGGTAGGTTATGTTTAGAATTTTTGAGCTGACCAGGGAATTTTAGTTTCAGCGCCCCTTGAAATTTACTAGAGATGGTGGACCATAGGCAGTCATGTTTTGGATAGAATCCATCCAGATGATTCTAGATCATCTGGAAACTTCTTCTGATATGCAATTCATGTTGGCGGCCTATAAGTTGAGAGGTGAGGAAAAGCATCGGTGGGACATCATGGTGTAGACTGAGCAAGATAAGGGAATGTTATGGAAATATTTATAGGATTATTTTTTGGGTAATTTCTATCCAAATACATTAAGGTATAATAATTCTATGGATTTTAGGATTTTGACTCAAGGGGAAATATTGGTGATGGATTATTCTAGTCGTTTCACCAATTTGTGACGCTTCATTTCAGCATTGGTAGGAGATGAGGCAGTTATGGATAAATGTTTCTATAATGGGATGAGGCACGAGATTAGGTCTTAGGTGAACATATTCCATCTAAAAAGGTTTTCATAGTTAGTGGATCAGGACCTTATCTCATAAGGTAACCTGGAGGGGGATTCAAGTAGTGGACTTATGGTACAAGTTGGACGGGCAAGTGGTGTGGCTTCTGAGAGAAATAAGTGTCATTTTGGGAGCATCAATCAGGGTGGTAGTGCATAGAGTAGTGAGAAGATAGGGTAAGCCTCTTAGGGTGGATATTAGGTGTTATTTTATCAGTGTGGAAGGTTAGGAAACATGCATGGTCAGTGTCCCTGACCACCATTTGAGTGCTGGTTGTGTGAAAAAATGGGCAATGTGTAGAGATTCTACTGGAATCATTGCCAGTTGGGATCTGGTGTATGCATAATGAAAATGATGAGTGTAGGAAAGGGTTCGGTTTCCCTATATCAGGTAGGTAGTTGGAGCTCTTCTAGTCATACTGTTCGAGGAGGTGGATGTGGTACTCCAGGGAGAGATCATCCATTACAGCAGGATAGTTCGGTTCCAGGGAATCTGATTAGAGCCCAGGGAAGAGGGGTTGGTTAGCTTCAAGATGTTCAAAGTACACATGGTTGTGGTGAGTTTGGACTATCGACTATTTGAGGTATAATGCTTGTAGCTTCCACTCTTGTTGGTGCTTTATTTGAAACGAGCACCACAAACCCTTTTATCTCTGATCAATTTGTAGTTGTGTTGGGCCGAGCTGTGGAACATGTGTGTGGGGTTATATAAAATTATACTATGTTGGGGGGTGTGAGCTGAGGATATTAAACAATGTAAGGATTGTTCTTTGGAGGTCTGTGGGTACTATTTTCTGTGGGACTTTTTTGTCCTCAAGATGTCAAGTTTTGACTTGATTTTGGGCATGGATTGGATGGTGTTGTACCAAGACCATATTGAATGTTACCATCATCGGGTAACATTCACATCTATTGAGATAGACACTTATGTCCTTCATGGTGAGTGGGATATCCGAGCAGGCTATGCAGGGCCAGTTTTCCAGCAATTGGGAGAAATCATATCCCATGTGACTTGTCTTGTGCTTGACAATGGAGGAATCAAGTAACCAATCTTCCCTCCCATTGTAGATCAATTTCAGGATGTGTTTCCTAAGGATTTCTTAGGGCTTACACCTGATAGGGATGTTGAGTTCACAATAGAGTTACTACCAAGGGTGGATATAGTTTTCATTGTACCATATATAATTTCACCAGAAGAACTCCATGAACTTAAATCTTGGTTGGAGGAATTGGATAATAAAGGGTATGTCCATCCTAGTATGTCGCCTTGGGGGTCTCTCGTGTTGTATTCTGAGAAGGATGATGAATCATTGAGGATATGCTTCAATTATAGGAAGATTAATCAAATGAAAGTTAATAATAGATACCCATTTCCTTGAATTGATGATCTATTTGATCAGATGAGAGTTTAATTGGTGATTTATAAGATCTATTTGAGATCAGGATATCACCATCTTAGGGTGAGGTCTTCTAATATACTATGGACTACCTTCAGGATAAGTTACGAGTTGTATGATTTTATGGTGATGTCTTTTTTGTTGACCAATGCACCAGTTGTGTTCATGGATTTAATGAACTGAATATTTTACTCATATCTAGATCAGTTTATAGTTGTCTTCATTGATGAAATCTTGGTGTACTCCATAACTCATGATGATCATTCCAAACATCTTGACATCATCTTGAGTAAACTAAGAGACAATAGTCTTTACACCAAGCTATTGAAATTCCATTTATGGATTGATAAGGTGCATTTATTGGTTTACATCATCTTGGAAGTAAGTGTGTTAGTGGATCCAAAGGAAGTACAATTTGTTGTGTCTTGTTAGTGGCCCAATAATGTCTCTGATGTTTGGAGTTTTTTGGGATTGGTCAGTTATTACTTAAGCTTTATTAGGGATTTATCCCATTTGGTGGAACCACTTTTAGGCTTAACTAAGAAGGGGGTTAATTTTGAATGATCTGAGGCAAGAGAGAATTCTTTTCAAGAGTTGAAGAAGCGG
Organism: Viscum album; assembly: GCA_963277665.1. Lineage (NCBI taxonomy): Eukaryota > Viridiplantae > Streptophyta > Magnoliopsida > Santalales > Viscaceae > Viscum > Viscum album. The sequence continues at coordinate 701,430,094 of OY728128.1, read as the reverse complement.
TTGACAACCACAATAATTCTGATCTTAACTATGTTGGGTAAGAAGTATACCTTGTTTTATGATGCTTCTGGTGTTGGGCTAGGAGTAGTGATGATGCAAGATGATCAGGTTGTTGTGTATGGATCACGGAAGTTGTGGCCTCATAAAATAAATTACCCTACTCATGATATTTATTTGGATATTTTAGTTCATTCCTTAAATTTTTGGAGGCATTAATTGCTGGGAGAGAAGTTTACCATGTACACCAATCATAAAAGTCTTAAGTACATCTTCTCTCAGCATGATCTGAATCTTTGGAAATGAAGGTGGGTTGAGTACCAGGAATCCTTTGATTTTGAGTCGGTTTACACACTAGGAAAAGGGAATAGTGTTGAGGATTCTTTGATCTAGAAGACTCAGAATCATGTGGTTCAAGAATCCAATTCTGAGTGGATAATGATGTTCTTATTTGATGAGATGCACCTGGAGGTGTAGGATGGGCACAGGAATATGACCCTTGCGTCCATAGTAGTTTATTCCATGATTTTTTTTTGATTTAAGGAGATTCATCTTGAGAACCTAGAGTGTTTGGATATGAAAAAATGTCTTAAAGGTGGGGAGTCACCTTCTGGATGGGTTGTTGGTGCAGATGGAATTGTTTATGTTTGTGGTCATGTTGTGGTGTTGGAAAGTGTGTGAGAAGAGTTGATGAGTGAGTCTCATACATCAAAGTGGGAATTTCATCCTAGTTTTACTATTATGTATCGTTATCTTCATCAGTAATATTGATTTTTGGGAATGAAGAAAGAGGTTATGGGTTTTTTGGCATGATGCCTCACCTATCAGTAAGTGAAGGCCGAGCATCAATGCCCATGTGAGTTTTTACAACCATTTTCCATTCCATAATGGAAGTGGGAAGATGTAATGATGTATTTTGTAGTGGGAATTCTGAGAACACCTCAAAATAATGATGTAATCTGGGTGGTTGTAGATCGGTAGGCTAAGTTGGATCATTTATTGCTGATCCAAGAGACTTTCACTGTTGATTGGTTGGGCGAGATGTATGTTTGGTAGATAGTGTGGTTACATGGAGTACCATGAACTATAGTTTAGGTTCGTGATCCACGTTTCACGTCACACTTATGGAAATGTTTACAAAGGGAACTTGGCACCTAAGTGTTTTTTAGTATGTATTTCCACATGTAGATAGACGGACATTTAGAGAATATGATTTAGGTTCTAGAGGACATGTTGAGGGATTATGTCCTAGATTTCGATGTTTTATGGGAGAAACACTTGTCTCTTGTTTATTTTTCCTACAACAATAGCTTTTAGTCTATGATTAAGATGGTTCCATTTGAGGCACTATATGGGTGAACGTGTAGATCCCTGTTATGTTTGTTAGAAATGGAAGATTTTGAGCTATTTTAACCGATTATTGTTCATTAGACATCAGAAAAAGGTAAAGTTGATTTAGAAACTCATCACAATGGCTCAGAGTAGGCAGAAGTCGTACGAAGAACGGTGTCTTAGACATCTAGAGTTTATAGTGGGTGATAGTGTGTTTCTTCTGGTGTCACCAATGTCGGGTCATCATTGAATTCGTAAATAGGGTAAGTTGGCGCCAAGGTACATGGGGTTGTTTTAGATTATATAGAGGATCAGACCGGTGGCTTACTGATTGTCTCTTCCACATAGGTATAGTAGCATGCATGATGTTTTCCATTTTATAAAGCATTGACAGTATCACCCTAATCCATCTCATTTGATCAACATCGAGGATGTATAGCTTGAGTTCAATGTTTCTTTTGAGGAGCATCTGGTTGGTATTGTGGATAATAGAGAGAAATTATTATATAGAAAGATTGTTCCATTGGTTAAATTTTTATGGAAACATGGAAAAGTTCTGTAAGAAACTTGGGAGAAGCAATTAGATATGTGTTCCTAGTATCTCAATCTCTTTTCTTTATGGGAATCAATGATGCTCAGGAAGAGCGGCTCGAGGACGAGCCATTATAAGGTGGGGAGATCGTAAGATCCCTAACTTCATGAAGGTATTTACTTGTTTAAATTTTGGTTTCAATCCATTATTTTTTGTTAATGAAATGTTTCCCAAGAGTATGAGGGGCCTCAATGGTGTTCTGTGGGTTCAGGACATGAAAGGAAGTAAAATCGGACCAATCTGTGTAAGCTATCTGGTTGGCGCATGGTTAAGAAAACTATGAAACCTTTACAGAAAAACCGTGAAACCTTCAATAGCGGATTAACACGTGGTTGGTTCAAATTTAATTAAACTATGTGGCCCTCTTAAGAAACCATTTTACCTAGCTCCCCTTGGACAGTGTCTTGTGCACAGTTTGGTAAATTGTGTGGGTAAACCATGCACCCTTGTAAAAGTTGAAAAAATTAAAAAATTTCCATTATAGTATTTACAGTATCCACCCGATTTTCTCCCCTAATTTCCTCCCTTAAACTCTAGTTATTAACAAAAACCATAAAGATAACTTAAGGATCAATCTCCCTCCTTTCTAGGCCATTTAGATAGTCATCAGTTGCGGATCGTAGCTCCGGGTAAGTCTAATCCTCTCATCTCTTCTCTTTTCCAAATTAGGGTTTGTATCTTGGGCGATATTCTTATGAATATTTAAATCCCTTATATTTTGGTAGAATATAGATTAATTCTTAAAAGGGGGTTTGGATAAAGATATAAGGATTCGGTTAAGAGTGTGTTCATCAACAGATTCAAGGTAGGTGTTCTACAAGTTATATCCTATGGTTTGTATATAGATATGTGCATATAAAATTGTGTTTTTGTGTTCCTCTTATTGTGTTCTTGGTGCTGTTATTGAGATTTGGTAAAATAGGTTTCTAAATGAAAAATTGAACCCATCTCAATCCATGTAGGATTCATTGAGGATGACTTGACTGATTTAGGGCTACCCATGGGGTTCATCGACCCACTCGAACATGGTTAATGGAAACATTAGGGGTGAAATGGACATCTAAATAGGTAGAGCCCATGTAGAACATGTAAATTGGTTAATGTGTTGATTTATAAGGGAATATGGATAGTTATGTCTATATGTGGATAATGGATAAGGGGTTTTTTGGATTGGCATGAATAATGGGTTAAATGGGATTAATGAGAGTGTGTCAAATGAATCATGTTTTATACTTGAAATTCCGAAGTGGACTAAATATGGGAAATGAAGAATGTGTTAAGTTAATTAACATATGGGAATGGTTTTATGTTCCAAATGGTTAGTTTTGGGGAACTATAGAATATTATTAGTGAGTTAAGAATGGGAAATTGGAATTCAGCTAAATGACTGTGTGATAATAATGGTAAATGTGTTAATGGATTATGGAAAATGTTAATTACCATTATGGTTTTCATAGATTATAATATTGCTATTAGTATTGGTTATGGTTGGTTGTGATGTGGTATGTTTGTGGTGATTGGATATATATAAGCATGTAAAAATGGCTTCATAGAGTGGGGTATTGACATGAAATTCTACACCCATGGGTCGAGTTAGGCTGAGGCTCTAAAAATCCACCCCAAAATGCATAGATTAAGGTAGGGGATAGATTTATATTACCCTAATGGTTTCATTTGATAAGACCACCTAGACCGAGGAATCAAGGTGAATGTGTTGTATTTGTGTTGATGTGATTATCCATAGAGATATGGGGAACTTGACTTATTCCCCTTATGAATTGAGATTGATGAATATGCCTAGTCCATTAAACACATGATGAAAGTGAATTAAGTAATGAATATGGAATAAGTAATGAAATTGGGAATAATTCTAGGAATGAATTAAGTGAACCTTATTAACTAATTTCACCCAAACTATCTTTTATTTACTTTTTATTTATTATCACTTGCATGCACTATTTATCTAGACTGGTTATTTTGTAGACATCGTTAGTGGTTGCCTATTGATTTGTACTCACACCCTACTCGGGCCTCCATTGGGTACCTGAGAAGACTTCATTCCTGCATGTCAGGATAAAGGAAAGGGCCCCATTTTTGGGAGTTAAGTCAGGCTTGGGATGTCAATAGATGAGGTTCCAAAATTGGAGTCAGGACTATTTTGGGAATTCAACTGTTTTCTTTATTTTTTGTTTTCTACACATGTGACACTACTATAATTACATGGAATATTTATTTTAGTTTGTGGTTATACCCAGTTTTGGGAGATGTTTCTTATGTATGTTCCTTTTTTATTGTATATTTTTTATGCTCTTTACATTATTATCTATTGTCGCTTACTCTGTTAAAGAGGGAATATGCTCCCCACATGGTCTATTAGACCCTTTCCTCTAGTTCGTAACCTCTGTTGTATGGGGAGGAGTGCTCGATGTCATGTGGTGACTCAACCTGGAGCACCAGTTTAGTGGATCTTGGGTTGGGCACATTACAGGTATAATCATGGTGAAATCACACAATCTTCCTAAAGTTGATCTAGAAACATTAGTTGGTAATGATGCAGTAAATTATGTTCTAAATTATATGGTTATGAATATTCAATATTTTATAATTAATAGTAATGTTTATAGTCATATTTCTATAGGAAAAACTTCACATGAAATTTGGAAAATACTGTAAGTTGCTCATCTGGGTTCTGATTATCTTATAAAAACTAAATGAGGCATGTTAAGAGTTGAGTATTAGGAATTCAAAATGTGATAATAATAAATATTTAATCAAATGTTTCATAGATTTATAGGTATTATAAATTTCATGAGTGGTTTGGGATAAATCTTAGATAATTTTATTCTAGTTGAAAGGGTTTTAGAGGTTTACCAAATAACTTTATTATTAAAAAGGTATAAATTAATGAAATTGAAAATTGAAAATAATATAATTTAGATGATCTTATTGTATCTTTACTATAATATGAGTTATAATTGAAAAATATTTCTCAAGAGAAAAATTCAAAAAATAAGGATATTTCTTTTAAATAAAAAGTACATGTTACCACTCACACTTCTGATTCTTAGTTTCCAAGAAGTGAAAGAAATAAAGTTTTATAGGTTTCGCAAGAAAGAATAAATAAAGGATACTTAGGAAGGAATAAAAGGAATTACTGTAGAAATAAAGGAAGAAAAAAAGGGTAATGATAATGATGAATTTATCTGTTATTAGTGTGGAAAGAGAGGGAACATCAATCCTAACTACTCAATACTGAAGAATGTCCAAAGAAAGAGAAAAAAATAATAAATAAAAGTAACAAATTTTGGTTGGAGTTACACATTTGAATCAGTGTATATTAATGAATCTAGTACTGAAAATGGGACAGTGAACCTTTATTTGATGGATTCTACAAAGAAGGTAAGTGAATCTGATTTCTATTCCTCTTTTGAATTTTATTTTAATAAATATTATTTGTATAAATAAATTTATAAAAGCAATCCTAAAGTTAAAAATACTTCCATATTATTCAAAAATATTAAAAGAAAATATAAATATGTCCTTTCTTAAAATGAAAAATGGAAAAATATTCCTTTAATATCAAATGATAAATTATATGTAGATTTAGAAAGTGTTCAAATTGAAAATATAAAACTTATTGATTTCTATTTCATATGTTAATAATCTCAAATAATTAAATTTTAATTTGTTTTGGAAGAAAATGATTGGCATAGAAATGAATTTGAAAGGTTGAAAATAGATCTGTCCAGATTGGTTCAATGAATAAAAAGTTATGATAGGATGGTAAGAATGAGAAAATTGAATAAATTAAAGATCAATATTCATTATAATAATAAATTACACAAAATTTATAATACCTTCTTTGTTAAAGGTTCAAGTGTAAAAGTTTAAATTTTTACATGTTTTACATGTCTTGTGAAGGAAAGTTATGAAAATGATTGTTCATTGAGATTTCTATAATCTATTGGTCACACCTTTATCTCAAAAATAATTGCCTTCCAGATTACCTATAAAATCTTTCTTGAAATAGTTTTGGGTTCCCAGTAATTATTTTTTTAACCCAATTGGACCAAAATTTTTATGGTTACTAAATACATCTTAATTCTATTTCTATAGTGTGATAGTGGTAATGTCACTTTTTGTGATAATTCAAAGGGAAAATTAAAAGGTTTTGTAGAAGTTGGAATTTCAAATTCAGTTCTTATTTTAAAGGCATTGTTTGTTGAAGGATTAAAACATAATTTAATAAATATCCCATAGTTTTTTATGATAATATGAATGTGAAATTTGAAAATTAAAATTTTATTATTTTCATAGAATATGTCTTATTTTATGAAAAATTAAAAGACAATATTTATTCAATTAATTTTTTTGATTTGACTAAATAAAATGTCAAAATTTTAAATTCTATGAAATATAATAGTGTTTTTTGGAATGTAATATTTGTATATACAAATTACAGGTTGTTAAATAAGATTTTTAAAATTAAAAAGGTGTTGGATATACTAAATTTGAAATTGGATATCACATATGTATGTGATTCATTCTTAAAAGGTAAGAAACATAAAGAGCTATTCAAGTCTTTCCATGAGGTATAAACTTCCAAACTACTTTAACTTTAACATTTTGATTTATTTGGACCATTTAAAACTTATATTATTTGAGGTAAAAGGTATGTGTTTATAATTTTGGATGGATATATTATATTTACCTAGACTTATTTTCTGGAAGATGAATATGATAATTTGTTTAAATTTATTTTGTACTAAAAATTGGTTCAAAATAAAAAAAAATTATCTAATTTTATAAATTATAAGTGATAGGTGATTTGATTTTTCAAATATGGAATTTCATAAATTTTGTAATGATAATTGGTATAGTTGTGATTTTCATCCCCTAAGAATTCACAATAAAATGGTGTGATAGAAAGAAAAAAATATGACTTTATATGAAATGGATGGGACAATGTTAAATGAGTACTATTTGACAAAATATTTATATGAATAATTTGTTAACTCATCTTGTCATGTTTTTAATTGAATTCTACTTAGGTCATTTTTAAAGAGGACACCTTGTGAAATCTGGAAAGGAGGGAATCCTAGAATTGGGTGTTTTAGAGTAATTGGAAGAAAATTTCACATTATTAATAACGTATATTAACTGAAAAAATTGATTCAAAATCAGATTAAGGAATTCTTCTAGTCTATACTAGTTTAAGTAAAGAATATAGAGTTTATAAAAAAAATACTAGCAGTTAAAGAATATATCTATGCTTAATTTGATGAAAATCGTTGAAAGGAAAGAAAATCTAATTTAGAACAATTTGAGTAAGTGTTTGTAGATTTCAACTTTGATGAAGATTAAAATTTAGAGTTAGAAAAATCTATTTAGGGGAAGATTACTTCTAATGAACAAATATAAAAATTATATAAGGATCATCTAGTAGGAAAAGTAATTGGCGATATAACTATTGGTGTTAAAACTATAAATTATTTAAGAAATTTTTTTGTTTATCAAGATTTTATTTCTGATTTTATGCCTTAAAATATTGATGAATATTTGTCTAATTTAAACTAGATTATGAAAATGAATGAATAATTAAATCAATTTCATAGGAAAAAATTATATACCCTAGTTGAACCACCTAAGGAACAAAATATTATTGAAACCAAGTGGATATTTAGAAACAAGTTAGATGATTCTATTCAAATAATAGAAATAATGTCTGGTTAGTGGCTAAAGGTTATAATCATGAATAAGGAATTGATTTTGAATAATATTTTCCCCATGTTTCTAAATTATAATCTATAATAATTATTTTATGATATGAATCTAATTATGGAATTATATTTTTTCAAATGTATGTCAAATGTGAATTTTTTAATGGATATATTTTTAAAAAAAATGTAAATTAGCCTACTGATATTAATAATGAATCTAAATATAATAATTTTTTGAAACTCTCAAAAGTTATTTATGGTCAAAAACATGCTCCTTGAGCTTAGTATGAGAGGTTTCATTTATTTCCTTTAAATAATCATTTTGAATAGGGAAAATTTGATCCAACCTCATTCATCAAAAGATCTTCAAAATATATTTTGATCATCCAAATATATTTTGATGATATTATCTTTGTTTCTTAAAATATAATACTTTGTAATGAATTTTAAAATTTAATATCTTCAGAATTTTACATGATACTTATAGGTGAGATTAAGTTATTTTGGGGATAATAAATAGTTCAAAGAAAATATAGTATCTTACTTAATCAATCAAAATATTCTATAGAATTAGTTAAGAGGTTTGGTCTTGATAATTATAAAATCTCAAATATTCTAATGAGTATTTATTATAATATAGACTATGATAAAGATATAAAATCTATTTATAATAAGTTTTTAAGAGATATGATTAGTATATTTCTTTATTTAATACTATCTATACCTGATTTGATGTTTTCAGTGTGTATATGTGCTATATTCTAATATAATCGTAAAGAAAGTGATTTAAAAGTTGTTTAAATATTTATTAAGTATGTTAAAGGATCTTTGAATCTTGGATTATTTTTTCTTGTTCATAATTCATTTTAACTAAATAGATTTTTATATTCTAATTTGGTAATGGAAAAATAGATATAAAAACAACAATAAGTATGTGTCACTTTATTGGTAAATTTATGGTTTCATGGAATTCCAAAAACAATAATTCAATATCTTTATAAACTACTAAAAGTTAGTATGTTTATGTTTCATCTTTTTTCTCATGTTCTATATAGGTTAAACAAACTCTTTCATATTTTTATTTTAATTATGAAATTATTATAATCTATTATGATAATAATTTTTCAATCCTTATCTCTAAAAACCCTTTGTATAAATCCATTACTAAACACATATATGTTATATATAATTTTATTATATTCCATGTTCAAAAGGGGAATATTATTCTAGAATATGTTTCTTTATAAAAAAAGTTAGATGATATACTTACTAAACCCCTAAACCTAGATAAATTTTATAGAATAAAATTTGAACTCAGATGATGGAAATTTCATCATAAAATATATATTTAGGTGGATTTTGACTTAGATTTTGAGATAAATATTTAAATATATTCTTTTTGTTCATGTACATATTTAATCTATTTTATTTTTTAGCTCACAGGAATGTGCCTATTTAGTTTTATATTGTTTAATTCTTTGAAAATCATTAAATCATTGATTAAAAATATTGAAATGTTTTCAATGATCCTTAAGTATTATATCATATCATTCCAAAAGAATTTATAATATTATACACAAGTGTTTTTTATTACTACACATACTATTTGAAAATGGGAAGCCTAGTTATGTGTTTGACGAAAATTTTAGGGTTAGTTTCTTTCCTAGTAATTATTAAGGGGGAGAATTGTATGAAATTAACTTTATAAGGGTTATTTTCTTTCCTAGTAATGACTATTTATATTATGGAGGAATATTTATTCTTAAACTATTAGTATATTTAAAGATATATCTATTAAATTTTTTTGATCAATTTCAAAATGGGGGATACATTTTTTGAATTTACATTTATTCTGAATTTATTAAAAAGGGGGAGAATGTTGAATTTGATCCTTGATCTAATTTATTTATTAGTATTTTTTATAATTACAATAATTATAATTTCTTATATATTGTAATATTTTTCTGTTTTTAGTTTTTTACATATTTTTTTTAAATGATCAAGTCTCCATGTGAGTGTTTAATTAGCTGTGATTGAGAATTTGGAAAATTAATCAAGTGAATGCATTAAAAAAATTAAGTGACCACATAAACAAAACTAAAGTGGACACATAAAAAAATTAAAGTAACCACATGAAAAAATATAAAGGGCCCACAAGAACAAAAATTAATTGATCACATGAACACAAATAAAGTGACTGTATGAACAAAAATTAAGTGACCATATGAACAAAAATAAAGTATCCAAATGAAAAAAAAATAAGTGGACACAATAATAAAAAATGAACTAACCATAAATTTTTGAACCTACCTTATGACCAACAATCACCTTATTACTTTTTCCTTTTTTTAATTCAAAACATTCACTATTTTATTTATACTTATTTATTTGGAATTACTTCATATTTATTTAACATGTTTATCTTGATTTAATTTTTATGTAAATACTTATTAATTATTTAAATACTAATTAATTTTATTTGGAATAATTTTATGCATGATTAAATTCCAATCATTTTGGATGAATTATCAAAATGGTTTCTTGGGAAAATGCGAGTTTTAAATTTAATTTGGTTGGAATTTGAATAGTTTATCTCTCATACTTTATGGGTGTTTTTTAAGGGACTTTAATATTGATTATTATTGTTTTTTGGTACTATATTAATTATTCAAACATTTTTTCATTGTAAAACATGTGTATAATATTACAAATTATCGAATTGACCCACATAGGTATGTTTTTCATGTGTATTTAATAAATAAATCATATGTTTCTTTGGGAATGATGAAATATAATAGGCTTCATGATTTGAATATTATATTCATAGAGGAAATATATATAAGGATTTTGACCTATAAAAATAAAGATATATAAGGTTGAGGATATTATATAACTATACAAGTTCTATATAATTTGGTGATAAACTACATCTCTTAACTAAAGTACAATTGTTTGATCTTATTTTTATTGATAACATTTTTTCCTCAACACTAAAATCCTAAATTATCTATATGGTTTTATGGTTTTAATTATTTTTATTATTTTATATGTGTGTAATTGTACTCGGTTATACTACCCATTAAATGGTAGGATAGTGGGTTTTGACTCCCAAAAAAAATCAGGAATCGGGTTCTGTCATAACCATAAAAAGGTTAGGGATTCAGTTGTGCCTTGGAATGGTTAAAAATGGAAGGTTTTATTTCTACCACCACTTCATAATGTATCCTTTAGGTTATACCTTTAGGTGTTCAAAAGGAAGGGTGATTGGTTTAAGTCACCATGTGTACAAAAGTTTTCATAATAGGTTATGCCTCTAAGGGATAAAAAGGAAGTTGTAAAAGGGTTATAATATCCCTTAAAAAGTCAAAAGTGTCCATTATAGTGGGTGTCTTCTCTCCCGATTTGTGAGTCATGTGAAAAGTAGAGTAGGATCATTTATATATATACTACTATAAAAATCATTCTGTTAATTTATCTTTATCTTTCTACTTCATTAACTTAACTTTGATAAGTGGTTAAAATTATTTTAAAAATGTGAATTCACATTCCTATTGACCGTTCATCCATTCTCATTAGAGCCTAACAAAATTTAAAGGTCATTTTTTATAGGAAAAAATGTATTTTTGGTTTAAAACAGTTTCAGGGTGACTTGGTTATTGAATTTTCACTACAGGAGGCTCATCATGTCGTATTAGGTGAGGGTTACACCATGAAAAAGGGTTGGAGTGAGGATGCATGCTATAGACAAGGAATATTTCCTAGAATGGATGGAGTATGTCACATTGTGGCCAGTAGGTTTCACGGAATACTGTATTTTTTAGGTGGGGTTTTTTTCTAAGGAAAAGACCATTATGTGTGTTTATGTTGTGATTGAGGGTGCCACGCTATGATGGTGACTCTTAAGTATGGATACCACACCATGTAAGAGGGTTTCATATCATGATTTTGACTCCAATGTATAGATTTTGCAAATGTATCACTCTTACATATGAAGGTCATGTCATGGTGAAGGGAGTAATGTTGTGGACATACATAAGAGTCAATCCTTACATATTACCTTTTCAATTTTTCATAAAAAATGTTGTTTATGTTGTCACCCTTTGGTCAAATTATGAAGGATTTTTTTGAGGATTCACTGTTGAGTGGGGTGAAATTCCATGACTATGAAGGTAGGGTTGTAGTTGAGTGTTATGCAATGAGGGTGAGGGCCATGTCATGAAATTAAAATTGCACCTCATGAATGAGGAGGTAACCCCACAAAGGCATGGTCATGGGGTTTTTTTATTCCTAGAAGAGGTATGACACATTATGACCATGGATGTCATTAAATTATGAGCCTCTAAAAGTGAGGGTCACAACATTGGGAGGGGGAATTTAATATTGTTCCTTCCTGGATATAGGGAATATTTTCATGGACATAGGGTTTATACGTGATAGTGTCTTTCCATGGGGGTTGAGTCCTCTACCTAGGGTAAGTCACATTGTGACCCAAAGGGGATACATCATGGCATATACAATCCATGTATGCATCATTTTGTGACCATCAGGGCCATGTTGTGCCCTAATATTAGGCTATTTTTTAAAATAAGGGTATACCATGTTGGATTTAGTGCCCTAAAACCAACAAATATATACTTTATGATTACCTGTATTCATTGTTTTTTATGTTAATATAAAGTTCTTATCATATCATTATTTTTCTTCTCCATGGGATAGTATGTGATAATATCCTAAGGGTACTTGTCACACTAAAAGGTCATAGTAGTTCCCTGCTATGAAAATATCCTAGAAGTGACACAATAGTAAACTTAAATATTATTTCTATCATTGAATTATATAATTTGATAGGACACAAATGATACAGGCTATCAAGGGTGGAGACTCATAGGACTTTGAGACACTTTCTTATGGTGTACACCCTTGGCAATCTTCTATGCAAGAGATTATGAGAACATGACCCACTGGTAAGAAATCCACATTTATATGTGTCATTGGATATTCCTATATGTGGAAATGTGTAATGATCCTTAGACTTTAATATTATTAGTAATGCATGTCATGATTCATGTAATTTGATGTATTGATGAAAATTGTGATGACGTATGCTCACGGAGATATATGGTACATTGGGCACATCACGAGTGATGTTGTATTAATGAATAATGTGAGAAAGGATCTATCCCTTATATTCAAAAAGAAATTATATATATCAGTCCCTTTGATGGGAATATAATTTCCTAATTAATTCCATGTCCATGTATTTATATTGGTAAGTACATCTTTATAATATCAAAGAAAGAGATATCGAGAATATAGTTTGATGAAACCAATATGAAATATTCTTGATTAGAGATAATGATATAAAGGGATTATATTGCAATGTATGTTTGTATGAGATTATATGACATTGTGATAATAAATTATTTCTCTATGGGAATTTTAGAATGTTATTATATGATATCCTTATACTTTAGGTAGTTTATCCTAATTCCACTGAGAAAGGGGCATAGAGGACCACACACTAAGTATATTCAGAACCTCAGTGAAATTCCATTTGAATTTAACATGTTGGATAAATATTATTCCCACACATGGTTTAATAATTATTCATGTTAGTTTGAGAGAAAATATTCAACCCTAGTTATTAAGAGAATATATATGTGAGATGAATATTTAATAAATATTTATTTACTAGGTAATTATTTATTTAATTAGTTCAATTCATAATATTTATTTATTCTAGTTTATGTATATGGTAACAAAATATTTATTTATTTATTTACATGAATATTTATTAAATATTTATTCACTAATTCAATGAATATAATATATTATATTTATTGTGGGTGAAATAAAACTTAAAAAACTCTAACACCCCACCCACCCTTATACTAGATGTCTCATTAACCCCTCAAGGGATGAGTACCCAATATAGGTTATTTTTTATTTATATATTATATATAACAATAAGGGCTTGTTGAAATATGGCCCATAATCCCTACTATAATCAGCCAATAGGCCCCTCTATAATCATCATGATTGCGTATAGACCCAGGAAATTACCACCCATAAGCCCTTGTGTTTTTCCCACCTGCACTAGCTCACTAGTCACGGCTCTTGCCTAGCCTCTTTGATCCTGACCCGCCCTCTACATCCATGATGTTGCAGTTCCTAGTTGATACCACCCCACACAGTCATGTTGTGGGATTTTTTCCCCTTCATTAGCCTACAATGGTGCAACCCAAGAGTTATCCATATACTTCCATCATCGTAGTACCCTGAATTTTCCCCCATGTCACCCTCAATTCATTATCACTCTCCCCCATTAAACAAACACCACACCACCAACCCTCACAGATTCATCATTGAATCTAAATAATTTTCCCTCCAACTTTCATTCGAAAAATGTGTATCATGGTCACAACCATTTTAAATCCATGTTGTTTTCACCACCAGATAGTCATCAACTAATTAAAGTCACCTTGTTACCCAAGGTCAGTGTTACCTCACTTGAGTTCATGGTTGGCCATCCATGCATGCCTTCTTGGTCTGAAGTCATCAATATATGATACTCACTGACAGTAGAACTACTAAGGTTGTCCTGATCTTGAACCACAACCTGCATTATTATACAGGTTAGCATCATATCATAAGTGTGATTTTTTTTCTTTTTTTCTTTTTATTTTTTCTATAATTCTTACCAAAGCCTTCTATGGGGATGACACCTACACATTGTTAAGATGTGAAACTAATACATACCACCCTAATTAATCTCCATAAATGGAAACCATAATGATTTGAACTCTTTCTTTAAGTCCCAATAAATATTGAAGAGTATATGTGGGCTGAGTTTAATGGTACAGAGATAAATTTCAAATTAAATATTATTTGAATAAATATTAATTTATTTATTAAAGAAAATAATATTTATTTTACCCATTAGTTTATCTCATTTTATGTAAATAATAATAATTATATTATTATTTAGACATGGGGTTCATTGGGGATTAAAAAATAATTTCCATTATGAAATTATAATTTTCTAACCCTAGAACTACTTAAACCTGGTTATAACATTCGCTAAAAATTGATCCACATCCATTTTTTTGTGCCCAATAAATTTTGGAGAGGATTTTCTCAAGGCCTGAATATTTTTACCCATGAATTCTATGATGAATGTATATATTTTATCCTCCTACACCAGATCGAATCCTTCTCCTCTTGAAGGAATCAGTTGTGATAAATAGTGATCACCATAAGCATTAGATTCATCAGTGCTAGCACCTAGAGGATTCTACAATGATGATCAGAGGTTCATAAAGCTTGTGTGGATCACCACTATAGAGAATATACCCTTGATTCATCTAATCAAATGATATTATGCCAAGTGGTATTTATCTAATCATTAACAATGAATAAATAATTTTGTGGAAGGTAATTATTTAATTAAATAAATTAATTATAAATTATATGTGAAAAGATCCTCTATTCTTGGTTTTGGTTTCCTATAAATTAGTCTTAAAATTAATTATGTTGGTCATGATGACTCTTTTTCCTATACATAATGAATTATTCATGGATTAAGATAAAGAGATGATTTGGTTATGCTCAAAATGCACTTCTACTATGCCTAGAACTGTTATGTGTAATCAGAGTGGTCACATAGTAATTTATAATTATTTATTATTCATTGATTGATTATATGAAATTATTGTTAGTTTTTTTCTTTTATTCTATTCATTAATTAATTCAAAGTTCAATTAACATGTTTTTGACATATTATTATGTTTTTTTCAAGTTTTATATCATCTTAAACAGATTAATAATAGATAAAGAATGATCATAGATTTCATCAGGAGGTGTACAATATTCTAGCTGATAAACAAGGATACATGGAATGTGACTAAAATTACATGTCATGTACCTAAGTTCATTACACCTAGATGTGTCATGGGATACATGATGAAACAAACAATAATAACATTTGGTGTATTAAATTCACGTTGCATGTTGACCAGACTAGCCTGGTACATGGTCGGTTAGACCACATGGCATGTAGTCAGTGTACACATCATGTCGTCTACATGGTTTAGTAGTGAAATTCACACTAAATTTATGGTAAAATGCATACCATACATCATGAGATACTGATAGGCTATACCATTAATGAGATAAATGGCATGTATCTGGTGTACAATCCCTATGACTTATTAATCCTCATGCTCAAAGAACATATAGAGTCTATATGTGGGTTATGGGGAAACGTGGATAGAAAAATACAAAATGTGTAGCTTATTAGTACACACCATGTATCCTGGCTAAGATACATACCAATTCCTTATGTGTTTATCATAGATACACAGCAAGTGAGAAATACTATGTGTGGATCATTATTACATGTCATGTATTTACTCAATAAAGAGTATAATTAAATTACATAAATTATAATTAATTACAACATTAAAAAACTAATTACATTACTGACATATAATTTTTTTATTATGAAAAAATGTATAGAATTGATAAATTCTCAATTAATTCCATGTAATTATCTCTAAAATGATCATCAAGTTGTTTATTTTCCATGTTGCAATTAATGATGGGTATCTCCAAGAGACTTCAGATTATCATTAAGATAAAGAATATTAAATAATTGATTGATTTAATTTAAGATAGTTTATCTTAATAAAAAAGAATGAATTAAAGTGAATGCTAGATAGTGTACTTTTGTGTATTTATTGCATGTATGTGGATAACCATGATCTTACACCAGCTTGTATATGTGATTGGTTTATTTAATTTATTATTATTAAATAGTTTTTGTAATAATTTATTAAATTAAATAATGGTATATGACCCATTCCTCTCCTCTCATTATTTAAGGGACTATGTGACTAAAGATTATTTTATGTAAACTTGCCTTTAATCAATCCTTCGGTTCCCCTCCCATGTGTATAAGTAAAATTATGAAATGGATAGAGCTCCCATGTGATTGGAGGTGGTTTAAGTTTAGATTATAGGTGAAACCAATCCAAGAGGTACATAGGATCATGGGTGGAATGTTGAAACGTGAACTATGAATGGTTCCAGGAGTTTATTCTCAAGGTTCAAGGGTTGGGTTATCAACCTCTAGATAAACCATTATTAGAAAATCTCATGGTCATACCACTTTATTTATTTTATTTATGTCAGTTTTATGGTTAATTATTTATGGATATTTAAATCATTAAATTAATTAATTAATTAATTAACAAGCATGCAAGATGGAATTTAAATAAATACTATGATATGTGAAAACTTTATCTAGACATGGTTAATCGCTTAAGTAAAATCTACTTAATATTAAAAAGCATGTAACAAGGTAAAATGGGAAATTTAAACAAAAAGATAAAAATCCCTCAAATTAAATATTAATTAGGTATAGCCTTTCATTAACTAAGTTAAAAAATAACCATGGTTCAAAGTTATTGACCAAACCAATTCAGGGTGCTTTCAATTATCGCAGAATTTTAACTTGTGTTTTTGGATTAACTTAACTTAGTTTTGATTAACGGATGACTACCTAGTTGAATTACCATAGTTCATATCAAGAATTGACTACTGAATTAGGAATTAGTGTAACTAAGAGGAAAATAATTGAGGAAATTATTATCTATGATTTTAGGATTGGGGGGTCCACTCAACAAATCAAGAAGTTGCGAGTAAATGAAGTTGGAAAGTTGAGCCTACCTAAAACCCTTCAAATAATTTGTCAATCCCAATTCTAAGTTGTGATGAGGGTAATATAGATCCTTTCCACTAGAATATACATGCAATGGGATATTCTAAACT
Source organism: Viscum album (assembly GCA_963277665.1). Classification (NCBI taxonomy): domain Eukaryota; kingdom Viridiplantae; phylum Streptophyta; class Magnoliopsida; order Santalales; family Viscaceae; genus Viscum; species Viscum album. The sequence goes on along the minus strand of OY728128.1, from coordinate 701,412,622 downwards.
AATGGTGAGGGATATTAGGTTTCCATGAATGACGGAATCCATGTTGTGAGGACGGTCAAGTTTACATTTAAAAGACTCAAAATATAGCACAGTGGCTAACCTCAGGGTTTCTCTCAAGCAAGTAGTGTCAAGAGCCTTAGTGGTATTTTTAAAAAACTTTTCATATTTTTATATTTTTAAAACAGAAAATGAAAAAATAGTGCTGAAAAAAACAGTGAGTGAGAAATCGTGAATGAACAGAAGAAATATAGAAAAATAAAATCACATAGAGAACATAAAAAGATAGAAAGACATAGAAGATAGTCAGTAAGAACAATGTCAAATCCATGTGGATCCACCCTTAACTCCCTATCCTAGATCTATTGAAAAATTAAATCAACAACTCTCATTCTCACTCATTGCAGGACTGATGGCTCGGACCACACACCTCTCTCGTTTAAACAATGAAAAATCAAACACCTAAGTTCTTCGGTAATCAACCATTCCTCCAAATTGCAAAATGAATCCCTCAAATGAATCATTTTGAAAATGATGTAACAATCCAGAATGGTCCAGTTGATTTCATAAGATTGCATAACCCAACTCAATTTCTTAGTTCGAGAAATTCAGAAAGGAAGGGGAGAAGAAATAAGGCAAGAATGCAGAAAAGGTTCCTATACAAGGGTGTGCTCTCGCTCACCCTAGTTTATAGTCGTGATCTTCTAAGGTGAAGAATATGATGAGGATGATTGCGATAATGATAATATATTTAGGTCATGTCAGGTTTCACCACCTAAAACAGGCCCCATAAATTAGGTCTATATCACTGGAGATTCAAGATTACAACACAAAATGAAGAGAAACCGTCACTTATGTGTAAAGTTCACTTCAAGGGAGTATTACATGCAGTTATGTGGAAGCACTGCAGCTTCTCCTTTTTGGATACATAATTCTAAAAAAACTTTCATTCTCCCTTCCAATTACCTGATGATATGGAGGATTTGTAAATGCAGGATACTTGTGAAACACCTCCTGCAATGAACAGGCATACATTTTGCCTCTTTCTGCTATTTTTGCACACAGGCTGAGGAAAAAATTAATCATCTTTTCTTTACCTGCAACTTCTCTTGCAGATTTTGGAAACATCTTTAAGAGGTCTTTGGGACTCCTTTATCACTAAACAGTCTTGATGATTTCATGACATTGGTCACTACAACTGGTCAAAGTGAGCAGGTCTTAGAACTTATTCTTACTGTTGTTGTGGCGGCCTTTGCTCAGATTTGGAGGGAGAGAATTTAGGTTATTTTTTACAAATGCAAGCCCTATTTGAAGGATGGTCTGACTATTGTTTACAGGGAAGTGTAAGCTGCTTCTAAGATCCAAATAGGTACAATGAATAATAATATTTCTGATCTTATTACGCTGAAAATGCTTGGGGTATCTGGTAGGGTCAAGAAACCTTTGATGTTGAAATAAATTAGATGGATTCCTCCCATCTCATCATGGTTAAAAGTGAATGTTTATGGTGCGGAATCTGCTACACCAGGGCCTTCAGGGTGTGGTGGGGTGTTCTGTAACCATCGGGGCTTCGTTAAGGGCTACTTCTATCATTATATCAGAATTGGTTCTGCGCTTGATGCTGAATTATGGGTTTTGATTAAATTTGTCAACTATATTGTCCACCGTGGTTGGATGCACATATGGGTGGAATATGACTCAAGTAAATTAGTGCACATCCTACGGACAAGGTCCAGGGATGTTCCTTGGAGGATTCTTCTATCGTGGATTGCATGCTTGCATCTTCTTGAGCATCTTCAACTGGAGGTCAGTCATGTTTATAGAGAGGAAAATTAGGTTGTTGATGCTTTGTCCAAGAGGGTTGTTACAAAGGTCTCCTCATGATGGTCCTTTGTCATCCTGGAATTCTTCTCAAATGTTTTTGACCTAGACGCACCTGGTATGTTCTATTCTCGCCTTTGTAAACCCCATTGTGCTACCACTTTTTCAGTTTTTTAATCTTTTTGTAAGGAGCAGGCTTTGTCCCGACCCTGGACCTACTTTTATATATTTTTTATATTATATGTTATAACATATCAAAAAAATCATAAAGAAGGGGGTGGGGGTCAGTCGAATAGAGGGAAAGGGTGGGAGGGGTGGCAATAGAAAAAGGGGAAGGGAGAGGGGTGCAGAATCGAGAGGAAAGGAGGTTCGACCTCCTACTATGGCGGATCAGTGGGTGTGGCCTCTAGTAGAGATGGCCAACGGCGGTTTACGATGACGGGTCGTGGTAGCTTCCAGATCAGGCAGTGGATTTGGGGTGGCACGGCCTGGAGTTGCGGTAGGGCTGAGGGTGTATAGCGGTTGAGGCAGCTTAGTCTGGGATGGAAGACAGCGACTCGGTAGCTAAGGGGTTGTCTTGCATAGAAGGTGAGGTCCCGTGGATCGTTCTTCAAGCAGTTGTGAGGCACTTAAGATATGTGGACGGAAACGCCTTGGGTGCTTCTTTGAGCGAAGGAGGGTTTCCTTAGATCTGGTTGTTTGTATCTGGTTCTAATTTATCAGTGGGTTCAATTTCTTTATCAATGAGTCTTTATTATGCTAAATATTATTCATCTATGTAATTATTCTTCTGTTGCTGCTTGAATTTTCTTCTGTGGTTGATTTTCTACGGCCTACCATTGATTTTTAGTTTTGTTGGAGCTCTGGTGGCTCGGTGATAGATTTGGGGAGAATTAGTGGACGGTGGTGTATTGTGGTGACCGGAGGAAGGTGGATAGTGGAGGAAAATTTAGAAGGGAGGGGTTTTTTTAGTTTTATGGGGTAGAGTTTATTAATAATGGGGAAATGGGTTGGTTGAGTGCCACATGAAGTGGCGCTTTGACCCCACACCACCCCAAATCCCATATATATATATATATATATATATTATTTTTTATAATAAATACAAAAAATACATAATTATATTTTTTATAATAAATACAAAATTTATAATAAATTTATTTATTTATAATAAATATTTATAATAAATATCTAATAAATATTATAATAAATATTATAATATTATTATAATAAATATACAATTGTTATACATTTATCATACATTTTTTATAAATATTATAATGTTATAATATTATAATATTTATTATAATAAATATCTAATAAATGTATAATAAATACTATTATAATAAATGCACAATAAATGTATAATAAATGTTTAATAAATATTTATAATACATTTATATTTATAATAAATACTTATTATAATTAAATATTAAAATATTTATAATAATAAAAATCTAATAAATTTGTAATAAATACTATTATAATAAATATACATTTATAATATCTATTATAATAAATATTATTATAATATTTATTATAATAAATGTATAATAAATGTTATTATAATAAACATTATAATAAATGTTATTATAATAAATATTATAATAAATGTATAATAAATGTATAGTAAATGTATAATAAATATTTAGAATACATTTATTATAAATGTATATTTATTATAATAAATATTATTATATTTAATTATAATAAACATATATTTATATTTATATTTATAATAAATATTATAATATTTATTATAATAAATATTCATTTATTTATTATAATAAATCTACATTTATTTTATACATTTATTTTAATAAATATGTACAATAAATGTATAATAAATATTATAATACATTTATTTTTTAATTCTAATATAATAAATGTAATATGTAATTATTTATCTTTATTATAATTTTCATATCTATATTTATTATATTTATAATTATATATTCATATTATAAATAAATGTAATGTGTAATATAATATAATAAATGTAATACAATACATTTATTTTTTTAATTATAATAAATGTATATTTATAATTATATAAATGTATAATAAATAAAAAAAATATAAATGTATAATTACATATTACATTTATTATAATAAATAAATAATTACATATTACATTTATTATAATAAATAAATTTATATTTATAATTACATATATAAATGTATATTTATTATAATAAATAAATGTATATTACAATTATAAATAATTACATATTTATTATAATAAATAAATTTTTATTTATAATTACATTTATAAATGTATATTTATTATAATAAATAAATGTATATTACATTTATAAATAATTACATATTTATTATAATACATAAATGTATATTACATTTATAATAAATGTATATTTATATAAATAAATGTATATTACATTTATTATAAATGTAAATATTATTAATGAATGTAAATATTATTAATAAATGTATATTTATTAATGAATATTATAATAAATAAATGTATATTTATAATTACCTATATAAATGTATATTTATTATAATAAATAAATGTATATTATATTTATAAATAATTACATATTTATTATAATAAATAAATGTATATTACATTTATAATAAATGTATATTTATATAAATAAATGTATATTACATTTATAATAAATGTATATTTATATAAATAAATGTATATTGCATTTATAAGTAATTACATATTTATTATAATAATTGTATATTACATTTATAAATAAATAATCATTTATTTAGTTAATAAATGTATTTTACATTTATTATAATAAATGTATATTACACATTTATTATAATAAATAATTACATTTATAAATGTATATTACATTTATAATAAATATCTAATAAATATATATTTATATAAATATATATTTATTATAATAAATAAATGTATATTTATTATAAATATAAATATAAATATACATTTATTTTAATTAAATATTATAATATTTATTATAATAAATATACATTTATAATAAATGTATTATAAATATTTACTATACATTTATTATACATTTATTATAATAAATATTATAATAATATTTATTATAATAGATATTATAAATGTATATTTATTGTAATAATATTTATTATACATTTATTAGATTTTTATTATTATAAATATTTTATTATTTAATTATAATAAGTATTTATTATAAATATAAATGTATTATAAATATTTATTAAACATTTATTGTGCATTTATTATAATAGTATTTATTATACATTTGTTAGATATTTATTATAATAAATATTATAATATTATAACATTATAATATTTATAAAAAATGTATAATAAATGTATAACAAATGTATATTTATTATAATAATATTATAATATTTATTATAATATTTATTATAAATATTTATTATAAATAAATAAATTTATTATAATTTTTGTATTTATTATAAAGAATAAATTATATATATATATATGGGGTTTGGGGTGGTGTGGGGTCAAAGTGCCACTTCAAGTGGCGCTTTACCCATTTTTGGTTGAGCGCCACTTCATGTGGCGCTTAACCAACCCATTTCCCCATTATTAATAAACCCTACCCCATAAAACAAAAAAACCCTCCCTCTTAAATTTGCCGATAGTGGAAGTGGAAATGACACGCCATTGGGAGGGGACTCACTACCATAGAAGTTGGCGGTGACATAGGATTTGGATGAAGGAGAGAGTGTTTGGTAGTGAGAAAGGAAGGAGTAGTGACGGTGAGAAAGGGGTATGGTGGAGAGGAGGTTAGTGGGAAGGCTAGTGGTGAGATGATGGATGGAGGAAAGAGATTGAAACGGTGACTGGGAGTCACCATTGGGGTTGAATGGGGTGTTGATTCCCCATCAGAGAGGTTGATGGTGAGTGAATGAGAAAACTAGCATTGATTTGTGGGTGAGAAGGGAGAAACAGTGACACCTGAAAACAAAAAAAATAAATTAAATAATAAATTATAAAGAAAGTATAAAATTTATTTCACTAAAAGAAATTAGTTAACTAAAATAACAACAAAAAAATGAAAATTAAAACATAGACATTCACATTTTAAATTATTAAAAACAAAATTCTCTATGTTAAAACTATTAAACACATAATTTAATACACATTTCAATTTGTTAAAATATTCTAACATTTAAAAAAAACTGATTCAATTTTTTAAAATAAAAAAAATCAAATTTAATTATATTAAATTAATTAACAAACTAATTAATTCACAGAACTAATAAAATCAAAGATTCAACAAATTAAACTTAATTGTTTAAAATACAAAAAATAAAATGAGATTTTTTTATTAACAAAATAAAATAATGAAATAATTGAGTTAATGAATTAATTTAAAAATAAATAAAATAGAAAAAAGGACCAAACTAATTACATAAAAGTAAAACTATAAATAGAATGAAATATGGAAAAAATATCATTGAAACAAAATAAAATAATAAAAATGAAAGTAAGAACATATTAAATTAATTAAATTTAAATTATTCAAAATGACAAAAAAATATTCAATAAAATGCATATTTTTAACACAGAAACAAATTTTTGACAAATTAATATAAAAATACAAAAAAAATTATTACACAAAATAAATAATTTTAATAATAAAAATAGAAGAATAAGTGAAAATGATTTAGAAAATTTCAACCAAAATAATCCACTTCAAACTCCACCACACTTAAATATTTGTTTTCCCTAAAAAAATGCATGTTATTGACTTTGTAAAACAGAAAGTATGATTTGTCACAGCAAGTTCAAAAATGAAGCATGTATGGATTGTTAAATACAGAGGAACAAAGTTAGGTTGGGATTTTCAAAAAAAAAACTTTCACATAAGGTCTTGCCTAAACTCAAAAAACACATAGGAAATCAAATGCAACACAGATTCATCTATTGTCAAAGATTTCATGCCTCCTATGTGAAATCACATATAGCCCTACCTTAATTTCAGTTCAAGTTCTAGATTTAAGAGCGATGATAGGTTGGATCAAGTAGAATTATGATCTTAACAAAATACATCTTTAATTTTCACTTTCTCCTAGTTTTCAAAAAAAATTATTATTATTTTTTTAATTTCTTTATTGAAAAAACTCAAATGATTTTTAATTAAATCAATTATCCCCTTCTTCATTTGGGTTCAAAATTCCCCTCTCTAAAATGAGTTCATTTTTGACAAGGAACTTTATTTTAATTTTTCCCAGTCATATTTATTGTGTAAGTCACTATGCATAGAACTTATTGAAATTGAAAATGGTTTTTATTTTTTAATTGAAACGTACATAGTTCCCTTGTCTCAGGTACTCAATTTGGGATACCATTTTCCCATTTTACTCCAGTTATAAAGGACTTAAATAATTATCATTTGAGTTATATCATTAAAGTAATTTATTTTTTTATTATTTAAAAGATGACTCCCCTAGGTTCGAGTTCAAAAATCCAATTTCCAAAATTCATGATCATAATCTCACAAAAGCTATCCTATCACAGTCCATTTCTCGATTCCTAAATAGAAAATCCATAAAAACAGTGTTCTACTCCACTAAATAATCATACATTCCTAAAAATTTCATAATTAGTGCAACCCTTAACAACCAACAAGTTTATATCCACTAAGAAATATTGAAATGATGTTAATATCGAAGCTAAATGACCCTTATGTTGTGAAAGAAGTTATAAAAAAAATTAAAGGGATTGCAAATTTTTGAAAAAAAAATTGGACCATTTTTTGACAAAAAAATCAGGGGTAATTAATGTAACTAGAAAGACCCCTCTCCTCCACACTTAAAACTCACCATTGTTCCCAATGTTGACTCTCAATGTGCGAGAAATTTAAGTTCAAAAAAGATGTTCAATTCAGCATAAAAAAGAGTTTTTAAGGGGTAATAGTGAAGTTCATAAAGCACTTGCCACACAAAAATGAAAAAGAAAAAAACAAAAAGAATATACAAAAGAACCCCACCAGCCAACACCGGTCAAAGGAGCACAATGACTTAAAAATTTCATGTTTTAGAATTTTAAAAAATATATAAAATGTTTTCCAAATCAACTCAAGAAGTATCATGATGATCAATGTTGTTCAGCACCATTTGAATTAAAGTGAATACAAGGGTGAAGGCAAGTTTATAAATGCAATTCATCTTAATTTTCAACTCACTAGATTTCAATAAAATAGAACCCAAGTAGGAAACCATAATTTCAATTTCAAAATAACTTGGAGGGGACTCCCCCACACTTAGAAACTTGAAGTAGGCAACAAAAAATGTTCAAAATTAAAATTTTCAGCACAAAAATAAAATTAAAATGAAAAAATTAAAAACAACCATTCATATGGTGTAGAAGATTTACATTCATTTTTTTAAACCTCCATGTGTTTGATTTGTGCAGGAACTCTGGATTCTCCATTCAAGTACCTACAAGATGTAAACAATTACATTAATCTTTAGAATTTAAAACTCAATGTAAAAAAAGAAACCAAATTATGAGTCTAAGAGTTTTATCCAAGTAATCCATTGTACTGCTCCATTTGGTCTTGAATGATTTCCAATTGGAACTACTTATTGTTTATTACCTAATAATAAGAACACACAAATTAAAACAGCATGTAAAAATAAATTAAAACATGAAATTAAAAATTATTATATTGGGATAACCCCCCAAGGGGTTCTGTAGTTTGACTTTCCATAGCTGGAAAGTTAGTGGATCAACCCCAGTCTGATGGGGGATGTAGATTCTTACTAAAGAACCACCAAATGTGACTTCTACCAACTTTATATACCTTCCACTTTTAGAGTACCTTTTATGAAACTTCATGAAAATCCTTCTCCTTAATAGTGTAATACCTCTTGTGGTTTGATGGAGGGGAAAACAGAATGTAGGGGTGCTTCCCACCTTATTCCTCTTCTTAAGGTTGGGAGTGCATAGGTTGTAAGACTACAACTCTTAGAAGTTAATTTTCCTCTAGTTTAATCTAATCAATTGTTTTATCTTGGACATCAAATAATGTGTCATTATCCACTGTTGAACCTATGTATGGCTCCAACACTTCTTCTTCAGCAGCAATTCCTAAACTAGAAGTTTCATCCAGAATTGGGAGCTTCATTTAGTCCTTATCAAGTGAAGATTCCTTAAGACTCTCTAGGAAAGAATGAATATCAATTAACTCTTTAGAACCTACACAAGTAGAATCAAAATTAGCATCAACTATAAAAAAGGTAGAATCATAAAAATGCAAAGCCTACTCAATGAAATGAAATTGTCCATAAGTTTGGTTAGCAATCCCTTATCTAAGAGTATTCAGTGCTACTAGGATAAAATATGAGGCATGAGTGAGGTAGTCAACCTTCTCCAGTATTTCTTCAAAACATACCACCTTTTTGGTGGTTTTCTCCAAGGAAAAGGAGAGGAAATCTTGTGTTGGGTTGAAATGTTGAAATAATGAAAAATAATTAGACAAGTATGTGCAATAAAAATCATTACTATGAAAATCAAGGAAATAATGATCATCAAATAGATGTCTAGCATCATGAATTTTATAAATTATTATCTCCCGTCAGCTATTAAAATAGTCTTCATAAGTTGACTCTAGGGGAAAATCCAAATCAAAAATAGGAATCTCTAAATTTTTCATTCTTTTGTTTCTTTTATACTACCTTCTCAATTTCTTTCCAGAATGTGAAACTTTAGTGGTTTACTGAGGCTCAAACTTGATCATTTGGTCCTATTGATCAAAGTAAGTGGGTCCAAGGAATTCTAGGATCCTCTTTTTAGATATAATATTCTTCTTGGTAGTCTCATCCCTCACTTGACCCTTTTTTATTTGATAGAATCTTTGTGCATATTGTCGTTTATTTTGATGAGTGACAACCCTTGTGACATCTAAAATCTCTCTTTTTAGTTGGTTTTATAACCAAAATTTTAGTAAAGACACATCCTCATAAAGTGATTGCATAATAGAGAAATCAAGAATATCATCATTAAAGGAGAATAAAGTGTACATTGTGTTTTTCTTTTGTGTTTTAGTTTTTTTTTTAGTTTGAAAAAAAAGAGAGAAAATTTGGAAAAATCACTTGGGAAAATGTTGTTTCCCCATAAATGGTGCCAAATTTTGATGGTGTCCTTGTCGTGAGGATGTTCAAGTTTATATTTAAAAGACCCAAGATATAGAATAGTGACTAGACTCAGGGTCTCTCACATGGAAGAAATTTTGAGAACCTCAGTGGTCTTTTAGAAAATATTTTTGTGTTTTTATATTTTGAAAATAGCCAATGAAAATAAGAAATAAAATTGCTAAAAAACAGAGTTAGTGTGAAATAGTGAATGAATAGAAGAAAAACAGAAAAATAAAATCATATAAATAACAGAAAAAAGACAAAAATGCATGGAATATGGTCAGCAAGAACAAGACAAAATCCAGGCGGATCCACCCTAAACTCCCTATCCTAGATCTACTAAAAAATTAAATAAAAAACTCTCATTCTAACTCAGTGCATGACCGAGGACTCAGACCACACACCCCTCTCACCTGAACATTGAACAGTCAAACGCTGAAGTTCTTCAGTGCTTCACCATTCCTCCAAATTGAAAAATGAATCCCTTGGTTGAATCATTCTAACAAGGATCTCACATGCCATAATGGTCCAGCTGAGTTCATCAGATCGCAGAACCGAACTCAATTTCTCAGTTCGAGAAATTGAGAAAGCAATGGGAAAATAAATGAGGCAAGAATGTAGCATAGGTTCCTATACAAGGGTGCACTCTTGCTCACCCTAGTTCATAGTCTCAATATTCTAAGGTGAAGAAGAAGGTAATGATGATGATTGTGATGATTATCATATCTCTAGGTCACGTCGAGTTTTACCACCTAAAACAGGCCCTGAAAATTAGAACTCCATCACTGGAAATTCAAAATCATAGCATAAAATGAAGAGAAACAAACATAACATCACAATTAAAATTACAAAAAAAACAGAGTAGCATAATAATGGTATTTACATTCAAAAGAAGAAGAAAAATTATCAAAATAGAGGAAGAGCTATAGTGGGGTTCTCTTCTACAGGTTGAAGATGGTTCTCTTGTGTCTAGGGGTGAGTTATTGTCCTATGAAAATGAGAGTAGAGGCCCTCCTATTATTCAGAAAACAAAAAATTGAAAAACCTGAACTCCAGGCATCATATTCCAATCCACGTGGCATGATTTGATGTGCTAGTAAACCACATAAAGTGAAATCCAAGTGGGTTAAGTCAGTCTCTTGCAAGGACCTCGCTTCCCCTAACACTTGTAATAATGTTCCTTTGATGATTGTATGCCCAATCCTGCGAGAAAACAGAGGAGGAAAACATCACATAACAGTACTTTAAAAAGTAATAAAAGCATAAGTATATATTACTTAATTTAATTATGTAACCATTAATTTTGCATGTATGAATATATATATATATGTTGTAACTACTATAATTACTATTAAATAATTATAAACATATGTTAAAAAAACATATATATATATATATTATTTAAATATACCTATTATTTCTAAAATAGATAAATATATAAATAAAATACTAATTATATTTATAAGTTAATATTAAATAATATATAACATAAATAGATGAATTAAAATGTTAAGCATACCAAATATTATAAAAACTATTAATATTTTAAAAAATAATAATTACTATTTTTATTATATATGTAATATTATATGGTATGTAAGTTATTATATTATATATATAACATTAAAGATATTATATGTTATTACATATAGTATTATTATTACTACTATATTTATTATTATCATAATATGTATATTATATTATATGTTATAAAAATAAAAAAATCAAAAAATCAAAAAAAAAAGATGAAGAAGGGGGTGGGGTCGGGCGAACAGAGGGAAGGGGGCTCGTAGTGGATAGAGGGGAAGGGAGATAGGTGCTGCAGTACAAGAAAATGAGGTGCCTTGATCTAGGATGGTGGACAGAGACTCAGTAACTAAGGGTTCGGCTCACATAGAAGGTGAGGTCTCATGGCTCAGTCTTTAAGTAGCGGTGAGCCACTTCGAATCTGTGGATGACAATGCCTCGGGTGGTTCTTCGAATGGTTGAGGGTTTCTTCAGATTCGGTGGTTCTTCGGTTCGAGTTTGGATCTAGTTCTGATTTATCAGTGCGTTTGATTTCTTTATTAGTGAGTCTTCATTGTTCTAAATCTTCTTCATCTCTAGAATTATGCTTTTGTTGCTGCTCAGATTTTCTTGTGTTGTTGTGGTTGATTTTCTGCTACCTGCCATTGATTTTTGGTTCAATTAGTGGTTTTTGGTGGATTGGAGACAGCTTTGGGGAGAAACAATGGATTTTAGTGGATTTTGATGACTAGCGTAAGGTGGATAATGGAATTTTAAAGGATACGTCGTTGGGAGGGAGTGCTGGTAGTGGGAAAAGATTATGGTGGAGTGGCGGTGAGTGGGAAGACTGGTGGGGAGACAAGGGTTTATGGAAGGAGATTGCAATGGTGACTGGGAGTCATCATTGAGGTTGGTTGGGGCTCTGGAAATGAGTGGGGAGTCACCACCAAAGAGGTTGGCACTCTGTTTGGTGAGATTTTAGTAAAAGATAATAAATGATTTGATAGTTTATAAAAGAAAAGAAAGAAAAGAAAAGAGATTGTGGTTTATCTCCTTATGTTTGGATTAATAACTTAGTAAAAGAAAATAAATGATTTGGATTTATCTCTATCATATTTGGTGCCAACTTTTAAAAGAAAAGAAAAGAAACTGTTTTAGTGCAAATGACACAAATAACCTTTATTAAAAAATAACACATACACACAAGATTAAAGGGCATACTTTCCCAAGATAAAAAATAACCATAGATTAAATCTTCACGGACACCACACATGCCACCATGTCTTCCCAACATCAATAATTTATGTTAAATGACACAAATAACATTTCTTTAAAAGTATTTTTATTACCTTTTTTATAAAAAATCAAAAAACAATAATTTTGATTTTTTTTATCAATCATGATCTTTCATATCACTAAAATTAGGTAAACATTAAACTACAAACAAATATTAATACAAATTTTTAAATTTTAAAAAATAAATTAAAGATAATTGAAATTATTTACATAATTTATTAATTAAAAATTATTAATTCAAGGTAATAAAAATTATAAATTGTGAATTATTAATTCAAAATAATTACTAATAAAAAATAATTATAAATTCAAAATTATTAATTCAAAATAACTATTAATTCAAAATAGTTATTAATTCAAAGTTATTGATTCAAAATATTTATTAATTCAACATTATTTATAAATTATTTATACAAACTATTAATTCAAGATAATCAAAATTATTTATAATCAAAATTATATATAAATTATTTTTGATTATTTATATACACATAATTAGTTACAATCAAAATTATTTATATACACATTATCAAAATTATTTATATTTGATTGTTATTATTATTTATAAATCATGTTGAACTTAGAAAAATCATTATTTATAAATTACATTGAGAAAAATATTTAGATACCCATGAAAATATTGTTTGTTATTATTAATAATTAAAAATATGTTCATTTATATAAATACTAATTCAATAAAATAGTATAGACATAAATAAGTCAAACATTTTATCTTTTTTTATGAAATTCAATGCATCCCAACTTTGAATTGGAATATTATGCACCAACAAAGGAACTTGACAATGCCGGATTCATGGGGAAGGTCGCGACGGTGTAAGGAAATAAATGGTATGAACCAGTAATTTATATAGGGATAATATAGGAAATTTGAAAAATATATCATGGAGGTGTAATATTTTCGTCCCAATCGTCCCGATTTTGGGACGATTTCAAAACGAGTGAAAAGCAGGCTGTGAGAAAAATGTGTTTCTCCCCGTTTTCGCAACTCACATTTCTCTCTGTCACTTCGTGCTCACCGAATAGCGGAAATTGGTTTCAATCACTTCAAATCTTTTCTTTTCTTCTCAAATTTGCGCTGCCAAACGACCGCTTAGGGATTCATCGTTGGAAGATGTTGGCGATGAAACCTGAAAAAACAAAATAAATCAAATAATAAATTATAAATAAAGAATAAAATTTATTTCACTAAGAGAAATCAGTTAACTAAAATAAAAAAAATAAAATTAAAACATTCACATTCACATTTTAAATTATTAAAAACCAAATTATTTGTGTTACAACTATTAAACACATAATTTAATACACATTTCATTTTGTTAAAATATTCTAACATTTAAACAAAATAAATTAATATATGAAATTTGTTAAAATAATAAAAATTAAAAGTAAATTAGATTAAATTAATTAATAAACTAATTAATTAAAATAATAATAAAATCAAAGAATCAGCAACTAAAACTTAATTATTTAAAACATATAAAATAGAATGAGATTTATTTATTAAAAAATTAAAATGATGAAATAATTTAGTTAATGAATTAATTTAAAAATAAATAAAATAGAATAAAGGACAAAACTAATTGCAGAAAAAATAAAGAATTAACAGAATGAAAGATGAAAAAATATTATTGAAACAAAAAAAAGAATAAAAAATGAAAGATAGAACAAAATAAATTAATTAAATTTGAATGATTCAAAATTAAAAAAAAAATATTCAATAAAATACATACTTTTATCATATAAACAAATTTTTAATAATTTATTATAAAAAATAAAAAATTTGTTAATTGTTACACAAAATACATTATTTTAAAAATAAAAATAGAAGAATAAGTGAAAAATGATGTGGCAGAGTGTAGAAAAAATTAGCCACATCAATGAAATAGTGTGAGATAGGTAGATTTAAAAGTTTATTATATGATTTAGTAATCTAGATAATGTACTAAAAAAATTATCTTATTTATTGTAAAAATAAAAACTCATATGAATTTAACTATTTCACTGTGATACATACTATAGAAAGATAAATTTCTCACCAACTCAAATTTCTAGTAATGGTACAGGCATTTAAATGTTATATAATGCCCTGAAGGAAAATTATATGTGCTGGAGAACCCTATTCCTAAGGAACCTAGAAAAGAGGATAGTGAGGAAGAACTATCTCTCTATATGAAACATTTCGATGCTTCCACATATTTCCAATGTTTCATATTATCATTCATATCTAGTGATCTTTTAAAGCAATGTGAGGATATAGATGTGTATAGAATCATATTTCACCTTCATGATCCTTATCAAGAAAAGGTGAGACAAAAAAGATATGAGATCTCTAATGAACTATTCATGTGAATGATTTTAGAGTTGATGTTAGTTGGGCCTCATGTAGTCAAGATGATTGGCTATATTAAGCCCTTAGACATCCTAGGTTTTATGAACGCTGATAATTTTTTCTTAGATCTCATCTTATCCTCAATTCCTAAGATATTCTCTAGTATCATTGTTAGTTATAATATAATAAATAGTGAGAAGCCTCTCTCGAAACTCCTTACATTAATTCCCCAAGTTGATAAAGACTTGGGGCATGAAAATCTTATTATCCTTATGGGGAATAAAAAAATTAAGAACAAATAAAAGGGGCCCAATACTCATTCTATGTCTAAATATCAAACATCCTTCTATGAAATAAAAGATCCAAAGACAAGAAAATGGAAAGGATGTAGTATGTTTTCATGGGGAAAGATGATCCTCTAGAAGAATAATTGCACCTAGTTAATGAAGCAAAGGGAAGCTTTAGGTGAATTTTTTATCAAGTGAAATATCTCAATATTTACACATTGGGTATTAGATACAGTTCATGTATATATTCAAATGTAAGAACCAAGTATATTTTGAAATATTTCAAGGGAATTGGTGGATTTATGAGAATTAAATGGTTTGAGGATGGTTGCTCTAGCCATTAGAGACTACCAACTTTCTTTTCCAACTAGGATGATCTTGGTTTTAAAAGATTGTTATTATGTACCAATTGTTACCAATAACATGATTTCTATATGTTTTATATATACATATGGTTTTATTTTCATGTTCAGAAATAAAATTGGTTTCTTCTATAAAAATATCATCTGTTATGGTATTACGCATTTTAATAAATACCTTTATGTATTAAATTATGAAAACCAAGTATTGAAAATTGATAATGAATCAAGTTTTCATGAATCATTTCACACCCATTTGTGGTATCACTATCTTAGACATATAAGTGAGAATCATTTGAAAAATATCTATCAAGATGTTTACTTAGAAACTTTTAATCCAAACCCACTTGATAAATTTCATGCTTATTTACAAGGAAAAATTACTAATTTGAAATTTTGTGGACATGGTGAAAGGGGTGAATATCTTCTAGAATCGGTGCACACTGATGTGTGTAGACCTTTTCTAGTAGTATCTAGAGGTGGGTACTCTTACTTAATTACTTTTACTAATGATTTATGTAAATAGGGATATGTATACTTTATGAGATATAAGTATTAATTCTTTGATAAATATAAATATTTCAAGAATAAATTAGAAAATTAACATGGTAATGAGATAAAGAAGCTTAGATTTTATTGAGGTAGTGAGAATCATAACTAATAATTCATTGAATTTATACTAGAGTGTGATATTTTATCCCAAATCAATCCTCTTTGTACACTATAGTGGAATGGTGTTTGTGAAATTAAAAACCATACCTTTCTTGACATGGTAAGGTCAATGATACTCTATGTAAGTATTCCATTATCCTTTTGAGGATATGCATTAAACATTGCATCATGGAAACTAAACTATATACTAAAAAAGTGGAAAATGGTATTCCTTTCTAGTTATGGAGTGGAAATAAACCTATTTTTCACATATTTCTTCTTGGGTTTGCAAGGAATATATTAAGGCCAATTATGGAAACAAACTAGCACCTAGATGCACATAGTATATATTTATAGGGTATCCTGAGGAAATAATGGGACATTATATATAAATCCCCTTAGACAATAAGGTTACCATTGTAATAAAATCTATTTTTATTGATAGGGAGAACATCCTCAAGAAGGATAGTGGGCATAAGATTGAATTTTATGAATTTTATGCTCAAGATACGCAAGATTTATTATAGTAATAGATTCCATGGTTCCCCAAGGAAGAAGTTGTTTAAAAAACACAAACATTTCATAGGAGCACCAGAGAGGTTATAGAACAATAAATATATGTATTTCTAGTCACTGAAAATGGTGACTCATTATGGGTTGACAATAACATTCCTCTTTCCAAAAAAAGTGGTAGTAAATAGAATATAAGATGCAATATGGCAAGAATCCATAAATTTTTAGATGGATTTCATGTATCAAAACCAAGTTTGGGTTCTGGTTGATCCTCTAATTGATGTAAATCCCATTGGGATAAAATGGGTATTCATGAGAAAACTGGAAAAAATGTAAAGTAAGTACCTATAAATCATGGCTAGTGGCTAAAGGGTTTAAACAGGATCAAGGAATTCACTATGATCTAACCTTTTATCTATTTTCCATATTTAAAGTCATCATAATTCTACTTTTTATAGTAACTTTCCATGACTATGAGATTTTGAAGATTATTTCAAAATAGATTTCATTAATAAAAACATTTAGGAAGATGTTTATATGACCAAAACTTAGGGTTTTATGACTCCAAGAAATAAAAATAATATATTAAAGTTTCAAATATTGATTTATGGGTTAAAGAAATCATCTAGGTTATATAACATTTAGTTTTATGAAGACATAATATATTTTGGTATCATAAAGAATGAATTTGATCCACATGTTTATAAGTGGTTTAGTGTGAGTGTTATTGTATTCCTATTAGTATATATTGATAACATATTACTTATTAAAAACGACATACTGGTCTTACAATTAGTTAAGGACTAGTTATACAAGTGCTTATCCATGAAGGACTAAGGTGAAGTAACATATATCTTTAGAATCGAGATCATTCATGATAGATCTAAAAGGATGATTAGACTAAGTCAAATTATATACATTAACAAGATATTAAATAGATTTAGTATGGAAAAATCCTAGAGGGGATTTGTTCTAGTTTCACATGGTATATATATCTCCAAGAAAATGTGTTCTCAATAGGGGGAGAGAGAGATAGAGAATGAATGGGATCCCATACACATTTTTTATGGGATATATCATGTATTCCATGTTATATAATAGGTTTGATGTTTCTTATGATTTAATCATGGTAGGGAGATATCAAGATGATCCAGGTTAACTATATTGGTTTTTTATTAAGGTTGTTATGAAATATCTAAGGCATATAAAGGATATGTTCCTAGTTTATAAAGGATATGAGGAAGCAGTTATCATAAGATATACTAATTCTAGTTTCTAAATAGATGAGAATGATTTTAATTCATTGTCAATATGTGTCTTTAGTATGAATAGATGAGATGTGAGCTAGAAGAGTTCAAAGAAGCTCGTTGTCACTGATTCTATGGTTGAGTCCAAGTATTTAGAAGCTTAGGATACATCCAAATAAGAAGTTTGGATTTAAAACCTCATCCAAGAGATTTATGTGGTTCTTGAAAGTGGAGATCCTATCACATTGTATTATTATAATACTAAAATGGTAGCTCTCACAAATGATCCAAGGTTACATTAATGGGTGAAGCACATACTCTACAAATATCACCTATTCAGATATTTTTCTCAAAAGGTTGAATTCACTGTGTGTGTATTTTTCATGGAGTAAAACATGTCAGACCCCTTGACTAAGGTTTTATCTTAGCAAGAGAATGAATATCATGTGAGATCTAGAACACTGTAATTTATTAGTAGTCAGATCTAGTACAAGTGATATTTGATTGGAGTTAATGCCCTTGAACCGACTTCTATATACTTTATGATTACCAATATTAATTATTTTTAATATTAATATAAATTTACTATCATATCATAATTTTTCTTATGTATGACATAGTATGTGATAATTTCTTAATATTACTTGTAAAAATGAATGGTCATAGTAGTTCCCCACTATAATGAGAACATATAATTTCCATTACAGTATTATTAAATATAATTTCTATATATGGATGATATTATTTGATGGGAAACAAATTATATTGGCTATTAGGGGTGGTGACTCATAAGACTTTGAGACACTTTATCATAGTATATTCCCTTGGTAATCCTCAGTGTAGGATATTATGAGAACATGACTGACTAGAAGGAAATATACATTTATATGTGTCATTGGATATTCCTATCTATGGATGTGTGTGATAATACTTAGAGTTTAACATTATTATTAATGCATGTCATGATTTGTTTACTTTGATATATTGATGAAAACTGTGACAACATATGCTTGCAGCGAGTTAGGATATGTTGGTGCCTCACAAGTGATGTTGTATTAATGAATAATGTGAGAAAGGATTTATCTCTTCTATTAAAAATGGAAGTTGATATCTCATGCCATTTGATGGGAATGGAATTACTTAATTTAGTCTATGAAATGGTGTTCCATTGGAAAGTTAATTTCTAGGGAGTCAAAGAAATATATATTGATCATATAGGTTAATGAAACTAGTATGAAACCTACTTTATTAAGTATATCGACATCAAGGGATTATATTACATGTTGTATGTTAGTAGGTGGTTACATGTTGTTACAACATTAAATTCTTTCTCTATGATGTCTTTGGAATGTTACTAGATGTTAACCATGTAATTTAGGTATTATAGCCTAATACCACTGATAAAGGGGTCTAGAGAGTCACACACTAAGTGTATTTATAACCATAATTAAATTCCATATGAATTTAAAATGTTGGATAAATATTATTCCCTAACATGGTTTAATAATTATTCATGTTGGTTTGATCACAAATATTCAATCATCAGTTATTTTAGAAAATATATATATGATTTGAATATTTAATAAATATTTATTCACAAGGTAATTATTTATTTAATTACATGAATACATAATATTTATTTATTCTAGTTTATTCATATTATAATAAAATATTTATTTATCTAGTTTTGTGAATATTTAACAAATTTTTATTTACTGATTCAGTGAAAATAATATTTATATATTTATTTATGAATAATGGAGAGATATTTTTGTAATTAAATAAATAGTCATTATTTTGGGATGATAAATATTGAAGAGGATAGGTGCACTGAGCTTAATGGTCTAACAAGAAATGCCATATTAAATATCATTTGAATAAATATTATTTTATTTATTCAAGAAAATGATATATATTTTATCCATGAGTTTATAACATGTAAAGTAAATAATAATAATTATATTATTATTTATAAATGGGGGTTTTTTGGGGATTAGTAAAATAATAAGGTCCCTGGTGAAATTATTATTTTATAACCCTATAACTGTTTAAACCTAGTTATGAAAATCTCTAAAAACTAAGACACATTCTTTATTTGTGAATAATAAATTCTAGAGATGATTATCTCAATCCCTAGATATATTTCCTCTAGAATGATTTAAAGAATGTATATATTTTATCCTCCTCCAACAGAGTGAATCATTAACCTCTTGAAGGATTCGGTTGCAATCAAAAGAGATCATCATAATCCTTAGTTTCATCTTTTCTATCACTCAGAGGACTCTATGATGATGATTGGAGGTTTTTAAAGAATGCATGGTTTTCCACTAGAGGGAATCTACCCTTGATTCCTCTGGCACAATGGTGGTACGACAATACGTCTCCATCTGATCATCAAGAATGAAGAAATAATTCAATGAAAGATAATTATTTGATTAATTAAATTAATTATAAATTATATGTGAAAAGATCCCCTCTTCTTGATTTCGGGTTCTTTTCAATTAATATTTTCATTAATTTTGTTTTTCATGATGATTCTTTATCATGTACAACATGTATTATTCATGGATTACAATAAAAATCCAAGTTGGTTCTTCCCAATAGGTGCTTCTTTTGTGCCTAGAACCTCCATACCTATCATTTCCAAGTTGAAACCCTTTAGATTAGGGGAATGGGTAGAATCGTGATAGGGAACTCATTTAGATCTTTACTAAAATATTCCTCTCATTTATTACCATTGGTTAGGGGTGTTCTAGGGGTATTTACATGGTATATATAAATTTTGTTCCTCCATTTATTTCCTATCATTATTCTTCACTTTCATCACCATATGATTTATGGTGATTTGGGATGGGGTTTGGTGATGATTCTACTAGAGTATGGTTGAAATCATATTTGGAGCCTTTTTTTTATCTTGGCTAGAGGATGTCCTAGAAGGATGAACACACTATATTTTATTCATTTTCAAGGATTTAGTTTTTTCCAATGAGTTTTAGAAGATTATACCACATTGAATTAAAGTAAATAATTAATTCTAAATTTTGATAGTTAATTATTTAGGTGTTTTGGTTGGATATAGAAGTGTGAGTGTTGGTACAAGCTTGGACAAGGAATGTACAGGTTTGGTTGAGGATGAGTAGAGTATGGACAGGATGTTAACTCCATGTTTGAGGTAGTTGGCCCCTATAATACTAAACTATATGATTGTTGATGCATGTTTGTTCATACCTATATGAAAATGAGGATTTGTATAATAGGGATATATACTAAGAGAACCCTAGGTAAATATATAAGATGGAATTAATCATCATAGAGTTTGAGTAAGTGATCCTTGCACTTTGGGTATTTTTAGATCACTTGGCCACTATTTCACCATAGAGGTGAAGGTTTTGGTTGAGTTATAAGAGACCATGGGTAGGTTTTGGGATCTAGAATGAGATGTAGGTATCTTAGGTCAAATTCCTTGATCTAGTTGAGTAGGTATGATAATCTTAGGCCTAGTGATGGTAGGTGAGATAGCCATACATCTCAAAAATGACAAGGAACACCATCTTTAGGGTGGATTAGAAACGTGGTGTGTTCTATGAGTAGGATAAATCCTATGGGGCTAGATGATGTGTGATGCATATGGTTTCTTCGAAGTGATAAGCTTAATATATCTTCTATGAGTGATGTGAGATAGAACCCATGTGAGGGGTGAGATATGGTAATTGGAAGAGTATTTTACTAGCCTATTGAGTCTTGGTTTGGGTAGACCATGTGGGTTGTGGGATCACCATGAAGTGGAAATTGTGGATTGATATTGATGGATAGAGCTTGGGTTGTGCTTAGGGAATCCAAAGGATAACCTTATAGGAAATATGGAAATGTTGATGGGTCTAGTTTTTAATGATTATGAGACTAATTTGGTCTTTATGATGATATCCTATGATTATAGATGGATGATGATATGTGTCTTAATATATGTGGCCAGGTCTTGAGTATCTAGAACCTTGGTGATCAGATGATGAGATTGTAGGATAGGCTATGATTCCCTATATTTTGTTTCATGTGTGTACTGACTGTGTGTATACTGGATGATGAGACTGGATGGTCTCACCTTGAGTGAGAATGTATTTGAAATACCATAACTTAAGTGAGAAGGTAGTGATAAGTTTTTTTATTTGAGACCCACCCTGAGTGATAGGGGAGTGGTATGTGTAATATGACATGAAGCCTCTACTAAATGAGAGGTAATGGTTTGGAAACTTGATATGGGGACTCCCATGAGTAAGAGGGAATAATTTTGGATCTTGATGCACAACATTCCCCAAGATTGGTTGGTTTAGGAACTTGATGTGTGACCTCCCCTAAGAGGAGTTGGTTTGGGTACTTGATGTGTGACCTCCCCTGAGATATAATGGTTTGGGTACTTGATGTGTAGCCACTTCTAGGTAATAGGGGATGGTTTTAGATTTTATGTGAAACCTCTTATAAGTGAGATTGGATAGTTCAAGATGTGATTGTTAGACCCTACCCTAGGAAAGAGGGTAGTGGTTGAGATTTTCTATGTGGCATAAGAGGTGTAGTAAGGGACCTTACTCAGAGATAGAGGGTAGCATTCAAGAATTGGTATGACACCCTAGCCTGTATTGTCGCGAACCAACCTGGGTCGACCCTAAACTGGTCACCAGATCCCAACTGTGGGATGGCCCGAGAGGCATTCTCGATGCTCCTGGGATGGCAAAAAGTGACAGGGCATCAACAGAGAACAACAGAGGAACGATTTCGCCCAATAAAAATGAACTAAGCAGCAAAAATAAAATAGAACAATGAAAAATAAATGAATGACACAAAAGAGAAATAATGGACAAAAACACATACTAACATGACCATGACCAAAAATCCTCACGACCCCAAGAGTCGCTCACCAATCCAGAACCAACTCTAGCCCACGGTGAGTAAGCTTGAGTCGAACCTGCAACAGAAACTAAAAATAGGAAAATTCTATAGGCGTGAGTATTAAAACTCAATATGTGTTCCCAACAATCTATTCCCAAAGCACTACCTTTAAATAAAAAATTTACTACTTCCAAGTTTGAACTAAATTATACAAAATAGGGGTTTCCACACACACTTTCATTTCTAAAACAAGTAACATTCCATTTTCCTTTTTAATTTTAAAACAAGCTTAGTTATTGAAGGGAAATGTGCATTACACTTTAAAACATTTTCACAGACAATTTAAAATTTAAAAATTTACTTATTAATCAAGAGGATAACCACACATAACACACAACACACAATAAGGGCAATGGGGAGTAGCAAACAGAGACCAGTAACCAAACTAGGCCCCTCAATCGTCCGCCACATAAAAATAATCACTAAAGAAAACATGGGTAGAACCTTGGAGTTCATGAACAATCCAGAACATACTATATGTGTGACTCATCCTGAAGGAATTCCCTACTCAGTGACGTCATAATTCCCTAATACTCGGTGTTTCCCTATCTAGCCTAACTGAGGGGATCAATCCCCTAGCAGAGCAAAGTCTGTACTAAGGGCCATTAGCCGGTGCGTATTCTAAACTAGTGCAGCAATCATTCTCAGAAGATTCACTTATTATGTCAGGTTCCCATGTCAACACACATAATAAAAAGGGGCTGAGTCAATATTTTCAATCAAGTAACCAGTCACGATTCAAAAACATCACACACAACAACTCACAAAATCGACGTACACAATAGGATCACCCCTGAGTCACTCCAAAGAAATATTTTCAAAATAATCTATTTTATCAAAGTGCCAAATGGGCCTTGTGCAACTTTTAAGGAAACACATTTTCTCTAGAGAAAGAAAAAAAAATTCACACATCAGAAGAGAACATTTGAAATCAAACCATAATCACACTTGAAAGTTCATGAATTATATTCAAAGGCCAAATGGGCATTCTTTCATTTTTTTTGCGTCAATTTATCAAGAAAATCATTCAAGTGCCATTCATAAAATAAACAGCTTCGTTTGAATCAAATATTTATTCCAAAAATAATTATCTAATATTATTTCTCATTTATTTAAAACCAATGAAATATCAAGAAATTAATAAATTCTAAATTTAAAGGCAAGTGTAGTGGGGGGCCTACCTCAACTCGCAGCTCAAACATGACCATGTGTCACACCTCGCACTTGCGCACAAGTGCATGCAACCTACCAATCGTGGTATCATGGAATTCTTCTTCCAACATGCTGCAATAATTATGAAAAAAACTAAAAACACATAAAAACTGACTTAAAATAATTCAAACGAATTAAAAATGCATAACCCACCTTGAAATGTTTTCAAAACACAACTCACACCACCTACATTATTTACTAAACTACTTTAAATTTTTTAAAACAATTTCCAAAGAGTAACCCACGACTTACACACCCAAAACCCCTTAAAACCCTCTTTTAAAACCAATGCACGACAAAAACCAATTTCCAGCACCGTTCACACCATTCACACATTTTATAAAATCACATACACATTTTATAAAATACATTCAAGGGGAATAATAAAATGGTACACATAAAATCCAACCCATTTCATTTTAGAAAACTAACTTTCAAACTAAACACACCACAAATCCATTTCAAATAATTCTCCACCCCACCTATATATTTTATCAAACACCTTTCACCCTTTATAAAACACTAATACAAGACCCGTCATCGTTTCATGCGTGATATACAACCCATTCCCTTAAAAAACACTTTCCAACACCTGCACACCACAATCCTTTTCAAAAACGCATTTCGCACCTCGTATATAACCCATAGCATGTAAACAAGAAGCGAAAAAAGCATACTAAAATCATTAAACAATGTCATGGGTAACTATTTAATCCTCAATAAATGAGAAAAATGCAAGAAAATATTGTAGTTCTAAATTCAAAGGGAAACACAAAGAAATCCAACCTCAATAGTCTATGGACTTCCCAAAACCTATGAGAAATCTCATTCGCACCCCAACCGCATGATCGGGAAGCTAAAACTAGCCTTCATAAGAAAATTGAACACCCAATTTGAAGAAAAAGACCCTACAAAAGAGAGATCGATGGAGAAAAAACTTAACGCAACCAACCGACAGAAAGGGTTTGTCGGAGAGGTTGCGCACGTAGGAGAGGAAGTCGTCAGAGGTTTTGTGTCGGCCGGAGAAGGGATGGCCAGTGGGTTCACTGGTCAGAGGAGGTCCGACTGAAGGTCGTGGTGGCCAGACAAGCTTCGGTAAGGGCACGGCCTAGCTGGGCAGTGAGGGGCGGAGTTGGGAGAGCACACAGTGGCCCGACAACGAGGGGCGTGGCTGGTTGGGAGGTCACCTGAGTGGGAGTTGGCTGGTGGAGAAGCGTCGCGTAGCAAGGAGGTCACGCCAAGGGGTTGCGTGCTGGGTGTAAGAGTAGGGGGGAGATAGGGGGTAGCATGGAACAAAAAAAATCCTAGAAAAAGGGAAATAAAAATAAATTAAATGAATTAAAAATTAAAAAAAAATCAACACCTAATAATATTAATAATAATAGTTTTAATAACATTTTAATGGTTATGATAATATTAATGAAAATTTTTAATAATAATGATAATACTAGTAATAATCATAACTAAAAAAATAAAAATGATGAAAATATGCATTTCAATTTAATAATAATAATAAAATTATTATCATAAATAAAAAATTTATATAACAAAATAAATCACAAAATTTACCCATTTTTTATTTTTTGAAGATAGGCAGATTTTTCCATAGCCTGGGCGAAGCTGCGTGGGGTTTCCAAAATGCGCCTCGTCCGTGCGCCCAATGATGTCCACTAAAAAAATGTGCACTTTTTGACTAAACTAAGAAATCTTGTTTGGGATTCAACCCGAACCTCAACAAAAATTTTAAAAACCAAATAAACTAATATAATAAAGTAATTAGATAGGTCGGAGTGTGACAATTCTCCTCACCATAACGCTTTTCACCCCTCGAAATCTATAACAAGATCTAGACCCAAAAATAAAACTTCTTAAGTGCCACCCACCTTCAAAAGTTTAAGCACCTCCAGTTGATCGATCCAAACAGACACTAAATACCCATTAGTTACAACTCATCCTCAAAACAAAAACACCTTTACCACCACCCAACAGAACCAATACCATCCATTTCAACCAAGGAAGGATTGAACTTAAACCACTTACAACGTTTATTCCTATAATATTAGTCCAATGGAACCATTGTGTGTACTCCAATCCCAACGTTTACTCAAGAGGAAGAACTTAGGATAAGGTGGTTTCATATGAGACCATGCTCCACCACATGGTACACGAAAAGAAACTCTGATACTGACACGGGGAGGCCTAAACGCACTCCCCACCATAAGGATTGGTCTAGAACTAAATTATTTCAGGTGTAACTCTATGAGACTCACTACGGGTCTCCCCACTATAAAAACTGACAAGGTTATCCGAACTCAAATATTTTTCATACGGACAAAAAAACCCCACCACGATGGGGGAAGGGAAGGGCCTAACTGATAGAGAATCAAAACTACCATCATCGTCATATAAAAAATGTTTCACCCTCGGAAGAACAAAAACCATGCTACACTAAGGATAAATATTAAACTAAGGCCCTTTTTCACTGCTGGGGTTCTCCTGACTATGCACCAGCTTCACTCCAGAACCTATGGCTAGAGAAATGATTATTAAAGCATCTCCTACCTCATAGTCAGGCATTAGAAATTTCCAAACATATCACACGAACCAAGATTTTACCAAACACACTTCCAAAAAAATAAAGGTTTCAAAGAGGTTCAACAATAACCATTCTTACAACTGAATGAAAAGAAACATGGTAGAACACTACAAGAGACGATCACTACATCCAAGAAAAACTATAAAGAGAAAACCCCAAAATGATCCCAAACATTTTCCTACTCCTACTGAAGGGATGAGGTGACCTTCGAAGAGCTAGGTATGGCTTCAGCGCGCTTCTTGGAAGCACCTCGGCATAATCGCTGCAAGTGACCCAGACGTCCATAGGTACAGCTGGGTCTCGGAGCACTCAGGCACGTCGGCCTCTTGTGACCCTACCTACCACACTGGTGACAGATCACGACATTGCTCTGTTAAAAAGATTATTGAAGGTCTGAAGGCCTCTTGATTACTCTATTAGAGCCACCAGCATCAGGTCATTTCCCATTATTCTTATCGCCATCCTCTGCACTGCTTCTCATGGCTGGGGGAGGATTCACCACCTCATGTTCTCCCGCTAACTCAGCTTTGGACAGAAAGGCTTTCCCCACAACATCCAAGAAGGTGGTTAGGTTGAGCTCTGCCACTTTCAACTGCAGTTCAGATCAGATCCTGAACTCAAATTGTCTATATTTTCCAAGATAGTTTTCAACAAACCATTGGTCATATAGAACTAGGTCTAAGAAACGTTGATAGAATTCTAGTACTGATTCAACGCCCAGCTGAACACAAAAAAAAATCCATCCTATTCCCCAGCTTTTTCAACTCAGAGAAATATTGTTGGATAAATGACGACTTGAATAACTCCCATGTGATATCTTCTCAAGGCTTTCTTCGAGACATGTACTTCCACCATTTCCAAGTTGGACCTTCAAGCATAAAGGTAGCCAACTTCACCTTCAATGACTCAGGAAACCCAATGAGACTGAAGTTCCTCTCAATATTCCATAACCACTCCTCTGCCTCAAGTGGATCTACTTAACCAGAAAACAATGGAGGGTTCAACTTCTAGAATTCCAGAACATAGTATATAGGTTGATCAAGTGGGGGATTTTCTAAGGTCACACCACATGAAGCTTCACCTTGGGCATTCCTCAAACCTTCACGGGGGCGAACACTAAGGAACAAGGGAACAAAGAACTTAATCAAAACATGTTCATCGCCATTTTAAACTCAACTTTTCACAATCTCCAAAATAAAAATTTACAAAACAATTCTTAAAAGTAATGAAGACTCAAATGATCCACAAGGGGAAACTAGTGTCGATGGATGACTCGTACATATGGTTGGTGGCCATACGCCAGTCATGCCACCATCACATAGAGCAATCTAGGAAAATTTCCACGACTCCACAGGGATTTCCAGGTCCTGCGAGCTCACGGACCTACTTCCCAACTCCCTTTTCATTTCCCAACATAAAACAATTCACAAAAATCAAAGTACACCAACATGTCTGGACATCCCATGGTAACCCGGGGTTCGGAAAAAGAAAGGGTTCATGAAGTCATTCTTGTCCCTATGCCTTGAGTCCCAAAAATACTACTCCTTCTACCATGAAAACATCAAATAATAATGGGCGCTCTGAAAAACAAGGTCTTCTCAAGAGCCGACCTTCTATGATACCATTTTTTTATGAACCAACCCGGGTCGACCCTGAACCAGTCACCCGAGCCGATTCGCAGCAAGGCCTGAGAGGTGTTCCTGATCCTCTCGGGCTGGCGACAAGTGCTAGGTCATCAATAGAGAACAACAAGGGAAGAATTTCTCCCAATAAAAATGAACGAAGCAGCAGAAATAAAATAGAACAACGTAAAATAAATGAACGACACAAAACAAAAAGAACGACCAACAACACATACTAACCTGACCACGACCAAAACTCCGCACGACCCCAAGAGTCACTCACCAATCCACAACCAACTCTTTCCCACGGTGAGAAAACTTGAGTCGAACCTGCAACAAAAACTAAAAATAGGAAAACATTATAGGCGTGAGTATTAAAACTCAGTAGGCGTGCCCAATAATCTATTCCCAAAGAACTAACTTTAAATAAATAATTTTATAATTCTAGGTTTTAACTAAATTATACAAAATATGGGTTTCCATACACACTTTCATTTCTAAAACAAGTAACATTATATTGCCCTTTTTTTTAAACAACCTTAGTGTTTGAAGAGAAAAGGCGCATTACACTTTAAAACATTTTTGCAAACAATTTAAAATTTAAAAATTTACTTATTAATCAAGAGGAAAACCACACACAACAAACAACACGCAATAAGGGATATAGGGAGTATCAAAAAGACCAGCAACCAAACTAGGCCCCTCAATCGTCCGCCACATAAAAATAAGCACTAAATAAAATATGGGTTGAACATAGGAGCTCGTAAACAATACAGAACATACTATACGTGTGACTCATCCTGAAGGCATTCCCTACTCAATGACATCATAACGCTATAATGCTTGGTGTTTCCCTACCTAGCCTAACCGAGGGGCCCAATCCCCTAGCAGAACAAAGTCCATACTAAGGGCCACTAGCCAGTGCATATTCTAAACTAGTGCAGTAATCGTTCTCAAAAGTTTCACTTAATATGTCAGGTTACGATGTCAAAACGCGTAATAAAAAGGGGGTGAGTCAACATTTTCAATCAAGTAACCAGTTATGATGCACAAACATTACACCCAATAACTCACACAATCGACATACACAATAGGATCACTCCTGAGTCACCTCAAAGAAAGATTTTCAAAATAATCTATTTTATTAAATTGCCAAATGGGCCTTGTTCAACTTTTAAAGAAACACGTTTCCTCTAGAGAAAGAAAAACATTTTTTCACACATCAGAAAGGAAAACTTTTTAAATCAAACCAGAACCACACTGTAAAGTTCATGAATTATATTCAAAGGCCAAATGGTCATTCTTTCATTTTTTTTGCGTCAATTCATCAAGAAAATCATTCAAGTTCCATGCATAAAATAAACAGCTTTGTTTACATCAAATATTTATTCCAAAAATAATTATCTAGTATTATTTCTCATTTATCAAAAACCAATGAAATATCAAGCAATTAATAAATTCTAAATTTAAAGGTGAGTGCAGTGAGGGACCTACCTCGACTCATAGCTCAAACACAACCATGTGTCACGCCTCGCACTTGTGCACAAGTGCACGCAAACTTCCGACAATAGTATCACAGACTTCCTCTGCCAACATGTCGTAGTAATCACGAAAACAACTAAAAACACATAAACACTTACTTAAAATAATTCAAATGAATGAACAATGCATAACCCACCTCGACATATTTTCAAAACACAACTCGCACCATATACATTATTTACTAAACCACTTTAAAATTTATAAAAAAATCCAAAGAGAAACCCATGGCCAACACACCCAAAACCCCTTCAAAACCTCTTTTAAAACCAACGCATGAAAAAAACCAATTTCCAACACCATTTGTACCATTCACACATTTTATAAAATCACATACACAATTTATAAAATACATTCAAGGGGTATAATAAATGGGTACACTTAAAATCCAACACATTTATTTTTAGAAAACCAACATTCAAACCACACACACCACTAATTCATTTCAAATAATTATCCACCCCACCAATATATGTTATCAAACACCTTGCACCCTTTATAAAACACAAATATGAGACCCATCATGGGTTCACGTGTGATATAAAACCCATCCCCTTAAAAAACACTTTCCAACACCCGCACACCACAATCCTTTTCAAAAACACATTTCAAACCTCGTATACAACCCATAGCACATAAACAAGAAGCAAAACAAGCATAATAAAATCATTAAACAATGTCTTTGGTAACTATTTAATCCTTAAGAAATGAGAAAAATACAAGAAAACAATGTAGTTCTAAATTCAAAGGGCAACAAAAAAAATCCAACCTCAATCATTGATGGACTTCCCAAAACCAGTTCAAAATATCTTTCACACCCCAACTGCACACCCGGGAAGCTAAAACTAGCCTTCACAACAAAATTGAACACATAATTTGAAGAAAAAGACTCTACAAAAGAGAGATCGACATAGAGAAAACTTAACGCAACCAACCGACAGAAGGGGTTTGCCAGAGAGGTTGCGTGCATAGTAGAGGAAGGCGTTGGAGGTTTTGTGTCAGCCGAAGAGGGGATGGCCAGTGGGGGGACCAGTCATAGGAGGTTTGTCTGAAGGTCGCGGTGGCCAGACAAGCGCTAGCGAGGGCGCGACCTAGCTGGGTAACGAGGGACGCGGCTGGGAGAGCACACAGAAGCCTGACAGTGAGGGGCATGACTAGCTGGGAGGTCGCCTGAGAGGGAGTTGTCCAGTGGAGAAGCGTCATGTAACAAGGAGGTTGCGTTGAGGGGCTGCGCACTGGGGTTAAGAGAAGGGAGGAGATGGGGGTAGCATGGAACAAAAAAACCCTAGAAAAAGGGAAATAAAAATAAATTAAAGGAAATAAAAATTAAAAAAATCAACACCTAATAATATTAATAATATTAATAATAATAATAATAATAAAAATAATAATAATGACTTTAATCTATAATAATGATATTAATATCAATATCAATAATAATAATAATAAAACAACTTTAACAATAATATAAAAATGATAAAAATAATTTTAATTTCAATAATTCAAAAACAAGAACAAGATTAAATATAATATCATCAGTCGTGACAATAATATTATTATTATAGTAGTTATTCCATCTTATTTTAATGTATTCACCAGACTTCGTTTCATTTTTATTTTATTTCATTAATAATAATAATACTATTAATAACATTTTAATGGTTATGAAAATATTAATTAATCTTTCTAATAATAATGATAATACTAGTAATAATCATAACTATAAAAATAAAAATGATGAAAATATTCATTTCAATTTAATAATTATAATAAAATTATTATCATCAATAAAAAATTTAACTAACACAATAAATCACAAAATTTACCCATTTTAACTTTTTCGAAGACAGGCGGATCGTGTCGTAGCCTGGGTGAAGCCACACGGGGTTTCCAAAATGCAGCCCGCCCGTGCTCCCAACGATGTCCACTCAAAAACGCATACTTTTTGACGAAAATCTGAAATCTCATTCAGGATTCAACATGAACCTCGACAAAAAATTTAAAAACCAAATAAAATAATAGAATAAACTAATTAGATAGGTCAGGGTGTGACATGTATCTTTGAGTATGAGACAAGACATGGTATAACACTTTACCCAGAGTATTCGAGTATGGGTCAAAACATGTGACATGAGGTGACATCTCTTTTTCCTTAAGCCAAAGTAGTTATGGTCGGGTGTCGTGGTGGCATGGTTAGCACATGATGACCTAACACATATGCTTGTTTTTTTATGATTCTATATTTATTTTCCTCATAAATACGCAATTATATGATGACATATATTAGTGTAACTTGGTGAGACCCTACTAGCATGTATTTCTTACACCCTATAGAGGTTTCTCAGTGCACATGCTAACATTATATCTGTTGTAAAGGTTTGAGAACATGTTGTGCAGTGGATCAGGATAGTGCATCTCAACAAGGATATAAAGATGGGATGAGGTGAGGATTGGGGATAGTGGTGGATACTCTAAATATTTTTTTCTCTATTTATTTTTTATATGTGATCGTCTTGGTGGGAGATCAGTAGGGATATTTTACTGCATGACTATATATTTATTTATTATAGCATAGATGTGTTATTGATTTATGTTTATTTTTTTTATCTATTATAGATAGTGATTTTTTTCTTTATTATTATTTATTATTATGATATTGAGGTAATATTATCCTCAACATATAATTTAGGCCCTTGACGCTAGTCAATAGCCTTTGGTGTATGGGGATGCATGATTAAGGTCATGTGGTGCACTGATATGGTTACTGTAGAGTGATTCAGGTTAAGGAATCACAAAAATAACAAAAATGACACTTTATTAAGGGAATATTTTCTATAAAACTATTGGTTACACACTAGAATACATCAGGTACTCAGTGATTCAAAATAGAACCACCCCACCAACTCGTACATCACTAGGTACCCAATTGAGGACCATGGGATACTCAGTCGAGGACCATTGGGTAACCGATCAAGGACCACCAGGTACTTTTTGATTCTCATACCCTAGGAGGTTTTATTCCTCTTCTTTCCCCCTTTATCTAAACTCCCCACTTTGTCACCTAACTCTTATTCAACCTAAAATGGATTAAGATACTAAAATTAAATGGAATACCTATATAAATAGTTTGGATCTTTATAGTACCTATTTCATTGTTTAGTTGTGGGGGGTCATCACAATTGATGAATACATTCCATATCACCCATTATCATAAAAAAACAACTAAATAGAGGTCAACTAATCAAACATTTACTCCATTTATTTAGAATATGATTCTTACCAAATGTATCATCTACCAAACCATTATTATTCCATTCAGATTACACAGTCTATTATATCTTCAATATTCATGTAAGAAAATAGTTAATATAAAGTCTTAAATTACAACCCTAAAGGAATGGACTCCTCATATTTAGAATTCACACCACAAAATTTTACCAATCGGTCGGTTCTCTTGAAGAAATTCAAGATCAACCTCCAAAAACATGAGACGCTTTCCCTATATTTAGTTAAAATAAGTTGGAATTAAAAAAGACTTACAAAATTGATTCATGGGTCACATAATATATAAATGGTGTTCATTACTCCCAATAACATCACTAGGATTTCAAGAAGTACTTAGAAATTTATGAACATTGACTATAGAATATTATTCCCAAAACAATAAATATGATACCAGAAAAAGCTAAGATCAACCTCTAGGAAAACATTTATTCTTTTCCATAGGCCATAGCAGTCTCACTTATCCCAAAAAACATTTCTCTAATAGGCCTCCAAAATAGACCATCAGTCCCCAGAGCCTAACCAAGATACCTGATAAATAGTAGAAGATGTTTGTATATCCCCGAAAGAAAAAAAATAGTAAGGGCCACTCTAGAATATTCTTTGGATTGGTCCCACTTTCCATTAAAGGTGAACCTTGATTCGTCTACTCAATTTCACATTACATCACAACCATCCAACCCATAAAAATGGTGATGACACATGAAGTGACCTTGGATTTTTTTATGGTTGTTATTTGTTGTCAACATTGAATGAAGAATAATTGTGGATAATTAGGTATTTTTGAATATTTTATGATTTTTTTTAGATGATTTGAGGTGTATTAAGGGTATTTTAATGTATTTTGTGATAATTTAAAGGAATCTATAATTTTTCTATTAAGACTGAAAGTTGGCTTAAATTTTTTTTTTGTGAGTCATTATAACTACGTAGGAGTCGTTTCAAGAAGAAGTACTGAGTTTTTGAAAAATCCAGAGAGAGTAAGAGTGATCTAAAATATATTTATGACTTATTTAAACCTTTTTATAAATCATTTAGTATCTATTTAAGAGACATTATGTGACTTGGAATGAGGAATTTACAAAGGTATTGAAGGTGTGTAAGTTCTATGGATCTATGTAGGAATCATTTGAAGCTATGTATGATATGTAGGACTATATTTGAGTCATATGATGTTATATATGAGTCATTTAAAGTTTTTTTATGAGTCAATTAAAGTAACATACAAGTCACAGAAGCTATGTGTGAGTCATTGGGAGCTGTGTACGAGTCAGTTAAACTTGTGTATGAGTGAATTAGGCTTCATATGTGTCACTCCCATTGTAAAATTGTGAGTTTTCCAAAGAGTGATGTATTCAATTTTTCTATATTTATATATTCTAAAGAAAATAAAATTATATGATGCTTGTGACATTCTCTATTAATAAAAACAACACAATTCAATTTTGATTCAAGTAAAATGAAGGGATTGTTATCACATATCAACCTATTTAAAGTTTCAAGAATATTTTATTTGAAAAACATGAGGGTGATCAAGGCTAGATGTAATTTCTATAATTCAATTTTAAAAATGTTTTGCTAATCCTAAATTCCTCATTCACATGAAAATAATTCTATGATTCAAGATGTATTTTTCAAGTATTAGAATTTTTAAGAGACTGAGTTAAATAGTGTTGTTGTGCCATGAGGAACTACTTTACACTGTGATCAGGTTGAAGAAAACATGAATTTAGGCTGATCTAGTGGAATTTTAAGAGGAAGTAAATGTTGGGTATTTATTAAATACAAAAAATTATTTATTTATTTAATTATTTTTGAATGATTATAATGTTTATAGTATTTCCCGATAGGTTTATTTTAATAATTGAAATAGAATAAGTGTAGTTGTGAAAATTCACTGGA
The DNA here is from genome assembly GCA_963277665.1 of Viscum album. Taxonomy (NCBI): domain Eukaryota; kingdom Viridiplantae; phylum Streptophyta; class Magnoliopsida; order Santalales; family Viscaceae; genus Viscum; species Viscum album. The sequence goes on along the minus strand of OY728128.1, from coordinate 701,377,395 downwards.
GATAATTATTCAATGTGGTAGGGGAGATTACTTGATCATGGGATAAAACCCAAGTGGAAAGTTTTTTTGTAAATAAGTCAAGGATCCTATTATAAAATTTTGATAATGGGAATTTTCTATAATGTTAATCTAGAAATCTATTTCTATAATAATTTTAATTTTAGAATTCTGAATTTTGTCTGGGAATGTGGAAGTAGTTGATAAATAATTCATTGTTCAGAAAACTATTGTATTGAAACAAATGGGAGAAGGGAACTATAATATGGATCTTATATATGATCATAAAACTTTTATGATCCTAAGAATTCAATGAAACAATATTGAGAAGTTTGAGAAGTTGGTCAACATTTGTATTTGTATATTTTGAGCCAGTCAGATCTGGTCACATATTCTTCCAATTTTTATCAGAGGTTAAAGAACTAGAATAGGTGATCATATTCAGATATATCTCTCCTAAAATATTGAGAGGAATATCTTAAGTAGTTGGTGGAGTAACACAAATTCTCAAGTGATCTTTTTCATTTTGGTGTATTAATATTGTAACCAGTGGGATACTGTGAAAATACTAGTGGGATATATAAAACCCCAAAACTCTAGGATTTTACCTATAATTCCCATTTATATTTGATCATAAAAAATTCTAGTTTCAAATTTTTTTACTCGGATAACAATTGGATGCAACAAGTAGTAGGTTCCCACACTAGGACCGAACCATGTGAAAATGGTTATCTTCCTTGTTTATTTTATTTATGCATTCATTCGAGAAATGATGATTGAAATATTTTATAGGATTAAATCCTAATCAATTACAGAGTTTTACTTCAAGTGGAAGAAATTTTAAAAGATTGTAATCTCTGATTCACCCCCCCTCCCTGCCTAAGTGATATTCCCATTCTTATAGAATATCAACATGATGTCTCATACAGAAATGATGGAATACTATAAAATATCTTCCACCCTTGAGTAAAAAACTCACACTTTTAACTGATGTGATTAAAAATTGACTATTGTTAATATGAGTCTCCATTCGAACAAGTTTGGAGAAGATATCCATTGGGATCTCTAACTCCCAAACAATAACGCATGAAGAAAGGAATGTCCCTTTACCATTTTAATGAGTATGTATTTCAGTTAGAAACAAAAACTTCATACCTTGATTCCTATAGGTTACCACCTTCCCATATCCATCCATCACACACAACCCTCCTCAACCCAATTGTCATCACTCTATGTCAGATGAGGGTTACCTGAATTTGGAGATGGAGATGATCCAAAGAATTACACATCTACAGTTACTCCAGCACTACCAATATTTTTTCCATCATTTCCTCTTGAAATATAGTATATTTTATAATAGTAAAGTGTATGGTATTGAGGTTTTCTTTAACATAGGGATTCATCTATAACACCACTCCAGAAAACTATAAGGAAATGCCAACCCATCCCAAGACCAATTGAAATTTTTATAGAAGTCTCCCAACTAAAAATTTTTACACTAGGAATTTGATATAGATGGGTGAATTAAAATAATCATAACCCAATATCAAATCACACTCTATAGGCCCCGATCAGACTTCCAGAAATGAATAAAATCCATTCAAAATCATGGCCAAAAGGTACCTATTCTATAAACCCCAGAACATTCTTGGTCACAATAATCCTTCTATGAAGAGGTTCCAACTCCTTCAAAACTCAAAATTATCCATAGAAACATTGGTTAGAACTTCCTAAACAAAATATCAAACTTCAACCATGGTAGGGTAGTATTATTGTGATTTTCAGTAAATTCCAACCAATGGGTCACCACACCACTAGGACAAATCCAATGCAAGAACCACTATATATTTAATAGGTTTTTGAAAAAGATATAAAACTTGATTTTTATACTTCAACCAAACCATTATTACTAATAATTATACACTAATAAAAAATTGAGAATATCTTACCTCTACTCTTAGGGAAAATTTACCTCACAATCTGGCCTCCAAATCAATGTGCAGTCACTCAACTAAATTAGTGGTGAGGAGATCAATCAAAAACATGGGCACATCATGACCTTTCCTTTGAATACGAGTTGGATTTATGTGGGTGACATCCTTTATTAGATAGTATAAACCCATAGTTACTAGATAATATCTAGTTTATTTGACATAATATGGACATCAAAGATCATTACTTGTAACTATATGATGTATGTTTTATAACATATTTTCTTTATTTCGATGTATAAGATATTATGAGTTTATTAATTTCCCCATATCATTTTTTATTCATTTATATATTAGTTATGAGGTTATTTTTTAGTGACAATGGGTCTGTGGATTGGGAGTTAGAGTTTTAAGAGGAGGCTAGGTTGTTTGGTGGCTCAAAACTACCACCATCCATCTAATGGAGTTTCTATAAGTCTATTGGGAAATGTAAACCCCACTAGGTAGCCTGGGTTCCCAGTCCAAGGGTGAAATTAATGCACCCAATGGTTTTTAAATGCTACTCATTTTTTACCCCATTTATTTCTCAATTACAAACATAAATGATATATTCTAAATTTTAGAGTTATCCCCATATATCAAGACTCTACCATTATTCTCCCCTCCATATCTAAGATTTATCCAGTATAATGATGATAAAATGGGGATATTTCTTTATATCTATGATGAATCCTTATTCCTACTTGATATATTATCATGGATATATAATAGATCTATGGTTTCCATGAAAATCCAATGAATAGTTCTCTATTTCTTTATAGATAAGTGGAGCATCTAGCATATTAATTCATTTCCTTGATCAAATCAAGATCTACCAATGAATATGAGTGTTCTACGGGTAAGTGTAATTGAATCTTATTTATAGACCTCTTATCAAGGGTGGATTTAAGATATAAACTTAATACATTGGTGATTATTTGATAGATTAGAGGAGTTATTTACATGTCAATGAAAACCCCCTGGACCGGGGATAGAATTATCAATAACTATGGATGTTACCAGGTAAGTTCCTTTAGAATGATAACCATGAGAACTTCTCCTTATATAATCTCATCTTAAATATCTTTTCCATTGATGGTTTTAAGATGGATCGATGATTATTGGATAGAATCGAGGCTCTATTATAGAATTCGTGAGAAATTCATGATCCGTTCTTAAATCAACAACTGATATGGTGAATGGGCATCCTTTCATTCAACATACCTCAGAATTGTTTCTATTTATGGACTCCTTAAGGTATGTGATTCTATAGTGACCTTATTAAATTAGAATATTCTTTATTACCCACTATAAATTTCATTCTTGATGAAGCGAAACCTGATTTAGGCATCCTTGATGTGTGAAATCATTCTTTATAGATGTTCAACATGGTTCGGTCTCTGATCCTTTAACGAAAGTTGGAGTACATCATCAACAAACTTAAGGTTGGAAGTTCCTTACCATTTGGGGATCTTGTATACACTTTTCACCTTGGAATGATTCTTGTGTTGGCATACTTATTGATGATTCTTGATTATGATCGCATATGGGTGTGTGTGTGTGTGTGTGTGTGTCCCATAAGACCCATTTATGATACTTTATTCCATAAGTGTTTCTAGATAATATTGTTACCATTATTGATGTTAATCACGTGATTTTTATGTTTCTAATACTTTCTCTTGATGATGTGCTACAATTACATGTATTCTCTACCCTATTATATATATTACCATGCCTTTGTAGGTTGTTCATAGTACTTGGTATAGGTGTACCATCGTGATATGATTATCTCTTAGAGGGGGAGTGTGCACAGCTTGTGACAATGACTGTGTTGGACCTGAGTAGAAGGTAGGGGCATGATGGTCTGGAGGCCTAGCCCGAGGAAGTTGTGTTAGGGGAATTATAGAATGTAGGCTCGACCTGACGTGTGGATAGGGTAAAATGGATTAAATTCATGACTTATTAAAGATACGAGGTATGATAGTCTAGATGCATGACCATACTCGATGCATTGATACTATTGAGTGACATGTTCACTAGCCTTGTGGAAAGTTTTAGTAACTTCTAACATCTCCTCTTTTATCCTTCCAATATAGAGCCCAAGTAGGTATAACTGGGGGTTTGTATCAGCTTGGTCAGTGAACAACTACTCAGTATATGATTATATGATTTCTAATATTGTCTTCACATTTATTATTAACATGGAATACACCTTTTATAACTGTAAAAAATTTAAGGATGCATTGTTGGTGTCCTACTAGGTTTACTACTCACACCCTATATGGGTATCTCAATGCATGTGTAGACTTCATGTATAGGGATCCAAGTAATGGAAAGGATCCCATGGATGATATCTAATAATTGGAGCATGTAGCTGGTGGAAGACTGAGAAAAACTCCGGAGGGACACCATGACATCTTATTTATTATTTTTTCTTCACTTATACATAGGTTTGGCTTTCCACATTGGGATCATTTTTTACTTATTTATATGATTGTTGTGTCATCTACATAGTTTATGCATGATTAATATGATTAGTATATTTTTTTTATATTTTTTTATGTTTATTATGTGTGGAGATGACATGATATTGAGTTTATAGTCTCCCCGCTAATGGAGTTCATACCATCGCTACTAGTTGGTGGCCTATTGTATATAGGGAGGTGCACATGAGCTCATGTGACTCTTAAGATGAAACTTGGTTATTTTGGTTAGGTTGTTACATATACCAACTTACTTATACCATGAAAATGATTCCTTAGAGTTTTAGATCAACTGAAAGGTTATAAGATACTTCTCAAAATGATATTTTTGTCACTACACTTATGATGGGTTCCTTGGTTTGATAACCAAACTCAAGACCCCTTAACATTTCTACCATAAATTCTCAAACCAATACTCACAAGTATTCTAACTCTAAACTTCATACATAGGTATTAGGCCTATTTAAAACTATCCTGACATAAAATGACCTTCTGGGGGCCCACCTAGGCTTGTTATAATCCAAATTTTCCACCCTAATCCAGCCTCTAATAGGCCAAGGGCTTGAAACTATCACCAAGAAGGAATAATTCTTATTGGAGTCCTTATCCAATATAAATTTTTCATAAAAAATCACCTTTGACACACAATATAAATCCAAAAAATTCCATCCATATATATATATATATATAATTAAATTGTTTGACAATTCTTGTATGATATAACAATTACCCAATACAGTTCCACAAAGGAAAAACCATAAAGGTAAATATTCAATAGATAACATCACTTCACAAAACTGACATCTGATGGGGGGACACATCCATATTGAAATAACTCTATGGGAAATCACACCAATAATAACATCACTTCCATGTACCACTATGCACCACTATTCTCTCTTTATACCAGCTTCACAATATTTAAGTTCACCAAAGGAATCAATAAACTATGAAATGTTTACATAAGCACAACACAAGTAGTCACAAGTTCTATGTGGTAGCGGGTATAAAAATACCCAGTAAGAAACCCTAAAAACACAAAGTAAATATAATATAGTAATTTATCTCAAAAACAAGACTAATGGAAATGGAAAGTAACTCAAAGGTTACAAATATGTTCTAGGGTTAATAAAACCATGAATAAAGGAAAAACCTTAATCTTCTCAGCTCAGCCTCACCAAAAATATCATTTAATAACCTATTAAGACTCTAAATATATCAAAATTATCATAAAACTCAATGATGATAGCCCAGTTGTAGTTTGAATCTAGAAATCAATCATAGTAGTTGATTCATCACAAGATCTATATCATCAATATCACTCATCATCACAATTACCTTGATCTCTTAACTATTATTCTACCTCATTGTAACCATACTAGGGGACCCACACATCATTATGGAGTTAACATCAGTCAAAAAGTTACTAGACCCTAACAAAAGAAATAATCACAACCTATCTCAATGGGAAACACTGACCTCTATAGGTGGAGGACCCATGCCCCATCACATGGGATGATACAAACCAATCTTGTAGTATGGGGGACCTGCGCCTCATAAATATTAATGTTGTACCAAACCCATGCCTGGATAAAGTACATCCACCCCATGAATGGAATATCTATGCCTAGTATCCATTTGGGAGTAATCAACTTGACAATACATACATGGGACCCATTCCCTAACCTTAGAGCATCACTAGGGGTTACTAACCCCATGTATGTACTGATCATATTTCCCTTATTCTAATAATTTCTCATCAATTATAAGGGTCACTTAATACCCTAAACATATTAAAAACAACTTATGCTATCATTGAAACATACATAATTGTATTGTATGTGGGAAACATGGAGAATGGACCACTTGAGTTTCTAATTCTATAATTTAGGTGATAATGTATGAAAGATACTAAAAACTTCCCAATAAATAAAATGTACTTCCATTTACATGATGTGTAAACCTCAATCAGTAGTCATGTGTGTGTTGAATATTTCTGGAATGTATAGATTCAACCTACACAGTGTGTACAATATAGTACATGGCGTGTGGGACTCATTGCATTTCTGAGTGTGTAATGGCAGCACACATTGATCCATAATATTTGAGTACACAACATATACTCCTAAGTACATAAAATATATACTATCATTGAGTTGTTCATGTGGGATCGATACACGCAGCATGTCCATAAGGGTACACGATGTATGGGACCTAGCGTTCACTCAGCATGCAATTCCAAAATGGAGTGACTCATGTATCCAATACACATGGTTTGTAGATTGGTCCACACAGTGTGGGGGGGAGATCTTATTATCCAGGTGTGTACTCTAGTACATGATCAAAGTATATGACCCAAAAGACATGGTGTGTGACCTAGAGTCAGACCCTGTGTAATATTTATAGCCCACAAAAACCATATATATCACATTCGAGCATTATATATAGCATTATTTTTGAGACATACATCATGTAACTACATCTTATCCATATCCAATCATTATTCCATTTCATTCATCTATTACACTATTTATACATTTGATGCACTACCAAAACATTCTATACACCAATTTTTCATTTTTGGTCTCGCTAGTTTCAACCAAAATCTTCATTGCACCTCTTCAGGGTCCCTTTATGTACAATAAACCTTTATCACCAACTTTAGATGCATGACTATTCCCACCATCATCTCTTGTTTAATCCATCCTCAAACCTTTCTAAAACCAAGCCATGCCAGGGCAGCCTCATGTGAGCCTATGTTGGCATTTCCTCCCTTCATCACCATGCCACTTCACTATGATCAAACCTTCAAATAAAGAATGAGTAATTATAAAAACAAATAATGGTGTTCAGTGAAATTTTTAGCCACCTAAAATAATATATTCATGTTCACATTCAAAAAAGAACATGGGAAATGGGAAGTGAAGTTCTAAGAATTGGATCACTCCACAGGGAAGGGGGTGAATTAATATAGACCAGTTTTTAAAATTTATTATTAATTAAATCAACCCTATAACTAGTTAATATTTTATTCACTTTATTATAGAGTCTCAACCTCACTCATGTATGTAGAAAATAAAGAGACAATGAATAGGAGGATTTTTACAAGTTTTGACCCCTTCTTGGGTAACCTACTCCTTTTCGTGGTTGGTTTCTCTACCTAACCATATATTTTTCACTATAATGTCAATTTATTAAAATATTATAGTGATAGAATAGATTATCACTATAATTTTCTAGATTCACACCAAACATCATAGATTCACACTGTCATCATACAAAATAAGTAACAAATATAAGATAGATCTTCTTGAAAGATCATTAGCTTCAGAAATAGTAGAAATTGATCACCCTTTTTGTTCCTTTATAAATATTTAGGAATATTTTCTCACTTCGTATAGAAATGATATAAAAATTATTATCAATCTGATATGGTCTCACTAAATGTTTGATCTTCAGCAGATATGGATGATTTATTCTAATCTTTAGGATTCAGAATATTTCCTTCTCAAATTGCCTCAATATTTTGATACCCTCCTATCTACCTTTTGTTTTATCTTTATTTTCTTCTTATATTATAGAGACTTGGAATCCTGTAATTAATCTAATCCCACTAATACATTTTCTATCATAGCATTATTTATTCTTCTCACAACTAAATCATATAGAAAGATCTCCTTTATTTACTCATTTAGTTACGCTCACTACCATGAACCATGATATCTTAAATATTCTCAACTTTTAATAAATATATATATATAGTATAATACCACTTATTCCCTTATTATTTCTCATAATCTAAATAGAAATCGATTCCATAAAATTTTCTATCCATGCTTAATATTTAGAATAATTCACAAATATTGAATTTTTGAATTCCACAAATACTCCTATCTTCATCTGTATTGAAACAAACTTTAAAATTTATATATAATTCATGATTTGAGGAACTATATCCAATTATAAAATAAAATAACTCAACATATTGTACAAACATACTCAATAATCTCAACTAGAATCACTATCAAATATCATGTCAGTGATTATTTGATTTTAAGAATAACACAACATCATCACATTGAGATTATAGATTTGACATCATGAAATTAATCAAAAAAAGAAAATATTTGACTTTAATCCACATCATCAATTTATCAAAGAATTAAAATCATACATTAAATAGATATAAAAAAATATTCACCATTTTTTAAAACTCACATGAAACATCTTGGATCACATTTTAGATGTGATTTTTTACTCCTTGAAGATCAGCTTTAGTATCTTCAGGTTTTATTTCTTCTGAAAACACAAATTCTAGAAAACTTGTTCTATACATAGCTGAAATTTTCATACTTGATTCTCATAAAAATAAACCCCTATATAAATTTGTATTTGTGAGAAAATCAGATACGTAGTAAAAATTTACTTGGAGTTGAGTACGTCATTATAAGTTTGATACGTAATAGAAATTTTCATATGTGGAATCTTTTAACATGAAAACTTCGCTTACATATACCATTGGATGCATGGAGGAATTCTCATACATGAGTCTTCACATAGATGAATATTTTCTTACATGGATAAATATCATATGTGAGTTGGGAAAATCATAGCCTTCACTCCAACAGCTTCAGCACCTCTTTTTTATCTTTAAAGAAATTTCAACCACTCAAAAACATTTTTTACAAGTTAAAATAACATCTCAATAACCTCAAATAATTCTCAACAAGTATTGATAAAAAATAAAAACCATAAATAACTCCAAGTTAATTTAAATCTACCCATTTTGGATTTTCTAGAAACTCCATTCAACTCTGCCAAATATACCCAAAGAAAACATAGAACTCATCAACAAACTATAGAATCCTCAAATCATATCCTATATCCTATGAGAAATGTATTTCCCCAAACAACTATAAAAGGACATGTTTTTATATAATTTCATCCCTCGATGTTAAGAAAATTTGTCAAAGTGTCATAGATGAAGTCCCCCCCAATTCATACCTCAAATATCACTTTTAGTAAACCCCCATTCATCATTAACCAAATCATCAGATGATAAGGTGGTGATCACTTCTCCCATTATTAATAATTCCATTCCCCTTTGACATAGAGTTGTGACACTATTTATACCCATTTTTTAACTCAATCCAAAACCCATGTGGGGGAATAGTTCCACTCTTCTTAAAGTTAGAGTAGAGGGTTAAACATAGAGTTTCAACCTCATCTTAGAGAACCTATCTCTTAGAATATATTTTGTGAAGATATATATAATTTTATTCTGAGTAGAGATGTATTAAACCATCATATCTTAAGTTATCACTCTTTCTTTAATAAAATGATACCTAATTTTGATATGTTTGGATCTAAATTGTTTCATGGGGTTATTTGATAGATTTATTGCACTCTAAATATCACACAAAATCCTCAATGGATTCTCGGTTCCAACTCTGAAGTATGCTAACTATACAAACATACATAATACATGTGTATAATCATTAGTAGTTTCCACATATTCCACCTCGGTTGTTCTAAGTTTCACTAAGTTCTACTTCTTACTGTACCATCTTACAAAACCCTAACCAATGAAGAAAGTCCCCCCTAATATAGATTTTATATCTATTCAATCACCTTCCTGGTCAATACCAGTGTATCCAATAAAATTTAAATATACACTTAATTTATAAACCAATCCATAACTCATTATTCCCTTCACATATATCAGTATCATATTTTCCTCAAGTATGTGTAGATCCCTTGGGTCACTTTGAAATTGATCAAAAAGTGTCATGATAAAGGCCACATATGGTATTGATGTTGTTAAATACAATAGAATTCCAATGAGTCTTCTAAATTCCTTTTGGTTAACCCTGTTGTTGTTTTTATCTTTACACAATTTGGTTCTAACCAAAATGGGTGTTGAAGCCTCTCTAGATTATTCTATACCAAACTTTCTCAAAAATTTACTAGTATACTTTTCTTAGGATATAAATATATAATCTGAATTCTAATAAATCTATAAACCCAAAAAATATTTTAGTTCTCCCAGTAAATATATCTCAAATTTCTCTTTAATTTTCTCATAAAATTCTTCACAAAGAGACACATTGTCACTAGAAAATATTATATCATCAATATATAGAATGAAAACCAATGAACCTATGGGAAACTATTTGACATACAAATTTCTATCAAATTTCCATTTTATGAATTACATTTTCCTCAATAAGATATCAAGTTTAAAATACTAGGATATGGGAGCCTATTTCAAACCATATAATGACATTCTCAGCTTACAGACCATGTTTCCATCTCCATCAAGAATAAAACCATTTGGTTTCTCAATAAAGACTTCTCCCTTAAGGTCAGTTTTAAAAATGATAATTTTAAATCTATTTGTTACACTTTATAGTGATTGTGTATAGTCGTATATAAAAATATTTTAATTATTTCAGGTCTTTCTACTAGAGAAAAGGTTTCTTCAAAATCAATTCCTTTCATTTGAGTATATCTTTTTCACACCATCCAAGCCTTTTTTCACTACCTATTTTTCATTCAATTTATTTCTAACCAATCATTTGGTACCAAGAACATTCATATCATTTGGTCTTGGGACAAGTTACCAAGTTGAATTTTCTCAATATGATCCAACTCATCATTCATATCTTATACCCATTCAGAATTCTCTAAATATTCAATCAGTGTTCATGGTTCAACATGTGATATGAGTATTGTATGATTCCCTATAATCAGACTTCTTCTTATCTAAACATGAACTCTTTATTCTATAATTATTCTCTCAGTATCAACATGACTTTTTGACCTTTGAAACTGCTTCATATCACTTACCTTAATCTAATTTTCATCATTATTATGTTATGAATCAACCTCATCAACAATTGTTCTAATCTCATATTCTTTTTCAACCTTTTTGTCTAAAATTTTATTATTATTTTCATCTAAAATATAAAATTTGGTGTGAGAATATTGATATAATTTACTTTGGTTTTCAATAATATTTACATCTAAACAGTCCATAAGTTTTTTCAAGCATTTTTTCTAGAACTTTTACTCACTTCTATTAGATAAGTTACCCGTAAATATTCATTCATCATCTTTCTCTTCAAAATTCCCTAGCTTGTTACCTTTGATATTTATAAATTATGGACTTACAAACAATTTAAATTACTTTATAGTTGGTTAATTTTTGTACCAAAATTAATAAGGAGTGAAATGTGTTTTGAGTCTCAAAATACATATATTTTATTTTTTGTACAGCAGCACACATAGCCTCTCTCTAAAAATAATTTGAAATTTTGTTTTTAGAAAGAATTATCCTGCCCATCTCCACAACACTTCTATTCCTTCTCACTATAAACCAATTTTTTAGGAGTATAAAAGTTATGGATTAATGTTTTATTCCATGTTTAGAAATATAAATTTAAAATTCATCACCTATAAACTCCTTCCCATGATTAAATCTCAATTTCTTAATGTGAAGTGCCAAATCTTTTTTAGTCTATCTTCTGGAAACTTAAAACATATCAACTGCATCTAATTTATTCTTAAGGAACATAACATTGTTCATTTGGGTGAAATTATCTATGAATTTTATGAAATATAAATCACTTATTATTGATATTTTTCTCATAGGTCCACATAAATAAATGTGTACTAGTTACAGTGGCCCGATAGAGAGAATTTCAACCTTCTTATGGGTTTTCTGAGTCATATTTCCCTTTTGGAATGTTACACACACATCACCTAGTTCTCTATTTATCTTGGGAAGATTTCTCACAATACCATGATTTAAAATTTTACTTAAAATTCTTTGATCCATATAGCTAATCCTTATATGCCACAAGAAACTTTTATCTTTTTTACTCATGTAACAAAGAATTGGTAAGATTACTTGCCAAAAATAGATTCACATTGGTTATTCTTCCTTGATAAATGACCCTTCCATCCTCCAACTTTTTAATGAATAAAGTGTCCTTATTGAAACAAAACCTTATGGAAAACATCACATATATGACACACACTTAATAGGTTATTCTTCAACCCTTTCACATATTAAACATTATTTTATTTCAAGTTTTGAGGTTCAATCTCAACTGATCAAATACCCATGATTTTTAAAGAGAAATCATTACCAAAACTAAATTATCTACCTTCATGGTCTTCAATATTTTTAAATTTATTTTTATCAAAATTCATGTGGGAGAATCTCCCACTATCAAGAATCCATGATTTGGTTTTTATAATAATCCTTCAATATAGCCTCATCAAGTCATGTTATCTCTTCCTTTGGTTTTTGAATAGACTTTACTTTCTCAACATAAGTAACTTTTCTAGATAAGTTTTTCATAAATATTTCTTTAAAATGTCACTATTTCTCACACCTACCAAAAAACAACTTTAATACATTCAAATATGTTCTGAGACTGCATGCATGAAACATTTGAATTTACAGTCGACCTTCTCTAAATATTCAATTTTCTATCTTCTGGATAACTCACCCTAACTCCATGACTCATCACAAGTAATGAAATGTTATACCTATATATGTGGGATTTGTTCCAAAACACTCCACATCACCAGTATTACCCTTGGAACCTGAATATTCTTGGTTTATAAATTTTTTTCCTGTATATCTATCCAGAATTTTGTTTTTATTATACATTTTCTATTTTTATTTACTTCTATTTAGCAGATAAATAGATTCCATATAACCTATTTTCGTTTACTAATATGATCGATTATTTATCCCTATTTTTATTATCCTAATATAGGAAATATTTTTAGTAAAAACCTATATTTTTTGTATAAATATAATTAAAAATAGATTTTTCAGGTGTAAATTTTATCTATTATTTTATAAATGTCCTATCAACTGATTTAGAGTATTAATATTATACTTCAACAAAAATTTTAAAATCCTTATTTAACTTCTTCAGCTCATTTTAAGATTATAAACACTTATATTATGTCTTATATAGTTCTTCTTCTTTCAAAAAAAACTTTTCTTCATGATATTTTAACATATTATATTATTTCCCATCTTTCAACCTAAATTTTTTTATTTCCTCAACAAGGGTTTCTTTTTTATTTTCAAACTAATTATTTTATATAATGGTATTATTTTTATCTTTCAACATTTTTTTCTTTTCTTTCACGATCATGGTATTATAATTAACACATGATTTAAGTTTATCTTTTAACAAGTGTTCCAACTCAGTTGGTTATGAATCATCTTCTTCACTGCTTAAAGTCTCAAAGATTTTTTATTAAAGGCTGAAATTTTTCTCATTTCATAATATATGATAATTTTATAAAATACATCCAAGTAAATTCCTATCTATCTTATAGATCTGATATCTTAGGACCATACCTATCCATAATGTTCCTCATGATCTTATTAACAATTATAGATTCCTTAAGTTTTTCACCAAACACACAGATATTACAAAAAACTTCATTTAATTGAGTGAAATAATAATTTAAATTATATTCCTTAACCATATATATGTATTAAAACTTACTTCCCTAGATTTATAATTTATCACCCTTGACTTTAAAATTTCATTCATAACTACTTTAAAGCTTATCCTAGATTTATTTAGCTAATTAAAGTCTCATCACTTTCATGTGGAATTTTTTTAACAAGGACATGAGAATAGAATTTTGTGATTTTCCATAGTTATTTGTATTCATTTTATATTCCAGATTCATTGGACCATTTCTTTCAATGGGAGGAAAATCAAAGACAAAAGTATCTCAAACCTCCAAGCTAAGGGATGGAATATAGGGCAACATATGATTCTTCAAACTATTATAATTGTTTCCACAAAATTTTAGAATACCCCTATTATTTACTAAATTCATATCATCTATTCTAATCACAAATATGAGTCAAAAAAAGAGACCTAATCTCTGATTCCATTTCAAGTGTTTAGGATCGAATCACTCCATTGAGAAGGGGGTGAATCAGTGGAGACCAATTTTTAAAATTTCTTCTTAATTAAATCAACCCCTACAACCTATTATTATTTGATTAACTCAATTATAGATTATCAAACTCACTCATATATATGGAAATAAAGACAATGAGAATTATTATTTTTACAAGGTTCGAACCCTTCCAGGGTAACATACTTTTTATTATAGTCACTTGATCCCCCTGTCCATGGATTCTTAACTATAATCACACATGATTACAAGATTATAGTGATGGAATAGATTCACACTAGGATTTTTCAAATTCATACAAGACATTATATATTCACACTACTTTCATACAAGATAAGTAACAAAGATGAGATAGATCTTCTTGAAATATTAGTTTCTTCAGCAATAGTAGAGGTTGATCTCCCATGTTTATTCTATTAAAATATTTAGAAAAAAAATCTCAATTAATGTAGATCTAATATAAAAAAAATTCTCAATATTATATGATCTCACTGAATTCTCATTCTCCAACAGATGTGGTTGATTTCTTCTAAGATTTAGGTTTTAGACTCTTTCCTTCTCAGCTTCTCTAAATATTTTTATACTCTCTAATCTACCTTTTTTTAGCTTATTTTCCTTATTATATTTTGGAAACTCATAATTCTATAATTAATTTAATTCTAAATAATTATTATTAAGTATTATTATAATAGAATCCTAAACCATGATCTCCTTTATTTCTACATTCGGTTAGGCTCACAAATATGCACCATGATCTCTTTAATATTTTCAATTTTTAATAACTTCATGTATAAAAAATAACACAACTTATAGCATTCTTTTTTATTACCAACTAAATGAAAAAAAATTCCAAAAAAATCTGTATCCTCGCTTAATATTTAGAATAATTCAAAAATTGTGAATTTTTGAATTCCACAAATACCCATGTCTTCATCCTCAGTAAAAAAACTCAAACTTCAAATTATATATAAAATTTTGGATCTAAGGAACTATATCAAAATATAGTATAATATAAATCAATATATTATACAAACATACTCAAGAAACTTAGTTAGAATCACTGAATAATCTCAGGTCAGTGGTTATTTGATTTTAAGAACAGCATGGCATCATCACTTTGACATTCCAAATTTAACATCTGGAGATTATTCACAAATAGAAAAAACTTGAATTCAATAAATAATATAATTTTATCTTATAAATCATCATATAACATAAATTAGATATAAAAAGTAATAACCATTTTTGAAAACTCACGTGAAACAGCTTGGATCACATTTTATATATGTTTTACTCCTTAAAGATTAGCTTCAACCTCATCAGGTTTTATTTCCTCTAAAAATGAAAATTATAAAAATATAATTTTGTATGTATAAAAAATTTCATTCAAGTTTCTCATAAAAAAATCTCCTATGTGAATTTATTTCCATGAGAAAAATGGATACGCAGTGAAAAAATGTTTATGTGGATTTTCTTACATGGTCAAAACTACGATATGTAGTAGATATTTTTGTACATGGAATATATTGATGCTTAAACTTAACTTATATATACCATTGTATACATGGAGGTATTTTCACATTTGATACTTCACATAATTGAATATTTTCTCATATAGAGAAAACTCATACATGAGTCTGGAAAACCACAACTTTCACTCTAACAACTTCTGCACCTCTTATACAATCTCCAAAGAAATATCAAATACTAAAAAACATTCTTCATGAGTTAAAATATTACCTCAAAAAACTCAAATAATTCTCAAAAATTATTGAAACAAAAAATCAAATCATCAACAACTCCAAGGGATTTTCTGGAAGAAATGATTGATTTGATGATCAAGGAAAGATTCTTCACAATTAATTCAGAATGATGAATATTTTAAAATAATTAGAATAATTTATTTAATATTAAATTTAAATGACACATAAAAACCCATTATATTGAATAATCTAATAAAAAATTAAATTCTGCCATATAAAAGTGGTTTTTTGATATTAAAACCCACATGACATCAAGATCGAGAACATAAAAATTACTTATACTCCAATCTATGATAATCTCATTTCATTGTTTTTTTCTAATTATTATGTTAGAACCATACATATTAAATATATAAACTCAAAGTAAAATAAAAAATGTCTCACCATGTTATCCAATTAATTAAAAAATTATAATCAAATAATACAAAATAAGTAATGATAATTCAAGAACATAAATTAAGAAAAAAATAATCATGGAATTCGTGTAAAGTAACCAATAAATCAAACATGATATTTTTTGATTTATTCCCATAGTAAATGAGATGAAAGACAAACATAAAAGTTCCCTACTTCAAAGGAAATATTTTCAAATATTTGAAATTTTTTCATTGATGTTGCACAATACCATCATCAGGGTCATGTTATATGATCATCATTTTCATCACAAATCCACCATCAATCCATTAATTCATTATCTATACCATCAATTATCAGATCCCAAAAATAACATCCTCTATATCCTACTAAGGTTTATAGAGATAATTAGGATAACCATAGGGGAAATTCTATAATGATATATTTAAAGGTAAGAAACTAAGTCAACTAATCTTTTCATTTAAAGACCTGAAATGACCTAGTATAGAACCCAATAACTAAACACAAAACTTACACCTTTCCTAGGAAAAAAACCCATTCTATACAAAACTGTTGTATCAAAATTTTCATCTAATCTTCTATTTAGGTTATACTATCATCCATGCTTGTAGGATAAATATTTTTTTATTTAATCATAATAAATATCTCTTAAAATTCAACTAGCTCATAAATTCACAAAAATTTAACCCAAGGGTAATTACCACATTCTAAACTCAATAGAACTATAAGGTAAAAATTGATGATCTCATTCACTAAGTTAAATTTACCATTTTATCCCTTTAAGGGAATTGAGACCCTGAGACTCAAAAAATAGATTAAGTCTTGCTTGAGGAAAAATCCATATCACTACACATAAAATAAATAATAGTTACTAATAATGTAAAAATTGTTTTCAATAATCTTAATATAATGAAAATAATAGTTATTAAGTTAGATATAACATAAATATAACATTATTAGAGTTTATATAGCATAAATATAATTTAAATATAATGGTACTAATGTAAATATAATATAAATAATAGTTATTAATAATATAATTAATATTAAATATTAGTCACAAAATTTCAGTTCATCCTTCAAGTATTTTATAACTCCAAAATTCATTATATTCTCCTTAGTTATTTTCTCTAAATCTTGTATCCATTATTTATTATTCATGTACAATCATTTCATGTAGGATAGAATCAAAGAAGTTTAAATAAAAAATATAGGGAAATGGATATAATGGTGGTCATCCATGTATTAACCCATATGAAGATGAAATCAATGGTAAAGTATATGAAATTTAATGTTAATAAATCAAATCAATGGGGTGGGATCAGTGGATGGAGGTGATGATGAAGGAAAAGTACTATGGTGCACCCAGGTTTCGTATCTTTAGAGTAGAGACAGTTATATAAGAAATCCATGTTTGAGTGATGGAAAAGGAAGTGACTAAATTTTAAAATAACCTATTTAGAAAAAAAAATGCATGTTTGGAGTGAGAGAGATAACACTATACAGATGATTGGTGGTTCTTTTTCCCCCTTTTTTCAATCCATATTAGATCATGAGAAAATAATGATATAAGATAAAAAATAAGATAAATTTGTAGATAAGTTTAGATTTTTACATAACTATATCATCATAAGTTTGTATTTTTATTTGACTATATCATCATTTTAAAATTTTAAATTATCTAAAAATATAATATGATAAAATATTTTAAAAACAATGATGAAAATATTATTTAATATAAAACATATGCTAAGATATAATCTATTACATGATACATAGCATATATTTTGTGTCTTATATTCTCTTAAAAAATATGTTGTATTTATTTATTTTATTAAATACAAGAAAACATAATAGATAAAAAAATATATCTATACATATTTACTTTTATTTTATTAAAAACATTTAAATACATGTTATGTATTCATGTAAATAAAAAAACTTATATATTTTTTAAACATATATTGTAAATATTAACATCCATATTTTTAACATTGATTATAAAGTGATATCATTGTGATCAAGAAACTAAATATCTTTTTGAAAATTGTTATTATAACCAATGTTTTAAATATTGGTTAATTATTTAAATTGGTATCCAATAGAATATACCTTATTGTGTGTATGGGGGTTTGAAAGTAATGGAGAGAGGTAGCTTAGGAATAGTTTTTATGGAAACATTTATATGATATGAAATGGACTTCATTATCCAAATTGTCTTCCCCTACCATTGTCACCTACCATAATATTTTCTAAATTTGTTATGACTATGAAAGTAAGTGTTATAGGTATCTTTAAGTCTCAATTATCTACTTTGATAACTTGAATTTCTATATGGAAATTTGGAACATAGACATGTTAGTATTGTTGAATGTGATTATAGGTATTTATTTGGTGGATAATGCATTATCGATGTTGTTTAAAATTGAGTCAAGTTTTCCTTTTTTTGCTTAACTCTTTGTGTCTCCATACCGATGGCATGTATGGATGAAAATCGGATTACTTTCATAATATAAATAAATCTACTTCATAATATTTAGTGATGAAGGATTTTACTTTAAATATTCAACTATGTTTATTTTCCCCCCACTCTACTATTTTTCATGGGTTCTAGGTCAGGATTACATTATTGTTAGAAGATGGAAATGATGAGGAAATTGGTGTGTGTGATATGTTTTTGGAATTATTCTTGATCTATTGTATGAAATTATTTTCCTTGAACTATAAATAATAGATAAGTGAATAAGATAATACAAATAAGTAGAAACTAATGCATTTTGGAGTTATCCAAGGGTTGGAGGATGGCCTACATTTTGTAGCTAATAATTACTATTATTTACATTACTAATAACTATTATTTATGTTTTATTTACAATAATACTATAATATTTATGTTATAACTATAAAATAACTACATTATTTATTAACTACCATTATTTAAATTATTAATAACTATTATTTATATTATATTAATGATATAACAATTATTAACTTAAATGTAATAGTTATTAACATAGATATAATATAATAAAATGTTATATAATGTAAAGATAATATAAATATGACCTATATATTAATCTATTAACGTAAATGTAACATAAAAATAGTTATTAATAACATAAATATAACACAAATAATTATAAAAATGTAACATAGTTATTCTATATTTATATTTATATGAACTTTGAAAATGTTATATTTATGTTATATTTACATTATATCTACCTTTTTTATTTTTTTTCTATAAGGTAATCCTATTTCAAGCTCCCCTAAATATTTTTGGACCATTTATGTTATATCTACATTAATAAATACTATTTATGTTATATTTTGATCATTAATAACTATTTTTTACTTTATCAATAACCATTATTTATGTTATATTCATGTAATACTTACATTATATTTATATTATATTTTTGGTATATTTTTGTTACTAACATTATATTTACATTATTTCTATACTAAAAACTATTATTGGTGTTATATAATTACATTATTAAAAACTATTTTCTACATTACATTTATATTAATAACATAATATGTAGGTTATATTTATGTTATATTTAAATTATATGATTTTATATTTAAATTATATATATGTTAATAACTGTTATATTTATATAGATAATTATTATTCTCATTATATTTACAACATTAATATAACACAAAAAATGTTTTCCCATATAGTTAATGATATAGAAGACATAAGAGGGGTGAATTGTATCCGTAAATTTGATTGACAATTTTTCATCCACTCAAGTGTTCAATTGATCAAAGGATGAATTTTTTTTATTAAATCAAAGTAAAAAAAGTAATGAATTAAAAAATAAATGTTCGTAAATACTACTACTTAACTAAAATACAATAATTAATCTAATTAAAAATAGAAACAAGGTAATTAAGAAAACAATGTGCGGTTCTAAGGATAAAAATCTTCAAACTTATAAAAATATATTATTCCCTATAATTTCAATAATAATAACTCTAAGATTTTAAAAAAATTATAGTTGTATTGTTAGAAAAAATCCAATGTATCAACAAGCTTCAATTAATGGATCTTCTTAAACTAATCCATTTGACATAAACAAGTTCTGCACATGGAAATTCTTTAGCAGATAGTCAGATGTTGGGAGCTCTAGCCCCAAGATACTCTTAGATCTAACCATGACTGACTGCAAGTCCAAGAACCCTGGACTTTCTTAAACTTCACAATTCAAAAGTAACAGAATCCTAGCCACAGTTACTCATCGATCTCAATGATCATAGGTATATGCCTCATTGAAATCTCATTGATCAAGAAGATCAGAAACTGAATAATTATAATGGAAAATGTAGATCATTATAATGAAATACCTCAAAATAGTATCTCTAATAAAATCATACTAAAAGTTAAAACAATCGGAAGAACTTTATGAAATGAGATGATGAAATCTTTAAAATTATCACAAGTGTTTCATTTATTTGTTTCTTCTTCATTTTATTCCATTCCTCAAACCCTCAATCCAATTTATAGAAAACATCATAAAAAACTTTGATAGTCATAATATGAGTTCTTCAAGTTCGATTACACTAGAAATGAATGCTTCTTTATCTACCGATTAATACATATTCATCATCCAATAAAGTAATTATCTCCCCGTCATATTTTTCCTTTAGAGTTCTGAAAAACATGTGTATTTATTAAATTAAACAGAACATATAATTTTCATCTCATTAGATCATACATTCCTAAATTAAATGAAACACATAATTTGAATATCTAATTTTCATATAGAAAAATCAAACAAAAAAACTTCAAGTTAAATCAAACTCAACATTAGTGTATTCTGATGTTCAAAAAAAGGATAAAAAATTAATTTACTGACTCAACAATATCCCCATTTTTTACAATCACAAAACATAAATGAAAGATGATAAGTTTGAACTAAACTCTCTATAACTTATGATGAACTCCCTCTGAGTTTAACATCTAAAATATTTAATATTTCCAAGGCTTCTAAATTATCCCCCTTAGAAAAACATTCAAAAAAACATTAGTAAAACAAACTTAGAAAAAAAATTATTCTTCTCAAATTTCTCCCCCTTTTTTATTTTCAAAAATAAACACAAATAGAGAAAAAATTAAGGAATATGAAGACTCAAACATTAAATAAAAGATATGAAAGGATAGACAAGTATCATTCTCTATTTATTGGTTTCTTCCCCTGAGATTGATGTTAGAGTTGGTTCCATAGAACCAACTTATAAGTACTTTATAGTTACTTGTATTCATGTATTTTTATATTAATAAAATTTATCATCACATAATGATTGTTATTCTATGTGAAATAGTATATGATAATATCCTAAGAGTACTTATCACACTAAAAGGTCATGTAAATTCCCCACTATGATGAGAACCTAGAAGTGTCACAATAGTATTATTAAATATAATTTATATAGTCGGATGATATCATTTGATAGGATATAAATGATATAGGATATAAGGGGTGGAGACTCATAGGATTGTTAGGAACATTATTTTGGTGTATTTCCTTGGTAATCTTCAGTGTAAGATATTATAAGAACATTACTCGCTAATAGAAAATCCACATTTATATGTGTCATTGGATATTCTTATTTTAGGACATGTGTAATGATCCTTATACTATAGGATTATTAGTAATTCATTTCATGAGTCATTTTATTTGATGTATTTATGAAAATATTAATGGTGTATGCTCGTGGTGAGGTGGGATGTGTTGGGTTCATCACGAGTGATGTTGTATTAATGAATAAAACAAGAAATTATTTATCCCTTATATTCTTTAACGGAATTAGATATCTTAGTCCCTTTAATGGAAATTGAAATTATGGATTAATTTCATGGCCATAGTAATGTTGTTGGAAAGTTTGTTTCTAAAAAGTTAAAATAAAGAGACATAGATCACATAGGTTGATGACACTAACATGCAACCTGATTGATTAAAGATATCTATATAAATGTATTATATTAACTAGTATACATTTAGAGGATATTATATGTCATCACGACATTAACTTATTTCTCTATGGGAGTATTGGCGTATTGTAAGATGCTAACCTTTGACTTTAGGCAGTGTGACCTAATTCCATTGAGAAATGAGCCTAGAGGGTCACAAACTAAGTGTATCTGGAACCTAAGTTGAATTACATATTTATTTAACATGTTGGATAAATATTATTATCATATTTTGTTTAATAATTATTCATATTTTTTTATTATAAATATTCAATCACCAATTATTTGAGAGAATATATATGTGAGTTGAATATTTATTAAATATTTATTCACAATGTCATGATTTATTCACTAAATAATTATTTATCTGTGCTAGAACCTAGAGAATTAAAAAAAATGATTGAAGTCTCATAAAGTATTTGTAGATCAGCATTAGAGGAAATCTAACCATGATTCATATGATACAATGATGGTATAAAAATAGTGGTCTGTATATTCATTGAAAAAGAAAGAATTACAAAATCAAGGTAATTATAAAACAATCTATAAATTAATTATAAATTACATGTGATGATCCTACTTCTTGGTTTCAAGATTAATATATCAATTAATATTCAATTCAATTATTTTGGTCCTGACATTCTTCAGCATGTACATCATGTATTAATTTTTTATTATGAAAAAATCCATGTTGTACATGCCGCCACTAACACTACCACATAAACAGCTCTACATAGTGCCACCCATTATCAGCACTAAAAAAACACTGATAAAGGGTTTACCTTTATGAGTGCTAAAAAATCATTATTAAAAGTACTCCTTTATCAACGCTTTTTTTAGTGCTGAAAAGGGTATCACCTTTATCAGTACTTTTTTGGCACTTTTAAAGGGACCCCCTTTATCAGCACTTTTTAGTAGTACTGATAAAGGGGGTCTTTATCAGTGCTTTTTTACTAGTACTGATAAAGGGTATATTTCAAGAAAAAAAATATTTCATTAAAAATAATATATTTATATTTATATAAATATAATATATATATTTTAAATATGTTTCAGATGTGGCTAAATAATCATTTACACATAATATATAAGATATTTAGTGAAAATGAATTATAAAATATTTTTAAAAAATATTTTTAATTAACAATTTGTTAATTATTATTGAGTAAAAGTCATTTAATAACAATTTGAAGATAAAAAAAATCAAAAAAGCAATCAAAGATCTAAAATAAGTTGAAAATGTAACTTGAACTTCAAACATCCATAACTTTTGATCCGAGTGTCCGTTTGGGTTCTACCAGATATCAAATCAAATCATGCGGCAATCTAGATGAACTATTGATAGAGGGGGCCCTGTCTCAGATTTGTTGAGTATAAAAAAGGCCCATAAGGCCTCAAAAATTGAGCTTTTAGCTAGGTTACCCCAATTTTTTAACATTCAATGAAATTTAAACTTCGTTTAAAGTGGTATTTTTCCCATTTTCTATGGAGACTAAATTTATTCCTAAGTATTAAATTCATATTGATATTATGGTTTTGAAATTTTAACATTTTTTACAATGTACTGTTATTTATAATCAAATATATAACAATATATACATATTTTTTATGTATTCACACATAAAAATTTAATTTTATAAATAAATAATTGAACATATTTACATATAAAATATATTTTTAAATATATCAACCTTATCTAAATAAAAAATAGTATCCATTTTATTTAAAATACAAATCTATGAATATTTATATACATATACAATTAATGTATTTATAATGTTTATATATATATAAATATATTTGTGTGTGTATTGACAAACATATATATATTTATCAACATATTATAATATATGTATATAAATATTAATATATAATATGTGAAAATAAATATAAATATGTATAATTATATTTATAGATACACACAGATATATAAATATGTATGTATTTATAAACACACATAGACAAAACATATTTTATATATGTATTTAAATATATATATATATATGGATAAAAAATATAGATAATATATATAAATATATAGATATATAATAAACTAAAGAATAAAACAATATAGGTGAGTGTAAAAGGCACGCAATTATGAGGAGGAGGTATCGGATTCAAAACCCACCAAAGGAAGGGGTGCGCTCGGGTGGGCGAGGCATATAACTAGTGTTGTTAAAGGTTGGGTGGGATTCCTAGCACTATTAAAGGTGGGTGGTAGGATATACAAGCACTATTAAAGGGGGTTCTGGCATTGATAAAAGGGTGTTTGGTCCACCCTCCAAATTTGCAGAAATGTTTTTAAAAAATAAAATTAATTTTTTTACTTTTATCAGCGTTTTTTTAGTGCTTATAAAAGGGTTATTTATCAATGTTTTTTTAACACTGTTAAAAAGGGCCTTTATAAACACTTTTTTTAGCTCTGATAAAAGGGTCCCCCATTTTAATAGTGATTCGATTATAAATGATTTTTAGCACTGTAAATGCACTTTTTCATGCTTTTAAAGACCATATATGCAGTAGTGTGATGCTTCCACTACACTAAAAACCTTCAAGTGGTATTAAAGTAGTCACATGATAATTTATAATTATTTATTATTCATCAATCGATTATACATAATTGTTAGTTTTCACTTCTATTTTATTCATTATTTAAATCTAAAATTTTACTTAACATGATTTAGGAATATTAATTCTCTTTGTTCAAATTTCATATCAACTTAAAATAAGATAATATCATATGAATAATTACTTGTGATACCATCAGAATATTCCATGGATTTTGGATAGTAGACACGGTTATATGGCGTGTGACCGAAATACACATCATGTACCCAAGTTCAATGCACCTGGACTTGTTGCGGGATGTATGATGCTTCAATTAGTAATAACTGTAGTTAATTTAATGGAAATCACATGTTTATCAGGCTATCCTGGCACACATTTTTTCAAACTACATAATGTGTAGCTGATGTACATTCCATGCAGTATACCCAGTTTAGCAGAGAAATTTATGCTAATTGTGTGGTCAAATATATAGAATAACACCACATGAAACTAAAATCCTTTATCATTAATGAGATACATGGCATATAGTTGGTGTAAATGTCATGTGACTCAATATTTTCCACATCCAAATAACACGCTGAGTCCACAGGTTAGTTACACGAACACACAACAAGTGGAACACACTACGTGTATCTTGTTAGTACATTTCATGTAACTTGGATGAGATACATTCCAAGCCCTAAGGATTTTATCCTGGATTCATGGAAAGTAATAAACACCGCATGTAGCTTTTTAGTACACTTTTTTTAGTCACTCAGTAAAGAAAATAATTAAATTACATAAATAATAATTAATTAAATCATTAAAGACCTAATTACATTGTTGGAATCAAATTTGTTTCCTAAATAATATGGTTTTTATAATTAATAAATTATTAATAAATTCAATGTAATTATCTATAAATATTGTTCAAGATTTTTATTTTCCATGTTTCATTTATGATGGGTATCTCCTAGAGACTTTTTATGTTCATTAAGATGAAGGGAATTAATTAATTAATTGAATTGATTCAAGCATGTTTATCTTGATAATAAAGAAAGAATTTAATTGAATGTTATCTAGTGTAATTTTTCATATTTCTTGAATGTTATGTGGATGACCATGAGCTTAAACCAGCCTGTGTATGTGATTGGTTTATTTAATTTATTATTTCATGGTTTTTGTAAAAAAATATTAAATTAAATAATGGTTTATGATTCATTCATCTCCTCTCATTATGTAAGGGTATGTGTGCCCATATTTTATTTTATGTAAACACCCATTAAACAATCCTTTGGTTCCCCTAACCTGTGAGTGAGTAAAATTATGTAATGGATAGAGATCTTAGGAAAGTATAATCTATTCAAGTTCAAAGCCAAGGTGAAACCAATCTGGGAGGTTCATAAGATCATAGGTGGAATGATACAACTCAAACCATGATTAGTTCTAAGAGTTAATTCCCTAGGTTCAAGGTTTATTTTTTCATCCACAAGATAAACCAACCATTAGAATATTGGGGTGATTTAAATTATTGGGGAATCTCTATCTTGAGATTTGGAACTACTTACCTTAACTTTCATTAAGGTTTGATCAACTATGTGAGTCTTAGTGAAACTAGTAGGCAAAGTGTTAAGTAAATCCTAATCTAGGATTTTAGGATTGTGGAGTCTGCTCAATGGATCATG
The DNA here is from genome assembly GCA_963277665.1 of Viscum album. Taxonomy (NCBI): domain Eukaryota; kingdom Viridiplantae; phylum Streptophyta; class Magnoliopsida; order Santalales; family Viscaceae; genus Viscum; species Viscum album. Next base: position 701,350,623 of record OY728128.1, on the reverse strand, counting down.
GAGATATGAGTTAATGTAGTTGGAAATTTATGCCTACCTAAATAACTTCAAGTAGCTAGTAAAACCTCCGTCTAGGTTATGATAAGGTACATATATATCATTTCAACTAGGATATCCATGTGATAGGATATTATGAAACCCATGATAAGGGCTATTGGTTTTTGATAAAATATTGGGAGATTAATAAATTAAATTAAATTTATTATCTAATCTTTAATATAGATAAAGTATTGAAATGATGATCTTATTTTTCTGTAGAAATGTAAACTCATATGACTTTGACTATATCACTAAAATCCATATTATATAATGATAACATTATCATCATCTCGAATTTCTAGGAATGGTATAGGTGTCTATGCATTATACTACGGTATTAATGGAAATTATATGTACTAGAAAACCCTCTTCATAAGGAACCTAGAAAAGAGACTAGTGAGAAAGAACCATCTCTCTATTTGAAACATTTGGATGATGCCATGCATGTCTAGTGATATTTTAAAGAAACACAAGGATATGGATGTGTATAGAATAATGCCTCTCCTTAATGATATTTACCAAAATAAGGTGAGAAAAGAGAGATATGAGATCTATAATGCACTATTGACATGCAGGCTTATAGAGTTGGTGCTAGTTATGCCTCACATAGTCAAGATTATTGGATACATTGCGAACTTATACATCTTTTGTTTTATGATCCCTAATGAGATGATCACAGACCTCATTTTATCATCACTACCTAAGAGTTTATCTAGTTTTATTATTAATTATAATATGATAAATAATTAGGATATTATTTCAGAACTCCTTACTCTTATTCACCAAGTTGATAAAACCATGGAGTGTGAAAATCCTGCAGTCTTCATGGTAAATAAGAAAAGGAAGAACATGGAAAAGGGGCCTCCTAAGACTCATCCTAATTTTTAGGATTTCTAGAACTATACTTCCAAGAAAAGGAATATCCAAAGATAGGAAAAGGAAAAGGATGAAGTATGTTTTGCATGTGGAAAGCTTGGCCACTAGAATAATAATTTAACACAATTAATGAAGCATGGGGAAGCTTCAGGTGCATTCTTTTTTGAGTTAAATATTTCTACTTCTACACATTGGGTATTAGATATAGATTTTGGTACTCACATATGTATTTAAATGGAATAAGTAGTATATTTTGAAATATTTATAAAGGAGAGGTGAATTTATGGTCTGATAATGGTGAGTGGATGTCTTCTCTAGCCATTGGAGACTACCACCTTCCATTCCCAACTAGGCTGGTCTTGGTTTTAAAATATTATTATTATGTACCAATTGTTACCAATAACATAATTTTCATATCTTACCAGGATATAATTGTTTTATTTTCAAGATTGTAAATAAAATTTGTTACTTTTATAAAGGCAACATATGTTATGGTATGACATGTTTAAATAACACATTTTATGCATTAAATTGAAAAAACCAAGTATTTGTCATTGATAATGAATCAAGTTCTCATGACTCATTTCACACCCATTTGTGGCATCGCCATATTGGTCATGTAAATGAGAAGCATTTCACAAAGCTCCATCAAGATGGTTACTTAGAATCTTTTGAGATAAAAATACTTGATATCTGACATTATTTTTTACCTAGAAAAATGACAAATCCACCTTTTGACGGACAATGTGAAAGAGCTATAGATCTTCTATAATTGGTGCACACTATTGTGTGTGTACCTTTTCTATTATAATCTAGAGGTGTGTATTCTTACTGCATTACTTTTATTGATGAATTGTGTAGATATGTATATTTATAATTAATGATGTATAAGTATAAATCCTTTAAGAAATTAAAATATTTCAAGAATGAAGTAGATAGTCAACTTGATAAGAAGATAAAGAATCATTGATCTAATTATAGTGGTGAGTATCTTAATTAAGAACTCATTTACTTTTTATAGTAGTGTGGGATATTATCCCAACTCACTCCTTATACACTATAGTGGAATGGTGTTAGTGAAAGGAGGAACCATACCTTTCTTAGCATGGTAAGGTCATTGATGATCTATGAAATTCTTCCATTATACTTTTGGGGATATTTATTATATGTTGAAATATAAATTCTAAACTGAGTACCAAATAATATGGCAGAAGGTATACCTTATGAGTTGATGTATGGAAAAAAAATTGTGTTGTCACATACTCATGCATGGGGTTGTGGAGCATTTATTAAGGCCAACTCTAGCAAAAAATAGCACCTTGAGGCCCAAAGTGTATCTTTATAGGTTATCCCAAGGAAATGTGGATACTATCTATAAATATCCTCAAACAAGAAGGTGAATGTCACAAGACATGAAAATTTTACTAATAAGGAGCACATCCTTAAGAAGTATAGTGGGAGAAAGATTGTATTCGATGAATTTGATGTTCAAGATACATAATAGTTGGTGTAGGAACAAATTACATGGGTCCCCATGGAAGATGTTATTCTTAAAACACAAGTACTGCATAGGATCACTATAGAGGTTTGATAACCATAAAGATTTAATTTTATAGTCATCGAAGATGGTGACTCGTTATTGGTAGAAAATAATGATACTATTTCCTAAAAAGATGAAGTAGAGAGATCAAAATCTACAATATCTCAATAATCCATGAATTATGAGATAGATTACATGTATTAGAACCAAGTCTAGGTTATGGTAAATCTGTCAGTTTATGTAAAGCTCATTGGGTGAAAATAGGTATTCTAGATAAAAGTGGGCATGGAAGGTAGAGCGAGTACCTATAAGAAATGGCTAGTGTATAAAGGGTTTAAACAGTGTCAAGGAATGACTATGATGAAAGATTTTCTCCATTTTCCATGTTTAAATCCCTAAAAATATTACTTGTCATAGTAGCATTCCATGACTATGATATTTGGTATATTGATGTCAAAGTATCTTTCTTTGAGGAAAACATTTAAGAAGATGTTTGTATGATACAACATGAAAGTTTTTTGACTGTAGGAAATGAAAATAATATATAAAAGTTGTATAGATCCATTTTTGGGTTAAAGAAATCATCGAGGTTATGGAACATTCAGTTGGATGAATCCATAAGAAATTTCTGTTTTATGAAGAATGAATTTTATCTATGTGTTTACAAATAGTTTAGTGGTAGTGAGATCATATTCCTAGTAGTATATATTTTTAACATATTACTTATTGGAAATGACATAATAGTATTATAGTTAGTTAAGGATGGGTTAAACAAGTGATTCTCCATTAAGAACTTAGGTGAAGCATCATATATCCTTAGAGTCAAGATCATCCATGATAGATCCAAAGGGATTCTTGGATTAATTCAAATTATATACATTGAATAGATACTAAAGATAATTATTATGGAATAATCCAATGGGGTATTGGTTCTAGTGTCACATGGTATACATTTTCCCAAGAAAATGTGTCCTAGAACACAATAGGAGAGAGAGAGAGAGAGAATGAGTAGGATCTCATATGCATCTATGATAGGATCTATCATGTATTAAATGTTATGTATTCTACTTGATGTTTATTATGATTTAAGAATAGTAGGTAGGTATCAAGCTGATCCATAGGAACAAAATTGGTCTATTATTAAAGTTATCCTTAAGTATCTAAGGCATACTAAGGATATATTCCTAGTATATATAAAAGATAAAGAACTAGTCATACAAGTATATATAGATTCTAGTTTCTAAATAGATCAGAATTATTTGAAGTCATAGTAAGGATATGTTTTTAGTCTAAATGGAGTATTTTTGAGATGGAAGATTTCAAAGCAACCTGTTTTCATCGATTCTACAGTGGATTCTGGGTATATAGAGGCTTTTGATGCATCTGAAGAAGCATTTTAGATTTTTAACTTTATCCAAGAGATTTATGTTGTACCTAGAAGTGAAGATCATATCACATTGTATTGCGATAATACTATAGGGGTGGATATAGAAAAGTTCCCAAGGTCAAATCAATGGAATAATCACATACTCCATAAATATCACATCTTGAGGGATTTTTCTCGGAGGGGTGAAGTCACTATGAGCAGGGTTTCCATGAAAGAAAATGTAGTAGGATCTTTGACTAAAGACTTATCTTAGAAAAAGCATGAATTCAGTGACCCTAACTCCAGTAACCCAAAGGTGGTGTCTTACTTTATTAAATTTGAATAAGATACAAGGAATCACATCCCAAATGACTTAATATTTTATTAGTCATGGTAAACTAGATACATATGTGATTCCCATATTACATTTAAATACAAAAAATATAATATAATTTTTTTCAAGAATAACATTATTACCTCTAGAATATCCTTGCATATCAATCATAGTAAAATTCATGGATCCCTTAGGAAAGAAATAAAATAAGGGTGAGATCAAATGATCAGTAATAGATAAATACATCAGAATCTATCATGAATTAATAAGCATAATCAACAAGGAAATATAAATAACTTAACATGCATACCATTTAATCAATAACATGACTATCATAACTGGATAAAGAATAATCAATATGGTAAGGTAAATAACTCAAAACACACGTCATTTAATCAATAAACTAAAAATAAAATGCATCCATATATAATATAATTGAAAAAATATCATGAGTAATAAAAACTAAATTCTCAATGAAGTAAATGTTTAATTATTGGAGGTCATGTTCTCAGGAACATGATACCTCTACTTTCAAGACCTTTCATAATATAGTTTAAAACTGATGAGTTGGTATACACCAGAAACCCATTTAAATAAGGTTAGCCAACTAATTTTTCTCATGAGACTGTTGATGCATTGAGAGGCTATCTATAGCTGGGTCCCACCTATATCTGCATATCCAAATCATTCCTCATATATTTAATAATTAATTTAATTCAATAACAATATGCATTACCATTAAATATCTGTATTGAAGAAAGAATGAAGATTATTAATATTTCCCTAATAAAAAAACAACTTTAAAATTAAAATTACATGTGTAAATGAGATGAGGTTTAATTAATAATAATATCCATGATAAATAATATGTATTTTTAGGTGAAATTAAATTTCCAGTGATCATAGGAAAGTAAATAATTCAAGGGAAGTTTAATGAATAAAAAAATGAATCAAGGAAGTGAATGTCAATACTATCCTTGGTCAAAATAATTGTAGACCATCCATAGGAAGAATAATAATGGTATTAATACAACATATCCTCATTTTTTATATATATAATAATGGTTTTTTTCATTTATGAATAGAAATATCGTAAAATATATATAAAAACATTCTTGAGGAAAATATCCTTTTTATTTTGAAAATCACCTTTTAAAACTAAAATTTCACAAAATATTTTGAAAATAATTTTCTTTGAAAATAAAATTTTAAACTTATAAATAAATCATTAAAACATTTATTGGTCATGATGGTAATAAATTTTGTACATTATGTACACACTAAAACAAATATTCCTTTCACTTTTTCAGTAAAATCCAAACAAGCACTATTTGGAAAACAACACTAAGATTCATTTAAAAAAATATAAAAAGAAAAAAATGGGTAAAAAGTTCGTTAAAAAATAATTTTTAAAAATGTTAAAAAAATTTAAAGCATTTTTAGAAAACATGGTTTTGTAATAGAATAGATTTTTGACCAAAGAGGGGAATGAAGTTGGATTTTACTAAAAACATTTTCTAAATTATTTTAAGTACCAAAGAGTGGGAAAATAGTACTATTACTTGAAAACATCATGAATAACCATATGAGAATAAAATTAAATGGGTTTATTATATAATTATAAAATAATTTTATTTAATGGAAACTCAGGTATAAACAATCCCGATTAAAATGAGATTTTGAAATAAAACCTTAGAAAGATCATAACATTGAAGTGAGAATTAATCAATGAATCAATTATGTGTGTAATGTGTAAATACACATAAAATAAGTTGAAATAAAATATAATATAATAAAAAGTAATTACACGCATAATCTTATAATATCAAATACAATGAAGAAGTATTATAACCCAACGAAAAGAAATTGAGTTAAGAAATTCATTACCACTTTTTAATTTTCAATTAAAACTCCCTTGGATGAAATAATTCAAATTTAAACTTAAAATAACATGAATTATTAAAGAATAATGATATAACATTTAAAATTGTTGGTATATATACCATATAATATAAATTAGTTTCATAACATTATACTATACCTTAATAGAGAGAGATTGAGATGAAGTCTCTTACCTTGAGTTTGACTCGTCACGTGCATTATTTATCTTCATAAATGATAAACTTATGTTAATTATTTAATTTATTATATAAAAATTTTCAATTTTATTATTCCATTTGTTTCACTTATTACCACGTTATATACAATTACTTAATCAATTAAGTTTACGTTGGTGTTTTGATGATATTTGACTTATCCGTCAAAATGAATTTAGTAGCTTGATTATTGGTCTATGAGGTCATTATTTAAATATATCTAGAATAATAATGGTTTAATAATTATTATATTTAAACATAAATTATAAATTTCATACCAATCATGAAAAATTATTTTGAGAAATGAAGTATGTTGCAATCACGGAGATGGTAGGTCGTACATATGCATGAGTAATGCTCCATTTTTCAATGGCCAATATGAAAATGAGGTAAGTAATATTTTATATTTACAAAATGATAATAATATAATAAATACTATATTATTATTTTTTAAATATACTTATATATATCATCCTTGTGGTGTGGTGATGAAAAGAGAGTTGTATCGCTTCGTGAAGGCGGTAATCCACACATACACGAATGACTTTATCATCTTCCAGTGAGTAAAAAGGGATGAAATAAAATTATATATTATATTTTAAAAATTATAAATATATCAGTAATATCATAATTATTTCATTTATATCACATATATTAATTAACTTTATCCTTATTACCTTACATTTAAATCATTGGTGAAAAAAATCACATCGCTTCATGAGGCCGTAGTCTGATGTACACACGAGCAACATTATTGTATCCCTTATAGAATAGAAATTAAAAAGGAATATATGATATAATTACTCCATAGGTATAATTATGTTATAAATATTATATATATACTTTATATCAATAATCATACCTAACCGTGAGAGGTGTTGATGGAAAATGTGTCACATCGGTTCGTGAGGCGGTTGTCCGCCATACACACGAGTGAAATTAATGTTTCCCATTTGAGGGAAGAGGATGTGGATATAGGTAATTAACTTAACATAATAATATCTCATTATATGATATATAATATTTTATTATATAATCATAAATTAATAACATTTGAAGGAGGGGGAAGAAGAAATAAAACAAAAATGCATAGTTGGGAATTTTATCTCTTATCAGACCACCTCTTTCGGATTATACATAAAGTATTCCTATAATGTCTTTCTCACAAAAAAATGCTTCTAAAATGAGTTTATATAAGTCATTAATTTATTTGTTCAGGTATTTATCAAACCAAAATGGTTTGAATATGTGAATAAGATAGGAGAGGGGGTTTTCTTTTATAAGTGAGGTGAGTGGCACACTTGTAATTTTTGAAAATAAAAAGGTGTGCCCATATTTTTTACATGTCAAAAGGGTCAAAAATAAATTATAATTAAGAATAATAAATTATAAGGTCGAGATATTTCCATAAAATAGATTTTATACAAGTTTTTATGTTATTTTAACACTTGTCTTTTTAGTTTAACACCTTGGTAAACCCATTTTTACCTTAACTGTGATAATTAATTTTTATTGTTTTCACTATTCATTATGGTAAAAAATTAAGTTGAACTTATTAGAGAATATAAATTATTATTATTCCAAATATGGAACTATTTTACTAAATTAAATTCATATAATTGGAAAAATTAAATTTAAAACAAAACTCCCAGACTTGATGAAAAAGCGGATTTTCAAAGAGAAAATTCTCATAAGTATGGAAGGTTTTAATATCAGAAATCACTATGAAATTTATTATAATTAAATAAATTAGTTAAATTTTAATATAATTAAACTAATTGTACTTTAAAATAAATTTAAAATATAATTAAACTTTTAGAATAATATAAATCAAAATACAGTTTTCAAATAAAAATCGGTATTTTTCACTATTCATCAAAAAATGAAACTTTTCATAAAAATATAAAAAATACACCATAAGATAATTTTTATATTATTATTTCAAAAATTTATTTAATTTTATAAAATAAATTTTCCAAAATTTTCAAAAATTAACTTTTTTCATAAGTGCAAAAGAAGCAATGAAATTGTTTTCTTTTAAATAGTTTTTCACAAAACATTTCTTTTTTTGTAAAATGATTTTTATTTTATTTATAATCAATATATATCTATTTAATTTATTTTATACATGTATAAAACATATAATTTTCATAATTTAGTTAGTATTATTCATACCCATCAATTTAACACCTATGCTATAATGGTATACTATATTACGGTTCATTTAGACTCGGGGTTGTGTGTTCCATAAGCTATCGATGATATTAAATTTAAAGAAATATATTTTTGTGGTTTGTTTAAGTTATTTATTTCATGTCACATATGATATCAAATACAATGATATTCCTTTATAATTTTGAGGTGTTATATTCTCCCCACCTTAAATAAATTGTGTCCTCACAATTTGATCTTGCGCTCGGAAATTAAGGGTTTTAAATTTGAAAAATACTATGTTAAAAACTCACATCATAAAAATGGTTAGTAAAAAATCCTCTTAATAAGAGATAAATTTGTGTAAAAAGTTTATATGTAATAACACATAACTAGGTTTCTAACTAGGATAACATTTATATAAATTAAAGATATAGACATGGAATAAAAGAATAAATAATTAAAGATAATGATAGAGGTCATTGATCACAAGAAATTGAATGATAAATAGAAAGTTAAGGATCTCAAAACCATAAATATATAATTATTTAAAAGACAATTTGATTCATTGATTATAAAGGTAATAGGATAAAAAATTTATTTCAAGATCCTTTATCTAGAGTTGAGGAATTATTTTTTTATCTAAGAATATAATGAAACATACTTACTTGATATGCTTTAACTTCATAATAACAATTTTATCCTTTGGTTGTGCTTCGATCAATTTCCAATTAATTATTTTATACAAGAAATTAATATCCAAAAATTATTTTTTTATATCTTAATAAATAAAATAAACTTTTAATGAATTGTAAGATCCATAAAAGAGTGAAAAGTATTTACATATATCTATAACTATTTTTAAAAACCAATATGGTTAGCATAAGTTATCCAATATAATACATTAATATGTATACCTCAATTGTAACACTGTTGTCTCATCATTAATATTTATTCATTGAATCATTTAACTAGAAACAACGATATATTAACCATAACACTATGTATGATAGTGGTAGGTGTTAAACCCTTATCGTCATTGGGTTGTGGGTTCAAGCCCCATGACCTTTCCGAACACAATGTGTTATCACTCAGCATGTAGGTTATCTATTGTCTAAAACTATACTAATATAATTATTAAATGTTCCAAAATTTTGATGACCCATAATTACTATAACATAAAAGATATGATAAACCATAATGGTTACCAATACCTTGAATATTATGTCCAAAAAATATATAAAGTCATTCTTCTTTAAATAAAACTTTCATATACTAATCCAATATTTTGTATTCCTATAAATGTTTTCTATAAATATCCTTAATCATGTTACATTCCTTCCACACAAATTTTCAAAATGGGTGTTTAAGACTTTGAACTTATGATCAAACTTAAACTCATAAACCCATGATGGTATACATAACTCTTATGTTAATGAAGACATATATGCTTCTGAAATTTTACATAATCCTTAGATGTTTCATGATTATTATAATCAAAATACCATTGGTAAAAATAATTTTATAATTTAATTATTGAATACTAATATATAAATACTTCATCCATTTTATTTCAACATAGTTCATTTATTGATCTAAGGGTTAAACTTTAATAGAGGGAATTAACTTGGATAATTCCCAGGTTCCCCATATTTAAGACAACGAACTATAAATGGATCCCTATGATGATATTTATCTCCTTCCATCATACTCTTCATTTTTCCTTGGATTTTTTTGTCTTATTCACTTATTTTCCACACATAAATCATTTTATTATTCCTTTGAGATAATTTCTTAGGTGAATATTTCCACATTTCTCACATGATGGAAATTGAGCCTTCATTCTCTCATGGTCTACACCACTCGATCTCTTAGAAAACTCTATACTTATCCTCTTCGGTGAGTCTAATAGTTGTTTAAGGTATAAGTTGTTAATCATATTTCAAGATAATTGATTAGGTATAATCATGATATCTTTCACTCTTTTCATCATCCCATTTGGTTTCTCATAGTCACCACATTGTCTATCATGATCAATTTTAACATAATTCCTTCGGATTCCAACCATTGATTAAACCAAAAATCATAGTGTGAGAAATAATAATCATAGTGTAAAACTGTATAATCATAAATAATACTTTATAGGATGTATAAATCATGACACCATATTTTCAATATAATACACCTTAGTTTTACCCTAGGTCATTAATTATTATCATCTATTCAAATCCATCATAATGGTTTGTAAATAAAATGTGGATTATCCTAAGCATATCCCCCAAGAGTATCAAACCTGGTGTACAGTAAGACCTATTTTCATGCACCAGGTGACAATAGGGTCAAGCCCAATGCACCCTTTTTAGAGTTATGATAATCCTAGTTAAAACTATATCAGAACCACATCCACTTTTAGTATCCATATAGGGATGTATTTCTAGTAAAAATCACATATTCTCTTCCTTACCATAAATTTATGATGTTCTTATATAGTTACCCTCAAATTCTATTATAGGGTTATGATCCCTAGTCTATGTTTTCCTAAATATGGTTCTGAACATTTCTACTAAACTTAATTTGATACCAAATGTAGAGAACCTAACTCCAGTAACCCAGATCCAGTGTCTTACATTATTACATTTTCATAAGATACAAGGAATGACATCCCCAAGGACTGAATAGTTTAGTGGTCTTGGTAAACTAGATACAAACATGATTCCCATATTACATTTGAATATAAAAAATTACAACATAATTTTTTTTAGAATAGAATTATTACCTTTAGAATATCCTTGCATATCAAGCATAGTACACTTCATGGATTCTAGGGGGTGGAAAAAAATAATGGCAAGCTGAAATACTCAGTAAGGGTTAAGTACAATAGAAGATATCATGAATTAATAAGAATAATCAATATGGAAATGTAAATAAATGAAAACACAATACATTTAATCAATAACATGACTATAATAACTGGATAAGGAATAATCAATATGGAAATGTGAATAACTGAAAATACATTCCATTTAATCAATAAACTAATAATGAAATGTATCCATATATAATATCATTGCAAAAATATCATGGTTAATAATAAAAAATTCTAAATAAAGGAAATACTTAATTATTTGATGTAATGTTATCAGGCACATGATACCTCTACTTTCAAGATCTTTCACCAGATAATTTAAAACTAATGAGTAGGTATACACCAGAAACCCATTTAACTAAGTCTAGCCAACTGATTTGTCTCATGAGAATACTGATGAATTGAGGGAATATCTATAACCAAGGACCTACCCATATTTTCATGTCTGGAGAATTAATCATATATTGAATAATAAATTTAATTCATGAACAATATGCCATACCATTAAATATCCATATTGAAGAAAGAATACAGAATATCAATATTTCCCCAGTTAATCAAATAACTTTCAAAGTAAAAAAACTATATGTAGAAATGAGATACTGGTTAATAAATAAGAATATCCATGATAAATAATATGAATTTTTACCGAAAAATTAATGTCCAATGATTATAGAAATTTAATAATTCAAGGGAAAGTTAATGACCACAAAAATGAATCAAGGAAGTGAATGTCAATAGTATCCTTGGTTGAAATAATCATAAATCATCCCAAGAAAAAATAATTATGGTGTGAATAAAACATATCCCCAGTATATTATATGTAAAATAAATGGTTTTTTTCATTGATTAATATAAATACCATAAAAATATATTTAAAAACATTATTTAGGACAATATCCTTTTCATTTTAAAAATCACCTTTTAAAAATGAAAGTTTAAAAAATAATTTTAAAATAATTTTCTTTGAAAATAACTATTAAAACTTATAATGTAATATTTAAAACATTTATTGGTCATGATGGAATTAAATTACATATATCCCATACATGTTAAAATAAACATTCCTTTCACTTTTTCGACAAAAGACAAATAAGCATTGTTTGGGGAACGACATGAAGATCCATTTAAAAATATTTTGTAAAAATTCAAGAATGGAAAAAATTTATTTAATATACCATTTTGAATAATTTTAAAAAAAAATTGAAAACATTTCTAGAAAACATGTTTTTGGAAGAAAAAGGATTCTCGACTAAAGAGGTAAATGAAGTCATATTTTACTAAAAACATTTTCTCAATAATTTTAAGTAAAAAAAGAGTGAAAAAATGGTATGATTACTTAAAAAAGTCATTAATAACCAAAGTATAATAAAATTAAATCCTTTTATAAGATAATTATAAAATAATTTACTTCAATGGAAACTCAATTATAAACAATCATGATTAAAATGAGATTGTGAAATAAATGATTACAAAGATCATAATGTTGAAATGAGAATAAACAGATGGATAAGTTATGTGTGTCAAATGTAAATCCACATAAAAAAATGTAAATAAAATATAATATAATAAAAATTTATTAAACACATAATATTATAATATCAAATATAATGAATAAGTAATATAACCCAATGAAAAGAAATTGAGTTATGAAATTCATTGCCACTTGGTAATTTTCAAGTCAAATACCCTTATATAAAATAATTCAAATTGAAACTTAAAATAAAATGAATTATTAATTAATCATAATATTACATGTAAAAGGGCGTTATATACTCCAAATAAAATAAATTATGTGCATAACATTACAATATGCCTCAATAAAGATAAATTGAGACGAAGTCCCTTACCTTGAGTCTGACTCATCACATACATTCTTTATATTCCCGAATAATAAACTTATTTAAATTATTTAATTTATAAAAAAGATTTTTAAAGTTTATTATTCCTTTAATTTCACTTATTACTATGTTATATAAAATTACTTAATCAATTAATTTTACATTGGGTGTTTCGATAATATTTGACTTATGTATCAAAAATGAATCTAGTAGGTTGACTATTAGTATTGGAGATCATTATTTAAATAGATTCATAATAATAATCATTAAATAATTATCATATTTATAAATAAATTATAATTTTAATACAAATTTTGAAATATATTTTTGTGAAATGAAGTACATTACGATCAAGGAGATGGTAGGTCGTACGTATGTATGAGTAACGTTTCTATTTTTCAAAGATCATTATGGAAAAGAGTTAAGTAATATTTTATCTATATATAATTATAATAATATCATAAATAACATATAATTTCTTTAAATATAATTATATATCATCCATTTTTTGTGGTGATGAAAATAGTCACATCACTTCGTGATGACAGTAGTCCACATGTACACGAACGATGTTGTCATCTTTTAGTGAGTGAAAAAGGAAGAAATAAAATGATATATTATTTTTTTAGGAATGATAAATATATCATGAATATAATAATTATTTCATTTATATAAAATATATTAAATAAGTTTATCCTTATTACCTACCATGTAAAGCGTTAGTGAAAAAATAATTGCATCGCTTCACGAGACGGCAGTCCGTCGTACACACGAGTGGCGTTATCATATCCCCTATCAAATGTAAAGTAAGAAAATTTATATTTTATATATTGAATAAATAGATATAATTATTTTATAAATATCATATATATACTTTATTCCATCATCATACCCAATATTGATAGGTGTTGATGGAAAATGTGTCACATCGGTTCACGAGGCGGTAGTCCGCCGTACACATGAGTGATATTATCGTTTCTCATTTGAAGGTATAGGATATGGATATAGGTAACACCCTTAAAATAATAACATATAGGTATATTTTATATAATTTTTTTATTATATAATAATAAATTAAGAATATTTTACGGAGGTGGAAGACTAAATAAAACAAAAACGTATACTTAGGAATTTTACCTCTTCTCGAATCACCTCTTTAGGATTATACATAAAGTATTCCTATAATAGATTTATGACCAAAAAAAGGATTATAGGATTATTGGATTGAATTTTGTAATTTATTTGGGTAGTTATAGGATGAAAAAAACGTTTTGAATTTGTTAAGAAGAGAGGAGAGGGGGTGTCCTTTTATAAGTGAGGTGAGCAGCACACTTGTAATTTTTGAAAAGAAAAAGATGTAATTATGTTTTTCACGTGAAAAAATGATCAAAAATAGATTATTATCAATAATTATAAATTATAAGATCAAAATATGGCTATAAAATTGATTTTATACAAGTTTTTAGGTCATTTTAAGCCTTATATTTTTAGTTTAACCCCCCGGTAAACCCATTTTTACCTTAACCGTGGAAATTAATTTTTACTGTTTTCACTATTCATTATGGTAAAAAATTAAGTTGAACTTATTATAAAATATAAATTATTTCTATTACAAATATGGAATCCATTCTACAAAATTAAATTCATTGAATTTTAAAAATTAAATTTAAAACAAAACTCGTAGATGTGACAAAAAATCAGGTTTTCAAAGAGAAAATTCTTATAAGTATAGACGGTTTTAATATCAAAATTCAAAATTAAATTGATTAAAATGAAATAAATTAGTTAAATTTTAATATAATTAAACTAATTTTACTTTAAAACCAATATAAAATATAATTTAACTTTGTAAATAATTTAAATGAAAATGCAGTTTTCAAATAAAAATTGGTATTTTTCACTATTCATCAAAAAATGAATCTTTTTAGAAAAATAATAAAAATTATCCCTATTCTAATTTTGATATTTTTATTTCAAAGATAAATTTAATTTTATAAAATAAATTTTATAAAATTTTCAAAAATTAATTTTATCATAAGTGCGCAAGAAGCGACAAAACCATTTTCTTTAAAAAATAGTTTTTCAGAAAATAGTTTTTTTCTATAAAATGATTCTTATTTTATTTATAATAAATATATATCAATTTAATTTATTTTATACATGTATAAACCATATAATTTTCATAATTTATTTAGTACTATTCATACCCACCAATTTAATAGCTAGGTTATAACGGTATATTATATTACGGTTCATTTAGACTCGAGGTTACATGTTCCACAAGCTATCGAAGAGATAAAATTTAAAATAAATGTATTTTATGGTTTTTTTAAGCTCTTTTTTTAGTGTTTCATATGATATCAAATAAAATGTTCTTCTTTTAGAATTTTGGTGTGTTATAATGAAAATCAAGTGAGAGCTAGCAGACAGAAGTTTGTTAGGAGTTAACTCTAGTGCAAGTGGGATTTCATTGGAGTTAGTTCCCTAGGAACAACTTATAAGTACTTTATGGTTACTTATATTCATGTATTTTAATATTAATAAAATTTATTATCACATAAATATTTTTCTTCTATGTGACATAGTATGTGAGAATATCCTAAGATTACTTGTCATAATTAATTAGCATAATAGTTCCCCACTATAATGAGAACTTATAAGTGTCATAGAAGTATTCTTAAATATAAGTTCTATAGTCGTATGATATAATTTTATGGGAAAAAATGATTTATTCTATCAAGGGTAGCGACCCATGTAACTTTTAGACACTTTCCCATGGTTTGCGCCCTTGGTAATCTTCTGTGAAGAAGATTATGAGAACATGACCTGCTAATAGAAAATCCAAATTTATATGTTTCATTATATATTCCTATATGTGAATTTGTGTAATGATCCTTAGACTCTAATATTATTATTAATTCATTTCATGAGTCATGTTTTTTCATGTATTGATGAAATATATGACAATATATGGTCAAGGTAAGGTATGATATGTTTGGTGTATCACGAGTGATGTTATATTAATGAATAATGTGAGAAAGGATTTAAACCTTTTGTTTTTTAAGGTAAGTATATATATCAGGCCCTTTGATGGGAATTGAGATGGTCGGTTGAGTCTGTGTCCATAATGGTGTTTTTGGTAATTTCATTTCTAGAAAGTCAAAAAATAGACATCGAGCACATTGGTTGCTGACACTAGCATGCAACATGCTTGATTAGAGATATTGATATAAAGGGATAATATTACATGGTATACATTCATAGGAGGTTATATGTCATTACAACATTAACTTATTTCTTTATAGGAGACTTGGTGTGTTGTTAGACGCTAGCCTTGGACCTTAGGTAGTGTAAGCTACTACCACTCTGAAAGGGGCTTAGAGGGTCATACACTAAGTGTATTCAAAACCTCAATTAAATTATATATGAATTTAACATGTTAGATAAATATTATTCTCATATATGGTTTAATAATTATTCATGTTGGTTTGATCACAAATATGAAATATCTAGTTATTTGAGAGAATATATATGTGAGTTGAATATTTAATAAATATTTATTCACCAAGTAATTATTTTTTTAATTAATTAAAAAAATATTTATTTATTATGGTTTATTCATAAGGTAAAAAAATATTTATTTATTTATGTACATAAATATTTAATAAATATTTTTCACTAATTTAGAGAATATAATATTTATATATTTATTGGTGAATAATGAAGTAATATTTATTTTATTTAATGAATAGTTATTATTCAATGAATGATAAATATTGAGGAGGATTGGTGGACCAAATTTTATGGTTCCATTTAGAAATGTAATATTAAATATTATTCGAATAAATATTAATTTATCTATTAAAGAAAATAATATTTACTTTATTCATGATTTTAGAACATATTAAGTAAATAATAATATTATTATTATTTAGAAATAGAGTTTATTAGGAATTAATAAAATAATAAGGGTCTTTGCACAACTATTTATTCTCTAAACCTAGCACTATATAAACACCGTTATGACATTTTTTCAAGCCTTGACTTTATTCCTTCATTGTGCACAAAGAAATATATAGAGAATATTCTAAATCAATAGAGAGATCCCTCCCTTGAATACTCTGAAGAACATAGATGAATTATCCTCCTCCACCATAATGAATTATTCTTTTCTTAAAGGACTCAATTATGATCAACAGCAATCATCAGAGACATTAAATTCATCCATTTTAGCACCTGGAGAATTCTATAGTGACGATTGAAGGTCCACAAATCATGTGTAGATCATCACTAGTGGGAATATTCCCTTAATTCCTCTAACACAAAAATGGTATGACAATAGTGTTCTACCAATTAATCAATGAATAAATAATTTAAATATCAAGTTAATTCTAAATCTATCTATAAATAAATTATAAATCACATTTGATGATCCTCACTTTTGGTTCTAGGATTAATATGTTAATTAATCTTCGATTCAATTTTGTTGGTCATGAAATTATTCATCATGTAAACCATAGATTAATTGTTGATTATGAAAAAACTCATGTTGTAAATACCTCAAATGATGCTTTCTCTATTCTCATAACCTTCATTACACACATATTGATAAGATGTATTTTTTGAAAATCCCTATCAATAAATCCTTATTTTTCTAAGCATGCAACACAGTGCACACCCATGATCAAACTCTCAAGGAGGCCACACATGCAACACTATTATTCTATCATCATAATTTATATTTAACTAAAATATAATACTAAGTGATATACTAATATATTGGGGGTTTAAGATACTCATGATATAAATATAAATAAATGAAAAAAAAATAAAATAAGACACAAAGAAAGAAAGATTCAGTTATTCTAATGTGTTCATGGAGATATTGCAGATACCTTATTTTTATCTTGTAAGAATTTAAAATATATCAAAGAATATTTTCAAATCCAAGAACTAATACGACATAGGATTTTGAGATTTGGTGTGCCCAAAATTAATTTTATAAAAATATTAAATATATTTTATATTATGAACACACAATTTTTCAGGAAAAATGGGACAACTCTTAAATGAAGTCTCTGATCAGAACTATGAGACCATGGTTGAATCTGGAATGTGATTTTTACCCTAGGTGTGACCTAAAGTGGGCCATTATAGGACGTTCAGATAAGATGGTCGTTGGAAGGTGTGTTTTGTGGATTAATTAATCTATTATTTAATTAATTCATTAATGACCTAAAACTTAATTCCTTTATAAATGCATCATTATGGTAGATCTCTTGGGTTATACACATAACCCTAGGACCATTTAGAGTATGATCCATCATTCTTCATTGGCAGATCGAGATCAGATGAGGATGAGCTTCCAGATCCAGGAGGATTGAGGCGTAGCGAATGTAATGAATCCTCTTCCTTTGTTGGTGGCTGTATTCCTCATCATCAAATATTCCAATATAGATATAGGATTTTTCATATGTGTATTTCTTCCATTATTATTAAAATATTGATAAGAATCAAATATTTCTTTTTGATCTGCAGTTTTTTTGATCCTTTGCATGTTCCCACATATCAAATTTAATTATTTATTTGATTTAACCCCATTGTTCCATATTTCTCATCGCAGTTGTCCCCAATTTGTATTTATTGGCCAAGAACACTTGGAAAATGATTGTTTCACCTTTTTTTCTTTTTATTTTCATCTATTGTTCTTTGTGTTCTTTATTATCGGCCTATGGGGACTGCAATTCAACATTATTGGGAAAGATCGAGAAAGATCTAACCCCTTGATTCAAGGAATGTTCACATGAAATGAATGTATAAATGATTATAAGATAGAATATGTATTTGTTTTGGGATGCAGGTGATTACACCATGGATTTGGAGATCTTATGAGGTAGTGGGAGGTGCTAAGAGTGATGATGGTGCATATGGGCTTTGAGCGACGGATCAAAATCAGATTTTCAGTCATTAGAGGGCTGTAATCGATGGCCAGAGGAGGTTTCCACTGTTTTTTGGTAGTAAAATAGAGGGATTCATGGTAGACGGTCTATATCTGGAATGTGCGGAGCATATCTAGAATTTATGTAAAAAAAACTACACATCATGTAGTCTAAAGAACACACGGTGTGTAAACCCATGGCTACAACAACTAGGGTTTTCAGGTGAGTTAAATATCACATTCTATATGGGAGCCCCATATACCACATGACTTGGTGATGGAAACCCGGAGGTACTCTGGGAGTACACAAATATCGGTATGTCCAGAAACATGGCCAGTGTACACAAACATGGCCATGGTACACTAGCATGACAAGGAGAACACGGCTCGATCCCGGGTGGCTGAGACACGCTGTGTAGTCCCCTTACATGTCATCTAGGGATACATGTACAAGGATCCATGTACTGGTGAGGACACAACCATGCATTAGTGTGGGACCACATGATGTGTGGGTCCCCTTACATTCCATGTTCCTTCTTCTTTTAGGAATCTTCAACCTATCATATCTTCTTTGTTTGGACTTGTATTTTGGATTGTGAGTATCCTATCATGAGTTCTTTTCCACATAGATCATGATAGTGGAATTTATAGTGGATTTTGAGATATGATTCTAGGTGTTTTAAGTGTGACACTTCTTTAGGTTGTGCTCAATGATGGCAGTGATTAGATGGGATCATTAGTGGAACCCTCCTATCGGAAAAAGGTATGGGTCCCTATCTATCTATATTCTGATTGGAACCCTCCTATTGGGATAGGGAATGGTTTCTATATCTATAGAGTGTAACCCCCATGATGAACTAAGGTGTGGTTCCTCTATCTACTTATCATCAGAGTGGAACCCTCCAATTGGAACAGGGCATGGGTCCTCTATCTATAGAGTGAAACCCCTATGACAGACTTGGGATAGGGTCCTCTATTTATCATTAGAGTGGAACCCTCCTATTGGAACAATGCATGGGTACTCTATCCATAGAGTGGGACCCCCCTGATGGAATAGGGCATGGGTCCTCTATCTACCCCCATAGTGGAACCCTCCTACTGGGATATGGCATGGGTCCTCTGCCTATCTATTGAGTGAAACTCACCTATCATATTAGGGCATGGGTCCTCTACCTAGAGATTGTGTCCCCTCGAATGTGTTGCGCAATGGTGAGGTGTGGATCTATATAGATGTTTCTTCTGATAGATGTGAGAGATGTTGGGAATTTTTGATTGACCTCTAGAAACTGATGGCAAACACTTTTTCTAGGATGGTCTATGAGATGGAGATTCTATTTCTCTCTCATGTAGGTTCTTTTATTATTATATATATGTATACTTGTTGTAGTATTTTGTTACTGTCTTTCTATGGTTTGAGTTGTTTATTCTTATCATATCTCTTATTTTTACCCTTTCAGTTTTTAGAACATCCTATTGGGTATGTATATACTCACCCCTGCATAGGATTTTCCCACACATGTCTTATTTTATGCAGATGACAGATAGGTTAGTAGTGATTACCGAGGAGCATAGGGATACTCAGGTTCACTTGATTAAATATGGTGGTTGGATCTTGGAGATTCAGAATTGGGAGCTCTCAGCATTTAATTTATATTTATTTTCATTTTGGGCATGTATTTTCCCCTTTTACTTTTTTGATTACAAATTTGTACTGTTGTATTCCCTAGAGGTTGTTACATGTATGGTTTATTCTCTAGATTTTTTATCTTTTATTATTATTCCTCTACACGTCTATATGGATATGGTTGTGTGTTTACATACAAGTAAATTAGGTAAATTCCTCATGTATTATTTATGACTTCCAGCACTTATCATCATCCCCTGGTCTATAGAGGAGGGATTAAGGTAGTTGTGGCTTGAGCCCCACTATATCAGGTTGTGACAGATTGGTATAAAAGGTGGTTTTACCTCGAGATGATGTCTGGAGTTATATCCCCTTGAGAGATTTGGTTGGGATTTAGGAAAATAGTGTTGAATTTTCTCAAGTATGGATTTTAGGCCAGGGAACCCAGTATTGGTACGGTGGCCAACGTATCCATTTACTAGGACTTTGATAACCTTCTTTTCAAATTATCATACTGATACATTGGTTTCACGGATCAATGGTACATGAATCATATAGGATTGATTCTTTTTAATATCCTTCTTGAGTTAGATCCCCATAAATATATGCTCATCTGATAATGGTACATCTTGATTAAAGTTTCAGGATGCATTCACAAATACATCCATCCAGGTTACCAATTTAGGACCATGATGATGATTTGATGAATAATGAGGCCTCAGTTCAGGGGTCATCATGTGAGATATTTATTCTAATAGGATAGGTAGAAGAACCCCCACATGTTTACAAGTAAATAGAACTAGTAGAGAAGGCTGAGGATGTGCGCAGGCTTAGCACACTCTGCAAGTTTCAGCACCATAGGCTGTTGAGGTTCTATAGTGATCTAGATCCCTATGCGGTGGAGGATTGTCTAGAGTTGGTGATCAGAGTTTTTAGGATTATCCAGACAATGACAGATCGAGAGGTTGGGTTATCATCTAGTATTTTCCATGGAGTAGTTGGGAACTAGTGGATCCTAGTCACAAAGATTCATGATGATTCAACACTCTCATGGACATAATTCCAGCAGCTATTTTATGTTAAGTACTACCCCTCATGCTTGCGGTTAGTTCATATTTAGGAGCTCTAGATCTATAATAGGGGGGGATGACAGTTTCTGAGTATGTCATGAGTTTCACTAACCTTACTCAATACCCCCTCAACATGATTTGAGATGGCTACATCTGGGTGGGGAATTTTTTAGCAGGGTCTTCGCAGAGACATTTGTGTCAGTGTGGTACCCCTATGAATTCCCATTTATTTTGGAGCATTGGAGAGGGTGTTGGTGGAAGATAAATTCCTATCATAGGGACTCCATGTAGCTAGAGCTATTGGTAGACGTCATGTGGATGAGTCATCTGTAACAGCTAGCAGGTGCCATTCGGTAGTATTTAAGTGCCAGAGTTCTTATCAAGACCAGACTCAGACACATGGTTGTGTGGCACCGGGATTGCACAAAGGACCAGGTCATCCCAGAGAGGGGTAATTTTATGCATGTTATGGGTGAGGTCACATGGAATGTGATTACCTAACCTGACGTGATGAGTAGTGTTGGAAGATAGTGAATGGACCACCACAGAAGAGGTGGCACTGTGATCAGGGATCTCCTAGAGGAGGGAAGGGTGGCCCCCAAGGAGGTAGAGCTGGAAGAGGTGAATGTGTGGATCTATTAAGAGGATTTATGGGTGGTGGATGGTGATATGAGATCTTTACACCACCACCATTTGGTGTCCCACATCAGGCTTTGGGAGATGATGGTCAGGGATGTGGGCAACTGAGGCTATGGAGGCGTTTGACCTGGCGGCTTATGAGATGATTATATATATGATATGTGTTTATTCTACTCTTTCTTCAATACTAGTATACATAGGTGAGATTAATTAATTCATTTCTTTACTCTTGGTTCAAGAGTTTGATCCCCCAAATGAGGCTTTATCCTAGTAGATTTGCCTTTAGGTTCCTATGGGGAATGCTTCTTCAATATCATTCATCTTCTAGTAGTGCGAGCTATCGCTTGGTGGAATTAGATTCTTGTGTGAACTTTTAGTCATTACTATGAGACCTTAGGACATCATATTGGGTATATACTAGTTATACAAGGTTTTATCCATGATTGAATTTCACCACAAATGAGTCAAATGACTTTGGACTGACGGGTTGAGAATCTCATTTGTGGGTGAGAGAGATCTTGTGGTGGGGAAAGTGGGTTTTGTGAGGAGGTTAATGTAACCCATCAACCATCAGTTAGTCATTTTATCTCTTCTCATAGTGAGATATTATGACATCTATATTCCTTTTGTCATGGATGATTTTATGGACGTCTTCCCTGAGGATGTTTTCGAAATATCTTCGAGGCTTGAGATGGATTTTTTCATCGACTTGAACCCCATTACTACTCTGGTATCTTCTAGGGAATATCATATGAGCCCTATTGAGCTCCGAGAGCTGCTATTGTAATTGGAGGACCTTTGAGAGAAGGGTTTCATCAGACCTAGTGTGTCCCCCTGTTCAGCTCTAGTGTTGTTCATGAAAAAGGAAAATGGGTGCTTATGGATTTATGTAGATTATCATCGCCTGATCTAGGACACGATAAAGAAAATGTACACCTTACTAAGGATCAACAACCTATTTGATCAGTTTCAAGGTGTGAGATGGTTCTCAAAGATCGATCTCATATTCGTCTACCACCAGTTGAGAGTTTGTGGGGATGATATTATGAAGCTGAAATTCCAATGTCGCTACAGACACTATTGGTTCCTGATTATGTATTTCAGTGTGGTGAATTCCACAATTGTGATTATGGATTTGATGAATCGGATCTTCCAGCCATACTTGGACTAATTTTTTGTTTTATTTATTAATAGCATACTTATATACTCTATATCATAGGAGGATCATACATAGCACTGGAGGATGGTTCTAGACTTGATTTGGGAGCACTAGTTTTATGGTAAGATCTTGAAGTTCCAGTTATGGGACCCTGAGGTTTTCTTTTTAGTTAATTTCATTTATAATCATGGATTAGTTTTGGACCTAGTGAAGATCGATGCAGTGATTTATTGGGATCCACCTAAGAGCATGTAGAAGTTAAGGAGTTTTCTTAGATTGGTAGGGAATTGTGGGAGGTTTGTGGTAGACTTATCCAAAATTGAATCCCATTTGACCACCCTGATGTGGAAAGGGAAGTTCTTTACTTGGACTGATTAGTATCAGAGATCCTTTGAGGAGTTGAGACTGAGTTTGACGAGTGATCCTATTTTGATACTATCGAAGAAGGGTGTAGAGTATGTGGTATATTGTGATGCCTCTAGAGCTAGGCTCAGTGATGTATTAATGAAAAATAAGGAATTGATCATATATGGGTCAAGATAGTTGATACCCCATGACCAGAAATATGTGAATCACAATCTATAGTTGGAAGTAGTAGTCTTCGTTCTGAGGATGTAGAGGAACTGTCTTCTAGGAGATCACTTTTTTGTTTACTCATACCACCGGAGTCTTATGTATGACTTTATGAAAAGAGACCTGAACCTGAGATAGAGTCACTAGTTGGAGTTCCAACAGTACTATTACTTTGAGATAGTCTATACTTCTATGAAGGGAAATGTGGTCAAATATTCCCTTAGTAGGAAGTCCCAAGATCATTTGGTGTGGGAGGTGTTAGACCAGTTGACTTCCTTGTAGCTGACCCTAGTTGAGGAGGAGGGTGTAGCTTTTCTTCAGTAAATGGTGTTGACTCCTATACTCCTCCAACATGTGAGAGAGTCTCTATTTAGAGACATAAAATGTGAGGTCTTACATGACCATATATCCTCATTATATTCACTAGATGTATTTTCTGAAGGAGAGAATCATGTCATCCTTTTTAGGGACGGACAGTGGTCATAATCACAATACGGGAGGAGGTGATGAGAGGGTTTCACACATATCCTTTGGATATAGATCTCAGTGTGGGGAATATGTATAAATACCTTCAGTGTTAGTTTTTGTGGGATGGAATGAGGTGGATAATGGTCGATTTCATCTCTCATTTCTTCATGTGTCAGTAGGTAAAGGCTGAGAATTAGGTTTCGAATGGTTTTTTACAGACTCTTAAGATCTCGGAGTGGAAATTAGATGGCATATCCATAGACTTTGTGATATGGTTTCCACAAATAGTGATATTCCATGACTCGATCTATGGGATAGTTGACATACTTATGAATTCGATGCACTTCCTTGTTATTAGGGAGCAGAGTTTGGTGTAGAGTTTGGGTCAGTTGTACATACAGGATATCTTCTAACTTCATGGGGTTCCCTTGACTATTTTCTTCGACCGTGATGCATGGTTTATGTCATGGTTGTGGAGAGGTTTGTAGGAGAAATTTAGGACCCATATAAAGATGAGTATGGCCTTTCACCCCAAAATAGATGGGTATAATGAGCACACTATTTAGGTGCTTGAGGATATGTTGAGGTCTTTCATGTTAGATTTTGGATGGAGATGGTAGGATCACTTTCCATTGGTGTAGTTTTCTTAAAATAATAGCTACCACTCTACTAATGTCATGACACCTTCTGAGGCCCTATACGGGAGACCCTAAAGGTCACCCTTATGCTGAACTGAGATTGGTGAGGCATCTCTTGTTGGGATGTATATGGTGTAGGAAATGACAGAGAAGGTTCAATCCATCCACAAGCGGATGAGGACAACTCAGAGTAGGCAGAAATCTTATGAAGATCGATGTCGTGGTCCCTTGAATTTCGAGTAGGGAGACTAAGTTTTCCTGAGAGTCTCCACAGGATGAGGATTGAAAATATTTGGTCGAGTAGGAAATTTATCCCTGAGTTTCATCAATCCATTCAAGATCTTGAAGATAGTTGGTGAGATTGTCTACCATCTCACCCTACCTCTATAGTTGGAGTGAGTGCATGACATCTTCTATGTGTCACAGCTGAGGAGATGTGTGTATGACCCTATGAATGTTATTAACTAGGGCGATCAAGACATCAAGGATGGAGAAACTTTTATGGATTACTAAGTGGTGATAGATGATTGATAGGAGAGGATCCTACATAGATGGATCATTCCCTTGGTTTGTGATTTGTGGCAGCATGGGAGCATGCAGGAGATCTCTTAGGAGTAGGAGAACTAGATGTGTGCTCAGTATCCCCATATTTTTGTTTTGTTTTCCTTTTCAAGGATGAAAATATTGAAGGATTAAATAATGTAGAGACCATGTATTTACCTTTTAAGACTTTGAAATATATCAAGAAATATTTTTGGATCTAGGTGTTAAGACAGAATGTGATTTTGAGCCCCATTCTGCTCAGAATTAATTTTATAGAAATATTAAAAATATTTTATATTACCCATACATGGTTTTTTAAGAAAAATGGTATAACACTTAAACAGAGTATCAGATCATAAATCTGAAACCATGGATTAATTAGGACGTTTAGATAAGATGGTCATTGGTAGGTGCATTCAATGGATTAATTAATTAATTAATTAACAACCTAAAACTTAATCCCCTCTATAAATTAATCGATATTGCGGATCAATAGGGTTAGATTCATAACCCTAGGACCGTGGAGAGAAGGAGCCATCATTCTTCATTGGCAGATCAAGATCGAATGATTAGGAGCTTCTGGATCCATGCAAATTCAGGCGTAGTGAATGCAACAGATCTTCCTTCAGTAGAATTTTTTTTCTTCATCATCAAACAATCCAATCTTGAGATAGGACTCATAATATGTGGATTTCCACCCTTATGATTAAAATATTTAGTATAATAAAAACTATTTCTTTAATATGTGTTTGTTTTGATCCTTTGCATGTATCCACATATCATATTTAATTATTTATTCGATTTACCCCTATTATTCCATGTTTCTCACCTTAGATATCCCCAATTTGTATTTGTTGTCCAAGAAAATTTGGTAAATTATTTTTATACCTTTTTTCTGGTGATTTCACCCCATCATTCTCCGTGTTCTTTGTTATTGGCCTATAGGGACCATGCTTAGACATTTTTAGATGGGATAGAGCGTGATAAGACCCCAGAATTCATGGTAGATTCATAAGCACTGATTGTATCAGTGATTAGATTATGGATCAAAGAGTGTTGTGGGATTCAGGTCATTCCATCATGGATTTGGAGATCTAATGAGGTAGTGAGAGGTTCCATGAGTGATGGTGGTGAATACATGCTTAGATCAATGGATTGGAATCCGATTTCTAGCCACTGGAGGTCCAAAATCAATGGATGGAGGAGGTTTCCACTATTTTCGGGTGGTCAAATGGTGGGATTCGTGGTGGAGGGTCTAGATATGGAATATATGGAGAAGATCTGAAGTTTCTATGAAAACCCTGATGACACATTGTGTAGTCTAAAGAACACATGACATATAGACCCCTGAATATGATGGATATGGTTTTCGGGTGAGTTAAATATCACATATCATGTGGGAGCCTCACATGTCATGTGACTCAATGTTGGAGACTCGATGTGTATTCTGGGAGTGTATGAACATGGTCATGGACAGGCACACAGACAGTGTACATGGACATGACCATGGTACAAGGTCATGACCAGGAGAACACAGCTCGACCCTGGGTGTCTAAGAAACGCCATGCAGTCCCCTTACCACCATGTAGGTCTATATAGCTAGGGATCCATGTACTACAAATAACACGGATAGGTAATAGTGTGATACCACATGTCATGTGGGTTCCCTTATACATTGTGTACCTTCCTTTTTGAGTAATCTTCTATATCTCATATCTCTTTCATTTGAACTCAAATTTTGGCCCATGAGTAGCTTATCCTGAGTGTTTTTCTATTTTGATCATGTTGGTGGCCTTAGTGGTGTATTTTGAGATAAATTGTGAGGTGTTCCGAGTGTTACATTTATTTAGGTGGTGCTCTATGATGATAGTGATTGGATGGGATCATCATAGTGGTACCCTCCTACTGGGATAGGGTATGATTCCTCTATTTATCCATATTCAGAATAGAACCCTCCTATTGGGACAGGGCATGGATCCTCTATTTATATAGTGGAACCCCATAGTAGACTAGGGCATGGTCCATCTATATATTTATTATCAGAGTGGAACCCACCTGTTGGAATAGGTAATGAGTCCTCTATCCGTAGATTGGAACCCCCCTGACAAACTAGGGAGAGGGTCCTCTATTTATCATCATAGTGGAACCATCCTATTGGAATAGGGCATGGGTCCTCTATCCATAGATTGGACCCCCCTGATGGACTAGTTCATGGGTCCTCTATCTACCCTCATAGTGGAACCCTCCTACTAGGACAAGTCATGGGTCCTCTATCTATCTATTGAGTGGAACCCTCCTATCATATCAGGACACGAGTCCTCTGCCTAGATATTATGTCTCCTCGATTGTATAGCATAGCGGTGAGGTGTGGATCCATATGGATGTTTCTTTAGACATACGCATGAGATGATAGGAATCATTAATGGACCTAATGGAATTAATGGGTGACTCTTTTCCTAAGCTGATTTGTGAGATGGATATTCTCTTTCTATCTCATTTGGGTTTATTTTATGAGCATATATATGTATCCTTGTTGTGTAATTTCATTACTATCTTGTTATAGGTTGAGTTGTCTATTCCTATCATATATTCTATTTCTCACCTTCCAATTATCATGGTATCCTACTGGGTATGGATATACTCACCCATACATGGGCTTTACCCACTTGTTTCATGTCTTATGCAGGAAATAGATAGGTCAGTGGTGATTACTGCTAGCATAGGGATACCCAGGTGAACTTGACCATGTATGGTGGTCGGAGCTTGGAGATTCAGAGTTAGGATCTCTCAGAATTTTAATTTCAATTATTTTCAGGTTGGGACATATTTCTATTTGAGTGTTTATTTTTCCCTTTTACTTTTCATATTACGTTTTCGTACTCTTTTATTCCCTAGAGGTTGTTACATGCATGGTTTATTCTCTAGATTTTGTATCTTTTATTATTATTCCTCTGCACGTCTATATGGAGATGGTTGGATGTGTGTGTACATGTACATTAGGAAAAGGCCTCCCATATTAGTTATTCCTTTCAGTACTTGTAAATATCCCCTGGACTACAGATATGGGTTTGAGGTAGTTTCGGATCGAGCCCCATTGCATCAGGTCCTGACAGATGTTATCATTGTTCATTAAAAATATTAATTCACAATATTCTACCCAACATTGAGATCAACCCTATCACATGACACCCTCCCTTTATAAATTATACTACCCCACACCAACTCTCTACATGTAGAATAATACTCTCTCACATCATGTTCACAATGACACTCTACCTTATGTAGCATTATAATGACGAGGGAAAGGAAAAAAAGATAATTATGAAGAAGAACACAATAGTAGAGAAATCAGGGTGACCTCTTTACCATAATAAATTTAACTAATATTGAAATTCATAGAATATAATAAATAGATATGTTGAATCACATGAACTCAATCACCCACTGCTAATTTTCATCAAACAAAAGCTAAATCCAGTTCTCCATTTGCACGGAGTTAAAAAATCATGATAGGGGAAAACAAAAGGGAAAATAATAGAATGATAAGAATAGAAAATTAAAATAAGATATAATAAAAATATATAAGACTATTACAATAGTGTAACCCCTACTTAGCTACTCAAAATTTCTTACTCCTTAAAAGTTTATGGAAGTACAGATTCATAGGATGATAGGTGAACAATTTTCACTCCAAAATCTATCCTCAAATATTTAGCATGTATTTAGATCATTAATGGATGGATCTAAAAAATTATCCTTCATTAAAGTTGTCTCTATATGTATTTTTCATTATTACACAAAATTTTAGCTTATTCGAACATGCTTAGACAATGTTATGAAATGATTACTTGATAAAAAAAATTATCTTAGAGATTGTTCAAATTCCAATGCTTCAGTTTCTCATTCCTTTATAAACTTGAAATAAACACAATCACAAGAAAAAACAGTTACTAAAAATATTCAACATCATCTTATTGATATTCTTGAAAAAATTATTCTCATTTGGTTTGTCTATTTGTGATATATATTCCTATCTTTAAAATTCATCAAAACTAAGCACAAATTCGAAGGCCTGAATTATGAGTTTCATTTGGTGATTATATTTTTGGATTAAACTTTAGTTATATATGTATAAAATATATCCCATAAAAAATATAATATTAAAAAAATTAATTTCTCAATTTGGATCAGTTTATAAGAAGTTATGGTTAAAATGAAAAAGTGATAAAATACTTAAAGATAAAACAATTAATTCATTTTTATAATTAAACTCAAATTATTTCAAAAACCTAAAATGTGACAATTTACCTTATATATAAAAAAAAATTATGGGATGAAAATATTGAATTACAATATATAATTTATAAAAATATGATCTTCAATGATCCCCCCCCCCACACACACACTTAACCATTGCACTCTTAGTCAATCATCTAATACCAAGGAAAAAACAAACTTCCCAATGTACAATTGGAAACACTACACAAATCTCACATATAAGGAAAAATCATTCCTCCTACATATATCAAAATTCCATAAATCCCAAAATAGATCAAAAAATCATTTTATTTCATGCAAATCCCCATGCGCATGTCATACCTACCTCCCTATAAATGTATCTCTCTCTCACTCATAAATTTTAAATGTAGATACTTTCTCATTCTCAAGAACATGTGTGATCTACATAGGATTCTGAAAATTATCATCTCTCCACATAGTGATACATAAAACAAATTTCAATTATGAGGTATTTTCAAGGTAATTTGGGGGATATGGGTTGGTGGGTAAAGCATTTAAAAATTAAAGGCTGTAAATGGGAGATTGGACTTGTAAATACAATGCATTAATATTAAAGTGAAAAAATAATAAATACCACACTCAATTCCCCTTACAATATATACTCCACACCCCCTTTTTGACATGGGTCATGGGTCCAGTAGTGAAAGAAATTAAAGATTCACCGTAATTCCCCTTTTTCCTTTTTTCTTTGTTATTTTTTCTTTTTAAAAATTTTCAATTTTTCAATAGAGGATAATATGTCAATAAAATAAAATTAATGAATGAAAATTAATGACATGTATTTTTGATAGGTGCATGAGTCATAAAAGCACAATGAATAATTTAATATCATCTCCATTTTTTCCATTTTTATTTTTTTCTATTTGTTTTAGAATAGTATTATATAAATAAAGTATAATGGATATTGAATCATGACCATTTTTCAAATGAATATAATAATGACACACACCCAACAACGAGTTTATTCTCAAATAACACACACAAAAGGCCCTTCTTCTACATTCAAACATGAAATACCCATACAAAATAAATATGAGTGAGGATAGGTATGGAAAAATTGGCTTGTAATGTGGCTTAAACATATAAGTAAATTCATGGATTCTAAGGGATAAAAAAGGTATATGTAAAGTTAGGTCTCAAGTTAAAATGTGTCCAATAAAAGTAGTTCCTCAATCATATCAAAATCATTTTATAAACTCCAAAGATTTGAAAGGGAAAAATCATATGTTCTGGATCACACAACATGACTCAAGACTCTCAAGAAATAGATAAATGTATAGAATTTGTCCAAAATTTTTAGAAACCTTTTAGGTTGGGCAAGATATTAAATTTGGACAATACTAGTTCACATGAGTTTCATAATAAATCAAACTTCCATAAATGAAAAGATTGAAAATTTGGGAACAAATCCCATTCAGAAATCATCTAAAACCTTATACATTAAAATCGAGTAGTGTTCCAAAAATACCAAGGTGGTTTGAATATCCTAAAGTATTCAATTCAGCTCAAGAATCTTAAAAACGCTGCAAAAAATTAAAAACAGCAAACAAAACAAGCTGAACTCTAGAAAAATAATTAAAAACAAAAATGAAACACACTAAAAATCCTAAAAATGGATTGACATCCCCCACCTTTATGATTTAAATACCCATCATTTTAGAATAAATAGAATTAAAAATATATGGGAATATAAACTAAAGATAAGGAAAAATGGTACCTAACTTTATTTAGAATAGTGGTAGCCTTGAGTCAAGCTACTAGAAATCTACCATATAAAACCTAAAATAAATAAGTAACAAAATATAATAAATTTATTGAAATAATAATAAATAATAAATAAAGATAAGGGTAAATAAGGATAGGGGTAGAACTTGGATTGAACCCTCAAATTGTTACTATATTTTGACTACCTCAAATTTGATAGTTCCATCATTTTATCCCTAATATGACAGTGGATGGGGATTTTGTGGAAATAACCACCATATGTTATTTTTTCTAAAATCTATAAGTGGATTCCAAGAGTGGGAACCCCTAAAAGAAAAGAAAAAAATTCCCTAACCCCTAAGAGAGACTAAAGAGATAAGTATAGGTGTGAGGAGGGGGGAGAGAAGGTAGAGAGACTCCCTATCAACTATCATGGTTTCAACCACTAAGTGATATTCAAGTTGATGTAGAGGATGAAGTTTCACCACCGCATTATCTTTATGATATTATTCTTCTTTGAATTCCACCACCATCTTCTCCTGAGTGGTAGTCACTTTATTTTCAACATCACTTTCCATAGACCACACTATTATAGAAAAATCTACAATTTCAATAAAGTTTAAGTTAGTGAAAATATCAATTTTTAAAGAATTAAAACATAATTAATCAATATGAAAATCTTCCCCTTCATGTATGTTATCTTGGAAATTGATCTACTTAGGAAAGACAACTGGTAACCCGGTCTCAGAAGGAATATCCTCTTCTTCATTATCCTCTAAGGTAATTCATGCGTTGGCTGAATCTAAAATATAAAAGTAGTTTTATGTAATACTCAATTCATTTTCAATAAAATAATAAAGAAAATATTTTAGTAAAAACTTTTAATTCTTCTTCTTTTCTCAATGCCACTTGGAGGTGAGTTTTTAGAGTTGGAGGTAGGTAGTCAATCTCCTTCAACTTCTCTTAAAAATTAAACTACCTCAATGATATCTTCTTCCAAATCTACAGAGAGGTGCATAGGTACTAATTTTTCATTTTAAAATATGGTAGAATCGTTTAGAGTTTTATCTTTTACAAAATTATCCCAATATTCATCCAAATAATCTTGATCCATAATATGTGAATTAGTTGGCATGTATTCTTCTTTAACCTCATATAGAAATGGTATGGATGGTTTTGAGAGTAGTAACATCATAATTTTATTTTCATATGAATCTTAGATTTAAATTTTATAGAAATAAGCTTTGATTCCTCCTTTTCTTGAGTTTCTTTCTGAGCTTCCAATTCCTTCAGAGAATTTGAAATAATTTCCATTTGATTCCTCAATTATTAAATATTATTTTAATTATTTTTAAATTTATTCCACCGTGATTCCTCCCTTCTATGATTATAATATTTTTTATAAATAGGATAAGCATAAGAATAATCACTATGTTATTCTATCATTACCAAATCAATTTAAAAAATGATATGTAATGATGTTATATTTTTTAGTTTATGAATTTTATGATTTTTTTTGTTTTTTATAAAAAGAAATATGTGAAACCTCTTGGACTCCCTATAAATGGTGAAAAATTGATAAGAGGTATTTTTCACAACTCTCTATCAATAATTCTTATTTTCATAAGCATGAAATATAGTGCACACCCATGGTCAATCTCTAGAGGAGGACACTCACACAACATTTTTATTCTATTATCATCATTTATATTTAACTAAAATATACTAATAAGTGATATAATAATATAGTGTGGGATTTT
Organism: Viscum album; assembly: GCA_963277665.1. Taxonomy (NCBI): domain Eukaryota; kingdom Viridiplantae; phylum Streptophyta; class Magnoliopsida; order Santalales; family Viscaceae; genus Viscum; species Viscum album. The sequence continues at coordinate 701,317,099 of OY728128.1, read as the reverse complement.
AAAAAAAATAAGATATAAATATAAATAAATTTAAAAAATAAGGAAAACAAGACATAAAGAAGTTAGTGAATAATAAAGAAGTTATTATTCTTTGTAGTTCACAACGATGTTATCATTATTCTTTAAAAATATTAATTATTATTATTTAATACAATTTTGAGATCATCCTTATCAATCAAAACCATCTAATTTTAAATGTTACTACCCCACACCAACCCTCTACATGCGGGATAATACTCTATCACACCATCAACATAATGTTACTCCATCATATGCGGCATTATAATGATGAAGGAAAGAAAAAAAGGTGAAAGGGATGAAAAACACAATAGTAGAGAAAGTGGGGTGACCCCTTCACCACAATAGATTTAAATACTATTGAAATTATTAGAATATAATAAATAGAAGCATTTAATCACACAAACTCAATCATCCACCACTACTTTCCTTTGAACAAAATCTAAAGTTAGTTCTCCATTAGCATGGAGTAAGAAAAGAACGTTGGTGGAAAACAAAAGGGAAAAAGATAATTAGAGGAATAAAAATCTAGAATAATATATATTAAAAATACATAATACAATTACAATATTATAATCTATAATTATCTACTCAAAACACTTAACTCCTTGAAAGTTTAGGGAAGTAAAAATTTATATGATGAGTGGTTAAATATTTTCACTCCAAAATATATCCTCTGAAAGTTAACACATATTTAGACCATTTAATGGTTGAATATTATAATGTTTCCTTGATTTAGGTTATTCATATATTTATTTCTCATGATCTATCAAAAATTAATCTTATTTAGACACATTTAGTAGAATTTATGAGAGGATTACTCGAGAAAAAAATGTCATCTTGTATATTGTTTGAATTCCAATTCTTCAGTTTACCATGTCTTTATGGCCTTGAAATCGGTAGAATGATGAGTATCCATAGTTAATGAAAATGTTTCATAGTATCTTCTCAATATTATTGCATCATTTAAGGTCATTTCATTTTCCATTTGTGAGATATGTTCGCATCTTTAAAATTCATCAAAACTGGTCACAAATTCTAAGGCCCCAATTATGAGCTTCATTTGAGATTTATATAGTTGGATTCTACTTTTGGTCGAGTTGCATGAAATATATCCCATAAATCATATAATACTATAAAAATGAATTTAATAATTTGGATTAGTATAGATATTTTTTTGGCTAAAAGGAAAAAGTGATAAAACACTTAAAGATAAAAAATTAAGTCATTTTCACAATTAAGTTCAAATTATTCCAAAATACTAAAAATCTGAAAATTGCCCTTGAAATAAAACATCGATCGGAAAAATTATTTAATTATAGTATATAATGTTTGAAAATATTATCTTCATCACATATACCTTTGATATTTGAGGAATAAAAAGGTAGGAAATTTTCTTGTATGTATTTTCTGATATCTCTCGTTGTATTATCTTATGATGCATGGATGAGCTTCTTCTAGATGAAGATATTTATATAAGTTATTCTTAAAACAATTCTCTCATCTTCCATTGAATTTAATGAAATCCATGTGCTCTATTTTCATAAAATTTATCCAAACAATGACTTCCCCTTAATAAAGGACTTATTTTATAAATAAAACTTTTAAAGTCTAAAAACTAATGCAAAAGTAAAAACCTTATGTAAAAAAATCTTACGTAGAAAAAAATATTACATAAAAAATAATAAGTTTTTATATACAAACATTAAATAATGATTTTTTAGGTACATATATTTGATTTCAACTATCGATACACAGTGATCTTTCCTTGATTGGAAATTAAATCCTCAACATACAGACCTGATTAGATCTAGAAATGTTTGAAAAAATAACTTTAGGCACCCAAATTTGTCCAAATATTTTGTTTTATACAACTAAAAGCCTCTTAGAAATAAAATTATTGTGTGTTCAAAAGAAATTAACTTTATTCAGAGAGTATTTATTCTTCCAATTTCCTCCTCTATGATATTTAGTGAAAAAAATTTACTTCTTGAAACAAAGTATTTCGACTGATAGTGATATCTTCTGTTAGATTTATGACCTATTCTAGAATCCAACCTCTTCAGTATCAATTGTTTATGCAACTTTTCAAAGAAATTCCTTTTGGAAGTAAAATTGTCCAATAATTTCTTCAAATTTGTCTTCAGACTTCATTTTAACCACTTCATTATTATCTTTCAAAAATTAATTAGTTTACCCTTTTACTTGGAAGTTAGATTTATGACCTTAGTTTTCATTTCTTCCAACTTAGAAGTAATTTGAGCATTTTCATTCTTTTTATTAGCTAATTTATTTGAAGACTTATCTAGTTTTACCTTCATCCCGATAACCTCAGCTTTAATTCTAGTGTAGCTTTTGAAGATTCTTTTATAAGTATCTTCAACATTTGCAATATATTTCTTCATTTCCTCATGAGATGGTTCAATATATTTTTCACTTTCACAATCTGATGGATCTGTAATATTATTGTATAAATAAAATTTTGATAATGCATCATCAGTCATCCTTCCTATAAAATATTTCAAATTCTTAGGTACTTTAGCATAGAATCTAGTTATTTCCCAGCTATTGGGACTAAAACCATTATTCGATGAACTATCTAAAGTAAAAGGATCCTCACTCATGCTCTAATTATCATTAGTAGCTCTGAAAATATTTATTTACTTTCCATTCAGATCTTATGAACCCTCTATCCTTCCTTTTCAATTCTGGAAAATCATGTCTGATATGACTAGGTTCTTTCTATCATAACAGATAAGTTATTATGGATATTTCTTTTTTATTAATTTCATTTCTATTTTCGATAATATTTAAAGAAATTATGATTCCCAAAAAAATTCTTGTCACTTGAGCATATTCACCTTATGCAAGTTATGGAAAATTATCATTCGAATACTTCTTAGAGGTTTTTCTTGATGTACCGAGCTTTGAGGTTTCAACTCATGAAGATAAAGCTCTAAAAGTATAAGCAAAATCAACTCCATTTTTCTCTTTTTCTTTCTCAACACCACTTTTAAGTTGGATATCATGTTGCATGAGAGTCCTGAGTAAATCTTATATACTAAGCTTTGTAATGTGCTTAGTACCATCGATAATAGTTCTCTTAGATTTCCACTCTCAGTAAAATGACAAAAAAATCCATCGGTTTTTTATCTAAGATTTCTTATTCTCCAAAATATTTTAGACTATTAATGATAGTCATGAATCATTAGAATATATAGGAAATTTATTCTCATGGTATAAAATCAAAACATTGAAGATCAGCTCTGGGAATCACTCTCTTCATTTCAAGAACTTTTGATGTTATGAAATTAGTTATTTCTAATTTTTTCCAAATTTCATTAGTTATACAACATGAATATATTTTAATATGGATATTTTTTTTGAATCACATATAATAGAGTATTCCTAACTTGAAAGTTAAGTTGAAATTCATCTCTCTCATCACGAGTGAAACTAGCAACTTCTTTCTCTGATATTTTATAATTTTCAGTAAGCATCAAATAATTTTCCACACCAGTATTGATAATATATGTCTCCATGTGGTATCATTGATCCTATCATAGAAAAAAATATATCTACTCTCTTCTACATAGTTAGTATAAGGAAACTCAATATTCATAATATCATAAATTAAAAGTAAAAATAAAGTCCTTATACCAAATATTTTCCCAGATAGTTAATAATATGGAAGCTACAAGCGAGGGGGGGGTAATTATAGTTGAAAATATAACAAATAATTTTTCTCCCACTCATATATTTAGTTGATTTAAGGATACAATTTCCAATAAAAATAGAGTAAACAAAGTAATGCAGTGAAATAAACATTTGAATGTAATACTACCTAACCAAAATACAACAATCAATCTAATTGAAAATAACATGATAATTAAAAGAATAATGAACATATCTGAGGATGAAAATCCTCAAACTTCTAAAAGAATATTATTACCAATCAATTTGGTAACAATAATTATTGCTTTTAAACCAGACTGGAAGGTGGAATGGTATACTAGATCTATGGTATCAGTAAACTTGGATTAATGGATCTTCTTTGACAATGCTAGTTGGAAGCAACAAGTTCCCCACCTGGAATTTCTTTGAAAAACAGTCAGTAACATGTAGCTCTAGCCCTGAGCACCTCTTCGATTTTACCATGATTGGAAACAAGTCCAAGAACCCTGGACTTTGTCAAACTTAAAAATTCAAAAGCAGCACACTCCTAGCCTTGGTGCCTTCAGAAAGAATCTCATCAATCAGGGATATAAAAAATGAACAATTAAAAGGGAATAGAGTTTTATAATGAATTACCTCATAACAGTAGCTCTAACCAAATCAAATTTAAAGTAAAAACAATTGGAAGTGCTCTAGGAAATGAGATGATGTAAGCTTCAAAATGTTCATATGTGTTTCAGTGCTTGGTATTTTATTTGTTTTCTTCCATTCCTCAAAGCCTCAATCCAATTCATGGATGACATCATGAAAAACTTCAACGATCATAATATGAGTTCTTTGAGTTCTGTTGCAACAACATTAGAAGCTTCTTCATCTACCGATGAATGTAGCTATAACTTCTGATGAAGTAATTAGCGCGCCATCACAATGTTCCTTCAGAGTTCTGAAAATTATATGGAATTATTTAATTCAACGGAACGTAGAATCCTCAGTTAAACAAATCATACATTCCATGGTTCAACAGAACATATAATTGGAAGATACGATCTACACATTGAAAACTCAAACAAACAACTTAAAGTTAAATCAAACTCAACTTGAGTGTATTATGATTTTCAAAACAAAGAATGCGAAAGTTATTGATTGACTTGACAATCTCCCCAACAAGTATAACGTTACCAACATAAGTATAATGTAACTAATTACATATTACTTAATGTGGATTATTATTTATTATTGTTAATTAACTTTTTTATTGTTATTTATTTCTAGTTGTTGTTAATTATTACTAATTAATAACCAATTAAAATTAATAATGTATTAATTATCATTAATTATTTATAAATTAGTATTAATTATTATTAACATTTTATTATAACTTATTATTTGTCACTACACACAAATATATTAAAAAATGACAAAACAATTATTTTTATTTATTTATTTTTTAAAGAATGTGTGTGGGGGTTTCACACATTCTTTAAAAAACTTTAAAATAATGTCTGAAAGACTCCCATGCATTTGACCTAATGTAAAAGAGCATTAAGCAGAGGTGAAAATTTATGATCTGACCTATGAAACTGAGTTTCACACGATTTCGGGTTGGGTTTGGGCTGACCCATGATAACTTGTATAACCCATGTAATTTTTTCCGAAATAAAAATATATTTATTGGTATTATATAAATATAATATACATAACATCTGGATTTGTTAGTTATGTCGCAGTACCTTAGAATCCAGATGTAAGGAATTCGATCCCCCCATAGTGAAGATTTTTCGGGGGGGGGGGGGGGGGGGGTTCAAGGTTATACAGGTATCATGGGTCGAGTTATGCGGGTTACATGAGTAAAGTGGGTTAGGTTCCAATTTATTTTGATTAAATGGGTTTGGGTTTAGGTTAAAAAGGTTCGTCTTAGACATGCCAATCCGTTTACTTAAATGGTTCAAGTTTGGGTTAGGCTGGTTTAGGTTGAGTTTGGGTTCAGTGTAACCCAACCCAAGAACCCGGATTGTCATCTGAGAATATGAGACCCATATTTAAAAATAGTTATAATCTAAACCCATTTATAATATATATCTGATGGATCTGTAATATTATAGTATAAAGAAAATTTTGATAATGCATCATTATTCATCCTTCCTATAAAACATTTCAAATTTTTAGGTACTTTAGCATAGAATCTAGTTATTTCACAACTATTGTGACTAAAACAATTATTTGATGAACTATCTAAAGTAAAAGGATCCTCACTCATTCTCTAATTATCATTAGTAGCTCTGAAATCTTTCTTTCCTTTCCATTCAGATCTTATGAACTATCTATCCTTCCTTTTCAATTTTGGAAAATCATGTCTGATATGACTAGGCTTCTTGCTCTCATAACAGATAAGTTATGATGGATCTTTCCTTTTTATTAATTTCCTTTCTATTTTTGATAATATTTCAAGAAATTATGATTCCCAAAAAAATTCTTGTCACTTGAGCATATTCACCTTATGCAAGTTCTAGAAAATTGTCATTTGAATACTTCTTAGAGGTTCTTCTTGATGTAATGGGCTTTGAGGTTTCAACTCATGAAGATACAACTCTAAAATTATAAGAAAAATCAACTCCATTTTTCACTTTTTCTTTCTCAACATTACTTTTAAGTTGGATCTCATCTTGCATGAGTGTCCTGAGTAAATCTTCTAGACTAAGCTTTGTAATGTGCTTAGTACCATCGATAATAGTTCTCTTAGATTTCCACTCTCATTAAAATGTCAAAAAAATCCATCGGTTTTTCATCTAATATTTCTTATTCTCCAAAAGATTGTATACTATTAATGATAGTAATGAATCATTGGTATATCTAGGAAATTTATTCTCATTGTAGAAAATCAAAACATTGATGATCAGCTCTAGGCATCACTCTCTTCATTTCAAGAACTTTTGAAGTTCTGAAATTAGTTATTTCTAATTTTTTACAAATTTCATTAGTTATACAAAATGAATATATTTGAATATGGATATTTTTTTGAATCACATATAATAGAGTATTCCTCACTTGAAAGTTAAGTTGGAATTCATCTCTCTCATCATGAGTGAAGCTAGGAACTTATTTCTCCGATATTTTATAATTTTCAATAAGCATCAAATAATTTTCCACACCAGTATTGATAACATATGTCTCCATGTGGTCTCATTGATCCTATCATAGAAAAAAATAGATCTACTCTCTTCTACATGGTTAGTATAAGGAAACTCAATATTCAGAATATCGGAAATTAAAGGTAAAAAGAAAGTCCTTATACAAAATGTTGTCCCAAATAGTTAATAATATGAAAGCTACAAGAGGGGGGTTAATTATAGCTGAAAATATAACTAATAATTTTTCTCCCACTCATGTATTTAGTTGATCGAAGGATACAATTTCCAATAAAAACAGAGTAAACAAAGTAATGCAATGAAATAAACATTTGAAAGTAATACTACCTAACCAAAATACAACAATCAATCCAATCGAAAATAACAACATGATAATTAAAAGAACAATAAACGGATCTGAGGATAACAATCCTCAGACTTCTAAAAGAATATTATTACCAATCAGTTCGGTAACAAAAACTATTGCTTTTTTAAACCAGACTAGAAGGTGGAATGGTATACTAAATCCATGGTATCAGTAAACTCTGATTAATGGATCTTCTTTGACTATGCTAGTTGGAAACAATAAGTTCCCCACATGGAATTTCTTCAAAAAACAGTCAGTAACAAGTAGCTCTAACCTTGAGCACCTCTTCGATTTGACCATGATCGACAACAAGTCCAAGAATCCTGGACTTTGTCAGACTTAAAAGTTCAGAAGCAACACACTCCTAGCCTCGGTGCCTTCAGAAAGAATCTCGTCGACCAGGGATATCAAAAAAATGAACAATTAAAAGGGAATAGAGTTTTACAATGAAATACCTCATAACAGTAGCTCTAACCAAATCACATCGAAAGTAAAAACAATTGGAAGTGCTCTAGGCAATGAGATGATGTAAGCTTCAAAATGTTCATATGTGTTTCAGTGCTTGGTATTTTCTTTGTTTTCTTCCATTCCTCAAAGCCTCGATCCAATTCATGGATGACATCATAACAAACTTCAATGATCATAATTTGAGTTCTTTGAGTTTGGTTGCAACAACATTAGAAGCATTTTCATCTACCGATGAATGTAGCTATAACTTATGATGAAGTAATTAGTGCGCCATCATAACGTTCCTTCAGAGTTCTGAAAATTATATGGAATTATTTAATTCAACGGAACGTAGAATCCTCAGTTCAACAAATCATACACTCCATGGTTCAACAGAACATATAATTGGAAGATACGATCTACACATTGAAAACTCAAACAAACAACATAAAGTTAAATCAAACTCAACTTGAGTGTATTATGATTTTCAAATCAAAGAATGCGAAAGTTATTGATTGACTTGACAATCCCCCCAACAAGTATAACGTTACCAACATAAGTATAATGTAACTAATTACATATTATTTAATGTGGATTATTATTTATTATTGTTAATTAACTTTTTTATTGTTATTTATTGCTAATTATTGTTAATTATTACTAATTAATAACCAATTAAAATTAATAATGTATTAATTATCATTAATTATTTATAAATTAGTATTAATTATTATTATCATTTTATTATAACTTATTATTTGTCACTACACACAAATATGTTAAAAAATGAAAAAACAATTAATTTTATTTATTTAGTTTTTAAAGAATGTGTGAGGGGGTTTCACGCGTTCTTTAAAAACCTTTAAAAGAATGTTTGAAAGACTCCCATGCATCTGACCTAATGTAAAAGAGCATTAAGCAGAGGTGAAAATTTATCATCTGACCTGTGAAACCGAGTTTCACACGAGTTCAGGTTGTATTTGGGTTGGGTTCGGGTTGACCCATGATAACTTGTATAACCCATGTATTTTTTTTCGAAATAAAAATATATTTATTGGTATTATATAAATATAATATACATAACATCTGGATTTGTTAGTTATGTCGCAGTACCTTGGAAGCCAGATGTAGGGAATTCAAGCCCCCCATAGTGAAGATTTTTCTGGGGGGAGGTGGTTCAAGGTTATGCAGGTATCACGGGTCGAGTTATGCGGGTTACATGAGTAAAGTGGGTTAGGTTCCAATTTAGTTTGATTAAACGGATTCATGTTTATGTTAAAAAGGTTCGGCTTAGACATGCCAATCCGTTTACTTAAATGGTCCGGTTTGGGTTAGGCTGGTTTAGGTTGAGTTTGGGTTCAGTGTAACCCAACCCGAACCCGGATTGTCATATGAGAATATGAGACCCACACACATTACACAAAAAAAGAAAAAGAAAAAAAGAAATTGCCATTTCCATTCACTTCGCACACTGTGCGAGCCAACAAGCGCTAGCTTCGCATCATAAGCAGGTAGCGATCGACGACTGAAACTCCTGTGCTTCTATTCCGAATTCTCTAATTCGAACCAGCATTTGTTCAATTCAATTTTTTTTGTTTTCTTTCTAATGAAAAACGACTGCCTGAAGATACAATTTATCTGTCTTTGCTGTTCGGGATACGAATACCAGATATGTTCTAGGGTTGAGGGCGTGGAAACTTACTTTCTCTGTTGTTCCTACTAATCATTTGAGTGCTTAGGGCGTCATGATTATTATTATTATTATTATTTGCTAAAACTGAATCGCCCTGTTGCGTTGGCGTAGCATAGGAGTTGTAATCTTTTGCCTTTCGCGGGCCTTGTAGGGAAGTTTTTGGTACAAACCAACAATATGATCATGCTTAAGCATGGGTATCTGTAACGATTATCAGTGCGTTTAGTTAGGCTTCTGTTGTTTCTTCATATTCTAGGACTGCAGATTTCCCATGGCTGGTTGTTCAGTTAAAACAGAGAAACTTGAGTATCTGATCATCATCTTGAGGAGGTGTGCTTGCGTGGGTGTCTTATTTTTTAGTTTGATGTTCTATTTTACTTGGATGTTATTAAACACCTTTTGGGGGTGGGGGTGTGATAGAGTTGGGGACAATTCTGTTAGGGAGAGACCTCCTGTTCGGTTCACTTACCCTGGTTCACTTATCAAAGGAGGGGGCAGTCTGTTAAGTGAGGCGTGTTCTGCTTGGGAGGGGTGGAATTGTAATTAGTGTTCTGTTAAGTGAGGGGTGTTCTGCCTGGGAGGGGCAGAGTTGTAATTAGCTTTTCAGTTGGGAGTCTGGCGAGTTCCAGGGCCTGGAGAGAGACCTTCTCACAAGTGGTTAGACTGTAATTTTTTCCTTCAATTACTCTCTGTTAAACTTTCTGCTAAATCCAAGGAAGTGGAATTCTTGTTTTTACTTTCTCTTAAAAGAAATCTCCTATCAATTTGGTGCTTTTATTGAAAGTAGTCTCAATTCCTACGGATAGTGAGGTTTTAGAGAGAGAAACTAGAAGAGAGGAGGATAGTACTGGATCTGTATGTCCACATGCATGGAGAACAGGGTGGCACTGCTAGACACTACAACATCCGATTTAACGACTGGATTTGGGAAACGGTCTTCCAGCGGGAGCAGTAGGGGGTTAGGCCTCGGCTTGGTGGAGCAGCGACTTCTCAGGATTCTCCTCTTCTCCTCTTCGATTTCTTCTTCTATTACTTCTTCTCCTTTACTCTGTAATTCTGCTCCTTTTTAATAGAATTTTCCCTATTTTCTCTCTATCTCCAAATTGATTCCTATTAGGGTGGGGTCTATCAACTCCTCGATAATTACTCTTGACAATGGTGTGATGCATTGCGACAAGCTTGGTGTTTGAAAATTCCTTCAGTAATCAATGGTTTTTTCAGCTAACTTTTTATTTTTTGAGAACTTCTAGATCTTTATGCCTCTTGTTTTTTTATATTTTATGGGGTTGCTCCTTAGTTTGTAAATGTGGCACTGATGTTACTCCAGCATTCTCTCCCACACACCACCGGGGGATGTCCCTTTTGTTCAGTTAACTCCAGTTTTCCTGGATTTCTTACATATGGGAAGCTCAGAATTGAGGCTATAACTACTAGACATTTTTGAATGTTATAATTCTTATGAAGATCTAAGCATGCTTTCAACATTATATAAAAATTTGAAATCTAATGAAATCATGTACAGATAACAAAACACTTGCTTCATTATATAGCTTTTAAAAATTATGATGGAAATATGCTTGCCACATAGTAATGCATGGGCAAGAATGAAATAATGCAGCAAAATATACGTGAGAAAGAAAATGGGGGGAAAATAATTAACTGAGTAAAATTTTATTGTGTCCCAATTTGCTGAATGATTTCTCCTTTGACTGATTGTACAAGTTTAGAGTCTGAAGTAAGAAAGGAAGCCTAATGAAAGGAAATGTAAGGGGAGTGGATTAAATAATTTGTAATCAATCCATGTCCTTGTTATGTGTAACCTAACCCTTTGGCAAATCTACAACTAATCAATGAAGCTCCACTGAGTGACTCATGAAGCATCGAGCCTTGATGTTCATACAATTTCGCTGATGAACCAATCACTGAAGTTTGAGCTTGCTTGCTGAACAATGGATGAGAAAGTCAATGAGAGAAAAAAATTGACGGGTAATGTATTTGCTGATAGTTAAAATGTCTACAAGCACATGGAGGTCCAGAAGTGCCTCAAGTAGGAGTTGGGTCCTCAATACTGGAAATTGGAAAAGTGCTCAAATTTGATGGAAAATCAAGTAAATATAAATTAGTATGTCTGCAATGAATATGGCAGTACCCGTTAACTCAAGCAGGCAACTTTCTAGAGGGGAATTGATGGATATGTATTTAGCTTTGCTTTTCCTTTAGCCGTGAATGACGACATGTATTCATTTAGGCTGTTGGTCTGCTTGGCTTGGTGATTTTGATGTCCCGGGCACGCAATGTGATTGTGGTGACCGGACTGCTAGCCGTGACTGCTGCAGGGGTGGCATTTCCCTTTTACATGGCGTAAGCGAGTTGTTTTCTTCCCTTTCAACAAAGAAGATGACGGGTTTTTGCATCCTTCTGAATTGTGAACATTGTAAAATTTTGATGCATCCAGGTCCCGGTCATCACAGAACAATGTGAACAATGTCAATGTCGACCCAGGAAAGCCACTGCCGCCGCAGGCCATGGTTCGAGGGGCATACAGAAATACGGGTTCGCGGGATATTGGACCTGATCCTCGGACTTATGACGAGAAATGAACCTTTCTTGTGAAAGCTGCTGGCAGCGATGGACTCAGGTTGGGTGCACTGATTCGTTTTAACATTATATTTGGGGGTAGGGGGTGACTTTTAGCCATCCATGTGAACATTTCTCTCACCATATTCATAATTCTTTCATGAACGTCCTTTTCGGTGGAAGCTTGAACTTATTTCAGTGGAAAATATGAAAAAATTTCTTTCACATTCCTTTTTGCACCATCCTCTCTCATTTCATATTAAATGTTTCACATCCCTCTCTACTCGTTTTTTTTTTTTTGTAGATTGGGTTGCTTGCCATAAAAAATTATGTAAGGGTCAGCTCCTCCTATTCTTTCATTCTCTTACTTGCTCTGTCAGATTGGAATCTATTTCTCAAATTATTTTTTATGGTTTTCGAGTATTTTAGTTTTTTAGTTAGTTTATTTATATTGTTTGTCTACTTGTTTAGATTAAAAAATATATATAGATTGTATGATTTAAATAATATTTCGTTTGAATGATTTAAATGTTGAATGATTTATTAAATTTAAATATGATGTTTGGATGATTTAAATGTTGTTGAATGATTTAATAAATTTATATGGATTATTGTATATAAAAAAAAATTATTACAAAGTAATGAATTATGAAATATAATTTATTAACGGTTCTAATAAATGTAAAATGCTATGAGTTAGACATGCATATTTGATTTTAATATTTGCATTTATAATTTATAATAATTAGTTTTAATTTTATTTTTGATAATCTGTGCATCTCTTTTCCTTGCATGATGGACCTGTGTGTCAATGATAAATTTAATGTATTATAATCATTTAGTACCTCTCACTTGCATATGAGTAATGTTTTTAAAAAATGAAGGTTAATAATGAACGACCGATGTTCTACATTGCATGTGTACATGACAGTTGAAGTGGGATGACTGTCTTTGTCACGACCTGTCCTCCGGGGCTCGTGCCGTGACTACCTCAAGTGCTAGTGACTAGCATCGAAAAAGCATCTCCCCAAAAGGGAAGATATTGCCTTTAATCCTGTACACACACATGTCCAACCACATCCCGACATACTGAAAGGAGGAAACGAGTATACCACTAAAACAAAGCTGAGTGCAAGTAGAAGTGAAATTAAGTGAGTCAGAATACAAATCCAACAAAGAACTGAAAGCAGTAAAGTACAAAAAAGAAACTCTGATGGCCATTTGCGGAAAATCTCACCTGATCGTGAGAGTAGTGGAGCTACTGGAAGTTGAAGTAGTATGTTCTGCACGCTCGGTCTTACTGGGCACCACCTGGTCCTAGACCACAAAGTCCACCATCGTGACATTCGTCAGTCCCGTCCCCTTGAGCACTTCTGTCGAAACGTTGATTGTCTGCACCAGACACAACACGTGCGGGCGAAGCCCGTGCAGAGGTGAATATAACAATACTCAGTAGGGACTTCGAGACCCCCGAAGGTCTCTCAGTAATCCACGAAGGAAAACACCACAAATCAAATACCACAGAGGTAATACCACCAAGCAAGATCTCAAACACACAACACAAAGTAAAAGACGCAGCTCACTCCCTTCCCCTATTCTCCAGCTTCCTGAGCCTGGTGGGGATCACATTGGGATGGTGGTTGTAACATGTCGAAATGTATATCACCTCATACTGCTCTCCTAGCTCATCTTCCACGTCTGTTGCCATGCAGATTCATCTGTCCCTATCACTTCCTCTTCCCGAAACATTTTACACATCCAAGTCTCTGAGACTGACGTCGGTTTCTTGCTTTCCCACTGCTGACATTCACTAGTTGTATCTACCCAGCCAAAGAACTTTTAACCACCAAGGTCCTCTCTAATACCCTAACATAAGTAGGAATGCACAGATGAATAGTGTTGGCTCAGATGTTCCAAAACACATCTCGCTTGGAGGTCCGAGCCTTGAAGCACTGGTCGTATCGTATTTATCGAGTACCTGGAATGGTCGGTACACTTTGATGAATACTCAGCTACCGACATATCGTCCTGCCGAAGCTGTAAAAGCTCTTGGGAACACATACCCCTTAGCTTTTTATGCAAGAAACCCCTTCTCTGAGAAAGGTTCTCAAGCTCTGTCCACGAAAAAGTCACCTCATCGTAAGATAGGGGTAATCTAAACCCTACCATCGCCCTTGCTGAGCCACGTAGAATGCTTACTGCCAGGACCGCTATCTGATCTAATGGTGCCCTATCTAGATGGAAACTCGGTCACCACCTCAAGTCAGTCCTTAGCCGCTTTTGAGTCGAGCTCGCCTCAGAACCTGAGGGGTATCTATCGCTGAAACTTGTGTAAGGCACTGAGCCTACATGCGTCCTCTACCGGTAGTGCCGGTAGTAACTGCTGACCAACAGACATTGGTATTGCTGAGACACTGTCCGAAGGTACTATCTCAGGCAACGATCCTGGTACCGAAGCCTCATCACTCTGTGAACCATCCTCATGGTCACACACTGGAATCCTGGCTAGCTATTTGCGTGGAGGCATCTTGAAAGAAAATCAAGATGAATCACGGTCAATAAGCTATACTCGGTGAGCTGACTCAAAAGAGATCAAGAGATAAACATTTTCAAAACACATGCAACTAGTGTTTTCGTGTACTGAGTCGGAAAACAGAATTCAGAGTCCTGTTGTATGGATACGTCGGCCGCCGCACCAACACTGGACTCACTGGACTGAAAGCCGAACTCAAGACACTTAACACTATTGCCCCCATTGAAAATACAGACTCTAGTTCTTTTGGTAGAGCTGACCGCCCTTTGATACCATTTTGTCATGACCCGTCCCCCGGGGCCCGTGCCGTGACTACCCCAAGCCCGTCTTTCATTGGCCAGGGGCTGGTGACTAGCTCCGAAAAGACATATCCCAAAAGGAGATGACATTGCCTTTAATCTTGTACACACACACGCCAACCACATCCCAACATACTGAAAGGGGGAAACAAGTATACCACTAAAACAAAGCTGAGTGCAAGTACAAGTGAAAGTAAGTGGGTCAAAATACAAACCCAATAAGGAACTGAAAACAGTAAAGTACAAATAGGAAACTCTGATGACCATCCACGGAAAACCCCACATGATCACGAGAGTAGTGAAGCTACTGGAAGCCGAAGTAGTATGTCCTGCCCGCTCGGTTCTACTGGGCACCACCTGGTCCTAGGCCACCAAGTCCACCGTCGTAGCATCTGTTGGTCCTGTCCCCCTAAGCACCTCTGTCGAAACGTCGATCGTCTGCACCAGACACAACACGTGTGGGCGAAGCTCGTGCAAGGATGAATATAACAATACCCAGTAGAGACCTCGAGACCCCCGAAGGTCTCAATAATCCACGAAGGAAAACACCACACAACAAATACCTCTGAGGTACTACCACCAAGCAAGATCTCAAACACATAGCACAAAGTAAAAGACACAACTCACTCTAGGTATAACTTAAGTATAGAAGTAAAGATGATTAGTCGTAAAGCTAGATCATCTTATTCTGTTGAGAGGCTCTGGTGTTGACCTGCACATGGTCGCTAGGTGCTGACACACGAAGGATCGCTAGGTGCTGACACACGAAGGATCGCTAGGTGCTGACCCACCGAGGATCGCTAGGTGCTGACCCACACAAGATCGATATTCTTTCTTCACGTCACAGCCAGCAACTGGATTCCCACACTTGCATGCTTTATTTCTGGAGGATCCACTCCTCAAGCCATCAGCCGTACCTCAATTGTCACGAAGTCCCACATAGAGTAACTCCAAAGGACTGTCTCGTTGTAAGAGTCTCAACTCAACAGACGGTGCCTCGATCAGACATTCGGTCTGTAAGTTATGAGTTTTTTAGTAAAAAGGACCCGATTGGATTTGAGTTCGATCCAACCTGGCCGTACTCCAACTTCTGCCAAAACTCAAGTGGAATATATTAGAAGGACCGCCCCGTCGCAAGGGTCCCAACACCACTGACGACGCGTCGATCAAATACACAGTTTGCAAGATACATGAGCTTTAGTAAATAGGGGGACCGGTTGTGTTTGGGCCCGGTCTGACCCAGTCTGATCGACCCGACCAACCCGGCCCGGGGGTTCCAGATACCCTTGGTTCAATTAGACGGAATCGACCTGACTCGGTTCGGGTCGGGGTCGGTCTGGTCCGGCCTGGCCAGTGGGCCAGGCCCAATGGGCCTCGCTAGACCCGACCCGGTTTGGATGAGGGTCTAGTTCGTCGGCACTAGTCTGGCCCGGCCGTTGGCTGGGGCACGACCCGCCAGCTGAAGACCGGCCGCGCGGTACGGCCGGTGGGGTGCTCCTGGGACGCGACATCCAGCCGCGCCCGGCCTCCGCTGGCCCCGCGCGGTGCAGGGTTTTCCTCCAGCCGCGGTCGACGGACCGCGGCTCCGCGCTTCCGGGTGGCCCGGATGCGGGCCACCCCCTCCACACGACGCCGACGGGCGCGCCGCCACCCTCTGCTCGCGGGCCGTCGTCGTGCCGACGATACCTTCGATGGGCCACCAGAGTCGCTCTGATGGTCCGTTTCTCGAACTGCTTGCGTCCTTGAAATCGTTAGGTCGTCACCTTCGCTGCGACGACCTCAAACTCGCTTTGTCGCCGTCTTGAGAAATCGTCTACGAAGAACGTGCAATAAACAACTATGGTGGAGGGTCCGAGCCTTGTTCGTGTCGGCCCACACCCTCCGTGTTAGAGTTTATGTACGGGGGAAAGTATTAACCGCACATTAAGAGTAAAACCCCAATTCAAACCCCGCACAATATCCACCCGCAAGAACGAGCGATTCGCGGATCAACCCATTAGTCGGTTGATCGGCGTTCGTCGTTAATTTCCAAGAACGAGGAAGAAATCATCAAATACTTAAAACGCATTAACCCCTACCTCGTTGACGTTCGATGCTGAAGCATTCGTTTTTGAGGTTTCAAGATGTCGACGCCGCTTCCAACTTCGTTCTTCGAGGCACGTTGAAGACGATGAAGTCTCACCGGCGTTCGTCGTTCTTCGTTGGGGAGGAAAACTATCGGCGGGTCGTCAGAGAATCCCTGCAGTTTAATTCCATATTCTCCCATGTGTTGGTTTAATAAAAAGAATCACGTCGCAGCGTTTCTGTTACACTGCGACATTGCGTCGTTACACTGTTACGCTTACTTTATTGCATCGTTACGTTGTGTGATACGAGCCATTAATGAGCTTCATTAATGCACCACGTTGTCGCCTCGTCGCTACACCACAACATCGCTGTCCGCCACTCAACGGTGAGAAAAATAAAATAATTTCTTTAAATAATTTTATTATTTTTCCTGAAAATTCCAAAAAAATAACTTTTCCATTTGGCCCTTGCCGACCGAAGTTAAGTCATTTCTTGGCAAATCTCGGCGTTTCGAGTCCAACGGTGAGCTCAGATTTTCGATTCGAGCACCGATTCAAAAGTTAGAAAAACTCACTCGCACGTTTACTGAACGTACTTTAAAAGAAAGTTCAAAAAATTAACTTTCACCCTCGACCCGCGTCGGTCGAGGTTAGGCTCCGCCTAAGGGGAACACATCCTCATGAGCTCAACGGTACTCTCAAATTTTCAATCTGAGTTACCATTTAAAAGTTATAAGGATTTGACAATAAAATAATTGTTACTTAATTATTTTATTTACAACCAAAAACTAATTTCCACTATTGGTCCACGCCGGCCAATGTTAGGATCTGCTTAAGAAAAACATACCCTCACGAGCTCAGCAGTGATCTCAGTTTTTTAATCTGAGTCATCGTTCGTGAGTTATAAGCATTTGGAAAATAAAATAATTTTATATAATTATTTTATTTACGGTTATGTCATTTTCAGGTTTTCTCACTGGAGGGCTGCGCCGACTAAACTTAAGTCGCGCCTAGGGTAAACCTGTCATCCCGAACGCAATGGTGCCCTCCAATTTCTGATCCGGGCACCTGTTTAAGAGTTATTCCACTTTTTCAGAAAAACCACTCACACGTGCTATTTAAAGCCTAACATTTTTCGACGGATCATTCCAGGCACTCCGGGCCTCGGAATCGCATGCCGTATCAACGCCTGGTCTCGAAATAATTTCATATAATAAAAAAAATTACACGGAATTTCTGAGACATTACAGTCTTGTTTAGTTGAGTTAATCAAACCATATAAGGATTTCCCTGCAGAATGTGCTTGGTTTATCATTTTTTTGATAAACCAAACTTGCACTATATACCTCACGATCATTTTACTATTTTTAATGACAATGTTTAATTAGTTAATGTGGATGCATGTAGGATTTAATAATAAATATAAAAAATGAAAATGAAATTTCATTTAAAATATTTAAGGAATTCTAAATTTTTATCCAAATATGATATTAAAAGAAATCTTTGAAAAAAAATTCTTGAATACATAATTTTTTTTAAAATAATTCAAAGATTCATTTAAATGTCTTTAAAATATTCTGAAAATGAAATTTATCTTATATATTCATTTACAAAATAAATGATAGTTTTTTTTAAATTAAAAAATAAGTACAATATTCTAATTTTTTATTAAAGTAAATTACGTTATACATATTTGAGGACAAAAACAAACTGAAATAGATTAAATAAAATAAGATATTACAACATTTTTTAAAAGTTAATTAAAATAAATTTTCATAAAATATAAAAAAGTTTCACGATTGTCAAAGGTTTTCGGGACTGTCGAAAGCTTTCACGGCTGCCACTCGCGCCTCTCACCGTTGTTCGCACCAATCACCATCATTCGTAGTGTCACTCACTCATTGTCATTTTATCGTCGCTCGCACCCGCACGCTTCATGCATCGTCACCCGTGCCGTAGAAGTTTTAAAAATGCATGATGCATGTTTCTTTTGATAGTTTTAAAATAATTTAAGTTATTTAAAAATATATATTAAATTTACTTTATGTAATAATATTTTTCAATACATGCGAAAATTAAATATTATTCTAACATGAATTTATTTTTAATTTCCAACATGCTTGAAATGTCGGTCAACTATGGTTTAATTTATATTACTACACGTAGCAAATAACAATCATATGTAAAAAACATGGTAAATGAATTTGTACACCATGAATGAAGGGAGAACGACGGTCGCTAAAATGAGACAATAGAGTCTCAATGAGTTCCCTCCCCCCCCCAAGTCTTGGTATATCATACAATGATAAACCAATCCCTGAAAAAAATCTCAAGATCAAGTCACATTTTTTTAGCAGAACTAATTAAAAAATGTCAGACATTTGATGATGTACTATAAATATATATAACGTGTTACTAAATTTTCTTTAGAGGTAATCATTTATGCGTCCATATACTACAACGAAGAATACATTTATAATGATCGGGGCCTTAGTGAAATTTTTTCACCAAAGAGAGTTTTCAATCTCCATGATTGTATGACATTGGAATAAGTTTGTATGAGGATTCATAGTCACTTAAAATTGAGGGCCACTCAGGTAATAAAATCAATCACATATTGTCATTTCTATATATTGATTGCCTATGACATATTGTGTATCCTCTACTCAATGGCGAGGATTGGGTGAAAGTGTCACCTTTGTGCAGACAAAAATATAATCATTGTTTAATGGAATTATATGTGGACATTTCTGTTATTGATGAGTTGCCACCTAATTCTACAGAACCCTGCTACGATAGATTTTTTGAAGTTGGTCCTTCACAATAATATTGAAGAACCTTTGTGATAAATCGTTTTAACAAAGTTTTTGTATTTGTTGACAACTAACCTTTTTTGTATAAGAATGTTATTGTTTTTCAGGAATTGGACTCAGTCCATCGTAATAAGGTTTGTTGAAAGTTGCAGAAAGTTTGAAAAGATAAAGGGGGAGAAAGGTTTTGTTTTAAAGAAAGTTGTTTTTCCAGACTCAAAGAATCGAACTTAGGTCCATCGACATGATGTTGAAGATCATCTGATCCAAAAGAATCAGAGGCAGAAATTGTTGATTGCTGGAAATTTACCTTTACCGTAATCAGAGAAAGAAAGAAGTTGCCGAGTTAAAAAGATAAAAGTTGTTGAGTGAAGAAGTCATATTGTTGCTGAAGAGTTTTGAAAGAAGATTGTGAAGTTAGGAGTTAGAAAGTTTTAATACTTTTGAAACCAAATCAGATGATGTTTTGCTGATCAAGAAGTTCTCACAAACCACGACAACTTTTATGATAAAAGCTTTTGAAGAAATGATGGAGAGGTTTGAAAAAAAAAATCAAAATTGTAGAGTGGAGAATTCCATCGTAATGAGAAATTCTATCGTAATGAGGATTTCATCGTAATCGGGATTCTATCATTATGAAGAAATCTATCGAAGGCAGAATGTTTCAGAAGATCAGATCCAGAAGTCAGAATGTGTGAAGCTGATGAAGTTTGAAGAATTTCATAGTTAAAATATGAAGATTCCATCGAAATGAGAATTTCATCGTAATGAGATTTCTATCATAATAAGAATCCCATCATAATGAGAATTCCATCACAATGAGAATTCCATCAGATTGAGCTGAGAAGGGAAAAAAATCGTAATGATCTGAAGAGGAATCCTAAATCGTAATTAGCTGAAGAAAGAAACAGAAATCGTAATGAGCTGAGCATGAAACAAATCATAATGAGTTAAGGAAACAAAATCGTAATGAGTTGATTACGAAGAAGACTCAAAAAGAAAATTCTAAAAGTTTTGTGAAGAGTTGAAGAGGTCAAACTTGACATTCAATTTTGCATAAATCATGGAGAAATCTAAGGAGGTTTGAAGAAGTTAAAGTTGAAGTTTAAATGTGAGATATTTTCAGAGTTTTTGAAATTTGAGGAAGCGGGGAAAGTTTTCAAGTTTCCTGCTTTTGCTTTTTGAGTCGTCTATAAATACCTACTCAGATCATTCGTTCATTCGTAACTTTCACGCAAGCGAAAAAGGTGGAGCGTTGAAGAAATCAAGTGACAGTCATTGTCAACTAGAGATCTCGTGAGGAGGATCAGACAGCTGAATGTTTGTTTATCGGATTGAGCAAGATCGTATTGAGAAGATTGTATTAAGTCGATCGGATTGAGAAGATCATTTTGAGTCAATCAGACTGAGAAAGATCGTATTAAGAATTTGTGTTTTGCAGATTGGGAATAGATTCATTGTATTGAGTCCATCGTATTGATAGAATCTGATCTAGACTCATCGTATTGAGAGAATCAAATCTAGACTCATTGTATTGAGAGAATCAGATCCAGACTCATCAGATTGAGAAAATCGGATCCATCCAAATTGGACTGTGGATTCAGACTAAGCAATTGTGGAGCAGTTTCAACAAAGTCTTTATTCTTTTGGTTGACTCAATTGTTTTATAAGAAAACAATGTAAACTGACGGGAGTCCGTATAATCATTCTTATTGGGAGATAAAAGGTGTCTAACGTGAGTTGACACAACTTGTATTCACTTCTTCATAATAGTGGATTTCCATAGACCCACAGGAGTGACTATGACAAGGATGTAGGTTCTCACACAAAGGCCAAACTTTGTAAATATTATGTGCTTTACTTGCTTTCCTACTTTTGCATGCATTTTTATTTACTAAAAGTTGTTAAGGAAATAAATCTTAATAGGCTGCAGGAGTTAAGTTTTGAAAAGTATTGAAACTTATTAAAAGTGAACAACTGATTCAACCCCCCTTATCAGTTGTTATCTGATCCTTTGGAACTTCAATAGGTATCAGAGTGAAGGTTTCCTTGTTGAATCCTTATCATGGATAATATCAATTCTGTCAACAGTAGGAATTCCTACGTTTGATGACAAAAATTATTATGGATGAAAAAATAAGATGATTCTTTATCTCCTATCTCTTGGCCTGGAAGTTGTTGATGCTGCTATTATTGGGTTTCCACTTATTGAGAACGATGCCCCAATGACCTTTGCTGATAAGAGAAATATAGAAGTTGATGGAAAGTTTAGAAATGCTATTCTCATGTCCTTATAAAAAAAATTTATCAGAAGGTGATGAGTCTCAAAACTTCAAAAAGTATGCGGGACAAGCTGGAAAGTGTTTTCGAAGGGAATACAAAAGTTAAGGAAGAAAAGCTACAAATCTGGTGCAATAAGTATGGAGACATAATAATGAGAGATGGAGAAATAATTGATGAATACATTACCAGAGTAAATGAATTTTTTTGCAACATCAAAGGATTCAAAGATGTCTTGGAAGATTATACAATTATGAAGAAACTTATGAGAAACTTTCTGGACAAGTTTGATTCTAAAATTTCTTCTTTAAAAGATAAGGATGATTTATCTCCTGATGAATTTCATATCTTTCTTGTTGCTTATGAAATGAGGAAAGCTCCAATGTTTAAAAATAAAATGAAATATGAAATAACTTTTGAAGCTATGAGAAAGTTGAAAATTCAAGATGTTAAAGATGTTGATCCTTGTGACTCTGAAGATAAAAGGATGATGAGTTGAATGAAAAAATCATGTCTCTTATATCTAAGAACTATCGAAGAGGAAGAAAGTATGAAGGTAAACTTAATCTCAAATTTTTTGAGTGTGGTGGAATCAGTCACTTTGCTATGAATTTCCCCAAGAAGAAAGTTGGAGAATATCGAGATTATTCCGATAAAAAACCTCGATGGAAGAAGCGAAACAAAAATGATAAAGAATAAAAGTCTTACAATAGATACAAGAAGAAGTTTACTGGCAACAAAATAAGTATGTTGAGTAAGAAAGTTGAATCAGACTCAACTGACAATAATTATTCTAAAGTTGAAAGTTCATAAAAATTCAGAACCTTCATTGAAAAATTTGAGAAAATGAAATATTCCTTAGAGAGTAAAGAAGGTGGTGAAAAATCTTATAGAGTGTATCAGCTCAGAATAAAACTTGTTGCATGTCTTGAGAAAAACAAACCACTCAAGAAAGAAATTAGAGTAATGAAGAAAGATTGTGAAGAAGTTGTTGATGGAAGAAAAGATGCCATCAAGCAGGAGGATGAATACATTCATGAGATTTTAAGTTACAAACTTAGAATTATTGAACAGGGAAAGATGATCAAATATTTTAGTAAGAAGCTTGAAGCTAAGGAAAAAGAGGTTAACAAGTTTCAATCAAAACTTCTTGTGTCTGAAAGTACCTTGAGGGAGATGAATGAAAACCCTAACAAAGCTTCGGAAGTAAAAGCTGAGGCTTTTAAAGATACTGAGAAGGATTAATACGAGAATCATGTGAAATCTTCTCTTACCAAAAATAATGTTTCATCTGATTATTTTAACATTTCAGGTTCTGGAAAAAGTATTGGGAAATATTGGGTGGAGAAAGGATGTGAGAAACCTATCAAATCTACAAAAGTAGAAAACTCAATCAAAAGAAAAGATGGTCCATGTCCTAAGTATGTTAGATCTGAAAGAAGTTATCAACCTCAATAAGGTTTCTACAAAGAAGGATATTTTTTAAATAGAAAATTAAGATTTGATGGATATTGTTGGTGTTGTGGAATCTATGGGAATAGGGCATATAATTGTTGGCACAACTTATCTCTACCTAGAAGAAGATTTGAGAAAAGTGGAAGGAATAGTGGAAGTAGAATGAGTAACTTTCATAGCTTACATAAAGCTGAAAAAGTGAATTCTCAAGATGTTATAAAAATTCCAACAAAAAATCAATTTGAATGTTTGGAAGAAGTTTTTAGAAGATCCAATCAAGCTGGTCATCATGCCAAAAAATGTATGACACTGCTTCTAGAACAAGTTTCTTATGATAGAAAAGAAAAGAAAGATGAAAAGAAGAAAGTTGAGGAAATAGCTTTTGTTGTTGAGACAACTTTGAAAGCAAGTAAAAGGAACAAATCATGGATACTTGATAGTGGGTTCTCTTCGCATATGATAGATGATATAAAAATCTTGAAATATGTCAAAAGTCATGATGGAGGAGTAGTTACCATTGGTAATGATAGTTCCTTAAAAATTAGAGGAGTCAAAATGACTGAGATTGAAGTTAAAAAGTTGAAATTTATGGAAGTTTTATTTGTTGATGGGCTAAAACATAACTTAATTAGTGTAAGTAAACTTTGTGATGATGGAAATGAAGTTGTTTTTAGAAAATATTTTTGTATCATTAAAATTTTGAAAGATGTAAAATTCATTAAAAATGGATAACGAACCAGTGGGAATCTCTTCCAAATAGGACAATTCAATAACTCATGTTACTTGAGTGCATAAGATGAAAACAAATTATGGCACCAAAGACTTGAGCACCTTAGATCGAAAAGTATGAACAAAATTTCTAAAGTTGATGTTGTCCGAAACTTTCCATAATTGAAAAGAAGAGAAGAATATGTTTGTGTAACTTGTCAAAAAAGGGAAGATGACTAACAAAAGTCATAAAAGATTTGAGATTCAATCTACCAGACCACTTGATCTTATTCATTCCGATTTATGTGGGCTAATGAGACATCAATCAACAAAAGGATATTTATACTTTATCACTTTTATTGATGATTTCACTTGGATGGAAAACATCATGTTTATGAAGCACAAGTCAGAGCCTATTGAAATGTTCAAATTCTTCAGAAAAGATGTTGAGAAAGAAATGGGGGTTTCCATAAATAAGTTGAGAACAGATAATGGTACTGAATTAACAAACAATACTTTTGAAACTTATCTGAGAAAACATAGTATTAAACATCAGTATAGTGCTCCCTATACTCCACAACAAAATGGAGTAGTAGAAATAAATAATAGAAGTTTGGTGGAAATGAGAATAAGTATGTTAGCATAATACAAACTTTCGAAATTCTATTAGAGAGAAATTGTTAGTACTGCTGTAGATGTTCAAAATAGATGCTTGTTAAGACCAGAAACTATCATGACTCCTTATGAAATGTGTTATAACAAAAAACCTTCATTAAAATACTTAAAAGTTTTTGGAAGTCCACATTTTCTCAAAATCAAAAAACTGGATTTGGGAAATTTTGTTGAGAAAGATGAGGAAGGAAATTTTATAGGTTATTCACCAAATAGAAGAACTTACAAATGTTGGAACATAAAAAAGTTGGTAGACTCATATGATGTGAAGGTAATTGAAAATAAAATTTCCTTAAAAAAAGTTGTTGAGAATGTTGAGTAGGATAAACTGGAGAATTCCAACAATAGTGAAAGTAATTCAAAACATTTTTATCAATATTTAGAAGAACCGTGTGATGAGGAAATTTCCACTGGGAAAGTAACTTTAAAATTTCCTACCTTGCAAAAACATGTTGAATCTGAAAACATTATTGGGAATCAGAAGGCTCCAGTACATACAAAAAAAAGTTGAGATTAGATAATCAGACTTCACTTATCTCAAAAGTTGATCTAGAATCAGTTTTAGAAGCTATTCAACATGAAGAATGGGTGGATGATATGAATGAAGAGTTGGACCAGATTGAGAAGAATAAACCATGGGAACTTGTTTCATGGACAGTAAATAAAAATTTTATCGGAACCAAGTGGGTTTACAAAAACAAGTTAAATGAACATGAAGAAGTTTCAAGAAATAATGCTAGGCTTGTTTGTAAAGGCTATGTATAGGTGGAATGTGTGGATTTTGAAGAATCGTTTTCCCCAATTGTAAGATTATAAACTATTAGAATGTTTCTTTCGATGGAAACACATCAAAATTACAAAGTTTATCATATATATGTAAAGTTATCTTTCTTAAATGGTGAGATTGATGAAGAAGTTTACATTGAAGAACCTTGTGGGTTTCTACTAGATAAGGACGAAAACAAAGTTTTTAAATTGAAGAAATCTTTATATGGGTTGAAACAAGCTCCACGTGCTTGGTATTCTAAACTTGACAATTATTTGAGAATGTTGAACTTTTCTAAAAGAAAAGTTGATAGAAACTTATATGTGAAAGATGTTGACTCTGAAGCTCTAATTGTAATTATTTATCTAGATGATATATTTTTTCTAGGGATAAAGAAGATGTTTGTAAAAAATTTGTTGAGGAAATAAAGAAGATTTTTGAAATTTCTATGTTAGGAGAATTAAATTTCTTCCTTGGCTTACAAGTTCAACAAAAGAGAAAATACATTTTCTTTTCTCAAGAAAATATGCCAGAGAATTTTTAAAGAAGTTTGGGATGGAAGAAACCAAAGAGGTTTTAACTCCTATTTCAGTGATCACAAAGTTGAGTAAAGATGAATCCGGAATAAGTGTGAATCAAAAAGACTTTTGAAAGCTGATAGGAAGTCTTCTTTACTTTACATCCTCAAGGCCTGATATTGTTTATGATGTGACTTTGTGTGTGAGGTATCAAAGTAATCCGAAATAATCACATATGTTGGAAGTAAAGAGGATTCCAAGATATGTCAGAGGAACAAATTTACATGGGTTTTTATACAAAATAAATAACGAGATGAAGTTTGTTGGTTATACTGATGCCGATTGGGCTGGAGATTATAATGATTGAAAACCAACCTCAGGAGGAACATTTTTCCTAGGTGAATGTTGTGTGAGTTAACATTGTAAGAAACAAAGTTCTTTAACTTTGAGAATAGTTGAATCTGAATATGTTTCAGCTACTCAAGCTCATACTCAAATGTTATGGATGAAAGTTCAGCTAGAATATTTGAAAGTAAAAGTTTCTAAACCATTGAAGACACTTTGTGATAATTAGAGTGCAATTGATCTTTCTAAAAATCCTATCCAACATTCAAGATTGAAACACATTGATATAAAGTTTCACTTTATAAAAGAGAAAGTTGATGTTGGATATGTTTTGTTGGAATACATTTCAAAAAATTAACATATTGCTGATATCTTTACAAAAACAATGCTGAAAGAAAGGTTTGTGGAATTGTGGCTGCAACTTCATGTTCATCCACCACCCATGTCTTCTTAAACCTCATAAGGAAGTACCCCCATTGTGCTTTGAATTATGTTGACAAAGGGGAATAAAAAGTAACAACTTTCTAATTTGTAAGAAGTTTTTACTTATCTTTCTTTTATGAATCTAAAGTTGTGGTTATCATAGAATGGGGGACAGAAAAAAATAAAAGTAAGAGAAAAAGAAAAGTGAGAAAGAAACAAATAAAAGTTAGGGGGAGTTTATATTTACATAGTCACAAAATTTTCTTTCCACTGAGGGATGAAATTCCTTTAAAAACATTAATTTATCCAGTATTGTGGTGTCGGGATACTCTCTTTTGAAAAGGACTATGTTTTGATGAAAGTAAAAAAACACGAGTTATTTACAAAAGTTGAGTTGTAAAAAAATTATGAGAGTTGGAAAAGTTGTCTATAAGGGTTGTTAACAAATTCAAAGGGGGAGATTGAAGAAACTTTGTGATAAACTGTTTTAACAAAGTTTTGTATTTATTGAAAACTAAATTTTTTTATATAAGAATGTTTTTTGTTTTTCAGGAATCGGACCCAGTCCATCATAATAAGGTTTGTTGAAAGTTGCTGAAAATTTGAACCCAAAGATAAAGGGGGATAAAAGTATTGTTTTAAAGAAAGTTGTTTTTTCCAGACTCAGATTTAGGTCCATTGGCATGATGTTGAAGATCATCAGATCCAAAAGAATCAGAGACAGAAATTGTTGATTGCTAGAAATTTACCTTTTCCATAATCAGAGAAAGAAAGAAGTTATTGAGTTAGATTGACAAAAGTTTCTGAGTGAAGAATTCGTATTGTTGCTGAAGAGTCTTGAAAGAAGACTGTGAAAGTCAGCAGTTAGAAAGTTTTAATACTTTCTAAACCAAATTAGATGATGCTTTGATAATCAAGAAGTTCTCACAAATCATGAAAACTTTCATGATAAAATCTTTTGAAGAAATGATGGTGAGGTTTGAAGAAATTCAAAATTGCAGAGTGAAGAATTCCATCATAATGAGAAATTCTATCGTAATGAGTATTTCATCATAATTGGGATTCCATCATTATAAAGAAATCTATCAAAGGTAGAATGTTTTAGAAGATCAGATCCATAAGTTAGAATGTGTGAAGCTGATAAAGTTTGAAGAATTTCAAAGTTAAAGTATAAAGATTCCATCAAAATGGGAGTTTCATCGTAATGGGATTTCCATCGTAATGGGAATTCCATCATAATGAGAATTCAATCATAATGATAATTCCATCATTATGAGGATTTCATCAGAATGAGCTGATAAAGAAACAAAAATCGCAATGAGCTGAAGAGGAAACATAAATCATAATGATATAAAGAAAGAAACAGAAATCGTAATGTGTTGAGAATGAAACATATCATAATGAGCTGAGAAGGAAACAAAATCGTACTGATCTGATTATGAAGAAGACTAAAAAATAAAATTCCAAAAGTTTTGTGAAGAGTTGAAGAGGTAAAACTTGAAATTCAATTTTTTAGAAATCTTGGAGAAATCTAAGGAGGTTTGAAGAAGTCAAAGTTTAAGTTTAAATGTGATATATTTTTAGAGTTTTTGAAATTTGAGGAAGCAGGGAATGTTTTCAAGCTTCCCACTTTTTCTTTCTAAGCTGTTTATAAATACTTGCTCAGATCATTCATTCATTCATAACTTTCATGCAAACAAAATAGGAAGAGCGCTGAAGAAATCAAGTGAAAGTCATTACCATATAGAGATCTCGTGAGGAGGATCATATAGTTGAATGTTTGTTTACCATATTGAGCAAGATCGTATTGAGAATATCATATTGAGTCGATCGGATTGAGAAGATCATTTTGAGTTGATCAGACCGAGATAGGTCGTATTGAGAATTTTTGCAGAGTTTGAGTTTTGCAGATTGAGAATGTGTTCATTGTATTGAGTCCATTATATTGAAAGAATCATATCCAGACTTATCGTATTGAGAGAATCTGATCTAGACTCATCTTATTTAGATAATCAAATCTAGACTCATCAGATTGAGAAAATTGGATCCATCCAAATCAGACTGAAGATTCGGACTGAGTAATTGTGGAGCAGTTTCAACAAAGTCTTTATTCTTTTCTGGCTCAATTATTTTATAAGAAAACATTGTAAACTAATGGGATTCAGTATAATCATTCCTATCAGGATATAGAAGGTGTCTAACGGGAGTTGTCACAAGTTGTATTTATTTCTTCGTAATAGTCGATTTCCATAGACCCATGAGAGTGGCTATGAAAAAGACGTAGGTTCTCACTCTGAGGTCAAACCTTATAAATATTATATACTTTACTTGCTTTCCTACTTTTGCATGTAGGAGTATTTACTAAAAGTTGATAAGGAATCAAATCTTAATAGCTTGCATGGGTCAAGTTTTGAAAAGTGTCGAAACTTATAAAAAATGAACAACTAATTTAACCCCTTTTCTTAGTTGTTATTTGATACATTTGAACTTCAAATACGATTGAATATATTATCATATGACTCTGGTAATAGAGACTAAAAATCCAAATACTGTGAGGTGTGCAATACCAAATGATGTTATTTATGAATGAGTCGATGAGAATGTTTATAGAAATGTAGGAGATGTCCATATCAATACTCCAAGTTTAATGAATGAGACTTTCTCTGATGATGCGACATGAGATGAAGTAGTTGAGGAAGATGTGGTTAATCAAACTTTAGAGGATCCTTTGTTGGGTAATTAAGAAACATGAATTGTTAACCACCCTCTGTTATTAACTTCCTTAGTAGAGGGAATCTCACTTACACAAAAATTTGACTGAGATGTCATTACACCAAGTAGTGAATTCATAGGCATTGTAGGTAACACATCTGTCTTAATTGATTGCACATTATATTTCAAAAGAGAGTTTGAAAGTAAAAGTGCATTGAAAAATGTGGTTAAACAATACCACATCGAGTGACTTTTTTCAATCATGGTTGATTAGTAAAAAAGGACAAATAAATCATTCAGTGTGAAAAATATGATCCCAAATATAAATTTCACATATATGCAATATATGATAAAACTTTTTCATGTTGGAATATATCTAAGTTGGAAAGACCACATACTTGTGTGCACCCTAGCCCATCGTAGGATCATTCTTCACTAGATACATAATTTATATTGGCTGTTATTGTTTAGATGATACAAACATATTAGGATGTTCCTGTGTCTCTTTTATAAGAACGAATACAACAATTGTTCAAATATATGATATCTTATGGCATGGATTGGATGGAAAAAAAGTCAATTGTAAAAGTGTATGATGATTGAGATGAATCATATATGGATTTGGTTCAACGAATGGAATTGTTGTCTCTTAACAATTAGATCATTTATCATCATGATATCATTGACAATTTCTACTAGGGTAATTAAGTTGATTGAATAAAGGTGATGTTTCCACATTTCCTTATTGAAAACATTTCATTCAAGTTTGTTGGAACCTCCTTATTTTAATGATCATAAATCACGATTATTATGTTTCTAACTAGTATAGTGTTTTATGATAGTAAATCATTTTCTAATACACTTTTTGAAACATACCTGGTTAAGTGATGATCTAACATTAGTTTAAAAAGATCTACCGTTGACTGTAAAGATCTGCCGTTAGTTCAACAGATCTATCGGTGGACTACATCTACTATCAGGCTCTACCACTGAAAGATATACCGTCAACACATTTGTTGTCAGCATCTACCACTGACAGATCTACCGTCATCACATCTACCATTTGCATCTACTACTAACAGATCTACCGCCAAAGTTGATCTACTGCCAGAGTTAATCTATCGCCAGATAGATCTACTGTTAGACTAGATCTACCGTTAGTGAGGATCTATCACCAGAGTGATATCATTTCTATTCATATTATTAATTAAAAATTTGTTTCTCCAACAGCTAGTTTATGGAATTTAATTCATTCAGGACACACATAGATTTAATAATCATCATTATTAAACCACTCCATGGATGCATTGAAGACAAAGTCATACCTTCCAGATTTAGTTCCCAGTATAAGGATCCAAGATTTTGTTGTTATTATTCTTCAATGGATAATTGGACCTGGAGAACTATATATTCTGAAGAACTGCCTCATGTGCGCAAGTGTGGAAGTGGGTGGAAAACAAGAAAAAGGGGATATAATAGTAATACATAGAGATTACAACCTTCTCCAGGTGAATCAAATTTGAACATTGAAAGACTAAAAACAGAAGCATTTTTTAGACATCCATGACACTTTGTTTTCCTACACATTCTGAGAAACCTATCTGAGCTCCTTTCAAAGACCGATTCGAGGATCTTTGAACACATGAATCGTTTCAGATAGAGAAACTCCACTACTTCCTATCTCTACTCATTTTATCTTTTTGTTTATTATTTATTCTTCCAACTGTTTATTTCATTGCTCTGTTTATCTATATACACTATCTCCTATGATCAAACTGGAGAATATTTGATATTCTCTCAAACTCTTTTATTTTCATTCCCATGAATAACTATGGAAGAGGTCCTATGTTACATGGTATTGTTTTTCCTTCCCATGTATGACTGTGTAAGAGGCTTTGAGCCTATATAACATGTGTTCTATTGATTGTAAAACCCGATCCAGGTTATGGATTAAGTTTATTTTTTAATAAACTACTTAGTAGTAGGTGATTTCCAAGTGGAGGGGATTAAGTCTTTCCCTAGACCGAACCCCTTGTTTAATTCTGTTGTGCAATTTATTTGTTTTGTTTTTCTAATTCAAAGATAAAACTGTATATGCATTGAAACCCCTAAAAAAACTATACTTTAATAGTTATTCTTAATTTGTGTTTATATAAAGTGTTTGATTAAGTAATGTAGTTTCAAAAGTTAGAGAATTTATTATATATTCTAACTGAGTTTTAATCTTACTTTTGAGAAATTATTTGAAAGATCAAATTTATATATTACTACTATTTTGATTAACTAGGCATTTTTATTAATTTGGTGGATTTTTTTAAAGTGTTTTTAACATAAAATTTTATTAGGAACTCAATTCACCACCCTCTTGAGTAACTCACTCTGACCAACATTAGGTATCAAAGGAGTTTCAAATATCTTGTTAACTGTGATTTAGTTATATTTTAAAGATCTTAAATTTTTTCCCTTTTTAAATTTAATTTTTTGTGGATAATAATAGACAAGAAGGGAATCCCACTAATAGGCCTATTTATTTTAATGAAACTAATTATTCTCAATGGAAATTTAAGATGAAAATGCACATTGAAAGCATGAGTTTTGAGATATCGGCTATCATTGAGGATAAATATGAATTACCCAAAACATATAGAGTTGAATGGAGTGATCCTACTAAAGTATTTTATAAAAATAACTTTAAATCCATGAATGATTTATAATGTGCTTTAGGATATGAATAATTTAATAAAATTTCTATCTGTACCACTGCTTTTGAAATTTGGGATAATTTGGATGTTTCTCATAAAGGAACATCAAATACCAAAGAAATACATTTGATTACATATACTATTAAATATGTTACATTTAATATGAAACTTGATGAAATATTTTTTTATATTTATCTTAGGTTTAATGAGAATTTTAACATGATGCATTCATTGGGGAAACCATTCTCTGACAAAGACCAAGTGGCGCTCCTGCTAAGATGTTTACCAGATAGTTAGAGAGGAACTTTAGTGTTAATTTGAGAGTCATGTGATATAAGTTAGTTTACTATTAAAAATATAATATGAAAGATCATGATGCATGAGGAGGAACTCAAAGTAAATATAGAAGGAGATTATGAACCAAAGAGAAAATCAGTAGCCTTTAAAATTATTGCTTCAAAACAAAAAGAGAAAGTCAAAGCTGACAGCTCAACTGATGAAGGGTCACTTGCTGAAAGTGATAAATGAATGACCTACTTGGCTAGAAGATTCAGTAAATTTTATAAAATGAATAATTTCTTTAGGAAACCCAGTTATAAAGGAAATTATGACAGTAGAGGTAACTGGATAAAAGATTGGAAAAAAGATGATTCTCCAAATGAAATAACTTGCTATGAATGTAAGAGGAAAGGTCATGTCAAAGTTGACTATCCTAAGTTAAAATTTAAGAAAAATATTAGGAAAAAGATAAGAGGTATAAGAAATCTATGAATGAAACTTTGAGTGCTTTAGAAGATACCTCAAGGGATTCAGATTCAAGCAGAGAAGAGAACCGTGATAGAGCAAATATGTGTTTTATGAAAAACACATATGAGGTATCTAATATTTTTCCTGCATCTCATGTTCATATTTATAATCCTTATAGAGATGAAAATAGTGAAGAAAACATTTCTAGTGAAGAAATGTTTGAATACTATAATACGTTGGAGGATACCTTCAATAAACTTATAAATATAAAAGTTTAAAGAAGTAGAATGCCTTAACTGTTCATTTTAAAACTGATCTTGGTATAGAGAAAGATAAAAATTCTTAATTGTTAACAGAAAATGATGAGTTAAAATTATCCAATAATCAATTAAAAAGGAATTTGTAAAGATTTAAAAATGGAAATAATATATTGACCCAGATGCTTGGAAATAAAACGAATAGAATATCAGCCTGGACAATGATGGATTATTAAAAATAAATTTATTCCTAGCTCTAGTTTTATTAATTATGTTACTAATATTTATTATTTTGTACCTAAAAAAGTCTTTATTTCCAAAAGTCTTATATCTTCCTATAGGGAACCTATTAAACAACTATGGATTTCAAAATCCCTTTTTAATAACATCTCTTGACCCAAGAAAATTTGGGTACCAAAGTCATTTTTGGTTTAAAAATCTATTTTGTAGGAAACCTTCTTGAAAAGATCCAATAATAATTTATGGTATCTGGATAGTGGCTACTCCAAAAATATGAATGAGGATTGTTCAATTTTCAACAACCTAATCAAGTTTGATGGTGGAAATGTCACTTTCGGTGATAATGCTAAAGGAAAAATAATTGGACTTGGTCAAATCAGTAATTCTAATACTATTTTAATTTCCAAATTTTTATTGGTGGATGGATTAAAATATAATCTACTTAGCATATCACAATTATGTGATGATGGTTTTAATGTAAAATTTTAATATAATACCCATAATATTTTTTATTCTAAAAATTCTTTAGTTTTTACTACTTGAAGAAATGATGATTCATATGTTGTTAATTTAGATTCCCCATTTTCTCAAAGCATTTACTATCTAAGTGCTTTTCATAAAGAGTCTTGGCATTGGCATAAGATACAAGGACATTGAAATATTCACTCACTTAGAAAGCTAACTAGGAAAGGGTTAGTCAAGGACCTGCCTAAACTAGAACTCCCAAATGATAAAGTCGGAAATCCATGTAAAAAATGGAAACACCAAAAAATATCAATCAAATCAAATAAAGAATTTTCAACTTCTCAACCACTAGAGTTAGTTCACATGGACTTGTTTGGACCCTCTAGAGTTTCTAGTTTAAATGGGAAGCACTATGTTTATGTTCTAGTTGATGAATTTTCTAAATATACTTGGGTATTCTTTATAGCACACAAAAGTAAACCTTGTTCCGGTTTTACTAAGTATGCTAAATTTGTATAAAATATTAGTGGACTTAAAATTAAGAATTTAAGAATTTATCATTGTCGTGAGTTTGAAAATCAATATTTTAAATAATTTTTCTCAAAAAATGGATATAATCACAACTTTAATGCTCTTAGGACCCCATAACAAAATGGTGTAGTAGAAAGGAGAAATAGAACCCTTTAAGAAATTATCCTGGCCATGCTAAATGATTATGATATACCTATTTATTTGTGGAAAAAATCTATGAATACAAATTATTATATAATCAATAGTGTTTTAATTAGACCTCTCTTAAAAAGGATGACTTATGAATTATGGAATGGAAGAAAACCAAATGTTAATTACTTTAGTGTTTTTGGTTGCAAAGTCTTTATTCTCAATACAAAGGATAATCTTGACAAATTTTCTTCCAAGAGTGATGAAGGAATTTTTCTTGGGAATTCTACAACTAGTAAGTCATACAGGGTGTTTAATAAAATATCTAAAATTAAAAAAGAGTATATGCATGTAAAATTTGATGAAATAGATCCATATGAGCCTAAAGAAT
The DNA here is from genome assembly GCA_963277665.1 of Viscum album. Classification (NCBI taxonomy): domain Eukaryota; kingdom Viridiplantae; phylum Streptophyta; class Magnoliopsida; order Santalales; family Viscaceae; genus Viscum; species Viscum album. The sequence goes on along the minus strand of OY728128.1, from coordinate 701,282,148 downwards.
CTTTAGAAAATCTTTAATATGGCCTTTTTAGTATGGACTTAAATGATAAACCTTTTGATAGTTATGTGAAACAAGCAGAGAAATCATCCAGTTCTGAGGAACATCTTGAAGGTGAACCTTTATAGGATAATGAGATATCTAACCCTTATTTTCCTAGAACTGTAAGGAATCATAGATACCTTCTCTTAGATTTTGTAGTTGGATACCAAGATAGAAGAACACAAACTAGATCTTCTCTTGGAAATCACGTTGAACATCAAACTTTCTTGTTAAAACTTGAATCAAAGAACATTAATGATGAAATTAATGATGAATTTAGGGTAATGGAAATGAAAAAAGAACTTAATCAATTTGAAAGAAATAGAGTTTGGGAACTAGTATATAGAACTAAAGACACTCTTACCATTGGAACTAAATGGGTGTTTAGAACCAAAGTTGACGAGTCAAGCACTATAGTAAGAAATAAAGCTAGATTGGTTGCACAAGGATATAGTCAGGAAGAGGGTATTAACTATAAAGAAACCTTTTCACTTGTGGCTATAACTGAATCCATCAGAATATTGCTTTCCCATGTAACACATTTGGATTTAAAAATAGATCAAATGGATGTCAAGAGTGTACTATTAAATGGTTATATTGTTTAGTTTTTTTTGTTAAACAACCCCCTAGATTTTAAAATCCTCATTTTCCAAATCATGTTTTTAAATTAATAAAAGATTTATATAGTTTGAAACAAGCTCTTAGATCTTAGTATGATAACCTAAACTCTTTTCTAATTTCTAAAGGTTTTTCAAAAGGTATGGATGATCCTAATTTATTTATAAAAATAATTTAAAAATATGCTTTAGTATTTCAAATTTTTTTTGATGATATAATTTTTAGATCTTCTAGAAATTCTTTGGGTACAAATTTTTCAAAAAGTATGAAAAGTGAATTTGAAATGAGTTTAATGGGTGAATTAAAATTATTTCTTGGTTTTAAAATTTTCCAAATAAATATGGAATTATTTTAAATCAAATTAAGTACACCAAAGACCTTTTAAAATTCATTAGTTTGGATAACACAAAATGCAGTGATACTCCAATGATTACAACCTGTAAGCCGGATCTTGATGAAACTAGAAAGTTAGTGAATCAAACCAATTATAGAGGTATGGTTGGAAGATTTCTATACTTAACTTATAACCGACCAGATATTATGTTTAGTGTATGTATGTGTGAATTTTTTCAAAAAAATACTAATTAATTTCATTTATTTTCTATGAAAATAATTTTTAAATACCCCAAGTATACAACCAATTTAGGACTATTCTATCCTAGAGGATAAGAATTTGATTTAGTTATCTATTCATATGCAAATTTTGGTGGTTGTAAGTTATATATAAAAATAGCCTATGGAACATGTAACTTTTTGAGAAATTCACTAGTTTCATGGTGTAATAAAAAACAAAATTCTATTTCACTATTCACTACTGAGGCTGAATATATAGCTGCAAGAAGTTTCTATGCTCAAATTCTGTGGAAAAAACAAAATTTACTCAATTATGGATATCAATTTATACATGTACCTATAAATTGTGATAATACAATTTCAATACATATTTTAAAGAATCTTTTATCCCATTATAGGAAAAAACATATTGTTATAATACATCACTTTTTGAGAGATCATTTCTAGAAATGTGATATAACTATTGAATTCATTAGAATAGAACATAAGCCTGCTGAAATATTTACAAATCCATTGAATTATGAGAGATTAATATATATCAAACATGAACTAGGAATGATAAACTTTGACTAGTTCTTTATCATTGACATTACTTTTTAGAAAGATCAACCATTGGGTAATCCACTGTTGGAAGATCCACCATTGGAAAATCCATCATTGGGTGGTCTATCATTGAAAGATCCACCGTTGGGTGATCCACTGTTATAATATCCACTGTTGTGTGGTATACCATTAGAATATACACCATTATTTGATATATTGTTGGAAGATCCACCGTTGGAAGATATACTATTGGAAGATCCACCATTGGGTGATCTACCATTGGAAGATCCACCATTGGAGATCTACCAGTCGAGTGTCTATTTTATTTTCTACCAGTCCTATTTTTTTCTATGTTTAAATTTTTATTAGATTTATTTATTTTAATTTTATTCTATTTTATTTCCCTAAATCCCTAAATGATAAAATCAAATCGTAAATCCAATTTTGGGAACACTCTCTCTCATGTCTCTTTTTGAACCTTTTGATTTCCCTTCCTTCTCAACCTGCAACCCTTCTGCTTTACCCTTCTACCTTAAAATTAGTGCAATAGTGAGAGTGAAAGTTAAATCAGCCTCGTATCCCAAAGTATCATGTCCCTTGATGAAATCTCAAGGTTAATCGAGTCACACTCCAATTTTCAACCCAAAGAATCCACAACTCTCAACTCAAGTTGTCATTGCTGAAAAAGATATAGATGTTGAATGGGTGGTTTCAAGCAAGTATCTAGCACTAAAAGTGATCCAGGACCAAGGATGGATTGAGTGGTTTTCAGGGAATGATCGAGAATTCTTTCCTAGGTTGATTCACCAATTCTATTAGTATACATAATATAGTTTCAGTGAGAAGAAGGATATTATCAGAAGTTCGATATATGATAAATAATTATTATTTTCATCAAAGAAATGGGATAAATGTTTAAATGTACATCACAGAAGTATATATGATGAATTTCAAGGATATATTCCTTGTAGTAGTGAATTATTTATATATGAGAATTCTCTTCTATAGTTGAATGGAAATGATGTTGTATGGAGACTTGTTGTTACAAAACTTTATGGGAAGTGTAGATTGCTGTTTAAATTCATCCAAAATATGATTTGTCCCAAGAAGGGGAACTTTAGCATGATGAGGTATCAAGATGTATTTCTCTTATTCCTTATGAAAAGAGGGGATAAGACAAATTTTTTTATATATTTAATTCTACATATGATGGATATGAGAAAGATCTCATCTAGATCAAATTAGTTGATCTATCCTAAGTTTATCTCATCCATGTTAAAATACAAAGGCTTGGTAGATGAGGATGAAGAAGCAGTAGTAAAGTGTGTTGGTTTTTGTTTGATCCATTTCAACTGTAAGAGGATCAAGGTCAATTGGAACCCATGGATGAAGAAGTGGGTAGCTAATATTGATAATATTTATGAAAATTTTAATCTTGTACATTATCCTTCTAGACCTAAGGATATGGATGATCCTGGCTTGGAGACAAATGAAGTTGTAGTTTATTACTCTTATAAGTAAGTTAAAGAAGAAGAATTTGAGGTTGGATAAGAAGTGTCATAAACTGTTTTAGTTGAGCAAGGGAGTGAGAAAGATGTGTTCAAGAGACCCTATGTTTCCTATTGAGCTATCAGTCCATCTATTTCTCTTCCTTCTTGATAAAGTCTATTAAGTGAAGGAGAATAAGAAGAGACTAAAGTCGTAGGGGAAGAACAAGTTGAGAGTTCTTGTGAAAGTTGAAGGGAAGTAGTTGAAGTTTCAGACGGTTCTAATGGATCTAAAAATTGGAATGGTAATGGAATTCATGCCTCTTAAGGCCATGAGGATGATAATGATTCTTTTGAGGGAGAACAATCACATCTATCTCCAATTATTTATGTTTCAGGTAGGTCTGTAGATGATGATAGACCTGGTTTTACTCAACATACTAGCCATAGATCTTCTCCTAGAGATGAGTTTAGAGCACCTATTGCGGGGGGGGGGGGGGGGTATCATCAGGACCTACTAGTCATAAATTGTTTTATAGGGACGAACCATTTTGTTTAGCCATTGTTGAGGATAAATCATCATCCAAGGGGGAGCCATCTCTTGGTTCTAAATAGCTGGGCATCACCTACCCATAATCGGATGGTGGTAGTAATGATGATGACAATGTAATTAATCTTGATCATGTTATAATTTCCATCTCTATTGATGGGAAATATCTCAATGGATCTCTGGTAGAACAAATTGATGAGGCTAACCAGTTGGAATCCTTTCCCTTTGATGCTCATGCGGGTGAATCTATAAATGAAGAGGCTGCCTTGCCTAGTTCTGAGATGATTCCTTATTCTCTACATACTGCTCCTCTACCCTCTGATTATGTCACTAATGATGATTTGGAAATTTATAGATTTAGGATGATTTCTGATATTAGTGGGATTCTTAGATCCATATCTCCCAAAGAAACCAAGTTGAGTTAAGATGACACTAGATGTATTTTTGAGCTAGTCATTTCACACATTTTTCCTAAGATGATTTTGAAAATTCAAGAAGTGAATATTGAGAATAATATATTGGATAAGGAGATGGAATAATTCAATACTATCATAGAAGAGATGATAAGAAACCTTATGGAAGTCCAGAAATACTTTATGGAGAGGTTGGACACATTACCTACAACTAGTGCTTCTACTTCTACTGCTCCACCTCCTACATCTTCAGTTGATGCAAATATTATTAAAGCTATTGTAAGGGAGGAGCTGCATGCTATCTTGGGTGATCTCACTACATCACATCAGGATGATCTTTATAAAGCAAAGTCACATGGTGAGTACATATATAAATTGTCCAGGGAGTGTTTAAATGAAGCTCATATTGATAGGAAGACTATCACTAAATCCATAAAACACTACCATCCATAATTTATACCAAGCATGAGATCAATTATCATTTTAAGATTCTTACTAAAAATTTAAGGATGCCTCAAGTACTAGGTCCTTCAAAGATAAAGTGAACCAGCTCAAAGTGGTGGACCCTCTGCTTAAGCTTTTTATGAAGGATAAGAAATATTTCTTCACAACGATGGAGTGTGGTGGAAACATCATTATGAATTTATTCAACTTGATGAAGTAATTTTTGTATGTCTCTAGGACTGTAGTGGTGGAACCTAAATCTATACCTATGAATTATTTCACTTTTTCACATTCTTCTATACCCCCACCTCCACAATTTCAACATTTTTTCATGTCTCTAGTTGAATCCATTTGGTATCTGAGGCCAGTTTTGATTAGAGAGATTTCTATGATACCTCTACACCCTCAACCTCCACCTCTATGCCTCTTGTCATGAGAAAAGGAAATATACCAGTGGTTCCTTCTACGCATCGAGCTGAGAGTGATTCAGATTCATATCATTCTTTGATAGGGATTGTATTTTCACCTGTATTGCATTTTGAGATATAATTTTTTTGACTTTACTATCTAATAAAATTTATCTGTGATATATCATTATATTTATTCACTTTTCTTTTACTTTTATCTTTTTGATAATCCCAAAAGGGGGAGTGTTTGGATGAAATTTAGGATTTTATTTCTATTTTAAATATTGGAAAAGCAGTATATCACATTTAAGATGTTAAGAAGAACATTATTTATATTCATTCATATTTACTTATGTAGTTGTTTTCATATACATAGTTATAAAATGTAATGATTTGTGATCATAAAAAAGGGGGGTATTTTTGGAACCTCCTTATTTTAATGATCACAAATCATGATTATTATGTTTCTAAAAAATTTGATGTTTTATGATAGTAAATAATTTTCTAAAACACTTTTTGAAACAAACTTGGTTATGTGATGATCTACCATTAGTTCAAAAAGATATACTATTGGATGTGAAGATCCACCATTAGTTTAATAGATCTACTGGTGGACTACATCTACCATCATAATCTACCATTGAAAGATCTACCATCAACAAATCTACCATTATAATCTACCACTAATAGATCTACTATCATCACATCGACTATCAACATCTACCGCTGACAGATCTACCACCAGAGTTGATCTACCACTGGATTTGATCTACCGCCAAAGTTGATCTACCGCTAGGGTTGATCTTTTTCCAAACTTGATCTACTTCCAGAAAAATATTACACTAGACTAGATCTACCATTAGTAAGGATCAACCGTGAGAGTGCTACTATTTCTATTTAAATTCTTAATTCAAAATTAATTTCTCTAAAATATAGTTTATGGAATTTAATGCATTCAAGATGCATGTGGATTTAATAATCATGATTCTTAAACCACTCTATGGATGAATTGAAGACAAATTTAGACCTTCCTGATTTAGTTCCCAGTATGAGGATCCAATATTTTGTTATTATTATTCTTCAATGTATAATTGGACCTAGTGAGATGTATATTATGAAGAAATATCTCACGTGTGTAAGTGTGTAAGTGGGTGGGAAACAATAAAAAGTTGATATAGAAAAGATATATAAAGATTACAACCTTCTCAAGTTGAATTAGTTCCAAATAGTGAAATACTGAAAACAGAAGTATTTTTCATAAATCCACGACACTCTGTTTTCCTACACATTATAAGAAAAATATTTGATCTCCTTTAAAAGGCTTATTTTAGGATATCTGAACATCTTAATCCTTTCAGATAGAGTAACTCCACTACTTCATATCTCTACTCATTTTCTCTTTATGTTTATGCTTTATTTTTTGATCTCTATGTTGCATTGCTCTGTTTATCTGTACACAATGTCTCCTATGATTAAACTGGAGAATACTTGATATTATCTCAAACTATTTTACTTTAATTCCCAAAATAATTGTGGAAGAGATACTACACGAACTTGTATTATTTTTCTTCCCATTTATAACTGTGGAATAATTTTTGAGCTTAGAAAGCCTATGTTTTTTTTATTATAAAACCCAATCTAGGTTATGGATCAAGTTTATTGTTTAATAAACTACTTGTAAGAAGGTTATTTCTAAGTGGAGGGGATTAAGTCTCATCTTGAGATCTAACCCCTTTTTTAATTTTTTCGTGTGATTTATTGGTTTTGTTTTCTTATTTTAAAGTTAAAACGATATCTACTTTGAAACCTCTAAAAAAATTTACAATGATAGTTAGTCTAAATTTTTGTATATATAGAATGTTTGATTAAGTAATGTAGTTTTAAAAGTTATAGTATCTATTATATATTCAAATTTACCCTTAATCCTATTTATGAGAAACTATTTGAAAGATCAAATATTTATATTTTTATTATTTTGATTAACTGGGAATTTTTATTAATTTGATGGATTTTGTTTTAAAGTATTTTTAATAGAATTTTTTATTGGGAACTCAACTCACCCCCTATTATATTATTCACTCCAAATAACAAAGTGGATGATTTTTTTTATGGAATATATACATGTGTACTACTCATTGGTGCCTCATAGGATTGTAATCGTGCTCTTATACCTCTTGTATTTTCTATTGTTGACAATGAGAACTTTGAATCATGGAGTTGGTTCTTGGCTTGTATATGCACCCATGTTAAGAAAATCTAAGGAATGTGATTGATATATGATTTTCATCAAGTGATTATAGAGGTTGTTAACTATGAAAAAATTTCATGGAAATAACCTAATGCTTATCATCAATATTGCATAATACATATTGCCAAAAATGTCTATAATCATTTTAATGATGAAGCAATAAATAAGGAAACCATAAAGTTGGGTATGCTTCATCAAAATTATATCTATTCAAATAATATTTATTATCCTTTTAAGTATATTCATGTCTCCTTGTTTCATCATACAAGCTTCAACATGGAAAATTTGATGAGTGGATAGAAGGAATTTGAATGGCTAATCAGGACATGTATGATTACATGATGTGGATTTCGATTGAGAAATGGTCATTGACATATAATGGTGGTGAGAGATATGGACATATGAACACTGATATTGTGAAGTGCATAAATGAGGTCTTTAAGGTTGTTTGTAAACTACCAATCACATGCTTAGTACACGAGACATTTTATTGATGTGTGAATTACTTTCTTGAACTCTCAAACCAGGCTTATTAGGGGATGCAACAGAGGATACACTTTGGTCAAAATCTCCAAAGAGACATTGATAAGATTTGAAAGGGAACATCATCATTTAATGTTTGAAGTTTTGAAAGGGAAATGATTTGATTTAAGGTAATATTGTGTTCGCACATGAGCCTCAACCCGGTTGGTGAGAAATTTTCAGGTGCACCCATAAGACCCAGGATCAAATCCAGATGGAGACATATTTCTAGGTTACTATAGTAGCACTATAGCAGACACTATTCGGTGCTGTAGCAGCCATCACTATTCATATGATTTGACTTTTGGGCCACCGGTTTGGTCCTCTGAGCCCTTCAAGCCTTTTGGAAACCCAGACTTGTGGTCTAGTAAGGATTTCAGGTCACCTCAAGGCCTTTAGGCCACCTCAATGACTTTAGGAAACCCCATGGCCTTCAGGCCACCCCATGGACCTCGTGCCACTTGAAGTGCAGATACAGAATCTATAGGGAACAAGCTCTAGATAAGGATTCAGAGAAGGCACATCCACCAGAGTAGGGTTAACCAGATTTGGAAGAATGAAAGGGTATATAAATTTCCATCAGTACCAGGCCTATAAACCTCTGCACAAGATAGCTATCCGAGCAATCATGCGAAGGTGGAGAGCTTCATAATTATATAGACACCAGGGAGGTGCAGTTTCAAGTTGTGTATGGGATGACTCTATCCTTGTTCCACCAAAACCATTGGGTCATGTAATGTGTCTCAAAAGCCTACAGGCCTTGTAAGGGTTCCCCTTCAACCCTTAAAAGGTGGATTATCCAAAAATAAATAAAAAATAAAAGGCCTTTGGGCCATTTAGGGGATGCAACATAGTGTTATGACTCACTCACAAGAAATAGTGATCAAGTGCAAGTGGTCTACTGGAACATAGGTACTGTGATTGTGATTATTTATAAGGACTGAGGTATCCCTATGAACATGTCATTGCATCTTGTGAATTGATTAACTTATCTTGGGAACCCTATGTCGATCTGGTATATCGCTTGAGCACACTATGCTCCTTATATTCCTATTGGTGATTTTCATCATTTTACCTTTCCTTATAATTATTTGAATGTGGTTCTTGATATTAGTAGGTTGCACCCATGAGGAAGGCCTAAGCCTGATCACTTTAAATTTGAGATGGATTATCCTTGAGAATGTGGGGTGGAACTACAACGCACCACATGTCAAACAAAAGGTCATAATCATAAAAAATTCCCCAATGTGGCAATAATGAGCTCCATTTTTTGTTAATATTGTTTTTATGTATTTTATCATTATTGTGTAAACATTATTTTTTTGAATTTTGGCTTGTTTCATATTCATTATGAATACAGACTTCATAACTCATTTTTCTACTTATATTCTGTAAAAAAATGTTTTAGAAATTTTATTACATTATATATAAATAGTAATAATTATATCATATGTAGATATGAATGATATTCCTTTACTCATATTCCAGGATAGCAATGTTTTCCGTGCTATCTTAGAGTGTTTTCTCATTCCACCTCTAAGGACATGATGGTCACATCAATTCCATCACATCTCATCTCATTCCATGATCATCCCCTATCTGTGATGTGCATGGTTTTATGGTATAATGATGTGTGACTTCACATTTATCGATCACTAGCTCATCGAAACACTTGTCTTGAGATGGAGGTTGGAGACACATAATTTCCAACCATCAAAGGGAGAGATGATCATTACTCTCAAAGATGTGTCCATTATGTTAGGTTTCATGAATAACTACCACTTATAACCCCTTCTGGGCCCACAGTGAAGACAAGGGTAATCCCCAAGGTCTGCCACTAATAGGACCTAGTTTGGAGACTATCACCAATGGTATAAAAGATTCAAATGATAGGAATTACCCTCACATATCCCAGGAATAGATAAATAAAATCTCTAATCAACACCATGATATAAATAATACAATATCCACAATAATCCCACAATGAATGGATATGTCATACAAATACAAGTCTCCAAATAAAAATACCAAGTAAAAATCCTAACACACCCCTACTCTAAGCTCCAAGCTAAAACTATCTAGCCTGATCTCCAAACACACCCCAAAATCCTGTAAAACTATTTGTATATATAGGGGTGATCATAACATGTATACTTAGAAGGATCATACCTGAAACCTCTAGTGAAAATGTGGAGGAAGCATACTGATGCTTCAATGAATAAACAACAAAACCAATAAGCATATAATAAGTTAACTATCATCTGGTCTCACCAAAGAAAACTCACAAAATATTGCATCCAAGTGTAATAAAATATTATCAAATATATAACAAACAGGTTCCTTGCGACCACTTCCTCACTAGTTTGTTTCTCTCATGTCCCAATACCAATCTTCCAGTGCTTCTATCTCTTCCACGATCATGAAACAACACAACATACCAATCCAATCACATGTGATATGGGTTGTACTACATATTTATGTATCCCAACCCATGTAGGGTCCAAAATCTCATATTGTCACCAATACAACCATACCATAACCACAACTACAACTGCATATCCACATCCCCACCACACATCACAACATCATCACATATTCATCTCAATGGATATTGTGAACTTGAAGGAAATGAACCTTGTTCCCTCCTATTAACATGAAAAATCCCTACCAAGTATCACCACCACATCCACATAAAAATTTCACCTCAAAAATCCTAGAAAGGAGAGAGAGAGAGAGAGAGAGAGAGGAATTTGGAGTAGTCTACTATCTATTCTATCACCAACCTAGATGTTGGGGATAACACCCAGAACCCAAAAAATTTGGGTGTCAGTAAGGTTATTCGACTCGGGTGGGGTGCATAAAGAAATCAAAAGAAATACATGAAGGATATATTCCCTAATTATATATCCTGTATATGATTCATGGATATATCATGTTCATGGGATATCTATATGCATGCATGAAATAATATTTCATGCATGCTTCCACCTTTGATCAATTTAACAGTTGAATATTAAGTGTGTTAACAGTTGAAAAGTTAAAATCATATAAAGATATAATTTATTAAGAAATTATATGGTATATAATTCCAGGGAGTAAATTCATATGATGCATTCATACACTTATGAACTGACCATGGTATTTATTCAAGCATTTCAACACATGAATAAATGAGAGGATAATCAGGGAGTGTCCTTGATTACCTATTTAACTACAATCATGTGATGGTTGTGTGGCTGTGAATTTTAGATCCTCATGATTGGACAATACACCCAAACCCATTTCACTCTTTCATATTCCTTCTTTCCATATATAGGTACTAAAATACCATGAAGGTTGGTGGATCCTGCTCAAACATAAATTGTTTCAGGTTCAACCCATGGATACACTACAGAGGTGTGATTTTTTCCACTTTATTGATCTATATCAAACACATAAAATGAAGATAAAGGGTAGCATATACATATTTGGTGTACGATACACATGTTTTATAGTGTTATTCATTTCATTTTTATACAGAGTTTTATATTATCTTACATGGAGATCCTTGGAAAAGGGTTTTTAATTGCTTTCACTTCATCTAATAATCATTATTAGACTCTAACAAAACCCTTGGTATCATAGTGATCCTATACTTTATATTTTTGAAATATTGTGTTGAAATGAAGAAGAAAAAAAAACATAGCAGTATTTTGTGTTTCTAGAAATTCGGTTTTTAAAAGGGTTTACCCTTATATAGATGAGTTATATAAAGGTAACCAAGAATTTACCCTTATTAAGTTGAGATGTGTATGGGTAACCATGTATTACCCTTACATAGAGTTGTATATGTAAGGTTCATATCACCTTAACCTTATGCAGTACGATCTATGCAATAGAAGGCAATATATATACCTTTATGTATTAAGGTAACCTCATTATTACCTTTAAACTAATGTGTTTTGTAAAGGTAGTACCCTTATGCAAGGGGTTTTGTGTAAAGTTCTTCGGCACTTTACCCATAAACATAAGGGTATTAGATATGCGACATAGGGGTCTTTGATGATTACCTTTATATAGAATAAGAAATATTGATACTACCTTTACATGAGGAAACTATATAAAGGTAATATACATATTACCTTAATGCAGTAGTGTTCAATAAAACTGCATAAAGGTAACCTTTAAATTACCTTTATGAAGGCTTATAATAAACACCAGTTACCCTTGCACAAATCATTTTCATAAGGGTAGAAGGTAGGAAACCCTTACATAGAATAGGGGTTTTACATAAGGGTAAATAGAAATTGTATTTAAAAATTATTTTTAAATATTAAATTTTTTTATGGTTTAAAAAATAGTTATAAATAATAATAAAAGATATTTTGGTATATTTTAATTTATAAGAATTTAATTAATTATAAATTGTTTATAATCAGTAAAATAAATGTTTATAAAACATTTATATTCCCAAATATTAAATGTTAATATATAACACACCTTTTACAAAATTATATGGAATCACTTATGATCTAGAAATAAAAGTGTTTATTTAGAAATCACAAGAGATAATTTATAATGGGTTATAAATTATTAAATAAGGCCATGATATAAAATTTCTATATTTAAATTATGATTCTTTCATAATTAATAATTTTTAATTGTTCAAAAATAAAAGGGGGCCTTATTTGGATATTATTTAAGCCACGTCAGAAATGTTTTGATGATTGATATGATCAAGGTTTAAGTAATAATTAAGTATATTATATTTAGATTATGAAAAATTCTTATATAATAGAAATTGTATTATAAATAGTTTATAATTCATATAATATAATATATTTAAAATTAAAATACCATATAATGATAAATATAAATTAGTTCATATTGGAATGGATATAAAGTGTTTATATTCAATAAATTTAAATGAATATAAAATTTTTATATTCAAAATCATGGAATGTTCATAATGTTAAAGCTAAAATTATAAAATGATTTATAATTTTCTTTGATTTATGAATTGTTAATAAATGTTTCCCTCATGTTTAAATATTTGAATTGTTCTTTTATTTAAAATATTATTCCCTTTTATATTTATATTTAGTAAATTGTTTAAGAAATGTGAATGTTGTGTATGATTTAGTTTAAAATGTTAAACTACTTCTAGGATAGAGCCTTTCATTTCATGCTTGGTATGATAGTGAATTTAGTTTTTCAACTACCTTGACATCAGTTTTTAATTGAAGTTATGAGCTTGATTTTAGTTGTCGAATATGGTTTTTGAATATTATGTGTAAGAGTTATGATGAATTTTATTCTCTCTTGAGTAAAGTATCCCCAGGTAGATAGACCTGGGGTTGGACTACCTACATATCTTGAGGCTTATTCCTTGTCTAGGCTGGTGAATGGGGTTGTCTATTTGTCACTTAGGGATTACTCATGTGGATAAATCTATGATTTTACATGATGTTTTCATGTAACTTATTCATATGATGCATTTATATATATATGAATATACTTGACTTATATTTTTGGGTGAGTAACACAAACTTGTGGGTTGTGTAAAGGGTTAAACATCAATATGGTTTGAACATATTGATTTGGTGGAGGGAATAGGATTCCAAACTAAATTTCTAGAATCATGCATACATAAAAAGGAATAACATGAGATAAGATGGTGAGATTAAATCCACTTAAAATACAAAGTGTGAGATTCCTTCCAAATCAGCACTTTTCAAGACCTCGATCATCCAACCGGGTAGGTCATGCTAAAGTTGGATTCCCCTGGATTGTCTTGTGTAAGGAATGAAAGTAATAAGTGACTCTATATTATTGGGTAGGTCGTGTTAAATATGGATGCCCAATTAATTTCCCTTATTATATTATTTTTGGCATTTGATTTGGGTAACACTAGCTGAGAGACCCTAATAGGATTAGTTTATTGGATGAATATATTTGAGTTTATATATATGATGGATTGGACAAATAGTTGTCTGCTCAACTATCAAAGAGTATTATATGACATGATTAGGATGATTCTCTACCTAAATAACTAAAAAATGGTAGAAATACAAAATAAACCTATATATTAGTGAAATATGGATCTTGGAGCACTAATGGATATGATGGAAATTTAAAGGGGGTCATCATTTTAGTGGGATACCATTTAATAATTGTCCTAATTAAATGGATAATAATACATGATACTCATCTAATAAAATATTTTTTTGCAGATAATATAATCAAAATCACCATCAAGCTAAAAATTGTGATCAATCCTTGATAAGGAGAATATTAATGCAAGTAGGTCTTAAGACCGGTAACTTAAGAAAGGTTCTTTAGCAAGATTAGTGATTTATGAAAAGTTCTTAAGGAAGATTCTATTTGTTAAAATAATTCCTTCCTCAGTAACCATGTGTTAAAATTGTTCAAAAAGTGAATTTAGCTTATTATAGAAGCATAATGTGATTCATTTAAGGTTTTAAAGGAATTATATGAAAAATTACCAAATGAATCTTAGTGTACACTCATGCACTCAATATGATTGGGTACGTCAACTATTTAAGGAATTATAGTCTCATATACTCAATATGATTGGGTATTTCAAATTATATTCAATTTGATCGAATATTATAAATGAATTGATGAGAATAAAGGTTTCTTTGAAGATTTATTGTTTATATAAATCAATTATATTATCTTGAAATATATATGATATCAACGATATATTTTATAAAGTGTTTTAAATATAAAAATTCCATAAGATGAAAAGAATTAAAGATTGAATTTTGTTTTCAAGTAATGGGGAAAAAGTTTCTACATTGATAACTTGGATACTTAATGCTTGAAAAAACTTATCATAAGATGTGTATTTTGTCGTATCTATATCTTAAGAATAGAATATAAACAATATCTATTTAAATTAAATAAGATGGGTGTTTTTAATACACATGGTTTATGATTTGTTTAATTCTATAACACACTTCAATGTGAGACTAAAAATGGATTGTTATGCTTAGGGAATTTATTCTATTTTCATCTATGAAAATGTTCTGAAAAATTGAATTAATTCAATAAAAGTTTACCATATATTCTAAAAGTGTTGAGAATAGTTGAATTGGGAATGTGATTTTTGAATTCAGGTATTGCATGGACAATACAAGTGAATAAAAGATCAATCCGAAAGAAGAAAAGTTGGTTTAAAAGTTCAAAAATGTTTCTTCAAGAATAAAATAAAGGTCATTGAAACCTATTGTTGTTGGGAATAAATATTAATGATTAAATATGATTGGATTATCCAAGATATACTTGAAGGAGTTTGGGAAACTCCATGGAATGTCCATTCCAGGTATGTTATAGAAATCAATTCTTCTATTTTAAAGGGTATGTGATTCTGAATTTATATTTTAAAAAGTGTTATAAATATAAATGAGTTCAAAATCAAAGGAATAATTTATTGATCTTTTAGTTTATATTCACAAGATAAAGTAAATAGTTACTATATGATGTATTTGAATATAAAAGATTTTATCAAGCTCAAATAAATCTAAGTAAAATACGCGTATCTTTATCTCATTTTTCTAATGTGATAACTGAATTTGTTCAATAATAAAGAGTTGTTATGAAAAATTATGAATTATTAAATTAATACACATGGTTTATGATTCATCAATTTCTATAACATGTTTTGAGAAGAATATTTGGATAATTTTTTTATCCAGGATAAAAGTGTTTATCCATCTATTTGTTAAAAATATATGGGTATGTGTTCCTGTCATCCATTAATGATATCTTTTAATAAAGTATTTTTTTCAAATTAAAATGTTTTAAACACATAGAATACCATATACGATATGGATATGGTAGTTTATTTGTTTAATATTCATAATTAAATGAAATAAATTTTATTTCCTAATACAAAAGGGTTTGTGTATCTTAGTGAGATATTCTAAAAAGAATATAGTATTTAAAAGGATAGTGGGAGTATGTTTGGACTTAGAGAAGTTCAAAATTAATAGAAAAAGGATAAAAAAATCTTATAATAAATTGTTTTCTACTTTTTTCTTCTTCTTAAAGGGAATCTATAGGAGTGACCTTTTAGAACCCTCCACACCCAGAAACCCCCTCCCCGTGAAGAGGTAATTCGAAAAATCTCCAGCCAGGAAGGAGCCATTGTCAGCTGAGACAACAGAGCATCCCATTGGGTAACCACCCAATCAGTAATGGTTTGACATAACAATCCATTATCCAGGTGTACGGTGCCCATTCTGCCCACCCACTGAGACATCAGGTGACCCGAAAAGGAGAACAGAGCATGGGAGGTGGAAATTTCCCTAAGAGAGGGATCCCAGGAATTGAACCCCATACCTCACCAAACACCATTATCATGGCCCTTGACCCTGCACCACTATGCCACCGCTGAAGAGCTAAGTGTTTTCCACTTAATATCTTAATTTTTTTTGGATATGTGATGGTAAAGAAAAATTTAAAGTGTTACATTTAGTTACCATTTATAAAGTGGATATCACTATTATACTAGTTTAAGATAAAGTTTTTTTTTCACTCAATATTCAAAAAGAGTTTAGTATATGTAATTATGAAGAAAAATGTAAAGATTTAAATTTAATTATCATGAAAAAATGACACTATTTATATACCAATCAAAATGAAAAGTGAATTACACTTTATATCCTAACCGAGTTTATGGTATGACGATAAAAAAAATGTAAGGAGTTACATTAATTAGTATAATTTTTTTAATCATTTTATCCTAAAAGAGTTTAGGATGTAGATATAAAGAGAAATATAAGAGTTAAATTTAGTCACTACATTAATGTGATCGTCACTTTATCCTAAAAGGGTTTAGGAGGACTAGTAAACAATAATGTTTATTTCAAGAAAAAAAGTTTGGTGTAATAGGTTTCCTAGGATGATGATGAAGAACTTAGAAAGAGTTCTAAGTAAACAACATAAGTTTACATAGTAACATTTGATATTGATAAGTTAAGAATTTTGAATATGTTTAAGAATTTTAAAACTTAGTAATATTATTCCTAAGTCTCACCATTATTCATACTGAGTTACTTCATAGATGTTTCTCACTAAAGAGTTTAGTGGTATGATTTTATCAGATGATCAAATAGAGATTTAATGTGTTAAAAAAACACAAAAAGTGTAGCAAACATAATCTTAATATGTCATTTTATCATATATGATATGATAAACTAGTGTTTATATTGGTTTTATTAAATATTATTAAAGAGTTTAAGAATATTAAAATTTATCATATTAAATGAAACCTCTATTTTATCATTCTTTCGTATTGGAAACATATATATATCTATATATATATATATAAATATACATTTAATGAAGTGTAATGATAATTAACCTCTCAAATTATGACTTTGAGTTTATCCCTAACTGATGTTCATCATGTGGTATTATAGTTTATTATGAAATGATAAGGTTATCATGAGTAGGATTCTTGTATAGAGATAAAAAATATGATCATGAGGAACAAAACAGAGAATATGATTCTTTGTGTATACTAGATGGCCTACTAAGTATACCAAATGGAGTTTAATATAGATGTATTTGTTATACTAGGGGTGCATAGATCATATTTGAGTCCCCATTATCTGAGATTTATGAGATAACTAGCATGAGAACCTTCATACTTCGATATCCTAGTTACACAAGTCTACATATTGACTTAGATAATATGAGGGTGGTTGGGTATGTTGCTGATCATGTCATCGGTTAGAGATTAACTAATATGGGATTTTTCCTCTCATATGATGAGTATGACATATGTTCCCTTGATTTAGATAGACTATGGGAGTGTGAAGCTACACCAAGATATTATATATATCTATTCTAATAAGGGACATGTGATGTGATTATCCCAAAGAATGAATGATATGTGTTTTATTCATCGATCAGTTCAGCCTACACTCAGAGAATCGATAACAAATGAGCTGGCTACATGGGATTGAAATATTCCATTTCCCATGGTCACTTGATGTCTTGGACAAAGGGAAAATATGAGAATGAATGTTTTCATATGATGAAAACCAGTGAACATGGGTATAGAGATACATGTGCTTAATGGAGATCATGCCAGATCCCTTTCTAGCTTGAGTAGCATTGACGCTTTACTAGAGGCCACTATTTTATTACATTTATGATTATGGATATTCGTATTTATTTTCAATGATATAAAGACCCATGGGATAACACATTGTGGTTGATTGAATGATTATTGAGTTTTATTTAGAAGGATACTCTAAAAGTGTTTTATAGTTAATAAAAAAGTGTTTTTTATGGGTATTCACAAGGTTTTACATGCATTTTAATACAAGGTGAAGTAAATGATGAATTTCCAAAAGAGTTTTGAAAAATATCCAAAAGGATTTTTGGATATGGTTTCAAAATTTATTGCATATGATTCAATATAAGGTTAAATGACAAAAATTCTATTATTATTTAGTATAAGTGGGATATTAAAGGATATATTCCCTAAAACTATAGCTTATATATGATGCATGGGTATATCATGTGCATGGGATATCAAGATGAATGCATGAAATAATATTTCATGCATGATAATACCTTTGATCAATTGAAGAGATGAATATTAAGTGTGTTAATATTTTAATAGTTCAAATCATTTAATGTTATCATTTATTAAGATGTTATATGAAATATAATTCTAGGGAGTAAATACATATGATGGATTCATATATTCATGAACTGACCATGGTATTTATTCAATCATTTCAACACCTGAATAAATAAGAGTATAATCAAGGATCGTCCTTTATTTCTTATTTAACTACTACTATGAGATGGTAGTGTGGGTGTAGATTTTAGATCCTCATGCTTGTATAATATTTCTTAACCCATTGATCTCTTTTATCTTCCTCCTTTTCATATAGAGGTACTAGCATACCATGAAGGTTTGTGGATCCTTCCCAAATTTCCAGTGATTTAGGTTCATCCTGTGGATACACTAAGAAGGTGGGATGATTTTTCCTACCACTTTAGTGATCTATATAAAACATATCAAATGAAGATCAAGGGTCATAGAGTAATATTCAGTATATGGTCTGCATGTTTTATAATGTTCTTGTTCAGAATGAAATTTTTATTATCAAACACTTTTAAAGAAAAAGTGAGAAACCATAGTTCACGCACAAAAGTAAATAACTGATCCATTAAAGTGAAATTTCAGCCAACCACTTTTATTATCAAACACTTTATGCAAAGTTTCATATTATCTTACATGGAGATCATCATACAAAGGTTTTTAATCACTTTCTATTTATTTTATGATTTTTATTAAACTCTAAAAAATCCTTCTATACATAATATATAAATACATACTCAAGCCAGACCCAAAGGGTTCACACCAACATGGCACCATAACCACTCACAAACATCACCATACTACCATCAGTACACACCGTTATCACTGCCAACTATATGAAGGTTCCAGGAATAGTAGAATTGCTTAGGTGGGCATTACCAACTCATATTTTTGTTATAATCCATGAATAATACGTGATGTAAATGATGAAGAATTATCATGACAAACATAATTAATAAAAATATTAATTGAAAACAACCCATAACCAAGAAGATAAGATATTTTCATATATAATTTATAATTAATTTATTTAATTAAGAATTACCTTTTGTTGAATTATTTATTCATTATCAATGATCAAATTAATACCTCTTGTAATATCATCATTGTGTTATGGGAATCAAGGGTAGATTCCCTATATTATTGATACAGACATGCTTCATGATCCTACGATCATTGCTATGGAACCCTACCTGTTCCAGCATTGGTGAATCTAATGATTGTGGAGATCATCATTGATCACAACCAAATACTTCAAGAGAAGATAGATACACTATAGTTGATAAGAAAAATTTCTTTGCATTATTTAGAGTGTTCTCAAGGAGTTATCTCTAAGTATTGAAAGAATCCTCTTGAAAAATAATTGCACACAATGATAGAATGTGGCTCTATTTTGGAGAATATCATAACCAGGTTTAAATAGTGATACAGTTAGAAAATAATAATTTCATAAGGGCCCATATTATTTTCGTAATCCCCAATAAACCCAAGTCTCAATAATAATAGAATTATTATTATTTACTTGACATGTGATAAAATAATGTGTAAAATAAATATTATTTTGTTGAATAAATAAATTAATATTTATTAAAATAATATTTAATATGACATTTATCCCTAGACCATTAAACTTAGTCCGCCTATCCTCCTCAATATTTATCGGGCCTTGAATAATGACTATTATTTAATTAAATAAATATCACTACATTTCTATCAAATAAATATATTAATATTGTATTAAATGAATTAGTGAATAACTATTTATTAAATATTCATGTAACTAAATAAATAAATATTTTGTTACCTTATGAATAAACAAAAATAAATAATTATTATTTATTCACTTAGTTAAATAAATAATTACCATGTGAATAAATATTTATTAAATATTCAACTCACATATATATTCTCTCAAATAACTGGTAATTGACTATTTGTGATCAGAATAACATGAATAATTATCAAAATATACATATGCATAATATTTATCTAACATGTTAAATTCATATGGAATTTAATTAAGGTTTTGAATAAACTTAGTTTCTAACCCTCTAGGCCTCTTTCTCATTAGAATTAGGAAATACTACCTAAAGGTCAAATTTAACGTCTAGAAACATACCAAGACTCACATAGATAAATAATTTAATGTTTCAATGAAATGTAACCTCCTACGAACATGCACTTCATAATATAATATTTTTATCTCAATATGTCTAATCAAGTGGGTTTCATGTGGGGGTAATCAACCTATGTGATTGATTTATATTTATTTGAATTTCCAGAAACAAACATACTGACATTACCACCTTATCCATAGACATAATTAGGTAGTTCTATTCCCATCAAAGGGATTAATATGCCAACTTCATTTAAATAAAAAAGGGACAAATCCTTTACTACAATATTCTTTAACATAATGTATCTTACTTCACCACAAACATATGTCATCATGGTTTTCATCAATACATCAAAGTACATGACTCATGTCATGCATTAATAATAATATTAAATTCTAAGGATAATTACACACATCCAAAAATAGGAACATTTAATAACACATAGAAATGGGGATTTACTACTAGTGGTCCATGTTCTCACAATCTTCTAAACTGATGATTTCCAAGATCATGCACCATGAGAAAGTTTATCAAAGTCTTATGAGTCTCCAACATTGAAATCCTGTATCATTCATGTTCCATAAACCAATACTATATGATTATATAAAATATATTTACAGATACCATCATGTCAATTCTAGGTTCTCTTCATAGTAGGTAACTACTATAACCATTCAGTGAAGTAATTACCCTTAGGAAATTATCTCATACTATTTCACTTAGAAGAATAATCATGATTTGATAATAACTCTATATTAACATTCAAAATAATGAATACATGTAATCATAAAGTATGTATAAATTTTTTTCTAGGGAACCAAGTCCAATAGACTCCCACTTGCACTAGATCCAACTGCTAACAAATTTTAGTATGCTATCTTTCATATGATATTAATGATTCTGATGAGATGAGGTTTTAGTTAAGGGGTTTTCTACATTTAGTTCTATGGAAACTCTTCTCACAATGACTTCACCACTTTGAAAAAAATCCACCAATAGGTGATATTTGGAGAGTATGTTCTTTTTCTATTGATGTGACCTTGGACCCTTTGTGAGAGTAAACACTACAGTAGTGTCATAATACAATGTGATAGGATCTCAATTTCTCACATCTATATCTTGGATGAAGTGTTGAATCCAAACTAATTATTTGGTTGTATCATAAGACATTATATACTCAGACTCTTCTATAGAATCGATGGAAATTGGTTTCTTTGAACTCTTCAAACTAATAGATCCTCTATTAACACTAAATACATATCATTTCTAAAACATCAGATCATTTAGATCTATTTGGAAACTAGAATTAGTATATCATCTAATAGCTAGTTTCTCATCTCCTCCACATACCTAGAAAATATTCTTAATATACCTCAAATACTTAAGAATAACCTTAATAGCATACCAATGTTATTCTTCTGAATCATATTGATATATAATTACCATGATTAAAGTATAGGAAACATCAAGCCTCATACATAACATGAAATAAATGATATATCCTATCAAAAATGTTTATGGGATCCTACTCATTCTTTTTATCTCTTATTATGTATGAGGACACATTTTCTTAGAGATATGTATACCATGTAAATCAGAAACTAATATCCTCTTAGATTGTTCTATACTAAATATATTTAGTATCTGGTCAATGTATATACTTTGAACTAGTCTAAGTAACCTTTTGGATCTATCATAGATGAAATTTATTCCAAGGATATATGTTACGTCACCTAAGTTCTTCATAGAGAATCACTTGTTTAACTAGTCCTTAATATACTATAATACTGGTATGTCATTTACAATAAATAATATGTCATCAACATATAATACTATGAATAATACTGCACTCCCACTAAACTTCTTGTAAACACATGGATCACATTTATTCTTTATGAAACCAACATCTATTATGTATTCATCGAACTGAATGTCCTATGAACTAGATAATTTATTTAACCCATAAATGGATCTCTATAAATTTTATATATTATTTAATTTTACTGGAGTCACAAACCCTTATGTCATATAGAAATATTCCTAAAGGTTTCCATTCATGAAATCTATTTTGACATCCATCTTCCAAATCACATAGTCATGGAAAGCAACCATGGAATGTAAAATGTTGATGGATTTAAAAATTTCAATGAGAGAAAAGGTTTCATCACAGTCAATGCCTTGATGATCTTTAAACCCTTTATCCACTACCCATGATTTATATATAGGTTACCTTATATGTCCAATTTTCTATTGAATACCCATTTTCACCTAATGAGTTTTATATTAACAGTCAGATCAAATTGAATCCAAAGTTGGTTATGATACATGGTTTCCATCTTATAATTCTTGGATTCTTTCTATCTTGCATCTTCTAAGATCTATACTACCTTCTTGTTAGAAAGAGGATTATTATTGTAATCCAATGACGTGTCACCATCTTTAGTGATTAAAAAACCATATCTTTCTAGTTATCTAACCTCTATGGTGCTCCTATATAGTACTTTTGTTTCAATAACAATATCTTCCAAGGGAAACTTTGGAATCTTTTCTTATACTAACTATTTTTTATCTTGAGCATCAACTTAATCAAATTCAATATTTCTCCCATTATCTTTCTTTTGGATGTTCTCCCTCTAAGTAAAAATGGCTTGTCTTAGTATAGTCACCCTCTTGTCTGAGGGGTTGTATAGATAGTATCCCCTTGTTTCCTTAGGATTAGCTATAAATATACACTTCACGCCTTAGGATGCTAGTTTGTTTCTAGATCCTTAACAAATTTCTCACAAACCCATGAATTAATATGTGATAAAGTAGATTTATTTCCACTCTATACCTCAAAAGGAATACCATTTTCTACTTTATTTGGTATACAATTTAGTGCATATGCTACAATGTGTAATAAATATCACCAAAAGGACAATGAAAGACTTACATAGATCATCATCAACCTTACCATGTCAATAACGGTATAGTTCATCCTTTCACTAACACCATTACAATATGGTGCATATGGAAGAGTGAGTTATGATAAAATCTCATACTCTCAAAGAAATATAATGAATTCTTGGTTAAGATACTCAACCCCTTGATCAGATTAAAGATTCATTATCTTATTACTAAGTTTATTCTCTAATTTATTCTTGAAAAATTTTAATTTCTCAAATTATTTAAACTTATACTTAATTATGTAGACATATTCATATCTATTTAAATCATTAGTAAAAGTAATTAAGTAAGAATACCCACCTCTAGAAGCTACTGGAAAAGGTCCACACATATCAATGTATACCAATTCTAGAATCTCTATATCCCTTTGAACTTATCCATAAAATGGTGGATTGATCATTTTTCCTTGTAAACAAGTGTGAAAATTTTCAAGTGGTTTTATCTTAAAATATTATAAGTAAAAATCTTGACAGAGCTTTGTCAAATGCTTCTCATTTACATGACCAAGATGGTGATGCCACAATGGGTGTGAAATAATTCATGCAAACTTTGTTCATTATCAATTTCCAACACTTAGTTTTCATAATTTAATTCATAAATAACTTTATTTAAATTCATCATACCATAAAATATGTTTTCTTTACAAAAGAATTTTTTTTACCAATGAGCCCATAGCTGAGTGGTAAGGGCTCCTGCTTGGCATCCAAGAGACCCAGGTTCAAAACCGGGTGGAGGTGAATTTCCGGGTTACTGTAGTTGTACTGTAGCAGTTACTGTTCGGTACTATAGCAATTGGAACTATTCACCCGGTTTGGGCCTTCGGGCCACCAGTTTGGGCCTACGGGTCTCCAGGGACTTCGGGTCATCAAAGGTCTTCGGGCCACAGGGCCTTCGGGTCACGTAGACCACAGAGTAGCCCAATTCACACAAAAACAGGCCTCAGAAGAGGATCATAGCAACAAGAGTAGCAGCCACTAGATTCAGAGCTAACCGGATTGGAAGAATGAGAGGGTATAACAGCCACCATCGAGATCAGGCACCGTGCATCTTTGTACGGGGCAATGCTAGCCGATCATCAATGCAAGGTGGGGAGCTAAGGAGATCAATGATGCAAGATGCTGGGGAGGGGAAATTATAGTGGGCTGGGCCTACGGGTTATGTAATGGGCATGGTATGCCTCTGGGCCTTCGGGTCATGTAGTGCGGGTCATGTCGGGCCTTGTGCCTTGGGCCTACGGTTCATGTACGAGTTCCCCTTCAACCCTTAAAAGGGGGATTATCTATAATAAAAATAAAAAGAAGGCCTTCGGGCCATTCGGGCTAACAAAAGAAACAAATTTTATTTCCAAACGTGAAAATAAAAACATATGTAACTATATAGGATAAAAAATTAATATTATTGGTAATAGTTGGTACATAAAAAATAATCTTTTAAAACTAACACAATCACAACTTGAAATGGAAGGTGGTAGTCTCCAATGGTAGATAATCCATGAGAAAACTATTAGAATCCCTTAAATCCAGTTCTCCTATGAAAATATTTTGAAATAAACTTGGTTCTTACATTTGAATATATATGTAAGAACTACAAGCTGTATCTAATACCCAATATGTAGATACATACATATTTCACTTGATAATGAATTCCCCTAAAGCTTACTTTTTTTAAATAGGGGAAAATCTTATTATAGTGGTTCATCTTTCTATATGAAAAACATACTGCATCCTTTTCGTTTTCCTATTTTGGATGTTCCTTTTCTTGGAAGGATGGTGCTTAGGAACCTTAGTCTTGGAATGAGTATTATTCCCCTTTTCCTTGTTCTTTATTTTCTCATTAACCATAATTACTATAGGATTTTCACACACCATGTCTTTATCAACTTGGAGAATCAATGTAAAGAGTTCCAAGAGATACTTCTCACTACTACTCATATTATAGTTAACAACGAAATCGTAGAAGATCTTAGGTAGTGAGGATAAGATGATATCTATGTACATCTCATAGAGAATGATAAACCCTAAGATGTCTAAGCACTCAATATAACCAATCATATTAAATACATGATGCCCATTTGGCATAGAATCTCTAAGCTTTCACATGAACAATTCATTATAGATCTCATATCTCTCTTGTCTCTCCTCTTGATAAATATTACAAAAGTGATAAATGATACTATACACATCCATATCCTTTTGTTTCTTTAAAATATAACTATACATGAATGATAACATGAAACATTTTATATATATGGAATCATCTAATTTTTTTTATAGATAGATAGTTCTTCCTCACTAGCCTATTTTCCAGATGCCTCAAGAATAGGGTTTTCCAGAACATATAATTTCTGTTTATGGTTTAGTATAACACTAAATGCCTATATCATTCCTGGAAATTAAAATAGGTGAGACAATTATCCCTTTTTATTATGGATTATAGTGAAATATTTTAAGATGTGTGGTTTACTGTTTCTATAATAAATAAGATTATAATTTTAGTAATTTATCTGGATTACTAAATTAGATAATAAATTTTAAAATTTATTAATCTCCCACTATTTTGTTGAAACATAATATCTCTCACCATTATTTTTAAAATATCCCATCACATTGATATTTTAGTAGAAATGATTCAAATTCTCCTCCTAATAACCCATACATGGGCCTAGAAATTTATTTGAAGGGTTTTAGGTAGGAATAACAATCCAACAATATTAACTCACAACCCCTTGATCCATTGAGTGGAATCCCCAATCCTGAAATATGGGATAAAAATTTCTTTAATGCTTTTACTCTTAGTTACACTACGTTTTATTTGGGAAGTCAACCCTTGATGTGAACTAATTTAAGCCTACCCAAAAACTCAAGTTAAAATTCCTAGATAATTGAACACACCCAACATGGGATGATCAATCACTTTAAACTATGGTTTGTTTTTAACTCAGTTAGCAGAAGTCTACACTGACTTAATATTTAAATGAAGGGGTTTTTATCTTTACTTATAAACTTCCTATTTTATCTTGTTACGTTCTTATTAATGTCAAGTGGATTTTACTTAAGTGATTAAATATTTCTAGATAATATTTACTCATATTATAATATTTATTTTAATTCCAATTTTCATGCTTGTTAATTAATTAATTTAATGATTTAATAAATAATTAACCATTCAACTGATAGAAATAAAATAAATAAAGTGGTATGAACATGATATTTTCTAATGGTTCGTTTATCTGGAGTATGATTAACTAACCCTTTAACATAGAGAATAAAATCCTAGAACCATTCTTGGTTCAATTTACAACATTCTACCTGTGCTACCACAATCCTCCTGGATTAGTTTCACCTTGGATTCGAACTAGAACCACCTCAACTTTTATGAGATCTCCATCCATTAAATTTTTTTACTCATATTAAGGTGAGGGGGACCAAAGGATTGGTTAAAGGGGGTTTACATAAAAGAATCCCTAGGCACACAAGACCTTCCATATTAAGAGGATAGGAATGACTCACATGCCATTATATAATTTAACAAATTATTACAAAAATAATGAAATAATAATAAATTAAATAAATAATTACATACATAGGTTGGTCTAAGCTTATGGTCATCAACATACATGCAACAAATATTCAGAAGTACACTGACTAGAATTCACTTCAATTCATTTTTTATTATTAAGATAAACACACTTTAATTAATTCAATCGATCAATTAATCAATCAATCAATTACCTTTATCTTAATGAACATTTGAAGTCTCTTGGATATACCCATCATTATTTGAAACATGGAAAATAAATGGAATGGCAAAAAATTATAGATAATTATATGGAATTAATTGATCAATTATTAGTTCTGAAAACCTTTTAATATAGTCAGCTCATTAGATATAAATAATCTAATTAATTTTTTTAATGATGCAATTAGTTATACTAAGTAATTTAATTATTATCTTTATTAGGTAACTACACAGAATGTACTAATGAGATAAAATATGTGTTTTTCGGTTGTTATGTATATGTGATAGATGCATAGAGACCTGGTGTGTATCCCAACCGAGATACACGACATGTACTAACAAGATGCACACCTTGTATTCCACTTTCCATGTGTCCGTGTAACCCTCCCGTGGACTCGACATGTTCTTTGAACATAGGGATTAATGATTCACATGATATGTATTCCAGTTACATTCCATGTATCTCATTAATGGTAAAACCTATCAGTATATCATAAAATATTCTGCGTATTTGACAACACAATTGGCATGAGTTTCACCTCTTAATAATGTAGACTACAAGGAATGTACTCTAGTTACATGATATGTGGTCTGACAGATCATGTTCCATGATGCCTTAGTCAACATGTGGTATGCATTAAATGCACCACATATTATTACTTCTTAGACTTTCATGTATCCCGTGACATGTCCAAGTGCAGTGAACTTGGGTACATGACACACACTTTTAGTCAAATTCCATATATCCCTGTATATCAGTTAGAATCCCCAACACCTCCTGATGAAATCTACAATCGTTATTCATCTGTTCTTAATCTATTTAAGATGATATGAAACTTGAACAAAGTATATTAATATTTAAAAAACATATTAATTTAACTCCAGATTAAATAAAGAATAAACTATAAGTAAAAAACTAATAAAAATTGTGTATAATAAATCAAAGAATACTAAATAACTATAAATTATTATGTGACTGCTCTGACACCACTTGATGGTTCTAGTAATAGTAGAATCACCTAGGTGGGAATAACCAACTCAACTTTTGGTTGTAATCCATGAATAATCCATGACGTACATGATGAATAATCATCATGACCATTAGAATTAAAACTAATATTAATTGAAAATAAACCAAAACCTAGAAGAGTTCATCTTTTCATATATAATTTATAATTAATTTATTTAATTAAGAATTAAATTTCATTGAATTATTTTTTCATTGTCAATGATTAGATAAATACATCTTATTATATCACTATTTCAATAGATAAATCAAGGGTATATTCCCTTTAGTGGTGATCCTCACGTGTTTCATGAAACTTTGATCATCATCATTGAATCCTTTGGGTGCTAGTAAAAATGAATCTAACACTTGAGGTGATCATAGTTGATTATAACCAAATCCTTCAAGGGATGAAGGATTCACTATGCTGGAGGAGGAAAATTTTTCCATGTTCGTCAAAGCATTATAGAGGAGTGAACTCTAGGTCTTGAGATAATCCTCTCTAGAACTCATTGTGCATAATGATAAAATTTGGATCTATTTTGGATGGTTTCATAATTGGGTTTAAATAGTTCTAGGTTCAAAAATAGTAATTAGACAAGGGCCCTTATTATTTTCATAATCTTGGAAGAATCCCATGTCAAAATAATAAAATAATCATTATTATTTACTTGATATATGATAAAATCATTAATAAAATAAATGATGTTTTCTTGAATAAATTAATTAATATTTATTAAAATAATATTTAATATGAAATTTCTAATTAGACTATTAAACTCAGTATACCTATCCTCATCAATATTTATCATGACTTGAATAATGACTATTTATTTAATTGAATAAATATGATTATATTATTAACCAATAAATATATAAATATTATATTCACTGAATTAGTGAATAAATATTTATTAAATATTCATATAATTAATTAAATAAATATTTTGTTACCTTTTGAATAAACTAGAATAAATAAATATTATGTATTCATGTAATTAAATAAATAATTACATGGTGAATAAATATTTATTAAATATTAAAATCACATATATATTCTCTCAAATAAATGATGATTAAATATTTATGATCAAACTAGAATGAAAAATTATTAAACCATATGTGGGAATGATATTTATCGAACATGTTAAATTCATATGGAATCTAACTAGGGTTCTAAATACACTTTATGTGTGACCCTCTAGGCCCCTTTCTCAGTCACATTAGGCTACACTGCCTAAAGTACAAGGTTAGCACCTAACAATATCCCAAGTCTCTCTTAGATAAATAAGTTAATATCATAACTACATGTGACCTCCTATGAATGTACACAGTGTAATATAACCCCATTATCTCAATATATCTAATCAAGTAGGTCATATTATAGTTCTATCAACCAATATGACTAATGAATCTTTCTTTGACTTTATAGAAATTGAATTTCTAACAATACTTCCATATACATGGACTTAATCAAGAAATTCTATTCCCATAAAAGGGCCTAAGATATCAACTTACATTAAACAACAGAAGGGAGAAATCATTTGTCTCATTATTCATTAAATTTTTTTTAATTGTGGTTCACCCAATGTATCCAACCTCATCATGTGCATATGTCATCATGGTTTTCATCAATACATCAAAGTACATGACTCATGACATGAATTAATAATAATATTAAATTATAAGGATTATTACACAAATATTTAGATAGGAACATCTAATGAAACATATAAATATGAATTTCCTACTAGTGGTTCATGTTCTCATAATCTCCCACAAAAAATATTACTAAGGGCATACACCATGAGAAATTGTCTCAAAGTCTTATGAATCGCCATCCTAGAGAGCATGTGTCATCTATGTACCATAAAATGATCTCATCCATCTATAGAACATTATTTAAGGATACCATCATGGAACTTCTAGGATCTCATCATAGTAGAGAACTGCTATGACCATTCAATGTGATAGTTACCCTTAAGACATTTTCAAATACTATTTCAAGTAGAATAATAACAAATATGTGATGATAAATTTATATTACCATTCAAAATAATGAATATAGGTAATTATAAAGTATATAGAATCTAGTTATAGGGCATTAAACCCAACATTGCAATTTCATAAACTAACCCCCTTTCCCATAAAAAATAGCCACAACAAGAATTCATAGTCCAAAATTTATTCATATAATCAACCAATTCCACCTTTACTATTTCCCAAAAATTATAAAATTCATTAAACCATGCAATTATATATTAAATGAAAAACCTTTCTTATCAATTTCACCTATTTTATTTCCAATCATTACCCATTAATTTCATGAATAATTATCTCATTTATATCTATAAAGTAATTCAATTCCATCCACACCCATTTACCATTTCATTATCAACATCATATTCCATTAATACTGAGTAACTATAAACAGACCCACAAAACACAACCAACCACTATAAAATCCATATAATCATCTCACAACACATGACAACACTATCTATTTTTTACACAACCAACCACATAAATTACTACTTTTCCTATTTACAACCATGGAAAGGCATCCACATCCCAACTGCACAACATATACCAACACCCTGAACCAATTAATTCCCACAACCAACCAAAAATTTACCACACAATATTCCCATAATAACCATACATACTCAACCACAATAATAAGATTTATAACAACACACATCAATAGTTTTTAACTTTAAGTACTTATCTATTTTAAGGAATTTATTCATATCAATTCATTTATTCCACACAACTTGTTCATTACTATCTTTAAGCTGTTAAACTTTTATAAAGGGTGTTTCCATAATTAAATCACAAAAATGTTATATAAATCATAATAGAAACAATAATTTATAGTAATATAATCAACATGAATCATTTATAAATCAATATCAGAGAAAACATATAACCTCAAGCAATTCACCCCATACCATATCATTTTTTAGTTCAATTTATTATCTTTATCAATACAATCCATAATATCCATGTTAGGAAAGAAAGATCATGCCACTTCCACAATTCACACATAAAATAAGATAGTTCTCAAATCCCCTACCTCAACCAACACTTAATAATTCTATGTGCAATGTTGAAGTGGAGAGGTGATGATAATCAATCTAGAATCACACAAAAAAATCCCATAAAAAATCTTACACATATAAATAACCATCAGCACATGACCCAACACCATCAAAACCAATGCACAAACTTTCCAACACATCCATTGCAGATGAATAAAAGGGAGAAAACTCAAGATAAATAATTAAAAACTCACCTTAGATCACTACTAGTTGATCTTTAGATGTTTGGGGGATAAATTTATTTAACATGGGCCCAAATAATTATAAGGATGAACCTATGATCCCCCAATCTTTGAGAAAAAATTAAGTAAATAAGGGGAAATTAAGGGGGATTCCAATTTATATCTAGTTGGAAAACAGCTCTATCATGGCATGACAGACCATGGTAATATCGTGACTGGAATGAATTGAACTACCCAAAAAAATTATTCCATGAATCCCCTCATATCTTACTCATTCAAGAATTAGTAAAACTTACCTATTTGGTATAATCAAAGAAGGGACATGCCACAACCCAAATCACTATGCCATAATGTTTCTCCAGCTAGAACTACATAAAATAATACTCCAAGTATATGCACTATGGTTTATAAGGTTTCATCATATAGGCCATTTCAAGAGAATCTCACAAAATCCCAACAAACTAATTATGTCAGGGACCAAACTTTCATGCATTGATAATCAAATCAATAAAGGAAACATTATAAGATTTATGGTAACTTTGTATCACCTTATTCATAAGCCTCCCTTTGAATAAATTTCACTATAAAACTCATCATCACACAACGATAAATATACCAACACCAAAACTAACTCTAGTGTCCCACAAATCAAGTTTGAGACTCCCCCCTCCATGCTGTGACACTTCAGAAATATAACCAAACCTCCATTTCAACCTACCCTTTTTCACCAATACCCGAATGACCAAACTATGACCTCATTCTCCAAGATGAAATTTCAGCTCCAATAAACATCATTATTCCTCTAAACTCCTCCTAACATATCCAACCCACCATATCAAAAAAAGGAATGGGCTATAAGGGTCTGAATAATTACATCATATACCTCTCAAACAATTCTCATCTCTAAAAAATGAGAAACCAAAAGGAAAACCAAATCCTCTAAGACCAACTCCCCTAGGAGATACCTTTCAAACAGAATAATTCCACTAGAAATGCATGAAACAACACTATAATAAACAACTCAAGTAATCAACTATAAAAAACCACCTTATTTAATTCAATAAAAAATAAAAAACCACATCAATAAGAAAAAAAATGTTCAAAATATCTTAAGATACTAAGCATGTATATGTGAACCACATTCCCAGGTAATCTATTATAGGCCACCATGCCTCCACAAAATGTAAATAAAAGGAATAATGCACCCACAAAGAACCTTATTTCACTGATTCCAAATATCGGATAGCCTCTCTAGGAACATTACATCATCCTCTATATCTGACTATCTCAATCGATGACATGATAATTTTCATGAGTATATCAATGAATCCATGACATGTGGAATATATATTGAACCTATTTTAATTATGGATGAATCACCAACCAATATTCCACCTCACTAACACATTGAAATACCTAAAAAGGGATGATAAACCATAGAGAAATATTACTCCCATGAGAAAACCTTCACTACATAATATAAGGGATATCCCTTAAGAACACATGGTCCCCAATGTAAAACTATAAAGGTATCCTACTTTGATAAACATAAGACTTTTTGTGGTCCTGTATCGCCTTCATCCACTCCTAAATCATCTAAACCTTTTTCATTATACTCTACACCACATCTGGACCAAAGAACTTTGACTCACCAACCTCATTCTTGAACAACATAAATTGAAAAGGCCACCCATTCAATACCTCAAATGGGGAAATTCTAATGGAATAGTGGTATACTTTGTTATAAGAAAAATCAACTAATGGTAGGTGCATCAATCAAGATCCACTAAAATCTCAAAAGCAAGTTTGTAAAATATAATTCAATGTCTAAATAGTTTGCTCTGTATTACTATCTATTTGAGGGTGGAAAGTGGTAGTTATAATAAGATAAAAAAATCATGACAGATACATCCCAAAACTTATGAGGTTAAATGAGGATCCCATTAAAAAATGTCGGTCCTTACTACCCTATGAAGCCTCACCACCTCATCCATATATTGCATCACTAAATCCTCTATAAAACATGACTCCCTAATGTACAAGAAGTAAGTTAACTTCATCAACCGATCCATGATCATCAAAATAGCATCAAATCAGACTTGAGATCAAGGTAAACAAGTAACAAAAATCATTAATATGTCCTACAATTTCCACTTGGGAACATCTAATGGCTACAACAAACCGCTTGGAACAAAATTCTCCACCTTCACTTGATGAAAAAATAGGAATAAAGATACAAAATATTCCACTGGATGCTTCATCCAGGGCCACCAAAAATAATAACTTAAGGAATGATACATCTTGAATATACTAGGATGCACTACCAATGATGAGCTATGAAAATCATGGAGAAATTCCTTACACATCACTGATGGGATAAAAACCCTCTTCTAAAACATCATTCGATTTTAGTCATCCTCGGAACACCCCTCCTGAGCATCACCATGGCTGACACAAACTCACATTACCTATACCTATGAGTATACCTACTAAGACTCCTCTAACAACTATATAAAACTTGACTGTATTTTCATCTGTATCATGAAACCTCTACCACCATCCTCTTCCTCATTGATATGCATTACTGTGAGTTCCCTCATATCCCTCCAAACATATAAAGACTCCAAAAAAAAATCTCCTCATGACTTCCTACATAGTGCATCAGAAACTAAATTCCCCCTCCATGGGATGTTAGAGATTACGAAGTCCTATTCCTATAGAAAATCTATCCACTATCATTACTGTAGATTCAGATCCTGCTAAGAGAAAATATACCTCAGGTTCTTGTGATCTATGAAGATCAAAAATCATTCACCAATGCAGAAATGTCACTAAAACTTCTGAGAAAATATCACTGCTACTAACTCTAGATAATGGGAGGCATAGTTACACTCATGGGGACATAACTTCCTAGACCTATAAGTGAGCATTTCAATATATTTCATCAATAAACAAACAAAACCAAGATATGAGGCATCAATGAAGGCCTCAAAGATCACCCATCCTTTAGAATACAAAATACTAGAGAACTGATCAATATATTCTTTAGGTAGTCAAAGGCTTCCTGATGATGATTAGTTCAAATAAAGGCCCAGACCTTCCTGGTCAGGGATATATATGGTGTTGTAATCCATGAAAAATCAGACACAAAACTTGGATAATATCACATAAGACTAAGAAATATACAGATATTTTCAATATTCTTGGGTGATTCCATAGAACCAACCACCTCAATATTCAAGGGATCAACCACCACCCCTTACTAGGTTTCCACATGCCCAAGGAATTGTATCTCACATGTACAAAAATTACACTTAAAAAACATCCCATAAAGTTGGTGGTGCTGAAGGTCCTATAAAATAACTCTTAGATACTCAACATGTTCATCCTCTGACCATGAGTATACGAGTATTTCATTAGTGAATAGTACTATAGACTAGTATAGGAACTCACTAAACATGAAGTTAATGAGTCCTATGAAAAAAATAGGGTGTTCATGAAATCAAACTATATAACTAAATTATTGAAGTTACCACTGTGTCATTTGAAATTAGTCTTCAAGATATCTTCCTCTTTTTCCCTCATATGGTGATATCCAGACAAAAAATCAATCTTTAATAACCAACTAGATTCCTTCAAATGGTTTGATATATATTAGATCCATGAAAGTGGGTAACAATTCTTAACCATCACCTGATTCAACCATTGATAGTCTATACACAACTTCATACCACCATCCACATTCTTGAAATATAAAACTAGATACCCCACAATGACACACTTGGTTAGATAAAACCCTTCTACATAAAATCACCAAAATAAATTCACAATACACAAATATTATAAGGTTTATCCTATAAGTATCTATATAAATTAGATAATCACCTAGTAGGAAATATATCTTAAAAATCATATCACATTGAGGGGTTAGGTTTACAAACTCCTTAGGAAAAGAAACAAGAAACTCCTCCATGAATATAAGGAACTCCACCACCTATTACTCTACCAAATATGTTTAATACCACATATTGGCTCTCCTAATTTCATAACACAACCCTCCTCAAAAAATAATCAATAACTGTTTGCACAGAGTGCAACTGGACGATGATAAGAATGACATTGTATGACTATAACTAAAGTATACATAATTCTTTGGATGAATGATGTTTCCCCATCATCAAATCATAACCTCTACACACAATAATAAGATTATTATGATATTCAAATCGATTATTGAACACTAGGGGTACTGGAAGCCTCTCCATCTTGATTCCTATGGAACTAACCAAGGTGGGTACAATAAATTAGTGTGATTATATATAATCAAACAAAGAATAAGATAAGGTGGAAGATAAATAGATGATACCTTGGATGATATTTGGCCTGTTTTTTACTAGAGAATCTATAGAATATAGCTGCCTATGTTTGTTTCCTATAAATTTCTACTAAAAATAACTCTATGGTCACACTTAAACTAATGTCCTTGTGGGTATGGTACATCACATGGATGACCTCTACCAGATCCATATCCTATTGGTGGAACATAAGTATGATTCCCTTGTTTCTGATATAGAATTATAAGAAACAACTATTGCTAGAGATGATACGGGATTTAATCTCCATATCATTTTGGGCCTTGAGAATATTCAGGCACTAAGATCTCCAATGAAAACAAACTCTATAGAAAAATCACACTAGTACACATCTTCTGATGGTTGTATAAAAACTACTAGACCTGGAGAAAATGGAGGAAGAAAACTCTTAAAGTTGACCCCCATCCAGTCAGAACCTCAACTGACTTTAAATTTTTGATCTACTACCAACAACCTTTCTCCTCAAGGAATTCTGATGAATCCTTTCTCAAGATGACCCATGCTAAGCATGCATCCTATCAATTAAATCAGCCTTATTATTCACCTCTAAGTATATAAGCATTGTAAATGGGGTGATTAAATATCAAATAACTAGGCAAAATGCATCCTCTAAACACCACACTCTATACTCTTGATTAAGAAAAAGATCAGGAGTGAAGTGAAGAATATCCTTAAATCTGATCCCAAGATCCCATACACTCATGATATCCTACTAAAGAGTGATATGATCCTACCTTTTCACCATCCACAACATAAATAATTGAAACATAATGCAAAAATACAACTATAAATCACCCCATATAATATCTTCTCCATTCAACTCCCCAATATAAAAGATCCACCACTTTTATGCTACCCCCACATCTG
The DNA here is from genome assembly GCA_963277665.1 of Viscum album. Lineage (NCBI taxonomy): Eukaryota > Viridiplantae > Streptophyta > Magnoliopsida > Santalales > Viscaceae > Viscum > Viscum album. The sequence goes on along the minus strand of OY728128.1, from coordinate 701,245,344 downwards.
AATAACGACTAGTGGAACCTGATACTCGGCTTGGGAATGAATTATATTGAATTAAATATCAATATCCTCCATCTCATACTCTATATCAAGGTTATAGATTCTCCCCTTATACATAGTCAATACTTAATTCTGGAACTCACAAAATATTTTCCTCTAAGTCTTATCCACCTTAACCAGATGAACCCTTCAGTGGTTAGTCGGATATTACTGCTGAACCTCACCAACTTGAGGAACATAGAGATGAAGAATGACATGTATCACTAAAAAAAAACCCCCTAAAACCAATATCATAGAATTCTCTTAATCAATTTAATTTAATTTAGATTATTTACATTTTCAAAATCATCCTCAATTAAAATGCAAGAATAAACAAGAATAATTCATGTATCTTTCCTAAGTCTCTACCATAAAAGTAGTATCACTTCACTTAGCATGTCCAACAAGCTTAATATTCTTTCATAGGATCATAGGGGTCCCTAAAACCTCATTTCCTAGCAATTATCCCTTGATCACGTATCATACTAACCCATGAAATCATCACCAAGACCTGACTCAATTCTCCACCCTAACTATTATCCTATATTTGATACCACTTTGTCACAACCCAACCCCTCTTGGATCCCCTCATAGTATATCAGTAAAGATGAGAGTGACCCCCTAAGTCCAACCTCTAATAGGCCCTAAGTTTGTGAATAACACTAAGGGTATAAAACATGAAAATGAGAGGCATTACCCTCATATATACCAGGAATACATAAATAAAACCTCCAATAAACACCATGATCTAAATAATACAAGAACCATAATAAATCCACAATGTATGAATATGTCATAAAAATACAAATCTCAAAAAAAAAACCAAGTAAAACTCATAGTTGGTGACTCAAAAAACCTCTCCAAGCTCCAAACTAGAACTGTCAAGCCTGATCTACAAACTCACAATGGAAACCTAAAAAATAGTTTATATATATTAGGGTGAGTATAACTTGTATACTCAGTATGATCATACCTGAAACCTCTCGTGAAAATATAGAGGAATTATACTGATGCTTCAGTGAATAAAAACTAATAATCACATAACAATTCAACTACCACCCATCCTCGCCAAGGTCCACTCATCGAATATCACATCCATGAGTAATAAAATAATATTAAGCATATAAAAAGGGTACCCTACAATTATTTCCCCACTAGTTTTTTTCTCTTACACACCAACATCAAGTATCTCATGATTCCATCCTTTCTACAATCACATCATAACAAACCATACTAATACTATCACAACTAATGTGGGTTTGACCACATACCCACCTATCCTAACCCCAAAAGGTCCAACATCTCATATTGAGATCAATCCATCAATACCATAACCACAAATCCAAATGAATATCCACATCTCCACCACACATCACAACCTCATCACATATCCATTTCAGTTGGGTATCATGAACATAGAGGCTATAAACCTCATGCCCACCTCCTACCATTCATATATACCATCAAGTATCATAACTAAATCCAAATAACTAGTAAACTTCACCACACTTGAGATGGAGAGTGTGGAAGAGGGAGTAGTCATCCATTCATTCCCTCACCAACATGGATGTTAAGGAAAACAATCGAAACCCAAAAAATCTGGGCATCAACAAGGTTATCCAACTTGGGAGGGGTGTGTAAATAAATCACAAGAAATACATCATATATATAGAAACACACAATACCAACCTAAATGGTTCACACCAATACAACACCATCACTTCTTATAACTATCACTATGTGACTATCACTACACAATTCCATTTCTGCTAACTATAATACCATAAACTAGCCAAATGTTTAACAAAATATAGGCAAAATAAGATTTCACGCTCTAATAATTCTATGTATAATAATCTAATTCAACATTTACTATTACCTTTCCATTATTGAATTAATTAAACCATAAAATTCCATATTTAATAAAAAACCATTATTAGATTTTTTCCATGTTTTATTCTCTATTTTTACCCATTAATTCGATGCATCATTATCTCATTTATAACTATTATTTAATTCAATTATAGACACACCCACTCAACATTTTATTATCAACATTATATTATATTTCTACCTATAAACTATAAATAGCCCCTAAATATAACTAGCAACCACATAAGCCACATAATTAGCTAATGACACATGTAAACACCGTCCCTTTTTCACACAAATAGCCACATCCTTATTCCACATTAACTACCATTTTTTATCTTTCCTATAACAACACTATTTTTTCCTTATAAAAATTTGGAATATTTTAAAGAATATTTCTAGATCAAACTACGGAGTCAGTGTGGGATTCTGAGGCCTGGTGAGACTCAATGTTGATATAATAAAAATATTTAATATATTATATCACCACACATAGTTTTTCAAAAATAATGGAATAAATCCCAAACATAGTTTTAGATGGGGAATCTTAGACCACCATTAAATATGTAATGTGGGTTATACCATAGGTTTAACATAATTTTTTTTGAATTGAGTGTTTGGTTTAAGAGTGGTCATGGGTGGATTGATAAATAAATAAATAAATATATTTTTTATTTATTAAATGGTCATACCTAATCATCTCTGTATAATCCCAATTATGGAAAGAACTTAGGGTTTTCCACATAACCCTAAGGATTTGAGAGGGATCTTGAAGAGAATTTATGATTGTCAAGATAATGGGTTGATGATTAGTGTGCCAAGGAGTTCATATTCAACAAAGGAGTTCATTGATCTCACCAATAATAATTATGTAGAACCATTATTAATTAGTGATCGATCCAAACTTGAGGTAAGATGTTTGATTTTGTAGGTTTAATCTTGTATTTGATTTTTCTCAAGTTAAATTCAAATCAATTCCCAAACAAATTATTTCATGGGTCAATTTTTGGATTATAGTTGATGAATTTTCTACAAGATTTATATTGGGTCAATTCTTAATTATCCTATTCATTCATAACCTTCTTAAAAAAAGATTGAGGCCAACTTAGATGATGGTCATGGTTTGTACCTCATCATCATCATGTAAATTTTTATTCAAGAAGAGGTAGCAATACAAATGTAGGCTTGACAAGTCAGACTGGGAAAACTAGACTAAGAGGGTCTAAAGTGGTGAAGGCTGAGGGAATCCCATCTAATGATTTTAACCCCAGTTACTTTAAGGCTTTGTAGGTTGTGAAAAAATAGGTTGTCTGCACTGAGAGTATCCAACGATGCCAGATATTCCGCCGCCTTGTTCCCCTCTCTCCAAGTGTGAGACACTTTAGTGTTAGTTCCAAGGATGTCGTGACACTTATGAGTGATATAAAAAATAGAACAAGGGACTGATCTGAGACCATGAAGTGCATTGTGAACCAGAAAGGAGTCAGTTTCAGCTTCCTCTATATCCAAACTTTTTCACCTAATAACCATGAGGCGAACCAACATAGTCTTAGCCTCCACCAACAATGACGTTCCATGGCCCAACTAGATAGATAATTCTAGGATGTCTGATACAAAGCTATCATGAAAAATTCCTCCACCACGCATGATGCGTAAAACACATGAGCCATCAATGTTAATCTTCAGGCCCCACAGTGGATGCTTCCATCTAACCCACGAACCGGTATAAGGGCCAGTGACAAGCGAGGTGACATTGGAAGCCACTTTAAACCGCTGTAGAGTGGGAGCCTCCCTCCAAGAGTCGAGTTCCCTGACCATGTCAATAAGCAGGTTATTGATTCTTATAATAATAGTGCATCCATATGAGTCCACCCCTTAAAGGGTCCATTTATTTCACGCCTTCCATAAACACCAGCTGCCCATATTCAAAACCAAGGCATGTGCCCTTATCTCCAAACCCTTCTCCCCAGAACCATATAATTAGAAAACTAAAAATGGTTGCTCAACCATTCCTCACCTAGAAAAGGCGGTGAAGTCACCATAATATGACCAGACCTCCTTCACCCACTCACTCTCAAAGAACAAGTGTCACAAGATCTCCTCCATGTGTCTTCTATAGAAGACACACCTGAACACCACATTAACTCCGTATCTCTTAATATTTTCGTCAGTGGGTATAACATTGTGTCAAATTATCTAGGAGAGGAATTTATACTTAGTGGTAATATTATTTTCCCAAACTATCTTATTCCATTCATCTGCAACGGCCGACGTGAACATGGACCGACAATAATCTTTAGACATGAATGAGCCAGAGGAAGATGGAGTAAACACACATCTATCTGAACCCAAGGCCAGATCAATGAGTTGGAACACTTCTAATTGATCCTAGTCCAGAACAGCATTGATAAATAATGGATGAAGACCAACCTCTTTGAAGGATATGTCAGAGGTGGGATATCCCTGAAGTCCGATGGGCTCCCAATACCAGTTTTTGTGCCAGAAGGAAACATCACCAGACCCTACAATCCATCAGGTATGCAGACGGAGGGAGATAATGAGGGGCCCAACCACACTCTAGAGAGGAGATATGTAACCATCCCTTGCATAAGGTTTTTCACTCATGTTTTTGTTTTGTTCTTCCACCAACATTCCATGAACATTCATAATTGATATTTCTTTGGACGGCGGTTCTACATATACCTAAAAACCTATCATTGAACATTTGATCTTCAGTGAAATTGATCATTTCTATGGGTCCTGATTTGGGATTGATGAAATGATCATGGTACGTGATGAAGGAAGAGGATTGAGTGTTTGATCATAGAGATTATTTCACAGGATTGGTCATTTGGATGACATAGTGCTTTTAGGGGATGATTTGTGAGCAGATTGGTGACTGGAATCTATCCACCAATGATGATCATAATTCAATCAAATCAGATCCATGTTCTATGGGAAATATTTTTAGGAGTAATAGCAGTGGAAGAACAAGAATAAACTGTAAAGACCCGTAAATTTCAAGGATTTTTTTTTAAAATACTTCAGAATTTTACGAGTTTGTGGCTTCTGACGGCGCTTGATTCTGAGGCCCAGTGTGCCCGGAATAAATTTTTGAAGTTTAGCTCGGGTACGTTCAGTGAACGAATGAGCGGGTTTTTATAACTTTTGAACCAGTGCTCAGAATTAAAATATGAGGGCACCGATGAACTCACAGCGCCAGTAATTACTTAAGGGGACACTTACTGTAGTTGTGTTCGCAAAAGAGGAGAAGCTAATTTTTGGGGGTTTGTTTAAGAAATAAATAAAAATTGTCAGAACAATTTTTATTTTTAAAAGAGGTTACTCCCTCCCATGGGTAGTTAAGGGTGGGGCCCGCAGCCACTTAATTACCCAAGTAAGGAAGTTAGATAGGTGGGGCCCACATGATCCCCACCATTTAATTTCCTCTGACCTCATTTATTCCCCTACTATTTCCTTGAATTTTCCTCCATTAATATCCCTTGATTAATTCTTGGGTAACTCCTCGTTTTGATTAATGAGGAACCTTCCTTTTCCCCCTTTTAATTTAAACTGCCAACGCGTTTAATTATGGGGAACCTTCTCTCTCCCTTCTTTAATTAAATGTCAACACATTTTAATTAGTGTGGTGAATTAATTATGTGAGAGTTTCTTTGCATATAATAAAATAATAGGGGGAACCTATTATTTTATCAAAGGAAGAGCTTCGTTGTGTGAGGAAGAACGCCAGCCTCCAACGAAGAACGATGAAGAACGCCGGTTCCTCGGAGAACGACAACGCACCACCAATCCTCTTCCCCGCAACAAGAGAGGAGACATCGCTTCCTCCTCGGTGTTTTCCGTCGACGCCTACAAAACCCTTTTTCTGTGACGCCGTCTATCGCGACGCTGTCTACCATGACGCCGTCTACCGTGATTCCAATGAATGCCTTCTTTGTTAAGGTAGGGGTTTTGGGTTTATTTTCTTTACGTGAATTATACCCTCTACATGACGTATAATTGTTGGGAGTTGTTGAACCAATAACGCGGTGGGTGCGGACCAACTAACAAGTCCGAACCCACCACTATTCTGTTATTGATGCGTGGAACATTGGGCGACGATGAAACGGGACTGCAACGACATTTGAAAGCCGTCACAGTGAAGAGCGGGTCCCGAGACGACCGTAGACGCAGATGGGAGCAAGAACGGACCACCAGAAAGACTCCGGTGGCCCGCGGGTATCACCGGCGGCACCCCGGCGCGCCGCCAGTAGGATCCACCATAGATGAAGCCGCGGCAGAAGGCGGCCAGATCCCGCGGCCGCGCGGGATCCGGAAAAGACGCGGCACCCGCCGCATCCGTGGAGCGCAAAGGGATGGGGGACCGCGTCCCCCCCTGCTCGGCCCGCTGGCTGAGCCAGCGCACCCCCCGGCCGGGCCGGGGCGGGTCGCGCAGACCGGGCTGGGCCGCGCCCAGCCGGGCAGGACCCAGAACCGGGTCGGGTCCGCCCGTTTTGGGCCGCCCCAGGGGGGCTTGGGCCGGGTCGGACCGGGCCCAGACCCCCCATTTCGGACCACTTTCAGTCTTTTGCCCATAACTTGGGCTACAGACCTCCGATAGATGCACCGTCAGTTGCGTTGGGATCCTTGGATTGAGAAGGTCGTTTCGGTATATTACACTCAAGTTTTCGGAGAACTTTGGGTATGACTGGGTTGGTTCGAACCCGAAACCAACTGGGCCCTTGGAGCGGAAACGCTTATAACTTAACGACCAGACATCCAAATGACGTGCCGTCAGTTACGTTGAAAACCTCTTAGTGAGACGGTTCTTTTGGATTACTCCGATTGAGGTTTTAACGCAGCTGGAGTATGGTCGGGTTGGTTTTAGCTTAAAAACCAACTGGGCCCCTGGAACGAAATAACCAATAACTCTTAGACCAGGCGTCCGATTGACGCACTGTCTGTCGCGTTGGGTTTCTTTTGACAAGGCGGAACTTTGGGATACCTCAACTCTGGACTTCGTGATAGTTGATTTATCAGATCTCTTTTTCTCGAGGAGCAGACCCTCCCAGAATCGAGCATGCTGTGTGTGGGAACCCTAGAGCTGGCTGCGATTGCGACGATGATGAATGCACTTGGATCCTCCTTGGGTTCGGCAGCGAGGACGAATGTACTTGGATCCTCTGTGGGTTCGGCAGCGATGACGACTGTACTAGAATCCTCCATGGGTTCGATGACGATGACTACTGTTCTTGTATCCTATGTGGGTCCAACAGTATTTGACTCTATACTTGTATCCTATGTGGGTCTGGCAGAGTAGCTGGTCTTGTATCCTTTGTGGGTCTGACAGCTTAGCTGGTCTTGTATCCTATGTGGGTCCAACAGCTTAGATGAACCAGTGGCTACATCTGATCATCTCTATCGCCTTAAGAAGTGTATACCTGCGTGAGATGAGTCTTGATTCTCAATCATTATCAATGATGTGGTTGACTTTCTTTTCCTGTGTGAATTGGGTTGTGCTTTCCTGTGTGGACTGAGTTGTGCTTGAGCTCAGGAGCTGGAGCCAAACTGTAACTGATGACTTAGGTATATGTATGGGAATATACCTAAGTAGTGTTGTTGATACTTTGTGATTGTATCTTTCCTTTGTGGTTTATCCTTCATGGATTCTGAGAGACCTTCGGGGGTCTCGGGGTCCCTACTGAGTATCGTATACTCACCCCTGCACGGGCTATGCTCGCACTACATTGTGTTGGTTGAAAATGACGAACAAAACTGATTGAGGTGGAGGATTGTGGAGCTGGACGGTACCCGGAGGTGGACAACTTGGCGGGACGTACCCGAAGCGGACGGTTAGACCCGAGGAGCTGAGGGGACCATCTGTACCCACCCTTCAGGTGGGATTTCTGGAGGATGACTCTATGCTACTGTTTTAATTACTACTATTGTACTCCCCTTTCAGTTGTACTGTACTTTCAGTTGGGTTTGTATACTGGCCCACTTACTTTTTCAGCACTTACTTTGTACTCAGTTTTACTTAGTGTTTACTTCACTTGCGTGCTCTGTGGTGTTTGTTTACTCTTTAAAGGCAATGCATTCCCTTCTTTGGAATTTACACCTTTGGTGCTAGTCGCTAGCCCCTGGCCTATGGATTGCGGGCTTGGGGTCGTCACGGCACGGGCCCCGAGGACGGGTCGTGACATAAATGTGTGGAGGCTGTGGGATTATAAAAAATCCTGAGATACATGAAATATAGTTTGGATGAAAAAACTACATGTATACCATTGTTGTGGTGGCTATGGTTTCATATAGAGTTAAATATCACATTCCATGTGGCCTACCCACATGCCGCATAGAACGTAGCTGGAGACCTGACATATACCCTAGGTCTAAAAAGCATAAACATAACTAGGTATATGGGAACAACCAAGTATATGAGAAAATATATGATACATGGGCTTGATTAGAGTACTCAAACATTTCTAGAGTACACAGGCATGACCAAAGTACATGGGAATGCCCATAGTACATGGGCACTTGCTAGAGTACACGAGCATAGGCTAGAAGACACAAGCATGCCTAGGATATCCAAGACACACCATGTAATCCATTTACATTCCATGCACTACTAACACGGAAGGTTGAGTTCTTCATTCTCTTTAGTCTATATGAGTATTAATTAGGTGTGTTCCCTATTTCTAGTTCAGTGTAGGTAAGTTCCCTTATTCTGGGATGAGTTCCCAGTCCACTTCTATGAAATTTTAGCATAAAATATAGTCCCGAGTATTAGTAATAAGATCCCTCAGTGGATTAGAGTATCTATTCCTATACGAGGCTCAGGGTTGGATCCTCATTATTTATTTCTCCCTAGGTTGGGTCAGGTATCCTGTGACCAATATACCCAGGCATTCGATCCCCTATCTAGAAAGTTACTACAGTAGAGTTAAGTATCACCCATAGGCCCTAGGTGTGATCCCCTATCTATGTATTGAGATATTATGAGTCCCATAATGTAATTATTCATGGTGAGTATCGATGAGAATGATCTCTTGGATGAGTTCTATAAGTGTTAGTAAGACCCAATGAGTGATTTCTCTTAGACAGATGTTACCTTAAAGACTTGAACATAATCCCTATTTGGCAGTATGGTTGTGACCAAATTTGATACTAAGAGTTTATATTGAGAATATCTAGTCTTTTTTATTATTAATAATATTTTATCATCTTCCATTTAACAAACATTTGTGGCGTTGAACTAACCTCTCTCTATTGATGCTTTTTGTTTGGTTATTTCAGGGTGTCCTGATGGGTATTGTTATTCTCAACCATACATGGGATCTACCTGCACATGTTGTCTATTATGATGTTGATGGGTTTTTTTGGAGTCCTAGGGGAACTAGGATTGAGTGGAGTATTTTTGGGATAGATGGACCATAGTTGGTTTCAGGATTTTCATCTAGTCAGCAGTCTATTCCTTACTTATCATGTTGGAATCTTCTAAAGTTTTGGTGGCTTTGTATTTATCCCATTTTCTTTATCATAATTGTGTCATACTATGATGTGTGATTTTATTTTTATACATGTATTTTTATTTATATTATATCTTTCATTTTCCATATTATAGTGGTGGTTGGAGATGTGTGTGTGTGTTAAGGTACCTTAGGCTAAGGCCTTCCATGTGTGTTTTATGCTCACTTGGAATTGGTTTCCAGCATCTGACCTATTATATGTGGTCTTAGCATGTCACACTTAGCTTATCACTAGATAGGTAGGCCTCGGTGGGTCCTTCAGGACAGAGTGGTATCATAGACATAGGTCTATCCTATGTCTATAATTTGGAGATAGACTAGCAGTGAGGTTTGGTTTGGGAACTAGGGAAACAATGTTAAAGTTTTTAAAGTTTGGATATCTTTCCAAGGAACCCAGTTATGGTACAGTGACTGATATATCCATTCAATAAGACCCTAATAACCTAATTTTTGACTTGTCACACATAGGTAGTGGTTTTAGGGAAAACATTGGCACATTCATCATATAGGAATAAGTTGTGGTTTCCATGTCCTTATTGAGTAAGATCCCCATATTTTCTCATTTACCATGGTGTTTATTAACTATTACAAGATGCATCCATGATTAAAAATAGATATATTTACAAATTAGGATTGTGATGATGATCCGATGAGTGATGAGGCTTCAGTTTAGGGGCTGATGTAGGATGTGACACCTCTGGGTGGTTTTCTAGTTTTACCTCCTCCTATTGAGTAACCAATTTTCTTGGATGTATTTATAGATGACTTGAACAATTTAAGAACACTTAATGAGTTTTTGAGGTAGATAAACCTTAGTTTTTAGGGAAGGATAGACCCCCAGGAAGTAGAGTACCAACTTAGGTTAGTTGGGAGACTTTTCTTCCATGTCTAGACCCCTCACAATCAGATGGTGGTCTTAGTGGTGAGCCTTCTCAATGGCCTCATAGGAAAATAGTGTATATTGAGGAATCATACACATAAAGAGGAAGATAATTCTTGGTCAGAGTTTGAGTATCTATTTAGGGAGTGTTTTCCCCCAATGATGCTATGATCCATACATATCCAGGAGATTCAGGAGCTTCATCAAGGTAGCATGTTAGTTGTAGAGTATGATTTGAGGTTCATAAACCTCTCATTATACTCTATGGACATGCTTTGTGACACATAATTTTGAGAATGAACCCTCAAGAATGGACTTTGCGGGGATATCCATGCTATAATAGCATCCCTTTACATTTATAATTATGATGGAGTACTGAAGAATGGATTGTTAGTGGAGAGATTTTTGGTATAGCAGTCACCATCAGTTGGTGCTAGTATTAGTCACCCTAGAATTGATACTTAGAAAACTGGTAGATGATGAAAAACACATGGATCTATGTGCATGATTCATTTTCAAATACATTCTTAGGATATAGGGTCTACAGCTCAGGGCTCATAGGATGGTTCTAGTAATCCAAGGGATAGGCGATGCTACTCTTGTTATGGGTGAGGACATCTTACACTAGATTGTTTAACCTATCATGTTTTATATAGGGAGAAGTTTGATGGACCACATAGTTAGAGGCATAGGTTTGAGTAGGGATCCCTGTAAGGTAACATACATAGAATAGAAGATGGTAGAGTAGTGGGAGGTGGCTAGAATTTCAATTTTTTACCACCACCATCCCCAGTTAGTCCATTCTAGGCTTTGGGAGCTAGTAGTTAGAGACATATGAAACTATAGGCAAAGGAGTATTTTTACCCAGAGGCTTCAAAAATGATTTGAGGAACAATCCATGTCTTATCTAATTTAGATGTAGTACTAATAGACATTGTCCTGATCCATTATTTTCTTACCACATCCTTTGTTTTAGATCTATAGATTCCAATAGATCCTTTGGATTGACCTTTGATTTTGGAGACTTCTAATAGGGGATATTCAACGATCACACACTTCTACCAATAGCATGATCTGAATCTTGGAGGAGAAATATTCTTTTTGACCTTTTTATAGCCATGATTAGGCCCTATGATTCCATTCTTGGTATAAAATAGCTCTGTATAGTTCATGCATAGATTGATTGTATCAGGTAGAGGATGAAGTGTGTCTAAGTTATATGGCATGAGGTTTTCCTTCGCCGAAGAGAAGGAATTTCAGGAAGAGCAGGATGTGCTCATATATAGGAGGATACAACTGACTAATCATTAGTTTTCTTGTATTACCATTATTTAAGAAGATGTTATGAGCTACCAATTTTCTATAGTGGTGGTGGAGTATGAGGATGTCTTCCCTAAGGATGTTCTGGGATTATCTAATCACTTAGATATCGATTTATACATAGAATTTGACCTAGGTAATTCCTTGATATCTATGCCAGAATATTAGATGGACACATATAGCATTTAGAGATGAAGGTGTAGTTAGAGGACTTATATATGAAGGGCTTTGTTAGACCCAGTGTGTCCCCCTGGCCAACCCTAGTTTTGTTCATCAAGAAGGCGGATGAGAGCTTGAGGTTATGTGTGTATTACCATAAGCTAAATCAAGTGACCATCAAGAATAATTATCCACTTCTAAGAATCAAATACCTCTTTTACAAGTTGAAAGGGGAGAGGTGGTTCTAAAAGATTGAACTCAGGTTGGGTTATCACCAGTTAAGAGTTCGAGAGGAGGATATACCGAATATGACATTCCAATGTCGTTATAGTGACTATAAGTATTTGGTGATTTCTTTCAACATGATGAATGAAAAAATTGTGTTCATATAACTCATGAACTATACATTTCAACATTCATTAGATCGGTTTGTGGTAGTCTTCATCGATGAAATCCTGGTTTACTCAACATTAGAGGAGGAGCACCCGATACATTTGAGGATAGTCCTGGACATACTCTGAGAGCACCATATTTTTGGTAAGCTCTCAAAGTGTTAGTTATATATTTAATAGGTCCAATTTTTTAGAAATTTCATATCATAAGAGTGACAAACACAAAAATTAGTGGGGATTGAGGAATTTATAGCTTGGGAGAAACCCAAGAGCATGACTGGGGTGCAAAGCTTCCTTGGGTTGGCAGGCTACTATCATAGATTCATGCCCTATTTCTCTAAAATTTTAAAAACATTTACTACTTTGACTCAAAAAGGGAATCCTTTCATGTGGATTAAGAATTGATAAAAGTATTTTAGGGATTTTAGTTGAGGTTGATGAGCACCCCCCATATTGAGACTACCAAAGAAGGGTGTTGAGTATGTGGTGTTCTGCGATGCCACCAGGACTAAGTTCAGATGTGTTCTGATGCAAAGGCATACAATGGTTGTTTTTGGGTCTTAGTAGATAATACCCTGTGAGTATAACTATGTGACCCATGATCTAGAGCTAACTGTAGTGGTATTTTCCCTAAAGATATAGATACAATACCTTATAGGTGAGCGATTTATCATCTATTCTAACCATAAGAGTCTCAAGTATATCTTTTCATATAAATATATTAACTTGATACATATGTGGTGGATATAGTTCTTCTATGATTATGAATTAATGATAATATATACTCCTAGAAAGGGGAAAATTATGGAATATTCTATTAGCAAGAAATCTTGTTCATAGTTATTGACCGATGTTTCAGAGAAGTTTGCCTCATTGTAGTTGTCCATAGTGTATGAGGATGGTGCAATTCACCTTCAGTTGATGGTTCTTAGCCCACCACTTCTTAAAAATTTTAGGGAGGTACAAATTAGAGATTAAAATTATGAGATCTTTCATGTTTAGATATTCATTGGACATTTTATTGATGTATTTTATAAATGTGAGGATCATGTCATCCTTTTCTGAGGGTGGGTGATGGTACCAGTCACACTATGAGAGGAGGTGATAAGGTATTTTAATACACCCCATTTGCAATTAATTCCAAAGTGGAAAAGATGTATCGATACATTTGACATTATTTATGCAGGCTAGGGATGAAGTGGTGTGTAGTAGAGTTTGCCTCTTGATGCCTCACTTATCAATAGGTGAAGGATGAGCACCAAGTTCCAGCAAGTTTGGATCAACCCCTTGAGGTGTTGGAGTGGAAGTGGGATGGTATATCCATAGATATCATGATATGAATTCCAAGGTCATCTAGAGTCCACGATGCTATGTAGGTGATCATAGATCGTATCACTAACTCATCCCACTTCATATCTATCCAATAGAATATTTTAGTAAAAATATTTGGATTCATTTATGTGCAAGAGATATTCTGGATCCATGGAGTTCCTTCGATGATCATTTTAGATCCCAATTCTCACTTAAGGCCATAATTATAGAGAGGATCACTGGAGGCATTTGGGGCTTAGTTTCATTTGAGTATGATGTTTCACACATATACATATGGACAAACTAATAAGACCATTCAAATTATAGAGTATATACTTCATGCTTTCAAGTAGGACTTTGGCTGTAGCTAGGATAATCATCTACCCTTAGTAGAGTTCGTGTATAACCATAGTTAGCACTCCACCATCGATATGAAACCATTCAAGGACTTTTATGGGAGACTATTTAGGTCACCACTATGATGTACTGATCCAAGAGATTCAATATTCATGGTCCCAGAGTTGGTGTGAGTAATGAAAAAGAAGGTGCATATCATCTAGGAGTGGATGAGGACTACCCAGATCTATTAGAAGTCTTTTGCTAAATGATGATGGAGGCCTTTGGAATTTGACAAGTAGACCATGTGTCCTTGAAGGCCTCACATCTATGAGGATTAAATAGATTTAGTTGGTGTGTAAAGTTATCTCTGAGATTCATTGTCCCTTTCTAAATACTACATAGGTTTAGAGAGGTGGCATACCACTTATCCCTATCACCACAGTTAGACTAGGCACATGATGGCTTCCAATGTTATAGACTAGGAGGTATGTGCATGATCAGTCACATGTTATCAAATGGGGCGAGATTGACATCATGCATGGATATACTGTTTCAGATTACCTAAAAGATATCAAGGATTGGAAAAGAAGATCCTTCATGGGTGATAAATTCCCTTGGTGTGTGTCCGATGTCAGCATGAGAACCTTTAGGAGAGAACCTAAGAGTAGGAAAACCAGATACGAGCTCAATACCCTAATCATTTTTAGTATTTTTTTTCTTTTTGAGTTGAAAATCCCTGATATGGGGAGAATACAATGACTCTATTTTTCCTTGTATAACATTGGAATATTTTAAATCATATTTTTAGAGAGAGGCACAAATTTAATGTGGGATTCTAGGGCCTGGTGAGCCTCAGTGTTGATATAATAAAATATTAAATATATTATATCATGAACACATATTTTTTTTTGTAAATAATGGAATAAATATTTAAATGAGTCTCATATGGGGAATCTAAGACCTTTATTAAATCCAAAATGTGGGTTTTACCCTAGGTGCAACATAATCATTATGCGTGTTGAATGATTGGTTTAAGAGTGGTTGTGGGTGGATTGATAAATAAATAAATAAATTTATTATTTATTAATGGATATACCTAATCCTTTCCATATAACCCCATTTATGAAAAAACCCTAGGTTTAGCTATATAAATCTAGGGATTCAAGAGGGATTGTGGAGAACTTTGGCGAATGTCGAGATCGTGGGTTGATGATCGGTGTTCCAAGGAGTCCATTTTCAATAAAGGAGTTCATGGATCTCACCAGTGAAAAAAATAGAACCGTTATTTATCATAGATCAATAAAAACTCAAGGTAGAATGTATTATTTTGTTGGTTTAATCCTATATTTTATTTTTACCAAGTTTAATTCAAATTAACTCCCTAAAAAATTAATTCACGGGTTGATTGTTAGATTATGGTTGATGAAATTTTCTCCTATTTTATGTTGGGATAATTCTTGATTATCCTCTTAATTCATTGACTTTAAAAAAATGGGTTGAGTCCAATCTAAAAAATGGACATATTTTAATCCTCATGTTTGTGTTTTTCACTTTTAACCCCCCATTCTATAAACCTTCATCATTAGTGTTCCATTGGTTGGCTGTTTGACATATACCAAAAAATACAATCATTGAACATTCAATATTTGACATAAAAAATCATTTATGTGGGTCCCAATTTATGATTGAAGATGTGATTGTAGTGCATGATGATAATGGGGGGTTAGGTGTTTGATTAGATATCTCATTTCACTAGTTCCATCTTTTGAATGATGAAATGATACTGAGGGATTATTTAGGAGAAGATTGGTAGAAAGAATTCATCTATCGACAATGATCAAAGATCAGTCAAATTAGATCCATGTTCAATGGGTGAGATTTTTTGTTGGTGTGAAGGTAGTGGTGGTACAACTAGAAATTTATATAGATTGTGTCATTCTAGAAAATACAAAGTTACAAGATGTGTAGTTTGGATGAACACATGTCATGTGGACCCTTTCTATAGTGGATAGGGTTTCATGTAGAGTTAAATATCATATGAATTGTGGCCTATCCAAAATCCATGTAACCTATAGCTGGTGACCCTACATGTTCCCCAGGTGTACATGGGTACAAGAATGACTAGGTAAATAGTCATGGCTCGGTACATGGGCATGGACAATTTATGCAGGTTCGACCAGAGTACTCAGATATGGAAAGAGTACACGAGCATGACCAGAGTACATAGGAATGTCTAGAGTTCATGAGCATATACCAGAGTACATAGGCATGGTTTTGAAGACACAAACATACCTATTATTTACAAGAAATTTAATGTAATCCCTGTACATTCTATTTACTACTCCCAAGGAGGGATGAGGCCCACATTATCTCCAATCTAGACGAGTATCAGTTTGGCGTGTTCCCTATTTCCAGTTCATTGTGGGTGGGTTCCTTTATTCCAGAATGAGTTACCAGTCCACTTACATGAGGGTTTAGTATAGAATATAGTCTTGAGTATTAATTATAATATCCCCTCAATGGATTAGAGTAGGTATCCTACCACGAGGCCCAAGGTTATCTCATTATTCCATTTTTATCCCTAAGAAGGGTCAGGTATCATGTGACCAACATACCCAAGCATCTGATCCTATATCCAAAAGGTTAATCCAGTAGGTTTGGGTATCCCCTATAGGCCTTGGGTTTGGTACCTTATCTATGTATCAAGATATTCTAAATTATAGCATGTAATTCTTCATGTCATGGATCGACAAGCAGGATTTATTGGATGAGTGCCATTAATGTTAGAAAAACCCGAGGAGTGAGTTCTCTTGAATGGATGTTACCATGAATCCTCAAGAATAATCCTAGGATGTCAGTATGGTTGTGACCTACTTTGAGACCTAGTGTCTACATTGATCACATCTGGTCTTTGTAATTATTATTTCTATTTCCTCATATTCTGATTGAAATACCTTTGTGGTGTTGAGTTGACCTCACTCTTTTGATGCTTTATGTTTAGTGATTTTGGGATGTCCTATTGGGAATTGTTCTACTCACCCCTATATGGGATATGCCTATAAATTTCATGTCATATGAATATGGAAAACTTTTTAACAGATTCCTAGGAAGATGAGGAGAAGGTGGAGCATAGTTAGGCTTGAATAACCACAGTTGGTTCCTGAAGTTGCTTCTAGTCAGCAATACCCTCTTTACTTAGATGGTTGGGATCATTTATAGTTTTGGTGAGTTTGTATTTGGAACTTTTTCTTTACTATACTTGTGTCATACTATGATGTGATATTTAGCTGTATACATTCATTTTGGTATCTATTATATCTTTACCTTTTCACATTATATTAGTAGTTGGAGATGTGTGTGTGTGTGTGTACATGTACCTTAGGTTAAGGCCTCCCATGTGTTTGTTATGTCGATAAAACATTGGTCAAAGACCCATGAACCATTGGAGGTGGTATTGGGGTGACACACGTAGCTTATCGCTGTCCTGGTGAGCCTTAGTGGTTTGGGTCATGAAAATTCCATCCATGGAAAGGCAGTCACAACCTTGTTTCACAACACACACTAACACCCCTAACCAATTCATTACCAGATCTGACCAAAAACTTAATACAAAACAACCCCATAATAACCATAAAAACACAACCAAAATAAAAAAATTTACAATAACACACATCAATATTTTTCAGTATCAAACACTTCTCCATTTCAATGCATGTCTTCATATCAATTAATTTGTTCCACAAAATTAGTTAATTACCATATTTAAGTTGTAAACCTTCCATGAAAGGTGTTTCCATAATTAAATCATAGTAATGTTCCATAAATTACAACAACAAAAAATTCTAGCAATAAAAGTAACAAGCATAAATTCCAAAGTTGTATTAGTGAAAACATATAACCACAAGTGATTTACCCCATACACTTTTATTTTATTTATTAAAATTCAGTATCTTCATTAGTAAAATATATAATATCCACAAAAGGAAATTAAGAGAATGAAACTTCCAAAATCCACACATAAAAAGAAGATAATTATCAAATCCTCCACCTCAATTGAGGCTTCAAAATTCACTAAACAATGATTAAGAGAATATATGATGATCACTGATATATGTATTTTATGCATACATTTTAGGGTGTTTAAAAGTATTATTTTTTGTGTTTAAATGATTATTAATGCTAAATGGTAGAATGTTTAACTTGTTTTGTGTTTTATGGTAGGATATAACTTATCTTTGGAAAACTAGTGAAAATAGGTAACTTTTGGAGCTTAAAGATTCCATGACACTAGATTATTTAGAATGATCATATAGCACTTCCAAGGCACAAAACTAAAGAACTAAGGAAAAACGTGTCTTCAAAAGTAGAAAAATGAAATTAAAGGTCATGTAATCATTACATGGAATATACCAATGCATGTGGTAAAAATAAGGACATGAAGTGAAGAAATTAAAAACATCATTTAAAATTACACATGGTGTAAATTTCCTACATGGGATTTTAACACCCAAATTCACCAAATCTTTATTTTTTGAACAAATATCCAAAATGGGAACCAACATGGACCACTATTAGACCATTAATTTATTGAATTAATTAATTATAGAGCCTATATAAAGCCTATAAATAGAGATATATTCTATTACTATTGGGGACATTCAGATCATTCAGAGACCAAAATTTAGAGCGAGAAGCTGCATTATACAGGGCCCTCCCCGAGTTCATATATATTTTATTTATGAATTATTTTTCTTTTATCCTTACATATAATCTTCTAATAACTAGGATGAGGGGGTAAACCTACCTTGTGATAGGGTAATTTAATAGAAGGGGAAGGTGTATTTGATTGATTTATTTTAATTATTAATGTATTTGGTTTATGCAATTTATTCTTCAAATTCCAATCCCTTTCTTTTTATTCTATCATGATCATTGATAATAAAATAAAAAAGGAATATTAAAATTAAAAAACTAAAAACCCTAAATAATTCATGGACATTGTCAAATTTAGTGGAAATTAGGTTTAAATATAGTATTGTGAAAAAACTCAATTCGATGAAACCCTAAATTATCGGACCAAGGAAAATAGGGTATTGCCGCATTGAGGAGGAGATACCATGGCCAATAGATCTTCCTAACGTTGAATCCAAATCCAATAATTAATTAACCAACATGTTTTATAAAATCCAATTTCACCTAAAACCTGAAATTACAAAACCCAAGTGTTCTTTAAAAATCTATCTTCAAACAAATCAATCTTATTTTTCTTCCTTTATTTTGCTTCCTAAAAATAAATCAAACCCAAAATTTCTCACCTATTTCTTAAATATAATACAATAAAATCTTTTTAAAACCTAGTCAAAATAATTTCACCATCTATATGGATATATCTAGACCTAATTATATACTCATTTTAATTAATTAGTTTCATCTATTGAGTTTTGATAATTTTTTTTCATAGACCCATAGGGAATTAATGATGCCTTCTAGGCCTATCAATAATCGTGATTGAAAATTGCATGAAAACCCAAAAAAACCCCTAAAACAATAATAACAATAAAACCATGTCGCAAAACCATAAAAACCAACCCCTAACCTACTAGAATAGATTATCTATATGATGAACATGTATAAAACTCAAGATAAACAATGAAAAACTTTCCTCAGATTTTTATCCATCAATATCTAGAATATGAGGTCTAAAGACAATAAATGGGGGTGGGGGGGGGGGGTCAAATAATTCCAAATATGAACCTATAATATCCTATGTTTCAATAAAAAATTAAATAAATAAAGGGAAATTGAGGGGGATTCTAATTTACATATAGTTGGAAAACTACTTTGTCGAGGTGTGATAGACCATGGTTGTGATTTGACCAGGCCGAATTAGACTGGTATGAGAAATCATGTTGAGGATCCCCCCATATCTCCCCCATAAAGGTATGTATATAATTTAAAATATAGTACAATAAAATAAGTGTCACACCATAACCCACATCACCACATCATGTCACTACTTCATGAAGAACTACAAAAAAGAAGCTTCTAGATCTCCATGTTGTGGCTTCCAAGGTTGGATTGCGAAGTCCATTTTGAGATAATATAACAAACTCTCAAAAAATCATCCATGATATGAACCAAAATTTCATTAAAAAATAAAGGAAATAATCAAAGGAAAATACGTAAGAGTTACGAGAACTTTGTAAGAGTCATCCCCTTCTTCTCAAGCCTCCCTTTGAATACCTCATGCCGTGACAGACCTCTTTACACTATGAGAAATCTTATAGCACCAATACTCACTAAAAAGGCCTATATATCAAGGTTAAACTCCTAATATATAATATAAAACTCCAGTAATAGACCTATACCTCCACTATATCCAACTCTATCACACCATGACTCGAATGGGTACATCATGACCTCATGGTCCTGGCTAAATTTTATCTTTGATCATCACCATTCTTCCTCAAAAATATTCCTTACACATAAAAAAATGAATTTAAAAAATGAATGGTATGGAAGAGTTTGGTCCATTAAATTAAATCTTATTATCAAGGGTGTGTCTGTGATAAGATAAATTATTAGATATTGGTGTAATTTGGTATAGAGACTACTAGGTGTAGAGGTTTGGATGATGGTTGATTCATCTCTAGAATCTTTATACACATGAAATGGATCTACAAGAACTTAACGCATCTATATAATGATATTATAGAGATCTATATCTTGATATTTTCACTTGTATACATTCTACAACTTATTGGCATCACAATCTTTATTGATCATTCTACAATAGTCATCCATATGATGTATTTGCCTTTACTTGAGGACCTCGATCAAATAGGGAGATACAATTGGGAGTTAGTGTGTCTTTTATAAGCATATATATAACTATAAAGTTCATGTCACATAAAGAATATATAAATTATAGGATGTTTTATTCATATTAAAATGTGGGTATGGGATTACATCCGTTACTTCACTCTGCATATTCACGCGCTATTAGCTATGGATATTTTGTATAACTATTCACATGGATGATGGTATGTTTATCCATCCTTATTATGTAAAGGTTGAATATTTAAATTTATATTTTAAAACTATTACTCCAATAATTTTATCTATAGGTGGATCTAGTCCCACAAACATTTAAATATTTCTAAACATGATGTCCATACTTATAGACTTATGCTTGACAGTCTTCATCTGAATGATGTATACGATTATTAATTATATACTTAAATTATTATTGTTTATCATAAATGATTTATTTTATTAATTATATATTCATTTTTTTTATTATTTTAGTTTTCATTTATTCCATATTTCAGGATTTTTATCTAGTGACTCTTATCTTACTGCACGGAGATTCTTGTTACCAGTATATGCATGGTGACTCTTATTTTTTTCACATAGATGAGTGGAACTATATCGATCGAGTCATGAGATAGTCAGGTTACTTCATCCCATTCATTCACCACCTAGTCAGTTGGATTCACTTAATTCACTAGAGATGATATAATTCCTGATGTATTGAGATGTGGGATAGTCATCATAATTACTAATTACAGAGGAATTCATGATTCACATGAACCTATCATAGTATCTCAATTATAATCCATGGAACTGTATGAGACCATTGTTATATTTTAAATGAAAAAAGAGAGTTTTTCACAACTTTTTAATAAATATTCTCCATTTTGAATAACTCTTTTACCAACTATAATTAATTATATAAATTTTCATAGGATTCTCATATAACATGCCTCATAAATTTTTCTGATCCCATAGAGGGAGTCATATTTGACCAGGGCTATTTTCACAGAGAAGTGGTGGAGATACATCATCACATGGATGAGATTTATCCTAGGATTCTCTTTTACACACCACATGATGATAAGCCTTAGGTTGATGTTCTATAGGGTGTAAAGACTCACCTAGATGTTCCATATGATGATATGGAACATGAGGAGGATATCCAAAATGATTGTAAAGATGATCTTCCACTTCCTACTACAGACGTTCCATGACCTTTCCAAAGTCCTCCCAATACATCTCATGCTCAAGATACAAAGATTCCACTTTTAGTAGTTATTCCATAGGCTATGATTACAAAGGTTAATTATACTTATGATAATGATCCTTGTATACACTCTCTTACTTCTTCGTATTCTATTTTTGTAGTAGCTGGTAAATAAAGAATATTTGACTCTACATTTTTCCTCGATAGTGAAATTACCATTATAAAATAGTCATATTATTACCATGTAGAAGAATATTTTATCCAACCACCTTCTTTATCCCACATGAGAGAGAGGTATAGCAGACAAGTATCTTTCTTCTAGGTAGAATGGGGTATAAGTGAGGGAACTTTAGATCCACAGCCCATCACATAATATGATATAGAGTTAGATACAACAGATGCTATACAATAGAAGCATATTACAAAGTATAGACATCGATAGATTCAGTGTGATCATGATATCTATACATTAGGTTGTGATATGAAGGAGTGTTTGAGAAAATGACATAGATAGTATTGATACCTCTTTTTATAGTTCATAAATTTTGAATAGAAATCTATGTTATCTATGTTATATGATTGTTTAAATTTTTACACGTACATTATTTACAAAACTAAATTTTGTAATTAAATAATATATATGTACACACACATATATATAAATATAACAAAAAAATATATATTTAAAAAAAAATATAAAAATAAGGAGGAATGAAACTAGTTCACGTATCTTATTGGGCAATGGAGGAAGCATGAAACCTGTTCAAGCTTCCTAAATGAAGTAGAAGCATAAATGAGGTTCACACTTCTGGAGATCAATATTCCAAAATATTTAAAACCTTTCCCTATTTTCTAATTATTTTCCTAAAACCTAAAAAAACTTTAATTGTTACACTACATTTTATGTTTCATATAAAATTGAATTTTATATATCTATACATATTTCATATATTTTTGAAAACTCAATAAACTAAATAATAAAATTTCATATGTATAGATATTAATTTCATTTAATACATGCTATATTTTTTGTTTTTTTTATTTTAAAATATTTGGGTGTAAATATGAGATATAACAATATTTTTGAAAAAAAATCCACTTTTAATAATTTTTTACATAAATTTTATTATCCATATCTTGTTGGGATGAAAATAGGTCAGGTACCTATAAAAATATTGGTATCCAAACTTGAACCTATTTAATAATAATTGAACCTAAACCCCATCATGAACTTGAACCCAAATTTAAATACCATTTATAACTTGAACCTATTTAAATATCTATTCATTCTTATTATTATTAATTTTTATAATGTTTTTATGGGAAAACTAATTAAAAACCAAAACTTGAATATAAAAATTTTAAAATAATTTTAAAATAATATATATATATATATATATATATATATATTCTGGTTTAGGGTACCCTATAAGAGGTACCCAGACCTTACCTAAATCCAGTTTGAAGGCACCTAACCTGATTTTTTTGGGTCGAGTAGGTCTATGTTGGAAAGAATGATTGAAAAAATAATAAAAACACTGGATGGTTGAACCTATGTTCCCTACAAATTTGTATCCACCAATAGTTCATCACTGCAGAAAATCAATAATCATTTCTTCTCATTCAATATTAAAGCACCTGAATTAGGAAGCCCTCCACACCCTAGCCATCACTTCTAAGATAAAAATCTATCACAAACTCCAACTAAAACTAGAGTAAGATCAACAAGAAAAAGAAAATGGACACACAAGATTACATGGTTTATAATTTGATCCTACGTCGTTGAGATAACACTGAAAACTCTTACATTACCAAAAGTAAAAAAGGATTAAAAACACTATAGCTAAAATGTTGGTGTTACACTTTCATTTCCACAAACAAATTCTTGTTAGAATTATGTCCCACCCCTATTTTATAGAGATCGTCAACCAATGAACTGATTGCAATGTCATATGAAAATCATGGTCATAAATCCATTGACTCCACCAAACAATAGTATCCAACACCGAAACAACCATATTAGTTGGTATAATATTCATTGGGCTTATAGACCAATCTTCTCAGCCCATCAGAAGTGTATGATCTTCTTGTGAACATATATTAATGATAAAGGTTACTAATATTTCTACTTTAATAAGACAAAAGAGAACTTATAGATCTTGAACTTATAGTAAGTTAAATATGGTAATTTAAAGAAGCTTCAAATTACCAAAAATCACCAAATTCAATATTTATTTAAGGAATATCTATGACATCCTCCAAAATTTTTATCAAACAATATACTCCTTCTGAATGAAAATAGTGTTCTCCTTCCTCCTTTCACTCAACTGAGTCCCACTAAGGCACAATGTTGAATCTGAATCTCTTGAGCTAATACCTTTGTGAAAATATCAGTGATATTTTAATTCCCTATGATCTTCAGTATCTCTAACACCTTGTACTCCAGTATATTCCTAATGAAATGTAATTTCAAGTCAATGTTTTTCAATCTTGTATGAAATTCTAGATTCTTGAAATGGTAGATATTACTATCACTATCAAAGAATAATATTCCTCCTTATGACCCTTTTCCCATATCCTTCAGCCAGAACATCAACTAGATCAACTCCTTTGCAACTTTAGTAGCTACAACATATTCAACTTACATCATAGAAATATCAACCAGTTGGTATATCCAGCTAACTGTTGTTCCACAAAAGGTAAACATGAAAAATATCATTCTTTTCTAAGTATCATAATCACTAGTAAAATCCACATCAACAAATCATTTTAAAGGTTCATATTATTTAAAGCACAATATTATATCTTATGATCCTTTCAATTATTGGATGATGAACTTCACAGATTATCTAGGATCCTTCCTATCTAAATACATAAATTGAATTACTACTCTCACTTTAAATACTATATCTGGACACATACATATCATCATATACACCAATCTTCCAAAAGATGAAGCATTGAAAAATTTCTTCATGTACTAAAACTCATCTTCTGTTTAAGGTACATGTGCCTTAGATATCTTGTGGTTCTTGATAAGAGGGGTTCTAATAGATTTAAATCTAGTCATCTAGAATTTCTCAATGATATTACAGATGTATTCCTTCTAGGATAACACTAGAGTATCATATTTTAAATCCCTTTATAACCTCATCCATAAGATTTTCTTATCATATACAAAATATTTCGTTTAAAATCTTCCAACTAACTTCCCCTTAATCTTATAAATCTATTGAATTTTTGAACCCATAATAAAAATGTCATCCACTTAGAGTAAGGGTAAAATATAAATCCCACAATTATAAGAAATCTAAGAAAAATAACGATTATAGTTGCTTCTTCTAAAACATTTTTCAGTCATGAAAGCATCAAACTTTCAATTCCATTGTTAGGGTGCCTATTTCAATTCATAGAGGCTCCAATTTAACTTTTAAAATAGAACCTCCTTCAGATACTCCTCAAAACCATGTGTCTAATTTATATAGATCTCCTCCTCTAAATATCCATGAATAATGAAGCCTTAACATCTATATGATCCAAGTGTAAAAAATCATAATTAATGATGCTAAGCACTATTTGGATAGTAGTATGCTTAACTACTGGTTAAAATATTTTAATGAAACTGATTAATTCATTATTTTAGAATCCTTTTCCCCAAGAACCATGCCTTGTATCTTCTACTTTCATATGCTTATTCCTTCAAATGGTAGACCCATTTTTTCTCAAGTTCTCATTTCCCTTTCATTAGTTCAATAATCACCCAAGTTCCATTTAACTTTAACTAATTTATATCTTCTAATATGGATAAATCCCACTACTTTGAATTAATGAGTGTTTCTGCCACTTTTAGTCATTGTAGCTATCTAGTATCTACTAGAAGTAAGAATTTCACATCGATCTCATACCAATACAGTAGCCACCCAACTCTATAAGATCTTCTCAAATAATTTTCTACACTCTCTAGAACTTCAATTTGTGGTGTTTGAACTTCTAGTGATTGAACTTATAGTGCTCATACTGTTGATTTATCTATTAAAGGAGATTTCCCTTGGGATTATATAGTTCTTGAGAATTCTGGAACAACTGTCATTAGTCAAATTACCAGTAAATTATATCTGACATATGGTATCATCAGTATTTTCGATCTACCAGTACTTTCATCCAAATCAATTTGTACTTTAGTAGTTGATCTATTTCCCTTAACTTATGACTTAGTACAGTTCCTTTATTTCCATATAATATTTTCATTAAATATTACATCGCTAATTTTGATGATATTTTATTGAATATCATTCCATAGTCAGTAGCCAAATTATTCATTTCCATAGCCTATAAGAAAAAAGGCTTTGAACTTTGACTCCATATTATCACTATATTTTTCATCCAAAAGAGCTTAAGAATTGTAACCAAATACTTTAAGGTGTGATAATTCTAGTAACTAACCATAACATAGCCCCATGATATAATTTTTTACACTCTAGAGGCTGGAGTTTTGATGTCCATGTATGCTTCCATGTTGAAAAATTATGCCCAAATGCATTTGGGTATTCCAAAGTCCACACAGATGCATCTATCTTTCTCTTTCAAATTCTGGTTCAACATTTTTGAAAATCCATTCTTCTATAGAGTTGTAGGTACTATCCAATCAAGCATGATACCATTATTCTGATATAAATTTCAGAAAATTTAACCATTTTACTCTCCACCATTATTAGATCTAAGGTATTTCAATTTCTGAGCACTTTCAATCTTCACCATGGATTTCCCTGTATGAAGATACAAAACACATCAGATTTATTTTTAAGAAAATAAACCCATAACGTCATCATGAAATCATCAATTAAAGTGAAATATTAGCATGACCCTCCATGATATTGGATTGAGGCTAGTCCCCCAACATCTATGTGAACTAATTTCATCTTTAGGGATCTATAATTTTGGCCACTCAAGTTGAATTAAACCCTCTTTTTCTTTCCAAGAAAAATTATCTCATAACTTCTAAATGTTGTGTCATCAAGATTCAGAATTACCTTCTCTGATAAAACCTTCTTTATCTTTTCACTAAGGATACCCAAACTATAATTATTGACCTCCCAATATTTTATGTTTATAATTCTAGCTGTTTTACTAAAATTTTATCTTCCAGTTAGATAAAGAGTCCTATATTTTACTCCTCACAACATAAACATTGACCCTCGAGTCACTTTCTAGACTCCATTGGTGAAGTTAATTTCGAAACCTTTATAATTTAACTACCCCATAGAGATGATATTAATACAAATATATGGTATGTTCCTCAATGTCTTTATTCAAATTAAACTTCCATTCTACATCCAGATATTTACATCTCCCTTTATGATCACTTTCAGAGCTTCATCATCTACTAAAAAATGTTCCCAAATATTCTCGATACATATCTTTTCATGTATTCATGATTAGTCATTGTGTGGTAGGATGTATTAGAGTCAAACACCCATGAATCTATTGGATTATAAATATTGATAAATATATTATCACCTACATCCATTTAACTAATGGAATTTGAACTTATGGAGGATGTCCTTATAGAACCTTCCTTCCAATTTCTATAATTCCTTTGGATATGTCCTTACTTATTGTAATTCCAACATATAAGGCATGGTCCATTTGATTTCTCTCAAATATTCTCCCTATATTTATCTTCTGATCATTGATGATTCCTTCTTTGAAGTGAGCATCCCCTTTCATCAGTAATCAGAGCATTACTAGAAGGCACTTGGACCTGTTTTATCTAAATATTATCATTGAGAATAAAATTATGGACATCTAAAAACACAATATCAGTATTTTTATAAGAATTAATTAGATAAGAAACCAAGACACCCCAAGATTCAAGTAAATATGAAAGTTCAAAGATTACCCATCCATCATCCATAAAAGTTAATTTCACCAATTCGAGATGACTTATGATCATATTGAAGTCATTCACATAATATGCCACTAAACATCCTTTAGTTAACCAAAATATAAATAAAAATTTCATCTAGAACACTTTATTTAATTCTATCCATTTTTATACATGTCCTCTAGGGATTCTATAAGTATAGTTGTGGTATTATTCTCATAGTGTTTAATACATCATTTTGTACCAACTTCATCTTGACTAATCCAAGTGCCTTTTGATCTAACTTTTACCATTAAAATTTCACCACACAGAATTTTAAAATCTCTTTGGATTAGATAGTATTCCATATTTATCCTCTAGAATCCATAATTGATTCATTTAATCTAACTTATTCAAAACTTTGTATCCTCCATTTTCATATCTCTCGATGACAGTAAAATAAACTGAAATAAATATGGCTTTGAGACAAGTGATAATGTTACCTAAGTTTTCAAGTGCGTGAAAACAAGTTTTAATACCACTTTTTGGAAAGTATTACTGAAAAAATGATACAAAAATCAGACGGTTGATTCTAATTTCACAATAAATTCATATTGATTTGAGTTCAGCACTGTGGAAAATCAAAAACTAATTCTTCTTGTTTCATCTAAGAGCATTGGAATTAGGAATCTTGATACACCCTAATCAATACTTCTAAGACTCACATCTATTGCACACACCAACTGAAACTAGAGGAATATTAACAAGAAAATTTAAATGGATAGAAAAGTTTACATGGTTCAGAATTTTGTCCTACATCCACAGAAAAACACTACAAACTCTTATATTACTAAAACTATAAAGGATTAAAAAAATTATAGCTAATTATTTGGTGTTACAATTTTATTGTTTTATATAGTTACACATTAGAAGTGGGTCCCACACCTTTTTTTATAGAGATACTCATTCGGTGAACCGATTGCATCATCAGCTGAGAATCACAGTAAACCATCCATTGACTTTTCCAAACAATAGTATCCAATAATGACTAAATTGTCCCTACCGGTACACTATTTAATGTGTTTATAGACTACTATGATCAACCCATAATAAGTATGCAATCTTCTGGTAAAAAAATCTACATATTTAAGGTTTCTTCTACCACTTCTATGAAAATAAAAAGAAAACTACCGAAGCCTGAACTCCTGGGGAGTTAAATATGGTAACTTGAAGAAGCTCCACAATCCCAAAGGGTTGGGTACCCCATCATTGGGTACCCATTTTCATCCATGTATAGTGAAATATATTTTTTAATTATAATTTAAAATAGACGTAATAATGTAGAAATGGTTTTTTTCACTTTCATTTCATTAAAAAATGAAATTTATCATATGTAATTAGAGTAATTTTTTTACAGGTCTTAAAAAAATGTAATATTTTATGAGATAAATTTCATTTTTAATAATAAATTTTTTGAATATGTATTAAATTTTTTAAAATTTCATATGGAATTTATTTATTCAAGTTATAATGGAATAAAATTTAGTTTTCTATAAGTGTTTATAAAGGATTCAAAAATAGAGAGATTATGTTCATTTTGAAATTGTATTTTATTAATAAATTAATATTATTACATGTAATATGTAAGATAAATTTATGATATAAGTTTTTTTAAATTATATATTAAAGGTATTATATGAAATATTTTTCATTTTATAGGAAAGATAAATTTATTTGTAAAAAAATTATTAAAAAATATATTTTTTGTTTTTTATATAAAATTTATCTCACATAGTTAGGGGAGTACAATTTTTATTATATATGATTTTAATACAAGAATTAAAATGTATGAAATATATTTTTTCACACTTTCATTTCAGTAATAAAAAAATTCATCACATGTAACAAGTGATATAAACTTATTTTAAAATTTTAAAATTTTAAAATATTTTTATCTTTTCATACAATATAATATATTATTAAAAAAGATCATTAGTTTTTTATAAAATATATCAATTATAAAAAATTCATTTCTTATGTTAATGTAAAAGAGATGAATAAATAGAGAATGAATGTTCTTTTTCCTCTTACATTTTATTTATATAATGAAATTTATCTCTTGTATTTGATGATATAAATTTTATGTATAATAATACATATTTTTAAAAATAAAATTAATATCATATACCAGGTGGGATACATTTATGTATAATGATAAATATTTTAATAATAAAATCTTTCTTATGAATGTTATGATGAAAATTTCATGTACAATGATATTTTTTTAACATAATGAATTTATTTTATGTATGATATGAAATAAATTTAATGTGTAAAAATACATTATTTGAAAAATGAAATTTATTTCATATATATGATGAAATAAATTTCACACATAATAATACATTTTTAATAAAATGAAACTTATTTGATGTGCAAGATTAAATAATTTTCATGTAAAATTATAATTTTTTTAAACTGAAATATATCTCATACATGAAATGAGATAAATTCAACACATAATGATATATTTTTTAGAAAATAAAATATATCACATGTATGAGATGTGATAAATTCAATGTACAATGATATAATATTTAAAAAATGAAATTAATATTATACGTGAGTTAGTTAAATTTCATGTATAATAATACATATTTTAAAAATTAATTTTATCTAATGTAAAATATGACAAAATTTTCATATATAATGATTTATTTTTTAAAAAATTTAATTTATCACATGATTTATATTAGATAAATTTCATAAAAGTGATATTTATTTTTAAAAACGAATTTTTTTGACATGTACTAGATGTGATAAATTCCATGTACAATGATACATATTTTAAAAAAAAATTATTCGCATGAATGAACTGAGATAAATTTCACATAAAAATTTCAATCAATGGTTGTTTGTTAGTTTAATTTTTTGTTAATCACATGCTGATTAATTTCATAAAGAATAGGAGAAGATTTAGATAGGACCGGAGCACCATCGTTCAAGTGAATGCAAACTAATGGATATATCCTACAATATATTTGGTGGATATCATACTATGTTTTATAATTTGAATAATATACTATGAATAATTTTATTGAATAAAAAATTGTTTCTAGGAGAGGATGGTTGTTGTTTTGTGTGAAAAGCACTCATGAAGCAAGTTAAAAGATGGGGGGTATAAATCCCTGAATGAGATTTGGTGAACATAATATCATTATCTACACTAATGGTTGAAGAAATATAAATAATATTACTATATCAGGCGATGTAATGTTTAAAAAAATCTCATATTTGGGGTGTAATAATATTAGATTTTTGAATTCTTGATTCATTAGTTCTAAATTTGATCTGATGCTGTATTTATTTTCAACATGTTTATGGACTAACTGGAGTTTGATTAGAGTTTCAAAAGAGGCAAATTAATGAAGTTTTCACGAGTTTTAAAAAATTTAACCATGACATGGGATGCATTAAACCACAGTTCTCTGTCTATGAATTTTTTTCAAACAATATACATTGTTTTCACCATGATTACTTATGGAGGCATTGGATTTTGACATACATGGCAATTAAATCTTAAATACTACCCAATTGTTACACTAAAATTTCATATTGTGATTTAAGTTGTTTGAGGGAGGTGCACAACCAGGCATTTATAATAATATTTCAAACCAAAATTTCAATCATTATATATGAAGTGCCTAGAAATGGGTACAGGTACATTGGGGTGGGGGTGGGGGTGAATCAGTGCAGACCTATTTTTACTATATTCCAATTACTATTATAAACTTTTAACCTATTTTATATTTGAATCATTGATACCAGTTAAGAAAATTGGATCTATTTATGTTTTATATAACACACAATACCATGTTCAATGTAGGAAATAAAGTATATAGAAACATATGATATTTTTATAAAGTTTGGCCCCATCACAGGAAACCTACTAATTATTGTGATTGATTATTCACCTCTCTACTACAAATGAAAGTGGTTATAATGGATATCATCTCAACCCCATAACACATCTCACACTCACATTACATATCACTTTTCTTAAATACATATCTAGCATCTCACTAGATACAAAAAATCTCACTACCAGTTACAAATTCTCTCTCAAACACTGTTGAAAAAGATCTTATTTGTGATCCTGGATGTCATTGCATTAACATATGATATATTCTTCCATATGAAATAGATATTTGATTGCTAAAAGAATATCAACATAAATGAATTATCCGTAGTCATATTTTATCAACTCAATATCACTGTGACCTTCAATCACAATGGCTTAATGTTCTAAGAGTCTCAACATAAAGTATGGACAATAGTAGCAACATTCATTCTCTATATCTCTTTCATCCATCTTCTATGATATAATAATATCATAGGGATTATCTTTCTTCTTATTTTTAGGAATATTATATGATGCAATATATCACATTACTCTCTCTTATTTCTTTATCAATGCATAGGTCCTTCCTAAATGCAGTTGGATTCTTCTTATTCTTTGAAACTCTTGATATTCAACAATAGTAATAGTATCAGTTATCTCTATTTGATATATAAAAAGTATTATTTCTGGAACATAGTATCATATTCTTGATCAATATCTCATAATTATCACTTTATTTTACTAAATTTTATATCTTCATATAATCACAATTAAATTGTTTCCTTATTTGATTTCATAGAAAACCCCTTGAATTTTGATGGTGGATGATATTCTCATTCAAACTGGTAAATATTTCTAGTTTGAATTCTCAAAAAAATATCATTTAAATCCCATTCAATATCTTCATTTAAAATTCCACGAGACTCAACATATTTCTATATTTAAATTATCTATAGAATATATGGCCTTTTAAAAATTATTTCTATATTGGATTGAATTATCACACACACAGAGCTTTGAGACGTGACAAAACTCTTCATAGCTCAACTACCACTTGTTCCTCAAAATAGTATTTGGCTTGTTCTTTAATCATATCTTGAATCATAACCCTTTTAAAATTTTGAAATTTTTATTTGGTGAATATAAATAAAACTTCATCCCATTTGGGTGTCACATAATTTTCCTAACTGATTATCTTTATAAAGTCATAGAATGATCCATATGATCTCATGAAATAATCCTTATGAAATCTGGGTCATGTTCTTTGACTTTTTAAATTTTCACCAAGTGATTTTATATTAGTGTAAATGAATCTTAAAATTTTCTAGATGAATATTATGATATTCTTCTGTATCTTCCCTAACTTTACTGATTTTTCAATTTATATGAAATTTTATAAGAGTAAACCTCTCTTATAGAATCTCAATGACTCTTATGATAACTTAGTTAGTTTCCAAATTTTTATTTTCTTGAAAAAATTCATTACTATAAGAGAAAATTAATCTTACTATACACCATATGACTCTTATGCAATGTTCATGACTCTTACAGAATCTGTGATGACCCTTAAAGAAGTCCAAAATGACACCTACTAAGCCTAAAATGAATCTTACAAAACTAAAGTCATTCTAATGAAAAATTCATGCCTTTTTCAATTCTCTAGTCCAGAGTGGGAATGAATTTTATAGAGTGTGATACGAATATTATATAAGTGTCGTGACTTTTCCAATTTTCTACTCTATATTTGAAATAACTCTAATAGAATGAGTACTTAGCCAATTTTATCTAACTCCAAAATTCTAGTATTCTTAAAAAAAATTTAAAACCCCATAAAATAAACCCAAGTAATATCAACCACTTCAAAAAACTCAAAAAAAAAATCTAAATGATCTCTTTTTCCTAACACTATAATCTTAAATCTAAATGCTACTTGGATGGTTTCTCTAAATTCAGGACAAAATTTTCACTCCTTTAGTCATAGTTCTTCAAGATGTTTTCCATATCTTTCAAAATTTATCTTCATAAAATATAGTAGATATTTCTACACTATATAATCAACACTTTTCATGTACATTAATATCAAATATCCAACCATTAGGTTTATAGGATGCTCACCACACAATAACTTCACTCTTCTTTACCCAAACTCTTACGACAACATCTTCATCTTCTCCATTAGGCTATTCTTCCATTACCTGATAGAAAAAGAAATAATTGTTGACATGATGTATTTAAATTATTATTTAAAACAAATATAATCCAAAAAAACCTTTGGTTACTTCAATTCCATAGTCTATAAAACTATTCCATAATGAATTGGTAGTAAAAATTTGTTCACCTATTTGGATTAAAGGATAAATATTCATGTAATGGTTATTTATTGTCATGAAATAATGTATTTATGGACTTTGTGATATGATCCAACCCACCAATACCCCACCTGGGCCAGTAGTAAGTCGAGTGTGCCACCCCAAGCTTTCCTCCAATAGTTCAGGGCTTGGCGAGTAACATTAAGAAGGCATAACATACATGGAAGGTCTTATCCTATAATAAACTTCAATATATATTTAACTCTAATGCATTTTATATCTTGAAATAATGATAAATAAATATATATATATATATATAACCAATTTTATTACAGAATAATTCATGAGAAAACTACCATATAGTACAACACCAAATGAGAAACCACTAAAGGGGAAAAATATACATAAACAATATCACTAAGTACAACAAATAATAGATAAGGGAAGACATATCCTTACTAAAAGAACTCCTGGAACAATTTCTAATAGAAATCATCTCTACTATTTGCCACTGTATTCCACTATATTTCATATCTAGCAGTTCCATCAGCTCCACATCCACCAAATCTATAAGGTTGATAGAATAATTCGAATTTTCACAACTAAGATCCATAAAAAATGAGTTTGTAAAGAAATTAGAGACACATAGAGAAACAAAAAACCCATAAATACCATACTCAACAACCCAAATTTAATGAATATCATAAATTTAATTAATTATTCCTAAGATATCACAAGACCGGGAAAACCTATATTACACAATTCCAAAACTACCCAGACTTCATAACTTCCATGCTAACTATGTGTAATCATAGTGGGGGACCCACACCTCACTGATAAGTTCATTCTATCTGAAGTGGTACTGACCCCTATATACTATTTACACCTCATAGTATAGAATTTACATTGACCGAGGGGGTTACCTACTCTATAATTGGATGAATGGAACCCCATTACAAGGGAGGGGATGGGGGTTATCAACTACACTAAGGGTATGAAACTCCATTAAGGGAATGGAGGGATCATTCCTTGGAATCAACATGTATGAAAGCAAGACCTATTGTTTCCTATAAACCAGTCAAGGTTATGTTGCTCTGTTAATGTGTATAGTAGCACTCAGGTCGAATCCTCAACAATGATACTTTTTAATAGTCGATTGTTTTTAGTTGATTGTATTATGATTGTAGGGGGGGGGGGGTTGTTTTTAGAGATTATTAAATGATTGATTGATATATATTGATTTAAAAAATTGATAAATATTGGGGTGAGTTCATTATTAGGGATTTAAGCTTGTGATATCCTTGAGCTTTGATTTATATTGCATTTAAATTAACACCCACTTCACAAGACAACGTCGATTGGAATTCCTAAGTGTTAAGGCTTTAATCTAAGACTTAAATTATCTTAGGGTTCTAATATCAATCATATATTGTTTATTTTATTGTATTTATGGTTCCAATAATCCATGGAAACCACACGTTAAACAAAATATGTCATTAATCCATGACATGTTAAGTCCAACATACACAATGTTAAATTAAAGAATACTTATCGAGTAAATACTCTCAATCACTTAACATCCCTAAATTTTGACTCACCACAATGGTATATTTACTCATCCATTAAGATGATTAGAAATTTGGATTATTATGTTTATGATGATGAGTTAATAAGAGAATAAAAATAATGGGATAAGAAAAGAGTTGTGCGTCAAACAAAAACACACAAACGACGATGAGAATTAAAAATAAAATTTTGATTGAATGAGTAAGAATAATAAGGGAAGTGTTTTCATCTTGATTTAAAATATTTTAAGAGAATTAATATTTAATAATAAAGGGTGTATGATTAAAACATAATATGAAGAAGAAACTTTCATTAAAATAGAATTACAAAACAAAGACTTAAAAGATTACAAATGTAGAAAATCACAAAAGTAAATGAAATCAAAGAGATGAGGAAGGGTATATCAAGTGAAAACTTGAGTATAGAAGGTAATAAAAAGCCTTTTTAAAGGCTTTGGTCATGAAAATTTATTCTCCTCTATTCTGAAATGCCAACTCTTTTGAAATGATAGGAGGGGATGTATTTATAGCCCAAGGCGGTGGACTGTTTGCATTCCAAAACTACCCATCCACTTGGATAGAAGATTTGGACATCCATAAATCTGAATCTAGAGATATATCCTTCTTAAAAGTTGTATATAATAATGTTTTACTACGAATCTCAAAATTTAGTTTTATTTGGACATATGGATCCAAAGTTATAGCAGTTTTCATAAACAATGTTAAACTGTCCATTTCTATCCATGCTTTTTTGATAGACAAAACGTGAATGGATTTTTGAATAGTAATATGCCTTCATATACGAATTAGTTATTCAAAAAAGTCAGAAGAATATATCCCATATTTCACACTGCAAAATATTAGCTTTATTGGATGACTATATTAAGATAAATGTCATGAATACTATACTAATTTTATTTCCCATCCAGAATGGTGGGCTGAGTTTAAATGAATAATTTGGTCCCATAGTATTTGGAGTTGGGTCTTGAAATTTTTATCCAAGACTACTTACATTGTTCCCCAAAAGTTTGAGGAGAATTAATGAATTTTAACTTCTGTATTGATCCCAGTAATTTAATTTTTATGGATAGTCCAGTTTCTTCACAGATTCTGTGGGCCTTCTTGTGTGATCTATATGACCTTTAAAATGGAATAATTGGCCCAAGAGTCCTTATAATGAAATGTTTTATATTTAAATTTAAATCCTAAAAAATAAAAACCATTAAATTTGGATCATTAAGGTGATATTTATAAATAAAATAGTAAACTGACTCAATTGGACTACTTCTAAAAATGCTCAACAATTATATTTAGTATTTAAACATTAATATTTCACACAAATTATGCACATTTCATATAAAATTAGTTAAATGAGTATATAATAAGTCATGAAAATATTAATAACATATACTCCCCCACACTTAGTCTTGTTCATGTCGTCATGTACAACAAATATAAAAAAACATAACAAAATCATTTTCACTAACTAATAAATATTAACATTTTTTTCCAATCAGGGGAGGTTTAGATAATTTAACTCATCCATATTGAATTACATCACGATTTGTTACAAAAAAAATGTTCCAAAAACAATTCATTTTTTCATGCTCAAATTTAGAAATGGAAAATGGTGGCACATAAAACTTACTCCTCTCAAGATGATAATATTAATTTATGGAGATTCACTCATTCACCAACCAAAAGTGAAAATCTTAGAGTTTTTAAGAGATATTAGATTCCACTCCCTAACCTAAGGTGCTCAAAAATCAAGAGGTCTTTTTAGGGGTTTTTTTGTGGCTACGAGATGGTAGGAATATGATATCCAAAAGAGAGGAAAAAGTGGGTAAAACACCAACCTGAAAAAAACAATGCACATTTTTTTTGAAATGAAACATGGAAAGAAATGAAAACATATATTTATAAGGGAATGATTATATAAAGAAATACACAATATAGGAAGAAAATTTGAAGGGTATGAGAAGATGAAATATTTACAAAACACAAAACTTCTCCCAATGACATAAGTGTTCTTATTTTTCTTTTCTTTTCTTCTTTTTTTTTGAAAGTTTAACTTGAAAAATATCTCACACTCATATCCCATCCCACTATTAATCTCCTCACGACACTAATTGTAATATTTATAACAAGATCAAAGGTTGAGTAAGAGTGATTTTTGACCTACCAAAGACACAACCCATTTTTATTTATTTATTTATTGTTTTTTGGATATTTTTGGAACACTTGTCAATAAAATTTACAAAATTACATAAATGAAAGTAAATTACATTATCCAAAACTCACTGAATGACAACCTCTCCCCCACACTAAAATGTATGCTTTCCCTCAAGCCTATAATAACTCATTTAAAGTCAATAAAAGGGAACCCAAAAAAAATTAAATCCATTCCCCCCCAAACATAAATTTCAATAAATAATTAAATGTAAATACATGTAGATATTGGGTGACATAAGGTATTGGGATTTTAATGGGTCTATAAAAGAAAAGGTTTTTATAGGCTCAAAGGGTCTTTAAAAAGGAGGATTAATGTATGGGAAATGGGAGGCTATTTGGCTATTGTGATTCTCATGTGATTCAGAAAATTCCTCTATCATATTAATGCACACCAAAGTAGGAAATTCATCTTGAAGGTCCACAAACTCAAGACTCACAAATGGGGGGGGGGGGTGAAAAACACACATTTTTCAAAGATGGCCATAGGGCCTTGGCATGAAATCAAATGGTGTTCCTCATGGGTGGAGAAAATTAGTTTCCAAATCAAAAATTGATCATTCAAAATTTGTTGGGTTTGAAACAATATTCTTTATCCAAATATATGATGAAAACACAATATTTTTGAGATGAAACCATGTCTTTTGACTCCCCAAAATGGTTAGACAAAATGTCAAAACTGGATGGTGAGTAAGTATGACTTGTTTGGTTTTTTTTTCATTTTTTATAGTTTTTCTAGTGTTTTTAAATTACACACCCACACACAAGAGAAAGAGTAAATAAAAAATAAAAAAATGTGATGAGGAAAGTGGTAAAAAAATGAGAATGAGGGAGGAAGAAGAAGAAAGAGAGAGAGAGAGTAGAGGAGTTAAAGGGAAAAAGGTGCCCCTGGTTTGGATTTGGTGGGTTTCCATCTCTATCCCGTAGTGGATCAACTGCAAAAGTTGGGGATCCAGTGGAAGTTGATGTTGTTCTAGGATTGTGCGTCCACTTATGGTGATGCTTTAACTGATGTCCATTAACTGTGAATGTCCTTTTTGAAGAGGGGTCTTGGACTTACACTGCCCCAAATGGGTAAGCATTAGTAATAACAAAAGGACCTTCCCAATGAGAATTAAGATTACCTGGGTGATGCCAAATTCGAGAGTTGAAAAGCAATACCTTTTCACCTTCATGGAAAACCTTTCTCAAGATGTGTTTTTCATGGAGTACCTTAGCCTTTTCTTTGTACATATTGGAATTCTCATAGGATTCAAGTCAAAGATCCTCCAGTTCATCCAATTTCAACAATCTTTCTTCACTAGATTTCTCATAATCAAAATAATAGGTTTTCATATCCCAAAATGACTTATGTTAGATTTCAACTGGAAAATGACATGCTTTACCAAAAACTAACCTAAAAGGAGACATCCCAATGAGTGTCTTATAGGTAGTTTGATAAGTCCAAAGTGCTTCACCAAGTCTTTCAGGCCAATATTTTCTGGTGGGGTTAACAATTCTCTCAATCACTCCTTTTTACTTCTTTATTAGAAAGTTCATCCATGCCATTTGTTTGGGGGTGATATGCATTTGAAGTTTTATGTATAACACCATTATTTTTCAAAAGGTATTCCATGATTTCACTACAAAAATGGGCTCCTAAGTCACTTATCAATGCATGTGGTGTGACAAATTGGTGGAAGATGTGTTTCCTTAGGAACTCACTAATAGTATTTGAATCATCCTTTCTAGTGGGTTTAGCCTCAAACCACCTAGAAACATAATCAACTGCAAGAATAATGTATGAGAATCCATTGGAAGGGGGGAATGGTCCCATGAAATCGATTCCCTAAACATCAAAGATTTCATAGAAAATTAAAGGCTTTTGGGGAATTTCATTTGTCTTTGAAATTGTGCCAAAATTTTGGCAAGTGGGAAATAATTGATAGAACTCATCTGAGACCTTGAAGAGTAAAGGCTAGAAGAATCTAGAGTCTAGGACCTTTCAATAGGTCCTTTGTGGTCCAAAGTGTCCACCACCAGGCATTGAGTGACAAAATTCTAAGATAGAAGAATGTTCATTTTCATAAACACATATTTTAATTACCATGTCTACCCCAATTTTCCAAAGTTTATTATCTTCCCAAAAATAGTATTTTGAATCACTTTTCAACTTCATTTTTTGTTCTTTTGAAAAATTTTCAAGAAAAACACCAGAAACCAAGTAATTTACAATTGGGGCATACCATGGTATTTTTGGAGTGAGAGACGAAAGGTGCTAAGTGGGGAATTCAGGATCAATGATTTCTGAAAGAGAAGAATTAGAAATTCTAATCAGGTGATCAGCCATAGGGTTTTCTTTTCCTGGTCTATATTTTATTTCAAGGTCAACTCTTGGAACATTAGGATCCATCTTATTAGCCTCATTTTAGAATCACTTTTCTTGACTAAGAAATTTATAGAAGAATAGTCTATGAAGATGATGATTTTTTCACCTAAGAGATAGGTCCAAAACTTATCTAAGTCAAAAACCACTACTAAAAGTTCCTTTTCAGTCATAGTGTAGTGATATTGAGTTTCATCCAATGTTTTTGAGGCATAATAGATAACATGAGGAATCTTTTCTCTTCTTTGACCTAAAACAGCCCCAACGGCTCTATCATAAGCATCACACATCAACACAAAGTGTAAGGAATAATCTGGGGGTTGGATTATTGGGGCAGATGTAAGAGCAGTTTTGAGTTCAATGAAATCTCTCTTGAAAAACTCATCAAAATGGAAATTGAAATCATTTTGGAGCAACTGAGTGAGTGGGAGGGAAATCCTACTGAATTTATGGATGAATCACCTATTGAAACTGGCATGACCTAGGAATGAACGGATGTCTCGAATAGAGGTGGGTTCAGGAAGTTATTGGATCACTTCAATTTTGGAAGGATCAACTTCAATACCCTCTTTTGAAACTATGTGCCCAAGAAAAATCCCATTTTCAACCATGAAGTTACATTTTTCAAAATTTAACACAAGGTTACACTTGACACAATTTTTAAGGACTAGAGAGAGTGAATTCAAGCAAGATTCAAATGAATCACCATAAATGGTAAATTTATCCATGAAGACTTCCATGAAGTGTTCAATGAATTCAGAAAAGATACTCATCATACACCTCTAGAATGTTGCAGGATCATTGCAAAGTCCAAAAGGCATTCTCCTATATGCACATGTTCTAAAGGGGCATGTGAAAGTAATCTTTTCTTGGTCCTTAGGTATGATTGGGATTTGGAAGTAGCTGGTGTATCTATTAAGAAAACAATAGTGTGACTTTCCGACTAATTGTTCTAGCATTTGATCAAGGAATGGAAGAGGGTAGTGATCTTTTCTTGTTTCAACATTCAATTTTCGGTAGTCGATGCACACACTCCATTTATTCTTCACTCGAGTTGTGATTACCTCCCCATGTTCATTTGTGACAATAGTTATCCCACATTTCTTAGGTATAACTTGAATTGGACTAACCCATTCACTATCGGAAATTGGGTAGATAATACCATCTTGAAGAATCTTGGTGATCTCTTCCCTAACTACCTCAATTATGAGTGGATTGAGTCTTCTTTGTGGTTGTCTAATTGGTTTGGATGATTCCTCAAGATGGATGTGATGCATGAAAAGGGCAGGGTTGATTCCTGGTATGTCATCTAGGGTCTAACCAAAGGCCTTTTTATTTTACTCTAACACTTGAACAAGTTTTTACTCCTCATTTTTGGTAAGTGATGTAGAGATAATGATAGGATAAGAGTGATCATGGAAAAGGAATGCATATTTCATGTGTTCTGGAAGAGGTTTCAGATTAGTCACATCTTTCATTTGCGGGTTAGAAAAATCATTAATAGAGGAAGGGACTTCAGTTGATTCTGATTCATTTCCCTTAATACTATCCAAGTTGGAGCAGTAGAGATCAGAGTTGATGTGGGATTTAAGAGATTTTTAAAGATCCTCTAGATTGATGGAGTCTATGAATGAAAGGTCCCCATAAACTTCACCATTTATGACTTGGTTAATCATGATGCAGATTTCATAAGATCATATCTCATTAGAATATGATGAACATGATGGAATGGGGTTCAATTGACTCTCAGAAGTGTCCTCAGAAACATGTATTGAGAATGCAGAGTGATTCTAAAATGGGTATCTCATGGCTTGGAAAATGTTGAACTTGACCGGTTGGTCACCAAATTCCATGGATAAGATGCCTGAATGGACATCAATCTTGGTTCTCTCTATCATTAGGAATGGTCTTCCTAGAATTAGGGGAGATTTAGAAGAGTCCATCTCACCTTCCATGTCAAGGACATAGAAATCAGCGGGGAAGATAAGATCATTGACTCGGACAAGGACGTCCTCAATTATTCCCTCAGGATTGGTTGTGATTTGATTGGATAACTAGATGACAACACTCGTTGGATGTAAGGGACCAAGACCAAGGTTTGAGAAGATGGATTTTGGCAAGACATTAATTGAGGCTCCTAGGTCTATGAGTGCATCATCAAAGTTGGAACTTCCAATTTGGCATGGAACCGTAAAGGTCCCTAGATCTTTGCACTTTATGAGAATAAACTATTGGGTGGAAACATTTTCGAAGGTCCTAAGTTTCCTCTTATGGGTGCACAATTTTTTAAGAAACTTGGTATATATAGGGATTTGTTTTATGGAATCTAAGAGGGGAATGTTGACTTCAAAACATCTAAACATGTCGAGCATTTCAGGATCAGGTTCAAAGGACTTCTTCATCTTAGAAAAAGCTCGAGGAAAAGGAATTGGATTCCTAAGTGGAATGGAAGGAGGTGAGGGAGTGGATTCAGGTTCCTTTTCAAGTTTCATTTTCTTTTCATTTTCTAGGTTAACATTGAAATGGGGGTTGGAGGACTTATCTTGAGGAATAACAATTTTCTATCCCGATCTAAGTGCAAGTTCACTTACATTACCCTTGGGTTTGGGTAATGGTTGAGCTGGGAGTTGAGAATAATTGGATGGTTGATACTGACTAAGGTGGGATGCAAGTTGACCGATTTGGGTTTCAATGTTTTTAAGGCTGGAATGAGTGAAAGAGGCAAGATCTTCAACTGTACTTTCCCATGGTTTCTTGGAAGAAGAGGCTTGTCCCATATTGGGATTACCTTGATTTTGGTTCTTGGGAAAGCGAATGTATTGGTTTGGGAATTGAGAAGGATCACTAGGATAGTGGAAGCATAGAGGAGCAGGAGGAGGATTTCTCCTTTATTGTTGAGGAACAAAAGGATAAGATTGTTAGAAGATACCAACACCTTGAACATATTGGAACTGGTTTGAGATTTGAGGAGATAATTGAGGGGGATGAGAGATGAGATTATCATACCTCAGGCCTTGGTTATAGGAAGAATAGAAGATCTTAGAGTGAGTTTGGTTAAAGTTTCTAACAAACTAACCAGATAGTTGAGGGTTGGTGTTCTACTGAGCATAGGCTGCATTGAGCTCCATTGGTTCAAATGAATCAGATGGGTCATCTTGAAGTTGTGGGTAGGTGTCTGTTGGATGATCTGGTGCGTTACAAATTCCATAGTTTTTCATAGGTCCAGGAAACATTTATTGTGGAGAAGATGAGGTTGGGGCTTTGGAATCCATAGTTAGTTGTCACATAAGACCTATAAGTTCACTCATCCACTTAGTCATATTGTTTGGCTCTATGGATTGATTCTCTTGGACTTGTTTGAATTGAGAATTTTCTAGAGTATGGAATTTTTGTGTGTTTGCAGCCATGTTTCTTATGAGATCTCTTGTAGCTTCAAGAGTTTTATCAACAGGAGCACCACCACTTTCGGCATCAATGAGGGTTCTCTCCATAGCCAATAACCCCTCATATAAGTATTGGATCAAGACTTGGTCAGGGATTTGGTGGTGTGGGCAGGTTGCAACAAGCCTTTTGAACCTCTCCCAGTACTCATGGAGTGATTCATTTAGGAATTGATGAATACCACTTATTTCTCTTCGGATAGAAGCAG
The DNA here is from genome assembly GCA_963277665.1 of Viscum album. NCBI lineage: Eukaryota > Viridiplantae > Streptophyta > Magnoliopsida > Santalales > Viscaceae > Viscum > Viscum album. The sequence continues at coordinate 701,201,602 of OY728128.1, read as the reverse complement.
TATGAGAATTAGGAAAGAATTTCTCTAAGAAGAGTGGCTTCATGTCATTCCATGTGGTTATGGAACTAGGAGGCAGGTAGTAAATCCATGACTTAGTAGTGTCAGCTAGGGAGAAAGGGAATGCTTGGAGTTTGATTTATTCCTCAGAAACCCCTTGAGGCTTCATGGTAGAGCACACAACTTGGAACTCTTTAAGATGAAGATGTGGATCCTCACCGACTAGCCCATGGAAATGAGGGAGAAGATGAATCAAAACAGATTTGAGTTTGAAGTCAGCCTCTATGTTTGGATGTTTAATACCAAGAGGTTAGTAATTCATATCAGGAGCATAAATTTCTTTAAGTGTGTGTTCCCTAGGATTGGACATATCTAATTTAATTGGTTGGACAAGGACGGGTTCTTGAATTATTTTATTATCCCTAATGTTCCTTTTAAGTTGGAGAAGAGTTTTCTCAATTTCAGGGTCAAAAAAATCCAATGGATTGTTTGGGAGTCTACAGGGAATTCAGAGAGATATTGTAAGAAATAAGAAGATGGGTTTTTCTTTGTGTTTTTTTTGTTCAGTTTATGATTTTTATGAGAAGGCAGGTTTTTCTTTGTGTTTTTTTTTTATTTTTTTTTATTTTTTTTTATTTTTTTTAAAATAACTAGAAACTAATGACTACATAAATCACCATCCACAACAACGAAACCATTTTAAATCATGACCGATTGTTTCTTATCGACCGGTCAAGGTTCCGGTGCTCTACGAATGTGTATAGTAGCACTCGGGTCGAATCCTCAGTGATGATACTTTTTAATAGTCGATTGTTTTTAGTTGATTGTATTCTGATTGGGGGGGGGGGGAGGTTGTTTGCAGAGCTTCTGAAATGATTGATTGATATATATTTATTTAAAAAATTGATAAATATTGGGGTGATTTAATTATTAGAGAGTTAATCTTGTGATATCCTTGAGCTTTTCTTTATATTTAATTTAAATTAACACCCACTTCACAAGATAACATTGATTGGAATTCCTAAGTGTTAAGGATTTAATCTAAGCCTTAAATTATCTTAGGGTTCTAATATCAATTATATCTTGTTGATAGTAGTGTATTTATGGTTCCAATAATCCATGTAAACCACACATTAAACAAAATATGTCATTAATCCATGACTTGTTAAGTCCAACATACACAGTGTTAAATTAAAGAATACTAATCGAGCAAATACTCTCAATCACTTAAAATCCGTAAATTTTGACTCACCCCAATGGTAGATTTACTCATCCATTAATATGATTTGAAATTTGGTTTATTATGTTTATGATGATGAGTTAATAAGAGAAGAAAAAGAGTGAGATAAGAAAAGAGTTGTGTGCTGAACACAAACACACAAACAACGATGAGAATTAAAAATAGAATTTTGATTGAATGAGGAAGCAAAAGAAAGGAAGGGTTTTCATCTTGATTTAAAATATTTTAAGAGCATTAATATTTAAGAACATAGGGTGGATGATTAAAACATAAAATGAAGAAGAAACTTTCATTAAAACAGAATTACAAAACAAAGACTTACAAGATTACAAATGAAGAAAAGCACAAAAGTAAATGAAATCAAAGAGAGAAGGAAGGGTCTCTCAAGTGAAAAATTGAGTATGATAGGTCCTACCAAGCCTTTTTAAAGGATTTGGTTGTTCCAATTGATGCCCCTCTCTTCTGAAATTCTAACCCTTTTGAAAAGAGAGTAGGGGATGTATTTATAGCCTAAGGTGGTGGACTGCTTGCATTCCAAAACTACCCCTCCACTTTGATCGACAATTTATACATCTAGACAGCTGAATATCGAGATATATCCTTATTAAAAGTTTTCTATGATAATTTTGGCCAACTAATCTAAAAATTTGGACTCATTTGGACTTATGGATCCAAAGTTATGGTAGTTTTCATAAACAATGTTAAACTATCCATATCTATCCATGCTTTTTCAATGGACAAAATGTGAATGGATTTTTGAATAGTAATATTCCTTCAAATACGAATTATTTATTCAAAAAATTCTGACACCTATATCTCCTATTTCACACTAAAGAATATAATATTGATTTGATGACTAGATTAGGATACATGTCATAAATACTGTACTGATTTTATTTTCCGTCCAGAATGGTGGGATGAGTTTAAATGAATCCGTTGGGCCTCTTTTTTTTAGAGTTGGGACTTTAAATTTTAATCCAAGACTCCTTAAATTATCACCCAAACTTTTGAGTATAATGAATGAATTTTAACTTTTAGATTGATCCTAGTAATTCAATCTTTATGGATGGTCCAGTTTCTTCACAGATTCTATGGGCCTTCTTTTGTGATCCATATGACCCTTCAAATGACATAATTGGCCCAAGATTACATCTAATGAAATGTTTTATATTAAAATTGGAATCCTAAAAAACAATAACCATTCAATTTAGACCAGTAAGGTGATATTTATAAATAAAATAGTAAACTGACTCAATTGGACTACTTCTAAAAATTCTCAAAAATTATATTTAGTATTTAAACATTAATATTTCACACAAATTATGCACATTTCATATAAAATAAGTAAATGGATTATATAATAAGTCATTAAAATATTAATAACATCAGCGTCATGAGAGAGTTTACTAACCCCGTGTTGGATACAACCATCTCACCCAGTCTTCATCATCATCTCTATGAATCTAAGAACTCTATTAATTAAAATTGATTTAGAAATAAACCCTATATGATGGAGATAAATATACCATTATGTTATACATGAAAATCTTCTTAGAATGAGTCACTAATACATCTGATTATGACACCCGGGCAAGAAAATATGAAAAACTATAAACAGGTAACAATACATGGCATAAACTTAACATGAAATAGTTTGTGAGCCTCAGCTGGGTGTGCACCACTAATGTTTAGTTTGTGTGGGGTAAAACTAAATGGTTTGTATAATACAATACATGAAATGTGGGACCTATGAGAAACCTTGGTGTGTTATTCTAGAGCCACCCAAATCACTTTTCCATTATACATGGAATGAACACTGGACTACATAGTGTGTAGGACTTGGGGGTTATTCGGGCATGTACTCCAATACACCCTAGGTTATGTGGTTCCATAGAACATAGTGTGTGACCTGAAATCACACCCTATGTGGTATTTTACTTTATATGAACACCATAGATAATACCCATCACATTACATGATATCTATTATGAACTCACATGTTGGGTGATATTTAACTTCTAATGTAAACCCTATTGCCACATGGAATGATAAAAATGACATGTGGCCTAGAGGAATACACACCGTGTTGTTATAAAAAAATTCACCAGATCTAGATTCTATTCCACTATGATTTACACTTCTATGTACACCATTTACACCATTATTCTCAGCTGGCACATCATCCACTATACTATAGTTCCACCACTATGCCTTTGGTGGTTTTTCTTATCACCACCATTGCCATTATCATTCTTGGGATGAACCTACATAGCACAAACCGTTGTCTCCCATCGAAATTCACCTCGTTCTATTTTTTGGGTCTCTATTGCACCTTTACCTCACCCTCGCTACCCCCACACTATTTACTTATCTAAACCCACTCCATAATAGATGGACCAATGCTGATTCACTGGTGCACCCTCCAGAAGGCTGTCAATCTGCAGCTACAGAGCCACTCTTTGAAACCATAGTAAAAGGGATGAGATGAAATCATTCCTCTGGTGCAAGGAGACCCCCATTGAACTTTATTTCTTAATATGGTGTATCAATCATCAAGATATTCTGACATAAGAAAATATCCCGTGTAGTGGGGTGAGTATAGTGCCTCGTTGCTTATTCTATATCAACCCTCAGATGGAGACCAAAGTGTAACTTTTTGTGCATTATGATTTGGAGAGGAACCTCTAGGGGTTCATGGGGTCTCAATTGAACATTAACTATAGCAGGGACTCTTTCTAGTGGATTGTGGTGAGCTATTTTTGTGATTAAAGTTCATATGAAATAGAGATTAAAGGACATGAATTAACTACAAAGGCTATTTTCTGGAGCCTTTGAGATTCTAGGAACAAGGAAATAGAAGGAATGTATACCTCGTTAAACCTTCTCCAAGTTCGCACGCGAGCATTGGTGTCAGAGCTTGGCCACCTCATTCATAGAATACAAGGTTAGTACACTCTCCACTCACTCACAACAGGAGCTCAACCTTCTGCTGGTTCATATCCCAGTAGCCCGGGCATATGGGTGAAGTGGACTCCACCATTGTAGTACCCCCAGTTTCGGGTACATAACCCCTTTCCTCATGTTTTTTTAAATGGTGATTCTTTGATTGGGTTTCCATAAAATAGAGAGTTTCCATAAAATAGAGAGTTTCTATAAAATAGAGAGTTTCCATAATATAGAGAGTTTTCATAAAGTTGGGTGTTTCCATAATGTGGGTTATTTCCATAAAGTGGGTTGTTTCCATAAAGTGGGGTGTTTCCATAAAGTGGGGTGTTTCCATAAAGTGGGGTGTTTCTATAAAGTGGGTGTTTCCATAAAGTGGGGTGTTTCCATAAAAAATGTGTTTCCATAAAAATAGTAAAGTTGAAGGATGGGAGATTTTGGGGGGTCTATAAGGAGTCTTGGGACTAAAAGTAAGGTCATACTATCCATACATATTTGGCCCAAATTGTGTGGTCAAACCTTGGACGGAGGTCAAATCTAGATCCAATTTTCTAAAATCTTACTTGTTTTTGCTCTATATATTTCGTTTTGGCTTCAAAACGCCCCTATTTTGAGATTAATCTCCATAGAATGATGTAGAACCCTCCCCAAACGGGTTGGATCCATCCTAGAGCCTTCCCTTGTAGATTTCAAGCTCGATTCTTGGGGTAAGTGCCGATCTTCTTGGTTCTTTTCCGTTTTATACAAACTCCTCCTTCTATCTTTCTCGTTTTATTAGATATACACCACCTATGGGTAGATATAAGTTTTTTAACATTAATTAAGGATAAATATGGTGTTTTTAATGTTAGAGGAAGATATCTAATCTTCTTTCTTGGAATCTTGATCTGATTCTTGAGGTATGTCACCATTATTTCTTGATTTGTCACGTTTTCATATATCTTCTTAGATATACTTATCTAATCTCCATTATTTCATATATATGAACCTATAGTGAGTATATATGCGTTTTTGGATGCCAAATAACTCAATGTTGAGTCTTTATCTTTCTAGTAAAAGAGAATTAAGGTTGTTCTTGGAGAATCGACCTGCCATCTTGTGCATTCTACATCTGTTGTCGAGTTTCATCAAAACCTTCGAGGTAGGTGGATTCACTCTCATATTCTCTTGCTATAATTTATTGCCTTAGATTCAAATTTATTTATTTATTGTGAAATTCATGGAAAAATCTTCATTTTTGATGATTTTTGGTTTTTGTGAAATTGCGTGATCTTGGTGAATAGTTGTGCAAAGGGGGTTTAGTTTCATGAATTTAAAATGATGATTTTAAATTATATATTTTCAAGAATTTATAAATGGTTGATTAAAAAGAAGTTTTCAATATAAATTGTTTTCAATAAAAATGGAGTTTTATTGAAATAATTTGGAATTGAAATGGTTTGTAATTGAAATGGTTTTGACGAAAATTGTTTTCAATAAAAATGTGTTTTTATTGAAAGGTTTGCTTTGGATTGATCATTGGGAATATGTGGTGTGTGTTCATGTTGCATATATGGGGCTTGGTTGAAATATGACCTTGTGCTCGGTGCCAAATGGTTAATGTAACATGAGAATTGCATACACGAGGCTTGGTTGAAATACGACCTTGTGCTCGGTGCCAAAGGGTTAATGGCACATGGGAAAAAATTACCTTGTGACGACTTTTTAGATCGATGAGAAACCACTCATGAGTGTGGAACTATCATAATGTATCCTGCATGGTTTTTTTCATGGGTTGTGGAATGGTTTGTTATGCCAAAAAAGGGATATTGTGAAATGATTTTAAAGCTTGTTTAGTTATTTTTCTGGAAAAATATCTTGTTGGGAAAATTGTTTTCAATTAAAATTATATGATTTTGGTAATGAATGGTTTTTGAAACTTGCTTATATTTAGTTATAAACTGTTTTTGATAAATTTTTTATATAAATTTTTTTATATAATTGTTGCTAACTATTCTATCTTAGTGGCGTGAGTAGGGATGTCATTACGGAAAAACTACTGAGTTTTATACTCACCCTTGCTTTGTCACTCTGGTGATTTTGCAGATGCTATATTCCTAGACAAGGGAAAAGGTAATGTTTCACACGTGTTTAGAACTACCTCATGATGTTTGGGCTATTTAGAGATTGTGGAGCTTGGAGCTTGTGGATCATGGAGTCTTGAGGACTTTGGAGAGTCTTGTGTTTTTTATCCGTTGTGTACTTTGATACTTGGTTATTCTTCCTCTATTTCTTACTTTGATGTGGTTTTGTGATATATGAAGTTGTTTAGTTGTATTTCATTTGTTCATGTATCATATAGTGAATGTTTGGTTATGGTTGGTTGGTTTATTGGTTTATTTCTTAAAGGTAAAATCATCCCCCACTTGTATTTGAAACCATTTGGCATTTATTGCCAGCCTTTGGCGTCTTGGGGATGTCTCTTAAGGCCTAGGAATGACTCGTTATACTCTAAATACAATGATAATTGGTAGTTCATTACAAATGGTATCATCTTGTTCAATCCTTACCTAACAAGTATTCATCAATATTTCTAGTTTTGGAGATGAAATCCCTTCTTGTATATTCCTTGGGTGGGAATCTTAGAAAGGAGTTAGATTATCGGAATTTTAAATGTATAGCATAAAAGTACATAGATAACCCTTTTATGCTGGAATTTAAGTTACTAGGGAATTGGGTAAATAAGTGTTTGGAGACACTTCTAGGATTTTGAAATCTCATTGTCATGGGTTTACCCAATGAGATGAGTATGACATGCATTGTAGAGGAATGACTTCCCGCTAGGAGTGCATACATCATTTCTAGGAATGATTCATGTTGTGAAAAAAAGTGTTAATTTTTGAAAAAGTGTGGAATTGGTTTTCAAATTAAAGATTTTGAAAAAGAAAATGTGTATTGTATTTTTAAAATGGTTTAATTTTCAAAAGCATGTGAAGTGTTTTCAAAAATGGTTGAACATGGAAAAAGGTTGTTTTTTTAAAACAATGTGGTGATAGTTGATGTGATAGAATTTGAAATGCTAATCCATCAGTTGCTAGAGAGTGAGGCTTATATGGTTTGTTGTTGGTTTAGAAAATGGAACCTGATAGGCATCATAAGAACAAGTCAGAAGAGGCTATTGAGAATTTGGTTGCACTTGAGCAACAGGTGAACCACTAGTTGGTCCAAAGCATCACTCACGGTGTTCAAACCATTGAGTTGGGACTACAACTGGATACCCCGTTTATGATATTTTTCAATGCTTAAAATCTATGTGTAGGAAGTACGGTTGTCTTCACTAGAGGAGCTGGGAACTCTAGCACTATGACGAAGAGGAAGTGTGGCACCTATTCACTATGTTTAAAACTTGAAATGATGCCTTCTGTTTTGAAATTGAAAACTTCTCTTGGTAAAAGATAATGTCAAGCCTTTGTGTGTAGAGCATGTTCTATAAATATTGATTGAGCTGAGCTAAAATGGGACTTCTCAATGTTGAAGTTGGATGTCTATGGTGTAATCTTAGGTATGGATTGGTTGACAAAGTTCAAGGCTCAAATCGACTGTTATAGGAGAACAGTTAGTTTCATGACTGAGGATGGCATCGAACATCTCTTCAGAGGAGAGAGGATTGTAAATAAAGGTGAAAAGAGCTTGTTGGCACCAATAGTGGGAACGATCTCTTACCAATTGGCGACATTGAATTTGGCATCAATGGAAGAGATCGAGTAAAATAGTTTTCCAGCTATTGTGGATCAATTTATAGATGTCTTTACGAAGAACTTATTAGGGTTACCACCTCTAAGGGAAATGGAGTTTATGATTGATCTCCTTCCAGGGACCAGTACTATTTCCCTTCCATCTTATAGGATGGTACCAATAGAGTTACATAAATTGAAATTGCAGTTAGAGGAGCTGGAAAGAAAGGGTTTCATTCAACCAAGTACGTCTCTGTGGGCAACACCAGTTTTGTTTGTGAAGAAGGCAGATAAAACTCTTCGGTTGTGTGTTGATTATCGTAATCTTAACCAAGTTACGATAAAGAATAGATATCCACTTCCACACATTGATGATATGTTCAATCAATTAAGGGGATCTCAGTGGTTCTCCAAGATTGACTTGCGATTAGGATATCACCAATTGAGAGTTTGGAAAGAGGATATTGCAAAGACAGATTTCAGAAGTAGATATGGCTACTATGAATATATAGTCATGCCTTTCGGTCTAACTAATGCACCAGCGGTCTTCATGACATTGATGAATCAGATATTTCAAAAATATCTAGATTCTTTTGTTGTGGTGTTTTTGGATGACATTTTGGTCTATTCAAAGACAAGGGCTAATCATGAGGTGCATCGGAAAATAGTGTTACAAATCTTGAGAGGTCATTTTTTTATTCCAAATTATCAAAGTGTGATTTTTGGATACAGGAAGTACATTTTCTTGGCCATTTAATTTATGAGAAAGGTGTTTCTATTGATCTTGAAAAGATAGAAGTCGTTATCTCTTGGAAACCACTGAAGAATGTTTTCAAGATATGATGTTTTATTGGTCTAGCTGGTTACTACCGAATCTTTGTGCGTGATTTCACATGACTATCTTCACTAATGATAGCTCTGACAAAGAAAAATGCTCTATTCCAATGGGCAGAGGAATGTCAGAAGTCTTTCTAGAAACTGAAAGTTCAGCTTACATCAACACCTATCTTGATCTTTCCAGAATCAGGACAGGGGTTTGTGGTGTATTGTGATGCTTTAGGATTAGGTTTGGGTTGTGCTCTCATGCAAAGAGATCATGTGGTTGCTTATGGTTCAAGGAAGTTGAGGGTGCATGAGTAGAATTACCCAACACATGATTTGGAATTAGCTGCAGCTGTCCATGGTTTAAAAACATAGTGACATTATCTCTTTGGTGAGAAATTTACTGTGTTTACAGATCAAAAAAGCTTGAAACACATTTTCTCACAGTGATATTTGAATCTGAGGCAAAGGATATGGATGGAGTATCTCCAAATATTTGACTTTGAATTGATGTACACACCAGGGAAAAATAAATTTGGTGGAGGATGCATTGAGTAGAAAGTCATATGCTTAGTTGGAGAAAGAAGCTTCAGATGAATGGCAGTTTATGTCGGTCTTAGCTGACATGCATGTGGAATGTGAAGACTGAGGTGATGTTGCAGTTTTATTTTCAGCTACACTTGTTCTTGATTTAGTGAAAATGATCAAAGAGGCACAAACATCTGATGTAGAATGTCTGGTTGTAAGTTCAAAACTCAATGGTGGGGAGATCATTGAGGACTGGAAACTTGAGGGGAGTTTAGTTTTGTGTTTTATAGATTGGATGGTTGTACCTATGGTTTATTAGGAACAACTCCTTCATGATTAACACCATTCGAGATGGGACATACATTGAGGTACACAAAATATGTATAAGGCGTTGAAGGCTCAATTTTGGTGGAGCGGCATAAAAAGGAAGGTGGTCGAGTTCATCTCATGGTGTTTAACTTGTCAGTAGGTTAAAGAAGAGAATCAGAGACAAGCTGGTATGTTACAATATTTTCCCATCCCAATTTGGAAATGGGATCAGATAGAAATGGATTTTGTTACAGGTCTTCCAAAAATGGTCTAGAAACACAATTCCATTTGGGTGATAGTGGATCATCTAACCAAGTCAGCCTATTTAATCCCTATTCGTGAAACTCATACGGTGGAAGATCTTTAAAAAATATATATCTGAGAATTGGTAAAGAGGCATGGTGTACTAGTGTCAATAGTCTCAGATAGAGATATGAGGTTCACGCCTCGTTTCTAGAAATCCTTACAGTAAGCTCTTGGGACTCAGCTGACTATGAGCACGACATATCATCCTTAGACATATGGACAATTTGAACGGACGATAAAAACATTGGATGTCATGTTGCGATATTGTGTAGTGGATTTTTGTGGCTCATGGGGGGGGGGGATATACCCTTAGTGGATTTAAAATACAATAACAACTATCAAGCCTCGATACACATGGCTCTGTCTGAAGCATTGTATGGGCATCCTTGTCGTTCTCCACTATGATGGGTGGAAATAGGTGAAACGTCACTAGTCGGGCCAAGACATGTCCAAGAAACAATAGAGAAGATCTAGTTTATTAGAAATAGGATGAAGATGGCTCAGAGTCATTAGAAATCTTATGCAGATCACCGTTGAAGACCGTTGTCATTCGTTGTGGGTGATCATGTCTTCTTGAGGATCTCTTTAAGGCTTGGACATCATCATTTCAGGAAGAATTGAAAGTTATATCCTAGATAAATTGGCCCTTTTTAGATACTGGAACATGTTATAGAGGTGGCATATTTGTTGGCATTACCACCACGGTTTATCTCAGTGCATAATGTGTTCCATGTATCCCAGTTGAAAATGTATCACCCTGATCCTGACCATGTGATTAGATGGGATCACTTTGACCTAGAACTAGATGAATCATTGGTACATATCCTAGTGTAGATCATGGATATACAAGAGAAAGTATTTTGTGGGAAAAGCATCGGCCTAGTGCGGGTTTTATAGAAACATGGTCAAATTCAAGAAGATACTTAGGAACGTGAGAAGGAAATGAATGAGCAGTGGCTAGAACTCTTTTTGGCCAGCGAGGGTTTTATACTTTCCAAGAATGGAAAGACCAATGGTGGGGAGAATTTAGTACCCCCAGTTTTGGGTACATAACCCCTTTCCTCAGGTTTTTTAAATGGTGTGTCTTTGACTGGGTTTCTATAAAATAGTGAGTTTCCATAAAATAGAGAGTTTCCATAAAATAGAGAGTTTCTATAAAATAGAGAGTTTCTATAATATAGAGAGTTTCTATAAAGTTGGATGTTTTCATAATGTGGGTTGTTTCCATAAAGTGGGTTGTTTCCAAAAATTGGGTTGTTTCCAAAAAGTGGGGTGTTTTCATAAAGTGGGGTGTTTCCATAAAGTGGGGTGTTTCCATAAAGTGGGATGTTTCCACAAAAAAAGTGCTTCCATAAAAAGGGTAAAGTTGAAGGATGGGAGAGTTTTGAGGGTTTATAAGGAGTCTTGGGACCAAAAGTAAGGTTGCACGATCCATACATGGTTGTCCTAAACCGTGTGGTCAAACCTTGCGCAAAGGTCAAATCTAGATCCTATTTTCTAGAAGCTTACTCGTTTTTGCTCTATATATTTATTTTGTGATTAAAAACGCACCTAGTTCATGATTAATCTACCTAGAAAGCTGTATAACCCTCCCCACATGATTTTGAGCCATCCTAGAGCCTTCCCTTGGGGATTTCAAGCTCGATTCTTGGGGTAAGTTCTGATCTTCTTGGTTCTTTTCTGTTTTCTGCAAACTCCTCCTTCTCTCCTCGTTTTCTTAGATCTACACCTCATGTGCGTAGATATAAGTTTTTTAACATCAATTAAAGATAAATATGGTGTTTTTAATGATATAGGAAGATATATAAGCTGCTTTCTTGGAATCTTGATCTGATTCTTGAGGTATGTCACCGTTCTTTCCAGATTTGTCACATTTTCATAGATCTGCTTAGATCTACTTATCCGATCTCCATTATTTCATAGATATGAACCTATAGTGTGTGTATATATATATTTTTGATGCCAAATAATTCAAGGTTGAGTCGTAATCTTTCTAGGAAAAGAGAATTAAGGATGTTCTTGGAGAATCGACCCACCATCTTATGCGTTCTTCATCTATTGTCGAGTTTCATCAAAACCTTCAAGGTAGGTGGATTCAATCTAATCTCCTATTTCTTGAATTTATTGTATTAGATTCAAATTGGTTTATTTATTTTCAAATTCATGGAAAAATATTAATTTGTGATGATTTATGGTTTTTGTGAAATTGGGTGATCTTGGTGAATAGTTGTGCAAAGTGGGTTTAGTTTCATAAATTTAAAATGATGATTTTAAATTATGGATTTTATGGAATTGTTAAATGGTTTATTAAAAAGGGGTATTCAATAGAAATGGTTTTCAATAAAAATGGAGTTTTATTGAAATGATTTGGAATTTAAATGGTTTGGCATTGAAATGGTTTTGACAGAAATTGTTTTCAATAAAAAGGTATTTTTATTAAAAGGTTTGTTTTGGCTTGATCATTGGGAATATGTGGTGTGTGTTAATGTTGAATATATGGGGTTTGGTTGAAATATTACCTTGTTCTTGGTGCCAAATTGTTAATGGCACATGGGAATTTCATACATAGGGCTTGGTTGAAATATGACCTTGTGCTCGGTGCCAAAGGGTTAATGGCATATGGGAAACAATTACCTTGTGAAAACTTAGTAGATCAACAAGAAGTCACTCATGAGTATGAAAATGTCATAACATAGCATGCATGGTTTGTTGCATGGGTTGTGGAATGGTTGGGTATGAAAAGAAAGTGATATTGTGAAATGATTTTAAAGATTGTTTAGTTATTTTTATGGAAAAATATCATGCTGGGAAAATTGGTTTCAATTGCACTTGTATTATTTTGGTAATGAATTGTTTTGGAAACTTGTTTATATTAAGTTATAAAATGTTTTTGAGAAATTTTTTTATATAAATTTTTTTATATAATTGTTACTAAATCTTCTATCCTAGTGGCGTGAGTAGGGAAGTCATTAGGGAAAACCTACTGAGTTTTATACTCACACCTGCTTTGGCACTTTGGTGCTTTTGAAGATGTTATCTTTCGGGATAAGGGAAAAGGTAATGTTTCACACGTGTTTAGCAGTACCTCACGATGTTTGGGCTGTTTGGATATTGTGGAGCTTGAAGCTTGTGGATCATGGAGTCTTGAGGTATTTGGAGAGTCCTGTGTAGTTTATCCATTGGGTACTTTGATACTTGGTTATTCTCCCTCTATTTCTTACTTTGATGTGGTTTTGAGATACATGAAGTTGTTGAGTTATCTTTCATTCATTCATGCATCATATAGTGAATGTTTGGTTATGTTTGGTTGGTTTATTGGTTTATTTATTAAAGGGTAAATCATCCCCCACTTGTATTTGAAACCCTTCAGCATTTATTGCCAGCCTTTGGAATCTTGGGGATGTCACTTAAGGCCTAAGAATGACTCATTATACTTGCAAGCCAATGAGAATTGGCGGGACATTACAACCATATAGGGGACTGAAACTCAATGTCGAGGGCTCCTTTATTGATGGGGACATGAGGGGTGGTGGCTTGGTTAGAAACCCCTACGAGCCAGTCATTGTTAGATTTAGTGCTTTCTATGGTAGGGACTCATCTTTGAGTGTATAGATTAATGCCATGCACTCTGTATTATCCTTGTGTGAGCACTTAATCCTTTAGGTGGAGGATATTGAGTCAGACGCAATTGTCTCTGTCCATTTTCTCCATGGTAGGACTGATCCACCTTGGGACCTTACCTACCTGGCACGACAATGAAGAAGTAAAATCAAGTAGGGCATGTCGATCAAGCACACATGGCATGAAGGGAACCATGCAGTAGACATCATAGCATGGGAGGGAAGAGAAGATGATGAGATTATTATTTATAATTGTGTTGGATCCCTTCCATAAATCTGGAATCAGATTATTCTTGGGGATGCACTTGGACTCCATCACTTTAGGCCCTCGTAATTCTTTGTGGGTTTCCTCGGACCTTTAGTCCTTGTATGGTTTTCCAAATTTCTATTAAAAAGTTAATTTTTAGCCAAGAATTAAAAAGGTCTTCAGGGAACATTTTTCATGAAGAGGGTAAGAACAAGGGAGGAAAGAAAAAAAGAAATAGTGGATGGTAGTTCCTCTGATCCCATTTATCAATTTCATGATCATTATTCGACACATACTATGAAAGGCCAGGGCTTATTGGTGATCTTCCATAGAGAATATACGGTTTATAAATTTTTTATAACAAAAACATTCTAATGAATACTGGTTAACATTTTTCCATCAAAAATCCAAGTGTTATGAACATTGAAAATAAAATATTAAATGAATGATTATAATTCACGTCAAAGGTGACACATAATAAGAATATATAAAAATCATTTTTCTAAACACCAAAAATTTAAAACATAAGGAATCAATAAAAAACTCAGATAATACAATATAAATGAAATAATTTTATATAATGGGATTTCAAAGTTGATTACATGAGAAATGAGGCAAAGAACATTACAAAATATGCTACCTAGATAGTGTAAACACTGAAGATTTAAAATCCTACTACAATACTTGACCCATAATTGACACCACCAATGATTAGCTCCCATATATTTATTCTATGTATAGTAAATTATGAGAAAAAATAATATATGGAACCCACCTATAAGAAGATAAAAAATATGAATTTATATCACCACTTATAGGGAAACTGGGGAAATTATTTAATTCTAGAAAAAGGATCATCCCAAAACCAAAACTCAAACAAATAAATTCTATCCATCATAGATAATACACCACATTTTAGACACAAATATGGTATCATAATTTTCATATAATCTTTTTTAAGATATATCAACATTCACACACGTGGAATAATTTTTTTTTTATTTAATAAATATTAAATATAACTTAAAATTCAAATATCTCTAAATTACTTCAAAACTATAAATGAGGAAAAACACCATAGATTGAAATCAATGGAATAATCATAAAACTTTTATAAGGTCATTCAGTTGGGTAAATTTACAATTTTACCGCTTTATAGGTCTTAAGACTTCAAAACTGAAAAATAAGCTAAGTTGTGATCAATGAAAGACCTAAGTCACTAAATTCCACTAACCATTAAAAATATCCATAACCAAAAAGTAAAACTAAAAGAGTTTCTAACTAGTAATATTATAAAAAAAATTCTTATGGAAAACAATTCTTACCCGCATACACTTTATCCATCTCTAGAGGTATAGTTTCTATGAGAACTTGGAATTCAACCACACAAGAGAACACCCTCTTTCCCAACCACATTCATCCTAACCACCTTCACTAGTTTTCATTTTCCTATGGGAATAATTTAGCTCAATACCATTCTGGGGAAAATATTTAATAATTGAATGAGCGAACATTATTTGAATCTTTTCCATATTCCCTAACAAATACCTTCCCAACCACAAATCAACCATCCTTATTGTATGAAGTGACAATACAAATCATTAATTTCTATATAGATACATTTTATTAATAATAGATTCTCTTATGGGAGTGATATACCCCCCACATTTAAATAGAAACCCATAAAACTACAACATGTGAACCATCAATCCACATCAAATCCTTACCCTTGGTTCTTCAACTAAATATTTCATACTGACCTCACAAGGGCTCTTAGAAAAGGATCCTCAAGGTTTCCTTTGACTTCTCTTCATCATCTAACAAGGCACACATACCCATGATTCTATTACCAAGAATAAGGGAACCACCAGTCCCAAAGCTAAATATGTCCTCTATCATCACTGGAAATAACACATTTGAACCTACACCGATAAACAAGATTACATCCACTGCCAAAGATAACTTGATTGGGTTATGGTCACTCTTTTTGAAATCCACTAATAATCACATAAACTAACAAAAATAGAATCCTCAAACCAAAAAGTAATGAATCCTTAGATAATTGATGACCCATTTCACCACAATACAAAGTATATGTTCCCAACCCATTCATATTACCTTCACTACAAGAAAACAGGCATTTTGCAGCAGTTTTTTCATGACAGTTTTAAAAACCACCATGAAATGTGTAATTTTTTTTAATTTTTTCGAGGATTAGCGGCGGTTTTTTAAAAAACCACCGCAAAATAGCTGCGGTTTGGGTAAAACCGCCGTGAAATGAAATGAAAAAAATAAAAAAACATGAGAAACCGCAAAATCACTAAAACGACCATAACTTTTGATCCGGGAGTCTGTTGGACCGCCACGACCAGTCAAATAGAAGCTCATGAAGAGATCTAGAAGCATGTACAATAAAAACCATGAGACGGTCTAAGGTGTGGAAGATATGTGAGTTGTAAGAAAGTTGAAAAAAGTTCTCCAACTTCAAACACCATAACTTTCGCTTCGGGTGTCCGTTTGGGCTCTAACACATATCAAATCGAAGCCAACGAAGAGAGCTACGCACAAGATCCACAGAAGCAAGCTTCTGTCTTGTTTTTTGACCCCAAAAACCCTTCTGAAGGCCTCCAAAACCCCATTTCCATCACCGGTGTCCCGTCGAACTTGTCTTCAAACGGACCTAACTTTCGATCCGCGTGTCAGTTCGGACTTCTCTGCCTGCCAGATCGTAGGTTATTCTATAAGATTCGGTTTGACTGGTCGCGGTGCCCACATGGACTCCTAGATCATAAGTTAAGGCCTTTTTACTGGGTATCAGGTTTTTTATGTTTTTCGATGCCTCGTTTCTAGCACCCATTCCCCGTCATCTTTTTTTTAAACAGTCGTAACTTCCGATCCGTCGGTCTATTAGGTCTCTTTCACCTATCAGCTCGAAGATCGTTTTCGGATCTTTGATTTGACTGGTCGTGGATCTGGAACGGACTCTCGGATCATAAGTTATCTCCGTTAATGTGAGTCCAATGTTTTTGTCACTTTATGACCGTTTTGACGGGTTTTAACGATTGCTCCATTTATTACTGTTTATTTGGGTTTCCATGACTTGTTATCTTTATCAATGGTTTTTTTTGTGGGTTATTATGATGATTGTGTTGAATTCTTAAGGGTTTTTCCAGAGTTGTCATGAGTTTTCATGCTTTCTTATTCTTTCTAATGCGTCATTCTTCATGCTTCTCCATCTGTTTTCATGCGTTTTCATGATTTTTCATCCCTTATCACGTCTTTTCATACTTTTTCATATGTTTCATTTTTCATTTTTCATTTATTATTTATTATTTATTATTTATAATATACTTTAATTTATTTATTATCTATTATTTGTTACTGGTTATTTATTATTTATTATTTATATTCATTTATTATTTATTATTTATATTTATTTATTATTTCTTATATATTATATATTATTTATTATTAATAATAATAAAATATTATTATTATTATTAATATTTGTTTCTTGTTATTTATTATTTATTATTTATTGTTTATATTTATTTATTATTTATTCCTTATTATTTATTATTTATTATTTGTATTTATTATTTGTTTATTATTATTTATTATTTATTATTTATTATTATTTATTATTTATTATTATTTATTATTATTCTTTATTCTTTATTATTATTTATTATTTATTATTTATTATTTATTATTTAGTATTATTTATTATTTATTATTTATTATTTATTAATAATAATATTTTATTTATTATGTGTTATTTATTATTTAATATTTATTATTAAATATTTTTATTATTTATTATCTATTCGTTATTATTATTTATTATTTATTATATATTATTTATTATATATTATTTATTATTTATTATTTATTATTTGTTATTTATTATTTATTATTTATTATTTATTATTTATTATTTATTATTTATTATTTATTATTTATTATTTATTATTTATTATTTATTATTTCTTATTTATTATTTCTTATTTCTTATTTCTTATTTCTTATATATTATTTATTATTTATTATTTATTATTTATTATTTATTATTTATTATTTATTATTTATTATTTATTATTTATTATTTATTATTTATTATTTATTATTTATTATTTATTATTTTGTTATTATTATTTATTGTTTATTATTTATTATTATTTATTTATTATTATTTATTATTTATTATTTATTATTTATTATTTATTAATAATAATATTTTATTTATTATGTGTTATTTATTATTTAATATTTATTATTAAATATTTTTATTATTTATTATTTATTCTTTATTATTATTTATTATTTATTATTTATTATTTATTATTTATTATTATTTAGTATTTAATATTTAGTATTTAATATTTAATATTTAATATTTAATATTTAATATTTATTATTTATTATTTATTATTTATTATTTATTATTTACTATTTATTATTTATTATTTATTATTTATTATTTATTATTTATTATTTATTAATAATAATATTTTATTTATTATGTGTTATTTATTATTAAATTTTTTTTTATTTCATATTTATTATTTATTATTGTTTATTATTTATTATTTATTATTTATTATTTATTATTTATTATTTATTATTTATTATTTATTATTTATTATTTGTTTATTATTATTTATTATTTCTTTATTATTATTTATTATTTTTTTATTATTATTTATTATTATTTATTATTTGTTTGTTATTATTTATTATTTGTTTATTATTTTTTATTATTTGTTTATTATTTTTTATTTTTTTTATTATTTAATAATAATTATTATTTATTATTTATTATTTATTATTTATTATTATTTATTATTATTTATTATTATTATTATTTATTATTTATTATTATTTATTATTTATTATTTATTATTTATTATTGTTTGTTGTTTATTATTTCTTATTTATTATTATTTATTATTTATTATTTATTATTTATTATTTATTATTTATTATTTATTATTTATTATTTATTATTTATTATTTGTTTATTATTATTTATTATTTGTTTATTATTGTTTATTATTTGTTTATTATTATTTATTATTTGTTTATTATTATTTATTATTTGTATATTATTATTAATTATTTGTTTATTATTATTTATTGTTTATTATTATTTAATACTTATTATTATTTATTATTATTTATTTTTATTATTTATTATTTGTTATTATTTATTATTTATTATTTATTATTTATTATTGTTTATTTTTTTATTATTTATTATTTATTATTATTTATCATTTACCATTTCTTATTTATTATTTATTATTTATTATTCATTATTCATTATTCATTATTCATTATTTATTATTCATTATTCATTATTTATTATTTATTATTTATTATTTATTATTTATTATTTATTATTTATTATTTGTTATTTGTTATTTATTATTATTTATTATTTATTATTATTTATTATTATTTGTTTATTATTATTTATTATTATTTATTTATTATTATTATTTATTATATCTATTATTTATGTATTATTTGTTTTTTCAATTAATATATATAAGTATATTAAATTCTGTTTATTAACCACATGACGAGCTTGCTGGAGTGGTAATGTCTTTGGAAAATATGCAAGAGGTTAGGGGTTCAAATCTCACCAAATGCAGTATTTCTTTATATTGCATGGGCATGTGCATTTGCATGTGCATGAGACGTGCATGCATGGATAAATAAAGTATGGATAAATAAAGTAAATAAAGTAATACGAAATAAATAAAATAAATACGAAATAAAATAATAAAATAAATAAAATAAATAAAATAAATAAAATAAATAAAATAAATAAAATAAATAAAATAAATAAAATAAATAAAAGAAATAAAAGAAATAAATAAATAAATAAATAAATAAATAAAAAAAAATAAAAAATAAAAAAAAATAAAATAAAAATAACAAAACCGTCGCGAATAGTTTCCCGACGCACAATTTCGCGACTGTTTTTCAAAACCACCGGCAATCTATTTTGCGGCGGTTTAAACCGCCGCGAAACGTAAAATCAAACCGCCACTAAATGCCTTTTTTTTCCGTAGTGCTTGCTCTATTATCTTAAGAACATAGGATAAAACTTTTTATAACTTGAACAACCAAAAACCTCAAACTATAGAGAAATATCTTTCACCAATATCTAGGGTTAGCACATGATGATCTTTAATGCTCGGTTAGACCTATAACACCCAGGACCCATATCATATCAGGTGAACTTAGTTCAAAACTACCCATTGCAGCACCCAGGATGAGCCTCAATGAAACAACATTATCTAAACCTGGAATAGGAGGATGTACTCCCCACCTTTAAAAAACTAATCAAGAATACTTCTAGATAATATTTGGTCACATAATATTGTACTATCAATATTTCCAAGTTAAGCCTCCCTCACCAGATAAAAATTGGGGTCCAACACATTCTTTGAAAGATACATTACATATCCCTCATCCATTAAAAAAACTACGTTAAGGTTAGATACTCATAAATCTTTACCATATGATGAGATGAAAAGTCACACTAAGGGCATTATCTACCATGCTACTGTTGTTCCTCTATGATCTTATAAGCCATCACAACCACAAAATACATATATTACAACAACTGTTTCATCATTATAGGGGAAGTTCCCTAGGAAAAATGATCACTCACATTTAGAACATTCACATTGAGATTTTACAGTATATATGGTACTCTCAAAGAAATATAAGAACAATACCCAAATTCTCAGGATACTCACCCTCTAATTCAGATCAAAGGTATCATTAATAAAGACCCAAAACAATAATACATTATTCTTATTAATATATAAGGAGAATCCATTACTCTTAATGACACTACTAGGGTTTCATAATATCTGAAGTGATGGTCGAATGCTGACCACAAAAAAACCTTCTCAAGATTTAAAAAATGAGGCCAATCAAACATGAATTCAACCAAAAACCATATGTTGCTTTGTAATAGTCACATAGGTCCCAATGAACCTTATGAAACCATTCTCCAATAGGTCTCAAAACTACACCATTAATATAAGGCCCCAGCCTTAAACATTACTTAACATTGAATTAAATGAAAAATTCCCATTGAGGATCTTTTCAGGTTTAGAGTTTTAGAGAATTATATCTTAACTATTACATCTCGAAAGATTACAAAGTAGACACTTCTACTAAGTTTTCATAAAATAAAAACTCTTAAAAAGAAACATGTCTAGTTCCATGTTTTATATAGAATGACTTTCCCTTGATCCCATCCTTGACACTATTCCACATTAAGTCCTGTGAAAAACATTTCAAAAAAAAAACTTGGGGTGAGCATAAAAAGCTCAGTAAGGGAAACACAAAGAATGAAAACTGTTAGTTTTTCAAAACAACAAGTAAACCTTGTATACTTTATCAAAGTAATAATTTTCACCTTTATGAAGTAGTAAAAACTCTTCACTGAATAAAATATCAATACTTACCCTTTTGTAACCAAAAGATTACCATAAAACCCATACAAAGAACACATAACATATAAAGGTAGCTTGGGACATAAACATGCTTAAATGGAATAACCATACGGTCGACTTCCACACATATCACTTAATGGAATAGCCATACGACCGACTTCCATACCCAATTCATTGGAGGTTATAACGTAACCACCCGTCTGGGTATTCACGGCACCACCCTCCATATGGTTTATCATGTAACCACCCGTCAAATGTCCAAGTACCATTATAAAATCATAAGACATAAAACAAATATAATGGAAAGAAAACAATTCCACATTTCGATCACAATATATCACTAAAATATATTGACATAAAAAAACTATTATAAAAACCATTTTCAATACCAAAATACATTAAAGAGTATATGGTATTTATTTCATTTTAAAAAACATTACGACTTGTTGAGGAATCCAAAGACCAAATAATACTCGTGGCGGCGAAAAAAGGGTCGTTGTCACCGCGTACGTTAAAAGAAACATTCCTTTTTTTCGTTTAGTAAAACTTTTCGTATAAAAATATTCCTTTTGAATAAATGTAAAAGTCAAAGGGGTTTATACACCGTATAAAAAAAGTTTTGTATAAAAAAAATATGCCTCAATGAAAGGAGATTGAGATGAAGTCCCTTACCTCGGGTCCGACTTGACTCGATCGTTCTTTAACGTCCTAAATAATAAACTTGAGTTAATTTATACTTGATTAAGAACATTTTTCAAGTTCATTATTCCTTTTATATCACTTATTACCATGTTATGAACACTATGTAATTATTTAAGTTAATAATGGTCATTTTTTCGATCATTGGTACTTGAGTCAAAAATAAACTCTTTATAATTACAAGTTGTTCATGTGGTAAAATATCCATTATATCAAGAATTATATTCATGATGTATATATCATATATATCATATATATCCAGTATATACATGCATTTATAATACTACATAATCATTTAGAGGTAAGAAATGAAATTCACCGTTCATGGAGACGGTAAGACGTACATACGCATGAACGCTACTTTCATTTCTATGTCATATTAATGGAATTAAAACTAAATGAGAGATATGTATATTTTAATTCCAGAATTATATTCATCATTTAGATGTAACATACATCATATATATCCATTATATATATGCACTTATAATAGTACATTACATTTGGGGATAAGAAATGAAATGCACCGTTCATGGAGACGGTAAGCCGTACGTACGCATGAACGCTACTTTCATTTCTATCTCATACTTTAATGGAAAGAAATAATAATGATATAAAGGTATATTATAATTCCAGTATAACATCATATATAATAACTTTAACTCCATCCTTTATACATCCCACATATGACATTAACGAATCAAATCACTTTGAGGGGGCGGTAGTCCGCACTTCCTAAAATGACGATATCGCGTTTACCCATAATGGAAACCATAAAGGTATGCCATAAATGAAAAATAAAGAAGCTTAAGTAAAACATGAAAATTTTATATATTACATATAAATATAGTGACATCATAATGGCCACCTTTGAAGGTGTTATATGAGTGTTGAACAATCATCGTTTCGTGAGGCAGAAATTCTCCATCCACAGAAACAATATATTCTTTAACCATTAGATGTAGGTGTGTGTAAGTGTAGATAGAATCCTTATTATAACAACATCCTAGTATATTGAAGATACTGTAGTTATTACAAAAGAAATGAATAAAAAGATTTTATGGGGTTGGAGAAGCAAAATAAAACAAAAGAACATTAGAGAAGACTTTACCTTAAAATCGGGTAACTCCCTTTGGTTTGAACCAAAAGGGTTTATTGAAGAGCTTAATGACTAAGGTAAGGCTTCTAAGATGAGAAGTGGGATGTGGAGAGACAAAATTAACATAGATTTTCTGAGTAAAAGGCTTGATAAGTGTGGGTAAGGAGGTAGAGGTGGGGGCCTTTTATAAGAGGAGAGGACACTCTTAGAAAGGTATAAAATGTTACTTTATTTTCAAATGAGTTTTGGATTTTAATGGTCCCACACTGATGTGTTTCGAGGATAAGTTGATAAGGGTTCGAAATACACCCATCCAATAGGTTTTTGACATGTGTAGGTCTTAGATTTTACATTATCTTTCCATTTTATTTAAATCATTAAATAATGAGGTAATCGCTACATCATCATGCTATCATAAATAATTTAATTTATTTAATGTCTAAAAATTATAAAAATAAAAATGATGTAGGAAATATATTTATATTTCTAATGAATATTTATAGTAAAAAATATGACTTGTATAACCCCATTTAAAAATTGTTTTAGTAAAACAACTCATGTTTGTGTCATTTTTACTTTTACTTTAAATAAAAGGCATTAATGTCATTATCTTACCCAAGTGGCTCTATGGGGTCCCAAAAATCGACCCATGGGTTTTCTTGGTTTTCCATGACACATCCAATAAGTGTAGGACACGTGTCAAGGTCATTTCATATTTTTAAAACATTATTTTTACCTTAAATTACACTAATTACCTCTAATCGCGATTAAAAACTTAAAAGTTACTATTCACCAAAAAAACATTTTAATCCCATTGAACCAAATTTTAATTCTTAATGAAAATAATTTATAATGGATTTTTGAAATTCAAATCATAGAAGTGGTAAAGTTCCATTTAAACGAAAAATCAGTTTTTTTAACTACCACTTTGTGGTTTCACTATTCATCAAAAATTAAGGTTTTTTCAGAAAAATACCAAAACATCACCCTGAGCTATATTTGATATTACAAAGTCAAAAATGATTTCTATTTTACAAAATTAAAAACATATATCTTGCATTAATTAATTTAATAATTAATTCCTGCTGTCAAAACAAATAGCGTGTTTTTATGAAACAATATGTATCAAAAGATTGACACTAGTTTAAATGTTAAAAATATATTCTAATTGCACTTTAAAACCAATTAAAAAGATAATCTAATCATATAAATAAAATAGATTAAAAAGAGGTTTTGAATTAAAATACAACATTTTCACTATTCATTAAAAAATGAACTTTATCGGAAAAATACCAAATATTTACACAAAGTAAATTTTGATGTCCCGATTCTAAAGAAGAATTTTATTTGGTCCAATAG
Organism: Viscum album; assembly: GCA_963277665.1. NCBI lineage: Eukaryota > Viridiplantae > Streptophyta > Magnoliopsida > Santalales > Viscaceae > Viscum > Viscum album. The sequence continues at coordinate 701,177,239 of OY728128.1, read as the reverse complement.
AATGTATAAGAGTGACAAAAACTATATTTAATGACGGTTCTCTATCAAAATGCGATTGTACGAACTTTTAGTGAATATTAGAGTATATATGCCTAAAATAGAATTATTTTCGTATTTTAAGCCTTTATCCTTTATTGGATAAATGTAAAAACATTTAAAAAACATATATAATCATATTTTAGTTATTTATATTCATTCCCACTAATAAAAAAGCTACGTGTTAACTACCATTTAAAATAATATTATTATATTACTAGTGTGCAACGTAAGTTTTCAAAGAAACTCATTGTTGCCTATAGAGTACGCTATCGAACATAGCAACCCCTTTAAAGTAAAATTAATATTTAATTTTCAAATATTAATAAATATGAAAATGTTTTATTCTTTATTTACCTGGGATGTTACATCCTTCCCCCCTTTTGAGAATTGCGTCCTCACAATTTTATTCACTTATCAAAATAAGTGGGGGTATTTATCCCTCATAGCATTTTCAGATTACCATGTTGCCTCTTCAACCATATGGGTTTTCCAAAAAACCTTTACCTAGTGAATTACCTTATTTCGCAACACTTGCTCTCTTCGATCAATAATCTAGACTGGTTGTTCTTCATAAGAGAGATTCTCTTCCAACTGAACTACCTTTGGGCTCAAAACATGAGATGGATCTGGAATATACTTTCTCAACATAGAAACATGAAAAACATTGTGTGCCTGAGATAAACTCGGTGGTAAAGCCACTCGGTAAGCAACTGATCCAACTTTCTCCAGAATTTCATATGGTCCAATGAAACTTGGACTCAACTTTCCTTTCTTACCAAATCGCATCACACTTTTCCATGGTGAAACTTTGAGAAAAACATGATCACCTACCTCGAAAGATAGATCCTTCCTCCGGTTATCTGCATAACTCTTCTGTCTGCTCTGAGTTGTTCTCATGTGCTTCTGAATCAACTGAACTTTTTCTACCATCTCTTCTACCAATTATGGTCCCATCAGCTTCCTTTCACCCACTTCATCCCAAAAATATGGAGTTCGACACCATTTACCATATAATGCCTCAAACGGATCCATCTGTATACTGGAATGAAAACTGTTATTATATGAAAATTCAACCAAAGAAAGATGTTGGTCCCAACTTCTCTGATAATCCACCAAACAAGCACGTAGCATATCCTCCAAAGTCTGAATTGTTCGTTCTGACTGCTCATCTGATTGAGGATGAAAAGCTGTACTAAAATTTAATTCAGTACCCAACGACTTCTGAAGGCCCTTCCAAAAGTTAGAAGTAAACCTGGGATCACGATCAGATACAATGGATAGGGGAACTCCATGCAACCTGACTATCTCTTTAAGATAAAATCGAGAAGGTTGATCTAGAGAGAAAGTATCTAGAATAGGATGGAAATGAGCAGATTTAGTCAATCTATCAACAATAACCCAGATTTCATTATTACCTCTAGATGTATTCGGTAAACCCACAAAAAAGTCCATGGATATATTTTCCCATTTCCACTCTGGCACTGGTAAAGGTTGAAGCATCCCTTTCGGTAACTGCCGCTCTGCTTTAACCTATTGACAAGTCAAACACTTCACAGTAAAATCATCAATATCTCTTTTTATTCCATCCCACCAGTAATACTCCCACAGATCTCTATACATCTTAGTACTGCCAGGATGAACTGAAAACGGGGAACTATGAGCCTCACATAACAACCCATTCTTCAACTGTGAATCACTAGGAACACATAATCTCTTCCCAAATCTCAAAACACAATCATTATCAATGTTGAATTCAGGAAACATACCCTTCTAAACCATCTCTACCTTTTTCTGCAACTCGCTGCCTTTCTTTTGCGCTTGCTTAATTCTGTCTGATAGAGAAGATTTCACTGATACCTGAAACAAAACAGAAGGACATCCTGCACCAACAACTTCTATGCCAAATTTCATCAAATCAAAAACCAAAGGATCTCATTCCAAATGTAGCATGGTTAATGAAACATTACTTTTTCGACTCAAAGCATCAGCCACTTTATTTTCTTTTCCCAGATGGTAATGAATTGTACAATCATAATACTTGATTAATTCCAACCATCTCCTCTATCTCATGTTCAATTATTTCTGAGTGAATATATACTTTAAACTTTTGTGATCAGTATATATTTCACACTTTACTCCATACAAATGATGCCTCCAAATTTTTAGAGAAAAAACAACAGCAGCTAATCCCAAGTCATGTGTAGGGTAATTTACCTCATGAGTTTTCAACTAACGTGAAACATATGCAATTACCTGATCATTTTGCATAAGGACACAACCAAGTCCCTTCAACGAAGCATCAATGTAGATAACAAACTCACCATTCCTATAAGGAAGTTCCAAAACTGGAGCATTCACCAATCTTCTTTTCAACTCCTGAAAACAATCATCACATTCTTTTGTATAGATAAACTTAACACCCTTCTGAGTTAGCTTAGTCATTGGACTAGATAACCATGAAAAATTTTCAACAAACCTTCTGTAGTAACCTGCCAAACCAAGAAAACTACAGATCTCGGTTACATTTGTGGGTCTTGTCCATTCTTTAACAAATTTTGTTTTAGCAGGATCAACAATTATGCCATTTTTTGAAACAGTGTGACCAAGGAAAGAAATTTGTTGTAACCAAAACTCACACTTGCTAAATTTTCAATACAGTTTCTTTTCTTTTAAGGTTTTTAAGATAACCCTTAAATGACTTTCATGCTCCTATTTACTTTTAGAAAACACCAAAATATAATCGATGAAAACAACCACAAACTTATCCAAGAACTCATGGAAAATTCTATTCATAAGGTCCATGAATACAGTAGGTGCATTGGTTAAACCAAAAGGCATAACTAAAAATTCATAATGGCCATATCTAGTATGGAACACAGTCTTCATAACGTCTTCTTATTTTACTTTCAACTGATGGTGCCCCGACCTCAAGTCAATCTTCGAAAAATACTGAGCTCCCTGGAGATGATACTACTTCATTCGATGTCCCAACATCTGCTGAAGTAGTTACAAAGGATTTCACCACCCCTTTCTGCTTGTAGTTTGGCTGCTTTCCCCCAGTTGAGTTCTTCATTAGAAACTCATTTGCATAATGACCCATTTCATTACACTTAAAACATCTTACCGCTGGCTTTTCATTACCTGCTTGTTCATCTTCCTTACAGTTACGAGCAATATGACTAGACTTACCACACCGAAAGAACTTTCCAGACTTTGATAAAAATTCTCTAGGATTCATTTTACCACACTTCTCACAGGATGGATATTTGGTTTTCTTACCTCCTTGTTTCTTTGATGAATTCTTCCCCTTTCCTTGCCAACTGGACCTCTTATTCTGTTGTTTGTAAAAGATCACCTGATCATCGGAAAACTCCATTTCCACCTTCTCCGCACATCGAACAAGTTTTTCATAACTTTTGAACTCACGAGAAGATAAATCCCTTCGATACCTTGGCTTTAACCCTGAGTAAAAATGGTTGATTTTACTATCAAGATCTCGTATGAAGTTTGAAGCATACCTTGCCAGTCGAGTGAACTTTGCTTCATAATCATCCACTGAGTCATCCTCATGCCTCAATTCTAGGAATTGTTTTTCTATCCTAAGACAAAGCACCTTAGGAAAATATTTCTCAAGAAACATACCTTTGAATTCTTCCCAGTAAAGATCATCAATCTCATCACTATCCCTGATATATTTCATCATCGACCACCACTGATCTGCTTCACCTTCAAAATGGTAAACAAAAAGACTAACCTTGTGATGTTCTAAACACCCCATGACATAAAAAATCTTCTCCAGTGATTTAATCCACCCTTCAGATAGAACAGGGTCAGATGATCCTCTGAATGATGGGGGATGTTGCCTTATGAAATGTTCCACCACTGACATGTTCCTCTGCGGTTGATCTAGCTGATCTCGGGCATGGATACCACCACCATTTATAGCCTGAGTCAACTGTGCCATTACAGTAACAAACTGTTCAGTTCCGATTCCAAACATCTCAGGTTGCTGATTTGGAAGGTTGTCTTCCTCCTGATGTCATCCCAACATAGCTGCCTTGTTTCCTCTGTGGAAAACCATTATAAACACAGAAATATCTTAGGTGAAGCAACATAGTAATCTTTAAATTCTATATCATTTCAGTCATACCATAAATTAATTTATAATTTAACAATTTTCTAACTCCTAAAGTTTTCTAAACCGACCTCTGATACCAACTATAAGGCCCCAGCCTTAAACATTACTTAACATTGAATTAAATGAATAATTCCCATTGAGGATATTTTTAGGTTTATAGTTTTAGAGAATTAGATCTTAACTATTACATATCGAAAGATTACAAAGTATAAACTTCTACTAAGTTTCCATAAAATAAAAACTCTTAAAAAGAAACATGTCTAGTTAGATGTTTTATATAGCATGACTTTCCCTTGATCCCATCCTTGATACTATTCCACATTAAGTCCTATGAAAAATATTTCAAAAAAAACTTGGGGTGAGCATAAAAAGCTCAGTAAGGGAAACACAAAGAATGAAAACTGTAAATTTTTCAAAACAAAAAGTAAACCATGTATACTTTATCAAAGTAATACTTTTCACCTTTATGAAGTAGTAAAAACTCTTCACTGAATAAAGGATCAATACTTACCCTTTTGTAACCAAAATATTACCATAAAACCCATACAAAAAACACATAACATATAAAGGTAACTTGGGACATAAACATACTTAAATGGAATAACCATACGGTCGACTTCCACACATATCACTTAATGGAATAGCCATACAACCGACTTCCATACCCAATGAATTGGAGGTTATAACGTAACCACCCATCCTGGTATTCACGACACCACCCGTCATATGGTTTATCACGTAACCACCTGTCAAATGTTCAAGTACCATTATAAAATCATAAGACATAAAACAAATATAATGTAAAGAAAACATTTCCACATTTCGATCAAAATATATCACTAAAATATATTGACATAACAGAACCATTATAAAAACTATTTTCAATACCAAAATACATTAAAGATTATATGGTATTTATTTCATTTTAAAAAACATTACGGCTTGTTGAGGAATCCAAAGACCAAATAATACTCGCGGCGGCGGAAAAAGGGTCGTTGTCACTGCGTACGTTAAAAGAAACATTCCTTTTTTTTGTTTAGTAAAACGATTCGTAGAAAAGGATTCCTTTTGAATAAACGTAGAAGTAAAAGGGGTTTATACACCTTATAAAAGAAAGTTGTGTATAAAAAAATATTCCTCAATGAAAGGAGATTGAGACGAAGTCCCTTACCTCGGGTCCGACTTGACTCGATCGTTCTTTAACGTACTGAATAATAAACTTGAGTTAATTTCTACTTGCTTAAGAACCTTTTTCAAGTTCATTATTACTTTTATATCACTTATTACCATTTTATGAACACTATGTAATTATTTAAGTTAATAATGGTCATTTTTTCGATCATTGGTACTTGAGTCAAAAATAAACTCTTTATAATTACAAGTTGTTCATGTGGTAAAATATCCATTATATAAAGAATTATATTCATGATGTAGATATCATATATATCATATATATCCAGTATATAAATGCATTTATAATATTACATAATAATTTAGAGGTAATAAATTAAATGCACCGTTCATGGAGACGGTAAGCCGTACGTACGCATGAACGCTACTTTCTTTTCTATGTCATATTAATGGAATTAAAACTAAATGAGAGATATGTATATTTTAATTCCAGAATTATATTAATAATTTAGATGTAACATACATCATATATATCCATTATATATATGCACTTATAATAGTTCATTACATTTGGGGATAAGAAATGAAATGCACCGTTCATGGAGACGGTAACCCGTACGTACGCATGAACGCTACTTTCATTTCTATCTCATACTTTAATGGAAAGAAATAATAATGATATAAAGGTATATTATAATTATATTATAACATCATATATAATAACTTTAACTCCATCCTTTATACATCCCATATATGGCATTAATGAATCAAATCACTTTGAGGGGGCGGTAGTCCGCACTTCCTAAAATGAAGATATCGCGTTTACCCATAATGGAAACCATAAAGGTATGCCATAAATGAAAAATACAGAAGATTAAGTAAAACATGAAAATATTATATATCATATATAAATATATTGACATCTTAATGGCCACCTTTGAAGGTGTTATATGAGTGTTGAACAATCATCGTTTCGTGAGGCAGAAATTCGCCATCCACAGAAACAGTATGTTCTTTAACCATTAGATGTAGGTGTGTGTAAGTGTAGCTCGAATACTTCTTATAAAAACATCCTATTATATTTAATATACTGTAGTTTTTACAAAAGAAATGAATAAAAATAGTTTAGGGGGTTGGAGAAGCAAAATAAAACAAAATAACATTAGAGAAGACTTTACCTTAAAATCGGGTAACTCCCTTTGGTTTGAACCAAAAGGGTTTCTTGAAGCACTTCCTGCCTAAGGTAAGGCTTCTAGGATGAGGATAGGGATGTGGAGAGACAAAATTATCAGATCTTGGCCGAGCCAAAGGCTTGAGAAGTGTGGGTAAGGAGGTAGAGGTGGGGGCCTTTTATAAGTGGAGAGGAGGGGCACTCTTGGAAAGGTATAAAATGTTACTTTATTTTCAAATGAGTTTCAGATTTTAATGGTCCCAAACTGATGTTTTTCAAGGATAAGGTGATAAGGGTTCGAAATACACCCATAAAATAGGTTTTTGACATGTTTAGTTCTTAGATTTTACATTATCTTTCCATTTTATTTAAATCATTAAATAATGAGGTAATCACTGCATCATCATGCTGTCATAAATAATTTAATTTATTTAATGTCTAAAAATTATAAAAAAAATAACATGATGTAGGAAATCTTTTTATATTTCTAATTAATATTTATAGTAAAAAATATTACTTGTATAACCCCATTTTTTTTTAGTAAAACAACTCATGTTTGTGTCATTTTTACTTTTACTTTAAATAAAAGGCATTAATGTCATTATCTTACCCAAGTGGCTCCATGGGGTCCCAAAAATCGACCCATGGGTTTTCTTGGTCGTCCATGACACATACAATAAGGGTAGGAAATGTTTCAAGGTCATTTCATATTTTTAAAACATTATTTTTACCTTAAATTACACTAATTACCTCTAATCACGATTAAAAACTTAAAAGTTACTATTCACCAAAAAAATATTTTAATCCCATTGAACCAAATTTTACTTATTAATGAAAATCATTTATATTGGATTTTTGAAATTCAAATCACAGAAGTGGTAAAGTTCCATTTAAACGAAAAATCAGTTTTTGTAACTACCACTTTGTGGTTTCACTATTCATCAAAAATTAAGGTTTTTCAGAAAAATACCAAAACTTCACCCTAAAATATATTTGATATTACAAATTAAAAAATGATGTATATTTTAAAAAATTCAAAACATATAAGTTTCGTTAATTAATTTAGTAATTAATTCCCGCTGTCAAAACAAATAGCGTGTTTTTATGAAACAATATGTATCAAAAGATTGACACTAGTTAAGTCCAATTTCAAAGTGAAATCAATTCCAATGACCACCATTGGATTAAATGGTAAACATATATTCTAATTGAACTTTAAAACAATTAAAAATATAATCTAATCATATAAATAAATTAGATTAAAAAGTGGTTTTGAATTAAAATACAACATTTTTCACTATTCATTAAAAATGAACTTTATCGGAAAAATACCAAAAATTTACACAAAGTAAATTTTGATGTCCCGATTCTAAAGAAGAATTTTATTTGGTCCAATAGAATGTATAAGAGTGACCAAAACTATATTTAAAGAGGGTTCTCCATCAAAAGGCGATTGTACGATGTTTTAGTGAATATTAGAGTATATATGCCTAAAATTGAATTATTTTTGTATTTTAAGCCTTTATGCTTTATTGGATAAATGTAAAAACATTTAAAAAACATATATAATCATATTTTAGTTATTTCTACTCATTCCCACCAATACAATGGCTACGTGTTAACTACCATTTAAAATAATATTATTATATTACTAGTGTGCAACGTAAGTTTTCAAAGAAACTCATTGTTGCGTATCGAGTACGCTATCAAACATAGCAACCCCTTTAAAGTAAAATTAATATTTAATTCTCAAAGATTAATAAATATGAAAATGTTTTATTCTTTATTTACCTGTTATGTTACAATTAACTCTCTAATTCCATCTGAGAAATCTAATTAATAGTAAAATATGTTAATATATCCCCAAAAGTAAGTTGATATGAGAGCTAATTTCTCAATGAGTGAAAACATGGAACATACTCTCAAAAAAAAATTCACATGTTCCTCAAAATTTATGGGAAACTAATCCTCCATCGAATATATAGAATACCAAATGAAACTCATAAACCAGTGGGTGATCATCTGCAATACCCAAAGGGTTATCCCTACATATCTCGCTTGAGGGACCCACTCACCATTGAAGGTGGATCTTGACACATCTTCCAAACTGAATATTACCTAAAAAAACCATGAACTATTCGAACTTAAATTGTGAATAAATAATTCACACTAAGTATTATGTTACAATATATCTTACCAATATTATTAAATCCTATAAATCATCCCTATTAATAAAGAAAAATCTCATACAATCAGATGACATGAGTGAAGGAATGACCACCACCAGTAGGAGTCTATAGTTGAAGTAGTCTACTTAGGAGCTCCACTAGGATCTACAACTCTAGAAAAATGTTATAAGAAAAAGGGAATGGATAATTTTAGTATCATTGGGTATGAGTTTCTGTTAACATGATACAAATTATATCTCAAATCCCGCTAGATAATTCCACATCAAAGCTATCCATCACATGTAATTATCTATCGTTTGACTATGAACAGTCTATATCTAATGAGGACTACTTAAAGGTGGTACTAGAGATGGTTCAAATAATTTCCCACCTCTAACAACTCTCATACCACCAGATAATCTATTAATCCTTCTTCCATGAAGACTACAGAGCCTACTTTAGTAATACTGTTGATCTTAATGTTTTCTTTAATATGAAGGTCTATCCATGATCATAATTCCATAAAGAGGGTCTAGAATCTTTTGAACCCAAAAATCTACTCAAAATAACTAGATGGAAATACACCAAAAAAAGAGAACAAACTCTAACCATGTTATAGTAGCACCATCACATGTTTTAGTAGATGTTACCTAATGGTTTATCATGCCATGAATAAATCCTGATGAAAGAACCAATATCTAGATAGTAAGTTTCTAAACCATATAGTAAATGTGAGCCACTAACTTCAACCAATCCTCTATCACCTAAGTATTAAGCTTTCCTTGAAACCTATGGGGCCTATTCCATTTGAATACTTGCAATTCAGTTTATCTGAGAGTGGTCTTGTTTTACTTAGTGAGAACCACCTTTCTATTTATAAGAAGGTATGTGCTAAGAACAAATGGTAAAGAACCTACCCTTTTTTTTCACAGTAAAAGTACCTCTCATTTAGGTTCTTCAATAAAATATTTATTGTACTAATGATCACTGAAGAGGAGATCAAACACTAATATAGACTCTTTATGAACCCGACTCTAGATTTGATTTGGTTTTATATGGGAGGTATACTCCTTTAGACAAGATGAACCCATGGTTACTAGATCATGTTTGAGTGAACTGATATAGGAAGGACATGGAAACCACAATTAACCGAAGTATGATTCATGTACTATAATAACCATACCCTACAACCAAGGCTTTAGAGTTTCAAGTTGATCAATAGATTATCAAATTATAGGTGAATGGATACATTGTTTTCCACACCAACACTAGGTTCTTTGGAATGAAAATTAAATTAAAATACCTATAACATAATTTTACCAAATTCCCAAACCAATCCCCACCAAAAAACTAACTAGATAGTCCTTCCCCATGAATCAACCACTCTGATACCATTCTAACATGACCTGACTCATCAATACCCCACTTGGGCTAGTGGTAAGATGAGTGTGCTAACCCAATCCCATAATCAATAGGCCGAGGGATATCGACTAGTACTAATAAGGCATAACATATATGAGATGCCCTAGCCTATAATAACATGATATAGATATGAAACTTAGATACATGATATAACCATCAATCATGATATATATATATATATATATATATATATATTACCAATTATATAATAGAAAAATGCATGAGAAAACAACCACCTAGTACAATGCCACATGGGAAACCACCAAAGGGGAAAACTTGTACATAAATAATATCACCAGTTACAAAAAATACTAGATACGAGAATACACCTTTTTACTATAAAGAATCATATAATTATCTATGAAAACAATAATCTCTACTATATACCAATTTACACCATACGAATCATCTCTACCAACTATATCAGATCCATGTATACCAAATTCAACTCCAAACCCCACACCAACTTTAGAGACACAACACATGTAGGCATGGATATCGTGCCATGTTGAGTATAAGAATACCAAGTATAATTCCATGAAAACAAAAAGAAAAGATAAAAAAATAATTTATCTCAAACCCAAGACCAAGGGAAATGGGTTGAAACTAAAATATTCTCAAAGTTTAAGAAAAAAAAGGTTGAGAAAATAATTTTGGTATTTATATCTAAAATCCACAAAGAAACATGTCCCATGAGAAATCAAAGAAACTCATATAATCAGAATGCCTATAATGCCCCAAAGTCAATATCCATGATGTATATCATATCATGAAGAAACAAAGTATGATTGAAATGTCACAAGACCCACAACATCCTTAATATATATTTCCACAACTATCCAAACTTGGTAACTTTCATGTTACCTCTCTATACTCATAGTGGAGGTACCATACCTCACTAAGATGTTCATGTCAATCAAGGTGGGTATCGAACCCTATGGAGGACTCATGCCTCATCATGTGGAATATGAATTAGGTGATGGAGTTACCTAATCCATACATGGAGGACCCAAACCCATCACAAATGGGTTTACCAACTCCATAAGTGTATTAATGATCCATTACCTAGAATCAATGCATCTTTAGGGGGTTACCGACCCTATGTATACTCCAAAAAATTCTCCCACTCCCTGTCATCATATTTATAAATATTGGAAATCCATATACTTAGAACACCCTGGAAACAAACCCTATATGATGAGAAGATATATACCATCATGTTCTATGTGAAAAAATGATTATAATAGACTACTCATGTGTTATATTCCAATACTCAAGTGTGGAAATATGAAAAAAAAATCTAAAGTGGGAACAATACAAGACATGTAATTCTTAGGACATAATGTGTGAGCCTCAGTCGGGGTGTGTACCACCACCATCCAGTTTATGTGGGATCTACCTACATGGTGTGTATAGTAGAGTATATATCATGTGGGACCTATGAAAAAACTAGGCATATATAACTTTTTCTATGTGAATTAAGTCATCATTATACACAGTGTGAACACAATACCAAATGACACATAGATCTTTTGGGTTAGCTGAGCATGTACTATGGAACACACCAAGTCACGTGTTTTTGAATAATATGGAATGTGACTACCAATCACACCCCATGTGATATTTACACAATGTAAAAACCCTTTCTTCCAATTATCACAATATATGACATCTGTTATAGACTCACATGTCGTGTGATATTTAACTTCCCATGATAAACCTAACAACGAATCGAATGGTAAATACGACATGTCAACTAAAGAACTAAACACCACATAGTTAGGAAAAATTCAACATATTTTGATTCTCCATTGTCATGATTTTTTCTTCCATATTTTACATTCCCATCAGTATTCTCAACTTCCAAACCTATTAGGTTAGAATGATACAAATTAACACAATGGGGGGGGGGGGGGGGGTGAATTATGTATTTTCAAAAATCTTCCACAAATAAAGATTTTGAAACCCTCTATAATGTATGTAGATATGCAATGTTTACTTTTGTAATGATTATAAGAAGTTAATAAAATAAAAATAATGAACAAATATTTTTATAGTGGTTTGGGGCACAAAGATCCCATATTCCACTCCAATAATCACTATGTCTGCGAGCTTGATGAATTTCACTAGCAAGGACCTCTTATCATAAGATCATAAATCCAAAAATGAGTGCAGGTAGTTGAAACCTTTATAGACAAGGATAAAGATAGATCCTTCTGGTTCTTTATCAGGGAACCAAAAATCCATAGCTTAGATAGAGAAGATGATACTCCACCAAAATTAAGTCCAAGAAGTTGAAACTCCAATAAATCAAAAGAGATTGATTTTAAAATGAATCGGGTTGAACTTCACATTTTCAGAAGAAGAAATTGATAGTAGATGGATATTATTCTTCAGAAATTAAAGTCTTTAAGAAATCATAGATATGAAGCGATCCCAGTTGAAAAATTATCTTTGATAAAAAGTAGAAACATATAACATCAACAATCTTACAACAATAAAAGATTGAACATGTATATCTCCAAAGTGAAGCTTCTTTCGGAATCGACCATTCGTTGTAGTAGCACTATAAGATATATTTATGATAATGAAATCATATATAAAAATAGTGACATGTATATCCCATATTGATAAATGATATACTTGTAGAATATATACATCATATATTCTATTTTCTAGAATTTTAGATCCAAAAAAGTCTCATGATAGATCACATAAATTCAAATCTGAATTGACTAGGGGAGTTGTAACTTCCCTTCATAATAGGATAGATTTTCTCCATTGAATATGGTTCATTGAATAAATTATCACAAGATTCGAATCAGTCAAAAACGAGCTTAAAACATCCAGAAAACCTATAAATATTGTTGCAAAAATCTCAGATAAAATCGAAAAATTAAATCTCTAAAGTTGAAAAGTCAAATGTAGGGTTCCTTCACAAAATGAAAAAAATACTAAATGTAGGGTTGAACTATGTAGTGTTCATTTTCCAAACATAAGGTTGATCATAAATGTACGTTTGATGAACCATACATTTGTGTCCTCAAATATAAGGTTCATTACTAATGTGGGGTTCTTTAACTATACTTTCTTCTATTCACAAACATAAGATTCCATTCAAACATATGGTTCTTTATATATAAATTTCTTCTAGAATAAGGTTGATGATTCACACACACCTTATTCCAACGTAAGGTTGTATAAAAATGTAAGGTTCATGATCCATATGTGTTATTCCAAGTGTATGGTTTATTCCTTACATTATGTTATGAACATAGGGTATGGACAGTGTTTCCAGAATACACTTAAGAAAATTCCGAACACTTTAACAAATATTTCAAGTGAATTAAAAGCTACAATATAATTATAGAAGAAATAATACAATTAATAATAATTTCTTAAAATACACTGAAAGTAATATCAGCAGTAAAACAAACAAAGGTATTTGTGAGCATCAAAATCAAATAAGATTTATAGAGTATTGTGGAGACAATACATGCCAAAAAATATCCCCCTTTTGATGATCATAAAACCCATAAAATAATTTAAAAAGTATTAAAGTTTTTAAACATATTAAAAGAAAATATTTATAATTTTGATTTCACAGTACTATTTTGATAAAATAAAAAAATAATTAAAATGACATGTTGTGTTTACCCAAATTTATCCCCCCTTTTTATATAAAAAATAAAGTATAAGAAAAAGGATTAAAACACTTCTAATTTTTCAATAAAAAATAAATGAATGTTTAAAATGTACTGTTTGGATTAATAAGACATTGATTCTGGAAATAGATATAAATATATAAAAATAATGATAAATCATAAGGAATTTCAATATAAACACTGTACAAATGCATGAAGATAATTTTTGGATAAGGAAAACAAGGTGGTTATCTAGTTAGGTGAAATGTTAAAGGGTTTGGTCAGGATTGGTTTCTGGTTTTGGTTTTGGTTTTGGTTATCCTGAACTGCTTCAAGAAACGCTTTCAGTTCTTCCATTTGAGCCTGTAACCATTCTGCAATATTATCTCTTAACTTCATTATAAAAATTATTTAATATTGAATGAAATTCAGAATCTCAATAAAATTGACATTCAAAAAGTCATGAAAATTATCCTCTATTTTCAAAAACTGAGCTAACATATAAATGAAATTATTAATAGTATCCTAATACTAAGTTCACTTGAAGTTAGTTGTTGAAAAATATATCTATAATTATCTAACCGCACTGAAAAAGGTGCACTATTGCACTAAAGGTTTTGCAGTCTGTCAATCATATTGGCCATGATAGATGTGATAGCTTGAAATTGTTTGATCAGATCTGGTGAGGTTAGAGGGGTAGAGGTAGAAGCACTGGCTTGACTAGCATTCCCCTTGATGGATTCAAAATGGATCCCCAAATACCATTTCAAATATGAAAAATCTATTTTAGAAATAGATTCAGATTTTATCTTCCCAATATCATCCAACATTCCCCTCTTGAAGGCATCAAAATCTTTATTTGAAGAAGAATTTTCTTTAATCTCTTGAAGATAAGTCTAAACAAAATATAATTCTATCATTGGAGAAGATGAATTTTGAAAATCATCATAGGATTTTCCAGATACTTCCATCTCTTGACTAAGATTCATATTCTCTTTTTAACCTTATTAAACTTGATCATAAGATCTTCAATTTTATTTGGCATAGAAGTAGATTTCCCCTCATCTAGATTCTTTGACTAATAAATAGTTTCAACAATTTATAAGGAATTAATAGAAAAAATTTCAACTAAATTCTCACTCGAATAGAATATAACATCTAACACTTATGTTATTTCTTTAGAAACTAATGTAGGTATATCTAATGATTGATTAATGGATGAGATATCCGAATGCTCAACAATATCTGTGGCCTCATTTATTGATCTTTTTACTTGTTTTTTTCCTTGAGAAGCTTCTTCCTGAATTTTGTAGGGTTGGATATCTACCTATTGATCCTAAATATGATCTGATTATTCTAAATGAATTGAGTGAGTGGATTCTCCAAAACCTAAAAATGGTTCTTCAATCTGTTGTCCTTCTCTATTTCTTGGTTTTAAAACAAGGTCCTATTTAACCTCTTCTTATTATTCAGCAGCAAGGTTTACTGTATTATCAAATTTTAATTTTCTCTTGGTTTATTTACCAACACCTTCTATCCTAGATTCTCCAAATCCTTCATTCCGTAAGGCACTTTGCTCCCCCTAAGAAAAAGAGCTCGACTGAAGTTGTTCATAAACACCAATAGGCATCAACGTTCCTTTAATATTACTCCAATAAAAACCAAAATTTATTAGATTCCTTGCATTCAAAATATTTCTATGATGAAACTTCACTCTTGTATCAAACAAACAAATTATTTCTTTTCTCAGCAAGAAAAGAGAAATTATACTTCTATAAGGATAAAATGACATTCTTGCTTCTTCTTGGAAAAAATAATTTAGATACCTTAGTATGTATCTAGGAAAATTCAGCTTGATGTCACTGATGAACCAAAACATAATATACATATCTGGGTACAAGATTTTCTCTATTATAGCTACTCTTGGGGAAATTGTAGTTTGAATAAACTTAAGTAAAACTTTCCGATTTTCCTCAAGATCCTTAGCAAACATCTTTCTTATATTTATCAATCCAAATAGAAAGGAAATAATATCTAAATGTAACACCCCAATCTTCTATAGTACACTTACCTTTGAATAATACAGTAGCGCGTGTTGTATGCAACTTTGAGTTCTAACACACACCACAACCAATCAAACTAGACGTTATGAATAGTAATACCCACATTTTGAAATTTTATAAATTTTATCTTTCAAAATGGAAATCATTTTTGGATTCGGAATATCGAAATTATCCTTGGGTGAATTTTTGGTATTTTTTTAGAAAACATTCAAATTTTAATGAATAGTGAAAAATACTAAACATTAATTAAAAACAACTTTTTTAATCCAAATAATTTATAGTGATAAATTATACTATTGAGAGGTTTTAAAGTATAATTAGAATATATTTTTAACATTTAATCCAATATTGGTAATTGGATGTAATTTCACAATTAAACTAGACATAAACAAGTGTCAATCTTTTGATAGTTATTATTTCTTAAAAAACACGCTCTTTGTTTTGACAACAGGAATTAATTTTAAATTAATTTATGCCACTTCTGTGTTTTGAATTTAGAAAAATGGATAAAATATTTATAATCAGGAGGTCCAAATTTTGTAAATAGGTAACTTTTATTTTTAGACATTTTAAATAATTACTTCGGTAAATATTTTATTTACCATGGTTAAAGGGTGAATCCGGTAAATAAGGGTAAAAATAATAATATTATAATAATATTAAATTACCCTAAAACGTGTCCTAACCCAATTTATTGATACATGTCCGACCATGAGAATCTTTCGGTCGACTTTGGGACCCCATGGAGCCACTTGTAAGTGATAATGACACTTTATATTAATTAAGTTAAAGTAAATACCAAAATGACATAAGCATATATCTTTTAGAATTTTTTTTACATAGGGTTATATATGTTATATTTTAGACTATAAATATTATTTAGAAAGATAAAAAAATTTCCTACATAATGGTATTTTATTTATAATTTTTAGACATTGAATAATTATATTTATTTATGACACAATAATGATGCAGTATTTTCCTTATTAATGAAAGAATCAAATAATTGGTATTATAAATGTTAAAATAAATATAATTTAAAAGTTTTGATGACATCCACTAATTTTATTGGTTAATATGACATGCTATAATTGGTTAAATGAATTTGGTTTGAATTAATAAAGTTTTTAAGACTTTAACAAAAATCAATTATTAAATAGTGTCAAAATTGACATAAATGAGTTTTTAAAACAAATATTATATTATTAATTGATATTCTATTCCTAAAAATATAAGGATCTGAAAAAGTACTTATATAATGATAGTTGTATCATTAATTCACCACTTAGGGGTCTCTTGGAAGTATATAGTAAGTTTATTAACTATATAATATAAAAATACAAAGAGACATGGTAAATGTCAAACTATTTAACTAAGAGTTAAATAAAAAAGATAAAGTTAATATAGTGACCCAAACCTATCTAAAACCTATTGGTTGAGTGGTTTTAGACCTATCCCCACATTAACCTTTAAATAATCCACTTTGGAGCCAATATAAACCGAATATGAATGTATTATAAAATAGTATTTCTAGCTTTTCCTAAGGTGCCCCTCACCCTTCTTATAAAAGGGAACTCCCCCTACTCACTAATTAAAACCTTCAAATTCTTTTGGCAAGGCCAAACCTAGCCCAAATATTCTCTAAAATTTCCTCAATTCATCCTAGAGGCCATCCTTTGGTCAGAAAGACAACTTAAGGAGCCCTTTTGATCAAATCAAAAGGAAGAACCCGAAGAAGAGGTAATAATTTCACCACCCTCTTTCAAGTTCTTTTCTTCTTCCACTTCTTCTTTTTTTGTTATTTAAATTCTAAAATAATAACTCCAATATCATATATATACTATGATGTTATTATAAATATGGTACAACCATCTTCATTATTCTATCCATCCTTTGAATGACATGTCACCATATGTGTGTACACACAGATTACCGTCTCCATGTCGTGGTGTAATTGTTATTCAATACTTTATTATTTGGATGGGTATAATAATGATGTTTAATTCATTTAAATAATAAATATAACATGATAATGATTCTTTATATATGATATAACATCCAATTATATATTATTTTAATATCAAAAGAGTGATATTGTCGCTCGTGCGTACATACAGATTACCATCTCCACGAACACGATGAGATTCATTCCCCATCATATCCATTCAATACTAAATTTCATTTGATGATTAAAAATAATATTTAGAGACATGATATAATTCTGTATATGAATAAGATACATCCCATCCATAACAAATATGGTTCACATAACAAAGAATATAAAGAAAAATGAATCCGTTAAAACCCAAAACGATGATAATACTAAGATATTATTAACAAATCAATGTTAAAAGATCATATATGATATCATATTAATGTATATAATTCTTGTATAATTCAATAAAAATTATTTCACCATTATACAGGAGGTTAACCTACCCTTTAACAAGGAAAAATTACAAAGTAAGGGGTTTCTTATCTCACTTTTAATTCCGTGAGATTTCTATTATTCACCACTTACTTATTGCACGTGGTGTGTGTACTACCCATGATTGTATTCATTGTTTAATATAATTTAATCTATGGATATTTACATTATCATTGTATGATCCTTATTTCATGGGTGTATGTTTCATATGTTACCAAATCGATAAGGGAATTTGAAATTTCAATTTCCACTCATTCGGATTTATGAATACTTCATTGATTATTTTAATCCATGATTATGTGTGGAATCACTATTAATTTTCTTATGTCATAATTTCCACTCCCATTTCTGTATATATACTTTTGATACACATAATAACTCCATTGATAAATTCTCAAGTCATTGATATGAACTTGATAAGAGTAATTTTAACTCAATCTCCATTTGTTGAGTTAAATATCCAATTAATTGGTGTTGTTTTTACAAGAATATGTGTGAATGTCCTTTGATTGATTTAAAATGAATATCTAATCATATTGAGTGTATTTATATTTTTCACACATAATTATGTCTTTTATTTATCCTTAACCTAAAGATACGGTCTTTATAAGAAGTTTCATCTCAATTTACATTCCATTGTGACTTCTTTGTTGTTATACACCAAATCACTTTTATATGGTGTATACACTGTACTTTGACATAGTATATCATGAATACTTTTATTCTCATGATATTATAATGTTTTTATTACCTCAATTATTTATATTCAAGTGTCTCTCTTTTGGTTAGGAACCCTAACTAAAATATGATTTTAAATGTTTTAAAGATTTATTATTCTAAATCTTTCTAATTAATGTCCATGTTTTAAAAATGGTTTTAAGGATTTATTTATATGGACATTAATGTTTTAAAATTAAAATTATTTTTAAATGTTTCAATGTGGTATGGGACACTTTTATTCAAAAATCTATTTTAAATGGATTCTCGACAAATAGTGTGACTTTTAAATGTTTTCAAGAAAAAGGGGATATTTCTCTCAAATAGTTTTAATGATTATTTTCATCTATGTCAATATCCTTCATTATTCTTGATTGTGGTTAATCTGTTACAATACAATCTACCATATTTTATTTAATGAGTTATGTTTGACTATAAATGTGTTATTTTTATACCATTCATGGTTTGTGGATCAAGTATTGACATTTTTTATGCTAGTTTCAATACAAATGTTTATGTTATGTTTCAAAATTTTCATATAAGGAATGCATTGGACTTAGTAAGTGACAGGTGTAGCCTTCTATAGCTCCTCGATGAATCGGTTGGTCTCATGAGACAAACTAGTGTCTTGGCACAAGGCCTTGACAAAATCTTATTTGTAGTCCTAGCACAAGGCCTTGACTATATGGTTATGATAGTCTAACATTATGCATTCCATCATTATGAAAGTGGTTATTGATATTGCATGTGATTATTTGACTATTAGAAAATCCATGTGAATAATTAAATGAAATTATTTGATTTTATCTTTTCCATATTATGCTGAAATTAAAGTTTAAAAGGCTTTTGTTATAGTCTTATACACTGCCTTAAATGTTTATGCTTATTTATGAAAGTTTCCACTATAATGTTATCCTTATTGAGCATCTAAGCTCACCCCTTTCTATGTTTTATTTTTCCCAGGATACAAAGAAGTATATTATGACTGAACTCCAGGGATAGTCTATGGGATCTCAGTGTTGTCAATGGAGACAATTTTGTTTTAGTTTTCCATTTTATCATGTAATGTAAACCATATGAATGTATCTAGTACTTCCAAGGCTACTAAACTACTCGGTATTTTGAGACTTGATATTTTATGATCATGCCAATGATACGTACTAATGCACTGACTCTGGGCTTCTGGGGTCGAGGCGTTACTGTTGGTGTCAAAGGAAGTTTAGTACAAACCTTGGAAACTAGATTTAGACAAACTCTGATTAGAGAACATAGCCCTAAGATTGACATTGAGGAATAGTGTAGAAGAACTTCCTAGAATTTTGGTATTGTATAGATTTTTTGAGTTTTCCAAGAAATACATCCCTGTCTGGATACGAGTAGGTAGAGGTAGCTCTCGCACAGATGTACCTAGGAGTAAAACCCAAAAACACCACTTTGAGCTAGACTTGAATGGGAATTGGTGCACGACAACAGGATTTGCTGCACTCTTGGTTATGACACTCTCGGGGGATATAATTAGGATAATTTACATTTTCTTTATAAACCGATTTGAAGGATTTTAATATAAGATGAGAATAAATGACCTTGGTCAATCCAAAGGTGTTTCAAAATTAAAAATATAGTGTCATGATATTATCTAAATGATTTTATGACTACTATTACTCACACAATGCTTTCTGGTTTTAGTCAATGGATGGATTCCAAGGAAGTCATAGTAACATTGAGCATGATGTACAAGGTGGGAACAGTGGTGGAATTGAGAAACAAAATGGAATGTTGATAGGCGTAAAAGATATCGTGTTCATGCCAAATCAGTTATCCAAAAATATGATCAACAATATATATATTAACCAACTCCCAGACTCAACAATGAAGATAAAGTTGATGAATGATAAGAACTCCAGTAGTGGAGACCATGGAGAAAAGAATCCTCAATTTCCATCATGCAAGAAATATGGAAGGAGATACCCAGGAAAGTGTCTCAATGGAACAAAGAAATGCTTTACATGTGGGAAAGAAGGACATAAAGTGAAGAATTACTGAGGAAAAATGAAGAGTACTATGGAAGAAAATAAAAATGGTCCCAAGAATCCATTTACAGTCATTTTCCGTAAATGTAGGGGACCTGGCCATTACCTGAGTGAATGCCCTATTCTATAGGATATTTTCTAGGCCAAAGAGGAAGCTATGTGGAAATAAATGGATGGAGAAATTTTTAAAAGTACTAGTACTCATTGTTGATGGGATTACTTTGGAATATTTTTATCTTGTATTTATAACCCTACATTTTTTCATGTGAAAATGATATTTGAGGAATACTTATATTTTCTATTGTGGATATAGTTATAAATAACCATTTGGTTTTATATGATCATTGGGTTTGAGGCAATTACAAGTTATTATATTTTGGGATGAAAATGAAATGCATGAGATAACATTTGTGGTTAAATTATGTTATGGTTATTTTGAGGAATTTATCTCATTTTGGTAATGTTATAAAATATTGTTTTTGAAAAAGGACAGCACGCAGACCGTCTGACAACCCGTCATGTCAAACAAAGATGTGGGAATCAAACCCACAACCAAAGTGCGATTGGGATTTATCTCATACCACTGGACTACGTAAAGTACCTGGTTAGTGTGACGAATTATTTTTAGTTAAATGATTTTATTCATCAATAATAAGTTGATTTGGGATCTTATGTCTTATCAAATGAATATCCTTAGTATAGGAAAATGATCTGGTGATTAAGTGATAAATGTTATTTTGGAAGATTTTTGCTTTGTTGGGAACACTATATGCCCAAGGAAAATAGAATACTATGAGATTTCATTTGAGGAGTAATGGTGAATTTTTTCTATGTTTTTATTGTCGATTTATAGTGATTTGGGTTATTTATGGAAATGATTAACCTATAATAGATAATATGTGATTAGGTTAATTACTTTTAAGTATGTGACTTTAAGAGTAGTTGATGTCATTTGGAGATACAATTTAACATGGAAGACTACATAACCAAATTATTTTAAGTTTTGGGTTTCAATATTAGTTTGGATTATATTGAAGGATTCTAAGGACAATTGTTTATTGAATGGTATTTATTTAACTTTGGGGTATTGTTGGTTTAATTTTAGAAATTAAGATTAGTGTTTCTTTATCTAATGGAATATCCTTTTGGGGGATCATCAGATCATATACTAACTGTTTTGGTTTTGATTAATCTCTAAAGACAAGGTGAATATATAGTTTATCCTGAGTGGATCATGTGATTCAATATAAGTTTATTCTATCTCTTCCAGTGAGACTAAGTCTTCTTGAATACTCATCATTTAAAAAAATGAGTTAGTTGTAGAAATTTATTAAATAGTGAAACTATACTTAAAAAGTAAGTATATCTCTTTATGTTCTTAGTCAATCTCATAAATGAATTCCCCATCTTTATGTAATGCAACTTAAAACAAAAAAAATGTTGTCTGTTTACTTTTCCTACTGGGAGACTAATGACCATTTGTCCCATCACAAGTTTATGGTTTTCTTATTGTTAACTTTCTCCTGATCATGTTTTATATCCTTCTCCATCAGAACTTGACACTTAGTTTATCTTTTATATCCATGTTTTTCTACATGTAATCCTAGTATGGGTTATCTTGGGTGACCTTTGTACTTTTTTTAAGTGATAGATTTATTGACTCTTTTTCCGATGTGGGAATTTCTATTATATTCCCAAGCCCAATATTATAAAATTTCGAGGAAGAAATTATTTGAAGGAGGGGATAATGTAACACCCAAGCTTCCATGGTATTCTTCCTTTTGAATAATATAGTAGCATGTGTTGTACGCAACTTCGAGTTCTAACAGACACCACAACCAATCAAACTAGCCGTTGTTAATAGTAATACCCACTTTTGAAAATTTTATAAATTTTATCTTTCAAAATGGACATCATTTTTGGATTTGGAATATCGAAGTTAGCCTAGGGTGAATTTTTGGTATTTTTTTAGAAAACATTCAAATTTTGATGTATAGTGAAAAATACTAAACATTAATTAAAAACAAATTTTTTAATCCAAATAATTTATAGTGATAAATTATAATATTTAGAGGTTTTAAATTATAATTAGAATATATTTTTACCATTTAATCCAATATTGGTAATTGGATGTAATTTCACATTTAAACTAGATATAAACAAGTGTCAATTTTTTGATAGTTATTATTTTTTTAAAAACACGGTCTTTGTTTTGACAACGAGAATTAATTTTAAATTAATTTCTGCCACTTCTATGTTTTGAATTTAGAAAAATAGATTCCATATTTATAATTAGGAGGTCCAAATTTTGTAAATAGGTAACTTTTATTTTTAGACATTTTAAATAATTACTTCGGTAAATATTTTATTTACCATGGTTAAAGGGTGAATCTGGTAAATAAGGGTAAAAAAATAATATTATAATAATATTAAATTACCCTAAAATGTGTCCTAACCCTTTTAGTTGATACATTTCCGACGATGGGAATCTTTGGGTTGATTTGGGGACCCCATGGAGCCACTTGTAAGTGATAATCATACTTTATATTAATTAAGTTAAAGTAAATACCAAAATGACATAAGCATATATCTTTTAGAAAACAAAATATTAAATAGGGTTATATATGTTATATTTTCCACTATAAATATTTTTTAGAAATCTAAAAATATTTCCTACATAATGGTATTTTATTTATAATTTTTATACATTGAATAATTATATTTATTTGACAAAATAATGATGCAGTATTTTCCTTATTAATGAAAGAATCAAATAATTGGTATTATAAATGTTAAAATAAATATAATTTGAAAGTTTTGATGACATAAAATAATTTTATTGGTTAATATGACATGTTATAATTTCTTAAATTAATTTTGTTCGAATTAATAAAGTTTTTAAGACTTTAACAAAAAACAATTATTAAATAGTGTCAAAATTGACATAAATGAGTTTTTAAAACAAATATTATATTATTAATTGATATTCTATTCCTAAAATTCTAAGGATCCACTGAAGGATTTATATAATGATAGGTGAATCATTAATGGACCACTTGGGGGTCTCTTGGAAGTATATAGTAAGTTTATTAACTATATAATATAAAAATACAAAGAGACATGGTAAATGTCAAACTATTTAACTAAGAGTTAAATAAAAAAGATAAAGATAATATAGTGACCCAAACCTATATAAAACCTATTGGTTGAGTGGCTTTCTACCTATACCCACATTTAACTTTAAATAATACACTTTGGAGCCATTATAAATGGAATATTAATGTATTATAAAATAATATTTCTATCTTTTTCTAAGGTGCCCCACACCCCTCTTATAAAAGGGAACTCCCCCTACTCACAAATTCACACCTTAAAATCCTTTTGGCTCGGCAAAACCCAGCCCAAATATTCTCTCAACTTTCCTCACTTAATCCTAGAGGCCCTCCTTTTGTCAGAAAGCCAACTTAAGGAGCCATTTTGGTCAAATCAAAAGGAAGAACCCGAAGAAGAGGTAATTATTTCACCACCCTCTTTTAAGTTCTTTTCTTCTTCCACTTATTTTTTTTGTTATTTACATTCTAAAATAATAAGTCAACTATCATCTATATACTGTTAAGTTTTTATAAATATGGTACAACCATCTTCATTATTCTATCCATCCTTTGAATGACATGTCACCATGCGTGCGTACGTATGGATTACCGTCTCCACGTCGTGGTGTAATTGTTATTCAATACTTTATTATTTGGATGAGTATAATAATGATGTTTAATTAATGTAAATAATAAATATAACATGATAATTATTCCATATATATTATATACCATCCAATTATATATTATTTTTATATCAAAATAGTGATATTGTCGCTCGTGCGTACGTACGGATTACCGTCTCCACGAACGCGATGAGATTCATTCCCCATCGTATCCATTAAAGACTAAATATATTTTTATGATTAAAAATAATGTTTAGAGACATGATATAATTCTGTATATGAATAAGATACATCCCATCCATAACAAATATGGCTCACATAACAAATAATATAAAGGAAAATTAATCTGTTAACACCCGAAACGACGATAATACTATGATATTATTAACAAATAAATGTTAAAAGAACATATATGATATAATATTAATGTATATAATTCTTTTATAATTCAATAACCATTATTTAAACATTATAAAGGATGTTAAACTACCCTCTAACAAGGAAAAATTACAAAGTAAGGGGTTTCTTATCTCACTTTTAATTCTGTGAGATTTCCATTGTTCACCACTTATTTATTGCAAGTGGTGTGTGTACTACCCATGATTTTATTCATTGTGTAATATAATATAATTTATTTATATTTACATCATCATTTTATGATCCTTATTTCATGGTTGTATGTTTCGTAAGTTACCAAATCGATAAGGGAATTTGAAATTTCAATTTCCACTCATTCAGCTTTACAAATACTTCATTGATTATTTTACTCCAAGATTATGTGTGGAATCACTATTAATTTTCTTATGTAATAATTCCCACTCCAATTTATGTAGATATACTTTTTATACACATAATCACTCCATTGATAAATTCTCAATTCATTTATATGAACTTGATAAGAGTAATTTTAACTTAATCTCTATTTGTTGAGTTAAATATCAAATTCATTGGTGTTGTTTTTACAAGAATATGTATGAATGTCCTCTAATTGATTTAAAATGAATATCCAATCATATTGAGTGTATTTATATTTTTCACACAAAATTATGTCATTGATTTATCCTTAACCTAAGGATACAGTCTTTATAAGAAGTTTCATCTCAATTTACATTCCATTGAGACTTCTTTGTTGTTATACACCAAATCACTTTTATATGGTGTATATACTGTACTTTGAAATAATATATCCTGAATACCTTTATTCTCATGATATTATAATGTTTTTATTACCTCAATTATTTTTATTCTAGAGTATCTCTTTTGGTTAGGAACCCTAACTAAAATATCATTTTAAATGTTTTAATGATTTATTATTCTAAATCTTTCTAATTAATGTCCATGTTTTAAAAATGGTTTTAGGGATTTATTTATATGAAAATTAATGTTTTAAAATTAAAATTATTTTTAGATGTTTCAAAGTGGTATGGGACACTTTGATTCAAAAATCTATTTTTAAATGGATTCTTGACAAATAGTGTGACTTTTAAATGTTTTCAAGAAAAAGGAGATATTTCTCTCAAATAGTTTTGATGATTATTTTCATTTATGTCAATATCCTTCATTATTCTCGATTGAGGTTAATTTTTTACAATACAATCTACCATATTGTATTTAATGAGTTATGTTTGACTATGGATGTGTTATTTTTATACCATTCATGGTTTGTGGATAAAGTATTGACATTTTGTATGCTAGTTTCAATACGAATGTTTATGTCATGTTTCAAAATTTTCATATGAGGAATGCATTGGAATTAGTAAGTGACGGGTGGAGACCGCTATAGTTCCTCGATGCATCGGTAGGTCTAATGAGATAGAATAGTGTCTTGGCACAAGGCCTTGACAAAATCTTATTTGTAGTCTTGGCACAAGGCCTTGACTATGTGGTTATGATAGTCTGACATTATGAATTTAATCATTATGAAAGTGGTTATTGATATTGCATGTGATTATTAGACTATTAGAATATCCATGTGAATAAGTAAATGGAATTATTTGATTTTATATTCACCATATTATGCTGAAATTCAAGTTTAAAAGGCTTTTGTTCTAGTCTTATGCACTGCCTTAAATGTTTATGCTTATTTATGAAAGTTTATACTATAATGTTATCATTACTGAGCATCTGAGCTCACCCCTTTCTATGTTTTAGTTTTACCAGGATGAAAATAAGTATATTATGACTCACCTACAGGGATATTCTATGGGATA
Organism: Viscum album; assembly: GCA_963277665.1. Taxonomy (NCBI): domain Eukaryota; kingdom Viridiplantae; phylum Streptophyta; class Magnoliopsida; order Santalales; family Viscaceae; genus Viscum; species Viscum album. Next base: position 701,150,360 of record OY728128.1, on the reverse strand, counting down.
TCAGTGTTGTCTATAGAGACAATGTTATTGTAGTTTTCCATTTTATGATGTAATGTAAACCTTATGAATGTATCTATTACTTCCAAGGCTACTAAACTAATCGGAATTTCGAGACTTGATATTTTATGATCATGCCAATGATACGTACTAATGCACCAACTCTGGGATTCTGGGGTCGGGGCGTTACAGTTGGTATCAGAGGAAGTTTAGTACAAACCTTGTAAACTAGATTTAGATAAACTCTGATTAGAGCACATAACCCTAATATAGACTTTGAGTATTAGTATAGAAGAACTTCCTAGAATTTTGGTATTGTATAGATTTTTTGAGTTTTCCAAGCAATACATCCCTCTCTGGATACGAGCTGGTAGAGGCGGCTCTAGCACAGATGTACCTAGGGGTAAAACCTGAAAACACTGCTTTGAGCTAGACTTGAATGGGAACTGGTGCATGACAATGGGCCTTGCTACACTCTTGGTTATGACACTCATGGGGGATATGCTTAGGATAATTTACATTTTCTTTATAAAGTGATTTGAAGGATTTTAATATAAGATGAGAATAAATGTCCTTGGTCAATCCTAAGGTGTTTCATAATAAAAAATACAGTGTCATGATATTCTCTAAATGATTTTATGACTACTGTTAGTCACACAATGCTTTCTGGTTTTAGTCAATGGATGGATTCCAAGGAAGTCATAGTAACATTGAGCATGATGTACAAGGTGGGAACGATGGTGGAAATGAGAAACAAAATGGAATTTTTATAGGCATAAAAGATATCGTGTTCATTCCAAATAAGTTATCCAAAAATATGATCAACAACATATATATTAACCAAATCCCAGACTCAAAAAAGAAGAGAAAGGTGATGAATTATAAGAGCTCCAACAGTGCAGACCATGGAGAAAAGAATCCTCAATTTCCATCATGCAAGAAATGTGGAAGGAGACACCCAAGAAAGTGTCTCAATGGAACAAAGAAATGCTTTACATGTGGGAAATAAGGACATAAAGTGAACAATTGACGAGGAAAAATGAAGATCGCTATGGAAGAAAATAATAACGGTCCCAAGAATCCATTTACAGTCATTTTCCTTAAATTTAGGGGACCTAGCCATTACCTGAGTGAATGCCCTATTCTATAGGATATTTTCTTGGTCAAATAAGAAGCTATGTGGAAATAAATGGATAAAGAAATTTTTAAAAGTACTAGTACTCATTGTTGATGGGATTAATTTGGAATAACTTTCTCTTGTATTTGTAACCCTACAGTTTGTCATGTAAAAATGATATTTGAGGAATAATTATCTTTTATCTTGTGGATATAGTTATAAATAACCATTTGGTTTTATATGAACATTGGGTTTGAGCCAATTACAAGTTATTATATTTTGGGAAGAAAATGCAAGGTATGAGATAAAATTTGTGGTCAAATTATGTTATGGTTATTTTTAGGAATTTATCTCATTTTGGTAATGTTATAAAATATTGTTTTTAAAAAAGGACAACATGCAGACCGTGTGACAACCCATCGCGTTGGACAAAGCTGTGGGAATCGAACCCACAATCAAAGTGCGATTGGGATTTATCGCCTACCACTGGACTACATAAAGTACCTTGTTAGTGTGACTAATTATTTTTAGTTAAATGATTTTATTGATCAATAATAAGTTGAATTTGGATCGTATGTCTTATAAAATTAATACCCATAGTATAGGAAAATGATCTGGTGATTAAGTGATAAATGTTATTTTGGAAGATGTTCGCTTTTTTGGGAACACTATATGCCAAGGAAAATAGAATACTATTGGATTTCATTTGAGGAGTAATGGTGGATTTTTATCTATGTTTTTATTGTGGATTTATAGTGATGTATGTTATTTATGGAAATGATTAACCTATAATATAGAATATGCGATTAGGTTAATTAATTTTAAGTATGTGACTTTAAGAGTAGTTAATGTCATTTGGAGATACAATTTAACATGGAAGACTACATAACCAAATTCTTCTAAGTTTTGGGTTTCAAAATTAGTTTGGATTATATTGAAGGATTTTAAGGATAATTGTTTATTGAATGGTATTTATTTAACTTTGGGGTATTATTGTTTTAATTTTAGAAATTAATATTGGTGTTTCTTTCTCTAATGGAATATCCTTTTGGGGGATCATCAGATCTTATACTAACTATTTTCGTTTTGATTAATCTCTAAAGACAAGGTGAATATATAGTTTATACTTCGTGGATCATGTTATTCTATAGAAGTTTATTCTATCTCTTCCAGTGTGACCAAGTCTTCTTGAATACTCATCGTTTAAAAAAACGAGTTAGTGGTAGAAATTTATTAAAGAATGAAAATATACTTAAAAATTAAGTATATCTCTTTATGTTCTTAGTCAAAATCATAAATTAATTCCCCCTCTTTATGTAATGTAACTTAAAACAAAAAAAAAATGTTGTCTGTTTACTTTTCCTACTGGGAGAATAATGACCATTTTTCCCATCACAAGTTTGTGGTTTTCTTGTTGTTAACTTTCTCCTGATCATGTTTTCTATCCCTCTCCATCAGAACTTGACACTTAGTTTATCTTCCATATCCATGTTTTTCTACATGGAATCCTAGTATGGGTTATCTTGGGTGACCTTTGTACTTCTCTTTTTTTTAAGTGATAGTTTTATTGACTCTTTTTCCGATGTGGGAATTTATATTATATTCCCAAGACCAATTTTAAAATAATTTGAGGAAGAAATTATTTGAAGGATTTGATAATGTAACACCCAAGATTCCATGGTATTCTTACCTTTTAATAATACAATAGCGTGTGTTGTACGCAACTTCAAGTTCTAACACACACCACAACCAATCAAACTAGCAGTTATGAATAGTAATACCCACTTTTTGAAATTTTATAAATTTTATCTTTCAAAATGGAAATCATTTTTGGATTTGGAATATCAAAATTATCCAAGGGTGAATTTTTTGTATTTTTTTAGAAAACATTAAAATTTTGATGTATAGTGAAAAATACTAAACATTAATTAAAAAAAACTTTTTTAATCCAAATAATTTATAGTGATAAATTATACTATTGAGATGTTTTAAATTATAATTATAATATATTTTTACCATTTAATCAAATATTGATAATTTGATGTAATTTCACATTTAAATTAGATATAAATAGGTGTAAATCTTTTGATAGTTATTATTTCTTAAAAAACACGCTCTTTGTTTTGACAATAGGAATTAATTTTAAATTAATTTCTGACACTTATGTGTTTTGAATTTATAAAAATAGATTCCATATTTAGAATCAGTAGGTCCAAATTGTGTGAATAGGTAACTTTTATTTTGATAAATTTTAAATAATTACTTTGGTAAATATTTTATTTACCATGGTTAAAGGGTAAATCCTGTAAATAAGGGTAAAAAAATAATATTATAATAATATTAAATTACCCTAAAACGTGTCCTAACCCTATTGGTTGATATATGTCCGACCATGGGAATCATTAGGTCGAATTTGGGACCCCATGGAGTCACTTGTAAGTGATAATGACACTTTATATTAATTAAGTTAACGTAAATACCAAAATGACATAAGAATATATATTTTAGAAAAACAATTTTTACATAGGGTTATATATGTTATATTTTAGACTATAAATATTATTTAGAAAGTTAAAAATATTTCCTACATAATTTTATTTTATTTATAATTTTTATACATTGAATAATTAAATTTATTTATGACACAATAATGATGCATTATTTTCTTTATTAATGAAATAATCAAATAATTGGTATTATAAATGTTAAAATAAATATAATTTGGAAGTTTTGATGACATCCAAAAATTTTATTGGTTAATATGACATGTTATAATTTCTTAATTGAATTTTTTTCGAATTAATAAAGTTTTTAAGACTTTAACAAAAATCAATTATTAAATAGTGTCAGAATTGACATAAATGAGTTTTTAAAACAAATATTATATTATTAATTGATATTATATTCCTAAAAATATAATTATCGGCCAAAGGACTTATATAATGATAGGTGTATCATTAATGGACTACTTGGGGGTCTATTGGAAGTATATAGTAAGTTTATTAACTATATAATATAAAAATACAAAGAGACATGGTAAATGTAAAACTATTTAACTAAGAGTTAAATAAAAAAGATAAAGTTAATATAGTGACCCAAACCTATCTAAAACCTATTTGTTGAGCGGTTTTCGACCTATACCCTTCTTAAACTTTAAATAATCAATTTTGGAGCCATTATCAACCGAATATGAATTTATTATAAAATAATATTTCTAGCTTTTCCTAAGGTGCCCCTCACCCCTCTTATAAAAGAGAACCCCCCCTAATCACTAATTCACACCTTCAAATCCTTTTGGATCAGCCCAAAACTTCCCAAATATCCTCTAAACTACCCTAAATTCATCCTAGAGGCCCTAATTTGTTCATAAAGCCAACTCAAGGAGCCCTTTTGATCAAATCAAAAGGAAGAACCTGAAGAAGAGGTAATAATTTCACCACCCTCTTTCAAGTTCTTTTCTTCTTCCACTTCTTCTTTTTTGTTATTTACATTCTAAAATAATAACTACAGTATAATCTATATACTGTGAAGTTATTATAAATATGGTACAACCATATTCATTATTCTATCCATCCTTTGAATGACATGTCACCATATGTGAGTACGTATGGATTATCGTCTCCACGTCGTGGTGTAATTGTTATTCAATACTTTATTATTTGGATGGGTATAATAATGATGTGTAATTCATTTAAATAATAAATATAACATGATAATTATTATTTATATTTGACATAAAATCCAATTATATATTATTTTAATATCAAAAGAGTGATATTGTCGGTCGTGCGTACGTACATATTACCATCTCCACGAACACGATGAGATTCATTTCCCATCGTATCCATTCAAGAGTAAATTTCATTTGATGATTAAAAATAATGTTTAGATATCTAATATAATTCTGGATATGAATAAGATACATACCATCCATAAAAAATATGGCTCACATAACAAAGAATATGAAGGAAAATTAATCCTTTAACACCCGAAACGACGATAATACTAAGATATTAATAACAAATCAATGTTAAAAGATCATATATGATATTATATTAATGTATATAATTCTTGTATAATTCAATAAAAATTATTTAACCATTATAAAGGAGTTTAAACAACCTTCTACCAAGGAAAAATTACAAAGTAAGGGGTTTCTTATCTCACTTTTAATTCCGTGAGATTTCCATTGTTCACCAATTATTTATTGCATGTGGTGTGTGTACTGCCCATGATTGTATTAATTGTGTAATATACTTTAATTTATGGATATTTTAATCATCATTGTATGATCCTTCTTTCATGGGTGTATGTTTCGTAAGTTACTAAATCGATAATGGAATTTGAAATTTCAATTTCCACTCATTCAGCTTTATGAATACTTCATTGATTATTTTACTCCAAGATTATGCGTGGAATCACTATTCATTTTATTATGTCATAATTTCCACTCCCATTTCTGTTGATATACTTTTTATACACATAATCACTCCATTGATAAATTCTCAAGTCATTGATATGAACTTGATAAGAGTAATTTTAACTCAATCTCCATTTGTTGAGTTAAATATCCAATTCATTGGTGTTGTTTTTACAAGAATATGTGTGATTGTCCTCTGATTGATTTACACTGAATATCCAATCATATTAAGTGTATTTATATTTTTAACACATAATTATGTTGTTGATTTGTCCTTAACCTAAGGATACAGTCTTTATAAGAAGTTTAATCACAATTTACATTCCATTGAGACTTCTTTGTTGTTATACACCAAATCACTTTTATATGGTGTATATAATGTACTTTGACATAGTATATCATGAATCCCTTTATTCTCATGATATTATAATGTTTTTATTACCTCAATCATTTTTATTCAAGTGTCCCTCTTTTGGTTAGTAACCCTAACTAAAATATCATTTTAAATGTTTTAAAGATTTATTATTCTAAATCTTTCTAATTAATGTCCATGTTTTAAAAATGGTTTTAAGGATTTATTTATATGGAAATTAATGTTTTAAAATTAAAATTATTTTTAAATGTTTCAAAATGGTATGGGACACTTTGATTCAAAAATCTATTTTTAAATGGCTTCTTGACAAATAGTGTGACTTTTAAATGTTTTCAAGAAAAATGGGATATTTCTCTCAAATAGTTTTGATGATTATTTTCATCTATGTAAATATCCTTCATTATTCTCAATTGAGGTTAATATGTTACAATAAAATCTTCCATATTGTATTGAATGAGTTATGTTTGACTATGGATGTATTTTTTTATACCATTCATGGTTTGTGGATAAAGTATTGACATTTCGTATGCTAGTTTCAATACGAATGTTTATGTTATGTTTCAAAATTTTCATATGAGGAATGAATTAGAGTTAGTAAGTGACGGGTGGAGCCCACTATAGCTTCTTGATGCATCGGTAGGTCTCATGAGACAAACTCGTGTCTTGGCACAAGGCCTTGACAAAATATTATTTGTAGTCTTGGCATAAGGCCTTGACTATGTGGTTATGATAGTCTGACATTATGCATTCCATCATTATGAAAGTGGTTATTGATATTTCATGTGATTATTCGACTAGTAGAATATCCATGTGAATAAGTAAATGTCATTATTTGATTTTATCTTTGCCATATTATGCTTAAATTCAAGTTTAAAAGGCTTTTGTTCTAGTCTTATACACTGCCTTAAATGTATATGCTTATTTATGAAAGTTTCTGCTATAATGTTATCCTTACTGAGCATCTGAGCTCACCCCTTTCTATGTTTTATTTTTACCAGGATGCAAAGAAGTATATTATGACTGACCTCCAGGGATGGTCTATGGGATCTCAGTGTTTTCTATGGAGACAATGTTGTTGTAGTTTTCCATTTTATGATGTAATGTAAACCTTATGAATGTATCTAGTACTTCCAAGGATACTAAACTAATCGGTCATTCGAGACTTGATCTTTTATGATCATGCCAATGATACGTACTAATGCACCGAATCTGGTCTTCTGGGGTCAGGGCATTACATAAAGACTTAAGATATTGATTTATAATATATTTAAAGTCAAAATTAAATACATCTTCATGTGGGAATTTTAAATTTTGAGCTATTTCAACTAAAGAAATTGAAAATTCCTTATATTCCATTCTTGTGGATACAATATCTTCTATTTCACCAAAACTAAACTAAAACATACTATATAAATGTTTCAGTTCTACTTCATAAAGAAATTATGTATTTTCCTCATTGAATAGAAATTCCAAACCTTGAAACGCAAGTGCTTGCTTGAGAAAAAGATTCATCTCATACAACCACTTGAAATCAACTACTTTTCCTTGAAGAATCTTTATCAAGGAAACACACTGACACTTCGGGTCACTGGGTTCACCTTCATTGATTCACTTGGTCTTCTACATTTTTGAGAATCTGAATGTTTAAGGTTTCCAGATTCTAGGGTTTAGAAGAAAGATGAGAATTTTGGAAGGCAAAACAGTTCGAAAATTAAAAGGTTAGGTAAGTTGAAGGGTTTTCTTACAGGTAATGACACGATCTTGTTTGTCATGAAGATTATACAGGGTAATAATTAGTTTTTATATTTTGAATACCCATTATTTAAAAAACTAAAAATAAGAAAATATTTATTTAATAAAATAATAGAAATACTAATTTTTATAGATAAAATAAAATAAATAAAAACAAATTTGATTGAAATAAATTAAAAAATATAAATTTATTAAATGAAATAACCTTATAAATATTTATTTAATTTTTTCAAAAAAATAAAGATTTATTTAATGTTAGATATACCTAAATCCTACATAATAAAATCAAAACTTACAGTAGGAAGTGGTTTAATAAAAATATCAGCAAGTTGAAATTCAGTATTAATAAATTATAAAGATATATTCTTTTTAAGAACACAATCTCTTAGAAAATTATGACTTATATCAATGTGCGTAGTCCAAGAATGACTTATAGAATTTTTTGAAATATTTATAGAACTTGTATTATCACATAAAATAGGCATACTCTCAAAATTTAGTCTAAATTCTAGTAGAGTTTTTTTCATCCACAATACTTATGCACAACAACTGCCAGTAGAAACATATTGTGCTTCAGCTATTGACAAACCAACTGAGTGTTATTTCTTACTCGACCATGACATTAATTATTTTCCTAAAAAGTGACTGGTACATGAGGTACTTTTTTCTAATTAATCTAAAACCTCTAAAATCAACACCTGATTATGAAATTAACTTAATATCATAAGTTTTTGGGTAAATAAGAGATTAAAAAATAGTTACTTTTAAATATCTAAAAATTATTTTAACATCAATAAGATGATATTATTTTGTATTTGATTGAAATATAGCACATAAACATTCAGAAGACATAATGTCTGGTCTTCTAGTAGTAAGATATAATAATCCACCAATCATACCTCTATATAATTTATTGTCCACTACTTTTCCATCTTCATCCAAATCAAGTTTTATATTGGTACACATAGGAGTTGTGTATGTATTACTGCTCAAGTCCAAACTTTTTTACTTAATCTATAAAATATTTACATTGTTTTAAAAAATTTCTATAATCTTTCTGATTATTTTGAAATAATCAAAAAATTCATTTCTCCCATCATAATCATTTCAAATTATTTTTTCATTAGTTTTGAAAAATCATTAAAAATATTTTTATTTGTTGAACCAAAAATAACATCATCAACATAAATTAGAAATAATAAAATATTAGAAAAAACAAATTTCTTAAAGAGTTTTGGTTCTTCCAATGCAACCGAAAATCCATTTTTCAAAAGAAAACAACTCAATATTCAATAACAAGATCTAGGTGCTTATTTAAGGGAATAGAGAGATTTACTATTTTTAGAAATAGAATTTGGTTTTTTAGGATTTTCAAAACTAGGAGGTTGTTCAACATAAATTTCTTCCATTAGATAAACATTTAAAAAGGAATATTTAACATCCATCAGATATAATTTAAAATTTATACAATATGCATAATATTGAAGGATTATAATGGCTTTTAATCAAGATATAGGGGCAAAGGTTTCATTATAATATATTCCTTCTTCCAGATTATATCTTTTAGCTAGTAATATAGATTTATTTCTAGTAATGATCCCTTGATCATATTGGTTTTTTTATAAAGACCCACTTAGTTCCTATAATAGAATAATTGGTTGGTATTTCTACTAATTCCCAAACTTCATTTATTTTAAATTGGTTGTGTTCTTATTTCATTTTTAATATCCAAATCTAATTTTCTAAGGATTATTCAATAGAATTAGGTTGTAACTGGGATATAAAGGTAGATAATTTGTCTAGGTTTCCTACATTTCTTCTAGTTCCAATTCTTGTGTTCAAGTCTCCTATAAAAATTTCTATAGGATTATTCTTTTGGGTTCTATATTAACTAGGAAAGATAATTTTAGGTTCTTTAGTTTCATGTTCTTATGAACTGGACTAAATTTTATTAATATCATTTTTAAAATAAATTTTTGGGGTTTCAAGTCACATGTTATCAAATGAATCAGTAAATTCATCTATTTGTTCATTCTATTTAATGAAAGGGTCATTTTATCAAACTTCACATGAACTAATTCTTCAAAAATCCTTGAATTTTTATTAAAAAATTTATAGGCTTTATAATTAATAGAATATCCTAAAAATATTCTTTCATTATATTTTGGATTGAACTTACTCGAGCTGTCCTTAGTATTCAAGATATAAACCTTTCATTCAAAAAATTTAATGTACCTTTCTTTTGGTTTTCTATTATTCCAAAGTTCATAGAATGTTATTTTGAAAATAGGCTTTATTAAAACTCTATTAATGATATAGAAGGTTGTGCTTATAGCTTCTGACCAAAAATAGGTAGGAAGATTATATTTATTTAGCATAGCCCTTGCCATTTCTTGAATAGTTTTATTTCTTTTTTCAACAATTCCATTTTTTTGAGGTGTCCTTGGTGCAGAAAAGGTGTTCTTAATACCTAGATTTAATCAAAAAGAATTAAATTCTTGATTCTAAAATTTTCCACCATGATCACTTATTAATGAAATTATTTTAAAACCTTTTTCATTTTGAATAATTTTATAAAAAATTTCAAGAATAGTGAAAACTTCACTTTTGAGTTTTAGAAAATAAACCCAAGTAAATATAGAATAATCCTAAACTAAAACATAAATATATAATTTACTATCCAAACTTTCTACTATAGATGGTCCAAAAAATTCCATATGAATAAGTTCTAAAGGTTTTGATGTAGCAATTTTTTAATAGATTTGAAAGAAGATTTGTGCTATTTTCCAAGTTGGCATGCCTCACAGAAGCTGTTGTTATCAAATTTAAGACTAGGAAAATCAGAAACTAATTGCTTCTTAGATAATTTATGTGAAGCATAATTATTACAATGACCAAGTCTCCTATGACAGATCCATGACTCATTTGTATTAGAAGATAAAAAATTCACTTTATATTTACAGAAGGAATTTAATTCCAAAGTATAAACATTATCAGTTCTTGGTGATCTAAATTTAATAAATTTATCTTTAAAAATTGAGTATGAATTTTTAGAAAAATAAACATAAAAACCATTATAAAAAATCTAAGAGATACTTATCAGGTTGCATTTTATCCCATGCACATATATTAATTTTTTGATTGAGATAGTCTTTGGATCTCTAATAATTCCAACTCCAACTATTTTTCCCTTTGTATTTTCAAAAAAAAGTGACTAGTACTCCATCCATTTGATTTAGTGTATGAAAGATTGATAAATCTCCACTCATGTTTCTGGAACATCCAATGGCTATATACCATATTTCATTTTTGTTCCTATGGCTTCTTTCCTGCAAAAACAATTAAATATGTGTTTGTTTTGGTACCCATATTTTGTTGGGTCCATCAGTGTTTGCTAGCATTGATTTGGGAATCCAGATCTACTTTATTTTTATTTAATTTATATTACTTGATTCAAAAAAAATTTAGAAATAAAATCTCTTTTAATACTATTAATTTTAGGATTTTTCAAATAATAACTATTAGTGTCATGGCCTTTTATTCCACAGTAATAACTGGTAGCATTTTTCGAATTGGGGATAAAATAATTTTTATATAGTTTTGATTTATCACCCTTGATTCCTATTCCAAATATTTCTATTTTAATGAAATTATTTCAAATAATTTTATTTAACACATTTTATACTTTGATAAAAGTAATTGTAGTATTCTTATAGGATTCAACTTCATATTGTAATTCTTTATTCCTTTTTTCATGATCAATGAAGTTCGTTGTAGATAAGTTGAATTTTTCAACTAGTTATTTATATTGTTTTAGCAGATTGTCTCTTTAACTTAAAAAATAATTATGAATATTCTTCAATGATTTATTCTTCTCAAACAAAGAATCATATTTTTCTTCTATCATTGAGTAGTAGGTAGCTAATTTATCATTTAAGAAACAACCAGAATCAAAATCAGATGAGTAATAAGTTTGTACCTTTTACTATTAATCCATAAGTAACATATTGTATTTTATATTTGATTGATCCTTTTATAAATTATATTTTAAGGGATACTAGAGTCTTCAGATACACTCCATGTAGCTTTCATTGTTTTTTTTTCTTTTTGGTCATAATCTATATTCTTTTGATATTTCTCTTCTGGACTTTTCTTTTCATCTTTCAGTTGAGGACAATAAGGTCTAATACGAATCAATATTTTCATTAATAACATAGAACTTATCTTGGTTCTCATATATCTTGATGTATTTTCTAAATACTCTTATCTTCCTGTAGAATTTACTGAATTTTCTGGCTAACTGAGCTAGTTCAATTTCAGAATATGAGGAATCCGAATTTTTCTCTTTGACTTCTTGCTTTGTTCTTTTTTATATGCTTGTGAGATGTTAATTTCAGAGAAGTATTGTCCTTATTCACTAAAATTTTATGATATTTATCTTCAAAATGCATATCATCTTCATACATCATCAGTTTCCCAATTAGTTCTTTAATTATTAGATCTTTGACAGGTGATGATTGATGAATAGAAATAGATATGCCATTCCATTTTTAAGGAAGTACTCTGAGTACTTTAAAGGCTTGATCAGATTGTTTGATGGGTTCTCCTAAGGCAGTTATATTGTTAATAATTTCTATAATCCTTCCATTCATATGTATGATGCTTTCTCCATCAAAAATTCAAAAGGTATCAAATTTTAGCTTATAAGTTTCATACCTTATCTGTCTAAATTTTTTTGTTCCTTTATATAAAACTTCAATAGTTTGACATATCTCATAGGCAGTAGGACATTGTGATACATGATTGAAATCATCTGGTTCAATATAGAAAATAATACCATTAATTTCATTTTAATTGATATCATATTCATCTTTTGTTTCAGCAGTCAAAGTCACTGGTTTCTCATGAATCTTATAAGGAGTAATGATTTTTGAGTAAACTTTGAATACAAGATTTTTCATATATATAATAATAATTGATTTCAAACACCCATAATTTTCACCATTAGAATATTAAGAACATATCATAAACATTCCTTCTCTTGAATCATCTATTTCCATCTTTGTATAGACATTATACTTTAATCTTATTATAAATTTATCCAAAAATCTCTCATTTGATACCAAATGTTAGTTCAGAATAATACAAATGTAACACAAGAGGGGAGGTGAATTGTGTCTTTTCAAAAATCTTACACAAATATAGATTTTGAAACCCTCTGTGATTTATGTGGATATACAGTGTTTAATTATGAAATGACTATAAGTAGTGGATTAAACATAAATAAAGAACACAACTTTTTATAGTGTTTCAGGGAACAAAGATCCCCTAGTCCACTCCACCAATCACTCTCTCTATGAGCTTGATGAATTTCACTAGAAAGGTCCTCTTATCATAAGACCATAAATATATAACTAAGTATAGGAAGTTGAAACATTTATAAATAAGGCTAAAAATAGATCCTTATAGTTCTTTAATAGGGAACCAAAAATCCATAGCTTAGATTGAGAAGTTGATAATCTACCACAACTATGTTCGATAAGTTTATACTCAAAAAAATTAAAATATATTGATTTTAAGATGAATCAGGTTGAACTTCACAATTGTAGAAAAAACAATTGATAGTAGATGGATCTTATTCTTTAAAAATTAAATATTTCAAGAAAGTGTAGATCTGAAGTGATCCCAGTTGCAAAATGATCTTCAATAAAAAGTAGAAACTAATAGCAGTAAAAATATTACAGTATTAAAATATTGAACATGTATATCTCCAAAGTGTAGATTCTTTCAGAATTGGTCATTTTTTAAAGAAGCGTTATAATATATGTTTATGAGAATGAAATTCTATATAAAAATAGTGACTTGTATATCCCATATTGAGAAATTATACACTCGTAGAATATATATAGCATACATTCTATTTTCCAAAATTTCAGATCCACAAAATTTTCCTGATAGATCATAGAAATTCAAATCCGAATTGACCAGGGGAGTTGCAACTTCCCTTGATAATAGGAGATATTTTATCCGTTGGATACGGTTACTTGAATCAATTAAAAAAATATTTGAATCGGTCAAAAATGATCTTAAAACAACCTATAATTTTGTAAAGACTATGGAAAAAATATCAGATAAAATCACAAAATTAAATCTCTGATGTTGAAAAGTAAAATGTAGGGTTCCTTCACAAAACAAAAAAAATGAAAAATATAGGGTCTAACTATATAGATTTAATTATTCAAATGTACTATTGATCATAAAATTAAGGTTGATGAACTATACATTTGTGTCCTCAAACATAGGGTTCCTTACTAATGTAGGGTTCTTTAACCACACTTTCTTCTCTTCAAAAATGTAAGATTCCATTTAAACGTAAGTTTATCTATCCATACATTACTTCCAGTGTAGGTTTGAAGATCCATACACACCATATTATAGCATAAGGTTGTATACAAATGTAAGGTTTATGATCCATACTTTCTGTTCCTAGCATAGGGTTTATTCCTTATGTTACATTTTGAACGTAGGGTATGAACAATGTTTCTATAATACACTTAAGAGAATTACAAATACTTTAAAAATATTCTGAGTGAATTAAAAGTTTGAATATAATTCCATAATAAATAATAAAATTAATAATAATTTCCTAAAATACACTTAAATTAATATCATTAGTAAAATAAATAAGGGTATTTGTGAGCATCAAAACCAAATAAGATTTATAGAGTATTGTTGAGACAATACATGCCCAAAAACACCATTTGTCAATCTCTGGTGCTACCATCATGCCTTCGATGACTGTCCTTGTCACCACTACCATTTCTATCTTTACCAAGCTGAACCATTACTGTATAGACCATTTTCTCTAAATAAAACTCACCCTAATACAAATCTAGGGTTTTTTCCACATCGCTGCCTTTTACTCATTAGGAAACATCTCAATTTCCTCATCTAAAACAACTATACCATCATTGGTTGCTATCCAATCCATCCTGGGTTGAAAAGTAAAACTATTAGCCACTATAAAGGTTGTTGGTTAATGTTTATCACAAAGGGGGTACGAAAGTGGGGAAAAGAATAAAATAATATTTAGTGGATGATAATTTATATGACCCTGTTTATCAATTTCATGATCTTCATTTGACATAGAATACACAAGGTTGGGGTTTCATGGTGATCATCTATGGGTAAGGGAAGGGTTATAAATTTATCATTAAAAAAATTACATTAAATAATGGATAGAATCAATCCATAAAAAATTAAAAATTCTATAAAAAATGGAAATAAAATGTTAAATGAATTATTTTAATTCATACTGAAGGTGACACATAAAAAGAGAGGTGAATAATCATTTGTCTAAACACTAAAAATACAAAAACATAAGGAATCGACTAATAAGACTTGATAATCATTGTAGGAATATAATAATTTTCCATAATGATATTTGAAAGAATTTTTTTCAAGGAATGAGGTGAATAATTATATGAAATTTCCCACCTAAATGGTGAAAATATGAAAACTTCACAATCTAGGTACAATATTTGATCAATCATTGACACTGACAATTATCATCTCTTATCACTCTATTATCTGTAGAGTATATTATGAGATAAAATATTAAATTATTCCCACTTAGAATAAGATGAAAAATATGAATTTATATCGCCACTTTTACATCAATCGATGAAATTATTAAAGCTTGAAAAAGGCTCAATCCAGAACCTAAAACTTAAACAGACAAAGTAAATCTCTCCTAATAAATACACCCCATTCGAGACATAATTTAAATTTTTTAATTTTTATACAATCTATTATTTTATTGATATCAACAATAATATTCATAGAATAAATATTTATTTATTTAATAAATATTAATAATCCCTTAAAATTCAATTAGCTTGGATTTCCATAAAAACACTTCTCAAGGGTAAAAACCATGCCCCAAAATCAACAGATCCATCAATTTTTTTTCTAGGGTCATTCAATAGGGTAACATTACCATTTTACCTATTTGTAGGGATAAAGACTTTGAAACTCACAAAATGAGCTATATCCTAATTAAGGGAAAAACCTAGTCACTAAAGTTTACATGATGATTGGAATCCTAGAATTAATTTCACGATAATTAAAATCATCATTTCATGATGCATTTTAAATTTTTACAAAGGTAAGGATTTGATTGATGATTTTATGATTTTTTTAGATATTTTATCATTTATTTTCTGATTTGAGTTAGACAAATCATTATGTCATAATACATATTGTTATGAAAGTATTTTTGAATTTATATAAATATTTAGAGCTTTTGTTGGAGAACAATGAATTAAATTTGATATAGAAACCCAAAAGTTTTTAGGAGTATTCCAGAGAGAAAATTTTCAGGTTTGAGGATAAGAAACATGCTCACAACATCTATTTATTAGTATAATTTGAGGATGATTAAAGAAGTTTTTTCATGTTTACTAACACTCATAATTGATATTTATTCATTTTATTTCTCATTTAATACTTATATAAGTCTAGGACTCTCTACTTTATTATTTATTCCTTTTTGATTATAAAATGAGGATGTGTGATGTGGGATCATAACCGCTGATCACCAGGGAAATGACCACTCAATAAAAAGAGCCAGCGAACCTTGTAAAAATATATTATGTTTGTGTGTTATTATATCAATATTAGTATCTCTCACTATCACTATTTTATTGATCATTTGAATACCCTATATACTTATTAACACATGAATTTTGTGGGAATTTTTTTTGGTCACAGTGATTCACCATTATTACTTCTCACATTACTTTCTTAGGAACATCATTTAATGTCAGATATTAGTTCAATATTAAGGATCTTCCATTAATTAAATTTTTATCATAGGTTCTAAGTTTATTATTAAGTATTTGAGTTTTTTATCTACTACTTATATATTTTCATTTGATTTTTTTTTCATGGTGAGTTTGAATTCCATCAATAAAAATGGTGTTCTTATGTTTGATGAAAAAAATTTCACTTATGGAGGGTGATGTTGGTTTCATATCTTCTATAATTGGGGTTTTAATTTTTTGAAATAAATGATAATGGTATTCATCTTCCCAAGTATGGATCATGTTTTACTTTTCTTAATCAGAGCAATATGTATGCTGTTGGAAGGCCCCATAATGAGTTTCTATTATCTCTATCCAAGAAATAATTGAAAAGAATTATTGGTTCCGAATTAGTGAATTCCATAAGGAGAAATTTTTATGATATTAATAAAGAAGTAAAAACGGTGATAGAGTCATGAATTCAATCATTTCATTCTCAATTTATGGATATATTAATGCTTGGGGATGAATCAATAGATGAATTCTTTATAAAGGTATAATAAATTTTTATTTATATTCGATGTTATAGAGAATTTATTGAATACTCAACTGTTATAAAGAAATTGATAAGGATTTTACAGGATAAGTTTGATGAAATTTTATTTCCTTGAGGTTCAAGACATGGATTAATTTATAATTTAAAAACCAAATAATATCTTGATAGTATATGATATGAGAAGAGTTATTTCCTTGAATAATAAATAAAAATCAATAGATACTACCTTTAAATCCTCCACAGGATTTAAAATCAGTGAATCAGAGAGTTTTTATAAATAATAATATAAATTTGATGATGATGACATGAATTTTAATAAAATATTTCATTTATATCAAAATTATTACAAAGAGGAAAAGTTAAGTATAAAGGAACATTTCTTATTAAATGTTTCAATTATGGAAATACTGTATTTTTTTATAGAACTTATAAAAAAAATCAAGATTACAATAAGGATAAACAACCCAAATGATCATTATGAAAGAGAAACAAGGCAGAAAGTGGTCACACATGAGTAAAATTCACTAATTCTAAAGGAAATTACAAATCATAGGAAAATATGAATTTTCTATCAAAGAATAAATTTTAATATCATGATGAATAAAGTAAACATGGAGAAAATTAATTGGGGGAATAATATGTTCAATATTTCATGACCTAATCAAATCAAACCAATAAATCATCTAGAAAATATAAAATTAGTATATATAATGATTAAGAATAAGAAATAATAAAGGAATTTCAATTGAGAATGGATCTCTTGGCGTGTCTCAAAGAAAATAAAAAAAAGCAAGAATGAGGTTGCATCATTGATGAAATACATTGAAATATGTTATGTCAAATGGATACTAAAAAAATGTAAATTATTAAGAAATATTGAGTATTTAAATTCAATAATTTTATAATGAGTCAAGATACTTAATATCATAATAAAAAAATTTATTTTAAAGAAATACGATGTTAAATATCCTATGGAAAAGTTGAATGATGTTTGGAGATCATTGAAGAATATTTAGTTTGGATTATATAATTCTATTATAAAAATTGGAGTGTCTTAGAAACATTGAAGAAAGTTTTTAATTCCAATAAGCATCTTGATAAATTTTTAAGAACTAGTGAACACACAATTTGAACACACAAATTTTCATAGAAAGTAAAGGTAGCAGTGAAAAGAAATAAAAAAGGGTTTCATCATCACAAATAAAGAATGATACACACATTTATACTTTAAATTATTATTATGAAAATAAAAAAATGGAACATGGGGGAAAAATTAAGTGATGTCTAGGTCTAAATGAAAATTCACTATGAAGGAAATATTAATAAATAATGATAAGGTTGAATAAAATTAGCAAAGTTCACAAGGAACCAATACTGTATCATAAAAAATGGGTGAAAGTGAAAAATGACTTTAATGAAATCAAGGAGACATATGGTAGTTGAAATTAGCAAGGACATGCCGCCAATGGATGTATTAAAATTATACTAGAGTAACTAAAATAAACATGAAACTTTAAATATTACAAAAAATAAAGTAAACAAGAACATTTAATGGTGGTTTTGGTTTCATACAAAGCATTAAAGGGTAAAAATTCATTAATTTTGGATAGAAATTTCTCATTACACCTGAAAAAACAAAAAAATTCTTTATGGAAATTAATAAGTAATATAGTGGTTTTGAAAGGCATTGTAATCACTAAAATTGGTTAGAAGAAGATCAGATCAAATGATGTTATTTTTATTGATGGATTGAAACATAACTTGTTGAGTGTATATCAACTAAATGGAAATGAAAATAAGTTGATTTTAAAATGAATGGATGTTTCATTAAGATATTAAAGGATGATATAATAATTATGATAGGATAACTGGTATGTAGAAATATATTTCAAATCAATAATAAAGTAAATAATTTATGCATGATAATGAAGGAGGATAATTAGCTATTATATAGAATACTTGGATAGTTGGGATAAAATAATTTGTGTAGATTAGTCAGGTATGATGATGTGAAAAATATTTGAAAGTTCAATTGGTAAATTAGAATCTCTTTTGATATTTTTTACAAAGGTAAGATTATAAAAAATCCATAAATTGATGGATATCATAATTAAAAGTTCACTTGAACTCATACATTTGGATTTTAATTCATTCCTTAACTTGGAATTTATTTTTTAAAAGTATAAAGTTGTATATATATTGAAAAATACCTTAAATATAGATGCCTTCTATCACTTAAGTGTGTTTATGGGAGTGCATTCTATCCCAAAATCCTTATAAACACATGTTTTATATTTTATTTGTTTTTTTATTTTTTAAAAATACGGTAGAATATATTTGAAGCTCTTCTAGAAAATTATGATAATTACTAATCACTTGGGGAGTTAACTAGTGTGGGGGGATATTTATAGGGAGTTTCCTTTTAATGAGATACATGATTCTATGTTAGTTTTCTTATTTTAATTGTAAGTAATATGTTGTTTCCAAGAAATAAAAATGGGGTGATTGATGAGCCCTCATGAAGTGAGTTGACAAAAGGGGAGTATGAATACTCCGATGATTCTTGGAAAATATAGTATTGTTCTTTACATTGAGGGATGAAATACTCTAAAAACATTACTCTATCTGGTAATGTGGTTTTAATATAACTCTTACACTTGTTTTTTTTACTATGACTAGTTTCTTGAGTTTTCTATTCAATAGAAATTGATTTTTTTGTGTTTTATTTATTTTTAACATTTTTGATGGATTAGATAGAGTTTTATTAGAGCTATACACGAGGACAAGGAATGTAATTTTAATGTGTTTTTAAAAACCATGTTAGGATAGGGGATGTTTTTTTGACACAGATCTCTAACCATTTTTTTTCACATACATGGGAATCACACTTCAATATATATTATCTGATCCATGATTACTTCGTGAGGTCTTGGAGTTTTACAAACATGGAAATTAGTACTTCAATACTATGCAATTGTTATTCCATGATTTTAGGCTGTGATTTGAGTATATTTAAGGAGTTGAGTTGGGTGTATATTTGGGAATTACTAGGATGATTTCATGCCACAATTTTAAGCATTGCATTTAGTCTAAAAACAATGCTACGTTTTTATAATTCATAATCATTTATTGCAGTTACTGGAATTGAAGAATACATATTTATATTTTTATTATTTTTTTCATGATACAACAGATGTATAGAGTTTTCATGAGGATCCTAAGCCCATAATTAATTGTACTATGATTAAAATCACCACTCTCTAATGTGTTCTATATTTTTATGGATTTGGATGATTCTATTGGGGATTTTGTAGAGTTTTTTAAGAGATTTGATCCTTGATTTTTAGATATAATTTTGACTAATCGTTACACCATAATACACTATGTCATATTGTGATTTAAAGTTTAATAGATATTGGGAGTTTCATATATATAACTACAATGAAACTTTTTGATAGATTCCAAAAAATTATTTGGAGAATTACAGAGAGAAGAGGGCTAGGTATTATGAGAAGAATAAAGTTCATGCAATATACATTGATTAGAGGCACCTGATAAGGATTAAAGAAAATCATTCATGGTTGTTGATACTCATCTTGATATTTCTTCCTTTTATTTATCATTATATATTTATATAAGTTCAGGACCGATTTATTTCACCACGGTGTAGCGACCTGGGTTTTACCAGAGTGTGAATTTTCTCAATTTTGAAGTATCGGGGAATCCATATGGGTAAAATAGTGAATTACTCTAGTAGAAGACCTTTAAAAATTATCTGATTATCCTATTTATTTTGGGACATAGTGTTTACCCTCGAGTCGAGATAGAACAAGATTATTAGCATATAAGGGCCTTGAAAAAAATATATTAAATATAAAAATATTATTTTTTATCCCACACATTTATGTTTTTGATTAAATTATTATATTTATCAAAATGATCCTTATATATAAAAATCACGATCGTACTTGAGTCTAAAACATGGGTTATACCCTAGGTGTGCTGTAGGATTCATTCATGTTAGACACAAGTGGATATTGAGGATATTAAATAAAATAATTAATTCTACATCTATTTAATCCTTTAAACCCTAAAAAACATATTTATAAACACCTCTTAAGAAAATACCTAGGGTTAGCCACATAAATATAAGATTTGATAGGAGCCTCTTGTGGCGAATATATTGATGGGAAATCAAGGAGAACTCAAGTAATTTACAATGAATGCTGAAGAATTAGTAAAAACGTAATCATGAGTGCTTTTTTCAACAAAAATAAAACTGTTGTCAAGGTAGGAATTTGTTATTATTGTAATTACTCTATTTTTTTTAATTTTATACATGGATTGATTATTCTATTTCTATTTCCATATTTTATATTTCATAGACCCATCAATTTCTAAAATTATTATTTGGCCTATATTATTTGGTTTTCACATCTTCATTGATTATTCAATGATTATTTTAACCTTTGATTGATGGTCATGATCATAATGAACATTGTGATTATTAACCTTTATGATTTCATGGTTTTATTACACATGTTATTCATATTTCTTCATTATTCTATGTAGGTCCAATGATTTGACTCTCAATCTGATTCGAACCATGTTTGAACCTCATATTTGTGATTGTGTTTACTTTAAATATAAGAGGTTATGGAACATAGTATAATCACTGTATGATGGAAGATCATGGGAAGTAGTGGTACAAATAGATTCCGATATAGAGATGTGAGTTTTGATTGGTGTCTTGTGTGGAATGATGAAAAATTCTATTTCTAGTGAATGATTGAAAAATAGACCTCTAATGGTGGAGTTTCCATGATAAGTGAAAATAAAAATACTAACCATATCAATGGTAATGATAATGAATTAAGACTATGATTTGAATCTGATTCATAAATCCTGACTATTCAGAATGTTGTTTGGAAGAACACACGCCATGTTCCATGAGTGCCATAATGATTGGATTTTAGTCGAAGTTAGATATCATAAACTGTTTGAATGACTCACATGATGTGTATCCCTAGATATAAACATGGTTCGTATAGGGAGTACATTCTTAGGAGGCTATCTAGCCCTATAAACCATATGGGTTTGGACTACACACTATGTTCCATGAATTTACATGGCACCAAAAGTTATCATATACACCAAGTACCACCCTCAGACCTGCACGTTGTGCACTATAACTAACACACTCTGTAGTTGGGTCCTTTAACCATAAGTAGTGAAACCTTTCATAACCAAGATAATTATTATGGGCTACATGCTTTGTACCCCAAGCGACAAAATGCGTACTTCCTTCAGACCCATAAAATAGACATATCTCATTTTTTGGACCTAGATTTGGACTTTTGAGTAGTCTATCCTGAGTATATTTCCACATAGAACATGGTGGTGGTCTTATCCTTGATATATGAGATATAACTCAAGGAGGTGTAAGTAAAATTTTCACTTTATCTTTGGATAATCAGTGATGGCGGGTGTGGGTGTAGTAGTGAGAGTATTCTCATCTCCCTAGATAGGGCCATGTATCCCATCTTATTACTTAGGTGTATAATCCCCTACCCGCAGGTTGGTTATAGATAGATTCAGGAATACCCATGTGTTCTTGGGTTGAGATCCCTTATCCCATCCCCCAAATAGGGCCATATACCTCGTATCATAATTAGGTGTGTGATCCCATACCTATGGACTGGTATAGATTAGTTCAGGTATGCCCTTATGTCTTAGGGTTAGATCCCCTATATGTGAGTTGAATTTTCTCAATTTAGGTGTCTTATAGTGAGGTTCAGTTTACCCTTCATATGGTTTCTAGAGAGGTTATATAGATTTATATCTTGAGTGTTTTTGATTTATAGGGGTGCGTGGGTTGTATGATTTGAACATACATAAATTTTTTCAACTGTGTGACATGGATGGACTAGAGGGAGTGGTACTTCCTCACTGTAAGCATGATTTAATGATGAGTATCCCCCCCTTCAGGTTTCGGGGGTGTTGTAGCAATTGGAAAGGCAGAGTTTTATAAACTTTATCAGATCTTGTAACCCCCTTGACAACCCTGGGATACCCTTGAGATGTGGCATGTAGATGGATATCAACTTTAGGTTTCATGGGCTCTTTATAGATCCAAAAATTATGGTTTCTCATGTGTTATACATTTCAAAATTCAAAGATAAGATAGGTGGGACTTCTTTATATTTCCAAGTCATTGGGGGGGGGTCATATCAGGATTATTCATTCTAGTTTTTCTCTCAAACAATATTTAGTACTATGAGATTTGGGATGACTTGGTGTTTTGATTCTTCCCTTTTCCCTCCTCTTGGACACCTATTGTAGCATTAGTTGTGATGAATTGTTGATTGTGTTTTTATTAGGGGTTTTGGGTGTACTATTGGTTATTTTTATACTCAACCATTCATAGGAATTGTGCCCACATGTGTTGTGTCTGTACATATGAAATACATGATCTGAGATGGTCTGGGTAGACATGAAGATAACATAGATTATTCATAGTGGAGACATGGTAATGATTGGATATAATTGTTGGGAATGGTTATTCATGAAGGTGGTGGTGAATACTGTGGCTAGAGTGTGACCCAATAATACTTGTAGTGTGGAGTAATTTCTCTATGTTTTATGTTTTAGAGATTTTCAGATGTAAAATTTCCCTAATATTTACCTTATGGAATGTACTTGTACTTATTGTATCATGCATTCATCATGTACAATTCAATTGATCATTTATACATCCTGCTGGTGATTTTTATATATTTTGTATCAGATATTTTTATATGTTGCGGGCTTTTATTGGTTAAATCTACTCATACTATGAGATATGTCTACTCTGTGCTAGTCACCATCCCCTGACCAATTAAAGGTAGACTTGGGGTGGCACTCTTGGCTTATCGCTGTCCTAATCAGGGTCCCAGTGGGTTAGGGCATGTCATAGTGGTATCAGATCAGGTTTATCCTAGGGGAAATACTTGGAGTTAGAAGTGATATGAGGATTATTTTGGGTACTTAGGGAAATGATGTTAATGTGATATTAAGTTTATTTATTATCCAAGGAAACTAACATAGGTGTGGTGGGAAATGAATCCTTTTTCAAGGAATCTAATAACCTATTAGTCAACCCAGATATCTAAGACATCATTATGGGGTATAATTAAGATGGTTACATTTGTGTGATTATCTATGTCTTCTCCATGTAATCTCATCTAGATATACATTAGTTCTTAGGGGTATATTCTATAAATTGATGGATTCCAACCAAAAATATCCAGCTTATATGTTGTGGTAGGTACATGATGAGAATGTACCAGTGTTTGGGTCTATTTTCACTATATAATGAGTGATGATGTTTCACTCTAAGAACTCAGTTAAGAGATAGACATATTCTATGATGTGAGGTAGCTTCTCTCCTCTTTTTTCTTAGTGTAGTATTCTTGTGGAGTAGATTATATCATCTACCTAGTGAGATAACCAATGACTGGTTTAATGTGGTGTGCTCTCTAATGTTTGTGTCAATCTTGTTCATTGGGAGATACAAGATCAGTTGGATTCTAGGAATGACATGTTTTCATCTAGTTTATCCATGCATTAACTAGATGATGAATATTTTTTTGAGCACCCTATATGCCACCATAAACCATTAAATGGGGATTCCATTTATTTTTTCTCAAAATAATGATGGTACTGCTCTATCATGGTTGGAGTTTGAGATCTTTTCTAAGACGAGGGTTTACCTGGTAATTCTATTCATTGGGTGATATGCCCAAATTTGAGTACATGTCATGTCACGATCTGAACCAAGTTGAGGATCAAGCTACAACTACCCCAAGCCTGCCTCCATAGGCTAGGGGCTGGAGACCAGTGTTGATGGAATAAATAACATGAGGAGGCCTTTTACTAAGTACATGTATTCACAAAAAAAAACCATCTCGATGAAAAAGTGTAGAGGGAGTAAAAGTAATAGAAGAATAATATTAAGGGAACAACCATGCATACAAAACCTCTAGATAGTACAAGATTACGGTAGTGTAAACTAAAAAGTAAAGGAGAAAAATATACACCCAACTAGAAATATTTCCCAACCTGAAAAAACTGTAAAGTAAAAAATTGAGAGAGTATAGATCTTGATCTTCAAGATATGACCACCATACATGGTCCAAAGTACCAGGTATCCCTGAGCTCATCAGAATTAACCACCATCCTTCCAGTCTTCTTCATAAGACATGACACGTGAAAGAAAATCGCATACCTGGGTGAGTATATACATACCTATTAGGACACCCTGAAATATTATGGGGAAGAAATAAGAGATACAATAGGAATAGAAAGAGAGTAAATATTAACAAGATATGGAAAGAAGTGAAAGAGAACAACTCAACCCAAACCAAGAGTGAGTAACCTCATCCAAAACACAAGGGGCTTAACATGGTGTGTATAGGAACTATACATTGAGTATTTGTCACCAATAACAGGAGAGTAGACTCATCCAAATATGATAAGCTAAACACAGAAAGCACGTGTCATTCCCCACATTTCTTCGTATTCCATGGAAGGAGAGTAAAAAAATACAAAGGTATTGATACATGTGTGTATACATATATATATATATACTCAGTCAAAAGAATCCCAAATGAGTAAGGGGACCTCCATCTCACAATTCGGCCCAAGAAGAAGAGTCTCCAATAGTTCCAAAAGTCTATCAATGATGTGCAACATCTCATGTATCTACCTAGAAGTATCCGTGTAAGGTCCCATGCCTCACCACTATGTCACCCAATTGAGGGAGAACAATCTCTAAGTAGAGGGACCATGCCCTAGTGCATCAAGGAGGTTCCACTCTATAAGTATCCGCAGAGGACCTGCACCCAAGCTGGCAGGGGGTTCCACTCTAGTGTCATGAGGACCCATGACCTATCTGATAGGGGGTTTTTCTTAGAAGGTAGAGAACCCACACCCATGATGATGGGGGGTTCCACTCTAAGGGATGAGTACCTACACCCTAGTGTGAATGGGGTTCGACTCTAGTCATTGAAGACCCATTCCCTAACAGATTGAGGTGGGGGGTCCACTCAGAATTTAGAGGACCTATGCCCATGCTGATGGAGAGTTCCACTCTAAAGGTCGAGGTCCCACAACTGGGTGTGATAGGTGTCACACTCTAGTCATTGAGGGCATGTGCCCTATTCGATAGGGGGCTCCAATCCATAAGAAACTATATATTACCCACACCCAATTTGATTGGGGGGAGGGGTTCCACTTTTTAGGAATCCTTTGGCGATCCCTCTTGATCACTATCATCATCGGGCATCACCTCAAATAAGCATAATGCCCTGAAAATTCTACAGTGTATCCCAAAATCCATAACCAAGGGAACCATCGTGTTCTACATAAAAAAACACTAAGGATATGCTACTCACGGGCCAAAATATGAGTTCAAATGAAGGAGATATAGAAGCTTAAAGTTTCCTCTAAAGGAGTCAAGGGATACATGGTGTGTGTGTGGACCCACAAGGCATGTGGTCCCTTTCCACCCCCTTGTCATGACCCTAGGAAGTCCATGGTTCCCAATCCATATAGAAATACATGTTGTTTAGGTGGACTTCACAAAGTTTCCAAACTATTCGGGACACGAACATGTACTTCTGGCCATGTCTATGTACTCAAACCATGTTCGTGTACTTGGTACATGATGTTTTGATTCACACAGGGTTCTGCCCGTGTGCTCTGGCCATGTCCGTGTACTTTAGTACACGACTATGTGCCTGACCATGTAGTCCCATACAGGGTATCAACCATGTGTTCCACCACTTGGTTCATCCAACTAGGGATGAGGTACATGACATCTATGAGGGATAAATTCCATGCCATCTTTATGATTTTATGAAACCCTAGCCACCATAACCATGGGGCTATACGCTGTGTGTTCATCACAGTACATGGTGTGTAGTAGGGTTATTTCACAGAAATCAAAATCCAGCCTCCAAACTTCAAACATAGCCATTCTTCTATAGATACCACCTCGTTTCCTCCCAAGATTATTAGATATTTCCACCATTTGTCATTTTTTACCATCTGATGGTCAAAAATATGATCCCAATGACCCATGGAAGTTCGGTCGTGAGTTCTACGCATATTAACACCTTTTTTCACCACATATTTGATCTCTGATCATCAAAACATTCATTGAAAAACCAAAAACATTCCATATTTATGCCTGATTCATCCATCCATGCCTTTTTCATTTATCCATTACAATTCTGAGGGTCCAATAGGGTCCGGTATCGCCCGACAAAGTCGAACCGGGACCACAGGGTCGAACCGGTGAGGAACGTGAAGAAATTGAGGGAGAGAGGCACAATAAAAAAAAATAAAGGATCATTTCCATGTGTTTTTATCCAATGATCAAGAAAAAGGTTAATCATGTTTGTAAAACAATTGAAAAAATCAATTTAATCGATACACGGGTGCATGAAAAGGCTACAATTGGCACAAATCCAAGAAAGGGATCAATCTTCTCAATCAATTTAATCAAAAAGGGTTTAAAAAAATTGAATAGTACTACCTAGATATTGTATTGTTCATAATTTAAGAACATTATCACCAATGATTAAAGGAATTTTTTGCATTCGATACATCCTAATCTACTCCGATCTAGAGTTTTATTGTCATCTGAGGTGATTTTTCAACAGATGCAGGAAGAAGAATCTCTCGATACCCCTAGGGTTCTGAGGATAACCTTGGAAAAATCACTATATAAGTATACTTATAAAAATTTTTTAAGTTAAAATGAATGAATGAATGAATTAATTAATTAATCTTCCAAACATACCACCAATGAGTGAGAAGTCCGAATACTCCGTGTCGACCTATTTTAGGTCATGCCTAGGGTAAACACTGCATTATAGACTCCACCTAGTGTCATATTTCTAATATCAGCTTCCATTTATGATTTATCCCATTTTATTTAAGAACTGTATGAGCTCAATATAAAATATATTTAATATTTTTATAAAATTATTTTTGGGAGAACTACGCCTTGGAATCGCATGTCATCTCAGTGGCTAACTATAGAAATATATATACAAATATTCCAAAGTATTACAAGAAAGAAAATAGGTCTCTAAATCATTCCATATTTCAATATTTTCATCCAAAAAAAAAGAAAAACTAAACAAACAAACTAGGATACTGAGCTCACATTTGGATCTCCTGCTCATAGGAACTCTCCTACACATTCTCATGTTACCAAAACAAACGAACTAAGGGGATAATCAGTCCACATAGGGTCCTATCTTGTCAATGCTCAATCGCCACTGGGTGTTATGAAAGGGTGTATATATCATTGATGTCTAGATCACCCCATTAGATAACATGAATGAGTTCATGCACATATCTCCTCAACTGTGACACATGGAAGACATCATGCACCTACTCCAACTATGGGGGTGGGCAAGGTGGTAAGAGACCTCAACAACCCTCTACATGATCTCAAATGGATTGATAAACCTTAGGGATAACTTTCCCCCCTAGATGAACCTCCACAATACTTATCATGGGGATCCTCTTAGGAAAATTTGGTCTCCTTGATCAAACTTTAAGGGCCTATGATGGTGATCTGCGTAAGATTTCTGCCAACTATGGGCTGTCCTCATCCACTCACAGATGACCTAGACCTTCTCCTTCATCACCTGCACCAACTCTAGGACCACAAGAGGTATCTCCCCAATATCTATCCAAAACAAGGGTGACCTTCAAGGTCTCCCATATAGGGCCTAAAAATGTGTTTTACCAATGGTAGTGTGGTATCTATTGTTGTACACAAACTGTACTATGAAAAACGATCCTCCCATCTCTAGATGAAATCTAACACATAATCCCTCAATATATCCTCCAACACTTGAATAGTGAATTTGGTCTATCCATCAGTTTGGGGGTGAAATACTATACCCATTCTCATATGGGTTCCTAATTCCTCTTATAGGACTCTCTAAAATTGTGACATAAACCAAGAATCATGACCAGAGATAATCATATAGGGAACCCCCTGAAGGAGAATGATCTGTCATACGTTAAAATGCCCCAAAATCTCCACAAAATATTCTCCCTAATAACAAGGAAGTATTATGACTTCATTATTCAATAAACTATCACCCATATTCTATCAGGGACCTTTTATATGTGTTTAATACCTTTAAAAATGTCCATGGATATTCCATCCCATTTATAATCCTAGATCTCAAGGGGATGCAATAAACCCATTGTAACTTGGTGATCAAACTTCACCTGCTGAAAAGTGAGGAACCAAGTGAGAAACCTAGATATGATCTATCTCATGTAGGACCACCAAAACTATTACTGAAGATCTGTGTACAACTTCCCCACACCGGGATGTACAGTTATGGGAGAAGTGTGTAACTCTTACATCACCTCCTCCCACACCGTGACTGGGACCGTCGTTCATCCCTAAAAAATGATGACGTGATTCAATCCTTCATAAAAAACATATGTTGAATCAACTATATATATCTGGTCATGTAATACCTCATATTTTATGTCTCCTAACTAGGAATCTCTCACAATCTCAAGAAGTAGAGGAGTCAACACCATCGATTACAGGAAAGTTTTACCCTCTTAATCCACCAGGTTCAGCTACAAGTGTAAAAACCTGGTTCTTATTTTTGGAGGTACGAGTTTCTTCTTTTCTCTTTTCCTTAAGTATTTTTGAGAAAATAAGGAAAATGGAGAAAAATCCCAACTTTTGGACGTACACGCCATGTACTTTTCCACACACCGTGTACTTCTGGCAGTGTGGGATGAGTATATGGGGCGTGTGGCCATGTTGGTGATGAAGGGTGTAGGAACCGACTACACGCCGTGTAGTGGTACTTTACACGCCATGTAGTCAGTCGGTAGGCGAATAGTAAGGCGGTGGCCAGCTGTGGGGCAGTACACGCCGTGTACTCATGAAGACACACCGTGTAGTCATGTCAGCAGGTGAACAGTGCTGCGCTGGCGGGAAGCTGTCAGAGGAACAGTTTAAAAATGGGAAGTACACGCCGTGTACTTGGAAATACACACCGTGTACTTTGTTTTCTTTTTTTTCTTAAAATGGGAACTAGCCTCCCCTTTTCACAGGGAATGCTTAGAACGGGAAGAGAGCTCGGGAGAGGAAGGCCAGAGCTTTGGAGATCCACCGAGTGCACGTCTGGAATCTGTTTCTGCCTCAGACGATCTCGTTGGAATCGCACGGGTAAGCCCTCCACTCTTCTTTAATCATTCTTGCCAATTCTTCCCCTAACGGGAGTTATTTGTGTTTAAGAGAGAATTATTTTACCTTAGATCTACGGCGTTCTTGGATGTTTCAGAAGGCGTCATTCGTGTATATCGTTCGTTGGTGTTTAAGGTAGGTGGCTTGGAGTTTATTTTTCCATCTTTTGTGTATTTTAGTGCCACAAACCCATGTTGGGGTGTCGTGTGGCTAAGGTCGTGTCTATTTTAACTACCTATAACTATATAGGTAATTAAATAAAATTGTAAAATTGTTTTTTGGGATCAGTTCTTGGATCCAGGACCACCCCGGGGGTGCGTTCCTTTGTTTAGCCATTTGGTCAGGATACCCAAGGGTATACCTTTAAAGTAATGATTGTATAATTTCCTAGAGATTAATTGCTTGTGTACTTATTAATTACATGTTGGGAATGACCCAGTTACCTATTAGCCTGAGGGAAATCTTGTGATTATCCTGTGGGCATTGTTCTACTTAGACTGTGGGAAACTTCTTCCGTGCCTGTGGACAGTTGATTCTGTGCCCATGGGCGACACTTCTTATGCTCGTGGGAAATATCCATGTGCCTATGGGAAGATTCTTGTCTTTGGATACTCTTTACCTGAGGGTAAGGGTTTACGTGTTTGAGGATGTTGGCTGTTTACTTAGAATATTCACTGTGGTGATATTTTAAATTAAATGATTAAATAAATATTAAAATGGCGATATAACTGGTTAAGTTAGTTACTTTTAGTACTGCTTACTTTATTTCATTTTAATACTGCACACTATTGTTGCGTGATTTCACACAGTTGAGCACGGGCCTTTGGTGGGTGCCTACTGAGATTCATTTCTTACACCCTATTTGTGTCATGCATTTCAGCCCAAACAAATTACGTTTCTGCAAGTGTAGATAAGGGCATGAGCCCTTATATAGGTACCTGATTACTGCTGGGGTGTAGGAGAGCATGGGACCGAGCATTGGCTTGTGATGCTACAGGCTGTTCTGTTCTGTTTTCTGTACTTGTATTTCAGTTGTAATGTATTGTATTGCAGTGTAACATGTTCTGGCTGTTTTATAGAATAGTGACATATTGCATCTTCATATATATATATGATTGCTGCTTTCCCTTTTTGTCATCAGTTGTTCATTCCAGTTGTGTATGGTTTATTACTTCCGCTGTTGTTGTATGTTTGTTTTATATTCCGTTGCGCTATAATTTGACAAATGAGGGCATAGTTTCCAAACTATCAGACCTGGGCCCTCGCTGCTAGTCAGCAGCCTCTGGCATTTGGGGAAATGTGCTTGAGGTCACGTGGCGAATCGGGTTCGGGGCACCCGTTGAGTGGCACCCAGAACCGGGACGTTACAAAGTGGTATCAGAGGAAGTTCTTTTCATTGACTTACTATTTTGAGCCGTAGTCAGGGATATGACGGGAGCAGTAGTTGGTAATAAGCTGTGCCCGGGTGTAGCTAACCCATGTACAAGGAAAAGCCAGTCTACCTCGTATTTCTTCACTTCTTTTTATTTTTCAAATTTTACAGTTTATTTGATTTCACCGTTGGGTGACTCACTTGAGATTGTTCTGTTTATATTTTATCTATGGGTTCTATTTAGTTGCAACCCGATGATATGAGGGTATTCCATCTCATGCATCATTTAGGCACATGATATAAATCACATGTCATGCATAGTTTCCATGCCATGTAGGTGCATTAGAAATCACATGTTGTTGTGATAGTTTTTGTGCTAGTAAAACATGTTGTTGTGATAATTGCTTTGATAAAATACATGCTGTGTGATAGGGTAATTTTATTTGATCCTGTTGATAGAATGGATGCCAAATTTTGGTTTTTGGGGAGTATAGGCCCCCACTGACCGGAATTTGGTGGATCATTAGCTGTTTATTAGTTATAACACATATGAGATGTCCAACTTTGATTCGTGGGGAGTATGGGCCCTCACGGGTCGAAATGTGAAACTTAGGTGTCATTTTTCGTTATTTTCTGGGTTCTGGGGGAGTTTCGGAGGCATACTATCTGGAAACCCAGTATACACGCCGTGTTGTACCTGAGACACACCGTGTATGGCCTTCTGTTCGGAAAAAATAAACTTTTTAAGTACACGTCGTGTACCTAGAGTACACGTCGTGTAGTCTCTTCCTGCATCACAAATTGTGAAGGTGGAAACATAGGGAAGGGAAGAGCTTGGGGCGAACACGCCATGTAGATGATATACACGCCGTGTATTGTTGACCCGGAGTCGTCTTGTGTGACTAAAAACACCGACGGAAGAGACCTTAAGACACACACGCCGTGTCCACTATGGAACACGCCATGTAGTCTGACCTGAGGACCCGATCGTGTAGCTAAAAACACGGGTCAGTGTAATCCTTTCGGATACACGCCGTGTGTCTATAGAACACGCCGTGTAGTGTGACCCGTGTTTCCGTCCGTGTAACTAACAACACAGGTCGACGAATCTCGTCTAGTACACGCCGTGTACCTGCGGGACACACCGTGTAGTCTTGTCTGAGGAAATACCGTGTGGACTTAGCCATGTGGCTGGGAGATGGGGTAGTGTACATGCCATGTGCGAGTGTAACATGTTTTGTAGTTGCAAGCTGAGTAGTCGGCCGTGTCAAAAATGACACGGGTAGTTGGAAAATAACACCATACACACCATGTAGATATTATACACGTTGTGTAGTTTTTGTTCAACGGGATCCATGTGGCTTAGCCGTGTGGAAGGACCAGGTAGGGGAAGAGAAGTCAAGTACACACCGTGTAGTCATTGTACATGCCGTGTAGTCATGTTTTTCAAATATTGAAATGCCATCTTCCTGTTATTCCCTTTGTAATTCCTTCACTTTTAGTCGTGATAAATCTTGATCTAAGGCGTGTTTTTGACCTTGTGGTGTCAATCCGCCTAGACGATTGCGCGTTGTTCTCCAGGAGAGCGGCAACGAGTATACTCTAGAAATGGTGGGCTATGGGCTACCAGTGGATCCTCCAGCAGAGCCATAAGCGGTGCTAGC
Organism: Viscum album; assembly: GCA_963277665.1. Classification (NCBI taxonomy): domain Eukaryota; kingdom Viridiplantae; phylum Streptophyta; class Magnoliopsida; order Santalales; family Viscaceae; genus Viscum; species Viscum album. The sequence goes on along the minus strand of OY728128.1, from coordinate 701,117,020 downwards.
TGTTATACCAGACACAGGCATGAAGGCACAGTTCTGTGAAGGCTTTATGCGGTTCATGCAGACCTTTCAGGGAGAACTGCCGTCTTCCACATCTATGGATGAGCTGACACGTATCTTCCAGTAGCAGCATCCACCTACGTTTTTAGGGGATGGTGGACCACAGGCTGCGGAGTCTTGGCTAGGATTGATGTAGACTATTTTCGAGCATCTTGAGATCCCTCCAGGGAGGAGGCTCAAGGTCACAACATATATGTTGTGTGATTCCTCCAAGAGGTGGTGGGATGTTACCACACAGTCATAGAATCATAGAGACATGGCATGAGAAGATTTTCAGGCAGTCTTCTATGAATTATTTTTCCTAGAGACGCTGAGGGCAGATAGAGCTCGAGAGTTCATGAATCTGTAGCAGGGCGCTATGTAGGTGATGGACTATTCTGCTCGTTTCACTGAGCTTCATCGCTTTGCACCCGTGCTGGTGGGTGATGAGACATTGATAGCCAGAAGTTTTGAGGATGATCTTCGTTATGACATCCGAGCACTGGTGAATGTTTTCAGGTTTCCTACTATACATGATATTGTGAACCAAGCACTGATTAAAAAGAGGATCCTTCGATAATCTAGTGGTGTGGGCCAGGGAGGTTCAACACCAGTTAATGGTACTATTCCTGCTGGCAAGAGGAGGAGACAGATGGACTTCTCTCAGGGCGGCAGTACCAGTCAATATAATACTTCAGGTGTCCAGGTCATGTGCTACCAGTGTGGTGGAGAGGGGCACAAGAGGCCATAGTGTCCATGAGACCCAGTGGAGTGTCGAGCTTGTGGAAGGATGCGTCATCTGCAGCGTTTTTACAGGGTGTTTCCACTGATGGCTAGTGAGAGGGGTTCTGTGCTGACTCTGCATGCGGGAGTAGGACCAGTGGCTTCTTACCAGTCGTGGAACTGGAATACGTTAGGGCGTACAAGAAGAGATGGTGGTCGTGGCCGTGGTAGCCAGACACCAGGATCCCAGAGGCAGCAGGGCGGGACAACTCATGGTAGCCAGGCTGTGTCATAGGGCCACGACACTAGGCAGGCATATGCAGTGCAGCAGACCCAACAGGAGAAGGATCCCAGACCTTCTACAGTCAGAGGTACTATTCTAGTAGCTTCTGTTTTATCTTCAGTACTTTTCTATACATGTTCTACACATAGTTTCATATCTGTACCCATTGTGGAGAGCCTTGGGCTCTGTTTTTCTACTTATTCTGATATCATGACGCTAGACACTCCGTTGGGGACTAGGACGACTGGTGTGCATAACTGCAAGGAGTGCCCCTTGAGGTTGGTGGGTGTCACTTTTTATGGGACCTCTATGTCTTAGAGATGATGAGCTATGATATCATTCTCGGGATATACTGGTTGGTTCCCTTTCGAACTTTTGTAGACTGCTATCATCGTAGGGTGAGTTTCACGTCACTAGAGGGTGGAGAGTTTCTATACAAGGGCGAATAGGATGTTCAGGCGAGTCGAGGTAGACCAGAGAATCGTGGCGAGGTAGAGTCACAAACCAGATTGCGAGTTTATATCTGGATGATCAGGGGACTTGTCAGAAGGATATCCCACCATTGGTTGATCATTTCAGGGATGTATTCCCAGATGACTTTTCAGGTCTACCTCCGAAGTGAGAGGTGGATTTCTCTATTGAGCTCGTTCCAGGAGTAGCACCGGTGTCCATTCCTCCTTATAGGATGGCTACACCTGAGTTGTAGGAGCTCAAGAGGCAGTTAGAGGAGTTACAGGAAAAGAGTTTTATCCGACCCAGTACTTCTCTATGGGGTTTTCCAGTCCTCTTTGCGAAGAAGGCGGATGGTACCCTTAGACTCTGTGTGGATTATCGGAAGCTGAACCAGTTGACAGTTAAGAACCGATATCCTTTACCGAGGAGAGATGATATTTTTGATCAACTTCGAGGAGAACGAGTGTTCTCGAAGATTGAATTGAGATCCGGATATCATCAGCCACGCGTGAGACCATTGGATATACCGCTTATAGATTTTCAGAGTAGATATGGTCTATATGAGTACTTGGTTATGTCGTTCGGACTCATGAACGCGCCAGCAGTTTTCATGGATCTAATGAATCGAGTTTTCCATCCGTATCTTGATTATTTTAGGGTAGTATTCATCGATGACATCTTGGTGTACTCTCACACTCGACACGACCATGCCAACCATCTTGAGATCGTATTGAGTAGACTGAGAGAGCATCGACTATATGCTAAGCTCTCAAAGTGCCACTTTTGGATGGACCATATTCACTTCCTGGGTCATATCATCTCAGAGGCAGGAGTTGTAGTAGACCCAGAGAAGGTGAGAGCAGTAGTTTCTTGGGAGCAGCCTAAGAACATGTTTGAGATATATAGTTTATTAGGGTTTTATGGTTACTACAGATGCTTCATACAGGACTTCTCCCACTTAGCAGCACCGTTGATGGGTCTGACTAAGAAGGGTGTGAAGTTCATTTGGTCGGAAGATTGCGAGACAAAATTTTAGGACCTGAAAGGAAGGTTGACATCAGCACCAATCCTGATACTCCCAGAGCAGGGGAAGAGCTATACAATTTACTGTGATGCATCGGGTATTGGGCTGGGAGCAGTGTTGATGCAGGGCGATCGATTCGTTGCGTACGGGTCTCGGAAGTTGAGGCCACATGAGAGGAATTACCTAACGCATTACCTCGAGTTGGCTGCAGTTGTGCATGCGTTGCGCTGTTGGGGACATTATCTACTGGGAGAGAATTTTGTGGTTTTCACTGAACACAAAATCCTCAAGTATATCTTTACTAAGCGTGACTTGAACTTGAGGAAGAGGAGGTGGGTCGAATACCTACAATCCTTTGATTTTGAGCTTGCCTATACACCTGGTAAAGGTAATGCAGTAGCTGATGCACTGAGCAGGAAGACTCCGATACATGCAGTGCAGGAGGCCAGTGATGAGTGAAAGCTTATGGATTTGTTCTCTGAGATGCATTTGGAGGTTCACGATAGTCAGGGGAAAACTTAACGTTCATCTTTAGCTGTGACTTCTACCCTCCTGGATAGAGCGAGGATGAGACGGCTATCTGATTTAGAAGGCCTAGTTCTACAGGAGTCGGTGGCGAGTGAGGACCCTCCTCCTGGTTGGACGATAGGCGGTGACGAGATTCTGCGTTTCCATGGACGAGTATGGGTTCCAGGGGATATACGCGAGGATCTGATGCGGGAGTATCATGCTTCATCTTGGGCAGTTTATCCCGGAGTTACCAAGATGTACCGTGACTTGAGATGTTAGTACTGGTGGCCGGGTATGAAGAGAGAGATAGCTGGTTTTGTTACGAGGTGTTCCACCTATCATCAGGTAAAGGCGGAGCACCAGAGGCCAGCTGGACTGTTACAACAGTTACCTATCCCGGAGTGGAAATGGGATGATGTCGCGATGGATTTCGTGACTGGTATGCCGAGGTCACCTCGAGGCAATGATGCCGTGTGGGTTGTTGTGGATAGACTCACTAAGGTAGCTCACTTTTTGCCGATCAAGGAGACCTTCGGTGTTGACGAGATCAGGAAGTTTTATATCCGAGAGATCATACGTATTCATGGGGTCCCTCGTTCTATCATTTTAGATAGGGACGCCCATTTTACATCTCGTTTCTGGCTGAGTTTTCAGAGGGCACTGGGGACATAGGTGCTTCTGAGCACAACATACCACCCTCAGACAGATGTCCAGTCAGAGCGTACGATACAGGTGCTAGAGGACATGCTATGTGCATGCATCCTAGACTTTGGGGGCTCTTGGGAGAAGTATATATCCCTAGTCGAGTTTTCCTACAACAATAGTTTTCAGGCAACTATCGAGATGGAACCTTATGAGGCTCTATATGGTAGTCCATACCGCTCAGCCTTGTGATGGATGGAGGAAGGCGAGGTAGCTTTACTGGGACCACATCTCGTGCAGGAGACTTCTGAGCAGGTCCAGTTGATTCAGAAGCAGATGGCTACTGCATAGTCTCGTCAGAAATCTTATGCTGATCGCCACAGATGACCTTTGGAGTTCATGGTCGAGGATTAGGTTTTCTTGCGTGTTTCGATGAGGTTGGGACACAGGCGGATCAGGAGACAGGGTAAACATTCACCGAGATATGTGGGGCCCTTTTATATTCTGGAGAGAGTCGGGCTGGTTGCTTATCGGTTGCAGTTACCACCGAGGTACCGTGCCATGTACGACATCTTCCATGTATCTCAGTTGCGCCGCTATCATTCAGACCCATCTCACACCTTTCAACCAGAGTAGGTTGAGATTCAGATGGATGCGTCCTTTGAGGAACATCTAATTCGTATCATTGATAGGAGCACAAAGGTCCTCCGAGGGCGGTCAGTTCCTCTCTTACGGGTGCTATGGCAGCATGGCCGAGTGCAGGACGAAACCTGGGAGCGGGAGACCGACGTACGTGCTCAGTGGCCAGAGATGTTCTGAGCTTTATCTTAGCTACCCTTGGAAGGGAAATTTGGGGACGAATTGATTTAAGGGGGGAAGTTTATAAAAACCCCGTTCTTATTTTTGGAGGTACGAGTTTCTTCGTTTCTCTTTTCCATAAGTATTTTTGAGAAAATAAGGAAAATGGGGAAAAATCCCAAATTTTGGACGTACATGACATGTAATTTTCCACACGTTGTGTACTTCTGGCTATGTGGGATGAGTACACAGGGTGTGTGGCCATGTCGGCGATGAAGGGTGTAGTAACTGACTACACGCCGTGTAGTGGTCCTTTACACACCATGTAGTTAGTCGGCATGAGAATATTAAGGCGGTGGCCATCTGTGGGGTAGCACACACCGTGTACTCATGAAGACATGCCGTGTAGTCATGTTGGTAGGTGAACAGTGCCGTGGTGGTGGGAAGCCGTCAGAGGAACAGTTTAAAAATGGGAAGTACACATCGTGTACTTAGAAATACACGCCGTGTACTTTGTTTTTTTTGCTTAAAATGGGCAGTAGCCTCCCCTGTTCAAAGGGAAGGCTTAGAATGGGAAGAGAACTCAGGAAAGGAAGTCCTGAGCTTTGGAGATCCGCCGAGCACACACCTGGAATCCGTTTCCACCTAGGATGATCTCGTTGGAACCGCACGGGTAAGCCCTCCACTCTTCTTTAATCATTCTTTCCAATTCTTCCCCTAACGGGAGTTATTTGAGTTTAAGCAAGAATTATTTTACCTTAGATCTACGTCATTCTTGGATGTTTTAGAAGGTGTCGTTCGCGTATATCGTTCCTTGGTGTTTAAGGTAGGTGGCTTGGTGTTTATTTTTCCAACTACTGTGTGTTTTGTGTATTTTAGTTCCACGAACCCATGTTGGGGTGTCGTGTGGCTGAGGCCGTGGATATTTTAACTACCTAGAACTATATAGGTAATTAAATAGAATTGTAAAATTGTTGTTTGGGATCAGTTCTTGGATCCTGGACCACCCTGGGGGTGCGTTACTCTGTTTAGCTATTTGGCCAGGATACCTGAGGGTATGCCTTTAAAGTAATGATTGTAGAATTTCTTAGAGAGGAATTTCTTGTGTACTGCTTAATTACATTTTGGGCATGACCCAGTTACCTGTTATCCTGAGGGTAATGCTGTGATTAGCCTGTGGGAATTGTACTACTCAGCCTATGGGAAACTTCTTCCGTGCCTGTGGGCAGTTGATTCTGTGCCCGTGGGCGACACTTCTTACGCCCGTGGGCAATATACATGTGCCTGTGGGCAGATTCTTGTGTTTGGATACTCTTTACCTAAGGGTAAGGGTTTACGTGTCTGTGGACATTGGATGTTTACTTAGAATATTCACTGTGGTGATATTTTAAATTAAATGATTAAATGAATATTAAAATGGCGGTATAACTGGTTAAGTTAGTTACTTTTAGTACTGCTTACTTTATTGCATTTTACTACTGCACACTATTGTTGCGTGATTTCACACAGTTGGGCACGAGCCTTTGGTGGGTGCCTACTGAGATTCATTTCTCACACCCTGTTTGGGTCATGCATTTCAGCCTAAACAGATTACGTTTTTGTAGGTGTAGATAAGGGCAAGGGCCCTTATACAGGTACTTGATTACTGCTGGGGTGTAGGAGAGCATGGGACCAAGCATTGGCTTGTGATGCTGCGGGATGTTCTGTTCTATTTTCTGTACTTGTATTTCAGTTGTAATGTATTGTATTGTAGTGTAACACATTTTGGATATTTTATAGAATAGTGACATACTGCATCTTCATATATATATATATATATATATGACTACTGGTTTCCCTTTTTTTCATCAGTTGTTCATTCCAGTTGTGTATGGTTTATTGCTTCCTCTGTTGTTGTATGTTTATTTTATATTCCGCTGCACTACACTTTGACAAATGAGATCATAGTTTCCCCACTATCAGACATGGGCCCTCACTGCTAGTCGGCAGCCTTTGGAATTTGGGGAAATGCTCTTGAAGTCACGTGGAGAACCAGGTTCGGGGCACCCGTTGAGTGGCACCCAGAACCAGGACGTTACATCAAGGAGGACAAATACTCTAAATACTCATACACCAAGAGATACTAGAACTTCCTTCTAAGGGTATATGATACTATTTTTCCTTCCCTATATTATAGAATATCTCTATGACATAGTCCTACAGAAATTCCAACCAGCACTGCTGTCTCAGGTTCTAGTCTCTATGCATGAAGATGTACATGAGACTCAGATGGATTGAGTATACCACAAAGTGATCTCCAAGAAGGTACTAGCTCCAAATCCTCCTGGTGAAGACTAACTCTAGTTTGTGAGTCATATAGTTCTACTTGTGGGGTCACAACTGAATTTACCCATATGCAATGACTGCATGCCACTGCATCAACACGAAACCTAGCCCAGCTCCTGGGGGATCACAATACACTATGTACTCCATGAAATCCTTTGGTAGTTTCAACACAAGAACACTAATCAAACTCATCCTTAACTCCTCAAGGGACCCTTTTCACTACCCAAATTAGGTAAACGGTTTCCCTTTCAACATCAGGGTGGAAAAAGGGTCTAAAATTGTGGTAAAGTATACCACAAATATCTTATACTAACCCACCATGAAAATAAATATCCACACCTCTAACACGCTCTTGGGTGGATCCCAAGAGATAATTACATAAATATTTACTATTTCCATAGCTAAACCATGATAAAAAATGATATGCCTCAGGAAGTGAACCCCATGTATCTAGAACTGACACTTCAAGAGTTTCACATAAAGTTAGTTCTCTTGAAGAAAATATAGTACCATCCTCAAGTGCTCTGTATTCTAATCCTATGATACAGAGTAGATGCATATTTCATCGATGAATAAGACTATAAACTGGTTCAAGTATGTCTAGGAAACCTAGTTCATCAAATCCATAAACAAGATGGGGGCGTTTGTCACACCAAAGGCCATCACCAGGAGCTCATAGAGTCCATAGTGACATCAGAATTCCAGCTTCAGAATATCAGCCTAACGAACCCTATACTAATAGTATCAAGAATAGAGATCGATATTTAAGAACCATATCAAACCTTATAACTAGTCAAAGAGGTCATAAATCCTCAGTTAGGGGAACATTCTCTTTATCATTTTCTGTTTTAGGTAATGATAGTCCACACAAAGACATGAGCTCCCATCCATTTTTTTATGAAAAACACTAGAGTTTCCTTGGGGGATACAATGGGACAAATAAAACCCTTATCTCAAATTCACTTTAATTAAAACCAAAACTCCTAGAGCTCGATAGAGGCCATCTGATAAGACGTAGAAGATACCGGAGCAATGTTTGATGAAAGTCAATGAAAAAATCCATCTCCCGCCTTAGAGGTAGTCCTAGAACTTTATTAGGGAATACCTCTATATAATCATACACAATTTAAGGATTCTAGATGCTTGAAGAGACTAATTCACTAAGGGATATATGCACCCTGGGTGATGGTATGTATCCTCCTACTTGCAGAACCAACTCATCCTGCCATGAGATCTCTCTCACCCATAAAGGTGAATACCATACTATAAATACATAGGAATCCGACTCATATTTGGTGATAGTTAATCTATGATCATACCATGGACAACCAATTCATACCCATGATGATATCATAGGGTTCCATCATGATGATAAAAAGGTCCCATGTTAACATCTCTTTACTAAATGATAACTTAAACTTCTAGAAGATAAAAGATACAGAAGAAGTGTTCCTTGTAGGAAACTCAAGATGATGTTGTTGGGATAGATCCTCAACTAGGATCTCCAACTCTCACACAAGAAGTTGAGAGATAAAGGAATGAATATAACCTATGTATACTAATACTTAAACAATAGTAGAATAATCACATATCTTTCCTCTAATCATATCATTCACCATAGGGTCATAAGCCTCTAAGCATATTACTATCCACGACCCTAACCACTAGCTCCATTAGTATGGCAAGGAATATCTAGTGGTGTTGGTGGAAGGATCGCATAGAGTCGTACCCCACCCATATTTCCTCCTGATCTTCTTCTAGATCCTCCTCCATGGGGACCACCCTTCCCATGTCTGTAAGATCCCTGATCACGGTGCTGCCTCTACCATGGTGGTTTATCAGCTACCTGTCTGTTCTCCTTGACAAATCTATTTGGGAAATATTGCACTATGTGACCTTCCATTCACAGGAAAAGCACTTACCTTATTTGGGTCTCCATGAACCTCAGCAATTCCCCTAACCTCGTGCCAGAGTTTGATCATGGGGAGGTCTCCTGTGTTGAGATCCTATTATCTAGTATCTCCTAGATACTATGCATGACTCATCCCTGTGATGCTTGCTGCCAGATCCAATTTCCCATCATCCCTATGAAATGAATCTCTCCATCACTAGTGTCGGCTATAACACCCCTACATAGATGGGGATGCAAAAGGGAACTACATTGGCATGGATTTCTCTGTGTATTCCTTGCTCAAACTTAACTTATTGGAAGTTTCCATACCAGATCATATCAAGGGAGTACCATGTAAGGTGTGTGGAGCTTGATGTGTACTTATCCACTGTCATAAATCCCTATTTTTGCTCCAGAATCTCCTGAATCTGAACTAAGAACAAACAGGAGGGGTAATACTACTCACGAAACAACTGCTGGAATTTGGGCCATGAGAGTGTCGATTCATTATGCATCTGGGTAAAAAGATTCCACCATCATCCAGATTCTCCATGGAAAAGGATAGCTTCTAGTGCAACCACTTGATCCATCAGTGTCTAGATGAGGCTAAATACATGAATAACTGAATCTAGAAAATCCTATACTATCTGAGGATCTAACTCTCTATGGAACCTCAATGGACTCTGTCACTGAAACTCATGGAGTTCTCTATGACTACATGCATCCTCATCCCACTTGTTTAGTAAAATATGTTGTTTGATGGGTGGGGGTGATACTACCTTCCCAAATGGAGGATGAATCTTGTGGGATGGACCCTAAACTGAGGCCTCATCGTTTATCGGATCATCGTCACAATCCGGAACTGGTGTCCTGGCTGGCTGTCATCGTAGAGGCATCCTGAAAGTTATTAAGATGTACCATAGTCAGATGAGAATATATATATAATAATAATGGGGAGATGGATCAAGAAGAATAGTCAAATACTCAATCATATGTGATGCATGTACCATTGATCCCTACAAAAAAGTCTCAATATGTTGAGTCAAAAAACAGGTAGTCAATGTCCTGGTGAATAGATATGTTGGCTACCCATACCATCACTAGAATTCTTGGATAGAGAGACACACTAGAGAAATTATGACATTAATTCCCTAATCCCAACCAAATCCTTGTAAGGGGACTACTCCAAATACCATCCTAAGGATCTAACCAACCCTTGATACCAATCTTTCATGACCCAACCCAAGCCAGGGCTCGATCCGCAACTACCCCAAGCCCACCTCTATTGGCCAGGGGCTGATGATCAGTGTTGAAGGCATAACTAACATAGGGAGGCATTTTCTTATTTACCTATATTCATAAACACAAACATCTTGATGAAAAAGTGTAGAGGGAGTAAAATTAAAATATAAAAAATACTAAGGGATCAACCATGCATGAAAAACCTCTAGACAATACAAGAGTATAGTAGTGTAAACTAAAAATTAAAGGGAAAAAATACACACCCAAATAGAAAAATTTCCCAACCTAAAAAACTAGAAAGTAAAATGCTGAGAGATCCCAACTCTTGATCACTAAGATTTAACCATCATACGCAGTCTAAAGTTCCAGGTATCCGTAAGCTCCAATGAATTAACCACCGACCTATCTACCGTCTACATAAGACATGACACGTGCAGGTAAATATCATGTAGGGGTGATTATATACATACCCAGTAGGATGCCCCAAAAGTTGAAGGGGGAGCAGTAAGAGATACAATAGGAATAAAAAGGCAGTAGATATTAACAAGATGCAGAAAGAAGTGTAAGATAACAACTCAACCCAAACCAAGAGAGAGTATCCTCATAAAAAACACATGGGGATCAACATAGTGTGTAGATGAACTACACATAGAGTATTTTCCACCTATATTAGGAGGGTAGACTCATCTAACTAGAACAATCTAAACATAGAAATCATGTAGAATACCCTGTGCATATTTGTATACCATGAAAGGAGAGTAAACATATAAAAAGGTATGAATATTGGTGTATATATATATATATATATATACTTGATCATTCCAAATAAGCCTAAATGAGAGAGTAAGGTAATCTCTATCTGATAGCTCATCCCAAGAAGAAGAGTCACCAAAAGTTCCAAAAGTCTATCGATGATGCCCAATGTCTCACACGTCTTCCCAGAAGTATCCGTGTGAAGAACCATGCCTTGGTAATGTGTCACACAAACGATGGCGGAAAAAATAAAATTAGAGGACCCACTCTCTAGTGTGTCTGGGAGTTCTTATCTATAAGTATCTATAGAGGACCTACACCTAAGCTAATGGGGGTTCTACTCTAGTGTCACGGGGACCCATGCTCTATCCAATAGGGGGTACCACCTGAAAGCACTACCACAAAACATGGAAAGGGAAGCGCTGCCCTTTATCAGCGCTAAACAGAAAGTGCTGATAAAGGGGTATGCCTTTATCAGCGCTATATAAAAGCACTGATAAAGGGTACCCCTTTATCAGCGCTTTTTTTAGCCCTAATAAAAGGGAACATTTATCAGCGCATTTTTTAGCACTGATAAAGGTATCTCTTTATCAGTGCTAAAAAAGCGCTGATAAATGAATGTTTTATCAGCGCTTTTATTTTAGCGCTGATAAAACATACCTTTATCAGTGCTTTTAATGAGCGCTGATAAAGGTTCTGTTGGTTTTTATTTAATAACCATAATAGGGCATCCTCGCTTGCACGCGGTCAAGCTCTCGCGGAAGTTGAACCAGGCCCCTAGCCACGCGACCTCGTCCTACTCTTCCTCCTCCTTCCTCCTCCTCATCCTCTTCGTCCTCCTCCTTCTCTGCCGCCACCACCGCCTCCACCCCCGCTCCCGCTCCCGCGACCGCCTCTGCCTCTACCGCCTCCTCCCTCACTACCACGACCGCCGCCACCTCTGTCGTCGTCGCCGCCTCCGCCTCTGCCGCCACCGCCGCCTCCACCCTCGTTTCCACGACCACCGTCGCCTCATCCTCCTCCTCCTCGTGCTCTCAAGGTGGGAGGTGAGTTCCATGGATGGTATTCCCTTGGTATATTATTTATATATTGTGTGTGTGAGGACCAAATAGTGAATATAGATGTGAGATAGGAATGATACCATATCTTGAGCCTAATTCCAGTAAGGATTTCCATAATAGATAGTGTGGTCTTAATGTGGTTATGATTATGTCTAGGGATGTGATTCATAATTAGTGATGAGTGTCGAAATAAGAGATGTTATTGATATTTAGCAACCCAAGTGGGTTGTTTGTGAATGATGTGGAATTGGATACCCTATAGGTTCCATAGGGATATATTTACTCTAAGATGAAGTATATGTTAATTGGTTAGTTATGATGGTTCACATGTGTGAGAGGTCTACCAAGGTTATGTGTGAGGAATTCTGTGGATAACCAACCCTTGTTTTCATTTTTTTTATTTTGAGTTACCATGGGTGGTAAGTTCTACCCCTTCAAGTTGAATATTTATGTATGAGATACAAAGAAAATAGTTTTTAATATTATGGTTATATGGATTCCCAAAGATTATCCCAATGGAAATGATGATGTATCCATATTAATTTTCATCACATAGCATAATCTCATAGTTATATGATTAGAAAAAGATGAACCCATAATACAAAACATATCACCTAGTATGTCTGTCACATATACGAATAAATAAATTAGAAAAAAACATGTTACAAATCATAAAGGTACCATTAAATACTTACATTGGTAAACTTGTTTTATAAATTGTTTATCTTCATCCGTGCCTTGTACTTGCACCCATGAATTTGAAGGTGAGTATGCATACACGATAGTTGACCTTCTTAGAGAAGAGTTTCTGGAAGAGTATAAGAGACATGAAGCAATGAAGATAATTAGAGTGTTGGAGAAAATGTGGCTGCTACAAACAATGTGGCAATCGGCTTGTGCAACACGACCTAAGTTACAACTTGCAGGTATTGTAACTTATGCCGCGTTGCACAAGCCGATTTCCATAATGAATAGCAATGATCTTCATTGCTTCATGTCTCTTATAATCTTCCAGAAACTCTTCTCTAAGAAGGTCAACTATTGTGTATGCATACTCACCATCAAATTCATGGGTGAAAGTACAAGGCACGGATGAAGATAAACAATTTCTAAAACAAGTTGACCAATGTAAGTATTTAATGGTACCTTTATTCTTTGTAGCATGTTTTTTTCTAATTTATTTATTTGTATATGTGACAGACATACTAGGTGATATGTTTTGTATTATGGGTTTATCAGGAGTCTGTATGATTTCCTGTTTCCACATTTCATTTTAAATAGCATGTTATAATTATATATTTACTGTACCCTAATTGTTCAAATAGTCAGGCATATTGTAGATGTTGCTAGAATGCTGTAGGATTCTTTTTCCCCAATGGTAGTACATTTTTAGGATGTTTTCACTGATGAGGAATAAAATTTACTTCTTGATAAAGAGATAAACTTTATAATCTAGTTAGTTTTGGGAGAAAATTCAGTTTCTATCACAATTTATAAAATAACACCAAAAGAGCATCAGTTGTTTGAATTAAAATTTGATGATATAGAATATAATGGTTTCATATGGCATAGTACTTTACCATGGGGTTTTATAGTTCTCTGCAATAGATGGTTGATTGGTATTTATTATTTTGTTGGACTATTAGAGATTGAACCTGATGAGAGCCATGAATATGTATCCTCATCCATGCATTGATAGTCACATTGATCATCTATGAGGTTCTATGATCTTCTCTAAGATAGATTTGACATTAGGATACCATTAGATGAGTTGGACATCGATGGACCTACCATGGACTGATTTTAGGAGTAGTTATGGCCTGTATGATTTTTTAGCAATGATTTTTGGTTTAACTAATCCATTTGTTGTATTAAGGTACTTGATGAATAAGGTATTTCATCCTTTTCTGGATCAGTTTTTAGTAGTTTTTTTCAATTAAATATTAGTGTACTCCCAACCCATAGTTGATATTGACTAACATCTTATCATCACCTTGAGTACATTGAGATAGCAACATATTTATTACTGTTTTCTCATGTTACTCATTGGTTTCCTCTTGTTCGCATGTCATGTATTTTATAAGGCATAGATCATGCATGTGACCAACATCTTATAATATTAGGCAAGTTCTTGAGATCGAACCCATAAATATGATGAATATGAATAAAGAATGGATGAATTCCAATCGATTGACAAAAGAGTATGAAGATGGCATGAAAGAGTTTATCAAGTTTGCAGAAGATCATGCATGTGACCCTTCTCAAATCCTTTGTCCGTGTTTACGCTGTTGTTATTCAAGACAAATTAGTCCAGAGGAGTTGGAAGAACACCTGATCTGTCACGGAATAGATCGAAGTTATACATGTTGGAATAAACACGGGGAAAAACCAATGTAGGTAGTGACTTAGAGAACACGACATTTTATAGATCATCTAATATGATTAGAAGCGTGAATAGTGAAGACGATCGTATGGAGGGTGTGATTACAGATGTGAACGATGATGAAGATCGTATTGAGGAAACGACAAGGACAGTTGAAGAAGAACTTCGTGATTGCCCAAAATTGTTTGAGAAGTCAAAGAGTTGTGAAAAAACGTCATTGTATGCTAGTTGCACTAAATATACAGCATTGTCAGCCATATTGAAGATGTATAATTTGAAAGCAGGCAACAGGTGGAGTGACGCCAGTTTTACGGAACTACTTTCTCTCCTGAATGACATGCTCCCAGAAGATAATGAACTCCCAAGACGAACATATGATGCCAAACGAATGCTACGATCGATGGGTATGATCTCTGAAAGAATACATGCTTTCCCAAATGACTTTATATTGTTTCACAAGGACCACAAATCACTTAAAGAATTCCCAAAGTGCGGTGCTTCCCGATACAAGAAATATGATTCTAGTCCTACGAAAGTTGTATGGTACTTTCCAATCATTCCTAGGTTTATACGCCTATATGGAAGTGAGGAGACTACAGGACAATTGACATGGCATGCAGATACAAGAATTAAAGATGAGAAACTACATCACCCTGCAGACTCTCCTCAGTGGAAGAGAATTGATCACGAGTATCCTGAATTTGGGAACGAGCCGAGAAACCTTCTTCTGGCATTATCTACAGATGGGGTGAATCCTTTTGGTTTTCAAAGCAACAGTCATAGTACACGACCGGTTATGTTGGTAAATTATAATTTACCACCGTGGTTATGCATGAAACGAAAATACATCATGTTATCTATGCTTATATCAGGACCAAAATAACTGGGTAATAATATTGATGTTTATTTGGCCCCATTGATCGAGGATTTGAAAATATTGTGGGATTCAGGTGTTACGATGTATGATGCTTACAAAAATGAACAGTTCAATTTGAAAGCCATTTTGTACGGGACGATAAATGACTTTCCTACTTATGGAAATTTGTCAGGATATAGCATTAAAGGAACTCAAGGGTGTCCTGTTTGCGAACAAGGTACACAGTCAATTAGGTTGAAACATTCATCGAAAACCGTGTTTCTAGGACATTTCATATTTCTACCCCGACGACATAAGTACCGATCTTGGACGACATAATTCGACGGAAGTTCATAGGAACATACAACACCGTCTCCACTAACAGGTGATCAATTGTTTGAGAAAGTGAATGATTTGGACACTACTTTTGGTAAACTGTTTTAAAAAAACCTTACGAAAAATGGTTGGAAAAAGAGATCAATTTTTTTTGAATTACCATACTGGAATTTTCTGTATGTCAAACATTTTCTTGATGTTATACATGTTGAAAAAAATGTATGTGATAGTGTCATCAGCACATTGCTAAATGCACCCGGCAAAACAAATGATGGAATTAAGAATAGATTGGACATGGTTGAGATGAGAATACAAGAAGTGTTGGCACCAGTGAAGGGTGAAAAATGAACATTTCTTCCTCCTGCTGCTTACAATCTTTCCAGACAGGAGAGATATAAAATTTTCAACTTCTTGAATGAAGTAAAGGTTCCAAAGGGGTATTCATCAAATATCAAGAACATCGTGTCAATGGGATATTTAAAATTAAAGGGTCTGAAATCACATGAATGCCATGTTTTGATGCAAGATCTAATTCCTATAGCTTTATATTGCATTTTTCCCAAGAATGTTCGCCATAAATTAACGAAGCTCTATTTCTTCTTCAAAGCTATATGCAACAAAGTTATAGACACGGAAAAATTGCCAACTATGGAAAGAGAAATTTCCGTTATATTATGTGAATTGGAAATGTTCTTCCCACTGACATTTTTCGATATGATGGTTCATTTGATGGTTCATTTGGTGAGAGAGATTCGACTTTGTGGTCCTGTACATTATAGATGGATGTACCCCATTGAACGGTATATGAAGATTTTGAAAGGGTATGTCAAAACCCGAAGTCGGCCAGAGGGTTGTATTGCAGAGAAATATATTGTTGAAGTAGCTGTTGAATTTTGTACCGAATACCTGTATGGTGTGGAAATCGTTGGCCTACCGAAATCTCATCACACTGAGTGGCTTGAGGGTGAAGGAATTTCTGGAAGAGAGGTTGTCACAATCAATATTACAGATCGGGAGCAGGCCCACCTATACATTTTTCATAACAGTTTCGACGTTGACCCATATGTTCAAACCCACAAAGAAATTATTAGGCATTTGAATCCTTCTAGGGATGAAAAATGGATATCAGATACACATAATAAACAGTTTATAGGATGGTTTCGAGACCATATTTTTAAGCAGTTAGATGAAAATCCAGACTCAATTTCAGAACGACTTCGATGGCTGGCTGGAGGAGCAAGTGTGTACGTATTATCTTACAATTCTTATGCAGTTAACAGTTATACATTCTATACTAATGAACATGATGAAGACAGTACCATGCAGAATAGTGGGGTTACACTTGTGGCTGAGGTGATGCATGTTTCCGGTGCTAAGGACAAAAATCCAATTTATGTGAATATGTCATACTTTGGCATCATCAAACGAATATGGGAGTTGGATTATACGAAATTCAAAGTGCCGATTTTTTAATGCAAGTGGGTTGATAACAGGACTACTGTTAAAATAGATGAATTAGAATTCGGGAAAGTTGATTTCAGTAAGGAAGGGGAGAAAGACAAACCATTTATAATGGCATCACATGTAGTACAAGTATTTTATATTCCAGACCCCGCAAACCAAAATTGGTCAATTGTTCTGTTATCGACCAAAACAACTGAAGGGTCAGATGAAAGTTCAACGGAGGTTGACCCTTTTATAGGGACTTCACAATCATTTCGCAGAGATCCAAATGTAGACGGTGTTTTGTATGTCAGAGCAGACCACAATGAAGGAATTTACATAGTCGATAGAGGAGTCAAATCACTTCTTCCTTTAATGAAAAAAGAGAGAGTACAATAATCAGGTTAATTGTTTATTGTAACATACATTGTGTTACATTATGTTATTATCTATTCGCTGCTGTTTTTATGTAATCTAAATTAAATATTAAACCACTTTTGCAGATAATGACTTCTGCACCTGCTGATGCGCCCAATCCCGAGGCACAAAAGGTATCTCAACCAGCAGCTGGTGGTACCACTGTAGAGCAACAACAGGTTTCTCAACCAAATGCTGGTGGTCCCAGTGCAGAGCAACAACAAGTTTCTCAACCTGTTATTGTTGGTCCCAGTGCTGAGGTACAATAGGTTTCTCAACTTGTTACTGCTAGTCCCATTGGCAATGCTAGCACTCCGGGGGAAGATATTGATGCTACTTCTGAGGAAATTGTAGGAAATGAAACCCTGAAAGCGCAAAAAAAAAAACAAGAGCGTCATAGTTTGATAGTGTTGGCCAAAATCCTTAAGGAAAAAGCAAAAGGCATCAAATTTGAGGTGGGATGGAATAAGCGAGGCCAACATGTTAACCCCAACAAAGCCATCTTTAGTAGCTACATTGGAATCATCACTCGGCAACGCGTACCGATTGATGTACAGTCGTTGCACCATGTTGTCATCGGGATGAAGACACTAATGTGGGAAGATATTACGGTAACATTATGATATCATTTTTTAAATTTATTAAAATAAAATAAAATACCAAAACATTGACTTACTCTTCATCATCCATTGTAGAGTTCATTTATAATATATGTCTCGCACAAGGAATATTTATTAAGAGTTGCAGGAAGGATTCATAGAGGTTTCCGCACAATTTTAACAAAATATCATCTTAAAGATGCAGAAGGGAAAATCAACCCGCACTCACCTCCTCTTTACGCACACTTGATATCCCAAGGAGAGTGGGATGCATTTAGCAACCGTCGTGGGGAGCACACTTTTCGGGTACATTGTGTGGGGTAATACGTTGTTTGATGTTTTCTTGTATTCATCGCACTGATTGACAGTTTTTTATTTATGAAACAGCTACTGAGTGCTGAAAATAAAAAACGCGCAACAGAACCAGCATACCCTTATCGTAAAGCAAGGATGGGGTACGCTAAAGTTGAGAAAAAATTGCTACATCTTTTAAATCTAACCTACTACTAGTATGTGACATAAAACAACACCATAACCATGTTTCTCTGTTTATATGCAGATTTATGAATCTAAATCGAAATCCATATCCATCCAACTCCATGTGCTATGGAAGGAGGCTCGTGTAAATAAAGAGGGTACATTGATAGATGAAAACACACAAAAAGTGTGGGAAACATGTGTAAGTATGACATAATATAAATTTTAGTTGCTTTAAATCGCTATTACATTACAATAACTACTTATTTTTCTATATTTTCTATCTGAAATAGTCACAAGAATCAAAAACAACCGCAACATATGCAGACATACTTTCAACAGCCTTGAAGCAGCCAGAAAAGTATGGCCGCGTCAGAGGTGCAGGTTTTGGGGTGACACCCCGAACATATTTTCAAAAACAAAAACAAGCGGAGGATCAAAATGAAAAAAATGGAAAATCTGCAAGACAATTATCTATTTTTCAAGAATAATTACAATACCAGAGAGATATGATAGCAAAATTGATGGGGGGAGGAAAAGAGAAGAAACAACTCAACAACAACCCGTGCGTGACGATCTCGCCCCACCCCCCACTAGCTTTGAGGTGAGCCATTCCCCTAAAAAACTTGACTTAGATGAGGTAATCAATTTTTTAATAATTGTTTCTGTGAAATGTGATTTACATAGACACTGATACCTTTCCTGTACTAATATTCCATAGGGTGAAAATGACTGTGATTTATATTTATCAACTCACACCTATCAACTTGTAGCGAGGGCTACAGTGTTCAATATGCAAAACGACATGCTACACAATAGACATCTTCCAAAAGAACATCTTAGAGTGTCAATTAACGTAGCAAATGAGCCGAGTCCCGAGCTACCTATTCCAAATGATGATCACGACATTCATACGGTTGAACAAGCTGTTGGAACATTCATCGCATGGCCGACAATGCTTGTAAAAAAACATGTCGACAAAAAGGTATTCATTTCTTATTTATTTTTCAATCTAGACCTTTAACATTTAATGAAAAAAGGACTGAACTGATTACTGTTATTACAGAATGACAAATACTGTGGGGTGAAACGAAATATCAGCTCAAAACTATCTAAAGGATCAACCAACCGATTGAAACGGTCTACTGAGAGCACCTTCACCCCGCCCGTTCTATATCCACAGTTAATATCATTGCAGGCTCATGTGGATACAAAGTCGAAAGACGACAGTACTCAAATAGTTGATTTCGAAAAAGATATGTATGGAGAGGAGATATCATATTTCATTAGTGCTGAAAATGTAAATGAAGTCCTCAAGTATGAATGGCTAGGCGCCTCAGTTTTAAATTTATACATGAGGTATGTTTTCATGATTTTATTTTACAAAAGCTGATATACTCTGATAATTTTGACTAAATACATTTTATATTTGTCACAGATGTATATATGAAAAACAATTGTAGGGATTTCCCCATTAACAAAAATTTGGACTCGTTAGTCCTCCCACCACATCTTCAAAAGAAAAAATAGATTCTGTTAAAGAGGCTGCAATAATGTCATCCCTGCTCAAAACGTTTGAAAACAAAATTACGGATGACAGACTCTTTTTAATACCAACGATGCAAGGGTAAAACTCTACAATTTAATCATATCAACTATATTTTCATTTATTTCTTTACTTATTCCTTTTGGTATTTTTAGGGAGCATTGGATGCTAATTGCAGTCAATTTGGATACTCCAAAGATTTATTTTCTGGATTCAACGCATGGATATCCAAAAAACCGACCATGCATGATGACGTTTGTTAATTTGTAATACACTAGATCCAACATTTTAAAACAAAACATCTAGTTATATAATTTATGTTATCTTTTAATGAGGATTCTGTTATGATAGGGCGGTTCATCAATATCATATAATGCATGGAATGAATCCAAGGCATAAGGATGAGCATTCCTACAAGATCTATAACTGGAAAAGTATCCGGGTATATATAATAACATTGCACTATCCAAACACATATCAAAATAAATTACTTATTGTTTTCGATGTTTCTGTAGTGTCCAAAACAAACAAACAGAAAGGACTGTGGTTATTATGTTTGTAAATTTATGAAAGAGATCGTATTTCATCAACAAACTAGCATCCCTGATGAGGTATTTTTGAAAATAATTACATTTAAAATATTTATTAATCCTTTTTGTATTTATATTTTTTTAGTACTAATATGACTGTCGCAAAAAGTCATATTCAGAAGATGATATACATGTGTTTAGAAACAAATAGGCAAAATACCTGATGGAAGATTGTACAAAAATAGGATTAAGGTGAATTCCTACCACTTATGTTATCTATATATGATCATTGATTATCCTCCCACATTCTTTGGTGAATTGAGAATGCTCCGATGTATTGAAATCTTAATTTATTACTCAATGTTTTCTATCCCCGGATTCATATTATTGATCTTTGAACAAATAAATATTGAAGTAAGGCATGATGGTGTGCAGTGCGTATGGGGTGAACGACGAAACCACCGAGGATCAACAAAATCCATTTTCTGTATCTCGTTTTTTTGAACTTGTATTTGAGCACATGTGTTGTTGTTTGACTTTCAAAATTATTTCTAGGTAGATGCATGAGATAATCAGTATCGTTGAGGGATTTTTTGGAACCAAAATATGTGTCCCAAGATAATTCAAGTAAGGGAAAGGTTGGTTGAGATGAAATCCAAGCTCAAACGACCAGTACATCATCAAAAGAATCAACCCTGTGATGCACCATCATGTAGAATCTGGTCCTCGTGATGTTTTGAGGTGTTTATGGAAGGTATGGGGAGTCTGATAAGCCCCATGGCCACCATAAATAATGTTTACAGACAGCTCCACATGTTTTTTGTGCCTCGTGCCTCTTTACAAGGATCACGCCATTCACATGGTCCATCTTAGCACGTATTTCCCATTCATCCCATTGCTACTCTTGGAAGAACCTGAGAATCTGACAATGCATAAGCCCCACAAGACCCATACTCATCCAACCAAGAGTATTCCTAATGTGAAGGGAAGCTAACCATGGGTAATACCCACAACATACCTCTTTTAAATATATGGGTTTTGATCCTTGTATTCTAAATAGGGTACGTAGGAAGCCTCCATGAGGTTAAATCCCAACCAATGGTAAACCATGGTGACCCCCTCACTGGGGTACACCTTTTCTTATTTTCCCTCTTGTATTTCCCTTAGTGGCGTCCGAATAATTCTTCAAAATGAGAAACCTTACCTATATGGGATGCACCACACTTGGGTCAGACCTCATTGGGCGTTTTGATCCATCTATCAGGTAAACATTCTAGGTGCTCCCTCCTAGAGATGTACCTACCTGATCCACCTTTATAAGTGTTTTGATCCACCCAGGTCTTACATCTCTGTAAGACATTAAATCATGACCCTCTATCCTTGTGGGATGTTAAACTCATGGAATACCACATGTTAAACATGGGTTTCCATTAATATATTCAATATTAATGTTTAATCAGTCCTTATTAAGGTATTGTGGAGGTGTGGTTTTATGTTTTCCAGCAGATTTCGGAACATTCCACGCTTTATGTAGGTGATTCCATGATTTTACATTATATGATGATTTTATTATGCTGTATTTGCTTGCTAAGTGTACTATATGAAATGTTTGTGTGGGTAAAAATGTGTTATCAATGGAATTTGGGGTGTGTATAGACTTAAAAGTTATTTTTAAAATGAATGCAGTTGTATTTCTTGTGTATTTTCATGCTTAAGTCCTTTAAATGTGTTTGAAGAAATGAGAAAGTTGTGGGATGGGTGTCTTCAAATGGATTTAATGTGTTTGTGAATTTTAAAGAGGGGTTTCTTATGAGATGTAGAGAGTCTATATATGTGTATTTACATTGAATGAAATTACATGAGAATGTGTTGATATATATGATGTGTATAATGTAAATTGAGCACAATTTACATACAAGGTATTTTCTTTATGATGTGCAGGGGACAAGGTGAGAGGGCAGGGGTGGTTTTCTGGGGGAGGGGGAAGGGGGAAAAGTGGTAGGGGGAAGGGGTAGGGGGTGTGCTGGGTTCTTTTGAAATATGTAGGGGGTGGGCAGGGGGGTGTGCAATGGGAAGGGGGGAAGTGCAGTGGGCAGGGGTGTGCTGGGGAAGGGGGCAGGGGGTGTTCAGGGGGCAGGGAGTGTGCAGGGGTAAGGGGTGTGCTCGGGGGTGGGCAGTGTGTAGGTGGTGTGCTGGGGAAGGGGGCAGGGGTGCTTCTTTTTTATGGAATGGGGGTACATATAGCCATGTTCTACTAAAAATTGGGCCATTTGATTATTATATATGATTAGACCTAACCATGCACCAATTTCGTTAATTGGTTATTTTATGTTTTGTGCCTCACTAGTATAATTCCATTTAGCAACCCCATTCTTTATTTCATTATTGTATTACTAACATAATATTTTTTTTATTATGTAAGTGAAATATTTTTCCTCAGTTCGAATGATTTGTTCGGAAATCGCCGCCATGGACGAAAATTTTTTAGAGCGGATGGATGGAAAAAGGATGGAACATCATTGTTTTTTAACTGTTTGTTGGATAAATGTAATTGTAACCAAATTAAACATTGTTTGAAATGTATATAGAAGTGTGTTGTTTTGTATTCATGATTTCAAGTAAATGTATGTATCATTTTTTTTCTTCTAAGCTTTGTGTGTGGGTGTTGTGTGTGCTATGTGCTGTTTTTGTTTCGATTATGTGCAGGTGCTGTAATGTGTGCAGGTGTTGGGCAGGTTCTGTACAGGTTCTGGTTTTGGATAGGATCTTTGGCCTTTATCAGCACTAGTTAAGCACTGATAAATGGATAATATATCAGCGCTATTTTGAGCTCTGATAAAGGTAGTTTTTATCAGCACTCACAATAGCGCTGATATATTATACATTTATCAGCGCTGAAAATAGCGCTGATAAATACTACCTTTATCAGCACTTTCTTAGCACTGATAAAGGGGCACTTTTATCAGCGCTTTTTTTAGCATTGATAAAAGTCCCCCTTTATCAGCACTATTTTTAGCGCTGATAAAGGGGACCCCCCTTTATCTTCGCCGAGATTAACAGCGCTTTTTTAGCGCTGTTAAAGGCCGTTTTTAGCGCTATTATAAGCCATATTTGTAGTAGTGAAGGTAGAGGACCCACACCCATGCTGATGGGGGGGGGGGGGTTGATTCTAAGGGTCATGGAACTTTACTCTAGTGTGACCTTGGGTTCCACTCTGGTCATCGTGGACCCACACCCTATCTGGTAGGGTGTTCCACTTAGAAGGTAGAGGAGCTACGCCCATGCTGATGGGGGGTCAACTTAAAGGTTGATGACCCACATCATAGTGTGATATGGGTTCCACTTTGGTCATCAAGGATCCACACCCTATCCAATTGTGGGGTTCCACTATGTAGGAAATTATAGAGGACCTACACCCAATGTGATGGGAAGTTCCACTCTATAGGAATCCTATGGTGATCCCACCTGATCACTGTCGTCATCAGGCACTGCCTCAAATAAGAATTTTTCCCAAAACATTTCACATCGTATCCCGAAATCCATAACTGAGGGTACCATCATGTTCTACATGAAAAAACACTCAGGATAGGCTACTTAATGGTTAAAACTTGAGTTCAAATGAAGGAGATAAAGAAGATTAAAATTTCCACAAAATGAGTAAAGGGTTACACGGTGTATGAGGGGACCCACACAATGTGTTGTACCTCTCCACAACCTATCCATGTCCCTAGCTAGTGAATGAATCCCAATCTATGTAGAAGTACATGCTATGAAGGTTGAGTACACGATGTGTCCAAACTATTCAGGACCGGGCTGTGTCCTTATGGTCATGTCAGTGTACTTAAGCCAAGTCCATGTACTTGGTACATGAAATGTTTCTTCACATGAGGTCCCACCCATGTTCTCTGGCCACGTCCATGTACTTTGGTATATGGACATGTTCCTAGCCATGTACTTCCATATGGGGTATCACCCGTGTGTTCCTCAATAGGGATCGTCCATCTAGGGACGAGATACATGATCTGTATGAGGGATACATGTCGTGCCATATTTATGATTTTTCAAAACCCTAGAAACCATATCCACGAGGCTACATGCTATGTGTTCATCATAGTACACAATATGTAGTAGGGTTTTTTTAAAAGAAATCAAGATCTGGCCTCCGCACTTCGAATCTATCCATTATTCTATAGACCCCACCTTTTTTCCACCTGAGATCAGCATATCTCACCACTATTTGTCATTTTCGGCCATTCGGTGGCCGAAAATCCGATCCCATCAACCCGTGGAAGTTCCATCATGAGTTTTTCACTTATTATATCCTTTATTCACCATATATTTGATTTTATATCAACAAATATTCATCCAAAACCCACAAACATCCCAAATTTGTTCCTTATTCATCAATCCATGCCTCGTTCGTTGATCTCTTGTGATTCCGGGGGTCCGATTGGGCTCAGTACCACCTGACAATGTCAAACTGGGACCGTGGATTCCAACTGGTGAAGAATGCAAAGAAATTTAGGGGAAAGACATAAGAACAAAGGTTTAAAGTATATTTTTCAAGATTTATTGTCCAATGATCAATAATGGGGTTAATTAGGGTGATAAAAAATTTAATAAATTAATTTAATCGATACACGGGTGCATAAAATGAAAACATTGGTGTAGATCCAAGAAAGGGATCTATCTAATCAATAAATTTAATCAAAAAGGGAATAAAACCAAAATTTATGGGTCCTACCTGGATATTAGATTGTTCTTCAAATAAGAAAAAAATTTCCAATGATTAAATGAATTCATTGTGTTTACTGCATCCTGATCTGCTCCGATCTAGAGATTCATTGTCGTCTGAGGTGATTAACCAATGGAAGGAGTTAGGAGAATATCTCTATGGTCCCAGGGATATTAGGATAAACTTGATAAAATATCCATGGAAGTATACTTATAACCATTTCATTTAGGTTAGAATTAATTAATTAATTAATTAATCCACTGAATATACCACCAAAGAGTGAGATGTTCGAACGCCCCAAACCAACCTATTTTAGGTCATGCATAGGGTAAAAATCATGTTCCAAACTTAATTGTGGTCTCATATTTCTAATCCAAGTTTCTATTTAAGAGTTATCTCATTTTCTTGAAGAACTTCATGCGATCAATATAAAATATATTGAATATTTTTATAAAATTAATTCTGGAACACTGAGCCTCAGAATCGTACTTCGTCTCAGTTTCTATCTATGTAAATATATATAGAAACATTTCAAAGAATTATAATGAAAAAATTGGGTCTCTACATGTAAAGACCTATAGAACATTTGAGTTTTTTTCTAGGTATGTATTTTGGTGAGTTGTTTGAGCTTAGTGGTTTGAGTGGAAACTTTGGAGGAAGATATAATAGTATATGGTTTTTCATTCTTAAAATACCACTTGTGTTAGAGTTACTTGAGTGAGCATTAATGGATTTATAAATTCATAGTAGAGGTGAGCACCATCTGAAGAGCAGGTCAATTTTACTCTAGAATTGATCAAATTCCTATTACTAATTTAGGGTGATGGTAGTCAGAGATTTTGAAAGATGTATGCAGGGGATTCCCATGTTTGGGTGGAAATAGGATAAAACTAAATTACAACCCATGTACATTCATCTTGAACCCTCATACTGATTGTTTCAGGTATAATCTATTCACATTGTGTCTTATGTTTGGTAGTTGGAGATTTTAGTGGAACCCCTAGCTAGACCTTGGTTAGCTAGAGAGTTTCCTCTAATAGAAAAATTCATTCACTCACTCCTTTTAGTAAAGTGATTCTATACTGATTGGAGAAATAATACTCTTAAAATAATTCCTCATGGTAGAGTAGGTGTAGTGGTACCCACCTTAGGCATGGATTAATTATCTATTGTTGGTTTTTAGAGTTTTTATCATTTGAGTTGATAAGGGGGGGATTATTTTGTAGTGATCAATACCCCCATTGTGGGGTGAGTTTGGATAACCTGCTAGTAGTTAAGATTAAATACCCAATAGGTGGTTAGCATGATATTGTTCACTATGTACATGGATGGAAATTCACTTTCTAGGAATATAGAGGAATGCACAGATTTAATCAAAGGGTAACCCATGGTTGAACCTAGTTGAAAGTTTTATGTATGCATCAACTTGATTTTTGAGAATGATGTTTGAAATTTTCAGAGTGACTATGATCCTATTATGGTGGTGTTAGAGTGGGTGGAACAAATATTTGATCGTATCAATTCTAGGAGGATCCAATTATGTTTTTAAGGGAGTTTTCCTAGCCTTACCAAGAGAATATCAGTTGTGCAGTAAAATATTATGTTGTGAGATATGGAATCATTGATTGAAGTTTTTCTTTATGATTTTAAACCAATGGAGTTTGGTGATATCAAATAATCATATCAGGAAAGTGGTGGTCGACACATATAGTAGAGGACTCTATGACTGAATATCAAAGGAGGCACTTGAGTAGCTAGTCTTAGGGTTATTGTGTTTTGTGTAGAGATAGATATCTTTATCACCTTTTATCAATGATGGTGGACCCATATTCTTACCTAGTATGAAAGAGTATCATGGTAGTGTTATCTAGTTTTTGGTTTAGTGGGCTTGTACATTCTCAAGAGGTGAACTTGAAGGGTTTTCCTGAAGGTACAGATCATGATGACCACTTCCCCTAGAAAAATATGGTTCTAGCCTTGGTGTTTTTCTAAGTTTCATGGGGGAAAATCATGCATAATGACTACCCTTATAGAGAATGGTATTATACATAGAGAATCCAATTGATCTTTTTAGGTGTACCCATATCATGGAAAATCTAGATATGTAGTGGAGGAGGAGGTTCTTTTCAAGAGGTTTTGGTTTTTGATTACTCAAATAAGTGTTATCCTAGGGTTTGGAGACAATATAGTATGGTTATTTAAAAATTTAGGATCATATTCTTTATATTGTTGTATATTTGGCCTCCCAAATAGAAGTGGTGTGATGTTGAGTGGTTGAGAGAGGTTGGTTTTTCACCCGTGTTACTCATCGATAGATTTTATCACAGAGAAAAAACAACATAGTTAGTCTATCTTTGATAGTGTGTGTGAACTTGTTGGAGATCGTGATTCATATAGGGGATTCCTACAAATGTTTATGTAGAAGTTTTGGAGGAATTCCCATGTTTATCTTTTACCATAAGCTACTGATAATTGTTCAAGTTGCCTCATGGTGGAAAATGATGGGAAAATGATGTGATTCTGGATGTGAATGCTACTTAAAAACCCTTCCAGTGTTAATGTAGAATTTGTGAGGTGCTCAGTGGTATATTGAAGTGTAGATTGACTTCTCTCATGAGATGAGCCCCTATAATTCTCTTTAAAGTTGGGGATAATAGTGTTCCTATCAGAAATGAAATTTTCAATGGGCCATTCTAGGATGACTATCGATAATTTTTTGTTCTGTTTCATTTCATGTGGCAGGTAAAATTTCAAATTTTAGAAGATTTTTTTGTGTGATGATCTATGACATGACTCTCTGAAAGTGGATACATTTCTGTACTTAAGCTTTAGTTTCAAGGTGGAATGGAACTGATATCTTCATGAGTGAAAGGGGATGTTTCCTTCCTTGGTAGTTTTGTGCCTATCTAACTTAGTGCTTAGAACTTCATAGATTAAGGAAGTGTGTGAAATTCTGGGGAGCCTTTTCATGGGAATTCAATGCAAGATTATTTTTGTGGGATATTTGAATATATTCCTTTTTAAAGATGAAATGTTTTAAGGTGGGGAGTATTTAGAAACTTGGGTTTTACCTAAGTGAGGCTTGGATTAATTTTTAATAATTGCAGCCTTACTAGGGGTAAAATTATAAATTACCCTAGCATATGACCTTATAAAAATTATCTGATGGTCCCATTGAATAAGGGGTAGGGTTTTTACCCGTAATTTGAGCCATCATTTGATTACAAGTATAGAAGAACCATGATAAAAATATAATAAGTATGAAAATATTATTTTTTATCCCCCAAAAATGAATTTATGATGAAATGACTATATATTTTATAAGTAGACTAATATAGGAAAATCGATACTATAGGTGAGTTAGGAATGCAAGTTTTACCCTAGGCATTGTGTAAGATTCATTGACATTGAGTTCTGTGACGGTTTGTAGATGTGGGTTGATATTAAAGATATTAAATAAAATAATTAATTTTTTATCTACTTAATCCTCTAAACCAGAGATAAATTCTTTATAAATACCACTTAACAAAATCCCTAAGGTTGAAAGTATTACTTTTCTATTTGATAGGAGCCTCTCATGGTGGAGATTTTGACAAGTGATCAAGTAGAATTCATGGAATTGATAAATAACATAGAAGAATGACCTATTAAATTATCATAATCATGTTATTCAACAACGATAAAATTATTGTCAAGGTTAGGTTTTTTTGTTGTTGGAATTACTTTTTTCTTCATTAATTTTAGTAATGGATTGATTATTTTACTTATGATTCCAAATTCTATATTTCATGGCCCCATCAATTTTTGAAATTCCAATTTTTCATGGATTATTTTGTTTTTGGATTAACCTTAATTATTCAATGGTTATCTTCACCCACGATAATTTGTTAGTATATTAATGGCCATTATGATTATTCACCTTTTTGATTTCATGGTTTTCCCTCCCATTCTTCATGTTTCATCATTGTCTTTCAAGGGTCCGATTATTCAACTCTCAATATAGGTCGAATCATGATCGTGTCTTGGATCTATGATAGTGTTTTCTTTCAATATTGAATGTAGTGGAACATAGTAGACTCATTGGATGATGGTGTATTGTGGGAAGCATTTATATAGATAGATTCCTTTACAGAGATATGAGTCACGATGGTTGGCCTGTGCGAATCAATTTATAATTCTATTTCTAGTGAGTGGTGGATGAAAATCGAAGTCTGAGGGAGGCTTTTCTAGGATCGAGGAATCTATAAAAGGAATCAATTATATTGGGGTTGATATTATTATAAATGGTGAAGATTTTAGGATACACATTGAATCTAGATCAGAAATCCCAACCACCCATCGTTTAGTTTAGAATAACACATGTCGTGTACCATTGGTACTGTAGTGGCTATGATTCAGTTAGAGTAAAATATCACACATTGTGTGAATGACTCACATGTCATGTATCCATATTTAGAAGCATGATTTTATAGAGATTACATGACAAATAGGCTTTCTGAATCCACACTTTATGTGGGTTAGGACCACATGTTGTGTTCCTTTAGTTTATATGACTTGAGAAGTCGTGGTACACATCGAGTACCACCATCAGACCTGTACGTCATGAATCATAACTAACATGTCATGTGGTTGGGTCCTTTCATGATAAGTAGTGTTCCCATGTGTGACCAAGATAATTCTTATGGGTTACACACCATATAACCCAAGGGACATTCCATATACCCCAAGGGACATTCCATGTACTTTTTTCAGACCCATTGACTAGTTTTATATTCTTGTACAAACTTTGATTTGGACATGTGAGTAGTCAACCCTGAGTGTTTTTGTATATATAATGCGATGATGGTTTTATCCTTTATATTTAGGATAAAAAACAAGGTGGTGTGTGATGGATTTTCACTTAATCTTCATATAGTTAGTTACAATGGGTGTGGTCTTACTGGAGAGAGCATTATCACCCCCTATATAGGGTTAGATATCTCTTATTATTAGTTAGGCATGATATTCTCTACCTATGGGTTAGTTATTAATAGTTGCATGTGTCCCAATTGGCCCTGAGGTGAGATCCTCTATTCCATCCCCTGGATAAGGTGAAATATATTGTCTCATTATGAAGCATGTGATTCCCTACCTAAGGGCTAAAACCAATTGGGTGAAGTATCTTCCTATGGTTGGGGTGTGATCCCCTATCCATGAGTCAAATTTTCTCAACTAAGGTGTATTATAAAATAGTTTGGTTTTCCTTTTATATGTTTTCAAAATAGGTTTCATTTATTTCTATCTCAGGTGGTTCAAATTTATGGGGTCCTGTGGATTTTATGACATGAGTAGATAAGTATTTGTTTAGTGGTATGATATGGATGGAACAGAGGGAGAAACACTACCTCCCATAGAGAGAGTAGTTTTAGTGGTGATTTAGTAGATATAAATGATTAGTAGTATTGAATTCATTGGGGATTATAAAAATCTTTTCACCTTTTGAATGCCCTTGATATGTGGAATGCGACTTTCTATCAACTTTAGGTTTCATGGACTCTTTGAAAATATAAGCATTCAGTTGATCATGAGGTAAAATTTTCCAAAGATAGAGATATGATAGTTGTGAATTCACTATATTCTTGAGATTTATGGTGGTTGAATATATCTATATTATTCATTATAATTTTCTTGAGTAAACTATTTAGTACTAGGATTTATGATATGACTCTGTGTTTTGATTCTTCCCCCTATTCCTCCTCCTCATTACCTCTCATACCATGAGTTGAGCTGGCTTTTTTCTTGTTTTTATTGAATTTTACAGGGTATCCTATTAGGTATGTTTATACTCACCCATTAACAGGACTTGTTTCCACACATGTTGTGTCTGTATTGATGATGAACAAGATTAGATATGGTTTGGGTAGACATGGAGCTAGTGTGTTATATTCACGAGGGATATGTGGTGATTCTTAGAAATGCATTCTCGGTATGGTGATTCATGATGGTGGTGGAGACCACTATGGTGTGAGTGTGATCTAGGAGTATATTTAACATGGATCAATTTCTCAGTGTTTTTTAGAGATTTTCATATTCATTGTTTCCCATATATTTACCTTTTGGGATGTACTTGTACTTATTGTCTAATTCGTTCATTACATACAATTTAGTTAATAATTTATATATCTTTATGATTATTTGGTTATCTTTGGTATTGTAGATTTATATATATTTAAGGTCATTGTAGGATAAGGCCTCCCATATTGTGAGATTTTCTTACTTGGTTCTAGTCACCAACCCATGGATTATTAGAGGTAGGTTTGGGGTGGAAATTTCAACTTACTATTAGCCTGGGTGGGCCCTCAGTGGGTCAAGTCATGTAAAATAAACTATTATTTTTATATAATAAATCAATGTTGTATGACACATAATCACAATAGTCAATCACCAAGGATGTAGCCACTCAATAAAATGAGCTAGTGAACTGTATAAAAAACTATTATATTTGTGTGTTATTCTCTCCCTAATAATCTCTCTTCATCATTATTTTATTAAATATTTGAATATCCCATGAACAAATCATCATTGTAATTTTTTATGTTTTATAGGAAACATTTTTAGATTCACTAATTTATCATCCTCTTAGTTCTCCCATTTATTTCCTCGGAATATCACTGTAAAACATCTTGGAGGGATTTATAAGAAGTAAGTAAGTGTTGAGGATGTGGTTTTCAAGGATGGTTTTGGTTTTGGAATATGATACTTGGATGTCATACTAAATGAATATATCACCTTGTATGTTACAATATAAATGATGAAAAGTAAATTCTACTACACATAATATGTTATACTAAAACTAATAAAGATATTAAAGGATGGATTTTTACACCAAAGAATTGAAATAAGTGACTGCAAGCTATAGTTGGGACCATATATGATAGATAAGTAATATCAAAATACAATGATAAATGGTTTTAAATGGAAGTGGTATAATGGAGATAATATATGAAGGTTTCCATCAAACATGGTTCATAGTAGAGGCGAAAACATAATCAAGTCACAAGATGTGACATAGTGGAAAATAAATATTACTTTAAATTGAAGTATATATTATAGGTAGTGGTTAAAGGGGTAACATAAACTACCCACCATTCCCTATTCTATTATTATTTTTTACTTTGAAGTGAATTGGTGAAGATTCAACCCCGATTATTCAAGTATGAAGTTTTTGAAATACTTAGGAGAAAGTTTGTAAATAATTAAAGGGATTTTAAATAAGTCTTAATGATAATACGAATTTCCATAAATTTGGAATGAAAAGTGGAATTATTGAGCTGGGAAGATATAAAACAAATGTTTTTATATTATTATTTTATTAAATTAAAATATAATTTGGGATTTTAAAATATTAAAAATTTTAAAGAAAAAAATACAGCATGATTTACAAACTGTGGCACAAATTGTTATGCATTGGGTGTTTGATTAAATTTTTTTATTTGTTTTAGATATTGGTTTTTTTATTAAATTAGTATTTTTGGTTAATTTTGATGGTGATATTCCCTAAAGACATTTTAAACATATTGTGTTTTAGATTATACCAAAGTATATCATATATATATATATATGTTTTATGTTATGACATAGAGAAGACCAAGACATATCGTATGACTAGGTAAAGGTTATGTCATAATGCTTGATATAGTATATCATGCCATTGCCTTAGCCGGTCATAGTGTATGACATGGAAAAAACATAATGTTCTATGATATGTTAATCATAACTTATTATTGAAATGGAATAATATGATTTAATGGTAGAAGAATATTAAGTTTTAACATTCAGGTAATCTTCCACATAGGCAATGATTATGGAAAAATTTTATAATGAAACTTATGGGAAAATTTAGAATTAATTTAAATGATAAATTCATGCGTTTTTAAGGGCAATAAAATGTTTTTAACCACACACAATTTACTCACACATTATAAATGTATGAGTAAATTCTATGAAGGCTTAGGGATAATCCTTGAATCCTATAAAAAGGAGGCTAAAACTATTGAGATGGTGGTCTAAATTTCTTCTTCGGATTGTCCCCAAAAGATTTATTTCTCCTTCATCCTTTTATATTTAACACTAAATTATATCATGGGTTAAAAGATAATCCCACATAAGTTTTGGGTGATTCAGGTTATTCCATGGATACACTACAGTTGATTTATTCCTTTGAATTCTTATTTGGAATCATCATCCAACAGTGTAAATGAAAGATGTTTTTGTAGCTATCTTCTAT
This sequence comes from Viscum album, assembly GCA_963277665.1. Lineage (NCBI taxonomy): Eukaryota > Viridiplantae > Streptophyta > Magnoliopsida > Santalales > Viscaceae > Viscum > Viscum album. The sequence goes on along the minus strand of OY728128.1, from coordinate 701,083,691 downwards.
GTAAGGTGAACAAATTTTATTCATTTTTTATACCTGGTTTTGGTTTGATAGTATAGTGGATTTTTTTTGGATTTTATGATATATTATAGTGATTGAATAAGTGTAATTTTCCCTTAAAAATCCATCAATGGTATTAGAGAAAAGGTTAAAGAGTTATCCAATTTCAGGGAACTCCCATGCATGAACATGTGAAGAATTTAAACACTTCGATCTAGAGATCCAATACTGGTGAAAATTGTTGCATAGAATAATATTTTGGGTGATGAAGTAATCTAATATGTTCATATAAATGTCACATAATACATTTTCATACAAGTAATTGAGATTAATTCACCATCATAAGTATTTGATCCATGCCATACTTTAAATAAATCATGAAGTTGTCTTTAAAATGAGGAAAAATGGATATCATATTCTTTATCACAAGAAATGGTATAGATTTTATTCTAGGGCATTCCTTATAGTATGATATATAATAACTAGTGATACGATCACATCGTATGATATGGGATATCATAGCTAGTGACATAATGTAGTTTATTTGGTTTTCAATCTATCATAACATATGATATGGATAATCATAACATATGATGGAATTGAAAGAAACTACTTTCATGATAAAAAAAATAGAGCCTCGTATCATGGAAGCACTATCAATAATGTTGTAAAATTCGATTCCCCTATCGCTGAAGATAATATCATGAGCCACCTTCACCTGTTATAATTCGCAGTATATATTTTGAACTACATTGTTGGTTATGATATGGTATATCATAAAATATCACTGATAATGTTTTATTATATATCTTAGTTCATCACACACAATTCATAATATGTGATATTAGTTTTGAATTGAATCGATACATATGATAAAATGATACTATATAATATGGGAGATAGAAAAAAACTGTTTTTTTTCAAATTTTCAATTATTAATTGAATTATATAAATTAAAAAATGTTAATAAATTATGGAAATTATTTTTGGGACATTTATTTAATTTATAAAGTGTTTATAATTAATTAATAAATGTTTATGATTCATTTATTAAATAATACATTTAAAATTAAATGTTAATATTAAAATACCTTTGAATTTATATGGTATGACTTAAAATTTAGATATAATGTGTTTATATAGAGATTATAAGGTAATTTATAAAGTTTTTATAAATTAAAAAATTAAGGATAAATAAAAATGAGTTTATATTAGATTATGAATTTTTCATAATTATTAATTTGAAATTTTCAAATTAAAACAACCTATATTTATAAATTCATTTGGACCATATAAAAAGTAATTTTGATAAATTGATATGATCAAGGTTCAAATAATATTAAATACATGATATGTTGATTATGATTTTTGTACATAATACATTTTAAATTTAATGTTTTTATATTTCATCTAATATCATATATTTAATAAATTTTCATATAAAGGATAATATGGAGTGTTCATATTATAAATAAATATAAAGTGTTTAATTATAGAATGTCCATAATACATGGATAAATTATAAAGTGTTTATAATTGATTTATTTATGAATTGATCATAAATGTGTATCTCATGTATAGATTTATGAATTGTAAATTAATTTTATTCTATTCATTTATTCATAAATATAATTGTTATGAATGGATGTATGCTGTATTTTAAAGTGTTAAACGGCTTCTATAAATTATCACACATGTATTTAAAGAGTTATATGATATGTATGTTAATTGATTTGGTATTATTCTACCTTGAATTTGTATTATACTGTGTTATGTGATAAAATTAAGAAGTAAATTATAGTTTATACATATTAGGTGTATAATTATGATGTAATTATGGTATCTCTTTAGTAATTAACCATGGGTGGAGTGACTTTGGGTTTTAATACTCACTGGAAAGGCAGATTAAGATCTATCGAGAAAATTGGGGGTTGGATACCTGTTAATTAAAGATTACTCTTGCAGGGATTATTAGTTTCATATGATTATAAGCCTTTACATGAAAATGTTTCATATACCTTATGAATAACATGCATTTGAATATTTATAAATATATTTATCTTTTAATTTAAGTTAGTAAGACAATATATGAGTTATGTAAAGAGTCAGACATCTATATGGTTTGAATATATTGATTTGTTGGAAGGAATAATATTCAAAAATAAATCATTAAAGCATGCATACAGGTAAAGGTAATACATGATATAATATGGTGAGATATTTAAACCCCTTTAAAATACTAAGTGTTATACACCTTCTAAACAAAACACTTATAAATACCTCGATCATTCAGTACGGGTGACCCTAGCTATTAGGTTCTCGTGAATTAACTTATGTAAGGAAACCTAATTAGAGGTGACCCTAAACTTTAGGTTCTTATACCTAATGTTATCTTTAGGTTACACTTAGCTGGAAAAACCTAACCATTAGAATAATAAAGGAATATAATTGATTGGATATATTTTATGGATTGTGATAAAGAGTTTTACCAGCTAATGGATATAATGTAATTCAAAAAGGAGTCATCATTTTAGTGAAATAAAATTTAATTAAATTATTTATTAAATGAATATATAACATGATACTCATATAATAATTTTTATAGATAAATGACATCATCATTCAACATTCCTTTCAGATCAATCCTTGAGAAGGAAAATCTTATTAGAAGAAATTTTTTATATCGGTGAAGAAACTTTATAACTGTTCTTAAGCAAGAAGGAAAATTCTATGTGTTAAAGTAATACCTTCTTAATTAATAAGATATTGAAGTTATTTAAAAAGTGTATCTAGATGCTTAATATAATTATAGGTTAATTCACCAAAGTTTTCCAAGTAATTATTTAGATAGAAGATGACCGAAGGAACTTTAGTCTTTTCTCATATACACAATATGATTGGGTGTTAATAACTTGAAGAGACTAAATGTTTCCTTTGTGGCTTGTTCCAGAAATGAAATTCATTTTTTAATCATAATGGGAAACTTTCCAACAATGTGAATGATTTTAATAAAATTTGACTTGGTTTTGTGAAATTATTGAGGATTACTAAACTTTTCATATAAATACTTGGATCTAATGTTTTATTTATAGTTCAAATGGTTAAAATTTTAAATTGGAGGAATAAAATTTTATAGGAAGGTTCAATAGTAAATAATTCAATATACAATAAAATTCATTAAAACATAAAGTAGGTTTTAATAAAGATGAGAAATGTTTTCCTAAGATAGAATTTTTCAAGATATCTTAAGGGATTTAAGAAACTTTTTTGAGATTCCATGTCAGGTATTAATTTTATAAAGATCAAATTCTTTGATTTTTAATGGTATATGATACCAAATATATACTTTATAAATGTTTTAAAAATAATGGAGTTAAAAATCAAGGTAATAATTGATAGATATTTTAGTTTTAATTAAATTATAATATCAAAGGTTGCTTCTATGAGTATTTGTAATGAAAAGAAATATTTCAAGATTAGATAAACCTAAATAAAATATGTGTATTTATATCTCATTTTTCTCATATGATAAGAGATGTTATTTTTTAATTTAGAGTTGTTATGAATAATTGAGATCATACACATGGTTTATGATTTTTCAAACTCTATATCATTCTTGAAGAGGAAATAAGGATAAAAATGTTTTATTCCAGATAAAAGAGATTATCCATGATATTTGTTAAAATATGAGGGAAAGTGTTCCCACCTCCAATTAATAGAATATTATAAAGAATAATGTCTTGTTTTTAAAATATTTATATAAACACATAGAATACCATATGATATATAGTGGTTAATAGTATATTTGTTAAATATTCCCCCTTAAAAGGATTTAATTTAATTTTACGAACATAAAAGAGTTTGTGTTTCTCAGAATGATATTCTAGAAAAACAATAGTCTCTAAGAGATTTGTGGGTGTTTTTTTTACTTAAAAAATTCAAAGTATAAAAAATAAAAGATTATATCAGTAAATATTCAATGTTAATTTCACTTTATATTCTAAAATATTTTAGGGTATTTTGGTAAATAAAAATAATATAAAGAGTTTCATTTAGTTATAAGAACTGATCTTAAATAAAATTTTGTTGAAATTTTACAAATATAATTATGATGAACTTAAAAAATAGTTTTAAGTAGGAAATAAAAGTTATTAAAATCATAATATGGAATTTTATGAAGTAATTTTTTTTGATTAATCATTAAATGATCTGAACACCTAAAATATGATTCCTAATTTCACTATTATTCAAGATGACTTTCTTCATAGATGCTACTCACTAAAAGAGTTTACTAGTATGATTTTATCAGATGGTCACATGGAGTTGCAATATCAATTACATAAAGAAGGATTGTTCTTAAAAAACCTAAAATATAGCAAACATAAAGAAATATGACAGTATTTTATGAGGGATATAAGGCTATCACTTATGTAAGTTTTTGTTAATATATTCTTAAAATAGTTTAAGAGTAAATGAAATATTTCATATTATGCACAAGGAATCTATGATTTATTATTCATTTATGTTGGATGCATCTAACACATGAAGTGAATAGTAACTAACCTCATAATGTATGAATTTGAGTTATCTATTGATGATGTTCATCATGGAGTATTATAGATTGAAATTAATATTTAAGGTTTTTATGAGTAGGATTTTATATTGGAATGTAGAATTTTATCATGGGGCACAAAATCAGTTTTGTGTAATGGATGGCCCATGAAGTATACCTTATGGATTTTTATACACCATGTCATTGGTATACTAAGGTTGGATGTTTCATATTTATATTTCCTGAATAGATGAGGTTATAAAATATAAATAGCATGAAAACCTTCATACTTTGATACCTTTCTTGCACCAGACTTGAGGTCGAGCTAATCAGGTTGTGGTTGGGTATGTTTTTGATCATTCCATTAGTTTAGTTTAATCAATATGGGATTCATCTTATTGTATGATGAGTATGATATAAATTTCCTCTATTATGATAAATTTATTTAGTGTAAAATCGTACCTATATAAGTGACATGCAATGTGATTATATATTGGATTAGAGGCATGTGATGTGCTCATCCATCAGGATGAATGACATGTGATGTTTTCATCTATATGGCCAGACCATACTCATAAAATTGTTAATATATGTGTATTTATATAGGATTGACATACTACATTCCACATGGATTCTTGGTATCTTAGAAAAAGGTATCTTATAAAAATTCATTATTGTATATAATATAGTTGGAGTTTATAGATATCTAGAAATATGTGTTTAATAGAGATCATGCCAAATCCATTTGCAGCTTGTGTATCATTGAAATCACACCCACACATCACTTTCAGGTATGGATTAAATATTTATTGGATTTATTTTTCACTATTTTCTTTCCAGGTGGTTTACCTTTGAAATCTTGAGTTTTTGAAAAAACTAGGATGTTGCACAGTTAGCGTACAATTAGCAGATATTGTGTGAAAACTGTGAAACACAGTCTACAAATTTAGTAGAGGAATTATTCATGGTTGGTGCATAGTTTTACAAACCATTTAAGTTCCCAGGTGAGGCAATGATGACTTGAATGTTAAGTGTACAATTTTGGAAATTGGAAGGATTTCTCAAAAACATAAAAATGATAAATTAATTGGTTTTACTTGTGATTTTTAAATCCTATAACCCCTAATTTCATACCTTATTCGATCCCATACCCTCCTTGCATGGGGTGCCTCCTCCCTCCCTCCTAAGTCTTAATTTTTCATAGTATTTTGGTTGGATTCATCAAGGAAAATCCATGTAAGTGTATCCTCTTCAATCCTCTTGAACTTTTCTTCATTATTTCTTGAGTTTCTCTCTCACCCAAGGTCAAGGTGACCTAGGTTTCATGTTGTATGATTTCTATGGTGTGGGATTTTATGCTTATAGTCTTGTATTTCATCTCTAGGATGCCTCTTGTCATTCTAACTGTATTTACATTATTGTTGAGTGGAACCCATATATTTATAATGGTTTTTATAATTTAAAGGTAGGTTGTTTCATGTGAAACTATTATTTTATGAAATAAATATTCATGCTATGTTTTATAAAGGGTGTTTTAATTTATATAAGATGTTTTATGGTGATTTTGAAGGATAATTATATATTTTATGAATGTTTTAAATGATATCCATTGATTTTAGAAGAAAAATGGTTTAAAAGGCATGATTTAAAGGTGATGAATGGAATTGGTATGTAGTGTATTAATGGAATGGAAAATTTTACACAAAATGTGATATGTTTTAAGTAGAAAGAGTACATGGAAACCTAGGTATCTAAGAGGGGAAGAATAGGTTAAGTATACCTTTTAGATTACACAACACTAAATAACTATATTAGTCTTGGATTAAGGTCTTGGTGTTATTTATGAGTGAAAATACAAAACTAGGACAAGGTATGTACTCTTTAGTTATTGGTTGGATGTGGTGTCATGGGTTGGGTGAAACCATACCACTAGGCCAAGGTATTCCCTCCTTAGTGGTTTGTGTGCACACTTAGATTTAACACTATCCCAAATGTTGATATGAGAACCTAGAGTGATGATAACCTTAGATGACTTAGGGATCTCCCATGGTTCATCTTCATGGAAATGTTTATTTTCATTGTATTGGTTTCCATTTATAAATTGTTTAAGTTTGTTACTTGTTTTATTTCATTTAAAATTTAAATGCTTAATTTCATATGGTTTATTTCAAACTAGAATTCTTTTATTTTTCTAACAAGGTTCACTCATGAAATTCTTAGTGGGATCCTATTGGGATAGTGTTTCCATACTATACATACACCTAATGGGTGTATGTAGGCCTTGTTTTGATAGATCTACATAAAGGAAAGTCACCACATAGAGGAGGTATGTCACATTCATGATATGATTTTGAGGTATTTTTTTTGATTATTTTGATCTTCTCTTGGTTCCTTAGCTTTATAGGGTCTTTTTGAAAAAAAAGTAGTTTTTTTGGACCCGAATGTAGGTGGTTCATGGTTGAAACATAGTTAGTAGGAAACTGTGTGCCAGCCCAGGAGAGACCATGCACCCTGAACAGTGGGACTGTCTAGGCCGCACAACCTACCGTACGGGCGTGAAACTAACCGTGTTCCTAGATTAGTGGTTCTATCTAGGTCACATGGTATAATTCATGAGAATGATCCCTCACATATGAATAGTGTGGCCTCATTCCTCCTTGGATAGAGAGGGATGCATGGTGGTTGAATAGTTTAGAAAATCATGTGGCCTATCCTGGTCATTAAAATTGATGAATTTACTTTTCTACCCTCCCCCAATTTTAACACAAATCCACCCTTTCTTCCCCACTCAGGATTTATAACCCTATTAACCTCCTCCCTTCCCTCTTTTCTCCCTTGCACTTCAATTTTTTTATGGATATATCCTCAGATCTTCAAGGAATCATCAAGTAAGTCTGTCAATTTATCATTTCTTCCTTATTCTTAGTTGTTCCTTCCTTCCTCTTTGTGTTCTTCCTTTTCCTGCGGATGGGTTGAACTAATAAGGGTTCAATATTGAGTTTTTGGGTTAAATATTGATGTTTGTGGTATGATATTCCCTTTATAGGTTTTCCTTGTGGAGTGTTGGTGGGTTTCCACTAGATTCTGAAAGTTTCTAAGCTTGAGGTAGGTGCTTCCATAAGCCCAAATGACCCGAAGGCCTTCATTTTTATTGATTTTTGATAACCCCTCTTTCAAGGGATGAGAGGGAACCCTTACGAGGCCTGTATGCTTAGAGATTACATGGCCCATAGGATTAGAAGATTACATGACCTGAAGGTCTTAGGAAATTCAACCAGACTATCTACAAGGAACTGCCCCTACCTAGTATCTGCATCATGATAGTAGCTCTCCACCTTCGCATGGCCGTCTGGCTAGGCTTCCCATGCAAGCACAAGCTAGTCCCGATGACATAGCCATACACTCTCATTCTGAAAAATCCATTTGGCTCTGCTCTGGTGAGTGCACCTTCTCTGAATCCTCTTCTGGGGATTCTCCATTTTTTGTAGTGTGTTTGGGGCAACTGCATGTGGTCCAAAGGCCTTGAGGTGTCCCGAAGGCCTTAAAGGTGGTTCGAAATCCCTACTGACCCAAAATCCTGGGTGGCCCGAAAGCCTTAAGGACTCTAAGACCAAACTGGTAGCCCAAGGTGAATAGTTCTAGCTGCTACAATACCAAACATTACCTGCTATAGTATCCGCACAATGTATAGTACTGCTACAGTACCTGCATAGTGTACAGTGCTACTATAGTACCCGCAAAATGTAAAATACTGCTACAGTACTGCTATATTGCCTGCTATAGTACTTCTACAGTACCAGAAATATGCCTCTACCTGGTTTAAAACTTGGGTCTTGTGGATGCAATTAAGGATACCTCACCAATTGGAATGAGGCTCATGTGCAAAAGGTGTGTTTCTAACACTGACTCCCAGAGGGGGGCCCCCACCGGCCCAAGTGTGTGCCACATTCCCCAGCTAAGAAATGGCTTTGAATCACCCTGTTCATAATACGAACAGTGTTCGAGCCTGGTGGGACTCGATCTTGTGCCAGTTCCCATGGAGAGAGAGGGGTACAACAAGTGGGTACCACTCGGCTAACACCCCATGGGAAAACGTGTGTTGCTAACACTAACTCCAAGAGGGGGGCCCCCACCAGCCCAAGTGCGCGCCACATTCCCCATCTAAGAAATGGATTTGAATTGCCCTGTTCATAATATGAACAGTGTTCAATCCTGGTGGGACTCGATCCTACGCCAGTTCCCATGGAGAGCTAGGGGTACAACCAGAGGGTACCACTCGGCTAACACCCCATGGGCGTAGGTGCTTACACACTTTATCATTATTGGATGATTTTGGTATGATGGATGTGCTTTCTAAATGTTTTCTATAAAGTGTGTAAATTAAGAAAAATATGTTTCAAATGGATTTAGTGTGAGTATGTAATTAAATGAGGTTTTTCTTATGAAAATTGGTGTTTTTTCATGTATATTCATACTTTTGGGCATGTGTATGTGAAATAGGTGATCTATGAGACATTAAAAGTGAAAATTGATCCCAAAAGTAAATCATTGGTGAATAGGTGGGTGGAATAGAACTAGTATTCTAGTTAGATCAGAAAGGTCGAGGCCCAGTTCCTTCTAAAAGGATTAAATCTATAGCATTAACTAAACTATGATGATGATTGGAGACCAATAGAACTTTGGATGGAATCCTCTATAGTGGATCATGCACAAGGATGCTGTGGGTTATGGTTTCTATACCATATCATTTAGATATGAGGTTCCTAGGTTCCCACTATTCTTAGTGCCTTAAGGGATTACCCATGGTGATCTTGTGATTTTATGGTTACCATCGGCATATGATGGACCTTTCTTTCATTTTAATTTTAAATAATGTTATTCTTGAAAGGGTTTTACTTAAATTTTTTTATTAAAAATGTTTCCAATATCCTTTATAAAAACATTCATGTTGATTTTTCTTATAATATTTTGGCATTGAATCATTCTTTTGGGTGATATCCTACTGGTATTTGGATCACACTCTACGAACACCCTTGGGTTTATGTAGACCATATTATGTTTGACCGAGGTAATGTAAATACGTTCCGTAGTGGTGATGGTAGATCCGGTTGCTAGTGGTTCCCATTTTTACAAGTGTTAGTGGAGGTTGCATGTGGGTGATGACCCTATTTTTTCATAGAGTATGGGTTATGTAGTTAGTTCCCCTCCCCATTTTGGTATTTTGGTTTTCTGTTTAAAGTTGTGAAATTATTGTCAAGTGATAATGATACATATTTTGGTTATGGTTATTGGTTCTGTAATGATGATTTATTCTTATTGAATGTTTATAGTTGTCTCTCATGGGTGAAATAATTCCCAAATGTAATGTTTGATGCCCAGGAACTAGTTTCCATCTTATGGGGATTGGGAATACCATTCGGGCCATGCCATGTGGTGGGTCAGGTGTCATGTTGGATGGCATTCCGGGCTGGTTCATAACAAGGTAGGTATCCTTACTAGTGGTTCTCAAGATGATTATGGTGGCTAGTGGGTGTAAAATCCTAGATTTTTCATGTGATGTATGAATTCTTTCAACTTTTAGTTAAACCCTTATTGTAGCTCTACTTTTTGGCTTAGATATGGAAGTTTAACCTTTAGGTCAATTGGTATGTTTATGAAATATGGAAGAAGTGGGCTGAATGATGTCTGTAGAAAAAATACATTGTGTGTATTTAGAATACATGATGTGTATTCAATAAATGACATGCATTAGTCTAGAAAGAATAATTCATGACATGTATTGGGTTTTCCATGGAATTGAAAACCTAATCATTACACAATGTGTAAATCATTTACACACCATGTAAATTCTGTGAATCTATTTTAAAGGGGAACAACATTTTTATTTTCCCTCACCCCCTTATTTTTCCTCTCTTATCTCTCACACAGGAGGTCAACCATATGAGATCCCCTTTTAGCCTATGGCTAGACTTTGATCTCGTTCATCTATATAGACTCTGTTTTGAGATCCATCTATCACATTAGATAGTCATCGGTAAGCTCTAAGTTACTATTACGCCTTTGTTGTTTGTCTTCATCTCAAAGAAGTGATTTTGGTGCGAGCTCTTAGACACTATTATTAGGGAATTAATCTATTTTTCTTTTTCTTTTGATCTAGAAAAAACCATAGGTCGATACTAGATGATTTTTCTAGCAAAAGAATAAGTTATGTGGTCTATAACTTTTCCCAAAGGTTTTGTGTTTTATTTATTATTCATCATTGTTCCACACACCATACCTTCCAGAAATTTCTCCAAAATTAAATGATAAGAATTAAATTAATTGTTTAAGCCTTGATGAGTTTCCTTTTATTCATTTTAGAGGTTTTCAACCTCAACCCAAACCACCGTTTAGGTGTATTCTTATATATTCCCATGAAAAAACCACCACTTTAGGTGTGTGATCTCTCCATATTTTATTGGGTGCCTTATTAAATTAAATGAGTTTTTAGGAGAGGATCATGCCTCCTTTTCCATGATATTAAAATATATTAAAATTACTAAACAAATGATTTAAATGATTATTTAGGTTTGAAACCTATTATTATAAAAGGTATGGAACCTATGATTATTAAAGGTATAAAACCTATTGAATAACAGTATGGAACCAACTATTATTAAAGTCATGACACCTATGATTATTAAAGTTGTGGAACCTATGAGTATTAAAGGTATGGAACCTATTGAATAAAGGTATGGAACTGACTATTATTAAATTCATGACACCTATTGATTGACAGTATGGCAATGATTATTACTTAAGGTATGAAACCCGTGATTATTATGACATGACACTATTGTGAAGGATTGAGGTATGGAACCTGTGAATTCTAAGTAAATTTACATCTCTGAATATAGGCCACCTATATTATACACCTTGGGACCTGGCCCATATAGGTTTGTTACACTTATCACATGTGGATTATGTTGAGATTTTTACTACTTACTATTGGCACATTATATATTGATACTCACCTCTTACAACCTACTCTTATTATAGATTTTTCTTGTGGGAATTTCATATCGGTTATCCTTTTTATATCTTAATAGTGATACCTTCTCATGGATTTAGTTCATTTTCATAGGTTGGACTTATTATAGACACCATTGGTGGTGGCCAACTGAGTTTATCTCACACCCTATCCAGGTTGTAGATGGTACCCGGGAAGATTATATTGATGTAGGTAGGGATAGGGTAAAGAACCCAGTTACTGATGATGTTTTATTGGTTATAACATGGGTGTGGGGGAGCACAGGACCAAGCTATAGCCCGTGATGATATCTGTTGATAAAATTTTGTTCTTTTGATTCTTTTGATGTACATGTATGTATGTGTTCCTATGGAAATTTATTCCTATTTATTTTTGAATTGGAGACATGAAATTACATCAATATGTATATGGTACCGAATATTTATTTTGATGTATTATTTATTATTATCCTCTGGATGTTTACCTTCCACTAATCTAGTAAACATTTATTATGATTCTGTTGTTTATACTTTCATTTACTACACTATTGTGATACTTTTATTATAATTATGTAATTTCCTAGTTGTACCACCATGGACCCTAACTACTAGTCAGTAGCCTTTGACATATAGGGAGAGGTGCACTTAAGGCCATGCGACTAACCGACTCGGGGCACCACTTTGTGGATTTCAGGTTGTGATGTTACAAATTGGTATCAAAAGTTTCTTTTCATTGCCTTAATATTTCAAGATGGTAGAAAAGATACTAGGATGTGTTTGAATTTGTAAATGAGTATACGTATGGGAGTAGCTAACCCACATACGGGAGAAAATCCAAATTACCTAGGATGAGACTTCATGTTCTAGATTATTCCTATTATAGATGATTTGATTTCATCGTTGGGTGACACACATGATATGTGATGTTGTTATTATTATTATGTTGGATTATATTTCATTCTTAGATAATTATGGAAAGGAATCATTGAAAATGAAACAATATAGGCAACTTATAGGAATAACATGTAATTCATTATTCCATTTTGTGTAGGTTTCACTGCCTGGTTGCATGATACTTATGGTATGTGCCTTGAGTGATATATTTGTTATTAAAATAACATTTACATAGGAAAATGGAGATTATATATGGGTTATTAAAGTTTATAGATAAACCAAAATGGTGTTTTACCATATAGTTTGGGGTTGAACCTTAACTAACCAATTATCACATGTTTGATTTATGTAACTGTGGTTTTATAGACTGAAATGTTAGTTGATTTGAAATACATGAATATCATTAGTAATATAAAGATTGAATGAACCTCTATAGATTATGAATGACAATTAATTTAGTAAAATCATCTTATGCTACCTGTTACATTCTACTATCAAATGTAATGGTCTGATACAATTTAATGGAAAACCAATTTTAATTTATAAATCATGTACTTGTATAAATTGGGAATGGTACTTTAGTAAACTGGTCTGATATGTAAATATAAGAAATGATAAATCATAAATTCTAATATAATTTCCATTAAATGGGGATTCCAATTAAAAATTAAAGGGTGTTTTCCTCTATAACATGTAATTAAAATTCCATATATTGGGGCCTTGATAGTGAAACAAAAATCATGACCTATACCCTACCCTAGTAGTGGGTTGTAGGAAGTGTATCTTGAATTATTTATGACCATTACTATCACCTATACCTAGATTTAAGCACTGGAAAAGGGGTATGATTCTTATACAGGAATTATTGTACATATCCTATTATTATATCTATGATTCAATCATTGTCAAGTCATTTCTAAGGTGTGTGTATTTCATTTCTAGAGCTATGAAACCTTGATGTCCTCAAGTCATGCTCCAAGAGGGTAGTGACAACCATGCTCTATATGTGGTTGTCCCCAAGCCACCTGTGTTACCTCCAGTAGTTTTACCTTTGGAACCTCTAGATAGCCATGATATGGAATATGATTTCTGATTTCTAGGGTGATTTCTACAGCTTATGCAGACAATACAAGGTACTTCGTAACCTTCCCCATCTATGGGAGAGTTGATGGGGGGAGTTCCAACAGTAGCATCCACCTACTTTTTTAGGGGACGGTTTCCCCCAAGATGCAGAGTTATGGTTTGAGATTGTCTTGTCTATCTCTGAGAACCTTGAGATTCCTCTTGAGAGGAGAGTGAATATCACTACATATATTCATTGAGGATCCACTACACATTTGTGGGATATTCTGACCCAGGAAGGTCAGTACTGAGAAGTGATTTGGATGAATTTCCAATCTATCTTAAATGACTACCTTTTCCCCAAGACCCCAATGGATGATCGTGTTGGGTAGTTCATGAACTTGCAATAGGGTTCTATGATGGTTATGGATTACTCAACTCATTTTATAGAGCTTAAATTCTTTTATTCTATCTATAGCATTAATGATCTAGTGAAATAAAGGTGTTTTGTGGATGGGATCATGCATCATATTTTTTCTCAGGTAAATGTTTTTGGTTGACTACCATGCTTGAAATAGTAAATCAGGCTCTTATTACTGAATGTAACATGAGGGGAAATGGAGTTCCAAATTAGAGTAGATCACCTTCTTGGCCCAGTAGAGCAGTATCTAGTGGCAGGAATCTTCTCTTTGAGACATCTCGTGAGGGAAGTACCAGTCAGAGTGAATGTTATAGATGTTCTGTATTCTATCACCAGTGTGTAATGTAGGGGAATGTAAAAACTCAAAATGAGAGGGCCCCAATTGAGTTTCAATCTTGTAGAAGGGAGTTCAATTTACAATATATTTGTAGAGATTTTACTCCAATGGTTAGTGATAGGGGATCATCACTAACTCTAGGTCCATGAGTGGGATTAATAGCTCCATGCCAAGCATAGATTTGGAGTGATTCCAACCAATTAGGATGAGAAGGTGGTCATGTCTAGGGGACCCATACACTAGTTTTATAGTATTATTAGAGAGGTATTTCTTAGGGAATTCATGTTGTATCTTTGGGTCATGGGATGGGCTAGGTTTAAGTAGTGTAGTATGTTTTCAGGGATTAAATCTCCGAAAATTCTATAATTCGAGGTACAATTTTAGTATCATCTACCTTGGTATCTATTTTTTGACATAAAAACAATTATAATTGAATGATAATTTTATTAAATTTTTTATTTTATTGAATTCATGTGGATGATCATGATCATTGACTGAAACTTTATATTTGATTAGTTTCATTTAATTTATTATTAAATTAAATTTTTGGCATACATGTCATCTCTCCTCTCATTATGTAAGGGCTTGGGTGCCAATGGTTTATTTTATGTAAACCCCTTAACCAATCATTTGTTTCCCCTTACCCATGTTTGAGTAAAATCATATGTAATTGATAGAGCTCCCAAGATAATGGAGGTGGTTCAAGTTAAGATATGAGTTCAAAACAATTCCAGAGAGATACATAGGTGGATAGGTGGAAAGATACAACATGAACCATAAATGGTTCAAGATATTTTCCTCCTAGTTCAATAGTTATTTTATCATCCTCTAGATAAAATAACCATTAGTAAAAGTCCATGATAATACCAATTTATTATTTTATTTATGTCAAGTTCCATGGTTATTTCCAGATTAAACTAAAATAAATTGGATTATGCCTAAATATTATATAATAAATGGCTAATCACTTAAGTAAATCCACTTAATATTAACAACCATGTAATAAAGATAATAATTGGAAATTTATGCATAGAGATCATATCCCTTAATTATGTATATTAAGTCAGTATATCCTTCCACTACTTCAGTTAAAATCAAACCATATTTCAAATTGCTTGACTAGACAAAGTTGGGGTGTTTTCAATTATTAGGGTATTATAACTTGGAAATTTGGGTTGACTTAACTTAGTTAACATCAAGGGTTAACTTGAAAAGTAGGAATTGGTATAAATGAGAGGAAATGGGCGAGGAAATCCAATTTAAGGATTTTAGGATTGGGGATTCCACTCAACAGATCAAGGAACTATGATTTAATGTAGTTGGCATTTGGAATTCCAACCTAAAACACTTTTAATTGATTGAATAACCAAATTTAGGGTGATAAGAAGGGTAATATAGATCCCTTCCACTAGAATTTCCAATAAATAAGATATTCCAAAGCTAATAGTTAGAGCTATTGGGTTTTGATAAAATAGTAAGAGATTAATAAATATAATATTTATTTATTTGTCTAAATTTTATTAGATAAAATACTAAAACTATGATCATATAATTTATATAAACAACAATAAAAATGAATTAAAATTTATCATTTTAATCCATAATTGATAAGTATAACCTTCTCACTGGATCAAATTTCTAATAATTTAAAATACGCTCACATGTTATCCTATACCACGAAAGGAAACCATATGTGTTGGAATAACCTATTACTGATGCGCTTGGTAATGAGCCTAGTGAGGAAGAGTTATTTCTCTATGAGAAACATTTGATCAATGAAAATTATGTTTAGTGCTTCATGAAATAATCCATGACCAATGATATTTTTAATCAACATGAGGATATGGATGTGTATAGCATGATATATCACCTTCAGTATCTCTATCAAGAGAAGGTAAGACAGAAGAGATATGAGATCTCCAATGCTCTGTTTACAACTATGCTTAGATATTCAGCACCATATGGGCCTCATGTAGTAAATATTATTACCTAAATTGAATTATTAGACATATTAGGGATTAATTTCATGGATGATTTGTGCACAGATCTCATATTTTCATTAGTAACCAAGACCTTCTCTAGTTTTATTATTAATTATAACATGAGAAATAATGATAAGAGACTTTAAAAACTTCTTAATTTTATTCACCAAGTGGATAAGGACATGGGGTGTGACAGACCCTCAGTCCTTATATTGAATAATAAAAGGAAGAACAAGTTGAATGGTCCCAAGACCCATAACAAGTCTAACACTCCTGAGCACCATCCTTCCAAGAAGAGGAAGATCTAGATATAGTGAAAGGAAAAGGAGGTAGTATGTTTCACATGTGGAAAACATAGAAATTAGAAAAAAAAATACATCCAGAAGAAAGGTGAAGTTTTTCACACCCCAAGATTTTACGATATGTCTCTTTTTAAAAAAATAAATTTAATCTCTTTAATATCTTACATTCCATAGAACACTGAGCTTAAATGAACTCCAAAATATTATTATTTTAACACAAACATTATAAAATACCACTTAAATTGAAAGGAATGAGTATTATTAACCACATTATGAAATATATAATTTTCTAACTCATTGTCAATGTATTAATTAGCGCTTTTCGAATATGCACATAATTTTTAATAGTAATTTTTTCTTCAAATATATATTTTCTTTAAAAATCTATTTTTATTACTTTCAATGAGAAAATAAATATAATTAATTTTTGAAACTTTTAGGAAATGTATTTGATAAAATGAAAATAATTTATAGTTTTAGAATTTAAAATTTATTTTATGATTTTTTTTTATAATTTTCTAAAAAGTTTAAATTTTCAGGGAATAGTAAAAAATACCATATTTTATAAAACCTTCATTCTCTTTATATTTAAAAGTAATTTTATGATATTAAATTGATCTCAAAGTAACATAAGTAATTTTTAGTTAGATATAATCTAATTAATTAAATTTAAACAATATTTATACCTTGTTTTGATATAAGTATATTTTTGGGCTTGAAAACACATTTTAAAAAAAAACTGCTTTCATTTCATTTTGACGGTTTAATTTTAAATGTAATTTTTTAACTTCTGTGTTTTGAATTTTTAAAATATATTCTATATTTGGAATAAGGAGTTATAAATTATATTATTTGGTCAATTTTATTTTTAGGCATAAAAAATTTATCGTGGTGAAAAAGGATTTACCATAGTATTGGAAAAATAATGTAGCGGGTTGAAGTTAAAAGGTAAAAGCTTAAAATACCTAAAAAATACAAAATTAAATGGGTGTTTAATGTGTTTCTAAAACTTACCCAGAATTTAAAACATTAATTATCATCCAAATTATTTGGAATTAATTACACCCAAATACGGTTGGATTTAAATATAAAATAATCATTATTTAATCACTTAAAACCACTCCTCCTCAAGTATAAACACCACACCTCACTACCCCCTTTCTCTTCACAAGACTTGAAGTTATTAAAATATATTCTAAACCCTATACTCCCCAATATACCCATTTAAAAGTGCTACTGGTTTCACCAAAAGACTAATTCCAAGTTCCTTAAAGGGTCCTTCAAGGAGATGATATTCAAGAGTAGGTTAAAGTATAAAAAACTAATGGGAAACGTAAGGTATGGGTTTCTCATATCACTTTTAATTATCTGAGATATATTAATTATTAACCACTTATTTCTTTTGTGTGGTGTATATACTGAGCTTTGATATATCATATCATGAATCTCATTGTCTTCATAGTATTTAATGTTCCATTACTTTTATGGGGCATATGATTTGACTGATTATAAAGTGGAAAGTGATTGACTAACTCAATTTCCATACATTTGGTTAAAATTTTACTTAATTGATAATTACATGTTAATATTATGTGTGATATGACTTTTTATTATCTTATGTTCTATTTACACTTATTTTATGTGTATTTATAGCTCATACAAATAATTTATTCATTTAACTAATGCTCACTTAAATGATATGATATTTATAAGGGACTTTCTTTTAAAAATCATCTTTTCAAATTTACCTTAAAAATCACTTTTTATTCTATGTTTGGGTTGTATAACATTTTTTCCAAAAAATGTTTTTACTATTTTCTTATTAATGTTTAAATTCATTTCTACTCATGTTTGACTTTCTACAAAGTGGTTTGAAAAGATTCTTTTTTTTTATTTTCTAAATGAGGTTCCTTGGGACTTCTCAGACAAAAATACAAAAGGAATAACTTTTTAACTTAAATGGAATGAGAGGATTTTCCCACCATCATGACACATTAATGTCTTGAAGATTCATTTAAAATCTTACAAGGTTATTTTCAAAGAAATTTTTTTATTTTATAATTGCATGACATTTAAAAAATATTTTCAAAAAAGAAAGGATATTTTCCTCAAGAATTAATTCATGTGATATTTCAAAATAATTCTCTATTTAAGATTAGATTATTTTATGTTACTTAATATTTAATGGGTATATGTTCAAATAATACTATCCTTATTCTTTCTATGGATTGTTTATGTTTATGGTGAAAAGATAAAATATTTATGAAACCCATTTATTTTCCTTGGGTTAGGCTATGATAAAATGTTTATGAAACCCACTTATTTTCATAGGTTCTAATATGATGAATTATTTATGTTCTTGTAGAACACATATGTATGGTTTTCATCATGTGATGAGTGAGACCTATATCTCCCTCCAATTAATTGGGTAATTTTTTATATCTCATGAGATAACAATGGGAAACAAGTCGATGGTATTGATCCACTATGGGAAAGTGTCCAGATCCACTATGATGATAGTATTGGTAGTTAACCTTGATATATGAAATATTTTACTATATTTATGATGGTTCTACACTTTTATGAAATGATATTATGGATTATGATTGATTTTTAATTATTTCTCACCCTTATGGTCCATGTTTTATGAAATGATAATGTATTTGCCATGAATTGTGTTTATGTTCTATGAAAGGTTGGGTTTTAAATTTGTAAGTTACGATCATGATCACATTATTATCTTATGATTTAATATGATCATGTATTTATATCTCTTATGTTTATCCTTACTGAGAATTTGAGCTCACCCTTTCTTATGTTTCCATTTCCCTAGGTTATGAAGAAATTTAAGTAGGATATGTCTAAGAAGGGTGCTAGATGTGAAGAAAATTTAGTTGATGATATATATTTTTATTAACTAGTTGTTTATGTTTCCAAGTTTCCAATGACACTAATCCCATATGGCTATGCCTTTTTAATGTTATGTAATGAATATTATTCTATTTAGATGTAATATCTATGTATGGAAAGTTTGAGCTGTTATAGTTGGTATAAGAGTAAGGATTTTTAACCTTTAGAAACTAAGATGAGTAAACCGTAAGTAAGATCCCTAAGGAATAGCTCAATATAGGTTATAATCCAAGAATTTTGGAAATGATCATGAATAACCATGGTTTAAACCTAAGGATTCATATATTGAAATTTTATTTGAAATGTATCTTGATTATGTTGTTTCCACAATGATTATTGATCCTCACACTATGATTTTTGATTTTTAAACAATGGATGGAACTAGGATGATTCATGTTAATGGTGAATGTGATGGAAAATGGAATGATCTTCCTCACAAGAAACTGAATTAAATGGGAGTCAAAAGGTGAAACCTTGTTATTATGTATAATCATCAATATCATAATATGATCAATAATCTTATCTTTGGTGAGTTTCATAACCCATATAATAAGAGAAGGATAATGTTTCATAGTGACTATAGAGGAAAGAAAATTTTCCCCATGTAAAGCATGTGGGAATAGGAATTGAGGAGAATGTTTCAAAGGAAATGGAAGATTATTTGGGTGAGGAAAAGAAGAACACAAATCATGTAATTTCAGAGGAAAAGTGAAAGGTTATGTTAACATGATGGATGGGAATAATGGTATTTCTAAGGCATCATTGATAGTTAAATGTTTTAAAAGTGGAATGTATGGGCATTATGAAAATTGATTTTCTATGGGGAAATCTTGTGAAGAGAATTGACAAGGTTGTATGAGTAATGATCATATTTATGATGATTAAGATACTATGAATGACATATGATATGAAACAAGTGTTAAGGAATAAAATTATGAAGCATGGTTAATGGTGGAAAGATTGATTTTTTAAGTATTAGAATTCAAGAATAATGTTGTATAATTACTTTTATGGTATTATGGAATAATGAAACATCTAAGTATTTATCCAACTTAGTCTTTACTTAAGTATTTGTAAGTATATGTTGAATGGTAACCATGAAAAGTGAGTTAGGTGGTAAGGTGATATTTTTGGAGAACACATGATTATGGGAAAGATAACCCTTAATATGTGAACAATGTTGGGATAATAATGATATATTTTGGGACCAAGACGATGATGAAGGCGATGAAGCTTTCAAGAGTTGTCTGTTGTTATCAAGGTTGGTTTTGAAGAAAATTTAATCACTTCACTTTGTTTTGGAAAATAATTATTTTAGGTTTGTTTTGAAAATAATCGTATTCAGATTGTTTTTCAAAACAATCAGAAAACAATTGTATCCAGATTGTATCAATTTTGTTTAAAAACAATTGGATATCTAGTGAAAGTAAAATAGCTGGTGCCAATTTTTATTCTGGTGGTGCTGATGAAAAGTGGTATTGATGGAATAGGTGATACCGATTGAGTAGGTGGTTCTGATGGGAAAGGTGATGCCGATGGAAAGTGGTGCCGATCGAAGTGGTGCCAATGGGAAAGGTGATGTCGATAGAAAGTGGTTCTGATCAAAGTGGTGCTAATGGAAGAGGTGATTCTGATGGAAGATGAGACACCAATTATTTTTCAAAACAATTGTATTTGGGTAGAAGAAAAGGAAAGATATGGTGTCGATTGAGAATGAATCACATTTAGATTATATTGTATCATATCCAAGAAGATCTTCGTTAATATATTGTTTTGTATCATATCGAGGAAGATCATTGTTTTCAGAATGATCGTAACCATAATGATCATACCCAAAAATTGTAACCATCAATCTTAACCAGAATAATCATATCTAAAATGATCGTATCCAGAATGATCGTAACTAGAATGATCATATCCAGATTGATCATAACCATAATGATCATATCTAGAATGATCATAACTAGAATGATCATACCCAGCAATAATAACCAATGATCATAATCAGCATGATCGTAACCAGAAATGATCGTATTCAGGATGATTGTATCCAGACCATTTGTATTCAGAAAAGATCATGCTTGGGATGATATGAAAAGAAATAAGTAGGATTGATTGGAAAGTTAAAATACTTTCCAATTTAAGTTAGACGATGCTAAATCTGATCCTCAATGAATTTAAAGCCATGAAGGAAGTCATGATTCAAGCACATGTTTTGAATGTGATGATGAGTTTTCTCACGTGGGTCAAGAGAAATGAAAAGAAATTGGATATTGATGAATGGATTTCCAATGGAGAGACTTTCATTTAAAAGTGTGATTGTATCTCAAGTGGAGAAGTGAATTTCTTTAAACACATTGAATTGGTATGGTATCAAGCATTGTTTTGAAAAAATCATCATGAAATAATCAGATTCAGATGATCAGACCCATGTATTTCTCATTTATTATAATCGTATTGACATTTGAAATGGGAGTCTGGAAAAGAAGTGGTGAAGATTTTTGAAGTTTCTAGAAGAACCGAGAAACATTGAAGAAGTCATAATTACTCTGATATTTTAAAGGAAATCCATATTTGTGAGAATTTAATTGAGAGGGAAAGTGTTTTGGGATTCTCACCTAAACTTGTTTTGGGTCAACTATAAAAGGGAAATAAGTACATTGTATTTTATGGGGGTTTTTTTGAACTGTTCAATAAGAGAAGATAGAGAATCTCTGGATTTCTATAGAGAAGAAGAGATCAATTCTGTTCGGATTGATAAGAGTCTTGGGTGGTGCCGATTCATTCATATTCTTTTCAGCTTGATAATTGTATTTGGGAATTTAAGTGGTTCCAATTCTTCTCTATTATTTTCTATCATAAAATCAGATTGAGAGTTTTGTTTTGACAATTGTATTTGGGAATTTAAGTGGTGTCAATTATAATCTATTGTATTCTATCATAAAATCAAAATGGATGTTTTGTTTTGTGAGAATCAGACTCAGAGGAATCAGATTCAGAAAAGACCGGTCTCAATGTTTCATAACAAAGTCCAGGCGGTTCTTACCTTTCTTATGGGTAAGGAATTGATGAATTATATTACAATTTGAATACATTTGTTGAACTGAAAAGAAGAATAGGTAACATGAGTTGTTACAAAACAATTGTATTACTCTATTGTGCTAAGAGGGTGAAAATTCCCTAGTGGGATTGTTTCATAGTTCTACATGATTTTAAGGGTATATCCAACTCATTGTAATACAAGGATTGTTTTCTTAGTGTATTGTATGGTATTAGATCATTTTTGAACCATACCAAGGATATAGTTATTCTTATTGAATAGTGAACCTTGTAAATCTTTGTGTTCCTTTGGATGTGTGTTGATTTGTTTCTTAGCAGGGAATTGAAATCCATAACAGGAGGAAAAGGTTGTTTCAATTGAAAAGAATAATAAAAGAAAAAGAGTATCAATGATTCACTCCTCCCCCTATCAGTGATACAATAATCCGACTAGGAACTTTCAAGTGGTATCAGAGCTAGGTTCCCTTCACTATTATTTTCTAATAGAGAATGTGAAATGTGTGAACAGTAAAGGTATTCTGGTCTTTGATGGAAAGAACTATCATATATGGAAAGATAGAATGTTTCCATATCTTATGTCTATCAGTTATGATGTTCTTAAAGTAGAAAAAGTTGGGTTTACTCCCATTTATGATAGTGCTCCACTTTCACATGTTGACAAGAAGTTTCTTAAGAATTATGGATGGGCCAAGAATGCTATATTATCATCACTTTCTAAAAGTGAATTATTGAGAGTGAAAGGTGTTTCCACAGATAAATTTATATGGGATAAATTGAAAAACATATAAGAAGGTAATACAAAAGTGAATAAGGAAAAGTTACAAATATGGATATTAAAGTATGAAGATTTGAAGATGGGTGAGCATGAATCTATTGGGAAATTCTTTCCCAGGGTGAATGAAATTGTGAATACTATCAGATGTATTGGGGAAAATCTAAAAGACTCTAGAGTTTTTGAAAAGATCTTGAGAATACTACCTAACAAATTCTAAGAAAAAGTTTCTTCATTAGAAGACAGTGATCCTGAAACATTATCTCTTGATGATTTACATAGCACTCTTATCACCCATGAAATAAGAAATGAGAATGCTATAAAGAGAAAGACAATGGTTGATAGAGAAATTTCTTTAAAGGATATAAAGAAAGAAAAGTAAAATAATATTGTTATTTGATATTTATATGGGGATTCTAATTCTAAAAATAAGGTATGTATAAATCTCAATGAAATCTTATCCTTGTTTTCAAGTAATGTGAAAAAGGTACATGGAAATACAAAGGTAAACTTCCCTTGAAATGTTTTGAATGTGGATGTTTTGGTCACTTTGTGTCTAATTTTCCTCAAAGAAATAAAGAAGAGGATAGTGATATTGATGAAAGAAATACAAGAATATCGTGTAAGAAAAAGGGAGAAAAAGGAAAAGAAAATACATTCTTCAAATCAAAAAGAAGAAGTTTATTGTCCAAATATGATGAAGAAGAATAGTGTGATGATGAATCCGAAAAATCCATTGAGTATGGTAATGAAAATAATTTCATTTCAATATTGAATGACGAATAATTTCGAAGCATTAGTTCTGAAGAAGAAGAAACTTAGCTTGGAATGCATTTGAAAGAAGAGTTGAAAGAATGTCTGAGAAAGATCAGAAGGCTTGAAAAAAAACAAAAAGTTGGAAGATGAATGCTCAAGAAACCAAGAATGTTTTGCTGGTGAGAAAGAAAATCCGGTTAAAGAGATTGATTATTTTAAGAAGTCTTTTTAATATGAAAATAATCATAATATGCATTTGGAAGTAAAGCTAATGGAAAAAAGAAAGAGAGTTGGAACTTGTCCAATAAAAACTCTATGAAGCTAAAAACAAAAGTCTAAGTTTCCAAAACTCTATCACTAAAGTTGGTTAATGTTCTTGTAATGATAAACTTGATAAGTTTTGACAAAAGATACCTTCAAAGGGTGAGAAAAATAATGGAATTGTGTCTGAAAAGAAGAGTGCCGGGAAGGTTATGTATGTTGTCAAAGTGACGAATTCATAAGATAAAAACCATCTTGAGTCTGAAAAGGTTTTATCTGGATCTGGAAAAGTTTCAAATACTTCTAATACTATGACGTATGAAAAGAAGAAGAATAATCCAATTGAATTTGAAAAGAATATGGTTGAGAAATTTTTTCAAAATTCTGATTAGTATGGAGGTTTTAGAGTCAAATAATCCTTCTATGGGTATTATTGGTATTGTGGGGGATTTGGGAACACAATAAGTATGTGTCAGTTTAATCAAAAACGTTACTATTATCCCACATTTTATGAAAGGAAGATATTGAGGGGGAGTCAATCTCCTCAAATAAAGAAAAATGATAAGGTTGTCTTGAAGAAATTTTAAAAGAATGAAGTAAAGATTTAAAATAGGTTACAAACCTTGGAAACTATTTGTAAAATATTTGAACAACCTAGGAAACTTAAAAAAGGATGTCTTTTTTTATTATCGGCTCAACAAACAATTCAAAATTCTAAAAAGCTAAAGGTAAAGAATGAAAAGAATAGAGAAAAGATGCTTGTTTTTTAAGCTGAATTAAAAGCCATGAAAGGAGAATGACCCTAGATACTTGATAGTGGGTGTTCTTCTCACATGATATGAGACATGAAATTTTTGAAGGATGTGAAAGATTATAAAGAAGGCACAATGACATTTTGGAATGATGAAAGGTTGAAAATCAAAGGTGTTGGGTCAACCATTATTGGAAAATAAAAGATGAAATCTAAGAAAACATTGTTTGTTGATGGGATGAAACACAACTTGCTAAGTATCTCACAAATGTGTTATGAGGGTAACAAGGTCATCTTCAAGAAAGATGGATTTGTTTTAAAGAGTGAAGAAAATGGAAAGATTGTTAAAAGAGGCCAACATACGAAAGAAAATTTGTTTCAGGTCGGTGATTCACAAAATTTATGTTACATGTGTATGGAGGAAGAGAATCAGTTATGGCATAAAAGTCTTGGATATATGTGTTAGAGAAACATGAGAAAATTATCTAAAAGAGATAGTTTTTGAGACATTCTTGATTTTCCAAGAAGAAGATATTGGTGTTTCACTATCTACCAGAAAGGAAAAATCACAATTGTTGTGCATAAGAAAGTTGATATTTTTTCAAAACAACCCCTGGAGATGATCCATTTCATTATATGTGGGACAATGAGAAAACAATCAACACATGGAGATAAGTACTTAATTACTTTCATTGATTATTTTACTCGCATTACTTGTGTTATGTACATGAAACACAAATCAGATGCTTTGAAAATGTTTAAATGTTTCAAAAGAAAATCTTAAAAAGAATGTGAGTGTTATATGAAGAAGTTGAGAACTGATAATGGTGGTGAATATAGAAGTTAAGAGTTTGAATACTATCTTGAGAATCATGGAATTCAACATGATTATAGCTCTCCATACACTCCCCTAAAAATGGGTTTTCTGAAAGAAAGAATATAAGCCTAGTGGAAATGGGAAGAACCATGTTACTTGAGCAAGGCCTTTCTCATTACCTTTGGAGACAAGACATGAGTACAACTGTTTATATTAAGAACCATTATTTCTATAAGCCACAATCTGGTATGACTCCCTATGAATTTTTTTATGGAAAAACTCCAAGTTTGAATCACTTTAGAGTTTTCAAGAGTCCTCATATTATAAAGAAGAAAGGTGGAAACTAAGGTAAGTTTGAGCAGAAAGGTGAGGATGGAATCTTTCTTGGTTATTCTCTAGAAGGAAGAGGCTAAAGATGCTTCAAAAAATAAAGAAAAGAATTGTTGATTTAGTTGATGTGAAAGAGATTGAAGTATCTAAGAAAGAGAAATATGTTCAAGTGGATTATGAATTTAAGAAAGTTGAAGAAGATAATTCTGATAAGGATACAGACGATTGTAATCCTAATAAGGTGAAGAATTGGACACAAATATTTATAGTGATGATGAGTACAATAAAAAATCGTATCCAAGGATAAAGAAACATGTGGAAGAACAAAATATAATTGGTGATCAACATCAGAAGGATCAAACAATAATAACAACCAATTCCATTACACATACTTCTTTGTATTCAAAAGTGGAACTGAATGATGTGAAAGAAGATTTTGAGCATCCAGAATGGGTTCAAGCCATGAATGAATAATTTGATCAGATTGAAAAGAATAATACATGGGAACTCATACCCATTCCTAAAAAACACAATTGGCACAAAATGGGTTTTTTGGAACAAGATGAATAAAAACGGTGAAGTTATAAGAAAAAAATAACAATTGGTTTGAAAAGGGTATTAATAGATTGAGGGTATTGATTTTGATGAAATCTTTTCTTCAGTGGAAAGACTTTAAACAGTCATAATATTTCTTGCTATTTCCACATAATGAGGCTATAAGATCTTTCAAATGGATCTTAAATCTGCATTCCTAACTGGTGATCTTGAAGAAGAGATTTATATTGAACAACGTAGTGGCTTTGTTATTGGAGAAGATAAGTTATGTGTGCATATTAAAAAAGGAATTATATGGCCTAAAACAAGATCTGAGAGAATGGTATTCCAAATTGGATACATGCTTAGGAAATATGAATTTTAACAAAGGAAGAGTGGATAATAGTATTTACATTAGATAAATTCAATAGTATTCCATCATTGTAATTGTTTATATTGATGATATTATATTTGCTGGGAATGATGAAGGAAGATGTGAAAGATTTTCTTAAGAAATGAAAAATGTATTTGAAATTTCCATGATGGGAGAAATGAAATAATTTATTGGGTTACAAATCCAGCAAAAGAAAGAATACATTTTCCTCTCCCAGGAAAAATATACAAAAGAACCTCTCAAGAGGTTTAGCATGAAAAATTCAAAAACTATTTCCACACCCATTTCAGTGGTAATAAAGATGAGTAAAAATGGATAAAGAAAATAATTTTATCAAAAAGAGTACCAGAATCTTAATAGAATTCTATTGTATTTGACTACCTCAAGACCTGACATTGTTTATGTTGTTACCTTATGTGAAAGATTCAGAGTACTCCAAGAGAATCACATATTTTTGTTGGAAAAAGAATCATCAGATACATTAGAGGCATAAGAGAATTCGGAATTAGGCATTTCATATCTGATAGTATTGATTTATTTGGGTATTATGATATAGATTGGGTAGGAAATGTTGATGATAGAAGATCCACATATGGTGGTGTATTATTTTTGGGAAATAATGGTTTTAGTTGGAATTTGAAGAAACAAAACCCAGTAACTCTCAGTATGACTGAATCTGAGTATGTTGTTGTTATTCAATCCACTACTCAACTTATGTGGTTGAAAACACAATTGAAATATTTACTTGTGGAGGTTAAGTTACCCTTGCTCTTAGGTTGTGACAATCAAAGTACAATCAATCTCACCAGAAATACAGTGCAACATTCTCAATCAAAACATATAGATATCAAATATCATTTCATCAAAGAGCATGTGGAGAAAAATGAATTGAAACTGGAGTATGTTCCAACATCAGAATTTTTTTTTGATAATTTCACAAAACCTTTATCAAATGAATCATTCTCAAAAATGAGGTTGAACATGGGTGTCCAACCTCTTTCTCTTCAAGGTTGAGGTTTGTATATCTATCCCATCTCTCATCTTAACTTTGGATATTTTTTTCAAGGGGGAAAATTGTTTTGTTTCATAAATCTACTACATAAAAGAGAGAGTTGGGGGTAAGATATGAATTCATCATTATTTTGTGTGTGAATTATTCTAACTATTTGTTGGAGTGGTTGTAGGAAAAGAAATTTAATTTTTTTCTAGGGATAATGAAGATAAGAAAGAGAAAATAAATAGTTTTTCATGATCATTTTTATAGCATTGTTTTTCTATTAATTATTATTGTTTCCTACAATGAGTTATCTCACATAGTCTTAGAATTGTTGATATCTAATCCATTGCTTGAGGTTAAAAAGTTTAGTGATTTATGAAACTTGATTGACAACAAAATCCAAAGGGGGATATTGTTGGGAAAAAGTTCATGATGAAGGTGATGAAGGTTTCATGAGTTGTCTTTTGTTGTCAAGGTTGGTTTTGAAGAAAATAAATCACTTCACTTTTTTTTGAAAAACAATTGTTTTGGGTTTGTTTTGAAAATAATCATATTCAGATTATTTTTCAAAACAATTAGAAAACAATCATATCTAGATTGTATCGATTGTCTTTAAAAACAATTGGACACCAAGAAGAAGTAAAAGAGATAGTGTCGATTTGTATTCAGGTGGTGCCGATGAAAACTGGTGCTAATGGAATAGGTGATACTGATTAAATAGGTGGTGCCAATGGGAAAGGTGATGCTGATGGAAAGTGGTGCCAATCGAAGTGGTTCTAATAGGAAAGGTGATGCTGATGGAAAGTGGATCTAATTGAAGTGGTGCTGATTAAAGAGGTGATGCCGATGGAAGATGAGACACCATTTTTTTTTCAAAACAAGCATATTTGGTTAGAAAAAAGGAAAGAGATGATGTCTATTGATAATGAATCACATTCAGATTGTATTTTATCGTACCTCGGGAGATCTTCGTTATCATATTGTTTTGTATCATATTGGGGTGGATCATTGTATTCAGAATGTTCGTAAATAGAATGGCCATACCCAGTAATCATAACCATCAATCATAACCAGAATGATCATATCCAGAATGATCGTATCCAGAATGATCGTAAGCAGAATGATCATATCCAGAATGATTGTAACTAGAATGATTGTATCCAGAATGATCATACCCAAAATGATCATAACAAGAATAATCGTAACCAAAATGATCATAACCAGAATGATCATACCCAATAATTGTAATCAGTGATCATAACTAGCATGATCATAACCAGAAATGATCATATTAAAAATGATCATATCCATACTATTTGTATTCAAAAAATATCATTCTTGGGATGAGATGAAAATAAAGAAGTAGGAATTAATGGAAAGTTAAAATACATCCCAACTTAAGTCAGATGATGCTAAAGATGATCCTCAATAAATTCAAAGTCATGAAGGAAGTCATGATCCAAGCACATGTTTTTAATGTGATGATGTGTTTTCTCAAGTGGGTCAAGAGAAAAGAAAAGAAAGTTGATATTGATGTATGAATTGTCAAGGGGGAGCCTTTAATTTAAAAGAGTGATTGTATCTCAAGTGGAGAAGTGAATTTCTTCAAACACATTCAATTAGTATGGTATCAAGCATTGTTTTGAAGAAATCAGCCAGAAAGAATCAGATTCAAATTATAGGACCCATGTATTTGTCATCAATTATAATCACATTGACATTTGAAATTGGATTCTAGAAAAGAAGAGATGAATATTGTGTAATTTTCAAGAAGAATCGAGAAGTGTTTATAAAGTCATAATTGCTCCAATATTTATGGAGAAATTCATATTTAAGTGAATTTAAGTGAGCGGAAAAGTGTTTTGGGATTCCCGCCTAAACTTGTTTTGGGTCACCTATAAAAGGGAAACAAGTACATTGTATTTTGGGGGGATTTTTGAACTGTTCACCAAGAGAAGAGAGAGAAGCTATGGGTTTCTATAGAGAAGAAGAGATCAATTACGTTCGGATTGATATGTGTCATAGGTGGTGCTAATTCATTTGTATTATTTTCAGCATGAAAATTCTATTCAGGAATTGAAGTGGTGCTGATTCTTCTCTATTGTTCTCTAAAAGAAAATGAGACTAGGAGTTTTCTTTTGACAATTGTATTCAGAAATTGAAGTGGTGTCGATTATAATCTATTGTATTCACTCATAAAATTAGACTGGGAGTTTTGTTTTGTGAGAATCGGTCTAAGAAGAATCAGATTCAGAAAATATCGCACTTTGTGTTTCATAACAAAGTCTAGGTGGTTCTTTTTTTTTCTTCTGGATAAATAATTAATGAATTTTATTACAATTTGAATACATTTGTTGAATTGAAAATAAGTGAAGGTAACATGAGTTTTTACTAAACAATTGAATTACTCTATTGTGTTAAGAGGGTTCATGCACACTAGTGGGATTGTTTCATAGTGATACATGAGTGTAAGGGTATATCCTACTCGTTGTAATCCAAGGATTGTTTTCTTAGTGGATTGTATGGTATTGGATCATTTTTGAACCATACTAAGGACATAGCTATTATTATTGAATAATGAACCTTGTAAATCTATGTGTTCCTTTGGATGTGCGTTGATTTGTTTCTTAGTAGGGAATTGAAATTCTTAACAGGAGGTGAAAGTTGTTTCAATTAAAAAGAAGAATAAAAGAAAAAGAGTATCAATGATTCAACCCCTCCCCCTATTAGTGATACAATACTCCGAGTGTGAACTTTCAATATAAAGAGATGTTTTTTGTGATAAAATAAAAAGGTATGGTCTTTATTACCATATAACTAATTATTAATAGTATAAAAAAGGTGGTTTATGGATTGTGTTTATATGATTTTTGGATTATTGGTATGATGAAAGAGTTAATTTTTGAAAGCGTGCATGTTTTCACTATAGTTTTATGGTAATTCCGGTTATTATCATGTTTCAAGTGAATAAATGATAATGATATTCACATTTTTTTGTGTGACAATTAAGAGATATATCATGTTTTTTGTGGGTTTAATGATAAATTGATTTTGAAAATTTAGATACCTTCATTCAATTTATTTAAGAAGGTTCATATGGGTAACCATTTAGGAAATTGTTTATGTTGAACTTTGGATGAGGTTTTAGAGATTTATGTATTACTTATCCACATTAAGATTTATGCATATTGGATAACATCTTCTAACCATTTTGTTATGATAAATAAATATATAAGGAATGATTTTTCATCCCATTATGGATCTTATGATCCACTTGTTCTTGAGGCATTACAATTTTAACTTTATTTATTGGAGTAAGAAATGAAGTGTAAATTGGTCAAGGAACAACCAAAGAGTGATATTGTACTTATTAAATGAAATAAAGTAATTATATCTTCTCGAATTGTTTTTTAAATAAAATTTTATCCTATTATCTTCAGTTCTGATGATATTAATGACCTTTATAGACCTATTTGGTCTATGGTTTTTGTGGAAATTAACCTTATCTTGACCAGGTTCTCTATCATTATCTATCAGAACTAGATAGTTAAAATTCTCTTCTATGTCCATATTTTAACTTTCCACTAATGTTCTCATAATCAGAATCCTTGTTATGTGGTTACCTTTATCTTTTACTTTCCCTCTTTTAAGTTTAAGTTTTGTTGACCCTTTTTAGAATGTGGGTTTCGCACAAAGGAATTTTCAAATATCCATATTTAATTTTTAAAGTGAAATTTCAAATTATAAGGATATAATTTTTTAAAATTCTTGATTATATTGGGATGGTAGCTTATCAATTGACTCTTCCACCGAATCTCCCTCAATTACATGATGTATTTTATGTATCTCTCTGGAGAAATTACAAACCTAATCCTTCACATGTACTAAACTCAGATAAAATACCTTTGGAGCAAGATATTTATTATTAAGGACAACCATTAGATATTTGGGATGTTATAGATAAATTTCTAAGAAAAAATATCACTCACCTAGTTAAAATTTTGTTGGGAAACCACCAATTTGAAGAAGCTATGTGGTAACCCAAGGATGTGATGAGGTAGAGTTATCTTCATATATTTTCATCTGAGTGAAAAATTTTGAGGGATAAATTAATTTTAAGGGGGGTATAATGTAACACCCCAAGATTTTATGTCATGTCTCTTTTTTTAAAGTAAATTTAATCTCTTAGATAGCTTACGTTTCATAGAACACCAAGCTTAAATAAAACACAAAATATTATTATTTTAACATAACTATTATAACCTTGACATTAAATTGATGGGAATGAATATTATTAACCACCTTATGAAATATATAATTTTCCAACTCATTTTAAATGAATTAATTAAATCTTTCTGAATATACAAATAATTTTTTAGTAAATACATTTTTTTCTTCAAACATATATTTATATTTCTTTCTAGGAAAAAATAAATATAATTAATTATTGAAAAATTTATAAATTGTATTTGAATAAATTAAAATTAATTTTGGATCCATATTTTCAAAATTATCTTAGGTTGATTTTTGGAAAATTTTCTGAAAAGTTTAATTTTTTAGTGAATAGTAAATAATACCGATTTTTATAAATCGCTCATTTTCTTTATATTTAAAAGTTATTTTATGATATTAAATTTATCTCAAAGTAACTTAAGTAATTTTTAGATATATATAATCTAATTAATTACATTTAAACAATTTTTATACCTTTTTTTTGGTATAACTACATTTTTGGGATTAAAAACACATTTTTCCCAAAAAATATTTTTCGTTGTGTTTTCACTGTTTAATTTTAAATGTAATTTTAAAACTTCTATATTTTTATTTTTTTTAAAATAAATTCCATAATTGGAATCAGTAGGTCCAAACTAGGTTATAATTTCATTTGAAATTTTAGGTATAAAAAAGTTATCGTGGTAAAAAGAAAAGATTTACCACAGTATGGGTTATATAATGTAGTAGGTTGAAGTTAAAAGGTAAAATATTAAAATGACTAAATATTAAAACATTAAATGGGTGGTTTATGTGTTTCTAAAACTTAAAAATTCTTTACAACATTAATTATCATCCAAAATAATTGGAATTAATGCCACCCAAATGTGGTTGGGTTTAAATAAAAAATAATCATTATTTAATCACTTAAAACCACCCCTCATCAAGTATAAATACCACTCCTCACCACCCCCTTTCTAATCAAAATACTTAAAGCTATTAACATCTTTTACAAACCCTCTACTCCCTACTCTCCCCATGTAAAAATGCTATTGGTCTCACCCAAATACCAAATCCAATTTCCTTAATGGGTCCTTCAAGGATGTGATATTCCAAAGGAGGTCAAAGTATGAAAAAGTAATGAGAAGTGTGAGGTAAGGGTTTCTCATATCACTTTTACTTATGGGAGATATATGAATTATTAACCACTTATTTGTTTTTTGTGGTGTATATACCTACCTTTTATATGTCATATGATTAATCTCATTGTCTTTATGGTATTCAATGTTTCATTACATTTATGGGGCATATGATTCGACTGATGAAAAAGTGGTAAGGGATTTCCTAACTCAATTTACATTCATTGGTTTAAACTTCTACTTAATTGATTATTCCATGTTAAGATTATGTTGGGATTAATTTTTATTATATTATGTTGTATTACCAGTTTTTTATATATATTTACATCTAATACACTTAACTAATTAATTTTATTAATGATCACTTCAATGATATGATATTTATAAGGGAATTTATTTTAAAAATTATCCTTTTAATGTACCCTTAACATTCTCATTTTATTCCATGTAATTGTTTTATAAAATTGTTTTTGAAAATGTTTTTTCAAATATCTTGTAAATTTTTAAATTAATTTCTATTCATTTTTTAATTTTTACAAAGCATTTTGAACTGATTATTTTTGACTTTTTATAAACAAGATTCCTTGTGAATTTTTAGACAAAAAAACATAAGGAATGTTTTTTTAAATTATATGGAATGAGTGGATTTTCCCACCATCATGAAACCTTAATGTCTTGAAGCTTAATTTACAATATTACAAGGTTGTTTTCAAATAAAAAATTTTATTTTATATTTGTGTGACATTTAAAAAAATTAAAAGAGAAAAGATATTTTCCTCAAGAATTATTTCAAGTGATCTTTAAAAAAAAATTAAATCTAAGATGAAATTATTGGATGTTACATAAGATTTACTGTGGATATTATCAAATGATACCATCCTTACTCTTTTTATGGATGGTTTATGTTTATGGTGACAAGATGAAATGTTTATGAAACCCATTTCTTTTCATGGGTTTTGATATGATGAATGAATTTTGTTCTTGTGGAACACATATGTATGGTTTTAGTTATATAATGTGTAGTACCTATATATCTCTCAAATTAATTTGTTAAAACTTTATATCTCATGATATAATAATGAGAAACAAATCGATAGGCTTGAACCTCTATGGGAAACATGTGCACTCTGATCCACTATGAGAAACATGTGTGTCTTGATCCACTATGTTTATGGTCTTGGTAGTTAACCTTGAAATATAAAATGGTTTACTATATTTATGATGGTTCCAAACTTTTATTACATGATCTTATGTATCATGATTGATTTATAATAATTTCTCATTTTTATGATCTATGTTTTCTAAAATGATAATTTTTGTGCCATGAATCATGTTTATGTTCCATGATAAGTTGGGTAAGATCTTCGTAAGTTATGAAAATGATAAAATTATTATATTATGTTTTAAAAAAATCATGGATTGACATATACTATTTTTATATTTACTAGTAATCTAATCTAACCCTTTTTATATTTCCTTTTCCCCATGATATTATGAAAGTTTTTAAGTAGGATATGTCTAAGAATGGTGCTAAATGTAAAGAAATTTTGGGAGATGATATATATTTTTATGAACCAATTTATTTTGTTTCTATGTTTCCAAAGACACTAAACCCATATGAATCTGTCATGTTTTTTTATGTTTTTTAATGAATATTCATCAATTTGGATGTAATATCTATGTTTGAAAAGTACGGGTTGTTATAAATCTAATTGTGAATTTTTTATCAAGTGTAATATTTCAATTCTACAGATTAGGTATTAGATATATCTTATGGTGCTCACATATGTTTCCCAATATAGGAAACAATTATATTCCGAAATATTTATAGAGGAGAGGTGTATATTTGAGCTACCAATGGTGCGAGGTTGGCTTCTCTAGCCATCGTTGACTGCCCCCTTTCATTTCCAATAGGTATAATATTGGTTTTAAGATATTATTATTATGTATCAATGGTTATCAAGAAAATAATTTTTATATCATGCCCAAATGCAGATGGTTTTATTTTAAATTTTGGTAATAAATGTTTTTTATTTTATAATAACAACATATGTTATGGTATGGATCAATTAAATAATGGTCTTTATGTATTAAATTATGAAAAAAATTATTGAAAATAGATAATGAATCATATTCATAAGAATAATATAACACCATGTTATGGAATCAATATCTTAGTCATGTAAAAAAAGAAGTGTTTGACAAAGCTATATCAATATAGTTATTTAGAATCTTTTGATCTAAAAACACTTTAAATATGGCATGCATGTTTACATGGAAAAATTACCAAACCACCATTTGGTGGTTATGGTGAAAGGTCAATAGAGATTTTAGGATTGGTACACATTAATGTGTGTAATCCATTTATAGTAGAATATAGAGGAGGGTATTCTTACTTCATATTTTATACTGATTACTTGACTAGATCACGATATGTTTACTTTATTTGGTATTACTCGGAGTCCTTTAATAAATTCGATGAATTCCTTAATGAAGTATAGAATCAGCTTGAAAATAAGATAAATAATTTTCAATCAGATCAAGGTGGTGAATGTCTTAACCAATAGTTTATTAAATTTTTATGGGAGTTTGAGATTCTATCTCAATTCTCTCTACATTCCAAACCATATTGGAATGGTGTTAGTTAAAGGAGGAACAATACCTTTTTAGACATGGTAAGGTCAATGATGAGTCATGAAGATCTTCCATTATCCTTTTGGGGATATGCATTACAATCTGTGGCATACACACTAAGTTGAGTACCAACTAAAGCAGAAAATAGAATACCCTTCGAGTTATATAGTTGAAAGAAACACATTTTTTCACATATGTGTGTATGGGTTTGTGATGAACTTGTTAAGTCCTTCCCAAGTAATAAACTAGAACCCAGGGTAACAAGGTGCATCTTTATAGGGTATCCTAAGGAAACAAAGGGATAATAACTATAAAAACTATCAGAAAAGAAAGTGATTATCATCATAAAAGAAATATTTCTTGATAGGGATAACATACTCAAAAAGTTTCACGGGAGAAAGATTAATTTAGATGAATTTGATGCTCAAGATACACAAGATTTGGTACAGAAACTAATTCCACATGTCCCCATAGAAGAAGTAGTTATTGAAACAAAATTATTTCATAGAAGAACTAGAGAGGTAAGATAACTAGAGAGATATGGTTTTTTAGCCACTAAATATGGTGAATAATTATTAGTGGAAAATTATGTACCTCTCACCTATAAAGAGGTAGTAGAGAGATCATCATCTGTAAGATGGAAAGAAGACATGAATTCTGAAATGTATTCTATGTATCAGAACCAAGTTTGGGTTCTAGTCGATGCAGTAGTTGATGCAAATCCCATAGGGTGAAAATGGTAATTCAATAGAAAAATGGACATGGAAGGTAAAATAAATACGTATAAAGAAAGTCTAGTAGTTAGGGGGTTTAAATAGCAACAAAGAATTTACTATGATGAAACCTTTTCATTATTTTCCATGTTTAAATACATTAAAATTATACTTGTTATAATGGATTACCATGAATATGAATTTTTTTAGATGGATATAAAAATATATTTCTATAATGGGAACCTTCAAGAAGATGTATACATTAAACAATTAGAAGGGATTGTGATTTCAGGTGATTCCAAAAAGATTGGAAAGTTATAGATATCCATTTATTGACTGAAGCAAGCATCCAAGTCATGGAAGATTCGATTCGATGAAGATATAAAAGAATTTTGTTTCATTAAGAATTAATGTGATCCATGTCTTTACAATAGTTTTATTGGCAATGTAGTCATTATCCTAGTAGTATATGTTGATGACATATTACTTATTGGAAATTTCATTCGAATCTTATAGTCTGATAAGGACTAGTTGAAAAAGTGTTTCTCCATGATGGAACTAGGTGAAGTAGCCTATATTATAAGGATAAAGATTATTCATGATAGATACAAGAGGATTCTTGTACTAATTCAAAGTATATACATTGTCTAGATACTAAAAATATTTAGTATGGAACAATCCAAGAGGGGATTGGTTCCAATGTCACATGGTTTACATCTTTCTAAAAAAAATTGTCGTCAGACACAACATGAGAAAGAGAAAATGAGTAGTATCCCATAAAATTCAGTGTCAAGATCAATCAAAAATACCATATTATATACTATAATTAATATTTCCTATGTAATGAGCATGATAGGTAGATATGAAGTTGATCTAGGAGGGCATCATTGGCCTACTGTTAAGGATTTCCTTAAGTATCTAAGAAGAAGTAAGGATATATTCTCAGCATTTGGAGGAGATGAGGAGCTGTTCATCAGGGGTTATATTGTTTCTGTTTTTTAAATATATCATAATGATCTAAATTTTTAGTTAGGATATGTTTTCTGTTTGAATAGAGGAGCTGTGACCTGTAAGAGTTCAAAGAAGACAATTGTCTCTAATTTTATAGTGGATTCCAAGTGTATATGATTATAAACTGAATGAGTCTAATATTAATTGTTAATATATATAATATTAATGTGCTTCATTATTCATAAACACCATTTTAGTGAAATTTACACTTTGAACATCATTTCACATTCTGACTGTAAGTCCTTTTTAAAATGCACTATTACATGGTACATTTTTGAATGCCATATAAAATACCCAATGATATTTATTTTATTTTAATATTTAATTTTATGGTTTTTAATTACATTGGTAAAAATTCATACTTTTTAAGTACTTCAATATTCACATTGAAAGACCAACAAAGTGGGCCTTGAACTAACAACATTTTGGGTGATGTGAACTGGACACCAGTCTAATAAAATTACTATAGCTGCCATGATCCAAGCCCAATATATTTTAAAATTGAACTAAATATAGATAAAATCAAGGTAAACATTTCATAAAATAGTTACAAGAGCTAATTTAGATGTTTTAATGGAATTATAGGCGGCCAAAGTTGAAGATGAAATTCTGGGCTAGATTCGGGGCCCCAGAAAAACATCCAACAATTTCAATCATATCTCGCAAACAAAAATTTTATTTGGGATGAAATTTTAAAATAATTTAGGATACAAAAGAGGATAAATTTTCTTCTTTTAGGTTCCACTCTAATTTGGCCATATAGAAGGCCATTTAGATGCCTCTGTTCAGTAGATGCAAGATGGATTCCACTTCGGGTCATGGGTGAAGAAGTCCACTCTCCCTTAATTTCCACCACCCAAGGCCTGCCATAATCAAGTGGTATGCTTTGTACTTTTTATGGATCTACCCAAAGATTTTTAAATTCCTATTTAAGGTAGTGGTGGTGTAGGAGTTTACCATCTTTGAGTTTTTTTTCATTTTAATGTTTTTATGCCAATTTTTCTTTGTAACGTTCTTCTTTCTCATGTAAGTTGTTTGAATCACCGTAGTTTTTAATAAAAGTTCTTCTTATTATCTTATTATGTTATTCTTTATATCATTTTGATACTTTTTCCTCATGGTGTGAACTTATTCACACCAAACCTTGTGATATTCTTCACACAACAGCGGAGTGATCATTATTTTGTTGCTTTTACTTATTCAATTCTTCCCTTATGTGTCTACTTCCCACTTCTGTTGAGAACATGTCATCAATGTTGGGATAAATATTTTATGGGTTTATCTAAGGAAGTATCAAGGGGATGTATTGGATGTTATTTATCACTCACTAAATTTTTATTAATTTCTTTTATTTGAGTTTATTTTATTCAATGATTTTCTCTCTTCCTCTTCCTTATTGAATTTATTCTCCCCACTTTTATGTGCTAATAAGATCCTTTACCTTGGAGCACTCAAGAAAATGATCCTACACGTTTATATGTGATTATAATGTATTTGTGAAGGTGTTTAACTAGTAATTTATGAGGTTATTTTGAATTCATTGAATGAATCCTTCTCGAGTTAATGAAATTGAAATCATTTAAAAAAGGAATTCATCCAATTCACCCTGAGAAATAACCTAGGATCAACTTAATTTCTAATAATTTGAATTCACATAGATCTATTAGTGATATTTTAAAACCATCTATAATCTACCAAATTTGTCCACTTCATAGCCAAAAACAATCCATAAAATGTATGTGTATAGGTTACTTATTTGGTCTCGGAGGATTCAACAACCCAAGCTAAACTACAAGCGGCCGCTTAACCCTAGAACCTTGGGTAAATTTAGGTGAGACAAAATTTTTGAGGTGTTTACAAGGAACTAAGTAATTTATCTTAGACACTATAATCCTTTTCTCACCCCAAGTTCTGTATTCTCACCCCCATTCCTCTTATCTTTTCACCTTTCTGTTTGGGTGTGTCCTAAGAGTCTCAAATCCTAGTTTCAGTCTACTATGATAAAGCCTCTTTAACATTACCCTATCATAAACCCATGTTGGAATCAAATTGGAAATAATTATTGGGAATCCCATAAATTATTAAATTGCTTTGATCAATCCTTGAATGATCACCCGAAACTCTGTTAGATGCACAATCATTTAAATGATGACTATTTAAAGGATAAATTTCCAGCAATCTCAAGGATGGTTGAAGAGACCAATCTTGGGGAAGTCTATGATGTTCAACCTCATAAAAATTATATTCCTAAAAAATTTATTTAAAAATGTTGTAATCAAATGGAGATAATTAATTCTGAGGTTTCATCTTTGAGATTAGAACTACAATACATTAATACTT
The DNA here is from genome assembly GCA_963277665.1 of Viscum album. Lineage (NCBI taxonomy): Eukaryota > Viridiplantae > Streptophyta > Magnoliopsida > Santalales > Viscaceae > Viscum > Viscum album. Next base: position 701,043,505 of record OY728128.1, on the reverse strand, counting down.
GTGAGGAACTCATCCCTACATCGACTTTCTATTCCATAACCTTATGTGGAGTGTCTAGTTTCCCAAAAACCTCTCATGAATTTATTAAAGAACCAAAATTTTTATTTGGGGTAGAGGAAGTGAATCAATAATTTGTAGAAGGATCTTTTAAATTAGGAGGAAATTTATTTCATGTATTCACAAGAGGTGAATTTGACATTGTGGATTGAGTGTCCCTATTATAGCTCCATTGATGATTTTTAAAAGACACCAATCAATGAAACATTGGGAGAAATCAAAAACTTTGAGTCCAAACCCATTCCTAACATTGATCTTTCCAATTTTTTGGTTGAATCTTCTATTCAAAAGGAACCAATTTTTTTTGAGAAATTTTGAAAATGAAATTGAGTTTGATTTGAAGTCTCGATCGATGTTTGAAAGAGTTAGTGAACCCAAGATCAAATTCAAGGTCCTTAAATACTATCTAATGTCTTACTTTATAGAGGATAATAAAAAAATATTCTATCACAATTTCATCATCTTTTGATGATAATAATGATAAAATTATACTTTATGTCTTAATAAATATTAGGAAGACAATTAGATAGACCCTTATCGATATTCATAGGATTAGCCCATTCATTGGGACCTATATAGTTTTTCTTGAATCAATTTTAAAACCTTCCTATAAACCAAATTTAATAATCAATCACAATCTAATTGAAGTGGTGAAAAATTTAATCATTAAAATTTTAAAATTTGGTGTAAGATAAGTTTGGGTGTTCATGTCAAGATAACAACGTTAAACAAAAGCATTTCACGAGAGGCAACCCATGGTTTTCATGGTTCCAATCATTATAAATCATATTTATTTTTCAAACAAGATTAATAAATCAATTTGATATTTAAAAAAATACATATTCAATCAACTCTGAATATGATAGTACCTTAGACTGTTGATCAGTTCTTCTATTATGAGTGTGGATGGGTATGAAAGGGGAGCGTTGTATTAATCTGTGTCACATGGTGTGATCCCTGAGTAATATCATACCAAGAAATTTTAAAATAAGATGATTTATCATCAATTTATTTTATTTTATTTTTATGTGTTTTTAGGTAAAAAAGAAAAAAAAAATAATTAAAAAAAAATTAAATGGCCACGTCGTAGGTCATAGGGAAAACCCCGTCACAACTAGAGAAGATGTGAGGACTCAAACCCAGGACCTAAGGGAGATAGGGGCACACACTTTCCACTGACCTATGACTTATAGTGCTTCTTTATTCTATAATTTTTGTATATATAATTATATTTTACTTATATATATATATTGTTTTTTTTTGTTTTTTTGTTTTTCCTTGTTCTACTATGGAACTCTACTAGTGACATGGATATCAAAGGATTAAATTAGAGCAGTATGAAAATAAAATTCAACCACTAGGGGACTTCATTCCATTATTATCATTTTCAATATCCTCTTTGAACTCCTCCCCTCTACCCCCTTCTATGTTTTATTTTCGTTAAACACTGGGGACAATGTTATTCTAAGTTGGGGGGGAGAAAAGAAAAAAAAATCCTTGTGAAATAAAAGATGCAAGTAAATAGAAGGAAAAATTACTTTAACTTTGAACAAGATAATACAAATTGAAAACTTTGAAAATGAATATAAAATAATTTAGCATGCCCTAATTCTGATTTTAATCCATGTATAATTTCATGAGCATATATTTTGGAAAGTGTGGATGTCTAATGTGATACATCATCATTTATATTTTCATCAAAATAAAAAATATCACAATGAACATCCTTTGAATAGTGGGGTATTAGTTTGAGTTCATGGGGTTCCCCAAATAAATAGCATAGTTTTGGTTATCATTTTAGTTTTAATATTAGTATTAAAAAAAATCTAAAATTTGTTAAAAATAAAACAATACATTTGCATGTAGAGCAATGAAATGACCTAATGGATGGCTTTCATCACTAAGGGATCATGACTCCATAGTTTTCTGGCCCAGAGTTAGTAAATTTATCTCTATTTATAGTAATTTGAATTTTTTTGACCGAGTTAACTCGAGATGATGCTCGAGTATGTGGGATTCACTTGGCGCCTATGGTCTTTGAGCCTGGGAATTATTAATAAATTCTCGCTACATGGGTTGACTCTATTGAGTGAAATTTCAATTACCATGGAAAAATCACAATATATATATACATATATAATTTGAATACTCATCTTAATATTGAAATGTGATTCCACCCAGCACTTCCATAATTTCCCCCTTTAATAAAGTTGAACCCCCATGTCTATTGTGATACACAACACATCATCATGCTTAATTGATATTGGATGAAATATGGCGATGAATTTAAACAAAGGAATGGGATTGGGATTGGTATGTTCTTATTAAACTATCTTGTATTAAAATATTTTTATGGGTTTCATAATTGTTTGGTATAAGGGTTTTTGGTGATCATTTTTTTTAAAATGATTTTGGAAAAGGGAATTCAAATTTCATATATTTTGCTCGAGACTAGAAAAACTCAAGTTGGGGGGTGAAATCATCCACTGAATGAGTATAATATTAATTGTTAATATATACAATATTCAGGTTCTTTATTATTCATAAACACCATTTTAGTGCATTTTACACTTTGAACATCATTTCACATTATGACTGTAAGTCTTTTTTAAAATTCACTATTACATGGTACATTTTTGAACACCATATAAAATACCCAATTATATTGATTTTATTTTCATATTTAATTTTAAGGTTTTTCATTACATTGGAAAAAATTCTTACTGTTGAAGTACTTGAAGCTTCACATTGGAATACCACCAAAGCGAGCATTGAACTAACAACATTATGGGCAAAGTGAACTGGACAACAAACCAATAAAACTATAGTAGTATCCAAGATACAAGAATAATAAATCTGAAAATTTAAATGAATATAGAGGCAATAAAGGGGAAACTTTTATAAAATAGTGAAAAGATCTAATTATGATGTATTAATGGAGTTATAGGCGTCCCAAGTTGAAGATGAAATTTTGGGCCATATTCTGTGGCCTAGAAACACATCCCACCATTTAAATCATATCTCACAAACCAAAACTTTATTTGGGCTGAACTTTTATATGTAGTTAGGAGAAATTCGTGGATAAATTTTATTTTTCTATTTTCCACTCTAATTCGGCCATATAAAAGGCTATTTAGACACCTCTGTTTGGTGGATGCAAGTTGGCTTCCACTTCAGGTCATGGGTGAAGAAGTCCACTATCCCTTACTTTCCACCACCGTAGGCCTACTATACTCAAGTGAGATTCTTTTTACTATTGATGGATCGACCCAAGGCTTTCTAAATTCCTATTTAAGTTAGTGGTTGTGGAGGAGTTGATCATCTTGGAACTTTGTTTTCATTGTAATGTTATTATGCCGATTTGTCTTTGTAACGTTCTTTTTTCTCATGTAAGTTTGTTCGAATCACCTTAGTTTTTAATAAATGTTCTTATTATTCTCTTAATATGTTCTTATTTATATCATTTTTATACGTTTTCCTTAAGGTTTGAACTTATTCACACTAAACCTTGTGATATTCTTCACACAATGATGGAGTGATCGTTATTTTGTTACTTTTACTTTTTAAATTCTGCCATTATGAGTCTACTTCCCACTTCAGTTGAGAAAATGTCATCAATGGAGGGATAAATTTTTTACAGGTTGATTCAAGGTAGTATTAGGGGGATGGATTGGATTTTATTTCTCACTCTCTAAATTTTTATTAATTTCTTATATTTGAGTTTTTTTATTCAATGATTTTCCCTCTTCCTCTTCCTTATTGAATTTATTCACCCTACTTTTTTGTGCTAATAAGATCCTTTACCTTGGAGTGCTCTTAAAAATGATCCCACAAGTCTATAGGTGAATAGCATGTGTTTGTGAAGGTGTTTAACCAATAAGTGACGAGGTTAGTTTTAATTCATTGAATGAATCCTTCTCGAGTTAACGAAATTGAAATCGTTTAAAAAAGGAATTCATCCAATCCACCCGAGCAATAACCTAGGATCAAATAAATTTCTCATAATTTGAATTCACATAGATCTCTTAGTTATCTTTTAAAACCATCTAAAATAAACCAAATTTTACCAATTTATATAAAAAAAACAATCCATATAATGTACGTGTTTGTAGTTTACTTTTTGGTCTCAGAGGATTTGACAACCAAAGATAAACTACGATCGACCGCTTAACCTTAGAACCTTGGGTAAATTTGGGCAAGACAAAATTTTGGTGCTGTTTATGGGGACCTAAGTAAGTAATATTAGACACTATCATCCTTTTCTCACCCCAAGTTCTCTATTCTCACCCCCATTCCTATTATCTTTTCACCTTTATTGTTTATGTGGGTCCTAAGAATCTCAAATCCTAGTTTTAGTCTACTCTGATGGAGTCTCTTAAACATTACCCTATCATAAACCAATGTTGGAATAAAATTGGAAATAATTATTTTGAATCCTATAACTTAGTGAATTTCTTTGATCAATCCTTGATTGATCACCCCACACTAGGTGAGATGCATAATCATTTAAATGATGAATGTTTAAAGGATAAATTTCCAGCCCTCTCAAGGATGGTTGAAGAGAAGAATCTTGGTGAAGTCCATGATGTTAAAATTCATACAAATTATATTCCTAAAAAATTTATTGGAAAATTTTATAATAAAATATAGATAATGAATTATGTGGTTTCATCTTTGATATTAGAACTACAATGCATTAATACTTGTGAGGAACTCATCCCTACACCGAATGTCCCTTCTATAACCTTATGTGGAGTGTATAGTTTCCCAGAAACCTCTCATGAATTTATTGAAGAACCAAACTTTTTATTTGGGGTAGCGGAATTGAATCAAGAAATTGTTGAAGGGTCTTTAAATCAGGAGGAAATTGATTTCATGTATTCACGAGAGGGAAATTTGACATCGTGGATTGAGTGTCCCTATTATAGCTCCATTAATGATTTTTCAAAAACACCAATCAATGAAACATTGGGAGAAATCACAAAATTTGAGTCCATACCAATTCCTAACACTGATCATTCCAATTTGGAGGTTGAATCTTCTATTCAAAAGGAACCAATTTTGTTTAGAAATTTTGAAAATGAAATTGTGTTTGATTCAAAGTCTCGACTAGGTATGAAAGTGTTAATAAACCTAAGCCCAAATTCAAGGTCCTTACATCCTCTCTCAAGTATTCCTTTATAGAGTATAATAAAAAAAATTATATCATTATTTTATCCTATTTTTATGATAATAAATATAGAATTATACTTGATGTCTTAAGAAATATTAGGAAGACAATTGGATGGACCCTTATCGATATTCATGGGATTAGCCCATTCATTGGGACCTATATAGTTTTACCTGAATAAATTTCAAAACCTTATTGTAAAACCCATTAGAGACTCAATCAAAATATAATTTAAGTGGTGAAAATTTTAATCATTAAAATTTTAAAATTTTGTGTCAGATAAGTTGGGATGTTCATGTTGAGCTAACAATGCTAAACAAAAGCGCTAAATGAGAGACAACATGTGGTTTTCATGGTTCCAATCATTGTGAATCATATTTATTTTTCAAATAGGATTAATAAATAAATTTTATATTTGAAAAAAATACTTAATCAATCAACTTTGAATATAATATTACCTTAGACTATTGACCTGTTTTTCTATTATGAGTATGGATGAGTATGAGAGGGGAGCGCCGTATTCATCCATGTCACATGGTGTGATACTTGAGTAATACCTTACCAAGAAATTTAAAAAGAATAAAATTTATCATCAGTTTATTTTATTTTATTTTTATTTTTTTAGGTTAAAATAAAAATACAAAAAAATAAAAATACAAAAAAATAAAAATACAAAAAAATTAAAAAATATTAAAAGGACACGTCATAGGTCATGGGGAAAATCTCGTCACAACCGGCAAAACCGCAGGGACTCTAACCCAGGACTAAAGGGAGACAGGGGAACGTGCTTTCCACAAACCTATAACTTATATTTCTTCCTTATTATATAATTTTTTTATATATTTATATTTTACTTTATATATATATATATATATATTGTTTTGTTTTATTTTTTGTTTGTTTTTCCTTGTTAAACTATAGAACTCTACGAGTGACATGGATATCTAAGGATTAAATCAGAGAAGCATGAACTTCAACTTCAACCACCAGGTGAATTCATTCAATGATTCTCATTTTCAATATCCTATTTGAACTCCTCTATGATTCCCCCTTATATGTTTTATTTTCTTTAAACACTGGGGATAGTTTTATTCTAAGTTGGGGGGGGGGTGAAAATAAAAAAAAGTCCTTGTGAAATAAAAAATGTGTGTAAATGGAAGGAAAAATTCCTTTAACTTTTAACATGATAATACATATTAAAAAATTTGAAACTGAATATCAAATAATTTATCATTCCCTTATTATGATTTTAATCCCTATATAATTTCATGAGCATAGATTTTGGAAAGTGTGGCTGTCTAATGTGATATTTCGTCGTTTATATTTTCATCCAAATAAAAAAAGATCACAACGCACGTCCTTTGGATAGGTGGGTATTTTTTTTTGATTTCATAGGGTCCCCCAAATAAATAGAATAGGTTTGGTGATCATTTTAGTTTTAATATGAGTATTAAAAAAATTCAAAAAAAATTCAAAAAATAAAACAATAAATTTGCGCGTAGACAAATGAAATGACCTAATGCGTGGATTTAGGCACTTAGGGATCATGAATCCATAGTTTTTTGGCCCAAAGTTAATAATTTCATCTCTATTTATGGTAATTTGAATTTTTTTACTGAGTTAACTCGAGATGATGATCGAGTATGTGGGATTCACTTGGTTCCCTAAGGTCTTTGAGCTTGGAAGCCATCAACAAAGTCTCTCTACATGGGTTGACTATATTGAGTGCAGTTTCAATTACCATGGGAAAATTAAAAAAAATCAATATATATATATATATTATTACTCTTCTTAATATTGAAATTTGATTCCACCTAGAGATTCCATCATTTCCACCTTGAATAAAGATGAACCCCCCATGTCTATTGTGATACATAACACATCATCATGCTTAATTGATATTGGATTAAATATGACGATGAATTTAAACAAAGTAATGGACTTGGGATTAGGATATTATTCTGAAACTATTTTTTATTAAAATATTTTTATGGGTTTCATAATTTTTTGGTATAATGGTTTTTGGGGATCATTTTGTATTAAAATGTTTTTGGAAAAGGGAATTCGAATTTCATATATTTTTCTCAGGACTAGAAAAACTCAAGTTGGGGGGGTGTGATTAGCCACTAAATGAGTCTAATATTAGTTTTTAATATATATAATATTCATTTGCTTCATTATTCATAAACACCATTTTAGTGCATTTTACACTTTGAACATCATTTCACATTATGAATTTAAGTCCTTTTTAAAATGAACTATTACATGGTACATTTTTGAGAACCATATAAAATAACCAATGATCATGATTTTATTTTCATATTTAATTTTAAATTTTTTCATTACATTGGGAACAATTCATACTTTTGGAGTACTTAAAGGTTCACGTTGGAAGACCACCAAAGTGGGTCTTGAACTAACAACATTCTAGGTGAAGTGAACTGGACAACAACCCAATAAAACTACTACAGTGGACAAGATCCAAGATCAATAAATCATAAAATTGAACTTAATATAGAGTAAATCAAGGGAAAATTTTCATAAAATAGTGAAAAGAGATGATTCAGATTTATTAATGGAGTTATAGGTGGCCCAAGTTGAAGATGAAATTTTGGACCAGATTCTGCGGCCCCGAAAAACGTCCCACCATTTCAATCATATCTCGCAAAAAAAAATGGCTAATATTTTACAAGAGGTTAGGAGAAATCTAGGGATACATATTCTTATTATATGCTCCACTCTAATTAGTCCATTTAGAAGGCCATTTAGATGCCTCTGTTCAGTGGATGCAAGCTGGCTTCCACTTCAGGTCAAGGGTGAAGAAGTCCACTCTCTCTAACTTTCCACCACCCTAGGCCTACCATACTCAAGTAGGATGATTTTTAATATTGGTGGATCTACCCAAGGTTTTATAAATGATTATTTAAGGCAGTGTTGGTGGAATAATTGATCATCTTGGAGCTTGGTTTTCATTGTAATGTTATTATGCCGATTTGTCTTTGCAACGTTCTTCTTTCTCATGTAAGTTGTTTGAATCACCTTAGTTTTTAATAAAATTTCTTCTTCTTTTCTTATTTTGTTCTTATTTATATCACATTAATATTTTTTCCTCAAGGTTTGAACTTATTCATACCAAACCTTGTGATATTCTTTACACAACGGTGGAGTGATAGTTATTTTATTGATTTTACTTATTCAATTCCACCCTTATGAGTCTACTTTCTACTTCTGTTGAGAACATGTCATTAATGGATGTCTTAATCTTTTATGGGTTGATACAAGGGATTAGAAAGAGGATATATTGTATGTTATTTCTAACTCTCTAAATGTTTATTAATGTCTTTTATTTGAGTTTCTTTTATTCAATTATTTTTCTATTCCTCTTTCTTATTGAATTTATTCACCCCAATTTTATGTGATAATAATATCCTTTACCTTGGAGTTCTCATGAAAATGATCCTACAAGTTTATAGGTTATTAGAATGTGTTTTTAAAGTTTTTTAAATAGTAAGTTATGAGGTTAGTTTGAATTCATTGAATTAATCCTTCTCGAGTAAATGAAATTGAAATCGTTAAAAACAGGAATTCATCCAATCCACCCCAAACAATAACCTATGATCAACTCAATTTCTCATAATTTGAATTCACATATATCTCTTAGTGAAATTTTAAAACCATATAAAATCAACCAAATCTGGCCACTTCATAGCAAAAAAAATCCATAAAATGTACATGTCTGTAGGTTACTTCTTAGTTTTCTAAGGATTCGACAACCCAAGATAAACTACAAGCGACTGCTTAACCCTAGAACCTTGGGTAAATTTGTGCGAGACCAATATAGCATCTTCTGATGATACTGGGGAATCCATTTGGATATGAAACATTTTTTATAAGCTTTAATTATTACCTAGCAGTAAAGATCATATCACATTGTATTGTGATAATACTATAGCGGTGGCTCTTACAATAGAGCCAAGGTTACACCAAATGACAAAGAACATACTCTAGAAGTATAACCTCTTGAGGGATTATTATCATAGGGGTAAAGTTTAATTAAGTAGAGTTACAATAGAAAACAATGTGGTTGAACCCTTGAATAATGTCCTATCTTAGCAGAAGGGTGAGTATTATTTGAGAGATAGAAAACTGAAGGTTATTAGTAGTTGGATCTAGTTCAAGAGGGAGTCCATTGGAGTTGGTGACTTAGAACCAACTTATGTGTATTTATGATAACCTATATTTATTTTTCTTAATATTAATAAACTCCTTATCACAAAATTATTGTTTTTATAAATGACATAGTATGTGATAATTTCCTAAGAGTAACTTTCACACTAAAAGGTCATAATAGTTCCCTACTATGATGAGAACCCATAAGTTCCATAATTGTATTATTAAAAATAAATTCTATAGCCATATTAAATCATTTGAGGGACATAAATAATTTAGTCTATCTAGGGATAAGACTCATTGGACTTTGAGGCACCTTCTCATGGTGTACTCCCTTAGTAATATCCAATGTATAATATTATAAGAATAAGATCTTCTAGTAGGCAATCCACATTTATATGTGTAACTGGATGTTCCAATCTAAATACATGTATTGATCCTTATAATTTAATATTATTATTAATGAGTGTTATAAGTCAGGTACTTAAATTTATTGAAAAAAACAATGATGCCATATGTTTTCAGGGTGATATGATATGTTGGGGGCGTCATAAGTAATATTTCATTAGTGACAAATTTGAGAAAGGATTTATCCCTTATGTCCATTAAAGGAAGTAGTTATCTCAAGATCTTTTATGTAATTGATGTGTCTTAAATAAATCCATGTCCATGAAGTTATGTAGGAATGTTTTATTTCTGTAAAGTCAAAGAAAGAGACATCGAGCACATCAGTTGATTCCACTTACATGAAACCTTCTTGATTAGTGATATCATGATAAAAGGATTATATTACACAATAAGAATCTGTATGAGGTATTATGTCATTGAGATGTTAACTTATTTCTCTATGGGTGGATTAGAGTGTTTCTAGATTCTAACATTGGAATTTAGAATGCTTCACCTAATGCCTCTAAGAAAGAAGCCTATAGGGTCACACACTAAGTGTATCTAGAATCTCAGTTAAATAAGATATTATTATTTATTATTTAACAAGTTGAATAAATATTATTCTCACATGTGGTTTAATAATTATTCATGTTTTATTAATTACATATATTCTATCAAAAGTTATTTGAAAGAATATTATGCAATCAGAATGTTTAATAAATATTTATTTTCTATTTAGTGGATATAAAATTTACTTGTTAGTGAATAATGTAGTGACATTTTTTTATTAAATAAATAGTTATTATTCAAGTTCTGATAAATATTGTGGAGGAATGGTGAAATAATTTTTAGGGTCTGATGAGAAATAATATATATTGAATAATATTTTAATAAATAATATTTAATTATAATTTGTGATTTTAGTGCATGTCAAGAAATAATAACTGTAACACCCCAACATTTCATAGCAAGTTATCTCATTAAATTAAATAAATAGCTTGCACTCCACACAACACCGAGTTCGCGCACACCACAACTTACCAAACTAGCCATTCAAAAAGCGGTTATGGATAGTATTATCTTCATTTTTAATCTTATATAATCTATATAATTTTAACATCCATATTATGTGTTTCTTAGACATAATATAAGAACAGATTCATTTTTTAAGATTAAAGAAGTTTTTTTCCAAAAAAATGCAATTTTACCGCCTTTTAATGGAGAACATTTTTTAAAACAAATATTTGAAACTTTTATATATTCAATTTAATGAAATTAAATTCTTCTTTATAAGTGGGACATAAAAATTTATTTTGGATAAATTTTGGTACTTTTCTGATAACTTTCATATTTTGACGAATAGTGAAAAACACTACGTTTTAATTGAATTTTTTTAATCGAAATAATTTATAGTGTTAAATTATGAATCTGAAAGTTTTTGAAGTATAATTAGATTATATTTTTATAATTTAATAATTTTTAGGTAATTATAAGTAATTTCACATTTAAATTTGACATAAACACATGTCAATCTTTTGATAGTTTTTACTTTTTAAAAACCCGTTTTTCGGTTTTGACAACGGGAATTAATTTGAAATTAATAAATGAAACTTCTATGTTTTGAACTTGGTAAAATAGACTTCATTTTAGAATTAAAAATATCAAAATTAACTTAGGGTGAATTTTTGGTATTTTTCTGAAAACTTTCAATTTTTGATGAATAGTGAAAACACTGTGTTATTTTTTAAAACCGACAATTTTATTTAAATAACTATTTATTTTATTTAAATTTATTTTATGTCAAAATAGATATATAATACCTATATAAGTTCAATGTACTTCATTGGAGTCATTTTATAATAAAATTAGATGTATAAAATTTTATTGAACTTTTTAACCTCTTTTACCCACCTTCTAGGCACATTAGCAAATTTGCATAAAACATAATTTTACCACTTCTGTGAGTTGAATTTCAAAAATCTTAGAGACACGGTTGAGATCAGTATGTAAAATGTGATTCAATAAGATGAAAATAATTTTTGGTGAATAGTAACTTTTGACTTTTATTTACCAAAGTTAAAAGTAAATAGGTTAATAAAAGGTAAAAATGATATTATAATTACCCTAACACATCTCGTAATTCTATTGGATAAGTTTAATTCTACCAAAAACAACCTTAAGAATAAAATATTATCCTTTAGGTCTACTTGAAATAGATTAGGACATTTATTATTATTTTATTTAAAAAATGTTAAAAGTGTTAAATTCAAAGTTTATTAACTAAACCATTTTTATTATAGGGTTATACAAAAGATAAATTTGACTATAAATATTCATTATAAATATAATAAGATTTCCTACATAATGGTATTTTATTTATAACTTTTATAAATTAAATAATTAAATTTATTTATGACACAATGATGATGCAGTAATTATATTCTTAATGAAATATTAAAATAGTTTATATTATAAATATTAAAATAAATAGAATTTAAAAGTTTTTATTCCATAAAATAATTTTCTAGGTTAATATGGAATTTTAGGGTTGATTAGATAAATTATGTTCAATGTGATAAGGTTTTTATGACTTTCACAAAAACAAAATACCAAATAGTGTCAAAATTGACATAAATTAATTTTTAAAACAAATACTATATTATTGGTTGATATAATATTCCTCAAAATATAAGGTTCGTACAAAGGTATTAAATAATATTATATATGTCATTAATGAACTACTTGATGTTCTCTTGGAAATTTATAGTAAGTTTATTAACCATATAGTGTAAGAATACAAGAAGACACGGTAAAAGTTAAACTATTTAACTAAGAGGTAAATCTAAAAGATAAGGTTAAAATGGTAACCAAAACTTTTCTAAAACCTATTGGTTGAGATGAATTATACCCATAAACACCTAAGTCTAGAAATAAATTCATTTTTATCCATTATAAACCGAATATTATTGTATAATAAATTAATATTTTAATCTTTTCCTAAAGTGACCCTCACCCCTCTTATAAAAGGGAACTTCCCATTCTCTCAAAATAACACCTCAAAAGCCATTTGGCTTGGCCAAAACCTTCCAAAATATCCTCCCAAAATCCCTCAAATCAACCTAGAGTCCTTACTTTGATCATAAATCCAACTTAAGGAGCCCTTTTGATCAACTCAAAAGGAAACACCTGAAGAAGAGGTAATAATTTCACCACCCTCTTTCAAGTTCTTTTCATCTTCCACTTCCTCTTTCTTTATTGTTTCCATACCAAAATAATAACTCCAGTACCTCATAAATAATTTCATTTTATTATAAATATGGTACAACCATATTCGTTATTCTATCCATCCTCTAAATGACAAAGTCACCATACGTGCGTACGTACGGCTTACCGTCTCCACGTCGTGGTGTAGTTTGTTATTCAAACACTTTATTATTTGGATGGATACAATAATGAGTATAATTTATGTAAATAATAAGTATAACATGTTAATTATTATGTATATATGATATACCATCCAATTATATACGATTTCACTATCAATATAATGATATTGTAGCTCGTGCGTATGTACGGATTACCGTCTCCCCGACGTGATGAGATTCATTCCCACGTTCACCATTAAACGATGATTATAAAAATATATATTATTAATGAGTATGTAATATATGAAATAATAATTATACTAGATATATATATATATTTATTTATGTAATTACATATATCTTTTTCACTTACTTCCGTTCAATATGATCTGAAAACGGAAAGAGTGTTTATGCGTACGTACGGCCTACCATCTCCATAAACGGCATATTCAATTTCATATATCTATATATTTTAAATATTTATATTAAAAATATATATTATATATAAATCAAGGATTATATTATAGAATTATTTAAATCATGATCTAAATGATACGATCAAGAATAACAAGTTAAAACATGTACGATAAAGAAAGCGATTATTACCCAAAATGTTAATTTATCATGGATATCATTATTAAATGGGTTGTATAAAGTCATAAATGAATCATGTATGATATAATAAATATTAATATGGTTCTGTTATAATTTAATAACATACTATGGTCATTATATAGGAGGTTAAACGTACCCTCGACCAAAGGAAAGTGCAAGGTAAGGGTTAATTTCGCAATCTATTTATTATCCGAGTTTGTTTTTATGTAAGTATCTACTGGGACATATTTATTATCCATTTCTATGTTTTATAAAAGTTTTTTCAAAGGGATTATTTTTAAGTTAATTTTTACTAAAATATAATTTTAAATGTTTTAAAGATTTATTCTTCTAAATCTTTCTTATTAATGTCCATGTTTTCAAAATGGTTTTAAAGATTTATTTATATGGACATGATTGTTTTAAAATGTTAATTCCTTTAAAATGTTTCAAAGTGGTATGGGACACTTTGATTCAAAACTACCTCTCAAATGAATTCATTTATATGACTTTTAAATGGTTTCATGAAAAAGGGATATTTCTCTCAAAGATTTTTACTGATCATTTTCAACTATGTCAACATCCTTTACTAGATATTATTCTTGATTGAGGTTGATTTATTATGATACAAATCTTCCATATTGTATTGAAGGTTTTGTGATATGTTTTATTGTGGATGTTTTATTTTTATACCATTCATGTTTTATGTATAAAGTATTGACATTTCTTATGCTAGTTTTAATACGAATGTTTATGTTATGTTTAAACATTTTCATATGAGGAATGCATTGGACTTAGTAAGTGATGGGTGGAGCCCGCTATAGCTCCTCGATGAAACGGTAGGTCTCATGAGAGAAACTAGTGTCTTAGAACAAGGACTTGAAAAAATCGTATTTGTAGTCTTGGCACAAGGCCTTGACTATGTGGTTATGAGGTCTGACATTATGCATTCCATCATTATGAAATTAGCTATTGATATTACATGTGATTATTCGACTAGTAGAATATCCTTGTGTATAAGTAAATGGAATTATTTGATTGATCTTTTCCATATTATGATGAATTTTAAGCATAAAAGGATTATTTTTTAGTCTTATACACTGACTTAAATGTTTATGATTATTTATGAATGTTTCCGCTATATTGTTATCCTTACTAAGCATCTGAGCTCACCCCTTTCAATGTTTTATTTTTTCCAGGATGTAAAGAAGTATATTATGACTGACCTACAGGGATAGTCTACGGGATATGAATGTGGTCAATGGAGACAATGTTGTTGTTGTTTTTCATTTTATAATATAATGTAATGTTCATGTATGTAATCTATTTTCCAAGACTGCTAAACTGATCAGTCCTTCAGGACACGATTCCTTGTAATAATTCCAAGGTATTGAAATAATGCACCGACTCTGGGTAACTGGGGTTGGGGCGTTACAGTTGGTATCCGAGGAAGTTTAGCAACAACCTTGAAAATATATTTAGACAAACTCTGATTAGATAACATTACCCTAAGATAGACTTTGAGGATTAGTATAGAATAACTTCCTAGAATTTTGGTAATGTAGAGATTTTGTGTATTTTCCAAGCCATACATCCCTATCTGGATATGAGCAAGTAGAGGCGTCTCTGGTACAGATGTACCTAAGAGTAAAAAATCTGACAGGGAGTTTTTAGCTTGACCTAGGGTATCCTGGTACACAACAACGGTCCTTGTATCACTCTTGGTTACGACACTCCCAGGGGATATGCTTAGGATAATTCGCATTTTCATTACAAGCCATTATGAAGGATTTAGGAGTAAATACTTTCGCAAAGAAAACATTTTATGATTATAGATTATACACCTAATCTTTTCAATTTATGTTAGGTATTTT
The DNA here is from genome assembly GCA_963277665.1 of Viscum album. Taxonomy (NCBI): domain Eukaryota; kingdom Viridiplantae; phylum Streptophyta; class Magnoliopsida; order Santalales; family Viscaceae; genus Viscum; species Viscum album. Next base: position 701,027,888 of record OY728128.1, on the reverse strand, counting down.
ACAAGTTTGGAATTATGCATTGCGATTCAAAAACTAACCTAGTGTATGCCATTTTTTTAGAAATGACTCCTAGTAGAAGGAATGAGAATTACAGTAATATGCATGATCGAAAGATTAAGAAAGATCATATATTTCATGGTATTAACCCAAAATTTAAAAGGGAAATAGTCTCCCATGTATTCTCTTTATATGAAGAAATGGTATCATTTGTTAATAAGATAAGTAAATAATTCTATGAATCCTATGGATTTGAAGGGAGGCAAGATAAGAAAATTATGGAATAGAGAAAGATGGATAAAGGGAAGAGGGGAAAGAAGGATTTTCCAATATGTGATAACTGTGGAAAGAATCACCTTGGTAAATTCTTGAAGGGAATGAGAGTTTGTTAAGTGTGGAGAAAAAGGACACCAAGTACGTGATTGAAAAGGTAAGAAAAAGTTTTCAAATGTACAATGCTTCATCTGCATGGAGGTGGGACACTATGCATAGCAATGTCCAAATCATCAGAGTATACCCCAAATTTTATTATTGGATAATAATCAAGTTATTATACTACCAAAGATAAAGAGGAATGATTAGATTTTATATGTTTTTATTAAATTATTGTGTCATTTGACTATTTTATTAATGATGTACATGTTATAATAATTATAGAGTATAAAAGGATTGTACTACAGTACTATTTCATTAAGGACTTGAGATTGTGTGGAACCAAGAAAAGTGAATCAATAACAAGTTAATTTTTTTGGAAAATATATGGTTGAGAGAAATATAAACCATAATATGGTTTTGATACTGAGATAGTGATTTTGGAATAATATATGATTGATTTGTATAAATTATATTGGATATTCTTGAGTACCTTGAAACTGATTAATGATTTGTATATTCTATCATTGTTGGAGTTTACAACTTTTCTAGATAGAAGGAGTATATCGAATATTATATATGGAATAAGGGAGCATGAATTTAATCTATAAGGTTTTATGGTAATTCCGGGTGTTATAGTGTTTTAAAAGAATAGATGATGATGTTATTCACATGTTATTACATGGAAAAAAGAATCTTCATTGAGTTTACCTTCCTTATAAATTTTGGACTGTGAGTTTGGGTAGAAGTATTTTGGATAAGTCTAAAGATTGGTATCGATTAAGTTTTACATTGGATACTATTTTTAAGGTTAAATTATTTCTTGAGGTTATTTTTGGATTGTCATAAAAAGGAAAACCCGGAGGTCTGGTGACAACCCGTTGCGTCCAGCAAGGCCGTGAGAATTGAACCTGCAACCGAAGGGCGACAAGGGTGGATTACCTACCACTGGAAAACGTGATGTCCTGGTTTGTATAACGTAGTTTTTTTTAAATATTATGACAAATGAATTATAAATTCATTATTTTTGGAACCCTATATGATTAGGATAAATAGAATATTTTTGAATTCTACTATCTTTTGAAGTGAAAGATGAGTTTGTGGTAGGAATTGGTTGAAGTATGAAACTCTTCTTGTCAAGTATATTTTTTTCCTCTTATTCTTTGAATAAATTAATTCTTAAACTTTAGGGAAGGGATATTAAAACCAAAAATGTGTTATCATAATACCTTATGTTTTGTTGAACTAATGATATTTTAAATCATCATTTATTGATGGCTTTGAGGCCCTAAATTTTACACTTGTTTGTGATTGATGACCTCAATAAATCTCTATAAATATTTATGATTTTTCTCCAATTATGTGTCTCTAATGGAAACCAATGTTCTCCTAATTGAGATCATAGTTTGGTGGTGACTTTTTTATTCCCTTTCACTCATATTAAGACTAAATTTTATTAACCCAATTTCTGATGTGGGTTTTCCACAAAGGTATTTTTCTATTTTTAAACTTTTATTTTCAAAGAACAATTTCAAATTTCGAGGATGCAAGTTATTTAAGGAGGGTAGAATGTAACACCCCAAGATTTCATTGTACGTTATCTCATTAAAGTAATTCAATAGCTTGTGCTACATGCAACACCGAGTTCGAGCACACCACAACTTACGAAACTAGCCATTCAAAAAGATTTTATGAATAGTATGAACTAAATTTTGAATCTTATATAATATATATAATTTTAGCATCCATATTATGTATTTCTTAGACATAATATAAGAAACAAAATCATTTTTTCAGATAAAAGAAGTTTTTTTCAAAAAAAATTAAAATTTACCACCTTTTAACAGCGGACCCTTTTTAAAACCAATATTTGAAAATTTTATATATTCAATTTAATGAAATTAAATTATTCTTTAGAATCGGGACATAAAAATTTAGTTTGGAATAATTTTGGTACTTTTCTGATAACTTTCATATTTTGACGAATATTGAAAAATACTATGTTTTAATTGAAAACAACTTTTTTAATCAAAATAATTTATAGTGTTAAATTATGAATTTAAAAGATTTTTAAGTATAATTAGATTATATTTTTATCATTTAATACAATTTAGATCATTATAAGTAATTTCACATTTAAATTTGACATAACACATGTCAATCTTTTGATAGTTTTTACTTTTTAAAAACCCGTTTTTTGGTTTTGACAACAGGAATTAATTTTAAATTAATAAATGAAACTACAATGTATTTAATTTGGTAAAATAGACTTAATTTTTGAATTTGGAATATCAAAATTATCTTTTGGTTATTTTTTGGTATTTTTCTGAAAACTTTCAATTTTTGATGAATAGTGAAAAACACTACATTATTATTTAAAACCGACTTTTTATTTTAATAATTATTTATTTTATACAAATATATTTTAAGTTAAAATAGATATATAATACCTATATAAGTTCAATGTACTTAATTGGAGTAATTTTATAATAAAATTAGATGTATAAAATTTTATTGAACTTTTTAACCTCTTTTACCCACCTTCTAGGCACATTAGCAAATTTTCATAAAACTTAATTTTACCACTTCTATGAGTTGAATTTCAAAAATCTGAGAGACAAGGTTGATATCAGTATGTAAAATTTTATTTAATAAGATGAAAATAATTTTTTGTGAATAGTAAATTTTGACTTTTATTTACCAAAGTTAAAAGTAAATAGGGTAATTAAAGGTAAAAATTATATTATAATTACCCTAACACATCTTGTAATTCTATTGGATAAGTTTAATTCGACCAAAAACAACCTTAAGAATAAAATATGATCCTTTAGGTATACTTGGAATAGATTATGACATTTATTATTATTTTATTTAAAAAAGAGGTAAAAGTGTTAAATTCAAAGTTTATTGACGAAACCATTTTTAATATAGAGTTATACATAAGATAAATTCAACTATAAATATTCATTAGAAAGATAAGAAGATTTGATACATAATGGTATTTCATTTATAACTTTTAGAGATTAAATAATTAAATTTATTTATGACACAATTATGATGCAGTAATTACATTCTTAATGAAATATTAAAATAGTTTATATTATAAATATTAAAAAAAAATTTAAAAGTTTTTATTCCATACAAGAATTTTATAGGTTAATATGACAAGTTAGTGTTGATTATTTAAATTATGTTTTAAGTGATAAGGTTTTTATGACTTTCACAAAAACAAAATACCAAATAGTGTCAAAATTGACATAAATTAATTTTTCAAAAAAATACTATATTATTGGTTAATATAATATTTCTAAAAATCTAAGGTTCATACAAAGGGATTAAATAATATTATATATGTCATTAATGAACCACTTGAGGTTCTCTTGTAAATTTATAGTAAGTTTATTAACCATATAGTGTAAGAATACAAGAAGACACAGTAAAAGTTAAACTATTTAACTAAGAGGTAAATCTAAAAGATAAGGTTAAAATGGTAACCTAAACTTGTCAAAAACCTATTGGTTCAGATGATTTATACCCATAAACACCTAATTCTAGAAATAAATTCATTTTTAGCCATTATAAACCTAATATGATTGTATAATAAATTAATATTTTAATCTTTTCCTAAAGTGACCCTCACCCCTCTTATAAAAGGGAACTTCCCATTATCTCAAAATCACACCTCCAAAGCCATTTGTATTGGCCAAAAACTGCCCAAATATCCTCCCAACATCCCTCAAATCAACCTGGAGTCCTTAATTTGATCAGAAATCCAACTTAAGGAGCCCTTTGGATCAACTCAAAAGGAAACACCCGAAGAAGAGGTAATAATCTCACCACCCTCTTTCAAGTTCCTTTCATTTTCCACTTCCTCTTTCTTTGTTGTTTCCAAAACAAAATAATAACTCTAGTACATAATACATATTGTGATGTTATTACAAATATTTTACAACCATATTCGTTAATCTATCCATCCTCCGAATGAAAAAGTCACCATACATGCGTATGTACGGCTTACTGTTTCCATGTCGTGGTGTAGTTTGTTATTCAAACACTTCATTATTTGGATACGTATAATAATGAGTATAACTGATATAAATATTAAATATAAAATGTTAATGATTATTTATATATGATATACCATCCAATTACATACTATTTCACCATCAATATAATGATATCTTTGCTCGTACGTACGTACGAATTACCATCTCCATGACGCGATGAGATTCATTCCCACGTTCACCATTCAACAATGATTATAAAAATATATATTATTAATAAGTATGTAATATATGACATAATAATGATACTGGATATATATATGTGTGTGTGTGTGTGTGTGTGTACTTACATATATCTTATTCACTTACTTCTGTTCAATATGATAGGAAAACGGAAACCACGTTTATGCGTACGTACGACCTACCATATCCATAAAAGGAGCCTTCCATTTCATATGTCCAACTATTTTAAATATTTATATTCTAAATATATATGATATATAAATCAAGTTTTGTATTCTAGAAATATTTAAATCATGATCTAAATGATACGATCAAGAATAACAAGTTAAAAAACGTACGATAAAGAAAGCGATTATTAACCAAAATGTTAATTTAACATGGAAATAATTTTTAAATGGGTAGTATAAAGTCATAAATGAATCATGTATGATATAATAAATATGAATATGGTTCTGTTATAATTTAATAACATACTATGGTCATCATATATGAGGTTAAACGTACCCTCGACCAAAGGAAAGTGCAAGGTAAGGGTTAATTTCACAATCTATTTATTATCTGAGCTTGTTTCTACATAAGTATCTACTGGGAAATATTTATTATCCATGTCCATGTTTCATAAAATTATTTTCAAAGGGATTCTTTTTAAGGGAATTTTTACAAAAAACATCATTTTAAATGTTTTAAAGATTCAATATTCTAAATCTTTCTGATTAATGTTTATGTTTTCAAAATGGTTTTAAGGATTTATTTATATGGACATGAATGTTTTAAAATTTTAATTCCTTTCAAATGTTTCAAAGTGTTATGGGACCCATTTAATCAAAAATATCTTTTAAATTACTTTCTTTATATTACTTTTAAATGATTTCATGAAAAAAAGATATTTCTCTCAAATATGTTTACTGATCATTTGCAACTATGTCAACATCCTTTACATGATATTATTCTTGAATGAGATTGATTTATTATGATACAAATATTTCATATTGTATTGAAGGTTTTTTGATATGTTTGACTGTGGATGTGTTATTTTTATACCATTCATGGTTTATGTATAAAGTAAAGACATTTCGTATGCTAGTTTTAATACGAATGTTCATGTTATGTTTAAACCTTTTCATATGAGGAATTCATTGGACTTAGTAAGTGACTGGTGGAGCCCGCTATAGCTCCTCGATGCATCGGTAGGTCTCATGAGACAAACCAGTGTCTTGGAACAAGGCCTTGACAAAATCTTATTTGTAGTCTTGGCACAAGGCCTTGGATATGTGGTTATGAAGTCTAGCATTATGCATTCCATCATTATGAAATTAGCTATTGATATTGCATGTGATTATTCGACTAGTAGAATATCTATATGTATAATTAAATGGAATTATTTGATTTATCTTTTCCATATTATGATTAATTTTATGTTTAAAATGCTTATGGTTTAGCCTTATACATTGCCTTAAATGTTTATGCTTATTTATGATAGTTTCCACTATATTTCTATCCTTACTGAGCATCTAAGCTCACCCCTTTCTATGTTTTATTTTTCCCAAGATGCAAAGAAGTATATTATGACTGACCTGCAAGGTTAGTCTAAGGGATATAAATGTGTTCAATGGAGACAATGTTGTTGTTGTTTTTCATTTTATAATATAATGTAATGTTCATGTGTGTAATCTATTTTCCAAGACTGCTAAACTAATCGGTCCTTCGGGACATGATTCCTTATAGTCATTCCAATGTATTAAAATAATACACCAATTCTGGGTAACTAGGGTCAGGGCGTTACAAAAACAATATTATTATTATAGAAAAGGAGTTCCTTAGGGATTAAATAAATAATAAAGGAAACTTGTGTAATTATTTATTTCTAACCCTAGCGGTATATAAAACCAATTAAATTATTTTTCAATAGATCTTATTCATTTATTTTGTTGTGAACAAAAAATATCAAGAATCATCTAAAATCCCTATATAGATCCCTTATCCAAGAGTAATCTCAATAATGTAGAGGGATAATCCTCCACCTTCCACTCTCATGTCTAGAGAGATCAAGGATAATCCTTTGGAAGTTATTATCAGGGAGATCAAAGGTAAATGACATAAGAGATAGGATTCGTCGTGCTAGAACCTAGAGATTCCTAAAGTGACATTCAGATATTTGTGGAACACATGTGGATCACCAATAGTGTGAATCTATCATTGATTCCAACAATAAAATGACAGTTCGACATAGATCCATTTTCATATCCATCAATTATGAAATAATTTCACACAAGGTAATTATTTTATTGCTTGAATTAATTATAAATAATATATGATGATCATGAGCTTGGTTCTCAAGATTATCCAATGTATTTATTCTTTGATTAAATTAAATTTATCATAAAATTTATCATCATTTAATTCTTGGATTAATCATTTATCATGTCCAGAATCAAAGTTGGGTATGATCTATCACAAAATTTCATTACACTGAGAACCTTTAGTTGTAAGAAATGTTATTAGCGATACAAAGTTATTATGTGAAAAATATGTCACTATAATTTTTATACTATGGACAACATGGTTAATGAAAAATTAATTCCCTTGTTTTATCGAAAAAATTTCGTAATGTGGAAGAACCAAATGGGATACAAATTATGAACTTTTGGAATTGATATTTTTTCTACTTCAATTCAAATAAAACAAGTTAGATATTCTATAAAAATATTGATGAATAAATTTGACAAGAAAATTCTTAATGCTAATGAAAAGGCTCAAAATAACTTATCTAGATCCTTATCAATCCAAATCTATATTAAGGTAATGGACCACACATTAGAAAAATCTATTTGGGACAAATTTTCAAATATTTATGAAGGATATAGAAAGTTGAAATAAGTGAAGACATAAGTTGTGCATAATAATTTTAATGATTTTATTATGATCCTAAATGAGAATATTGATTTTTTCTTCAATCATCAAACTGAAGTTGAGGAATCCATCCATAAAATTAGTGAAAAATGAAATATATCGGTATTATGAAGAAAATCAATAGAATAATACCACCTTTTTACAATACCAAGGTTTATACTTTTGAGGGAATTTTTTTTATATAAATGTCTCTAAATTATCTTAGTATTAGGAAATTGTCTAATAAAATGTGAGTAAAACTAGAAACTAAATCCTTTAAACCATCAAAATAAATTTACATTAAATACATGTTGAATCTAGAGTTAATTGGAGATATAGGTAATGATGAAGATGTTAGTGATATATCTCTTTCACTTATTATAAGAAAATACTAGTGAGTCAAAGGAAGGTATGAAGGCAAGAAACCATTTTCATGATTTAATTATGGAAAGGCTAGTAATATCGTAGAAAAATTCATAAGTAAGGATTATAGTGGAGGTGAATATGGTATTTTACTATCATGATAAATAATTTCTATCCTAATAAAAATATTAAATTGGGTAGTCCAACTAGAAAAAAGTTCCTGTGTAATAAATTTTTAAGTAAAGGGTAAGAATATAATGAAAGATATTTTCAAGATGATGAGGTTGAATTTATTTTAGATATGAAATATTTTATTATGGAAATAGTTGAAAAGAAAAAAAAATCTAAAATTGATTTAGAAGACAAACATTAAGGATTCATTGACTTGTAATTAAAAATTAAATGAGGTCATGAAGAAGCGGATACTTAATGAAATGCAAAACAAAATATTAGTGTCCTAATAATAGAATAATTAGAACAATTTGATCAACTTGAAGCTAAAATTTCTCAGTTAGAGAATGCTGTGGAAGAACATGGGGCTTCTCAAGACACATCTAATGGAGTGGATTATTTAAAAGTAGTGATTGAAGAGTAAGAGAAAATTATTGAAGATATTAATACTAAGATATAAGAGAGGATGAAAAGAGTTGAATCCATTTAATAATAATGTGTTTGTTTAAGAAATAATCTTGAGGCTAAATAAAAATTGTATGGTGATAAGAAAAAAATTTAATTTCAAGAATTTCTCTCAAAATTATTTGATAGAAATATTATAAATATGTATATTGATTGTTGAGAAAGTCATAAATGAGAATAGACCCAAAGCTATGGGAAATAGGGGTATTAAATTTAATGCTATGACATCTAAGGTAGGAGGAATTTTTATACAAGATAAAGGAAAAAAAGTTGGTGATGACTCTTAATCACTAAGGGTTCTTCATCATTCAAGAAGCTGCTGCAAATATGGAAATGTTTGGAGAGGATTTTATGATAAAATATTACCTATGATGAAATTCCAATTATGTGGAAAACTTGATAATACTATGACCTGGTTCACATAGGTGGACCGATATTTGAGAGGTGAATATCTCAAGAGTGAATAATAGAGAATGAGCACATGTCCTATAATATAAATATAGAACACTTTTTATGGATATTATTATAATTATTTCAACTTTGGTCACAAATATATAAATTATAGGAAATAGATAATAAAAAAATAAACAAATGGAAAATAAAAGAGTATGGTGTCCAAACAATCATATGATATCCCCTCATAGAATAGTTTCTACCCTTTGGAAGAATAGGAGTGCGATCACATAGTCTATATGGAGGAAAATGAGAAAAAACCACCCTATGTATCAACTCAATTATGCATTTGTTGGAGAGAAAATATGAAGAATGAGAAGGATATCATGGAGGATATTTCTCTACAAGAAACAAACAACACATGGATCATTAAAAAGTGACTGTTCATCCCACATGAATGAGTAAATTAATATCTTGAAGAATTTTAAGGGTTGAGTTGATGGAATAGTTGGATTAAAAAATGATAGAGATTTTAAAATAATGGTAAGTGGAAAGACAAGAATATTTAGAGAATACGTAAAGAATACAAAAGTATTTTATGTATATGGTTTTTGATGTAACTTGTTGAGAATTAATCAACTATGTAACTCTAAACGTAAGGTCACATTGAATATTCATGTTTGTATTATCAAAGAGAAATATGGAAACTCTCATATTAAAGGATATAGAAAAAATGATAAGTTTTACCAAGTGAATATAAATAAAAACACTTCTTTATTTTTAGTGGAAGATGAAAATAGCCATTGTCATTGAAGGATATAACATAAAAATCAATAAATCATGAAAAATATATCAAATTTAAAATATGAAAAAAAATCCAAATTTGTGGCGTAGTAAAGAAAAGACCCATGATGCCTATGTAATAGGGAAACTGGTGATAAATCCATATTGGTCAAATATGAAGAGGTCATAAAATACACTATATATGATTCACATTGATGTGTGTGGTCTCATTAAGGGTATCAGAACATACAATGAGAAATACTTCATTCGTTTTATTTATGACTATAGAATAATGGGTTTATCATGTTTCAATAAGAAAAAACTAAAGGTAACTGAGTGTATCAAGAGGTTTTGGAGAATATATGGGAATGAAACTAGGAGAATGATCAAGGTTCTACGGTATAAAAATATAATATAGTACACCTCTTGTTAGGTAGAAAATTACTTGGAGAAGAAAAACATTAAGCATGTGGTCTCATTAGTGAGAGAATACTAACAAAACGGTATCGTGGAGATAAGGAGTTGAATGGGGAACAACATAGAGAAAAAATTACTCATTGAAGGTGGAATATCTCATCACTATTGTAATAAATATGTTCAAGTATTAGTGTATATGAAAAGTCATGCATTTTGTATCCCCATGGAGAAGAATACTTCATATGATATGATGATATGTGGAATAGAAGAAAGATAGTATCGAATAACTTTAGAGTGTTTAGTAGAAATTATTATATCTAAAACAAGGAGGGAAATCAAGGTAAATGCAAAGATTTAGTAAATGAGGGGATATTATTAGGATACTCTTTTATGAGTATGGAATATAAGTGTCTCAACAAGAGTTTGAATAAGAGAGAAGATAATAGTGGTATAAAAATTATTAAATAAATAACTAGGAATAAATTTGTAATTCGAAATATAAGTGAGGTATATGATAAAGAAGTAGAAATAGAAACAAAATATAGTGGGATACATGGTCCCATATATTAATAAAACTATTTTCAATAATAATCAATGAATTAAGAAGCTATTGAAGGGAATAAAATGGTGACTCTATATAGAGGAATAAAATATGAGGTCAAGGAGTCAAATATTATCAGTGAAAAATACACTCCTATTAAAATTGGAAATATGATAATTGTAGATAACAATTATCTATCATATCAAGTAGAACAATAATCATTTAAATAAGTAGTGAAAATTATTCAAGGATCATTGACTTGAAATAGTAATTAGATCAAATAGGGAAAAATAAGACCTAGGAGTTTTTGAACACGCTAAAATATCATAATATCATAAGAACAAAGTGGGTGTTTAGAAATAAACATGATGATCATGTAAAAGTTATTTAGAACAAATAAATGTTTTTATGATAGGTCTATTCACATGTATAAGGAATTCATGTGGAATAAACATTCACACCGGTGGAAATACTTGAGTCAATAAAACTCTTTCTTGTTGTGTCTATTTAGAGAAAATTCAAAACCTAAGAAATTGATGTCAATATAGTATTTTTTTTAATTAGATTTTTCAATAAAGAATTTTACATCAAAGAACCAGTGGGTTTTATAATTGATGATGATAAATAAAGGGTGTGTAGGGTTAAGAATTCACTGTGTGGTTTTAAACAAGCATTGTGTTCCTGTTATACTCAGCTGTACTTGTTCATGAAGGAATTAGAATTTAGAAGAGGTATATTTGATCTTAATATTTATGTGAAATAAACCACGGAAGAGAAGTTCATGGTTCTCATCTATGTTGATGACATCATATTCATAGGAAGTAAGTATAATTCAGTGGAGGAGTTTTGTGGTCCTGATGAGCTTAGAGTTTGAGATGTTGGTGATCGGATAACTCACACATTTTATTAGACTACAAGTTAGATAAAAAGGGTATTACACCATTTATTCCTATGTAAAATATATGAAATATTTGTTGAAGATGTTTGTAATTCATGATATCAATCTAGTTTCAACATCGATTATACTTTTAAGCAAGCTTGGGAGACATGATTAAGGACCAATGGTTGATCTAACACTTTAAGGAATGATGATTTGAAGTTTTTTGTATCTCACAAAAAGAGATCAGATATTTTATTTTCTACATGAATGGATTACCACTTTTAAATTAGTCCCATATAGGAGCATATCTTGGTTTTGAAATAGATTACGAGGTATATTCATGGTAAACGTAATTATTGTTTGGTATATTAGGAAGGGAATAATAAATATTTTTATATGTACTCATATGTAGATTGGGTTGGTGACATTGTGGGTAGAAAGTCAATGAGTGAAGGATTATTTTTTTTGGGAAGAAATTGTATTGGATGGACCAACAAGAATCTATAAATCATTTCTATCAATACAAATAAATAGAAAACATTTCAATAATAAAAGATTATACACAACTAGAATGGATGGAACAAATATTGGATGATATTGAAGAAGTAAAGTTTCCCATGGTAGTCCATTGTGACAACCAAAGTGAGATTGATATGAAAATGAATCTGGTACAACATTCATGAACAAAACATATTTATATAAGTGACATTTTTATTAAGGAAAAATTAATGTAGGGTATTATCAATCAAGAACATGTGGGTACCAATAAAAAAGTGGTAGAAATATTCAAAAAATCATTATCCACACCCTTATTTTAGAATCATTGATTGAATATTTGTGTTTAACCACATCACTTGGCTTGAGGAGATTTTAAATCCCCCTTCTCCCCATTGTATATAATTCTTTATTTGGTAAATTTTTTCTTATAAGAATTTATCTTAGTTGAGTATAAGAAGATAAGGGATATACTATCCATGATGACTTAGAATTATATTAAAGGATTGATAATTAATCATGGATAAAATTTTAGTGATTAATCATTTCTATTATTTCTTAAATGATCTTTGACTCACATAGGCAAAAATAATTTTTTAAAATAACTTTTCTTAGTTTTTTGTGCACTAGAATTTTCATGAATGCTTACATATGATCAGAAGTAGAATAGGAAAACCCTTTGAATTTTATTTTCAAAGGGGAAAAATATTATAGTGCCATATGGGGAGAAAAATATAGAGAATTAAAATATGCAAGGAGAGAATGCTTGAAATGAATAGTCTAGAAAGGAATATATATATATTTATATGATTGGAAAACAAAGATGATTCAAAAAAAATCTAGAGGGATATATTTTTTCAACCATAGGTTGTAAAGGTTGGATTTTTATCAATTTGAAGTCATATAAAGTTGCACATTAGCCTCAACCTAGTTGGTGAGGACTCCTTAAGTGCATCTAAGAGACCTAGGATCAAATTCAGGCAGAGGCTAATTTCCTGGGGTACTGTAGCAGGTACTGTAGCAGGAACTGTGTAGAAATGTAGCAGGTACTGTATCAGGCACTATTTGGCACTATAGAAACTGGGAATATTCCCCCATTTGGGCCTTCGGGCCACCGATTTGGTCCCCGAGTCCTTTAAGGCCTTCCGTCCACCCAGTCCTTCGGGTCAGTAAGGCCTTCGGGCCACCTCAAGGCCTTCGGGCCACCTTAAGTGCAGATGAAAACCATACAACCTACAAGGAACACGCTTCAAAAGTAGGAGGAGCAATGAGCTTTTACCATAGCAGAAGCTAAACAGATTGCAAGAATGAGAGGGTATGACGTCTGCCATCGGGACAAGCCTGTACATGCATGAGAAAGCCTAGCCGAACAACCATGCGAAGGTGGAGAGCTGATTTCATGATGAAGATGTTGGGGAGGAGTTGTTCCAAGTAGTTAATCTGGGTTGTATGTAATGTTTGAATACTACGGGCAATGAATTCCTCTAAGGCCTACGAGCCATGTAATACTTACACCTACGGGCCTTGTAAGGGTTCCATCTCACCCCTTGAAAGGTGGATTATCAAAATCAATAAAAAATGAAGGCCTTCAGGCCATTTGAGGAGGAAGTCATATAAAGTTATTTTGGATATGTGAATATGTTTGGATTTATGATTTTGTGGATGGGATTATATTCTAAAGATTTTTTAAGTATCAAGAATAACTCATGACATGATCATATGGGACATTATATGAATGGGGTTGAATTAAAAAAATGGAAACGTATCTCAATATATAAAAGTAAATTGGGATAATTAAGATCATATGTAAGAGTCTCTCCTTTGTGAAATATATTTTTTACATCATTATATTTATGGCCACTTGTTGAATTGATTTTTTTTGAAATGTGGCTATATATTGAATAACACTATGATACATGAGGGTATTGAGAATAATATGTGAAGGTCATTTTTGAAATTATAAGGATTATTCATTTCTAAATCACACCATGACATATCAGTCACATTATGAGGATAATTTTGTGAATTTTTATAGTTTGTGGATTTTTATGATTCCCACATTGTGGAGTATGATCATGCCATAACCCATAGGTAGTAATAAAGGGTCATATAGTGAAATGATGGTTATACCATGTGAGGAGTGTTTTGGGAAGAATGTTGCAAGGAATGATCGACTAAATTGTTTGTATTCACACTACAATTAAGAGGATCACACCATATAAAATAGGATTATTAGAATATAATAAAATAAAATTTAAGTCATAATGTCATGTTTCCTGGCTGTGAAAAAAAAGTAGAAGATGTGAATGTTTCACATATGGATTCTTAGAACTAAATCAGGTGTACATGCCATGAATTATAGTGTCACACCATGATAAGTTTATAAATGAAGAAAGGTTTTAGAGAACCACTAAACATATTCATGTGATCTAAAGATTTATTTTGGTTAAGAAATATAGATTTTATTATTAACTGAAATAAAACCATTGTATAGGAAATAATGTAGTGATCAAGGAGTTTATAATAAGGCTCACCCCATGATAATGGAGGCCACACTATGTAGGTGGTTAGTACAGAAAATTCCAGCTGTTTAAATTTCTCTCATAATTCATGGGAGTTGGTTGACTTATTAGGTTGTTAATGAGTGGTTTCAAGATCCAGTAAGTGGGTTACTGGTTCCAAATTCATGGAATTGTTTTTTAAGATATGAATCCTTATTTTAAAATGATCAAAAGGAAAAAAAGGAATATAGATAGAACATTATTTATATATCTATAAAATAGATATAAATGGTATTGTTAAGGGAAGAACTATTGAAGATAATGGATTAAAGGAAGAACTGAATCACAGTGAAAACAATCTTAGTGGACTAGACTTTTATTTTTATAGAGTATAATTATAAGTGATCATCATATCATATATTTTGTATTCCTTGTATTAAAATAGTATATAGAGATAAAATAAGATGGAGTTCCCCTAGGATTGATAACGAATCCTTATTAAGC
This sequence comes from Viscum album, assembly GCA_963277665.1. Lineage (NCBI taxonomy): Eukaryota > Viridiplantae > Streptophyta > Magnoliopsida > Santalales > Viscaceae > Viscum > Viscum album. The sequence continues at coordinate 701,012,870 of OY728128.1, read as the reverse complement.
TATTGTAACACATATAGAGAGTTGTTTTGACCCATTTTATATTGAAACATCATTATAGTATACTCATTAGACTAGCAATTTTTGGTCAACCAAATAAAATTTGTGCATCCATGTATTTAATTTCTACATCTTTATATTACGTGTTCTTGAAAGATTAGGAGGTTTGAGTTGTTCTTAAAAACATAATAACAATATCTAGTGGAAGATGGAAAGAATTAATCCCCAAATTTACCCCCCTTAGGGGGTATTGGGCCATTGGTTGTATTAAGTTCAAATATTTATTTTTTTATAACATATTTTTTTCAATCAAGTCTCATATGACATAAAGAAGGATTGATTTCCCTCTCTTGTTTGATTATAAAATTGTTATGCCTACTTGTTTATGTTTAATTCCTTAATTGTATTATTTTTGTCATTTTTGTTGATGTTCAATCTAAAATGTGAAATGAGTGTCCCATGTTATTTTATGCAATGTGAACCCTTTGATACTAAGTTCTATATAGTTTTTTCTAATGTTTAAAGAAGTTAAAATAAATTACTTAAGGGTATCTTTTGTACCAAAACACCTTAAGTGTAGATTATATAAAGGGATTAGAACTTTTTAATAAAACTAATAATTTAATTTAGAATAGTTAATGGGAAACTTATTGGGTTTTAAATTATCTTAAGAAAATGATATCACCCCTTCCAAACTAAACCTCAATGAGTTATAAGTCAAAGAACCACACTTAACCTTCAGTTGTGATGAGATTTTTATGGTGATGTAATGATTGGGTTGATTAAGTGAGATGGTTTAAATTGATATGAAAATATTGATGGTTTTATGAAAAATCTTGTTTTGGGAAATAATTCCTTTTAGAAATGTTTTCTTGGTTAAATAATTTTCCTTATTTTCTTAAAAAAGGGTTGACAAATCATGGTTTCAAAAAAATCTAACCCATTCTCTTTAAACCTAGTTTTATAAATAAGAGTTTTAATTTTTTTTGATAATGTGATGACCAAGAAAGTGGGTTTCTAACCATTACATTTCATCATAGTATATTTTCTCTCCCATTAAAATAACTTTGATCAGAAAAACCTACTTGTAAATGGTTGATCAATGTTGGGGGTGAACCTTATTTTTCCTTAAATATAACTTCGAAAATACTTAACATGGAACCCTATTTAGTTTTATTTTAAAGATATAATTATATAAGTGTCATCTACACTTGATATAACTTAATTCTAAGCATGTAATGATTTTGAACCCACTTGTAAGAATTATTAGTATGACTTTCCATGTGACTTGGTATGTGAAATGACTAAATGGTGGGTAGAATGAAACTAAGTTGATTGAATTATAATTAAATCCTATTTAAATGTATATAATAAGGGGATATTAAACCAAACATTAAATTCATAATGTAATTAACATCAAGACATATCTTTTTTTGTTTATTATTTATGCCTTATTTATGCATCTCATTTGTAGTCATATGGTATGTTGGGTATGTAGCCACTCATTTGGCTTCTCTTGACTATGTCATCCACTACTTATATACTTCTTATTGCCTTTTTTTCCTTGATCACATTATATTTAATATATTTTACATGTTTTCCTTGTAAAACATTGAACTATGACCAATATGCATGTTTTTCCTTTCAATGATGTGTTTTTCCAAGGAGTAGCCTCATAGTATAACATTTTTACCTACTGTGTTCATTTCCCTCATAATATTTAATGCTAAATTTTGGTGAATGGTGTTGGATTTTTTACCTTAGATAAAATTTAATTTATACATTAGATTACTAGAATGTTAATAAATATCTTATCATTTAATGATTTTTCTTTTATATGAAATTAATGTGATAATTTCCTTACGATATTCATCACATAGAAGAGTTGTAGCTGTTCCCCACTATAATAATTGTAACGACCCGAAGCTTGACGTACATGGATATTATATTGCTTTTGCGGAATACCTAGTACATAACAAAACACACACACAAGGACCGTAATAGTTTAGTGTCTTTGGAAACTCGGAGTATAATCTTCTAATCGTGGTGAAAAATCTTCAATATCTCCCATAAAGATCTTCTTTTTTTCCTACCTAAAACCTTTCTTTATATCCTGGGGAAAAGAAAACATAAAAGGGTGAGCTCAAATGCTCATTAAGGGTAAACAAAAGAAATATCAATCACATAATTTTCATAAGAACATAACATTTTTGGAAATCTTAACCTGCAAAAGAGAGCATAATTTCATAACATGGGATAAATCATAGTAGTGAAATGAAATCCCAATAATCATAACATAAAACATGAAACTTTGTGGCATACACACATAATCATAGAGAATCATTTCTTGTTAGTCAAGACTCATTTCCAAGACTATCTTAGTGGACAAAGTCCCTTTCTGAACCGAGTCACCCTCGTTCCAGTCTTGTTTCACTGAACCGGTATAACCTACCGTTCCAGCCATGTCTATCTCATGAGATATCAAATCTTTACCCAATGCATTGGAGGGAGATATAGGTCCCACCCATCTTATAATGAATCTTTTCTTATTTGTGCCACATAATCATAAATCATACATCATCGCATAACACATGTAACAAAAATGGGATTCTTGAAACATCATGACATCATAAAACAAATCATATAAGGTAAATTACTTCATAAAAATAATTCCCTAACAACATAATCAAATCAATGTAATAATAGGGATAAAAACAGAACCCTTTATTATCTTATATGGAAAATAATTTTGATAAAACACTTGAACTCCATTCTTGAGGAAAATATCCTTTCTTCTTCAAAAAACACTTTTATTTTCTTAACATGTCATACAATTATAAACTAAAAGAAGTTGATTAAAAATAAAATTGAAAAATTGTAAAGGAAGCTTCTTGGAAATCATGTTTTAAAAATCCATTCATGTCGTATAAGTTAAAAAAACATTCTTCTCGTACTTTTGTCGGTAAAGTCAAAAAGTACCTCGTACGAAAAAAAATGACAAAATATTCCTTTCATATTCTTTACTAAAAACTCACCGAAGGGTCAAATTGGATTTAAACAATTGTAGAAGTATGGAAATAATATTACATATTGAAGAAACATGGATGTGGATGATAAAATACACCCCAGTAAATGCCAAAGTAAAAACAATCTCGGATAAAAAGGAGATTGTGATATTTTCCCTTACCTTAGGTCCGATTTGCTTTGTACGTGTCCGAAGCTCCTGTATAATGGTTTAAATAATGTTATTGACTTATTCCAGAATCATACATATTGATATGATATCATATATGGTCATATTCTTAGCTTCTTGTTAGTAATATTTCATTGTTACTTGTTACTCGGGTCCTTATTGCCTTTTGTTCTTATGCGTGTTTTGCCGAATAAATTCTTATTCTTCTTTTAAGGTTATAGATACCTTATATCAATAATGGTATTAGTGTAACATATATCATATTTATTCATTCAATTCATTTATATAATTACTATGTAATGATGATCATGTAGAACGAGTCGCATCACATCGTGGAGACGGTATTCCGTACGTACGCACGAGTGATGATATCGTTCCTATGATCGTGGAATTGTATTGGAGTATATATATATTATTTCAGTATCAATATTACTTTATAATAATCATAAATAGTTACTCATTACACCATTATACCCATCCTTGTAAGGTGGTGGTGGGAAATAGATTACACCACTGCGTGGAGACGGTATTCCGTACGTACGCACGCGCGGTGATTTCATTTTTCCGTAGGATGGATAGAAGGTGAATTAGGTTTGTTTCATATTTATAATAACATATCAGTATGTAAGTAATACTGATGTTATTACTTTATCATGAAACAACTAAAGAAGAAGAAGTTGAAGAAGAAAGAAATTGAAAAGATCGGTAATGGATATTACCTCTTCTTTGGAACGCTTCTTTGAAACCTCCTTTTAGGGAACTAAAATTGGTCTTTTAAGAATCCCAGGACCTCTAGGATGATACTAGGGAAGTGGAGAAGTAATTTTGGCAGGGGTTGGCCGATCTTGAAGGCTCAAAGTTGTGTGAGGAAGAGAGGGAGGAGGTGCCCTTTTATAAGGGAGGAGAGGGGCACCTTAGGAATATCTCAAAATATTATTTTATATTAAAGTCAAAATCGGTTTATAATGGTTCCAAAGGGTCTTATTTCGAAGCTAAAGTGGGTATGGGTCGAAATCCTATCAACCAATAGTATTTAGACAAGTTTAGGTTTTTATTTTAACTTTATCAATTAGATTTAACTCTAAGTTAAATAATTTAACTTTTACCGTGTCTTTTTGTTTTCTTACAGTATATGGTTAATAAACTTACTATAACATGCCAAACGAACCCCAAATTGTTTATTATTAATACATATATCCTTATCTAAGTCATTTGGCCGAACCTTAGATTTTTAGGAACAAAATAACAATTAATAATATAATATTTGATTTAAAAACTATTTTGTGTCAATTTGGACACTATTTGATATATGATTTTTGTGAAAGTCATAAAAGAATTATATGTTCGAACCAAGTTGATTAAATCAACACTAATATATCATAGTTACCTATAAAATTAGTGTAATTCATAAAAAGTCTTAAATTACATTTATTTTGGTATTTATAATATCAATTATGTCAATATTTCATTAATAAGATAATTACTGCATCATCTTTGTGTCATACATAAATTAACTTATTTGATGTCTAAAAATTACAAATAAAATACCATTATGTATGAAATCTTTTTATATTTCTAATGAATATTTACAATCGAATTTATCTTATGTATAACCCTATATTAAAAATGTTTTAGTAAATAAACTTTGATTTTAACTCTTTTAACTCTTCTTTGAATTAAATAATAATAAATATCCTAATCTAATCCAAGTGGGCCTAAATGATAATATTTTACACTTAAGGTTGTTTTTGGTCGAGATACACTTGTCCAATAGAATTAGAACATGTGTTAGGGTAATATTAATATCATTCTTACCCTTAATTACCCTATTTACTTTTAACCGTGGTAAATAAAAGTAAAAAGTTACTATTCACCAAAAATTATTTTCATCTCATTGAACCACATTTTACTTACTGACATCAACCGTGTCTCTAGGATTTTTGAAATTCCATTCACAGAAGCGGTAAAATTAAGTTTTATGAAAAATTCAGTTTTTTTTACTACCACTTAGTAGTTTCACTATTCATCAAAAATTGATGTTTTTCAGAACAATGCCAAAATTTCATCCTAAGCTATATTTCATATTCCGAATTCAAAAATGAAATCTATTTTACCAAATTCATAACATAGAAGTTGAATTAATTAATTTTATAATTAAATCCCGCTGTTAAAACAAATAGCATGTTTTTAAGAAACAATATCTATCAAAAGATTGACACTTGATTATGTTTGGTTTAAATGTGAAATTACATTCAATGACCAATATTGTATTAAATTGTAAAAATATATTCTAAATATACTTTAAAACCAATCAAATTAATAATTTATCACTATTAATTATTTCAATTAAAAAAGTTGTTTTTAATTATAATTTAGTAATTTTCACTATTCATCAGAATATGAAAGTTATCCGAAAAGTACCAAAATTTCACCTTAGGCTAAATTCGATACTCCGAATCCAAAAATGAAGTCCATTTTGAGAGCTAAAATTTCTAAAATTTAAAAAGTGGTTATTACTATTCATAACGGCTAGTTTTAATAATATTTTAATAGCATATCGTTGTTTCGTGAAACTCAGTATTGCGTACTACACACGCTATCGAGGAAGGTTGTGATTGCGTGTAATGCAAGGCAAGTCAAAGATGCGTGTTGTGCAAGCTCCTTTTGGTGTAGCGTACAACACAAGACATTAATAAAATTAAAAAGAATATTTTTCATAAAATCTCGGGCTGTTACATTCTACCCCCCTTAAAATGAATTTCGCCCTCGAAATTCGTCGGGGTTATAAATGGTTTACTATTCGAAAGTTTCTTTAATAGAAACCCACATCGTAAAAAGGAATATCAAAACCAATCTTTAAAAACAAAAGTATGAAACATAACGGTTACCCAAATAAACTAATCACCGGGTTTCCACATAGGTGAAAATATGGATATGGAAGAGAAATCTAACCATCATGTTCTGATGGAGAGTGGTAGAGAACATGGCTATGGAAAAGCCAGAAATCACAAATCCATAAATTTGTGACGATCTAGGGTACCATCTGATTCATCAGATATAAGGGCACTAGGACAACATTTTTGGTTTTCAAGATCGTTTCCCTAAAGTTGAAGAGTTTGAATTAGAATAAATACTTACTTTATTTTGGTACAATCTCACTGTTGTTCGTGCCTTGAACAATTTCTACTTCATCTCTTAAATAAATGAAGTTGAATTTGTTATTCGTGAAGTGTTAGCAGATCATGTGATAGAATGACGGGTCATTCCATCTGTCTCAAAAGGTTAGAAAAATTTATATACATAAGTCGATCTATAGTGAGATTAATCATATATGGTTCCTAAAATGGACTTATACTTCATATATCATACTGCTTAATATAATAAAACTAGTTTCTACTAAACAGGGACTTCCTGTAGGCCAGTGGTAGGCGATAAAGGCCAGTCGCACTTCAGTTTTGGGTTCGATTCCCACAGCCTTGTCCGAAGCGATGGGCTGTCGCCCGTCCTGCAGGTTGTCCTTTTTCTAAAACTACATTACTATAACATCCCATCAATAATATCGGAAAAAAACTTCTATCCATAAACAATACTCACTTATGTCCAACATAATCCATTCTAATCTTTAGGCTTATCCATAATACTACAGTCCACTCTCATAATATAGTGAAAACGATTACCAGAGATTTAATACTGCCGTTAATCCCCATATATCATAAGATATGTCTTGTTGGTCACATTCCAAACATTCAAAGTCCTTAATCATGTATTCTCTTGAATACCCATTGATCCTTAGTGAAAACATGAATGCAGTTAAAAGTTAACTCTTTCCACATACCAAAATCCAAAAATTCTCTATACTCAAACCATGATATAACCTTCTCCTTATATCAGTCATGAGCTCATGAATACTATCAAACATTTAATTTTCTCCTTATCCCAAAAATATCTGAATAACCTTTCATGGATACTGGTAACATTAATCATACACTTTCAAAACTCAAGGAAAGGAAACAGTGTAACAATCCTTAGATGTCTCTTTATTCCATAGTACCATGAGATTACTTCTACAACATTACACATGATAAACATGTAATCATTCCACTACATTCTTAAACCATTGACCGAGCTTCAACAATTCTTTCATCTCAAATATCATTTGTAGTCTCTTCATCATCATCAACATAAATACTACCCATACGACCATACTGATTCTCTTCACAAGACTTTACCTTAGGGCATTGGTTTGAATAATGCCCGTACATTCCACATTTAAAACATTTAACCATTGTTGATGTCGTAGCAATACCATTATCCTCATCCCTGGTGTTAACTGAACCTTTTCCTTTACACTTACTGGCTTTGTGTCCTTCTTTTCCAGACCCAAAGCATCTTCCAGTTCCTTTGAAACATTCTCCTTGATGCCTCTTCCCACATGATTTACATAGGGGAAATTGAAATTTCTTTCCTCTATGATCATCATGAAACTCCATCTTTCTCTTATTAGCCGAGTCAGGAAACTTACCAAATTTTACTTTATTGATCATATTATGAGATTGCTGATTTGGCATAATAATGATGTTTGGACTTCCAAATCCTATTTCATTTGGTTGCTCATGAAGAATATCATTCCATTGTCCATCATATCCTCCATTATCGTGAATCATCTTATTTCCAGCCATTTTCTAAAACCCAAAAAGAATAGTGTGAGAGGAAAAAATCATAATAAAGGGGGAGTAACTTCAATATCTAACATCTTTGGTTTAATCTAATATCGTTACCATAGTTCTAGGACTATATCCTATATGTATACTTATCCTTAGGGTCATCCCTGGACATACCTTAGAAATATCTCTAGGGATCTCACTAACGTTTTCGCGTCCTAGTTTCCAAAGGTTGACTAAACCTTTCCTCTAATACCAACTGTAACGACCCGAAGCTTGACGTACATGGATATTACATTGCTTTTGCGGAATACTTAGTACATAACAAAACACACACACAAGGACCATAATAGTTTAGTGTCTTTGGAAACTCGGAGTATAATCTTCTAATCGTGGTGAATGATCTTCAATATCTCCCATAAAGATCTTCTTTTTTTCTACCTAAAACCATTCTTTATATCCTGGGGAAAAGAAAACATAAAAGGGTGATCTAAAATGCTCAGTAAGGGTAAACAAAAGAAATATCAATCACATAATTTTCATAAGAACATAACATTTTTGGAAATCTTAACCTGCAAAAGAGAGCATAATTTCATAACATGGGATAAATCATAGTAGTGAAATGAAATCCCAATAATCATAAAATAAAACATGAAACTTTGTGGCATACACACATAATCATAGATAATCATTTCTTGTTAGTCAAGACTCATTGCCAAGACTATCTTAGTGGACAAAGTCCCTTTCTGAACCGAGTCACCCTCGTTCTAGTCTTGTTTCACTGAACCGGTATAACCTACCATTCCAGCCATGTCTATCTCATGAGATATCAAATCTTTACCCAATGCATTTGAGGGAGATATAGGTCCCACCCATCTTATAATGAATCTTTTCTTATGTGTTCCACATAATCATAAATCATACATCATCGCATAACACATGTAACAAAAATGGGATTCTTGAAACATCATGACATCATAAAACAAATCATATAAGGTAAATGACTTCATAAAAATAATTCCCTCACAAAATAATCAAATCAATGTAATAATAGGGATAAAAAAAGAACCCTTTATTATCTTAGATGGAAAATAATTTTGATAAAACACTTGAACTCCATTCTTGATGAAAATATCCTTTCTTCTTCAAAGAACACTTTTCTTTTCTTAACATGTCATACAATTATAAACTAAAAGAAGTTGATTAAAAATAAACTTGAAAAATTGTAAAGGAAGCTTCTTGGAAATCATGTTTTAAAAATCCATTCATGTCGTATAAGTTAAAAAAACATTCTTCTCGTACTTTTGTCGGTAAAGTCAAAAAGTACCTCGTACGAAAAAAATGACAAAAGATTCCTTTCATATTATTTACTAAAAACTCACTGAAGGGTCAAATTGGATTTAAACAATTGTAGAAGTATGGAAATAATATTACATATTGAGGAAACATGGATGTGGATGATAAAATACACCCCAGTAAATGCCAAAGTAAAAACAATCTCGGATAAAAATGAGATTGTGATATTTTCCCTTACCTTAGGTCCGATTTGCTTTGTACGTGTCCAAAGCTCCTGTATAATGGTTTAAATAATGTTATTGACTTATTACAGAATCATACATATTGATATGATATCATAAATGGTCATATTCTTAGCTTCTTGTTAGTAATATTTCATTGTTACTTGTTACTCGGGTCCTTATTGCCTTTTGTTCTTATGCGTGTTTTTCCGAATAAATTCTTATTCTTCTTTTAAGGTTATAGATACCTTATATCCAGAATGGTATTAGTGTAAAATATATCATATTTATTCATTCAATTCATTTATATAATTACTATTTAATGATGATCATGTAGAACGAGTCGCATCACATCGTGGAGACGGTATTCCGTACGTACACACGAGTGATGATATCGTTCCTATGATCGTGGAATTGTATTGGAGTATATATATATTATTTCAGTATCAATATTAATTTATAATAATCATAAATAGTTACTCATTACACCATTATACCCATCCTTGTAAGGTGGTGGTGGGAAATAGATTACACCACTGCGTGGAGACGGTATTCCGTACGTACGCACACGCGGTGATTTCATTTTTCCGTAGGATGGATAGAAGGTGAATTAGGGTTGTTTCATATTTATAATAACGTATCAGTATGTAATTAATACTGATGTTATTACTTTATCATGAAACAACTAAAGAAGAAGAAGTTGAAGAAGAAATAAATTGAAAAGATCGGTAATGGATATTACCTCTTCTTTGGAACGCTTCTTTGAAACCTCCTTTTAGGGAACTAAAATTGGTATTTTAAGAAGACCAGGACCTCTAGGATGATACTAGGGAAGTGGAGAAGTGATTTTGGCAGGGGTTGGACGAGCTTGAAGGCTCAAAGTTGTGTGAGGAAGAGAGGGAGGAGGTGCCCTTTTATAAGGGAGGAGAGGGGCACCTTAGGAATATCTCAAAATATTATTTTATATTAAAGTCAAAATCGGTTTATAATGGTTCCAAAGGGTCTTATTTCGAAGCTAAAGTGGGGATGGGTCTAAATCCTATCAACTAATAGGATTTAGACAAGTTTAGGTTTTTATTTTAACTTTATCAATTAGATTTAACTCTAAGTTAAATAATTTAACTTTTACCGTGTCTTTTTGTTTTCTTACACTATATGGTTAATAAACTTACTATAACATGCCAAACGAACCCCAAATTGTTTATTATTAATAAATATATCCTTATCTAAGTCATTTTTCCGAACCTTAGATTTTTAAGAATAAAATAACAATTAATAATATAATATTTGATTTAAAAACTATTTTGTGTCAATTTTGACACTATTTGATATATGATTTTTGTGAAAGTCATAAAAGAATTATATGTTCGAATCAAGTTGATTAAATCAACACTAATATATCATAGTTACCTAGAAAATTAGTGGAATTCATAAAAAGTCTTAAATTACATTTATTTTGGTATTTATAATATCAATTATGTCAATATTTCATTAATAATATAATTACTGCATCATCTTTGTGTCATACATAAATTAACTTATTTTATGTCTAAAAATTACAAATAAAATACCATTATGTAGGAAATCTTTTTATATTTCTAATGAATATTTACAATCGAATTTATCTTATGTATAACCCTATATTAAAAATGTTTTAGTAAATAAACTTTGATTTTAACTCTTTTAACTCTTCTTTGAATTAAATAATAATAAATATCCTAATCTAATCCAAGTGGGCCTAAATGATAATATTTTACACTTAAGGTTGTTTTTGGTCGAGATACACTTGTCCAATAGAATTAGAACATGTGTTAGGGTAATATTAATATCATTCTTACCCTTAATTACCCTATTTACTTTTAACCGTGGTAAATAAAAGTAAAAAGTTACTATTCACCAAAAATTATTTTCATCTCATTGAACCACATTTTACTTACTGAAATCAACCGTGTCTCTCGGATTTTTGAAATTCCATTCACAGAAGCGGTAAAATTAAGTTTTATGAAAAGTTCGGTTTTTTTACTACCACTTAGTAGTTTCACTATTCATCAAAAATTGATGTTTTTCAGAACAATGCCAAAATTTCATCCTAAGCTATATTTCATATTCCTAATTCAAAAATGAAATCTATTTTACCAAATTCATAACATAGAAGTTGCATTAATTAATTTTATAATTAAATCCCGCTGTTAAAACAAATAGCGTGTTTTTAAGAAACAATATCTATCAAAAGATTGACACTTAATTATGTTTGGTTTAAATGTGAAATTACATTCAATGACCAATATTGTATTAAATTGTAAAAATATATTCTAAATATACTTTAAAACCAATAAAATTAATAATTTATCACTATTAATTATTTCGGTTAAAAAAATTGTTTTTAATTATAATTTAGTAATTTTCACTATTCATCAGAATATGAAAGTTATCCGAAAAGTACCAAAATTTCACCTTAGGATAAATTCGATACTCCGAATCCAAAAATGAAGTCCATTTTGAGAGCTAAAATTTCTAAAATTTAAAAAGTGGTTATTACTATTCATAACGGCTAGTTTTAATAATATTTTAATAGCATATCGTTGTTTCGTGAAACTCAGTATTGCGTACTACACACGCTATCGAGGAAGGTTGTGATTGCGTGTAATGCAAGGCAAGTCAAAGATGCGTGTTGTGCAATCTCCTTTTGGTGTAGCGTACAACACAAGACATTAATAAAATTAAAAAGAATATTTTTCATAAAATCTCGGGCTGTTACAATAATATTCTAGGAATGTTATTATAATATTCTTAAATAAGACTTATGTTCTAGATACATCAATTTTATGGGATAGAAATGATCCCTAACTATCATGTTTTAGAGTTTCATAAGACATTTAAATTTATTATCATGAAGTTTATACTAAGTGATCTTTAAGAAGGAAGGTCATGATAAAAGACCCTCTAATAATAATTCAACATGTTTTATGTTTAATTGGATGTTTCTATCTATGAAAATGTGTGTAAGAACCCGGTTTTTTCTACGAAAGACTTTGGAATATTCTTGACGATATCCCAGAGCAGCGCCTTCAGACGACGTGCGATTCCGAGCCCCGGAGTGGCCGAAATTAAATTTTCAGTGCGTTCACACTTGGAACGCCAATTAAATGGTATAACTCCTAAACAGAGCTTCAGATAAGAGATACAAGTGTACGGATGGGTCCGAAATGGGGTGTTTACCCTATGAACGACATAAAACTTGTCGGCGCGGGATGTTTGGACCCCTCGCCCGCTTCTGGAACGTTAAACGGATTAATTAATTAATTAATTAATTAATTAATTCGTTTAATGTTGAAACGCTAGTATCTCTTAAACGGTAGCTCGGATTGGAAAATCGAGGGCACCGTTGAGTTCAGAGTGTGCCGTTTACCCTAGGAGGGGTATAAGTTTCACGGGCGCGGGCCATCTGTGAAAATCGGCCCCAGGGGCGTTTTCGTAATTTGGCGGCCTCAGGCGCTAAGTTTAATAACTTTTGAACGGGGTCTCGGAATAAAATTCCGAGACTGCCGTTGCGCTCAGAGCGTGGTTCTCAACCTAAGGGAGGCTAAATCCTGACCTCGTCAGGAGTTCGGGTTCGGGGCTGTCGGGCGGGCGTTTAAGTGATTTGTACTTAAACACCCCCACCCCCTACTTGTTCTTCTTCTTCTTCCTCAAACCCTCCTCCCCCTCCTTCACCTCTGGCGAGGCAGCTTCGGCGAGGCGAGCTCCGGCGAGGCGACTCCGGCAAGGTGCGGTGGTGCCGATGGATCGACACAAAGCTCCGGGCGAAGCCCAGCGAGGTAGGCGGTGTTCGTTTGCGTTTTAAATTTCAAACCCCTCTTTGAATTCAAATTTTATTGGGTAACTACTTCCCGATCTTTGATCCAATACCGTAGTCGCGTAGAGCATGTTCTAAGGTTTCCGACTCTCTTCTCGGATCGAAAATCCGAGTCCCGGGAAGTTCCGGCCGGAAATCTGGATTTCCGGCGGATACTGGCAGCGGACGGTGGTTCCGGGGAGGCGGCACGGCGGAAGGCCGGCCATCCATACGGCCAGTTGGGCGGCACCTCCACGGTGCGGGGTGGCTCGGCTCACCGGCTGAGGGCACCGGCTGCGGGAGCCGACGAGAGGAGACGGCGGGTCGCAGGCGCGCGACCCCGCGGCTGGACAGAGACCCGCGCGACGCGGGTCTCCGCGTGGAAGACCGACCGGCCTGTCGGCCGGTCGTTGGAAGAACCGCCTGTGCGGCACGGGCGGGGTGACTTGTGGGAGGCGGTCGGGCCGCTGTCCCAGCGAGCCGGCCGGAGCGGGCCGGTTCGAGCGGGGCGGACCGGCCGGACCGGGCCGGTCCGGCCCAAGAGGGTTACCCCCCTTTTTTGGAATTTCCGACACCCGTAGCTTTCGCTACGGGCCTCCGTTTCGCGCGCTGTCAGTGGGAGCGTGGACCTCGTATCAAGGGGAACGCTTTGAGATAGTTTCGGGAATTTTTTTATTCCTGAAACGAGGGGCCGCGGAGGCGCGACACGTCTTTAAGCTGTTTGTCGTTTTCCGGGGGAAACTTGTCTTGGATGGCACAGACACGTCCGACGTCCGATTTAAGCACCGTCAGCGGCGTTGGAACCCCGGCGTCGAGGCGGAGGTTTCCAGGGTGGTTCCGGGTGTTGAATCTGAGGTTGAGGCACGGGCCCTACGGCCCGTCTTTTGAGCTGCGTGCAGCTTTTATCGACTTTTTCCTCGGTCGTCCGTTCGGGGCGTGCGAGCAGTTGATGTTGGGTGTTTTTCCGAGGGCATCGCGTTGGCGCAGTCTGCCCGCTGTAATTCCGCATGATGGTGCGGGCCCCGTGAGGGCCGTTTCGGGAGTTGACGGTGATTTCCAGTTTTATCATCGGGCGACCGTTTTGGACAAGTGAATAGTCCATTTCGTATACTTTTTTAAGAGGATCGCAATAGTGTGATCCGTTCGTTGAGTTTCGGGACCGGGTTGCGGGTCCCACGTGGCACCGCTCGTGTGCGGTGCGCCGGGATGCATCTTTTTCTCCGGATATCCGTTGCACTCATGTGAGTAGTGCTTTTGACGTGTTTTCCCGAGGGGATCGCAATGGTGCGATGCACCCGACTATTTTTGGGGCCGAGGCTCGGGATCACGGGACGTCGTTCGGGCGTGAGGCGGTGTTGGTGGCCTTTCCTTAGGATATCCATTAGAGGCGAGTAAGTAGTCGATCTCGCGTGTTTTTTCGCGAGGATTACAACGGTGTGATCCGTTTGGTCGTGCGGAGCCTCTTGTGCGATATTGTTAAATGTGGAAGCATGGAAGTTGCTCCAGCGGTGGTTCTCCCTACTTTGGTTGTAGCGGACCCTTGGCGTGTTATCGCGCACTCTTGGGAGAGTGATATAAATGGTTCGTGAGATGTGGTTGGTTGTGCCTCAGCCGATGTGGTGGAAGGTTGGAGTTGTTATGTCACGCCTTCGCGTTGACGTTGGGTGCCGTGTGCACGATAGCCTATGGGCTGGAACGAGGTATACTCGGGGAGTATATGGGAGCGCTTGGAGGTACGTGTGGTTTGTACCTGAGTTGTTCGTGCGCTTGGTTGGGGTTGACTTGGGGCCACACGTCGTGTGGGACCCATGTGCGTGCCGTGTTCTGCTTTGCGTACTTTGACCTCTCGCGACGTAGAGGGTCCCTCCGTGGGTTTGTTTGGCCAGCAGGGTGGATTTTTCCCTTGTCTCGGTGATGGTTTGTTGACCAGCAGGGTTGAGTGGTCTCCCCCTGGTTTTGTTCTCGATGGATCGGCCAGTGGCGGTGCTAGTGGCACCCCATGATGGAACAGGCGCTGAACCCCTTTGGGGTGAGTTGTTCTAGAGTTGGGTGGTTGCATGATACCCACTCCGTGTTCGGTTGGCCAGTGGTGTACCCTTCGGTAGAGATGGCCAGAGCAGTTCTGAGTTTTACCCTCCAGTGGGGCTGGGCAGTGGGTTACTCATCGTCTTCTTTGGGTTTACCCTCCATGAGGGCTGGGCAGTGGGTTGCTCGCTGACTTTTAGGGTCTACCCTCCAGCAGAGACTGGGTAGTGGGTCACCCGACGACCTCTTAGGGTCTACCCTCCAGCAGAGACTGGGCAGTGGGTCACCCGACGCTCTTAGGGTCTACCCTCCAGCAGAGACTAGGTAGTGGGTCACCCGACGACCCCTTAAGGTCTACCCTCCGGCAGGGCTAGGCAGTGGGTTGCCCGTCATCTAGATCCAGGTCTACCCTCTAGCAAGGCTGGGCAGTGGGTCACCTGTCGACTCATTCCAGGTCTACCCTCCAGCGGGGCTGGGCAGTAGGTCGCTTGATGATGTATTATGGTTTACCCTCCAGCGGGGCTGGGCAGTGGGTCACCGGATGATGTATTATGGTTTACCCTCCAGCGGGGCTGGGCAGTGGGTCGCCGGATGATGTCTTATGGTTTACCCTCCAACAGGGCTGGGCAGTGGGTCACCCAGTATATTATTTTGGTTTACCCTCTAGTGGGGCTGGGCAGTGGGTCACCCGACGATGTATTAGGGTTTACCCTCCAGCAGGGCTGGGTAGTGGGACACCCTATATCTGGTTATGAATTACCCTCCAGCAGGGCTGGGCAGTGGGTCATTTGTTGGAATTCCAGACTCAGTCCTCTCGACTAGGCTAGTATGTGGCTTACCTCCGTGATTACCGGAGCGGGACCCTTGGTTGTACGGGTCGGTGATGGAACGGCTTTGGCTTGAGGAGATCTCTCGACTACAGGGCAGTGACGAGGTGTGGTTTGACTTTCCCTAGAACTCTCAAGTACGAGGGGCACTTTCCCCACTGAGACGCATTCTTGTGACGCGATCTAAAACCGTGCGGGCGAGTCAGTGCCGCCCAAAGCGGATAGTGTCAAGGTGCGGTGATTGAGCCCCTTGGCTTGCGGTTCAGGGCAGATGTGCGGGATTCTGGGCATCGATGATGGTGTTACCTCTGGGACTGTCAGTGACTCTCTTTTCTGGGGCTGAGCTACGGGATGAAGATCCCCTTACGACGTCGTTTGGGCTTCTTGCTGAGCATAAGGATATGTATATACCTTGTTTTCGGTACCCACTTCTTGGGTTTGGTTACTCTCCTTCCAGGAGAGGCGAAGACACGCAGGGTATGCCACGTGCTTTCCGTGTCTAGCTTCTCATGGTTGGACGAGTCTACTCTCCTGTTATAGGCAGTGAAAGCTCGACCATAAGTGCATCTTCTCACCGTTCCTAGCTCCTTGTGTTAGGACGAGTCTTGCACCTTTATCTTGTTGGGTTGAGCTGGACTCTTTACCGCACTTTCAGTTGCACTCCTCTACTTTTTTGTTCGCTCTACCGCTCATCCTTAGGTACCTCCTTTGTTGCTCCCTTGAGCCTTTGGGGTATCCTACTGAGTATTTATATACTCACCCCTTCTTGGGCTTTGCCCTCACTTGGTGTGCCCTTGCAGACGACGGACAGGTGGAGCGTGTCTTCAGTGGAGCATATGAGCTTGGGAGCTTGGACCGCGTGTGGTGGTTGTGGCCGGGTTCTAGGTTGGAGGCCCGTCAGCTGTTTCTTTTTGTTTACCTATTGCCAGTTTGTGGCACTTTTTGGTTGGGCGCGTGTTTTGCCCCTTTCATCTCAGCTTGTACTTTGTATTGTTAGAGGTCGATGCACTCTGTGTTTTATATATAGTATTTTCCCTTTTCTTTACTTGTATTTTCTTTTTTACTCTGCACTTTTACATTGAGTGTGGTGCATGTGTGTGTATAGGTACTTAGGCAAAGGCCTCCCCGAGTTATTGTGCCTTCGGCGCTGGTCGCCAGCCCCTGGCCTATGGAGGCGGGCTTGGGGTAGTTACGGCTCGAGCCCGAGTAGGGTCGGGTCATGACAATGTGTATTTTTCCTTACTTAAGATTATAATTATTGTGTATCATGAATCATTTACTTTGATGTATGTATGAAAACCATGATGACATATGATCATGAAAAGGTATCATACATTCAATGCATCATAAGTGATATGAAATTAACTGAATAAATCAATAGAGTATTTTCCATTTCCTTGTTAATGGAAGAATATATCCCTAGCCATTTTATTCAAATGGAACTGTAAAAAGAAATCTATGTCCATGTTAGTTTATATACAAGTTCATTTCAAAAAATCAAAGAAAAGTAAATTGAGCATATAGTGTATTGAAACAAGTATGCATTATATTTGATGAGATATTGGGAGACAAATGGATTATATTACAGAGTATTATTCATAAGAAGAATGTTGTAACTACTATATAAACTTATTTCTTTGTGGGTTCTTTGATGTGTTGCTAGATGCTGATCTTGGACTTTAGGTAATTTCTCCTATTTCAATTGATAAAGGGGCTTAAAGGGAAACACATTAACTATATCTTGAATATCATTAAATTCTATTGAATTTAATATTAGGAGTAAATTTATTCCCAAATTGAAGAATAATATCTATTCAAGTAAAGTTGATTATATAAATCCAATCATGACATATTAAAGTTTAGAATATATCATTTTAATTATATCAATTTTTTATTTATTTATATGGTAATAAATAAATAAATATTTATTCACCATTTTAGTGAATAGATTAATATAATTATTTGTCTAGTTATAGGAATGTTAAAATAAATATTTTCTCATAGATTTAGTGAACACAATATTTTATGGGAGGATATAGATTGAATTTAATGATACCATGGAAATATTATATTTTATTTAATATCATTTAAATAAATATTTATTTATTTATTTCAGAAATGATATTATATGAATTGCATGTTATAAGATATGATAATAATGTTATTATTATTATTTAACATGAGGAATAAATTTGATTAAATAATTAGAAAAAATAGATTATGAAATTATCATTATTTTACACTAAGTATATTTTCTACATTATTTCTTTTTCTAGGATAAAAGTGTTTTACACAATGGAGACACCTCTAGAATTATCTCGATCCCTATAGAGAAAATCACCCCTTCCTCTCTCTCATGAACATAGAGAGAACATAAGATATTTTTGTGATCAATGAAGAATGATGTGAAGCACTTTACTCTTATATATTAACACCCAAATTTTTAAGAACAATATTAAGATATTCATGGATCATGTGTGTATACATATAGATGAATTTATGCTTGGATTCTACACAAACAATATAACATCCCATCCTAAAAATCCATCCAAACAGTTTTAAATAGGCTGGATGTCACTTACCTTAGGCGCACCTCCCCAAAAACCAAAGGCTCCCGACTTGTAGTGGGGGTGTAATCAGGTATAGTGGGGAGGCTATACCCTCTGGGAGGAAGATAAAGGTACCGGTATGAGTGTAATAGAATAGAATGCAGTGGAAAATAAATGGTTTAGCGGACTCGAACTAGACCCGTAGAGAAAAAGCATATTCAATATCAATAAACATCGAAAGTAATATAGAAAAAAGTGTAGTATAAACTAAAAAGAAGAACATGCTAAACATCACTTGTAACTACCACTGAAACAAACAAGGCATGCATCTATAGAAAGTTATACATGTTAATACACAAAGGGAACCCATAGCTAACCAATGTAGCTATATAATAATAATAATAATAAGCATGATGATACAGGAATGAAAGCTAAACAAAATTAAACTTTAGATAGGAATGACCTCAAGGTCCATACCAATCCTGATAACAAACAATACTACGATCCATCTCCTGAAGCTGATCCTTTACCTGTACGTAAAACCATAAATTCTGCACTCGTCCAAAAGGGCTTGTGCAGGGTGTGAGAAGAATCACAGTAGGATACCACCCAATGGTGCATACCTAGAAAATATGTTGAAGCATACATGCATATCTAAGTAAGGTAAAAAGTAAGATGAAATAATAACCATAATCTCCACAGATGATTAGCAGCCACCAGGGAGTGTCACATGCTTCAGACAACACCGGAATATTAATAGAAAATAGAGTCCTTGGCCCATGGACCAAGGTTCCCCTGTAGTCACAAATTCTTGGTGAACCCTCAGGTTCTACCTTAAATACGTAACCTGGCACCATGTGCCTCCTAACACCCCATGTATCAAGTACCAACATCTCGAAGGAACACCCAAACAAAAGTATTTTGATCCCACAGACCCTTGCTCAAAAGCTCACGTCGGCCCATGGCACAACAACCAGAAGAACAATGATGTCTGTCCTCAAATAATAATTGGAGGAATAGCGATGTCTATCCTTAATCATAGAGAGACTCAGCCCCCAAACTGGTATCCTCATCGCTACCAATATAAGGATCCTCACCTTCTACATGGCTTCCTATAACAAGAACCCCCAAACTAATAGTACCTAAACCACAACTATCAGGGGCCTCTACCCACAAGAGCCTTCAAAACAACCTCATTATAGAGTCTACCTGTGTGAACACAAATCAAATTGGTGATTTGGATATCATGGGTGAGCAACAATCACCAAAAAGAACCCAATACACACCATCTCTAACACCTCATTTCCCTGTGACCATATCACTCAAATATGATGGCCATTCGATCCAAGTATCCTGGGCCATACCCAACTAGACAGTCACACTAACTCAAACCAATGTCCATGACACCCAATCCCATGGTTATAACCACCCAATTCAATCCACTCCTTTCCCAACCTGTGATCAACATCACTCAAGAAAATACGGGTCATGACCAACACAACTCCAAGGTTTCCAGCACTGAAATTCATCAATAACATATATACATACAATTTAAACAACATATTATAATCAATAAATTCAATTTAAAAGATTGAATTTCACACTTTAGACAGTCATCATAATATTAAATGACGGTATTGAATTCCTCTAACTAGTTTAATCAAAATTAAAAAATTTATAGATATCAATATAAATTAGGAAAATTTATTTAAAACCATTTTAGCACCTGACCAAAATAAGCTGATGAGAAATGACCTCTCGCCCAGCCTCTCTCATTTATAATTGTTAAGGGAATACCCAATGACTTTACACAAGGTTTAACAATAAAATTAAAATGTAACAATAGGGTTCTTCTCAAAACCCACCATTATGCTACAATCTGCAACCCCCAAATGTCCACAAAAACACAAAACAAGGTATGCACCACCTACCTTGAACTAGTACGATGTTCCTCATCCAGTATCAGCCTCTAATTTGGTCAATAACAAGGTAGATCTACACAATGAGAATAAATTCTCAAAATCCTATAACTTGGTTGAGAAAAGAAATCATGAAGAACAACTTAAGAGGAATCAAGAGCATACCGGTGGGGTTCCAATGGATCCAAGGATGCTTGATTCAGAATTAAGAAGAAGGATCAGGAGTAAAAAAGAGTCCCAGACAATTGGTTTGGAAACCCAAGTGAGGAGGTTCAGTCCACCGATGAAAAATGTGGCTACTTCCCATTTTAAGAAAAATTTAAAAATTACATGGTGTGTACTTGGGATTACACACCGTGTAGATTCTTTTACTATTCCAAAGATGACCAAATTTTACCGACCTACTTTCTAGGTCTTGCCGACATGTATACACAACATGTGGAAGGAAATAAATGATGTGTACATGTTTAATCCTATCTACCCTTGTTGACATCCAAACACGCTATGTATACCACTTACACGGCCATAGAGTACACGACGTGTACTCAGAGTACACGACGTGTACTCAGAGTACACGGCATGTAACCCAAAAAATTGTAACACTTTCCTAGTTTCCCCCAGTTTTTTCAAAAACAACCCAAAAAAAAGAAACCTGTACCTCAAAGGAAGAAACCGTTCTTATAAACATTACCCATTAAAGAAATTTTTCCCTAAATTTCCCTTCCAAGGGTGGAGAATAAACACTCCAGAACAACTCTAGCCTAAATCTCAAATCAATCAAAGTTCCATTGACCTATTTTGCAGACCCATGGTCCTCCCATGATTCTTCATCACCCCTGCACCTCATCAAGTGATCCCGTGTCACTTATGACACCCAATTATATCCCGCACCTCATCGGTACCTGACTCGGGCCCAGGGAACCCATGGAACAATGAGGTCCCACATCCCTTGGATACTCAAATCAACCCAGTGCCTTGCATATCAATCACAACTATATCCTCGATGCCCCGATGCCCAAGGCACCTCAAGTAACCCACATCCAATGATTCCCCGATGCCTCAGAACCTCATGTAATCTATATCCCATGGATTTCCCAATGCCTAAGAACCTCAGTAACCTATATCCAACAATGCTCCTAATGCCTAAGCACCTTAAGTAACACACATCTAATGATACCCCTGATTCAAATCACCTCATATATATATAACCACGCAAATGAGATAATTCCAACCTACTGACCAGCATTTGGGTAGTCTATATATATCTTGTGCACCTTGTGCACTCAAAACAAACATGCCTCAATAGGTCATGCCAAAATAAGAAAAATAAAATCATGGCCATGCTTGTGGTGTACCAATGAATCTCATCGGCTCACTAGCCTGCTTAGCCCTAGCCAGCTCCATGGTGTGCCAATGAGATTCATTGGTACGCCACAAGCATGGCCATGATTATGGCGTACCAATGAATCTCATCAGCTCACTAGCCTGCTCAGCCCTAGCCAGCTCCATGGTGTGTACCTGGCCTAAAACACGGCTACCTGAGCTTATCCTCCCCGTGGTACTTTACTAGTCACTAGTCACTAACCCCTCATATGGGTCCCACTATCTCGTCCACGTCCTCCACGTGCAGCTAAGCTTTGGCTACCCTCACCTGGTACCGATCTTGATCTGACCTCAGATGCAATAGTCTATCCTGGTCCCTGATTTCTGGCTATTTGAGAAGAATTCCTGCATAACCTCTCGAGATACCCAACCTATCCACATTTTTAGAATTCCTTTGGAGGCCTATCACCCTGATTCCGTACGTTCCTTGGTTTCCCACAATGAAAAAAACCACTACTGAGCTACCACAAGGTGGTCTAACTGAGTCCTTGGTCTAACCTCCATGATTGAACTCATCCTAACCTTTTTTCCTGCCATCTTAACCATCACTTAAAGCCGCCGCCTGTCCCATGTGAGACTTTTCTGTTAGTTTTTCCTTGGATATGAGTGCCTGATTCACTGCCTATGAGAATGAGTCCAACCTAAAGATGTTTACATGCACTCAGATGGCGTTCTATAATTCATCTTAGAAGCACATCACCCTTAGGGTGTCATCACTTACCATACCTAATGCGAAGAAAGACAACTCATTGAAATTATCTACATAGTCCATGAAGAACATGTCACCCTACTGAAGGCTCAATAACTCCCAAGATCTCTCTGCCCTTAATGATTTGGGAAAAAGTGCTCGAAGAATCTGTCCTCAAAGTCCTTCCAGGATAGTACCTCATGTCTGCAAGCCTAAACCTGCACATCCCACCAGCACTTCAGTAGTCCTCTGAGCATATATGTCACAATCTTGACCCTCCACCCTGGAGGTGTCTCAAGCTGCTTAAAGATCATCTGCATGCTCTCTATCAAGTTCTCAGCCTCCTGTGGACCACACTCGCCCTAAAAATGTAGAGGGTACTACGAATGGAACTCATGATTAAGGTAATAAATATAGGGATCCATTCCATGTGTGACTCTATTGATCCATTGAAAAAAAAATGTTCCAGACTAGATCAGAGCTACTCATCGAGCCACGACCCAAATGCTACCAAACTCGACTGCTACTCTGCCTACACTAGATCCTGAACCTGATCCTATCTCTGAGAAATTACCCACAACTCTTTCTCTGCCTGCCCCTTAGGGGTCTGAACCTGATTGTGCTCCTGCGTCACTGTACCATCACCCACCAAATTTTCCATTGAGCCATCTAGAAGGAACCTGTTGAATACCATAAGTGTCCAAACATCCCACATATATAACAATATATATATATAACACAAATATGGAAATAAGTAAAGATACAACACATAACAACTGCCCTTACTCTCCCCCATCATAACCATGCCCCACAACATCTTGACCTCATGACATTCTTACCCACCCTTAACAGAGCCAAGTATCAAAATTACCTTAGGCCACACCTGTCCTGACAACCATCGTTGCCTCAAACCGATGACCGAGTTGCCCAATCATGGTGATCAACATCACCTCAACCATAAAACTGGCATGATCGTATAAGATCCATGCCTAAATCTCCTACAACATACAATTATACAAATATATAAAGCATGGAAGATCACCTGCATAAAAAAAGAAATTCTATCACATCATGGGATTTGATATTATTCACATGGTATTATAACTTCATAAGTCATACATGCATATATGAAATTGAAATACCCTAAAAAGTGCCTATCAAAATCCAAGAAACCATGCCTTGCCTTACCGGGCCAAGGTCCAATTCTTCCTTCACTAAACTGGGTCAAGGGTCACATATCAAAACCAATAACATCACATACCAAGTGAGACACCAAGGTGGAAACCATATAAACTGTAATCTGAACAAAAGAAAAACAACAATTCCCACCCAAGGAGACTTGATCCATCCCTCTTATCTGGGGCTACAGGTACCCAAGAATAATCTAGAAACCTAGTTCCAATTACGAACTATCTCCATTCTACCATTTCCTAAATAGTAAACCAACAGAAAATAAAGGTAGTATTGATCTCATTAGTAGCCAACGAATCACTGTTACTAAATCCTAGTCAATAACAACCTTCTTTGATACCACTTTATAACTTCCTGACCCGAACAGCCACCCAAACAGTGCTAAATGGGACGAGAGTCACTTACCTTAGGTGCACCTCCCAAAACTCCAAAGTCTACCAACTAGCAGTGAGGGTGTAATTATGTATAGTGGGGAGGATATACCCTCTAGGAGGAAGATAAATGTACCATTCCAATCATAATAGCATAGCATGCAGTAGAAAATAAATGACTCAGTAGACTCAAACCAGACCTGCAGAGTAGAAGCAATATAGAAACAACTGTATTAGAAAGTAAACAGAACAAAATGCTAAACACCACTTGTAACTACCATTGAAAAAAACAAGGAATGCATCCATAGAAGGTCCTACATGTTATTACACAAAGGTCTGCCATGGATAACCACTGTAGCTAAATAATAATAATAAGCTTGTTGATACAAAAATTAAATATAAACGGAAGTAAACTCTAGCTAGGAATGACCACAAGGTCCATACCAGTCCCCTTTCCAAACAGTACTACGATCCAGTTGCTGAAGCCAATACTTTACAAGTACATAAAACCATGAAGTCTATATGTATCCCAGGGTGTGAGATGAATCTTAGTGGGATACCACCCAATGGTGCATACCTAGTAAATGTGTTTAAGCAGAAATGAATATATAAGTAAGGTAAAAGTACAATGCAATAATTAACACAATCTCTACTGGTTCTCAGCAGCTAATAAGGAGTGGCACCTACTTCGGCTAATACCAGAATCTCAACAAAAAAGGGAGTCCTTGGCCCCTGGTCCAAGGTACCCCTATAGTCACATAGTCCTAGTGAACCCTCATGTTCTACCTCAAATATGTAACCTCGTACCACATGCCTCCTGACACCTCATGTCTCAAGTACCGACGTCCTGAAGGCACATCCAAAAAAAAGTATCCCAGTCCCATATACACCTACTCAGAATATCACATCATACCATGGAATGAAAACCAAAGGAATTGTTATTCCTATCCTCAAATAATAACCAGAGGTAAACTATGTCTTCCCTCAATCATAGCGAGCCTCAGCCCCCATCTTGGTAGCCTCATTGCAACCAATATAAGGCTCCTCACCTTCCATGTGGCTTCTTATAGAAATCACCCCCAAACAAATAGTACCTAAAATGAAAATATAGAGGGCCTCTACCCAAACGATCACTCAAAACTATCTCATCATAGAGTCTACTTATGTGCACATGACTCAAATCGGCACTTTGGCCATCATGGGTGAGTGGTAATCACCAAAAAGAACCCAAGCCACACCATCTCTGACACCTTGTATCCCTATGACCATGTCACTCAAATTTGATTTCCTTGACATCCAAGTATCCCAGGACATGGAAAACAGGCCAGTCACACTACCTCAAACCTATGTCCATGATGTCCAATCCCGTGGTCAAACCACCCAATGCAATCTAGGCCATGCCCAACCTATGATCAACATCAATCAAAAAAATATTGTCCATTCCCAACACAACCCCAAGGGTTCTAGCACATGTAATTCAAAAATTACATATATATATACAATTTAAATAAATCATTATAATCATGTAATTCAATTTAGAAGGTTGAATTTCACACCTTAAACAATCTTCATAATATGACATGGAGGTCTTGAATGAATCTAAAAAATTTAATCAAGTTTAAAAAATCTAGAAATATCAATATAAATAAATATAATTCATTTAAAACCATTTTAGAACCCCCGACCAAAATAACTCAATGAGAAAAAAACTCTCACTTGACCTCGCTCAAGTATAACAGGTAAGGGAATACCTAGCGACATCCCACAAGTTTTAACAATCAAATTAAAATGCAATAATAGGGTTCCGCTCAAAAACCCACCATTGAGCTAAAACCCACAACCTCCAAATTTCCACAAAAACATAAAACAAGGTATGCACCACCTACCTTGAACTAGTACGATGTTCCTCATCTAGTATCAACCTCTAATTCGGTCTAGAACAAGGTAGATATACACAATGATCATAAATGATCAAACTCCTATAACTTGGTCGAGAAGAGAAATCATTAATAATGACTCAATAGGAATCAAGAGATTACTAGTGGGGTTACAATGGATCTGAAAATGTTTTATTTGGAATTAAGATGAATAATCGGGAGTAAAAATGAGTCCCGACCGATTGGTTTGCGAACTTGGGTGAGGAGGTTTTGTCCACTAACGCAAAACAAGGCTACTGGCCGTTTTAAGAAAAGTTTAGAAAGTACACAGCATGTACTTGGGACTACCTTCCATGTAGGTTCTTTTACTATTCCAAAGACATCCTAATTTCTCTGAACTACTTTCCAGGTCATATTAACATGACTTTACAATATGTGTAAGGAAATACATGGTGTGTACATGTTTAATTCTCTCTACCCTTACTGACATCCCAACATGCCATGTATACCCATTACATGGCTAGATAGTACATGACGTGTACTCGGAGTACCCAGCGTGTAACCCAAAAATTCCAGTACTTGCCTAGTTTCCCCTATTTTCTCAAAAACAACAAAAAAAAGAAACATTTACCTCAAAAATTGAACTAATTTCTTAGAAAAAACAACCACATGACTAAATAAACAGTGAAATTTAATCAAGTTGATTACCAAGAATAAGGTAATTATATACTTAAATTAATTATAAATTCAATTTGCATGATCCTATATATAAATTATAGGGTGTTTTCATTAATTTATTTGGATTTTATATGTTAATATTGATAAAAATAAAAAAGTAATCCTCTACATGACACTTTTGTTACACCTTAGAATCTTAAAGTGGTATTAGATCAGCCAGATTTTAATTTATAATTATTTATAATTTATTTTAAAATATTCATGCATTAGTTTTCTATTATTCATGTAAAATTTTTGTTTTAAATCAAATGGTTGAGATGATATGTTAATATGAGTTTGTATGAAAAAGTAAGGTCTAAAAAATGTGAGGAATTCTTAAAGATCCTATCCAGATCTACTATTTTCAATAGTTGTATAAAACAATTACATGATGTGTAATGGTAAATTTTAGGTCATGTACCCATGGTCAAATCGAAAAAGGCACACACTATGTAAATCGTGGCACATCATGTGGTCTTGTACACGACATCAATACACACAATGTATTGACTACTAGCATGGTACATGGTTTGATAAATGTTACAGGGTATGTAGCGAGATTTACATGTTGTATAACCCCACATGGATCACACACCCTATAATTTTCAGTGATTCATTTGGGTCGTTATATGTTGTAATTAAAAATTATGTACTAACTTCAGTCAAGTAATGCGAAAAAGCATGAAATACACAATATATAAATAGTATGTACTTGTTACATGGAATGTGTCACTCCACACTAGGTACACACTAAGTGATTTTTAGTGTGTCGCGTTGGTCAATACATGGTAATAATATATTCCACATAATTACTTCTATTACATGAAATTTAATAATCTATTACATTTTGTATACTATTCATTCATTCCAATGGAAAATTTCATATACATTAATGGAATGCTGGGTGGAAATATACACTATAAAGACTACATCATTTGATTATGTAAAAAACCTGTTATGTAAGTCGTGACATGCTGTGTAGAGTTATATACAGTGTAATATATAATAAATGACATAGACATTGTGTGGTTCATTAAAATTATATACGAAATTTAGTGTTACAATAACAGGACGCACCATGTGGAATCCAAGTACACATCATGAAATTAATTAATTTAAATTTTAAACTTATTTTTTATAATTTTTTAATAATAATTTACATGATTCTTAAAATGTCTTGAGGGATAGTAATTCCAATGAATTAAAGATAAATAAATAATTTAGTAATTGAATAAAATTTATCTTAATGGGAATGATTATAAATTGAAGATAGAAATATTAAATGTGGTTTCACTACATGTTGTGAATATTTTTGAGCTTTGAACAACTTGTTTATGTGTTGGATTTATTTATTTAATTTCATTATTTATTATATGATTTTATGTTATAATAATTATCAAAATTAAATATTATAATATATAGTTAATCCCTCCCTCCTTGATTATTTAAAGGTTTTCATATTAATGGATTATTTAATATAACCCTAAACCTCTAGTATCCATCACCTATTTGTGAGAAAACATTCGTAAAGGATGGAGTGCCCAGCTAGAGGAGATGGTTCAAGACCCGAGTCAAGATGAATCAAACTAAGATGATTCACATGAGAATGGTGATTTCTATAACTTGATCTCAGCTAATAAAAAAGTATTTATTTCTTCTATATTTAAGATTGGTTTATCACTGTCACGACCCGTCCTCGGGCCCCATGCCATGACTACCCCAAGCCCGCCTTCCATAGGCCAGGGGCTGGAGACTAGCACCAAAGGCGTAAATCCCTAAGGTGGGAAGACATTGCCTTTATGAAAGTATACAAACACAATAGAGTACGCAACAGGAAGTAAACACTAAGTAAAACTGAATACAAAAGAGTGTGTTGGAAAGTAAATGAGCCAGTATACAAACCCAACTGAACAACAAGTACAAGTAAAGGGAAAAACAACTGAAAGTAAAGAGAAACTCATGGATCGTCCTCCGGGGATTCCTACCTGAAGGGTAGGTACAGATGGCCACCTTAGCACCCACACCCGTCAGTCTCTACTATGTGCCGACTCATCGCAAGGTCCACCTCTGGGTACCATCCAGTTGTGGTGCTCTTGGCCTCCGTCAGTGTTGTCTGTCGTCTGCATCCAACACAAAGAGGTGCGGGCATAGCCCGTGCAGGGGTGAGTATAACGATACTCAGTAGGGACCCCGAGACCTGCGAGGTCTCACAATATCAAATAAGGATAAGGAAAAGAAGAAAGAGACAACCACAAAGTATCAACCAACCCTACTTAGGTATATGCCCATACATATACCTAAGTTACCAGTCATAGTCTGGCTCCAACTGACGAGCCCAAGCACAACTCAGTCCACACAGGAAGTAAAGTCAAACACCATGATGATAATGGTTGAAAGACATGACTCAGCTCACACAGGTATACATCTTTCGTATAGCGATAGAGATGATCAGTTGTAGTCACTGATTCATCTAAGCTGTCGAACCCACGTAGGATCCAAGTACATTAGTCATCACTATCAAACCCACGTAGGATCCAAGTACAGTAGTCGTCACTGTCGAACCCACGTTGGATCCAAGTATAGTAGTCATCGCTGCCGAACCCACGTTGGATCCCAGTATAGTAGTCGTCACTGCCGAACCCACGTAGGATCCCATATAGTAGTCATCGCTGCTGAACCCACGTAGGATCCCAGTACAGGAGTCGTTGTTGCCGAACCCACGTAGGATCCCAGTACAATAGTCATCGCAGTCGCAGCCAGCTCTAGGGTTCCCGTACACAACACGCTCGATTCCAGGAGGGTCCGCTCGTTGAGCAAAGGGTTCGTTACATCAACTATCACTAAGTCCAGAGATGATGTGCCCCGAAGTTCCTTCTCATCAAAAGGAACCCAACGCGACAGACGGTGCATCAATCGGGCTCCCGGTCTAAGAGTTATTGGCTTTTCCGTTTCAGGGGCCCGGTTGGAATTACGCTCGTTCCTAACCCGGCCGTTTTCCGAAGTTGTCCAACAGTCACTTAGAGTATCACAAAAGTACCGCCTCATTGAGAGGATCTCAGTGCCTCAAACAGCGCATCAATCAGACGTGCGATTTAGAAGATATTCGCGTTTAAGAGAAACGGGCCCGGCCCGTCAAGCCTAGTGGCCCGGCGGGTCCGACCCGATTAGGGGGTCGGCCTGGCCCGGTGGGGCGCGACCCACCCGCGGACCCGACCTAGGGTTGCGGGCCGGTCCGGCTCGCCTGGTGGCACCGAGCAGTGCCACCCCTCCTTACTGCCTGGCCGGCCGAAGCCGGCCGGTTTGTCCGGCGCGATCGGCCCACGGTTGCGGGCCACAGTTCGTCCGCACGCGGCGCCAATAGGTGCCACAGTCTTCCCAGCCCATTCGGCAAGCGGCCTTCCAGTTTTCCCTGAAAAGTGGCCCGCACAGCGGACCACGATCTTCCCGCAGCGCGGCGCCGCTGTCTCCTGCCTGGCCGGCCATAGCCGGCCAGTTCATCCAGCAAGCAGCCCGCGGATGTGGGCTGCACCTCCTCCGCACGACACCTGCGAGTGGTGCAGTTCACCAGCCTGGACGGCTACGGCCGGCCAGTTCGGTTCGTCCGAGCGGCCCGTGGATGCGGGCCGTGGTTTCCTCCACGCAGCTGCCGCCTCCAGTCGCCGCCGCCTCATGGTCATAGCCTCTTTCTCCGGCACGGTGTGACGGCACCACGCCCTCTCGGCTTTGCCTCCATTTTTAACACAAACAAGAATAAACGGAGGGTCATCGGGCCATGTTCATTCGGCCTGCGCCCTCTGCATTAGGTGATATCAAAAGTCCGAGGAATGAACCATAGCTTTCATCAAGAACGAGGGTATAATTTTATTCAAATAAAAATTATACAAAACTCTCTTCCTCGATTCAAGAGCGTTGTCGAAGTCGCGGAAGACGGCGTCGTGGAAGACGGACGTCATTCCATCAATGTTTGTCATTGGCGATGGCGGCGTCATCTCCCTTGGCGCAGAGGAAGAAGAAAGAAGATGGGTGTTCTTTGTGGGTGTCACTGTTCTTCGTCGAGAGAGAAAATTTTTCTTTGTTGGAAGAAGACCCTCTCTATTCTCCAAAGCTCTCCCAACACAATATGTGCCAACCCAAAAATAATAGCTTGGATATTATTTTTATTCTCGATAAGAATTTAAAATTAATTTAAATTTTAGAGGAGCCAATTAATTATTTGCTTATTAATTTAGAGAGTGTTGGCACATTCATGAGAGGTGGGTGGAATGTGGAGAGTTTAAAGTTTAAAAGAAAGGAGGTGGCTTCATTTAATTCATAGAGTAGTTGAGGGGAGGTGAAAGGATTGAGTTAGTGTGGGCCCCACCACACATTATCCTCTCATGAGAGGTTATGTGGGGGTGGGCCCCACCACCAACCTCCCTTTGGAGATAATAACTACCAACTAAATAAAATATGTGTTACTACACATTTTTATTTAATTTCTAACATTTAGGTAGAAACCCCAAAATAAAAATTCCTTCCTGTATAAAATGAAACTGTGGTAAAGGTCCCCTTAAAAGAATACCAGTTCTACGAGTTAATCAGTGTCCTCGGATTTTAGTTCTGAGCACCGGTTCAAAAGATATAAAATCCCAAATGTACGTTTACTGAACGTACCCGAAAAAAAGTTCAGAAAATTATTAACAGCCACCCTAAACCCACTGCAGTCGAGGTTAGGATTTTACTAGGTGAAACACGACCCAACGAACCCAACGGTACCCTCGGATTTCTAATCTGAGTTACCATTTAAATGTTATGAATTTTACAATAAAATAATTGTCACTTAATTATTTTATTTGTGACCAAAAACTAACTTTCTCTAGTGGCCCTCGCCGACCCAAGTTAATATCTACTTAAAGAAAGATTACCCTCAAGAGTTTAGCGGTGGTATCATATTTTTAATCTGAGTTACCGTTTGTGAGTTATAAGAATTTGAAAAATAAAATAACTTTATTTAATTATTTTATTTACGGTTATGTCATTTTCGGGTTTTCTCACAGGAGGCCTACGCCGACTAAACTTAAATCATGCCTAAGGTAAACCCGCCATCCTGAGCACAATAGTGGCCTCATATTTTTGATCTGAGTAACCGTTTAAGAGTTATTTCACTTTTTCAGGAAAACTTCCTACACGCGTTAATTTAAGCTTAACCAAACTTTGACAGATCATTCCGGGCACTCTGGGCCTCGGAATCATGCGCCGTCAGAAACTGAAGACTCATAAAATTCCAAAGAATTTAAGAAAAAAATTTCCTTGAAATTTCCAGGCCTTTAAATTACCCCCACCTCAGGGATTTACGTCCCCGTAAACTACGACACACACTAGGGAAACAAGTGGGGGTACTGAGCATGTATCTGAGCCCCCCACTCCCATGTCCTCTCCTGGAGGTTCCCGTGTTGCCAGAGAACGCTCACTAGAGGAATCGACCGTCCATGCAGGACCCACTCCTATCGATCCTCAATCTCCACTGGAACCTCCATGAATTTCACCCCGTCATCGATATCTAGCTCCCCGTGGTCGATGATGTGGGATGGGTCATGCACATATCTCCTCAAATGTGATACATGGAAGACATCGTGCTCCCGGTGCAACTGAGGTGGAAGGGCCAAGAGGTACACCACCCCACCTACCCTACTGAGGACCTGGAAAGTTCTGATGAATCACGGAGATAAATTTCCACCTCATCCAAATCTCCGTAAACCTTGTCGAGGTGAGACCCGTAGAAAGACGTGGTCACCATCCTCGAACTCCAAAGGTTTCCGTCTCCTGGATGTACATGGAAGACCCATCACGAAGTCCATGGATATCTGATCCTACTTCCACTCTGGGACCTCCAAAGGATGAACCAAGCCTTCTTGTACCTGCTGTTCCACCATCACTTGCTGACAACTGAGGCATTGTGAGAGAAACTCTGCCACTTCTTTCTTCATACCTGGCCACCAGTGCTTTCGTCTGAGGTCTTGATAAATCTTCGCCACTCCTGGATGTACCGCTAGAGGGGAAGTGTGAAAATTCCTCAAAACCTCCTCTTATAGTGCAACCGGTACCATGGTCCGTCCTCTGAAGAGGATGATGTGCTCCCCACCTTTAAAAAAACCATCAGGTGCCTGCCCTAAGGATATCCGAGCACGTCACATCTCACAGTTAATGTCTCCATGTTGTGCCTCCCGGACTCGCTGAAGAAGTGGAGGAGTTACTGTGAGATACTGAAGAAAGGTTGCTCTATATCTATTCACAAAGGATATCTGCAACGCGGCTAGCTGCTCTATCGCCTCTCCTAGTAGCTGAATTCCTGATCTCCTGTTGTGAGCATCTGATACAACATTACCGTTACTAGGAGTATAGACCATCTCGAAGTCATAGTCTAGGAGGAACTCAAGCCATTGTCGTTTTCTCAGCTGCCAAGAACCATAAGCGATCACTGCTCGCTCATGAATTAGGACACACCCGAGTCCGTTCCCTGATGCATCGCAGTAAACCACATACCCAACGCCCTCCTCCTGTAGCCTCAAGATGGGCGCACTAGTCAACCTATTCCTTAGCTCCTGGAAGCTCTACTGGCATCTCTCTGACCACACAAAGGTTTTCCCCTTCTTCTTCAATTATGAAATCGGTTCTGCATCTCTGGAGAATTCTAGCATAAAGGTAAGTATGGCCGACTCATGAGTGATCGACTGCACCTACTTATGCATGATTCCATCCTGTGCTGCCTAGGGTTTCTTTTTCATCGACCAAGGAAAACCCATCCCAACGTTGTAGGTAAACCACAACATTTTTTTCTAATACAATCAATTTGTGTATGAACTATTGTTGCCTAGTCCATACCCAAACTAACGTCGTAAGGCCTCGATGCTGCCACCAAGAGGTTCCAACCAAAACTCTCATCTCAAGGGCCAGATCACACCATCGGCGTAAGAGTGATTATCGAGTCTCCTCCAAAGGTATCTCCAGACGTGAGGGTCAAGTCAACAGTTTAACCAGAAACTCTTGGTCTGGGACAAGATCCGTGGAAGGAAGGAATGATTGGTACTTATTTCTATTGATACGGTAGCTAGTAGTAGACACAGACCATACCTCGAATCATTACTAGAGCCCTTGGGTCACACTCCTTGACTGCATGCATCTACTCTCTTTCCCCGCCCTCCTACTCCCTGAGCCTGGCGGGGACTACAAAGGTGGGTGGTTGTAACATGTCGAAATATACATCACCATATGCTTCCCTCCTAGATCTTCTTCCACGTTTGATGCTCTTCAGATTCATCTTCCTTAACACTTCCTCTTCTTGAAACATCTTACACGCCCAAGTCTTTGAGACTGACATTAGTTCCCTACTTTCCCACTATAACATTAACTAGTTGTATCCATTCAGCCAAAGAACATTCAACCACAAATATTCTCTCTAGTACCCTAGCATAAGTAGGAATGCATAGAGGAAAAGTGTTGGCTCAGATATCCTTTAAACACACCTCGTTCGGTAGTCCGAGCCCCAAATCACTAATCGTATCATATTCATTGAGTACTCAGAATGATCGGTATGCCTTGATGAATACTCAGCTACATGTCGTCTTGCCGAAGCTGTATAAGTTCTAGAGAACTCTCAACCACTTCCTCAAGACAGTCCTCAGCCGCCTATGAGTCGGCTCACCTCGGAACCTGAGGGGTGTCTGATGCTGAAACACGTGTAAGGTACTAAGCCTACATGTGTCATCTACCGGTACCGCTAGTTGTAACTGCTGACCAACATGCAGTGATATAGCTGACACACTACCTGAGGTACAATCTCGGGCAACGGTCCACGTATCGAAGTCTCATCACTATGAAAACCATCCTCATGGTCACTCACTAAAAAATACTAGTATCTAAGATCACCATCTTCTCTACTAGTGTCTCAACTAGGCGAAAAAATCTAGGAATTTCCTCCAGCCAGTCCTATACTGCCTGGGAATCTGTCTCACCACGTAACCTCGGAGGCCTCTGCTGCTAGAACTCGTGCAACACGCTTTGTCAGCGTGCAATGTCCGCTAGTACGGCTGGTGGAATCTTCTTCCCAATGGGTGGTGGTGCTGCTGGTACACCACCCGAAGGTGCCAACTTAGTAAAAGGGCCCTACACTAGAGCCTCATCGCTCGGTGGTCCGTCATCATGTACTCTCTCAGGAACCCTAGCTGGCCGTCTTCGCAGCGACATCCTGATAAGGAACAGGGGTGCCACGGTCATTAAGTTATACCTGGTGATATGGATCACAAATTTCACAAATAAGACTCTTGAAAACACACTCGCAATCAGTGTTTTCGTGCACTGAGTCGGAAATCAGAAGTCAAGGTCCTGGTGTATGGATACATTGGCCGCTGCACCAACACTGGACTCCCTGGACTGAAAACCACACTCAATACTCTAAACACTATTGCTTCACAGTAAGACAGATCAGAGTCCTAAGTTCTGCGGTAGAACCAACACCTCTGATACCAATTTTTCATGACCCATCCTTGGTCCCCGTGCCGTGACTACCCCAAGCCCACCTTCCATAGGCCAGGGGCTGGCGACTAGCACCAAAGGCGTAAATCCCTAAGCTGGGAAGGCATTTTATTTATGGAATTATACAAACACAACAGAGTACGCAATAGGAAGTAAACACTAAGTAAAACTAAATACAAAAGAGTGTGTTGGAAAGTAAATGGGCCAGTATACAAACCCAATTGAACAACAAGTACAAGTAAAGGGAAAAACGACTGAAAGTAAAGAGAAACTCCCGGATCGTCCTCCGGGGATTCCTACCTGAAGGGTACGTAAAAATGGACACCTCAACACCAACATCCGTCAGTCTCCACCGTGTGCCGACTCGTCTCAAGGTCCACCTCTGGGTACCGTCCTGTCGTGGCACTCTTGGCCTCCGTCAGCACTGTCTGTCGTCTGCATCCAACACAACGAGGTGCGGGCATAGCCCGTGTAGGGGTGAGTATAACGATACTCAGTAGGGACCCCGAGACCCACAGGGTCTCACAATATCCACTAAGGATAATAAAAAGAAGAAAGATACAACCACAAAGTATCAACCAATCCTACTTTGGTATATGCCCATACATATACCTAAGTTACCAGTCACAGTCCGGCTCCAACTCACGAGCCCAAGCACAACTCAGTCCAAACAGGAAATAAATGTCAAACACCGTGATGATAATGGTTGAAAGACATGACTCAGCTCACATAGGTATACATCTTTTGTATAGCGATAGAGATGATCAGTTTTAGTCATTGTTTCATCTAAGCTTTCGAACCCACGTAGGATCCATGTAAAGTAGTGGTCACTGTCGAACCCACGAAGGATCCAAGTACAGTAGTCGTCGCTGTCAAACCCACGTAAGATCCATGTACAGTAGTCGTCGCTGCCGAACCCACGTAGGATCCCAGTACAGTAGTCATTGTAGCCAAACCCACGTAGGATCCTAGTATAGTATTTGTCTCTTACGAACCCACATTGGATTCCAGTACAGTAGTCTTCGCTGCCGAACCCACGTAGGATCCCAGTATAGTAGTCGTCGCAGTCACAGCCAGCTCTAGGGTTCCGGCACAAAACACGCTCGATTCTGGGAGGGTCTGCTCGTCGAAAAAAGGGGTCGTTACATCAACTATCACAAAGTCCAGAGTTGATGTACCCCAAAGTTCCATCTCATCAAAAGGAACCCAACACGATAGACGACGCGTCAGTCGGGCACCCGGTCTGAGAGTTATTGGTTTTTCCGTTCTAGGGGCCCGGTTGGAATTACACTCATTCCTAGCCCCACCATTTTACAAAGGTGTCCAAAAATCACTTAGAGTATCGGAAAAGGACCACATCATCGAGATGATCCCAATTCCACAGATGGCGCGTCAATCAAACGTGCGGTCTAGAAGAAATTCGCGTTTAAGAAAAACGGGCCTGGCCCGTCAAGCCCAGTGGGCTGGCGGGTCAGCCCGGCCCGGTGGAGCACGGCCCACCCAGGGACCAGGCCCGGCGGTTCCGACCCAATTAGGGGTTCGGCCCGGCCCGGTGGGGCTT
Organism: Viscum album; assembly: GCA_963277665.1. Lineage (NCBI taxonomy): Eukaryota > Viridiplantae > Streptophyta > Magnoliopsida > Santalales > Viscaceae > Viscum > Viscum album. Next base: position 700,976,048 of record OY728128.1, on the reverse strand, counting down.
GACCCACTCGCGGACCCGACCCGGGGTTGCGGGCCGGTCCGGCTCGCCCTGCGGCACCAAGCGGCGCCGCATCTCCTTGCTGCTCAGTCGGCCGAAGCTGGCCGGTTTGTCCACACATGGCACCAAGAGGCGATGCGGTCTTCCCAGCCCAGCCGGCAGGCGGCCGACCGGTTTTCCCTATAAAGCAGCCCGCACAGCGGGCCACGGTCTCTTGCCCGGCCGAACGGTTCGTCAACCAAGCGGCCCGTAGATGCGGGCCCCACCTCATCCGCGCAGCACCTATGGGTGTCGTGGTTCACCAGCCCGGTCGGCTACGACCGGCCGGTTCGGTTCGTCTGAGCGGCCTACGGATGCCGGTCGTGGTTTCCTCCACGCGGCCGGTGCGCGGCTTCTGCCTCCGGTCACCGCTGCCTCATAGTCGTGGCCTCTTTCTCGGACGCGGTGCGACGACACCGCGCCCTCTCAGCTCCGCCTCCATTTTTAACACAAACAAGAATCAACGGAGGGTCGTCGGGATGTGTTCATTCGGCCCACGCCCTCCGCGTTAGACGATATTAAAAGGCCGAGGAACGAACCATAGCTTTCATCAAGAACGAGGGTATAATTTTATTCAAATAAAAATTATACAAAACTCCCTACCTCGATTGAAGAGTGTTGTCGAAGTTGCTGAAGACGGTGTCGCAGAAGACGGACGTCGTTCCGTCAACGTTTGTCGTTGGCAATGGCGGCGTCTTCTTCCTCCACGCCAAGGGAGAAGACGCCGCCATCGCCAACGAAAAATGTTGACGGAACGATGTCCGTCTTCCACGACTTCGACAACGCTCTTGAATCGAGGTAGGGATATTTGTATGATTTTTATTTGAATAAAATTATACCCTCGTTCTTGATGAAAGCTATGGTTCGTTCCTTGGCCTTTTGAGATCACCTAATGCGGAGGTCATGGGCCGAACAAACATGGCCCGACGACCCTACATTGATTCTTGTTTGTGTTAAAAATGGAGGTGGAGCCGAGAGGGCGTGGTGCCGTCACACCGCGCCGGAGAAAGAGGCCATGACTATGAGGCGGCGACGCCCGGAGGCGGCAGCCGCAGACCGGCCGCATGGAGGAAACTGCGGCCCGCATCCGCGGGCCGCTCGGATGAACCAAACCGGCTTACCGTAGTCGGCCGGGCTGGTGAACCACGGCACTCGCAAGTGCCGCGTGGAGGAGGTGCGGCCCGCATCCGCGGGCCGCTTGCTGGATGAACCGGCCAGCCGGGTAGGAGACCGCGGCCCGCTGTGCGGGCCTCTTTGCAGGGCGAACCGGCCGGACTGGGAAGACCGCGACAGCTCTTGGCGTCGCGTGCGGACAAACCGGCCGGCAGCAAGGAGAGGCGGTGCCGCTTGGCGCTGCTGGGCGAGCCGGACCAGCCCGCAACCCCGAGACGGGTCCGCGGGTGGGCCACGCCCCACCGGGCCGGGCTGACTCCCTAATCGGTCCGGACCCGCCAGGCCGGGTCCCTGGGTGGGCCATGCTCCACCGGGCCGGGCCGACCCCTAGCCGAGTCGGACACGCCAAACCAGGTCGGGCCGACCCGCCAGCCCACTGGGCTTGACGGGTCGGGCCCGTTTCGCTTAAACGCGAATATCTTCTAGACCGCACGTCCGATTTACGTGCCGTCTGTGGCACTAGGATCCTCTCGATGAGGCGGTCCTTTTGAAATAATCTAAGTGAGTGTTGGAAAACTTTGGAAAAATTCCGGGTTTGGAACGAGCGTAATTCCAACCAGGCCCCTGGAACGGAAAAGCCAATAACTCTCAGACTGAGCGCCTGATTGACGCGCCATCTGTCGCGTTGGGTTCCTTTGGATGATATGGAACTTCGGGGTACATCAACTTTGTACTTAGTGATATTTGATGTAATTATCCCTTTTCTCGATAAGAGAACCCTCCCGGAATCGAGCGTGCTGTGTGCGGGAACTCTAGAGCTGGCTGTGACTGCGACGAATACGGTACTGAGATCCTACATGGGTTCGGCAGCAACGACTGCTGTACTGGGATCCTACGTGGGTTCGACGGCGATGAATCCTGTACTTGGATCCTATGTGGGTTCGACAATGACAACTACTATACTTGGATCCTACGTGGGTTCGATAGTGATGACTACTGTACTTGGATCCTAGGTGGGTTCGAAAGCTTAGATGAATCAGTGACTACAACCGATCATCTCTATCACTATACGAAAGATGTATACCTATGTGAGCTGAGTCATGTCTTTCAATCATTATCATCATGGTGTTTTACTTTAATTCCTGTGTGGACTGAGTTGTGCTTGGGCTCATGAGTTGGAGCCGGACTGTGACTGGTAACTTAGGTTTATGTATGGGAATATACCAAAGTAGGGTTGGTTGATACTTTGTGGTTGTGTCTTTATTCTTTTGCTTATCCTTAGTGGATATTGTGAGAACTTGCGGGTCTCGGGGTCCCTACTGAGTATCGTTATACTCACCCCTGCACGGGATATGCCCGCACCTCGTTGTGTTGGATGCAGACAACGGAAAACACTGACGGAGGCCGAGAACGCCACGACTAGACAATACACAAAGGTGGACCTTGCGACGATTCGGCACACGGTGGAGACTGATGGACGTGGGTGCTGATGTGGCCATCTGTACCTACCCTTTAGGTAGGAATCCCCGGAGGACGATCCAAGAGTTGCTCTTTACTTTTAGCTATTTTTCCCTTTACATGTACTTTTTGTTCAGTTGGATTTGTATACTGGCCCATTTACTTTCCAACACACTCTTTTGTATTCATTTTTACTTAGTATTTACTTCCTGTTGCATACTCTATTGTGTTTGTATACTTTCATAAAGGAAATACCTTCCCAGCATAGGGATTTACGCCATTGGTGCCAGTCGCCATCCCCTGGACTATGGAAGGCAGGCTTGGGGAAGTCACGACACGGGGCCCGAGGACGGGTCATGACAATCACCTCCTGATAAACCAACCATTTGATAATATCTCATGATGATATCATGCCTTTATTTTATTTTATCATATCAATGCATAATAATTTATTTATTTATGTGATTCATGGTTTATTTTGATGATTAAATATCATCACATAATATAAATAAATCAACAACCATGATTAGATAAAATGAAATAAAATGTATGAGATATATTTAATCTGGTGTAGTTAATTTCTTATATAATTTTTTATATAAAGTAATTAATATATATATATATAAAGGAAAAAAATATATATCATATATCAATATAATTTAAATTCATAATTTATCCTATAGATTATGCTTAATTATTTATATATGTTCCATATAAAATTAATTAGCATGCAAAGAATAAAATAAAGGATATTACCCATAAGACAAAAAAATTCCTCAACTAAAATATTAAGTCATCAAAATTCCTTCCCACACTTTTGTTAGAATACAAACATAGTTTAATGTAATTTTAGGGCCCTTATCATGGTACTTTAAATTATTAGGTAGTTTTAATGAATGTCCTGGTTTGACTTAACCAAGTAACCATAAGGGTTGATTTCCCCATGTATTATTTCAACTATAATATGCAAGAAATTGGATATTCTGAATCCAATGGTGAGGACCATTGGGATTTGATAAAATATTGGGAGATATAATTAAATTATTAATTATGAAATATCTAATAAATAAGTTCAATTACTAAAATTTTCTTTTATTTTTTAGATAATGGAAAATAACTCAGCTACATCACTTTCCATGTGGTCAATCTTTGAAAAATAGATTCTTCTCAGTAGGGAGAACTTCTAGGAGTGGTACTAGTTCTTGCACACCATACTACCCCAAGAGAGGAATAATTATATATTTTAATTTCCTATTTATATTTATCCCTATGAGAAATCATGTTATGAGATGAAATATTACTTCTGGAAACATGTGGATGATGCAATGGATGTTGTAACACCTTGAGATTTTGTAAGATATATATTTTTCAAATAAATGTAATCCTTTCGATATTTTCCATTACATGAATCACCAAGTTTAGCTTATGTTATAAGAATTTATGAGTTTATATTTCATTACAAACAACACTGATTTTAAACAAAACATGACATATTATTAAAATTTTATTATTTAATATGATAGTTATCACCTATCCATTACAATCAGGGGTATGAATAAGATTAAATAAATTATGAAAATATAGGTTTTAAACATGTATATAAAATGAATTCTTTTATGACCAATTAATTAAAAATAAAAATAAAAATAATTTGAAAATAAAGGAAATATTATTTTGAAAAACTATTTTTATGAAAAAACATGTTTTACCCCAATAAATTAAGAAAACAATTTTGGTGAATTATTTTAATGAAATATATATATTATATATCCAATAAAATTTTAATACTCATCTTATGTGTTTTCTAGACAAGAGATAAGAATAAATCCAAATTTATGCTTAAAAATTCATTTTCTAAAAAGCATTTTTGTTTCATTTTTGCGCACTTATTTTAAAACTATTTTTTGAAAATTTTAGAAAATTTATTTGAAAAAATAAAGTTTATTTTAAAATTATAATGTAAAAATTAACTTATGATGAATTTTGAAATTTTTTTAAGAAGATAAATTGTTCGATGAACAGTGAAAAAAACTAGTTTTTATTAAGGATTGTCATTTATTTTAATGCTTTTTAAAACTTAAAAATTATTTTAAGATTGTTTTAAAAGAAAAATTAGTTTAATAATATATATATATATATATATTAATCCAATTTAGTTTATTGTAATCATTTAAATATTTATTTCTGATATAAAAACTTTTTAAACTTTTGAACATTTTCTCTTTGAAAACCATATTTCTTATCACATTTGCGGGATTTTTTTTAAATTAATATTTTCCACTTATGTGAATTTAATTTGGAAAAATGGATTATATATTTGGAATTAGAATAATTTATATTATCTAATAAGTTCAATTTAATTTTAGACCATAATTAATAGTAAAAAATTGTAAAAATGGTTTACCGTAGATAAAGTAAAAAATGGGTTTACCAAGGGGTTAAACTAAAAACATAAGGGTTAAAAATGTATGAAAAATTTTAAAAAACCAATTTTATAAAAATATTTAGACCTTATATCTTATAATTATATAATGTTCTATTTTGGATTTTTTTTCATAATAAAAACTTGGGCACACCTTTTTCTTTTAAAAAATCACAAGTGTGTCACTCACCTCACTTATTCAAGGCCACCCATATTCTCCCTTATTTAAAAATTCAAAACCCATTATTTCATCCAATATCTGAATAAATAACTTCCTTAATTATCTAATATAATCCTATAATCTTTATTTTCTTCATAAATCCAACCTAAGAATCCTTTTGTGGAAAACCAACAAATTTGTTCGAAGAAGAGGTAACATCCCTAATCGAGCATTTTATATTATTTCTTCCTCCACCTAATTAAATTAATTATAAAACATTATGATATGATAAAATAATTATATTACATATAATGAGATTTTATTACCTTAATTTCATAACCTAAATACTTCTCCTCTTCCATCAAATGGGTCATGAAATTATCATTTGTGTGTACAACAGACTTCCTCCTTGCGAACCGATGTTATTCATTTTCCATGACCACATATCACGGATGGATATAATGATTTATTTATTGTTTATATATTATATTTTTTATATTATTATTCTGTTTTAATCATGATATCACATATTACTTCTTAATTGACATTCCATGGGAATACGATAACGTTATTCATATATACGGTGGACTACCACCTCATGAAGTGATGTGATTCGTTCACACTTTCCATGGAATGTAATATGGATGAGTTTAATGAAAATATGTAATAAAAATTACATAAAATTTTTTCTATAAGTTTAGTATATTATTTAACTTTATTTCTTTTAAACCATAGAGAAAATGTAAACAACATTCATACGTACGTACGACCGACTGTCTCCATGAACAATGTATTTCTTTTTCTACATCCAACTTTTATGGATTAATATAAAGACATATATAATGAATACATATTATATTTATAAAATGGATATAATTATAGATATTATGGATACATGTTCAAAGTTATATGATCCAAAATAAAAAATCAAAACATACACAAAAAACAAAGTGATTATTACCCGAAATGTAATTTTAATAAGAAATTATTAATAAACATGAAATAAATTGTCATAAGTAAATAATATATGGTATGATATATTTAATTATGATTCTTTAATATATTTATATTAAACCTATATTTATTATATAGTAGGTTCTAATTTTTACGAAGGAAATTGGGACTTAAGGTAATGGATTTTCATCTCACTTTTTACTTCTATGAGAAACATGCCATATTCACCATATATTTATTTTATATGGTGTATATAAATCCCCTGAATTTAATTTTGGAATATTATCCTAAAAATTATAGGGTTTTACATATTCATTTGATTACTAATCTTTCATGGGGTTTATGGTTCAAAAGTTTCCATTACGATAAGAGATTTTTGTCTCAATTTTTCTTCTTTGAGTTATATGTTGTGTTATGCACCTATCTTTTTTTATAATGTGTATCTACTTCCCATTTGAAATTTTATATCATGATTATACTTATAATAATTATATTTTATGTTTCATTTAATTTTATTCTTTCATGGGGCTTATGATTCAATATTACTATAGTGGTAATGGTTTTATGATACATTCTCATCATTTATTAGGATTGTTAATATTTATGATACTAATGATAAAATATTATGATATTTATCTTAATAAAATCATTAATTTTATTCTAATATTTCTATTTCATGAAAATATATATTTTACCTTCATTTTACTCTCTCTATGTACTCAATGTTTCAAAATAATATTTTTATGAAAAATAAAATTTATTTATCTCTTTGATCAAGAACACTTTTTCTTCCCAAACCATGTTTTCTAAAAATGTTTTTAAAATTATTAAAATGACTTATTAAATAAAATTTTACCCATGTTTTAATTTTTACAAAATATTTTGAAAGTAATTTTCAAGTCGTTTTCATAAAAATTCGCATTTTTCTTTTTCTGAATATGTGAAAATAATATTTGTTTTAACATGTATGACTTGAATGAAATTTCCATCCATCATGAACATTATTTTCTTTGATTATTACATTATAATTTATCAGGTTTATTTTCAAATAAAATTATTTTGAATTTTTTTTTCTATTTTAAAAGGTTCTTTTAAATTGGAAAGGATGTTTTCTTTAAAAAAGGTTTTAAAATATTTTTTAAATCTTCCTTTATAATTTTCCAAGTTTATTTTCGAAGAAAAGTATTTATAAAATATGTTATTTAATTTTTAGTTTCAAAAAGTGGTTTTCAAAAAAAATTATCTTCCTCAATAAATGTTCCCAAGTTATTTGTCATTCAAAATAATTTTCCATCTAAGATGAAATCCTTTGATGTAACATATACTTTACTGAGGATATAAGCTAAGGATGACATCATTTTTCTTTCTCTAAATGGTTTATTATGAGAAGTTGTTTATGAAACCAATTTCTATTACACAGGTTATACCATGATAAAATTATCAAGAAACCCGCTTCTTTTCCCACTAGTTATTCTACGATGAAATGATATAATGATTATGAAACATGTCTCTTTTCCACTGGTTATGATATGATGAAATATTTATAAAACCCATTTAATTTCTTGGGTTATGATATGATGAATGTTTTATGGTCTTGTGGAACACATATATATTATTTTCATTATGTGATGAGTTTTAATAATATCTACCTCCAATGCATTAGGTAAAGATTTATATCTCATGATATAGATAGAACTGGAATGGGGAGTGAATCTAGTTCAGTAAGAATGTTTATCTACTATGATGTTATTGCGAGTGAACCGTGAATACTATAATTATTTAGGGAGTGAAAAATTTTCACAATGATTTCCTTAGAAGTTATCCTTGACTACTATGATAATTATTTTCTATGCTTTTGTGTATGCCACAATTCTACATATTATACCAATTTTATAATCTTGTGGATCATGTTCTTTGACTTCCTTACAATTCATGTCTTATGAACTTCCAATATTTATGTCATGACTCAATAATATGATCTTTTATTTACAGGGTATGGTTTTCAAATGTTATTCTCAACTTCTCATATCCTTATGATCACATTGTACTTACACATCTCCCTTTTTACCCTTAATGAGCATCTAATCTCACCTTTTCTTATGTTTTATTTACCAAGGTTATAAAGAAAGGTTTTGAGTAAGGTATATCTATGAAGAGTACTTAATGGGAAGATATTTTTGAGATAAATTTAAGATCTTTCATGAATTAATAATTGTGTATCTAGTCTCTAAATACATTAAATCAATATGGTCCTCACACATGTATTTTTTTAATGTAATGAATATTCATCTAAAAATTTAAGAACCCGGATCTTCATTTTCAGGTATGTCTTTCCTTTTCCTAGAGTTTTTGAGAAAATTGGAGTTTCTAAAAAATTTTGAAGTACACGTCCTGTACTCCTTTTCCGCTCAAGGTCGTGCACTGGCCGTGTCCGGGCCACACACACGGTGTGTAGGGATGATGTGTAGGCTGCTTAAAGTGGAGTACGAAAAAGTTGAGTACACATCGTTTACTTAACAAGTACATGCCGTGTATTTTTTTTTCATTAAACAGACCGGGGTCGCGCCTGACAGACAGAACTCGCTTCTTCTTCAGGTTCTTCATCTGAGAGAACCCGTACGTCCGCAGAAATTCTCTGAGCCCCCGTGCCTCCGTTTGTTCTCCAAATAAACCACTGTCAATTGCATTGGAACCACAGCGGTGAGTTATTCCTTCTCCTAGAGTTTTGTTTTCCAATTCATCCTCTTTCTCAAGTTATTTTGGGTTGAAAATTCTGTGTGTTTTCATAGATCTACGCCGTTATAAGGAGAATAAAGCCTCGTGGTTCAAGTATATCGATCTCCTAGGATCGAGGTACGTGTTTTGTGCCTTACCGTTCAAAGTCTTTGAGTTTTCTGTGCAAATTCCACCAATACCCATGAACGGGGTATTTCATGTTTACCGTTTTTCCCTTGTTGTTTTCTTGCCTTGCTTGCATGCTTGTGTAATGGTAATTTGATCTTGTTTGAGGATAATTGTTGTGCTTGGATGTTTTTCCCATGCCTTGTTCTTGTTACGACCTTTGGGTCTTGTTAGCCTTTAGCCGTTATACCTGTTTTCCATGCCTTGTGACTGTAGGATAGAATGATAGTTTGGACGTACTTGTTTTGTTGTAGAATGGTTAGCCAAGTAGCTCTGTAGGTGTACTTGGGCCTTATAACATTATTATGCACTGACTGGCACAGGACCGTGAGAGCCTGATGCTATGGACTATAAGGGATAGACCAAGTGAGCTTCCCAGAGAGTCTTGTACATTATAGACTATACAAGGGTAGACCAAGTGAGCTTCCTCATAGAGTCTTGGACATTATAGGTTACAGTGGATAGACCGAGTGAGCTTCCCTGAGATCTTTTGGATATTATATACTACAGGAGGGTAGACCGAGTGAGATTCCTTAGAGAGTATTTACTTGTTTGAATTTCTTTAAAACCTTCCTAGGCTAGAGGAGGAATTGACAGAGTGATCTTTCTCAGAGAGTCTGTGGTATACCTGAGACTATAGGAGGATTTACTGAGTGAGCTTCCTCAGAGAGTCTCTGGATCTTGGGGCCAAGAGGGTTAGACCACGTGATCTTCCTCAGAGAGTCCCTGACTACCCTAGACTATAAGAGGAATTATAAGAGTGAGCTTCCCCAGAGAGTCTTATAAATTCATATGACCAAACCAGAGGGGTTAGGCTGAGTGCACTACCGAGAGGGTTGTGGTACTTCTGGGATTGGAGCAGAGGGGATGGATGCGAGTACTTCCCAGAGGGTTTCTTGTTTGTGTTAGCTGTTACTTAACCACTACTTGTTGTTCTGTGGATTGATCACTATTGTATATCATCATGTTTACTGCTTACTGATTACTACCTACTGTTGCTGCTACTGTTTACTTCTTATTGTACTATTACCTGCCATATAATCAATGACTGTTAGGAACAGATCATAGGGTGGTTGCCTACTGAAATTTAGTCTCACACCCTATTTGGGCCATGCTTTTGGGCCCAAACAGACTATATCGTTGCAGGTATTGACAAGGTCAAGTGCCCTTCGACTTCTGGTACTTGATTGTTTTGGAGCAGGAGAGCATGGAACTAAGCTTTGGCTTGCGATGTTGAGTAGTTGTTTACTTTCTTTTGTACTTGTTTTGGTAATATTGTATTTTTCATCATTGTAACTTGCTTGGCTTCTTTTTAAGATATGTATCATGCATCATTTCATACATATGTACATATGTGCTCCAGTTGTTTTCTGATTTAGTCTTCCACTGTTTATTATTGTTGGTTATTTACTTCTACCGCTATTACATGTTTATTTACTTCTACTGTGTACTCTTCCAATGAGGGAATAGTTTCCCCACTATCACACCCAAGGACCTTGCTACTAGTCGGTAGCCTCTGGCATTTGGGGAAATGCGCTTGAGGTCATGTGACCAACCGGGTACGGGGCACCTCTGGGTGGCTTCCGGAATTGGGACATTACAAAGTGGTATCAGAGGATTTCTTTTCTCTTGATCGACTATTTGGAGCCTTTAGCCAGGGATAGGATGGATCCAGTACTTGGTAATAAGCTGTGCTCGGGAGTTTCTAACCCGTGTACATGGAAAAGCCAATCTACCTCGTTTATTACAGTTTTATGGTTTTGATATTTTATGGTCGATATGATTTCACCTAGAGTGATTCACATGCCTTGTGTTGTTATTGTAGTGCTATTGCGGTTCTATTTCTGTCGCAACCCGATTAGATGAGGGTATTCTATCTCATGCATCATATAAGAACTTGTTAGAAATCACATTTCATGCATTCTAGCCATGCCATCTAGAATGTATTAGAAATTTCTTGTTGTTGTGATAGACGTTGTGTATATTATGCATGCTGTTGTGATAGATGCTTTGATAGAATCTCTATTGTTTCATAGAGGACTGTTTGTATTGTACTTTGCTTAAATGAACACCAAATTTTGGTTCTTGAGGGGTTATGGGCCCTCTTGATTCAGAAATTGGTGAATCATTGACCTGTTTTTCCTTATATATGACTGTATTGGATGCCAGGATTTGATTCGTGAAGAGTATGGGCCCTCACGGATCGGAATTTGGCACCTTCATGCCTTGTTTACTGTGTTTTCTGGGCTTCGGTGCAGTTTCTAAGCTTCTTCCCAGAGAAACCCAAAATACACAGCGTATACTTTGTGACTATACGTCGTGTAGTTTTAGACCGTGTCACTGAATGTGTGAGCAGGAACACGGTGTTGTGGAAATGTCTTTAGGAACACGCCTTGTACGGTAGGTGCACGTCATGTAGTATAGAGCCATGTACCCAACCGTGTCACTAATAACATGGGTCAGGGAAGCTCAAGTAGAACACGCCGTGTTGGTAAAGAACATGCCATGTAGTATTGTTCTAGGTACCCGGTCGTGTCACGAACAACACGGGTCGGTTTTATCTTGTCGTATACATGCCGTACTTGTTCGGAACACGCCGTGTAAGAGTCAGTCATGTAGTCAGCTGTGTAACTAAAAACACGGGTCACCGAAACCTTGTCTAGTACACTTCGTGTCCTGAGTGAACATGCCGTGCAGTCTAGGGTTAAGAGGACCATGTGGGTTATCCATGTAAAGAGACTCAGGAAGAGGAATAGAGTTCAAGTACACACCATGTGTGGGGACAACACGTCGTGCAATTTTGGGAGTTACACGACCAGAGGTGGCAGGATTACATGCCCATGTGTATGGTTTAAGTGAACAAACCGTGTAGTTTTTATATACGCCATGTAGTCATGTTTGAGTTTTTCTTTCTCTTGTTCCCATTTGTACTCTTGTGTTCTCTATCTTTGATAATCCTGATCTAAGGTGTGCTTTTGATCTTTCAGAGCTATGCCCCCGAGACGTCCTCCGGTTATACGTCAGTTTCCAGATGGTGACCAGACATCAGATATGGCCGATCAGGGATCTCCTGCAGATCCTCCTATAGATCCTCCTGATGTGCCATCCTTGGCACCAACAGTTATACCCGTCGCAGGCGCTGATGCACAGTTCAGGGAGGACTTCCTGAGGATGATGCCGACTTTTCAGGGAGTGCTGCATCCTACCCTGTCGATGACCGAATTGACGCAGGTCTTTCAGCAGCAGCATCCCCCTACTTTCTCAGAGGATGGGGGACCCCAGGCTACAGATTTGTGTTTAGAGGCCACACTGATGATCTTTGAGCATCTGGAGATACCCCCAGAGAAGAGGGTAAATATGGCCACCTATATGCACCGATACACCTCCAAGAGGTGGTGGGAGGCGATCTCACTATCAGGGTGCCAACAGAGTATGACTTGGGATGAGTTCTGGTGAACCTTCTCTAATTACTTTTACCCAAAGACCTTGAGGGATGACCGAGCCCAAGAGTTTATGAGTATATAGCAGGGTACTCTTTCTGTTATGGAGTACTCGTCCCTCTTTACCGAGCTGCTACATTTCACGCCGATTCCAGCAGGCGATGAGTTGTTCCTTGCTAGGAAGTTTGAGGACAGTCTCAGGAAGGAGATCCATTCCTAGGTGAATATCTTTAGGTTGAATTTGATATCCTCTATCGTCAACCAGGTGCTGATCACCGAGCACAATATGAGAGATTCTGGAGCAGTGATCCAGGGCGGTTCGACATCTAGAGCTGGTGTTCCTCCTACGAATAGTAGGAATCATCGTAAAGAGTATTCTTTAGGAGATCAGAGTAGGCAGGATGTATCTTCTAGCAGCCTGGTTGTATGCTACCAATGTAGTAGGAGTGGGAATACTAGGCCTCAGTGCTAAAGAGACCCAATGGAGTGCCGATCTTGCGGCAAGATGGGCCATCTTCAGTGCTTTTGTCAAATATTCTCAGCTTCAGCTGGTGGTAGGGGTTCTTCTATGACCCCACATTCAGGAGATGCTTCACTAGTTTCTCACCAGTCTGGGAACTGGAGTTCTTTCGGCCGTTTGGGCTGAGGTGGAGGTCGCGGCTGTGGTGGTCAGTCACCAGGTCACCAACAACAGTATAGTGGATTAGCTCAGAGTGGTCAGCCAGGGGCACATGGCCGTGGTACAAGCCAGACTTTCGCCTTGGAGGAGACCTAACAAGAGTAGGTTCCTGGACCTTCTACAGTTTGAGGTATGATCTAAGTAGCCTCACTTTTATCTTCAGCTCTTTTCGATACTGGTGCTTTGCATAGCTTTGTCTATGTTGCTCTTGTGGAGAGCCTTGGGCTCTGTATATTTTCATCTGCCTACATGTTGACACTTGAAACACCGTTGGGAATGAGGACATCTAGTGTACATCAGTGCAAAGAGTTCCCACTTGAGGTCGCGTGGTGTCATTTCTTATGGGACCTCTATTTCCTAGAGATGACGGACTATGACATCATTCTCTGGATGGACTGGTTGGTTCCCTTTCAGGCATTCGTCGATTGTTATCACCATAGGTTGAGTTTCGTATCACTAGAGGGCATATCCTTCCTTCATAGAGGTGAGTGGGATGTCCAGGCGGGTAGAGTTGGACCAGAGCATCATGGTCTAGGAGGAGTTATGTCCCCTATTTTCAGTCTTTATCTGGATGACCAGGGGACTTCATAGTTAGACTTTTCTCCAGTGGTGGATCATTTCAGGGATTTCTTTCTAGAGGAATTTTCAGGTTTGCCTCCGGAGCATGAGGTAGACTTCTCGATTGAGATCATTTTATGTTATTAATATTTTCATGACTTATTATATTCCCCCTTTACTTATTTTATATGAAATGTGCATAATTTGTGTGAAATATTAATGTTTTAATATTAAGTATAATATTTGAGCATTTTTAGAAGTAGTCAAATTGAGTCAGTTTAATGTTTTAATTATAACTATCACTATACTGATCCAAATTGTGTGGTTTCTATTTTTTAGGATTCTCCTTTCAATATACAACATTTCCTTATAAGGAACCATGATCCAATTCTGCCATTTGAGGGGTCATATGGTCCTCCCAAACAAGACCAAAGAATCTGTGAACAAACTGGACCAGCCTTGAAGATTGATTTACTGGGATCAATACAGAAGTTAAAAAACATTAACTCTCCACAATAATTTGGGGGACACTACATTTAATCTTGGATAAAAATTTCAAGGCCCAAATCCAAGTACAAGGGGACTAAATAAATCTTTGAAGTCCAGCCCACCATTCTGGACGAGAATTAAAATCAGTATAGTATGCATGACATATCTTCTTATGTAAGCATCCAAGAGAGCTTAGATTTTTCAGTGTGAAATAGGAGATATAGGTGTCTGACTTTGTTGAAGAAACTATTCGGATTTGAAGGCATCTTAATATTCAAAAACCCTTTCACATTATGGACATCAAAAAGAATGGATTGAAATGGACAGTTTAAGTTTGTTTATTCAACCGGACATACCATTTTATCCTTACGTCCAAATGACTCCAAATTTTAAGAGTAGTCGGACAACATTATTGTATACAACTTTGAAGAAGGAGATATTTTAAGATTCAGCTGTATGAATTTCCAAATTGGCGATGCAAGTGGAGGGACAGATTGGGAATGCAAACAGTCCACTCCTTGGGCTATAAATACTCTCTCCTTCTCTCCTTGAGAGGGGTTGGCATTTCAGAAGAGAGGATATCATATTGGCACGACCAAAGCCTTTCCAAAGGCTTGGGAGGACCTGCCATACTCAAGTTTTCACTTGAGAGACCTTTCCTCCTCTCTTTGTTTTCACTTACTTTTGTGTTCTTCATTTTTGTAATCTTGTAATTCTCTTTCTTTGTAATTCTGTTTTAATGCAAGTTACTTCTTCAATATCTCTTATTCTCATCCACCTTCTGTAGTTTAATACTTATGTTCCTAAAATAGTTTAAATTCAGTTGAATCCCCTTCCCTTCTTTTGCTTCCTCATTCAATCGAAAATCCGTTTTTAATTATCATCATCGTTCGTGTGTGTGTGTCAACGTACCACTCTTTTCTAATCTCTTTCTTTTTCTTCTATTATTAATTTATCATCATAATTATTTTAACCAGAATATTAAACATCCAAATGGCTGACTAAATCTCTCATTGGGGTGAGTTATAATTCGGGGATGTTAAGTGATTGAGAGTTTTGCTCGATGAGTATTCATTAAATTAATATTGTGTATGTTAAACTTAATATGTCATGGATTAATGATATGTTTTGTTTAACGAGTGGTTTCCATGGATTATTAGAACCATAAATACACTACCATAAATAAGTTTTGATTTATATTAGAACCCTAAGTTAAGTTAAGGCTTGGATTAAAGCCTTCACACTTAGGAATTCCAATCAACGTCAACTTATGGCATGGGTGTTAATTTAATGCAGTACAAAGTAAGGCTCAAGGATATCACATGCTTAACTCCCCAATAATTAACTCACCCCAATATTTATCAATTTGGTAAATCAAACATCATACATAAATCATTTAAATTAAGCTCTGCAAACAAACCCCCCTAATCAAAATACAATCAACTAAAAACAAACGACTATTACAAAGTATCATCACCGAGGATTCGACCCGAGTGCTGCTATACACATTAGAAGAGCACCGGAACTTTGACCGGTCGATAGGCGACAATCGGCCGTGCATTTCAAATGGCGCCGTTGCCGGGGATGGTTCTTTAAGTAGTCATTAGTTTCTGGTTATTGTAAAAAAAACCAAACAAAATCAAAAATTTTGAAAAAAAATTGAAAAAAAAACACAAAGAAAAACCTGTCTTCCTCTTAAATATCATAAACTGAAAAAATACAAAGGAAAACCTGTCTTCCTCATCCTTTCTAAATCTCTCTGAATGCCTCGCAGCCTCCCAAACAATCCCTCGGATTTGTTTGACCCTGAAATTGATAGAACTCTTCGTCGACTTAGGAGGACCATTAGGGATAACCAAATCACCCAAGAACCAATCATTGCCCTACCAATTGAATTAGATATGGCCAATCCTAGGGAACAAACATTGAAAGAACTTGCTGCCCCTGATATGAATTACCAACCTCTTGGTATTCAATATCCAAACATTGAAGCTGACTTCGAACTCAAGTCGGGTTTGATTCATCTTCTCCCTCATTTTCACGGGCTAGCCGGTGAGGATCCACATCTTCATCTTAAAGAGTTCCAAGTAGTATGCTCTACCATGAAGCCTCAAGGGGTTTCTGAAGAACAAATCAAGCTTAGAGCTTTCCCCTTTTCCCTAGCGGATTCTGCCAAGTCTTGGCTCTACTACCTCCCACCTGGTTCCATAAACTCATGGGTTGACATGAAGAGACTTTTCCTTGAGAAGTTCTTTCCCGCTTCCCGAACAGCTTCTATCCGAAAGGAAATAAGCAGCATCCGTCAATTCCCTAATGAATCACTCCATGAGTATTGGGAGAGGTTCAAAAAGCTTGTGGCAACTTTTCCACACCATCAAATCCCTGACCAACTCCTGATCCAATACTTCTATGATGGGTTATTGGCTATGGAGCGAACTCTCATTGATGCCGCAAGTGGCGGTGATCTTGTTGACAAAACTCCTGCAGCTGCAAGAGATCTCATAAGTAACATGGCTGCAAACACGCAACAATTCCATACTCGAGCACATGCTCAAGTGAAAAAAGCCCAAGAGAATCAATCCATAGAGCCCAACAAGATGACTGAGTGGATGAGTGAACTTACAGGTCTTGTGCGTCAACTAGCGGTGGCTACCAAAGCCCCAACCTCATCTTCTCCACAGTCACTATTCCCTGGACCTATCAAGAATTGTGGAATCTGCAATTCTCCATCTCATCCGACTGACACATGTCCACAACTTCAAGATGATCCATCTGATTCATCTAGTCCAATAGAGCTCAATGCGGCATATGCTCAGCGAAACTTCAACCCTCAACAATCAGGTCAGTTTGTTAGAAACTGCAACCAACCCCACTCTGAGCCCTTCTCTTCTACCTTTAACCCACCTCTGAGGTATGGTAATCCCATTTCTCATCCTCCTCAGCTCCCTCATCAAAATCCAAACCAGTTCCAATTGGGTCAAAGTGGTGGTAACATCCATCAACCTTATCCTTTTGTTCCTCAACCCCAAAGGAACAATCATCCTCCTGGATTCCACTATCCTACCGAGCCTTCCCAATTCCCCACCCAATACAATCGCTTTCCCAAGAACCAAAATCAAGGCGAACCCAATTTGGGACAAGCCTCTTCTTCTAAACAACCATGGGAAAGTGCTGTAGAGGATCTTGCTTCCTTCACCCGTTCTAGCCTCAAGAACATTGAAACCCAAATAGGTCAACTTGCATCCCACCTGATCCAGCAACAACCATCCAATTCATCCCAACTCCCAGCTCAACCATTACCCAACCCTAAGGGTAATGTAAGTGCGATTACACTTAGATCGGGAAAGCAAATTGCTATGCCCCATGCTGATTGCTCTACCTCCCCTTTCGATGTTGATCTAGAAAATGAAAAGAACAAAAAGTTGGAAAAGGAACTTGAATCCACTCTTTCACCTCCTTCCATTCCTCTAAGGAACCCAATTCCTTTTCCTCAAGCCATCTCCAAGCCTAAGAAGTCATTTGAACCTGATCCTGAAATGCTTGACATGTTTAGATGTGTTGAAGTGAACATCCCCCTCTTAGATGCCATCAAACAAATCCCTAAGTATTCCAAGTTTCTTAAGGAATTGTGCACCCATAAGAGGCAACTTAGGAACATTGAAAATGTTTCAACCCAACAGTCCATTCCCATGAAGTGCAAAGATCCAGGGACATTCACGGTTCCATGCCAAATTGGAAGTTCCAACTTTGATGATGCACTCATAGACCTAGGAGCCTCAATTAATGTAATGCCCAAAATCCATATTCTCCAACCTTGGTCTAGGTCCCTTGCACCCAACGGGTGTTGTCATTCAATTAGCCAATCGAAGCACTGCTAGTCCTGAGGGGATAATTGAGGATGTTCTTGTTCGGGTCAATGATCTTATCTTCCCAGCTGATTTCTATGTCCTTGACATGGAAGGTGAGACGACCTCTTCTCGATCTCCCCTAATTCTAGGAAGACCATTCCCCATGACTGCGATAACCAAGATTGATGTCCACTCAGGCATCTTATCATTGGAATTCGATGACCAACTGGTCAAGTTCAACATTTTCCAAGCCATGCGATAACCATCTGAGGATCACTCTGCATTCTCAATCCATGATTTTGAGGACACTTCTAAGATTCAATCGAACCCCAATCCACCATGTTCTTCATGTTATAATGATAAAGGATCTTGTGAAATCTCCACCATGATTAACAAAGTCATAAATGGTGAAGTTTATGTGGACCTCTCATTCATAGACTCCATCAATCTAGAGGAACTTGAAAACTCTCTTGAATCCCACATCAACTCTGATCTCTACTGCTCCACCTTGGATAGTGTTGAGGAAAATGATCCAAATCCATCTGGAATCCCTTCTCCTGCTCCTAACTTGTCTAGCTCTCAAATCAAGGCTGAAACTGATCTAAAACCACTTCCTTCACACCTCAAGTATGCATTCCTTTTCCATGATCCCTCCTACCCTGTCATTATCTCTGCTTCACTTTCTGAAACTGAGGAGTCCCAACTTGTTCAAGTGTTAGAGGAAAACAAAAATGCCTTAGGTTGGACCCTAGAGGATATTCCAGGAATCAAACCTGCCCTTTGCATGCATCACATCCATCTAGAGGAATCATCCAAACCAATTAGGCAACCTCAAAGAAGACTCAATCCACTCATACTTGAGGTAGTTAGGGAAGAGATTACCAAGATTCTTCAAGCTGGTATTATCTAACCAATTTCTGATAGTGAATGGGTTAGTCCAATTCAAGTCGTTCCTAAGAAGGGCGGGATAACAGTTGTCACAAATGAACATGGATAAGTGGTCACAACTCGAGTGAAAAACAAATGGCGTGTGTGCATCGATTATCGCAAATTGAATGCTGAAACACGAAAAGATCACTACCCACTTCCTTTCCTTGACCAAATGCTTGAGAGATTGGCCGGAAAGTCACACTATTGCTTTCTTGATGGTTACACCGGCTACTTCCAAATTCCAATCTCACCTCAAGACCAAGAAATGACCACATTCACTTGCCCCTTTGGAACCTATGCCTATAGGCGAATGCCTTTTGGCCTTTGTAATGCTCCTGCAACATTCCAGCGGTGTATGATGAGTATCTTTTCTGAATTCATTGAGAATTGCATAGAGGTCTTCATGGATGACTTTACCATTTATGGCGAGTCATTTGAATCTTGCTTACATTCACTCTCTTTGGTCCTTCAAAAGTGTGTCAAGTTCAGCCTTGTGCTGAATTTTGAAAAATGTCACTTCATGGTTTCAAATGGGATTATTCTAGGGCACATAATTTCTCAAGAGGGTATCCAAGTTGATCCAGCCAAAATTGAGGTGATCCAATCACTTCCTGAACCCAAATCAGTTCGAGACATTCGGTCCTTCCTTGGTCATGCCGGTTTCTATCGACGATTCATTCAGAACTTCAGCAAGATTTCCCTCCCACTCACTCGTTTACTTCAAAATGATGTCACATTCAATTTTGATGAGGCTTGCAAGAGAGCCTTCATTGAACTCAAATCTGCTCTCACATCTGCTCCAATAATCCAACCCCCAGATTGGTCCTTACCATTTGAATTGATGTGTGATGCTTCTGATAGGGCCATTGGGGCTGTTCTTGGTCAAAGAAGAGAAAACATTCCTCATGTCATCTTTTATGCCTCAAAAACATTGGATGAAACTCAATCACACTACACTGTGACTGAAAAAGAACTTTTAGCGGTGGTTTTTGCCTTGGATAAATTCCGGACCTATCTCGTAGGTGCCAAAATCATCATCTTCACTGACCACTCAGCATTAAAGTTCTTACTTAAGAAAAGTGATTCCAAACCAAGGCTAATAAGATGGATTTTAATGCTCCAAGAGTTTGACCTTGTGATAAAAGATAAACCTAGAAAAGAAAACCATGTGGCTGACCACCTGAGTAGAATTTCTAATTCTTCTCATTCTGAAATAATTGATCCTGAATTTGCAACTGAACACCTCTCATCTATCACTCCAAAGTTACCATGGTATGCCCCAATTGTCAATTACTTGGTTTCTGGTGTTTTCCCTGAATATTTTTCAAAAGAACAAAAAGAAAAGATGAAAAGTGATTCAAAGCATTATTTTTGGGAAGATAACAAACTTTGGAAAACTGGGGCTGACATGGTAATTAGGAGATGTGTTGATGAAACTGAACAATCCTCCATCTTGGAATTCTGCCACTCAATGCCTGGAGGTGGCCACTTTGGACCACAAAGGACTTCTCGAAAGGTCCTAGATTCTGGATTCTTTTGGCCTTCACTCTTCAAGGACTCACATGAGTTCTGTCAATCATGTCCCACTTTCCAAAAGTTTGGCACAATTTCCAAAAGAAACGAAATGCCTCAAAAGCCATTAATCTTCTGTGAGCTTTTCGATGTTTGGGGCATCGATTTCATGGGACCTTTTCCCCCTTACAATGGATTATCCTACATTCTCCTTGCTGTTGACTATGTTTCTAGGTGGGTCAAGGCCAAACCCACTAGGAAAGATGATGATCAAACTGTGAGTGAGTTCCTCAAAACCCATATCTTCCATCGATTCAGAACACCATGTTCTTTGATAAGTGACTTAGGAACTCATTTCTGTAATAGAACCATGGAGTCATTTTTGAAAAAGAATGGGGTTGTACATAAAACATCCACTGCATATCACCCTCAAACAAATGGAATGGCTGAACTTTCTAACAGAGAAGTGAAAAGAGTGCTTGAAAGAATTGTTAAGCCCACAAGAAAAGACTGGCCCGATAGACTTGGTGAAGCACTTTGGGCCTATCGAACAGCCTATAAGACACCCATTGGGATGTCTCCATTTAGGCTAGTTTTTGGTAAAGCCTGTCATTTACCAGTTGAAATCCAACATAAGTCATTTTGGGCTGTCAAAACTTGTAATTTTGATTGTGAAAAATCTGGTGAAGAAAGATTGTTGCAGTTGAATGAATTGGAGGAGCTTCGTCTCGATTCGTATGAGAACTCCATTCTCTACAAAGAAAAGTCAAAGTCACTCCATGACAATCACATTATTCGAAAGGTATTTCATGAAGGTGAAAAGGTAATGCTCTTCAATTCTCGATTTCGACTTCACCCAGGTAAGCTCAATTCTCGTTGGGATGGACCTTTTATTATTACTAATGTTTACCCATTTGGTGCAGTGCAAGTCCAAGACCCTTCTTCAAAAAGAACATTCACGGTAAATGGACACCGGTTAAAGCATCACCATGAGAGGCCATTCACTTCAGTTTCCACATCGACTTCCATTGACCCACCACTAGATGGAAATGGCGACCCACCAAATCCAAACCAGGGGGCACCTCTTTCCCTTTAACTCTCTCTCTCTCAATCTCTCTTCCCTCTCTTCTTCTCTCTATTTATTCTTCTTCCTCTCTCCCTCTCATTTTTTTTACAACATTCTTCCACAACTTTTTTTTTCTATTTTCTCTTTTGTGTGGATGTGTCATTAAAAATAAAAAATTTAAAAAAAATTAATTAAAAAAATGAAAATTAAAAAAAAAGGTGTCATAATTACTCATCATCCAATATTGAAATTCTGTCCAACCATTTTGGGGAGTCAAAAGGCTTGTTTTAAACTCAAATATATTGAATTTTTATCTCAAACTTGGGTAAAAAATTTTGTGTCAATAACAAACATTTTGAATGAACAATTTTTGGTGGAAAATGATTCTCCCCTACCGTGAGGAATAACATTAGCCTTCATGCCAAGGTCATCTATGGCCATCTTTTTCATTGTGTGTCTTCACCACTGATTGTGAGTCTTGAGTTTGTGGACCTTCGAGCTGAATTTCCATCTTTTGTGTGCATTAATATGATAGAGGCATTTTCTAAGCCACATGAGAATCAGAATAGCCAAATAGCCTCCCGTTACCCTTACATTGATCCTACTTTTGAAAGCCCCTTTGAGCCTATGAAAACCTTTCTTTTGATAGCCACATTACAAGCCTACTACCTTGTCCCACCCAACATCTTCATGGATTTTCATTGTACAATTTATTGAAATTTAAGTGTGGGGGGAATGGACTTCATTTTTGGGCGTACTTTCATTGATTTCCAATGTGTCATCATATGCTTGAGGGCAAGCATACATTTCAGTGTGGGGGAGAGGTTGTAATTCTGTGAGCTTTGGGGTATATATGTGTAATTGTCATTTGTACAAAAGTCATTGAAAAGTGTTCAAAAAAAATGAAAAAAAATTATATTAAAAAAAATGAAAAAAAATGGAATGGGTTGTGTCTTGGGTGGGTCAAAAATCATTCATCATCAACCTTTGATCGTGTTATAACTACTAAAATTAGTTCCATGAGAAGATCAAACATGGGTTGGGAGATGACTGTGAGACTTTTTTCAAGCACAACTTTCGAAAAAAAGAGCAAAAAGAGAAAAAAAAAGAACACTTGAATCATCTTGTATTGTGTCATTATTGGAAGTTTTCCATGTTGTACATATTCCATCATCTCACCCTATTCCATTTTCTATCTCCCTAACTTTTCATGCATCACACATTCATGCCCTTTTAAATATGTGTTTCTATTTCCTTTCAAATCAAATTTCAAAAAAAATGTGCATTGATTTTTCCATGTTGGTGTTTTAACCCCTCTTTTCCTTTGGACATTATATACCTACCGTCCCATAGCCACTGAAAAACACCTTAAAAGACCTCTTGATTCTTGTACACATTAGATTTGGGAATGGAAGCTGAGAGCTCTTACAAACTCTTGATTTTCACTTTTTGTTGGTGAATGAGTGAACCTCCTAAAATACATTTTTATCATCTTGAGAGGAGTAAGTTTTGAGTGCCTACATTTTCCAATTCAAACCTTGAACATGAAAAAATGAATTGTTTCTGATGCATTATTGTGAACCAAATTTGTGATGGAATTCAATATGGATGAGTGAAATAGTCTAAACCTCCCCTGATTGGAGAAAACAAAATTTTAATATTTGTTGGTGAGTGAAAATGATTTTGTCATGTTTTTATATTTGTTGCACATGAGGACACGCGCAAATCTAAGTGTGGGGGAGTTGATGTTATTAATATTTTCATGACTTATTATATTCCCCCTTTACTTATTTTATATGAAATGTGCATAATTTGTGTGAAATATTAATGTTTTAATATTAAGTATAATATTTGAGCATTTTTAGAAGTAGTCAAATTGAGTCAGTTTAATGTTTTAATTATAACTATCACTATACTGATCCAAATTGTGTGGTTTCTGTTTTTTAGGATTCTACTTTCAATATACATCATTTCATTATAAGGAACCATGATCCAATTCTGCCATTTGAAGGGTCATATGGTCCTCACAAACAAGACCAAAGAATCTGTGAACAAACTGGACCAGCCTTGAAGATTGATTTACTGGGATCAATACAGAAGTCAAAAAACATTAACTCTCCACCATAATTCGAGGGACACTACATTTAATCTTGGATAAAAGTTTCAATTCCCAAATCCAAGTACAAGGGGACCAAATAAATCTTTGAAGTCCAGCCAACCATTCTGGCCGAGAATTAAAATCAGTATAGTATGCATGACATAGCTTCTGATGTAACCATCCAAGCGAGCTGAGATTTTGCAGTGTGCAAGAGGAGATATAGGCGGCCGACTTTTTTGAAGAAACCATTCGGATTTGAAGGCATCTTAATATTAAAAAACCCTTTCACATTATGGACTTCAAAAATACTGGATTGAAATGGACAGTTTAAGTTTGTTTATTCAACCGGCCATACCTTTTTATCCTTACGTCCAAATGACTCCAAATTTTGAGAGTAATCGACCAACAGTATTTTCTAAAACTTTGAAGAAGGATATATTTGAATATTCGGATATATGAATTGCCAAATTGGCGATGCAAGTGGAGGGGCAGATTGGGAATGCAAACAGTCCACTCCTTGGGCTATAAATACTCTCTCCTCTCCTTGAGAGGGGTTGGCATTTCAGAAGAGAGGATATCATATTGGCACGACCAAAGCCTTTACAAAGGCTTGGGAGGACCATCCATACTCATGTTTTCACTTGAGAGACCTTTCCTCCTCTCTTTGTTTTCACTTACTTTTGTGTTCTTCATTTTTGTAATCTTGTAATTCTCTTTCTTTGTAATTCTGTTTTAATGCAAGTTACTTCTTCAATATCTATTATTCTCATACAACTTATATAGTTTAATATTTATGTTCCTAAAATATTTTAAATTAATTTTAATCCCCTTCCCTTATTTTGCTTCCTCATTCAATCAAAAATCCGTTTTTAATTATCATCATCGTTCGTGTGTGTGTGTCAACGTACCACTCTTTTCTAATCCCTTTCTTTTTCTTCTATTATTAATTTATCATCATAATTATTTTAACCAGAATATTAAACATTCAAATGGCTGAGTAAATCTCTCATTGGGGTGAGTTATAATTCGGGGATGTTAAGTGATTGAGAGTTTTGCTCGATGAGTATTCTTTAAATTAATATTGTGTATGTTAAACTTAATATGTCATGGATTAATGATATGTTTTGTTTAATGAGTGGTTTCCATGGATTATTGGAACCATAAATACACTACCATAAATAAGTTTTGATTTAGATTAGAATCCTAAGTTAAGTTAAGGCTTGGATTAAAGCCTTCACACTTAGGAATTCCAATCAACGTCAACTTATGGCATGGGTGTTAATTTAATGCAATACAAAGTAAGGCTCAAGGACATCACATGCTTAACTCCCCAATAATGAACTCACCCCAATATTTATCAATTTGGTAAATCAAACATCATACATAAATCATTTAAATTAAGCTCTGCAAACAAACCCCCCTAATCAAAATACAATCAACTAAAAACAAACGACTATTACAAAGTATCATCGCCGAGGATTTGACCCGAGTGTTGCTATACACATTAGCAGAGCACCAGAACTTTGACCGGTCGATAGACGACAATCGGCCGTGCGTTTCATCATTCCAGGAGTAGCACTGGTGTCCATTCCTCCTTATAGGATGGCTACACCGGAGTTGCAGGAGCTCAAGAAGCAGTTGGAGGAGTTACAGGAAAAGGGTTTCATTTGACCCAGTACTTCTTCTTGGGGTTCGCCTATCCTATTTGCAAAGAAGGCAAACGACACCCTTCATCTTTTTGTGGATTATCGGAAGCTGAACCAGTTGACGGTCAAGAACCGATATCCCTTGCCGAGGATCGATGACCTCTATGATCAGCTTTGAGGATCCCGGGTTTTCTCGAAGATTTTTTTGAGGTACGGTTATCATCAGTTGCACATTAGTTCATCAGATATACCTCTTACATACTTCAGAAGAAGGTATGGTCTATACGAGTATACAGTCATGCCGTTCGGTCTCATGAACGCGCCAGCGGTTTTTATGGCACTGATGAACCGAGTGTTCCATCCGTACTTAGATTCCTTTGTGGTGGTTTTCGTGGATGACATCTTGGTGTACCCTCACACTCGACACGACCATGCCACACATCTTGATATCATTTTGAGTACACTGAGAGAGGATCATTTATATGCTAAGCTCTCAAAATTCCACTTTTGGATGGATCAGATTCACTTCTTGGATCATGTAATCTCAGATACAGGAGTATCAGTGGACCTAAAGAAAGTGAGAGTTGTAGTTTCTTGGGAGCAGCCAAAGAATGTATTTGAGGTGCAGAGTTTTCTAGGGATGGCTGGATACTACAGGAATTTCATACAGTACTTCTCAAGCCGAGCAGCACCGCTGACAGGTCTGACCAAGAAGGGGGGGGAGCTTTTATGGTCGGATTCTTGTGAGTCAGCCTTTCGGGAGTTGAAGGGGAGGTTGACGTCAGCACCAATACTGGTCTTTCTAGAGCTGGGCAAGGTCTATACTGTTTACTGTGATGATTCAGGTATTGGGCTGGGGGCTGTGCTTATGAAGGCAGATGGAGTCATTGCTTATGGGTCTCAACAGTTGAGGCCACATGAGAGGAACTACCCGACACACGATCTGGAGTTGGCAGTTGTTGTTCATGCCTTACGCTGTTGGAGACACTACCTTCTATGAGAGCACTTTTTGGTTTTCACCGACCACAAGAGTCTCAAGTATATCTTCACTCAGCGTGATCTGAATCTGAGACAACACAGATGGGTCGAGTATCTTCAGTCTTTCGACATCGAGATCGCCTATATGCTGGGAAAGGGAAACGTAGTGGCTAATGCGTTGAGCATGAGAACTCAGATTCAGGCAGTTCAGGAGGCCAGCAGTGAGTGGCAGCTTATGGATCTGTTCTCTAAGATGCACTTGGAGGTGTACTACAGACAAGGAGAGACTTTTCTTTCTTCTGTGGCTGTTACCACTACTCTTCTTGATCGCGTTCGGATGAGGCACCTATCAGATTTAGAGGGCTTAGTCCTGCGGGAGGGTGTGTCAAGAGAGGACTCTATTCCTGGATAGAAAATGGGTGAGGATGAGATCTTGAATTTTTATGGGCGCGTATGGGTACCAGAAGACGTACGCGAGGAGCTGATATGGGATTTGCATTCATTTGTTTGGACAGTTCATCCTGGCATCACCAAGATGTATCGTGATCTACACCACCAGTACTGGTGGCCATGTATGAAGAGAGATGTTTTTGGTTTTTTCATGAGATGTTATACTTGTCAGCAGGTGAAAGCAGAGAATCAAAGACCAGTAGGTCTTTTACAGTAGTTACCCATTCCTGAGTAGAAGTAGAACGGTGTCGCGATGGACTTCATGACCGGGTTGCCGAGGTCACCTCAAGGGAGTGATGTTGTTTGGGTTTTTGTTGACAGGCTTATGAAGGTTGATCACTTCTTACCGATCAAGGAGACCTTCAGTGTTGATGATATGGGATGGTAGTACATACGAGAGATTGTAGGTCTACATGGAGTTCCACACTCCATTGTTTCAGACAGGGACACACGATTTACTTCTCGTTTCTAGTAGGGACTTTAGAAGACTTTGGGTACATATGTACTTTTGAGTACAACATACCATTCCCAGACTGATGGCCAGTCTGAGCATATGATCGAGGTGCTTGAGGATATGCTCTGAGCTTGCATTATAGACTTTGGCAGTTCTTGGGAGAAGCATATACCTCTTGTGGAGTTTTCCTATAATAATAGTTTTCATGCGACTATTCAGATGGCTCCTTACGAGGCTTTGTATGGTAGGCCAAGCCAATCACCTTTATGTTGGATGGAGGCAGGAGAGGAATCTTTGTTGGGACCTCATCTTGTTCAGGAGACCTCTGAGAAGATAGAGTTGATTTGAAAGAGGATGGTTGTGGCACAGTCTCAGCAGAAGTCTTATGCTGATCAGCGGAGATGACCTCTGGAGTTCGGGGTCGGCGATCAGGTTTTCCTACGTGTCGCACCGAGGTTGGGACAAAAGAGGATTCAGAGACATGGTAATCTTTCACTGTGGTATGTCGGGCCGTTTGAGGTGTTGGAGAGAGTTGGGCCAGTTTCCTATTGGTTGTCGTTACCTCAGAGGTATCGGGCTATGCACGACGTCTTCCACGTTTCTCAGCTCCGACGTTAGTTTTTAGACCCGTCTCATGTCTTTCAACCTGAGGAGGTTGAACTTGAAGTGGATGCCTCATTTGACGAGCATCCTATATGTATTTTCAATCGTACTAAGAAGGTTCTCCGTGGTCGGTCTATTCCTATGGTATGGGTGCTATGGAAGCATGAGCAAGTGAAGGATGAGACTTGGGAGAGGGAGGCCGATGTACGATCGCAGTGTCCAGAGCTATTCAGGATTTCTTCTTCAATGCCTCGCTAGGGAAATTCGGGGACAAATTTCTATAATGGGGGAAGTTTGTAAGAACCTGGATCTTCATTTTCAGGTATGTCTTTCCTTTTCCTGGAGTTTTTGAGAAAAGATGAGTTTCTGAAAATTTTTGAATTACACATCGTGTACTTTATGAGTACACACCGTGTACTTTTTTTCCGCTCGAGGCCGTGGGCTGGCCGTGTCCGGGCCACACACACGGTGTGTGGGGGTGATGTGGAGGCCGATTAAAGCGTAGTACGGAAAAGCTAAGTACACGCTGTGTACTCAAGAAGTACATGCCATGTATTTTTTTTCATTAAACGGACCGGGGTCGCGCCTGGCGAACATAACTCACTTATTCTTTAGGTTCTTCATCAGAGAGAACCCGTACAACCACAGAACTTCTTCGAGCTCCCATGCCTCCGTCAATTATCCGAATCAACCACCATTAATTACGTTGGAACCGCAGCGGTGAGTTCTTCATTCTGCTAGAGCTTTGTTTTCCAATTTCTCCTCTTTCTCAAGTTATCACGGGTTGAATATTTTGTGCATTTTCGTAGATATACGTCGTTCTGAGGAGAATCAAGCCTCGTGGTTCAAGTATATATATCTCCTAGGATCAAGGTAGGTGGTTTGTGCCTTACCGTTCAATGACTTTGAGTTTTATGTACAAATTCCACCAATACTTTTGAATGGGGTATTGTGTGTTTACCGTTTTTCCTTTGTTGTTTTCCTTCCTTGCTTGCATGCTTGTGTAGAGGTAATTTGATCATGTTTGAGGATAATTGTTGTGTTTGTATGTTTTTCTCATGCCTTGTTCTTGTTACGACCTTTGGGTCTTGTTGGCCTTTGGCCATTATACATGTTTTCCATGGCTTGTGACTGTAGGATGGAATGATAGTTTGGACATACTTGTTTTGTTTTAGAATTGTTAGAAAAGTATCTCTGTAGGTGTACTTGGGCCTTATAGCATTATTATGCACTTACTGGCACGGGTTCGTGAGAGCCTGATGCTATGGACTATAAGGGATAGAACGAGTGAGCTTCACAGAGAGTCTTGGACATTATAGACTATATGAGGGAAGACCAAGTGAGCTTCCTCAAAGAGTCTTGGACATTATAGGTTACCGAGGATAGAACGAGTGAGCCTCCCTGAGAGATTTTGGATATTATAGAATACTGGAGGGTAGACCAAGTGACCTTCCTCATAGAGTCTATACTTGTTTGAATTTCTTTAAAACCTTCCCAGGATAGAGGAGGAATTGACTAAGTGAGCTTCCTCAGAGAGTATGTGGTGTACCTGAGAGTATAAGAGGATTGACCGAGTGAGATTCCTCAGGGAGTCTCTAGAACTTGGGGCCAAGAGGGTTAGACCACGTGATCTTCCTTAGAGAGTCCCTGACTGCCCTAGAATATAAGGGGAATTGACCGAGTGAGCTTTCCCAGAGAGTATTATAAATTCGTATGACCAAACCAGAGGGGTTAGGCTGAGTGCACTGCCCAGAGGGTTGTAGTACTTCTTGGATAGGACCAAAGGGGATGACTGCGAGTACTTCCCAGAGGGTTTCCTGTTTGTGTTAGTTGTTTCTTCATCGCTGCTTGTTTTTCTGTTGATTGATCACTATTGTATATCATCCTGTTTACTTCTTACTGATTACTGCCTGCTGTTGCTACTAGTGTTTACTTGTTATTGTACTATTACCTTCCATATACTCACTGACTGTTAGGCATAGATCTTCGGGTGGTTTCCTACTGAGATTTAGTCTCACACCCTGTTTGGGCCATGATTTTAGGCCAAAAAATACTATGTTGTTGCAGGTATAGACAAAGGAAAGCGCCCTTCGACTTTTGGTACTTGATTTCTTTGGAGCAGGAGATCATGGGACCAAGATTTGTCTTGCGATGCTAAAGAGCTGTTTACTTTCTTTTGTACTTGTTTTGGTACTATTGTATTTTTCAGCATTGTGACTTTTTTGGTTTCTTTCCTTGATATGTATAATGCATAATTTCATATATATATATATATATATATACATATGTTCTCCAGTTTTTTTCTTATTTAGTCTTCCGCTATTTATTATTGTTGGTTATTTACAGCTACTATTATTGCATGTTTATTTACTTATGTTGTGTACTCTGACAATGAGGGCATAGTTTCCCCACTATCACACCCAAGGCCCTCACTTCTAGTTGGAAGCCTCTGGTGTTTGGGGAAATGTTCTTGAGGCCATGTGACCAACCGGGTACGGGGCGCCTTTGGGTGGCTTCCAGAACAGGTACATTACAAAAAAGATGCAATATTAATATATGAGAATCATGTGTAACTATAGTTGGTATCAGATGAAGTGTTTATCTAAACATTGTAAAATTGGATGAGAAAACATTATTTTAAACCCTATAGATATTTCTAAGGATATATCTAAGGATTTCTCTATGGATAAGTATAAGGATGAGTCAAAATATTGGAAAATGTATTTGAATTTTTATAAAGGATAGAGAAACTGGTTTCCAAACAATTACATACTTGTCTAGATACTACAAGTGGATGTTGTTGTAGCATAGAGGTATGTAGGAGAAATAAATCTGAAAATCATGCATTGAGATATACTTGATTGTCACATGGTGCATGACAATGGGCCTTGTTGTACACCTGGATTAATACTACTAGGGGATATTATTTGGAAATTAAAAAACTCATTGCTAACCACCATGAAGTGTTTAAATATAATATGACTACGAATGGCCTAAGATAAACCTAAGGAGTCATAGATTAAAAATAAGGTATCATGATTTAGAAATCCTATAAGTTTTTTTTCATGATTATGTGGTTTCCCACTATGAATTTTATTCAATGGTAGGAATCAAAAGGAACTAGATTAATGTTGAATATTATAGAAAAAATATTAATGAGAACCCAAATGGGATGATTATTGGATCAAAGGATATTGTGATTATACATAATTAGTTATCATGTAACCTGATTAACAATGTGCACCTTAACCAACTTTTGGACTCACCAAATAAGAGAATGATAGATTTTTCTGAGAGTTAGGATAATAGAGACCATGGAGGAAAGAAAATTTAGTTTCGTATATGTTGAGAATGTGGTAAGAATAACTCAAGGGAATGTATCAGAGGTATGAGATGATGTTTTGGGTGTGGAAAATAAGGACAAAATAAAGTAATTGCAAATGGAAAATAAAAAGTTCGGTTAACACAATGGATGGGAATAATGATCTCCCAAAGGTATCATCAACTATTTAATATTCTAAATTTAGAAAGTATTGGAATTATGAAAATCAATGTAATAAGGGGAATTCTCATAAAGATAATCAGAAACATTATATGGGTAATGGTTTCTCTATTGATAATGAAGAGAATACGAATGAAATATAAAATGAAAGAGGTGATAATGAATAATATGACAAATATTAGTTAATGGTCTGAGAAGGAAGTAGGATGGTTGAAGTTTTGATTTATTGGAATCCAATAATTATATTTTATGAATCATAAAATATATAAGGATTGTTTTTTTTCTGTTAAGGATTTGAAAAAATATGTTTAATGGTACTGATGAACTATAAATGTTCTTTAATGTCAATGTGATATTTTGATTAAGGGAATATAACCCTTAATATGTTCCTAATATTGAGAAAATAATGTTTATTTTGGATAAAGATATGATTGATAAGAATAAAGTAAATTGAATAGTATTGATAACCTTGTAACTGGTTAATGATTTATATAAAAAGTGTTTTATGTTATCATTGATGGATTTTACAACATTATTGGATTTATGGAATATATTCAATGATCTATGGTTTTATTCAAGGAATGAGGAATTATGTATGTTTTTATTAAGGTTTTATGGTAATTCTAGTGATTCCCATGATTCATGGAAATATATGACTAAGGTATTCAAATAATTTTTATGTAACAATCAAGAGCTACTTTATGACATTTGGGGGATTAATGTTAAGTTTATTTTGAAAATTTTCATGACCTTATTTATAAATTTTGAATTTCGGTAGGGTTATAATGTTTACCATTTATGGAATGGTTTAAGTTGAATTTTGAATGAGGTTTTAATGATTAATGTATTGTTTCACCATATAAATATTTATGCATAACTTATGCTTACCATTTTATTTTGATAATAACTAGAGATGTAAGTACCGACTTATCATTCTTTTATGGATCTTATTTAGTAATTCAAATATGAAAAATTAAACTCTTAGATTAATATATGAAGTTTAAATTGATCAAAGCACAACCAAAGGATAAAATTGTGCTTATGATATAAAGTAAATCTAAGCCCTATGTATATCATCCCCTTTCATATTCTTGATTGTATTTGGATGGAAACCCGTCAATTGGCACTTACACCAAACCTCTCTCAATTCCATGATGTGCTCCATGTTTCTCTCCCGAGGAAGTACATACATGATCCTTAACATGTACTGAACTTACATATATAACCAATTAATCATGATATTTCTTATTTGGAATAATAAATTGAGACTTTGGATCATATATAGAATGTTATAGGATATGAGAGCACCGAACTGGTCAATGTTTTTTATGAAACCATAAAATTTGAGGAAGTTACTTATGAACCTAAGGATGTAATGAGGTACAATTATCCTCAGTTTTTGGAACCAAAATCATTAATTTTAAAGTAGAAATCCATTTTAATGGGGGTAGAATGTAACACCCCAAGATTTTGTGATTTTTTTCAAATAAATTTAATCCTTTTGATATTTTACATTACAAAAAATCATGATTTTATCTTGAGTTACATGAAACACTTATTTTATCTTATGTTACATGCAACACAAAATTTATCTTACATTACATGAAACAATGATTATAACCATCATTACATACAACATCGAGTTTAAACGAAACATGACATATTATTAAAATATTATTATTTAATATGATAATTATAACCTAACTATTGGAATGGAGAGTATGAATAGGATTAACTAAATTATCAAGATATATGTTTTACACATGTATATAAAATGAATTATTTTTGTGTCTAATTAATTAAAAATAAAAATAAAAACTATTTTAAAATAAAGGAAATATTTTCCTGAATTTTTTTTTGTAAAAACTTCTTTTTACCTCAATAAATTTTTTAAAAAACTTTTGGTGCATGATTTTATTGAAATTTATATATTATATATTCAATAAATATTTTAACACTTATCTTATATTTTTTATAAAAAATAGATAATAATAAATCCATTTTTATGCTTAAAAACTGTATTTTTCTAAAAAGAAGTCTTGTTTATTTTTTAGGGACATATTTTAAATCTAAATTTTTACACTTTTAAAAAATTTATTTGAAAAAAAAATCATTTTTTAAATAATCCTTTCAAAATCATATTAGTGTGAATTTTTTATAAATTTCTAAGGGATAAATTTTTCGATTAATAGTAAAAAATACAGTTTTATTAAGAATTTTCATTTGTTTTAAATATTTTAAAAACATAAAGAAATTAATATGGTTTTAAAAGAAACTTTAGTTGAAATATATATATATATATATATATATATATATCAAATTTAGAACATTTTAATAATTTTCAAATTGAATTTTGATATAATTGTTTTAAACTTTTGAACATTTTCTCATTAAAAACCCGCTTTCTCATCACATATACAAGATTGATTTTAAGTTAAATTTTTAGATTAATGTGAATTTAATTATAAAAAATGGATTCCATATTTTTAATAATAATAATAATTTATATTATATAATAATTTCAACTTTATTTTTGACCATAATGAATTGAAAAAATATTAAACAATATTTACCACGGTTAAGGTAAAAATGGGTTTACTGAGTGGTTAAACTAAAAAGATAAGGGTTTGAAATTATAAAAGACTTTTTAAAACCCCAATTTATGTAAATATTTATAACTTATATATTATAGGTTCAATAATAGCCCATTTTTGAGCCTTGTGGTTTGAGAAAAACATGGGTACAACCTTTTCCTTTAAAAAACTACTGGTGTGCCACTCACCTCACTTATAAAATCCCACCCTTATCATCTCTTTTTAACACTTTAAAAACCCATTATTTTGGATAATAACTACCCAAATAAATTTATTAATTACCTAATATCATCCTATAATCCTTATTTTGGTCATAAATCCAACCTAATAATCCTTTTTGTGCAAACCAAGAGAAGTTATTCGAAGAAGAGGCAATATCCCTAATCAAGCGTTTTAATTTATTGCTTCCTAAAACAAATTAAATTATTATTAAATAATCATGATATTATAAATTAAGTATCTTCCTAACAATTATATGTTATTATGTTAATTTAAAAACTTAAATCCTTATCCTCTTCCATCAAATAGGTCACACAATCATCATTCATGTGTACGACGGACTACCGCCTCACGAACCATTGTTATTTATTTTCCTTCACCACCTATCATGGATATAATTATGGTTTTATTGTTTACATATGATATTTATGATATTATTATTCTTATATAATCATTATATCGTATATTCCTTCTTACTTTCCATTCCATGGGAATATAATAACGTCGTTTATGTATACGGAGGACTATCTCCTCACGAAGCGATGTGATTTGTTCACGCTTTACTTGATTGGTAATAAGGATGGGTTTAATAAACATATGTCATATATACTACATAAAAATTATTTTTTAATGGTAATATATTATTTAACCTTATTTATTTTAACTAGTTGAGAAAATGGAAACAACGTTCTTGCATACGTACGGTCTACCATCTCCATGAATATGGTATTTGATTTTCTACCTCTGACCTTTATAGATTACTGAAAATACATATATAATAAATATATATGATATTTATATAATTTTTAAAATTCTGGATATGATTAAACCATGATCAAAGTAAGAGGACAAAAAATAACAAATCAATATATACACAAAAATAAAGCAGTTATTACCTAAAATGTGATTTTAACAAAGAAGTGTTAATAAACAGGTAATAAATTGTCATAAGTAAATAATAAATGGTATGATATATATTTGTAAATAAAATAATTATTCAATAATATTTTTATAATAAACTTATATTTATTATATATTTGGTTCAAATGTGTACTAAGGAAGTTGAGACTTAAGGTAAGAGATTTTCATCTCACTTTTTACTTATGTGAGACACATGACATATTCAAAACCTATTTGTTTTATGTGGTGTATATAATTACCATGAATTTATTTTATGACTATTATCCTGAAAATTTTGGGGATTTAAATATCTATTTTAGTAGATATATTTTATGGGGATTGTGATTCAAAAGTTACCAAAGCTTTAAGGGAATTTTGGCTCAATTTTCCCTTTGGAGACATATGTTGTGTTATGAACATAAATTATTTTATTATATGTATATACTATCCCTTTTACAAGTTTTATCATTAATATCCTTATATTAATTATATTTTAATCTTTATTTAATGTTATTATTTCATGGTACTTACGATTCAATGTCACCAAAGCGGTAATAGTTTTATGATACAATTTCATTGTTTATAGGGATTATTTATGTTTATTATTATAATGATAAAATATTATGATACATCTCTAAATAAATAAATTAATTTTCTTATATGAAATTTATATCATGAAAATTCATGTTTTCCCTACACTTTCCTCTCTTAATGTACTCAAGATTTCAAAAAACTGTTTTTATGAAAAATCATTATTATTTATATCTTTGGCCGAAAAATATTTTTCTTACAAAACCTTGTTTTCTAAATTTTTTTTAACATTATTAAATGATTTATTGAATTAATTTTTACCAATTTTTGAATTTTTACAAAATATTTTGAAATTATTCTTCATTTTATTTTCCAAACAATTCTTATTTGGATTTTACCAAAAATGTGAAATGAATCTTTTTTTTAACATGTATGAAATAAATGGAATTTCCCACCATTATGACATTATTTTATTTCAAGATTCATTTATAATTTATCATGGTTATTTTCAAAGAAATAAGGTTTGAAAAAAATTTATGTTTTAAAAAGCGTTTTTCAAAAAATAAAGGATATTTTCCTCAAGAAATGTTTTAATTGATTTTTAAATCTTCTATTATATGTTTCCAAGGTTATTTTAAAAGAAATTGATTATGAATATGTTTTCTATTTAAAAAATTATTTTTAAAGTAGAAGGATATTTTAATCAGTAATTTGTTTAAATGATTTTTAAATATTTATTTATATGTTTTAAAATTTATTTTCAAAGAAAAGTATTTCGAAAATATTTTAGGAATGTTTAGTTTTAAAAAGTAATTTTCAAATAAAATTTAACTTCAATGAGAAACCTTCCAAGTGATTTATTTTTCAAAATCATTTTTCTATATAAGATGAAATCCTTTGATGTAACTTATTCTTTACTAGGGATATGAACCAAATATACCATTATTATTCTTTATCTAAATGGTTTATGATTACAAGATGTTCATTAAACCCATTTCTCTACCATGGGTTATACCATGATAAAATTCTTATGAAATCCTTTTCCTTTTCACAAGTTATTCTATGATGAAATGATGAAATGATTATGAAACCTGTCTCTTTTCCACATGTTGTGATTTGATGAAATGTTTATGAAACCCATTTCATTTCATGGATTATGATATGATGAATTTTTTATGATATTTTTGGCACATATACATATGATTTTCATTATGTGAAAGGTTGGACCTATATATCCCTCAAATAAATTGGGTAATGATATATATCTCATGAGATAGATATGACTGGAATAGGAAGTGAACCCAGTTTAGTAATGGAATTTTTGGGTTATGATGGTCTTCAGAGTGAAACTTGAATAGTATAATGGTTTTGGGAGTGAACCCATTCCACTATGATAACCTTGGTAGTGAGCGTTGACTTCTATGAAGATGATATTCTGTACTTATGTGTATGCAAAAATTCTACGTCTTATTCCAATTTTATTCTCTCATGGATTATATTCTTTGATTTCCTTATGATTCAAGTCTTATGAACTACCAATATTAATTCCATTACTCCAGATTATGATCTTTTCTATGCATGTTAATGTTTTCAAATATTATGCTCAAGTTATGATACCCTTGTTCTCGTGTTTTTCTTACGTATATCCCTTGTTTACCCTTAATAAGAATCAGAGCTCACTATTTCTTATGTTTCCTTTCACCATGTTATGAATAAAGGTTTTAAGTAGGGTATGTTTATGAAGATTACTTAATGGGAAGATATTTGTGGGAGATATTGAAGGTCTTCCATGAATTAAGAATATAGTTTGTCTATTCTTCAAATTCACTAAACCAATATGGTCCTCAAGCATTTATTTTTGTAATGTAATGAATATTCATCGAAAATGATGTAATATTTATGAATGAGAAGCTTAGGTCACTATAGATTCCCAATGGATCATGTTATAATCCATGACTAGTGACCTCCAGAAGCTTCATCAAGACATGGATACTTACTCCAATTTTTCACATCTCCAGGATATTTATAAGGATATATAAAGACAATATAGGTATGAAATCTCCAAGAAACTCATTACATGCATGTTCGGAGAATGAGCTACACCTTGGCCTCAGGTAGTTAATATGATTTTCTATATTAATAATTTGGAAATTCTAGGATTAAATCTACCTATAGAACCGAGTATAGACCTCATCCTTTCCTGACTACATAATATATTATCAAATTTTATTATGAATTTCAATATGAATAATATAGAAAATTCACCACAAGATCCTTTGACTTTGATTTGGAAATTGGATAAAGGTATGAAGTGTCAAAAACTTAATTCCCTTATAGTGAATGAAAATAATGGAATGGTGAAAATGTTATTGGAAGGTTTAAAGACTAAGGAACCTTTACAATACCATTTAAATAAGTGAAAAATCCAAAGGGTGGATAATAAGATTGATTCAATTTTATTTTATCATGTAAGTAAAGGCCATTGGAAGAAGAATTGTTCCTTAGTGAAGAAGTAATGGGAATATTCTGGTATATTTGTTATCGGTATTAATATTTTTATTTATATAAATTGTGTATTATATGTAGCTTTTGGTTCTCACATTTCTATCCAAATAATGGAACTAAATATATTATAAAATATTACTGAAATTAATGTGGATCCTTGAGCTACCAATGGATTGATACTCAATACACTTTCTATTGGATACTACCATCCCAAGTTTACAACTTGAATGGTTTTAGTTTTTAAGAACCATTATTATGTTCTCAATGTAATTAATAACATCATTTTAGTGTATAATTTAGACATGACTAGTTTTATTTTCTATTTCAAAAATAAATAATTCTAATTTTATAAAGAAAATATATGTTAAAATATGGAATATCTAAATAATGGTGTTTATATACTAGTACATCAAAATAAATTCATGGATATTTATAATAAATAATACTCACATGACTCATATCATACCTAGTTATGGCATCATCACCTTGGACTTGTAAACTAGAATCATTTGAAAAATTTATATAAGTAAGGGTATTTAGTTTATTTTGAGCCAAAACCCTTAGATATATGTCATACTTATTTATAAGGAAAAATGATTGAGGATCCTTTTAGTGGAAAGGGTGATAGAGATATGGTGATTTTAGAATTAGTTCACACTAATGTATAAGTAAATTTTTCTATAAAAGATAGAGATGGATACTAATAATTCATTACTTTTACTGATGATTTTAGATATTTACATTATGAGGTATAAATATGATTCTTTTGAAAAAATTAAGGAATATAAGAATGAAGTATAGAATCATCTTAATAAGAAGATAAATAAATTCTCATTAGTGAGAGGTAAGGAGTATCTTAACCCATAGTTTATCGATTATCTAAAATAGTTTTGTATAATGTAAACTCACTCCTCTTTATACACCATAGTGAATAGTGTTATTGAAAGGAGAAATCACACATTATTGGATATGGTGAGAACAATGGTGAGTTATATAATTATTTCATTATATTTTTGTGGATATGAATTATAATTAATGAAATAAACACTAAAACGAGTGAAAAATAAACCAGTAATTGGAATCCCATATGACTTATAGAATGAGAAGAAATATTTTCTATCATATATACATTTATGGTGATGTGAAGAATTTATTAAGGCTAATTCAAACATCAAACTTGCATCTTGAGGGAAAATGTGTATCTTTATAGGATATCCTAAGTAAATAAGAGGATGTTATATATTTAATCTCTCATATAGAAAAGTAAATATGGTGAGACAATGATTTTTTAAAGAAATGGAACACATATCCAATGGAGATAGTGGTAATAAGATATACTTTGATGAATTTATGTCTAAAGATACATAACATTTTGCATAATAATAAATTCTATAAGACCCAGTGGAAGAATTTTCTCTTGAGATAAAATTTATATATATGGAAACTAAATAGGTTAGATAACCATAGTGATATGGTTTTCTTATTACCGAGGATGGTGACACATTATTAGTTTATAATAATGAACCTTTTACTTCAAGGAAGTAGTAAAAAATTCCTTAATTGAAAAATGGAAAGAATAATTGAATTTTGAAGTGGATATCATATAAAAAATTTAGTTTGGGATTTATTAGATACTCTATTAGATATAAATCTCATTGGGTATAAATGAATATTCAAGAACAAGATGGAAATGGATGGTAAATTCATTACCTATAAAGATTGATTGGTTGCTAAAGGTTTCAAGCAGTGTCATGGTATAGATAATGAAAAAACATTTTCACTAGTTTCTTTTCTAAAATATATTATAATTATTCTTTCCATTACATATTACCATGACTATGAAATTTATAAAATGGATTTTAAAACTTCTTTACTTATAAGAAATCTTATGAAACACAACCAAAACGGTTTGTAACACCAAAGGATTCCAATAAGGTATAGAAGTTGCAGTGATACATTTATTGGTTGTGAAAATAATCAAGATCATGAAATACCCGTTGGAGCCATAAAAAAGTTTGATTTTATTAAGGATGAATGTGATCCCTATGTCTATAATAGGCTTAATAAGAGTATTATTTTGTTCCTAGTGATATATGTTGATGATATATTACTGATGGGAAGCAAGATAATAGTATAATTATTAGTTAATAAATTGGTGAATAAATGTTTATCTATGAAATAATTAGGTGAAGAATCTTGCATTATAGAGATCAAGATCTTTCAAGATAGATTTAAGATCTTCTTGGACCAATTCAAGGTACATATATTTGAAAAAATATTGAGAAGATACAAGATATAATAATACAAGAGAGGATATTTTATAATGTCACATGGTATACATATCTATTAGAAAAATATTTCTTCCAACATAATAAGAGAGATAAATAATGAGTAGAATTCCTTACACTTTTTGGGTTGGATCTATAATTTATTTTATACTATGTACCAGGACTAATGTTACCTATAACTTAATATTGGTAGGAAGATATCATGTAGATCTAGGAGATCCAAATTAGTTGGTTGTAAAACTATCTTGAAGTGACATAAGAATATACAGTATATGTTCCAAATTTTTGGAGGATATGAAGAACTATTTTTGAGGGGATAAAAAAAATTAGTTTCAAAATATATTAGGATGATATAAAGACTAATATGGTATAAGTTTTTGCCTCAATGTAGTAGCTATGACCTGGAAGTGTTATAAACAGGTTGTGGTAGTGGATTCTATAGTAGATCTTAAGTATATTGCAAATTCTAATGCAACTAAATAAGTAATATAGATAAGAACATATTTATAAGAAATTTGTGTTGTATCTAGTAGTAAAGATCTTATTACTATGTATTTTGATAATACTACAATAATGGATCTATCCAAAGAGCCCATTTCAAATAATTAGATGAATAATACACTAATAAAGTGTAACCTATTGAGAAATTTTACTCAAAGGTGGGAGTTTATTAAATATGGTTCCCTAAATACATGTTAATTTTAGAAAATAAAAAAATTAAATATCATGTATATAACATGTTGAAACTAGTATGCATCATACTTGATGAGATATCCAGAGACTAAGGTATTATATTACATAATAGCATTCATAGGAGTGGGTGTTGTAATTTGTACATTAACTTATTTGTTTATGGGTCCCTAGATGTGTTGTTAGATGATGATCTTGGAATTTTGGTAATTTCACCTATTCCCATTAATAAAGGGGCATAGAGGGTCACACTCTAAGTATATCCAGAATCTCGTTAAATTATAATCAATTTAATATCAAGAATAAATTTATTCCCAGCTTGTAGAAAAGTATTTATTCAAGTCAAATTGATTTCATACATTAAATCATGTGATATTTGAGTTTAGAATATGTGAGTTGAATGTTATACCTTGTTTATTCATTCATGAGGTAATAAATTAATAAATATTTATTCACTAGTTTAGTAAATAGATTAATATAAATATTTACTTAGTTATGTTAATATTAAAATAAATATTTATTCAAATGTTTAGTGAATATAATATTTTATGAAAGGATATGGATCAACTTTAATGATCCATTGGAATTGTAAATTTTATTTAATATCATTTAAATAAATAAATATTTTTTTATTTAATAAATTATCTCATTTATATTGCATGTGATAAGATATAATAATAAAAATATTATTATTGTTTGACATGGTGAATAATTTAGACACTACAACAAAAACCGGGTTTAGCGGCGGTTTTGTGGTGGCGGTTCACAAAACCACCGCTAAACGTTTTCGTCGAAAGGTTTCACGGCGGTTTTTAATAAACCGCCGCGAAACCCGAAATTTTTTTAACAGTTGCAAACCTTCCCTACCCCCACCCCAATCTTTCCCCCAAACCCCTGAACCCTCCCTTCTTCCCCTAACCCCCCCCGGCGACCCGCAACCCTCGACCCCCAACCATCCGGGGACCCGCGACCTCCGGCGACCCCGCGACCTCCGGCGACTCCGCGACCTCCGTCTCTGGTGACCCCGTGACCTCCATCTTCGGCGACCCGTCTTTTCCAGGTCTGTATCCATTTAACTAGGTTTGAAATATAGAAAATTTTGATAGACTTCACGCATGGTGATAATATTGAGAATGATTGGTAGGTGATCGTTTCATTGGAGGTTTGAAAATGGACTCAATGATTTATGACACAATAGGTTAATATTGAATAGTTATATAAATCCTAGAGTACAAAGGAGCATAGTTGAAAAGATTAAATGGGTGGTATTATGGAATAAAATTGAGATTATGGATTGTGTAGTGGGGATATTTCCTCCTTTACATGGTTGAAAAGAGGGAATGAGTGGTTTGTTATGGGACATGACTTGGTTATATGAAAAATGAATGTTTGTTAGTTTCCTTATGGAATTGAATATAGTTTTTAATCATGATCATGACATGGGGTTTGATGGAATTAAAATAGATCATGGGTAAATATTAAAAAAATAAGCCTTTTAATTAATGGTTAATAGTTGGGAAAAATATGGGTGATGGTTGCATGGTTTGTCATTAAATATGATTAATATAAAATATAAATAATGTAATATGGTTGGTGAAATGAATCTATAAATGGTATAAATTATGAGGCATGATGTTAAATTATTCATCTTTATTGTGGATCTTTGTATAAGATGTGGGGATGGTCATTGTGTTATAGTTGGCAGTGAAGATAATGTGAGGTAGTAGTAGTGTGGTGATTTTTACTAGCTATAGAAGTTCTATTTGTTTATTTATGTCTTATGTTGGTATTGTTTGTTTCTATAAATATACTTAAATATTATTATTTTTGGTTTTTGAATACATCCCACTTGAGTTAGATACCCTTCTTGAATCCCAACAAGCTCTGGGTACTAGGTTGTTTCCCCTAACATTCGGGTTGGTGAGGGAATGGATGCATGCCTACTCCCCCATCCCCACTCTCACTTCTAGTTTTAGAATTATCTTTGATGTATTGAGGTGGGTAAGATCATACTTCTAAAGTATATAGTGAAATAGAATACCCTAATGGTTATTTATGTGAAGGTACATTGCGTATTAGAAAACCCTTTATGTTATTTATGATGATTATAAA
This sequence comes from Viscum album, assembly GCA_963277665.1. Classification (NCBI taxonomy): domain Eukaryota; kingdom Viridiplantae; phylum Streptophyta; class Magnoliopsida; order Santalales; family Viscaceae; genus Viscum; species Viscum album. The sequence goes on along the minus strand of OY728128.1, from coordinate 700,932,912 downwards.
CTAGGTGCACTATAAGTCCCTATGGTGTATTTAGATAATGATATGATGTAAGTAAAATAGTGGACTATTAGTGGTATTTATGTGATGGGCTATTGTGGTGTTGATGTAAGGATATATATTAGAGGTTGTGCATGGTAGGTAGAGGGAATTAGGTTAATGTCCTTCATTATTTTGATTCCCAACAGTACTGGATTTGAGAAGTGTTGATGATATGTGATATGTGATAGAGGCTATTGGCTAATGATGATTTTATGGATAAGGTTTGTGGTATGGTTTTAATATGAGATATAGTATTCTATGTAATAAATTTTAAAGATATTGGGAGAATATGACATTTGATATTAGGGTGCGATAGTGAAAAAAATAAGAAATTGGTTTTAGGGTGCCTTTGTGTCATATTCATCTGATATTATTTTACTATGCATGATTATGATATTTAGTAATCGAGTCTTGGTGAGTATTTTCAATAGTTGACCTACTAGGTGCTTACTAGTTATGTTGTTTGTTCAATGATGTATTATTATACTCCTTTAACTTTTTCATTGGAGGTATTTTGTATAATCATACTAAGGATACATATTATGATAAACCCCATATATATAAAAAATTCAAGATTCCTAGGATATTTTTTGTGACTAAGTTGGGTCGTACTATCTTTGTTCTTGGTGTTTGCTGTGAAATCACTACCTTGGTGTTTTATTTGGTATTTTTATCTTGGGGTTTTTATTTTTTTACGTATTCATTCTTTAAAGTATTATTGTTGATTTAAATTTATATATATATATATATATATATGTATATTATGATGTTGTTCAGTGTTATTCTTTTTTTATTGTTGGTACATATGATGGTAATTCCTCTCATCCTTATTTTTTATACCCCTATTCTAGTCATCAACCCGGGGCCTATAGGAGGTTGGATATGGGGTCACTCTCATCTTTAATTTAATTATAGGAAGAGTTTCCATTGAGGATGTGTATTGAATTGACCCGGGTAACCCTCAAATGTGGTAACTGACCCATTCTGTTACATACCCGAAGGTTAATCCCGATCCTCGTGGGTTTGAGGCAAGCACCAATGCATCAAAACACACAAAAAAGGGAAAAATTTATCCCAACATGATCAAACACATTGCATATATGTATACACAAAATGAAAAGGAATGTGAAATACTAAAGGAATATATATACCATAATAGTCAAAAGACAGTAGAAAAGAACAATTAAAAAATTAGTCAACATTTCGAAAACAAGTCTAACTACATAGACTAAAACCAAAAACTACTCCATGAGATGGTGTGGATGAACTCCCTCCATCTCACCACCAGCTACCCAAAACCAGCTAACACAAACCTCGCCACCTCACTTCAGCGCCTTTCCCTTCCCAGTATTGGAAGACATACAAATGTCTATGTACCCCTAAGGAGGTGCAGAAGGTGTGAGCTAACAACCTCCATAGGATCCCACCCGGGTGTTCCATATCTAGCCTCTATATAACTATTCATGTATTCTTATTTTAAATATTACATGGAATGATAAGCAGTAATGAAATTTTATAGAAAACATGGGTAAAAATTTCCCTTTTTCCTAGTTTTAAACAAAAGTAGGTACATAATGTATATCAATTATAACTCAGAAATCCAATTAGTACAAAATAAAAGAAGTAGTAGAGGTATAAGTACCAAGGAACACTATAGTTTAGACTAGAAGAATACTTATACCATAATAAATCATGTGCACAATCCAGTTCCTATAACACATGCCTAGGAAGAAGAGTAATACCCCATGAGTAACCCCCCCTGAAAATGCTAATAGTTGTCCCCTAGAATAATGGGACTAGGAAACCAAGGAAATACCCATGAGAAAACATCCTAATAATCACAAAACATGGACGATGGACTCAAGATAAACCTTCCACCTAAGTATCCAAGGTAACCTAAGTGCTCATTTTCACAAATAAATTTCAATATTTTAAAAGTACCCATTTTATTTTCATTTATCAAAAATCATGGAAAAACATTTCTCTCAAAAACCCCTTCTTAAAAAAATGAAAATAGTCATTCCAATTTGATAAATCAACTTATAAATTAAGAGAAATTAGGCTAATTATCATAGGCTAGAGATGGAACCACCTACCTCAAAGCTCAAGTCACACATTCCCGTAATGGGATCCACCAACAATGAAAACCCAATGATGAAAACGAAGGCCCTAGAATATAATAAAAACATTAATATTGATATAAATTATAAAATAAGGGGTTGGTGGAAAGGGAAAACACCAAATACCTCAAGAACAGACATCCTCCACACCACAACTAACCAAGGAATGGCCTCCATAATGAGATCTCCCAAAGGATCTAGAAGAATACACAAAGATTCAAAAACTTAGGCCACCATATCTGATAATGTTACCCTAGGGTGCCACCATTATCAAGAGAAATGAAGAATCAGAAATTTTTCTTACCCAGAGAGATACACCACAACTATAATAAAAGATCTGATGTTGAATGGATCAATCTAGATGGAGTATAGTCTCTCAAAATAACCTGAGAAGATCTCTAGGTAGGGATCCAAGGGCCTGGAGAAAAGAACTGAAACCAAAATAGCCACTCGCCTATTTTAAAAACTACACAAGGGCCATTTGATGATGTGTAATACTATTACATGCTGTGAAATCCATGGTGTTCTAGTATGTTGAAAAATACTTCACCTCGAATTAAAAATCCATTATTTTAAAATTTACGATGTGAAACCACTCTTCCCGAGGTGTAAACTTTCACAGCATGAATACCCTTTCATGACTTGTATCTAGTAATAGTTACACGGTGTGTAACCTAGTTATACAGTGTGAAAGACTTTTTAATCATGTAGAAAAAGCTGGTTAAAGATGAAAGTACAACAAATATCTGACTTCACCATTTTAGGTATCTTACCAATTCCTTCCTAGTCCTTTACAGACAATGGAAAAAAGGAAAACCATGAAGAGGATAAAAAAATACCTGATAGATCAGTAATAGTATCTTAAAAACTCCCCACTATAAATAATTTTTTTCCTCAATAAGTCATGTAAAAGATGTAATCCATGGAAAAATATGAGTTCACTGCTCCTTCGTCAATGACTCGTGTTCTCTGTCTCCAACTCAACGACACCCTCATGAGGAACTCATGGAAGGTACAACCATGTAATATATATGGATAATAGATATATGAATATTTTTCTTTTGTTTATGAGGATAAATGGGACAGAACCATTTAATTCTTTTAAAAAAAGTATCATCACTCAAAATAAAAGATCACTTGAACTATATGCTTATTATATAAATAAAAGGTACTTGATTATATGTAATGAAAAGATAATAATTTATAGTAATGTTGATAAAGACCAAAAAAAATAAAACTCATATTTTTAATGAATTAAATAATCCTTGTCCATCTTTGAAGAATAGGTAATCACGACTAAATAAATGGTTAATAGATGAAAAAACATTGAAATTAAGTGGGGGAATTATCATAATGTGTTATCACTGTGTTGGATCTAGTGAGAAGAATATTCATTGGCTTATAAACAATTATCAACAACATTGTTAAAATTATGAAACTAAATATGTTAAAAAAATATTCCATATTATTTTTATTGATCTATAATATTGATAAGTGAAGGTAATGATTATTAAACATAATCCAATGAGGGGAAACTCTAGAAATGGGAACCCATGAATTGGTATTCTATATTAGTGATTTTGGATGGATGTTATAAATAATGATTGGTATACCATTTCTAGATATGGAAAATAAAATAAAACATTTAATTGAGATGACCAAGCACGTGAGTATATGAGATGTTTAGGAAAGTTGTAGTATTTTTTGTGAGGGTGTGGAAGTAATCTGACTGGACCAATGTATCTCATTAATGTAGTGGGGATAGAAATTTTTTGAGGCAACATAAATGTGTGATTGATAGTATTATGATAATTTTGTAACCTGATATTCTTACTGCTCCTCAATGAGGTGTTCACGCTGTCTCCTAGGGACCAGACTTGTTTGGTTTGTCTGGGCATGCTAAGTAAGTGGTAAATGTGATCAATGAATCATCTTTATTATATTATGCATACTTTATGATCAATGGGTTATCTTTATTATATTATGATTCTGTAATCTTACACTATCGTATATTTTGTGTAGGCACATTGTGATATACATGGATAAAAGCTGGATCACATTACCGAGGAACACACCTTAGTATGTTAAGGGTTTGAATGAGTTTTCAGATTTTGCGATTTCTAATCGATCCGTTGAAGGGAGAATAAGATTTCCATGTCCTAAATGTAAATTTAGAACATGGTTGAAGAGAGATGAAGTTTATGAACATTTAATACTGAATCAATTCCCTAGTCAATATTTGTGTTGGAATTGGCATGGAGAATCAAACAATACAGAAAGATTGATCACTGATGTTAATCCACAGAATGAGGTCCCAAGTTCATCGACAATGGAAAATGAAATAAAAAACCTCATAAATGATGCATTCAGCACTACAAGACACCACTATCATCATCAAAACATATCAGAACAACCATAATAGGGTGCTACAAATTGCAAAGTGATAAGTAATGTTTTTGAGACTGTAACACAAGTAGATCAAGAATGGAACATGTCATTGGATCCTCCTCTTGATTCTGTAGAGCCAAATGTAATGTAAAACTTCACTGAGAAAAATTAGTTTTATGATTTAATTAACGATGGAAATAAAGAGTTGTATAGTGGGTGTTTGAAATATTCAAAGCTTTCATTTCTGCTGAAGTTGTACCATATCAAATGTCTATGTGGAATTACAAATAAGGCAATGTCCATGATATTGGAATTGATTCGTGATGCATTTCCTGAAGAAAAAATCCCATAATATGTTTATGATATGAAAAAATTTGTTAACAAGATTGGTCTGAATTATATAAAAATACATGCGTGTCCCAATGATTGTATGCTTTATTGGGGAGAGGATTCAAGTAGACAAAATTGCAAGAAATGTTCTTCTTCTAGATGGAAGTCAAAGGGTGATGTGGGAAGTTTGACTGAACATAATTTCACGAAGAAGAAGAAAATGAACACACCTGCAAAGGTTTTGCGTTACTTTCCTTTGAAGCCGTGATTGCAAATATTATTCATGTCATCAAAAACCGCCGAACACATGAATTGACATTCTGTAGATAATAACAATGATGGGTTAATGAGACATCCATGAGATTCTCAATCATGGAAGACATTTGATTCATTACATCCAGATTTCTCAGCTGATCCTAGGAATGTTCGATTGGGATTGGCTGCCGATGGATTCAACCCATTTGGGACTTTGAGTACAAGTTATAGCATTTGGCCAGTTGTCTTGATCCCTTATAATCTACCTCCGTGGATGTGTATGCAATAATCATATTTTATCATTTCAATGAATATTCTTGAAAAAAAAATGCCTGGAAATGATATTGATGTATACTTGCAGCCTTTGATTGAAGAATTGCAGGAGTTATGGAGTAACGGTGTTGAGACATTTGATGTTTCGTCTAAAAAAATGTTCAAAATGCATGTTGCTTTACTATGGACTATTAGTGACTTCCCCGGTCTTGGGAATTTATTTGGTTGGAACACTTATATGGGTTTGGCTTGTCCCGTTTGTAACTTTGATTTTGAGCCCAAACGGCTACCTCACAGTAGAAAACGGTGCTTCTTATTCCATCGAAGATTTCTCGATGCATCTCATATATTTCGGCTGAACAAATAAAAATTTAATGGTTTCATTGATCATAGACCACCTCCAAATTTGTTAACCAATTCTGAAATATTGACACAACTTGAAAATGTTGAAACAGAATTTGGGAAGGTTCATCATTTGAATGATAGCGGAAAACGGGTCTGAAGTGCATCGTCAAGTGAAATCAGAATGCAATAATGGAATAAAAAAAGTATATTCTTCAAACTTTCGTATTGGGAATTTAATTTTTTGCGCCACAATCTTGATGTGATGCATATTGAGAAGAATGTCTGTGATAATTTGATTTTCACATTACTTAATGAGCATGGAAAGTTGAAGTATCATCTTAATGCTCGCAAAGACTTACAAGTAATGAACATAAAACGCGATCTCTGGCCAAATGAGAATGAAAAGTATGCTCCGACCATTTTCGCAATGAAAAATAGGGATAAAGATATGTTCCTTAAAATTTTAAAGAATGTGAAGGTATCTGATGGGTATTCGAGTAACATCTCGAGGTGTGTTGACTTGAAGAATCATAAGTTACATGGATTGAAAAGTCACGGTTCACATATTTTGTTATAGTAGTTACTACCATTGGCATTGTGTACATTATTACCTGAAAAAGTTACTACTGTTGTACTCCAATTCTGCACATTTTTTAGGCAATTATGTGAGAAGGTTGTACATCCATTTCAGCTTGACAACCTCCAGGAGAGGTTTGTATTGACTCTTTGTGCAATGGAGATGATCTTTCCTTCATCGTTTTTTACTATCATGATGCATTTAACTGTGAATTTGGTTGAAGAAGCTAAATTAGGAGGCCCCGTTCATTATCGATGGATGTATCCAATTGAGAGGTATTTTATTTATATGTTTTCTAGTTAACTAAAAAAAATTTGCATTTAAATAAATGCATAATATTATTATTTTATTTCACAGATATCTTGGGCATTTGAAATCATACGTGAGAAATAAAGCTCAACCAGAAGGCTCTATTGTTGAAGGCTATTTGGCCGAGGAATGTCTTAGATTTTGTTCCAGGTATTTAGATGATATTGAGACAAGATTTAATTGAGTTTGACATGTTGACGACACATCAACTCAATCTAAAATGCATCGGAAATCAAAAATATTTCCTGTTATTGGCCGATCAGTTGGGAGGAACTCAAATGTGACACTGACAGAATTGGAATTATTACAGGAACATAGATATGTGCTGCTGAATAGTGAAATTGAAGATCCATTTATTGAAGAGTTGAGGATACAAACAAAGAGACGAATGAGAGGCCGAATACGAAATGAGAAAGATATAACGAAAGCTGTGAATAAAGAGCTTGTAGAATGGTTTGCACGACGTGTAAGTTCATAAATATTGAAATAAATATGAATATTAGTTTGACACATACAATTTGTAAATCTATTAAATTTTATTTCTTTTTTCAGATCATGAATATTGATACTCAAGCTGACTTGTTAGAAGATTTGAAGTTTCTTGCTAGAGGTCTTATAAAGAAAGTTAGAAAGTTCGACGCTTATAATGTGAATGGCTTTAGATTTCGTACAGTCGATTGAGAAGTGGGTTTGAAAACACAGAATAGTGGTATATTTACATTTGATGAAGTGAGATACTATGGAAAGATGCATGATATTATTGAATTAAACTACCATGGACATTTTTCTGTTGTTTTATTCAAATGAAAATGGGTTGATATTATCAGAGGTGTTAAAATAGATTCATTTCAATTTACTTCTGTGAACTTCTCTCGTTTGATGGATGTTGGTGATTGTGAAATGCATGATCCATATATCTTAGCATCAAAAGAAAAAATGGTACATTATGTGAATGATTTTGTGGATGAAGGGTGGAGTGTAGTTACTCACGTAATACAAAGAGATTTGTATGATATGGGTGATGAAGTGGAAGATTTGACCTCTGAAATTGAATGTCATCAACAATAGGAAGCGGAATTATTTGTCCATCATGATATTGAAAATATTAGTCTTGCAAGGATGAATGAAGTGTATGAAGCAATGGATCAGGAAACCGACATGATTGAAGGGGAAAATGATTGTATGTACAATTATTCATTCATGCAGCAACCACTTGTTTAATTTCTGCAGTCATTCATTATCATTGTTATATATATTTTGTTTGTTAGTACTGGGCATCTATTATCATTTTTAATTTTTTTTCTGCATACTTTTTTTGAAATATATATTCTGAACTTAATTTTATTTGATTAAATGATAGGAATGCCAAGGAGGAAGTGGTATACTATTTCTTCTAGTTCTGCGACGAATGACGATCCATTTGGGTCACTCCCCACAACATCTGAGGCACCCACCCCCGCACCATCTCCCCCTGCACCATCTCTCACACCATCAGAGGGCCTCCCATTAGAGGCTGAGTCTTCGACTCCCCCTACAGGTGCCTCATCCGTTGGGTGGCGACAGACCCCTTCCAGTTCATCCCGGACATACTGGAGGGTCACAGTCATAGGTATAAATTTTAATTAAATAAATTTATGTCATTTTATTTATACTAATTGTTTGATCATTGAATATGACAAAAATAAAACCGTGGAGAAACACTTAAAAAGCTCATATGTTTGGAACTTGAATGGCCAAAGGATAGTCGTCCCATTTGATTCTTATGGGGTCCCTACGGATGATGTTGTGGGGTTGCTTGTCCAGATTATAGGTCAGTTGGCAGCGGAGCCCATTTCCCTTCCCATTTTATATGAAGATTGGAGACATATGCCTCCAAACTGAAAAAATGATGTTTTTGATTCTCAAATAAAGGTAATTTTATTACATTATGGTTTAATTGAATGTCATGTTACTAATATGTTCAAAATGAATTTCTCTATACAGATGTTCTTCCACTTCAGAGTTGCTGATGTGATAGCACGAAAGTGGACTTTGAAAAATCTTGGTAAAAAATGGAAAGATTTCAAATGGAGATTTTGGTGTGATGTCAACGATACTTCGTTGACCTTGGAACAAATGTATGACAAGCTACCCAATGGGGTACCGAAAGAGCAGTGGAAAGTTTTTGTCGACATGCATCGTGATGAGAAGCGGATGGTATTGAAATATATATTATTATATTATCCTCATTTTACATTAATACATGCATATGACGAGGAGATGACATTGGATACATTACTGTTAAATTGTATTTTATTTATTTCGGGATCACTCACGTCAGGATGCATCAAATAGGGCGAAGCAAGTCATCCCACACACGGTGGGCTCAAAAATCTTTTCTAGAAGCCGAATGTCATTGGTAATATTTTAAATCGTTTAAATATTTATAATACAATATTATCTATTTAATATATTGAATTTTTTATTTATCTTTGCTTAATGCAGTCACATAATTTAGGGCATAAAGCCTCCCGGACTGAACTGTGGTTAGATGTTCACAGAAAATCAGATGGCTCTTTTGTTAATGAGCCTACCAAAGAAGTTGGGGTATGAAGTCAAATTTTTTATTATAATAACTTATTATCAGTTTTTACTATGTTAATATGTATTGATATTTGATTTATAGGTAAAAATTAAAGAACTATGGGATGCCAATCCTGGGCAGTCCTACTCAGTCTCCCAGGATGACCCGGTTGCTCAAGTCCTTGGGAAGGAGAATCATGGTAGAGTGTGCGGGATGGGTTTGGGACCCGTACCATCTGAGGTATTTAGCAGGACATCAGGGATTCCAGATGCATCTACTCCTGGTTATAGTCATCCCATACCTGAAGATGCTCAGAGGGAGATTTCTTCTCTACGAGCCACGGTTCAAGACCAAGGGGCTCAGATATCAGCTATACAGAAAGTGTTGACTGATTTATATCAGTAGATGAGCAGATATTCCCCCAATGGTAGTGCACCGAGTGGTGGTGAGTAGGTAAATCACAAAAAATCAAAATCATTTAGTTTGAAAACTTTTATTGGTTTTAAGTTTAATTATAAATATGCAACAATATTTAATTTTCAATATAATGTTCTTACAGGTGGCAGCAGGAGATGGATGTGGAGAGGGTGACGATGAATCATCAGACCATGAATAGTATTATTGATGTGTTGAACAAATATGGGAAAGGTTGGTTTGTATATATAACATGTGTGGTGTATGGAACCTTTAAAAAACCATTGGTCTTGGAGGAGCTTCAATGGCTAACCTTGAATGATCACAATAACCTCAGGTGGTAAAGAGAATGATGTGTTTGTTTCATTGGTTTGATGATCTATGGTAATAGGCTCTTTGATGTTTCTATTGTAAATTCAGCATTGGGAATTGGACTCATTAGGGTGTTGCATGTCCAAACAGACATGTTTAATGGATATCACTAGATCAAGATGGTTTTCTGAGGTTATTTTCATGATCATTAATAGTTTTTATGAGGCACATAACCTCATCACATGAAAACCAATGCAACTCCCTTCCCATGAAGCTTACCTCTTTTCTAACTTTAATTTTATGAACATATTGGGAGATTGTTAGATGACATGTCATATGATAAAAAAGAATAATCAGAGTGGTTTTACATGATTAATTGGGCTATTTTATGGGGCTTCACATGATCAGGAATAGATCACATGAATTGCATAACCCCTTTGCATAATGTTCCTAGGGTCATGTGATCATGATCCTCATTGAAGTTCACATGGTCCTTGTGACCTAGGTGATTAATCTATATGTATACATGCTATAATTTTCTTTCCTTTGGGTATATATTAATACCTATGCATTGGGAATTTCTTTGTTCCTAAAATATACAATGTTCATTTGGCTAGCGTCAACAAATTCCCCCCCACAAAAGTGATGTTCGAAGGAACAAAGACTCAGTTATGAGGTAGGAAATGACTTCATGAGTCTCTTATGCTTTCTATGGTTGGAATTCAAAACATTTTTGGTCTTCTATAAGTCCATTCATATTCCTTGAGGTTACCTATAAATAGGGGGTGAGAGGCTGGTCATTTGACCGGTGACATGAAGCTCCATAGCTCTCAAAACCTCCTCTCTCATGCGATTGTTTTTCAAGACAACTTTGCATGACCTTATCACAAGAACCATACAAGAGACCTAATAATGTGATCATGTCACTTGACCTCTTTGTGTGATCACCTTGTCTAAATATCTCACTTAATCAATCCATGAACTAATCAATGGAAATTTATTTGAACTTTGATGCACACCCTTGGCTATTAGTCTATCTTATGTGATTCGGTTGTCTCTTGAGGATTTTTTCATGATCTACTAATCTTTATGTGATTCATGTGACCTTCACATGGTAACATGATTATATGTATTAAGAAAAATCATGTGATCAAAAGATGTTTTATGGGTTATGTGATTTTCGCGACCTAGAATGGATCATGTGGTCCACGTAATGTTTTTCATGTTATGCACTTATTTTGTTTGATTAGCACAAATGATTCTCTCTTAATGGTTACATATCTTCTAATATATTCTCTATTCTCACATGTTGTCACTCTCTGTTGACTATATTAAAATGATAGTTTCTAAGGATAGTCAGTTAATTGTGGCACCGTTCTTAGGGAAATATTATACATTCAAAAATTCACCATGGTTTCATATATTCATGATCTCACTCATCAATTGATTTCTCATATTTACTCAAACATGCTCATCTTCTCTCTAGAAAACCAAAAAAGTGGCTTGAGTTGAAAGTGTGATTTGAACCCTAGTGGTAATTTCTTTGATGAATGGGCATGGACATTTTGGGTTACATAGATCTGCACAAAATTCCCCTATCAATTGCATGCTATTCATCATTACGAGGAGAAATATATTTTTTAGTTTATCATATACCATAAACCATAATTCCATAGTGAGTTGATTAGTTGATGGTTTCTAGGAACCAAAACTATTTATCTAGCCCATGGTGAGGTAGAAATTGGCCTATGAAATATTTTTAATCTTGGGGGAATACTTCTATTAGTGGAAACATATGATGAATTCCTTCCCGTTGAGAATGTTTGGGATGGAAATAAATAGACTCAGACCTTAGCAGGAGACATTATTTCCATTGTAAAGGTGAGGTAGAAAAAGGATTTGTACTTGAATTTGATTATTTAATTCAATGATTGGATTAATATCTTCTTTAATGAAAGTGGGGCTCAGACATCAATCATACGCCCTCATCTATGCCCTTCTCGACAAGTTTGGAATGTCATGGGATCATTTTGCGCTACTCTAGAAGCTAGAGAGTATGGCTCATGGGGCTACCAGGTGAGACTACATGTATCCCTAAGTCTTTGGTTAGTAGGATACTTGGACATGTTTTTAAATGGAGGGCTCTTCTCTGTTGGGGATTCACATTTGGGAATCTGGGTCTTCATGTTGGTTATAGAAGCATGAATGGTAGAAGGGAAACCTCTCAACCTATCCATTCCAAAACATTCTTATTTTTATCAGCATCATGGCCATTTTCAATAGGGTAATATACCTTATCAAATTAGTGACCCTTTTAAATTATTATTTTGTTGGATAGGTGATCATTTTTAGCGTTATAAGCATCAGAATACTACCAAAATTCCTGATGCTCTATTCTGTCCCAGGATGCTAAATGTCTATGGGGTTGAGGCGATGTATTTAGGTGATGAAAAGGTTATGAAATTATGTTTCCCGTATTAGTAGTGATAGTTGATATATCATGCCTAGTTGTTGTTTGAGAATCCCATATGTCTTTATGTAGAAGTTGATATGTGGTATGTTAATGCATGGCCCCTTTGATGTTATTAAATGATGTTTCACATCTTAGTTACAAGAGGAATTGGCCATGTAAATGTTGTTAATAATTTTATTTTTCTTAGAATTCTAGTTTGGTTTGTTTTTCAGGGCAGTGGTGTAGTATAAGCAGAAATTCTATTTTTTTTTTCAGGTCAGCATTTCGCGGCGGTTTTAACCGCCTCTAAAGTTTTACCACTTATAAATTTAGTGGCAGTTTAAACCTCCGCTAAATGTAATCGGAAATACACTTAGCGGCGGTTGAAACCTCTGCGAAATCACTCCGGAATTAGCGGCAGTTTTAACCGCCGCTAACCAGGCACATGACACGCCTGAATTTCACAGCGATTATAGCCACTGCTTAATAAATAGCGCATAAAACCGCCGCTAAATTTACCAAAAACCGCCGTGAAATGAGGTACTACGATGCTTTTCTTTGACCACCGTGAAATGAATAAAACCGCCGCTAATATATTGCCGACGTGTAGTTTAGCGGCAGTTTCTGTAAACCGCCGCTATATGGAAAAAACCGCCGCTAAGAGGAGGTTTTCTTGTAGTGAGATTAAATAATTAGATAAGGCTCATTATACAATTATAATTATTTTTCGCTAATTATATATTATAAATTATATCTCTTCCTAGGATAGAAAAGTTCTACACAATAAAGACACCTCTATAATTCTCTCAAGCACTAGAGAGAAAATACACCCTTCCTCCATCTGAAGAAAATAGAGATAATAAGAGCTATTATTGTGATAAATGTTGTGTGATTTGAAACACTTTATTCTTCCATGATAACACCAAAAGATTCAAGAATTGTGTTTGAATATTTATGAAGCATGTGTGGATATATTTGGAGGAATCCACACTTGGATTCCTTATTGCAACAACAACATGACTAAATAGACAATAGAATTTTATTAAGGATATTACCAATAAAAAATTAATTATATATTTAAATTAGTTATAAATTAAATATGAATGATAATGTCTTGAAATTTATGTGTCTTTTCATCAATTTATTCTTATTTTTTCCATTTATATCGATGAAAATAAAAAATTGAGCCTCCACCCAACACTTATGTTGTACCCCAAAACCTTCATATTGAACATGTGTAATGTTTTATTATATTGAGCTTGTCTAATACTAGATATAGAACATGTCTATTATGTTGATAAGACACATGTAATTATACTTCAATGAATAATTTTTATTACTAATAAAAATCATGTCTATTCTTGATTAATAGCATGTTTATTTTCAATATTAATCATGTGTAATATGGATATGAAGCATGTCTATTTTTGATATAGTCCATGTTTATTACTATGTTTTGGGATCCTTGTGTTGTACTATTATTTTCTAGTATTGATATGATCACCATTACTAGAGGTTTCCTCTTGTGGTATTTTATATGAATAAAATCTATTTTTCTATGTATTGTATGTACAATTATTAAACCTTGTCAGTAGGTTCTAGTTGAGTTATGTGCACTGAGCACACTTGGGAATATATGTGTATAATAACATTTTTTCTTCCTATGTGAGGAATAAGGTGGTGTTTTACCACTCTATAATTCATCCCACTTATGTGAGGAAGACATGGGTAATCTAAAAGTAGAATATATTAACCATATTGGGAGAGGATGAGTATATATACATATATGGTGACTCCTTTGAAAGGGACAACTGGCCTTCTAGGTTAAAGTGGGTATGTATATCTCCTTAATAGGATGATTATATATATATCTGTGTGTATGTTTGTGTAAAATATATTCTATAGAGGATGATTTTAGTTAGATATTACAGATGGATAGGTCCCTCATAGTGGAAAGTTATAACATCAAGATTCCAAGCTAGGATCAAAGAAGGTTTGTATGCTTCTATTATAATGGACTAACTATTTGAGAGTGGTAATTCGAGTTAGATCACATATTGACTATGTGTATTGTGACATTGTTGAGGTATTGGGGGTGTTGGAATAGGCAAGGATGTGAGTTTGGGAGTTATCTTAGGAATAACGAGTTGGAATTTTATAGAAGGTGGGAAACCATGTCATGACATAGGGAATCACAGTGTGGCGTGAGGTTGTATCATGTTGAATTTTGGATGTGTTCCAATAGTAATTATATAAAATATATGAGTTGCATCATGCAAAGTTTCATATATAGTAGGAATATTCTATGTATGAGATTAATTTTTTTTGGATATCAATCATATTATAGTCAAGGGGAACCGAGACATGAAGGGTTCTATGTAAGGATAGATATATTGGGGTTGTTTGGGGATAATTCCATAGATTAGGGGAACCACAACATGAAAGTACTTCATAAGAATGAAAAATCCTAGCGCATGATTAAATTTCCATGTAATAATGAAATATTTTATCATATAATTAATTGGTGTTTTTCCTCTAGGTCATTCCATAACATATTGGGTTGCACCGTGATGGGAATTTCATAGTTGAGGGTTATTCCATGAAGGCCTGATTGTGCATGGTTGTTTCAATGCGAAGTAAGGGTCACACAATGAAACAACCCTAGGTAGTAAAGTTAGTGTTTTGTTTTTATTTTAGGGAGTTCTGTCATATAATGATAAGGGGGACTCACATCGTAAGGGTTTCTCTAGTAGGGGGAATTAGGTTGTGAGATTGGATTTCCATGTCATGACATTCCTTAAGTACAATTTTTTAAAATAAATAATTAATTAGTTAGAAAAAATATTAAATGAGTGTTTTGGCCTCGTTTCATATAATAGACCAGAGGGGAACACCCTAACCCTCTCATTCATTTATTTCATTCCCATGTGAGATAATTGCCGATTGTTGTTCGTTCTTCATGTCGTTCACCATAAGTAGTATCCACGAGTATGGATAGTTGTCCCTAAATGTATATAATCTTGGTTTCTCTCTCCACTTACTTATTTTTAATTGGGTTTTCTCTATATTATAGGTTTTTCTAGATTATTTGGTTTCATTTAATTATAGGTGAATCTTCCAAAGATTATCAATGATAAGAATCCTTTTAAATTTAGGTAGTTGGTTCATAGATTATTCCTATGTTACACATTTTTTGTACATCATGTGATAATCAGGCATGAGTAGGTTCATGTGAATTATCAAGAAACAAAAAAACTTATGGTTTTTGTTGTTCGCGTGAGATTTCGAGGGGAAGTATTATATAAAAAATAATGGGTTTATACTGGTATATATTGGATTACTTGGTTATGTGGTTTATGGGCTTGATAGTAATGATGCCACATTTTGTGATGATTTTTTTTGTGGGATGTGATAGTTGATGTGATTCCTTGGGATAATAATGTTTGTAATATGTACAACTTTGGGTAATGTTAATCACTAGAAAATGGAAATAGTGGTTTGTTGATGTGATGCACAAGATCTTATCCATTTTCATGGGTGTCAATGGAGGTTCGGTGAGTTGTGGTTGTAGGTTGTGGGTGATTTCTACCCATTATGTGGTTTGATGTTTTTGTGGTCTTGTGCACATAGTATAAGGACCATGAGTTGGTTTTTACCATTGGTTATTAGTAGAATTCGTCAATATTGAGAGGTATAGGGGTGATGGAGTTGACCATAATTATGGAGGAGGGATACATTGTATGTGGCCATGAGATCTTGGGGGTGATTGAGATCACTGGGTTGGATTAAGAATCTATCCATGCATGTAAGATATGTTGTTATAGTGAGTTAGTCTAGGTAAATTATGGGTTTCATCGTGCCTTTAGTTTCATCGAGTTATTGAGTTGGAAATTAGTAATTGATTCAGATTTCTAGGGGATTTTTATATGGGTTTGGATGTGTTTTTGGGGCATTGTGGTTGACTTGGGATGGCTATTCTATTAATGGGTTTTCATATGGTGCTGAGTTACATGAATGTTGGTTGGGAGGTTGAGGGAACTTCCAGTATGATTTACTGTGAATGCATCATTCCACTATGGCACTGGAAGAAGTGGATAAAGTCTAATTCATGGCTATTGGATCATGAATGGAGAAAGTAGAGTGGTGTAATTTATTTTCTTATTACACTTTACATATACTTGTATATGTATAGGTATTATTTAGGGACACTATTGGTGGAATCCTATTGAGTTCATACTCACATCCTGTTTGGTACCTTTGGGAAACTCCCATGTTTTTTGGTTTATGGAACATGTAAGGGTAAGGTTTCATCCTCAAGTGTCTAGTGGAGATAGAAGTGTAAGTGGGGCATGGGTAGTAAATTTTGGTTTTAGAGTTGGACCGAGTGACTCCTCAGTGCCGTTTTGGTAGTTTTTTTGGTTATATTTGTGCTTGTACATATGTGATCAACCTAATAGTTATCTATTTACTTTCATATTATGGGAATGGAATTTTATATGTTTATTATGATTATCTTATGTATGTTATAAATTTTTGTTTCCTGTTATTTATAAAAATTTTCACTTATTTTTTATTTTGATTATTATTTTATCTTTAAAGGGTATAGTTTTCAAACTATCACCCCTTAGACCATCAATATTAGTTAGAATATTATGGTGTATAAGGAGGAACACTTTAGGAAACATAGAAAAATGGTTTGGTTAATATAGTGTGTCTCGAGTCATGGTGTTACAAAGTGGTATCAGTTCAAGTTGAGGTAAAATGATATTGATAGGTTTTGTTTTGTTACTTGGTCCATAGAATATGTAAACTTTAGAAAATGTATTTTGATAATTTTGGAAATGGGAATTGGGATGGATTTCATACTATGTTTATCTACTATAAAGAATGGATTTAATTCTAAGTTACCAGGGAAGCAGTGATTGTTGTTATTTTTTTTGTGGTTATAGTAGAGTTTTTTTGTTAGAATAATTGGTATTTGATGTTATTGATTTATGGGTTTGGAGTCTTGTACCCAAGAGTCAAGTGGTGTTACTGATACATAATTTTTGGTATATAGGGATCACATGACATAAATATACCAATATTTGATTTCTATTTTAGTTATATAATGGAAATGGGTTTGGCTATTTAAAGTGTCAGTAAGAACTTATATGGTGCTTTCCTATAGAGATTATTCGTTCCATTCTACTTAGCCAGAATGATGGAGTGATTCTTGGTGTGACCAATTATGTGGATCCTACATGTTTATGGTGTGTGTGCTGCCTTACTAGGATATAGGTAGGTGATATCATGCAACCGTATGGTAAGGGAATTTTATATAGTTGATAAGTGTTATCTGATAGTAGATCATGTTTCCTGGTAAAACTTTCCCTATTTATAATATTATGACTAATATATTTTTATTAATTTTGGTATTTGGTTCTTCGCAAGATTCCACATATAAAACCTCCATTAGATCATAATGAGGTCATAGATATGGATTCACTAAGGTAAACACTACATGAGACCCATAAGGGTGTAGGTGAGAACAATCCATAGATATAGGTTTCAAGGTAGGAGGTTAGCCAAGATGAATAGAGGATATATGGTAATGGTTGTATAAGAATATTATGGTGAATTTATTGTGATTTATCCAAATAATTTATCAAGGAGATCATGGAGATAATATATTTATGGAATACCCAACATGAGAGTTCTATTCGAAGCATCCTCTATTTCTGGGAGAGGGTGGAACCTAGTAAATGAAGTACTATTTTGAGTTATGTAAATGATTTTTGATAAAATTAAGAAAATTATTTTTGAAGTTGAATACATATATTCTCAAAGGACAAGTGAGAAAATGGTGGGATGAATAGTAAGAAGTAGTTAGACATAAAAGTATGATGTAGCGGAAAATTGAGGTGATGCTCTTTAATGACTTATTTCATTAAATGTTATAACACCATGTATCACAATAAATCCATAATTACATAATTTATAATAAGGGTTGAACCTTCTTAAATTAGAATGGCCTTTTAGGTTTAAAGTTTTATAGAATTAGTAAAACCATTAAATTACATAGGGAAATCTAACATATATTGTCCATTTTCTCCATAAAAATAGGATTCTTAATTTTACAATCCTATTTCCTTCATGATGCACTTACTTTTTTCAATGAAACTTTCCTTTATTCAGAGATAAAATTCATTATAGTTATACTCATATTTATCCCCTATAAAAAATATATGAAAATGTTGGATGAGAAAAAAAATATCATTAAGGGATATAAAAATGAAGGAATCCTATTAGTTCAGTGAAAAAATAGGAAAAATGATGATGATGTTTACCTTTTTTTACAATAAAACTTTGTACGTATAAATATAACATTTCCTTGTGATAAAATAATTCTTTTCTCAATTAAAAACTTTTAATCCCATTAGAAATCATAGTAAAAATCATTAAGCCATCCTGAGGCATGTGGTAACTCATGAAAACATTCCTTTGGAAAACAAACCTTTTACCTTTAAACTTTAATTACCTCATAAAATAAAAATATTTACATAAAAAACATTTCTTTAAAAAATAATATCAGTAACTTAGAGAATAATATTCATAACACATTTTCACTTATGTATAACCCATGTTAGAATACTAAATCCTAGTTAATTCCATAAGAGTAACAATCCTGGTTATCTCCTATATTTTCTCCTTCAAAGACTAAATCATTCCCCAATGCATTGGAGAGTTATATCAAACTCCCCCATAATCATGAGATATAATGGATTTAGCCATCATAATATATAATTATTAAGTACCATATCATGAAAAAAATTATTTTTATGATTTCACTTTTCTTCATAAAACCCTTGAAAATCTAATTTTAACCCATAAGAATTGTTTTTCCATTTTTTCATAACTTTAATGATAATTTTCCTTTCTTTTTTGGAAATTATTAAAAATGAAAAATTCCCATAATAATGGGAATATGATATTTTTTTGAAAAACATGATAAATTATATATTAATCTTGATGAAAAATAAATGCTATGGTGGAAGGAAAATGTGTTCAAGTCGTATACATTAAAATTTCTTTTTCACTTTGGTAAAAAATCAAACTAACTCGGACGATAAATGTTAAAAATATTACTTTTTATCATTTTTAAAGAAATTTAAAATTATTTGAAAATTACCATTAAATATATTTTATGTATAAATAAAAACATATTTGGAACCTTTTTAATAACATGGTTATAGATGAAAAATTGATTTAGGAATACATTAAAATGAGGTTTTAAATAAAAAACCCTTACCTTAAGTCATGTCTGGCTTTATAAACTCTCTAAATGTTGAATAATAAAATTATATTAGTTTTATAATTTCATAGTAACATTTTTTAGGTTCATTTAATAATTATTATTATTCGTTTTATTTCATTTATTATCATGACTTATTTAGTTACTAAAATGAGTAAGTTCATGTTGGAGGTTTCGAGGATTTTTATTTTATAACCTCAAAATAACATCAGTGTGTTGACCATGGTCAAATTGGTTATGGTTATATTAGATCAAAAATATTAAATATTTTTTAATTATAATATTTATAAATTCAATTAAAATTTAAAACCATCCATGTAATTTGGTCATTAAAAATGATCCACATTGTTTCATTGAGATAGTAGTCCATAAATATGCGTGAATGAAGTTGTCATTTTTATAATGGGTGGAAGATAAATAAAGTAGATAGTATTTTAACTTAAAATAATAATAAATATGTTTTAAATGTAATATTTATTTATTATTTTCATCTTTATTTCCATCCTTGTAAGGTATAGATGAAAAATGAATCACATGGCTTCATAGAGGTGGTATTCCACATGTACGCATGAGCAGCATTATCAATTTCAAACAGATGGGAAGATAAATAATTAATGTAATATATTATTTTTATAGAATAATAATTATGTAAAAAATATCATATATATTTATTGTTTCATAATTTTATCTAGGAATACGATCTAGTGATGAAAAACGAAACACATCACTTTATATAGGTGGTAGTCTGCACGTACACATGAGTGATATTTTCATTTACCATAAGATGGAAAAATAAATGTAATTGGATTTTAACATAATAATAATAATATTTAATTATATTTAATATAATTATTTTATTATTTAATCATGTTTAATGAAGATTTGAAGTAGGTATAAGTATAAAATAAACATGAAACAATCTGTTATGAATTATACATCTTCTTTGGAAACCCTTCTTTGGCTTACACCTTAAGCATTATTTGTTTGGTATTTTGATGAGAAAACGACTCTAGGACATAGGTATAATTTTTTTAAAGGTATTTATTAATATATTGGGTGAACTATAGTTCTCAAATTGTGTGAATAAGTGATAATAGGTTGTTCTCTTTATAAGTTAGGGGAGGGGCATTGTTGGAAATTTCAAAGTTTTAAAACAATATTAAGCCATATTCATGTAAATGTGGAAAAAATTCAACCCATTTTAAAATATAAGAGTGTATAGGGTCTAAATAATATCAAAAAATAATCTTTAAACAAGTTTTAGATATATTTTAGGCATTATATATTAGTTTATTCCCCTTTAATCAAGTTTAACCTTAACCGTGATAACCTAACATTTTACAATGATAACTTAATTATATAGAAAAAATAAATATGGAATTATAACCAAAGTTTGAAATTATTATTCTAAATATTGAATATATTTTATAAAATTAAAATTCTATAGTTAACGTAAATCAATTTTATCATAAGAACAAAAAATACATGAAAATAGTTTTTAGAAAGATACCTGATTTAAGCAAAAAAAATATTTTACCTTAAAATAAAGTATAACTTTAATACCCATTATTTTTTTAATAAAAATTAATTTTTTTTACATTTATATTAAACCATAATGTAATGAAACCATCCATCCATACCATTAAATGCAAAGATCCGACAATATTTTTTAATTTGAATAAAATATAATTTAAGTTCATAAAAGTCAAGTATGAGTATAAAAATGAAAAATAATATTTTAAAATAAATAATTTCACTCATTAAACATAAATTTTGCCTATAAAACGGGTTTAAAATATATTAAGTCATGATTACATCATAATAATATCATAAAATTGGAAGTATTTGAAAAATCATAATTTTTTACTGTTCACCCAAAATTAAACTATTCTAGAAAAATATCAAAATTTCACCCTAAGATAAATTTGACATGATAAAACCAAAAATGAATTAAATTTAATAAAATTAAATTTATAAAATCAAGAATTTTATCTATTAAATAAAACCATGTAATTCATCGAAAACACTTTAGTTAAATAAAACTATTCATTTTTCAACTGAAAAATTTTATAAATAAATTAATAAAACTATGATGAATATAAATATATAAAATTAATACTCATAAATCATAAGATTTATATAATTTCATGATTACCTATGTTTTCAGATTCTTTTATCCTTATAAAATTGGGTCCTCGCAATTTCATTCATTACTTAAACAAGTGAGGGTATTTTTACCTCATAGTTTTTTCATATTTCCATGTTCATTATTGAGTAATATAATTATTTTATAAAACTTATACCTAATGAAAAACCTTATTCTATAATACCTACTCTATATAATAAAAAATATTAATTATAAATTCTTCATAGGAAATATTATCTACCAACTTTACTACATTAGAGATTAAAACACGAGATGTATCAAGTACACATTTCCTTAGCATTGAAATGTGAAACAGATCATGTACCTGAGATAAAATCAGAGGTAATTATACTTTGTAGGAAACTAATCAAACCTTTTACTTTATTTTATATGTACCAATAAACCATGGACTTAACTTTTTATTTCTACCAAAATGCAAAACAATTTTCGAAGGGGATACTTTAATAAAAACATGATCTTCAATATGAAAAAAGAGATATTTTATCATGTTATATACACAACTCTTCTACCTTCTCCAATATTTCCTCATGTTATAATGAATAATATTTACATTCCCTACCATTTATTATACTAGTTCTCTTCCCATTAAATTTATTTCACCGAATTCATCTTAATATGCTAGATTATGACACATATTTCCATATAATACCTCAAAAAGGTTCTATATGTATTCTGGAATGAAATCTGTTATTATAAGAAAATTCAACTAATGAAATATGTTGATACAAACTTCCCTAGTTGTCCAAAGATAAATCTAAAATTATATCATCTAAATTTTAAATTTTGTGCTTTGACTTCTCATCATATTATGTATGAAAAGTTGTGCTGAAATTTAACTCAATTCCCATTGAATTTTGAAGTCCTTTCAAAAAACTTTTTTGTAAATCTTGGATCAGATTCAAATAAAATAGAGAGAGTAACTCCATATAACCTGATTATATTCTTAACATAAAATCTAAAAAATTGATCTAATGAAATAATATCTCAAATAAGTATAAAATTCATTTACCTGGTAAATTTTTTAATAATAATCCAAATCAAATTATTTCCTAAAAATGTATTTTTAAATCCCACCATGAAATCTATGGATATGTTTTCCCATTTCCATTTTGAAACTGAGAAATCCTAAAACATCCCCTTTGGTAGTTGTCGTTAAAATTTAACCTACTAAGAAGTCAAACATTTCATGGTAAAATCAGAAATATACTTTTTTATTCTATCCCACCAATAATATTTTTGAAGGTCTCTGTATATATTAGTTCTTCCCAGATGAACAAAAAAAGATCTGTGAGATTCATTTAACAATTACTTCTTCAATTTAGAATCACACGAAACACATAACCTCTTACCAAATATGCTAACACTTTCATTATCAACATTAAACTCAAAAAATTTACCCTTATTTATTGATTTTAATATTTCTTATAAACCATCATCTTCATTGTGATCCTCCTTAATTATTTCATGCAAATATGATTGCACTCATACCTATGCCAAAATAGAAGAAGTTTCGACATGAATAATTTTAATTCCAACATTCATTAAATCATTAACCAAATGGTCATGTTCCAAATGTATTATAGTTAATGATGCATTATATTTTTGACTCAAATAATCATCGACCATTTTTTCTCTACCTGTGTGGTAGTGAATCGTGTAATCATAATACTTTATAATTTCCAACCATCTTCTCTACCTCATGTCTAACTATTTTAGAGTGAATATATACTTTAAAATTTTATGTTAAACATATATTTAAAATTTTACCCCATATAAAATATTCCTCTAAAATTTTAAATAAAAAACCACCACTATAATCTCAATATAACGCATAGGGTAATTCTATTCATGGAGTTTCAATTGACCTTAAACATCTACAATTATATAATCATATTGCTTTAAGATACTACCAATTCCTTTAAAATAAGAATCACTATAAATAAAAAATTCAAAATTTCTTATTTTCAAGGATAGTACTAGATTATTAACTAATCTTATTTTCAATTCCAAAAATCATTCATCGCATTCCTTTGTCTAGATGAATATGAATCATTTTCATGTTAACTTAGTTAGTGGGAAAGATAACTGACAAATGTTTTTAGAAACCCATCAATAATAGCTTTATAATATAATAAAACTTCAAATATCTATGAAATTTGTAGGTCTTGGACATTATTTAATCACTTTAGCTTTAGGAGGATCAATAATTATATCATATTTAGAAAAAAAATTATGCATAAAAAATATATCATAGATAAAATTCACATTTTCTAAAATTTTCATACAATTTATTTTCTTTTAAGGTTTGAAAAGAATCCTAGATGGTCATCATGTTCCTTTATATATCATAATAAACTAAAATATCATCAATTAAAACCATAAAAAATTTATTCAAATAATCATTGAATAATCTATTCATAAGATCTATATATATAGTGGGTGCATTTGATAACCCAAATGACATAAACAAAAACTCATAATGACTATACATGGTATAAAATAATATCTTTGAAATGAATTTCTCCATTAACTTTAGCTGATGATAACTAGACCTAATATTAACCTTTAAAAAACATTGATCTCTTTTGAGATGATCAAACAAATCATCAATATGAGGAAATATATACTTGTTCATATTAGTGATGTTATTGAGTTCTCTATAATAAATGTAAAGTTTTATATAACCATCATTATTTTAAAAAATAAATGATAACCCTAAGAAGAAGTGCTAGAGTAGATTAAAGCCTTTTCAAGAGACTAACATAACTAGTATTTCAATTCTAATAAGTCAAAAGAATCCATTTAATAAGGGTGTTTTAAAATTCGATTGACATCAGGCACAAAGTCAATAGTATACTCAATCTCCGGATCTAGAATAGCACCAGAAAAATCATCAGAAAATATATCCATATATTCATTCACTATTAGAACATCACTAATTTGAACAATTCCTTTATTTTGAACAATATGTGCAAGATAGATTTCACTCCCATATTTAATTAGTTTATCATCTTCTTGAAATCTTATCAATGGTATGAAATCATTCTTATACACAAATTAAAACTCACTATAAAAATTTAATATAACTTCCTTAGCTCAAAAATCTATCATAGCATGATATACTGAAATCTAATGCTTACCTAGAATAAAATCAAACTCCAATAAAGGTATGAAAATAAGTTTTGTATAAAGAAACATTCCATATATGATGATAGAATGGTTATTATAAATTCGTGTTTCCTTAATACCCCCTATGAGTTTTTACCAAATGTTATGGATTCATTTCTTGAGATGGTATTTCCATTTTAATTTCAAATCTCTTATAATTTAAAAAATGTGTGGATATTAAATCAAATAAGACATTGACATAATCTAAATAAATAATTAATATACCTACCACCACTTTATTTGATATTCTAGAACCTGTAGTAATAGTAGTAAAAGACTTTTACACACCTATATATATTAGGTATTGAAGTTTCAGGTCAAGAACCAAACAATTAGGGCCCACCTGGATGATTGAAATCTAAGTGTGATAAACGTAAGACCACCTCCAATTGGCTAGGGGTTGGAAAAAATCACCAAGAAGGCATTAACTAAAATGGGATTCCGTAGACTAATGTAATTATACACACACATGCACACATTTGTATTTATAAAAAAAGTAAAAAATTTATAAATAAATAATATAGTGTCTATAGTATAACCATCCATGAAAAAACCTATAGGGAATACATCAGAGTATGAAAAAATAAACATCCAACCAGAAATGAAGACACAACCTGAAAATAACTGTAAAAGGAAAGATGAAGAGAGTCTAACTCATGATCTCTAAGTCCAGTTACCGAATTTAGTCAATACACCCAAGTATCACCAAGATCTGATGATTTCACCTCATATCTATCTAACATCGACATAAGACACAACATGTGTAGAAAAATCCCTTATAGGGGTGAGTATATACATACCCACAAAATCTAAAAAGGGTGCAATAGAAAGATACAATAATATTCATCTCAACCCATAATAAAAGGGATATAAAAACAAAGATATATGTTAATAAAGAAACTCATATGAGAGAGAAAGTGGATATCCATCTCTATAGACTATATAAGTATAATAAGTCTTCCAACGGATCCAAAGGTCTATATTTAATTACTATAAATGTGTGCAACCTCACAAGAATCTATGTGGATGGGCCCACACCTCTTCATTGTTCTCTATAGCCAAGGGAACTACAACCCATTTGGAGGACCTTCTACCTGATGTATATTGAAGATGGGTGAGCACCCCTTCATAGATAGAAGACCCTCACCTTATTATATTGTAGGAGATTACAAAATATACCAATGTAAAGAGTATGGGGGGACTTACACCCTAGAGTGACAGGGGAGTACTGACCCTAAAATCTCTCTAATAATCCTTCCTGGTCACTCCTACCGCTCAAGCATTGTCTAAAGAATATTCATTCTTATAAAAACTCACATTGTATATCGTATGTCAAAAAAAGTCCAAAATCAAATTCTACATGAGAAAACTCATGATATACTACTCATGGTTGAAAAACCGAGTCTTGTAGAAGGATATATAGAAGGTATAAGTTCTTGGGATAAGTATACGACACGTATGTGGGATCACACAATGTGTGACCTCACCTCATCACCTGTTTGTTTTCTCCTTTAGACATGGATTTGTAAGCAATGTCATACTATGTGATGTGTCTCAGCCACTCAGGGCCTACCTGTGTCCTCTCAGCCCATGCTTGTGTACACTAGTCATGTTAGTATATCCTAGTCATGTTTGAGTATATAGTCGTTATAATAACCGGTCTTTTTGTACTTAAATATTACATCTTAATAGGTGAATAACCCATATCATTTTAAAAAACACATTCGAGGACCATAAAGTTTTAGTGTCTTTGGATACTAGACACACACTTTTCTTATTTATTGAAATGTCTTCAACATCTCTCATAAAGATCTTCCCATATAATACACTTCTTAAATATACCCTACTTAAAAATTTTATTTATAACCTGGGTAAAAAAAGACAATAAAGGGTGATCTAGGATGCTTAGTAAGGGTAAACATATGAGATATCAACATAACATGAGTATAAGGGTATTAGAACATGAGACTAACATTTTAAAACCATACCCCACATATCATAGATATAAAAATGAGTCATATAATTAATATTGGTAGTTCATAATACATGAATCATAAAGGAATTAAATAACATAATCCTTGATAACATAACATTGGAATAAGACATAAATTTTTTGATATATACATAATAATTGAAAATAATTTACTTATTATTAAAGGCTTATTTAAAAGGCTATCATAGTGGAATGGGTGCACTCTTTAAACCATCATAGTAGTTAAGGTTCACTACCAAGACTATCATAGTGTACTGAACTAGGTTCACTCCCAATTCTAATCCTATTTATCTCATGAAATGTCAATATTTACCCACTGTATTGAAGGGAGATAAAAATACCACCCATCACACAATGAAAATCATACATATGCACTCCAAAATATCATAAATAATTCATCATATCATAACCCATTAAATGAAATGGTCTTCATAACACATTTATCATATCAGAACCCATGAAAAGAAATGGGTTTCATGAATATTCCATCATATCATAACCCATATAAAGGAAATGTGTTTCATAAAATTATTGTCACCAAAAAAATAAACCATCCAAATAAAGAATATAGATGGTATCATTGGATCATATCCCTATTAAGACTTATATAACCTCAAAGGATGTCATCATAGATGGAAAATTATTTTCAAAGATCACTTAGAACATTTCTTGAGGAAAATATACTTTTAATTTTAAAATAAATTATTTAATATATAAAAATTTACCAAATTTTCAAGAAAAAAATTTATTTAAAATATATCCTAGCAAGACTGTAAATGAATATACAAAACATTTAGTGGTAATGGTGGTGGAAAATACCATTCATGTCATACATGTTAAAATAAATATTCATTTCACATTTTTAGTAATATTCAAATACACCGCATTTAGAAAAAAAAAGATTAAATTAAACCCATTTTTGAAAATTCAAACATGGTTGAAAATGTATTTAATAAATAATTTGGTTAATGTTAAAAAAACTGAAACATTTTTAGAAAACCTGGATATGGAAGAAAAATTATTTTCAACCAAATACAGAAACAAATTCAGTTTTCTTTGAAAACATTATTTTGGAATTTTGAGCACATAAAGAGAGTAAAATGATAAGAAAAATGTATTCTAAATAAATAAACAGATAAGAATAAAATTCATGAATTTATTTAGAAATAGATTATAAAATTTCATTAAGGAAATCATAATCATAAACAATCCAATAAACAGGGAGATTGTAATATCAAACACTTACCAATTTGGTAGCTTTTGAATCAAAATCCCCATAGAAGAATAAATTTAAATGAAACATTAAATATCATGAGAATAAATAAGTTCATGATATAGCATGTCAAACGATAGGTATATACACCTCATATAATGACCAATGATTTTCATACATGGATATTACATTTTTTTTAGATGCATATTCATTACATTACATAAATACATGCATGAGGATTATAATAGTTTAGTGCCTTTGTAAATTTGGAACACAAACTTCTAGTATGGTGAAAGATATTAAATATTTCCCATAAATATCTTCCCTTTTAGTACCCCTACTTAAAAACTTTATTCCTAAACTAGGGAAAGGAAACATAAGAAATGGTAAGCTCAGATGCTCAGTAAGGATAAATAATATAGATATCAAGAAAAATATAAGGATATAAAAACATGAACATAACATTTAAAAATCACACCCTGCATAACATATATAATAATATTGATTCATGGAATAAATCTTGGTATTTTTTGAGATATAAATCATAAATTATAATGAGAAAATAGTATTTTCATAAAACATAGAAATATAGAAAACACATAAACTTATAATTTTATGAACATATATGAATAGAAATAGGTTCACTAATTAAGTTAAGGATATGCATTAAATAACTTTCATAAACTTATGAACATGAAACCAAGTCCACACATAAAATTATGGAAATGAAGTCTAGGTCCATTCTTAAAAATATGGGCAAGAAATCCAGGTCCACACATAAATTTATGGAAAATAAAACCATGTCTACACATAGAATTGTGAACATGAATTCAGGTTCACGCATAACATATTTCCCTCATGAGTTATCCATATTTTACCAATTAATTGGAGGGAGATTTATGTCTCACCCATCATATAAATAAAATTAAACATACATTTTCCAAAAGAATATAAATCATTCATCATATTAGAGATCGTAAAAATAAATGTGTTTCATAAACATTTCACTATAACATAACTCACAAAAAAGAGACAGAATTCATAAACATCATGTCATCATAAACATAAAAAATTAAAAGAAAGAATAATAATGGTATCCTTGGAACATACCCTAATAAAATATAAGTAACATAAAATAATGTTGTCTGAGATAGAAAATTATTTTCAAATATCATTTGAAATAATTCTTGAGGAAAATATCCTTTAAATTTTGATTTATTTTAAATTTATGAAATTACAAAGGAAAATATTTTATTTAAAAATAACATTATAATATTTTAAAGTATGATTCAATATATTAAAGTTTCATGAAATTGGAGAAATATGATCATTCTATATATGTAAAAAACCATTCCTTCAATATAGTTTTGTCAGAAAAGCCACAAAGAGCCATGTTTATAAAACAAAAAATATATATTCTTTTCAACCCATTTTATAAAAAAAGTAAAACATGGTTAAAATTTAATTTAAACATTCTTATTATAATAGTAAAAACATTTTTGAAAAAGGTTTTAGAAAATATGTACATGGAAGAGAAATATTTCCCAATGGAGACTTAGACAGAAACAATCCCGAATAAAGATGAGATTGTAAAATAAACCCTTACCACTTTATAATTAATCAAATCATATATACCATGAAAGAAATAAAATTATATGGATATGTAAATACCATAATATTCAGGACAATAATCATAAAATATATTCATGGGTAGTATATACACCACACACAAAAACAAGTAGTGTATAAGGTATGTGTCCCACAGAAATAAAAGTGAGATAACAGTATCTTACATTAAGACTTGACTTCCTTTTTATATGTTAAAACCTACTTTATAATAAATATAATTTTATTATACATATGACAAAGAACCATATTCATATATATAATACCATATAATATTTTATTATGATATTATATTACTCACTTATTATGAATTCCATATTAAAGTTATGTTTCGGGTAAGAACTACTTTGTTTTTCATACATGTATTGAATTGTTATTATTGGTCCTCTTACTTAAATCATGATTTAATAATATATATAATGATAAACATGATATAAATATCTTATATATTCATTATATATGTATTTATAATGATTTATAAAAGTTTTAGTTAGAAATTAAAATGCATCGTTTATAGAGATGGTAGGTCATACGTACATATAAACACTATTTTCATTTTCTAATAAGATTAAAGAAATAAAATTATATGGTATATTATCATTATAGAATAATTTTTATTTAATATATATCACATAATTATATTAAAATCATCCTTAATACATTCCACATAAAGATTAACTAATCATATCATTTTGTGAGGTGATAATCTATAGTACATACGAACGACGTTATTGCATTCCCACAAAATGGAAAGCATAAAGGTATGTGTGATATAAAAATTTCAAAATCATAATAACATCATAAAAATAATATATATATCATATATAAACTATAAATAAATCATTATTACTAACCTTTAACGGTGATAATGGAGAAACGAACGACATCAGTTCATGGGGCAGTAGTTTGTCGTACACACGAATAATGATTGTGTATCCCATTTGATGGAAGTGT
This sequence comes from Viscum album, assembly GCA_963277665.1. Lineage (NCBI taxonomy): Eukaryota > Viridiplantae > Streptophyta > Magnoliopsida > Santalales > Viscaceae > Viscum > Viscum album. Next base: position 700,902,120 of record OY728128.1, on the reverse strand, counting down.
GTGCAGTTGTATTTCATAACCTTAACATAAAAAAAATATAAATATATTTAAGATGATTTTTATTATATAAACATGATACAAAATTAATTTAATGTATTTAAGGAAGAAATAAAACAAAAACATTCGTTGATCAATATTACATCTTCTTTGGGTATCTTCTTTTGGTTTGAACCAAATGACTTCCTTGGTTAGATTTCTACCCAAAGTAAGGATTATAGGATGCAGTTAGAGAGGTTTTGAGGATATTTTTATAGGGTTTATTCAAACCAAATAGGTTTTCAAGTGTTAATAAATGATAATAATAGGTTCCCTTTTACAATTGAGGTGAGAGGCCCTTTTTGAATTTGTCAAAAGGCTAATTTATAATAAATTAAATATCAATACAAATACCTCCAAAATGAAACATATTTGAATTAATATGAGATGAAGTAGTGATATCATAAAATAATATATTTTATAAAAATTTTGATGTTATTTTAAACCTTATCATTTTGATTAACCCTTAGTTAACCTATTTTAATTTTAATTATGGTAACACATTTTTCAATATTAAAAGGTTGTAATTTTTACTTATAAAATCTCAATTGGACCATAAATGAAAAATTTATTATATTTTAGATAATATATCATCTCATTTTTCCTTATTTAATATTTATATGATTTTTTAATAATTTAATAAAATATTATTTTCATAAAATACCATTAGTGTCAATCTTGACATTATTCATTACTTTGATTTTAATAAAATCATGAAAATAATATATATTCAAGAAAGATATTTAAATAAATCCCTAATATTTCATAATTATATATAAAATTATTTTATAATAATAATTAATTAAAAATATATTTCATTTAAAAAATTTAATATCATTTATTTGATTGTTTCATTAATTGAATAATTACTGCATCATTATTAAGTAATTATTTGAGGTTAATATTTATCCACTAAAAATTAAAAATAAATTACCATCATGAAGATAAATATTTTAAATTTATAAATAATATTTATGGTCTAAGATATATTCTAGATGAACACATATTAAAAATGTCATACTTTTTAAAAACATTAGTGTGACAAGTTTGAATTTCCTTAAATTAAAATACTATAAGGGGATTAAATTCATCCAAGTGCCTCCAAGAGGTCATAAATTAGACCCATGGATATTTTTTCTCTAAAATTACTCATAAAATAAAATCGGGATGATTTTTAAGGTAATTGGATAATATTTATAATATTATTTGTTTTACCCTTAATTACTGATTTACCCTTCACCATGGTAATAAATTACTCAATTTACTATTCATATTGTCCAAAAATAAAATGGATATATTTAATAAATTAGAATCTTCCAATTAAAAAATTTATCCCATTTTTTAAAATAATAAAAAATAAAGTGGCTAAAATTAATTTAAAATTAATCCTGTAGATGGGGAGAGGATGCATGGTTTTTCTAAGTGAAAATGGTCAAATATTTAATAAGTTATTATATCTATATTATATATTAAAATGATTAAAATGGCCTAAATTGGATTAATGGGTTTATAGTTGAACTATTGGGACTTTCAAACCAAATCAGAATATAATTTAATATTATTATTTAGATGAAAAGACATTTTCAATTAAAATCTTATATTTTTCACTATTCATCAAAAAATCAATCTTCTTAGAGAAATAAAAAAAATTACCCTAGGATAATTTTGATATTTATATATCAAAAAAGATGTTTATTTTTTCAAATAAAATTTATAAAAGTTTCAAAATTTATTTTTAAAACAAGTCTTCCATTAAAAGGTAGCAAAACTACCTTTTAGAAAAATACAATTTTTAATGCTTAAAATTGGATTTATTCGTATTTTATACCTATAAAACATATTAAATGTATTAAAAAACATTTAATTTAATATATAAAATATAAATTTCATTAATATATTCCACTAATAGTTATTAATTTAATTTATTGAGGTAAAATTATTTTTTGAGAATAAAAATAGTTTTTCCTAAAAACGCATCCTTTATTTTCAATTTGTTTTTATATTCATTTATAATTAATTGGTAACCCAAGAATTAATTTTATAATTTATTTAATATTATTAATTCCTTTCATTTAATTTCTAGGTGATGACTATGATAATAAATAGTATATCGTTGTTCGGTGAAACTCAGTCTTGCATATAACACAAGCTATCGAAGGAACTCATTATTGTTTAAAACACAAGACAAATTATCCTTTCATGTACCAAAATTCAAACTTTGTGTTGTGTGTAGAGGAATCTAAGATGATATTTAATGTAATGAAAAACATCAAAGAAATCAATTTATTTAAAAATATATTATATAAAAATCTTAGGGTGCTACATTTTAACCCCCTAAAAAGAATTTATGCCTCAAAAGTTGTCTCTGTTATCAAAGTTTTAATATTTTATAATTCAATCATATAATTACACATAGTAAAAATGAATAATAAAAATTACCTTAAAATGAAAATTTTGAAACGTAAATTTTACTTAAATTAACGTATTACTAGGTTTCCACAATGGAAAAACATTAAAATATGGATTTGGAAGGGAAAAATAATCCCCAATAACTAATGGAGATTGATAAAGAACATGGTTAAGGTAAGGTTAATGGCCACAAAAACATAGAAAAATATGTCTGAAAAATATCCTTGATATCATCAAAAATGATGATAATAAGATAACATTTTATTTCAAAATCCTTTGATAAGATGTACTAACTTTATTTCATTTCATAAGAATAATCTCATTCTTATGTTTTACCTTGATCAATTTTCACTTCATCTTTTACACTAAGAAATGAATATGAAATTGTAATACCTGAAGAACTAGTGGATCATAAGATCCATAATGGTATGACAATTCATTACTTCTATCTGTAGTTATCATCATAACAAAATGGTTATAGTAGGTTATCTAATATATATAAATTTTCATATGGTGAATTAATACATTAATCTCTAAACCCTCATCCAAAGTTTAACTTAAAATTTTTTATAAATGATTACCCTTATGAACCTTCCAAAAGATTAAAATCCAAAACATTCAAAATAAGGTTTCTAAATTTCCAAAAATAAATTTATCACAAATCCCCCAAAAAACTTGATGTAGCCCTTAATTATCATACACCAAACATGTGAATATAATTAGCATTAATTATATTAAAACATGGTAATAACCTAAATTTTCATAAACCCTTAGTGAAAACATGTATGCTTTCAAAAATGAACTCTTTCATCATACCATAAATCCAAAAATTTGATAAAATAAATTCCCAAACCACCTTTTCATTATATTACTAATAAGTTACAAGGTCATCAATACTATCCCATTTATTTTATTAGAATCAAACATCTCTCTATCTCATCATGCACATATTATGGTTTATCATTCAATTAATCATGTGTTCTGAAAAATATCACCTTATCACCTCAATAAATTTTCATCATTACCAATACCATTCAATATATTCTTTCAAATAATTAAGTAAAAAATATAGTGGACCAATCCTTAGATGTTTCAATATTCTATAATACTATAAAATTACTTCTACAACATTATTCTTGAATTCCAGTACATAAAAACTCAACCATTCTACCACTTTGTTTTCATACTCCACATAGCCAATAGTTTTCACATGAGACTTCCCTTTTTATTTTTCATTAAGAGGTGTATGAAGTTAATCATCATTGTTAACCCTTATATTCTGAGCATTGATTACCATAATGTCCATTTTCATTACAATTGAAGCATTGAATTAGGGGGGTTCATTCTATGAAACCTTAGTTATTCCAATCATTGTCTAAATTCTTCCCATTACTTCTATATTTTTTTCCCAGATGACCATCCTTTCCACACTTGAAACATTTACCACTCCCCTTAAGAAAATTTCATCCATTCTTCTTCCTACACTTTGAACATAAAGGAAAATTCATCTTATTTTCTCCATGGTTTTTATATTTTCATTTAAACCATTTCTTCATTTTATTTTCAAAACCATAAGATTAATATGTAACTACAACCTCTATTTACACCTTAAGATTGCATCAAATAATTTATTCATAGCTAATGATGTCTCTTATGGGTAACACCATTAAGAGACTTGGTTTTAATCCACTGAAGTATCAGTAAACATTATTTTTAGGTTGGATGATAATATCATAAGTGAACCTCACAATTATTGTAAAATTTTCCTCATAGGTACTAACTGATTAGTCATATTTTTTTATCTCATAGAACTCCTTATCCATCTTCATACAAAGAATCTAAGGAAATTAATTTTTGAAAAACAAGTTCTTGAACTCATCCCAATACATGGTGTCAATTTTATTCAATTTCCTTGTATTATTGATAAGATTCTACCATTGATCTACTTAACCTTCCAAATGATATATATACAAATTTAATTTCTCATTTTATGAACATTGGAGAACCAAAAATATATTTCTAGTGGTACTGATCAATTGCTCATCCACTAATGGATTAAAATACCCACTAAAAGTAGGTGGATGCTGCCTCATGAATGAATTAACATAATATTATTCTCTCCTAAGGTCATTTGGAAGTATAAAATGATTCATATCTTGAGAAAGTTGTGTGAGAATAACAAAAATATTTTTCATTCCTTCTCCCATAACATTCAGTTGATCAGGAGGACAATCATTGCATTTCCCATCGAATTCAACACTATCATTGTTCCTTCAGGTTCCAGTCAATGACTAAAACCAAAAATATAGTGTGAGAAACACTAATAATCGTGGTAAAACCACATAATCAAGGGAAATTAATTTCATTCTATAAAATATTAGGTTTAATCCTAGGTTATTCATGATTGTTACAAAAATTATCAGATCATAACATATACATTAGACTTATCCTTAGGGATATTACTAAGGTTTTATCATCCTAGTTTCTAGAGGTTGACTAAACCCTTTCTCTGAAACCAATTATAACAAACCAGGATTTGCATACATGGATATTACATCTTTTTAGATTAATATTCATTACAGCACACAAACACGTGATGAAGGACCGTAATAGTTTATTTCCTTTGAAAACATGGAATATAAACTTCTAGTCTGGTGAAATATCTTCAATGTTTCCCACAAAAATCATACCATTTAGTACCCCTACTTAAAACCTTTCTTCATAACCTAGGGAAAGGAAAATATGAAAGAGTGATATTAAGTGCTCAGTGTGGATAAAAAATTAAGATATCAAAAAAAACATAAGGATATAAAAACATGATCATGAAATTTGAAAATCACACCCTGCATAACATATATCATAATCTTGAGTCATGTAATAAATATTAGTAGTTTGTGAGAAATAAATCATAAAGTATTATGATAAAATAATATTTTAATAAAACATGGAAATGTGGAAAACACATAAACTTATAAAATTGTGAACATGTTTAAATGGAAACAGGTTCACTGATTAAGTTAAGGACATAATGTCATGACCTTTCATAAACTTATGGAAATGAAAGTAATTCCATGCATAAATTTAATGACATGAAATATAGTCTCACCCTTAAACTTATAGTCATGAAATCTAGGTCCACTCATAAAATTATGAAAATGAAAACAAAATCCATGCATAGAATTGTGAACACGAATTCCAGTTCACACATAACATATTTAACTCATGAGTAATCCATATTTACACAATGGATTGGAGGGACACATAGGTCCCAACAACCACATAAATAAAATCACACATACATTTTTTGTAAGAACATAAATCATTCATCGCATCAGAACCTATAAAAATAAATGGGTTTCATAAAAAATTCAGTATAATATAACTCATGAAAAATAAACAAAATTCCTAAACATAAACCATTTAAGGAAATAATAATAATGGTATCATTGGATCATACCCCAGTAAAAAAATGTAACATGAAATAATTTTTTCTTAGATGGAAAAATATTTTGAAAGATCATTTGAAATAATTCTGGAGGAAAATAACCTTTACATTTTAAAAACATTTTTTTTAAAAACCATATAATTAAAAGAGGAATACATTTTATTTGAAAATAACCATGTAATAGTGTAAAGTAATCTTCAATAAATTAATTAATTAGGAAAGACGTAAAATCCACTCATGATGTATAAATAAAAAAACATTCTTTTAGTATATTTTTGTCATAAAAGTCAAAAATTTCCTTGTTTAGAAAATGACAAAAATATACTTTTCAAACCATTTTATAAAAAAGTAAATCATGTTTAAAAATAAATTTAAAAATTCATAAGATAATAGTAAAAAAATTGTTTTTTTATAAAACATGTACATGGGATATAAATATCCCCTGATAGAGATTTATTTAGAAACAATCCTGAATAAAGATGAGATTGTGAAATAAACCCTTACCACATTTTAATAAGTTAAATTGTATGCCCCATGAAAGAAATAAAATTATATGGATATGTAAATAGGATAATATTAATAATAAGACTCATAAAATACATTCATGTGTAGTATATACACCACACAAAATAAACATGTAGTGTATAAGGTATGTGTCCCATTAAAATAATAGTGAGACAACAATCTCTTACCTTAAGTCTTGACTTCCTTCATAAAAATTAAAACCTCCTGTATAATAAATATAATATTATTATAAATCTTCCAAATAAACCTTTTAATATATATAATTCCATATATTATTTAATTATGACTTATATTAGTCTCTTATTATCAATTCCATGTTAAAGTTGTAACATCCCATTACGTTTTCAGGTACTTTTTGATGTTCCTAAGTACCCCTATTTTGGAGTAAAGACTTGGGTTGAGTTAGGGTGAACTTTTAAAGAAAAACTAGAGGACAGTGTGTTGTGCACGTTTTGCGCATGGTTTGACAAACCGTGCGACCAAACCGTGCCAGCCTTGAAACTTGGGCAGAAGCTTCCGCACGGGCGGTGCACAGTTTGTCTAATTGTGCGGCCAAACCGTGGGAGAAGGGTGGCCAAGGCAGTATCTCACACACGGATAGTGCACAATTTATCAAACCATGCGGACAAACCATGTGGCCACTTAAAGTTAGATCCTTAAATTGTGAAACTCGACTCTTTTTCCTCTAAGTGCTTTGTTTTTCCTCCTATGCGGCCCTAACTCGGGATTTGACTTCTCTCAAGGTCAGGGAAGGCTCTACCATCTTTTTGTAGGTGATATGAAGGATCCTATTGGTGAATCGAAGTCAGATTCTTGAGGTATGTGATTGTTAGTCATCATTCTTGATTGGTTTCTTAGATCTACTTAGATCTACTTCTCCTCTTCTCTCGGTTTCTTAGATCTACGCCTGTTATGGGTAGATCTAAGTGTGTGGTACCATGTTTGATGATATTTGGTCTTAATATTTCTAGGAGAAGAGATATAAGGTGGGTTCATAAAGAAAAGAACCGGTTTTCTTGAGCGTTCTCGACCTTTGTGGTTTTGGTCCAAACCCTTGAGGTAGGTGGTTCCGTCCCAACTTTCCAAATTGATTATCTTTGTATTTGCTTGATTTATTTAAATCATTGATTTAAATTCAATTATGTAAGTTTCTTTAACTTAAATTGATAAAAACTCAATTCCATTGAATATAAATACTTGACATTGTTTTGCCGTGAAAATTTGTAAAATCCCAATTCCATTGAATTGGGCGTGGTTATGGAAAATTGGTTGATTTAAATTGTTGGATTTTAATTGTGGATTTTATGGAAATGCTTTCAATTAAATTGTTGAATTTAATTGTGGAAATGAATTTTCGAAATTATGGAATTGGATTTTAATGGATTTCAAACTAATGAAAATGGATTGGAATGATTTGATAGAAGCCCATTGGTTTTATCTTGTGAAAGAGGCATGTTTTGAATAAAACCTGTTTTGGTTTTGAATGGAATGATATTGGCACTTTTAAAATGGAAGAATGGGAATGCTCGTATTTTAAGATTTCTTAAAATAGTTCTCCCATCATGTAAGAGCGCATGAAAGCCTTATATAGTTAGTGAGTTATTTGGATACACTCTATGCTACGACAATGTTCTAAAACATTCATATGGCGGGTCACATCCCTGATGGGTTGGTGACGAGTCTCCTTTGGCCAATGTCATAGGGACATGTGTATACACATCTTTCTTAGTTCACATAGAGAGTGCAGAATCCTATAACTGGTTAATACTATCATATCTTTTGGAATAATACCACGTTGCTCCCCTTGTTTATTTATATTTGTGATATAAATGTATAACAATGCTTTTGAACTATTTTACATGTTTGCTGAATTTATATAAACTGTTTTATATAAATGTTTTAATTAAGCCATTGTTTTAGAAATCTTCCATCATTGTAAAGCCTTGCTTGATGAATTTTCCATCATTTGAAAATGTATAGCATGATTTGTTAAAAATATGCTTTTTGAATTGCCAAACCTGTTTATTTAAAAATTGAAAGTTTTTCTTTGGATAATCTATATTTGGCATCTATTATGGAATCTTTGGTGGTATCCTATTGGGATTAGGCTCACACCCTAATTTTGCCTTCAGGTGTTTGTAGACCTTCTTCTTCCAGAGTCGAGCAGAGGGAAGGGACCACTTGGAGGTGGTTTCAGCTGCTAATTTTTGGACTTGGTGAGTTGTGTCCTTAGGGACCTTGGGACTATTTTTCCCTCTATGGTTCTTGGGTTGTTATACTTTTTCCTTTTGTGCCTCCTTGTTTTCTGGTACAATACTCCCAGTGGATTTTCTTTTATTGTGCATAATGTTTTGTTTCACTCTTGCTTCCACATTCTTGTGGAAAATTCGTTCCCACTTGTATGTTGTACAATGCCAGGAGCTAGTCGCCAACCCATGGGGATCGGGAAGGCCCTTCGGGCTATGTCAGGGCCGGCTCGGTTATCGGTTTACCAGGGTACCTGGGCTGGTTCGTGACAAATTGGTATCAAAGGGAGGTTTTAATTATCTTTCCTTGATGTCAGTATGCATTTGAGTTTTCTTGTCGGGACTTAGGAGGTAGTTGTGATTGAGTGCCTGTCCAGCTCTCACCGTAATGAACCTTAAGTCACCAGGGGTGTTTAGGGAAAGGCGACTTGTGGATTAGTTCTAGTCTTTTCCCTATTTTTATTTGGATTGAGTGGGATCCAAATCTTGTTTATTCCTTCTTTAAAGAGTAGTTTTCCTTGTTACTCGGTTGGTGTCTTAATCTCTTTCTTTTCTGGTGTTTTGTAGAATCATGCCTTTGAAAAGATGTGGGAATCAAATCAAAAAGAGGTTGCTGCTGAATCTCAGCAAGCAAGTCCTGTTGTGGATCCAAGTCTGGTAGAGGTGATTGTTCGCACTATCCAAGCTCTGGGACAGGCACCACATCCAGTCCCTGTTCAGACTCCAGCTTTATATCCTCAAAGTGATATTATTCAAAGTTGTTCTCAAGAGTTCATACGCCAAACTCCACCAGTTTTCAAAGGCTCCACTGAACCTTAACATGTTGAGAAATGGTTGAGTAAGATTGAATGTCTTTTTGGGTTCTTGGAGACACGTGAATTGATCAAGGTGAAGTGTGCCACCTTCGTGCTGGAGGGACCAAGAAGGAGATGGTGGGACATGATGGTGACGACAGGGAAAGACGAGGGTTTGGAGTGGAAAGACTTTAGGGTTATTTTCACTGATCAGTTCTATCCAGAATATATGGTGTTGGCCAAGGATTTGGAGTTTTTCAAACTTGAGCAGGCCAACAAAACCGTGACTGAGTACTCAAATCGCTTTACTGAGTTGGTACATTTTTCTCCTAAAATTGTATCTAATGAGAGGATGAAGGCCCGATGATTTGAGTTGGGGCTTCGATCATATATCCGTTCTCAGGTTTTCTTACTAAAGCTATCCACTTATGCCGATATACTGGATAGGGCGATGATGGTTGAGATGGATTTGGCCGGAAATTTAAGGTTGCAGGAACTTCCTTTTTCTTCTAGTGGCAGTGTTGATTCCTTTAAAGGAAAATAGAAGCGCGATGTTTCTCATGGTGGTTCTCGACAACAGGGTCATTATAGACCTCCGGTAGCACTAGGAGGGACTTCCTTGACTTGATATCAGTGTGGAAAGCCAAGACATTCTAAGAGGGTTTGCATTGAGGCACCAAAGAACTGTTGCTCCTATGGACGTTTAGGGCACTTATAGAGATTCTTCCATCACTTCTCTACTCTGCGTAGTGTAACAGGATCATCATCACCTCCAAATACTGTGGGGAAATCAAATGCTTCACGTGAAAAAGGGTTCCAGCCATAGGCATCTGGAACAAAGCTTCTTCACGCAGTGGAAGAGTCGCCAGAGGTAGCTGATACAGGTCCTGCAACTGTGAGAGGTACCATTACTATAGCTTTGTCTTTAGTGACATCTCCTTTTGATACTAGTGCATCTCAGTCTTTTATTTCAACCTGTCTTGTTAATATGATTAATCTTCCTTTGGAACTTTTATCTTGTGTAATGGATATTACTATACCCCTTGGTGTAATGAGAGAGAAAGGTCTTTGTAGTCCTTTTTGTGTCTTCTCTCTATCAGATGTTGATCATTCTTGGAATTTCTTGGTTCTCTACATGAAATATTTTGACGTAATTTTTGGGATGGATTGGATCATCACTAATAAAGCCCGGATTGATTGTTATCTTCGACGGTTCTACCTTACTACACCCAGTGGTGTGCCTCTTGTTTTTCAAGGAGAATGAGACCAAAGGTCAAGCAGAGCCAGACCCTTTTTCCCAGAGTTGGGGAAAGTTATATCAGTGTTTTCTTTTGATCTAGAGAGAGATTCATTGTGTGGTGATCTCCCTCCAATTTTTGATGAGTTTCCCAACGTGTTTCCTTATGACTTCTCTGGTATGCCACTGGTAAGGGAGATCGATTTTTCAATCGAGTTAATGCCTAGTACTCAACTAGTTTATATGCCTTCTTACCGAATGGCTCCAGCCGAATTAAAAGAATTGAAGTCTCAGTTGGACAATTTTCTTGAGAAAGGTTTTATACGCCCGAGTGTGTCACCTTGTGCAGCACCAGTTCTCTTCACCAAGAAGGCCAATTGTTCTCTATGATTATGTGTTGATTATCGAAAGATCAATCGAGTTACGATAAAGAATAAGTATCTGTTACCACTAATTGATGATTTTTTTGACCAATTAAAAGGGGAAAAGTGGTTTTCAAAGATTGATCTTCGATCTGGTTACCATCAGTTGAGGATAAAGGAATCTGACATTCAAAAAACCGCCTTTCGAAGTAGGTATGGCCATTATGAGTACCTTATTATGCCCTTCGACCTAACAAATTCTCCTGCAATTTTTATGGCGTTGATGAACAAGGTTTTCTGTGAGTATCTTGATACTTTTGTGGTTGTCTTTGTGGATGACATTCTTGTCTACTCTAAATATGAGGAGGAACATGTGCATCATCTGAGAACAGTTCCGAGTCTTCTAAGGGATCACCAACTTTATGCCAAGCTTTCAAAGTGTGATTTATGGATTCAGGAAGTGAAATTATTGGGTCATGTCATGTTAGAACAAGGAATATCAGTTGATCCTGAAAAGGTGAAGGCTGTTATGACTTGGGAACAACCACGAAATGTTTTCACGATTCGGAGCTTCTTGGGATTAGCAGGATATTATTGTCGGTTTGTTAAAGACTTCTCAAAGTTAGCTTCTCCAATGACTGCTCTGAATCTGAAGGGAGTGAAGTTTTCCTGGGATGAAAAATTCCAGAGTTCTTTTCTTGAGTTAAAGTGTCTTTTGACTACTGCGCTGGTGTTAACTATTCCTGAGGCTGGGATAGCTTATGTGGTCTTCTCGGATGCATCGGGTTCAGGTTTGGGATGTGTACTCATACAGGGTAATCATGTTGTTGCCTATGAGTCTCATCAGCTTAAGCCTCATGATAAGAACTATCCCACCCATGACCTTGAACTTGTGGATGTAATGAACACACTTAAGTGTTGGCGAAATTACCTTTATAGAGAAAGGTTTACTGTGTATTCAGATCACAAGATCTTGAGTTATATCTTCTCTAAAAAAGATTTTAATCTTCGCCAAAGGCATTGGGTGGAGTACCTGCAGTCCTTCAAATTTGACATTGCCTATACCCTGGGGAAAGGGAATGTTGTTTTAGATGCGTTAAGCAGGAAACCTCCATCTAAGGCTATGAAGGAATCTTCTGAAGAGTGGAGTTTGATGGCACTTTTTTCTCAGTTTCATATTGGAGTTCAGTGGAAGGGGAATGAAGTTTCTTTAGCCATCGTTCAGTTGACTTCTTCCCTCCTCAAGTTAATTCTTCAGGAACAACAACTGGATGATGAATTTTTTGGAAATAGGGACACTCTTTAAGTTGGGGAGACCGACACCTTGTGGTCGTTCTCCAAAGAGGGTGTTTTGTGTTATCAAAATCGTTACGTTGTGCTATTACCAGCAAGGAAGGATGTGATGAGGGATTGCCATAACTCTCAGTGGGATGTGCACCCAGGAACCAAGAAGATGTTCTATGATATGCGGTGGCACTTCTAGTGTCCAGGTATGAGATGAGACATTTCTGAGTTTGTATCTCGTTGCTATACATGCCCGCAGATGAAATATGAGCACCAGAAACCTTAGGGATTGCTTCAACCACTTCCATTACCTACATGGAAGTGGGATGAAATCTCAATGGACTTTGTGGTTGGTTTACCTCAAACCCAGAGGAAGAAGAACACGATATGGGTTGTGATCGACAGACTGACCAAGTCGGCTCACTTTATACCTATTCGAGATACAACCAAAGTTGAGGAGTTGGGAAATATATTTGTGAATGAAATTGTTCATTTGCACGGAGTTCCATCTGTAATAGTCTCTGATAGGGATCCTCGGTTTACTTCTCACTTTTGGAGAGGCCTTCAGGACGCACTGGGATCTCAGGTCCGTTTGAGCACGGCCTACCATCCACAGTCAGATGGTCAGACAGAGAGAGCTATTCAGATCCTTGAGGATATGCTCCGCGCATGTGTTCTCGACTTTGGTAGGTTTGGGACGATCATATGGGGCTAGTTTAGTTTTCTTATAACAACAGTTATCAATCTGCGATCAAAATGGCTCTTTTTGAGGCTTTGTATATTCATCCTTGTAAATCTCCTTTATGATGGTCGGAGATTGGTGAAAGCTCTTTGGTATGACTGAGCTTGGTCCAAGAGACGACGGCTAAGATCCAGTTGATTCATCTGAGAATTTTGAAATCAAAGAGCTGGTACAAGTCTTATGCTGATCATCGACATAAACCTTTATAATTCTCAATTGGAGACCAGGTGTTCTTGAAATTTTCACCCTGGTTAGGTCATCGACGGCTTGGGAGGCAAGGGAAGCTTGCTCCTCGTTTTGTGGGACCTTTTGAGGTTATTGGTCTCATGGGGGAAGTTGCTTAAAATTTAGATCTACCACCATAACTGACGTCAATACATAACGTGTTCCATGTATCGCAGCTACGAAAGTACATCTCCGATCCATCCCATGTTGTGAGGTGGAGTGATCTTGAGATTGAACTAGATTTATCTGTTACTGAGTGACCAATCAGGGTTGTTGATTCTGAGACCAAGGTACTTCATGGGAGAACGATACCTCTAGTCCGTATACTTTGGCAGCATGGTTCAGATTTTCATGAGACTTGGGAAAGAGTGGCACTAATGAGGGAGGAGTGGCCTCATCTTTTTGATGTGGATGTTTCTTCATAGGCTTTCTGGGGGCAGAAAGGTCTTATGGTTGGGTGGTTGTAACATCCCGTTACGTTTTCAGGTACTTTTTGATGTTTCTAAGTACCCCTGTTTTAGAGTAAAGACTTGGGTTGTGTTTGGGTGAACTTTTAAAGAAAAACTTGAGGACAGTGTGTTGTTCACGGTTTGCGCACGATTTGAAAAACAGTGCGACCAAACCATGCCAACCTTGAAACTTGGGCAGAAGCTTCTGCACGGGCGGCGCACGGTTTGTTTAACCATGCGGCCAAACCATGTGAGAAGGGTGGCCAAGGTAGTATCTCACGCACGGTTATCGCACAGTTTATCAAACCGTGCGGACAAACCATGCGACCACTTAAAGTTAGATCCTGAAATTGTGGATCTTGGTCATTTTCCCTCTAAGTGCTTCGTTTTTCCTCCTATGCGGCCCTAACTCAGGATTTGACTTCTCTCAAGGTCAGAGAAGGCTCTCACATCTTTCTAGAGGCGATTCGAAGGCTCCTGTTGGTGAATCGAAGCCAAATTCTTGAGGTATGTGACCATTATTCATCGTTCTTGATTGGTTTCTTAGATCTACTTAGATCTGCTTCTCCTCTTCTCTCGGTTTCTTAGATCTACGCCCGTTATGGGTAGATCTAAGTGTGTGGTACCAAGATTGATGAGATTTGGTCTTAATATTTCTATGATAAGAGATCATAGGAACATGTGTATACATATCTTGCCGAGTTCACATAGAGAGTGCGTAATCCTATAACTGGTTATTACTATCATATATTTTGGAAGATGACCATGTTTCTCCCCTTGTTTATTTATATTTGTGATATAAATGTATGCCAATGCTTTTGAACTGTTTTACATGCCTGCTAAATTTATAAAAATTGTTTTATATAAATGTTTTACTTAAGCCATTGTTTTAGAAATATTCCATCATTGTAAATCCTCGCTTGATGAATTTTCCATCATTTGAAAATGTATAGCATGATTTGTTAAAAATATGCTTTTTGAATTGCCAAACTTGTTTAATTAAAAATTGAAAGCTTTTCTTTGGATAATCTATATTTGGCATCTGTTATGGAATCTTTGGTGGTATTCTATTGGGATTAGGCTCACACCCTACTTTTTCCTTCGGGTGTTTGTAGACTTTCTTCTTCCAGAGTTGGGCAAAGGGAAGAGACCTCTTGGAGGTGGTTCTAGATTTTGATCTTTGGACTTGGTGAGTTGTGTCCTTAGGGACCTTGGGACTATTTTTTCCTCTATGGTACTTGGGTTGTTGTACTTTGGCCTTTTGTGCCTCCTTGTTTTCTGGTACAATACTCCCAGTGGAGTTTCTTTTGTTATGCATACTGTTTTGTTTCACTCTTACTTCCGCATTCTTGTGGAAAATTCATTCCCACTTGTATGTTGTACGATGCCAGGTGTTATCCACTGACCCATGGGGATCGGGAACGCCCTTTGGGCTATGTCAGTGCCAGCTCGGTTATTGGGTTACTAGGGTACCCAGGCTGGTTTGTGACAAAAGTTATGCTTTGGGTAATAATCCCTTTGTTTTTTGTACATGTTTGACTTTATATTCTTGGTCCTATTACTTATATAATGATTTCATCATATCTATAATGATAACCATGATATAAATATAATATATATTCATTATATATGTGTTTATGGTGATTCATAAAAGTTATAGGTAGAAAATAAAATACACCATTCACGGAGATAGTAGGTCGTATGTATGCATGAACGTTGTTTTAATTATCTTATCAGATTAAAGAAAGAAAATTATATGATATATTACCATTAAAGAATAATTTTTATGTCATATATATAATATAAATATATTAAAACCATCCTTAATACATTACATGTTCTGTGTAAATGAATAACATCACTTCGTGTGGTTCTAGTCTATCGTACACACGAACCACATTATTGTATTCCCACAAAATGGAAAGCATAAAGGTATGTGTGATATGAAAACATAATAATTATAATATATATATATATATATATATATATCGTATATAAACAATAAGTACATCATTATTCCCAACCTTTTAAAGGTGATAATGGAAGAAAAAATGACATCGGTCTGCAAGGTTGTAGTCCTTCATACACACGAACGATGATTGTGTATCCCATTTGATGGAAGTATGTGATGTTTTAGGTCTTAAAATTAACATAAAAAATATCGTTTTATTGAATATATTTTTTCAAATATCTAAATATGATATAAAATTAATTGATTTGGTTAAGGAAGAAATAAAACAAAAATCTTTGTTAAAGAATGTTACCTCTTCTTCAGGTATCTTCTTTTGGTTTACACCAAATGACTTCCTTGGTTATATTTATTCCCAAATGAAGGATTATAGGATGAAGTTAGGAAAGTTGGGAGGATATTTGGATAGGTTTTGGAAGAACAAAATAAGTTTTAAAGTGTGAATAAAAGAGAGGAAGATGTTACATTTTATAATTGAGGTGAGGGGCACTTTTAGAATTCATCAAAAGATTAATTTACAAAAAATTCAATCTCAATACAAATACCAAAAAAGTAATTTTATTATAATAAAATGTTATATAATGTTTTAATATCATCAAACAATAGATTTTATACAAGTATTTCTGTTATTTTTAACATTATCGTTTTCATTAACACTTTGTTAACCTATTTTAATTTTAACTGCAGTAACATATTTTTCAATATGAAAAGGTTGTACTTTTTACATATAAAGTGTTAATTGAACCATAAATGGAAATTTTATTATATTTTAGACCATATATAATCCCTTTTTATCTTATTTAATACATTTGTTATTTTTCAATAATTTAATAAAATATTATTTTCATAAAATATCATTGGTGTCAATTTTGACACTATTCATTACATTGACTTTAAGAAAATAAAGACAAAAAGATATATTCAAAAAACTATTAAAATAAATATCTAGTATGTCATAAGAATCCATAAAATTAATTTTTAACCTTAATTAATTTAAATTAGATTTAATTTAATATTTTTAATATCATTTTTTTATTGTTTAATTAATTGAATAATTACTATATCATCATTGTGTAATTATTTAAGGTTTTTATTTATTCAATAAAAATTAAAAATATATTACCATGATGAAGATAAATATATTATATTTATAAATAATATTTATTTTATAAGTTATATTCTATATGACCACATATTAAAAATATTATATTTATTAAAAACATTAGTGTGACAAGTTTGACTTTTCTTAAATTAAAACACTATAAGGTGCTTAAAGTCATCCAAGTGGCTCCAAGAGGTCATAAATTATACCCGTGTATGAATTTTCTCAAAAATTAATCATCCAATAAAATTTGTACAATTTTTAATGTAATTGGATAATATTTATAATATTATATTTTTTACCCTTAATTACCCGATTTACCCTTAACTGTGGTAATAAAATTACTCAGTTTACTATTCATATTGTTCAAAAATAAAATGGATCTATTTTATAAATATATATCTTATTATTTCAAATATGGAATCAATTTTTCAAAATTCAAAAAAAAAAACAAGTGGCTAAAATTAACTTAAAATTGATCCTTTAGATGGGGTGAAAATGCAGTTTTTTAAAGTGAGAATGTTCAAAAGTTTATTAAGATTTTATATCTAAATTCAAAATAAAAATTATTAATATAACCTAAATTGGATTAATGGATGTATAATTAAACTATTTTTACTTTTAAATAAATTAAAATTAAAATTTAACATTATATATTAATTAGATGAAAAAGCATTTTTAGTTAAAATCCTGTATTTTTTTACTATTTATCAAAAAAATGAATCTTCTTAGTAAAGTACAAAAAATTTACCCTAGGATAATTTTTATATTAATATAACAAAAAATAAGACTAAAATTTTAAATAAAATTTATAAAATTGTAAAAAATTATTTTTAAAACAAGTCTTCCATTAAAAGGTGAAAAAACTGCTTATAGAAAAATACAATTTTTTATAATTAAAATTGGGGATTTGTTCTTATTTTATGACTATAAAACTTATATATTGAATTAAAAAACATTTCACTGGATATTTAACATATAAATTTCACTAATATCATTCGATAATAGTGATTAATTTAATTTATTAAGATAAAATTCCCTTTTGGGAATAAAAATAGTTTTTCATAAAAACACATCCTTTGTTTTCAATTGGTTTTTATCTTCATTTCTAACTAATTGGTAACACAATAATTCATTTAATAATTTATTTAATACTATTAATTCCTTCCATTCCAGTGAATATGTGATAACTATCATAATAACTATTATATCTTTGTTCGGTAAAACTCGATCTTGTGTGTAACCCAAACTATCGAAGGAACTCATTATTATGTGTAACCCAAGACAAAATTAGTTTTTCTTGTACCACAAGTCAAACTTTGTGTTGTGTGTAGTTAAATCTAAGAAAAATTTGGATTGAATTAAATACCTCAAATAAATTAAATAATTTAAAAATATATTTTATAAAAATATCATGGTGTTACACCTCATAAAAGAAGATAGGTGCATAACCTAACTTATGTCCCAGAGAAGAAAATTTGAGACAAAAATCTCTTACCTAAATTTTTTAATTCCTTTATACATATTAAAAACTCTTATATAAAAAATATAAGTTTATTATAAATCTATTTTATAGAAATAATCATATGTGTCATACCATATATGATTTACTTATGACTTTTTATTACTAGTTTATTAACAATTCCGTATTAAAATCATGTTTCGTGTTATAATTGTTTTGTTTTTTTATGCATGGTTTAGATTGGCATTCTCAGTCCATTTACATTGATAATGGTTCCATTATGTACATAATTTTAAAAATTATATAAATAACATATATATTTATTACATATATATTTAGTGTAATCCGTTAAATTTAGAGATATAAAATGGATTATATTAGACGGTAGGCCGTACGTACACATGAACATTGTTTACATTTTCCCAATTGATAAAATTAAATAAAGGAAAATAATATATTTAATTTAAATAATAATTTTTATGTAATATATATCACATTTTTTTTAAAACCATCTTTATTACTTTCCATATAAAGCATAAGTGGAGAACGGATCACATTGCTTCACGAGGCATAGTCCACTGTACACACGAGCTACATTATTTTATTCCCAAATAATTGAAATAAAGAAGTTATATATGATATATATAATTATATAAGTATAATAATGTTATGAATATGATATAAATATGTTAAACTCATCATTATATCTAGCCGTGTGATGTGGTTATATAAAATGAATTACATTGGTTTGTGAGGCGGTAGTTCTTCATACACACGGTCGACTGTTTTGTTTATTATTTGATGGAAGAGAATATGAATATAGGTTATAATATTAGAATAATAAAAAATTATTATATGTTATATATTAATTTTATTATATCATCATAGTCAGATAATATTTTAAGGAGGTGTAAGATGTAATAAAACAAAAACACAAGGTTAATAATCTTACCTCTTCTTCAAAGAACTCCTTTAGGATTATACCTAAATTATTTTTAGGAGGGTTTAATAATTAAAATAATGCATCTATTATGTGGGGATAAAATTAAGGAAGGTATTTGTGTAATTATTGGCTGAACCAAAGGGTTTGGAAGTGTTAATAGGAGAGGATAAAGGGTGACCTTTTATAAGTGGGGGAGGGGACACACATGGATATTTTGAAAGTAATAAAGTTTACCCACATTTTTCACATGAAAAAAGGCTCCAAGATAGATCATTATTTAACCTAATATTTGATAAGGTATAAATATGTCCATAAAATGGTTTTTGGAAAATATATTGGCCATTTTACCACTCATATTTTTAGTTTAATCCCTGATAAATCTGTTTTAACCTTAACCGTGATAATTAAATTTTTATGGATTTTTCTATTAATTTTATAGAAACAAATATGTTTTACTCATTATATAATATTAATTATTCTCATTAAAAATATATAATCCTTTTTTTCAAATTCCATTAATAGAAGTGAAAATTTTTACTTTAAAATTAAACTCGTATACGCAATGAAAAGGCAGTTTTCCAAAGAGAAAATTTTCAAAATTTTAAAAAGTTTTTATATAAAAATTCAATATGAAATTGATTCCAATGACCTATATTTTATGAATTATAATATAATTTATCTTATTTTATTTTTAAAACTATTTTAAAATATAATGGATCCTTTTAAATTCTTTAAAGGAAAATGAAGTTTTCAATAAAAAATAGTATTTTCACTATTCATTGAAAAAGTAATATTTTTAGAAAAATTATAAAAATAAACCCTAGTATTATTTTGAAATTTTTATTAAAAACATTAATTTAGTTTTTTCTAATAAATTTTTTAATATTTTTTTGAATAAAATTAATTTTTTGTTCACAAAAAGCAATACAAATCATTTGTTGAGAAAAAAATATATTTTTTGAAGCATATAAAGTCTTTACTAAAAAATTAATTACTTTTTTTATCAATATGATTTATTTATATAAAACCGTTATACTGAATTTTTAAAATTTTGTTATTCCTATTTATTCCACCAAGTTTAATGGCTAGGTAATAATAGTCGTGTTTAAATAATAATATTAATAGTTTGTCACGATTTGTAAAAAAATTGATTTTGCATGTAACATAGGATATCAAAGAAATTAAATTTATTCAAAAAAATCATAAAATTCTTACAGTGTTAGAATCATTTCCATGTACTCTGGTTGTTCCTATGCATCTAGTTATTTCTTAGGTCGTGTACTAGCGAAGTACATGTTGATCCGCCAGTACAGGGTCACATGAAATGTATTGTCCATACATGGTGTGTGATCCTTATCTTCATCTAAAACCCTAGCTATAGCAACTAGGCTACTACAAGGTTTGTGTTCCTTCTAGATACACACCATGTAGTTAAGAAATTTTTAGAAAGTGAATAATACTCCATGCATATCATGTATTCCACTTCCTCTTCCACTTCCACCAGGAATTGGGCTGGGGGTTCTAGATCTATGGATTACTACACTTGATCTATTGTCGGTGGTTGGATTCCGACCACCCAAACCCAGCATGGCTCGATCAGTCACACCATGCCTCTCTTGTAGATGAGAAAACCAACAGTCATCATCCAATCCATTTCTTTTTCAACTCAAAATTTGTATCTCACAGTGAAAATCCCCCAAAGCATCGATCTATATGTCATTCATGCAGCCTCCATGTATTAGGAGGTTCGATCATACTTGAACCTACTCCGACAATGTCAAAATGTAACCCCATGGGCCAACAAAGAAGAATGAAAAAGAATGATGGGGATAAATTCACATAATTGAAGGTGATTAGAATTTTTAGATGATGCATTCCCATCCAACTACCTAAAATGTAGAATCATGGGGTCAAATAAAGATATTGAAAACCAAAAACAACAAAGATTAGGTAATCATAGATCAAATAAATATGATAATAAAATTCATTATTACCAAATCAAATATGGTTAAAACCAAAAATAACAAGCCCAAACTCGATTATGGATCGATCATTGGTGAAGATTACATTTTCTAGTGATGAAGAAGGTCTGATGAGTTCACTGCCTATCTCTCGATCCCCCTCGATCTGACCACTGATACACATCCTTGAGTTTTCAAATGCTAATGAAAAATTATCTCCTCATCTAATCCTTTTAGTTTTATGTGGATGACCTTGAAGAAACGTCATAATGATTTATTTAGAGAGGCTTGGGCTAGGTTAGGTCATTTAATAAAAATAAATAAAATAAATTATCTACTTTTTTAAATACCCCCACTAAAGGTCACCTCCCTTGGAACGTCTGACGCCAACCAACCTTATGTCTCACCCAGGGTAAACCCTAAATTCTAATAGAAATTTTGTTCTTAAACATCCCATATAACTTTATAAAAATAGAAATACCATTTATACTAAAATGATGCATGTGTGTGATTAAAAATATATTAATATTTTTAATATATTAATTTTTGGAGTCTTGAAACAAAAAAACACCACATAAAATCTGAGGAAAAATCTAGATATATGCATATAAATATTTAAAGGAATAATTCAAAAAAACTAGAGTCATTACACTCTCCCCTCCTTTTAGGATTTCCCCCAAAATCACAAGCTATTTAAAAATGTGGGGGAACTGAGCCCAAATCTAGCTCTCACATTCCTAAGATGCCTCTTAAATGAATTTGTGCTTCTAAAGAATATGGACTAAAGGGATGGTTCATATATACATGATCCACTCCTATCGATCTTTTATCTCCACCAAGTACTCTATGAATGTGGCTCCATCCTTGGTGTCCACCTCATCCTAGTCAATAACATGCACCAAATTGTAAACATATCTCCTCAGTTGTGATACATATAAGATTTCATGTACCTGGACCAACTTTGGGGGAAAGGCCAAGTGATAAGAAACCTCACCAACCCTTTGCAGGATATCAAATAGCCTGATGAACCTTAGGTATATCTTGTTTCCCTAACCAAATCTTTGTAATCCTCATCGTGGGGAGACACTTAGGAAAACATGGTCTCCATTCCCAAACTCCAAGGGAATACAACATCGATCATATTAATATTTATGTATTCTCTAGGCTATCCTTAAGCTCTCATGAAACACCTAAACCTTCTATGTCATTTTTTATACTATCTCTTTCCTGATAAGAGATATCTTTCCAATATCATCCCAACTTTAGGGTGACCAACATGGTCTCCCATATAGGTCCTAAAAAGTTTACATGCTGATAGTATAGTGATAATTGTTATTATAAAAAAAATATACCAATAGAAATTGACCCTCCCAACTCTAGGTAAAGTCCATCACATGGGCCCTTAGTATATCCTCTAACACTAGGACAATCTACTCGGTATGCATGTCTGTCTGGGGGTGAAACTCCATCATCATCCTAAACTAGGACCCAAAGGCCTCATGCAAGCCTCTCAAAAAATGTGACATGAATTGGTCATCATATTCAGTGATGATCATTGAGGGTACCCCCATGAACTTGGATGATCTCCTGTACATACAACTTCCCAGACTCTCAATGGATCTATGCCCTTGGATGGAAATAAAATGCATCAACATTTTACGTTAATCAATAATCACCCAGATGGAATTGTGGCCTATCACTATCCACATAATCCCCATCACAAAGTCCATAGATATTCCATCCTATTTCCAATAATGAATCTTAATAAGATGTACCAAACCTATCAAAATTTGATGCTCTATCTTTACCTGCTTACTTGTCAGACACCAAGAGATGAAATCAGTGACACTCTACCTCATGCCATACCACCAAAACTTCCATTGAATGAACTTGTACATATTTGACACACTGGGATGTATATCCAAGTATGAAGTTTGAAACTCTATAAACAGATCCTCACACAACATAACTGAAACCATAGTTCATCCCTGAAAAAGGATGGCGTGCTCCCCTAAATCAGAAAATCCATATGGTGCATCTGATGAGGATATCTGTTCATGTAGAACCACAAATTAGTTATTTCCCAAATGATCCTTTCTCACACACTAAAGGAGTGTAGGATTTACCACCATCTACTAAATAAAAGTTACACACCTCTCCTCCACTCGGTTTAGCTATAATGAAGACTATTTCTTAGATGCCTCCTCCACCAAGAGGGAACGAGACTTCCTATTAAGTGAATCTTCAACCATGTTTCCCATCTTAAGAGTATAGACCATCTAAAATTAATAATCCTACATGAACTCTAACCAACGTCTCTAACTCAAGTTCGGATATCTCTAAGTAAATATGTACCTAAAAACCTAGTTCCCTAAGTAAAAAACAAAAGGATCACCCAAGAGATAGTGAATCCACATCTTCTAAGTGAATACTACCACTGCGAACTCTAGGTCATGAGTCACATAGTTCTAATCACTGGGTATAAACTACCTCAAACCATATACAATCACTACCTACCTCTCCATCAACACAACACTGAGCCGAACTCTAGGGGCATTGAAAAATACTATGTACTCAACACCCTCGTTAGATAGTATCAACACAAAAGCACATGTCAACCTCATCCTAAACTCCTCAAAGGTTTTTTGACACTACTTCATCCAGGTAAACGACAACCCTTTCCCTTTCAGGGAGGTCAAAAGTAATGAAATCTTAGAGAAGTCTGATATGAACCTCCTATAGTACCCTATCAAGCCAAGGAAAATCCACGCCTTTGATACACTCTTGGGTGGATCACAGGCACTACTACAAAATAGGCCTTTAACCACGCTGGCTTTTATCTGTGCTTTATTTTTAGTGATAATAATGGGATATCTTATCAACTCTTTTGTAGCATTGATTAAGGTCCCGAATAAAGTGAAATAATTAAATAAAAATGAGTTTATTAAAAATTTTATTAAAAATTTTATTAATTACAAAATATTTGATAAAAATGAATAAATTGAATATACTATATATAAATTATAAATACTAACAAATAATATATATTAAATATATAGATATATGTAAAATTAAAATTAAACAAATAAAAAGTAAAAAAAGTAAATTAAGAAAAATATTCAACATTTTATTAATTAAATAATTATTGATAATATTAATAAATAATATATATTAAATATATGTATATTAATGTATATTAATATGATTTATATAATAAAAATATTTATTGTTTACATTAAATAGTCATATATTTTGTGATGAATGATTTTAATTTAAAATTAATATGAATTAAAAATACTGACTAATAACATCGAGTAATGGATATAATTGAATGTCGTTTGATTTTTCAATTTAACATATATCAAAAATGTGTTTTATTGATTTCACATACTTATACATAATTAATACATTTTTATATACAATGAACACACACAAATATTTACGTAATTAATGGAATCTTATATAAAAACACATACATCTAATATTTATGTAATTTATTAAAAATTTAGAATTCATTTTAGAATTTCATAATAACCTGATACATTAAATACATCATTTCTTTAATTGATAAAATTTATTTATTTATTTTTAATTTTATAACAGTAAGGTATTAATTCATTTTTAATGTTTTTTATTTTTTTTGTTTTTTTTGTATTGTTATGTATTCAATCAATTTATATTATTTATTAAAATTTATTTATTTACCATATTTTAATATTTTCAATATGTATTAATCTTTATTTAAATATATATCTGTATTTTTTTAATAAATTATATTTAATTAATAAAACTTATACATTTTTTCAATATTATTAAAGTGTACTCATTTTTAATTATTCAATTTGACTCATTTTTAACATGCACGCACTTAAGATTAAATATTCATTAAAAATGTTAAAAATCTATTTATAAATAAATATGTATAAATAAATATTTTTATAAATGTATATTTACTATATTTATACATTTATATATTTATAATTATAAATAAATAAATTTTATTTTTTAAAAAAGTATTTATATATTTATTATATTTATATATATTTATTAAATATAAATATATATAATTATATAATATATATAATTATATATAATTATATAATTATAAATAATTGCATAAATATTTAAATAAATAAATACTATTTAAAATAATTATTTATATAATTATAAATAAAAAATTATATATTTAAAAAATTATAAAATTATAAGAAATATATTTAAATAATAAATATATTTACTATATTTATATTTATATATATTTATTAAATATATATATAATTATATAAATATATTTAGAAAAAAATTATTTATAATTAAAATTATAAATCCTTTATTTGTGCTTAAATAATAAGCACTGATAAAATAAATATTTATCAACAATTTTTTAGCTCCAATAAAACTCTATCTTTTTTAGTGATTTTTGGAAGTGATGATAAAAGTATCTCAATCTATTTTAAGAACCATAATCATTACGAACCAGTCGTGATATCTGAAGGTTTCCACATAAGTTACCTTCTACTGATGCTCCTCCTTGTCAAATCTAAGCTTGAATCATGGCTAAAATCAAGGCTCCAACAATTCCAAGGCTCAAACTTGAGGCTTGAACGATTCAAGGGTCGAACGAATCCAAGGATCGAATAAAATCTAGGTTTATAGATATCTTTAATTTCTCTTAGTTGATTCAAACCTTTAATCCAAGGTATTTTATTTTATCCTCCTTCTCAATCGTTGATTGCTTTTTTTAGCGACATATATTTGCGAGTTGTACAGTTTTTTAGCAAAGAGTCATAACATTTTTTTTCACGATTCTTTCTTTTATTCATTACACAACTATTTCTTCACACACTATCATTTGATAAATTCTTCCCCTTCCAAATTTATATTGAATATGATAGATATCGGTGAAAATATAGAAAATGAATTAGTAACCACCAAACATGTACAATGGGGTTCTCTTTACTCATTCAGCCTGATGGGTGTGGAAGCCAAGGGTTATTCTTCTCAATTAAGGGATGTCTCCTACCATTGGACTTAGTAAATACTTATTCTAATGCACATTAGATAGTAATGCACTAGTACCTTACATGGGATAAATAGTCATAGGTGGTCAGGTGAATGATATCGGTCATTTCTATAGAGAAATAATTAAGTTGGGACAACACATTAAGAAAAAAAATTAAACGCACATATGGGGAATCCCCCAAATATTGATCATTATTTCTGATAATACTATATTCATAATCTTATATTTTTAATATTTTTGTTACTTTTTTGCATCAATTTTCAAAATCCCCAATATTTTTATTTTTTAAAAAATATATATAAAATACCATAAATATAATAATGTGGTAGGAATAGTGAGTGATCCAAATAATATATTTAAGGGAATGACTATAGACATCAACTTTGTTGTTCTAATAAAGAATATGAATATTATTTTTTACCCCCCCATAATAGGCGTTTCTTATACTCAACCCCATAATCTAATATAGACTTTTTTACTACATAATGAAACTCATTCTTAATACTACTTCTCAAAATTGTAATCCCATTTAGAGAATTATATATATATATATGTGAATAAAAAAATACATATGAACTAAGTATAATTATAAATGGGTGAAATAAAATACTTATCAAAATGAATTTAATTATACTTTGAGGGTCCATATATATCATAGTGAATAAATGCAAAGGGTTTTTTCATTTAAATATCTAATTTATTATTTTAATTATTAACAATCTCTCCATTCTAATTAGTAAAAAATAGCTATCAATTTTATCTTTTCATCATAAAAACATATAAACCCACCCGTTTAAGTTAGTATTTAAATGTATCATTATCTAATATGATCAATTTTTCACTACCACAAATCAATTTCCTCTTTCAAACACAATTAACTTAAATTTTTATCAACCCCAAATCAGAATATGGTTCGGTTTGTTTTTTATACCTTTGTAAAAATATAGACATTTTTGAAATGATAACCCACTAATTAATACTTATTAAAAACCACTTCATTTCCCTCATCACACATATAATAAACACTATATATTTTTTACTTTAATCCATCTAAAAACAAATCATTATTTAACATTGCCTTTTATTTCCAACATCTTTTAAATTAAAACAATTTATCTTAAGAGATCCGCCATTTATAAAATAATAAGTACCCTTTGAACTTGTATAAAATATTTAATTACATCAATTTACCTTTCATGTGATATGAAAAACTAATATTCAATATTAAAGGATTTTTCTTTTGTAAATCCTTTAGAGTGACATCAATAATAAATTCTTCTTACATTACATTTATTTCATAAAATAAATTTCTAATTATTTCTTCACATTCATCAATGTTTTTAGAAAATATTCACAATCCTTCATACAACCATTTAATCTATCACATGTTCAATATATTTAATTTGATGATTGAAATTCATCATCTAATTTTTCTTATAAATATTCATCTCACTTTGAAACTATTTTTGTAAGAGTGGGTCATCTCCCCTTTATCTTAAAACCTCTATATCTTCCATAATTATTATTATTTATCTCATTATGATTAAAATTTTATAATATGTTCCCAAAATCACCATAGATCCTATAATGACCATGAAAATGAAAATTTCTTATAAATCCTAATCTTCATCTTCTTGAAAATAATTCTCATTTTCAACCAATCTAGACATAATTCTTGAATAAATTTATCAACTAAGAATTTTCAGCTGTTTAAAAAATTATCATTTTTAGGTATATTATTTTCCTAAAATTATTTTTTCCATTCCATATTGAATTTTAATTGAAATTGAAATTATAATTTTTATATGTTTTAAAATTTTTGATATCATATTAATATTACATTTAATGATTCTTTAGGATGTTACATCACTTGTTCCAAAAAATAGAATGGAGGTCATAAAATTATATATATGTGGAATAATTATTAGATATTATTTTCATGTATTAATCATTTTAGGTCCACATATATTGGTTACACACTTAGAAATCTCTGATTATCATCCATGCAATTCTCAAAAATGGGAGGCATTACCCCATTTAGAGAACACAATGGAGTACAATTGTTATCCCCATCAGCTTCATCTCTCGAACAATTATTATTATTTTTTCTTGATACTCAACCCCAATGTCTTTTATGTTTCTTGTAATACTCTGAGTAGTATTTATCCCGTGTATGACTAATTATTATAGTATTTCAAGCAACATAGGTGTATATCCACAAGAGATGGAGGATGATTGTCAAACAACAAAATGTAACAATAGCCATTTGGAAGATGAGCTAGTGAGAATGATAGTTTTCTATACCTTTCACCTTTGGATGAATTCAGAGGATAATACCTACCATAGTAGAGTAATTCTTATCTCAAATTAAATAATCCATTTTATTCAAAGAAAAATAATTTTTTTTGGAAACAATCAAATGTTTAGTTTCCCTTATTAGAATTATCAATAAATTTCACCTTTGGAAATGAATAGTTTATGTGTATTTATTTATTTATTCTAAAAAAATGAATATTTTATAAACCCTATTGAATATTTGAAATTTATTTGGTATATAGGTGTTACAATGTATTGTTCTCCTAAAATTGAAGAATTCACATTGAGGTCCATATTTTATGGGAGGATAAATGACTTCCCCAATTATGGAAATTTATCAGGATACAGCATTAAAGGAATGTTGGGGTGACCCATTTGTGAAAAATGCACACAATCAGTTTGGTTGAAACATTCCATGAAGATTGTGTTTTTAGGACATTAAAAATTCTTACCTCGATGACCTAAATACTATTCTTGGACAACATAATTCAATGGTAATATCGATTAAGGTACAATATCGTCTTCACTAATGGGTGATAAACTATTTGATAAAGTAACAAGTATTGAAATTTTTTTCAGTAAACCATTTTTGAAAAACCTTACAAAATCATGTTGGAAGAAGAGATAAATTTTTCTTGAATTACTGTATAGGAATTTTTTGTATGTTATACATTTTCTTGATGTCATGCATGTAGAAAAAAATGTATTTTATAGTGTTATTTGAACGTTACTAAATTTTCTGGGAAAAACAAAATATGAAATCAAGGATACATTGTATATAATTAACTTGGGGATAAGGGAAGATTTGGTACCAATTAAGGGTAAAATGAAAAAATTTCTTCATCTACTAGCTTACACTCTATCCGAATAGAAAAAATTGAAAATTTTCCTTTTTCCTTAATAATGTAAAATTTTGAGAGGGATATTGGTGAAGTAACAATAATATAATGTCAATGACTAATTTGAAGTTATAGGGGATAAAATCACATGAATGTCATGTTTTGATACAAGATTTGATTCAAGTTGATTCCCATTGTATTCTACCACAAAATGTATGAAATATATTAACTAGGCCCTTTTTCTTTTTCAAAACCATATAAAGTAATGTTACAGACCTGAAGAAGTTTCCAATCATGAATAAAGAGGTTGTAGTAATATTATGTGAAATAGAGATGTTCCTCCCACCATCATTATTTTATATAATGGTCCACCTAACAGTTCACTTGGTTGGAGAGGTTCAACTAAGTGGTACTTTCCATTACAGATGGATGTACCCCATTGAATGATATATGAATATTTTGAATGGGTATGTCGAGAATAGAAGTCATTCAAAAGGTTGTATTGTAGAATGATATATTGTTGAAGAATATATTTAATTCTATACTAATTTACTATAAGATGTTGAAAAAATTGGTCTCCAAAATTATCATCATAGTGGACACCTTATGGGAGAAGGAATTTTCAAAAGAGATGTTGTTACAATTACCTTGATAGAGCAGGATCAAGAAGACCTTTACATTTATATAATAGTGAAGATGTTGATCTATATGTTTAATCCCACAAATAAATTATTTGATATTTGAATCCTTCAATGGATGAAGCATGATATAAAATACACATAATCAATAGTTTATAGGGTGGTTTTGAGATCACATTTATAATAAGTTTTCTAAAAATATAAATTCAATTGTTGAATGACTTTGATGGCTTACCAAGGGACCAAATGAAAATGTTATATCTTACACTGGTTTTGTAATCAATAGTTATATGTTCTATACAAAAGAACACAATGATTGCAATATGATGCAAAACAATGGTGTTACGCTTGTGGTGGTAATGATTCACATTTCTCGTTCCAAATATAGAAATCAAATTTATGAAAATATGTAATATTTTGGAATTATCAAATAGATATACGAGTTGGATTATAAAATATTTCAAGTACTGATTTTCCATTGAAAATGGGTTGAAAATATGGGTGAAGTATAAGTTCATGAAATGGGCTTCATGAAAGTGAATTTCAGTGTGGAAGGAGAAAAAAATGAGCCATTCATAATTGAATCATAAGCTGTACAAGTATTTTTTATCTCAAATATAGAAAACAAGAATTGTTTGATTGTCTTGCTAGTGACTAAAACAAATGTTGGGTCAGATGAAAATTCAATCAAGCATGACCCTTTCATTGGGATATCTCAATCATTTCATGACTTTCCCAATATAGACAATGTATTATATGTTCTAGGGGACCACTGAGAGGGGATTTTTATTCTCGATAGAGGAACCAAATCTATAAAACATTTAAAAAAATAAAGAGAGTTCAATGAGAAGGTAAAATTGTTTTTTAACATACTATGTTTTTTATCATAATATTATTTATTTTCTATTACATTAATATAATCTAAATTAATTTTTTTACTAAAAATGCAGACAATTCCTTCTTTACATGATGATGCTACCAATCCCATGAATGAACTGACTATAATGAAGGAAACCCTTTGGGAATATATAATGTTAATGTTACGATATAATATATCTATCTTACAGAAAAATTATATAGTTAAAAGTTGATTTAATTTTCATTATTCCATGTATATTTTGTTTATTTTAGAAAAAAAATTTACATATTTCATGCCTTTCCACACCAAAACATCTATAGAATTATTCTATCTCAAAACCTTTTCACCTCATCAGTGTTGTCATTTATCACGTTCCATTAAGTTCCCTTCATTTCCTTTGCAAAAAGAGAAAAAATTCTACCTCGGCTCAATCACAAAGGTAATATTGATATTTTCAAAGTAAAATCATTATCCATAGAATTAATGTATTTTTTCATATTTAGTTTTAGTGTATTTATTTTTAGTATTAATCACATAATAATTGTTTTCTTATAAAAGTGGATTATTTTATTTAATTTGGGGTGATTTGTTTGAAGCTACTCATAATCATGAGAGATTGGAATTTGATCTTACAATTGAGATAATGATAACAAGATAATGGGTTATGAATGTATACAACCATAAAAAAAAGTTGAATTCACATTACTTATTTAATTGATTTTTTCATCATTTTATCTACTATTTCTAAGTTAATTTCCTTTTTATTTTTATCTAATACTTATTTAATTTTTTTCACATATCTTTTGGGAAGTCATATTTTTTTACTAAATGCAGAAATACATAAAATAGATAACATGTTTCTTTCTACCAATGTTACCATGATTTCTATTTAATTTATTTGTTGAACTACCAACACCACAATTCAATGATCAATATGAAGTGTTGGAATTTCAACAAATAAATCCAATGAGAAGAGTGGTAAAATTGGGAGTTCATATTTTTTTGAGACTTTGGGGTGTTTAGGAATCATTCACACCTTAATCTAACATACAGTGTGACCAGTATGACTCCAAGTGATTATTTTTATTTAAAATTGAGATTAATTTTAGTAAAAAAGAAAACTGACATACTCAAAAAAAATAAAACACATTTATATTGTTTAAATAATTTATTAAAATTATTTTGAAGTCATTTTTGACATATAAGAATTAACGATATCTTAATCTGACACACAATGTTCTTGGTATGACTCAAAGTGTCTGTTATTAGTTTAAAATTGACATTTTAGTTCAAAATGTGTCACTCACTAAAAACTGATAAAAAATCTCATATTATCTTGGGAATTTAGGAAAAGTATTAATAAATCATTTTTGATGTGTAAAAATCAGTATCACGTCAGAAGTATACACAATGTGACTGGTATGTCTCAAAGTGTGTGTTTCCAGTTTAAAATGGAATTTTAGTAAAAAAGACAAGTGACATACTCAAAATCAAGAAAATTAATTTTTATTATTTTTTTAATTTATTAAAATGGTCCATAAGTCATTTAGGATGTGTATTAATTATACTCACAACATTTTGATGCACAGTTTGACCGGTATGACTCCAAATGTGTCTTTTTATTTAAAATTGACATTAATTTTAGTAAAAAAGACAGCTGATATACAAAAAACCAAGAAAAAACATTCATATTATTTTTATACTTTAGAAAAACAATCCATAATTCATTTTTTACATATAGGAATTATCTACACCTCAATCCAATGCACAGGTGCCTGGTATGACTCCAAGTGTCCATTATCAGTTTTAAATTGACATTTTAGTTCAAAATGTGTCTCCCACTGAAAACCAAAAAAACACTCTATGATTTTCTTTATAATTTAGTAAATTTATTCCTAAGACATTTTTTTACATTTAAGAATTATTTTCAAATCAAACTGATACATGATGTGACTGTATGACTCAAAGTGTGTGTTTCCAGTTTAAAATGACATTTTGGTAAAAAAGACAAGGGATGTACTCAACACTGATAAAATGAATTAGTATTGTTTTTATAATTTATGAAAATAACAAAGAAGTAATTTTTCATGTGTATAAATCATCCATACCTTAATCCAACGCACGGTATGATCAGTATGACTACAAGTGTATCTTTTTGTTTAAATTTGACATTAATTTTAGTAAAAAAGACAATTATCATACTCAAAACTAAGAAAATGCATGTAGATTATTTTTATACTTTAATAAAACTATCCATAGGTCATTTTTGACATGTATTAATCATTAAAACCTCAATATAATAGATGATGTGCCTATTATGACTCAAATTGTATGTTATGAGTTTAAAATTGACATTTTAGTTCAAAATGTGACACTCACTAAAAACTAAGAAAACATTATGATATTGTCTTAATAATTTAGGAAAATGAATCATAAGTCTTTTTTTACTTTTAGGAATCATTCTAACATCAATTAAATACATGATGTGACCGGTATGACTCAAAGTGCATGTTTCCAGTTTAAAATGACATTTTAGTAAAAAAGTAAAGTGACATACTAAAAACTAAGGAAACTCATTATTATTGTTTTCATAATTTATTAAAATGATAAATAAGTCATTATTTATGTTTAGGAATTATACTCACATCAATATGACGCATGGTGTGACCAGTATGACTCAAAGTACGTCATTTTTATTTACGAATGACACTAATTTTAGTAAAAAGGAAACTAACATACTCAAAACTGAGAATTTTTTTTATTGTTTTTATACTTTATAACAATTATTAATAAGTAATTTGGGATATTTATTAATCATAAAAACCTCAATTTGATGCATTGTGTGACAGGTATGACTCCAAGTACATATTTTTATTCAAAATTTGCATTAATTTTAGTAAAAAAAATACATACTCAAAACTGAGAAAACACATTAATATTGTTTTGATACTTTATGAAAACGATAAATAAGTCATTTGGGACGTGTAGGAATTATAAACACCAAAATATGAAGCACCGTGTAACCGGTATGACTCAAAGTGCATCTTTTTATTCAAAATTGACATTAATTTTAGTAAAAAAGACAACTGACATACTAAAAACTGATCAAACACATTAAGATTATTTTTATAATTTATAAAATTGATCTATAAGTAAATTTGGATTTGTAATTATTAGATTCAGCTCAATCCTATTCATGGTGTGACCAATATGACTTCAAGTGTGTCTTTTTATTTAAAATTGAGTTTAATTTTAGTAAAAAATAAAAGTGATAGAATTAAAACCAATAAAACACAATTTTATTGTTTTGATACTTTGGTAAAATGGTTCATAATTATTTTTTGATGCGTAGGAATCATATTTACCTCAATTAAATGTATGGTGTGACTAGTATGACTCAAAGTTCCTCTTTTTATTTAAAATTGACTTTAATTTTAGTAAAAAGGGTAACTAATATACTCAAAATTGAGGAAACACATTCAGATTGTTTTGATACTTTAGTAAAATTAAACATAAGTCATTTTTAACATGTATGAATCATATTCACCTTAATCCGATATGTGATGTGCCCTGTATGACTCAAAGTGTCTGCTATCAGTTTAAAATTGATATTTTAGTTCAAAAAGTGTCACTCACTGAAAACTGAGAAAATTCACTCTAATAGTCTTTATAATTTAGAAAAATGATTCATAAGTAATTTTTGTTGTGTAGGAATGATTATCATGTCAAACTAACACATGATGTGATCAGTATGATTCAAAGTGCATATTTCCAGTTTAAAATGACATTTTAGTAAAAAACACAAGCGACGTACTCAAAACTAAGAAGATGCATTCAAATTATTTTGATACTTTCGTATAAGGATTCATAAGTCATTTTAGACATTTATTAATTAGTCCTACATCAATTTGACACACAATGTGACTGATATGACTCAAAGTTCATCTTTATAATATATACATGTCATTTTAGTTTAAAACACCGATCATATCACCAAAACTGAAAAAATGAGCCTAGATTTTTTTCTCATAAATCTATCTAATATTACTTAATTAATTTTATTATCATTTTTATTTTATAATTATTTAGTTAATTTTCATAGAGATAATTCTTAAAGATGAACAATAAATGGCATGACATGAGAGAATCAACCACAACTCGATCTGATACACAATGTTCCTAGTATGAAACCAATTTCAGTTTAAAATTAACACTTTTTGTTAATTAATTTATTTTTTTTATTATTAATATAAGGATTTTTTTCTTATATATATGAATTATTTTTCTCAAGTAGGGGTGGTTTTTTCAAGAATAACATGATTCGAGGTCAGGTTCAAAAGAAAAATGTGCATTGCTGTTTTTGAATGTATGTAATAATTTTTTCCTTTTTAATCATATAAACCAATGTTTTAAATTTCTATAACATAGTTTTTTATTTAACTTTTGTTTTAAATTTAAATTCATTTGAATTTTTTATTAGTGGTTGATTCTGTTGATTTCTGATGGTGTTTCTGATGTTGCGGTGTGTTGTTACAACACACTACACTGGTGCTATAATGTACTGTCACAACACACTTTAGTATGCACCTTTATCATCAATTTTAAAATCACTAATAAAGGGGTCCTTTATTAATGCTTCTGGAAGTTCCAATAAAGGTCCCATTTATTAGTGCTAAATAAAAGCACTGATAAATGTTGTCCTTTATGAGTACTTTTTTAGCATTGATAAAAGCATAGGAATTTTAATCTTGCTTTGACGTATAGTACTTCCCTAGTATTGATAAACTCCATTTTTAGCACTATTAAAAGATTATTTTGTAGTGGTGAAGAGATAACCACATTAATATTCATTAAGTCGACAACTAAACCACGATTAAAGATGAAATTCCCCAAAAAGTGGACCGCACAGATCTAAAACTAGAACTTTTTGATATTATCATAAAGATAGTGAACTTGGAGTAAGTATAGAACCATCCTCATATTCTCTTCATGCTCCTACTTTAATACACAATAAAAGATTAAGTCATCAATTAGGACAACCAAAAATAGTTGAAAATATAGTTGGATGATCTGGTTCATTAGAGCCATAAACATCATGGGGGAATTTGTCGGGCTGAAAGATATCATCAGGAACTCATAATGCTCATAGAAATATTATAATTCCATCTTCATAATATCATCACTGCAAACACTCAACTGGGGGTATCTGGACTTGAGATCGATATATGAGAATGAACTCCCACATCTCATTTGGTTAAAGATGCCATCAATCCCTGAAAATGGATACTTGTTCTTTATTGTTACCAGATTCAGGAAAAAATAATCAATGTAAAGCCTCAAACTCTCATCCAACCTTTTTACAAATAGGTTTGGAGCTACCCAGGGGTATACATTAGGTCTGATAAAACCCTTCTCTTAAAGGTCATCCAACTACACCCTCAGCTCTCAGATATTGGTATGGTCCATCCGATATACCGTAAAAGATATCAGTGTAGTACTAGGGATAAAGTCAATGTAGAAGTCCATCTCCCAAATTTAGGTACTCTTGATGCATACTCAGGGAAGAATTCCATATAATCCTCCACTACTAAATGAATCCATATACATTATAAGACCACTATACCATGGGCCAAACTCACCAACTAATGGGTGATGGATTACAGTTTTCTTCTCACATGGCCCACTCACTCACCCATGAGATCTCTCTCACAAATAAATGTGAAACCCATCCAATCTATGTGAAGGAATATAACTCATCTTCAATGATAGAAAATATGGACCTAAACCATGGAAAACCACTACATACCCTAGATGACGTTATAGGGTTTCATTGTGATGTTCAAGAGGTCCCTCGAGAAACTCAATCCACTGAGTGCCATCTCTACACTACTAGCACATATGCGATATAGAAGATTCCCTCCCTTTAGGAACCTCTAGAAATTGATATTATTATAAAGTCTCAATGGGGATATCTAACTCTCACAAGAGGGATATAAAGATGAAGTAATAAATCAATCATGTGTTTATATGTACTAGAGAAATAGTATAAAATACATAGATTATACCTCAAATCATTTTGGGAGGTACCTAGTCATATCCCTAAATAATATACAGCTGCACACAGCCCTGACCACTAGATTCATGATCCTGGTGTTGGACACTTGGTGGTGGTGGTGGGAGTATCTTGTAGCATTTATCCCCACCAACAGTCCCTCCCTTTAGATCTCCACCAACTCCTCTGCCAGCACCACCTCCATGTGGGCCACCGTGGACATACCTTGGAGATCCCTAATCATGAAACTGCCTATGCCATAGTGGTATATCCTCTATCTGTCTGGATTCCTCAGTGTTTCGAGTCTAACAATCATGTGCCATGTAATCTGTCCCATCACAAGAATAGCACCACCCATATTCGGGTTGATCGACTCCTCTATGAAAACCCTATTCCATAGATCCACGATCTTGAGTCCTGATATTGGGTGGTCTCCTATGTCAATATTCTGTTGACTGGTTCCTACTAGCTACCTCATACAATGCAACTCCATGAGGTCGACCGCTAGCTCCATCTTCCTAAAACCCATCTTTTAGGAATATATCAATAACAAAATCCCTCTCTAGTGCTCCATCAGAAGTAAGTTTTCATAGAGAGACTATGTGGTAACAAATGTCTCTGTGGAGTCCCTTCTCAAACTTATGCACCTAAAAGAAACCATCTTGCACCATGTCGATGGAGTATCATGTGAGGTCAATAAACCTCATGGAATACTCATATACTATCATACCACCCTACTAAAGCTCAAGAATATCATGAATCTATACTAAGTAAAATCGTGAAGGGTTGTAATCATCATAAAATATCTTCTAGAATTTATACTATGATATAATTGTCAAATCATGAGTCTGCATCATTAGACTCCACCAACACTTTGCTGCTCCATGTAAAAGACTATATTCTAATGCAACTATCTAATTGGTTAGGGTATGAACTAGCCTAAATACTTTGATCACTAACC
This sequence comes from Viscum album, assembly GCA_963277665.1. Lineage (NCBI taxonomy): Eukaryota > Viridiplantae > Streptophyta > Magnoliopsida > Santalales > Viscaceae > Viscum > Viscum album. The sequence goes on along the minus strand of OY728128.1, from coordinate 700,864,241 downwards.
CAATCCAATCTTCTACTACCTGAGGATTTTCTATCCATGGAACCTCAATGGTCTAGTACATTGGAACTCACATAATGTGCTAATACTATACACATAATCATCCTAAACTACTGGTACTATCCACTACTCAATAGCATGGGCACTACTCCCTGCATTCCTAGAAGAAACACCACCTGAGATATCCCCTGAACTGAGGCCTCATCACTCAATAGATCATCATCACAGTATTGTATATATAACCGGGATGACTGTCTTCTTAGAGGCATCATGAATGTGATCAAGATATATCATTATTAAATGAGTATATGTATAGGGAGTATAATTAATAAGACAGTAAAAGGAATAAATCCTATATAATGAATGTAGAAATCATTCCATGCAACTGATGCCTTGGTATGTCACTTTGACCAGTAGGAAATTCAAGTCTTAGTGAATGGATACATTGGATGCCACACCAACACTGGATTCCCTAGCCTGAAATCCATACTCAAGAAAATTTTACATTTTTACCCCATGTTCCCAAACCAATCCTCACCATGGTTCCCACTCCAAAACCGACCTAATAAAGAACTCCTCTAATACCACTCTATCACCACCCAACCCACTGGGGCCCACCTAAATGGTAGAAAGTCAGGTGTGCTGACCCTAATACCACCTATAATGGGCTAGTTACTAGTGAAAATCACTGATAAGGTATAAAATTAAATGATAGGCCTTATCCAAATGCACCTACACACACATCTGTATCCATAGAAAAGTGAAAATGAATATATAAAGATTACAACATCTACAATATTACAATGAATGAAAAAAACCTTTTAGGAATACCTCATAGTAAGACAAAATTAACCAAATCATAATGGTAAAAATTACATTCCCAACTAAAAATAAATTCCCAACCTAAAAAACTAGAAAAATCAATGTTTAAGGGATCTCAACTCATGATCTCTGATTTTGACCATCAAACACAGTCAATACACCAATGTATCACTAAACACCACTGATTCCACCTCTGATCTGTTATATTCTGTATAAGACATGACACATTTGATAAAATACCATGTTGGGGTGAGTGTATACAAACCCATTAGGACACCCTAAAAATAAAAAAGGGATTAGTACAAAGATACATCAGTATTCATCTAAACCCATATCAAGAGGGAAACAAAACCCAAGATATATTCTTATAAAGAAACCCAGATGAGAGAGAAAGGGGATCTCCATCTCCACAACCTAGATAAGTGAAATAAGTCTGCCTATAACTATGAAGGTCCATATTTGATTCCCAATATCATGTACAACCTCTTAAGAATCTGGATGGAGGGGGCCACACCTCGATGTTGTTCTCTACAGCCAAGGGATCCAAAACTCCTATGGAGGACCTACTCCCCATAAAATATCAAAGATAGGGGAGTACCACTTCATAGATAGAGTAATTTTACCCTTCTATAGTGTGGGGGAGTACTGAATCTACCTAGGTAATGAGTATGGGGGCCCATTCCTTGGTGATATAGGGGAGTACCAACCCCAAAATCTCTCTTATAATCCTACCTGATCACTGTTATTTCTCAAGTATTGCTTGAATAAGTGTTACTATTAGAACACCTCACATAATATCTTATATGTCACCACAAATTCCACCATCACATTTTATGTGAAAAAACACTCAGGATATACTACTCATAAGCTAATAAACGATTCATAAGTAAGGAGATATAGAATGTATAAGTTAATAGGAGAATCATTCAATGTGTATATGGGGTCACACGGTGTGTGACCTCACCTCTTCACCTAGGTGTGTTCTCTTATAGACATGTCTTGGGAATCTGTTTCATACTCCAAGGTGTTTACAGGTGGTACACGACATGTCTTGGCCACTTGGGATCTACTCATGTCCTCTCACCCCATGCATGTGTATACTGGTTGTTCCCATGTACCATGGTTATATAGGAGTACATGTTTGTGCCCATATAATTTGGTTGTTCCTGTGTTCCTGGACATAACTATGTCTGTACATTCCTGGAGTATACATCGAGCTTCCAACATAGGGTCACATAGTGTGTAAGTTCTATACATGGTGTGTGATCCTTATCTTCACCTAAAACCCTAACCTCTACAACTGGGGTACTACATGGCATGTGTTCCTCCAAGATACATAGTGTGCTGTTTGGAAATTTACAAAAAGTCAATAAAACTCAACACATCTCTCATACTCAAATGTCACTACCATTTTTTCCTAAAATCGTATCGGGTGATATAGATCTTGGGCTGACAATGCCCGATCTTTCATCGGTGTCTGAATTACAGCATGCCAAACCCTATGCGGCTTGATCTATCTCACCATGCCTCTTCTATAGATGATAAAACCTAGAGTCATAATATGATCTTCATATTCATCACCTGTAATTCATATTACACTAAAAACTTCCCCCAATGTGTCTATATATACATAATTTATGTAACCTTCACAATTTTGAGGTTTTATCACACTCAAACCTGCCCTGACGATGTCAAGCTGCAACCCCATGGGATAACAAAAAAGGACATGAAGAATGATGGATAGAAATGAACATAAAAGAAGGTGTTGAGAGTAATTGGATGATGTGATCCTGACCAATGATCCTAAAGTGTGGAATCATGGGGTAAAATCAAGATACAACAAATATAAAATGGTACAACAATTCAATTTACATTTTAGATCATGCAAATATTGGGTAATCTCATATCAAACAAAGTAGATAATAAAATTCATGCTTATCAAATCAAATAGGATACATTTTACAAATAACATTCCCTACATTGGTTATGTATCGATCATTAATAAAGATTTCATTCTACAATGATGAATTAAGTGACACTTTTTCACTGCCTACCTCACGATCCGCCTCAATCTGATCATCAATCCACATCATCAGGTTTTCCAACACTAACAAAGAATTCTCTCATCCTCTAATATTTCCATGGTTATGTGGATAACCCTAGAGAAACAAAATAATGATGTATTTATAGTGGATTATTATAGGTTAGGTCATTTAATTGATATAAATACAATAAATTATTTATTTTATTAAATTCACTTTCCAACGGTCACCTTCCACAGAATTTTTGATGCCGACCAACCTTATGGAATGCCTAGGGTAAACCTTGTGTTCTGGAATCAACCATGGTATCATATTTTCCATCCAAGTCCCCAAACAATAGGAAAAGAATTTATACTAATTATTTTTTCATGTATACTTAAAAATATATAGATATTTTAATATATTAATTTTTGGTGCCCTGAGACATGCAAACACCATGTCGACTCCAAAGAAAGATCTTGATATATCCATATGAGTATTAAAAGGATTAATACAAAAAAAACTAGATTCATTATAATTCCCACCTAGAGTAACTAAATTTGTAAATGCATTATAAAAACAACCAAAATCATTGTAGCTAAAATATCTCATTGCTTGTCAACTAACTGTTTTCCAATTACTATTTTGATCAGAACTCTTTTCCTTGTAGTCATGATCCAAAGTATCGAGCTTACCACAATGGTAAAACTTTTATAATCCTACCAAACAATATTTAAAATTTATATTAGGAAAAATTGAATATTTATAGGAGGTATTATCTCTAAATTTATTGGTTAACTTCTTCTCCATTGCATTAAACATTAATCACTTTTTACTCTTGTTTTCATGAAGTACATACATTTTGGAAAACACTATCTCAAAATTCTCAACATAATTAAGAACTTCCTCATAACTTTTAAATTCACAAGAGGTCAATGTGATTCGTAAACTTGGTTTTAAACCTATGTAAAATCTATCAATTTTACTCTCATGGCCCAAATTGAAATTTAGTGCATACCTAGATATTCTGGGAAAACAATTCTCATAAGTGAAAATTGAGTGTTATTCCTTTTTCTTCAACTATACAAATTGAAATTTGATTATAAGATGTAGAAATTTAGGAAAATGATTCTCAATAAAAATATATTTAAAGTTCATCCACTCTATGGAATCAATATTATATATTTTCCTTTGTAATTTTAACTAAATACCACCAAAGATCAACTTCGCCTTCAAAATGATAAATAAAAAGAGTTACCATTTAAGGTTTCATGCATCCCAAAATTCCAAATATCTTCTCTAGTACATTTATCCATCCTTTATATTTCACTTGTTTTGAAGATACATAGAAATTTTGAGGGTGTTGTTTCATGAAATTTTCCATTATTTATATATATTACACTACATAGAATTCGGTTGCTCAATTTCATAGATTCCACAATAAAATTCTATATCAACTGATTCAATACTACTAAAAACTAGTCTACTCCAATCATTCTAGGATGATGATTTGGAATATTATTATCCCCTTCATTTATTCATACTCCATATGTCCTATTTCATTTTTTGAAACCCATTTTTAACAAATATGTATTAGATGAAGCAACATGGTAATGTTCATAATTTATCTCATGATAATATGAACAAAATCTTTTAAAAGTTTCTTTTAACACCATTCTAACCTCTGTAGTTTTTTGAAACCTTTCTTTGATACCAACTATAACACCCCCCCCCCCATATCCTAATAAAACCAAAATTACATGATTTATGATGAGGGTTTCAATTTCTTACATTCCTATGATATTTTAAGTTAATATTTTTAGAGAATTAGGAAGTACATTACATTTTACAGGGAATATTAACACAAAGTGTCCTTTATTCTATAAAAAATAGGATTCTTTAGTTTAAAATCATGTTTCATTCATAAAAAACTATATTTGTTCAAATATAATTTCCTTTATTCAAAGATAGACTTCATAATAGTTCCTACTCAGCTTTAGGCCATATTAAAATCATTTAAAACATGGGATGATAAAAACATCTTGGTAAGGGATATACAAATAATGAAATCCCATTAGTTCAGTGAAAAAATATGGAAACCCATGATGACATTTAGATTTTTCACAATAAAAAATTGTGAACATAAATATAACATTTCTACATAAGAATATAAATCTTTTATCAAATAAAATAATTTAAACCCATTAGAAAACATATGAAAAACCATTAAATCATCCTGAGGCACATGGTAACTCATTAAAATATTCCTTTGAAGAAAAAAACCTTTTACCTTTAAAATTTCCTTACCACAAGAAATAAAAATATTTCTATAAATAGCCTTTTTAAAATAATAATATAGGTAACTTGGAGAATAATATTCATAATGAATTTTCAAAAATATTTAAAGAATTTCATAATAACTGAAGCCTAATTATTTCTATATGAGTAACCATCCTGGGTATCTCTATTATTTTCACCTTTGAAAACTAAATTATAACCCAATGTTTTGGAGATATATATTGGGATCACCCTTCATCATGAGCTATATTAGGATTTCCAGTTATCTTATATAATTCTCAAGTTCTAAATAATGAATAATTAATTTGTAATCTTGTACTTTTCTTTATAAAAACCTTGTAAAACTCATTTGAAACCATAAACAAAACTCTTTCCATTTTCACATAACTATAATGAGAAATTTCCTTTTTATTTTAAAAAACATAAGAATTAAAAATTATAATAATATCAGGAGAAGAATATTGATAAAAAATAACAACTATGAAAACAGGAAATGGTGGTCAAGCCATATACACTAAATAACATTATTTTTCACTTTAGTAAAAAAAGTTAAAATAGCTCATATGATAAATGTCAAAAAGATTAATTTTTAATACTTTTTAAAGATATTAAAAAATAGTAGAAAATGAACCTTGAAAGTCTTTGATTTATAAATAAGAAGATACTTGGAAACATTATAATAACATTTATTTTAAGGGAAAATAGTTTAAAGGAATAATTTAAAATAAGGTTTTAAAGAAAAATCCCTTACCTTAAGTCTCATCTTGCATGGTATGATCTATGAATCCTGAATAATAAAATTATATTAGTTTTATAATTGATTAATATATTTTTTAAATTCTATTTAATTATTATTATTCCATTTATTTCATTTATTAACATGATTTTTTTAGTTATTAAAATGGTTAAATTCACGTTATATGTTTTGAGGATGTTCGGTTTATAACCTCAAAATAACATATATTAATTGACCATGTTCAAAGGGTTTATGGTTAAATTAACTATATAATATTAAAGATGTTATAATTATCATAATTATAAATTAAATACACTTTTAAAACTAACCATATAAGGCATAAAATGAAAATTTATCAGTGTCATTTCCTGGAGATGGTTGTTCGTACATATGCATGAATGACGTTTTCATTTTTATAATGAGAGGAAAATAAATATATTAGATGATATTTTCATTTAAATAATCATAAATATTTTATATATGTTATATTTATTCATTATTTCCATCGTTATTACTACCATTGTAAGGTAGAGATGAAAAATGAATCACATCGCTTCGTGGAGGAGGTATTCCACACATACGTACAAGTGACGTTATCAAAATCCAATGGAAAAAGGGTAAGAAGGTAAGTGTTATATTATTTTTATATAATCATAATTATTTCATAAATATATATTCACTTGTTCAGTCATTTTAACCATCCATATAGTCCGGTGATGAAAAACGAAACACATCACTTTGTGGAGGTGGTAGTCCATACACGCGCACGAGTGATATTTTCATTTACTATAAGATGAAAAAGGATTGTATCATAATAAAAATAAAATTTAAGTATATTTATGATACTTATTTTATTATTTCATCATGTTTAAATAATATTTTAAGAAGTTATAAGGAGAAATAAACATGAAACTCTCGGTTAAGAATTATAACTCTTCTTTAGAAAACCTCCTTAAGCTTACATCTTATGCCTTCTATGTTTAGTATTTTTATGATAAAATTACCTATAGAACATGAGGAAGATATTTGGGTAGGTATGGGTGAAACTATAGTTCACAAGGTGTGTGAATAAGTGAGAAGATGTAATTCTCTTTTATAAGTGAAGGGAGGAGCACTCTTGGAATTATTCAAAGTTTTAAATTAATATTAATTCATATTCATGGTAAAATAGAAACAAATCAACCCATTTATAAGATAAGAGGGTATAGGGTCTACATCATCTCAAAAAATTACATTTAGACAAGTTTTACAGATATTTTAAGTATTATAGATTATTTTAATATCCTTTAATACATTTTAAACTTAACTGTGACAACTTAACATTTTACCAACATAATATAACTATATGACCAAAAATAAAATATAACTTTAAAAAAAAGTTAAATTATAATTCCTAATATAGAATTATTTTTTTAAAATTCAAATCCTACAGGTATTGGGAAACACTTTTAATATAATTATGAAAAATGCATGATTTTTTTTAGAAAGATACCTGATTTTAGCGTAAGAATAATTTTACCTTGAATTAAAGTATAAATTTGATTACCAATAATTTATTTTGTTATTTAATAAATAAATTAAATGTTTTTAACATTTATATCAAGTTATAATAGAATTTAACCTTCCAACCATACCATTAAATGTAAATATCCAAAAATAGTTTTTAATTTGAATAAAATATAACTTAAGTTCATACAATTCAAGCATGAGTATAAAAATTAAAAAATATTTTTTAAAAATAATTTGACAATTTAAAAATATATTTTTTTTAGGAAAATGTTTTAAAATTTATTAATTGATGCTTTTATCATAATAATTTCATCAAATTGATAGAATTAGGAAAATTAGTATTTTTCATTATTCACCCAAAATTTAACTACTTTATAACAATATAAAAAATTAACCCTAATAAAAATTCAAAATGATGAATAGAAAATTTAATTTAATTTTATAAAATACAATTTTATAATTAATAGATTTATTTTAAATAAAACCATGTAATTCATGGAAAAACAATTTACTTAAATTAAACTATTCTTCTTGTGACTGAAATTTTTTATAAAATTATTTACAAAAATATGATGAATTTAAATCCATAAAATGAATAATTATTTGTCATAATATTGATTTATTTCTAGGATTACTTGGTTTTTCATCGTTTTTTAGGATAGACTAAGCATGTGAGTTCATACACTTGGTGCGGGTAGAGGATTTAGTTATATACTATACCACAAGGTTCATGGATTTTCTATATTTTGAAATATCATTGGAAATATATAAGATCTAAAATGTACTATGATTCAAGGATTGATTATAGAATGATATATGGGTGTTGGTAAATATCTTTATGTAGACCTTATTGTTTGAGTTAATGAACCATGAACTAATAGTGTAGTAGAACATAATTTATGGTAGTATACCAAGCTACATAGTGGTGTTATGTGATACAAGTAGTGAAGTTGTTAGTAGTTGAAATTGAGGATGTGGGGATACCCAAAAAAATCAGAGTATTGGTTCAATTATTCAGTCTTGAATTAGTTCATTGGTGAGGTATTTTTAGTGTAGGCAGAAACATGGCATGTTTGGCCCCAGTGTGATAGACTGTTGAATGAGTGTCAGACATATGGAAAGATATGATATCTCATGTGGTTTTATCAGACGACCTTGTAGTCGGATAGGGTTCATGGATCTGGTAAAAATCATTCATATAAGTTAGTACATGAGAAGTATTAGGAGCTAGTAATTTGGGTTTGTCTATATGTGTAGCTTTTGGTAGCGGGCAGGATACCCAATAGTGGGGGTAGTGTCTAAAAGTGAGTGAAACTCCACAAGGAGGGAATGCATCAAGTAATAGAGCTTTTAGAATGCAATATGTGAATAATTTAGCATATTAAAAATAGGTCAGATATCCATTGATAGTTAGAGGTATGTCATGAGTTTGTTGGTTTTTATTTTTCATGATGGGTACTAGTGCATGTTGTGAAAATGTGATAAATAGATCAACCATGATCTTATTGAGGTGTTGGAATCAGTAATGATGTAGGATGATTATGAAAATTGTTAATGACATGGGATGACTATGGGTATCATAAATGATGCAGTATGAGAGTGGGAATTAATATGATTTATGATAATAATGGTTGAGGGCTGGGGGATATGTTTGGATATCCAATTCAAGTAAGAATTTGGTAAGATGGATGACTTTGATATTTTCATCTTATCTGGTAGTTTGGTTGTGATGTAACCAGGTAGGTTATTATCATGGTTTGAGTGATCAAAAATGGAATTTGACTATTTTATTGGGGGTTCTAGGGTTACTAGGGGAAAGATATAGATTTGTTTGATGTCATCTCTATGTTTTAGGAATGTGTTGAGTTAGATTCTCATGTTTTAATAGGGGTCGATCATAGTGTTCTCCAAAATCATTTAGGGGTTATCTATCATATGTTGGGGTTTTTTTAATGGATTGAGTATTCTTAATTGGTAATTCATGTTAGATATCATATTAACCATTTGTATTTGGACCCTTTTTAGGTGTCTAGGGTGTCGATGTAGGCTAGTAAGAAAGTTCGAGAATTAGCCCAGGGTTAGGGGATTTAATTATACATCAGGTAAAAAACTATTCCATGATGTAAGGAATCATGACATGGATATATAATGTATCATGTTTAATTTTAAGTGTGGGATGATTTTCCTGACATAATGCATAAGAGTTTCATAAGGAATAATGTCAGATAAGGATGGAATTTTATTTGTGTGAGATTAAAATTTTGGTAGTGGATGTTGGTCACACTGTAGCTGTGGGGAACCATTGTGTGAAGGGTGATATGTAAGTATATATTTTTCAAGGATAATAAAGGATAACATTATATCTAAGAGGAACCACAATGTGATGGTGTCATGTAAAAATGAAAACTCTTAATTTATGGGTAAAATGTCATATAAGAATGCAAACATGTAGTGTATGATTAAATGTTGTGTTAATTATAGGTTACACAAAAACATAATGGTTTGCACCATGATGGGGGTGTCACAGCTGAGGTTTTTTCCATGAAGGCCTATTTGTGCAGGGTAATATTTCTATGAAATAAGGGTCACATTATAACATGACCTTTGGTAGTAAATTCACAGTTATGTTTAAATTCAAGGGAGGTTTCCCACACCGTCATAGGGGGGCTCACATCATGAGGGTTTTCATAGAAATGGGCATCACACCATGAGATAGGAGGGTCACACTGTGACATTCCTTGCATCCATTTTTTTAAAGTAATTAATTATTTAAATAAAATATTAAATGAGTGTTTTGACCACATTTCATTCAGTCTACCAAAGGGGGTGACCTAACCCTATCCATATTTTTTTTCTCTCCCAATTGAGATCCCTATTGATTATTTTCCATTCCTCATTTTTTTGTCACATAGATTAGTTTTGAGTAAGGATAGATATCCCTGGGAGTCGAATATTAGTTTTCTTGTCATTTCCAAACTTTCTATCAGTTGTTACCTAAATTATAGTTTTTTCAAATTATCTGATCTCATTATCTTAGAGGTAAATTGACTAGAGATTGTTAAAGATTATAGGACTAATAACTCTAGGTATGGAAAGAATAAATTCTTATTATGTTATATGTGTGTTATGAATCATGTGATAATCAGGTGTGGGTAGGGTCATGTGAATTATTGGGAAACAGAACCACTTGTGGTTTTTTTGTTCATGTGAGATACTAAGTGGTAGTATCATGTGGAAAATGATTAGTTTGGACTAGTATGGTTTTTATTATTTATTTATCTGGTTTCAAGGATTGATAGAAAATATTTCACATGTGGTGATGATGTTTATACTAGGTTTCATAAGTATCTATAAACTCTTATTAGATTAATATGAATTTATTAATAAACCCAATCCAAGATCACCATGAAATAATAAATGAAACAACAATACTATAAATAAGGAAACTGGGAATTTTTACCTTACACCATTAGTACCACTAGTAAATCTTTATATGGTTTTGAAAAAGATATATAATAGGAAACTGTAATACATCACTCCTCCAATGGCATCCATGATCTATTGAATCACCTAATGTTCATATTTGATTTATCTTCTGACTATGGCATGCTAGTTCCTTGGTAGGTAAAGGAGGAAGATGAAGATAGATTTTGGAACATGAGCCTTAGCCCGGTTGGAAAGGTCTCTGATGGTGCATCCAAGCGACCAGGGATCAAAACAAGGCGGAGGCAGGATTTCCGGGGTACTGTAGCAGTACTGTAGCGGGAACTGTAGCAGTACTATAGCGGGCACTGTAGCAGGAACTATGCAGAACTATAGAGGGAACTGTAGCAGGAACTGTTTGGCACAGTAGCAGCCGGAGATATGCCCCTGTTTGGGCCTTCGGGCATTAGATTTGGTCCCCGAGTCCTTCATTGGTCTTCGGGCACCCAGGCCTTTAGGTCAGTTGGGCCTTCGGGTTATCCTAATGGCCTTCGGGTCACCTGCAGATACAAAAACCAGACCAAACTACAAGGAACAAGCTCTACAAGGAGGATGAACAAAGGATCTTGCACCACAGCAGGAGCTTAATGGATTGCAAGAATGAGAGGGTATGGCACCTGCCATTGGGAAAAGCCTGTGCATGCACGGGAATGCCTAGCCGAACAGCCATGCAGAGGTGAAGAGCTGATTTCAAAGATGAAGACGCTGGGGAGGAGCAGTTCCAAGTTGTTAGTCTGGGTTGTATGTAATGTTTGTGCCTACGGGAATTGGTTCCTATATGGCCTATGGGCATGTAATAGGGTTCCACCTCATCCCTTGAAAAGTGGATTATTAAAAATCAATAAAAAATGAAGTCCTTCGGGCCATTGGAGGAAGATAGATTTTGGTTCTAGGTATTTTTAGCTAAGGTAATAGTAAGCAAGAACACTAACATCACATAGTAGTAGAAAACTTTATAGGGCCCTCAAGTACACTCCTTGGTAGTTCATTAATTTACCTATGAGTTATAAGACAAGTATAAATGCATCAACTACTTCATGCATCTCATGTACGAATGTATCTAAATACCATGTGTTATATATTATTCAACAACATTTTAATGTTATTTTATGTGGAAGACTTCCTGAATATATTCATTTGATTTCCACTTTGATCATAGGTATTATAATTATATAAAATACAATTATTTACAATACGCATGTCGTACACTATGATTGAATGGAAATGGTACCTCATGATGCAATATAATCGTACTTTATAATTGAAATGGGAAGTTTCATTAAATATTATTTTATAATTTATGATTAATCCTCAATAAAATAATAATACATAACCAAATTACATCATATTAAAAGTTTCTTTAGGTCATATCACTTTTAATCTCTCTCTTTCACTAAATCCTAAAAAAACTATTCCATTTCACCTTATATTTTAGGATATAAAATAACTCATGAAATTATATCCAAAAATATTTTAGATATCTACCAAAATTACTTTGTAAAGTAATCATTATCATCACCATGTATCATATCATATGAAATACAATTCGAATACCCATCCAAAACTCTTTTTACCAAAATCTAAAATACTTTTAGACTAATTCTCTAAGTATAACTTAGTCCCGATTTAGTCAACCATAAAGTGTGGCCCCATGATCCTGTAAAATCATATTTCATGGAATGAAATGATATTTCATTAAAATTTTAGGCCAATGTCTCCTTAATAATATTGTATTACTATGTGATAAGGTATAATGACTTTTCCATACATTCATATAGTACAATTAATTCAACTTCCAATGATTTATTACTCAATCAAAATATTTGACCTTGGCTATTATAAATATTTGTTACATGAGATGTAATCGATGATAATTATGGACATGCATTCATGCATGAGATGCATAAAATAGGATGATGCATTTACTAATGTTTTATGACACATAAGTAAATTTCTCATATAGTTAGGAAAATACTTAGGTAATTATAAGAATCACTTCCATGTGATGGAAGTGAGTTGAGTGATACTCACTTGAAGTCAACCTAGTCTCCTTGTAACCTGAGGATCCTATTTGTCATGACCCGTACCAGTGGGACCCACGCCGTGACTCCCCAAGCCCGCCTCCAATAGGCCAGGGGCTAGTGACTAGCACAGAGTAGGCATATTACTAACATGGGAGGCCTTGCCTATGTACCTGCACACACACACACATCTCCAAGCCCACAATGATGAAATGTAAAAACCACTAAGGAACAAAAAATTCATGCATACAACTAAACCCAACCAATAGAGTACGACGAAAGGTAGAGTACTAAAAAGTAAACGGGGCCAAAATACAAGCCCACCAAAAACGAGTGTCTGAAAACTGCAAAGTCCAACCTATAAACACAAAAGGTACTGGGACTACTGCTCATAGACGTAGGAACGCCTCGACCTGTAGGAAACTCAAAAAGCTCGGTCCTGTCCTAGTCTACCATGGACTCTGTGAAAAGGCTTCTCGTCTACACAAGACACTAGGCGTGCGGGAAAAGCCCATGCAGGGGTGAGTATAACAATACTCAGTAGAGGACCTCGAAAACCACCAAAAAGTACACAAAGTAAAGGTACAGTCAGCTATGCATAGTGTATGTATACAGAACATATAGAACAAACCAGATATACTAAAAACCCAGACCCGTAGTCTAGAGACAAGTTTCACAACCGCATACCCCCATTAGGGATTCAGTTCGAAGATTCCATGAAGCACTCATCCTGGGAGAACACACTCCACGAGTCTTACAGCTCTGATGATGTCTATCCGAGAAGTACCATCCACCGGGAACCGTTACGAGAGGTAGTCACACTCATTACGGGATACACACTTCTGAGTGGAAAGATTTTTGATAGATAGAAGCACTCATTATGGGAGACACACTTCTCAGTGGAAAAGATCACGATACACAGATGAGGATCACTTCTAGGGCCATGGCGGATACCGCGACTCATCTGGATTCACCCATTAGGTGATACACCAGCTAGGTAGAGGATCAATGCCCAGTAGAGTTGGTCACATCAATGCCTGACTCTACCTAGGGTCAGGAATGGATAGAGGATCTCTATTCGGGCCTCTCAGATGGATGCCTGACTCTATCACAGAAAGTCATGCCGAAGGGATCATACTCCTGTGTGAGGAAATGATGCCTAACCTTCAGGGGAACAAGAAGAAGGGGCACTAACCCAAATGAAAGATGTTCAAGATATGGTGAACAAGAGTACCATGTCGTTTTCTAAAAGGTACACGGCGTGTAGAAGGTTACACACCATGTTGTCTGACCCTGGGTACTGCCCATGTACAACGGCCCATGTCATAGGCTAGTCATGTAGTAAAACTGAGTACACGGTGTGTAGTACGATGTACACGCCGTGTCCGAGTGACTGTGGTTGGCACCGTGTACGCTGGCCATGTGCCCGTATATGGTCATCAACCTGTGTACTCCAACCCGTGTAATTGGTACACGGGGTGACCCACGTTACTGGACTCGACTGGCCGTGTAATGGAGTACATGTCGTGTACTCCATCCTGTGTCCGTGTATCCCCTGGATAAACACTGAGTCCCGCATAGCCGCCTCTTCCATGGTGTACATGCCATGTTTTGAAGCTGTGTAGATCATCCCGTGTCCGTGTACTTCCCAAAATACATGCCGAGCTTCGGGGAAAGTCCAACAAACCGTGTGACTAGGGTCACATGCAGTGTGATTCCTCTATGACCCCCAAAACCCTAGCCGCCGCCAGTACTACACGGCATGTTCTTCGGAAGTAAATTCCGTGTATTCTGGAAATTTCCATAAACACAGACTTCTGCCGTCACGCCTCCAGTGATGATCCGTTTGTTGATCTGGTCATCTAACCATCACAAAAACTTCCAGGTTTTGGTTACCCCGACACCACGAAGCTTCTCTCGATGTTTTCAGACCTCCGATCTCCTCCGAAAACATGATTTGGTATTTCCGCGCGAAGAATGATCGAATAACGTTCTTTTCCAATCCGGTACGATTTTTCGTCCTCCATCGTCGCCGCACCTCTTCAAGGTCTTTGCAATGTCGAACCTTCGATTTGGGATCATTGTGTCGCAGAATGGATGCGCAACGATCCTTTGTTCATCTCCCCATGAAGATCACGATGAACGCACGAGAAAAGAAAGGGGGGAAATCCAATAAAAAAAGTGAGGAACGAACCCCCAAATATCGTTCATCATGGAATTGATCCGCTCCTATTAGCAGGCTTAAACAGATAAGGAATCAACAATAACAAAACAACATGGATCAATTCCCTGAATCATCCTAATAAAACCCTTCTGCAAGAACGGATGAATCCATGGATCAACTTGTTCATGGTTGATCCACGTTTGTCGTTTAAAATAAAAAATGGGGAAAACAATTAAAATAAAAAACCCCTACCTCAACTGGGTTCAATCACCGACAAAGGTGTCACGCTGCTGCCACCGTCGAGATCCTTCAATAGCGTTGACACAATGATTTGCAGCTTCGATCCAACATCGTTCGCCACCGAGAGTTTTCTCGCTAACGATCGATGTTCGATCATCCCAATAAAAAGGGAAAGTATTGACATTCAAAATACATTGTGGTATTAATGAGCCAGCGTTGCTGTTTTTGAGTCATTATGACATGACATTAATGACTGAAACAGCTGCCCTGTCGCTGTGCTGCAGCGGATGTTTCCATAAGAATAAAATAAACATTTAGCAATTTATTTTATTTTTATTTTACTAAAGATGTCCGCAAAATTAACTTTTTCCCTCGACCTGTGCCAGTTGATGTTAGGATCATTCTTAGGTAAATTCATCGCCCAGGACACAATAGTGCCCTCATATTTTTAATCCAGACATCCGTTAGGAAAATACCACAACCGCGCACAAGTTCCAACTCACTTAACTTAAAAAAGTTCAAACCACCATTCTGAGCTCACTGGACCTCGGAATGATGTGTCGACTTTGCACCCGGTCTCGAATTAATTTCATATAATATTTAAAAATAATACACGAGAAATCTGAGACATTACATTCTCCCCACCTTGGGGCTTTATGTCCCCAAAAAGATGAGGGTACTGGGCACGGATCTGGGCCTCCCGCTCCCACGTGCTCTCCTGAAGATTCCCGTGATGTCACTGGATGCGCCCCAATGGAATCGATCACCCAAAAACGATCCTCTCCTGACGATCCTCGATCTCCACCAGGTACTCAGCAAAGGTCACTCCATCCTCGATGTCCAACTCGCCCCAATCGATGACGTGTGACGGGTCGTGCACGTACCTCCTCAGCTGCGACACGTGGAAGACATCATGTACCCGATGCAACTGTGGTGGTAGAGCTAGGAGGTACGCCACCTCACCAACTATGAAAAGTATCTAGAAGGGTCCTATGAACCTCATAGATAGCTTGACGCCTCGTCCAAATCTCTGTAACCCTCGTCGAGGTGAGACCCGAAGAAAGACATGGTCTCCCTCTTCGAACTCTAGAGGCCTCCGTCATCAGTCAGCATAGGACTTTTGTCGGCTTTGTGCAGTCTTCATCCATTCTCGGATGATCTGTACCTTCTCTGTGGTAGCCCGCACCAACTCTGGACCCATGAGTACTAACTCTCTGGGGTCAGTCCAGCAAAGTGGTGACCGGCAGGGTCTCCCGTACAAGGCCTCGAACGGTGTCATACCAATGGTGGAGTGGTAGCTGTTGTTGTACGCAAACTCCATGAGTGGTAGGTGGTCCTCCTAGCTACGACCAAATTCCAAGATACAGGCTTGCAACATATCCTCCAGAACTTGAATGGTCCTCTCCGTATGACCATCAGTCTGGGGATGAAATTTTGTGCTTAAGTGTAGCTGATTCCCAAAAGCCTCCTGCAATCCCTTCCACAACCGGGATGTGAAGCGGGAGTCTCGATCCGAGACTATAGTCAAGGGTATGCCATGAATCCAAACTATCTCCTGCACGTAGAGGCATCCCAATCTCTCTACGGAACTCTACTCACTGATAGCTAAGAAGTAGGCTGACTTGGTGATTCGGTCAATGATCACCCAGATAGAATCATTCCCCTTGGACGTCCGTGGTAATCTTGTCACGTAGTCCATCAACATTCCATCCCACTTCCACTCTGTAACTTCCAGGGGTGAGATAATCCCGCTGGAACCTGGTGCTCGGCCTTCACTTGCTGGCATGTGAGGCTTCGAGAAACGAACTCCGCTACTGCTTTCTTCATACCTGACCACGAGAACTATTGTCAGAGATACTGGTACATCTTTGTCACCCCAAGATGTACTGCCAAAGGGTATGTATGAAACTCCATTAGGACCTCCTCCTGCAACGTCACTAGTACAACAGCACATCCTCTGAAAAGAAGTATGTGCTCCCTACCTTGTGAATATCCATCAGGAGCATGTCCTATGGATAACTGGGCATGTAAAGCCACATAGTCGACATCCCCAAGCTATGCCTCCCGAACTCACTATAAGAGTGGAGGGGTGACAACCATCAACTGCAGGTAAGATGTATCCTCTCCATCAATGAAGGATAACTGCAACACAACTAACTGTTGTGTCGCCTCACTCAACAGTTGTGATCTCGACCTTTTTCTAAGAGAATCCTCCACCTTGTTCCCCTTTCTAGGAGTATATATGATCTCGAAATCATAGTTCTAGAGGAACTCTAGCCATCATCTCTATCGCAGATTTAGATCTTTCTATGAAAAGATGTACCTGAGTCTCTTTTGGTCAGAGTAGACGATAAACCGCTCACCCATCAGGTAGTGTCTCCACATCTTCAATGCTAAGACCACCGCTGCCAACTCAAGATCATGGGTCACATAGTTCTTCTCATGTGGCCTAAGCTGGCACAAACCATAAGCAATCATTGTGTTCTGCTGCATCAGGATGCAGCCGATCCCAGTCCCTAATGCGTCGCAGAAAACTACGTACTCGAAACTATCCTCCGACAATCTCAAGACTGGGGCGCTCGTCAAACTCTATCTCAGCTGCTCAAAATCTTGCTGGAACATCTCCATCCATATAAAGGGTTTCCCCTTTCTAGTCAATGCCATCATTGGTGCTGATATCCAAGATAAATCTGGAATGAATCTCCGGTAATATCCTTCCAACCCAAGGAAGCTCCGCACCTCCGTCACGCTCCGAGGTGGCTCCCATGCTAACACAGCCTCCACCTTGGCTGGGTCCACAGCTACTCCATCTGTTGAGATGGAATGTCCTAGAAAGTGGACCTCCTGAATCCAGAACTAGCACTTTGAGATCTTCCCATAAAGTCGGTGCTCTCAAAGTACGTCTAGAACCATTTTCAAGTGACTTGCGTGCTCCTC
This sequence comes from Viscum album, assembly GCA_963277665.1. Lineage (NCBI taxonomy): Eukaryota > Viridiplantae > Streptophyta > Magnoliopsida > Santalales > Viscaceae > Viscum > Viscum album. The sequence continues at coordinate 700,846,013 of OY728128.1, read as the reverse complement.
CTCTGATGCTGAGTACAGAAGGATGTCATCGATGAAGACCACTACGAAATGGTCCAAGTATGAATGGAAGATCCGGTTCATCAATCACATGAATACTGTAGAGGATTTCATTACGCCAAAAGGCATCACCAAGTACTCATAGTGTCTGTAGTGGCATCTGAAAGTAGTCTTCAGTATATCCTCGTCCCGCACTCATAGCTAGTGATAGCCTGATCGAAGGTCAACCTTCGAGAACCATTGTGCCCCTCTTATCTAATCGAAGAGTTCATCGATTCTCGGCAGTGGATACTTGTTCTTCACCATCACCTAGTTCAGGTGCCGATAATCCATGTACAACCTCAGACTCTCGTCTTCCTTCTTGGAAAACAAGACTGGGGCCGCCCAGGGTGAGACGTTGGGTCTCACGAAACCCTTACTCTGCAAAATCCTCCAACTGCACCCTCAACTCACGAAGCTCTGCAGGAGCCATCCGATATGCTGATGAGGAAATCTGTGTTGTACCAGGGTGTAAGTCGATGCAGAAGTTGATCTCCTAGCAGGGAGGTAATCCTGGAACATATTCGGGAAAGAAGTCCTCATACTTCGCCACTACTGCTAGGAACTGGGAGCTCACAATATCCACGGCTCCGAGGGAAAGGCTAGCCAACTCATGAGTGATTGGATCCACCCTCCTGTGCATAATTGCATTCTGTGCTGCATGGGATTCCTTTTCTCGGACAAAGGAAAACCTCATTCCATCACGGAGGACACACCACACTCTTCGCCTAAAACAGCCAATCTGGTCTTGGACCGAACATAACCAATCCATACTGATAATGAGGTCATAAGGCCTCAACGCTACCACCAAGAGGTTCCAAAAGAACCTCTCACCTCCAAGGGTAAGATCAAATAGTCTACAAAGCTGCGTGATCATCGAGTCTCCTCCTGTAGATGTCTCCAAACATAAGGATCGAGTCAACGGTTCTACCAGAATCTCGAAGTTTCATGCAAGACATGTGGATATGAAGGAATGATTGGAACCTGTGTCTATAATAATAGAAGCTAAGGTAGATAAGACATAGATCATACCTCTAATCATCCCTGGAGTCCCTGGGTCGTATACCTCGACCGCATGTAGCTGTCCTCGCCCCTGTCCCCTAGCTCCCTAAGCCTGGTGCAGACTTCCTCGGGGTGGTGGTGGAAGTAAGTCGAAGCATGTGCCACCACCTGCAGCTCTCCCTGCTCCCCTGCCACATCCTCCACCTGGTGGGTTTTTCTGTTCCGTTCTCTGCCTCGGCCTCGGTGGTCTGTCCACCGCTTCCCTTTCAGCAGCTCGATGGGTCGGGCAATCTCTAGCAAGATGTCCCCTACCATCGCATCTGTAGCATTGGTTCTCCCTAGGCTGGCTGGATATAGCCTGAGAGCCATGGACTATCGATCCCCTATCTTGGGTCCTCCTATTATGTTTCCCACATCCAGATCCATGTGCCTGACGTCAACTCCCTGCTGCCGAGGTCTCTACACCTGTCTGCCTACTGCTGATTGCCGGTAGTTGTCTCTACTCCTCCAAGAAGCTCTCGATCACCAAGGCCCTCTCGAGAACTCCAGCATAAGTTGATATGCATAGAGGTACGACACTAGCTTGGATGTATTTTCGTAGACCTTGCTCGAAGTTCTGAGCTCTGAAGTACTGATCCCTGACCATATCCATCGAGTACCTGGCGAGGTTGGTGAACCTCGATGAATTGTCAGCTACTGTCATATTGCCCTGCTGGAGCTGAAGAAGCTCCTGGATGCATACAGCTCTCAGTGTAACTGTAGATAACTCCTCCCTAAAGAGTCGCTCAAACTCCGTCCATGAAAGAGTCTCCTCATCGTGAGTCTGTGTGGTCAGACTCCACCATCGTCCCACCGAACCCCAAAGAAGGCTCGCTCCTAGGATCACCATCTGGTCTGCTGGTGTCCTCACTAGACGGAAAACTCTAGTCACCACCTCAAGCCAGTCCTCAGCCACCTAAGGATCGAGATCGCCTTGGAACCTGAGTGGTATCTATCTCCAGAACTCATGGAGCGCGCTAAACCTGTGCTCCTCACCGGTCGGTACTGCAGGTACCACTGGATGCTCTACTGGTGGTGGCATAACTGGTGCACCACCTGGTGGCAATGCCTGGGGAACTGGTCCCTGTATCGAAGCCTCATCACTGATGGGGTCATCCTTGTGATCGTGATCATGAATTTTAGTGGGTATGCATCGTGGAGTAATCCTGTACGGAAACAAGATGTACCATGGTCAAAGAGTATATCTGGATAGCTGACACAAAGGACATGGAAAACACAAACCATTCCTATATGATGCATGTACCTTTAATTCCCCCCGAAACCCGTGTTTTCATGTACCGAGTCAAAAACTAGGTTATCAGAGTCCTGGTGTATGGATACGTCGGCCGCCGCACCAACACTGGAGTCTATAGCCGGAGAGCCGAACCCGAGACACTCAACATTGTTTCCCCAAACCAAACTCATAGACTCTTGGTCCTAAGGTAGAACCAACCACCTCTGATATCACTCTGTCATGACCCGTCCCAGTGGGGCCCGCGCCGTGACTCCCCAAGCCCACCTCCAATTGGCCAGGGGATGGTGACTACCACTGAGTAGACATATTACTAACATGGGAGGCATTGCCTATGTACCTATACACACACACAAATCTCCAAACCCACAATGCTGAAATGTAAAAACCACTAAGGAACAAAAAATGCATGCATATAACTAAACCCAACCAACAGAGTATGACAAAAGGTAGAGTACTAAAAAGTAAACGGGGCCAGAATACAAGCCCACCAAAAATAAGAGTCTGAAAACTGCAAAGCCCAACTTATAAACACAAAAGGTACTGGGACTGCTGCTCTTAACCGTAGGAACGCCTCGGCCTGTAGGGAACTCAGAAAGATCGGTCTTGTCCTGGTCCACCCTATACTCTGTCAAAAGGCTGCTCATCTTCACAAGACACCAGGCGTGCGGGAAAAGCCCATGCAGGGGTGAGTATAACAATACTCAGTAGAGGACCCTGAAAACCAAAAAACAGTACACAAAGTAAAGTTACAGTTAGTTATGCATAGTGTATGTATACAGAACATATAGAACAAACCAGATATACTAAAAACCTAGAACCGTAGTCTAGAGACAAGTCGCACAACCGCATACCCCCATTAGGGATTCAGTTATAAGATTCCACGAAGCACTCATCCTGGGAGAACACACTCCACGAGTCTTACAGCTCTGATGACATCCGTCCGAGAAGTACCATCCACCAGGAACCATCACAAGAGGTAGTCATACTCATTATGGGAGACGCACTTCTGAGTGGGAAGATTTCCGATAGATATAAGCACTCATTACGGGAGACACACTCCTGAGTGGAAAAGATCACGATACACAGATGAGGATCACTACCAGGTCCATGGTGGATACCGCGACTTATCCGGATTCACCTGTTAGGTGATACACCAACTAGGTAGAGGATCAACTCCTGGTAGAGTTGGTCACATTTATGCCTAACTCTACCTAGGGTCAGGAATGGATAGAGGATCTCGATCCGGGCCTCTCGGATGGATGCCTGACTCTATCACAGAAAGTCCTACTGAAGGGATCATACTCTTGTGTGAGGAAATGATGCCTGAACTTCAGGGGAACAAGAAGAAGGGTTACTAACCCAAACTAAATATGTCTAAGATATGGTGAACAAGAGTACCATGCCGTTTTCCAAAAAGTACATGGTGTGTAGAAGGTTACACACCGTGTTGTCTGACCCCAGGTACCGCCCATGTACAACGGCCCGTGTTGTAGGATGGTCGTGTAGAAAAATTGAGTACATGGCATGTAGTACGATTTACATTCCGTGTCCAAGTGACTGGGGTTGGCCCCGTGTACGCTGTCCATGTGCCTGTACACGGTCATCAACCCATGTACTCAAATCCATGTAATCGGTACATGGGGTCACCCGCATTACTGGCCTCAACTGGTCGTGTGATGGAGTACATGTCGTGTACTCCATCCCGTGTCTGTGTATCCCCTGGATACAGGCCGAGTCCCATGTAGCGGCCTCTTCCATGATGTACACGCCGTGTAGATCATCCCGTGTCCATGTACTTCCCAAAATACATGTCGAGCTTTAGGGAAAGTCCAACATGTCGTGTGACCAGGGTCACACGTAGTGTGATTCCTCTCTGACCCCCGAAACCCTAGCCACCTCCAGTACTACATGATGTGTTTTTCGGAAGTACACGCCGTGTATTCTAGAAATTTCCAGAAACACGGACTTCTATTGTCATGCCTCCGGTGATGATTTGTTTGTTGATCCGGTCATCCGATCGCCGCAAAACTTCCAGGTTTTAGTCGCCCCGACACCATGAAGCTGTTCCCAATGTTTTCGGACCTCCGATCGACACCGAAAACATGATTTGATCTTTCCGCGTGAAGAATGATCAAAGAACTCCCTTTTCAGATCCGATCTGATTCGTCATCCGCCATCGTCGTCGCACCTCTGTAAGGTCGTTGCGGTGTTGAACCATCGATTTGGGATCGTTGCATCATGGAATTGATGCACAATGATCCGTTGTTCGTCGCCCCGTGAAGAACACGAAGAATGCGTGAGAAAAGAAAGGGGGAAAATCCAATAAACAAAGTGAGGAACGAACCCCCACCGTCGTTTGTCACGGCGTTGATCCGCTCCCGTTAGCAGGTTTAAATGGAGAAAGAATCAACAATAACAAACAACATGGATCAATTCCCCAAATCATCCCGACAAAACCCTCCCACAAGAACGAACGAATTCGGGGATCAACTTGTTCGTGTTTGATCCACATTCGTCATTTAAAATCAAAAATGGGGAAAATAATTCAAGTAAAAAACCCCTACCTCAACTGGGTTCGATCTCCGATGAATGTGTCATGCCGCCATCGTCGTCGAGATCCTTCAACATCATTAACACAACGATTCGCAGCTTCGATCTGTCGTCGTTCGCCACCGAGAGTTTTCTCCATATTTTTCTCGCCAACGATCAACGTTTGATCATCCCAATAAAAAGTGAATGTATTGACATTCAAAATATGATGCGGTATTAATGAGCCAACGTTGTTGTTTCTGAGTCATTATGACATGACATTAATGACTGAAACAGCTTCCTTGTCGCTGCGCTGTAGCATATGTTTCCATAAAAATAAAATAAACATTTAGAAATTTATCTTATTTTTATTTTACTAAAGACGTCCGCAAAATTAAAATTTTCTATTTACCCATGCCAGTCGAGGTTAGGCTCGTTCTTAGGTAAATTTTTCACCCTGGACGCAACGGTGCCCTCATATTTTTAATCCGAGCATCCGTTTGGAATCTTCCACAACCGCACACAAGTGTCGACTCCCTTAACTTAAAAAAGTTCAAACCACCATTTCAGGCTCACTGGACCTCAGAATGATGTGCCATCTTCGCGCCTGGTCTTGAATTAATTCCATATAATATTTAAAAATAATACACATAAAATCCGAGACATTACACTTTTCTTACACCACCTTTTCACAATAAGGTTCTAGAATTCCATGGAGGGTGAAGAGCCATGCATATGTGTATGCTTTAATTTATGTAATAAATTGATTATTATAAACAAATCAAACCCTAAATTATATGTTATGATTGATCACATAAGATTTATTTTTTTTACCTTGAATTTGGTTTGTTATTAAAGTTATTAGAATGAATTTAGTTGTTAAAAAAAATTTACACATATTAAGTGATAGATTGGATTCTACCTTTTGTAAAGTATCCCCAGGTATAGGGACTTAGGTTCGTACTTCCCACTAACATGGAGGCTTATTCCTTTTCTAGAAATGTGAGAGGTTGTATATCTGTTGCTTTGGGCTTACTCGTGTGGATATTTTCAATATCATATAATTATAATCCTTTACATGAATATTTTATTTACTTTATAAATGAGATGAATTTTTATATGTGTATATATGTTAGGATTTTAGATTTGGATGAGTAAAAAACTTGTAGGTAATGAAAATAAATGCATATTAATGTAGAGTGAACAAATTAATTTTGTGGATGTAATAAGATTCAAAAACTAAATCATTAGAAACATGCATAAAAAAGGGAATAACAGGAGATAAAATGGTGAGATTAAATACCCTTTAAAATAATAAGGGTTAAATTCCTTCCAAATCATCTCTTGTCAAGAACTTCATCATCCAACTAGGTAGGTTCTACCAAACAAGGGTGCCCCTTGATTTTATTTTTTTAAGGAAATAAATTTATGGAATACCCTATATCATTATTGGATATGTTTTTCCATAGTAGGGTTCCCCTATACTTTCTTTTTTTAGCCTATTATAGGAATTTTATTTTGGTTAACCTTATTTTTGATACCATAATAATTAGGATACCATAGGAGTATTGTTTGGTTTATTTATATGATGGATTAGAAAATGTGTTTTCTACTTGACTATCTAATATTAATATATTATATGATTGATAAGTTTAATATACCATATATTTTCATGGATTATTCATATACCCAAACTAGTGTAATTTCTTTTTGAAATATAGATGTTGGACTACTAATGGATATGACTTATTCAAATGGGGAAATCATATTATTGGTATCACATTTAGTGAAAAATAATTGATAAAGTTTAAATAATAAGATAATCATTTGATAAAAGATTATATTATAGATAAATAACAACATCATCAATCTTATCCTTGATATTAATCCTTAGGAAAGTGAATCTTAACATAATCAACACTTATGAATAGTAAATTAAAAAAAGTTCTTAAGTATAAGTGTATATTTTATGTGTTAGAGTAACACCTTTCTTAATAACCAAGTTTTTAAGTTTCTTAACTAGTGAATATAGATGATTATGAATCATATATTGATTCACATGGGGTTTTAAAGTCATTAATTTATAAATTACATAAGGAATTTTATCCTCAACACATATACTCAAAATGAATGAATATGTTAATGACTTGGTGACACAAAGAGGTTTCCTCTAAGGATGGTTTTGGTTAAGGATGGAACATGTTGTCATATATGGAAATGTTATATCAATATGATTGAGTTTAAAAAAATTTTACTTGATATTATAAAATTTTTATAATATATGAACTGGGAATATAATTTATATGTTCTATGATTTTAAAGATATTATAAGTGGGTAAAAGTTCAAACTAGAAGAAGAAAAGTTATTCGGAGAGTCCAACAACATTTCGTCAAGTAGCTATATGAGATCATTGAAACCTAAGGGTAAATCGTAAAATAAAATTTCATAATGGTTGTATTTATCATTAAAATGATGTTGAAATAGTTTCTACATAAGATAATTTAATGTAAATGATTTCTATAAATATCAAATTAATTTAATAAAAATATGTGTATCTTCATCTTATTTTTCTTATGTGATAAGGGAATTTATTCATTAAAAATAGTTGGTCTGAATAAAATTATTTTATTAATTATATACCCATGGTGCATGATTCCAAATATTATATAATATTATTTGAAAATGATAAAAGGATAAAAAAAATTTATCTATGATAAAGAGTTTATATAGTTTCTAAAATATAAGGGAAGATGTTCCCACCACCCATCAGTTGCATATTTTAGTAAAGTATTATTTTTATAGAAAATTTATATGAACACATAGAACACCATATATGACTTAGATTTAGTAGTTTACTTGTTAATATTTGGACTATTAAGAATTAATATTTATTTCCTATACAAATGAGTTCATGAATCTTAGTATGATATTCTAAAAACAATGTAGTTTCTATGAAGCTAGTGGGAGTATGTTTGAACTTAGAAAAGTTTGAAGTTAATAAATAAAATATTGTACTAGTATAAAGTTAAATTTATTCTCACATAATATTCTAAAAAAATATAGTATAAGTGATAGTAAGGAAAAATGTAAAGAGTTTCATTTAGTTACCATAAAAAGTTAATACCATTATTTCTTATAGGATTATTCCAGTCAAATTAATTATCACTTTATCTTATATATGTTTAAGATGTTCTGGTAAACAATAATATAAATAGTTATATTATTTCAAATAAAATGTTTGATTTAATAGGTTTACAAGGATGGTGACGTTAAACATAGATGTATTTATAAGTAGAAAAAATGAGTTGACATCATAACATTTGATGTTGTAGAGTTAAGGAGTTTGAATATGTTCTATGATGTGAAAATTATAGATATGATTACTAAATCTCACAATTATTCAATATTTATTTCTTCAAATATATTACCAAATATAGATTTTAGTGGTGGTGCTTTATCATATATAGATGTAATAAGTTAACATTACCCCTGAAAGTGTAGTAAACATTGATCTTTCATTTTATCTTATATGATGTGATAGAGTAGTGATTATGTTAGGATTTGTTAAATATTATTAACAGAGTTTTAAGAACATAAAATATATCATATAAAAGGTAATATATATTTTATCAATATTTCACATTGGTTATATAAATTTATATATAATATACATTTAATTAATTGTAATGATAATTGACCTCTCAAAATATGGATTTGAGTTATCCATAACTGATTTTTATCATGTTGTATTATATTTATTGATTAAATTCTATGATTATAAGGAGTAATATTCTTATATTAAATATGGAATATGATTATAAGTCATAAAACAAAAGAGTGGTTATTTTTTATGTACTGGATAACCCAGTAAATATACCACATAGAGTGGCATACACTGCATTTTGGTATACTAGGGGAGCATGAATCATATTTGGTCCTCATTACTTATGGTTGGTGATATAACTAGCATTATAACCTTTATATTTCTACACATTTCTAATGAAGTCCATTAAGGATTATCTAATCTGGGGGTGGTTCAGTATTTTACTTATCATTTCTTAGGTTGGAGCTCAATCAAGATGGGATTTTTCCTCTTGTATGATGAGTATGAGATATGGACCCTCAATTGAGATAGTTTGGGGAGTGTATATCCACAACTAGATAGTTCATATTATGTTCTAATTTATTTGGGTAGGGAACATAGAATGTGATTATCCATAAAGATGAATGACATATGATGTATTCATTTACCATGCTAGTATATACTAAGAGATTTGAGAAAAAATGTGTTCGCTATATGGGATTGACATAAAATATATCCCATGGTCACTCAATGTCCTAGAAAAAGGGAGGATATGATAATACATGCTAGTATAAGATGTGTATAGTTCTAGTGGACATAGGTGTAGAGATACATATGTTTGATAGAGATCACTCCAGATCACATTATTGCTTGATAAATATTAATCGTTTTATATAGGATTCTCTTTACTTACATTTATGAGTTTGGTTATTTATATTTGGTTTCATCACTATAATGGATTATAGGTTCGCACAATTTGGTTAACTAAACAGGGGTTGATTTTGACTAAAAGAGCTACTCTAAATGTTCTTTAGATTTAAATCCATAAGTTTTTTGGATGGGTAGTCACAAGGTATTACATATGATGCAATACAAGGTGAAAATGATGATAGAATTATAAAGGTGTTTTAAAAGATATCCATAAGAGTTTTGGATAGGGTTTCACAAGTCATTATATATGATATGATACAAGATGAAAAGGAAAAAAATATTATGATTTATTTAAAATTGGGAGATTGAAGGATTTGATGTTCCCCAAATCCTTTGTGGGTTATTATATATATATGTGTGTGTGTGATAAATATATATAAAGCAATAATATTTTATGATTGAGAGTAAATCATAAATAGAAGGAATATTTTTCAATTTATTTTGCATGGTTATGTCATATATTATGGCATAGGCAGCCGTATGGCATGAAATGAAATTATATTTAATTACACTACCTCTAAAGTCACATTTTATGATTAAGTGGTGAGAAATTATGCCTTTTCTATGCAGTTGTAGAGTATGACTGATGCCACTACCTGTAATTCCTTGGGTGTTTGAACTCCTCCACATTTTTTATCATAGATATTTATTACATGAGCTATAAGGAATGTGAGTTATTAATATTCATTCATGCATGAGATGCATGAAATGGGTGAATTCATTTACTCATGTGTTATAACGTAAGAGTGAATGCATCATCTTACAAGGAGTGTCCTTGGGGAATTATAAGAATCACTTCCATTTGATTATATTAAGGGATATTATGCTCACTAAAATTCATCCTAGTATCCCTAAAACCTGAAACTTCACTTCATATTCCTCTCTTTTAACATGTGGTGACATCACATCATAGAGGGTGAAGTGTTGTGCAAGAATTTTATGTGAAACAATTGAAATGTAAATTTACCTATAAGAACCTGGTTTTTCCATAAAAGGCTTTGGAATATTGTTGATGTTATTCCAGAGCATCACCTTTAGACGGCATGCAATTTCGAGCCCTAGTGTGGCCAAAATTAAATTTTCAGTGCGTTCACACTTGGAACACCAAATAAATGGGATAGCACCTAAACGGAGTTTCAGATCCTAAATCTGAGAGTACAGATGGGTCCAAAATGGGATTTTTACCCAAGGAATGACATATAACATGTCGGCGCAGGATGTTGGGACCCCTCGCCCGTTAATGGAACATTAAACGGATAAATAAAATAATTAATTTATACGTTTAATTTTTATAATCATGTGTCTCTTAAACAGTTTCTCGGATTGGAAAACTGAGGGCACCGTTGAGTCCGGAGCATTCCATTTACCCTAGGAGGGGTGTAATTTTCACGGGTGCGGGCCTTTTGTGAAAAATGCCACCGGGGGCATTTTCTTAATCTAGCGGCTTCAGACATTAAATTTTATAACTTTCGAATGGAGGATCAGATTAAAATTCCAAGACCGTTGTTGTGCTCAGGAGGTGGTTTTTACCCTAGGGGAGGTTTAATCTTGACCCTGCCAAGAGTTTTGGATGCGGGTCAATATGGGGTGTTTAAAAAATAATTAAAATTTTAATTAGTTTTTTCTTTACTTAAACCAAATTCCACCTCCCCTCCCTCCCCTTGTTCTCTGGCGAAAGATCCTCCCAAGAGGAATCTCAATTTCTCTCCTCCTCCTCCATCCCTCCCGAACAAAGCGGAATCAGTACGACAAGCGTGGATCGACGACAAAGCGTCGGGCTACGCCCCTGCATGTAGGAGATTTTGTTTTGCGTTTTAATTTCCGAACCCTCCTTTAAAGTTTAATTGTAGCGTCGAAATTATGTTTTATCTTCAATAAAAGCCCATATTTGATAAGTGATTGTTCTGAAATTTTCGACGCTTTTTTCGGATTGAAATTCTATGTCCCGAGGTGTCCACAACGGTCCGGCAAAGTTTGGAAGTTGTTTGGTGATTTCTGGCGGCATTCAGGCCGGTCCGGCGGCTTCGCGCGGTGGCCCGGAAGTCCAGGGCGTGCGACGCGGTGGGTCTTCAGCGGAGTCATCCGGGGTTGAGCGGCCAGGAGAGACGGCGTCGGCGGTCAAGCGGAGGCGCCCGCGAGGGGCGGACGGGTGTCGGCTCGAGCGGGAAGCAGCAGGCGGCCACGGGTGTCGGTCGGGTGAGGTTGAGCAGAGACGGCGAGCGCGGTTTCCGGGTGAGATGGGGGCGATTGTAAACACATGGAAATTTAAAGGAATTTTTTTTCTTAATTTCTTTTGAATTTGACGAGATTGCGGCTTCTGACAGCACCTGATTCCGAGGCCCGGTGTGCCCGGAATCAAGTTTCGAAGTTTTGCTCAGGTACGTTCAGTGAACGAATGAGCGAGTTTTTCTATCTTTCTAACCGGTGCTCGGAATTAAAATCTGAGGGCACCGATGAACTCGCAGCGCCGGTATTTTCTTAAGAGGACTTTTACCGTAGGTGCGTTTTAATGGGAGAAGAAGTTAAATTTTGGGGTTTAAGGAAGAAATAAATAAAATTGTGAACAATTTTAATTTTTGATATCCATGGAAGTTAAAATCTACCATGAGAAGTTTTTTGTGGGGTCCACAACCACCCAACTTCCCATGTGTGAATATGTGGGAGGTGGGGCCCACACCCACCTAACCTCCCATGGGAGAGTTTAGTGTGGTGGGGCCCACACGAGACCATAACCCCTTGAACTTCTTATAACCCCCTTAAACTCCCTTGCACTTAATGTGCCAACTCCCCATTAATCTCCTCCTCCTTTAAGTTTGTATAACTCTTCACCTTTTCCTTCCACCATTAATTCATACCAACATTCCTTAATTAATGAGATGAGCCTCTTCATTTAATTAATTATGTGGTTTGGTTTGAATTTTAAAATCTTTGAGGTGTGAATAAAAATAATATCATGGGATATTATTTTGTGTTTGAGCTTTTGGTGAGTGAGAAAACTTTAACAACATCCTAGAGTTTTCGATAGAACTTTGGTGTGAAGAAGAAGAGAACTTCCCTTTGACGAATAACTACACATCTTCAACGAATAACGGTTCTTCTTCGATGAAGAACAACTTCCCTTCAAAATAGAACATTCTCGATGAAGAACGGCCAACAACGATCTTCTTCTTCTTCCGACGTCGACGGAATCGATACCGTTCTTCTGCGACACCCGACTACCACGACGTTCGACTTCTGCGACTCGACGATGTGCGACGTCAATTTCAAGGTAGGGGTTTAATCTTCGTTTAAGTTTATTTAACGAACTTCGTTGATAATTGTTGGCCGCTTTCTATCATTATAACGGGAGGAGGTCGGACCGCACAAACACGGCTGACCCCCCTCCCCCTTTTTGTTGTCGTTCGCGTTGTGGCTCGAACGAAGGCGGCGCGGTGCAATAGCACCGTGCGGAAACATGGAGAAATGCGGCAAGGATGTGCGGCACCGTCGCGCCATTCCGTTGAGGCCGAACGAAACCGCGACCAGAGTCAGGGCCGTAGAGGCGATTCGTAGACTCCGATGGTTGATCGTTGTGTGCGGATTGACGAGAGATGACAAACGGGGCCGCAAAGTCAATTTGAAGCCTCCTAAGGGAAGGTCGGGTCCCGAGAGGACCGATGGCAAAGGCGGCGAGCAAAACGGACCACCGGAGTGTGTCCGGTGGTCCGCAGAAAGCGGCGGCGGCGCGCCGCCAGAACGGAACCGCCACGGCTGAGCCGCAGCGGCGGGCCAAACCGAAACGGCTTCGTCGTTCCGGAGGTAGAGCGGTGCGGCTTAATGCCACGTCGGTTTTCTTTCAACTGGGGGGTTGTAACCCCCTCGCACCCTCTAGCCACGCGGGCGCTGCGCCAACGCCAGGCCGGGCCGGGCCACGCCTTAATAAGCCAGACCCGGACATGGTTCGGGTCAACCTGGTTCGGGCCGACCTGGGGGGGTATCGGGCCGGGTCGGACCGGGCCCGAACCCCTTATTTTCGGACAGATCCGTTCAAACGCCCATATCTTGTGATACGGACCTCCGATTGACGCACCATCAATTGCGATGCAATCCTTGGATCGAGAAGCTCGTTTCGGTATATTACACTCAAGGTTTTGAAGAACTTTGGGTATGGCCGGGTTGGTTCCAACCCGAAACCAACCGGGCCCGCGGAGCGGAAACGCTTATAACTTGAGCTTCGGAAGTCTGATTGATGTTCCATCGACTTTGTTAGATTCCTCTTGATGAGACAGAACATTTGGAATACTTAGCCCGAGGATTGGACGCAGTTGGATAGTGGTTGGGTTGGATTGAACTTAAAATCCAACCGGGCCCCTAGAACGAAAAAGCTGATAACTTTCAGATCGGACGTCCGTTTGACGAACCGTCAGCGGCGTTGGTGATCACATTGAGAAACGGTCCCTATGAGTATACCATATGTGAGTTCAGGGTAGAGTTGAGATACGGACGGGTTGGTTCGCACACAAAACCAACCGGGCCCCTAGGACAAAAGGGCTAATAACTCACAGACCGCGCGTCCGATTGACGCGCCGTCTGTTGCGTTGAGACCCCTATAACGAGGCGGTCCTTTGAGATTATTCTTAATGGGACCTTGTGATACTTGGAGTATTGACCTGTAGCTTGGGGATCGGACCCTCCCGGAGATGAGCGTACGGAGTACGGAGACCGTGTAGCCGCTGAGATCTGACGACTGCTTGACCGACTCAACTTGGAGTGAGTCGAATAGCCCAGTGGATGGAGAACTACTGTGTTTGGGTGCAGACCCACGGAGGACGGAGCGCCTGGTAGCAGGTAGTAGACCCGTGGTACTCGACAGGAGAAGTACCTCTACAGTCTATTAGGGGGGACGCACGACTATGTTTGGGTGGCAGACCCCGGCGGGAAGCACTACTGCGTTTGGGTGGCTGACCCACGGTACTCGACAGGAGGAGTACCTCAGCAGTGTTAGGTTAGTGAGCATACCTCGGAGTCATGACGGGATCACTGTACTCATCAGAGATGGGTCTCTTCAGTAGTTACAGTTTCGATAATGAAAATCCTGGTTTGAGCTAAGTCTATGACCTTTGTGTTTACCTCATGATTGAGATGGGTCACTTGATAATTTAGGTATATGTATGGGCATATACCTAGGTATTGGTTATCCATTTATATTGTAACCTTTGTGTTTCCTCACGATTGAGATGGGTTACTTGATAACTTAGGTATAAGTATGGGCTTATACCTAAGTAAGGGTTATCTGTTGAGATCCTTCTTTGTAGTTATCCTTGTTGTATTTAGGGAGACCTTGAGGGTCTCGGGGTCCCTACTGAGTATTGTATACTCACCCCTACACGGGCTATGCCCTAACCTCATTATGTTGGTTGCAGACGACGGGCAGCACTGACAGAGGCTGAGTGTTCGAGGACTGGATGGTACCCGGAGGTGGAGCTCAGGACGAGTTAGTATCCGGAGGTGGACTTCAAGACGAGATGATACTCGGAGGAGGTTGACGGGTGAGAGAGTTGTAGAGGCTATCTGTATCTACCCTTCAGGTAGGATCCGTGGTGGACGATCCAGAAGTTGCGCTATTTGTACCTACCATTTAGGTAGGATCCAATGTGGATGACCTAGGAGCTGCTTCTAACCTTCCAGCTGCTTGTCTTTTTTGTTGTACTTTCGTTCATTTGTAGCTGTACTTTCAGTTGGGTTTGTATTCTGGACCACTTACTTTTCAACACTTTCTTTTGTACTTAGTGTATTACTTCTTCTTGTAATCTATGGTGTTTGTTTACTTTTATAAAGGCAATGACTTCCCAGTTATCAGGATTTATGCCTTTGGTGCTAGTCGCTAGCCCCTGGCCTATGAAGGCGGGCTTGGGGTAGTCACGGAATGGGCCCCGAGGACGGGTCGTGACAAATTGGTATCAGTGGAGTTGGTTCTACTGCAGAACTTAGGACTCTGATATTTTCTTTCTGTGAAGCAATAGTGTTAAGGGTACTAAGTGTGGTCTCCAGTTCAGGGAGTCTGGTGTTGGTGCGGCGGCCGACGTATCCATACACCAGGACCCTAACTACTAATTTCCGACTTAGTGCACGAAAACACTGATTGCGTGTGTGTTTCCAAAAAGTTTTAATGTCAGATCAAACTAGGTCATCTCACCAGTTATAAATCGTTGACTGTGTCACATCTGTTTAGGATGTCTCCACGCAGACAGTCAGTTGGAGTTCTGAGATAGTACACGATGACGGCCCACCGAGCGACAAGGCTCCGGTGTGGGGCCCTTTTTACTATGTTGTCACCCTCGGGTGGTGTACGATCAACACCACCACTTATTGGGAAGCAGATGCCACCAGCCATACTAGAAAAATGTGCACGCTGGCAGAGCGCATTGCACGAGTTCCAGCAGTAGCGTCCTATGAGGTTATGAAGCGAGGAAGATTCCCAGACAGCAGAGCACTGGCTGGAGGCGATTGCTAGAGTTTTCTGCCTACCTGAGACATCAGTAGAGTGGATGGTGGACTTGGCTACTAATGTTTTCCAGTGAGTAACCATGAGGATGGTCTTCATAGTGATGATGCTTCGGTATGTGGACTGATGCCTGAGATAGTGCCTTCGGGTAGTGTGCCAGCTATACATCACTACCTGTTGGTCAGCAGTTACAACCAGCGGTACCTGTATGTGACATATGTATACTTACTACCTTACACGTGTTCCAACATCAGATACCCTCAAGTTCTGAGGCGATCCCGACTCAAAGGCAGCTGAGGACTGGCTTGAGGAGGTGGCTGAGAGTTTTCTAGAGCATTAACAGCTTCGGCAGGACGACATGTCGATAGCTGAGAATTCATCAGGGCATACCAAACCATTCCTGGTACTCGATGAATGTGATGCGATCAGTGCTTCAGGGCTCGTACATCCGAGCCAGCACCTTTTCTCTATGCATTCCTACTTATTCTAGGGTGCTAGAAAGAACCTTTGTGGTTGATAATTATTTTGCTAAAGGGATGCAGTCAGTGAAGGTTAGCAGTGGGAAAGCTGAAAACTACCGCCAATCTCAGAGACTTGGGCGTGTAAAATGTTTCAAGTAGAGGAAGTAAAAAAGGACAGATGAATCTGCAAGGTGGCAGACATGGAAGTAGAGCTATTGGAGCAGCATGGGGTGGTGAACATTTTGACATGTTACAATCACCCTCTTTTGTAGTCCCTGCCAGGCTCAGGGAGCTGGAGGGCAGGGGAAGAGAGTAGCTACATGCGGTCAAGGAGTGTGACCCAATGGCTCTAAGAATGATTCAAGGGACAGTCTGTGTCCATTACTAGCTGTCGTAACAGTAGACTTTGATACGGATCATTCCTTCCACGAATCTTGTCCCAGACCTAGAGTTTCCAGTAAGTCGTAGACTTGACCCTCACATCTTGAGATACCTTTGGGAGGATACTCGATAATCACACTTACACCGACAGTGTGATCTGACCCACGAGGCGATAGTTTCAGTTGTAAACTCTTGGTGGCAGCGTCTAGGCCTTATGGTGTTGGTCTGAGTATGGATTGGATCCACAGTTCATACACAGATTGACTGTATTAGGCAAAAAGGTTGTGGTTTATCTACAACGTTGGGATGAGGTTTTCCTTGGTTGGAAAAAAGGAATACCCAGGTAGTACAGGATAGAATCATGCATAAGAGGGTGCATTCGATCATTCAAGAGATGTCCAAACTTACCTTTGTGTTAGGATTCACCGGAGTTGCGGCACCACTTCCAGCAGAGCTGACAGGATGCCTCTAGAGTTCGAGGATGACGACCACGTCTTTATACGGGTCTCATCTCGACGAGGTTTATGGAGATGTGGTCGAGGAAGCATATTATCTTCATGGTTCAATGGACCTTTGTAGTTCCTCAGCAGGGTAGGTGAGGTGGTTTACCGCTTGACCTTTCCACCCCAGTTGCACCGGGTGCACGATGTCATCCTTGTATCTCAGCTAAGGAGATACGTGCATGACCCTTCACACATCATCGACCATAGGGAGTTGGACATCGATGATGGGGAAACATTCACAGAGGTTCCAGTAGAGGTTGAGGATCGACAGGAGCAGGTCCTATAAGGATGGTCGATTCTTTAGGTGCGCTTTCACTGGCAGCTCGGGAACCTCCAGGAGAGCACATGGGAGTGGGAGTCTCAGTTGCGTGCTCAGTACCACTTTTGTTTCCCTTGTTTTTGTTATAGCTTTGCGGGGACGTAAAGACCTGATGTGGGAGTAATGTAAAGACCCAAAAATTTCAATGAAATTTTTTTCATAATTTATTTGGAATTTTACGAGACTGCGGCTTCTGATGGCACCTGATTCCGAGGCCCTGTGTGCCCGGAATCTAGTTCCGAAGTTTAGCTCGGGTACGTTCAGTGAACGAATGAGCGGGTTTTTCTATATTTTTAACCGGTGCTCGGAATTGAAATCCTAGGGCACCGATGAACTCGCAGCGCCAGTATTTTCTTAAGAGGACTTTTACCGTAGGTGCGTTTTCATGGGAGAAGAAGTTAAATTTTGGGGTTTAAGGAAGATATAAATAAAATTGTGAACAATTTTATTTTTTGATATTCAAGGAAGTTAAAATCTACCATGGGAAGTTGTTGGTGGGGTCCACAACCACCCAACTTCCCATGTGTGAATATGTGGGAGGTGGGGCCCACGCCCACCTAACCTCCCATGGGAGAGTTTAGTGTGGTGGGGCCCACACGAGACCATAACCCCTTGAACTTCTTATAACACCCTTAAACTCCCTTGCACTTAATGTGCCAACTCCCCATTAATCTCCTCCTACTTTAAGTTTGTATAACTCTTCACCTTTTCCTTCCACCATTAATTCATCCCAACATTCCCTAATTAATGAGATGAGCCTCTTCATTTAATTAATTATGTGGTTTGGTTTGAATTTTAAAATCTTTGAGGTGTGAATAAAAATAATATCATGGGATATTATTTTGTGTTAGAGATTTAGGTGTGTGAGAAAAATTTAACAACGTCATGGAGTTTTTGGGAGAACTTTGGTGTGAAGAAGAAGAGAACTTCCCTCCGATGAAGAACGACGCATCTTCAATGAATAACGGATCTTCTTAGACGAAGAACACCTTCCCTTCAACATAGAACATTCTTGATGAAGAACGGCCAACAACGATCTTCTTCTTCTTCTGAAGTCGATGGAATCGATACCATTCTTCTGCGACACCCGACTACCGCGACATTCGACTTCCGCGACTTGACGATGTGCGGCGTCAATTTCGAGGTAGGGGTTTAATATTCATTAAAGTTTATTTAATGAAATTCGTTGATAATTGTTAGCCTCTTGCTATCAGTATAACGGGAGGAGGTCGGACCGAACAAACATGGCTGACCCACCTCCCCCTTTTTGTTGTCGTTCCCGTTGTGGCTCGAACGAAGGCGGTGCGGTGCAACAGAACCACGCAGAACCATGGAGAAATGAGGCAAGGATGTGTAGCGCCGTCGCGCCGCGTCGTTGAGGCCAAACGAAACCGCGGCTGGAGTCGGGGCCGCGGAGGCGATTCGTAGACTCTATCGTTTGATAATTGTGCGCGGATTGACGGGTGACGACAAAAGGGTCTGCAAAGTCAATTTGAAGCCTCCGTAGTGAAGGTTGGGTCCCGAGAGGACCGCTGGAGAAGGCGGCGAGCAAAACGGACCACCGAAGCGCATTCGGTGGTCTGAGGAAAGCGGCAGCGGTGCGCCGCCGGAACGGAACCGCCGTGGCTGAGCCGCGGCGGTGGGCCAAACCGGAACGGCTTCGCCGTTCCGGAGGCAGAGCGGCGCGGCTTAATACCGCACCAGTTTTCTTTCAACCGGGGGGTTGTAACCCCCCCCCCCCCCCCCGCACCCGCTGGCCACGCGGGCGCCGTGCCCGCGCCAGGCCGGGCCGGGCCGGGCCGGGCTGCACCCTAATGGGCCAGACCTGAACCCGGTTCGGGCCGACCCGGGGGGGGGGGGGGTATCGGGCCGGGTCAGACCGGGCCCGAACCCCCTATTTTCGGAAAGATCCGTTCAAATGCCCATATCATGGGCTACGGACCTCCGATCGATGCATCGTCAGTTGTGATGCGATCCTTGGATCGAGACAGTCATTTCATTATATCACACCCAAGGTTTCAAAAAACTTTGTGTACGGCCGGGTTGGTTCCAACCCGTAACCAACCGGGCCCGCAGAGTGGAAACGCTTATAACTTGAGCTCCGGACGTCCGATTGACATGTCGTTGACTTTCTTGGATTCCTCTTGATGAGATGGAACTTTTGGAATACTTATCCTAAGGATTGGACATAGTTGGATAGTGGACGGGTTGGATTGAACCTGAAATCAAACCGGGCCCCTGGAACGGAAAAACTGATAACTTTCAGACCGGACGTTCGTTTGACGAACCATCAGTGGCGTTGGTGATCACATTGAGAAATGGTCCCTATGAGTATACCCTATGTGAGTTCAGGGTACAATTGAGATATGGTTGGGTTGGTTCGGACACGAAACCAACTGGGCCCCTGGGACGAAAATGCTAATAACTCACAGACCGAGCGTCCGATTGACGCGTCGTCTATTGCGTTGAGACCCCTATGATGAGGCAGTCCTTTGAGATACTTCTCTGTGGGACCTTGTGATACTTGGAGTATCGACCTGTAGCTCGTGGAGCGGACCCTCCCGGAGATGAGCGTACGGAGTACGGAGACCGTGTATCCAGCTGAGATCTGACGACTGCTTGACCGACTCGACTTGGAGTGAGTCGACTAGCCTAGTGGACGGAGCACTAATGTGTTTGGGTGTAGAACCATGGCGGACAGAGTGCCTGGTAGCAGACAGTAGACCTGCGGTACTGGATAGGAGATGTACCTCTGCAGTTTATTAGGGGGGATGCACTACTATGTTTGGGTGGCAGACCCCGGCGAGAAGCACTACTGTGTTTGGGTGGCTGACCCACGGTACTCGACAGGAGGAGTACCTCAGAAGTCTTAGGTTAGTGAGAAGTACCTCGAAGTTGTGACAGGATCACTGTACTCGTCAGAGACGAGGCTCTTCAGCAGTTACGGTTTCGATAATGAAAATCCTGGTATGAGTTGAGTCTATGACCTTTGTGTTTACCTCATGATTGATATGGGTCACTTGATAACTTAGGTATCTGTATGGGCATATAACTAGGTAGTTGTTATCCGTTGATATCATAACCTTTGTGTTTCCTCATGATTGAGATGGGTTACTTGATAACTTAGGTATAAGTATGGGCTTATACCAAAGTAAGGGTTATCTGTTGAGATCCTTCTTTGTGGTTATCCTTGTTGGATTTAGGGAGACCTTAGGGGTCTCGGGGTCCCTACTGATTATCGTATACTCACACCTGCACGGGCTATGCCCACACCTCGTTGTGTTGGTTGCAGACGACAGGCAGTGCTGACAGAGGCCGAGTGTTCGAGGATTGGACGGTACCCGGAGGTGGACCTCACGATGAGTCAGTATCTGGAGGTGGACTTCACGACGAGACGATACTCGGAGGAGGTTGACGGGGGAGAGCATTGTGGAGGCTATCTGTACCTACCCTTCAGGTAGGATCCGTGGTGGATGATCCAGGAGCTGCACTATCTGTACCTACCCTTCAGGTATGATCCGAGGTGGACGACCTAGGAGCTGCTTCTAACCTTCCAGATGCTTGTCTTTTCTATTGTACTTTCGTTCAGTTGTAGTTGTACTTTCAGTTGGGTTTGTATTCTGTCCCACTTACTTTTCATCACTTTCTTTTTTTACTTAGTGTATTACTTCCCATTGTACTATGTGGTGTTTGTTTACTTTTATAAATGTAATGCCTTCCCAGTTATCGGGATCTACGCCTTTGGTGCTACTCTCCAGCCCCTGGCCTATGAAGGCGGGCTTGGGGTAGTCACGGTATGGGCCCCGAGGACGGGTCGTGACAAATTGGTATCAGAGGAGTCGGTTCTACCGCAGAACTTAGGTCTCTGATATTTTCTTTCTTTGAAGCAATAGTTTTAAGGGTAATAAGTGTGGTCTTCAGTTCAGGGACTCCAGTGTTGGTGCGGCGGCCGACGTATCCATACACCAGGACCCTGAATACTGATTGCCGACTTAGTGCACAAAAACACTGATTGCGTGTGTGTTTCCAAAAAGTTTTAAAGTCAGCTCAAACCAGGTCAGCTCACCAGGTATAAATCATTGACCATGTCGCATTTGTTCAGGATGTCTCCACACAGACAGTCAATTGGAGTTCTGAGATAGTACACGATGACGGCCCACCGAGCGACGAGGCTCTGGTGCGGGTCCCTTTTTACTATGTTGGCACCCTCGGGTGGTGTACCAGCAGCACCACCACCTGTTGGGAAGCAGATGCCACCAGCTATACTAGAGAAATGTGCATGCTGGCAGAGCGCATTGCATGAGTTCCAGCAGTAGAAGCCTATGAGTTTATGAAGCGAGGAAGATTCCCAGACAGCAGAGCACTGGCTGGAGGTGATTTCTAGAGTTTTCCGCCTAGCTGAGACATCATTAGAGTGGATGGTGGACTTGACTATTAATTTTTTTCCAGTGATTAACCATGAGGATGGTCCGCATAGTGATGAGGCTTCTGTATGGGGACCGATGCCTGAGATAGTGCCTTCGGGTAGTGTGCCAGCTATACATCACTACCTGTTGGTCAGCAGTTACAACCGTCCGTACCGGTATGTGACAAATGTAGACTTACTACCTTACACGTGTTCCAACATCAGATACCCTCAAGTTCTGAGGTGAGCCCGACTCACAGGCAGCTGAGGACTGGCTTGAGGAGGTGGCTAAGAGTTTTCTAGAGCTTATACAGCTTCGACAAGATGACATGTTGGTAGCTGAGAATTCATCGAGGCGTACCAAACTATTCCTGGTACTCAATGAATGCGATGCGATCGGTGCTTCCGGGCTCGGACATCCGAGCCAGCACCTTTTCTCTATGCATTCCTACTTATTCTAGGGTTATAGAAAGAACCTTTGTGGTTGATAATTCTTTTTCTGAATGAATGCAGTCAGTGAAGGTTAGCAGTGGGAAAGCTGGAAACTGGCGCCAGTCTCGAAGACTTGGGAATGTAAAATGTTTCAAGTAGAGGAAGTAAAAAAGGACAGATGAATCTGCAAGGCGGATACATGGAAGCAGAGCTATGAGAGCTGCATGGGGTGGTGAACATTTTGACATGTTACAATCACCCGCCTTTTTAGTCCCCGCCAGGCTCAGGGAGCTGGAGGGCATGGGAAGAGAGTAGTTTCATGCGGTCAAGGATTGTGAGCCAATGGCTCTAAGAATGATTCAAGGGACTGTATGTGTCCATTACTAGCTTCCGTAACAGCCGACTTTGATACGGATCATTCCTTCCAAAAATCTTGTCCTAGACCTATAGTTTCCGGTAAGCCGTAGACTTGACCCTCACGTCTGGAGATACCTTTGGGAGAAGACTCGATAATCACACTTACACCGACAGTGTGATATGACCCACGAGGCGACAGTTTCGGTTGGAATCTCTTGGTTGCAGCGTCGAGGCCTTACGGTGTTGGTCTGAGTATGGATTGGATCCATATTTCATACACAGATTGTCTGTATTAGGCAAAAAAGTTGTGGTTTATCTACAACGTTGGGATGGGGTTTTCCTTGGTCAGCGAAAAGGAATACCCAGGCAGAACAGGATAGAATCATCCATAAGAGGGTGCATTCGATCACTCGAGATATTTCCAATCTTACCTTTGTGTCAGGATTCACCGAAGGTGTGGCACCAATTCCAGCAGAGCTGACAGGAGGCCTCTAGAGTTCGAGGATGACGACCACGTCCTTATACGGGTCTCACCTCGATGAGGTTTATGAAGATGTGGCCAAGGCGGAAAGTTATCTCTGAGGTTCAACGGACCTTTCTAGGTCCTCAGCAGGGTAGGCGAGGTGGTTTACCGCTTGACCTTTCCACCTCAGTTGTACCGGGTGCACGATGTCATCCTCATATCTCAGCTAAGGAGATACGTGCATGACCCTTAACACATCATCGACCGCAGGGAGTTGGACGCCGATGATAGGGAAACATTCACAGAGGTTCAAGTAGAGGTTGAGGATCGACAGGAGCGGGTCCTATGAGGACGGTCGATTCCTCAGGTGTGCTTTCACTAGCAGCTCTAGAACCTCTAGGAGAGAACATGGGAGTGGGAGGCTCAGTTGCGTGATCAGTACCACTTTTGTTTCCCTTGTTTGTGTTATAGCTTTACGGGGACGTAAAGCCCTGAGGTGGGAGTAATTTAAAGACCCAAAAAATTTCAAGGAATTTTTTTCTTAATTTCTTTGGAATTTTACGAGACTGCGGCTTCTGACGACACCTGATTCCAAGGCCCGGTGTGCCCGGAATCAATTTTCGAAGTTTAGCTCGGGTACGTTCAGTGAACGAATGAGCGGGTTTTTATATCTTTTTAACCGGTGCTCGGAATTGAAATCCGAGGGAACCGATGAACTCGCAACGCCGGTATTTGATTAATAGGACTTTTACCATAGGTGCATTTGCATGGGAGAAGAAGTTAAATTTTGGGGTTTAAGGAAGAAATAAATAAAATTGTGAACAATTATATTTTTTGGTATTCAAGGAAGTTAAAATCTACCATGGGAAGTTGTTGGTGGGGTCCACAACCACCCAACTTCCCATTTGTGAATATGTGGGAGGTGGGGCCCACACCCACCTAACCTCCCATGGGAGAGTTTAGTGTGGTGGGGCCCACACGAGATCATAACCCCTTGAACTTCTTATAACCCCCTTAAACTCCCTTGTACTTAATGTGCCAACTCCCCATTAATCTCCTCCTCCTTTAAGTTTGTATAACTCTTCCCCTTTTCCTTCCACTATTAATTCATCCCAACATGCCTTAATTAATGATATGAGCCTCTTCATTTAATTAATTATGTGGTTTGGTTTGAATTTTAAAATATTTGAGGTGTGAATAAAAATAATATCATGGGATATTATTTTGTGTTAGAGCTTTTGGTGTGTGAGAAAAATTTGACAACGTCTTGGAGTTTTTGGGAGAACTTTGGTGTGAAGAAGAAGAGAACTTCCCTCCGACGAATAATGGCACATCTTCAACGAATAATGGTTCTTCTTTGACGAAGAACACCTTCCCTTCAACACAGAACGTTCTTGACGAAGAACGACCAACAACGATCTTCTTCTTCTTCCGACATCGACGGAATCGATACCGTTCTTCCGTGACACCCGACTACCGCGACGTTCGACATCCACGACTCGACGACGTCCGACGTTAATTTCGAGGTTGGGGTTTAATATTCGTTCAAGTTTATTTAACGAACTTCGTTGATAATTGTTGGCCGCTTCCTATCATTATAACGGGAGGAGGTCGGACCGCACAAACACGACTGACCCACCTCCCCCTTTTTGCTGTCGTTCCCGTTGTGGCTCAAACGAAGGCGGCGTGGTGCAATGGCACCACACAGAAACATGGAGAAATGCGGCAAGGATGGGCGGCGCCATCGTGTCGTGCCGTTGAGGCCAAACGAAACCGCGGCCGGAGTCGGGGCCGCGGAGGTGATTCGTAGACTCCGCTGGTTGATCATTGTGTGTGGCTTGACGAGCGACGATAAACGGGGCCGCAAAGTCAATTTGAAGCCTCCGCAATGAAGGTTGGGTCCTGAGAGGACTGCTGGAGAAGGCGGCGAGCAAAACGGACCACCGGAGCGCGTCCGGTGGTCCGCGGAAAGTGACGGTGGCGCACTGCCGGAACAGAACCGTCGCGGCTGAGCCGTGGTGGCAGGACAAACTGGAACAGCTTCGTCGTTCTGGAGGCACAGCGGTGCGGCTTAATACTGCGCCGGTTTTCTTTCAACCAGGGGGTTCTAACCCACCCGCACCCACTGGCCACGCGGGCGCCACGCCAGCGCCGGGCCGGGCCGGACCGGGCCGCGCCCAGGCCAGGCCGAGCCGCGCCCTAATGGGCCGGACCAGGACCCAGTTCGGGTTGACCCGGTTCGGGCCGACCCGAGGGGGGGTATCGGGCCGGGTCGGACCGGGCCCGAACCCCCTATTTTTGGAAAGATCCGTTCAAACGCCCATATCTTGGGCTACAGACCTCCGATCGACACACCGTTAGTTGAAATTAGATCCTTAGATAGAGACGTTCGTTTCGTTATATTACACCCAAGGTTTCGAAGAACTTTGGGTACGGCCGGGTTGGTTCCAACCCGAAACCAACCGGGCCCACGGAGCAGAAACACTTATAACGTGAGTTCTGGATGTCTGATTGATGTGTCGTCGACTTTGTTGGATTTATCTTGATGAGACGGAACTTTTGGCATACTGCGCCTGAGTATTGGACACAGTTGGATAGTGGCCGGGTTGGATTGAACCCGAAATCCAACCGGGCCCCTGGAACAGAAAAACTGATAACTTTCAGACCGGATGTCTGTTTGAAGAACCATCAGCGGCATTGGTGATCAAGTTGAGAAAAGGTCCCTATGAGTATACCCTATGTGAGTTCGGGGTACAGTTGAGATATGGCCGGGTTGGTTCGCAAACGAAACCAACCGGGTCCCTCAGACGAAAAGGCTAATAACTCACAGACCGAGAGTCTGATTGACGTGCCGTCTATTGCGTTGAGATCCATATGACGAGGCGGTACTTTGAGATACTTCTTCGTGGGACCTTGTGATACTTGGAGTATCAACATGTAGCTCGTGGATCAGACCCTCCCGGAGACGAGCGTATGGAGTACGGAGACCATGTAGCCAGCTGAGACCTGACGACTGCTTGACTGACTCGACTTTGAGTGAGTCGACTAGCCCAGTGGACGGAGCACTACTATGTTTGGGTGCAGACCCACGATGGACAGAGCACCTGGTAGCAGGCAGTAGACCTGCGGTACTCGACAGGAGAAGTACCTCTGCAGGCTATTAGGGGGGATGCACTTCTATGTTTGGGTGGCAGACCCCGACGGGAAGCACTACTGTGTTTGGGTGGCTGGACCACGGTACTCGATAGGAGGAGTACCTCAGTAGTCTTAGGTTAGTGGGCAGTACCTTGGAGTCATGACAGGATCCCTGTACTCGTCAGAGATGAGGCTCTTCAGCAGTTACAGTTTCGATAATGAAAATCCCGGTTTGAGCTAAGTTTATGACCTTTGTGTTTACCTCATGATTGAGATGGGTCACTTGATAACTTAGGTATATGTATGGGCATATAACTAGGTAGTGGTTATCTGTTGATATCGTAACCTTTGTGTTTCCTCATGATTGAGATGGGTTACTTGATAACTTAGGTATAAGTATGGGCTTATTCCAAAGTAAGGGTTATCTATTGAGATCCTTATTTGTGGTTATCCTTGTTGGATTTAAGGAGACCTTGATGGTCTCGGGGTCCCTACTGAGTATCTTATACTCACCCCTGCATGGGAAATGCCCACACCTCGTGGTGTTGGTTGCAGACGACGGGCAGCACTGACAGAGGCCGAGTGTTCGAGGACTGGACGGTACCCGGAGGTGGACCTCACGACGAGTCAGTATCCGGAGGTGGACTTCACGACAAGACGATACTCGGAGGAGGTTGATGGGCGATAGCATTGTGGAGGCTATCCATACCTACCCTTCAGGTAGGATCCGTGGTGGATGATCCAGGAGTTGCGCTATCTGTACCTACCCTTCAGGTAGGATCCAAGGTGGATGACCTAGGAGCTGCTTCTAACCTTCCAGCTGCTTGTCTTTTCTGTTGTACTTTCATTCAGTAGTATCTGTACTTTCATTTGGGTTTGTATTCTGGCCCACTTACTTTTCAGCACTTTCTTTTGTACTTAGTGTATTACTTCCGCTTGTACTCTGTGGTGTTTGTTTACTTTTATAAACGCAATGCCTTCCCAGTTATCGGGATTTACGCTTTTGGTGCTAGTCGCTAGCCCCTGGCTTATGAAGGAGGGCTTGGGGTAGTCACGGAATGGGCCCCGAGGACGGGTTGTGACAGGGATGGAGAGCGAGCGCCAGTAGGGGCGCGGAGCGGGGACCGGCCGGGCGAGCGGTCAGCGGAGGCGTTCGTCGCCGGGGTGCAACGACGCGGAGGACCGGGGACTTCTGACCCCGGTCGGCAGACAGGACCCGCACCACGTGGGTCCACTCGGAGACTGGACCAGCTGAGCTAGTCCAAGCAGTTTGGGGCAGTCCGCGCGGTGGACCGCGGACCGCCGGTCCAGGGTAAGGGTGGGCCGCCCTGGCCCACCCGTTTCAGTCCGTTTAAAATTAAAACACGCCTAATTTTTAAACCGTAAATCAGATTCACATGTAGTCAGTGGAGACACGTTCCTTGGATCGAGACAGAAATTTTGAGATGGTCTTGGGAATTTTTAATACCCGAGATTAGGGGCTCAGTGGCACAACGCGTACGTTAAGTGGATTGGCATTTTTCTAGGGGTTCGTGTTTTGAGCAGCTCGGACACATCCGACGTCCGATTTGAGTGTCGTCAGCGGCGTTGGGACCCTAGTGCCGAGGTGGAGTTTTCTAGGGTGGATTCAGGCGTTGAAATAGGAATTGAGGCATGGGCCCCATGACCCGTCGTTTAAGTTGTTCTCTGCGTTTCACAACTTTCTCAACAGACGTCTGTTTGGGGCGTGCGGGCAGTCGGTTCTGGGTGTTTTTCTGAGGGCATTACAATGGCGTAATCTTCCCGCTTTAATTCTGCAAGATGGTGCGATCCCCATGAGGGTCATTTTGGGAGTTGGCGGTGATTTCTATCTTTATCACCGGGTGTCCAATTCGGACAAGTGGATAGTCCATCTTGTGTAATTTTTGAAGAGGATCACAACAGTGCGATCCGTTTGTTGCGCTTCGGGACCGAGATGTGGGTCCCACAAAGCACTGCTCATGTGCGGTATGGCGAAATGCATCTTTTTCTCTGGATATCCGTTTCAATTAAGTGATCTGTCAATTTGACATGTTTTACTGAGGGGATCGCAATGGTGCGATGCGCCTGACTCTTTTTGGGGCCGAGGCTCGAGACCACGGGATATCGTTCGGGCGTAAATTAGTGTTGAACGACTTTAACATCATATGTCTGTTGGAAGCGAGTAAATAGTCGATCTCACATGTTTTTTCGCAAGGATTACAAAGGTACGATCTGTTTGGATGTGCGGAGTCTCTTTCGAGATCTCATTTAAATGGAGAAGCATGAAAGGTGCTCCGGTGGCGGTTCTTCTTGCTATGTTTGGAAGCGAACCCTTGGCGTGTGATCGCGTTCACTCCCGTGTGAGTGAAGTTGATGTTTGAAGAGATGTGGTTGGACATGCTAGGGCCATGGAGGAGGCGGGTTAGAGAAGTTGCATTTACGCCTTTTTGTATTGACTTTGGGTGTTGTGTGCACGATAACCTTAGGCTGGAAATGTGACATATTCTAGGAGTATACGGGAATGTTTGGAGGTACATGTTTTAGTTTGTAACTAAGAACATTTTTACGCTTGGTTTGGAGATGAGTATGGGCCACACATTGTGTGTGCCCCATGTGTGTGTCCTGTTCGACTCTATGTACCTTTGACCTCTCGTGACGTAGAGGGTCCTCCTTCTCTCAATGGTTTCAACCAGCAGGGTTGAGTGGGTCCCCTAGTTCTGTTCTTAATGGTTTGACTGGAAGAGTTGTTTTGGTTCCACTATTCTTTTAGCTAATGGGGTTTTTAGTGTTGTGCCCCTTTCACCGGACTGCGGCATCGTTTATGGCTACGTGTGTTCATAAAGTGTGGGTGTGCTCCTACATTCTGGAGTGAGTTGTCTCGGTCCACTTTGACAGAAGACTCAGTGGATTGGATCTTGTATTACCCCAAGAGGACCAGGGAGATCCTCACATCCCTTTGTGTTCCCTAGTAGGGTTCTTTGGGTATCAGTGTGACCAACACATTACGCAGGAACCGATCCTCTACCAAGGAGGTTGTTTCCAGTAGGGTACGGAGCCCCTAGTGAGCCCTAGGCGCAGACTCCCTAGCTGTCTATCGAGATCATATCTTCCTTCCTCGATCTATCATGACATGTTTCCCACTATGTGTTCTAGTTACCAGTGGTGTACAATCCAGCAGGGATGGCCAGTGAGGTACCATCCAGCAGGGATGGCCAGTGAGGTACCATCCATCAGGGATGGCCAGGGGTGTACCATCCAGTAGGGATGACCAATGCGGTACCATCCATCAGGGATGTCCAGAGCCGATCCAAGTCTCACTCCAGCGGATTACCCTTTTACGGGGTTGGGCAGTGGGAACCCGTCGACTTTGAGAAGACCTCTCGACTGTGTGATAGTGACGAGGTGTGCCTTGACAATCCCCCAGAACTCTCAAGTACAAGGGGTGCTTTCCCCACCGAGACGCATCCTTGTGACGTGACCTAATACTGTGATGGCGATTCAGTTCCCTCCAAAGCGGATAGTGTCAAGGTGCGGTGATTTTAGCCCCTTGACTTAGAGTTTGGGGAAGACATATGGATACTGGGCATCGATGGTATTTACTTTTGGGACTGTTGGCTACTCACTTTCTCGGGCTGAGCTATGGGATGGAGATCCCCTTGCGATCTTGTTTGGGTTTCTTATTTGAGAATATGGATATGTGTATAACTTATTCCAGTACCCACTCCTTGATTTTGGTTACTCTCTTTCCCGGAGAGGCGAATATGCATAGGGTATTCCACGTTCTTTCCGTGTCTAGCTTCTCATGGTTGGATGAGTCTACTCTCCTGATATAGGTAGAGAAGACTCGACGAGATGTTCATCTTCTCACCGCTTCTAGCTCCTTGTGTTTAGACGAGTCTACTTCCTTCCTCTTGTTGGGTTGAGTTATACTCTTTATTGAACTCTTTGTTGTACTCCTTTACTTTTCCCTGTTTGATCTACTGCTCACCTCTTTAGTACATCCTTTTTTTCTCCCTCGAACCTTCAGGGCATCCTACTGAGTAATTTTATACTCACACCTACTTGGGCTTTGCCCGCACTTGGTGTTCCCTTGCAGACGACAGACTGGTTGGTCGTGACTTCAGCAGAGCTTAGGAGTTCGGGATATTGGACCGCGTGTGGTGGTCATTGTCGATTTCCAGGTGTGGGACTCTCCATTTACTTCTGTTTAAGTGTTGCCGGGTTGTGGAAATTTTCTGGTTGGGCGCGTGTTTTTTCCTTTTCTTTTCAGTTTACTTTGAGCACTTGATTTGAACTGTTTAGAGGTCGATGCACATTTGTGGTTTATTTATAGCAGTTAATACTTTACCTTTCCTTTTACTCTGCACTTCTGCATTGAGTAGGATGCGTGTGTGTGTACAGGTACTCAGGCAAAGGCCTCCCCGAGTTATTTAGCCTTCGGTGCTTATCACCATCCCTTGGCATATGGAGGAGGGCTTGGGGTAGTTGCAACTTGAGCCCGGGTAGGGTCGGGTCGTGAAAAAGTGGTATCAGAGGTGGTTCGTTCCTTGGGACGTTGTTCGGACATCCCTAAAAAGTAATTGGTTGGGATTTAAGGCAACAGTGTTAACATGTCTCAAGAGTCGCTCTGAGGCCAGGGAGTCCAGTGATGGTGTGGCGGCTGACGTATCCATTCACTAGGACCCTGTTAACCCACTTGTTAACTCGGCATGCTGAGACACTTGTTGCAAGGAAAATTGGTTTGTGCATCACATAGGATTGAGTCTTTGAATGTCCTTCTTGAGTCAGCTCCCCATTGTCATTATTGTTATATACACATATGCTCATCTGACCTCGGCACTGCTTGATAATATTTAGGATGTTTCCGCGAAGACAGCCAACCAGGATACCAGATTCTGTTTATGACGATGACCCTGTGAGCGACGAGGCCTCAGTCCAGGACCCATAATGTGATACCCTTTCTCTGGGTGGGCCGGTTGTAGCACCCCCAACTAGTGAGCGGCAGATAGCTCTTGCAGAGCAGACGGAGCATGAGTGCAGGTTTAGCGCGCACCGTGAGTTCCAGCGATAGAGACCGCTAAGGTTCAGTGGTGAGCCAAACCTTGAGGTAGTAGAGGTTTGGCTAGAGACAGTGGTTTACCTCTTCAGGCTTGGGCAGACGCCGACAGATCTTATGGGGGCTTTGGCCGCCAGCCTTTTCCACGGAGCAGTTGAGCGTTGGTGGGGTCTGGTGACTCAGTTTCTTGATGAGTCATCACTTTCGGGGGATGGCTTTCAGCTGCTGTTTCGTGAGGATTTTTACCCCTCCTACTTATGCACCGTTCGGATCCCAGAGCTCCAGCATTTTCAGTAGGGAGGGATGACGGTGACTGAGTACGCGACTAGTTTCGCAGACCATGCACGTTTTTACCTGAACTTGGTCCATGACGGCAACTTCCGAGTGCGGAAGTTTGAGCAGGGTCTCTGCAGAGGGATTTGTGTTGTCATAGTACCCTTGGGAATTTCCACTTATGAAGAGGTTCTAGAGCAAGCGCTGGTGACAGAGAGCTTCCTGTCATGCTCTACAGTTAGTGGTGGCAGCAGGCACGATGGAGCCAAGACGTCTGCCACAACTAGTGGGCGTCGTCAGATAGAACCACGACGCAGGTGGCTTTCTGATTACTGGACTCAGGGGTGTGGTCGTACACCAAAGTGGCACCGGAGGGAACCAGTGCAGCCTATAGAGATTTGGTGTTATTCTTACAATGAGAGAGGTCACTTGGCATGAGACTGCCCAACCAGGTATGCTGAGAACTTTGGGCAGGCAGTAGGGGCACCATCACGATAGAGGCAGCGCCGAGATCAGAGTGGTGCCCAGAGTGGTGGTGTTATAAGAGGAGTGGGAGGAGCTAGAAGTGGGGGATGAAATTACGAGTTCTTCCCATCACCACCAGGCGGTCCACATCAGGCTCTGGGAGCTAACAGTTAGGACCACAAAAAGCCGCGAGCTTTGGATGTCAATGATCCTGCAGAGCATGAGGTGATAAGAGGTACGCACTATAGCCCTTATACTTTTTTTAGTAGAATTGATAGACTCTGTATGTGAAATTATTTTCTCCCTGCTCCTTTATTGAGTTGTTACCAGGGTAACTTGGGGTGTCTGTGTAACCCTGTGTTAGTGGAATAGAAGGTGCGGAACCTTTATCTTTAGTAGATGGTGGAAACTCCTTCACCTTTCGAGTCTGTAAGAGAGTCTTGGTCGTGGGGCATCGACTGTGAAATCTTGCATGACCAGATATCCTTGGGTGTTTCACCATATGGATATTCTGAAGGAGGGAATCACCGAGCTTTATCCCAGGTCTGAACGGTGATCCCAGTCTCTGCATGCGATGTAGGGGTTCGACCAGGGACGTAAGCTACCCTTGAGGGCCTTTGGTTCATTTGAGACCGTGTGAAGGGATAGCGAGGTTTTCTACCGCCTTGCCCTAACCCCCCCCCCCCCCCCAAAGTTTGGAGTGGGTTCACGACATCTCCAGCGTGGATTACCTGAGGAGGTGTGTGCATGTTCCTATGCACGTCATCGGCAAGGGAAGACCTCACGTGAACCGATCAAATACATTGGTCTATTTGCGGTGGCACAGAACTGTGCAAGAGTTCTTCTAGGTACGGAAGATCCAGGTGCAGGCTTAGTACCCTGAGTTGTTCCCCTAGTTTTTCTTTTCGAGAAAGAAAAGATTTAATGAGTGAATGATGTAAGAACCTGGTTTTCTTCATAAAGACTTTGGAATATTCTTGATGTTATTCCAGAGCAGTGCCTTCAGACGGCATGCCATTCCGAGCCCCGGTGTGGTCGGAATTAAATTTTTAGTGCGTTCACACTAGGAACACCAAATAAATGGGATAGCACCTAAACGGAGTTTCGAATCCTAAATCTGAGAGTACTGATGGGTCCAAAATGGGGTTTTTACCCTAGTAACGACAAAGAACATGTCGGCGCGGGACGTTGGGACCCCTCACCCATTAATGGAACATTAAACATATAAATAAAATAATTAATTTATTCGTTTAATTTTTAAACTCAGGTGTCTCTTAAATGGTTGCTCGGATTGGAAAATTGAGGGAACTGTTGAGTCCAGAGTGTGCTGATTACCCTAGGAGGTGTGTAATTTTTGCAGGCGCGACCCTTCTGTGAAAAATTCCACCAGGGGCATTTTCATAATTTAGCAGCTTCGGACGTTAAATTTTATAACTTTCGAATGGAGGATCGAATTAAAATTCCCAGACTGTCGTTGTGCTCGGTAGGTGTTTTTTACCCTAGGGGAGGTTTAATCTTGAGCCCACGAAGAGTTTTGGATGCTGGTCAATATGGGGTGTTTAAAAATTAATTAACATTTTAATTAGTTTTTTATTTACTTAAACCAAATTCCACCTCTCCTCCCTCCCCTTGTTCTCTGGCGGAAGCTCCTCCCAAGAGGAAGCTCAAGTTCTCTCCTCCTCCTCCATCCCTCCTGAACAAGGCGGAAGTAGTACGACGAGCGCAGATCAACAATGAGGCGTCGAGCTACACCCCTGCAGGTAGGAGATTTTGTTTTGCGTTTTAATTTCCAAACACTTATTTCAAGTTGAATTTTAGCGTCTAAATTATATTTGATCTTCGAGCAAAGCCCATATTTGAGATTTACTTGTTCTGAGATTTCCGACGCTTGTTTCAAATTGAAATTCAGAGTCCCGAGGTGTCCGCAATGGTCTGGAAAAGTTTGGAAGTTGTTGTTGGTTTCTGGCAGCTTTCAGGCCAGTCCGGCGGCTTTTCTCGGCAGACCGGCGGTCCAGGGCATGCGGCGCGGTGGGTCTTCAATGGAGTTGGCCAGGGTCGAGCAGTCGAGCGAGGCGACATCAGCGGTCGAGCAGAGGCACAAGCGAGGGGCGGTCGGGCGTCAACGCGAGCGGGGAGCAGCAGGTGGTTGCGGGTGTCGGATGGGTGAGGTCGAGCAGAGGCGGTGAGCGTGGTTGTCGGGCGATTTGGGGGCGACGACGAGCGGGGGCCAGTAGGGGCGCGGAGCGGGGACCGGCCGGGCGAGCGGTCAGCGAAGGCGGTCGTCACCGGGGCGCGACGACGACGAGGACCGGGGTATTGTGACCCCGGTCGACAGACATGACCCACGCCACGTGGGTCCACTCGAAGACAAGATAGGCCGAGCCAGTCTAGGTAGTTCGGGGTGGTCCGCGCGGTGAACCGCGGACCGCCAGTCCGGGGTACGGGTGGGCTGGCCGAACCGGCCTGGCCCACCCGTTTCTGTCCGTTTAAAATTAAAACATGCCTAATTTTCAAACCGTAAATCGGATTCGCATGTCATCAGCGGCGACATGTTCCTTGGATCGAGACAGATATTTTGAGATAGTCTTGGGAATTTTTAATTCTCGAGACAAGGGGCTCGGTGGAACGACGCATACGTTAAGTGGATTGGCGTTTTTCCAGGGGTTCGTGTTTTGAGCGGTGCGGACACATCCGACGTCCGATTTGAGCATCGCCAGCGGCATTGGGACCCTGGTGCTGAGGTAGAGTTTTTTAGGGTGGATTCTGGCGTTGAAACAGGAATTGAGGCATGGGCCCCATGACCCGTTGTTTAAGCTGCGCGCCGCGTTTCACAACTTTCTCATCGGATGTCTGTTCGGGGCATGCGGGCAGTCGGTTCTGGGTGTTTTTATGAGGGCATTACAATGGCATAATCTACCCGCTTTAATTCTGAAAGACAGTGCGGGCCCCATGAGGGTCGTTTTGGGAGTTGGTAGTGATTTCTATCTTTATCACCGGGTGTCCGTTTCGGACAAGTGGATAGTCCATCTTGTGTACTTCTTCGAGAGGATCACAACGGTGTGATCTGTTTGTTGCGCTTCGGGACCGAGATGTGGATCCCACGAAGCACCGCTCATGTGCGGTACGACGAAATTCATCTTTTTCTCTGGATATCCGTTGCACTTAAGTGAGCAGTCAATTTGATGTGTTTTCCTGAGGGGATCGCAATGGTGCAATGCGCCCGACTGTTTTTGGGGCAGAGGATTGGGACCACGGGACGTCGTTCGGGCGTAAAGTAGTGTTTAACGACTTTAACATCGGATGTCTTTTGGAGGCGAGTAAATAGTTGATCTTGAATGTTTTCCGTGAGGATTAAAATGGTATGATCCATTTGGATGTGCGGAGTCTCTTTTGAGATCTCATTTAAATGGGGAAGCATGAAAGGTGCTCTGGTGGCAGTTCTTCCTTCTGTGTTTGGAAGTGAACCCTTGGCGTGTGATCGCGTTCACTCTTGTGTGAGTGAAGTTTATGTTTTAAGAGATGTGGTTGGACATGCTAGGACCGTGGAGGAAGCAGGTTGTTGAAGTTGCGTTTATGCCTTTTTCCATTGACTTTGGGTGTCGTGTGCACGATAGCATTGGGATGGAAATGTGATATACTCTGGGAGTATACGGGAATGCTTGAAGGTACATGTTGTAGTTTGTACCTGAGAACGTTTGTGCGCCTGGTTTGGAGATGAGTATGGGACACACGTCGTGTGGGCCCCATGTGTGTGTTGTGTTCTACTATATGTACCTTTGAACTCTCGTGACATAGAGGGTCCTCCTGCTCTCGATGGTTTCAACCAGTAGGGTTGAGTGGGTCCCCTAGTTCTGTTCTCGATGGTTTGACTGGAAGAGTCTTTTTGGTTCCCCTATTCTTTCAGCTAAGGGGGTTTTCAGTGTTGTTTCCCTTTCACTGGACTACGGCATCATTTATGGATACGTGCGTTTGTACAGTGTAGGTGTGCTCCAACTTTCTAGAGTGAGTTTTCTCAGTCCGCTTCGACAGTAGACTCAGTGGATTGGGGAATGTATCACCCCGAGAGGCCCGGGGAGATCCTCACGTCCATTCGTGTTCCCTAGTAGGGTTCTTTGAGTATCAGTGTGACCAACACATTACGCGGGCACCGATCCTCTACCCAGGAGGTTGTTTCAAGTAGGGTACGGAGCACCCAGGGAGCCCTAGGCACAGAATCCCCAATTGTGTATCGAGATCATATCTTCCTTCCATGATCTATCGTGACATCTTTCCCACCATGTGTTCTGGTTACCAGTGGTGTACCATCCAGTAGGGATGGCCAGTGAGGTACCATCCAGTAGGGATGACCAGTGAGGTACCATCTAGAAGGTATGGACAGTGGTGTACCATCCAGCAGGGATGGCCAATATGGTACCATCCAGCAGGGATGGACCGAGCAGATCTGGGTCTCCCTCCAGCGGATTACCCTTTTGCGAGGCTTGGTAGTGGGAACCCATCGTCTTTGAGAATACCTCTCGACTGTGTGACTGGGATGATGTGTGGCTTGATGCTCCCCCAGAACTCTCAAGTACAAGGGTCACTTTCCCCGCTGAGACACGTTCTTGTGGCGCGACCTAAAACCGTGCGGACGAGTCAGTGCCACCCAAACCGGAGAGTGTCAAGGTGCAGTGATTTGAACCCCTTGACTTTCAGTTCGGGGAAGACGTACGGATACTGGGCATCGATGGTGTTTACTTCTAGGACTGTTGGCTACTCACTTTATTGGGTTGACCTACGGGAAGGAGATCCCCTTGCGATCTTGTTCGGGTTTCTTGTTTGAGCATATGGATATGTATATACCTTGTTCCAGTACCCACTCCTTGGGTTTGGTTACTCTCCTTCCAGGAGAGGTAAAGATGCGCGAGGTATTCCATGTGCTTTCCATGTCTATCTTCTCATGGTTGGATGAATATACTCTCCTGCTATAGGTAGCGAATACTCGATGAGAAGTTCATATTCTCACCGCTTCTAGCTCCTTGTGTTTGGATGAGTCTACTTCCTTCCTCTTGTTGGGTTGAGCTGTACTCTTTACTGCACTCTCTGTTGTGCTCCTTTACTTTTCCCTATTTGATCTACTGCTCACCTCTTCTGTACCTCCTTTGTTTCTCCCACTATCCTTCAGGGCATCCTACTGAGTATTTTTATACTCACCCATGCTTGGGCTTTGCCCGCACTTGGTGTGCCCTTGCAGATGACGGACAGGTTGGTCGTGACTTCAGCGGAGCTTAGAAGTTAGGGATATTGGACCGCATGCGGTGGTCGTAGTCAGGTTCTAGGTGTGGGACTCTCCTGGATGTTTACTTTCTTTTACCTGTTGCCGAGTTGTGTCACTTTTCTGGTTGGGCGCATGTTTTGCCATTTTCTTTTCAGTTTACCTTCAGGACTTTCTTTGTACTGTTTAGAGGTCGATGCACATTTGTGGTTTATTTATAGCAGATGGTACTTTACTTTTCCTTTTACTCTGCACTTCTGCATTGAGTAGGCTGCGTGTGTGTGTACAGATACTCAGGCAAAGGCCTCTCTGAGTTGTTTAGCCTTCGGCGCTTGTCGCCAGCCCCTGGCCTATGGAGGCGGGCTTGGGGTAGTTACGGCTCGAGCCTGGGTAGGGTCAGGTCGTGACATTACCTATGGGGAGGGGATGTCATTTAGATTCCCTTGGTGATCTACATCAAATCATACAATGGTTTGTAGATATTTTAGAATCTATTAAATGCAAGGTACGATTTTATAATAGTTATTTATTTTTATATTATACAGATTTCATATATATTATTCATGGAGATCTTGGGGTAGGTTTTTAATAAATTATACTAGATAAACAAGTGTTGTTTGATCTCTTGAGAAAAATTTCAGACCTTTATAGAATTTAAATAATAGGAATATTAATATCGATAAATGTAAGAAAATGAAATTCTCTAGAAAAGAATAAATTCTACTCAAGTTACAAAGGGATATGGCGTGATCTCTGTCAAACACATGTATCCATATAGCGGTGTCCCCCAGTCACATCATATACTGGATTTAATTCTCACACATTCCCTTTGTCCAAGATAACGAGTGGCCATGGGATACATAATATGTAAATATAATATGGAAAACTCATAAATTCATGATTATAAAAGTATATACTTACCAAGTCGATGATTACATCAAATTTTATTCACCTTTATGGATGCTCATATCTTATTCCCCTTATCCAAATAAATAAGTTCATGACATGTACTATCAAGGTGCATCTTCACACTCCCCAGTCTATCTCAATCAATGGACCAGATTTTATACTCATTATATGAGAGACAAAATCCTATCCTGGTTATTATCTAACCAATGACATGATCAACAACACAACTAACCTCCACTTGATTAGTTAAGCCTCTGGGTTTTCATAAATTTTTTATCAAAGTATAAAGTCTCTCATGATAGGTATCTCACCAACCTTAGGTAAAAGGGAAAATTGATAATATGAATGCATCCATAGTATACCAAAGACAAAACATATTACACAACATGTGGTATTCTAATTGGGTCATCCAGAAAACAAAAACACTTTTTATGCCTCGTGAGAATATTTTATATCTCCTATAAGAATCTGGCTCAAACTAAACTTAACATTTCATCATAACTTATAATACTCCATGAAAAATGTCATTTAGGGATAAATCAAATTCATACTTTGAGTGGTCAATTATCATTTAAATTCATGATATATTTAAATATATTCATATATGTGACCAATATGAAATAATGATAAATTGGGAATTCCTTTTATATACTATATTTTATATTCTTAAAATATTTTCAAAATACTTAACAAAACCCTAAATAGGTGAATGACTAGCATATCTTATATAATATACTATTAGATTAGCCTTATCTTTATGGAACTTCTTGGGGGTTTTTAACTCATTACATCTATATGTAATTTCTATCACATCTTTATGCGCCCACTTGATAAAAACCACCCACTATACTCTTTTGTGAGTAACATCTATAAATAAAGAATGATTGAATATTGGTGAGATTTTAGGAACCATATTCCTAATGTTCAACTAATAAAACATGTTAAAACTCTAAAAAGAAAAATTTTATGAGGCTAATGAATTATATTGTATACTTAGAACTCTCAATAAGTTTAGCATTGTCATCATTGGAATCATATCCATCAAACATTTACCTTGAGATCTTTTGATAATTAATGTAACTATTTACATTATTACTTAACAACACATGCTAAATTAATTTAGGATAAAGTGACATTCACTTTATTATGGTAACTAAATATAAATCATTATATTTATTTTTACCGTTATACTAGAAAAAAGTTTTAGTAAATTAAGTGAAATTTACTTTGTATTTAAACTAGAAAATCCTTTAGGAAATAGTGATATTAACTTTCTCATGGTAACTAAGTGAACCTCTTTACATTTCTCTTTACCATCACATATCCTAAATTCTTTAGTATATTTAGTGAAAATAAATTTAATTGTTGACTATTTTAATATTTTATTTGTTAACTTTGAAATTCCCTAAGTTCAAACATACTCTTTCTATCCACTTAGACACCATATTATCGTTCAAATTTCATGTTAAGATACAAAAACACCTTTTTGTTTAGAAAATAACTCTTATTTTCTTTTAGTAGGAATATTTAACAAATAAAATATTATTTTCTTATCAAATATGATATTCTATGTGTTTGGATCATTTTTTATCCAAAAATAATACTTTATTCTTTTAAAATATACCATTAATGGGTGGTGGAATCATCTTCTATCATATTTTAACAAACATATGGATAGAAACTTTTATCCTATATAATTTTCTTTATCTTTATCTCATTTAAAAAAATGTTATAGAGCTTGATGAATCATAAACCATGCATAGAGAATTCACTATATTATATTGTTCATAATAATTCTTTATTAATAAAGAATTTATCTTCTCATATAATACAAATGAGATGATAATAAACATACTTTACTAAGATTTATCTAATCTTGATTTATTAGTTTACATTTAACTCTTTGAAATAACTACTCTTGGATTCATCACTTTGAATACAAACTATATGATCTATCAATTCATATAATGGTTTTTGAACTTTTGTATGTTTAAAACACTTTTAATGTATATATTTAGTGTCATATAGACTTTAAAATTGAATAATTGATTTCTATAACACTAATATCTAACATTTAAATTTCATAGAATTTATAAAACCCCTTTAGGTATCCCAAAAAATTCCATCCTCTGGAATCATTACTCCTTCATAATAACATATTTTAGTTTCAATGTCCTCAATTGGATACTTAAAGAAATAATATTGGACTCTCAAACTAACTTTTCTTATTATGGTTTGAAATTTTGGCCAATTTAACTACAACACAACACTATAACCTGAACACAACATGTCTTGTTCATCAATTCCTATAACTTGAGAATATTGGGTAAATTTTTTATTTAATTCATTCATCTTGTTGGAATATTTCCATCAATTAAAATTAAATGAATTTATTAACCGAAACAATATTGAATGAATCCTTAAGTCTCTCTAAGTCATTATCATACTCAATCATGTTGAGTATCATTTGACATACCTAATAATAAAGATTTACCTTTTTAATAAATTCAACACTTGGTTAATCAGAGAGGTATTTTTTCAACAAATAGAATTTCTCCTTAATAACTCTTCTTAAGATGACAGTCATAAGATTTTTTTACATTAATCTTCTGATTTTTCTAGGATTCATTTCAAATTTGAGTTTGTATGTGGAGATGTTATTATTAAAAAAGTAATCTTTTATTAAATGATTATCATGTTTTATTAATTTTTAATAAGTAACTATATTAAATGGCCTCTAAATAAAATGACGAACCCTTTTAAAAATCCACCATATCCATTAGTGGTCCAAGATCCATATTTTAATAAGAAATGAGTTTGATTTGGAATTACTCTCAACACTTATCTATTTAGGTATGGAATCAACCCAATGATATAATATATGGTTCTTAGACAGTTAAGTAGATATCTCTTTGTACAATCCATCATATGCATAAATATAATTCTATTACCCTGGCATCCTAACCCTTTGGATTTCCTAGCTAAGTGTAACCCAAAGAAAACATCAAGAATAGGCACCATACTTTGGCATGAAACTAACCACTAATTTCTTTATTTACACAAGATAATATAGAGGCACCCCACTTTGGAGTGAAAATACTTTGTTAGATGATCTAGGTCTTGATAAGTGTCACTTTGAAAAAAATCTAACACTTAGTATTAGAAGGGGGTTTAATCTCAATATCTTATCTCATGTTATTTCTTTTATGTATGCATGATTTTAGTGATTTAGTTTGGAATAATATTCCTCCCACTAAAAAAATATATTCAAACCATATTTATGTGTAACTATTTACACAACTCATAGTCTATGTTG
Source organism: Viscum album (assembly GCA_963277665.1). NCBI lineage: Eukaryota > Viridiplantae > Streptophyta > Magnoliopsida > Santalales > Viscaceae > Viscum > Viscum album. The sequence continues at coordinate 700,804,428 of OY728128.1, read as the reverse complement.
CTCACCCAAAAAATTGTATCCAAAAATATTATATATATCCAAATGAATCTCATGCATAAATTACAATAAATTTTTATGTAAATGTATAGAATTATATAAAATTACAAATCACCTCATGAGTATATTTGGAGGAACAAATTTCTAGCCCCTGCCTTTATTTAACAGGGCATCAGCCTCCATGCCAGTGGCAATTTCATCCCAAACTCCCTCTACCCAGGGATTATTTACTCAAGGAACTATATAAAATTCATCCTTTTATGAAGGATCATATACAATAGAGTATTAGTATATTGTAAATAGTTGTTCTTAAGGGATTATTTTCAAAAAAATTATTATTCTGTCAAAAATAATATTATAAGTGATGAACATTTGAGATAGACACAGAATCTATCGCTCATAGTTTTGGTAGTAATGTTCATGCTGTAGCGGGAGATAATTTTTTTGTGACATACACTTCATTATTTCACAATTAATTTATTAATGATAAGGTTAATTTTGATGGAATATCCATTCCATCACAAATAAACTACTGGAAAAACGGCCTATACCCACGGTTCCAAACTGTGGGTATAGCCCCCAAAACCATGGGTATAGCCTATACCCACGGTTTTGGGAACCGTGGGCTGGAACGACGTCAGTATAGGTCCCCAGCCTATACCCATGGTTTTCCAAAACTATGGGTATAGGTTTCCTTCCACCGTGTCCCCAAAACATATCAAATTTCCACGGTGTCAACAGATTTTACCCACGGTTTCAAAACCGTGGGTATAGGTCCTAAAATAATGCCGTCACCGAGTTTCAATCCCGCAACCTCTTCGCTGCAAGAACCGCGTCTAACCACTACCCTAACTTCACTTATATGTATATATATATATATATATATATTTAGTTAAATATAGTTATAAAAACTATGGTTATAGAGGGAAGAACCGTGGGTATATGATTCCCGCAAAAAAATCCTTCCTGCGAAAAAAAAATTCCCCGCGCACACACGGGAAACCTATACCCACGGTTTTCCCCAAAACCGTGGGGATAGGTACCCCTATACCCACATTTTTCGGAAACCATGGGTATAGGTCACCTTTCAGGACCTATCCCCACGGTTTGCCAAAACTGTGGGGATAGACCCCCCTATACCCACGGTTTAGGAAAACAGTGGGTATAGGTCATGAAAAGTGACCTATACCCACGGTTTTGGGAAAAACTGTGGGGATAGGTCCATTTTATAGTAGTGATAACATTGGAGTCATAGGCTTATTTATGAAGGAATGTAGTGTTCATCACAAATGACCTTAATGTAAATTTATTAATTGTGATGGAATGAAGAGTCTGTCACAAATAATCTTCACACAAAGCTTATTTTCAATGGAATCTCTATTTCTTCATGATAAAGTATCTTTTTTAAGACATACACCTCAGACCATCCCAAATAGCATGAAAAAAATTTATTTTTAATGAACATTATTCTAAGATAATGAATTTTCCATAAGTGAGAAAATTATTTATAGTTGTTACCTTTTGTGATGAATGTCCACTCCATCAAAATTACCCTTCATAAAAGACCTATTCCATCAAAAATATCCATGATAAATAATTCAAATGATAGACCTTTTCTGATGGACTCGACTGTCTTAAAAATGAAAAGTATAAATAGAGTCCCCCATCTCCCATTATATACTCCCTTCCCCCACTAAAAACTCTTTAAAATATCTTTCTAATATCTTTATTTTTAGAGAGAATTGATTCATAGATTATAGATCTGTTATTTGTGATCAAAAAATAAATTTGAATGGAATTTTTTAAATTTTTTTTAATAGTTATAAATAATATATATATAAATATATATATATATATATATTATTTAGAGTTTAATTATCTTTAAAAGTCACATTATTAATTGAAGATAAACTATATGTGATCAAAGCATCAGTTTGAAGGTATTTTTTTAAATCTGTTTTTGAAATAGTTATTAATTTCATATATATTTTTTATTAGGTTTTTATTATCTTTTCATGTTGAGTTATTAATAATTTTATTTTATTTGTTTTTTTAATTTATTATCATTTTTAATATAAAAATTTAACAAATTACAATAATTTAAATTTTTTGTTAGTACTAATTATTAAATAATTATTTTAATTAATTAATAGTATTGTTATTATAGATTTTTAATTAAATTTAATTTAATAAAGAATAAAAAGATTAAATATTTTTATTAATTAAGAATTATAGTTAAAAAATTATATAAATATTACAAACAATTAGAAAAAAAATAAAAATAAAAATAATCTAATATAAATAATAATAAATAAATAATGAATAGTCATTAATTATTATAAATTAATTTAAATTAATTATCTTCAATTACTTATTAAGATGAAATCTATCATAAATAGTTTCATATAGGCAATAATCATTTTCAAGTGAAAGAATAATTAAAAAACTAAAATATTTATAAAAATAATAATTAATATCAAATAAAAATAAGAAATTAAATAAATAATAAAGACCATTAAACATGAAAAAATAAAAAATTGTAAATTTTTAATGATATTTATGCAATAATATTTTATAAATTATTTTTAATTTTATAATAAGAAATTAAAAACTAATAAAACAAAAAAATGAAAAATAAGAAATAATATATTACAATATAATTAGTTATTCATTTAGTAAAGATAAATTATGTGATAATTTTTTATCATTTTATATAATAAATTATTTACTTTTTTAGAAGACTATAGATCCATGAAATAAAGACAAGTTTTTATTATGATATCATGATTATTAGATAAATCATCTAATAAATTCACGCAGTTCAAGTATAAATATTTTCTAAATTTAGGGTGTTGAAATGTTTATATCATTTCCATTATCAAATTCAGAATCTGTTTTAGAAGGCATAATTAAGTCTCATGTAAGAAATTTGATCCAAGATGATTTGATGCTTTTGATAATTTCCTAGTTTATCTATTGTGTTTTGGTTTTTGGAAAGATAATTTTTTTGGTATCAATATAATAAACATAATTTAGAAAAAAATACAAGTTTTTTGTTCCAAATCAATCATAATTTCAAAATTTAGTATATGAGGTTACTAGCTTGTATTTTTAAGAAATAAAAACTCCAAATGAGAATTCGAATCATGATTTAGAACCATCATAATTTTATGATTTGTTGAAATCAAATGAGGATGGTTTATATCCCAAATGCATGATAAGTGAATTTTAAGATTTGAAAAAGTTTATAACTATTAAATTAGATTTTGGAATTTCAAATAGTTGTTTTGAACAAATATTTTCTCTCAATAAATCATTGTTTCCTGAGGGAAAACACTACCTTAAAATTTTTATAAAGGTAAGAAGTTGGTACATAATTTGGGTTTAAGTTATTAGAAGATTGTTTCATGTTCAAATGATTTCATTTTATATTATGGTTAATATGAGGCCTTAGTTAATTTTCCAAAATGTGGAAAATCAAGTTATAAATAAGTACACCCAAGAAAGTTTAGATTTTTTTCAATTAAATAATAAAGGAATTTTCCAATTACACCTAGATTAAAACATCTATTTATGTCTCATAATATATCTACATTGATAACAGGATATAGATCAAATATTTATATCAATAAAAGATTAAATCATCCTTATTATTGTGATTCATGGAAACACTTTGATCACGTGCATATATCGTTTTCTTCAAATCCTCATAATATATAGTTAGGTCATTCTTCTAATTGTCTTCATCCATTTAGTTCCTTCAACACTCAATATTCATCTTGGATTATTTTCATAAGTCTAAAAAACTTACTTACTTATGTGTTTATAAAGGAATCATATATCAGTATGGAATTATTAATTCCAAGGCATCCAAAGAACAATATAGATGTTTATTTAGATTCATTGATTGATGAGTTAATTTTATTATACTGACAATGAAACTATATATGATATATGTAACGTCCCAACTTTTATCAATGGTAAAAACCGGTTATTTTTTGTCTAAATTACATAAAAAGGCCCTTATAATGATGCCTAATTGGGTCAAAGAGGTCTTGGGTGAATTTGGGAATCATTCGATGCTTGGGTACCAGAAATGGGATGAAATTCCTAGGCTGCACGATTAATAGAAATTGTATTGCCCGTTCCATATGGTTTCACAAAACTATGGGGTCATAGGCAGTGGTATGTTGGGGGCCGCATGGTTTATCTACATCTGTGAAACCCCAGGTGCATGTCCATGTATCCAAATACAGGTTTCTGACAGAGCATATTCACATGGCTTGCTCATGGTTAGGTAAACTATGTGCCAAACCATGTGAGGTGGCCCTTTCAAGCAATGAATGGTGCACATTTGGCACAAAGTTTTTCCAATCATGTTTCCAAACCATGTGCCCTTGTTTTTTTGGGTGAAATTACAAAATTACCCCTCTTAAATGATTTTAAATATTTTCCTTCCTTCTCTCTTACCTCTCCACTAGATTTTCTTATCTTCTCCCACATTTGGAGCCCCCTCTTCCCCTTTTCATAGGGTTTTTGCTATCTCTATCATCCGACCATTGAATTTTCCACCATTGGAAGAAAAAGATATCTCTCAGTAAGCTCCTCCTTCCCCTTGCTTCCATTTCAAGGTTCCTCTTCCATCTATTATGCTATTTAGGTGAAACCACTTTCACACTTTTTTCAGGGAATCTGTTGATTTATTTATTTTATCCCATTCTAGATTGATTCAAGACTCGATAATGTATGATTAGAGTGATAATAAACTAAGAAAGGTATTATAGGTCTTTACCCCTCATTTTTTTGCATTTAAATTGATGTGTTGTTGTGTCTCTCACCAAACCCTTTTGACGATGCCTCAAATTTGTTAAATAAATTAATTAAATTGGTTTTCTATGACTCTTATGACCCTACCGTATGGTAAAAATCATTCGTTGGGTTTTATCCTTACCATTGGACACCCCATTCAGTGTTCCCACCTTTTGACCTATTTTTTCCAAGATTTGAGTTGCTATCCACCATTGAGTTTCTCCTTGGTTAAATTAATTAATCTATAATTGAATTGTGATAAATATTTTGGCCATGAGTTTCCCCCTCATAGTTTTATGTTTAAGTTCATACTCCTTGTACATGATTAATTACTTATGCATATTGATAGGATGCCTATTCTTATTTCCTTATCACTACTCATGCTTTATATTATGCCATATTCCTTGTATTTGAGCCTATTTCTTAGCCCCATGTGTTTGTACCTTATGCTTCATTTCACATTGCCTCATGAAATGGATTATTCCATATACCTTGTTCATATTTTCATATCTTATTCTTATGCTTATTTCCTTATGATAAATTCCTTATTCCTTATTTGATGGATTGAAATTATATGACTTGGTTAGTTTTTAGATTGTGATGTTTCCATGCCTTTTAATTACATGTGATTATAAATATATTATGTCTTGTGAGATGTGTTGTATTTCTATGATCACCAACTATGGGTTGGGAGAGAACATGGGTCCCTAATTAAGAACTCCAGGGATGGACTCATAATGTCCAATTGGATTAACTTGACATGCCAATAGTGATACTTTGTCTTTCCAAGTATGGGCTCCTTGGGTGGGTTTACTTGTAATCATGAGTGACACTGGTTCCCTAGGGGAGAAATCGACTCGTTGGAAAGATGGAGATTCAATGCATCGGGTGATACTTGATCCCCTATGTGAGATACTTGGTATGGAATTAGGGTTCAGAATTCCCTGAGTGATATAAGGGATTCCTATATGGGTTTCCATGGACAAAATTGGTGGCACTTTTTATATCAGAGACACTTGTAGTGACCCTTAGGATTTTGTATATATCACCTTGGATAATCTCAAGACTCTAACATTGGATTTGAAGGATTTATGGATAACATGTACTTATGTGATGTCTTTTTATTATAGTATGAGAATTTTTAATTGATGACATGGAAATGTGACCACCAAGATAAAGAAAAATCTTGGGTTCAACCTGCTTGGTTGATTTGTTTATGATGGCCCTTATATACATATTATGACTTTAATAGGTAACTCTTTTTAGAAATCATGCTTATGCCGTAGTAGGTGGTATTAGGAAGGTGTCCAATTAGGAACAAAAACTGAGTGGTTATTCATTTATTTATTATTACTTGCATTTATTATTATGGAACACTATCATTTATTTATTTCATGAAATGGATTAGCCTGGACACTATGAGTTTTGACCTATTGATATTGTATATCACTCCCTTATTAGACCACCCTTGTAACCTAATAATATTTCATGATCACATGTATGGATAAATGGAAGTATGCGGCTTTCAATGCATGATTTAATTATAATTTTAGGATGGAGCATGGGGTAGAGGACTAAGCCTATGCTTGAGATGGTTTTAGTAATAGTTTTTTCCTTTTTGTATATTTTACTAGAATGTAGTATATTCTTGTATACACATATCCCCATACTCACATTTTATATAGACATGTGACATACTATTGCTCTAATTGTGTATCTATTATCGTTATTCTTCTTTTTTTAGTTATTAATTTCTCTTACATGGTTTATTTCCATTTTTTACTACTATTTGTTTATATTTATGATTCCTCTATTTATTATCCATTTTTACTGCTATTAATACTCTAATATATGAGGGTTTAGTCTCTCTATGGACACACCTTAGGCCCTCACTTCTAGTTGGCAGCCTCTAGCGTACGGGGAGGCATGCTTGAGGACTTACAACCACCATCTCGGGGCACCGTTAAGTGGAATATGGGGGATGCTATAGTATAGTTATAGAATAGAATTTTATACTAAATTTTTCACTAATGTGTACAATCAGTGACTTTATAGGGTATGTTATGTTATCTAGATAGAGTAAATATGGTAAAAAATCTTATTCGTATAGTTGTTGTGCCCTCAAAATGAGCATAAAAAAATTTAGGACTAGAGAAATACCCAAAACATAGGTATTATATTTCCATAAAGGGAAATAATGATGAAACATGGATGGATGTAGATAATTTGGTTGGTTTACATGACCTCCAATAAGACTCGTAATTTCATGACCCTCAGAACATCATGTGATGGAGTTATGTGCTTCATGTGATCAGTTAATGATCATGTGAAGCCCCTCCTACGATCACCTTTGATCATGCGATCCTTCATCAGATAGCCCATTTGATCAGGTGAAGTCCCACAAATGATTCCTTTTGATTATGTGTCATGATAGCTGATAAGCACTTGACAATCACACAAGCTATCCGAAATGGATGCTTCATGCGAAAGGGGGTTATCTTGATTTTCACATTCCATGATTATGCAGTTTGCAAGGTTTCATAAGTAAAAAATTGAATAAGGTGGAATCTTCATGTGAAGATGAGTTATGATATTTTCTTGTGAAGTGGTTATCTAATTCATATGATCTATTTATGACCACATCGATCCCTTTAGGAAAGTCTTCCTCGATCTTACGAAGACTCCTAGACATGTCAATCTTGGATCTCACAAATGCCTTCTGACATATGGAATAATCTAGTGAAGTTTGTTAGACATGTCAATTTTATCATGTAGAATCCATTTAAATGAACATGAGTTTAATAAATATTCCAACGATGAAGTGATTATATAGTAACTGTTTATCTCATAGTGGAAGGATGACATCATTAATGACTCGTGGCTGGATCATATGAAGCATGAGATACAATGCTACCTCCACTAACTCAAGAAAAGATATGTGATTTAAGTATCATATGAATCCATGTAGATTCAAGGAAACTATGGATATACCCCCATCCACATAGAAAAAGACACACGGGATGGATGAAGGAAAGACTGAACATTCTATAGTGGAAAATCACACCATCACAAGATTTTTCCACTAAGTAAGCCTGATGCCTGACTTAAGGGATGGGAGAAGGGTCGTGAGCACTGCATGGTTGGTTTAATGATCAAACTAAGGATCCCCGACATTTCAGCAGGATCATGTGAAAGGTTTTAGACATGTCAACCTGGTCATGCAACTCCCTTGTAGGAAAAAAATCTAACGAACATTGATACATTTATGTGATAAAAGGATAAAAAATAAGGACACCTTATGTGTATAAAAAAACACTAATTTTCATGAGAATGATTCATGTGCCTCATGTAACCTATTAATTAGTCACACGAAGGTAACCATAAATGTCAAATGAATCATGAAACAACCCCAAGATTTGTCAAAAAGATCACAGGACACAATCTGGACATGTTAGGTAGATCGCATGACAACTATTTAGACATGTTAGTTGGTTCTTGTTGGCATACTCAGACATGTTGTCCAGGTCATGCGAAGGAATCCAAACATGTTGTTTAGATAATTTGATAGAACTTAGATATGCCAGTAAGATCATGTGAATCCCACTAGAAATGTATGCTTGATCATGCAACCACCTTTTAGACATTTGAACTAGTTCTTGCAGACAAACTTGGATGTGTCGTTCAAGTCCCTTGAAGGCATCCAGACATGTCAGTTAGATCATGCGACAACCCTCAGCCATGCTGATAAGATCATGCAACACCCTATGGACCTACCAAGAAGATCATGTGACACCCTCTAGACATTAAATGTAGATCGTGAGACACCCTATGAATATGTTAGGTATACATACCCAGACATGTCAACCTTTCCATAAGGAAATGTCATCCATTTCAGATATACATCCTCAAACATGTCAGGCAGACATCCTCATCTATGTCAACCTTATTAGACATGAATCCTCAAATGTGTCGGGTAGATATCCTCAGACATTTCATCCTGTTTAGTCAGAAATCCTTATACATTTTAGGTAAACCCTCAGACATCTTATCCTTATCTAGAAATCCCACTCTGACAAGTACCCTTGAGTCATATGAACATGTTGTGATAATGGATTTGTACCCATGAAACCTTATTAACACCATATAATATTCATGTTTCAAATATACCTCTCATAGTAACCACCCTTTATCAATCATTGGATAAGGGTTGGATTCATTTGGAATCCACCTTGGTATAATCCTCTTGACATCCCATCTGTTCCAACTCATGGGACCTTCCTCCTATGGGTGTACCATCTTCCCTCACCCATCAGCAGGTTGAGGGTAAATAAAACTCTATGGAATCTTATTACATTCATAAAGAGGATATGTGAGATTCCTTCCTAAGTCTCAATCTCAAAATTGAAACATTCAATTAGGGCCACTTCAATGTATAATTCATGTATCCATATGTAGTGTACATGACCACTTGTTATATCTTGTTTCTCACACTAACCATGACTCACATGACCTTATGAATTCACAAAAATCATGACACTAGCATAAAAAAACCCCTCACCAATCAGTGAAACCACTGTATGTATTCTCCACTCAACTATAAGGGAAAATTCAGTGTGTAATCCCCACACAAACTAAGTTTCGCTTCGATTACGACATGGTTGATATTCTGTTGTCTCTTGTTTATCACAATGAGAATGACTCTCATGGTCTTAGAGATTAATTTTTATCAGGTAAAAGATATGATGCCAAGGACTCCCAAACACGAGAATTCATCTAGGACCAAAAACTGAACTATAAAGGTTATTATTTGTGTTAAGAAGGTAGGACATATAGTATTCCTTTAAAAGGATATAGCTCTAAACCTAGTGCTTGAATTCCCTCATGTACATCCTTTCCAGATGATGTTAAATTTTACGTTATTTTCCAAAATGAACTACATGGTTTTTTATTCCTATTCTCACATTATACATAGGACACCTCCTGGAGGTTCAATCCCAACTATGGAACACTAATTTCTTCCTCGATTTTAGTAAAACTCTGGAGTGCCTAGTCACATGGCTTCAAAGCATAATCAATCTTTCATTTCTAAGAACTAATACTAACTATATGGAGAAATTATGATACATAATTATGGGTTCATTAATATAACATCATATCACATGTACAAGGGTTCAATACCCAATTTTTTTATTAAAGTAATCGGTCCTGTACCAGTATTTGGGAAATTTTCATGAAGATATCCTAAATCTATAAGAGAGTCCTGGAGTAGGAAATAATTCCCCCCCCCCCCAAAAGGGTGTGATGATCCCAAACTCCCATCCTATAAAACAAGTTAATCACTTAAGTTTCATTGTGTTTGAAACCCTTAATGAACACTTTCAATTTTAAAGCAGGTATGTGATGGATGTGAGAGTCATTGGGAATTTTCGTTGAAAATTAAGATGATGAACCCAATGTGAGCGATTGCAAAACCAACCTCAAGCACCAAAAATTTAGCATCCAGTGTTACATATATTTTTATGAAACCTTCAATGGAAAAAAAATGTTGAACCTGATGTGAACCTTGTAGTAACAAAAGAAAACATTTTAACAAATATCGATCCATTTTTCTCACCTTTAATGAAAACAACCATATGGGTGAAAACTGTCCTCAGAGATTTATTAATAAATATCATCCTTTTCAAATGAATGGATATAATTTTACAAAAGTTATAATTAAAAGATATTGACCAACAATAGTAATATTAGGTATTTAGGTAAAATCTATCGCCTCTTAATTACCTTTGTGGTGGCCCCTAGCATGCTAGGTTCACTAAGAGGAGGGTTGAATTAGTGATCAATATTTTTTTTTCTTTCCTTTACAATTTATTATTAAATTAACCTTATTATCTTATTAGAGTGATCAATTTCACTACTTAAATCACACACACTGAGGAAATCAATAAACAAAGGACACTCTATGTACACGATTCATTACTCCAAATGAATAGTTAATCCTTAGCATGATTTGGACTCACCCAGGACCATATGATTCCCTAGAACCACCATGGTGGATAAAATTGAGCATTAAATATCCTTTATCTCATATTATAAGATAATATACAATTTTGTATCCTGGAATAGGAAGATATATTTTTCTACCTTGATTAAAATTGTTTCACTATTGTATTGTATTTATTGAGGTGGGGATTATCCTTATTATCTAATGGTTTTATTATGAAAATATAATATTACTACCAAACTTATTCACTATATAGAATAAGAGTCACTAAATTCTTCTTCACTACATGATAAAACTATAATTATCACACACAAACTAGTGTGTTCTTTCTCTTCTTCTTATTCTATTTCAATTGCAATAAGTATTCTATCTCTTATAACTTTTTCCTATGTAAACTGAACTATAAAAACTCCTACTACACTTTTTACTATCTTTTCAATATATCACAGAATGTTCTCACCACTCAACTTGTATTTTAGACCCTATTAATTTTTATCTTGCATACCAGCAACACTCTTCATGTTCAAATTTCAATTTTAAATTAAAATTAAAACTAATAAATTCCTTTAATTTATTCCAACCTCTTATTCTTATTTTACTAATATTCCTTCAAGCGAATTAATTTTCCAAGTTTACATTAGAATAAATCATGGTGTGGATATATTCATAAAACACAACAATTCAGTTATGATAACTTCTCTTGAAACACTACTTCCTTTATAGAGTGACAATCTATTATTCCTAATGCACAACTCCTCTTCCTTTATTCTCCAAGTCTGCAAGAACCAGGAATAACACTATGAATTTAGGTTTGATGCTTTTTTCATCCTCAAAATATTATGAACATTATTCTTTACTACTACTCATCTTGACACAATAATCCTCTCAAAATGGCTTAATTATCTTCTTCATGGTGTGACAATTATTCTCAATGACTATAATTTGGAATCCCCTTCATTATATTTATCCCATAGAATAATAGTTCAATAATCTCAAAATTTAAAATCATCCAAATTATCTTTAGTTTATAGAAATACATTCTTTTGAATACTCTCTTTAATTTTTGAAAATATATGTTAACTTCTAAAAATATATCCCTATTAAATTATGAAAAATCTCATTTTGGAAAAGAAAAATATATTACACATCAGAAGAAATTTATTACATATCATATATAAAATCTTATGTATGAAAATTTATTACATATTAAAATAAAAACTGTACACATCATCATAAAATATTACATATCAACCATGTAATTAGGACTTAGAAAATTTTATAATCTTCTACCCAAATAAAAAATCTTACATATCAAATATAAAATCCAACACATCTCAAAAAGATTACATATGAACTTTTGGTTGAGGAATTTTCCAAATTACCAACCAGATAGAAAATCTTTTCTATCAAACGATTTAATTTTATGTAATAAATAATAAATATTTTTATTAAAATTTGGATTATTCCTTTAACTTGTTTTAATTGATCCTAAAAAAATATTATGTATGCATCAAAAATATTACATATCACTCTATGGATAAGGAATTTTCCAATTTTTCTACTCAAAAACAAAAAAAATTATGCACTGAATTTAAAACCTTACATAACCAAGTAAGTTATAACATTTGATGAATTTTCAACTCATCTTTATACAAAAACCTTATGCATTTTAGTATGTTTATTACTTTTTTACTTTTATGGATATTACGAATAAAAACTTTATGCATTGAAATAAGAAAAATCCTAAACATTCCAGACTTTTCCATATTTCATAACTAATTATTATTAACTAAAAAATACTTATAAACTTATATATACTTATTCCAAACATTCAAAAAAGTATTCACCTCACATAATAAACATTATTTAATTTGAGTTTTAAAATTATTTATATATTGAAAAAAAAATCCAATACAATAACAGTATCCAATATAGATTTTTTCTATTAATCTTCTCTAGAAAAAAAATCACATACTAGACCATACTTCTTATACTCCAAATCTCAAAAAACTCACATTCATTCCTTCATATCACAATCTTATTCATGGAATCAATAATCTCCCTAAAACATATCTTGATCTCAACAATTTCCCTATTTGGAATTTTTTGTCAACCAAATAACATAAATTACTTTAAAACTCATCACATTTATAAATGAATTATCTTTTAATAGTTCTAAGCCAATATAAGAAATCTGAATATTGGAAAAATAATATTGAACAATAAAATCATGCTATCTATAAATAGTGACTTACATTTAATCCTTCATGGTTCTTGATACCTCTTGATACCAAATGAGAATCACTATTATTCCACTTCACAAATATATTATTTGAACTTTTATATTACAATTTCATACATACATTTACACCAAATATATTATAATATTTCAAAACTCATAAAACTCAGACATCCACATACTAAACTCATTGCTTACCCCTTTTAAAAATTCTCTCAAAATACATTCCCTCCCTAAATTAGAGATCTCTCCCCCATTAAGTTAAATGAATATCCTTTGATCCTATTCCTATTTAGTTTTCTCCCTATTTTTAAATAGATTAAAGGATTAAAAAATATATTTATGTTGTCTTTCTCACCCTTTGAAAAAAAATATCCAAATAATAATTGATAGAATGGATATATTGATCACACCTTGCCTTTTGTTGTGTAAATCCTGAAAATTATTATTCAATATCCATGGCTTGGTATTAAGATTCCCCCTTGAAATAAAACCAAATTAATCATAAAATTTATCCTTCAAGTCACATTTCATTTTGGGATAACTCATCTTCTTCTTAAATTCAACAAAATTACATGATAATGTTGTTTTCTTATTATTTATTTTGACTTATTAATTTTTAGAACATCTACATTATTGTCTAGAAATGGAAGAACCTTATTAATTATCATTCACTAGTTTATTCTCCTTGAGATCACTATTTGAGACTTATTTTTGAGTAGATAAGTTTTCCACCCATTTCAAGTCATTGATATTTAATTTATTCTTAAAAAACTCTTTGTTATTATTTCAAGGCATCTTCTTCTTAACTATTTTCTTTCACTTATCTTTGATATTTGATCCTTTAGAATATTTTTTTAAAATTATTGAAACTATACTATCATGGGAAATTATTTTTAAATATGAAATTTTTGGTCACATCTCTCACACACTTCATTCAATCTATCAAATCAATTATTCAGCAATCCACTTTTTTGTTGAATAACATCATTCTTGACTTTGACTATTTTCAAGGGTTGTCTCCCCTATATTTTTAACTTCCATTACTCTTTCTAGACTAAAATATGATTACAATTAACTATAAACAATTTATCATATTTTCACAATCTCTATAGAACCAATAATAAATATAAAATTCCAATATTCTTCCCGAACTTCTAGTCTATACAATAGTTGTACTTCTATAAATTTCATCATTTTGATATCTTTATTGACTTTTATTTAATGAATCAGAACTCCAATAGTCACTAAAAATGTTCCTATTAATTATAGATATTTTTATTGAATTTTTCTCTTCATGCATAATAGCAGATTTTCCTTTAAGTTTAGTGTCACGAACCAGCCCAGGTACCCTGGTTACCCGATAACTAAGCTGGACCTAACATATCCCAAGGGTCATTCCCGATTACCATGGGTTAGTGAATAGATCCTAGCATCATACAACATGCAATTGGGATCAAAATTTCCATAAAACATAGTGGAAGTAAAAGATATAAGACAGTATGCATGACAAATAGAAGCTCCACAGGGAGTAAAGTACCGAAATACAATAAGGCACAAAATTACAAGATACTCAAACCCAAGTAATAATATGGAAAAAACATCCCCAAGGTCCCTAAGTACACAAATCACCAAGACCATGGTTCAACAGCTTGATCCACCTCCAAGAGATCCATTACCATTACTCGAACCTGGAAGGTGAAAGTCTAAAAAAAACCAAAGGCAAAAGTAGGGTGTGAGCCTAATCCCATTAGGATACCACCAAAGATTCCATAAAAGATTAAAAATATATATTATCCAAATAAAATCTTTCAAATTTTCAAGGTAAACAGGTTTGTAAAATCAAAATCATATTTAAAAAACATGTTATACATTTTCAAAATGATGGAAATATGCTTTTAAAGAACATTCTTTTCTTTATAAATGAGGGAACATTTCTAAAACAATAGCTTAAGTAAAAAATTTACATAAAAAATTTTATATAAATTCAGTAGGCATGTAAATCATTTCAAATAACATTTTCAAATAGTTGTATCTCAAATATAAATAAACAAGTGAATAATATAGTAATCTTCCAAAAGATATGATAGTATTAACCAGCTATAGGATTCTAAACTCTCTAAGTAAACACATCAAAATTAGTATTATAATCTCGTCCCCCTAACACTGGCTAAATTTGACTCTTCACCCTACCATCAAGGATGTGACCCACCACAGGTATGTTTTAGAACGTTGTTATAGTGTAGAGTATATCCAAATAACTCACCGAATACCTAAGGCTTTCATGTTCCCTTACATGACATGAAATTTATTTGAAGACTATTTAAAATATAATAAATCCCATTCTTCGATTACAAAAATTCCAATTTCTTTCCATTTAAAACCAAAACAGGTTTTATTCAAAAACATTCCTCTTTTACAAGATAAAACAACCGGGTTTATATCAAATATTGTTAATCCATTTTCATGAGTTTTAAATCCATTCAAAACCAATTCCATCCTTTTCAAAATTCATTTTGACAATTAAATTCAACAATTTAATTGAAAAAAATTCCATGAAATCCACAATTTAAGCTCAAAAATTTAAATCAACCAATTTCCACTAACCCACCCCAATTAAATGGAATTGGGGGGTTTTCCAAATTTCTATGTCAAAACCATTTCAAATCTCTCAATTAATTGGAATTGGGTATTATAAAATCAATCAAAATAAATTTTAATAAATTGAAATAAATCAAGTCATACAATGGTAATCAAATTGGCCAAATTTGGATAGAACCACCTACCTCAAAACTTGGGTCACACATGCCTACAACAGAGTTCACCAATAATGAAAACCCACAATTCCAATGAAGGCCCTATAATCAAATCCCCACATCTTAGGAATGATCAAAATCTAAACACAAGAGGTCGAAAAAAGAGAGTAAACCCACATACCTCGAGGAAAAATGCACACCACACCATGAACAAAGAAGTAAAAGGATTCTAGAATGATATCTCAAAATAGATCTAAAAGAAACCAAGAAGAAACATCCAACTTAGATCAACGAACCGGAAACCAAAAATCTAGGGTGATACTATGATCAGCCGTAATGAAGAACTGGAACGAACACTTACTTGGAGAGACACACCATAGATGAAATAAATATCCAAAGATGATCAGATAGATCTAGAAGGAGGGGTGCCTCTAAAAAATTCCTATAAAGGGTTTTGGTTCGAGATCCAAGAGGTCTGGAACGAAAATAACGAATGAGACTTCCAAATTTGTGACTTAAAGTTGGGAATGGGCCAAGTCACAATGTGTACCCAAGTTTCACGATGTGAAGTCCACACTGGATAAGTTACACCGAAAAACCTGTCGCCTCAAGTGAAAAAATGAAATTTTTTCCAGTCATGTCATGTAAGCCCCAGTCACGACATGTACCTGCTTTGAAACCTATATAAATATCATAAAACCACTTCTAAGGACTTCGAACCAAAAGGGAACTCATAGAGAGGAAAAAACTTACCTGATCATGGTAATAGGAGGTTACAACCTCTCCAACATAAAAACATTATGCTCTTAGAAAGCCTATGAAGAATCTTCCATGCCAAAGAGATGAGGACACTAATCCCTCATCAGTGCCTCACATTCCCACATCTCATGACTATCAGATCTATGATTCCATAGTACATAAACCAAAGGTATCATCCTCCCATGAAGTACCTTGGCCTCAAAATCAACTATCCTGACTGGTCACTCAGTCAAAGATAAATCAGGCTTGATCTCAAGATCACTCAAGTTCAAAACATGAGATGGATCAAATAGATATTTTACCAACTGTGATACATGCAACACATTATGTATCGATGTCAGCTACAGTGGAAGTGCCAAATGGTATGCAACCTTCCCCACCTTCTCAATAACTTTGAAAGGTCCCACAATGCAAAGATCAAGCTTCCCTTGTCTCACAAACCCTTGATGACGCAACCGGGGTGAAACCTTTAAGAACACATAATCACCAACTGAAAAATCCAAAGGTTTATGACATCAATCAGCATAAGACTTATATTGTCTTTGTGCTATCAAAATCCTCTAACAAATCAGTTAAATCTTAGATTTTGTATCTTTCACCAAGCTTGGTCCAACCAAGGAACTTTCACCAACCTCTAACCAACACAACAAAAATTTACAAGTATGACCATACAAGGCTTTAAAAGGTTCCATTCTAATCATGGACTGGTAATTTTTGTTGTAAGAAAACTAAAAAATCCCTAAGTGACCATCCCAATCCCCACGGCAGTTGAGAACATAGGCGCGAAGCATATCCTTCAGAATATGTATAGCTCTTTTTGTCTGGCCATCCGTTTATAGATGGTAGGTCATGCTCAAACAAACCTGAGATCCTAGTGCCTCCTGAAGGCTACTCCAAAATCAAGAAGTAAAATGAGGATCCCTATCAGAGAATATAGAATATATAACTTCATGAAAATGAATAGTCTCTTTCACGTAGAGACTTCCCAAATTCTCAACCTTGGTTGTTTCTCGAATAGGTATAAAGTGGTCTAACTTGGTTAGCTTGTCGATCACAATCCAAATTTTATTATTTTTTCTCAGGGTATGTGGAAACCCAACCACAAAGTCCATAGAGATCTCATACCACTTACAAGTAGGAACATGAAGTGGCTGAAGTTAACTCGAAGGTTTCTGATGCTCGGCCTTAACCTGATTACATGTATAGTAATGAGAGACAAACTTGGAAATGTCCCATCACATTCCCGTCCACCAAAACTACTGCCACACATCATAGAATTTTTTTTGGTTCCTAGGTGCACAGACCATTGGGAGTTATGGAAATCTCCCATCATAGCCTTCCTTTCTGATAACGGCACAAAAATGTTGTTCTGATAACATACAACACCCTCTATGGAGAATTACCATAGGGAAACTATTTTCCCACCAATAAGGGATTATATAATGCCACATAACTCATCATCAATCTTTTCATCATGAAGAATAAACTCAATAAGGGTATATTTTAATAGAACACTAGCTAAATAGACCTTTTCACCTTCCTCCTGAGCTCCAATATGAAATTTTGCAAAAAGAGCCATCAAATTACACTCTTCTAAGGATTCTTTCAATGCCTAGGTTGAAAGTTTTCTACTCAATGCATCTGCAACAACATTCCCTTTCCCTAGGGAATAGGCGATGTTAAAGTCGAGAGACTGTAGGTACTCCACCCAACATCTCTAATGAAGATTCAAATATTTTTTAGAGAAGACACAACTCAGGGTTTTGTGGTCTGAATATATGATAAAAATTTCGACAAAAAGCCAGTGCCACCAACTCTAAATTGTGTCCATCACTACTATAAGTTCTAGGTCATGGGTCGGATAATTCTTCTCATGTGGCCTAAGATAATGAGATCCATATGCTACTACATGATCACCCTGCATAGGAATGTAGCCCAAGCCTGAACCTAATGCATCAAAAAAAACCACATAGCCCTACCCAAATTCTAGAAGAGTTAATACCAGCGCAATAGTCAAAAGATGTTTCATCTTGACAAAAGGAATCTGGCATTTATCATTCCACGCAAACTTTACCCCCTTCTGAGTCAGATTATTCATCATTTAATCCAACTTCAATAAGTCTTTCATGATCCTGCGGTAATATCTAGCTAAGCCCAAGAAGCTCTAGATCTCAAAGACATTTCTTGGTTTCTCCCAAGTAATGAAAGCCTTCACCTTCTCATGATCAACTGATATACCCTATTTAGACACCATGTGTCCCAATAATTTCACTTCCCTAATCTAGAAATTACACTTTTAAAGCTTAGCATAAAGGCAATGATTTCCCAGTAGACTCAAGACTTTCCTCATATATTGCACATGATCCTCCTCAGACTTGGAGTAGAATAGAATTTAATCCACACATACTACCACAAAGGTATCCTGGTACTCATGGAAAATCTTTTTCATTAAATCCATGAAAACTAAAGGATCATTTTTTAAACCAAATGTCATAACAAGGTACTCATAGTGGTCATACCTACTATAAAAGGCATCTTTTGGAATGGTAGATTATTTTATCCTCAACTGATAGTAACAAGATCAAAGGTCAATCCTCAAAAACCACTTTACCCCTTTCAGGGGATCAAATATTTTTCCAATATGTGGAAACATATATTTTTTCTTTATCATAACTCAATTGATATTTTGATAATAGAAACATAGGAAAAGAGAACCATCAGCTTTCTTGGTGAAGATAATCAACGCCGCCCAAGGTGACACACTCAGGAGAATAAAGAATTTATCTAGAAGATCATCCAATTGGGACTTCAAATCATTAAATTTAGATAGATCCATTTGGTAAGAGGGAATAGAGTCTGGTTGAGTTCTAGGTATTAAGTCAATAGAAACCTCAACCTCCCTCACTGGTGTAAGACTAGAGAAATATGAAGGAAACACATCATAAAAATTGATGAAAACTGGAGGGAGATCACCAATCCTTGAATCCCACTCTAGATCAAAAGAAAATGCTGATATCACTTTCCCCAATTCTGGATAAGAAGGTCTGGATCTGCCCGACCTTGGCTCCCAATCTCCTTGAAAAACAAATGGTAAACCGCTAGGTGTAGTAAAGTAGCCCCGTCGAAGAAAATAATAAATTCTGGATTTGTTGTCAATGATCCAATCCTTCAAGAATATGACGTCAAGAAATTTCATATGAAGAACTAGAAAACTCCAAGCTAGCTTGACATCTAATATAAAGAAGACACAATCAGGACTACAGAGACCTTTCTCTCTTTTCATACCAAGGGGTGTAGTGATATCCATTGCACAAGATATTTTCCCCATAGAATGATTAAGAAGGTTAATAATATAGGAAGGAATAAATGAGTGAGATACACTAGTATCAAAAAAGATTAGTCACTAATGACGATGCTATAGTAATGGTACCTCTCACAGTTGCTTGACCCATTTTTTCTTCATCTTAAGACTCTAAGACTATGTGAAGAATATTAATTATGGATTCTTATGGATGGAACCCTTTAAAATGTGAATCATTTAATTACCCCATAGTTTTAGGTGGATCTGATGATCTTTTCCCACTATGCGGATTAGAGAAAAGATGGAATAATCTATGTAAGTGTCCAGAACATCCATAGGAACTACAGTCCTTAGGTTCCTTAGTGAAAACCTGCTTATAATGGACTAGATTTCCACATTGATAGCAAAAAAAATAACTTCATCATGTATATGTAGGAGTTCTGAAATGGCTCAATCATCGAGAACCACCACAAGAATCATAACACTTAGATTTTCTTTTGAAGGCACCAATGCTACCACTGGGAGGAAAAGTAACTCCTATTAACCCTGACTTCCCAACTAGGTCCATCTCAACCACCATCACCCTATCCAGTACATTAGCATAAGTGGGAAGCCTTAGCATGAAGACCTAAAAATGGATACACAATCTAAGTCCTAATTCAAACCATCGAGCCTTCATCCTCTCATTAGATACAATATTAGGAGAAAACTTCACCATCTCAGCAGAGTGAATTGAATACTAAGTCATAGTTATATTAGTCTTCTCAAGCTTGAAGAACTATATAGACTTTTCCAATACTATTGACTCTGGATAGAACTGGTTGGTGAAAAGAACCTTAATGTTTTTACAATCTAATCCCTCATGTTTTCCTATCGTCTCTATCATGTCCCACCATCTCTTACTCAGTCCTTCCAGCATGAAGGTGAAATACAACACCTTGATTGCGTCAGGTGTCTCCAAGAACTCAAACATACCATCTATCTTGATCAACCATTTCTCATCATGCTAAGGGTTAGTGGATCCCTTAAATACTGGTGGATTCTAGAAAAGGAACTCATGAGAAAAATTCCAAAGAACACCCCCCTAAGGATCCAAAACTAAATCCTGAGCATGAACTGGAGGTGGTGCCTATCCCAGAGCTTGGACATTGCGCACAGTCACTTCTAATAGATTCAGATCAATAACAAGATTTTCTTGTTGAGGTTCAGTTGAATTCCCTCCCTATATCTAATTCACACGTCTTCTCAGAGGAATTATGCTACATAACATCATTAGGTAAATGGAATACATTATATTAACACTAAAACTAAGTAACAAGAGGGAATAAAAATTCTCCATATATGAAACAAATAGGATTTTGATTTCTCTCTATCCAAATATCAATAGGGAAAATTCTATAACTAATCTACAATACATATCTCCCTAACCACCCCTGGTGACTTAAGGTTCATTTAGTAAGATCTAGCTAGGAACTCGATCACAAATACCTCCTAAGTCCTGAAAAGATACTTAAATGCATACTGTCATCAACGTAAGATGTTGAACCACCCTCTAATACAAATTCTTCATGAACCAGCCTGGGTACCCTAGTAACTCGATAACTGATCTTGACCTGACATATCACGGGGGGAATTCCTGATCCCCATGGGTTGATGATTAGTACCTGGCATCATACAACATGAAAGTGGAAACTAATTTTCCATAAAATATAGAGGAAGTAAAAGAGATAAGACAGTATGCATAACAAAAGGAATCTCCACAGGGAATAAAGTACCAGAATACAATAAGGCACAAAATCCCAATGTACTGAAACACAAGTACTAAAATGGAAAAAAACAACCCCAAGGTCTCTAAGTATACAACTCAACAAGAACATGGTTCAGTTGATGGATCCACCTCCAAGAGATCCCTTCCCTTTTCTCGAACCTAGAAGAAAAAAGTCTACAAAAACCTGAAGTAACAAAAGTAGGGTGTGAGCCTCATCCCAGTAGGATGCCACCAAATATTCTATAACAGATTCCAAATATAGATTATCCAATGAAATGATTTCAAATTTTTTAGGTAAACAGGTTTGGAAAATAAAAATCATATTTAAACAAAACATGATGTGCATTTTTAAAATGATGGAAAGATACCTTTAAAGCACATGATTTTCTTTCAAAAAGATGGAACATTTCTAAAACAATGGCTTAAGTAAAACATTTATATAATGCAGTTTATATAAATTCAGAAGGCATGTAAATAAATTCAAACAACATTGGAATACATTTATATCTCAAATATAAATAAACAAGTGAGAAACAGAGTCATCTTTCAAAAGGTAGGATAGTATTAACCAGCTATAGGATTTTGTACTTTCTAAGTGAACAAAACAAAATTAGTATACTCAAGTCCCCTAACACTATCCAGAGGCAAATCATGACCCTCCCATCGATGATGTGACCCACTGAAGGTATTTTTTAGAATGTTTTCATGGAATATAGTGTATCCAAATAACTCACCAACTACCTAAGGACTACATGTATTCTTACATGATGGACAATTTTTTTAAGACTATATAAAATACAATAAATCCCATTCTTCCATTTCAAAAATTACAATTTCAATCCATTTAAAACCAAAATAAGTTTTATTCAAAAACATGCCTCTTTGACAAGATAAAACAGTTGGATTTCTATCAAATCATTTAAATCCATTTCCATGAGTTTGAAATCCATTAAAAACCAATTCCCTTCATTCCACAATTCATTTTCACAACTAAATTTAAAAATTTAATTAAAAAAATTTCCATCAAATATATAATTTAAATTGAACAATATAAATCAACCAATTTCCACAAACCCACCCCAATTCAATGGAATTAGAGGTTTTACAAATTTCTGTGTCAAAACCATTTCAAATCTCCCAATTCATAGGAATTGGGTTTTATCAAATCAATTGAAAGAAATTTTAAGCAACTAAAATAAATCAAGAAATACAATGGTAATCAAATTGGCCAAATCAGGATGGAACCACTTACCTCCAAGCTCAGGTTGCACATGCCCGAAATAGAGTTCACCAACAATGAAAACCCACAACGCCAACGAAGTACCTAGAATAAAATTCCCACATCTTAGGAATGATCCAAATCTAAACAAAATAGGTTTGTGGAAGAGAGGAAACTGACATACCTCAAGGAAGAATGCCTTCTGCACCAAGACCAATGAAGTAAAAGGCTTCTGAAAAAATATATCACAACAGATCTAGAATAAATCCATAAGAAATATCCAACATAGATTAAAGGATCTGGCATCGCAAAACTAGGGTGCTACTACGATCAACTGCAACAAGGAATAGTAAATAACACTTACTCAGAGAGATGAACCACAGACGTAATGAAGATCCAAAGATGATTGGATCGATCCGGAAGGAGGGGAACCTTTGAAAAATTCCTTGGAAGGGTTCTACTTTGAGAGATAAGATATTTTGAAAGAAAAGACCAAGAAAAACTACCAAACACATGGCTTAAATCTGGGCGCGGGCTAACTCATGATGTGTACCCAAGGGTAAGGACGTGAAGTCCCTGCTGGATAAGTTATTCCGAAAAACCCATCACCTTTGGTTAAAAACTGACATTTTTCTAGTCACATCCTGTAATCCCCGGTCATGTCGTGTACCACAGGCACACAACGTATACCTACTCTACAACCTGCATAAAAACCATAAAACCACTTCTAAGGACTTTAAACCAAAAGTGAACTTATAGAAAGGGAAAAACATTCCTGGTCAAGTTAATGGGTTGTTTCATTTAGGCTTTCTATAATAAAATATATTATTAACAATCATCTATTGTGTTCTTTTCCTCACTTCACTCAACTTTTGTTGGGAAGAAACTGGTTTCCACTGATTATATGATCTTCATGAATAAGTTTTTGATATTATTATTGATTATAACAATATTATAGTCTCTCATTAGCCACAAAAATCGTATTTTTCCTTAATCAATATCCCCTTTAATTCTTGGAATTATAAAAAACATACATTAAATTTTTTATATAATCTTCTTTCTCCAGAAAAGACATCTTAATATATTTAATACTTTTATCCTATGGAAGATTATTCTCTTTCACTAATGAAATATTCTTATTTTCCTTGGTGAGTAAGTCTCTTACTTACTCAACACTTAGTATTAACTCAACTTACTTATTTATAAATTCAACATTAATTAATTCAACCTAATTTGACGCATTCTTCAATCTCCTATTTTATTTATCTGATTAAAAAAAATTGAGATTCATTTATTCAATTAATTATTTAACATGAACTCTATTTTAAATTCATATAAATATTCATAACTTCTTACTTAAACCTTTTATTTTTTTTCAATTTATCTTCACTTATTGACTCCTTGATATACACTAGAGTAATTAATGTTTTCTCTCCTCTATCATTTGTGGAATAACCACACTCACTATAATAACTTGATGTTTCATCCTTCTTAGAAAAATAACTCCTATTTTGGTAAAAAGAAGATTTATTCCTTAAACTCCCTAATAAAATCTTACTTTTTCAAAAATTATTAGAATTATTCCTCAAAACATCATGTGATGAATCCTCTTCATCTTAAATTTCATCTCTTCTAGCATTATTCAATTTACTAAAAAGTATCCAATAACACCATAGCTGGAATAGTTAAAAGGTTACTTGTAAAGAAATTTACCATTTTCTTTTCATATACTTATCAATATGAGTGGAATTATTTCACTGAAATTCACATTAAAATCTTCATCCAAGTCTAAATCTTCTCCATCAACATCAGCTTCATTCTTATTCTTCTCTTTCTTCAGATATTTAATAGATTTTTTCCTATCATCCATGGAATTTTTCTTGAAAACATTTACCCTACACATTTCATAAGTAATAAGAATACTATGAATATTATCCAATGTAATTATACATGTATCATGTTCATCAAGTGATGATACATTTACATCATTTTAAAAAAAATACACACTACCTTCACGAAAACTATAGTGTATTCTAACTTCTCACAAAAACCTATGATGGTGGTTACAATTTAATTACAATAGTAAAAAATCTATTTATTGTTTAACCATCAGTTATCTTGAGATTTTCATATCTCAAAATAAAAACTTATATATTTTTATACTTCAATTTCACATTTCCATCATAAATGTTTCTAAGTTATTCTAAATTCCATTTGATGTCTTAATTCCCTTGACCTTGAGGAATCAATTCTCTAAAACATATGTAAAAATGTTATTTTTAGCATGGCAAACATTCTACAACATCATCCTATCTATTATTTTCATAAAAGTTCCTTAATATCGAGGAATAATCCAATCAGTAGTATTCTTTAATACATCCAAAATAATAAACAAAAGATATGTCAATATATGATCTTTCCCAGTATAATAATTATTTTATTAAAAATTAGGGAATTCCATTATTTTTCATTAAATTAATGTTTTATATGTTTACAATAGAAATTCTCCAACCATATAAAGATACTTTCTTGAAAAAACTGAAACACCAATTAATTTTCACAAACTTTATATTAGAAAACTTCAAAATTCTTGATCTTCATAAGGAACCTGAATTACTATGATAGAAATTATGATGACCCCAAGACTAATAGGTTAAATAAGGTTGGGGAGTGAATCATTTAATAATGGTCTATTTATTTTCTTTTCTAATTTATTATGAAATCAACCTCTATCACTTGTTAGGGTGATCAATCTCACTACTTAACTCACACACCTCAAGGGATAAAACAAATAAAGGATACTCAATGTATAAGTTTCTCTACAAAAAATGAGTAGTTAATCCTTGGAATGATCCAAAATCACCTAAGACCATAAGATCCACTATAATCTACAAGTTGGTTATAAATGTGTAGGGAATTTCCTTGAAATATTACTAAAATATAATCAATAATGTTTCCCCTCAATAGAAGAATATTGGTTCCCACCTTGATCAAACTTGTTGCACTGCTTTCTTGTATCTATTGAGGCATAGAATATCCTTATCTTATAATGATTGCCTCCCAAAAATATTATAGTTATCCCACAATTCTTCACTATATAAAATAGGTGTAACTTCCATCTTCTACACCACATAATAAAATTGTGATGATCACATACAAACCATTGTATTCTTTCTCTTCTTCTTCTTATTTTACTTACATTTTTGAAATTATTTTATTTATCTTATCTATTCTTCCTATGTGAACTATATTTACACACTAATATTCTACACTTCATTATCTCTCTTTGATATAGCACATAGAATTAATGCTACTCTACATGAATGAAAGATCATATTCATTTTTATCTTGCATATCAACATCACTCTTCATGTTCAAATTTGAATTTCAAATTCAAGCTCAAACTAATAACTTACTTAACCAATTAAAGCTAATTATTCATATTTTTTCTCTCTTCCCTTAGCATAAGGAACTTTCCAGGTGTATACTAGAATACCTCATAGTGTGACTATCTTCACCATAGTTTTCCAAGTCAGTTCCAATAACTTATCTTCAACTATTACTTCCTTCAGTGTGTGGCACTCTATTCTTCAGGTCACAAGACACCTATTCCTTTATTCTATAAGTCTGTGTAATCACAATATGACACTATTTATTGTGGTGTAACACTTATTTCATCCTCAGAACAATATAAACCTAATTCTTTATGTCTAAACATCACAGTGCAAGTCACCTCTCAATAAAACGTGGATATATTCTTCACAGTGTGACCATTATTTTCTACTATTAGTATCAGGAATTATCTTATTGATATTTATCCCTTAAAAGAATAGTTTTTGAATAATAAAACTTAAAATATTCAAAATTATCCTTAGTTTCTAGAAAAAATTATTCTGAATACCCCCTTTAATTTCTGAAAACACCTATTAACTTCTAGGAAAAATATCCCTATTAAATTATGGAAACATCTATTTAGGAAAAGTAAAATATATTATGAATTAGAGAAAAATTCTTAAGTATCAGATATAAAATAGTTTTTATGAAAATTTCTTATGTATGAATATAAAATCCTTATGTATCCTCATAAAATATTATATATCAAATTTTTACTAAGAAATTTTAAAATTTTATTATCTTCTACCCATAGACAAAATATTATGTATAAAATATAAAATCATAAACATCTCATAAAACTTTTGTATGAACTCTATGCTAAGGATTTTACAAAATTTCAACCAAAGATAAATCCTTATGTATCAACCTACTTTTTTTATATAAGAAATAATAATTCTTATGCATTATAGTGTAAATTATTCCTTTAAAACATTTATAGTGAACCTAAAAAAAATATTATATATGCATAAAAAATACTACATATCACCCTATGGACAAATAATTTTGCAATTTTTATAATCATAGAAAAAAATTTAAGATTCTAAATATAAAACCTTACATAATAGAGTAAGTTCTTACCTTTACCCAATTTTCAACTCCACTTCATAAAAAACATTATACATATCAATGGGTTCTTTCATTTTTCACTTTCTTAGGTCTTATAAATAAAAACTTTATGCATTAAATATGTGGAAAATATTACACATTCAAGACATTTCCATATTTTCAACTTCATTCCCCTTAACTCCAAGAAACATCCAAATAACTCCAAACTTCTCTAGAATTATTCCAAGCATCCAAAAAATATTCACATCACATAATAAACTTTATTAAATGTGATTTGGAATATTTTTTAATCATTTAAAAAAATATAACATAAAAACCATATCCACTTCATCTTTTTCTAATTATTTTTCCCTTCATAAACATCACATGCTAGAGAATACTTCTTCAACTCTAGATCTATGCACACACACAATCACTTATTCATTTCAACATATTCTTCATGAGCTTAAAAATATCCCAAAAACATATATGGGTCTCAAAAATATCCAATTACTTATGTACCAAATATAAACCAACAAATAATAGGTAGCTTTAGGAGTGATCATAATTGGATAAAGATAAGTATTTTTTGGGACCTGTCATATTGGTATGATTTTTTGGCTCATCGCATGTTAAATTTAATATATATTGAGAATAAATATTTTTAAAACATATTTTATACTATGTTAGATGCACATGGAGGTAATAATGACATTTTAAATGTAAAGTTAGATCTTTACCAAATTTGAATGTATCCCAAACTTGATTTATTTAATAATGAAATATTAAAAAATTTAATAAATCCAAAATAAGATTATGAACTTTAAAAAGAAATTAAATTATTATTATATTATTGGATTATAGATTTGGGGTTACCATATGGATATGATTTTAATTTGTCTTACTATTTTTGAACTGGTCATATTACCCAATTAAAAGGTCATAATTTCCATTTCATAATGGGAATATCGCTACCTATTTGTCTTAAAAAGTTATTGAATTATTATATTTTGTAGATCCTCTAGTTGGATGACCACTAAGAGGGTGGTTGAATCAATGGTTTACTTTTATGAATTTTTTCTCTTTTAAAAATCAATATCTTAAACCAATTAATGTTCTTGATCTTCTAAAAAATATCTAACATCCTACCCTCATTTTCAATAAAAAATAATATAAATCACAATACATGATATTTATAATGTTTGGTATAAAATTAATCTTCTTTATATGTTTGTTAGATGCCCCAGCATGGATTATCCACTAAATCTCCAAATGGATACTGTAGGAACTAGTTATAAACCCCAGTCCCACAATAATGGTAGTTTTTTATAAACCAAAAATATAACTATTTAGAACATTACTATACACCTCAGCAACAAACTCTTTTAGTTTTGATCCAATGATATAAATACCTCAATAAGATTAAGGTTTCTTTTTCACTAGATGTGAATTGATCTTCCTCCATGTGCAGGCTCGATTATCCTGTCTTCTCATGTAAAATATTCAAGAACATCAATAGAACTACTGATATAAAAAACTCTTCGCAAAATATTAAGTGATCTGGGTACTCCTATTCTTTCTCTCTCTCCATTATAAATACGTTTTATTGTGTCTTATAATTATCTCAAGGTTCTTTATAAGTTCTCTAAATATTTTCTCAAGGCTCAAACATAATCTTCTTATCATCCTGCATGAATATATATTTCACTTGTATATGTAGTTATTCTAGACATTGAAGATTTTAATAAAATAATTATAGTGATTTGAATCTAAATACATGAATATGTGGATCTATACACCCATGATATTTTTTTTAATTTTAAATAAATTCAAAGAGTTATTTTTCTTCTGTTTTAATCTCGTCAATGGATCTTAAGAAATAACACCTCTTTTAAAAATCATTTAAATACCTAAAAGGATTGGGTCTCTTTACTTATTTATTTTATTAATAAATAATCGGTCTTTCTTTATTTTCCTCATGCATTATAAATTTATGTGTCCTATTAACTATCTTCTACAACATTGTGACATGTATATTTCATGTGTAAAGTCATCAAGTTCATGTATGTATGATTGATGGTGTGCCTACTTAGATATTTGCATGAACCTATCCATGAATTTTTTCTTCTTTTAAAATGATTTATATACATACAAATGGAACTTCATGTATATATCAATATATAAAACTCACCCCATGATTTTATTAGGTTTTACCATGATCAGATTGATTTTAGATGGGGTGTATTTCAACTCTTTATCGATGTTATCTTTTCATGGTATGGTTTCTCGACGTATCATAGATCATGTGGTTGATTAATATATCTCACTTCATGTTCTCATTTATTTAATATCATACAGTTGATTTAAATCATCACTTACAATAGGTCTAGCTACCATGAACCCTTTCAATCAATCTATCTCAACTCATATTGTTGGTTTTCCTACCGTATGAAGCTCATGGTTGATCCACATTTATTTATGTGGTCGATCATTCCCTTTTTAATATTGTTACTTTGAAATAATTATGACTATAAATGATGTGTATTCAATTTATCACATTACTTATAGTTGATAAACTTGATATACAGGAAACCTTATTCCAAAGGTTGAAGATGATGTGTGGCCCTTGATCAAATGGAACCAATTGATTCGTCTAGAAGGCTTTCAACCCATGAAAATGTTTTTTATGAAGGTGAAAAGTTCCTGCATATCAACTGGTCTCACATAAAAAAAGCTATAGGTGTTCCTCAAATTAATAATATTCAACATGACATCATCAGGGTAGAACAATCCCATAAGAAGTCAGTGGTATTATATAGACTCTCGTTCCACCCCGCATTGGAGAGGCTAACCAACCTATGCCTCTTGCACCAACCCATCTTCATGTATACATGTACACCTATCCATGTGCATTCTATATCACTCTCTATACTCTTCTCTACCAATTTTTAGAGGTTGTAGTAGACCTTAGATCCCACCTAAATAGTGGTTGATCCTAATACTTATGGATGGCTAAGGACTGGACCAATTTTTTGGTAAAACCAACTCAAAATAATTAGTAAAATACTATATATAAAATTTTAGTTCCCCAAAAAATAGACATTATCCTCCTAAAATTTTATCCTACTTTCTTTTATCTTCAACTCATCCAAATAACTTCTCAAATTTCATCATACAATAATTATTTTTTCATGGTATATTAACTCATCATCAATATATCTTTATATAGTAAACATAGTTACATCTCCAAATATAATTAGATGATATTTTCAGATTTAATAATAGTGTAAAAACATCACAATTAAAGGGAGTATTGTATCCATTGTTTCTATAACAATCCACCAACCATCACCACCCCTTTCACCAAGATCATATTGAGATATTAATAAGAAAATTTAACTAAATACATTTGAACAAATAGATTTAACATGTACTAATTAAAATATCATATTTTTTAAAATACATTTTTATAAAAATAACTAACTATAATGCCCTGAGTATGATGAAAAATGATTTCTAATTTTATATAAATTGTAAAAAAAATATTGTCACCAGACTTATTTGGTTCAATAAAATATTTCATATTACTTGTTTCATATGAAGTAAGATGTGAAAGGCCATTATAGTTTCGCTGGATATACCTATACAAGAGATGAGTTCAAAAAATTAAAGAAGAAGGTATGTGATAAAGAATCAGTTGAAGGATAAGTTTCAAAAGCATAATTCCTTGAGAAATTTTCAAAATTCCAATATTATTTTTTTCAATTTAAATATCCATAAAAACATAATCAAATGGGTCATAGTGAGGGAAATATTTATGATGTCATAAACCATAAATTTTCAGTATTTAATCAATCTGAGTTTAGTTTTGGTGGTGATCTTGAATAATGAATTTCAGATGATGAGTAACACATATTTTATACATATTTTCTACTCAATTTTGAATAAATGACATTATTTATGTAGTTAGATCTAATATTACTTATATTATTTTAAATATTTTTAAAATATTTTTTTAAAGAAAATTTATATTAAATTTTTATAGATTATATGATGATAATATTCAAAAGAAGTCGCAAAAATTAACTTAGATGATCATGAAGAACATAGATAGTGTAATTTAACCTATTGGTTTAAAAAACCAGTAAGTTAAATTGTTTATAATTAAATATATAAAATCAATTATTATTTTATATATTATTTTTTATTTTTTATTTTTTATTTTTTATATATTTTATAATATGGAAATAAAATTGACAGTCTATTATGTTCACTGAGTAACCATCCATCCAAATTGCTAAAATATTAAAATTTATATGTGGTTACAATATTGTGATTCCATACACACACATATGTTGAATCAAAAAACATTAATGAATAGTGGTGTTTATTTAAAATAAACTCATCATAAATAAAGTGAAGTTGAATTTTATGGTATGATGGATGAAATAATTGAGTTATGTTATCTGGGAAATAACTATGTAATAATGTTTAAATATTATGGTTTGATACTGATCGAGGGATTCAATTTCATTCATGATATGGAGTCACTGAACTTAAATATAAAAGTCTTCTTACAGAAAAACAACCATTTGAGTTGTCATATAAAGTTTATTATAAAAATTAATGTATTTATTTAAGATATTTAAATGAATTTTGGAGTGTAATAAAAATGAAAACTCATCAAAATTAGTTTATAGAAAATAAAATTAGTTTTAATGTAGTGAAAAATATTGAATTTTTTCATGAAATATCAATAAATACATCTATTAGTTGAAGATATATATATATATATTGGAAAAAATACCCTTAAGTTAAGGGCCAATGGAGTAGATGATGTAACCACTAAATTTAGAACATTGAGGGATGATGAAATTGAAGCTTATATGGAAATTGGTGATGTTGATGAGGAAGGTGAAGACACGAATACTGGTGAATGTGAAGATAAATATAAATAGTGATGTATTACATTCAATTTACAATCATAATCAATATATATTATTTTTTCAATCAATATTTTTTTAATATTTTATATATATATTAACAATAATTTATAGGTAACATTATTTTCCCACAATTTCTCTCAAATGTATAATAACAGTTCAAAGATTTTATGCATAGCTTGACTAAGGATGAGAATCCTAGTAATGAGCCCCATATTTTATTAGTATAGAGTGTAAAAATGGAATCAGATACTAGGAGGGTTTGATGCCTTCATGATTCATGATTCTATATCCTTTTTTAGTATCGTTCATCTCTTTACTTTGATCCCCATTCGAGGAAGTAAGTTTAAATATGAATTTTCTTTAGTTTTAATTTAATATAATTTATTTATTAATTATATTACAAATTATTATAATTTTCATAGTTTTTCACATCTAGTAATTGACCAGGCTAGTTTTATTCAAAGGAACTATTATTTTCCTCTCCTAGTGTCATGGGATTAGGTTCCTAGTGACACATGTCATCACATGTTTCAGTACTAGATGGTACATAAAAAAAGTTTTGTATTTTAATTTTTTATAATTTATAATCTACTATATTATTAAATATCTATAGGTTTTATGGTCTTATTTTGATGATATCATGAGACCTTCCATTTGGGAGGCATGGGATTCTTTCATGTGTAACAGTTTCTATTAATTTTTATATAACCTTTGGAATAGAGAGATTGAAATATAATCTAGGATTTTCATTATAAGTCCCCATCATTAAACATTACATAATCTTGAGTTAAGTCAATAATTCACATTGGGATCTTTTCAAGTTTATATTTTTAGAGAATTAGGCCATTAATATTACATAACATCTCAAACTTTACAATATAGACAACTCTACATGCTATCCATGTTTTTCATAATTTAGTTAACACTATTCATTCCCGCCATTTTAACAGCTACGTTATAAGGTAACATAATAATATTTAGTTTTTTTATTAACTTCAATGTGGTTTATTATGTACTCTATTAAACATATTGTCTCCTTTTAAAAACTTGGGATGTTAAATTATTCCACCTTTTGGAAATTGAGTCATCGTAATTTTAATTTGGGGTCGGTAACTAAGGTATGACTTTTCAAAATATGTTTATTAAAATACCACATCAGAAAAAGGATCAACAAAACTTACACTTTAAATAAATTAAAGGAAAGTAGGAAGGTCACGATAGATAACACATATTAGGATTCCATGTAGAAAAACATGGATATAAAAGAAAAAATATCCATCATGTTGTGATGGAGAGTGATAGAAAACATTGTTAAGAAAAAAAAAGATAACAATCACAAAGATATAAATTTTTTATGGTTTAAACAGTCTTTAACTTCATAGTAGGAAAAGTAAACAGAAAACGTTTTTGTTTTAAGACCCTTTTCATAATGTTGAGTAACTCTTTTACAACTTAGAATAAGAACATGATGAAATATACTTAATTGAAAAGTATAGTTTCATCAATTAATTGAATTCCACCACAAACTCATATTTTTCTCCAAACAATGAGTATTTAAGATGAATCAACTTATATAGAATCACATAATCCAAAAAAAGATTAACTAACAATTTCTTCTATCTTAAAATGTTAACCAAAAACAATATAGTTAGTACAAGATTAGATAATTCTCCCAAAAAATGATAATATTTTATATGGATAGGGACTACTTTTAATCTTTAAAATTCAATAGTAATATCCAAATTTCAAAAAAACCATTCAACAAATAACATTCCTTAAAATTCCTTAAAACAATCCAAACTAAGATTGAAACCCAAAATTCAGATGAATTTGATTACCTAATCTTCCAAGATAAATTTTAACATTTATCTCCAAATAACATCAACCAATCATAATGTCTTATTCCAAGAAGTAATTAACCTAATCACATATTCTCCAAGAGAAGTTAATCATTTCCATAAATAACCCAAATTTCCTTAAGTACATAATAAAAACATAGATTCTTCCAAACTAAAATTAAACCATTACTCCTTAAATAAAATCCCATAGAATTCTATTTTACTTAGGCATATAAGGTTCCAAAAGTAGTGAATTTCTTCAAAAATAACATGTATAACTTAATCTCCAAATCATTTTCCTCTACCAAGGATATCCATTTGATAAAACATAAGTTCCCAAAATAAACTTCTTCTTATTCCATAAACTCATTTAACTAAAAATAAAAGTCCTACTAACCAGGGACGTCATGTAGGCTATTGGTAGGAAATAAATCCCTTTCTCACTTCGGTTGTGGGTTCAATTCCCACAGCCTTATCTGATGCAACGAGTTGTCATACAGTCTTCATGTTGTCCGTTTTGAAAAACTATATAATTTTATGACATTCCCAAAAATGAGATAAAATCCTATAAAATAACCATAACATATTTTAACTTCAATTTTTATCTCATGCCTTTCATTTTTCATCCCAAAAAGTAATAATCCATAATTAACTCAAAAATAAATGTCTCCAAAAATACCATTAATCACCTTAATATTTTGGAACACAAAGCCTCAAAATAGATTTCTAAGACATTGAACTTATGATAAACCTGAAAATTATAAACTCATATGATATCCATATCTCTTAAGAATACATCCTAATATATAAAGTTGTCTAAACCATCCTATGATACCAACTATAAGGCCCTGGTATTAAATAATCTTCAGTTAAGTCAAGAGTTCACATTGAGGATCTTTTTTAGGTTTAGAGTTTTAGAGAATTAGTCCATTACTATTACATAACATCTAAAACTTTACAATGTATAAAAGTCCACACACTATCCATTTTTTTCATAATTTAGTTAACAATATTCATTCTTGCCATTTTAACATCTAGGTTATAAGGTAATATAATAATATTTAGATGTTATATTAAGTTTGATGTGGTGTATTATGTACACTATTTAACATATTATCTCCTTTTAAAAAATAGGGATGTTACATTCATTGATGAGTATTTTTTCATCATTGACTCGATTATTCCCCTACCCAAACTTGGGGGTGATTTTGAATTTACTATATAGATAAATCTTTTATGGGGAGATCATATTTCAGTTAACAAAATCAAAAGAGATAGGATGTCAAACAAAGATTTGAGAGCCTTAATTTTTGTAAACATCATCTATAGTTGTTAAGTGGTTTTATTTAATATTTTATTTATATATAATATTAAATGAATATGATTAATTTATGAGGTTTTTTATTGGTACATCCATTATGTATTTTGATGTGTATAAAAGGATGTACATTGATAGTAGTACTAGCCAGATTCTTGGTGAAAGAAAGTGAAATATTGTTTTTAGTATTTATTTTTAGGTTTTCCAATTAAAAAAATATGAAACATTTTTATCCTTTTAAAAAATATTTATGAATTTGTATAATAAAAATAATATAGATATTTCTAAGATACAAAAGAGTTTTCTAAGATGGATGGTAGGGATGAGGCCTTGTGTGGGTCATCTTTTGATGAGGTGGCTTGGTACGTGATCAACACTGGCTAGTTACTATGGTACTAAAATGATGTCATTATTTATCTTGAAGGGTGCTAATGTTATATTTCCCTCTAGAAATGTTGTATATTATGAGGTTAGGATGAAATATCAGGATTATACTATATCAATATTTACTAGAGATTAGGAAGAGTAGTGATTACAAAAAGAGAGATAGCATTAGAAATAGAAGTAACAACATGAAAAGATAATGGAGAATATGTGGAAACTTGCACATGGTTTAGGAATCAATTGATATTCTCTTGATGGATATTATAACATGTCCCCTTGGGGAAATTATTATTACATTACTTTTTATGAACTTTTTTTCATTATATGTGTTTTAATTTTATAGTGAATATTTCTTTATAATTTTTTCAGTACATTTTAATTCTTATTTTTACTTATTTATATTTATTTTCAATGAGTTTATAATATCATTGAAAATAATTGTGAAAAATACTATTTTTGATGGATTTACGAAGTTTTTCGCAAATAATATTTTTTATAGTATTAAATTTTGGTCGTAAATAGTATTTTTGATGGACTTATCAATCCATCACAATTAAGTTGGTAAGACATTATTTTTGATATACTTTATAATCCATTGTAGATATTATTTATGATGGATAACTATTTTCATCCTAAATATTATGTCCCTTAGGTTATTTTTGATGGCTCGTCGCAAATAATAAAAATTTCAATGCAATTTTGAATAGTGGGTCATTTATAATGGATTCCCTTTGAAAATAACTTTTTTTATAAGAATACATAAAAATGAACCATAAAAAAGAATTATTTTTATAGTGATAGAGAATATAATTCATCATAAATCTAACATATAATAAGTATAAACTATATTCAATAAATAAATTTAAGCTAATAACTTTATTATAAATTGATGTCAAGGTATATAGAAAATAAATCCACTATCATAACTTTAATGTAACTCCTTATATGAATGTATGATAATATCTAGAAGTGGATTAACAATTTAAACTAAAATATGAAAATATTCATGATAAAAATTGTTTATAACTGTGAATAATAAATAAGGGAACAACTTTTAAATAAAGGAATAATTCACAAATTCAAACTTGTGATAAAATTTAATGAATAATTTATAAATAAAATTTCATAATATAAAAACCTTCATATTATTCATTATATTTCATTTTCTTTATATATATGATATTTTATGAATTATAACATTTTATAATCCAATTTCTATTATGTTAACATTCAATATAATGTAAATGTCATATATTTAACATTATTTAAACCTTAATAAAATCATTAATAAAGAATATTTTTATGTTGTCAAAATAAAATACCAAATAAAGACCTTAATTAGAAAAAATTTAATTATATATTATGAACAATTTATAACCTTAAAATATAATAACTTTGTATTTAGCCTTATTTGGTAATTTACAAACACTTCATAAACTGCCCTTATGCTTTCTAAATAAATACTTTATTGATAATTCATAAATATTTCCATACAATTTAAAAAGGATTTTTTAATATTAAAATTTCATATTGAGGGATATTAACTAATAAATATTTCATAAACATTTATGAACTAATTATAGACCTTTTAAAATTAATTATTTTATAAGCACTATAAATTTTTAAATATCCCAAAAATACATTTTACCGCCATTTATAAACAATTTATAAATAATACAATTCAATTCATAATTAAAAATAAATAAAACCAATTTTTTTAATTGAATCACATTTAATGATTGGGTCATAAATCATAAAATATGATTAAAATAATATATATCAATCCATACCCAATCATAGGTTATGATTGATGGTCTTGAAACACCAGTTATCAGCCATATTTTATAAATGATAGTTGTATCATCGCCTATTATAATAATTTTTTTGATATAAAGTTGAGACGCAAAGCCCTCTTCATTGAATTAAAAAAGAAGTCCAGGAGAGGAACAAGGCAGCAAGAAAATAAAAGGAAAACAACAGGAAAATTTATCATGTTTTAGAGCGGGTACTCATGCTGTGTTAAGAAAGGCGCCCACCTTTTCCACGGGAGTGCCGACCCCTCCTTCTAGGTGTTGCATACATCAATTCACCACATTTATCATCTGAAGGTCCATACACAACATTGGAATTAGTCGCAATGGGGG
This sequence comes from Viscum album, assembly GCA_963277665.1. NCBI lineage: Eukaryota > Viridiplantae > Streptophyta > Magnoliopsida > Santalales > Viscaceae > Viscum > Viscum album. Next base: position 700,766,509 of record OY728128.1, on the reverse strand, counting down.
TTGACTCAACATCACTAAAATTGGAATAAATCAACTCAAAGGAATTTGAAACACTAACATTACTTATTACCTTCTCAAGAGTCGTTGTGATATCCTGCATGGGATTCATACCATCCTTTTGCAAAGAGTTTCTATTCCTCTCTAACTCCTGCATGTCAATGCTATGTGCACCCTCTTCTTTACTGCTGGTAACCAAAGTACCTTCATTAGCCAGCGCGTCAATGTGAACACCTGAGACCTGTAGTGGAGGGGGTTCCAAAACCGCCTCATTATTTCCTTGCGCTCTACTACTATCACCATTTATAGCTTGACCTTTGGTCTTACACTTCTCCGATGTTTCAGCAAAAATCAGTAACTTACCTTTCCTTGATTTAAGGGCATGAAACTCATGCCTAACCCTATCATTCACAGCCTCTTGTGCTGAGCATTCCCTTTCGACTTGACTATCTTCTGAGTCGTATCCATTTATTTCACCATCCATTACTCTGAACAGAGCATCCTTAAAAGAGATGCTTCCAACATTTTGATTAATTCCTTCAGCATTATCTGCCCAGCTTGTTCCATCCATTTGTGGAGTGGAATCAACCCTTGGTAAAGGCTCCTCAACATCAATCCTTCGGCCCTTGTCAGCAGGTTGTACAACCTTCATCAGTCCAATATGGAAATTAACCACCAAAGGCTCATCAGTAGCCTTCTGAATAACGTCATGATTCTGCTTCCATTAACAGTGTTGAGCATCATGTCTCTTAATTTGGCAGTTATAGCAAATCACATCTCTCCTACATTGAAAATATGAATGTCCAATAATTTGAAAAACTTTATGAAATGGTGGCATTTTTTCATATTCAATTCCAAATCAAATTTAATCATTAGATGTAGATAAAACAACCCGATCAATCAATGTAGTACTTAGATAAATTTCAACCAAAACCCGTGCATAATGAACAAAGATAACCTTTTTAGTTTCATAATCCATTCTAATCGGAATTCCAATCATGGAAGCGATGTCAAATAGGATCTCAGGGTGCCATAATACCCAGTTCAGACCATGGATTTTAACCCATACTTGAGAATACGTATCTTTAAAATAATTAAAGGAGAAGCTCAATTTCTAATCATGAATCTGCAAGGTTCCAGGCTTGAGGTTAACAGAGCCTATGCTCCATGCATGACCTTTGAGTTACACAGAGGGGAAGATTATATGGAAGTTACCCCGACCAATTAAAATGCATTTGAAATCAGAAAAACCCCAAATCGTTGCAAGATGCGAGACAAGATCTGGTAATTTCCAGGGTTTTGTACCTTCCAAAAGTGAAATCCGAGCTATAAAGGAGTGCTTGCAGAGATCAATCCGAGCAGCAATCACATCTTCAAAAGCTAAAACATGGGATATAGTCTCTTTTCAGATGATTTGTGAGGGGGTTCGGTTCCCCAACGGGACAAAAGAGATCTCTGAGAATCCAGAGAACCACCTCGGCTCGGGGTCACCCACTGTCCATGTCATTGAGGTACTCGGAGCCGAGAAAGTGACGATCTTCTATGCAGTGAAGGAGTGGAGATGAAGGGATCATGAGTTTAGGGAAAGCTGAACGCCGAGTAGCGACGGGAGTCACCTCTCCAGTTCCTCCATCACCTATTATAATCATATCATATTTAACAATATGCATCGATGTCACATTGGTGATTCAATGTTCTATTTTGTAATTATAGCATGAATCTATCATAGGATGCAATATTTAAGAGTCATATTCTATGATAAAAAAAACATAGGATTTGTGCTAAGTAACTCCTTATGATATCCCATATCTTAAACGATGTCTCAACCAACCAAAAAAAACTAATTCAGTAAGAATATGATAGGGAATATTATTTATAATACTTAATTTATAAAATATGATTTGATTACTATAAATTCATAGCAGGATCTGATACCATTGTTGGGTTTTTTAGGGATCTAATAACTCTTTTTAAATGAAGTGAATGAAATTAAGAAATCCAATCCATGATCACCATTCAAGAACAAACAAAACCATGTATATTGAAAATAAAAAAAAAACAGGAATGTGTTCCTTTCACCATTATTGACACTTCTCCATCTACATATTGGCTTGATGATGATCACTAAGAGAAATCTATAATATATCCCTATTCAAAAGGTATAAATGAGATGTTGAATCACTTAACATTCTAATGGGATACATCTTCTCACCATGATGTTCCTGTACCTCACTAGATAGAGGTGGAAGATGAAGAGATATTCAGGTTATAAAGAGTTTCTATAAAGGAATGTGCAAATAATCATACCTCTATCATATTTTAGTTGGGTCCATATAGGTCCCTTGAGGGAACTCCTTGGAAATTCATGCCTTTAATCATGTGTTGTAATGCATGAGTAAATACATCATCCACTTCATACATCTCAATAATGAATATATCTAACTAACATGAATTAAATCTTATAAAATGACCTTTTCATGATATCTTATGAAGAATAATTATTGAATATAATCATCTAGGTTCCACTTAAATCATAGGAAGTAGTATTTTTATCAAATAATATGGCTTATGTTATGCATGTTTTATACTACAATTGCATGGAAATGTCACCTTATAATATGATTTAATCATAATTTTTGAATGAAATGGGCAGTGATGTGAAATATTATTTTATTATTAATTATTAAGAATCAGTCGTAAAATATGACCTAGATAAATTACTCCATATGCAATGTGGATTTAGAGAATATCTCTTTCAATTTAGAGTGATGTTATGGCCAATTTGGTTCCTTGGGAATATAACGGGTGTAACTCATGTGACTGTACGTGATTTTGGTCACCAAGAAATGGGGTTGTGTGGTTCATCAGTGTGATGTGGATGGTGTTGACTATTATCATGGTTGGTGGTGGGGGTTATCTGAGTTATGGTAGTAGGTTGTTGGTTATTGTATCTCACCATTCGGGTTGAGGCTATTGGGGTCATGAGAAAATAGGATAGGGACCATGAGGTGGTTTTGACCATTAGTTATTGGTGGAATCCTCGGTATATTGAGTAATATAGAGGTGATAGTGTTGACCATAATTATAGATTATGGATAAATCATAGGTGACATGGGATCTTGGAGGTGATTGAGATCATCAGGTGGGAGAAATATTTTTTTCATATATATGTAATATGTTGGGATAATAATATGGGTTTGGTAAAGGACATGTGTTGTCATTCCTTGGGTTTCATTGGGCTATTGAGTTTATGGTTGAGAAATCATTTAAATGACCATGGTATTTTTAATATCTTTTGTGGATGTTTTATTACAGTATCAAGGTTAAATTTGGATGGTTATTCTAAAAATGGGTTGGTGTGTGGGATTGAGTGACATGAAATTTGGTTGGAAGGATGCGGGCACTTTCAATATGACAGAATTTGGATGCATCATTCCACTTAAAAACTAGATGAAAAGGGAAAAGTCTCACTAATAGTTGGTTGAGCATGAGTAGAGTTAGCCTAATGGTGTGATTTTTTTGCTTTGGCATCCCACATTTTTATTACATAAAATTTTCATTACATGGTACAAAAAAAGAGGATCTTTTAAAGTTTAGTTTCTTGAAAATTAGGAACATAAGACCTGAAAATATAAAACATTATTTTAATCCACTTTAATGGATTATTCATGGATTAATCCTAAGTACATTTACTGCATCTCATATCCTAGGGAAAAACATCACATGAAAGGGATGAGCATAAGTCCCGGTAAGGGAAAAAATTACATATATTCATGAGGAATATCAATAAGAACGTGAGAAATTCATTGTGGAGTGAGAAATGGAAAAATAGGAATATCATAATAAAAATAGCATGAGTCAAAATTTGTAAATGTGGCTACAAAATTTAATTTATACATCCATAGGCATATCACCATGGTTAATCACCAAGGTGTCATAAATGAAAATTACCAAGGTTATTCACCAATGTATCATAAAACATGTAATTTCTAGAGATTAAATTAATTACCAAATGCATTGGAGGGATATCATGGTGAACCCTTAATAAGTATTAATTTCATTTGATCCACATATATCAAAATCAAAATTTTCATAAATAACCTATGAAGAATAAAATAAACGGGTTTCATATCAAATCATGGCATTTCAAAAGTTCTAAAATATGATCATTATGTCATTTTTTAGCCCACAAAAATGGAATGTGGGTTTCATGTATTTTAATACCAGAATAAAATAAATCATTTTCATATCTAGTTTAATACCCTTGTAAAATAAAGAGTCTTGGGTATTCACAAAAAAAAAGGAAATGAAAGATAATTTCTTAAGTAGAAGATGGAAAATCCGAGAAGTGAATTCGACAACATAACGAGTATAAAACATGGTTTTGAAAAAGAGTAAAATGAGAGGAGAAAAGGGTATACCATTGATAAAATATAATTTGGTAGTAATATTACGATCCAAATGGTAATATAAGAGATTAACTGACACATATGAAAAGAGCTTCTTGAATAGAATAGAAAAAAAAGGATAATTCCCTTACCTTGAGAAGTTTCTCCTAAATCTTGAGGAAAGGAACCTTGAGGGATTGAGGACACCTATGAAGGACTCATTGGGAAGAAAATCTACCAAATATTCATGGTTTATGGATTTTAGTTAAATTAAATTAATAAATGGGTGGGTATTTATAGAAAAAGTGGGGGATTTGTTTAATAATTTCCAAATATAGGACTTGGAAATCTAGGTTGTAAAAAATGAAAACCCATGGGATTTACCATGGTTTTTGTCTATGGTTTTGGAAATTTGATATATTTTTTATGTCATTTTAAACCACAAGAACCAATAATTGTATTATATTACTTCTTTTGTAATGGAAAATTAATGTTTCACAAAATATTTTTTTATGTTAAATTTTCTCTTTTAGAATATGGAAAGTAAAATATAGGATTAGAAAATGATTAAAATATATTAAAATAAATTATATTAATAAAATATCATATTTTGTGTCATGAAACGTGGATAAATAATTATTACATCATTATTACATAATTATGAAGTCATTAAACATATCGAAAATCTCAAATTGTATTTTTAGTATTCACGAAAAACAAAGTATTTCAGGAAATTCTCATAAATTCACCTAACCTAAATTAGGAATTATGATTTTAAAAAATGTTTTCTATTTTATCATAATAATTATATAAATTTGATAACTTTAACTTTTAACTGTAAAATTATTTATTTATTAAAAACTTATGTATTGAAAATGCATAGTAAAATTTCTGACACTTCAAAAAATTTAAGGACATAATAAAATTATTTTATCATTTATATTTAAATAAAAATGATTTTACCATAATATTTCATTAAAATAATTATTATTCCTATAAAATAGTTTATTATAAAAATTTATATCTTTTCTAAAAAGTAAAATTTGGGTTTGAAATCTCAATTTATCGAATTCCGTCTCAATTAAACCTATGTGTTTTTAAGAAAAACTATTCATAAAATAGAATTGATGGAATAAAAATTTTAATTATAAAAAATAATTGAAATTTAAATAATTAAGGTCGGGACATGTAACCCCTTATAATACCCATGTATAACCTAAGGGTAAGGTGTGTGATGATGATAGATTCATGGGGTGGATCGACTAACATTGAGCAAGTAGTAATTTCCACTAACTTAAACTTCCAACATAGGTGATTTCATTCAATATTCACTTATTGAAGCTTGGATTTGGCTTGGTTAAGGGTGAAACCCATTTATTCTACCTCCCTCCCAAGTTTTAATAAATGGTCTTCTTACGGTGTGACTCTACTAGTTGAGGTCATCCCTTCTCCTTTCTGCGTTAATTATCCTTTTCTTATTTTTACTTTTCTTATTTTTACTTATAAAAACTAATTATAATGTTAAAATTATTACCAATAGTATAGTTCCCAACAGTCATATTGACCAATGGTCATATTGACCAAGGATTATAATTAACCAATGGTCATATAATGGTCAAATCTCGATGGTCACATTTCCTTTTATACTCACTTTATTATTAAAGAGATATAGTTTTCTTATCATACAATATAATATAACACACATTTTATCATGAAAAAAATATTACATAAAAGTATAAGTTGTTATATTCTTCCACCCTTAATAAATTTCATCCTCAAAATTTCAACTCATTCTCTCAGTTGTGAAAAGATATGGGTACTTACATTTCATTTTCTCCTCTGGTTCCCATGTCGCTTCTTCATATTTATGGTTCCTCTATAACACTTTGATGAGGTGGGTAGTCTTGTTTCATAGAACCTTGTCTCTTTGGTATAATATCTCCACCGGATGATCCTTATAAGAGATATCATGTTCCAGTTATACCACCTCCAGATTTAGTACATGTGAGGGATCAGGTTTGTACCTCCTCAACAGAGATAAATGGAATACATCATGAACTTGAGCTAGATTTGGTTGAATTTCTAGCTGATAGTCCAATTATCCTATGGGATCAAAGATTTAATAGGGGCCAATGTACTTGGGGCTAAGCTTACCTTTCTTCCCAAACCACAAGACTCTCTTCCATGGTGATATTTGAAGGAATTATTTATCTCCAACATCAAAATACAAGTCCCTTCGACAGTTGCCAGTATAGATCTGCTGCCAACTCTGAGAAGCCTTCAAGTGTTTTTGGATAACATGGACCTTTTCGTTCATGTCTTACACAAGATTAGTTCTGATCATCTTTCTCTCTCCAAATTCATCCCAACATGTAGGATTTCTACATCTCTCTCCATATAGAGCTTTATAGGGTGTCATTTGAATACTCGAGTGGATTATGTTATTGTATGAGAAATAAACTAATGGTATATATTGATCCCATATGCCTTTAAATTCCATTGAGTGTGTTCTCAACATGTACACAAGTGTTTGAATATTCCTTTTAGATTTTCCATCATTTTGGGGGTGATAGGTCGTTCTGAAATTCAATTTAGTACACATAGAATGTTGAATAATTCTATATAATTTTGACCTGAGCCTTGGATCATGATTAGAAAAGATATAAATTGAATCCCCGTGAAAAATAACTAATTTATTTACATAAATTTTGGAAATTAGTTAAAGATATAAATCTTCCTGAATAGAGATAAAATGGGCAGTCATGGTGAGTCGGGCTACTATAACCCATATCACATTGTTTCTCTTGGATGTTCTTAGGAGACTAGTGAAAAATTCCATAGTGATATTGTCCCACTTTCATGTTGGTATGGGTAGTGGTTGAAGTACCCCTTTAGGAATTTGTCTCTCTGCCTTCACTTGTTGACACACCAAGCACCTTTTAGTGTAGTCGACAATCTCTCTTTTCGTGTTATCACATCAATAATGTTCACGAAGGTCCCTATAAATTTTAGTGCTTTAAGGATATATAGAGAATGTATACCTATGATATTCATCCATCAACACCTTATTTATTTCAATAATAGATGGGACACATAGCATTGTATGAAATTTCAATAAACCTTCTTGATCAATATTGAACTCAGGAAACATCCCATTCATTAGAGCCTCTATCTTCATTTGTAACAAAGGATCTTCTCCATGAACATTTTTTATATTCTCTAGTAATTATGGTAGAGAAATCATTTGGGATAGGATTGATGATGTCCCAACCCTCATGATTCCCATTTCCCACCTTACTAGGTCCTTGATTAATGGATCTCCTTGAATCCTCATCATTTCTAAAACAACAGGGTCTTTCATACTTAATGCATCAGCAACTTTGTTTTCTCTTTAGAGGAGATAATGATTTGAACAATCATATTATATAAGAATTTCCAACCATCTCCATTGTCTCATGTTCAATTCATTTTTCATTAAAATATACTTCAAACTTTGGTGGTCTGTGTATATATCACATTTCTCCCCATAAAGATAGGGTATCCATATCTTCATAGAAAAAAAAACTACAGCTATATTTGGTCATGAGTAGGATAATTATACTCATGAGGCTTTAACTATCAAGATGAATAATCAATAAACTTTTCATTATTCATAAGGAATCACCCAATCCCTTTCAAATACGTATCACTAAAAATAATAAATCATTCTTTGATAGAGGGTAATGTTAACAAATGTGAAGTAATTAATCTCTTCTTCGGCTCCTGGAAAATTTATTCACACTCATTTTCCAAGATTAACTTAGTACCTTGTCTATTTAACTTGGTTACTGAATTATAAAGTCATGATTTTTTTTCAAAGACAACCTATAATATCCTGTTAAACCAAGGAAACTATGAATCTCAGTTACTATTTTAGGATGATTTCACTCTCCCACAACCTTTTTTAGGGAAGGGTCAACTGATATTCCTTCACTCGTTATAATTTATCCCAATAAAGCAACTTGTTTCAACCAAAATTCATATTTGATAAATTTTCCAAATATTATCTCCTTCCTCATAGTTTTCAATATATCCCTTAGATAATCCTCATTATCCTCACAAATTTTGGAATATATCACAATGTCATCAATAAAAACTACCAAAAAGTTATCAATATAGTCCTTAAAGACTCTATTTATCAAATTAATAAATATAGTAGGAGAATTATTCAAGCCTAAGTGCATAACAACAAATCCATAATGCCCATATCTTGATCAAAAGGAATTATTTGGAATGTCTTCTTTATTCACCCTTAATTGATGATAACCAGATCAAATATCAATATTGGAGAATAATTGAGCCCTAGAAATCTAGTTAAATAAATCATTAATCCTTGGGAGAGGAAACTTGTTATTTAATATTATATCATTAAGTTCTATATAATCCATTCATAGCCACATTGATATATCCTTCTTCATCCCAAAGAGAACAAGTTCTCCCCAAGGAGACACACTTGGTCGGGCAAACCCCTTATACAAAAGATCTTGAAGCTATTTATTTAATTCTTATAGCTCAAAAATTTCCATTTTATATGGGGTATTTAATATAATCTTGGATATAGGTATGAATTCAATGGATAAATCTACCTCTCTTTTAGGGGGAGGTCCAGGTATCTCCTCAGGAAATATGTCATTGTATTCCTGAATGACGAAGACATTTTATATTCTTATACTTGAATTTACTTCTTCCTATTCATTGATTATATCCATAAAAAATCCTATGAGAGGTTATTTTATAAAAATATTATGTCAATATATCTCTCCTTTTAAAATGAATATAGTTTTTCCATTCAAGACTACCAATATTTCCTTTCTTTAATAGTTGATCTTAGAATTATACTTTGAGATCCATTCCATCCATAGTATAATGTCAAATTCCAGCATAATAATTTATATTTTATTTACAATGATATTGTGCTCACCAAATTCAATACTATAGTTTCTATATAGTATTGATTCTTGGATAATCCCTCCCATAGTCTTAACTGATAACTCTACTTCAATCAGTTCATGGATTGATTCTATATTCTTGGAAAACTAAAATTAATTATAGGAATACATAGAACCAGAATCAAACAAAGTACTTTCTATCTTTGAGTGAACAATGAGAGTACCTACCACCACATCATTTTTAGCCTCTAATTTATCCTATTTGATATAATATTACCAAACTTTATTCCTTGGCCTATACTAGGGTTGATGGTGATTACCCTCAATTATATTCAAATTTTTATAGTGATTAGAAAAGTTCCCAAGTTGTCCACACTTATATCATTGGACTTTTAGCCAGGCCAGCACCATCTTCCCTTTTCCATTAGTATTGAGAAGTTGAGGCTTCACCTATCTATGAAAGTTCTGATCTATATAAAAATATCTTACACATATGTAACATTTTCCACTATTGAGCAAGCAGTTACCCGAATACTTCTTCCCACATTGGTTGCATGTGGTAAATTGTAATTGTTTTCCTCCTATTCAGTGATCAAAGTTCCTCCCTAAGTTTATCTCCAAATATATCTTCATTTAAATCGATATATGTGACCATTTCATCTCTTAGTACTCCAATTCAACCTTCACAGCAATCTTCACTATCTCCTCATTGTTTTCATAGTCTCGGTTGTCTAGATTCCTCTGTAGATGGGGTTTTAGTCCATTGAAAAATCTATAAAACTTCTCATTAAGATCTATAAAAATGTTATTTGTGTAAGGAGAAAGTCTTGTAAATTTCATCTCATAGATTCCCACTGATTAATTTTCTTTATTATTTAACTCTAGTAATTCCTTCTTCATTTGGGTTTGAATTAAACAGGGGAAATATTTATTGTAAAATATTCCCATGAACTATTCCCACTATATAGAATCAATATCCATTCTTGGATTTATGTTTTTAATCAGTGTCCACGGCTGATAAAATTATCCCTCTAAGCAATAAATATCCCAGGTGACTTTCTCTTATTCCAAACAATGGAGTAAAAAATATCTTTTCTATAGATATTATTCATTGTTCAGAAATCAATGGGTTGGTAGATACACTAAAAGAAAGTTGTTGTTGATGCATAAATGACTCAACATAAATTTTTTCCCTTTGATTTGAATCTTGTCTTTTGTCTTTATTTATTTTATTGTTCATAACTTCAGTTAGTTAATTCATCATTCTAATAATTTTTTCCATTCTAGTATCCATCATATTGTCGTTAGTTTGTGGTATATTATGCTCATCGTTTACATAGTTCCTCATATTTCCTTCCATTTTATAAAATAATAAAACCTTAATGAGAGATGTGTTTCTTTTAAGAATCTTATAATTGCAAAGGAATTTTATTTCATAAAACATTATTCTTAAATATGTTATTATTTAACAACAAATACATTTTTTTATAAATCCTTCTTAATGGTTCATAAAAAGATTATTATTTAACCAAACATATCCCCCAGGAGTATCAAACTAGGAATACAGAAAGTCCTGTTGTTGCTCACTAGTTCTCATTCGAGTCTAGATAAAAGTAGTTTTTTTGGGTGTTTCCCCTAGATACATCTATTCCAGATCCACATCCACTTGTTCGTATCTAGATAGGGACTTATTTTCTTAGAAACCTCTTAATAATTCACCAAAATACCAAGATGTTTTTTTATATTTAAACTTTACCCTAGGGTTCTTCATAAATTTTTCATATTCTAATTTCCATAGATAACTAAATCGACCTTTGATACCAACTATGGCATCCCTCCTTTTTATTACATACAATTTTCATTACATGATACATAACATAGGATCTTTTAAAATTAAGTTTGTTAGAAATCAGGAACATAATACATAAAACTATAAATCATTTCTATAATCCATTTCAAAGTATTCTTCATGGTTTTATCCTAAATACATTTACTACATCTCATATCATGGGGACATAAATCAAAGGAAAGGGGTGAGCAAAATTCCCAGTAAGGGAAACAATTTACATATATTCGTTAGAAATATCAATAAGAACATGGAGAATATCATTATGGCATGAGCAATAGAAAAAGAGGCATATCATAATAAAAATAAAATGAGTCATAACATAGAAATGTTTCTAAAAAAATTAATTTATACATTAAAAAGTATATCACCAAGGTTAATCACCAAGGTGTCGTAAATAAAAATTACCAAGGTTATTCACCAAGGTATCATAAAACATGTTATCTCTTAAGATTAAATTCTTTACCTAATTCATAGGAGTGATATTAGATAACAACGTTAATATGTATTAATTTCATGTTATCCACATATATCATAATCAAAAAATTCATAAATAATCCATGTAGAGTAAAATAAATGGGTTTCATATCAAAATCATGAAATTTCGAAAGTGCTTAAAAACATGATCACTATGTTATTTTCATCCCATGGAATGGGAATATTGGTTTAATGTATGTTAATACCAAAATAAAATAAATAATGTTTACATATATCTGAATACCCTTGGAAAATAAAGAGTATAGGTTATTTACAAAAATAAAATTAAAGAGAATTTCTTGAGGAGTGGAGGGAAATTTTGGAATGTAAATCCGGCAGCATAACGGGTATAAAACGTAGTTTTGAAAAAGTGTAAAATGAAAAGGGACAATGGTATCCAATTGATAAAACATAATTTTAAGTATTTTTATGATAAAAAGGGTAATGTAATATATTAAACATAACATTTAGAATATATATATGAAAAACGTTTAGTGAATCAATGAGAGAAGAAAGATAATTCCCTTACGTTGATGAGTCACTCCAAAATCCTGTGGAATGGAACCTTGAGGGATTGAGTACACCTTTGAAGGACTCATTGGGATGAAAAACTACCAGATATTTTTAAATTATGGATTTTTAGTGAATTTAAATGGAGAAATGGGTGGGAATTTATAGAAATAGTGGAGGATTTGTTTAATAATTTTCAAATATATGCCTTTGAAATCGTGGTTATGGAAATTAAAAAACCATGGGAATGACCAGGGTTTTTTTCCATGGTTTTGGAAATTTGGAAAATATTTTATGTTATTTTAACCTATAATAACCAAGAATAATATAATATTACTTCTTTTGGAATGGAAAAATAAATTTTCCACAAAATAATATTTTTAAAGATAAAGTTTCCATTTTAGACTTTGGAAAGTAAAATATAGTCTTTTAAATTGATTAAAATATATTAAAATACTTGATATGAATAAAATGACATATTTTGATTCTTGGATTTTTAAATAATTATTACATCATTATTACATAATTATCAATTCATTAAATATACTGAAAATCTCAAACTTTATTTTTACTATTCATGAAAAATAATGTATTTTAGAAAATTCTCAAAAAAATCACCCTAACCTAAAATCACCATGATGATTTAAAAATTTAGGTTTATTTTATAATTATAATTATCTAAATATGATAACTTTAAATTATAACTATAAAAATCATTACTTACTAAAAAAATAGCACGTTGAAAATGCATAGTAAAATTTCTAACACTTAAAAAATTTTAAGGACATAATAAAATTACTCTATCATTTATATTTAAATATAAGTGTCTTTATCATAATATTTAATTAAAATAAGTGATATTCATAATAAATTAGCTTATTATAAAAAATATATATCTTTTTTGGAAAGTATAATTTGGGTCTGAAAAGTTAATTTGTTAAATTCTATCTCAATTAAACCCATATTTTATTAAGAAAAACTATTCTTAAAAAAGAATTGATGGAAAATAATTTTATTTATAAAAAGGAATTAAAATTTAAGTAACTAATGTTGGGACACCAAACTACTTATAATGCCCATTTATGACCTAAGGGTAAGGTGTGTGATGGGGATAGATTCTTGGGGCGGCTCAAATAATATCTACCGAGTGGTAATTTCCACTCACTTGAATTTCTCACATAAGTGATTCCATTCAAACTTCACTTTTTAAATCTTTTATTTTTATTGGTAAAGGGAGAAACCAAGTTATTATCCCTCCCTCCAAGTTCTAACAAATGGGCTTCATACGACATCACTCTTCTGGTAGAGGTCATCGATTCTCTTTTCTGCATTAATTATCATTTTTCATTTTTACTTATAAACACTAATTATAACATTAAAATTATTACCAAGATTACAGTTACCAATGGTAATATTGAAAAATGGTAATAATTGACCAACATTCATATAAAGTTGGAATACCAATGGTCACACTTCCCTTTATAATAACTTCATTTGCAAATAGACATGGTTTTGTTGTGAAAAATATAATATACCACACATTTTCTCAGGAAAAAATATCATTTAAAATTTTAGGTCATTACAGTTTCCATTTTTTTTAATTTTTATACACTAGTATATATATATATGTATATTATATAAGGAAACTATTTTTTGTGGCCTTTTGAGTTCATACACACACCCTACATGGGTTCTATGGGATGCACGTAGGTAAAAGCCTTGCTGACCGGCCTCACCATTTGCCACCAGAAAGGGATCACGACCTCAGAGGTGGAAACTGACTCCCTCATTGTTTACAATTCCCTTATAGGTTATGAGACTCCCCCATGGTCGATCTTCTATGAGATTAGGAGGTTCAAGAATTTGATTGGCAATCAAACTCGAGTGATGCATACCTGGAGAAAGGGGAACAAAGTGGCCAACCACCTAGCTGCCCTGGAAACACCCAGGGAGGAGGATATGCTTATTCACACGTCGCATAGAATTCATCCTAAAGGACTGTATTACATCAAATGGGATGTGATGGGGTTACATTACTTTAGGCCACCTTGAACTCGCCCTTGGGTGGAGGGGTGGTCTCCATGCTTGGGTCTTTTGTTGCTTGTTGCTTTTGACCTTGCTATTTTTCTAAAGATAATAATAATAATAATGATGATGATGATGGGATGCACGTAGAATTTTTGGTTCATGGAACAATTAAGGGTAAGGTATTTTCATTATAAGTATAGTAGATATAAAAGTGTAGGTAGTGTATGGTTTGGATGTTGTGGTATAGTAGATGGACCCGGTGGATCCTGAATTTTATTCTGTTAGTTGTTTTGGATACTTTTGTGCATAAAAAATTTATTTTATTAAGGATGATTCATTTAATTTTATATTATTGGCATGACATTATAGATATTTACTCTACTTATTAGAAGTACATTCTAGATTTTTTTTCTAGATATTTATAGTTGTTTCTATTATTTTTGTTTTATGGTTATTATTTTAACTTCAGAGGGTACACTAACCCCATTATCACCCCTTATACACTTACTACTAGTCAAAAGCCTCTGGTGTATGGTGAGGTGCACTTGAAGTAATGTGGTGGACTAGTTTAGTTACTACATAGTGAGTCATTTTAGGGAATTACATACATGAAAACTATTTTTATCTGCTACGATATGATATATGTTTATATGATTATTAGAAAAGTATATCTACTTTCCTTTTCAAATTTTAATATTAATTTTACTTGATTATATAATGGGTTTTATCATGCTTTTTGGTTATCTATAAAGTTTTTTTTCTATATTTACATAAATTTGTAGTTATTTTCATGAATAAACCTTATCACTATTTATGTTGAGACACTATTAGTGGTTCTATATTGAGTATTTAGGATCACACCCTACATAGACACCCAAGTAGACATGAATCCTCACATTTTATATATTTTAGGTATAAAAATCTACATTAGCAATTTTTGGATGTTTGTAGCCTAGTGGTGCATGTCATGGTTGTAGGTTTGACCTCCACATTGGTGTTGTAGTTTATAGTTGGTTATTTAGAGATCATGTTTAGAATATCACCTATTTACTTTTTAGTTTTCATTCCATATTCCACACTAGGTTATGAAATATTATAGTTTTTATTTTATTTTATGGATTGTATATAGACATTGTAACATGTCATACTCTTGTTTGTTCTTTTATGATATATTAGTTATTTTTGTTTTTATTTTATACTGTATGACATACAAAAAAATCATGTTGGACTCCTAGTAGGATAATGTTATGACCTGTTTTAAATACAAAAGAAGGTAAATAATTCCCCCAATAATTTTTTTAAAATCATGGTGCTAGACACCAACACCTGGGCATTGATGAGAGCACCTAGGGTTTGTGGAATACTGATTCATGTGTCATTTGAGCATCTGGGCTAGGGTAACTATAATTTCCATACAATGGAAGTTAATAAAATTCTTATATCACACCTAAAAAAATGAAATGGGTCATGAATTTGAGACACCTAGAGTGTGGATCTAAACTGAGGTCTGACACACATTAAAGAAAGACCTTACAGGACCAGTCAATATTGACAGAAGGTCTAAAGAGTTGTCAATTTCTAACATGACATGTAAACATGATACAAATCAACAACATGATTAATAAATGATTCAAGTTAATATTGAGGGTGAACAATACAAAAACTCAATAAATGACATGATAATTTAAATATTTAAAATTTATATTCATGTTGTTGTGAAACAAATAGAACATTGATTGAAACTATGAAGAATTTCAAAATTAAAATTTTTTTATTGATCTTGGGTGAAGTGTATTATTGAATTAACATGCATCTAATAATTGGGATAGAAATGATGAATGAAAATGACTAATGTAAAACAAGTGGAGAAGAAGTATAGAGAAATAATTGAGGGCCAAAATTTCTTATTCCATTGACACAATGACACATATATATAGGGTACATGATATTGTAATAAAAAATGTGATCAATCCCTATATTTTATGTCAAATCCAATTATTATAATATCAATGGTTTGGAAAATTTAAATTTTGGTCATATGAAGGGGATTTTTTTGGGAATTTATGATCCATCATTATTATCATTATTATTAATACATATGTTATCCTTGAAATGGTTGATATGGTAAGGGAAAAATCCAAGAGGGGGCTGAATTGAGGTCAAAAAGTGACTGTAATTTTTATCCCACATAAATTTCAGTTGACCGAATGATATGATATTCTGATCAATACATAATATATCATATTAAACAATGTTTAAATGTAGAAGAATTAATTCTATTATAAGATAAACACTATTCAATAAAATAGTAAGCACAATGGAAATTTAAAACATAATGCAATGAAAAATAATTCATGGAGTATCATATTACAATCTAGATACACTTAATGGATATTATTTACCAAAAAAATCCAATAATGGAACCCTTCTGTTTTATACCAAAGTGGTAGGTGGTTCATCGACTAAACTAAGGTATCCCCATTATAAGCCTAAAATATCATCAAATATAAACATGTCGATGTCTATTAGCATCCAGTCCACAGATACTTAGTCTTTCTATCCCTAAAATTACTTAATCAAACAGATCAGACTCAACAAGCTCAAGGACCTTGATCTTCATTGATTATAACTCTATAAAAATGGATATATCTTCCTATACTCATAATAACTCAATCAACCTAATTATAAAAACAATTTTTCACAATTTAGAAGATATCTAACCTAAACAATTAGACAAAGAACAAATATAACAGAAACTTTTAAGACATTTACAATAAAACCATCACTAGACAGAGCTGTTTAGAAAAAACTCAGAAAGAAAAATACAATCAGAAGTGATATAGGGAATAGGTAGTCACATGATTTGAAAAGAACTTAGTAAATAATTCCATAAAAGTTTTGTTATCATTTTATTTTGATTATAGATTCCTTAGGTTGAATTTATAAATGTCTATGTAATAAACACTAATGGTTAGATTATAAGTTCTTTGGGTTTAATATCAATAATATATAATTTTTTATTCCATCAATTGGTGGATATAGATTCAAATTTCATTATTTAATGAGTTTAATTTTTTTACCCCATTGAAATGCATATTCATTTTCTAGTGGATGAACATATATATATTTACTTCAATGGATCATTCCAAATGGATAATAAAATGGCACAACAAGAACTCAAAACTATAAACTTAAAGGTTAATCAAATTTATAAAGAAGTGTATTTTTATTTTTAAAAATAATGACAAACTAAGGCATTGACTCAACAATATACCCATTTATAAAAAATCCAAACATGAATAAAATATTAAGTTTGATAGAAGTTTAAAATAAAACTACTTATTAACTTTATTTAATTTATGATGAAATTATCAAACTCCTCAAAAATACCAAAATTATTCTCAATGAAAAAATTCTACCCCTTTTTGAAACTTAGTTATACACAATATTAAAAAACATTAGTAGTATACTTGATCTTCTCAACCTTCCCCACCTTCATGATTTTCAAAAATAAATCCAAAGCAAAAGAATCTGAGTAAGTTGGGGTTTATGAAACATTAAGTAATCAATTTTTAATAATGAAAGAAATAGTTCTCTTCCTTTATTTATATTAAAGGACTGTACGATATGATTATTTTGTAATGGATTAATGACTTATAATATCCTCTATCTGAAATAGTTAAATACAAAATAAATCTAGGGAAAAATATTTTTAAAAAATAATTAATATATAAAATGTTCTTGTAATTTTTTATAAATTATTTTTTAAACATTTATAGTACTCTCCCCCTTGTTAAAAAGAGTTAAGAAATAAGAAAAATAATTTCAAAAATATAAGAGTTAAATGATAAACCCTCTATTAATTATCTTCTGATCTTTATGGGTGATCTTCGTCAGATGAAGATGGTTATGAGGAATGGTCGGAACATTTTCTCTTATCTTCTAGAGAAGAGTGTATTTTATTATTTGATAAAGTAAAAAAATATTCATTTAGTATTTACCAATATCAAAATATAATAAAATAATTAATTAAAGATAATTTATAGAGATAATCATAGCTCATAATTTTAAAAAGTAAAGAGATAGATTATAAGAATTTAAAAATTATAAAGTAGTGTACCAGAGTATTAAAAACATAGAGTGTAAAAGTCAATTAATTTTTTATAGGGTATATTTTCATAAAGATAAATCATAAAGTAAATTTTACCTTACAGAAGTTAATTTTAGTTAACCTTAACTAAATAGGTAACTTTTATTGCGCATGGTTCTGTTAAATGTTCAAAATTATTATTATGAGTTTCGTTAAGTGAAATTTTATTCATTAAAATTTTGAAAGATACAAAGTGTCTGTATAAAAAGTTAGTACAATTATAAAACAAATAATTCCCTCCAAATTTCTCAAGGAGTTTTTCAATGTAAGAAGGTAGCTGAAACAATAAGAGAACATTATGATCACTTTTCATTGATCATACTAATATTTTTTCAAGTGTATTTGAATCTATAATAATTTAAGGGTTTATTAAAAATATCAACAAACTGGTTTTCAATTCTGATAAAATCAAGAATAATATATCTTTTCTGTATATGATCCCAAAATAATTTTTGACTTCTGTCTTTGTTCTTTTTATGTGAATGATGTTGTGGGTTTATAGAAAAAGATATAATGCTAGTGTAATCACAAAGAATCAATATTTGGTTAAAACACAAGACAAAATATTTGAGTGTGTGTTGCATCCATAACAACTAAGTACAATAACTTCTAAACACCACATATTTAATTTCATTAGTGGGATGCAAAACTGAGTGTGGTTTCTTATTGGACCATGAAACTAGAGACTCACATAAGAAATGAAAAGTTACAAAGGTTATCCTTTGATCCATTTTATGTCCACATAAATAAACATTGGATTAACTCTTAAGAGAAAATTTAGTTATGAAAAAATTAAATAAAAATAGATTTATAGTGTAGCAGGTTCTACTTATAACTTCCACCAAAAAATATTTAGCTGCTTAATATTCACATATCATTATCTCGGTAATTTGTTTAAGGGTTTTATTTCTTCATTCAAAAAAATTGTTTTTTTGTGGAGTTCTCAAGGTTGAAAAATTATGTGTTATGTCTTTTTACTAGAAAAAGGTTTCAAACCCATAATTTAAAAACTCACCACATTGATCACTCTAAAAAGTGACTATATATAGGTTTTTTAGGTTTTTATCATGTACTACAAAACTTATGAAAAAATATTTAGAACTAGGTAGAGAATGTATTTGATAAAAGTATTTTCCCAATAATGGTGGATATATCATAAGAAAAAACTTCAAGAGGGGATCAATTAGTGACTGGAAATTTTCATCCCACTTAAATTATAGTTTATTGGAAGATGTGATCTTCTAATCAATATAGAATATATCAGAGTAAAAAAAAATTAAATAAAATTTAATTAAATCCATCTCATGATAAACATTATTCGATAAAATAGTAGGTACAACAAAAATTATAACACCCCAAAATTCAAATATATTATTACCTTTAAATAAATTAATTTTTTTTATATCTTTCCATATATGCAACACCGAACATAAGAACAATTACAATATATTCAGATAAAATATAACTATTTAAGTACAACTATGAAAAAATAGATGTTGAATTATAGGTAATGAATAGGAGTAACCATATTATGAAATATATATATAAATAAAATAAATTCTACATTTACTATGAATGAAAATCATTTAATTTACCTAAAATGACTAATATGATCATTTATTGTTTAGAAATGTATTTTTATAAAAAAAATATTTTATGTGATACATATTTCTATTTCAAGAAACATATGATTAACTATAAATTATGTTTTATATTAATAATTGAAAAATGTAAAGGTGTTCCCAAAACTACATATTCCTTCACTTATAAAAGGGTAATATCTTCACCAATTCAAGTCCCAAATTAACTTATAATCAGTCCTTAAAATTTTGATACTTTACTCTCTCTATAACCCTATCCAAATAACATAATCCCCTAGTCACTCATAGATGGCCTAAGCCCCTCAAATTTAAGGAGACTTCCAAGGAAAATCCAAGTCCCTGACATGAGTATTATCAACTACTTAGTTCTTCTTCTTAATTTGTTTCTTTAAAATTTATTATAAATCCTCAAATATAATTATATTAGTATCATTTATATACTTTAATGTTATTATATTAAGTTTATTACCATTATTCATTCATATACCTTGTAACCTCCCATGTAAATAAAGAATAAGACATATTTCATATTTATTATATTTTTGAATTAAATATTAATTTTACTTTAAAATGGTTGCTATGTTCGATAGCGTACCTGATACGCAACAACAGGTTTCTTTGAAATCTTACGTTGCACACTAATAATATAATATTATTATTTTAAATTTTAGTTAACTCCTAGCCGTTGTATTGATAGGAATGAAAGAAACTGACTAAAATATGATTATACATGTTTGTTAAATGTATTTACATTTATCTAATAAATGTTAGAGGCTTAAAATGTGAATGAATATAATTTTAATCATAATTTACATTAAAAGGTCGATTTACCGCCTTTTAATGAAGAACCCTCTTTAAATCTAGTTTATTCATTTTTATATGTTCTATTTGATCAAATAATATTCTTATTTAAATTTGGGACATCAAATTTTACTTTGGGTAATTTTTTGGTATTTTTCGGATAAAGTTCATTTTTTAATGAATAGTGGAAAATATTGTATTTTAATTCAAAAGTGTCTTTTAATATAATCTATTTATATGGTTAGATTATCTTTTTAATTTGTTTTAAAGTTTAATTAGAAGATATTTTTACCATTTAATCCAATTTTGGTCATTGTAAGTAATTTCACTTTGAAATTGGACATAAACTAGTGTCAATCTTTTGATAGGTATTGTTTCTTAAAAACACGCTATTTTTTTAACGGGAATTAATTTTAAATTAATTAACACCACTTATATGTTTTGAATTTGGAAAAATAGAAATAATTTTTGAATTTATAATATCAAATAAATATTAGGCGGAATTTTTGGTATTTTTTTGAAAAACTTCAATTTTTGATGAATAGTGAAACCACTTAGTAGTAGTTAAAAAAACTGACCTTTTCATTTAAATGAAATTTTACTACTTCTGTGAATTGAATTTTGAAAATATGACATACATGGTTGTTATAAAGAAGTAAAATATGGTTCAATAAGATGAAAATAATTTTTGGTGAATAGTAACTTTTGACTTTTATTTACCACAGTTAAAGGTAAATTGGTTAATTCATGGTAAAAAGAACATTATAATAATTCAAAATTACCCTATAACTTGTACTAACCTTATTGGATGAGTAATGTCCGACCATGGGCATATTTGGGTCTATTTTGGGACCCTAAGGAGCCACTTATGATAGAAAATGACACATTAGATTAATTAATTTAATGTAAAGGCAAAAATGAAAAAAACAAATATCTTTTAGTAATTAATTTTTATATGGTGTTTTATAAGTAATAATTTTGACTATAAATATTCATTAGAAATATAAATAGACTTCCTACATCATGGTATTTGTTTTATAATTTTTAGAAATCAAATAAATTAAATTATTTATGACACAATAATGATGCAAAATTTACCTCATTAATAAATGATTTAAATAAATTATATTATAATGAATAAAATATTATCCAAAAAATGTCCAATTATGATTGGATGATTTTATTTCAACTATGGGTCATCTTATCTTTGACATTGATGATTTTTGGACCTTTAGAAACTGAATATCATTATATAATAAAATAATATTTTCACTTTCCTAAAGAGCCCCTCCTTACACTTATAAAAGGAGACCACTCCTAAAGAATTCCTCACACCTCTCAAGACTTTTGGATAGTCCAACCTCTGCCTAATTAATCTCCCTACATCCCTATCCTCCTCATAGAAGCCTTACTTTAGGCAGAAGGCACTTCAAGAAGTCCTTTGGTTCAAACCAAAGGGAGTTACCCAAATTAAAGGTAACTGTTTCTCTTAAATTATTTTCTTTTATTTTACTTATCCAACCCCTAAACTCTTTTTATTCCTTTATTTTGTAACAAAAAAAGTATCAAAAATATACTAGTATGTTGTTGTGAGAAGGATTCGAACTACACTTACACACACCCCCATCTAATGGATGAAAAACATAATGTTTCTCTCGATGGCAAACTAACACCTCACGAAATGATGATTGTTCAAATATTTACAACTACCTCTCATGGTGGCCATTAAGATGGAACTATATTTATATATGATATATATTATGTTTATTTTTTCTTTATACTTCTGTAATTTCCATTTATATCATACCTTTATGGTTTCCATTATCGGTAAACGCGATAATTTCATTTGAGGAAGTGCGGACTACTACCCCCTCAAAGTGATATGACTCTTTCATACCATATGTGGTACATATAAAGGATAGATTTAATGATATTATATATTATTAAACACTATAATTATAATACTACTATGTATCATTATGTTTTAATTCCATTAAATATGAAATATAAATGGAAGTAGCGTTCATGCGTACGTACGGCTTACCGTCTCCATGAACGGTGCATTTCATTTCTTACCTCTAAATGTTATGTACTATTATAAATACATGTATATGATAGATATATATGATATATATTATATCCAAATCAAGAATATCATTCTGGATATAATGAACCTTTGACCACATGAACAACATGTAATTATAAGAAGTCCATTTTTGACTCAAGTACCAAATATCGACAAAACGAACATTATTAAGTTAAATGATTACATAATGTTTATAACATGGTAATAAGTGATAAAAAAGGAATAATAAACTTGAAAAATGTTCTTAATCAAGTATAAATTAAATTTAGTTTATTATTCATAAGATTAAAGAACTATCGAGTCAAGTCAGACACGAGGTAAGGGAACTTCTTAATCCAATTTCTGTTCTATGGGTTAATCTTATACTTTTAAATTATGTCATGATATGATTATATTTGAAATAAATTTTGATGTCCTATATTTTATGTTTACATTACATATGTGTAATTATAGTGAATACACATAATCTATCTATTTTATTTATAAAATGATCTTTGTAAGGGACTTCGTCTTAATCTCCTTTCATTGAGGCATATTTTGTTTTAATACACGACTTTCTTTTATATGTTGTATAAACACCCATGTCTTTTCAAAGGGAATATTTTTCTATGAATCGTTTTACTAAACGACAAAAAGTAATGTTTCTTTTAACATAAGCGGTGACAACGACCTTTTCCATTGCCGCAAGTATTATTTGATATTTGGCTTCCTCAACAAGCCGTAATGTTTTTAAAAGAAAATAAATACCATATACTCTATTACGTATTTTGGTATTGAAAATGGTTTTGATAAAGGATTATTTTATGTCAATATATTTAAATTATATTTTGTGATTGAAATGTCAAAATTTTATCATTCCTTTGAAAAACATTTATGCGTTATGATTTTATAATGGTACATGGACATTTGACGGGTGGATAAGTGATAAACCAAATGACGGGTGGTTCCGTGAAAACCAGGAAGGGTGGTTACGTTATAACCTCCAATGCATTGGGTATGGAAGTTGGCCGTATGGCTATTCTATTTAGTGATATGTGTGGAAGTCGACCGTATGGTTATTCCATTTAATTATGTTTATGTCACAAGTTACCTTTATATGTTATGTGTTCTTTATATGGGTTTTATGGTAATCTTTTGGTTACAAAAGGGTAAGTAATGATCCTTTATTCAATGAATCATATTTAATACTTCATAAAGGTAAAAAGTATTACTTATGATAAAGTATTCATGGTTTACCTATTGTTTTAAAAAACTAACAGTTTTCCTTCTTTGTGTATCCCTTACTTAGCTTTTTATGCTCATCCCATGTTTTTGAAATTTTTTTCATAGGACATAATGTGGAATAGGGTCAAGGATAGGATCAAGGAAAAGTCATGCTGTCTAAAAACCTGGAACTAGACATGAACCTTTTTTAAGAGTTTTTATTTTATGAAAAAAAATGGAAACTGTGTAGAAGTATCTACTTTGTAATATTTTGAGATGTAATAGTTATGTCCTAATTCTCTAAAACTCTAAACCTAAAAATATCCTCAATGTGAATTATTCATTTAATTCAATATTATGTAAGGCTTAAGGTCGGGTCCTTATAGTTGGTATCAGAGGGAGGTTTAGATAACTTTAGAAGTTAGGGTATTGTTAAATAAATGTTCATAAATTAATTTATGGTAATATTGAAATGATATAGCATTTACAGATTACCATGTTACTTCACCTAAGATATTTCTATGTTCATAATGGTTTTCTGCAGAGGAAACAAGGCAGTTGTGATAGGAAGTCGTATAGATGGAAATGACCTTCCAAATCAGTATCCTGAGATGGTCAGAATCAGAACTAAATAGTTTACTACAGTGATGGATCAGTTGATTCAAGTCATAAATGATGGTTGTGTTTATTAGTGATATTTCGGTTTATTCTAAAAGTAAAGAGGACCATGAAAGTCATTTAAGGGTTTTATTGCAATCCTTAATAGAAAATAAACCATTTGGGAAATTCAGCAAGTGTGAGTTTTGGTTACAACAAATTTCTTTCCTTGGTCACATTGTTTCTAAGAATGGAATAACTGTTAATCTTAAAAAAAAGTTGTTGAAGAATGGCCAAGACCCACAAATATAATCGAGATTCATAGTTTTCTTGGTTTGGTAGGTTATTACTGGAGGTTTATTGAAATGTTCGCACGATTATCTATTCCAATGACTAAGTTAATCTGAAAAGGTGTTAAGTTCATTTAGAAAAAATAATGTGATGATTGTTTTCAGGAATTGAAAAGAATATTGGTGAATGCTCCAGTTTTAGCACTGCCTTCCAGAAATGGTTCGTTTGTTATCTACAGTAATGCTTCATTGAATGGACTTGGTTGTGTCCTTATGCAGAATGATCAGGTAATTGTTTATGATTCATGTTAGTTGAAACCCCATGAGTTAAATTACCCTACACATGATTTGGAATTAGCTTCTGTTGTTTTTGCTTTAAAAATTTAGAGGCATCAATTGTATGGAGTGAAGTGTGAAATATATACTGATCACAAAAGTTTGAAGTATATATTCACTCAAAATAATTGAACATGAGATAGAGGATATGGTTGGAATTAATTAAGGATTATGATTGCACGATCTATTACCATCTGATAAAAGCAATTAAAGTGGCTGATGCTTTGAGTTGAAAAAGTAATGCATCATTAACCATGTTACATTTGGAACGAGATCCTTTGGTTTTTGAGTTGATGAAATTTGGCATAGAAGTTGTTGGTGCAGGAAATTCTTCTGTTTTGTTTCAGGTTTCATTGAAATCATCTCTATCAGACAGAATTAAGAAAGCGCAGAAGGAAGACAGTGAGTTGCAGAAAAAGGTAGAGTTGGTTCAGAAGGGTAATTTGCCTGATTTTAACGTTGATGATGATTGTGTTTTGAGATTTTGAAAGAGATTATGTGTTCCTTTTGATTCACAGTTGAAGAATGAGTTGTTATGTGAAGCTCATAGTTCTCCCTTTTCAGTTCATCCTCGTAGTACTAAGATGTACAGAGATCTTGGGGAGTATTACTGGTGGGATGAAATAAAAAGAGATTTTATTGATTTTACTATGAAGTGTTTGACTTGTCAGTGCTTTAAAGCAGAGCGGCAGTTTCTGAAAGGAATACTTCAGCCTTTATAGGTTCCAGAGTGGAAATGGAAAAAATATATCCATGGACTTCGTTGTGGGATTACCAAATACATCTCAAGTTAATATTGCAATCTGGGTTATTGTTGATCGATTGACTAAATCTTCTCATTTCCATCCTATTCGGGATACATTGTCTCAAGATCAACTTTCTCGATTGTATGTTAAAGATATAGTCAGGTTGCATGGAGTTCCCCTCTCCATTGTATATGATCATGATCCCAAGTTTACTTCTAACTTTTGGAAAGGCATTCAGAATTTTTTGGGTACTGAATTAAATTTTAGTATAGATTTTCATCCGCAATCAGATGGGCAGTCAGAACGAACAATTCAGACCTTGGAGGATATGCTATGTGCTTGTTCACTAGATTATTAGGGAATTTGGGACAAACATATTTCTTTGGTTGAATTTTTATATAATAACAGTTTTCATTATAGTATACAGATGGCTCCATTTGAGGCATTATATGGAAAGAGTTATCGAACTCCAACTTTTTGGGATGAAGTAGGTGAAAGGAAGCTGATGGGACCAAAATTGTTAGAAGATATGGCAGAGAAATTTCAATTGATTCAGAAGCACATGAGAATAGCTCAGAGCAGATAGAAAATTTAATTCAGATAACTAGAGGAAGGATCTTTCTTTTGAGGTAGTTGATCATGTCTTTCTCAAAGTTTCTCCATGGAAAAGTGTGATGCGTCTTAGTATGAATGGAAAGTTGAGTCCGAGGTTTATTGGACCTTATGAAATTCTGGAGAAAGTTGGATCAATTACGTATAGAGTGGATTTACCTCCATGTTTATCCTAGGTACACAATTTTTTTCATGTTTCAATGTTGAGAAAGTATATGCTAGATCCATCTCATGTTTTGAGCCAAGAGGTAGTTCAGTTGGAAGAGAATCTCTCTTATGAAGAACAACCAGTTCAGAATCTTGACCATAGAGGGCAAGTGTTGCGGAATAAGGTAATTCAACAGGTAAAGGTTTTATGGAAAAACAATATGGTTGAAGAGGAAACGTGGGAACCTGAAAATGCTATGAGGGATAAATACTCCCAATTATTTGATAAGTGAATAAAAATTACGAGTACGCAATTTCCAAAAGGGGGAAGGATGTAACATCCCAAGTAAATAAAGAATAAGACATATTTCATATTTATTAATATTTGTAAATTAAATATTAATTTTACTTTAAAGGGGTTTCTATGTTCGATAGCGTACCCGATACGCAACAACGGGTTTCTTTGAAATCTTACGTTGTGCACTAATAATATAATATTATTATTTTAAATTGTAGTTAACTCCTAGCCGTTGTATTGGCAGGAATGAATGAAACTAACTACAATATGATTATACATGTTTCTTAAATCTATTTACATTTATCCAATAAATGTTAGAGTCTTAAAATGTGAATGAATCTAATTTTAAGCATAATTTACATTAAAAGGTCGATTTTCCGCCTTTTAATGGAGAACCCTCTTTAAATATAGTTTTGGTCATTTTTATATGTTATATTTGACCAAATAAAATTCTTCTTTAGATTTGGGACATCAAATTTTACTTTGGGTAATTTTTTGGTATTTTTCGGATAAAGTTCATTTTTTAATGAATAGTCGAAAATATTGTATTTTAATTCAATAGTGCCTTTTAATATAATTTATTTATATGGTTAGATTATCTTTTTAATTGGTTTTAAAGTTTAATTAGAATATATTTTTACCATTTAATCCAATTTTGTTCATTGGAATTAATTTTACTTTGAAATTGGACATAAACAAGTGTCAATCTTTTGATAGTTATTGTTTCTTAAAAACGCGCTATTTGTTTTAACAACAGGAATTAATTTTAAATTAATTAATGTCACTACTATGTTTTGAATTTGAAAAAATAGACATCATTTTTGAATTCATAATATCAAATAAATCTGAGGCTGAATTTTTGGTATTTTTCTGAAAAACTTCAATTTTTGATGAATAGTGAAACCCCTTAGTAGTAGTTAAAAAAACTGACTTTTTCATTTAAATGAAATTTTACCGCTTCTGTGAATTGGATTTAGAAAATCTGACATACATGGTTGTTATAAAGAAGTAAAATATGGTTCAATAAGATAAAAATAATTTTTTTTGAATAGTAACTTTTGAATTTTATTTACAGCGGTTAAAGGTAAATAGGTTAATTCAAGGTAAAAAGAATATTATAAGAATTAAAAATTACCCTAAAACTTATACTAACCTTATTGGATGAGTAATGACAGACCATGGACATCTTTGGGTCTATTTTGTGACCCCATGGAGCCACTTATGATAGAAAATGACACATTAGATTAATTAATTTAATGTAAAGGTAAAAATGAAAAAAAAATATCTTTTAGTAATTAATTTTTATATGGTGTTATAAAAGTAATAATTTTGAATATAAATATTCATTGGAAATCTAAAAGACTTCCTACATCATGTTATTTGTTTTATAATTTTTATACATCAAATAAATTAAATTATTTATGACACAATAATGATGCAGAATTTACTTCATTAATAAATGATTTAAATAAATTATATTATAATGAATAAAATATTATCCAAAACATGTCCAATTCGGATTGGATGATTTTATTTCGACTATGGGTCACCTTATCTTCGACGTTAATGATTTTTGGACCTTTATAAACCGAATATCATTATATAATAAAATAATATTTTCACACTTTCCTAAAGAGACCCTCCTCCCCCTTATAAAAGGAGACCAATCCTAACGAATTCATCACACCTCTCAAGCCTTTTCTCTAATCCAAACTCTGGCCAATTAATCTCCCTACATCCCTATTCTCCTCCTAGAAGCCTTACCTTAGGCAGAAGGCACTTCAAGAAGTCCTTTGAGTCAAACCAAAGGGAGTTACCCAAAGTAAAGGTAACGGTTTCTCTTAAATTTTTTTCTTTTATTTTACTTCTCCAACCCATAAAATCTTTTTATTCTTTTATTTTGTAACAACAACAGTATCAAAAATATACTATTATGTTTTTCTGAGAAGGATTCTAACCATACTTACCCACACCTCCATCTAATGGATGAAGAACATAATGTTTCTGTGGATGGAAAACTAATGCCTCCCAAAATGACGATTGTTCAAATATCTCCAACTGCCTCTCATGGTGGCCATTAAGATGGAACTGTATTTATATATGATATATATTAGATTTATTTTTTCTTTATGCTTCGGTAATTTCCATTTATATCATACCTTTATGGTTTCCATTATGGGTAAACGCGATAATTTCATTTGAGGAAGTGCGGACTACTGCCCCCTTAAAGTGATATGACTCGTTCATACCATATGTGGTACATATAAAGGATAGTTTTAATGATATTATATATGATGAAATACTGGAATTATAATACTACTATGTATCATTATGTTTTAATTCCATTAAATATGAAATAGAAATGGAAGTAGTGTTCATGCGTACGTACGGCTTACCGTCTCCATGAACGGTGCATTTCATTTCTTACATCTAAATGTTATGTACTATTATAAATACATGTATATGCTGGATATATATGATATATATGATATCCAAATCATGAATATCATTCTGTATATAATGAACCTTTGACCACATGAACAACATGTAATTCTAAGAAGTCCATTTTTGACTCAAGTACCAAATATCGACAAAACGAACATTATTAAGTTAAATGATTACATAATGTTTATAAAATGGTAATAAGTGATATAAAAGGAATAATAAATTTGAAAAGGGTTATTAATCAAGTAGAAATTA
Source organism: Viscum album (assembly GCA_963277665.1). Lineage (NCBI taxonomy): Eukaryota > Viridiplantae > Streptophyta > Magnoliopsida > Santalales > Viscaceae > Viscum > Viscum album. Next base: position 700,736,768 of record OY728128.1, on the reverse strand, counting down.
ACTTTAGTTTATTATTCAGGAGATTAAATAACGATCGAGTCAATTCGGACACGGGGTAAGGGAACTTCTTAACCCAATTTTCGTTCTTTGGGATAATCTTATACTTTTAAATTATGTCATGATATGATTCTGTTTGAAATAACTTTTGATGTCCTATATTTTATTTTTACATTACATATGTGTACCTATAGTGAATACACATAATCTATCTATTTTATTTACAAAATGATCTTTGTAAGGGACTTCGTCTCAATCTACTTTCATTGAGGCATATTTTGTTTTAATACACGACTTTCTTTTATACGCTGTATAAAAACCCATGTCTTTTCAAAGGGAATATTTTTCTACGAAGCATTTTACTAAATGAAAAAAAGGAATGTTTCTTTTAACATAATAGGTGACAATGACCTTTTCCACTGCCGCGAGTATTATTTTATATTTGTCTTCCTCAACAAGTCGTAATGTTTTTAAAAGAAAATAAATACCATATACTCTTTTATGTATTTTGGTATTGAAAATGGTTTTGATAAAGTATTATTTTATGTCGATATATTTAAATTATATTTTGTGATTGAAATGTTGAAATTTTATCATTCCTTTAAAATTTTTTATGTGTTATGATTTTATAATGGTACTTGGACATTTGACGGGTAGTTACGTAATAAACCAAATGACGGGTGGTGCCGTGAAAACCGGGACGGGTGGTTATGTTATAACCTCTAATGCATTGGGTATGTAAGTTGGCCATATGGCTATTCCATTCCGTGATATGTGTGGAAGTCCATCGTATGGTTATTACATTTAAGTATGTTTATGTCACAAGTTACCTTTATATGTTATGTGTTCTTTATATGGGTTTTATGGTAATATTTTGGTTACAAAAGGGTAAGTAATGATCTTTTATTCAGTGGAGAATATTTACTACTTCATAAAGGTGAAAAGTATTACTTATGATAAAGTATTCATGGTTTAGTTGTTGTTTTGAAAAACTAACGGTTTTTCTTCTTTGTGTATCCCTTACTGAGCTTTTTATACTCATCCCAAGTTTTTGAAATGTTTTTCACAGGACATAATGTGGAATCGGGTCAAGGATGGGATTCAGGAAAATTCATGCTATCTAAAAACCTGGAACTAGACACGACACTTTTTTTCAAGAGTTTTTATTTTATGAAAAAAATGGAAACGGTGTAGAAGTTTCTACTTTGTAATATTTTGAGATGTAATAGTTATGTCCTAATTCTCTAAAACTCTAAACCAAAAAAGATCCTCATTATTAATTATTCATTTAATTCAATATTATGTAATGTTTAAGGCTGGGTCCTTATGTACCTCATCCATTAAGAAAAACAAAATCACCATTCGTGTGTTGTGCAGACTACCTCCTCCATGACGTAACACATTTCATTTTCCTTCACTTTATTAAAAGTTTTTAAATAAGTATGTTATTTGTAAAACCCTAAGATTTTATGAAATAGTTCCATAGAAATAAATTTTATTTATTTAGTAGCTTACATTATACGCACCACTGAGTTTAAAAGAACTGTGATATACTATTAAAATATTATTATATGACAGTTATTTCCTAGTCTTTGGATTTATGGGTATGAATAGGAATAACTATATTATTAAAAATATATGGTTAAATATTCATAAAATTAATTAATTGGTAATCAATTAATAATAAATGAAAAAAATATTTGAAAATAAAAGATATGTTTTTCTAGAAAACTATTTTTATGTGCGCAGTATGTTTTAATATTAATAAATTAAATTATTCACTATTGGTGAATTATTTTAATGAAATTTATATATTATATATTCAACCAAATATTTTAACATTCGTCTAAAATTTTTACTATGCATGGGATAAAAATAAATCCATATTTATTCTTAGAAACGTTATTTTACTAAAAGTGGTTTTTATCGTGTTTCACACACTTATTTTAAAATTATTTTTTGAAAATTATAGGTATTTAATTTTACAAAATTGAATGAATATTTGAAATAATGAGGTCAAAATTTGTTAAATGGACCCCTTTTATTTCTAATAATTTTGAATAGTAAATGAGGTATAATTTATCGCCTCAATAAAGGGTAAATCAAGATAATCTTGGTTAAAACTAACTTATAAGGCCATAATTTTTCATCCTAATTAATATTGTATAAATTTAATTTGACCCTTATAACCTTAGCCATGAAATTTATTTTCTTAGTGGACACTTTTCTTTGAAAGTTACTAATGTAATATTTAAGGAAAAAAATAGAAAATTTTCACTCTCTTAGTTTTAAATATCTATTATGTGTACACATAGGGAAAAAATAAAGTTATGAATGAATATAAATTTTCTATTTTCTGAATAATAAATTTATCTTAATTATGGTATTTTATTTCTAATTTTTAGTGATTAAATAATTTCCTTAATTTTTTGCGCAATGTTAATATAGTATTTATTCAATTATTAGAAAAATAAAATAAATGATTTTACAAATATTAAACGTAATATAATTTTTGTTATTTATAGTTTTACATGATATTTTTAGATAAATATAACATATTATTAATGTTTAAAAGGATTATATTTAAATTAAAACTTTTTCTTTATGTCTTTTAAGTCAAAATTAATGAATACTTTCAAAATTGACATTAATGATATTTTATCATAATAATATTTTATTAAATTATTTAAAAATCATAAAAATAATGAAATAGGACAATGTGGATAATATATGGTCTAAAATATTATATTTTGTCCAATTAGGTAATAATATTTACCTTATAAGTAAAATTATAACCCTCTAAGAGTAGAAACGATATTATCATAGTTAGGGTTAAAATAAGTTAACTAAGGGGTTAAACTAAAATATAAGGTTTAAAAACACACTTAAACAATTAAAAAAAATATTTTTTTGATTTAATTTGACCAGATACTACCATATCTATTAATACCCAAACATTTTGAATCATTTTTCTAGATAATAGATTGACTATATTTTAATCTTTTAAGAACTCCCAAGAGGGCCCCTCCCCTCAATTATAAAAGGGAAACCCTCATTTCTCTTCCTCACACAAACTTGAGACTTTTTTTAAAAAAAAAACTACCCAATTATATTCTAAATTTCTGGAAATACATTATAAATGTTCTGTTATTCCAAAAATACAAACCCTATGGTCCTTAATAGAATATCTAAAGGAGTTGTTTCAAAGAATAGGTAATCAACTTAACCGATCACTTTATTTTTAATTATTCTTTTGACTCCCAAAAATATTTTATATTCTTAATAAAAAAATAAATTCAGTATAATAAATATACTTAAATTTTATTATAATTATGAAACCACCTTTATCCACCATTTTCTATATCAAATGGGAAGTGAAATTATCGCTCGCACATACTTAGAGTTTACCATCTCTACATAGTAATACAAGTTATTTTCATCACCATATTTTATAGATGAGTATTATGATGGTTTTAAAGTTTATATATGGTATTTATGACATAAATATTATTTTTTTAATGACAATATAATATCTAATTTCTTACCTTCTAATCTATTGGAAAATGATAAAGGTGCATGTGTGTACATATCGACTACCACCTCCACGAAGCGATGTGATTCATTTTTTATCTGTGATTTAAATGAATGATAATTAGGATAGATTTTTTGAATATATATGATTTATATGATATAATAATTATTCTAAAAGTTTAATTATTATTTACCTTTATTTTAATCTATTCTTTGAAAAGTGAAAACATTATTCATGCGTACGTATGGTATATCATCTCCATGAATGTTGTAATTCACTTTTCTATATATAAATTTTATGGATAACTATATAAATATATATAATAAATATATATGATATTTATATTATTATTAAAATTCTATATATTATGGAACCATGATAAAAGTATAAGGATCGGGACATCCAAATCTAAACATGCATAAAAAACACAGCTGTTATCACCTAGAACTGTGATTTTAATAAAAAATTATTAATAAATGAGTGATAATATGCCATAAATAAATCATAAATGGAATGATATATATGATTATTGTTATGGAATATTTTTACAATAAATCTATATTTATTATAAAGGATGTTTGAATGTCTACAAAGAAAGGTGATACTTGAGGTAATGGATTTATGTTTCAATCCTATTTTAATCATAGTTGTTTATGCTTAAATTTATAGCGAGTAAATTATATGATAATTATTTGATAAATAAATTTTATATTTATTCTCCTCTAGCTAATTTTTAATAATACATTTTTTACTTTCATTTTCCTCACTTTAATTACTTGATAGATCAAAATAATTCTTCAAAGGGAAAACTTACTTTATTTCTCTCTTCGGTCGAAAATATTTTTTCATTTCTATGCTTTCTAAATATGAATATTTTTAATATTCCTTTATAATTTTTTAAATCCATTTTTACCCATTATAAAATTTTTACAAATTTTTTTAAAAGAAATATTTTTTTTCTTTTTCTGAACAAGTTACTTTTTTGACTTTTTTTCAAAAGTGTGAAAGGAATGTTTTCTTTTAACATATACAACATGAAAAAAATTTCTTATCATCATGAAAACTAAATGATTTTAATCTTACTTTATAGTTTTTCATAGTTATTTTCAATGAAAATTGTTTCCATAATACTTAGGAATTTTTTTATATTTTAAATAATTTATTTTAAAATGAAAAGGGAATTTTTTTCATTAAATATTACCCTGATTATTTTAAGGAATTATCATCTATGATAACATAATTTTATTTTAATTATGTTTTATTTGGGTATATGATCCAATGATACCATCCTTATTGTTTCTATAGATTTTGTATGTTTCTTATGATAATATTGTTATGAAACCCATTTATTTTTCATGGTTTTTTATATGATGAATTGATGAAATGTTTATGAAACCATTATTCTCTACACTGGTTATGATATGATAAGAAGATGAATGATTTATGATCTTGTGTAACACATATGTATGGTTTTAATTATGTGATGGGTGGGCCTATAATTATATATACCTCTAATACATTGGGTAAATTTTTATATATCATGAGATAACAATGGGGAACAAGTCAATGTGCTTGATCCATTATTGGAAACAAGTCAATGTTCATGATCCATTATAGGATACAAGTCAATGTGCTTAATCCACTATATGAAATTGGTGTTGAATCCCGGTCCATTATGATTTCATATTCTTGGTAGTTAACCTTGAAATTTGATATTATTATCATAACTATGATGGTTCCACACTTTTATGACATGAACTAATGGTTTTTGATTGATTTATAATTTTTTATCACTCTTACGAATCATGTTTTTTAAAATGATAAAGTTTTATTCCATGAATCATGTTTTCTTTTCTTTTTCAGATTGGGTATGAAATTTTTATGTTATGTTTATGATCTCATAGCATTATAATTATATTATTCTTTCTTATGATCATTAATTGATATCTCACATGTTTACCCTTACAAATAATATGAGATCACCCTTTCTTATGTTTCCTTACTCCAGGTTATGAAGAAAGGTTTTCAGTAGGGTATTTTTATGAAGAGTATTAAATGGAGAGGTATTTGTGGGAGATATTGATGATCCTTCATGAAATAAGAATATTTTGTATCTATTATTGAAAGACACTAAACCTTTACTATCCTTATATGTGTTTCTATGAAATTTATTTAATATTCATCTAATAAGATGTATTATTTATGTATAAAAATCATATATAGTTGATATCAGTGAAAATAAATGAATATAATCCTTGAGAACTCTCATACATGAAAATTGGGCGAAGCATAGCTCTCCTCCCAAGTGATTCATAAGGAAAGGTATACCACTAGGGATGGCAGTAAGAGTCTTTCCTAGGAGGTATAGTTTCTCATTGAGTTATCTAATAGGTATCAATTATACCCCATTAGTAAGAATGAGAGGGTCTGGCACCAGCCATCGGGACAAGCATGTGCATGCATGGGAAAGCCTAGCCAAACAATCCATGCAAAGGTGGAGAGTTGATATCATGATGAAGATGCTGGGACGGAGAAGTTCTAAGTAGTTATTCTGGGTTATATGTAATGTTTTAATCCTATGGGAAATGAATTCATCTAATGCCTATGGGCTATGTAATACTTACGCTTATGGGCCTTGTAAGGGTTCCACCTCACCCCTTGAAAGGTGGATTATCAAAAATCAATAAAAAATGAAGGCCTTCGGGCCATTTAATGGATGGATATCATTATAGTTGTAATCAAAGAAAAGTTTTAGTCAATATTTAGAGGTTAATATTAGATAAACTTGGTTAAAACACAAGAGATAAGTCTAAGTATAGGATAGTATCCTAAACTTTTCATAATTACCATGGATAACCTAGGTTAAACCTAAGGTACCATAGATTAAGAAGAAGGTTTCATGATTTAAACATACTATGAATTAAATTTCATGATTATATGATCGATCACTTTGATTATTATAACATGATGCTTACACTATGATTTTTTTATTCAATGGATGGAACCATAAGACATCGTGCTAGAAATGAATATGATATAAAATGTAATTATTGTACACATGAAAACCCCAAAGATATGGGAGTTGGAATACAAAATCTTTTTGTAATGCTCATAAAACGTTTTTAGTATATGAATCATGTTGATCTTATAAATGAGAAAATAAGGTAGAAAAGTACTATTTGAGTCTTTTATGAGGCAACATTCACCTTTTTTTAGTGGATATCCTAATCCACTGCTGGTTGAGCGATGGATCAAGACCATTAAGAAAATATTTTCTATTATTTAGTGATTTAAATATGAAAAAAAATCTTAGTTTTTGATCATTTGGAAGGTTAAGTGGATCAATGGTGGAACCTAATTAAGAATACAAGAAAAGAGGAAGAAATTGACTATATGGGTTGGGATAAGCTTAAGAGGCTATGTTTCAGTAAGTACTTCCCTCATATTCTATATATAATTTTGGTGAAGTAATTCCTTGAAATGAAGAAAAATGATGATGAATCCCTTCGTACCTTTGAGGAAAATTTTACAAGACTTGAAAGTTATTCCTATGGTTTAATCATTAGCCTTGAAAAAAATTGATCAATTATTTTGGGTCATAAAATCAAGTCTCTGAAAAGCATTATCTATAAGAGACTTTAGTTTCAATAAATAAAATATTCATTTTGCATTCAAGTTAGAAATGAAAAATGAATATTTCCACCATTACCATGGTTTTGATAAATAAAATAAAGATCAATTGTCATGAAAACTCAAATAAATCATGTAGTTTAAATATATTCTAGCCATATACATGCTAGAAATGTGGGGAAAACATCAATTAAATTTCTTAAATGGAACTGGGAGGTACTTTAAATGTAGAAAGGAGGGTTATAAAGCCTTTTATTATCTAAAGGGTATGAATATGATGGTTAATGTAATGGAGGAAAATAAAATAACAAACAATGCACCACTCGTGCTCCAATGCCTAAAATGCAAGGAGTATGAGAATTATGCAAACCAGTGCAGAAATATGAAGGTTTTTTATGATGATCAACATCAACAACCTCTTAGTCCCAAAGATAAAGGTAATTCTCATGAGCCATGAATTCCAAAGTGTTTTACGAGAATTATGTGATTAAAGGTACACTTTTCATCCACTCTAGAACAACTAGTGTCTTATTTTATTCTAGATTTGTCCACTATTTTATATCTAAGTAATTTGAAAAGGGTATTGAATTACCAGATCAATGATTAAATATTGAGTTAATAGTGAAAACTTCTAATGGTAATATGATCACATATCAATTCTATAGTTCTTTTCTTATTGAATTCCCTGGGAAATTGATTCTTTAAAATATTGTGATTCTCTTATTGGTTCAATTTTAGGTGATTCTAGACATGGATTGGATTTATTTATATGGATCATGTATCAATTAATGAGGAAGGGAATTCATATTTGGAATTAAAAGGAACATATGATCGTTTATCTGTGAGAGGATGAATAATAACTTCTAATGAAAATTAATTCTATCTTGTGGGTCTTAATTCTTATCCATGAAGGATATTAATCTTAAATAGTTGGGAAGAAACACTGCATAAAATATATTCCAATTATTTAGGATTTTGGGGATCTATTTATAGAATAATTATTTGTTCTTACTCCAAATAATGAATTTGAGGTTTCAATAAAACTCATACCTGGTGGTACACCTATTTTAAATACTCCATATAGAATGTACATAATTGATTTGTTGGAATTAAACTAGAAACTCTAGGATAATATTGATAAGTTATTCATTCATCCAAGTGCATCACCATGGGGTGCATCTGATCTTTTTGTTAAGAATAAAGATAGATCAATGTGACTCTAAATTTATTATCAAGAACTTAACAAGATCACTCTTAAGAAAAAATATCTTATAACACGTATTGATTGATTGTTTGTTCAACTGTATGGATCTCAATACTTTTATAAGATTGAACTTTATTATAGATATCACCAATTAAGAGTTAATAAAGAAGATATACCCAAGATGGAATTATGTACAAGTATGGACGTAATGAATTTATAGTAATTCATTTTGGTCTTACATATTCCTTGGATATTTTCGTGGATTTAATGAATAGAGTCTTTAGAGATTACCTTGATCAGTTTGTGTTAGTATTTATAGATGATATTCTTATATAATCAAATAAAAAGTAATAACATAAATATCACTTGAAAATTGTGTTAAAGCCTCTTGGGAAGGATAAGTTGTATTAAAAATTTATCAAGTGTGAATTTTGGATTCATAAAGTTACATTCATGGGTTATATAATCTCAAGTGAGGGTATATCAGTGAATCCTTCAAAGAAAAAAGTTAGTGAGAAATGGACTAGACCAACCATAGTAACTAAGATCCATATTTTTCTTAGATTGTCTAGATATTACTAATTATTTTTCATAAATTCTCATGATTATCTAATACACTCACCAAGTTGACTTAGAATGGAGTTAAGTAATTGTGGATAGATGAATGTGAAGAGAATTTCAAGTTGATGAAGAAAAGGTTGGTTAGTGGACCTCTGATCGCACTACCCTGTAGATAAAAAGGATTTTTGATCTATAGTGACACATCAAAGGATATACTGGGATGTTTTCTAATGCATAATGATATAGTGATAGATTATACCTCACGAAAATTTAAGGTTCATGAGAAAAATTACCCAACTCCTGATTTGAAGTTAGTTGTAGAAATTTTTTCACTAAAGATATGGAGGAGTTATCTTTATAGAGAAAGTTGTGAAATTTTTATTGATCATAAAGTTTTTAAGTATATCTTTACATAGAAAGGGTTAAATATGAATCAAAGAATATGGTTAGATTTGATTAAAGATTATGAGTACCCAAAACATTATCGCCCTAGGAAGGTGAAGAAGGTGGATAATGTTATGAGTCAGGAAGATCATGTTAGTTTGTCTACAATGAAAATTTAAAGAGATATAATACTTATGAATTTACAAAAAATGGATATTGAAGTTCTAAAGAAAGTGGAAAGATCTTATATTGTTTAAATTAATGTTCAACTATCTATCTATGTGATGATTAAAGAGTCACAAAATGAAGATATAAAGCTGAAAGAGATTGTGAGAAATTTTCATAAGTTCAACCTTGATTTTGATGGATTGATAAAGTTTGGGAACCATGTATGTGGTTTTTTCATACAATATTTAAAGAATGGGTGGTTTAATGAGGCTCATAGTTCATCATTCTCTACTCATCCTAGAAATATAAATATGTATAGTGATATGAAAGAGTATTTTTGGTGGGAGAACATGGAGTGATATATTGAAAATTATATATCTTGGTTCTTGGTTTTTCAGTAAGTTAATGATGGAATATATAATTATAATGTGATGTTACAACCATTAATCATACCAAAATGGAAATGGAAAAACATCACCATGTATTTTTTCATCGGACTCCCCAAAACATCAAAAGGGAACAATGTTATTTGGGTTGTAGTCAATTGCCTTACAAAGTCAATACACTTCATTTTAATCAGATAATTTTTCTCTACTGATCATCATGTTAGGTTATACATTAAAGAAGTGGTGATATTTCATGGAGTACCATGTTCTATTATATCTGGTTGAGATTTAAGCTTTACCTATAATTTTAAAAGAAGTCTTCAACAATCTTTTGAAGTAGAATTGATTTTTAGTACTACATATCATCCTCATATGGATGTATAGTCTGATAAGACTATTAAAACCCTAGAATAAATTCTGAGATCTTTCTCTATGTAATTCAATGGTATTGGGGATCTACACCTTCCTTTGGTGTAATTTTCTTACAAAAATAGTTTTCACTCAAGAATTAATATGGAACCTTGTGAATCACTCTATGGAAAGAAGTACAAAACACCAAAATATTTTGATGAAGTTTGAGAAATAAAGTTATTGGGACTTTAGTTAACTGAAGAAATGTAATTGAATGTTAGATCCATTCAGTGGCACATAAGGGCAGTACAAAGTTGATAGAAAAATTATACTAACAATCATTAGTGAAATCTAGAGTTTGAAGTTGGTGATAAGGTATTCCTAAGAATATATCCTCAGAAGATGGTTATGATGTTTGTAAATAAGGGAAAGTTAATCCCAATATATATTTGTCTCTTTAAAATTATTAATTGTATTAGGATATTATCATATCATTTGTCTCTTCCACTAAATCTCTCTCAAGTTCATGATGTATTTCTTGTATCTCTCCTGAGAAAGTACATACCAGATCCTTCACATGTACTAAACTCAGTATTAATACTACTGTAAGATTATCTATCTTATTAAGAACAACTTGTGTATATTATGTATCATAGATAGAATGTTTTATGAAATAATACCACTCGCCTGGTTTTTTTTGGCGAAAACATAAATTTGAGGAAGCTGTGTGGGAACCTGAGGATGTGATAAGGTATAAGTATCCTAATATGTAATTATCAGAGTGATAAGTTTCTAGGGAAAAATTCATTTTAATGGGGTTATAATATAACATACCAATATTTTATGAAATAGTTCTCTATAAATAAATTTTATTTATTTGATAGCTTGTGTTGCATGCAACTCTGAGTTTAAATGAACCAAAAAATACTATTAAAAATTATAATGTGATACTTATCACTTAAATGTTGGATTAGGGGTTATGAATAGAAAAAAATAAATTTTGAAAAACTTATGGTAACATATTTATAAAATTAATTCATTTTTTATCAATTAACTATAAATGAAAATAAAAAAAAATCATTTGAAAATAAAAGATATGTTTTTCTGAAAAAACTATTTTTATACATGCAATGTGTTTTTATATTAATAAATTAAATTATTCAATATTTTTGAATTATTTTAATGAAATTTATATATTAAATATTAAACCAAATTTTTTAACATTCATATAATATTTTTAATACTCATGGGATAAGAATAAATCTAGTTCTATGCTTAGAAACTGTTTTTTTTTTCTAAAAGCAGTTTTCATCAGATTTTGTGCACTTATTTTAAAATTAATTTCTTCCATTTATATTTATTGAATTTGATAAAATTTATTAAATATTTTTAATCATGAAGAATAAAACTTTAAAATAGGCCCCTTTTATTTTTAGGCATTTTGAAAAGTAAACGTGGTGAAATTTATCACCTTGATTAAGGGTAAATCGGGTAAATCTATGTTAAAACAAAGGGATAATGTCATAATTTTTCATCCTAATTCATATTTTATAAACTAAATTCTTCCCTTATTTCATTATTCTTAAAATTTATTTGTTTAATGGAAACTTTTCCATTAAAATGACCATATAATATTTAAATAAAGCAAGTTACAAAATGTCACTTTCTTTGTTTTAAATAATAATTATGTGTTCACATAGGGACAATAGAAATTTATTAATGAATATAAATTTAAATTTTATTTAATATTTAAATTATCTTCATGATGGTATTTTATTTATAATTTTTAGTGATTAAATAATTACCTTAAATTCTTACGCAACAATAATATAATATTTTTTCAATTAATATAAAAATAAAATAAATGATTTCAGAAATATTAAAAGTAAAATAATTTTAGTGATTTATGGTGTTACATGAATTATATAGATAAATATTATATATTATTTATGTTTAAAATTATTATATTTTAATTTTAAATTTTTCTTTATGTCTTAAGTGAAATTAAATGAATAGTGTCAAAATTGACATTAATGATATTTTATAAAAAAATATTTTATTAAATTATTAAAAAAATTATAAAGTCATGAAGGTGGAAATAGGGGATATTATATGGTCAAAAAAATTAATAACTTTTCCATTTATGAAACAATTTTTACCAAATAAGAAAAATTATAACCCTTTAAGTGTAAAAAATAAGTTACTGTGGTTAAGGTAAAAATAGGTTAACTAAGGGGTTAAACCAAAAGATAAGGTTTAAAACCCCACTTAAACATGTTAAAATTTTATTTTTTTAATGTTATTTAAACCTCTTACTAAATTTTATTTGAATATCAGGTCATTTGGAATCATTTTTCTAGATAATGACTTTATTATATTTTATTCTTTTAAAAAATCCCAAGAGTGACCCTCCCCTAAATTATAAAAGGTAATCTATATTTTATCTTCTTCACACCACATTGAGCCTTATATATTGACCAAAACCTAAAAATTTATACAATTCAATTCCATAGAAACATTATATAGGTTATGTTCTTCAAAAAATACCAATCAAATGGTCCATAAGAGAATATCTAAAGGAGTTGTTTCAAAGAAGAGGTAATCCCCTTAACTAATCACTTTATTTTTAATTATTATTTTACCTACCATAAAAATTTTATATTCTACATAAAATAATAAATTAATTATCCTAAATATACTGAAATTTTATTATGGTTATGAAACCACCTTTATCTATCTTTTTTCTCATCAAATGGGAAGTGAAAGTATCGCTTGTGCGTATTTATGGCTTATCATCTCCATGTAGTGATACAATTCATTATTCATCACTGTATTTTATGGATAAGTGTTATGATGGGTTTAAATTTTATATATTATATTTATGACATAAAATTATTCTTTAATTACAATATAATATGTAATTTATTACCTTTCAATCTGTTGGAAAATGGTAACATCACTTGTGTATATGTGTGGACTGTCGCCTCCAGAAAGTGATGTGATTCATTTTTCATATACTCTTTACATGGATGGTAATAAGGATGTATTTTATAAATATATATGATATATATTATATATTAATTATTTTTTAAAAGTTTATTCATTATTTTTCTTTCTTTCATTCCATCTGTTGAAAAGTGAAAACATCGTTCATGCATATGGATGGCATACCGTATCCATGAATGGTGTAATTAATTATATATATATATATATATCTTATGGATATATATATATATAATGAATATATATGATACTTATATCATGATTAAAAATTTTTAAATGATGGAACCATGATCAAAGTACAAGGATCAGGGCTACAGAACTGAAACATGCATGAAAAACGAAGCAGTTATCACCCAAAACTGTTATTTTAATAACAAATTATTAATAAATAAGTGATAAGATGTCATAAGTAAATAATAAATTGAATTATATATATTATTATGGTTATTAAATGAATTTATAATAAATATATATTTATTATACATGAGGTTTCAATGCGTATGAAGAAGGATGAGACTTGAGGTAAGGGATTTAGGTTTCAATGATTTTCTAATCGAGATTGTTTATGCTGGAATTTCCATAAAGGGAATTAAATGATAATAATATGATAAATCCATTTCATATTTATTCTCCTATGTAACTTTTAAATAATTAATTTCTTCCTTTCATTTTCCTTAATTTAATTACTCAAGATATCAAAATAATTTTCTTTAAATGGAAAACCTACTTTATTTATCTCTTTAGTTGGAAGTTTTTTTTCACATATATGTTTTATAAAATTGAATTTTTTTAATATTAATCTATGATTTTTAATTCCATTTTTACCTATTATTTAATTTTAAAAAAAAATTCTTTAAAAGTAAACTTTTTTTCATTTTCTGAATGAGGTTCTTTTTGACTTTTTTTCAAAAGTGTGAATGGAATTTTTGCTTTTAACTTGTACAACATGAATGGAATTTTCTACCATAATAACTACTCAAATATTTGAAGATTAATTTATAAGTTTCCATATTTATTTTCAAAAAAATATTAACATTTGAGAAATTTTTATATTTTAAATACGTGACTTCAAAATGAAAAGGGTATTCTCTTATAGAAATATTCTAGTTATTATTTGAAAGGAATTATTATCTATGATAACATCCTTTGATGTTAACTATGACTTACTAGGGATATCATCCAATGATACCATTAATATTTTTTATTAGTATTTTTTATGTTTATAATGATAATATTATTATGAAACCCATTTATTTTTTTAGGGTTTATTATATGATTAATTGATGAAATTTTTATGAAACCAGTTTTCTTTTCATGGGTTATGATAAAATGAGATGATGAATGATTTATGATATTATGGAACATATATATTGGATTCCATTATATAATAGTTGGGACCATAATTATATATTCCTCCAATTAATTGGGTAAAAAAAATCTCATGAGATAACTATGGGAAACAAGTTGATGTAATTGATAAATTGTGGGAAACAAGTCGATGTGATTGATCCATTACAAGAAAAAAGTAGATGTTCTTGATCCACTATGAGAAATAATTGTTAAGGCCTGATCCATTATGATTTGATAGTCTTGGTAGTTAACCTTGAAATATGAAATTTTTTCAATACTTATTATGGTTCTGAAATTTTATAACATGAACTTATGGTTCGTGAATTATTTATGACATTTTCTCACTTATATGAGTCATGTATTTTGAAATGATAATGATTTATGATATGAATCATGTTTATGATCTTTGATATATTGGGTGTGACCATTGTAATTTATTATCATGATCTCATACCCATATTATTATCTTATTCTTTCAAATAATCATTGATTTATATCTCCCATGTTTACCCTTACTAAGCATCTAATCTCACCCTTTCTTATGTTTCCTTTCCCCGGGTTATGAAGAAAGTTTTTAAGTAGGTTATATATTTTAATAGTCATAAATGAGATGATATTTTCAATATATTTGGAATATATTTTATGAAATAATAATATAGTGTATCAATTCTTTAAAGACACCAAACCCTTACGGTCCTTAAGTGTGTGTTTGTGAAATATATTGAATATTCATAAAAAATATATAATTAATATGTATGAAAATCTTGGAAAGATATATTATTAAAGTATAAACATAATTTTTATGATATAATTAAGTTTTTATTATGAAAAAATTATAGAACCTGTTAATTATATGATCAAAAAATGATCATCGTTAATTTAATCATTTAAAATAAGTGTGCTAAGAGAATAATATTTTATTCAAATTATGTAATGTTTTCATATCCATTACTTATTATCAAAAATAATTTTAATTTTTATATATCACATGAATAATAACAAAATAAGATCATTATGATTTTGTTAAAATGATATCACAACTAAGACACCTCATTGTCATTCATTAAATCAGAGTATGTTCATATTTGGGTCGGTTTAACCACCTAATCAAACAATATAATGAATTTATGTCATGCGTGACTATGAGAACTAATTTAATGGTGTAATATGATATAAATATTTAAATAATTTTATTTTTTTTGGTTATGGTGAGGTTATATCAACATTTAACTCATTAATTAAGAAAACACCTTTTGTTCATTTAGAATCACTAGAACATGATCATCTTTGATTTCATCATCATGGTTCATAAAAAAATGAAATAAAATAAAATTATATATTTATAAAATATATTGGAACATATATTCTAGTATATTATATGATCTAGTAGTGATTAACTTTGAAATAAGAATAAACATGTGCGCTATTGGTATAAAACTAGTATAAATGAGCAAAACTATAAACACCTAGTGTGAAAAAATCAGAAGAATTCATGTAGAGAATTACTAATTATGAAGAGTTTGAATGAAAATGGATATGAGTAAGATTATTAATTAAGTGATTAAGATATCTATATTTTGATACATGAGGTTGAAGTTCATTTGTGGAAGTAAGGATAAGAGGTAAGGGTTTTTATCTCAATTTCCCTTCATTGATACAAGTATTGTATTTACTAACCTATTTTAATTTTGAAGTTGTGTATAATACTAATTGAGATATCATATCATGAATTATATTCTAATCGTGGCATTTTAATTTTAATTAAAATCACAATATTTCAAGTTGTTTTGATTTGAATTTTTCTAAGTTGTCAGTGTTTTCTTTGTCTCTATTCTCATTCTTTGAGTCAAAATGCATTTTATACAAAAATATTCCATTTTTATGGTGTTATGTTGATTTAATATACCATGAATGTTATTTTAATTTTATTTCATGGGATTTACTATCCAAATAATTTTCCCTTATTCAAGTGTCTAGTGATTCATTATCTTCCTCAATAGTGAGGATTTTTGGTAACTCAATTTTCATTCATTGAGTTATGATCATTATTTGAACTTATTTCATATAAATTTGGTAAAATCTGCTTTTTTATTGTATTATGTAGTATTATTTGATTTTTTCTATGGATATAAATTCCTACCACATAAACCTTTTGAAAAATATTTCTCAATTCTTGGGATATATTTTATTGAAACCATTCACTTTATTTCTCTCAATGGTTTATAGTCATGTTATTCCAGTATTGTCTTATTCATTTTCCCATTGCTATATATGGTTCGAAAATCACATTTTATATAAATCAGATTGGATGATATTCACATAGAAATTATTATATTATTTTTATATGGAGAAAATTATTGGAATTCTAATTCAAATTATTATTGGAAAATTGACTATGTAATGTTTATCTATCCAACTTCATCCTCTATATGGGTTATGATCAGGTTATCCATTTTATTAACATGGGTAAAGATATTGTCATTTTGTATATTTTTATATAGATGATTATTGGTATGTTTGATTATTTATTTTTTATTCATTTTCTCTTGTAGTGAATTCATTGGAATTAAAAAAGTGACGGGTGGGGATCGACATTATATGGCCCCTTGATACATATAAAAGTCTCATGAGATAAAAAAGGTTGAGTTTTGGTGTATTAATCTTCCCATGATAGGATATTATATTGGAAAAGATTCTGGACAGTATTATTTCTTGACTTTAGTCTCAATAACAAGTAAAGTATGTTTGCATAACGCCTTGACAGTAGGTTTTTGATGTATGATATTATGCATTCCATTGGTATGAGATCAATATTATCTATATCCATGATTTTATTTATTTTCATGGATATAAAATGATCCCAATTTCAATTTTTTTATGGCCTCATGTTGTTTACCTATTCCTTCCATAATATTTATGTCATATTTATGCCATGAATCTTTTAGTTATATGTTTTCTTTATAGAGAATTTGAGATCACCCATTATTATGTTTCCATTTCCCCATGTTATGGAGAAAATTATTACACCTGACATGTTTATAAGGATAAAAAGTGTGGAAGAATTTTTAGTATATGTTGAATAATTTTCATGAATTAATTAGTTTCATATATAATGGGAAAATTTTCAATTTTATATAAAGAACTTGGGAATTATTAGTTTATGTTGTTTCCTAATTAACTAGATCTATAAACCTAAAATTATACTTTATATGTAAGAGATACAATAATAATTTTTTATTTTTTAATTAATATTGGTTATATCCAGGATTTTACAGCTTGTAGAAAGTAATTATCTAAATTACATGTCTATGAGCATAATATTTGAGATTGTGGGTTTGGGGAGTCATAATTGGTATCAAAGTTAAGGATTAGATAAATTTGGAGATCAATATGTTTTTAATGATAATTTAAGGATTGATAAGTTATTTTTTATCATAATTTCAAAGGTATGGAAAATCCTTGTGAATAGTGTATGATTTGATGTTAAGGTAATAATGCACATGTTATTTGTGGATTAGGGTTAGATAACCCTAGCAAACCCCCTAATAATAAGTCTAAGTATTTGATAACATCATGATGTTTTATTAAATTAAAGATTATGTGGTTGACCTAGAAATGAATCCCTATATGGATACTAGAAAATTCATGTGGTTGTGGAATAGATGAACCTAAGGGAAATCACCCCAAAAGTGGTTGGATGAGCATTGACTTAATCATCACTCTAATGAATGATGAGTGGGCCTAAGACTACGCACATAGAAAGACACTCCTTGGGTATATGATTTGGGTATTAAAATTATCCTTACAAACCACTGTGAAGGATTTAAGAATGATGATAAGTGATTAAGTTAGATAACCTAATAAAAAATGACTATAGATAACCAATGATTGAATAAATAGAGTTATATGTTTATATGAAAGTATCATATATCAAAAACAAAGGTGTTATAAGGGGAGAAATATTCATATTTATATTTTCATATTCATATTTTGGATATTATCATAACCATTTTTTATTTTACTAATTTGTGGGAACAATATAAAAAAATGAATATGAGAAATGTATGTACCTATAAACCACAATTTCTTCTAACCAAATAAGGGAGCATACTAAAATAGTTTTGAATTTTTGAATATTCCTATTGTAATGGAAAAGTTTATTTTTCTAGTCTTACATAAGGTTGTGATATTAATATAATCTTTAAAATCTTATCTATTTTCATTAGTGAGTGATATTTATCAATGATATTATTATATATTCTAAAAATTATGAGGATTATTTGAAACATCTAAGGATTATTATTAAGAATTTTTACTTTAAAGGTATGGTGACATATATTAAATGGTGTCAATAACCTTGAAAATAAATTTTATATCAAGTTTATATTTTTTTAAATACATATTTTTTCACATACACGACTTATTTGGAAGGAATATTTCATTTAATTTTCATTATTGCTTTGTTTTGGGGGTTTCCTAAGAATTTTGGTGGAAATGGTGGGTTTTCAAAATTTGGGCCAAACTCGGATCCCATTTCCAGATTTAAAAATAATTTTTGTTTCCTTTATAACTCCTTCGTTTTTCAACATTTTACAACCATTTTACTTCCCAATTTGCATAACCTGGTATATTAAAATCATCAAATCCATTTGGACCACATAGAAATCCATTATCATGATGGGTTTAGGATTTTTATTAAGGTATTGGGCCTGCTCATAAGCCCATTTCCAACTTTAAATTTTGTTTTTAATTTTTCAATATCAAATTCATTATTTACTATTTTTTGGTGATTTCACCTCCTACTCGAATACAAACACATGGGGATCACCCCCATTAGAGATTCTTCCTCTTTAAAGCTCATCTCCCCTATGGATTATGGATATCTTTCTTAATCTTTCTCAAATCGACCATATTTGAAGAGGTAAAATGATTATTTTATAACTCCTTCAATTTTCACTCTTTTACCCCCATTATAGTCCCCACATGACCTAATATGACTCCTTAGAGCCTCTATACTAGTTTTGGTGACTTTAAGATTCATATTTTGGTGAATTTAGGGAGATTTCATCAAGATTTATGCAAGTAAGTCTTTCTCCCTTTGATTTCTTCTCGTTCCTTAGGGTTTCATTCACCATTTCTTGAGTTCTAAAATTTCCAGAAGTTAGGGTTTATTCCTAGGGTATAACTTCCTATTTTGGGGGTTAAATATTGAGGTTTTAGGTTTCTTTTCAGTTCCTTGAGGTGCGAAGGTGGTGCGATTGATGTTTGGCACCAATATTTGAGGGTTTCGACACTTTCGGTAGGTGATTCCATGTGTAATCATTTCTAGATGAGTTAGTTTCCTTGAATTACTGATTTTAAAAGTTCTTAATAGGATGTGTGTGGGGAGAAAATTTTTTATGATGGATTTGGTTAAGCATTTAATTTTATAGTTGCATTTTAGTTTGAAATTGGGTGTTTTTCATGTGTAACCCTTGGGGTATTGTTTGGGTGTGTTTTATAACATATGAAATTGGTGTAATAAATCTTGTTGGGATTCCAATTCTACTTTGGTAGGTTATTGGTGTGCCTTTGGCTTTAAAATAGGTTTTTTAATGGGTTTTATTTGTGAAACCATATAATGTCTCTTGAAATCATTTTATGAAAATGTGTGTTTTTCATGTGCATATTTTGTGGTATTATTTGAGGTGATTTTATAATACTTGAGAGTGGTTAAATAAATATTTATAGGGCATCCAATTCTGATTTGGATTGTTATTGGTGTGATTTTATCTTTGAAAGAGGATTTTGGAATTGGGTTTTGTGGGAAAAACACAGTTATACCCTTGGGTTGGTTTTATGAAAATTATTAATGATTTAATGAGTTACAATAAGTGTGAAATGGTTGGTTATGTACTGTTTTGGTGGTAGTGTGTTCTTAAAATGATTTTTTGAAAGATAAAGTGGTCAGTTTTTATGTCAAACGTTTTGGTAATTTTTTGTAATTTGTTGAGGTGATTTATGAAATTGTGATGTGGGTGTAAAACATGTTTTCAGGCTGTTTTGTGTGACTGTGATGTGAAAAATGGATTTTTTTAGGAATATGGTATTATGAAACATGTGAGGGGATATTATTTGATGTTTATCATCTTGGGAAAGATTTTATAAAATTTTTAAAGGATTTTTTGAATTGTGAAAGATGTGAAAAATGTGTTGTGGTCTATTTTGGTGGGAGTTTGATTTCAAAATAAATTTGAATGAAAAAGTGGATTTTGTGACTTTTGTGATGTACACATGGTCTGTTTGGTGAATGTGTGATTATGAAGTGATATTTTAATGTTCAAATTATATTTCTTGTCTTGTTTAACTTGTTTGATCACAAGAGGGAAACTCAGGTATCTAGGTGGGTGGACATATACTAGTATTCTAGTGAATCTGTGGGGTTTGGCCTCTATTTCACATAGCAAGATTTATGCTTATAACACAAAATAAACTATTATGATGATGATTGGGGACCACTAGGTTATGGGTATGTTCCCTACTATTGGCTCATGCATGAGAACAAATATTGTGATGGTTACTCTCACCGAGATATGAGGCACCAGGGACCCACAGTGAGCTAGTGCCTAGGGGTTATTTCCTATAGCTTATGCTCATTAGTTACTTTGCGCATACCATAATAATATGATATGGTTATCTGGAAAATTCAGTAGTGTTGACATTATTTTTAAATGTGTATATTATTAATGATATCCCACGTGAAAACTATTTTAATTTTCAAGTTTCATCTTTTAGAAATTGTAAGTAGCATTTCATATTTATGAAAACTTCAAAGAATTTTGTATTTGAATGTTTATCACATGGAATATCTTAGTGGTGGTATCCTATTGAGCATTGGATCACACCCTACTTACACCCTTGGGTGTTAGCAGACTTGGTTATTTTTTTGCCACAGGTTGGGTACAGTTTTTAGTGCCAATGGTCCAAGTTTCTAGCAAGTCCTTGGTGGTGAAGTCTTATGGAGATGGCTTGAGGGTGGTTCCCCATTCCATGAGGGTTATTGGGATGTTTCCTTTTGCTTTTGTACATTTTTTATAGTCTTTTTGAGTTGTTTTAAACTATGTAATTCAGTTCTGAATTTTTGAAAAAGATTGTTTGGTTTGAAAAATCCAGATTCGTTTTATTGGATTCATTTGTTGTTTTAAGTTTATAAACTTAGGTAAATCATTCCAAATTCTCATTTTATGATACCCATGAACTTTTTACAGCCTTTGGGGATCGGGAACAACCTTTTTTCCTTGTCATGTTCCAGGTTTGGTGCCGGTTTCGGTGGAAACCAGATTTGGTTCGTGACAAAATGGTATCAAAGGAGCTTCAGGTTAACTCTTTGGGTCATGTTATATGGAGAAGAGTCAGGATACTCTGGAGTTAGGATTGTCAAGACTTGTTATTCTAGTTATGTGTAGTGTTCCTGATCACCACACCTCATGGAAGGATTGAAGTTTCCAGAGGATGTTGGGATTTATCTAAGTCCTTTGGTTTTCTTGGTTTGATGATGATTAGGGGAAATGGAAAGAGAGTTCGGTTAATGGTATCAGTGAGCTCACAGGGACTGGGAATCCATGTGGAGCCATGGATATTCCCTAGAACACTCTCTGTGATGGTGAAGTGATTGTAATATGGACTCCAACCATATTTCTAAGTCACCCACTGAAACTAGTTTCTTATCACATTGTCTTGTGTTCTTTAGTTTTGAAATCTTGGAACTTCAGTTTTAAAGTGACTTGGTTTTAAGAAGTGCAAAGTTTTTGTGAAATGTTTTTTAAATAAATGGGGAATGTTTTGATTTATGAAATGGTAGAAATAAATTTTCAGAATTGTTTTGAAATGGAAAATGGTTTGCTTACACCTCTTTTGAAAGTTGGAACTATATTGAAGTCTGTTATGAAAAAGTGTTTCAAATAATGATTTCTAAACAATCAAAGGGTGTTTTAATGGGATGAGGTGTTTTTAAATTGATGTGAATAAATTTTAAGTGAGTTATTATCTAAATGTTTGTATCTTTATGAAAAGTTTTTTAAGATATGAATTGGGATTTTGATCTCGTGGTTAGCGGTTTTGAGAAAAAGGATGTGTTGGTTGACTATTTTGGTTTTGAAAAGTGGAAAGAATTTTTGTTATAACGTTTCGTATTTCCATGATATACCACATTAATGGGGTTATATGGGATGATGTATGGTTGATGGCATGATCGGATGTGTGTCGGGATGGATATGAGGAGGGTGCCCGGTGTGGCACAGAAACATGCATGTGTGAGGCCCATGGGGTACCATTGGTGGATAAGCTAAATGTTGAACCATTTGTTTTAAAAGAAAAGTTTTTAAAGAAAAGCATGATATCTTGAAAAATTGTTTGGGATGGTGTATAATATATTTTTTTGAAAAATTTTGATGTTGTGGGATGTTTTTAGTCCATGAACCCATCCTGTTCGAACCGTGTTTTGGGTTTGCGTTTGGTCGGTAAGCTGGGTAGAAGAACTGATTAGTAGTCTCTTCTGAGATATATTTTTGGACAACTTTTTGGTGGTTCCCTTAATATGTTTGGATCTGGTTTGTGTGATGTTTTGACCAATGTACCATCTTGGTTGGGTCCTTGGGATCTCTCATTGGATAAGGTACACCCCCATTAAGGGTTAATGCACAACTGAAGTGCATCTTGGATTGTTTTGCTATTGGAAAATCCTCTAGTCGATCAATATAAGGAATATTTTATTGATATTTGTTGATTGAGTCTACACACATTCCTTTATTTGATTTTAAAATCCTCTTGTAGTGGGAGAGTGCTCGTGGAAGGTTGAAAGAGACCTTAGTTTCTTAAGTTTCCTGATTCGTCGAAGGTGGAAGTGGTGTGGGGTTGTTAGTGTGGATGAGTGTCTTGATGATGTCTAAGAGGGCCTTTGGGTTCTTCATAGTTTCTTTGATATAGGAGTTTATGTTAAACCACCAGTTTTGGGAATCTGTTCATGAGAGGATATTATGGCCACTTTCTTGACTTGTGTATTTTTTAGTGACTTGGCATAAGGTCATGTTCCATGTATTGTTTTTATCAGTCGCAATGGTCATGTTTGGTGATGCATTGTGATGTCATGTGATCGTTTGACTGTAAAGGTGAAGGTTGTGAAATTCTTTGAGAGTATCTGTTATATTGGGAGTAAGTCTCCATAGGAAAAATGTCAAAAACCCATGTTTCAGAGGAAGGTGTTTATATGCAACCATTCCTTCTGTTGTTTCTCACCCGAAGAAACAAGGTTTGATGTGTGTGCATCTTATAATACCTTGTTTCAGTAAAATTTTGTGTTAGGTTAAAGTGAGTTTGGAATGTGTTATGTCTTGTTAAACTTATCGGGGATTGAGGTGTAGTTGTTTGTATCACTGGAAGAAGAAGTTCTGTTCATGTGGTTTTTAAAGCCTAACTACGAGGTTGAAGATGCTTCAATCATTTGAGCTCTATCCATAGGTCCCAGAGAGAAGATGGCATGTAGTCAGGGGAAATCCCAAGGTCATTAAAACCCTTGTACAAAGTCCTATCCTCATTATGAATGATAGGAAGAGTTTAAACCTCCGGTGTCATCATCTTTTTCTAGTTGTTCTTGTTTGGTGGTATAGGTGGGAGGACCTCGTTTCCATGTTGTAGCTTGAGTTTATACTTTCCCTCTTTGGTTTCGACTGGGTATTTGGAGAAAGGTTTGAAGTTTTTCTAGATAGGTTGAGCACACCGTTTTTTCATGGTTAGTAGTGACCATGCCCCATAAAACCATGTAGATAGAAGGATCCCCACAGTTAGCGCACGGTTTCCCAAACCATGCGGACTAACCGTGCGGATATCCCAACTTTTTAAATTTTGGGGCCTTTCTGTACCATCCCATGTTGTTGGTCAAGATGGTTGGTTCTTATGGTGAGGATACCCACTATGAGTCTTATATAAGTTCTTTTGTAAAGGTCTGATGGAATTATACCCCTTTAACTGGGGAGTCCGATCAGGACTCCCCCTATTAGTGTCCTGAATATGCCTTGGGAAAATTTAAGTTGTATCTTATAGTGGGGAGCCCATTTTTGTCTCCCCATACTAGTAACTCAGATTGGTCCTTGATCTTGTCATGGTGGGAGGTAGTCTCGTTCGGAGCTATCTAACTACCAAAATCTTCTTAGGGTAAACTTTGGGATTGGAGAGTGCCCAATAATTTAGTTAAAGCAATGTAAGTGTAACCTTGTTTGTTGTTGTTGTTTGTCTGGGTAGATTACTTGAGTCTTGTTCATATAGTGTTTTAGGAGTTTCCTTTTGGGTATAAAGTCCGAATGTTCTTAATAATTTTAGGAATTTTATGAAAGTTTTAGTTTGTGAGAGTATTCCTTGCTTAATTGAACACTGGAGGTGTTTTGGCATTTCAGGGGTAGACCGAACTTGGCAAAGGAGTACATTTATGGTCTATCAGTTGGGTTTGGTTTTTACTTTTGGCCTTGTTGTGGCTTTCCAATGGAAAAAAGTTTTATGGTGGAGATAATTTTCACATACATGACTTATTTAGAAGACATTTTTCATTTAATTTCCATTCTTTCTTTATTTTGGGGGTTTCCCATGAATTTGGTGGAAATGGTGGGTTTTCAAAATTTGGGTCAAACGAGGAGCCAATTTCTTGATTTAAAAATAATTTTTTTCTTTTATAACACTTTAATTTTTCAACATTTTACACCCATTACACTTTCCAATTGGCATACCATGGTATATTAAATTCACCATATCCATTTGGACCACATGGGAATCCATAATCAGGATGGATTTTGGTTTTTTATCAAGGTATTGGGTCTTCCCGTAAGCCCATTTCCGTCTTTAATTTTTTTTAATTTTTCAATATATCTCATTAATTTCTTATTGATTTTTGGTGATTCCACCTCCTACTCAAATCCAAACACCTTAGGATCACCCCATTAGTTAGTTTTCCTCTTTGGATCTCATCTCCCTCACATATTAAGGCGACCTTTCTTAATCATTCTCAAATCAACCATATTTAAAGAGGTAAAATGATTCTTTCCTAACTCCTTCAATTTTCACTCTTTTCCCCCCATTTTAGTTCACACATGACCTAAAATGACTACTTCAAGCATCCATACTAGTTTTGGTTACTTGGAGATTATATTTTGGTGGATTTAGGGCGATTTCATCTATATTTCTGCAGGTAAGTCTTTCTCTCTTTGATTTCTTCTCTTTCCTTAGGGTTTCTTTCACCCTTTCTTGAGTTTTAAAATGTCCAAAAGTTAGGGTTCATGCCTAGGGTCTAAATTCCAGTATTTTGGGTAACATATTGAGGTTTTAGGTTTCTTTTCACTTTCTTGAGGTGCGGTGGTGGTGCGATTGATGTTTCGCACCAATATTTGAGGGTTTCGACACTTTCGGTAGGTGATTCCATGTATAATCATTTCTAGATGAGTTAGTTTTCTTGAATTACTTATTTTTCATGTTCCTCATATGATTTGTGTGGTTTGAAAACTAGTTATGATGGATTTGGTTAAGCATTTAATTTTATAGTTGTATTTTAGTTTGAAATTGGGTGTTTTTCATGTGTAAGCCTTGGGGTATTGTTTGGGTGTGTTTTATAACATATGAAATTAGTGTACTAAATCTTGTTGGGCTACCAATTATTCTTTTTTAGGGTCTTGGCGTGCCTTTGGGTTTAAAATAGTGTCTTTTAATGGGTTTTATGTGTGAAACCATGTAATGCCTCTTGAAATCGTTTTATGAAAATGTGTGTTTTTCATGTGCATCTTTTGTGGTATTATTTGAGGTGATTTTATAATACTTGAGAGTGGTTAAATAAATATTAATAGGGCTTCCAATTCTAATTTGGATTGGTATTGGGGTTATTTAGGCTTTGAAAGAGGATTTGGAATTGGGCTTTGTGGGCAAAACATAGTTATACCCCTAGGGTTGGTTTTATGAAAATTGTAAATGATTTAATGAGTTACACAAAGTGTGAAATAGTTTCTTATGTACTATTTTGGTGGTAAAGTATTCTTAAAATGAGTTTTTGAAAGATAAAGTGGTTAGTTTTTATATCAAACATTTTGGTAATGTTTTGTAATTTGTTGAGGTGATTTATGAAATTGTGATGTGGGTGAAAAATATGTTTTCAGGCTATTTTGTGTGAGTGTGATGTGCAAAATGGACTTTGTTTATGAAAAGGGTATTATGTAACATATGAGTGGTATTTTATGTAATGTTTAGAATCTTGGGAAATATTTTATAAAATTTTTAGAAGGATTTTTTTAATTGTTAAAGGTGTACATATTGTGTTGTGGGATATTTTGGTGTGAGTTTGATTTCAAATTAAATTTGAATGAAAAGGTGGATTTTGTGACTTGTGTGATGTACATGTGGGATATTTGGTGAATTTGTGATGTGTAAGTGATATTTTCATGTGAAAATTATATTTCTTGTCTTGTTGAACTTGTTTGAGCATAAGAGGGAAACCCGGGTATCTAGGTGGGTGGACGTGTACTAGTATGCTAATGAATCTGTGAGGTTTGGCATCAGTTTCATGTAGAAAGATTGACGTTTACAACACAAAATAAACTATGATGATGATGATGATTTGGGACCACTATGTTATGGTTATGTTCCCTACTAGTGACTTGTGCATGAGAATGAATATTATGGTGGTTACTCTCACCAAGATACGAGGTACCCGGGACCCATAGCGAGCTAGTGACTAGGGGTTATTTCCTATTGCTTGTGCTCATTGGTTAATTTGTGTTTACCGTCAGCATATGGTATGGTTGGCTGGAAATTTCAGTAGTGTTGACATTATTTTTAAAAGTGTAGATTCTTAATTATATCCGACTTGAAAACTATTTTAATTTTTAAGTTTCATATTTTAGAAATTGTAACTAGTATTTATAGTTTATGAAAACTTGAAAGCTTTTCATATTTGAATGTTTATCACATAGAATCTCTTAGTGGTGGTATCCTACTGGACATTGGATCACACCCTACTTACACCCTTGGGTGTATGTAGACTTGGTTATTTTTGTTGTTGCAGGTTGGGTATAGTTTATAGTGCTAGTGGTTCAGGTTTCTAAAAGGTCCTTGGTGGTGAAGTCTTGTGGAGATGGATTGAGGGAGGTACCCCTTGCCATGAGGGTTCTTGGGCTGTTTCCTTTTGGTTTTGTACCTTTATTATAGTCTTTGTGAGTTGTTTTAAACATTGTAATTCAGTTCTGAATTTTTTTAAATGATTTTTTGGTTTGAAAAATCCAGATTCGTTTTATTATATTCATATGTTGTTTTAAGTATATAAACTAGAGTAAATTGTTCCTAATTATCATTTTATAATACTCAGACACTTGTGTCAGCCCGTGGGGATCGGGAATGCCCTTCGGGCCTTGTCATGGGCTGGGTTTGGCACTGGTTTTGGTGGCGACCTGATTTGGTTCGTGACATATTTTAGAACACATGATTGATTTATGGATAACTCTTAAGTTTAATATATGCTTGATGTTGAGATAATAAAGGGTGATTTTATTTTGAAGAAGTAAGTTAGATAGTAACTGTTAACCTTGAGATTTTTAATTGATTCATCATATTTCTTTATAATTTCATCTCATTTTTTTATTATGATATATAGTGACTAGTGTGTGGCCATATTAAATAGTGGTTAATACCATTTGAGGGTTAAAGATATAGTTAATTTTTAGAGGAATATATAATCTCATTGTGGTTTAATTTTTTAATAATCAAAAGGTTTTGTGAGAATTGTATTATTAAGAGTATATGATTAGGGTATATAAATACTTGGGTATATGATTATAGGAATGACTATTTTTTATGAGGAATTATAAGTTGGATTTCGAGAGAATGTATTTCAATGATTTTTGGGTTTAGAATATTTTAAGAAATTACATGGAAATTTGGGATCTCTATTTTAAAGATTAGGTGATGATGTGTGAGAGAAACCAACTGAAGGTAACATAGGTTGAACCTATGATGATATATGTTGAGCAATGAACTAAAATATATATAGTCTAACATGGATGATAAACATCAATATCCATTAATATAAAGGAAACAAGAGAAAACATATGCTACTCATACTATAAAAAGTTGGTCATAAAAATATTGGGAAGAACGTGCACCTATCCTCTACTAAAGATTTGTTAATTCCTTGTTGGATTCTTAGTCTAGACACCCTAGTGTATCTAGAAACATTTCAATGAGTATTAATTCACTATTATAATTATTTGATTATTGAAGGAAACTTCTAGTAGCAAGATTATTATATATGAAGTTGATGATTAAGGATATATGAATCTTGTTTTTATTCTATTAGATGAAATTGATTCTATAGACTCCATATTCATTGAATCATGGTAAGATTACCCAAAACGTCTTCATTATTGAAAAACAGATAATGATGGAGACAAAAAATAGAATCCTCTACTGATAGATCTTAATATCACTAAAATAACATAAGATAACAATGGATCATCTTCACAATCATCCATCACTGAAACACTTCTACATATAGGCATCAATGTATGCAGAGAAGTTAAAATAATTATACTGATGTAAGAATTAGAATAAAAATCTCATATACTTCCACTAGTAAAATAGGACATGATAATGTGGTGAAAATGGTGAAGTTTCCATGTGTCCCCAATTCTAGGAGCAGTTTAGGAATCATGTTCAATGACTCAAAACACATGAGATCTTATATAATGTATGGGAAATTGTTCAAATCTTCAAAGGCTCTATTTGGGAATATGAATTGTATCCCAGAGAATATGTGACAGGGAATCCATCCACCACAAACCATCATCCAATAGGTGTTTATAGAGAGAATATCATAGAGACCAATGTCATGACCCATCCCTCGGGGCCCATGACGTGACTACCCAAAGCCTGTCTTCCATAGGCCAGGGGCTGGAAACTAGCACCGAAAGGTGTATTCCCTAAAATCAGGAAGGCATTGCCTTTTAAACCTGTAAACTCACACAATTAAGAACAAAGTAAACTATAAAGTAAACAGGGTGTGTATAGAAAGTAAAGGGTCCAGAATACAAGCCCAACTGAAAAGTACAAGTAAAACTGAAAATTACAAGTATAACTGAAAATAGCTCCTCTAAACACTCCCCAAATATCCTACCAGAAGGGTAGGTACAGCTCTCGAACAGTATTCTCTGCGGTATGCCTCGTCTAATGTCCAGATTTCCCCAGTCAATGATGCGTGAAGGGTCATGCACGTATCTCCTCAGCTGGGATACGTGGAATATGTCATGCACCCGGTGCAACTAAGGTGGAAGATCTAAGCGGTAATCCACCTTTCCAACTCTATTGAGGACCTAAAAGGGTCTAATGAACCTCAGAGATAACTTACTACCCGGCCAAATCTTTGGAAACCTCATCGAGGTGAGACCCATAAAAAGACATGGTCACCATCCTCAAACTCAAGAGGTCTCCGTATCCTGTTAGCATAGGACTTCTACCTACTCTTTGAAGTCTTTATCCACTCTTGGATGATCTGAACCTTCTCCGTGGTAGCTCGTACCATCACTGGTCCCACGAGTGTTGACTCCCCTGGGTCATTCTAGCACAATGGTGATCTGTAAGGTCGCCCGAACAACGCCTCAAATGGTTCCATACTAATAGTGGAGTGATAGATGTTGTTGTAATTGAACTCCACCAAAGGCAAGTGATCCTCTTAGTTGTGGCCAAAATCAGGGACACAAGCATGTAGCACGTCCTCGAGGGTCTGATTGGTCCACTCTATCTGGACATCCACCTGAGGATGGAAGGCGGTGCTCAACCGAAGTTGTGTCTAGAACATTTCTTGAAACCCCTTCTATAGCCAGGAAGTAAATCATGCATCACGATCAGAGAAAATCGTAGATGACACTCCATGAAGCCATAAAATCTCCTGTACATAGTGGCATCCTAAGCCCTCTACTAAACCCTACTCTCTGATAGGTAGGAAGTTGGCCGACTTGGTGAGTTGGTCAATGATCACCCAGATAGAATCATGACTCCTGGATGTGCGTGGAAGTCCTGTCATGAAGCCCATGGAAATTCTAGCCCACTTCCACTCTATAACCTCTAATGGATGAACTAAGACTGCTGGAACCTGATACTCTGCCCTCACTTACTGACAAGTGAGGCACCGAGAGACAAATTCTGCCACTGCCTTGTTTATTCTCGGCCACCAGTGCTGACGTCGGAGGTCCTGGTACATCTTTTCCACTTTTGGATGTACCACTAGAGGGGACATATGGAACTCCCTCAACACTTCCTCCTGAAGTACCACTGGTACTAAAGTATGGTCTCTGAAGAGGATAAAATTCTCCCCACCTTCAGAAAATACATCAGGTGCATGTCTTGTGGATATCTGGGCACATCAAGCCTCGTATTTGGTGTCCCCAAGCTGCGTCTCCCTGACTCGCTGAAGGAGTGGGGGAGTGACTATCAGATACTGAAGATAATATGCTCCATCTTGATCTATGTAGGACATCTGCAAAGTGGCTAACAACTCTGTCGCTTCACTCAGCAACTGTATACCAGACCTCCTGCTTATTGCATCTGCTACTATGTTCCCCTTGCCAGGAGTATAGACTATATCAAATTCACAATCCTAGAGGATCTCAAGCCTACGTCGTTGTCTCAAGTTGAATTCCTTCTAAGAGAATATATACCTGATACTCTTGTGATCAGAGTAAACTATAAAATGTTCGCCCATAAAGTAATGTCACCAAATCTTCAAGGCAAAGACCACTGCTGCTAATTCCTGGTCATGGGTAGCGTAGTTCTTCTCATGTCGTCTCAGCTGTCGAGAAATATACGTGATCACTACTCTCTTCTGCATCAAGACACATCCAAGACTGGTCCCTGATGTGTCGCAGTAGACTGCATACCCAACGCCTTCCTCTAGTAGCCTCAAGATAGGGGCACTCGTCAGTCTATGCCTCATATCTTGGAAACTCCACTAGAATCTCTCTGACCATACAAAGGATTTCCCCTTCTTTGTCAATGTGGATAAAGGTGTTGAAACTCTGTAAAAGTTAGGCACAAACCTCCAGTAGTAACCGACCAAACCCAGGAAACTCCGTACTTCCGTCACACTCCTGGGTGGCTCCCAAGAAAGCACAACCTCTATCTTTGTTGGATCCACCGTAACCCCAGCCTCCAAGATGATGTGTCCCATAAAGTGAACCTCTTGCATCAATAACTGTCACTTCAAGAGCTTACCATAAAGCTGGTGCTCTCGGATTGTTTCCAGAACTATCTATATATGATAGGCATGCTCCTCCTCCGTCGCTGAGTATATCAGGATGTCATCGATGAAGACTACCACAAAGTGATCGAGGTATGGATAGAATATCCTGTTCATGAGTCTCATGAACACTTCTAGGGAATTGGTGACTTCAAAAGGCATACACAAGAACTCATAATGGTCATACCTACATCTGAAGGCTGTCTTCTGCACATCATTGTCTCGTACTCTGAGCAGGTGATAGCCTGATCTGAGTTCTATCTTCAAAAACAATCATGATTCCTTCAGCTAATCAAAAATATAGTCAATCCTCGGAAGTGGGTACTTGTTCTTCATGGTCACCTGGTTCGGGCACTGAAAGTCCACACATAGTATCAAACTCCCATCCGCCTTCTTGGTGAACAAAATCGACACTGCCCAACGAGAAACACTGGGCCTAATGAACCCCTTGCTCTGCAAGTTCTCTAGCTGTACCTGCAGCACTCGAAGCACTACGGGATCCATCCGATATTCTGGTGTAGATATCATTTCCATCATGGGATTAAAGTCTATATTAAAGTCCACCTCTCTGCAATGAGGTAGACCTAGAACATCGTCTGGGAAAACATCAGCATACTGGTCCACCACTATAGGATAGCTCAGACTCTCTACATCAACTGCTCTGAGGGTAAGGCTATCCAACTAATGTGTGATCGACTACACCCTCTTCTGGGTAAGTCCATCCTACGCTGAAAAGGTTCCCTTCTTGTCAGTGAAGGAAAATTGGGTCCCATCCATGCAGACACACTGCACTTTGTGCCTAAAACAGTCAATCTGAGCATGGACTATAGATAACCATTCCATACCCAAGATGACATCGTAAGGCCTCGATGCCACTACTAGGAGATCCCAGCTGAAGTTCTCACCTCCTAGAGTAATCTCACACTACCGACACCAATGGGTGATCGTCGAATCCGCTCCCGTAGGAGTCTCTATACATAAGGATTGAGCCAGTGGCTCCTTCGGAATCTCCGAGCTCCGAACGAGGGTTGTGACAATAAATGAGTGACTGGAACCTGTGTCCATAAGTACTGCAGCTAAGGTGGAGTAGACATAGATCGTACCTTGTATCATCTCCAGAGCATCGTGGTCGTAAGCCTTATCTACCTGGAGCTGAGATCTCCCATGTCCACCTGCTCCCTGTGGTCAGGGTGGACCACCCGGTGGTGGTGGCGGTAGAACCTTGAAACATCATCCACCGCCTACTGCATGGCCTGCTTCTCTACTACGTCTTCCTCTTGCCAGTGGACCTCCTTGATTGAACCTCTGTCTCTACCTTGGTAGTCCCTTGACCATCTGCTGGTTGTCGGTATGGAGGTTCGAGTAGTCGTGATCCATGTGACCCTACCCACCACACAATTAACACTGCATGATCCTTGCATGTCATGATCTTCCTCGAGGGCCCCACAACACCGACCTTGTATCCTGTGGCCATTCGCCTATGTGTCTAGTCTTATTGGACCTCTGCATCATCTATCTGCTGCCAGCTGCAGATGACTCTGCTGCATGTCGTCCGGTGGTGGGTCTTGCTGCTAGTGACTTCTTAGCAAGGAATCTCTCCACTAAGAGTGCTCACTCTGACACCCCCTCCTGTGTCAGGATGCTGAGAGAAACCATCGAAGCTCTAATCACCCTTCTGAGCCCCTGCTCGAAGGTCTGGGCCCTGAAGAATGGGTCTCGCACCATGTCAGTGCAGTATCATGATAGATCAATGAACCTCGCTGAATAATGAGCCACAGTCATTCTACCCTACTATAAGTGGAGAAGCTCCTATATACACACTGAGCATAGGGTCTCTGGGAAGAACTCTACCCTGAAAAGGCTCTCGAAGTCCGCCCAGATGAGAGTGACCTCATTGTGAACTTAGAGCATCAAGATCCACCATCTGCCCACTACTTCCTAAAGAAGGCTGGTGGAAAGGATCACCATGAGATCATCCGGTGTCCCTACCAGTTGAAAAACTCTAACCACAGCCTTTATCCAATCCTAAGACACCTGTGGATCTGTCTCACCCCAGAACCTTAGTGGCCTCTAGCACTGGAAATCATGCAATGAGTTCAAGTGGAATGCACCCTCTACTGTTGGGGATGGTGGAATAGGCTTCCCAATGGGTAGTGGTGTTGTTGGTACACCACTCGGTGGTACAACTGTCATAAGGGGGCCCTACACCGAAGCCTCGTCGCTCGGTGGGCTGTCATTACATACTCTAATTGGAATCTTGGCTGGTTGGCTGCATAGAGGTATCCTAAAAGGAAATAGGTGTGCCACGGTCATTAAGTTTATACCTAGTGAGATGACTCAAATATATCACAAAGAAAACTTTCCAAAAACACATACACAATTAGTGTTTTCATGCACTGAGTCGGAAATCAAAAGTTAGGTTCCTGGTGTACAGATATGTTTGTCACCGCACCACCACTGGACTCCCCTAACTGAAAACCACTCTCATAAAACTTAACACTATTTCTTCATAAAAAATACCAGAGTCCTAGTTCTTTGGTAGAACCGAACTCCTCTGATACCAATTTTTCACGACCTATCCCCCGGGGCCCATGCCATGACTACCCCAAGCCTGCCTTCCATAGTCCAAGGGCTGGCGACTAGCACCGAAAGGCGTATTACCTAAAACCGGGTAGGCATTTCCTTTTTAACCTATAAACTCACACAACTAAGAACAAAGTAAACTATAAAGTAAAAAGGGTGTGTACATAAATTAAAGGGGATAGAATACAAGCCCAACTAAAAAGTACAAGTAAAACTGAAAAGTACAGGTATAACTGAAAAAATATCATGTAAACACATGCTAAGGATCCTACCTGAAGGGTAGGTACAGCTCTTGAATGGTCATCTCTGCGGTATGCCTCTTCTAATGTCCCGCTCACCCCCATTCAATGATGTGTGAAGGTTCGTGCATGTATCTCCTCAGTTGGGATACATGGAAGACGTCATGCACTTGGTGCAACTAAGGTGGAAGAGCTAAGCAGTAAGCCACCTCTCCAACTCTGCTGAGGACCTGAAAGGGTCCGATGAACCTAGGAGATAACTTGCTGCCTTGTCCAAATATCTGCAAACCTAATCGAGGTGAAACCTGTAGAAAGACATGGTCAGCATCCTCAAAATCAAGATGTCTCTGTCTCCTATCAGCATAGGACTTCTGCCTGCTCTGTGCAGTCTTCATCCGTTTCTGGATAATATGTACCTTCTCCATGGTAGCCCATACCATCTCTAGTCCCATGAGTGTTGACTCCCATGGGTTAGTCTAGCACAGTGGTGATCTAAAAGGTCGCTCGTACAACGCCTTGAATAGTGTCATACCGATAGTGGAGTGATAGTTATTGATGTACGCTAACTACACCAAAGGAAAGTGATCCTCCTAGCTGTAGCCAAAATCAAAGACACAAGCACGTAACATGTCCTTTAGGGTCTGAATGGTCCGCTCTGTTTGGCCATCCGTCTGAGGATGGAAGGTGGTACTCAACTGAAGTTGTGTCCTGAACACTTCCTGCAACCCCTTCCATAGCCGGGAAGTAAATCGTTTATCATGATCATAGACAATAATAGATGTAACTCTATGAATCCATACAATCTTCTGTGTGTAGAAGCATCCTAAGCCCTCTAATGAACCCTAATCTCTGATGGGTAGGAAGTGGGCTGACTTGGTGAGTCGGTCAACGATCACCCAGATAGAATCATGAATCCTGAACGTGTGTGGAAGTCCTGTCATGAAGTCTATGGAAATTTCATCTCACTTCCACTCTGGAACCTCTAATGGATGAACTATTCCTGCTGGAACCTGATGATCTGCCTTCACTTACGGACAAGTGAGGCACCAAGAGACAAACTCTACCACCGCCTTCTTCATTCCCAGCAACCAGTGCTGACGCTGGAGGTCCTAGTGCATCTTATCCACTCCTTGATGTACAGCTAGAGGGGACGTATGAAACTCCCTCAACAATTCCTCTAGAAGTGCCACTGGTACTAAAGTACATGCTCTGAAGAGGATGAAGTGCTCCCTACCATCAGAAAATCCATTAGGTTTCTGTCCTCTGGATATCTAAGCACGTCGAGCCTCGCAGTCAGTGTCCCCAAGCTACGCCTCCCTAACTTGCTGAAGGAGTGGGGGAGTGACTGTCAGAGACTGAAGATAAGCTGATCCATCTTGATCCACATAGGATATCTTCAAAGCGGCTAATTTCTTTGTCGCTTCACTCAGCAACTGTATATCAAACCTCATGCTGAGTGCATGTACTACTACGTTCCCCTTCAAAGGAGTATAGACTATCTCAAATTAATAATCCTGGAGGAACTAAATCCAACGCCATTGTCTCAGGTTCAGGTCCTTCTAAGAGAAGATATACCTGAGACTCTTGTGATCAGAGTAGACTATAAAATGTTCTCCCATAAAGTAATGTCACCACATATTCAAGGTGAAGACCACTGATGCTAATTTCCGGTCATGGGTAGTGAAGTTCTGCTCATGATATCTCAGCTGTCAAGAACCATACGTGACCACTGCTCTCTCCTACATCAGGACACATCCAAGCCTAGCCCCTGATACGTTGTAGTAGACTACATACTCAATGCCTTCCTCTGATAGCCTCAAGATAGGGGCACTTGTCAGTCTCTTCCTCAGCTCCTGGAAACTCTTCTGGAATCTCTCCAACCACATGAAGGGTTTTCCCTTCTTCTTCAACGCTGATAAGGGTTCTGCAACTCTGGAAAAGTCGGTCACAAACCTCTGGTATTAATCGGCCAAACCCAAGAAACTCTGCACTTTCATCACACTTCTGGGTGGCTCCCAAGAAATCACAGTCTAGATCTTTGCTGGATCCACCGTAACATCAGCCTCTGAGATAATGTGTCCCAGAAAGTGGACCACTCGGATCCAGAACTGGCACTTCGAGAGTTTACCATAAAGTTGGTGCTCTCAGAGTGAGTCCAGAACTATCTGAAAATGATAGGCATGCTCTTCCTCTGTCACTGAGTATATCAGGACATCGACGATGGGGCAACATTTTCGGAGGTTCCAGTAGAGATTGAGGATCGACAGGAGCGGGTCCTTTGTGGGTGGTCAATACCTCTGGTGCGAATTCGTTGGTGGCACGGGAACCTCCAGAAGAGCACATGGAAGCGGGAGTCTTAGATTCGTGCTCAGTACCCTCACTTGTTTCATAGTTTTTGTTGTGGATTTCATGGATGCAAAGCCCTAAGGTGGGGAGGATGTAAAGACCCATATTTTTCCATGTATTTTTTTTAAATTATATGGAATATTATGAGTCCGTAAAAATTGACGACGCGTGATTCTGAGGCCCGGAGTGCCCAGAATGAATTTTTGAACTTTTTTTAGATACGTTCAGTAAACGTGTGAGCGTGTTTTTTTAAATTTGAAACTAGTGCTTGGAATTGAAATTTGAGGGCACCGTTGAACTTGCAACGCCGATTTTCGCTTAAGGAGACCTTCACCTCAACTGTAGTAGGTCGAGGGTAGAAGTTGGTTTTTCAACTTTTTGTGGGAGAATAAAAATAAAATAAAATAAAACAACTTTTATTTTATTTCGTTTGAAACCTCCTTTTTGAATTCTGGTGGCGGGGACCACCCGAACCCTTCTTATATGTAGGAAAAACCCTTGGGATCCTTTTACTTTATTGTGCCAATTTATTGTGATAATTTATTGTGCCAATTTAATGTTCCAAATTTTATGTGCAAACATTAATCCTTAACTCATTAAATTGGCACCACACCTCTCGCAGGAGAATCGTTGAAAAAATGGGAGAACTTTGGAGAGTTGAAAAGAACATTTTCCAACGAAGAACCACCCCCAATGAAGAATGAGAAACCTACACCAAGCTCGGATCAAAAGCATCTTGCGGAAGCAACGAATATCGACGTCACCATCTCATCGACTTCATCTTCTTCCTCGCAACATCTCTTACGAGTGAATGAGGTAGGGGTTTTATTTATGTTCGAATTTACTTTATTTATTCTTCATATCCTAAATTCACAACGATGATGGCGAAATGAACATAGCCATCGTCCTGCACATAAACCTTACTCCTATTCCTTTTTATTCTTCGCATGTTCTTCGTGCATTCTTCAACGCCTAATATTTATTGACGCTGGAAACACGAAGTTTTGCTGAGCGTGATATATAGACATGGAACCCTCAACGCAAGGATCATGAATATGTCATCATTTAATTTTTCAAGCTTGGAACGAAGCTGTAGTGGCTCGCGGAAGAAGGTGATAGCTGGGACCCGGCCGGCTGCGAAGAAGGAAGGGAGACACGTGTCCGCGCTGCCGGTGGATGAGGAGGTCATGGTCCGTCGGCCGCGGTGGGGCAGGGTGGAGGCCGACAACAGGTCGACCGCATGGCGGAGCGGCGGCGCACATCTGTGTCGCCGGTGGAACTGGGGGTCGTGGCCGCTTGGCCGTAGTGGAGGCCGAAGGGCTTTCGGCCTTCCAGTTGGGTGGGACCCCTCCGGCAGGTCCCGCATTCCACCCATCTAAACGGTCTGATGGACCATTCGGGAAAATAAGAAGGGGGGCACTCCCCCTTTGGTGCCAGCTCGGGCGGACCGCACGCCCAGCGGGCCGCACCAGTGGACTGGGCCAGGCCAGGCTACCCCTTCACAAGCCGGACCCGGAGTCGTTCCGAGTCAGTTCGACTGGGGTCGGACCGGACCCAGTCCCATCTGGACCTAGTTTCACCTTTTTGGCAATAACTTGTGATCCGAGCATCCATTTGATGAACCATCAGCAGCGCCAAAATCGTTGGATCGATATGGACCTTTTTTTATACTCCACTTGAGTTTTGGATAAGGTTGGAGTATGGTCGGGTTGGATCGGACCCCGAATCCAACTTGGCCCTCGGAGCAGAAATGCTAATAACTTACAGACCGGGCGTCCGATTGACGCGCCGTCTATTGCATTGGGTCTCTTTTGACATGAATTACATTTGGGATACTTTTTCGTGGAACTTAGGGGAAGTTTAGGTAAGGCCTATGGCTTGGGGAGTGGTTCTACCAAGTGCAATACGTACGGAACCCTGCGACTGACTGAGACCTGATGACTGCTGATCGTTTCGACTCGGAGTGACTCGACATGCCCTGTGGGGAGAACCTATGGGTGATGTTGTAT
Source organism: Viscum album (assembly GCA_963277665.1). Taxonomy (NCBI): domain Eukaryota; kingdom Viridiplantae; phylum Streptophyta; class Magnoliopsida; order Santalales; family Viscaceae; genus Viscum; species Viscum album. The sequence continues at coordinate 700,697,732 of OY728128.1, read as the reverse complement.
ACCCACGGTGGGGAGAGACTCTATGTGATGCGGCATACCCATGTTACTCGATAGGATGAGTACCTCAGCAGGCCATGAGGGGGAGCACCCATGTGTGACGCGGGAGACCCACAGTGGGGAGAACCTCTATATGACATGGTAGACCCACAATACTCGATATGAGGAGTACCTTAGTAGTCCAAGGTTAGTGGGAAGTGCCTCTGTGTGATTCGGCAGGCCTACTGTACTCGATAGAGCAGGAGTTCTCCAGCATCTGAGGTGTTCGACGTTGTGACTAGAAATGTTACTTGTTACTATCCTTAGAGAATCATGTGGCTGGTTATCAGCTTCCATAGAGATCCTATGTGGGTCAGCTTCATAATTCTATTTTTATCAAAGATGTATACCCGGTGTGAGTTGAGTCTTTGCCTTTGTGGTATTCTTTCCTTCGTGGGACAGTTGAGCTTAGGGATTTTTATTTGGGCCTTGTGTTTCCTCATGATTTAGATGGGAATACTCGAAAACTTAGGTATATGTATGGGCGTATACCTAAGTAGGGTTGACAGTTGTTTTCATGCTTTGTGGTTTATACTTTGTGGATTTTGTTAGACCTTAAAGGGTCTTGGGGTCCCTACCGAGTATCGTTATACTCACACCTGCATGGGCTAGGCTCACACCTTGTTGTGTTTAGTGTAAACGAATAACAACACTGACTGAGGACAAGGGTACCAGGACTGGAGGTAGCTCAGAGATGGATATTGGACGAGGGGTACTGTAGAGATGACTGTTCGAGAGTTGTACCTACCCTTTAGGCAGGATCCTTTGTGGGTATTTACAAGAGTTTTTTTTCAGTTATACTGGTAATTTTCAGTTTTACTTGTACTTTTCAGTTGGGCTTGTATTCTGGCCCCTTTACTTTCTGTACACACTGTGTTTATTTATAGTTTAATTTGTGCTTAGTTATGTGAGTTTATTAGTTAAAAAGGCAATGTATTCCCAGTTTTAGGGAATACGCCTTTCGGTGCTAGTCGCCATCCCTTGGCCTATGGAAGGCAGGCTTGGGGTAGTCACGGCACGGGCCTCGGGGGATAGGTCATGACAACCAATGCAATAGGAAGGTGAAGATATTGTTGGTTACCTGATGAATCTGGCGACACAAGCGAGGGATATTTTGGAAAGGTAATAGGCCAATGTAGTGGAAGTAGCTACTCCAAAAAGGGTTGAGGCGGTCCAAATGTGGATTTAAACAAGCCTTAGGAGGAGGAGGATTATTCCTAATCAGCTTCATTGTTCGACCCCAACTTCCCACTAGTGCTGCAAAGTAGAATAAGTGAGTGTGTGAGAGATGGATGTGTATGATATGTTCATTTATGTGAATTTTTATACATACTAATTACCAAAATAAGTAATCATATTTCATTATAACCATTTATAATATAACATTAAAATTTTAAACACAAACTCAAGGAGAAATAAAATTGTCCTTAATATCAAACCATGATAGGTATTTTACTAAAATGGTTGGGAGGAAACTCAATATTAAGATATTCTTATAGGTGAGTTTCCAAGACTTCTCTATGTTAGTAATATTGATACCCCAAGATATTTAAAACTTACGAAACCCTTCTATTTTTTAGGGTAATAATTAAAATTGTGAGGTCACAATTTATTTAAGGGTGGAATGTAACACCCCAAAATTATAATATATGATTACCTTTAAATAAATTAATTTGTTTGATAACTTTCTTTGCACGCAACACCAAACTTAAAAAATCATGATATATTTAGATAAAATATAAATAATTAAGTATGGTTATTAAAACCTAGTTGTTTAATTAGAAAGAATGAATAAGAGTAACCACTTTATGAAATCTATATATCATGAAAACAAAAAACACCTTTTAATATGAATGAAAATCAATTATTTTACCTAAAATGACTAATTAGACCATTTATTATTTTGAAAAGTATTTTTTGAAAAAAAATAACTTATATGTGATACACATTTCTATATCTAGAAACATATGATTAATGAGAAATTATGTTTTATATTAAAATTTTATTAACAGAAACTTAATTGGTAAATGATATGAATCAAATGTCAGTTGATATTTTAAAATGTCATTTTATGATAAATATGTTTTTCATTGTATTTTAAGATTTTATTCAATAATTGAATTTATAAATTTTGGAATTTGAAATAAATAAAAAATAACTTCATTTTTTAGTTTCATAAATAAAATTTTACCTATTATAATTTTTTAATCATTTTCTAAAAAGGATTATTTTTAGTCAAAAATGAAGGATTTATGAAAATTATAATTTCCATGATTTTATCACTATGCAAGCATAACCTAGAAGATTTAAAAACTATTTAAATAATAAAATATTAACTTCAGGAGTAAAATTTTTTATTTTAAAATCTTATTTAAACTTATAAAATGTATAAAAATCATTTTTATAAAAAATTAAAATGTTAATTTAATATAAAAATTATTTTCATTATTTTATTTAAATCAAGTATTTAAAAGGTGAGGTTAAGTTTTGGATTTCCTTGTAAGACTCATAAATTTTATTCAATTCATTATAAATCAATTTATGTCATTAAAATTAGTAAACATGATAATTTTATCTTATATATATATTTAAAGCTTAAAATTTTATTTTTCTAAAAACTATTTTTATGCAATTAAGTGTGTTTATTTAAAAATTAACTTTTCACGCCATTAAAAATTATTTCCAAATTTTAAATCATAAGTATAAAAATAGGTAAAAGGTTCAATCTTAATCTTTTTCATTAAAATTAATTACTAAGGTTAGAAATTGATTAACAAGGTAAAAGTAAAATGGATAAATTGAGTATAACCTTGTGTAAAAGACCTAAAAAAATTAAATAACATGCCTATAAATGAATGATTAATATTTTAATAAACCAATAAATTTTTTCCCTTCTTTTTTTCCAATTTTTATCCATTTACCCTTGAATAGTTTCATGACATTATTGAAAAATGTAAATGTGGGACCAAAACTACCCTTTCCTTCACTTATAAAAGAGTAACATCCTCACCACTTCAAGAGAAATATTAAATTAGAATTAATAATTAAAACTCTATAATTTTACTCTATCTATAGACATATACCAAGAAAATATGCCATTCCACTCATATTTATCCTAATCCATTCAAATTCAAGGAGACTTCCAAGGAAAATTTAAGTCTTTGACGTGAGTATTATCAACTACAAAGTTTTTTCTTCTAAATTTTATTCTTTAGATTTTATTATAATAAAACAAATATAATTATATTAGTATAATTGTATAATTTAATGTTATTATATTATGTTTATTACAATTATTTATTTATATACCCCATCCATTAATAAAAACAAACCTATTGTTTGTACGTTGTGAAAACTACCGCCTCCACAACGTAACACATTTCATTTTCCTCCACTTGCCTAAAATTTTGGATCTAATAATGGTATTAAATGATAAATATGATTTTTATGATATAATTAAGTTTCTATTATATAAAATTAGACAATATATTAATGATATGGTCAACAAACGGTCATCGTAAATTTAATCATTTAAAATAAGCATGCTAAGAGGATAATCATTTATTCAAATTATGTAATGTTTTTATATACATTAATTATTATTATTATTACTTATAATTATGATATATAACACTAATAAGTACCAAATAATATCATTATACTTATGGTATAATTATATTACAACTAAACCACCTCATAATCATTCATTAAATCAATGTATGTTCATGTTTGGGTTGGTTTAGCCACCTAATCAGACAATACACTGAATTTATTTCATGGATACTTATGGGAACTTATTTAATAGTTTAATATGGTATAAATATGTAAATAATTTTATTTTTTTGTTCTTTTAAGGTTTTATCAACATTTAATTCATTATTTAAGAAAACACCTTTTGTTTGTTGAGAATCACCGAAACATCATCATCATTGATTTCATTACCATGATTCGTAACCAAAACTGACATGAAATGAAATTATAAATTTAAAAACTATATTGGAAAATATATTATAGTATCTTATATTATCTATTAATTATTAACTTTTAAATAATAATAAACATGGAGGCCACTATTATGAAACTATTACAAATGATCAAAACTATAAACACCCGATGTGGAAAATAAGAAGAATTAATGTAGATAATGACTAATTATGAATATTATGAATGATAATAGATATTATTAATGTAATAAATTATTTTATTAAGATATATAGGTTTGTGATATAGTATTTTAAATTACATTCATGTAATTAAAGATAAAAGGTAAGGGTTTTCATCTCAATTTCTATTTATTAATACAAGTATTGTATTTATGCACCAATTTTCATTTTCAAGGTGTGTATACTACAAATTGAGATATAATATTATGAATTATCTTCTAATAATGATATTTAAATTTTAATTACAATTCATACCTTTCAAGGGGTTTTGATTCAAATTTTTATAGGTTGTAAGAATTTTCTTGTTCTCAATTCTCATTCTTTGAGGCATAATACATTTTATGAACCATGTTCACTTTTCATGGTGTTATATTTATTTAATATCCCAAGAATGTTATTTTTAATTTTATTTCATGGGATTTATTATCTAAATCATGTTACCTTGTTCAATTTTTTAGTGATTTAGTTAATTCCATGATAGTGAGGATTTTTGGTAACTCAATTTTCATTCATCGAGTTTTGATTGTTCTTTGAACTTATTTTATATAAGTTGGGTTAATTATACCCTTTGATTTTATTATGTAGTATTATATATTTTTTATGGGTTTATACATTCCTACCATGTAAACCCTTTGATAAATATTTCTCACTTCTTGGGATATATTCTATATAAACTGTCCACTTTCTTTTTCTAGATGGACTATGATCGTGTTATTCTGATATTGTATTAGTCATATAATCATTGATCTATACAGTGTGAACATCAAATTTTACATAACTCATATTGGGTGATGTTCACCTAGAAATTATGATATTATTTTTACATGGTTAAAAGTATTTGCATTCCAATATGGGTTATTATTATAAAATTGATTATGTATTGTTTATCCATCCACCTTCTTCCTCTGGATGGGTTATGATCAGGTTATCCCTTTTATTAATAGGGGAAATGGTATTGATATTATTTATATTATTATATGGATGATTATTATAAATATTTATTATGTATTGATTATTGATTTTCTCTTATGGTGAATGCATTGGAGTTAAACAAGTGACGGGTGGGTCCCAAAATTATATATCCCCTCGATGCATCGATAGGTCTCATGATATAAAATATGTAGAATTTTAGTGTATGAATATTTTCATAATAGGATATTTCTTTAGAAAAAATCCTTTATAGTAGGATGTATTTACTATGGTCTCGACCATAAGTAAATATCTTAGAACAAGGCTTTGATAGAAGGTTTTAGATGTCCAAAATTATGCATTCCATTAGTATGAGATTAGTATTATTAATATCTATGTTTTTACTTATTATCATGTATATAACATGCTCCCAATTTAAAGTTGATTATGGCCTCATTTTGTTTACTTATTCTTTCCATAATATTAATTTCATGTTTATTACATGATTTTTTTAGTCATATATTTCCCTTACTAAGAGTTGGAGCTCACCCCTTGATATGTTTCCATTTTTATATGTTATGGAGAATATTAGTACATGTGACATGTTTAGAAGGATAAAAAGTGTGAAAAAAATTTAGATGTTAAATGATTTTCATGAATTAATTAGTTTCTCATATAATGGTAAGATTTTCCATTTGATACAATGAACATGGGATTTATCAGTTTACATTGTGTTTTAATTATATAAATATATTAACTTGAAAATATACTTAAGATGTAAGATATGTAATAATTGTTTTTTATTATATAATTACGGTTGGTTATATCCATTATTTTACTACTGGTAGTAAGAAAGTATGTAAAGTATGCATCCATGAGCATCGGATTCGGGAGTGTGTGTTTAGGGCATCATAGAAATTAAAAATAAAATGAAATTAAAACAATTAAAGGATTATAAAATTACAATATGATGAAAATTTTAAAAAATGAAACCCTTTGATTTTAGAAAAAACCAGTAGGTGGTTTTTTAACTTAACTAATGTATCCCTATTCTAAACCTAAAATGTCCTTGACTGTAAACTTGTTAGTATGTATCATTGTTCAGTCCATGGAAGCTCAGTCTTCCTATCACTATAATACCTGGATTAAGAAAATTGGAGTCAATAATCTCAATCATCCAAATCTGTATTGATTATAACCCTATCAAAAGGGCTTTATCCTCTATTCATTGGAAGTCCTCGATTAACCGGATCTGATAAAATAGATTCCATAACTTGGAATATATTTACTGTAAATGATTGAAAAAAATTGAATACAATAGAAAATTTTAAGATATTTAAAATAAAATCCCCACTATATAGATCTCTTTAGTGAAACACTTGGAATGAAAAATTCAATCAAAATTGATCTATGAAACATGCAGTTTCATACTTAAACATGATTGCAAGAAATCCTTCTAGAGAAGTTCCACTATCATTCATTTTTTACCTTTAAATACTTATATTTAATTGATATATGTCAATGTAACAAACTCCAATGGTTGAATTCTAAGTTCATTGGGTTCATTTTCAATAACATCAGACATTTCACTCCATCATCTTATGGTTGTAATTCCAAATTCCATCATCTAATGAATTAAATTCAATAAAATTTTAAAAAAACACATAAATTTTATATTGTGTATATATATATATATAGTTCAAAAAATAATTCCAAATGGAAAATAAATATGCATATAAAAAAAATCAAAACTATAAACTTAAAGTTGGATTAAATTTCTACAAGTGTGTATTATGATTTTAAATACTAATGATAAAGTGAGTTCTTAACTCGAAAACATCCACATATCAAAATAATGTATCATAACAAACCCCATTATGTGTCCATAATTTCATGGATTATTATATAATCTTCACTTAAAAAAACCTACATGAAAAAACAATTGAATCCAAGGTAATTGGATTTCATGTCATGTTGCCTCATTAAAAGCCTTATTAGAATAACTTGATAGGAAAAAAATGATGAAGGTTAAAGAAGTTCAATATTCCCAACTTCCCCTCATAAAATATTCATATATATTTTATTCTTTACATATCAATTTTATAAATAATTTTTATAGTTTATAATTGCTTTATGAATAAATCTAAAATATTATCACAATGACTTATTTATTAGATATCAATTTCACAATTCTTTTGAAGATCATGAGTGAAAAATAATTTTCATGCGATATATTTTTTTATCACCCTTGATATACTAACCCTTCAATTTCACCATACAAGTAGCATTATCCACATATAATATAATTGGAATATCATTAATCATGTACAATCTACAATTGTTTCTTATATGATTAATAATTGATCGCAATGGCGGGCACTGTAGCGGTATTGTAGCGTACTGTGGTGGTGGAGCCTGTAGCAACGGCGGGCATTGTAGCGGTGGCAGGTCACTATAGTGGCAGCAGGGTACTGTAGCAGTGGTGGGTACTCTGCGGTATTGTAGTAAGTGGGTACTATAGTAGTATTATTCATAGAATGGGCCTTAGGCCAAACATTTGGGCCTACGGGCCATGTAATGGGCTAAATGATTATTGGGCCTTCGGGCTATGTAATGGGTCTCCCTTTACCCAGTTAAAAGAGGAATTTGCTTTTATTTAATAATAAATTAGGCTTCATCCCCAACCTTAAAAAAAATTGATCACAACTAAACACATTCATGATTTTCTTCATGAATCAAAAATAAAATCATTATGATTGGAGGAAGTTCTTGAAATGGTTTGTTTTGTACAACTTCATGAAATGGTAATTCCACAAAATGTGAATAAATATTTAGTTTGAGATTTAGATTTTTATAGATTATATAAATATCTAGTATCATCATAACCAACCAATTTTGATTATAAATTTAGAAATAACTAATAATTTATACATTTTAAATATCGATGAGTAAGGAATAATATTACCATGCATTAAATTTATTATAATAATATCTCATATTATTTATAAATTATATATCCACTTTCACATGTATATCCTTCAGGGATAAATAAAATTTTCTTTTATATTTAATCCTTCTAGGAAAAATAATTTCTTCATTTTCCCCTCATGTATGAAATATATAACTCTAGGAAGAAAGTTATTTAATTATTAAGCATATTTTCAAGAATATGTAAAGTCGTTCCAAAATTTAATATTTAATATTTTAGAAGTTTAATTCAAAATAAAATGATATTATTTATAATTTTATGATGAAATTATTCATTGAGTTCAGAACCTCTTCTAGAGTTTTGATGTTTTTCAAAACATATTGATAACATGATGAATAAATTCATTGATTTATAAAAACCATGGGATGATAAAATAAATATTATATTCTTACTCTTATAAATTTTTATATCATATATGTCTTATTTGGTTAATCTTATAATGAAATTTCTCTGATTATATAAAACATTCATAATTTTTAATATAATTTAGCCATTTTGAACCATTTAGGGATTCATAAATGTTATAATCAATGTTACCATATATAAAATAATTGAAACACAAATTGGATATAATTTAAATATAATTATCCAAATTTATATGGAAGAAATTTTTTTATAATAAACTCGTATATATTCAACAGTCTTATAAATTTTGTTAACCAATCCAAAATTTTATATTTTTAAAATATCATATATTCCTTTAATATTTTTGGATAATTATTTCTATTTTTACATCTCTCAAAATACATTATAATCAATGAGTTTTTAAAGAATTTTAAAATTCAAATATACCATCAATAACCTTTAATGAGATCTTATATTTTATTTGGTACTGGTATCACTTCAAGGAAAATATCTAAAAAATATATTTTTATTACTATATTTATTTTCCTATTTAAGAGAAAATATATTTATTTTTTCCACTCATGATGAAAAATGATTTTATATAATTAGTTCGGCCACACTTCTGGTGTGTATAATTAGACTATTGATTTTCAACACATGTCAAGACCATAAGGGACATGTGTGAGAGATACCCTGAGGGGGGTGAATCAGGGTATGAAAAACTCTTTCCAATTTAAAAATTTACTCTTAAATTTTCACAACCCTAATAAATCATTACCCCAGGATTATTAGGGACACTTTATTTGACCTTATTTATATGGTGGTCTAATTACTCTTTCTCTTGAATTAGCCATTGTTGGGTTTTTATTAATTATTTCTTAATCGACACTCACTACTTATATCATATATAATATAAATATTTCATGCATTATACAATTATTATATTTATTTGATGCATGTCAAGTTAATCCAAGGATAATGAAATCATCAATGTGTCGATGGACCATAATCCATTAATCTCACTAATGTAGTGGTGGGTTTAGGTTGTTTCACTCTTATTCCTCGATTCACTACACATAAAATGGTATAGTTTCATCTCAATGCCACCCAATGAACACTAACCTCACTTCCCTCACCTTTTCTCACAACAATAAGATAAGGATTACCATTCTAGCATGAATTAAAACACTAAAAAATCACACTATTTTTGTTTCACTAGGTATGGATGGGTTCCTTTTAACTCTATACTACTCCTTCATGGGTATTTTGTAAATACCTCCATGAATAGAACAATCACCTTTCCATGAATTTTCATGGAAACTCATTCATTGGCATAATCTTTAAGGGTTTCAAAATCTATCTCCACTTCATTACAGTAATTAGAGTTGAGAAAAAATATTATTTGATATATAGCAACAATTCCCTTCGTTTTCTCTTGGCATAATATTGAATTATTTATAATATTTATTTTATTCTAGAATTTATCCTCTATATTTCTTATATGGTAGTGTATTCTCTTTCTTATAAGAATAGAAGGGGTATTTCATGTTTATAGAAAAATATATCCCATCAGATATAACTTTCTTATCTCTAATTTAATATATATTCTTCTATCTTCACCTTATGTAAATTTTAAAGACTTTATGGGTATGATGGAAAAATAAATCCTTCAATATTATTTGTAAATCGAGTCAAAATCATCCAAATATATCCATGTAATTTTGATTCAAGGTATCCCAAATATCTCTCATGATTATCTCTTGAATAGAGAGTATAAAACTATAAGTATGCTTCACTCGACACCATCACAGTGTAACTGCCTCACTCATGGTGTAACATGACTCGATTTGAGTTCCTTCATGTAATGGTACTCTTCTTCATGAAATGATGTTTTTTAAGGGCTAGATTAGAAAAAATCCTTTGAAAATCTTCATGTTTTATTTTCTAGGAATCACAATGTGGTCCTTCAATTCAATTATGATTATTTAGCCATTTTTAGCAATACTCCCTTCTTCTTGGTGCTAGCCTCACTTGGATAGAACCACTAATTTTTTCCCAAATTCACTCATAGTTCAACTCTATATTCATGTTGTTAGCCTCACCATGAAAGATTCATTGAAACCCACCCATATCTAGTCCCATCCTAAGCTTCGCTTTCATAGATCTGCTGGAATCTACTTCAGATTCATCACCGTGTAGCTCTATACTTTATGGCATGAATAATTTTTCTAAAACTAGTAATTATATAGTCTTATGAAGTTCTTGAGGAGTATTGAATATCTCCCTTTACAACACTACCATACTTATAGTATCCTGACCCAACCTAACAATGTTCCCTTCATGGAATGATAATTATTTTCTCGATGTGACTCAACCTTATGAAGTTCCATTTTTCTAGTCAATTATTCCATCATGGATCGACATATTTCATCACAGCATGACTTCTTTTTTACAAAAATACTATAATAGATTTTTAAAACGCCCCTTCAATATCTTTCATCCATGAGTGAGCTCATTTGGAAGGGTTCCAAATTTTGTTCTTCTCATTATTTCTAACACCTCCAATAGAAAAAAACAACTTATGTGAACAACCTCCAATACTCATTAAAAACCTACAACACAATAACCTCCAAAACTTTTTTAAAATAAAATAAAACCCCATAAAATTATCATTCCTCTATAGGATATTAACAATTTCCCTATTTATATTTTTTAGAAACACCTCTCATCATGAATTCATTACCTTTTCCATTATATGTAATACCTTCACTATTGAATATAAGGAAAATATAAGCAACCAAATTATATACAATACCATAATTATTGAATCTAATTATTCTCTATGAAACCCCGGTGATTTATTCTCCACCTACAAGGGTTGGAAAAAATTCTTCTCTCCTTTTGTGGTTTTTTCGAGCATCTTCTCCCCTTTATGAATTCATCATGGTTTCATGATTCTTCTTCTCACCCTTTGATATCAAATAAAAATAATTATACATAATTCATTATACTTGTTGGAAATATTATAATAGATTATATTCTCATGAGAAAATATAACTAATTTTTATACATCCTTATCACATGATACCGAACAACATAATCTCTAATTCTTGTTTCATTTGGAAGATTATTTGGTGTGGAACAAGTGATAAGATATAGTAATGGTATTATTATCAATAAATTTTATCCCTTATGTCAATATACTATTATACACCTATAACTTTCATCTCTTAATATCTGATTCCACTTTAAAAACTTCTTTTGGGACCTCATTTGATTCCACTTTCCATGATACCAATTTTCCTTCATGAGGAATCATCAATAAATATTGTCCCTCTTAAATAAAAATTATATTTTCATAAAATCTAGTGGGAATAGGATCCCACTCTTGAAATATTCTTAATGACTCGTGTAATTTACAACTCCAATTATTAATCTTTAAATATTACTTGTTAATCACCATTTGAATTCCAAATTAGCCTTTTAAAAACTAACCTATTCTATAAATAATGTTTTAATGCTGAAAATATTTTTAGTGAGTGTAATTCCCAAATAGAAATGGTCTATTAATAAAAACTATAAGCTGAAAGAGTTGAAACTTGATGTAGGATACAAGATATTGGTCCAAAACACCACTGCTGTCATTTTCACTCGTGTAATTCTTTAAATTTCAAAAAGAATAAATTTTTATATTTTACCAATGAATTTTTCTTAATAACTAAATAAAACTTTCACCAAATCATTTGTGAATAAAAAAATAAATTTAAAGTGTGCGAGTTATACCAGATTTCTTCTTTTCAGTTCAACTCCACACATCAAGACTACTACTAATTGTTAACAAAAAAATTGTATCATTTGGTTAAAATATATTTATTCACTTTCTTATCTAAGTTTCCTTCCTTGAATGATGGGTATTACACTATTGGATATTTACCTCCAAACTACCCCTAAATCCTTTAGATTCATTATTTAATTATATTTAACATTAAATATGAAATTCATATGCTGAAAAAAAATCAGATGATACCAAATAACAATCCATTTTTTAGATTTCAAAATAAATAAATCTTAAAACATAATTACTTATACTCATTATTTATAATTTTACCTGACATATTTAAATATTGACACCAAATGTGATAAAAAATTTATAATAACACTTATGAAACTAATAGTCACAACTATGATGCTTCTTGTTGTACATGTAGTTTCTACTTCAACAAAGTTCCACTTATACTACTCCCAGCATTAGTTGGAACTTTAGGAAATTCCTAAATACCACTTGCATCATTAGATAAATACTCCCCATGGATTATATTTCATCCATAACCTACAAAACATCAATAATTGTTAATTATAATTAAAACACATGGGGATAGTGTATTTTTTAATTTCCTTAAGTTAAGGATGGTGGTGAGTCACTATGAACCACTATTTTCTGTTTTTCCTTCATTTTGGAGTCTGTCTTTATATTTGGATCGGTTTTGATAGAATTAATAATATTTTAAATTTATTTAGGAATGTTTCTTTCTTTGTAGCACAAATCATAAACTACTCTTCCTTATATATACTTACCATCAATGATTTCTCCTCTCATCATTGGTTTCTCTTTCCTTCTCTGAACCCTCTTGCTGCTTTGTTTTTCCTCTCATAATTGGATAAGATACTTCTTTTACCTTAGATTTAATAAGTTTAGTACTATGTAAATTCTATATCTTTTCCAAATCCTTTTAGTATCTTTCTAGAACACTTTTTACTCGATAATAGGTTTGGAATTATTTTTTAAGATACTTTTACCATGATGTTCTTATTCATCCAAACTCTAAAATATATTTATCAAAGGAATGGATTTATCATTATGTGTGTGTTATTTTTATCTTTTCATGCCACCTAAACTCCACCTAAAACTTCCACCAGAGACATTGTTATCATGGTAGCAATTGTTGGAATTAAATCTATACATATGTTGTTGTAGTTGGTAACTTCTTTTTAAAAAACTTCCATAAACTTCACAGTAATAAATATATTCCAATAATTCATTAAAGAAACTATAAATATGACCATGAATATGATAATAGAAACACATGTCTCTATACATTCCTCAATAACTCATTCCGTTTTCCTTGCCTTTTGTAGAGATCTTCTTTAGTTTATTTTCAGCACCTCCATAATTTTCTCTTTTCTTGAGAATTTTCATGGTTCTCTTCTTCTCATGCCTCAGTGATGTTTCATCATAACCAATACCATATTTTCACATGGAGTAGGATAAAACATTATTTTCATATTTTTCCTATAAAATATCATATTTACCCTTCTACTATTTATCACCTTAAAAAATAAAATCAAATAGAAAATGTAAAGAATCTATTAATATAGTATTAATCTTGGAATTTTCTTATTGGGAAGGGAGGGTTCACCTATGTAATCATTAAAACTAAGAACCTCGGTGTAATAAAATATTACAAAAAATGAAATCTAGGCATAATAAAATCAAACCGCTAAAACTCTCATGATTTTAGATTACTAGAAGATGGGAATATGATGTGCCCCACTCACCACACTAAGTTAAACTTTTCACACATTCTTATATACATCTCATATAATAAAACTCAATCAATGTGGAAAAATAATAAAGTAAAGAGGTAAGAAAATATCATAGGGTTCATACTTTTAGTCTAGCATCAATATGAGAACACTAAAAAATATTTATTACTCAGAAGTTATAAGATTATATTTTTTTAATTAATAATTTTATATATCAAAATATTTTATACTAATTAAAAATATAGTTCCATATTTAATCTAGGTGGTCCCACCCCTTGTATTTATATATTTTATTAGTTAGTAAAACAGGTTGAACCGCTATTTGAAATTTATGAAAAGCATTCCCTTTGAATTGGAAACCACAAATTTCTTATGGACACCACCTCCTCAACTATTTCATTTGGTAAACCACTATTATACCTTCCATGTGAACATAACAAGTTTTGATATTCTGATCAAACTGCCCCTTTCTACTGAAGTTCCCTAATGTTAGAATCCAAACATCAATGTCGATGTATCTTCTAGTAAACATTCCTTCTAATAGATTTAATTAGAACATTAAACAAACTTAAAATTTCATAACAATATATTGCTTAAATAATATTTCAAATAAGATCTTAGAAACCCTCTAGCACTTAGGAAAATCAAAGTAAACATTATTTATTCCACATCAATCATGAAGTGTCCTCCATCATCTTCCATTCACCTAAGTAAAACTAAGGCATAATGATGCCTCAGACATTATTAGGCCCACAACTTCATGAAAATATCAAATTGATTTTTCTTTCCAAATATATTTTGTAAATATAACACTTTATATTACAAAAAATTATGGATGAAATTGAATATCAGGTCAATTTGTTTCATTCATACATGAAAAAATGGATTCCACACAAGGTTTATTGCACTATGACTATAAAAAAACAACATTCCTCTTTCTGGAATCTTTATAAGATCCTTTATCAATAACATTAAAAAAACTAACCCCTTTAATGATTTCTTAGCTTCTATGTATTATTCTTCCATTGTATATAAAGTAACCACAAGTTACAATTAAGACATCCAACTAACCATTATTTTTTCAGAAGTAAATACAAAGACATTCATTCTCTTTTGGGTAACTAAAAACCAGGTAAAATCTATATCCATAAATCCATTTAATGAATTATCTTCCCTAATATAGATCAATGTATATTAAAAACCTTTATGTTAATGGATGATTCACTTAAACACGTCACATTGTTCCCTTTTGAGGCTTGACATAAAATAACTTACCACTCCCACTATAAAGGAAATTTCAGAGTGTGCACATACCATCATGTACATAAAACTTCTGAAAACTAATTAAAATGGTACTTTCACCATTTACCAAACCTCATATTTAATTATTAATTCCATTTCCTTGGATAACTTTATGTTTTGATAAGAGGGGTCAATACATACTTACATTCGAACATCCTAAAACATTTCAATGATATTTTTGATTTATTTTTTCTAGGATAACAAAAAAAATTATAGATTTTATATCCCTCTCTATCCTCATCCTTAATGTTTTCATGACGTGACTAAGATCCTTTATTTTCAATCTTTTAAACAATTTACTCTTCATCTTTTAAATCCATAAAACCTATGGACCTTCGAGAAACATATCATCCATATATAGAATGAGCATGATATAAATCCCTTCATTCCATGACTTCAAATAGAAATAATGATCAGAGTAACTATGTGTAAAACCTTATTCAATCATGAACATGTAAAACTTATGGTTCCGATATCTAAGTGCATACTTTAATCCAAGAGGCTTCACTTTAATTTATAAACAATCCCCTCAGTATGGTGATATCTAAAACCCTTAGGTTGATTCATGTGAATCTCGCCCTCCAATTCACCATTAATAAAGTAAATTTTTACATCTATTATCTCCATTTTTAGATCATAAAAAGAAACTAAACTCTATACTATACAAATTGTGTTATTCTTTACCACTCGTGATAAAATATTTGAGAAATTAAATCACTCTTTCTGTTGTAAACCCATCACCACCTATTTCACCTTGTATCTTCTACTTTATTAAATTTATTTCTTCAAATAAAAGACCCATTTTTTTCTCAAGTTATCTTTTAAATTATAGTAATTCAGTCATCTTCTAAGTTCCATTGAACTTCAAGAAAGTAATTTCTTCCTTGATTACATACTCTCATTAATTTAATTCGCCGAGTGTCTCTACCTTTTCTAAGAATTTGGTTTCTGCAACATATTTTAGAAGTAATAAATTCATGAAATATACATATATTTGGATTTATATTCTATATCTAGAAGATATTCCTAACTCATCTTGAGATTCAGTTCTTTCTAGTACTGCTATTCTTAATGCCCTATCTTCTAGTGCACCATCTTCTTATCACTAAACTTTTATAGATTTCCCTCTGGTTTCAAAAAACCTTGATCATTCTAGAATATATATCATTTAACTAAATTTTGGTAAATATGTATTGATATCTAGAATTACCAAAAAATTTGATCTTATGGTGCATTTATCAAAATCAAATTGAAATTCAGTAATTGACTCCTTACCCTCAACTCCTAATTTAATAAAGTTTTGATCCTTCCCTAGGACCTTCTCATTAAAGAAAATGTTTCAATGTCTAATAACTTGTCTCTTTTCATCATTCCATTTTTAGAAAACCAAATATTCATTTATATGTCCAATAAGGAAACATACTATAGACTTAGAATCATGTTTATCCATATAATTATCATCAACATGAATATAAGTCAAACTTTCAAAGATATTATGGTAGAAACATTCTGGTATATTTTAGACCATAACTCTTCTAGAAGACTTTGTCCCACAATAGATGACAGATTTATATTGGCTAAATATATAGTCATGTTTATTTCTTTTTCCAAAATGGACATGGGAATTTCATAATGCATCATTCCTTTTCATTAAAAGTCTGGTTGATTATCACTTCTATAACATTTTATTATGGAGTTCCAGGTATGGTCTTATCCAACCGGACCCCTTTATTCTAGTATAATTTTCAAACTTTTCTTCCATTGTACACTCTACTTTTGGTAGTACTTTGCACTTCAACTTTAAGCCACTTTTCCTTCTAATCATATTTTTATACTACACAGAAGAACTCAAGACATTAGATTTTTGTAAATAAATACACTCATAACTTTATCATTAAATTTTTGATGAATGTGATGAAGTAAATAGATCCTCTATAAAACTAAACTAGAGCTATCCCCAATACATCCAAGTAAAGTATTTTCAACTTCCAAGTTTTTGGATTCCATAAATATAGATTCAATGAAACCCTATTTTATTTCTCTATCACACAATTCTCACAACTTATGATATTTATGTGCTCAAGCTCCAGCATGAATCTCACTTCTGAAACATTCATATTCTTTTAACTAAGGTGACTGAGCCTACAATTCCAATATTTTAGATCTTCTAAGGCTATCTTTTTTTCCTTTTACTTCCATTTGATATTCTGTTAAGATAACATGTTCTACAATTTACTCCTCATACCATCACCATGGACCATCAATTCACTTTCTAGACTCCATTGGGAAAAATAGTGCCATATCCTTCCTCACCAATATGTAATATGGAAATTAAGTTCCTCCATATACATGGTATGTTATTGAATCCTTTGAGTCTCAAGAATCCATCATTCTTCATCTGGATGTTCATATCTCCCTTTCTGGAGAATACCAAAGCTTCATTATATGTTAGATGAACTCTAACAATACTTATGGATAAATAATTAATCATGCACCTATGTTATTTCATTGAATGGAAAGATTATCTAGAGTTAAGCACCCATGAATCCATTGAAATGTTGACACTAATAAATTGGTTATTTCATCGCTTTGTTTAACTTATGTAATTTTTACTTCTAGAAGTTTTCATTTCAATGAATTACTTGGAATTTCTATAATCCCTTTGGATATGTCCATGTTTCTCACAATTCTATTTTGCGAGAAATAGACCAATTGAATTTACTCAACTCTTATCTATTTATTCATCTTTTAATCACCTATAAATTTTTATTTTAGTTGAGTTCCCCCTTTCATCAACATTTAATGAATTGTCATAAGGAACCTGAAATTACATTATCCTAAGTTCCTCATTTAGGATCAAGTTTCAGATGTCCTTAAAAACCAATTTGTTTTTTCTCATAGATATGACCATTACATCCCATAAAATTATTAGTGATAAAATAGTAAAATATCTCATACATAATCAGTGAAATTTACCTTCACATATTCGATTTGTCTCTGAATCGTGTTGAATTTGTTCACATGATATACCACTGTACTACATTTTGATAACATCATGCTGAATAGTTTCAACATTAGGAAAACTTTTTTAGTACCATTGTTTTATAATATATATCCACTAAGGATTATATCATCTTAGTTATTGTATTCTTATCTTTTATTTTAAAGGAAACATTCCATAATAATGACATCATCACTGACTCGAGTGATTTTATATCTAAATTTTTCCAGTAACCTTTCTCCATTATATATGAATTGAATCTACCTAATAGAACTTCCAGGTCCTTTTGTATGATATAATATTCCATATACATCCTCTAGAAACCATATTCTATTCTTTTTAACTTGACAATTTGACCCTTTCCTTCTTTTGACACAAAAACTATTAATGATATTAATACAAACTAGAATTAGTATAACATCAAGGTGAGTGTGAATATTAGATGAGTTACTATTGAGTGTGTAAAACCAATCTCTGAAAAAAATTCAAGTACCACTTGTTAAGAAATGAGGTGCCACATGTGTAATCACTTGAACCAAGAACCTCATTCCACTAAAATATCACACATACCAAAAGATATACATGGTGAAATAAAACCTATGTAACATCCCATGATATTAGCATATCATAAGACGGGTTGATGATGTACCCCACTCATCTCACTAATTCAAACTTTTCACATACTAGTCCAAAAAACTCACACAAAAACATTCAAGTAAAGGGGGGAAATAGGAAATTAGAAAGAACAAACAAATATTATTTGGTATGAACTTTTAGCTCTACTTCCATGGGAGAACACTACCAACTCTTTATTACTCCAAATATATAGGGATTACAATTTTTAATTGGTGATTTTTTAAATCAAATTAATTGATCTAGATTATAAGTAAATTACCATATTTATAGAAGTTCATCCCACCCCTATATTTATATAAGTGATTATATAGTTGAAAAGGTTTCACCGCCATAAAAGTTTTTGAAAAGAACATTACTATGGAATTGCAAACCTCTGATTCCATGAAGTTTCCACCATCATAACTATTTTATATGGTAAACCACCATTGGACTATCCATGTACGCATAAAAATTTCTGATCATCCAATTATAATTCCCCCTTCCATTGAAGTTACTTTCTATTGATATCCAAAAATCAAGGTTGATGTATCTTATTATGAACTTTCCTTCTGGTAGATTTAATCAGAACATAAAACAATCTTCACATTTCCTAAAAAATCTCTTCTTCCAATTGTGATATTTGTATACTCTTTGTTTCAATTTGAGCATCGATATATTCCTTGATTTTTTTTCATTATATATATCATCCTCCAATGAATAGGAGAGTTTATGAAACATGTCATTGTGTTCTTTTATCTTAGGTTTTATCTAAGGAATGGAGTCTTTAAGTAATACCTTCTCTTATAGAAGTATTTATTTCTCCTCAATAAGTTCTTCCACTTGAGTAACAATATCTTCTATTTTATCCTTTAAATTATAGATTTCTCTTGAGTTCAGGACTATCTCCTTTAAATCAAAATTAATATTTTCCACTCTTATAGACACCACTTCCAATTCCTTACCCTGATGGTCATTTTTCTCCCTTATACTAGTAGCCAACTTAACCAACCTCTTGTTTAATCCTCTTAATTTTTCAACACCAATTTCATTAACTTTGTCACATATCTCCTAAGACATTTTTTCATCTTTCGAATTCAAGTTATCTTCTTGAAGTTACTAGTCTAACTCCTCTTATAAGTGAAAAAATTAAACGTGTGGCCTCCTCAAGATCTCCTCATCATCGATAGGTCTAACATCACTTGTAAAATCTTGTTCCTCAGTATGTACTATAACATCTTTGAATGATTTATAATGCACATATTTTATGGGGTTTGGAGAAAGTAGTGATTTATTTTCCTAGTGCAGCACAATGGCTAAATAGGGTCATCTCACTTGAGGATATTTTGTGATCAATCACCCACTATTATTAATTCACCTAATTATATGCTTATTAAATAAAAAAATTAGGGGTTTTTTATAAATAAAAAACTAGAATGTAAACACGTAGATAGAATGGATATAGTTTGAAATAAATAACTTAGTCCTAGAGTTGGCTACTCAATTTCCTTCAATATTAATTATTTTTTTCTAAATTATATTTTAGAGTTCATCCCATCATAAAAGTTCTACTTATCCTTACCTTGAGTGTGAAACTTAGTATGGTTATGAGTTTACTTCAGCACACCAAATCTCACCTCCTCTAATAGTCAAAAATGATGAACACCCCTCAATCTAAAGTGTGACACTTTCCAAGACCTAGCTCCAATGTATGTTATTTAATCCCTTGAACATACTTAAATCCATCAAATGAATTTCAATTTGATATAAGGTAGGGAATTTATGTTTGGTATAGAACGGAATAAAATAGTGGATAATATTGTGGAATGATGGAAAATCAATACATCACCTCTCAATACACCTACTACCCCATTATGAATAGAAAATAAGCATTGATAATTGATGAAAAAGAATTATAGAACATTGAGAAAACCTCCCCCAAGGAAAATCCAAGGGTTAGTTACTCAAAATCATGATTATTAGATAAGTACGGAGTAAAAACAAAAAAGTGAAAAGAAATAATGAGATAAAAATAAGAATAAAAATATATTAAAAATGTATAATAATGTTATAGAATAAAAACACAACCTAATATATAAAAAATGGATAAATAAATGGATAACTCAAATGGAAAACTCCTTGAAAAGTAATTGAGATACAAATTTATAGGGAAGAGGGTGGATAATTTTCACACCAAAATATTCCTCTAAATTTTTTCACATGATAGCATCAATAAATATATGAATTTGGGTCAGTGGTCTTGTTAAAAGTTTTTATCCTTTATATTTCATGTGCACCCAAAATATTTTATCCCTATTTTCCACATGTATCCAAATTTATAGACTAATTACTAATGAAAACATTTTTTTAAAGGTTGGGTTCGAAGCCTCATTTATTATTAAATCAAATCAAAGACCTTTTTGAATTGGGTAGAGGGAGACCCATTACATATCCCGAAGGCCCAGTGGGAATTTAGCCCACTACATAGCTCGTAGGCCCAATTTTTTGGCCCAAAGCCCATTCTGTGAATAGTACTGCTACAGTACTCGCCTGTTACAGTATCGCACAATACCAGCCGCTACTACTGTACCCTACCACCGCTACAGTGACCTGCCACCGCTACAGTTCCTTCCATTGCTACAGTGCTGCCGCTGCTACAGTTCACTACAGTGCTGATACAGTCCTGCACCCAATGGGTTTTGAACCCCCATTTTTCATGTAGGATTACGGGGTGCTTACCACTAAGCCAAACCCCAACTATATAATGAAAACTTTTATGAACTTGAGACTCTTTATATTCTACTTCCCTAATTTTCAATTCATTTTGGCCATAAAGGAGGATGAATCTTGAAGATTACATATTTAATGAAGTTATTATAAGAACTATTATATATCTACTTTCAAAGTCTCAACTCCTTTGGTTTTTCTATTTATTGATATGATTCCATCTTTAAAATTCATTAAATATGGGAATATATTCCAAGGTCCGAATTTTGAGTTTCATTTGGGCCTCAAAAGATTGGATTCAGCTTTGGATCTTGTTGAATGAAATGTATCCCAACAAGCCTATAATGATAAAAAATGAATTTTTTTAATTTTCATTAGTGTATAAAATTCTCTGGATGGAATAAAAAACTAATTTAAAATAATTAAAAATAAATAATTATCTCATTTTTACAATTAATCTCAATTTATTCTTAAAAACTAAAAATTTGACAAATCCATTTTAAATAACAATTTTTTGGAATTAAAATAATTTAATTATAAAATAAAATGTGTTAAAATACTAAATTAATCACCAATTATAAAATTTAATTCAATCTCATTTAAATATTCATGTTTATGTCATTCATACTTCACTGAAAATATATTTCTCTCTTCACTCAAGGATTTTTCATGTGGAGTTATTCTCATTCCCAAAGCATGCATGATCTATATATTCTTGATATTATCTTAGTATATCAACTTCACATATTTATAAATGTTTCAATCATGTGGTATTTAACATGGGTTATTATAAGGATATGTATTTTCAGATTTTAAATGTAAAAATATCAGAATTAGAGTGAGTAGGATTAATCACTAAAGTGAAGTAAATTCATCAAAATTGTTTTGATCAAGAAAGGATTTCTCCTAAATCCCCTTGAAAAAAGTAAGACTAAGAATATCTTAATCTCCTTGATAAGACCACACTTGATTATTTTAGAACCATTTCATTTCTTCCCCTTCCCCCATTTCAAAAACTTTGCTGCCTTTATTTTAGATTAGGAATTCCAACTCAAATTTGTGTTTTTAGGGAAGAGAGTTACTTTTGGTCTTCAAAAAATGGTGAAATACCAACCTTGATCTTAAAATATATTTGATCCACCCATCCATATTTCTAATGTGAATTTTCTTTCAGCAAATTGTTAATAAATATGGTATCACTTTCAATTCAACTCAAACAAATTCTTCAAATTATCACAGCCCAACCAAAATCCCCCACACTTGTGTTCAATAGTAACTATGCATTTAACTTCATGATTAGGTTGGAAAGGGATAAGTAGAATATAATGTGGATAACTAAACAAGCTATTCATGGATACTAAGGGATATATTGATTAAATGTAAATGTGGGACTGAATAAAAATAAATCTCTTAAAAGGGGGGGATTTTAAAACCAAAGAAATACCTCAATCATTTAAAACACAAGTACCTTAAACCCTAAATGTTTGACAAAAATAAATCAAATTCTGGTTAATAAAGAATGGTTTGTTTATATGAATAATTAAGGTGAATGTAAATAATATGTCTAAAAGTTTCAGAGGCCTCATGGGAATGTGATTTCGAAATATATATAGTGAAATGAGGCATGGGATTTAAAATTCATCAGTATTTTCATGAAATTATAAAGGATTAAAATAGAAACAAAATCATTATAACCATTCATTTAAGTTCACATTATTTATATAAATTGGTACACTCATTGATGTGGGTTTTAAAAATGTAAATGATAATAATTTGTACTCACAAGTTTTAAAATCATGGTAAAATTGAAAAAGAAACACATAAAATTTTAAAAAACTAAAAAAAATTAAAAAATATAAATTTCTTAAATCCTAAATTATAATGGTTCCCTTGAAAAAATTTAAACTATTATTACCACTTATTTAAGATCAAAAAAATAGAAAATATAAGGGCAAAAAATGAAAGATAAAGAGAGACACAACCTGACTTCATTTTCATGTGGCTGCATTGAGTTAATGTCCCAGTTACTACCACTTCATACCTAATAAATAAAGATAAAACATGATAAATTTATTTAAATAAAAATAAATAATAAAGAGAAATGGGGAATAATAGGGATAAATCTTGGCTTAAACCCCTCATCTAGTTATAGGTTTTTACCACCATTAGTGAAAAAGTTGTAGAACTTTATTCCCAATTTAAAAGTGTATATGGTTTTTTTGGCATGAACAACCACATTTTATTTCTCTTAATATCCATAAATAGATACCAAAAGTGGGAAACCCCACAAAAATAAAAAATTTACTATCCCCTAGAAGAGAAGAAAGAGAGAAATAGAAATTAATAGGGGTGGGAAATAATATAGAGACTCTCCCTATCAAATTTCATGGTGTCCTCCTCTATATGATATTCAAGTTGATCTAGATGAGGTAGTTACATCACCACATTCTCCTTGATCTATTATTCTTCTTACATTATTTGTATGGATTATTAATTAACATGAATTTCCATGGCCTTCCCTATGTGTTATATATTAGAAATTTCATAAAAGGATAAGTTAGAAAACAATTCAAATTGATTATGATTTAAACATGAATAATAATATAAAAATATTCCCGTTAAAGTAATTCAGCTTTAAAATTGATATCTTCTGATAGGGAAACTAGCAACTCAATTTTCGTATGTTAATATTCATAATCCTCTTCTAAATAAATAGATACAAAGAGAGGATTTTTTATTCTCATAGATAGAAGTATTAATTACCTTTTCATGTTCTAAAAAATCTAACTAATACTCATCCAAATCATCTTTATCCCCCACAAGTACACCAGATTGCATGTTTTATTCAAGAACCTCCTCAATAAATGGTCGAGAAAGGACAAATGGATCATTAATTAATTATTTCTTCCCCTCATTAGGTTCCTTAAATTGAAAAATTAGTGGGGAAACATATTCTTACATTGGTTCTATTTTTTATCTAGTTATTGCTCTTGGGATCAGTAATCTATTTCACTTGGTTACTCATCTATTGTATGTTTTCTTTAATCCCTTTTAATTAGTAATATTATACTTCTTGCATTTAATAGTGGTTATTCCATTCATAATAATTTTAATTTTAATACATCATAGATAGTCACTTTTTTTATCTTTTTTATGAAGATAAGAAAATTTAATTTATAAAATGTGAAAAGTAAATGGTGAGTGAAAGACTACAAGGATCCTAGAAATTACATTAAGTTTTAACACACACCGTTCACAAGGTATGAAAAATTAAATAACTTATTTTCTTATTGAATCATAGTGGTTAATCAGGGCCATCTCACTTAATGATATTTTATAGTAAATAAACCACTATTATTAATTCACCTGATTATTTACATATGAAAGAAATGAAATTTGGGGTTTTTGTTTCTGAATAAAAAAATATAATTTAAACATGTAGATGCAATGGAAAAAAAATAGATATAGTTAGAATGAAATAACTTTCTACAAGGGTTATCTAATTTTTTTCATTCAATATTAATTATTATTTTCTAAATTCAATTTGATAGTCTATCCCATCATACAAGAACTACAAATCCATACCATGAGTGTGAAACTTAGAAATCCTAGGAGTTCTCCTCAGTACTCAAAATCTCAACTCCTCTAATATTTATTAACAATGAACACACCTCAATAAATAGTTTTATACCTTATATGACATGAATCCACTGTATTCCTTTCATCCACTGAACATGCTCAACTCCATTGTATGAAGAGTTTCTTGAGAGATGGGAGGGAATTGATGTTTAGTAGGGAATAAAATAAAATAGTGTATAATATCTTAGAATGAAATATAATCACCACATAAACCTTAAATACACCCACTACCCTATTATAAATAGAAAATAAACATTGATAATTGAAAATAAATAATTCAAGAACACTGAGGAAACCTCTCTTAAGGATAATCCTGGGGTTATTTACTCACCATCATGAGTATTAGAGAGGTATGGTGGAAGAAAACAAATGTTAAATGAAATAATGAGAGAACAAGAAGAAGAATATAGTTTAAAAATTAAAAATAATATTATGGAATCAAAATACCTTCTATAATATAGAAAATGGATAACTCAAATGGCTAACTCCTTGAAAGGTAATGGAGAAAAAAAATTATAGGGAAGAGGGTGGAACATTTTTTCTAAAAAATATTACATCACAAGTTTTCATGTGCTAGTCCTATTAAATATATGAATTTAGGGAATTTATATTCTTGAAATTTTTTCAACATTTCTTTCACATGAACCAACAAAATAAAATCTCTATTGGCCACATTTATCTAAATTTATAGTTGAATTACTAATAAAAACTTTTCTAGCATGGATACTCTTCATATTCCCCTTCTATAATTTCCCATACATTTATATCCATTAATAAGGATTAATATAGTGGTTCCATAATTAAATAAGTTATTAGTATGATTATTTAATATCTAACTTCAAAATTTCAGCTCGTTTGGTTTGTCTGTTTGTGACATGTGGGTCCATATTTAAAATGCATCAAATATAGGCACATATTTTAAGGCCCAAATTGTGAGCTTCACTTGGGCCTTAAAATTTTTTATTTAGATTTGGATATAGTTGAAAAAAATATTTCTTGATAAGAATATAATTCTAAAAAAGGAATATCATAATTAGGATTAATATATAAAATGTTCAGGTTAAAATAAAAACTGATTTAAAATACATAAAAATAAATAATTTGTTTCTTTCAATAATTAATACCAAATTATTCTTAAAACCTATAAATGATACAATCACTCTTAAAATAAAAAATTTTTGGATGAAAAATATTGAATTGCGTAATAAAATGTTTGAAAATGAGCTTTTTCAATTTAAGAGATTCTCAATAAAATTTATTCATACTTTTCCTTAAAGGGTTGTCAGATTATTCCATCTCATCCACAATTTTAACATAAGTGATTTCAATATATGATATTACCATGGATTTCTGGTTATTCCTTGAATTTATTCCTGTATCCATGGTACCAATAGAATTTAAGATCAAAATAAAAAATAGATCCTAGATTAAATCAGATTAAGTCATAAAAAATAAATCAAATAAAAAGAAACGTATACTCTAATACCACTTTCCAGGACCATAAGAGAATTATTTGGGAGATACTTTGAGATAAATGGGGGAATTAGTGTAAGAAAAAATCTTTCCAATTTAAACACTTCTCCTTAAAATCTCACATTACTAACAGATATTGACCTCATAATTAGTAGGTTCACTTGATTTTCTCTTCTTTTTATGGTGATCCAATTAATATTTCTCCTAAACTGGACTTTTCTATGTTTTGATTAATTTTTTACTAACCCACACTCACTAATTATGTATTATAGATTATAAATAATTAATGAAAAACACAATGATTTTACTTGGTTCACCCACACTAGGCTAATCCAAGTAGCATGCAATCGATGATGTGTTGATGCACCATAATATACTAATATCATAGTTGTATTGGTATTTTTAGGATAATTTACTTCTATAACTAGGTTCAATCCCATTATAATGGTTTTTGGTCATCTCACTTCCAACCTAGGAACACTTCACTCATCTTTGATCACTACAATAGGATAACGATTTCCATTTTTTTCATGTAATCCAACACTGAAAAAATACACTATTGTTGTTTCACTGGGTATGGATGGGTGCCTATAAACTAGATGTTTCTCCTTTATAGGTTGGATGTGTTTAACTCAATTAACAACACAATAACTTTTACATGATTCATCATGGAAACTTCTTTATTGGTATAATATTCAAGGAGTTCCAAGTATATCTCAACTTATTTCCTATAATTAGAACTATAAAAAAATCTATTTTTCTTCACAATAGTAATTTCCTTCTTCTTCTATTGAAAAAATATTTAATTAGTTCTGATCTTCCTTTTCTTATAGAATTAATCCTTTATATTTCTAATATGGTAGTTTGTTCACTTACTTTTATGTACATCATGGGTTTCCATATTTATAGAGAAATATATATCCATAAGTCTAACTTTATTATCTCTATTTTAATAGAGATTCTCTACTTTCCCCCTCAAAAAAATTTACATGTCCTCGTGGTTATGATGAGAAAATTAATCCATTAATATTATTTTTAAATCAAGTCAATTTATTCAAAATATCTCCTTTAATTTTGATTTTAGATATCCCAAATATCTCTCATGATTCTCTCCTGAATAATAAATTGTATAAAAACTATAGTTCTTCTTGGATCATCACCATCACGACGTGAACAACTCATTTATGGAGTGACATGACTTAGTTTGAGTTACTTCATGGTGTGGTACTCTTATTAATTATGTGATTTCTAGTCAAGTACTAGATCCATAAAATCCATAGAATATTTTCATATTTAATTGTTCAAGAATTACAGCGTAGACCTTCAATTATATTTTCATTCTTGAACTAGTCATGAAATATCTATCTTCTTTATGGAATAGAACTCACATGGATAAACCGACATAAGTTTTTATAGATTCAATATTGGTGTAACTCCCTTCCTACGAAGTGGGACTCACTTGGATAGAATCATTTAAATCCACTCATATCCCATCATGGTTCAATACTTCTACTCGTAGTGCGGGCTTCACTTGCATAGATCCAATTAATTCTACTTCAGATCCATCACGATGTGGCTCTTCACTTCACAACATGAATAATTTTCCTTAAATTTGTAAAGTATAGAGTTTTTTGTACTTATTTTGGATTCTTATGAATTCCCCTTCATAATGTTAACATTCTATTTACAGCATTACACAATCTTACAAGGTTCCCTTCATGATATGACTATTCTTTTCACGATGTGACTCAAACTTACAAAGTTACATTTTTCTAGTACATTCCTCCTTTATTTCATGACATATTTCATCATTGAATAACTCATTTTTTGTAGAAAAAATTATATTCTCTTCTTACAACACTCCTTTAAACTCTTTTATATATAAGTGAACTCCTTAGTAAGGGTTCCAACTTTAGGACTTCTTCTCTTTGGTTCTAACACCTCTAACACCAAAAAAAATATGTGGAAAACCTCCAGTACTTAATGAAAACCTATAACACTCATTAATAATGAAAATAAAACACCATCCATTTATAAATCCTCTATTGGATATTAACAACAATTTACAAATTAATTATTCATATAAGTATTTTCAGTATCTTATAAATGGTTTTGTTGGACCATTTTATGTATGGTATGTGATTCCCAATATTTATTTTAATAAACATGGATAAAATTTTATGTATACTCACCAGTAAATAATAATACATGTGGAAATTTAATAGATGCATATATTATAAAATATTTGAAAGGTTTGAGGATGAAGAATAAGTGGTCAAGCCCATTCCTAACAAAAATTTTCCATCAACTTATTCATATTTCTCCCCATAAATAGATAGAAACGCATTCCAGGAATCCATGAATACAATATCTCACATGAAATTTATAATTTATTTCAATAGATCAAGAATTGCATCACCTTGTAATTATTTCTTCATTTTCAAATGTGATTGAACCTTCTTGTTGAATCATCATTGCAATGTAGGTATCTATGGTATATTCTCTCTAGTGATGAACCACACATGCACCAAGAATCTATGAATATCGTGGAAGGTTTCCATGAATGATAGTGTGGATGTATCTATGACTTTTTTCATTCATTGTTGATCTTTCCTTATAATCCTAATGAGGAATGTTGGGTTATCTTGGTCCTCTCATAGCAATAGAGGGAGGTGAAGGATCAACAATTCTTATGGAAGCTGACAGTGGAATGGGAAATTTTTTTGGATGTGATCTCTAACATGAACTATATTATCATGAAAATATATCATGAAGCCAACTACATAGGTGATGATATTGCAAAAAAATGAGTGATTGATGAGGTGTGTCACTACTCTTATGCCCTTCCTAGTGATATGTTTCCCATTTTTAAAAGGTGAAAATGTAAAATACCCTCCTTCAGACTCTTGTAGCTTTTCTTTATCTTAATCTTAGAGCCTCTCTGCTCACTTTTCTCAAAAAAAATCACAAATCCCCTTTAATATTATCTTAATCCTTAGTTTACCCCATGTATATATAATAATATTACTATTATTATTTACTTGACATGCACATAACCCACTAAAAAATTAAATATCATTTCCCCCGAATAAAAAAATTAATATCTATTCAAATAATATTACATTCTCACTGGACCAAGACTTTGTCTTCTCTTCCTCCTCATTATTTACCACACTAAGTATAATTCCAAATTTTTTAATTAAATAAATAAATATAACTACATTATACACCAATAAATAAATACTTTTTATCACCCAATAAACCCAATAAATATTATTCCCTATACTTGAGAATAATATTTTGATCTACTTATTAAACTCGTATAGAATTTAACTAAGGTTCTTAGATACAAATAGTGTGGGACCCTTTAGATCCATTTCTTATTGGAATTAGGATAAACCAACTAAATTCCAAGGTTAATATCTAGAAACATGACAAGGAACCCATAGATAAAATATTTAATGTCACAATTACATTCAACCTTCTACAAACCCTTACTATGTAATATAATCACTTTTTCTCAATATCTCTTATCAAACAGGTTGTATAGCTTGTGTCATAAACCTATATGTTTAACTCCCTTTCATTGAAATTACAAAATTGAACACACTGATAAACTTCCATGACCATATACTTAATATAGTTATTCTATTTCATCAAAGGGCCTAAGATATTCACTTCTAATGGAAAGAATAAATCCCCTCCCACATTATACATTAATTATATGTCACTCGTGACACACACAACATATCTAACTTTATAATGAATTGTTATCATCATGGTTTATAAAATATATCTAATAATTTAAGTCATGACACACATTAATAATACTCTTGGAGTTAAAGGATCATTACATAGGTATCAATTAGGAATATTCAATGGCACATGAAACATTTGAAATTCCTATTGGTGTTTTTATTCTCAGAACCTCCCTTCTTGGAGATTATAGAGGGAGAACACCATGAGAAGGTGTCTCAATGTCTTATGAGACTCCTACCCTTGATAGATTATATCTTCTATGTCTCATTAAATAATATCATTCGATCATAGAATATTGATTTAAGCAATGTTATCATAATATCTAAAGTATCTCACATTATTGGGGAACTGCTATATAATTTTTACATGAAAAATATCCTTAAGACATTATAACATACACTATCATGAAGTAAAAGTAGGATATGATAATAAATTATTTTATATTCCAACACCATGAATATAAAATTTAATAAAAAGCAAAATGGCATGTGGTTTTAGGGAAACACCAAATCCAAAAGACTCCCACTTGCACTAAATCTAACTACTAACAATTTTAAGTCTAATATCTCTTACATGATATCCATGATTCTAACGAGATAAGCCTTAAATCAAGGGGTCTTCCACATTCTCCTCCTTAGATACTATACTCACTATGAATTCACCTCATTAAGAAAAATAACTTAAGAGATGAAACCTTCAGAGTATGTGATTCATTATTTGGTGAGACTCTGAATCCATTGCGAGCGCCACTACTATAGTATTATCACAATACACTATGATAGAGACTACACTTCTAGGCACCACACCAAACTCTTGGATGAAGTTAAAAATACCAAATGATTCCTTAACTACATAGAAAGTCACAATATAATCAGACTCCACAGTAGAATCATCCACAACTGGATGTTTTAAGCTCTTCCATCTTACAAATCCTCCATTGAGTGTGAAGACATATCTTGATTTTGATCTCATTCCAGCCTGATTAGTCTAGAAACTAGAATCTATGTATCCCTTGATAACTAAATCTATGTATCCTGGCAAAAATATATCTTTAGTGCACCTCAAATTCTTAAGGATAGTCTTAATAGTATCCCAATGTTGTTCTCTTAGATCTTCTTAATATTTGTTTTCCGTGTTTAGGGAATAAGAAAAATTTAGTATGGCATATAACATGGTATACATAATTGATCCAATAACATATCTATAAGGTTTCTCACTCATCTTCTATCTCTTTTATTCTGTCTAAGGAAACATTTTCTTCGAGAGATGAATACCTCATGACACTGGAATCAATCTTCTCTTGGATTGTTATATACTAAATCTATTTGGTATCTAGAAAATCTATATACCCTAACATAGTGCAAGAAAACTATTGGATTGATTAAAAATAATCTTTAACCTGAAGATGTAGGATTTTTCTCTTAGTTCCTTCATGGATAAATGCTAGTTTATCTAGTCCTTAACTGACTGTAAGGATTGTACCTTATTTCAAAAAAGTAATATTTCATCAATATATACTACTAGAAAAATGACCATACTCCCACTAAAACATTGGTAGACACATGTATCAAATTAATTATTTATGAAACCAAACTCGTATGGATTCATAAAAATGAATATTCCATGACTTAGAGGATTTCTTTAAACTATAAATGAATTTATTCAACTTTCATATCGTTTTAGAAATTACTTGAAGTCACAAACCATTCTGGTTATTTCATATAGACATATTCCTAAGGGTGATGGTCAAGGAATATTTTTTTGACATCCAACAACCAAATTTCATAGTCATGGAATACTTTTATATTAACTATAATTATGATTTATTGAAACATATAAATTAGGGAAAAATTTTCATCATAGTCAATGCCTTAAACTTTTTTTAAAATACTTTATCCACTATCCTTACTTTATAGGTAATCACTTTAACCATACATGGTTTTGATACATGTAATTCATCTCATAATTCATATCTTATTTCCATATTGAATCTTTTAAAATCTCTAATACCTCCTTATAGAAAATTTTATCATCGTTGTACAAAAATAATAATTCACCATCCTCATTAACTAGAAAACCATAACGTACTAGATAATTATCCTCTCTGGTTATCCTATATAGTACTTCTACCTTAATAAAAAGTTCTTACATAGGGATTTTTATAAGTTTCTCCTCTACTAACTCTTATTTATCTTGAGCATTGACTTCATTGAAATTAATCTTGCTCCCACTAACCTTCTTAAGGATGTGATCTATCTCTAGAAATATGGAATTTTAATACACTATAACCTTTTTAGGGTTCATATAGGTAATAAAAATTCATTTCCTTAGGGTAACCTATAAACATAAACTTTGTTCCCCAAGGTGTCATTTTATTTCCTGAATTTACCTTAATAAACAACTCACAACCCCATACACATAAGTTTAACAACATAAACTTTTTTTTCTTGTATTAACTCATATGGCATGTTTTCTGTTTCTTTAGTTGGAACCTGGTTTAGTGTGTATATCACAGTTTTTAATGAATATAACCAAAAGGATAATAGAATATTGTCATGACACTTCATCAACCTCACCATGTCTAAGAAGGTGTGGTTCCTCCTTTCACTTATGTCGTTCCTCTATGGTTTATAAGGAAGAGTGAGTTGGGATATAGTCCCACACTCGAGTAAAAGTTCAATAAATTATTGTCTTATATATTCTTTGAATATATCCAATCATAGATTCTTTATGTTCTTGAAAATATGTTTCTTTAATTCAATCATTAATTCCTAAAATTTATCTAAGGATTATGACTTATACCTCATTATGTAGATGGATCCATAGATACTCAATTCACCAGTAAGAGTAATGAAGTATGAAAATACACATCTATATTCTATTGGAAATAGTTCACATGAATCTATGTGTACCAATTCTATAAGATCTTTATCCTTTTCAAATAAACCACTAAAAGGTGGTTTGGTTATCTTTATTTGTAAAGAAGTGAAACATATATCAAGTAGTTTAGGTCAAAAGAGTCTAAATTCCCTTCTTGATAAAGATATTTCAAGAAATACTGGTCTACATGACCTAGAAGGTGATGCCACAATTGGGTGTTATATAAGTCATGAAAACTTATTCATTATCAACTGCAACACTTGGTTTTCATAATATAATACATAAATACTATTATTGGTCAAGATATTTCTGCTTCTTGTAGGGTTTCATCCTATGGACTTCTTCTATGGATTCATCAGTGGAAATTCCCAGTGGAATGGTGGATTCATTATCAGTGGCCCACAGTGGCTTTACGAGTAGTGTGTGTCAGTCCTTTATGGTGTCTCATCAATGGATTTAGTATTGAACTCAGGCAATGGCAGTCAACCTCAATAGTTTCTGTTCTTTTAGATCTGGTCCAGATATAGTTTTAGACCAAATCTGGTCAAAATGGAAATTTTTGTGGCCTTTGGTCAACATTGTCAGTCCTCATGAGTTATGGAGTCATGACGGAGTGCATTGAAGGATGTAGAGGGAATCTTGGATGATGAAAGATCAGTGTGCATCAGTATCTTGGTTACGGTCAGCTGTGGTGCTCCAGTGATGGTGGTGGTGTGGTGTGTCGATGGTAGTGGCATGAACCAGTGGGTCAAAGACACCAGGAAGTAGGGGAGGCTTCTCGACTGGATGGCTAGGCTTAGGGTGAGTTGGCCGGTAGCATGATGGTGGAGCGATGGTGGATCTCAGGCAGTGACAGCATGGTGGTGGCTGGCAGCGGCTGTGTTTGGTGGTCATAGTTTCTTCTGGGCTCTTGGTGTTTGGGCTTTTGGGGTACTTTGGTCTTATTAGTTCAGCAATGACTCGATGTACCATGGATTTTGTAATGGGTTTTTTTCAATGGGATCTCAGGAAACTAAATTTTGACCTTCTATTTTCTGGGCCTTTGGGCGACGATGATTCTTTTTTATGTTTATTTTGGGGTTCTTTGTCATGTAATGGGTTCCCTCCCAATTAAAAGGGACTTTTCTTTTTTTCTTTTTAATAAATAGGGATCTTACCTAAACTTTTTGATATACCATAACAAATGTTATCTTTGTAAAAATAATATTTTTTATTTTTGAACATGAAAACAAAATCATTAATATTAAGAAAAGAAATTGATATGATTTTATTGTTAACATTAGGAGTATAATGAAAATTCATTAAAACCAAGATATGTCGTATTGTCAATGTGAGGTGGTAGACTCTAACAATCATGATAGCCAGAAAATCTCCATTAGTGCCTCCACCTCACCTATAGAAACCCTCTTGGATCTACTTGGTACCCGTATTTTGATATAAATGTGAGTATACCATAAGAAATATCTAATACCCAACTAGTAGATAAGGATAACTTTCACTTGATAACAAATATAACTGAATATTCCCCTTGATTCTTCTATGTACGGTTCTTCTTCCAATGTTTGAGATTTCCACATTCAAAATAGATTTAATTTTGTTCCTTTTCCTATCTTTGGATCTTCCTATTCTTGGAGGGTCACTATTTAGAAAATTTAGACTTGGAGGTATCTTTATGCCCTTTTCCTTACACTTACCATTATTCACCATAAGGATCATAGATTTTTTATTCCCTATGTTCCTATCAACATGGAAAATAAGACTGAGGAGTACCATAAGAAAATTCTCAACATTTATTATATTATAATTAACAATGAAATTGGAGAATCTCTAAGGTAGTGATGCCAAAATGAAATTTTTTTCACAACTCATCTGGTAGCTTAAAGCCTAGGATTTCCACGCACTCCATGTAGCTAGTTATCCAAACCACATGTGGCCCATTTGGCACTAAATTTCTAATCTTACACTTGAATAGTTCTTTAGAGATCTCAATTATATCTTTCCTTTCTTTCTCCTGGTAATGATCTTTGAGACGAGACAACATGCTAAATTTATCCATGATTTCGTGAAGCTTTTGAATCTCAAACAATAGAAATCTACCACATCATCCATGTGATTTTCATATAAATATAGTTCTTCATCCCTTGTCTCTTTTCTAGGTGGCTCAAAAATTATGGATTCTAGCACATACAATTTCCTCTCTTGGATTATTAGAATACGCAAGATTTTATACCATTTTTAGAATTGGTGTGAATGATAAGGTTGTACTTCTCAAGGGTAGATTATAATTATAATTTCAATGAAGAGTGATTTTCCAGTTCTATAATAAATAGATCATATTTTAGTACTTTCCTTGATTACCGAAAGTGTGATGTAATAATTTTAATTATTGGTCTCCCACTTTAACGAACCATCTTTTTTATGAAGGTACGGATAATTAGTTTTTCATTTTGAATCCTTCCTTTAATCATGGTAAATGTATATTATCGCCTAGGGAATTCTTGAGGATTATTCGGGGATTTTTCAGAGCCCAGAGTTCTAAAAAAGTGGGTTGCAAGCTGGGCCGCATGTTTATTAGAAACTGTAAGACCCAGACCACAAGGTTTGTTTAAACCATGCGATTGAAAATAGGGGAAACTTCAAGTATGCACGGTTTGTCTACAACTATTCAAACATAAGTGCGCAATCATATGGACTACTGTGGATGGGGGACAGAGCTGTTTATCATGGTTTGTGCATAGTTTTTAAATCATGTGCATAAATTGTGTATAGTGGGATTTGTGTAAAATTTACCATTTTGTCCCAACATAAACCTTAAGTCAAATTTCTCCTTTTCCCTTATTTTCCAATGGCTAATTAGTGGGTTCTTCCTCCTGTGGGTTCTAAAATCCCACAAGATTCAATATCTTCTAACATCTATGTCCAGTAATCAATCTTTGATCCAAAGAAGAATTGGATAGCCAAAGTTAATGTTAACCCCATGCACCCATCTTTCACCGGTTAATCTACCCTTTAATTATTCTATTTAGATGAAGGATCATTCGCCCTATTTTCAAGGAATTTAAGTGAAAGTCATATCGCTTACAACCTACTTAAAATATGAGTTTGATATCAAGTGAGGATTCAAATACGACCCTAAGGTAGGTGGTTATGTAGTTTTTCATTTGAGTTTTGGTCGTTTCACATTTATTACATCATGTCATAAGTCGTCATTTGCCGAGATCCTAAATAGTGTTGATTAATTCATGTATAAAGGACCATAGTTCCTTGATATAGGTTACTTGGATCTTTTTAGGTATTTAGATATCACACATACTCTTTTGGTATAACCATAGGTGTTCCACCTTGAAAATGGCCATTTTGGCCAAATGGTCCAAAATTCTTGGAACCCAATTTAGCTTCTGGCTTGACTTTTAAATGAATTGTCCTTTAACTCATGTGTAATTAATGTATTCTAATGTGACTCGATGGTTTTTTTCTTCTTTCAACTTGGATTATCCAAATTGGTCATGTGAGTATTTAACCTTAAGACATTGGCCTTAACACCTTTACCTTGAAATGAATTTTCCATGTTAGGAAAATTGAATTGGTTGGTTTAAAATAGAGTGCCTCACACTTGATGGATTATTTTCCTGGAAATGAAATCCATGGTCATGACTTATATTGGATGGTTTAACCCATTCGTTGTGCCTATGCTTTAATAAATTCCCTATATCAATTGAATTTTTTTGAATGGAATTGAATATGGATAATGACATGCATGAGAGGCTTTGCCTCATGTTTTAAAAGGAAAATGTGACCATAGCTTTGTAAATGTTTAATTTGAAATTCATAAGATGGTTTTGCCTTATGTTCAGGTTATAAATAGTTATGACACTACTATGTGAATAATATATATAAACATGTATGGGTATGAGGTATTTTACCCCATGATAGTTATATATATAGTGGGATGATAGTAAGGGCCTCAGTAGGGCATGGAAACCCATGATCCCCTTACATCAGTTTAGGCTTACTACCTCATGAGTAGAGATTATTGGCTCATAGTCTGGTGTTGGGCGCCTATGCGTTATGTCCCATTCTAACCCAACAATATACATATGTATATATCTATATATATATATGTGTGTGTGGTGACATGATCATACATACCAGCCAGGAGCTGAAGTAGGTAGACCTGTCAGGTTTCTTTAGAAACCTAAGCGGGAGGTTATTTATTTATTTTCCATTGCTTTACTTTCCTACTTATATCTGAATAATGAATATATATGATAACCTACTTGGTTTACACATAGACACCATTGGTAGTGGCCTAATTAGATTTATCTCACACCCTACTCGAGCTTCCTTTAGTACCCGATAAGTTTGTTTGACTGCAGGTATAGATAGGTCCAAGCACTACTCTTTAGGTTATTGATTCTTACTACTTAGTTTGAGCCTTGGGGGAGAGGATTGATCATGCGCTTGAGATGCTATTGAGCATCTTTTGGATTTTGTTCTATTTTTCACTTTTTGTTATCATGCTTATTATCGGTTCCTATTTTCTTTTGTACTAGCATTCCATGCATACATGTTTTCATTAGAAATTGCCTATGAGGCTTCTGATCACTATATTCAATTATCTGTTTCTTCTGATGCTTGGTTATTTAGTTCATTTTCATGCTTCCACTATTTACTGTATCTGTCTGTTTTATTATTCTTCTGATACTAATTAATATTTGTTGCATCCACTGTGTTACTCTGACATGGGGGTATAGTCACCCTATTGTACTACCTATACACCCCCGCTGCTAGTCAGCAGCCCATGGAATATGGGGAGATGCACCATGGGTCATGTGGCCAACTGGGTTTAGGGCATAGGTTAAGTGGTATTTGGGTCCAGGATGTCACAAAGTGGTATGAGAAGCAGTTACTTTCTTGGTTTACTACTTTTAGTCAATAGAATGGAGATAAGGAATGCTTGGGACAAGGTCGCAATCCATGATTGGGCATCACAAACTCATGTACGTTGTAAAATCCAAGTTTCCTTAAATTGGGTTGTTATTGATTCTTCTATTTACTATTGATACGATTTCACTGTTGAGTGATACACATGACTTGTGATTTTATTGATATTGATGTCATTGGAATTATGATGTCATTACACTGACACGATGAAATGAGGATTGTGTATTAGAACAAGCATCACAATAGGAACAATATGAGTAGGCCATGCATTTTTTCCATGTCATGTTTAAATTTCAGAGAGAATTGCCTATTTCATAGCCATTGTTCCTTGTTCTATATATGCAATTATGCTGACACTTCTTGTGGGATTTTGGATCATACTATGGTGTGAGTTTAGTGGGTGCCACTCTTTGATTTATAAGGTGTATGGGACATTATGGATCAGAAAATAGAATTATGGCTAGTTCAACCATTTAAGAAAGGGTACAATTACATGAATAAGCACAATTTAAATGAAAATGATATTCGAGTGAATACCACATTCTGGTTCATATGGTGCATGGGTCCTTATGGGTCGAGAAATGGTAAATCATTAAATTTGGTTATTTTCAAAATGGTTTAAATGTTAAATGAAAATATTTAAATAAAAATGACTTTTTAAAGGAAAAAAATAATCTTTCACATGTATAAAACATAATATTGACCTGAACCCAGCCTTAGTAGTTGGTAGTAGGGTATCTTCGAGCATTATTTTGACCTGTTATGGTTTGTTTTATCATCTAGGACTGGCTCTTAAAGTGGGCAGAGATGCATGTTCATTCTTATAAAGATTATTTAGTACCAAACCTAGTTTCTTGAATGAAATCATTTATATTGCTTAAATTATTTTTGATACATTTTTTTGGAATTGTAGAATTATTCTGACATGACGTCCTTGAGTCATGTGCCCTGAATATGGAGATGATCGTGTTCTTGAGGTGGCGGACCTTGAGCAGCCGATCATTTCTCCTATTGAGAAACTTGTGGAACCTCTTCCTATACATAATATGGGAACTGACACCCTATTTCAATAGGGTTTCATGCGTATGTTTCAGAACATGCAAGGTGGAGTGCGACCTTCCCCAAGTATGGTAGAGTTGACTCATGAGTTTTAGTAGTAGAATCATCCTAACTTCTCAGGGGATGGAAGACCACTTTCTACAGAGACTTGGCTCAAATCAATCTTACCTATATTCGAGCATATGGATATGCCTAAAAAGAATAGGGTCAATATATCTACTTAAATGCTTCACGATTTAGCCAAGAGGTGGTGGAATTTCATCATTGAGGCAGGATAGTATAGGTACATGGTTTGGGTTGACATTAAGACCTTCTTCTATGACTAATTTTTTACCCATAATCTGAGGGATTATAGAGCTATAGATTTTATGAATCTACAGAATGGGAATATGTTAATCATGGAATACTCCACCTATTTCACCGAATTGAAACATTTTTCACCTTCTCTAGTCACTAATGATCTGATGACTATTGGGTGATTCAAAGATGGGGTGGGTTACATCATTTGATCACAGGTCAATGTCTTCAGGTTGAGAACCATTACTTAAATCATTAATGAGGCCCTAATTATAGAAAGAAATCTGATAGAGGTGGATGGTATGAGCCAGGGAAGTTAGGAACCTAAGGATTCTGGTGGATCTTCTTCTAGGTGAAAATGATGCTTCGAAGAATCTCACAGTGGTAGCTATGGTCAGGCTCCTTTCATGGATAGTTCTCTTATCTATCACTGGTGAGGAGTGTCAGGACATGTTAGAACATACCAGGAAGTATTGTACGCATAATATAATTTATCACAAATTAAATGGTAGGATGGGTCATCTCTACCGTTTCTACAGGACTTTCTCTCTAGTTCCTAGAAAGAAGGGATATGCAACTACTTCTCAGTCAGGAGTTGGGTCAATAGGATCATGAAAGTTAGGAAACTGGAATACTACTAGTCATTCAGGATGAGGTGGTGGTTGGGGAAGAGGAAATCAAACATATGATTCTCAGTGCCAATAGAGCAGGCCTACTCAGGGCAGTCAGGCAGTGACTCGGGGTCGTGGTATAGGCTAGTTACATGTAGTTCAGCCTATGACATAGGAGCAAAGTGACATAACATCTATTATACGAGGTACCATTCTAGTTACCTCCACTTTAGTGTCTTCTTTTTTAAATATAGGAATGTCTCATTCTTTTTTATCTGAGGAAATCACTGAGATTTTGGGCCTCAACATCGAGTATTATCATTGATTTATGATTATAGATACACCTTTAGGTATTCTTTAATAGGGTGTTCACCATTTTTATAATTTTTCCCTTGATATAGTCGATTACCTTTTTGTGTGGAACCTGTATGTCCTCAACATGACAAGCTTTGACATAATCATTAGGATAGACTAGCTAGTTCCCTACAGATCTCATATTTAATTACCAATATCAAAGAAGGGTGATGTTTACATCACTAGGTTGTGTTACACACATGCATAAGGGGGAATGGGTTGTCAGTGCGACATGGGCATGACCCGAGCAGTAGAGGCTGGGTAGTGTTACAACACAAGTCGCTAGTCTTTACCTTAATGACGAGGGGTTACAACCCATTAAATTTAATCACGTAGTGGATATTTATAGAGATTTATTTCCTGAAACTTTATTTGGTTTACCCCAGTGTGAGGTAGATTTTACTATTGAGCTTGTGCTAGGAGTAGCACTTGTGACCATTCCTCCTTATAGGATGGCACCTAAGGAGCTTCTCAAACTCAAGAAGTAGTTAGAGGATATAAAGGTGAAAGGATTTATACACCCTATAACTTCTCATTGGGGTTCACTAGTCCTCTTTTCCAATAAGGCAGATGATACCCTTAGGCTCTGTGTGGATTACCATCGGTTGAATCAGCTAACTATCAAGAATCGGTATCCATTTCCTATAATAGATGACCTCTTTGATCAATTATAAGGTGATATGGTGTTTTCAAAGTTAAATTTGAGGTCTAGATATCATCATGTGTGTGTTAGGACTTCAGAAATACCTTAAACAACTTTTAGGAAGAGGTATGGTCTCTATGAGTACCTGGTTATGTCACTCAGACTCACAAACACACCTGATGTCTTCATGGATATTAT
This sequence comes from Viscum album, assembly GCA_963277665.1. Taxonomy (NCBI): domain Eukaryota; kingdom Viridiplantae; phylum Streptophyta; class Magnoliopsida; order Santalales; family Viscaceae; genus Viscum; species Viscum album. The sequence continues at coordinate 700,656,247 of OY728128.1, read as the reverse complement.
AAAATGGGTTTTATACCCATATCTAGATTCATTTGTGGTGGTCTTCGTTAATGATATCTTGGTGTATTCTCGCTCCATACACAACCATTCAACCCATCTTGAGATCATGTTGAATACACTGAGATAACATCATCTTTATGATAAGCTCAGTAAATGCCACTTCTGGATCAATAAAATCCACTTCCTGGGTCATATCATCAAGGATTCAAGAGTTTCACTTGACCTAGATAAAGTGAGGGTTGTATTTTCTTAAGAAAATCCCAATAACATCTTTGATATGTGAAGTTTATTAGGGATTTCTATATATTATACTTTCTTCATTTAGGACTTCTCATGACTTATAGAACCACTTATGGGCTTGACAAATAAGGGTTTGAAATTTTAATGGTCATAAGATTTTGGAGTATCTTTATAGGAATTGAAGGGAGGACTGACTTAAACACCAATATTGGTTCTTCTAAAGACATGAAGAGCCTATACAGTCTACTATGGTGCATTAAGTGTTGGGGTTGGAGCTATTTAGATGTAGGATAGTGGGTTGTTGCATATGGTTCTAGTCAGTTGACTCTTCACAAGAGGAACTACCTGATGCACAATATCAAGATTGATCTGGTTGTGCATGCCTTACATTGTTGCAGACACTATCTATTGGGAGAGAATTTTGTGGTATTCACTGACCACAAAAGTCTAAAATAAATATTCCCACATTGGGATCTGAATATCAAGAAGTGTAGGTGGGTCGAGTACCTAAAATTTTTTGATTTAAAACCTTCCTACACTATAGGGAAAGGTAATTCAGTAGCCAATGCTCTAAGCTTGAAGAATCAGACACAGGAGGTCCAGGAATCCATTGATGAATGGAAGCTCATGATCTAATTCTCAGAGATGCACATTGAGTTTCAAGAGGACCATGGTCAGACTATTATATCAACCTTTGTAGTGAAATATACTCTTCTAGAATGAGTAAGGTTGAGATAGTTATCTGATCCCAAAGGCTTTGTCCTACGAGAATGTGTCTTGGATGATGATAAATCTTCTGGTTGGAAAGTTGATAGGGATGATACTCTTTTGTTTTGTGGTAATGTGTGGATCCTAAAAGACATCATAGAGAAGTTAATGTGAGATTTTCATGCCTCAACATGGGTGGTTTACACTGGTGTCACCAAAATGTATCAAGATCTATGATGCTAATACCAGTGGACCAACATGAAATGTGATATATCTAGTTTCATCATGTGATGCTCCACTTATCAGTAAGTGAAGGAAGAACACCAGCATCTAGAGAGGATTCTTCAGCCATTTTATATCCCTGAGTGGAAGTGGTATGGCATTTCAATGGACTTCGTAACTAGTTTTCCTATATCACCTCATGGAAATGACACAGTGTGGGTTTTCTTTGTTCTTCTAAATAAGGTCACACACTTCTTACTAGTGTGAGATACCTTCTTAGTAGATGTGTTAGGAATTTTTTACACCAAGGAGGTGGTAAGTCTTCATGGTGATCCTAATTATATCATTTATGACACAGACGCTTGTTTCACATCATGGTTTCAGTAGGGGTTATAGAATCCCTTGGGTACACAAGAACTTCTAAGCACGACCTATCACCTGCAGACTGATGGATAGACAGAGTGTACATTTTAGGTTCTATAGGATATTCTCTATGCACGTGTTCTTGGATTTGGGGTTTCCTCAAAGAAACACATTTCCCTCATCGAGTTTTCTTATAAAAATATCTTTTAGGATACTAATGAGATGGATCCCTATGAAGACTTGTATGGTAGGCCTTGTTTCTCACCTCTGTGCTAGCTAGAGGTGGGGGAAGCAGTTGTTCTTGGACCACGTCTCATTCAAGATACTTCAGAGCATGTACAGTTGATTTAAAAGTATAAGTTGAAAACTGAGTCCAGACAGTAGTCTTACACCAACCAACATTGTTAACCTCTCGAGTTCGAGGTTAGAGATCGGGTTTTCTTGAAATTATTTCCCAGGTTATGGCATAGAAATATTATAAAGAAGGATAATCTATCACTAAGATTCATTGGACACTTCGAGGTTGTGAAGTAGATTATACTAGTGGATTAAAAGCTCATACTTCCTCAAAGATATCGGTTCATTCATGATGTCTTTCATATATCTCAAATTCACTGATACTATCCAGACTCAACTCATGTCTTTCAGCCTGATGAGATTGAATTGGATATGAATGTGTCCTTCAAGGAGTATCTAGTGTGTATTGTTGATCGAAGTGTGAAGACACTATGAGGAAAGCCAATCCCTCTAGTATGGGTGTTATGTTAGCATGGTCAAGTACAAGATGAGACCTAGGAGTGGGAAGTTGATATATGATCTTAGTGGCTGGAACTCTTTGCTAACAGTACCTCTTTACCTTCATAATTCCAACTCACGAATGAGTTTCTATAAGGAAGGGAGGTTGTAATGACCCGCCTTTTTTACAAATGTACAGATCATTAGTTTTTTGTTTTGAATCCTTTCTTTGATCATGTTAAAGGTATACTACAACCTAGGTAAGACATGAAGAAATTCTGGGGATTGTTCAGAGTTAGAAGTTCCATAAAAGTGGGTTTTATGTTGGGCCACATGGTTAGTGGAATCTATGAAATTGAGGCTACATGGTTTGTTTAAATTGTGTGGTTACTGAAAAGAGAACCTATAAGTCCGCACAGTTTGTCTACAACTATGTAGACTTAGGCGCATGGTCGTGTAGCCTACTGCAGATGGGGGATAGAGCTGTTAATAACGATTTGTTCATGGTTTGTAAACTTTGCACAAAAACCATTCACAGTGGGATTTGGTTAAAATTTAACATTTTTAACCCACTTAAACATTAAGTAAAATTTCTCTTTCTCCCTTGTTTTATAGTGGCTAACCATTGGGTTCTTCCTCCCATGGGTTCCAAAATCCCTCAGGCTTGAATCTCTTCTAAGTCCTCTATCTAGTGACCAATATTTTATCTGAAAGAAGCATTGGATAGCCAAAGTTAAGGCTAACCCCACACACCCTCTGTCCTCGATTAGTCTAGCCTTTTATTGCACTATTTATATGTAGGCTTATTCACCCTATTTTTAGGGCATTGGAATGAAACTAAAATCTATTCCAACCTACTTAGAAGCTAAGGTTGATATAAAGTGGGGATTTATTTGTGGACCTAAGGTAGGTGGTCACATAGTTTTCCATTTGAGTTTTGATCATTTTGAATTTATTTCATCATGCCATAAGTTGGCCTTTTCTGATCTCCTAAATCTTGTTGGTTCCTTCATGTTTAAATGATCTTAGTGCCTTAATATAGCTGAATTGGATCTTTTTTAGGGATTCATACATCACACGTACTCTATAGGGGTTCCAATAGGTGATCCACCTTGAAAATCGCTATTTTAGCCAAATGGTCTAAAATGCTTGGAACCCAATTTAGCTTCTAGATTCACTTTTAAATGAATTAGCCTCTATATCATGTGTAATTAATGTATTCTAAGGTGCCTAAATAGTGTTTGGCTCCTTCTGACTTGGAATTTTCAAATTGGGCATGTGAGTATTTGACCTTGAGACTTTGGCCTTGACACCTTTGCCTTGAAATGAATTTTCCATGTTAGGAAAATTGGATCGGTTGGTTTAAAATAGAGTGGATCACCATTGATGGATTATTTTCCTTAAAATGAACTCCATGTTATTGACTTATATAGGATGGTTCAAACCATTCCTTGTTCCTATGCTTTAATAAATTCCCTATGTCAATTGAAATGTTTTGAATGGAATTGAATATGGATAATGGCATGCATGGGAGGCTTCGCCTCATGTTTTAAATGGAAAATGTGACTGTACCTTTTTCAATGTTTAAATTGAAATTCATAAGATGGTTTTTCCATATGTTCATGTTATAAATAGTTATGGAACTACCATGTGAATGGTCTATATAAAAATGTATGGGTGGGAGGTATTCTACCCTATGTCAGTTATATATACAAGGGGGTGATGGTATGGGCCTCAGTAGGGCATGGTGACCCAAGATCCCCTTACATTAGTTCGAACGTACTCCCCCTTGAGTAAAGCTTATTAGCTTGTAGTTTGGTGTTGGGTGCCTATGAATTACATCCCGGTCTAACCCTTCTGTAACGACCTGAATCTGGAGCCACTCAACCGGTGCTCGTACCTGATTCACCACATGACCTCAAGCGCATTCCCCCGAACGCCAGAGGCTTCCGACTAGCAGCGAGGGCCTTGGGTAAGGTAGTTGGGGGAACTATGCCCTCATAGGTAATAGAAATAAAAGGAAGGAAACAATATATAACAACGGAAGTAGTAAACAACATTCTCATCAGAATTTAACAGCGAAAGACTTTATAAAATAATAAATAACTGGAACTGAAGATATGATGCATAGAATGTTATAAGTCTAATAAAACAGCCAAACCAAACAACAGGCTAGAAGCAATACAATAACAATGAAAAGGGAAAACAAAGTAGCCAAAAGTCTCCTCAGAATCGCAGGCCATAGCTTGGTCCCATGATCTCCAGCTCCACAACAAGTCAGGTACCTAAAGAAAAAGGGTGCTTTCCCTTATCTATACCTGCAACAATATAATCTGTTTCGGCCCGAAAACATGACCCAAACAGGGTGTGAGACAAGGTCCTGGTAGGAAACCACCCAAATATCTGTGTCTAACAGTTAGTGAATACATGGCAGTGAAATATAGGAATTAGTAAACAGGAAAGCACACAGAAGCTACAATCCAATGTCTAGCATGCAAAGCACACAAGTAATAGCCAAATCATCAAGTAGAACAAATGGTAACCTCTGGGAAGTTCTCATAGTCTAACCCCTAAGGTTCAACCTACAAGTACTAGCAAACCTCTGAGAAGCGCACACAGTCTCACCCATATGGTTTAGCTAAAGAATATACTCTCTAGGAAAGCACTCACCGTCAATTCCCCCTATAGTCTCGTATCGTACTAAAGGCTCTCTGGGGAAGCACTCAACGTCAATTCCCCCTGTGGCCTGCATCGAGGAACTACAGACTCTCTGAGGAAGAACTCAACATCAATTCCCCCTGTGGTCTCGCATTGTATTAAAAGACACTCTGGAGAAGCCCTTACGTCAATTCTCTCTTTGGCCTACTACTCTAGGTTCTCACAGTCCTGAGTGAAAATAAAACATGTTCAGCGCGTGTATCTCATCCAAGTAAATATCAAGAACTACTTGGCTATCATTCCAAGTCTCAACATCATGATAAAGTAGCAGTTCCACTATCCTACGACTAGGCATGGAAACCGGAAAAACAAAAAATAGGAAGAACAAGCATGGAAAAGAAACTCGAGCACAAAATAAATTACTCTACTCACAAGCATGAACCTCTACTACAGCAATCAAGCAAAGCAGGAAAACAGCAGAGGAAAAACAGGAAACCCACAATTCCCGGCCTAAGGTAATTTGTGGAATTTGCACAAAATACTCATCGACTTTCTATAGAAAGCCACAAACCACCTACCTAGAGGTGAGAAGGACGATATGCTCAGATGTTGGCTTTCAGTTTTCCCTCGGAGTGGACTTAGGTTAACACGCCTTGATTTATCGGTCACGCAGTTTCACGTGCACGACTTTGATGTGCGTATATATATATATATATATATACCTATACACATAAAAGTGATGTGTGTATATAACCTGCAACGTAAACAGTAATATACTGCTAAAATTAACAACTCAGGTAAACAGACTCTGGACCAGATAAAGGCCTCAAGGGTTCTCAGACTCAAAAACATATTTAAATTGGCGCAAGATATACAAAAATTATGTATATATATATTCTTACCCAAATTTTGGTGATAAAACGTAATCGCGCTCACCCGCGGTTGTCGGAGCGTGGTCCAACGGTCCTGACACGATGCCCACACAACCTCAACAAATTGGTCGAGCCAAGATTTCTAACTCAAAGCAGTAGTTCGCGCACAGGTGCTTCGACACAAGCGTGCATGCACTCAAAGTCTGACGCGCAACCTAAAAACAGTAGTTGCACCCAAGGATTAGTGCAGCGAAAACCATCACACTTCAAAATAATCATCAAGAACTCAGATAAATTAATCAGCCTTTAAATTAAGCAGTGAAAACCAAAAATGCGGGGTTTAGAAACTCACCTGAAACAATGGTGACAGGGAAAAATCAACTCAGACCGCCTCACCTTCGGCGGCGGTCATAGGAACATGGACCAACGGGTCCCGATAAAACACCACACACCCTAAAACAAGGAGAGCACAACAACCTTGAATACAAAAGAACACAAGAGTCTATCAAACCCTAATAAAGAGTTTCAGGTAAATCCAACTGGGCATCGAAACAACCCCAAACCGCAATAATGATAATAAGAAACATCAATTAATTATATACCTTGATGAATCGACCCAAACCGAAGAAGAAATCTGGGTGAAATGATGCGCGAAGGAGAAGCCAGGAAGGGGTTGGTTGCGCGCCATGAATCTTCTCGGCCGTTGTGCTACTGCAGCAAGTGTCCGCCATGGGGGCCTATTCGGGTCGAGGGAGAAAGAGAACCAGGGAAGAGAGGACTCACGCCGTGGGGAGGAGCCGAAGCAGGGCATCGCTCTACAGGCACTGTCCAGGCGGGAGTCAGTTTCTTGGGATCGCACCGCAGAGAAGCTGTGATCCGAGGTCGCGCCACAGCAGGTTCGTCGTGCTAGGAGGAGCTGTCTGGAGGGAGGATACCCAGCTGATCCGTGCGCTGCGGAGGAAGAGAAGCCGAGGGGGTCTGGTCGCGGGGCTAGTCGCACAGTAGGGAGTCACGCCGTGCGGAGAGGGAGTCTTGTACGGGTTTGGGGAGAAGAATAAAAAGAGGGAAGAAATCAAAAAATAGAGAACACCACGTGGGGGCCTGTGTGATTGAAGAAGAGGAAAAAAAGGGGCAGGGGGCACTACAAAATAAATAGTTTTTAGCGGCGGTTTTGTGGCGGCGGTTCACAAAACCGCCGCTAAACGTTTTCCGAAATACGTTTTGCGGCGGTTTTTAATAAACCGCCGCTAAACCTTTGTTTTTTTTTAAAAAACCCCGACCCTTCCCTACCCCGACCCCCATTTCCCTGCAACCCTCGCCTGCAGCCCCCCGTGACCCTTTCCTGCAACCCTCGCCCGCAGCCCCCCGCGACCCCCCGGCGATCCCACGACCTCCTCCGGTGACCCCGCGACCTCCTCCGGCGACCCCGCGACCTCCTCCGGCGGTGCCTGCGACCGGCAACCCGCGACCCCCTTCTCCCGAGGACCTTTCTCACTTCGACCTCAGCCCCAAAGTGAGTTTTATGGATGTTCATATGTTGTTTAACCATATTATGGGTGTTATTATCATGTAATTCTCATTTTTAGATGTTTATGCATTCTCACATCATGGTATGTTTAAAAGCTGATATGTTTTTTTGGTTTTCATTCCTGATGCTAATGGTGTGCGTGAGAATTTATTTGTGGAGCATCATGCATACATAAAACATGAATGTGATTTAGAGTGATTATATGAGGGTAGGTGATGTCCCTTTTCCAAATGGATATCGGTAAACTCATGTTTTCCATGTCCACGAAAAAGGATAAGTGGTCGATGGAGAGTGTTCTGGTGGATGGGTTCCCTTTGATAGTAAGAAATAACTTGGAAACTACTATGGTGGGGAGAGTCATTTTGAAATGGTTTTAGTGTATCCTCTTAGAAAATGGAGGAAATAGTGAATGAAAATTTTTTAAATGATCAGTGATGTTTTTGAATGACTTATATCTGGTTAGTTTGTAAAAAGTATCAGTGTTTTCTAGACAACACATCATTGAAATGACATACTGATTAATAAACTGCTAGATGAATTGACTGCTGAATTGGAACTCATTTGGTTATTCTTAATTAATTATATAATTCCCTAGTAGCGATGCATCGTGTTCAGAAAGAGACTATGTGTCAACTGGTGAAATTGAGCTTCTTTAAAAGTGTCAAAAATAGCTAGTTTGTTTGGTCTTAACATGCATGGTTGGGTGAAGTTGGTTATAATCAATATAGAGAACTTCATCTTGTGCTTGGATGGGTTGTTTTAATGGCGAGAATCGATGTGTACTGGATTTAAAATATTTCCATGTTTGTATTGTGACATGAAAACATAAGTGAAATTTTTAGCTCGGGACATCACTAGAAGTTGGGTATGAGTTCCAGTGGATAACTTTGATGTAAAAATATTGTATCGTAGGAGGAGGCATCACATTTCTAGATGAAATGTGTTTTCTATTTATGATGAGTGTTTTTTTTTAATTATCATCTAGCTTTGGATCAATATATTTCTTATCTCTTCATTAATTTCTATCATTGAGGAACTTTTTCATGGAACACTGTTAAGTTGAGGTGAGTAGAGTGTGAATCAACCATGTTTTTTTATAAAAAGTAGTATTAACAAATCTAAATGAGGTTGATTTGAAATAGACCATTACATATTTTATATAACCATGCCAAAGGCATATTTGTAATTCTAAAAGGGTTTATTCATTAGAATGTTCTAATAGTAGAGATACTGTGAATCAGAATTGGAATTTAAATACTAGTTCTTATGTTAAGAAGAAACAAAGGTTGAATTATTAATGATAGTATTAAATGATCAAATCTTCCGTTTTAAATAATTGGTAATGCATAGTCTCTATGTTTCAGTTAGGAATACGATATTTTTATTGATTTTTAATTTCTCATGTATCGTATGCCTAGGGTATTCTTTGTAGAGGGTTGTGCATCTGGATGTACAACATGCCTATTTGAATAAATATTTATCACATAAGTATGTAGGATTTTTTTTTCATCTATTCCTCAAGGATTCTCAGGGACCATAATTTTTAAGGCGGAGAGATTGTATCATCCTGTGTTTTTTACTAGTTCAAAATTTTCAAGAGTTTTTTATCATTTAATTTGGCAGGAAATACGTATCCTAAATTGAGATTCATAATGTAAATAAAAACCATTGAACACATAAAAATTCATTTTTTGAGGTTTATGTCTATTATAGTATAATATAATGAATCTAATTCCCTAATTTCATTGTCCATTGTATATTAAATTAGAATCATTGATGGTTTTAGGCCTCAAATTTTTACCACAACTTAAGTGTGCATTCCTTGAATTCTTTTATGTAACCAATTATTTTCTAAAAAAAATCATGTGGAGGTGTGCTATCTTATAAAATGAAAACATGCTGATTAATGAAATTTTAATGGGAATATCACTCCAATATGTTATTCCATAATGACCAAACAATCAATTAAGTGGGGTTTTAATACCTTTTATTGAAGGAACTAAATAATTTTTTGTGTCACGAATGATAGCATGGCCTAAATTATACAATGTTCATATAGTGTGTTTACTATTTATGAATGTTCACCTGGACCCTAATACTTTATTATGTACATGGAAATATAGGCAAGTGGAATGATATTGGAATGGAAATATAGGCAAGTGGAATGATATTGGAATGGAAATTTAATTTCCATTCACTATTATTAATATTATTCAAATTATTATAATTTAAATACTTAAGTACATTGACCTTATTATTTTATAATTGAAAAGTAACACGGAAATGGGCATCTAACATATGCATGACTTGTGATGTGGAATGCTTTTAAACATTAAAATTCTTATATTTGTTGGAATTAAATTATCAAATTAGTTATGTATTCCTTGAGATATACTTTGGTTCCATATATTGAACTCCATGAATGGACTCATAGGTTACTTGTTTTATGAATACCCCAATAGTGATACTTTGATTCTTTTATAAAATGCCTTGTACTGGAAAATGAGGCATATTACATATCTACCAAGGATTGATCCTGATTCTCTGGATGAGTGACCTTCTTTAGGGATAGATTTTTATACCATTCCACAAGAGACAATCATACCCCTACATGATATACATGGGAAGATCTCAAAAGTTCAGGCTTTACACCATGCCGAAAGTGATACAAAGGCTTCATCATATGGATCACCTTTGATGGATGCTTACAATGATGTGTATTTTTTGTTATCCTAGAAAGATAACTAGGATCCTTTTTATGGATCACATTATATGGGCTCATGATTAAATGAATTATATTCTAAATTTTACTTAAATGTGTCCATTTAGATTTCCCTAGAACAATAAAACAAACATTACCCATTGTGAAAATGGTTTCAGTGAATGTAGTTAACTTGATTTAAAATGCATTATGATCAGTTTCGATCACACATCAAAGGGGTGTTGTTTGAGGCAACATAAATGTGTCATCGATGGTGTTATGATAAGTGTGTATCCCGATATTCTTATTGCTCCTCAATGAGGTGTTGACGCTGTCTCCTATGGACCAGACTTGTTCAGTTGGTCTGAAATGGTAAATGTGGTCAATGAATCATCTTTATTATATTATGCATACTTTATGGTCAATGGTTCATCTTTATTATATTATGTTTCTGTAATCTTACACTATCGTATATTTTGTGTAGGCACATTGTGATATACATGGATAAAAGCTGGATCACATTACCGAGGAACACATCTCAATATGTTAAGGGTTTGAATGGGTTTTTAGATTTTGAAATGTCTAATCGATCCTTTGAAGGGAGAATAAGATTTCCATGTCCTAAATGTAAATTTAGAACATGGTTGAAGAGAGATGAAGTTTATGAACATTTAATACTGAAGCAATTCCCTGAGCAATATTTGTGTTGGATTTGGCATGGAGAATCAAACAATACAGAAAGATTGAGGACTGATGTTAATCCACAGAATGAGGTCCCAAGTTCTTCGACAATGGAAAATGAAATGCAAAACCTCATAAATGATGCATTCGGCACTACAAGACACCACTATGAGCATCAAAACATATCAGAACAACCAGAAGAGGGTGCTACAAATTGCAACGTGACAAGTGATGTTTCTGAGACTGTAACACAAGCAGATCAAGATTGTAACATATCATTGGATCCTCTTGATTCTGTGGAGCCAAATGTAAGGGAAAACTTCAGTGAGGAAAATGCATTTCATGATTTAGTTGACGATGGAAATCAAGAGTTGTATAGTGGGTGTTTGAAATATTCAAAGCTTTAATTTCTACTGAAGTTGTACCATATCAAATGTCTATGTGGAATTACAAATAAGGCAATGTCCATGTTATTGGAATTGATTCGTGATGCATTTCCTGAAGCAAAAATCCCAGAATCATTTTATGATATGAAAAAAGTTGTTAACAAGATTGGTCTGAATTATACAAAAATACATGCGTGTCCCAATGATTGTATGCTTTACTGGGGAGAGGATTCAAGTAGACAGAATTGTAATAAATTTTCTTCTTCTAGATGGCAGTCAAAGGGTGATGTTGGAAGTATGACTGAACATAATTTCACGGAGAAGAAGAAAAGGAACACACCTGCAAAAGTTTTGCGTTACTTTCCTTTGAAGCCTCGATTGCAAAGATTATTCATGTCATCAAAAACCGCCGAACACATGAAGTGGCATGCTGTAGATAATAACAATGATGGGTTAATGAGACATCCACGAGATTCCCAATCGTGGAAGACATTTGATTCATTACATCCAGATTTCTCAGCTGATCCTAGGAATGTTCGATTGGGATTGGCTGCCGATGGATTCAACCCATTTGGGACTTTGAGTACGAGTTATAGCATTTGGCCAGTTGTTTTGATCCCTTATAATCTGCCTCCATGGATGTGTATGCAACAAACATCTTTTATCATTTCGATGATTATTCCTGGAAAACAAATGCCTGGAAATGATATTGATGTATACCTGCAACCTTTGATTGAAGAATTGCAGGAGTTATGGAGCAACGGTGTTGAGACATTTGATGTTTCTTCTAAAACAATGTTTAAAATGCATGCTGCATTAATGTGGACCATTAGTGACTTCCCTGGGCTTGGGAATTTATCTGGTTGGAACACTTATACGGGTTTGGCTTGTCCCGTTTGTAACTTTGATTTCGAGCCCAAACGGCTACCTCACAGTAGAAAATGGTGCTTCTTGTGCCATCGAAGATTTCTTGATGCATCTCATAGATTTCGGCTGAACAAATCAAAATTTAATGGTTGCATTGATCGTAGACCACCTCCAAAGTTGTTAACCGGTTCTGAAATATTGACACAGCTTGAAAATGTTAAAACAGAATTTGGGAAGGTTCATCATTTGAATGATAGCGGAAAACGAGTGCGAAGTGCATCGTCAAGTGAAATCAGAACGCAACAATGGAAGAAAAAAAGTATATTCTTCAAACTTCCGTATTGGGAATTTAATTCTTTGCGCCACAATCTTGATGTGATGCATATTGAGAAGAATGTATGTGATAATTTGATTTTTCACATTACTTAATGAGCATGGAAAGTCGAAGGATCATCTCAATGCTCGCAAAGACTTACAAGTAATGAACATAAAACGTGATCTCTGGCCAGATGAGAATGAAAAGTATGCTCCGGCCATTTTTTCATTGAAAAATAGGGATAAAGATACGTTCCTTCAAATTTTAAAGAATGTGAAGGTATCTGATGGGTATTCGAGTAACATCTCGAGGTGTGTTGACTTGAAGAATCGTAAGTTATATGGATTGAAAAGTCACGATTCACATGTTCTGTTACAACAGTTACTACCATTGGCATTGCGTACATTATTACCTGAAAAAGTTACTGCTGTTGTACTCCATTTCTGCACATTTTTCAGACAGTTATGTGAGAAAGCTCTACATCCATTTCAGCTTGACAACCTACAGGATAGGTTTGTATTGGACCTTTGTGCAATGGAGATGATCTTCCCTCCATCGTTTTTTACTGTCATGATGCATTTAACTGTGCATTTGGTTGACGAAGCTAAATTAGGAGGACCCGTTCATTATCGATGGATGTATCCAATTGAGAGGTATTTTATTTATATGTTTCCAGTTAAGTAAACATTTTTTGGCATTTAAATAAATGCATAATATTATTTTTTTTTTCACAGATATCTTGGGCATTTGAAAGAATACGTGAGAAATAAAGCTCAACCAGAAGGCTCTATTGCTGAAGGCTATTTGGCCGAGGAGTGTCTCACCTTTTGTTCCAGATATTTGGATGATATTGAGACAAGATTTACTCGAGTTGGACGTGTTGACGACACATCAACTCAATCTCAAATGCATCAGAAATCAAAAATATTTCCTGCTATTGGCCGATCAGTTGGGAGGACCTAATACGTGACACTAACAGAATTGGAATTATTACAGGCACATAGATATGTGCTGCTGAATAGTGAAATTGCAGATCCATTTATTGAAGAGTTGAGGATACAAACAAAGAGATGAATGAGAAGCCGAATACAAAATGAAAAAGATATAACGAAAGCTGTGAATAAAGAGCTGGTAGAATGGTTTGCACGACGTGTAAGTTTATAAATATTGCAATAAATACGAATATTACTTTGACACATACAATTTGCAAATCTATTAAATTATATTTTTTTTCAGATCATGAATACTGATACTCGAGCTGACTTTTCAGAAGATTTGAAGTTTCTTGCTAGAGGTCCTATAAAACAAGTTAGAAAGTTCAACGCTTATAATGTGAATGGTTTTAGATTTAGTACAGTCGATCGAGAAGTGGGTTTGAAAACACAGAATAGTGGTATTTTTACATTTGCTGAAGTGGAATACTATGGAAAGCTGCATGATATTATTGAATTAAACTACCACGGGCATTTTTCTGTTGTTTTATTCAAATGCAAATGGGTCGATTTTATCAGAGGTGTTAAAAGAGATTCCTTGCAATTTACTTCTGTAAACTTCTCTCGCTTGATGGATGTTGGTGATCGTGAACTGCATGATCCATATATCTTAGCATCGCAGGCAAAAATGGTATATTATGTGAATGATGTTGTGGATGAAGGGTGGAGTGTAGTTACTCACGTAATACAAAGAGATTTGTATGATATGGGTGATGAAGTGGAAGATTTGACCTCTGCAATTGAATTTCATCAACAACAGGAAGCAGAATTATTTGTCCATCATGATATTGAAAATATTGGTCTAGCAAGGATGAATTAAGTGGATGAAGCAATGGAGCAGGAAACCGACATGATTGAAGGGGAAAATGATTGTATGTACAATTATTTATTCATTCAACAACTACTTGTTTCATTTCTGTAGTCATTCATTATCATTGTTATATATATTTTGTTTGTTAATACTGGGCATCTATTATCATTTTTAATTTTTTTTCTGCATAAATTTTTTGAAATATATATTCTGAACTTAATTTTATTTGATTAAATGATAGGAATGCCAAGGAAGAAGCGGTACACTATTCCTTCTTCTTCTGCGATAGATGACGATCCGTCTGTCCCCACGGAATCATCTCCCCCTGCACCATCTCTGACACCATCAGTGGATCCCTCATTAGAGGATGAGTCATCGCCTCCCCCTACAGGAGCTTCAGCAGCGGGGCAGCGACACGCCCCCTCCAGTTCATCACGGACATTCTGGAGGGTCGCAGTCATAGGTACAAATTTTAATTAAATAAATTTATTGCATTTTGTTTATAGTAATTGTTTGCTCATTGCAGATGAAGACAATGAAACCGTGGAAAGAGACATAAAAAGTTCTGATGTTTGGAACATGCATGGCAAGAAGATAGTGGTGCCATTTGATTCTTATGGGGTCCCGACGGATGACGCCGCAGGTTTACTTGGTCAGATTATAGGTCAGCTGGCAACGGAGCCCGTTTCCCTGCCTATTTCGTATGATGATTGGAGGCATATGCCTCCAAACTGGAAAAATGAAGTTTATGATTCTCAGATAAAGGTAATTTTATTCCTTTATGGTTTAATTGAATGTCATTTTACTAATATATTCAAAATGAATTTCTGTATACAGATGTTCTTCCACTTTACCGTTGCTGATGTGATAGCACGGAAGTGGACATTGAAAAATCTTGGAAAAAAATGGAAAGATTTCAAATGGAGGTTGTGGTGTGATGTCAACGATTCTTCGTTGACCGTGCAGCAGATGTATGAGAAGATACCCAGTGGGGTACCGAAAGAACAGTGGAAGGTTTTTGTCGATAGACATCGTGATGAGAAGCGGATGGTATTGAAATATATATTATTATATTATCCTCATTTTACATTTATACATGTACATGAAGAGGATATAGACATTGAATACAATACTGTTAAATTGAATTTTATTTATTTCAGGATCTCTCAAGAAAGAATGCTTCAAACCGGGCGAAGCAGGTAATCCCGCACACTACGGGTTCAAAAAGCTTTTCAAGAAGCCGAATGTCATTGGTAATCTTTTAATTAGTTTAAATATTTATAAGATAATATTATCTATTTAACATATTTGATTGATGATTTATCTTTGTTTAATGCAGTCACAGAGTTTAGGGCATGAAGCATCCCGAACAGAACTGTGGCTGGATGTTCATAAAAAAACAGATGGAAGTTTTGTTAATGAACCTGCCAGAGAAGTTGGGGTATGAAGTCAATTATTTATTATAATAACTTAATATCAGTTTTTACTGTGTTAATATATATTGATATTTGATTTATAGGTAAAAATTAAAGAAATATGGGATGCCAATCCTGGGCAATCCTACTCAGTCTCCCAGGATGACCCGATTGGTCAAGTCCTTGGGAAGGAGCATCCTGGTAGAGTGCGCGGGATGGGTTTGGGACCCGTACCATCTGAGGTCTTTCGCATGCCATCAGGGATTTCGGCCTCGTCTACTCCTGGTTATAGTCATTTCATACCTGAAGATGCTCAGAGGGAGATGTATGCTCTACGAAACACAGTTCACCAGCAGGGGAATCAGATATCTGATTTGCAGAAAGAGTTTCTTGAAATACGTCAGCATATGAGCAGATATGCCCCCGGTGGTAGTGCATCGGGTAGTGGTGAGCAGGTAAATCACAAAAAAATCAAAATCATTTAGTTTGAAAACTTTTATTGGTTTTAATTTTTATTATAAATATGCAACAATATTTAATTTTCAATATAATGTTCTTACAGGTGGCAGCAGGTGGTGGAGATGAAGGTGGAGAGGGTGACGATGCAGCATCAGATGATGAGTAGTAGTATTGTTGATGTGTTGAACAAGTATGATGAGGATGAGGTAATGATTTGGTGAACCCAATGGAAATCATGGATCATTTGTAGATTACTCTTCATGGGAATGTTAATCCATTTTATCATTTTCTATGGTGGAATAGTGGTTTGGAGGAGATATTTTTTGGTACATATTCAAAGATGAATGAATAATGTCATAAAGTGTTTTAATTCATTCATTTTTTTCAATGTAACTGTGTAAATCTATTTTATTGTTTGTCATAATATGAATATGGTCCCTTTAATTGGTTGGTTATGACACATGGTTATGTGTTTATTTATTTAATGATTAGTTTTGATCAAATTATTATATTATCCTTGAGAGGTTTCCCACAAGGGTTCTATTTTGGAACCATTTATATTCATTGGAACATGAGGATGATAACTGTTTTAGTGGTATCCTAGGTAATATATCTTGTTTTAATAAAACCCACCTACTTGTTTTATTGGATTTTGGATATTTCAATATGGTTTTATGAGTCATTTCACATTGAAACATTCATGGGTTTTCTCATAGATTCCCTATTTATTCATTCGACCACTAGTTTGATCATGTCGTCTTTTAAATTGGTCATTTTTTGTTTGTTACATCATTATGTTTCTTGTTTTCATATTGTGGTTTCTCATTCATTCACGTATTCAGTTGAGTTGGTCATGAAGCCTTGTGTTCCATTATTAATTTTCTCATGTTGGTTGTATAGTCAATTATTCCATCATGAGATTTCATGATCTAAATCTTGGGTCAAATGTTCCTTCATTAGTTTACATGGGTTGGTTATGATATCAATTAGTTGGTTTTTGAGGATGGTTTTGAATAAAAACAATCACTCCTATTAGTCATGTGGTAGTTCAATCAATGTATTTGTTCAGTTAGTGAGATACATGTTTCTTGTTATGGTGTGGTTTTGTCTATGAGGGATGGTGTTTTTAATGTTGGTTTTTATTATGGTAAGAGATGTTATGGTCACTATTATGAGGATGTTGGTTTTTGTGTGTAGTGGTTTGTGGTAGTATTCTTTTAGTGATGGAATATGAAATGGTGATGATGTAATAATGTTGTAAGCTGTTGTACATTACAAATATGTGTGGATGTGATATTATGTGGGGCTGATGGGTGAGATGTGGCTGTAGTTTTGGAAAATTTAGGGCAGTGGTGGAGCAGATCCAACATATTTTTTTTTCCAGTTCAACATTTAGCGGCGGTTTTAACCGCCGCTAAATGCCATACCTGTGAACATTTAGCGGCTGTTTTAACCGCCGCTAAATAACAAGGAATCATTTAGCGGCGGTTAAAACCGCCACTAAATGATGAACTAGGCATAATTTAGCGGCAGTTTTAACCGCCGCTAAATGAAGAGAAACCGCCGCTAAATGAAGGACCTACGACACATTTCTAAAACTGCCGCGGAATCGAAAAAACCGCCGCTAATAGATTGCCGACGCCAAACTTAGCGGCGGTTTTTGTAAACCGCCGCCACACAATATAGCGGCGGTTTAAACCGCCGTTAAACGGGAAAAAAACCGCCGCTAGGACCGGCATTTGTTGTAGTGGGGGAGTCACGCCCCCCTTGCCCAGCGCCTCTTTTTTTTAAAAAAACTCTCTTTTTCTACTCATATATATATATCACAATATATATATATATATATAGTCAATTATATTATGTGAATCCCTCATTGTATTAAGTAAAATATTTAACCACATTAATTACCACTATTATTATTCTTTATAACAATAATAACTCTAAATAATGGTAATTATTTTACTTATGAACCCATAAGAAGAATTTCATTATTATTATTCAACTATGATTAAAATCCAAGACCGTCAATTAAAACAAGGCGTCATCAAAATAACGCGTCATTAATAAATTGAAATTCTTCATTTAAAGCTAACCTAAGAAGTGGTAATAATAGAGTAATTAACTATAGTAATAATAATAAGAGTCAAATGCCTATTATTATTATTACCACTAGAATTTTATTAATTCAAATCTCCACATTTAATTACCCTTTATTCTTATTATCTATAATAATAATAATAATGTCGATTACAATAATTATAACTTCCCATTTTAATTAAACGCTCTTCATTTAATTAAACGCTTTATTGCGAAGATGCCACAATTAAGACAACGCGTTATTAAAATAACGCACCTTTAGTTAAAAACCAGCATCAATTAAAATTCGCTAACACTTTATTTTAAATTGACGTTCCTTGTCAAACTGCAAAGTCACATTTAATGGCGTTTGACCGCCACTTAAATAAACACGTCTGCATAATATTTAGTAATAATAATCTTCCAAAATTATTATTATTAAAAAATCAACATTTAAACTCGTTTGACCATTATTTTGTCAAATGCGTTTTCACAACATTTAATAATAATAATCTCTCACTATTGTTATTATTAAAACATCCATTAAATTAAATTAATTAGATAACACGTTTTGAAAAATGGTATAATGACCCGTACTTTACATACAATGTTAATACTTAAAAATTGAAGCATACTTATTACAACATATAAAAAAACCATGGAAGGACCGTATAGGTATAGTGTCTTTAGAAACTGGGAAACATAAACAACTGGTTCATAAAGCTTCTACACTGTCTCCCATTTATTTCATCATATCTATAGTCCCTTTTGGAATATCTTACTTAATAACCTTCTTCCTGACCTGGGGAAAGAAAACATACAAAAATGTGAGTTCAAATTCTTAGTAAGGGTAAACAAAAGAAATATCAATCACATCATATTCATAAGAACATAACATTTTGGAAATCTTACCCTACAAAAGAGATCATAATTTCATAACATGGGATAAATCATGGTAGTAAAATGTAATAACAATAATCATAACTTAAAACATGAAGCTTTGTGGAATACACACATAATCATAGAGAAACATTTCTTATTAGTCAAGACTCATTTCCAAGACTATCTTAGTGGATAAAGTTCATTTCTGAACCAAGTTCACTCCTCGTTTTAGTCTTGTTTCACTGAACCGGTTTAACCTGCCGTTCCATCCATGTCTATCTCATGAGATATAAAATCTTTACTCAATGCATTGGAGGGATATATAGCTACCACCCATCTCATAATGATACCATTCTTATGTGTGCCACAAAATCATAAATCATACATCATTGCATAACCCATGTAATAAAAATGGTATTCTTAAACATCATGACATCATAAAACAATTCATATAAGATAAAGGAATTCATAAAAATAATTCCATCACAACATAATCAAATCAATGTAATAATAGGGATAGAAATAGAACCCTATATTATCTTATATGGAAATTAATTTTGATAAAGTACTTGAACTCCAATCTTGAGGAAAATATCCTTTCTACTTCAAAAACATTTTCCTTTCTTAATATGTCAAACAATTTTCAGCTAAAGAAGTTGATTAAAAATAAACTTGAAAACTTGTAAAGGAAGCTTCTTGGAAATAATGTTTTCAAAATCCATTCATTCCGTATAAGTTAAAAAAACATTCTTCTCGTACTTTTTTCTAAAAAGTTAAAAAGTACCTCGTACGAAAAACGACAAAAGATTCCTTTCATATCTTTTACTAAAAACTCACCGAAGGGTAAAATTGGATATAAACTATTGTAGAAGGATATAAATATTAAATATTGAGGAAACGTGGATGTGGATGATAAAATACACCCTAGTAAATTCCAAAGTATAAACAATCTCAGATAAAAATGAGATTGTTATATTTCCCTTACCTTAGGTCTGATTTGCTTCGTAAGTGTCTGAACCTCCTCTTCTTTGAAGTGCTTCTTTGAGACCTCCTTTTAGGGCACTAAAATTGGTCTTTGAAGAGGACCAGGACCTCTAGGATGTTTATAGGGAAGTGGAGAGGAGAAATTGGTAGGTTTTGGCTGAGCATGAAGGCTCAAAGTGGTGTGAGGAAGAGGGGAAGGAGGTGCCCTTTTATAAGGGAGGAGAGGGGCACCTTTGGAAAAACTAAAAATATTATTTTATTATAAACTCATATTCAGTTTTAAATAGCTCCAAATTGATTTATTTTGAAGCTGAGGTGGGGATGGGTCTAAATCCTCTCATCCAATAGAATTTAGACAAGTTTAGGTTCCTATTTTAACCTTATCATTTATATTTAACTTTAAGTTAAAAAATTTTACTTTTACCGTGTCTTTTTGTGTTCTTACACTATAAGGTTAATAAACTTACTATAACAAGTCAAACGAACACCAAGTTGTTTATTATTAATATATATAACCTTATCTAAGTCATTTTTCTGAACCTTAGATTTTTAGGGATAAAATAACAATTAATAATATAATATTTTTAAAAAAAACTATTTTATGTCAATTTTGACACTATTTAGTAATTGATTTATGTGAAAATCATAACAGAATGATTAATTCGAAAAAAGTTAATTAAATAAATACTAACATGTCATATTAACCTAGAAAATTAGTGGAATTCATAAAAAGTCTCAAATTACATTTATTTGGGTATTTATAACATCAATTATGTCAATATTTCATTAATAAAATAATTACTGCATCATCTTTGTATCATAAATAAATTAAATTATTTAATGTCTAAAAATTACAAATAAAATACCATTATGTATTAAATCTTTTTATCTTTATAATGAATATTTATAGTCGAATTTATCATATGTTTAACCCTATATTAAAAATTATTTACTTATTAAACTTGGATTTTAATTATTTTAACCCTTCTTTAAATAAATTAATAATAAATGTCCTAATCTAATCCAAGTGGGACTAAATGGTCATATTTTATTTATAAGGTTGTTTTTGGTCGAATTACTCTTATCCAATAGAATTATAACATGTGTTAGGGTAATAATAATATCATTTTTACCCTTAATTACTCTATTTACTTTTAACCGTGGTAAATAAAAGTAAAAAGTTACTATTCACCAAAAATTATTTTCATCTCATTGAACCACATTTTACTTACTGACATCAACTGTGTCTATCGGATTTTTGAAATTCCACTCACAGAAGTGGTAAAAATAAGTTTTATGTAAATTTGCAAATTCTCCTAGGAGGTGGGTAAAAGACGGTGAAAAGTTCAATAAAATTTTTATATATCTAAAATTATTATAGAATTACTCCAATGAATTACATGGAACTTATATAGGTATTATGTATCAATTTTTACCTAAAATAAATTTAAATAAAATAAATAATTATTTAAATAAAAATTTGGTTTTTAAATAGTAACCTAGTGTTTTCACTATTCATCAAAAATTGAAAGTTTCCAGAAAAATACCAAAATTTCACCCTAGGCTAATTTCAATAATCCGAATCCAAAAATGAAGTCCATTTTGAAAATTAAAATTTACAAAATTTCAAAAAGTGGTTATTATTATTCATAAAGGCTAGTTTTAATAAAATTTTAATAGCATATCGTTGTTTAGTGAAACTCTGTATTGCGTACGATGCAAGCTATCGAGGAAGGTCGCGATTGTGTGTAAAGAAATCCAATATAGTGTTGTGTGTAGTGAAAGATTCCTTTGAGGATTTATATAACATAAAAACAAAATATTTCTCATAAAAGTCTCGGGTGTTACATTCTACCCCCCTTAAAATGAATTTCGCCCTCAAAATTCATTACTTTGTAACAAAAAGATGAGGATACCTTTCCCTCATCATATCCTCAAGCTCCCATGTAGCTTCTTCAAATTGGTGGTTCCTCCATAAAACTTTCACCAAGTAAGTGGTCTTGTTCTGTAGTACTTTTTCGCTACGATCCAGAATCTCTATCGGCTGTTCTTCATAAGAAAGATCTTGCTCCAGTGGTACAACTTCTGAGCTAAGTACATGTGAAGGATCAGGTATGTACTTTATCAGGAGAGATACATGGAACACATCGTGAACTTGAGAGAGATTAGGTGGAAGCGCCAATCGGTAAGCTACCTTTCCAACATGATCCAGTATTTTGAAAGGACCGATATACCTAGGGATTAGCTTTCCCTTCTTTCCAAATCTCATGACCCTCTTCCAGGGAGATATTTGTAAGAACACTTTATCACCCACTTAAAACTCTAGGTCTTTTCTTCGGTTGTCGGCATAACTTTTCTGTCGACTCTGAACTGCTCTTATGTGTTCTTTAATAGATCAGACCTTTTCTGCCATCTCGTCAACAAGATCAGGTCCTAATAGCTTTCTTTCCCCAACTTCATCCCAGCAAGTTGGAGTCCTGCATTTCTTTACATTGAGAGCTTCATAAGGAGCCATCTGAATACTTGAGTGAAAGCTATTATTATAAGAAAATTCCACCAAAGGTAGGTGTTGATCCCAACCACCTTTGAAATCCATAGAGCAAGCTCTCAACATATCTTCTAGAGTTTGAATTGTCCTCTCAGACTAATCGTCTGTCTGAGGATGATAAGCAGTGCTGAAACTCAACTCTGTATCCAGAGTATGATGAAGACTTCGCCAGAACTTTGAGGTAAACCTCGGATCCCGATCAGATATAATAGAAAGTGGTACTCCATGAAATCTTACCACTTCCTTTACATATATCCTGGCAAGCTGATCCAGAGAGAAATCCTATCTAATAGCAATGAAGTGTGCAGACTTTGTAAGACGATCAACTATGACCCAGATAGCATTATTGCCTTTGGATGTTTTAGGAAGTCCTGTGACAAAGTCCATAGTGATGTTTTCCCATTTCCATTTGGGTATGGGTAATGGTTATAACATCCCCTTAGACTTCTGTCTCTCAGCTTTAACTTGCTGACAAACCAAGCATCGAGAGACATATTCAGCAACATCTCTTTTCATGCCATCTCACCAGAAGTACTCTTTCAGGTCTCTATACATCTTTGTGCTTCCCGGATGAATAGAGAATGAAGAACTATGAGCCTCATCCAGCAACTCCTTCTTTAATTCTGGGATGGGAGGAACACAAACCTGATTCCTGAACTTTATTATCCCATCACAATCAAGGTTTAATTCAGGAACATTTCTCACCTTATTTTGTAACTCGACATCTTCTTTCTGCGCCTCTTTAATCTTCACGTGAATAGATGGTTGAACATTCATTTGAGAAAGATACGATTTCCCCCCTTCCATTATAATTCCAAGATCCATCCTTTATAAATCCATAAATATTGGATCTTTTGTGATCCTCATCATGGATAAGCTAGTATGGTCTTGTCGACTTAATGCATCTTCCACCTTATTTTCTTTCCCAAGGTGGTAATGAATTGAGCAGTCGTAATCCTTAATCATCTCCAACCATCTTCTTTGGCGCATATTTAGCTCCTTTTGTGTGAAAATATACTTTAAACTTTTATGATCGGTATAAATATCACACCTTTCTCCATAAAGATAATGCCTCCTAATATTTAATGCAAATATTACCGTAGCTAACTCCAAATCATGAGTTTGGTAATTTTGCTCATGGATTTTCAACTATCGTGAGTCATAATCTATCACCATATCATTTTGCATAAGAACACACCCCAATCCCTTCTTGGATGCATCACTGTAGATCAAAAACCTTTCTCCACTACAAGGCAGTGCGAGCACAGGTGCACTGCATAACCTTCTTTTCAACTCCTTGAAATTCTCTTCACATTCTTCCGTCCAAACAAACTTAACTCCTTTCCGAGTCAACCTGGTGAGTGGATTAGATAATCGTGAAAAATCTTTCACAAAACGTCGATAATATCCAGCCAAACCAAGAAAACTTCGGATCTCAGTTACTGTTGTTGGTCTCGACCATCTTTCGATAACCTCTATTTTTGCTGGATCCACAGATATCCCCTCTTTTGAGATTATGTGACCCAAAAATAAAACATTTTCAAGCCAAAAGTCACACTTTGTAAATTTGGCATAAAGATTCTCCTTTCTCAGGGTCTTCAATATAATTCTCAAGTGATCTTCATGTTCTTCCTTTCTCTTTGAATATACAAGAATATCGTCTATAAAGACTACCAAAAACTGATCAAGATAGTCTCTAAAGACTCTATTCATCAGATCCATGAAGATAGCAGGGGAATTAGTAAGACCAAACAACATCACTATAAATTCATAGTGTCCATACCTTGTACGGAATGTCATCCTTGGTATATCTTCCCTTTTGACCCTTAATTGATGATACCTTGAATGAAGATCAATCTTGGAAATGTATTGAGATCCTCGTAGTAGGTCAAATAAATCATCAATGCGCGGGAGAGGATATTTGTTCTTGATAGTGATCTTGTTAAGTTCTCGATAATCAATGCAGAGTCTCATTGATCCATCTTTCTTCTTAACAAACAGAACATGTGCTCCCCAAGGTGACACACTAGGGCGTATGAACCCCTTATCAAGATTCTCTTGGAGTTGCTTCTTCAATTCCTGCAACTCAATTGGGGCCATTCTATAAGGTGTCTTTGAAATAGGTAAAGCACCCGGTATGAGTTCTATTGAAAACTCAACTTCACGATTTGGTGGAAGACCAGGACATTCCTCTGGAAAGACATCATCAAACTCCTGTAAAATGGGCATATTCTTAATCGTGATTTTCTCTCCAGCCATTTGAAATAAATAACCTTCATTTAGTGGAATCAAGACCCATAAGATGGAAGAAATTTCCACTGGAAGGTTATGTTCATCCTTGCATCGATAGACGGTCATAGATTGATCTAGAATATGAAATGTGACTTCCCTTCTTTGTCAATTGATATGAGCTCCATATAATTAAAGTCAATCCATGCCAAGAATCACATCAAATTATACTATAGGAAGGATCACAAGATTTGCAGGAAGCACTTTCCCACAAACTTCAATCAGAGAAGAATTATAAACTTTTGATGCGATTGTTGTACCATTAGGGGTTGTCACAGCTAACTCAACATCTAATTGTTGAGGTAATATGGTGATACTCTTAGAAAATTCTTCAGAAATAAAGAGTGGGTGGATCCAGAATCAAATAAAACATTTACTACTTTAGAGTGGATGGTAAGTGTACCTTTCACCACATCGTTATCGTACTCCACATCAATGATAGAAATTGCATGTGACTTTCCTTTGTCTTTAGCCTTAAGAGTTGGTTGACGTCGATCATCATCATCAACCCTTGGATTTGGGCATTGATTGGCATAATTCCCCATCTCCTTGCACTTGAAGCATTGAAGTGTAGTAGGTTCATTCTGTGTATCCCTTCCTTTGTTTGCATCATTAGGCATCTTCTTCCCATCATTGCGGCATTCAAATGCCCAATGACCTTCCTTTCCACATTTGAAACATTTACTTGTCCCTTTAATACAACACCCTCCATGTTTCTTTCCACACTTTGAGCATAATGGAAAGCTCATCTTCTTTTCAGTGTGCTCTTTAGATTTTCCTTTGAATTCCATTTTCCTCTTCTTATCAAACCCATATTACTGATGGGTTACTCCAATCTCCATCTCAACTTTGAGAGCACATCGAACGATTTCCTCATAGCTATTGAAGTCCCTTATGGCTAAGGCCCTTCGAAGACTTGGTTTTAAGCCACTAAAGAATCGATCGATCTTACTCTCAGGTTGGATAATAATACCAGAAGTGTACCTTGCAAGTCTTGTAAAATTTTCTTCATAGGTACCAACAGATTCATCATCCTTTTGCTTCAGTTCAAGAAAATATTTCTCCATATTTGTTTGGAGAATACGAGGGAAGTACTTATTGAAAAATAAGTTCTTGAACTCGTCCCATTCCATGGACTCAATTTCATCCCTTTGCCTCGTATTCTTAATAAGATTCCACCATTGATCAGCATCTCCTTCCAAATGATACACTTCTAGGATGACTTTATCATGTTCAGAACATTGAAGAACTGAAAATATCTTTTCATTAGTACTAATCCATTATTCAGCAACTAATGGATTAGTAGACCCGCTGAATGAAGGTGGACGTTGTCTCATGAACGATTCAACAGAATGTTTCTCCTTTGATCGTTTGGAAGTCCTGGATGATTCATAGCTTGAGAAAGTTGTGTGAGAATGGATACAAGATTTTTCATTCCATCTCCCATAACGTTTGGTTTCTCAAGGGGACAATCATTGCATTGCCCGTCGCATTCCACATTAACACGGTTCCTTCGGGTTCCAGCCATTGACTAAAACCAAGAAGAATAGTGTGAGAAACACTAATTATAATAGGAAAACCATATAATCAAGAATAAAATTTCACACTTAAGGTCTTATACTAGGTTATTCATGGTCATTTCTAAAACACTAATATTGTGTTCTATGCTTATACTTATCCTTAGGGTTCTTACTAAGGCTTTCACATCCTAGTTTACAAAGGTTGACTATACCTTTCCTCTGATACCAACTATAACGACCCATACTTTATATACATTGTTAATACATCAAAATTGAAGAATACTTATTAAAACATATAACAAAACCATGGAAGGACCGTATAGGTATAGTGTCTTTAGAAACTGGGAAACATAAACAACTGGTTCATAAATCATCTACATTGTCTCCCATTTATTTCATCATATCTATACTCAATTTTGGAATATCTTACTTAATAACCTTCTTCCTAACCTGGGGAAAGAAAACATACAAAAGGGTGAGCTCAAATGCTCAGTAAAGGTAAACAAAAGAAATATCAATCACATCATATTCATAAGAACATAACATTTTAGAAATCTTACCCTGCAAAAGAGATCATAATTTCATAACATGGGATAAATCATGGTAGTGAAATGTAATAACAATAATAATAACTTAAAACATGAAGCTTTGTGGCATACACACATAATCATAGAGAAACATTTCTTATTAGTCAAGACTCATTTCCAAGACAATCTTAGTGGACAAATTCCATTTCTGAACCGAGTTCACTCCTCTTTTCAGTCCTGTTTCACTAAACCGGTTTAACCTGCCGTTCCAACCATGTCTATCTCATGAGATATAAAATCTTTACCCAATGCATTGGAGGGAGATATAGGTCCCACCCATATCATAATGATACAATTCTTATGTGTGCCAAAAAATCATAAATCATACATCATTGCATAACCCATGTAATAAAAATGGGATTCTTAAACATCATGACATCATAAAACAATTCATATAAGATAAAGGAATTCATAAAAATAATTCCATCACAATATAATCAAATAAATGTAATAATAGGGATAGAAACAGAACCCTATATTATATTAGATGGAAAATAATTTTGATAAAGCACTTGAACTCCATTCTTGAGGAAAATATCCTTTCTACTTTAAAAACATTTTCCTTTCTTAATATGTCATACAATTTTCAGCAAAAGAAGTTGATTAAAAATAAACTTAAAAACTTGTAAAGTAAGCTTCTTGGAAATAATTTTTTAAAAATACATCCATGCCGTATAAGTTAAAAAAAACATTCTTCTCATACTTTTGTTGGAAAAGTCAAAAAGTACCGCGTACAAAAAAAGACAAAAGATTCCTTTCATATCTTTTACTAAAAACTCACCGAAGGGTAAAATTGGATATAAACTATTGTAGAAGGATATAAATATTACATATTGAGGAAACATGGATGTGGATGATAAAATAAACCCCAGTAAATTCCAAAGTATAAACAATCTCGGATAAAAATGAGATTGTGATATTTCCCTTACCTTATGTCTGATTTGCTTCGTAAGTGTATGAACCTCCTCTTCTTTGAAGTGCTTCTTTGAGACCTCCTTTTAGGGCACTAAAATTGGTCTTTGAAGAAGACCAGGACCTCTAGGATGTTTCTAGGGAAGTGGAGAGGAGAAATTGGCAGGGGTTCGCCGAGCATGAAGGCTCAAAGTGGTGTGAGGAAGAGGGGGAGGAGGTGCCCTTTTATAAGGGAGGAGAGAGGCACCTTTGGAAAAACTAAAAATATTATTTTATTATAAACTCATATTCAGTTTTAAATAGCACCAAATTGATTTATTTCGAAGCTAAGGAGGGTATGGGTCTAAATCCTCTCATCCAATAGAATTTAGAGAAGTTTAGGTTCCTATTTTAACCTTATCATTTAGATTTAACTTTAAGTTAAATAATTTTACTTTTACTGTGTCTTTTTGTGTTCTTACACTATAAGGTTAATAAACTTACTATAACAAGCCAAATGAACCCCAAGTTGTTTATTATTAATATATATAACCTTATCTAATTCATTTGTCCAAACCTTAGATTTTTAAGAATAAAATAACAATTAATAATATAATATTTGTTTTAAAAACTATTTTATGTCAATTTTGACACTATTTAGTAATTGATTTATGTGAAAATCATAACAGAATGATTAATTCGAAAAAAGTTAATTAAATAAATTCTAACATGTCATATTAACCTATAAAATTAGTGGAATTCATAAAAAGTCTCAATTTACATTTATTTGGGTATTTATAACATAAATTATGTCAATATTTCATTAATAAGATAATTACTGCATCATCTTTGTGTCATAAATAAATTAAATTATTTAATGTCTAAAAATTACAAATAAAATACCATTATGTAGTAAATCTTTTTATATTTCTAATGAATATTTATAGTCAAATTTATCATATGTATAACCCTATATTAAAAATTATTTACTTATTAAAATTTGATTTTAACTATTTTAACCCTTCTTTAAATAAATTAATAATAAATGTCCTAATCTAATCCAAGTGGGCCTAAATGGTCATATTTTATTTCTAAGGTTGTTTTTGGTCGAATTACTCTTATACAATAGAATTAGTACATGTGTTAGGGTAATAATAATATCATTTTTACCCTTAATTACTCTATTTACTTTTAACCGTGGTAAATAAAAGTAAAAAGTTACTATTCACCAAAAATTATTTTCATCTCATTGAACCACATTTTACTTACTGACATCAACCGTGTCTCTCGGATTTTTGAAATTCCACTCACAGAAGCGGTAAAATTAAGTTTTATGTAAATTTGAAAATCCTCCTAGGAGGTGGGTAAAAGACGGTGAAAAGTTCAATAAAATTTTTATATATCTAAAATTATTATAAAATTAATCCAATGAATTACATTGAACTTATATAGGTATTATGTATCAATTTTGACCTAAAATAAATTTAAATAAAATAAATAATTATTTAAATAAAAAGTCGGTTTTTAAATAGTAACCCAGTGTTTTCACTATTCATCAAAAATTGAAAGTTTCCAGAAAAAGACCAAAATTTCACCCTAGGCTAATTTCGATTTTCCGAATCCAAAAACAAATTCCATTTTGAAAAATAAAATTTACAAAAATTCAAAAATTGGTTATTACTATTCATAACGGCTAGTTTTAATAAAATTTTAATAGCATATCGTTGT
The DNA here is from genome assembly GCA_963277665.1 of Viscum album. Lineage (NCBI taxonomy): Eukaryota > Viridiplantae > Streptophyta > Magnoliopsida > Santalales > Viscaceae > Viscum > Viscum album. The sequence continues at coordinate 700,626,788 of OY728128.1, read as the reverse complement.
TTAGTGAAACTCGGTATTGCGTACGATGCAAGCTATCGAGGAAGGTCGCGATTGCGTGTAAAGAAAGACAAGCTAGTGTTGTGTGTAGTGAAAGATTCTTTTGAGGATTTATATAACATAAAAACAAAATATTTCTCATAAAAGTCTCGGGTGTTACAAACGGTCAACTATGCGACTTGACCTGCATGGTCTAACCGCCCATGCGCAGCCCGATGTCACCGCTTGAACCGGGTCGCGCACTCTTAACCTCATTTTCGAAGCACAGTTTTAAAACTGACCCACCAATAAATGAAAATTTAAAAAAAAAACTCATATTTTATCTGGTCTAAGAACGCGGGTTCTTACAAACTACCCACCTTAAAAACTTCTCATCCCCAAGAAGCCTTCGGGAACCAACGAAAATATCACCTTACCTACAAGGGTTGTGAAGTTCCGTTCAACAAGATCGTATTGCGTTCCCAACACCCAATGCATCTTCAAGCGTTTCTTAAGAAAACCGCACTTGAGCTTTTAAAACCCAATCCAACACTCACTTTAAAACTCAAACACCAAAACGAAGCTTTACATCTGAGGCCATTACAGGGACCCCGTCAAAAAAAATAGTCAATCTCAATCAACCAACATAAAGATGTTACACATGCTTCCTCAGAAGACATCGCTGACCCAAAACCCACACTCGTCATTTAACTGACGACGTGTCTTGAAAACAATTAGATTACCAATTGTGCGTACACCGAAGTCCTGACCTGATCTTCGTTGACATTTCCGAATTCTAACATTCACAAGGTTATTGAAAACAATCGTGCCTTATCATGAATAAGTTCATGGTTTTAGGAAATCACACATCCTGTGAACAACTATGAAGGAGATCACAAGACAAGCCTACAGCTTTAAAACTTTAGCGTTGCGTATAACCGACGCTATCCTAGTGCCTCTAGCATGAGTTCAATATGGGGGACATGCTCGTTGCATTCGAGAGAGCGCACTAAGAGGAAACCAAGGTCATCAAGAAGATCATTCGTGCTACCAAGTAATCATCGACACGTTCATGGAAACAAAAGTGACACTACCCACCTTAAGATCTTCCATGTCGTCATAAAAAGAGATCAGCTGCTAACCTGCGTGCTATATGAGAATATCTTAACCCATTTGTGATGTTCCAAGAACCTCGATCACCACGTGAACATCTTACACGGAAGATGATAATTAAACCGGTCGGTGTGTGAAAACACCTGAGTCAAAAGTTCTCTCGAGCAGTGGGATGCAACTTATTCCCTAACGCACAGGTCACTCTACCATGGAGGAAACCCGAAAATCATACTCAACAGCACAAGAAGTTTTACATCAGGGTCGTGTCATGTCACATGATGATTATCCCGGATGATGTCATAACAAGTCATCCCTTTAATAAGAAGAAAAGGGGGGTCAACGGCCACCCATCTGAACGAGGATGTATCTTCTAAACTGAAAAAGTCATACTAGGTAAAACGCCACGAAAGGAACCAACCTTAAAAGTTCACAACCGAAACAAGGCATATCAGGATCTAAGGGTGCTATCTACCATGGTCTAACCCCTTATGAAGCCTACGCATTGACTCTATCTCTTGGTCACGCAAATCAATTTAAATACTAGGCTCAAGATCCATTTTCACTTTAACCATTTAAATTTAATTCATTTAAACCCTTAAACATTTGAAAGAATTCTAAAAACACACAAGTATTGTTCAAAACAAGTTCAATTGGTTTTCAATCAACACCCATGGAAAACAGGAAAGTTATAACAACTCCCTCTTAATCATTTAATCATTCAATGTTATTCAAACATTAGCAGAAAATTTAGCATCTAAATTCGTTTTACTGAAAAAGGCGGCCCCCGAGGGTCCCATTCAAGATCAATTCACTTTATGATTTACTTTAGCAACCTTTTTCATAAGTTCGAATACATGGGTTACCCTTTTTCCCAGTTATAAGGCACCCATACACCTTACAACTAAAAAAAACGGGTTCCGTCATATTCGCAACCAACAACATTTATCCATAACAACCTATCATTTATCAGCAAGCTACAATGTCACTACAAATAACTATCACAACACAACATGTTTAAATCACCAAACATGTTATAAAAGCATGGAATATAACAAGATAGGTAGCATGGAATTTTATCACACAAGTATGTTAATTGTATCACCGAAACATGCTATCTAATCAAGACATGCAATACATGTCACATATTCAAGGAACACAATCAGTATTAGCATGAAATTTACTAATGCAACTACATGGCATGGCACATATGCATGCATATGAATCTCTAAGTGCATAATATTATGCATGTAATGCAATTTTTATTTCCATAATAGGCCAAGGAAAATTTTCTTAAAACTTTTCATAATCAATAAGCAGCAGAAAGTACAACATTCACTCAAGGTGAAATCATATCAACTGTAACAGCAACCAGTATAAATATCAATCCCAACCCTGGTCACTTGGTCATTTCCCGTACATGGGGTGATCAGTCCCAAGCATGGATATTAACCCAAGCACTGGCACATTTCTAGTCTCCTATCTACCAACCCCGAAATAGTAAGACAAAAGGAAAAGAAAGAACAACCTCCTCTGATACCACTTTGTAACGACCCGAATCTGGAGCCACTCAACTGGTGCCCGTACCCGGTTCGCCACATGGCCTCAAGCACATTCCCCCAAATCCCAGAGGCTGCCGACTAGCAGTGAGGGCCTTGGGTAAGGTAGTTGGGGGAACAATTCCCTCATAGTTAATGGAAATAAAAGGAAGGAAAAAATATATAACAACGGAAGTAGTAAACAACATTCTCTTCAGAATTTAATAGCGGAAGACTTTATAAAATAATAAATAACTGGAACTGAAGATATGATGCATGGAATGTTATAAGTCTAATAAAACAGAAAAACCAAACAATAGGCTGGAAGCAATACAGTAACAATGAAAATGGAAAACAAAGCAGCCAAAAGTCTCCTCAGCATCGCAAGCCATAGCTTGGTCCCATGCTCTCCAACTCCACAGCAAGTCAGGTACCTAAAGAAAAAGGGTGTTTTCCCTTATCTATACCTACAATAATATAATCTGTTTGGGCCCGAAAGCATGACCCAAACAGGGTGTGAGACAAGGTCCCAGTAGGCAACCACCCAAAGATCTGTGCCGAATACATGGCAGTGAAATACAGGAAGCAGTAAACACGAAAGCACACATAAGCTATAATCCAGTGTCTAGCATGAAAAGCACACAAGTAACAGCCAAATCATCAAGTAGAACAAAAGGTAACCTCTGGGTAGTTCTCACAGTCTAACCCCTAAGGTTCAACCTACAAGTACTAGTAACCCTTTGGCAAACGCACACAGTCTCACCCCTCTGGTTTAGCTAAATAATAGACTCTCTATGGAATCACTCACTGTCAATTCCCCCTATAGTCTCGTATTGTACTAAAGGATCTCTGGGGAAGCACTCAACTTCAATTCACCAAGTGGTCTCGCATCATATTAAAAGACACTCTGGAGAAGCCCTTATGTCAATTCTCCCTTTGGTCTACTACTCTAGGTTCTCATAGTACTGAGTGAAAATAAAACATGCTCAGCACGTTTATCTCGTCCAAGTAAACATCAAGAACTACTTGGCTATCATTCTAAGGCTCAACCTCATGATAAAGTAGCAGTTCCACTATCCTACAACTAGGCATGGAAACCGAAAAAATGCCAAACATGAAGAACAAGCATGGAAAAGCAACCTGAGCACAAAATAAATTACTCTACTCACAAGCATAAACCTCTACTACAGCAATCAAGCAAAGAAGGCAAACAGCAGGGGCAAAATAGGAAACCCACAATTCCCCGCCCAAGGGAATTTGTGGAATTTGCACAAAATACTCATCAAATTTCTATAGAAAGGCACAAACCACCTATCTCGCAATGAGAAGGATGATATGCTCGGATGTTGGCTTTCAGTTTTCCCTCGGAGTGGACTCAGGTTAACACGCCCTGCTTTATCGGTCACGCAATCGCACGTGCACAACTATGATGTGCGTATATATACACATAAAAGTGATGCGTGTATATAACCTACAATGTAAATAGTAATATACTGCTAAAATTAACAACTCAGGTAAACTGACTCTGGACCAGATAAAGGCCGCAAGGGTTCACAGACTCAAAAACATATTTAAATTAGCACAAGATATACAACAATTATGTATATATATATTCTTACCCAAACGTCGGTGATAAAATGTAATCACGGTCACCCGCGGTTGTCGGAGTGTGGTCCAACGGTCTCGACACGCTGCCCACACAACCTCAATAAATTGGTCGTGCCAAGCTTTATAACTCAAAGCAGTAGTTTGTGCACAAGTGCTTCGACACAAGCGCGCACGCACTCAAAGTCTGACGCGCAACCTAAAAACATTAGTAGCACCCAAGGATTAGTGCAGCGAAAACCATCGCACTTCAAAATAATCATCAAGAACTCAGATAAATTAATTATCCTTTAAATTAAGCAGTGCAAACCAAAAACGCGGGTTTTAGAAACTCACCCGAAACAATGGTGACAGGGAAAAATCAACTCGGACCACCTTGCCTTTGGCGGCGATCACAGGAACACGGACCAACGGGTCCCGATAAAACACCGCACACCCTAAAATAAGGAGAGTGCAACAACCTTGAATACAGAAGAACACAAGAGTTTATCAAACCCTAATAAAGAGTTTCAGGTAAATCCAATCGGGCATCGAAACAACCCCAAACCGAAATAGCGATAATAAGAAACATCAAGGAATTATATACCTTGATGAATCGACCCAAACTGAAGAAGAAATCTGGGTGAAACGATTCGTGAAGGAGAAGTCAGGAAGGGGTTGGTCGCACGCCATGGATCTGCTCATCCATTGTGCTGCTACAGCAAGTGTCCATCATGGGGGAATGTTCGGGTCGAGGGAGAAAGAGAACTGGGGAAGAAAGGACTCGCGCTGTGGGGAAGATCCGAAGGAGGGCGTCGCGCTACAGGCGCTGTCCAGGCGGGAGTCAGTTGCTCAGGATCACTCCGTAGAGAAGCCGTGATCCGAGGTTGCACCACAGCAGATCCCTCATGCCAGGAGGAGCTGTCTAGAGGGAGGAGACCCGGCTGATCTGTGCGCTGCGGAGGAAGAGAATCCAAGAGGGTCTGGTCGCAGGGCTGGTCGCGCAGCAGGGAGTCGCACCGTGCGGAGAGGGAGTCTTGTGCGGGTTTGGGGAGAAGAAGAAATAGAGGGAAGAAATAAAAAAAGAGAGAGAACACCACGTGGGGGCCTGCGTGATTGAAGAAGAGGAAAAAAAGGGACAGGGGGGAGTCACGCCCCCCTTTCCCAGCGCCTCTTTTTTTTAAAAAAATTCTCCCTTTTTTTACTCATATATATATATATCACAATATATATATATATATAGTCAATTATATTATGTTAATCCCACATTGTATTAAGTAAAATATTTAACCACATTAATTAAAACTATTAATATTCTTTATAATAATAATAACTCTAAATAATAGTAATTATTTTACTTTTGAACCCATAAGAATAATTTCATTATTATTATTCAACTACGATTAAAATCCAAGACAGTCAATTAAAACAAGGCATCATCAAAATAACGCGTCATTAATAAATTTCAATTATTCATTTAAAGATAACCCAAGAAGTGGTAATAATAGAGTAATTAACTATAGTAATAATAATAAGAGTCAAATTCCTATTATTATTATTACCACTAGAATTTTATTAATCCAAACCTCCACATTTAATTACCCTTTATTATTATTATCTATAATAATAATAATGTCAATTACAATAATTATAACTTCCCATTTTAATTAAACGCTCTTCATTTAATTAAACGCTTCATTGAGAAGTCGTCACAATTAAGATAACGCATTATTAAAATAACGCGCCTTTAGTTAAAAACCAACATCAATTAAAATTCACTAACACTTGATTTTAAATTGACGTTCCTTGTCCAACTGCAACATCACATTTAATGGAGTTTGACCGCCACTTAAATAAACACGTCTGCATAATATTTAATAATAATCATCCAAAATTATTATTATTAAAACATCCACATTTAAACTCGTTTGACTATTATTTTATTAAACGCATTTTCAAAACATTTAATAATAATAATATCTCACTATTATTATTATTAAAACATCCATTAAATCAAATTAATTAGATAACACGTTTTGAAAAACGGTCAACTGCGCGACTTGACCTGCATGGTCTAACCGCCCATGCGCAGCCCGATGTCACCGCTTGAACCAGGTCGCGCACTCGGAACCTCATTTCTGAAGCGGTTTTAAAACCGACCCACCGATAAACGAAAATTTAAAAAAAATCATATTTTATCCGGCCTAAGAACGCGGGTTCTTACACCTTCAGTATATGTATGTGTGTGTGTGTGTGGTGACATGATCATACATACCAGCCATGATCTAAAGCAAGTAGACCTTCCATGTTTCCTTTAGGAACCTGAGCATGGGTTTATTTATTTATTTTTCATTACTTTACTTTCCTTCTTATACCTGCACACTGAATAGATAAGATAACCTACTCAGTTTACATGTAGACATCATTGGTAGTGGCCTACTGTGATTTCTTTCACACCCTACTCAGGCCACCTTTATCACCAAAGAAGCTTGTTTTTCTGTAGGTATAGATAGGTTCAAGAACCACTCTTCGGGTTGTTGATTCTTACTACTTAGTTGGAGCCTAGGGGAAGAGGATCAAGCATGCGCTCAAGATGCTATGGAGCAGCTTTTTTCTTTTTGTTCTCTTTTTCACTTTTTGTCAGCATGCCTCTTGTCAGTTTCCTTATTCTTTTGTACTATAATTCCATGAATACATGTTTTCATCAACACTTCCTATGAGGCTTTTGGTCACTATATTCAGTTATTTATTTCTTTTGCTTCTTGGTTATTTATTTGATTTTTATGATTCCATTTTTTACTATATCTATTTGTTTAATTATTCTTCCACTAATGATTACTATTTTTTGAATGTGTTTCATTACTCCGACATGGGGGTATAGTATCTCCATTGTAATACCTATACACCCCCGCTACTAGTCGGAAACCCCTGACATATGGGGAGACGTGTTAGAGGTCATGTAGCCAACCAGGGTTGGGGCATGGGTTAAGTGGCATATGGGTATAGGACGTCACACCCACTATTTTATCATTTACTCATATTCCTCACCATAGACCTTATATAATTATGTTTCATGGATAATATAGTGGAAAGGATCCATATTTTACTTCTCATAACCCCAACGAGGGTGGGTAAAGCTACATGAAGATATTTAGGTGGGCAGGTCTTTGACAACTACTTACTTGTATCTCCTTGATCTGTTGAATGGACTCCCCAGTTCTAAAATCCTATACTTGTATTTCCTTAACACTTTCCTCTAGATTTATATTAATCCTATAAAGGGCTGGTCAACCTGATTTAAATCTATTTATATCATCCGAAAACTTTCTTTAGAACACCCCATTAGTTTAAATCACCCTAACAAGGGTTAGTCAAACACTTTGAAACTATTGGTTCTATTCTAAATAAAGTATTGAATGGAAATACCAACTTAATATTTTATTTTATGGACTTTATATTTTATCTTATGTGTAAAATAAGACTATTCTATCAAAAAACATTATTGTTAATATTAATTGAGTTTCAATTAAGTGATTAACCATGTCTAGATAAAGTTTTTACATAATCTAGTTAATTTAATTCTACCTTTCATGATTATTAATTCATTTATTTAATGTGATCTCCATATTTTAAAAAAAATAATTAACCATGAAAAAAAATAAAGTGGTATGATCATGAGTATTATTTAATAGTTATTGTAACCACCCGAAATTTTGAATAAATCTTGTTTCCTAATTTTATGTGTTATTTTATTTTATTTTTATACTCAACAAAAATGTTTCATTTGATAACATGAGTATAATTAAAATGAGACCATTGGGTTTTGACTGTTATGTGACCATTGGTCAATATGACCGCTGTAAACTAAACGTTTCAATTATTGTCTCTAAATACAAGTAATCTTGGTTAATTATTATAGAAAGAATATTTGATGGCCTCACCCAGAAGTCTTGGACCAATCGAAGCCCATATAATAGAACTTGGGAAGGAGGCAGCACCACTGGGCTTTTCTCTGGACCAAATCCAATCCGAACTTCATCGTGTGAAGCTAGAACGGAATCACCTTTGCGAGAAGTTCAAACTGATAGAAATTATTACTCGTGCGATGTTGGCCGAGCCTCCCTCAGATTCTCTCATCTTAGCGCACCTTACACTTAGGTCCTATGATGGTGTGATAAGGGGCTATGTTAGGAGACCGTAACTGCCTTGTGTAATCCTTTGTTTTAAATAAAAATTGGGATTTCTTCTTATGATGATGTTTATGAATTTTCAAATGTCCGGATAAATATAGTATGCATATTTTTAATGAATTTTAGAAAAAGGATATTTTAAAAATGTTTAGGTAAACCTCTAATAATTAAAAATGTATAATGATTTTCAAAAAATGGTCTTCTACAATTATGTTCAGTACGAAATTTAGAGTCTAATAAGATCAACTTAATTTTTGATGAATAGTAAATTATGAATAGTGATTTTATGATTAGGATTAGTAATGTGTCCAAATGGATTAGTAATCTCACTTAAAGAAAGTATTAATATAATCTAGGCACCTTGATTAAGTAATGTGGTTCAATAAAATGGTTAAATAACGGTTTCATAAATTATTATACAAGTATTAGTTTTTTCGAGTGAATAGTGTTTTTTAATTAAAAATTAAATTAAAAATATCTAAAAAATTATTTTTATAAAATGGATTTCATTTTTGAACTCAGAGCACCGATATTATGTTATGGTAATTTTTGGGGTTTTTTCTGAAAAAATGAATTTTCGATGAATAGTGTATTTATATAAAAATAAATTAAAAATATTTAGAAAATTATTTTTATAAAATGGAGTTAATTTTTGAAATCAGAGCATTGATATTTGGTTAAGTTGAAATTTTGGGATCTTTCTGAGCAAGTTGAATTTTCAGTGAACAGTAAAAATACAGTTTTAGGGTTTCGGTATGTTTAATGACATCATAACTGTGTCATGATGATATCATGAGATATTTTAAGGGATGGTCGACCAGAGGTGATGAATTATTGTATGGGGGGCCCCATGTGTCCTAACATCATGGGAAATATCTTGGGAGAGCACATGGTTTTGAGAAAACCACTTTTGAGGTGTCCCTAGGCCATTAATGCCTTGTCCCCTCACTTTCCCTATAAATACCAAGCCATCCTCTCATCCATTTCGACTCCCCACTCTCCCCCAACAAAGTTCTAGTCTCATTACCTCCCAAGTAGTCCTCCCAAGGTTCCCTCAATCCCTCAAGGTCCCAACCTTTGAGTTTTAAGAGTTACGTTTTAAGGTAAGGGATTCGACCTCTCTCTTTCTTTTCAAGAAATCTATTTTATGTAATTTCTTTTATGCTCCATGTTCTTATAGTAAAGGATGTTATTTTATACTCCTCTTACTTCCTGTTTCATGTTCATATAATGAGATATCCCATCTTACTCTAATTATTTTGTTTTATGAAGTTTTAAGTGGCGCTGTTAGGCTGCCGAAATTTTTGTAACGGATTCTTTCTCCCTTCTCATTTTTCAAGATCTATTTTCATGTAAAGCATTTCAAGTTACTTTTTATTATGTTGGGGTATTATATCTAAATTTGTCATACTGATCTTTTATGATAATATGATGAGATACCCCATTTGATCTCTTCAATTCAGTATTTTGAAGTTTTAAGTGGCGTCGTTAGGCTGCCGAATTTTTAAGTGGTTCTTTCACCTTTCTCCTTTTTCAAAGTTCTAATTCCATGTCAAGTATTTCAAGTTCCTTTTTATTGTGTTGGGGTATGATATCTAAATCTATCATACTTATCTTTTATGTTCATATTATGAGAGACCCTATTGGATCTCATCAATTCATTTTTGTTGAGGTTTAAGTGGCGTCGTTAGGCTGCCGAATTTCTAAGGGGTTCTTTCACCCTTCTCGTTTTCAAGATCTACTTTCATGTAAAGTATTTCAAGTTCCTTTTTATTATGTTGGGGTATGACCTCTAAATATATCATACTGATATTTTATGTTCATATGACGAGAGACCCTATTTGATCTCTTCAATTCAGTATTTTGAAGTTTTAAGTGGCGTCGTTAGGCTGCCGAATTTTTAAGTGGTTCTTTCACCTTTCTCCTTTTTCAAAGTTCTAATTCCATGTCAAGTCTTGCAAGTTCCTTTTTATTATGTTGGGGTATGATCTCTAAATATATCATACTGATATTTTATGTTCATATGATGAGATACCCTATTTGATCTCATCAATTCATTTTTGTTGAAGTTTAAGTGGCGTCGTTAGGCTGCCGAATTTCTAAGGGGTTCTTTCACCCTTCTCGTTTTCAAGATCTACTTTCATGTCAAGTCTTTCAAGTTCTTTTTTATTATGTTGGGGTATGACCACTAAATCTATCATACTGATCTTTTATGTTCATATGATTAGAGACCCTATTTGATCTCTTCAATTCAATATTTTGAAGTTTTAAGTGATGCTGTTAGGCTGCCGAATTTTTAAGTGGTTCTTCACCCTTCTCGTTTTGAAGTTCTACTTTCATGTCAATTCTTTCAAGTTCCTTTTATTATGTTGGGGTATTATATATATATATATCATACTGATCATTTATTTTCATATTATGAGAGACCCTATTTGATCTTTTCAATCCATTTTTGGAAGTTTTAAGTGTGTCGTTAGGCTGCTGAATTCTCATAAGAGAAATATATTTTTTTTGTCTTCCTTTTATGTTATTCGTTTCATATGGTATATCATTAAAATTTCATTACCATGTTATTAAATACTTTATATTCTGTTCCCCTACTGTTTTATGTATCATTTTTTAGTGGGTGACCCATGTCCCCTCTCTTTTCAATGTTTTCTAAAACCATGTATCATAGCCGTTATGCTGCATAATTTTCGTCTCAAAATGTATCCCTCTTTATCTAAAAATTATTTTATGTTATTAAGTGAATAATCAAAGCTCTTATTTCTACATGGGTATTCACATATATATATCGAAATTTTATATTTTAAATTCTGGGATTTACATACATGAAACTCGCTTTCCCTTTCTGTGGGTTTTAAGTGACATTAAGATCATGTCTTTAAAGCAGTTTTTAAAACATTATGATCATGAAATGAAACCCATTTCTTTTATGCTATATGGGTTGTTTATGAAATTATTTATGATGATATATGTGGATCACATGATAATAAATACATTTCAAGGGTGCGCCTAGATAGCGCTCCAATGCATTGGGTAAAGACTTAATCTCTAGAGATGACTTTTTAGACTGATACCTTGGTGAATAACCTTGGTAATTTTTAATGACACCTTGGGGATGGACCTTGGTGAAACGAAATGATTGTCAATATTAAATGTTGTATCCACATCTTCAAGTTATGAAAAATTTTATTTTTATTATGATATATCTCATGATTTATTTCTCATGCCTTAAAGTTCTTTTCATGACCTTATTGAAGTATCTCAAGTTCACATGTAAAATGTTTCTCTTGTTTCCCTTACTGGGACTTCTGCTCACCCTTTCTTTTGATGTATGTCCCTAGGTTATGTGATGCAGTAATGAACCTAGGATGAACATGAGGATAATCCTTTCAAGTGTTTAAGAAGAATGTTTTATGTTTTCATGTTTTAAGTTCCTAGTTTCCAAGACACTAAACCTTAAAGATCCTCGGTTTTGTAAAATGTAATCAAAGTTTATGTGATAAAAAGTCGGGATGCTATAGTTGGTATCAAAGGATGGTTTAGTTATTTGTGGAAATTAGGATATGAAAACTTTAGGAAGAATCCTATAGAAGAGTTGAAATATAGGAAATCTTCCTGGTATTTTGGTGAGTATTGATTAAGGGATTGCCAAGCAAATACATCCCTGTCTGGATACGAGCAGGTAGAGGTGGCTCTGGCACAGATGTACATAGGGGTAAAACCCGAAAACACCGCTTTGAGCTAGACTCAAACGGGAACCGGTACACGACAACGGGCCTTGCTGCACTCTTGGTTACGACACTCCCGGGGGATATGCTTTGGTAAATTCATAAGCTTAGTATGAACCATTGTTAAAGGAACAAAGATAAAATAAAATAAAGATTCACATAAGAATATATGATCATGGATAACCTAGATGGGAACCTAGGGGATCACAAGTTATGTTACACTTTTCTTCTACAAGTTATCCTTATATGCTTTAAGTTTCCTTTTCATGATTATTAGCTAAGTATTTAAGCCCCTAATTATACTTTCTATTCTTAGTTAATGGTGGGAAATGGAAGAACATGTCCCAACAACCAATGTGATAGGAAATGCGATGATTGCCATATTAATATGACAGAGATGATTAGGGGATTAAAAGATGATTATTATTTTGGAAGACGTTCACTATTTTGGGGACCCTATATGATCGAGGTAAATATATTACTACAGTGTTTTCATTGAGGAGTAAGGTTGACTTATATTTTGCAGAATAGATGAATTTAATGTGGACTTATAGTAATTTAGGTTACTTATGGGAATGATTAACCTATCTTGGGTAAAATATGTTTAGGTTAGCTACTTTTTTTATAATATGTTAGGAGTGGTTGATGTTGTTTGGAGATGAAGAATGAAGTTTATTTTGGAAGAGTATGTTATCAAATCCTTCTTGTATTTGGGTTTCAATCTTAGTTTGGTTTATTTTGAGGAATCTTAATGACCGTTATTTATGGAATGGTCTATGATGAACTATGGGTAGTACCATGGAACTTTGAAGATTTAAAAGTATTTTCCATTCCTATGGGATTCTTTATTTTTGAAGAGTTGTTTTACCTTACCCTTTCTATTTTTGGGATAATGTTTAGTGATAGAAGAAATAGATAGTCAATCTTTTGTGGATTATGTGATTCTCTAGAAGACGATTCTTGTGTTTTGATGAGACCAAGTAGTTTTAAATGATCATCGTTTGGAGAAAAGATTAGTTTTGGTAGAAACTTATTAAAGGATGAAACTCTACATGAAGATAGGTATATTTTTTTATGTTTTTGTTCTATGTAGTAAATGAATTCCTCAAAATTATGAAAAGGAATGTAAAACAAAAACGTTGTTGGTTTACGTTTACTACTAGGTAATCAATGACAGTTTACACACATCATAAGTTTGGGATTTTCTTATGGTTAAATTTCTCCTAATCATGTTTTCTATCACTCTCCCTCAGAACTTAACCCTTTGTTTTCTCCTCCATGTCCATGTTTTCCTACATGGAATCCGAGTGTGGGTTAACTCAGGTGACCTTTGTACTTCCCTTTCTTTCTTTTAATGTAATAGTTTTACTAAGTCCTTTTCGAATGTGGGACATTCAATGAAATTTCAAAACCCAATTTTAAAAAATTGCGAGGACGCAATTTCTTAATGGGGGAAGATTGTAACGACCCGAAATTTTGAATAAATCTTGTTTCATAATTTTATGTGTTATTTTATTTTATTTTTATACTCAACAAAAATGTTTCATTTGATAACATGAGTATAATTAAAATGAGACCATTGGGTTTTGACTGTTATGTGACCATTGGTAAATATGACCGCTGTAAACTAAACGTTTAAATTATTGTCTCTAAATACAAGTAATCTTGGTTAATTATTATAGAAAGAAGATTTGATGGCCTCACCCAGTAGCCTTGGACCGATCGAAGCCCATCTAACAGAACTTGGGAAGGAGGTAGCACCACTGGGCTTTGCTCTGGACCAAACCCAAGCCGAACTTCATCGTGTGAAGCTAGAATGGAATCGTCTTTGCGAGAAGTTCAAACTAATAGAAATTACTACTCGTGTGATGTTGGCCGAGCCTCCCTCAGATTCTCTCACCTTAGCGCACCTTACACTTAGGTCCTATGCTGTTGTGATAAGGGGTTATGTTAGGAGACCGTAACTGCCTTGTGTAATCCTTTGTTTTAAATAAAAATTGGTATTTCTTCTTATGATGATGTTTATGAATTTTTAAATTTTCGGATAAATATAGTATGCATATTTTTGATGAATTTTAGAAAAAGGATATTTTAAAAATGTTTAGTTAAACCTCTAATAATTAAAAATGTATAATGATTTTCAAAAAATGGTCTTCTACAATTATGTTCAGTACGAAATTTAGAGTCTAATAAGATCAACTTAATTTTTCATGAATAGTAAATTATGAATAGTGATTTTATGATTAGGATTATTAATGTGTCCAAATGGATTAGTAATCTCACTTAAAGAAAGTATTAATATAATCTAGGCACCTTGATTAAGTAATGTGATTCAATAAAATGGTTAAATAACGGTTTCATAAATTATTATTCAAGTATTAGTTTTTTCGAGTGAATAGTGTTTTTAAATTAAAAATTAAATTAAAAATATTTAAAAAATTATTTTTATAAAATTTATTTCATTTTTGAACTCAGAGCACCGATATTATGTTATGGTAATTTTTGGGGTTTTTTTGGAAAAAATGAATTTTCGGTGAATAGTGTATTTATTTAAAAAATAAATTAAAAATATTTAGAAAATTATTTTTATAAAATGGAGTTCATTTTTGAAATCAGAGCATTGATATTTGGTTAAGGTGAAATTTTGGGATCTTTCTGAGAAAGTTGAATTTTTAGTGAATAGTAAAAATACAGTTTTAGGGTTTCGGTATGTTTAATGACATCATAACTGTTTCATGATGATATCATGAGATATTTTAAGGGATGGTCGACCAAAGGTGATGAATTATTGTATGGGGGGCCCCATGTGGCCTAACTTCATGGTAAATATCTTGGGAGAGCACATGGTTTTGAGAAAACCACTTTTGAGGTGTCCCTTGGCCATTAATGCCTTGTCCCCTCACTTTCCCTATAAATACCAAGCCATCCTCTCATCCATTTCGACTCCCCACTCTCCCCCAACGAATTTCGGGTCTCACTACCTCCCAAGGAGTCCTCCCAAGGTGCCCTCAAGCCCTCAAGGTCCCAACCTTTGAGTTTTAAGAGTTACGTTTTAAGGTAAGGGATCTGACCTCTCTCTTTCTTTTCAAGAAATCTCTTTTATGCAATTTCTTTTATGCTACATTTTCTTATGTTAAAGGATGTTCTTTTATACTCCTCTTACTGCCCGTTTCATTTTCATATAATGAGAGATCCCATCTTACTCTCATTATTTCGTTTTATGAAGTTTTAAGTGGCGCCGTTAGGCTACCGAAATTTTTGTAACGGATTCTCTCTCCCTTCTCATTTTTCAAGATCTATTTTCATGTAAAGTATTTCAAGTTCCTTTTTATTATGTTGGGGTATGATATCTAAATATATCATACTGATATTTTAGGATCATATTATGATAGACCCCATTTGATCTCTTCAATTCAGTATTTTGAAGTTTTAAGTGACGTCATTAGGCTGCCGAATTTTTAAGTGGTTCTTTCACCTTTCTCCTTTTTCAAAGTTCTAATTCCATGTCACATCTTGCAAGTTCCTTTTTATTATTTTGGGGTATGATATCTAAATCTATCATACTGATCCTTTATGTTCATATTATGATAGACCCTATTTGATCTCATCAATTCATTTTTGTTGAAGTTTAAGTGGCGTTGTTAGGCTGCCGAATTTCTAAGGGGTTCTTTCACCCTTCTCGTTTTCAAGATCTACTTTCATGTCAAGTCTTTCAAGTTCCTTTTTATTATTTTGGGGTATGACCTCTAAATATATCATACTGATCTTTTATGTTCATATGATGAGAGACCCTATTTGATCTCTTCAATTCAGTATTTTGATGTTTTAAGTGGCGTTGTTAGGCTGCCGAATTTTTAAGTGGTTCTTTCACCTTTCTCCTTTTTCAAAGTTCTAATTCCATGTAAAGTCTTGAAAGTTCCTTTTTATTCCGTTGTGGTATGATCTCTAAATCTATTATACTGATATTTTATGTTCATATGATGAGAGACCCTATTTTATCTCATCAATTCATTTTTGTTGAAGTTTAAGTGGCGCCGTTAGGCTGCCAAATTTCTAAGGGGTTCTTTCACCCTTCTCATTTTCAAGATCTAATTTCATGTCAAGTATTTCAAGTTCCTTTTTATTATGTTGGGGTATTACCTCTAAATATATCATACTGATCTTTTATGTTTATATAATGAGATACCCTATTTGATCTCTTCAATTCAGTATTTTGAAGTTTTAAGTGACGCCGTTAGGCTGCCGAAATTTTAAGTGGTTCTTCACCCTTCTCGTTTTGAAGTTATACTTTCATGTAAATTCTTTCAAGTTACTTTTATTATGTTGGGGTATGATATCTATATCTATCATACTGATCATTTATGTTCATATGATTAGAGACCCTATTTGATCTCGTCAATCCATTTTTTGAAGTTTTAAGTGACGCCGTTAGGCTGCTGAATTCTCATAAGAGAAATCTTATTTTTTTTGTCTTCCTTTCATGTTCTTAGTTTAATATGGTATATCATTAAAATTTCATTACCATGTTCTTAAATACTTTATATTCTGTTCCCCTACTGTTTTATGTATCATTTTTGAGTGGGTGACCCATGTCCCCTCTCTTTTCAATGTTTTCTAAAACCATGTATCATAGCCGTTATACTGCATAATTTTGGTCTCAAAATGTATTCCTCTTTATCTCAAAATTATTTTATGTTATTAAGTGAATACTCAAAGATCATATTTCTACATGGGTATTCACATATATATCAAAATGTTATATTTTAAATTCTGGGATTTACATACATGAAACTCGCTTTCCCTTTCCGTGGGTTTTAAGTGACATAAATATCATGTCTTTAAAGCCTTTTTTAAAACGTTATGATTATAAAATGAAACCCATTTCTTTTATGCTATATAAGTTGTTTATGAAATTATTTATGATGATATATGTATCTCACATGATAATAAAGACATGTCAAGGGTGCGCCTAGATAGCGCTCCAATGCATTGGGTAAAGAATTAATCTCTAGAGATGACTTTTTAGACTGATACCTTGGTGAATAACCTTGGTAATTTTTAATGACACTTGGGGATGGACCTTGGTGAAATGAAATGATTTTCAATATTAAATGTTGTATCCACATCTTCAAGTTATGAAAAATGTTATTTTTATTATGATATATCTCATGATTTCTTTCTCATGCCTTAAAGTTCTTTTCATGGCCTTATTGAAGTATCTCAAGTTCACATGTAAAATGTTTCCCTTGTTTCCCTTACTGGGCCTTCTGCTCACCCTTTCTTTTGATGTATTTCCCCAGGTTATGTGATGCAGTAATGAACCTAGGATGAACATGAGGATAATCCTTTCAAGTGTTTAAGAAGAATGTTTTATGTTTTCATGTTTTAAGTTCCTGGTTTCCAAGACACTAAACCTTAAAGATCCTAGGTTTTGTAAAATGTAATGAAAGTTTATGTGATAAAAAGGCGGGATGCTATAGTTATTTTATCTATAATATGATAAAAAACTATATAACCTAGGGGAAATCCACCTTGAGTTGGTTCTTGGCTTGGGATGAATCATTCCATGTTTTCACCTATTATAACTTCTTTCCCCTCACCCATTAGCTTGAAAATAGGTGGAGGTAATGATGACCTTATGTGATGTCCCTAGGACACAAAAATCTGGAAACAAGTACCAAGGGTATAAAATATTTTTGGGGGATGATTCTCCCTAAGAAGTGAATAAACTTTAGAATAAGAAACAAATACTTTCTATGACATATTATGAATTTAATAAAACACAATATCACTCAAACCAGGAAGTGATATCATAGTAGTAGATGAAATAAAAAGGTACAACACTAAAACAAAAAAAAAGGAAAGTGTAACTCAAGACACCAAATTTTAATCAACCCAAGCATCATCCCAAACAAGATCTGGGCTTCAATGCCATGTACCAAGTCCACTGCATTATGGTGAGTCACTAGAGAAGTAAAACACCTTTCCTTTAACTATATCTTAATAAAAAAAATTGGAAAATGCACTGAATTTTCTAGAAATGGGTGGGTATAAAACTTTGTAGGTAATTCCAAAATACTTCCCAATACATGACACTACGATAAAGAACAATTTTTCTCATATATATATATATATATATAATAGAGAGTGTGAATATAAAAATAGTTTATCATAATAAAATAGTTTATGAAAAAAAATTAAACTAACTCAATTTTTTCATTATTTATTTCCACTTGGAATACCCATCCATGTTCCACAAACACACCCATGCAAGCCCAAATATAGTCCCAATAATCATGAGTAGTGACCCATCTTGTGACCAAGTCATTACTTGATGGAATCATCTATGTGCCGCTTTGGCACTGACCCCAAGTTTGAACCAAAAAGGCACTTCCAACTCAAATTTAGGAACTTACACCAACCAACCATGCCAAGTTCTCAACAAAAATCATTCCTTTTGAAAAACAATTCTTTTAGGAAATTTATCAAGTTCATTTTGTGTATCATTATGAAATAAAATATTTTGGTACTAAAACAAAGAAATTTTGTCAATAAAGAAAGATATATTTACTTAAACATCAATCCTTAAAGTTATAGAATGAGTAGAGTGGAAGGGAATCCAAATACTTCACAACAGTAGAGAAAATAGTGAATGTAACATTAAAACTCTAAATATCACCTTACAACTTCTTCCCTTTATAGATCCTAACAAGATCTCATCAAAATAAACATCATAGGATATAGATATATCCATAATATATTAGATATTGAAGTTGGTTCCCTGTAACATGTTACTTTGTACTTTAGATTACATGTATATTAAAATAAGTAGATATTAATTTAAAAACCTTATCACATATTGATTTTTATTTTAAATAACATTAATGTGATAATGTCATAAAGAATCTTTCATATTAAAATGGTCATAATAGTTCCCCGATATGATGAGACCCATGAAATTCCATGACTATATCCTTAAACAAAGTTGTACAGTTAGATAAAATTCCATGATGGGGTACATAGTATGTTGATTTTCAAGTGTGATTAATCCTAAGAATATGATACTTCTTCTCATGAAGTTTTCACTTGGTAATCTTTAAGAAAGGAGGTTATTAGAACAGACCCACTAGTAGGAATTCCACATGTTTATGTATCATTGGATATTCCTATATGTGAGAGTTTGTAATGGTACATAGACTTTAAGCTTATTATTAAATCATGTCATGACTCATGCACTTATATGTATTTCCATAAATCTTTATGATACTAATTTATAGTGAATTTGGGTACATTGAGTGTGTCACTAATGATATGTTATTAATTAATAATTTGGGGAAGGATTTGTACCTTATATATTGATGGTAGTTGATATCTTAGACCTTTTATTGAAATATAATTATCACATTAAATTCCATGGTATGGTGTAATAAAATTTATTTTAGACAGTCAAAGAAAGGTGTATCAATCATATAGGTTGGTGACATGATAGTTCAACATGCTTGATGAAATATTGTGACAAAGTGATTATATTCCACAACAAGAACTCGTATGTGGTTTTCAAAATTGTGACATTAAAATATTTATCTTGGGTGACTTGACCCATTGCTATATATTAATCTTGGACTTTAGGGAAGCCTACCTAATTCTAATAAAAAATAATCCTAGAGGTTCACATGCTAAGTGTTTATGTTGATATCAATTAAACTCCATTTGAATTTAGTTATTGGAATTTTCATTATTCTCATGAATTATGAATAATTTTATTTGGGGTTTATTGATCAAAAAATATTATTCATAAGGTAATAATAAATTATTTATTCGTTAATAAATAATTTGTTTAATTACTTGATTGTTTAATAAATGATTATTCACCAAACTATGAATAAAATATATTTTTTATTTTTTTAATATTTAATAAATATTTATTCATCAAACTATGAATAGAATATTTATTTTATGAATAAACATTTAATTAAATATTTATTAAGGTGTTTGATAAGTGTCAAGGATGATGGGTGGACCAAGATTGTGTCTAATGATAAATATTAATTTTCAAGCTGTTAAAATAATATTTATTATTACGTCAGTTAGCACACGTCATGGAATAAAAAAATATTATTATTTTTTAATACATGGAATTGGGTCATAAATGGGTTTAACATTTTATTAATGGAAATTTTTTAATTAATTAAATTACAAACCCTAACCCGAGGTATATATATAGACTACTTAAACATTCTAAGAGAGGCTAATCAAGAATTGTTGTGCACAACAAAGTGCTCTCTATAATTCACATCATCCTTATCACACCCTCTCAAGAATGAAAAGATCAATAGAATTTATTCAAGACCAAATAAATGTGAAGAGATCAGTATGAAAAACACAAGAATATCAACTAACCATGTTAGAACCCATAAATTCATCTATGTTGTTTAGTTGTCATAAGAGCATGTATGGATCACCACTTGAGGGATTATACAATTGGATCCTACAATTACAATAAATGATTTACAAAAAGGGTTTCATACAATAAATATATACTATGAAGAAAGATGTAAATAATGAGGTAATATTTCTTCCAATTTAATTAAAATAATTATATATTTAATATGAAAATATCTCATATTGGTTTCGGCATGTTTATTATCAATATTCAATTGGGAAAAATTATTTGGTCATGAAGCTCATGCCTTGTACAATATGAAAATGATCCATCAAATCCAAAATTTTATGAGTTGTGATTGGCCCTGATAAGTGCTTACACTATTCCTAGAACCATAAAGTGGTATTAGAGCAGTCACATTCATATTTATAATTATTTATTTGATTTTCGATCATTTCACATTTAAAAGTTAAAACTCATTTCAAGTTGTATTCATTATTGATCTTTTAGAAAATTATATTCTTACTCTTCTTCATGTATCGCTAATTTTACCAAGATTAGTTAATAATTAAATGAAGAACATATATAAATAACCTATCCAAAGGTGAAAATAATTTTGTATGGATAATACAAGAATACACAGTGTCTTCTTCATTATTACGCATCGCATATCCTTTTCCATTGTAAAAGGATTACCACATGGATTTTGGGTCATTGTGTAATTAGTACACTCCATGTGTAATTAATACACTGTTTTTTGACTAGATAAGGTGGAACATGGATTTTATGGAGTATGTGTTGTGTAGGTTTACTACACGTCATATAGTCCGTGAGTTTTCAAGGTGAAAAACATGGGGTCAAACTGTGTTTTTTAATCAATACATCACATGTATTTAATACACGACAAGTATAGAATGGAATCCTTGTAACTTTAAGTATGCACATTGTATCCTATATACACACTGTGTACTTCATTAATTTTTTTGAGAAGTGCACATCAAATCCCTAGGATTTTACTGTGAATATCCTTGAAGAGAAGTACATGTCGTGTGGACGACTTGCACACATTGTGTGCTTTAACTGTTTACGTAGAAATATTAAATTTAATTAATTAATCCATTAATCCTCATGATCTTGAGTTCTACGGGTCATTAATTTGATAGTAAACATTATTCATTAGGTTTTATATTATATTAAATGATTAATTAATTTTTCATAATATTAAAAAATTTGTATCATGTATAATTATTGCATACTAAAGAATCAACGTATTAAATTATACATGCTACATAATTTTCATGTGTTCTGTGTGGTATTAAATTAGAATTACACTCTATGAAATTATGACACATTCCATGTACACAATATGTTATATGAGTGCATTGTTGACAATTAAAACTATAATGAATAATTCAGACAGGTAATCATTGAGTTTCTTCCAAGTACAAAGTTCTGTACTATTTTATTGAGTTTTAGATAAAATAAAATTATTTATTTTATTTAAAACCATATAATATGGGAATTTTAGGATTATTATATGAAATAAGATAAAATGAATTAATTAATTAATAACATAATTAATCAGATTAATTTGTGCATGTTTTGCCTTATTAAAGAATAAATTCAAATGAATGTTAGCCAGTTATTTTAAAGGTATAATCATTGCATGCGTATGACCAATCATGATATATATCAGACCTATGTATGTGTTGGTTTTATTTAATTTAATTTTATTTCATGGTTTTTCAATTAATTATTGTTAAATTAAATATGATGGCATGTGTTTCATTCCTACCTATTTTATTATGTAGGACCTATATTGTCTATATTGTTTTATGTAATTACCCTTAACCTATCCTTTGGTTCCCCTCACCTGCATGTGATTTATAAAACATAAGTAATGAAAGAAGCATCCAAAGGTGCATGGAGTCAGTTCAAGATGGAGTTGAGGTAGAGGTGATTCAAGATGGGACCAAGATGAAACCAACATGAGAAGTATATAGGTGTACAGGTGGGATACTACAACTCATGAAAATACCATCATAATGAGTTTATCCCTAGGGTTATAGGTTGATTTATTTTCCACTCAATAAATCAACCATTAGATAAGTCTCATGATCATTTCATTTATTTATTTATTTATTTATTTACTATTCATGATTTATTTTATGGATTCAAGACCATGATCTCATAAATAAATTGACTAATATTCAAAGATGGAATTTAAATAAATGTATTATGTGTAAATGTTTTATCAGAACATAGTTAATCCCTTAAGTTAAATCCACTTTATATTAACAATACATGTTAAAAATAAAATAAGAAAAATTATTCATAATAAACTAAATCCATCAAGTTAATATTATGTCATTAGGCCTTCCATCATCTGAATTAAGATGAACCCATAGTTAAGGTTTCAGTTTGGTCTTCATCAGAGACAATTTTAATTATTTGTAAGTATTAATTAAGATAGTGTTGGATTGGTGTAGCCCGAACCTCTTTGGGTGATGTTAGGGAAATGCTTGGGGTCCATAATGAAAACCAGGCTACAAATCTGTAGGTTGATCTCTATGGTGAGATCTTTGGGAGTTGCAAGGGGTAATGTGCCTCTATTCTAGGGGTCCAGGGGTTAAAGGCCCCAGGACCTAATTTGGGGGCACTATAGCAACATTGACATACTGTAGTAGAGCTAACTAGGTGACACCAATAGTTAAATGTAGTTGTGCATACTTTAGCACGACAACTTTAGTAGCTAGGTCTTTGGAGATAGTGGTACTATAGCTCCATGGATTCTTTCCACCGGCACTATAGTAACTTGGACTTAGGTGGTTGTCGCATCATAGTAGTGTGGACTTCCAGCCACCATTCACTATAGCATAGTGGACTTTCTGTACAATTGGTGGAATAGTGCTTCATCCTCTTTATTATCTCATTTTGATCCAGGGTTTATGTGTTGTGAAACTCTGATACTCTCTGTAAATTATGCTCTTTTATTTCATATTGAAGTGATTTTTCCTCTCCATGGATGTAGGGATTATTCCTAAACCACATAAATTTCTATGTTTGTGTTCTTTATCTTCTTCTTTTTATTATGTCTTTCCTTCATCTGCAAACCTATTTTTTGTTGTGAATCCCAATGTTTCCAAAATAGATAGTGGGTTGACTTAATTGAATCTTTATTGGGTTTAATGGCCTTTATCTTTCCAATAAAAATTTAGAGTCAAGTGTTAGGGAAATCTCAGTCATGATTTATAGATTAGGGAGTCTACTCAACAGTTCCAGGAAATGCCAGTTCGTAGTTAAAAATAACTCCAACCAAAATAGTTTCTTATAAATTTCATGGCCTCTATCTGGATTATAATAAGGTAAATATAGATCATTTCCACAAGAATTTATAATATGACAAGACATTTTGACTTCAGTGGTGATGGTCATTGGGACTTGATAAAATAGTGGGTGGCTTAATAAAATTAAATTTATCATTTTGTCTCACATAATTTTTCATCAAGTAAAATTTGAATCATCTACTTAATTATTGTAGATAAATAAAAATAAAAACCACAAAAACTATGTGATTATGCCTTAACTCAAGGTATGTCCTTACAAATACAAATTTCTAAATATGGTATATTTTTTCATGCAATGCATTATTATCAGATAATTTTTATTATGTATTGGAATCCCCTATTCATTTTATACCACCCTAGAAAGTGATAAAAGGTGAAAAGATGCCTACTATAGATATATAGAGAAAGCTTCCTATATTTGTTGTATTATATTGTCAACTATTTCTAGAGATTTGATGATACAACATAAGTACATGGGTTCTTACACTACAATTTCTTATCATCCTTTTCTTGGAAACAAGAAGGAAAGGTTTAAGAAATATAGGATTTTGAATGCACTATATCAGTGTAAAATAGATGAATTGAAACTAGCTATTGATCATGGTTTCAAAATATTGGGGTATACTGATCAGTTATCAAAATTGGGCATCCACTTGGATAAGAAATTATCCATAAATCTTGTTTTATTATCCTTACCCCAAGTTTATCCTTATTCATCCAAGCCTAAATGAATGAAATAGATAAGTTGCTCAAGAATATTTTGTCCATACATCACCTTGAGGATATATATTGGTTGAAATATGTTTCTATATCCCTTATGGTGAAAACTTTGAAAGACAAGGCTGGCGATACCATGGACAATCTAAAGCCAAAATTTCCTTTACAAAATCCTTTAACGAGAAAAAATATTCAAAGGAATAAGAATACAAAGGGGTTTATTTGATTCTTATATAGAAATAATGGATGCTGGGAAAAAATTACATTTAATTAAAGAATAAAATAGTTGTATTCACTTTAGGTATTTTCATCAAGTTTTTATTATCCACTTTTTTATTAAAATAAAATATGCCTACAACATACATCTATTTAAATATAAGAAATGAGAAAGAATAGAAAGTTTGTAGATTGAACTAAAAAGGAGATGAGAAATGTATATTCCTATGTCTTAAAGGGGGATACCACTACTTATCATTGCCAAAATGGATTGATTCAAGTTTGAAATAAGAGTTACAAAAATATTTATCTGAGTTTCCAAATAGAAACAACGAGATATTATTTCACATTTGGAATAAATGTTGTTAAGGGATTTTAAAACTTAACAAATGTTTTAGTAACTCTTGAATCATAGATATACATAATAATTAATGATGAATATAAACTATAATATTTTTCCCCAATCATGTAAAAATAATTCTTTTCCAAATAAAACTTATATTAGTTGACTTTTTTATACTATAAAAGTGTTTTAGTCTCAATTGATCTAAAATACTGGATATGAAAACAGACTATTTATCATGTTTTAGATAAATAAACTTTTATAAGTAAACTTATGTCAAAAATATTTTAGATTTAGTTTATCATGGCCACATGAACTATTCTAAAAATAAATTTGGCTTCATATACTTCATGGGAATACTTTAAGAAATTTTAGAAATGATCACTAAAGTAAATGAGTGAACTTGGTAAAGATGGAGTAATCTACAAGTTGGATTGTTGGAGAACATATTATCCAAGTAATAATTTATTATTCATATAGATTAAAGGTAATTACAAACCCAAATTTCCTTATATACATCAATTTCATGATGGTAGTAAATGGAATATCAATAATTAGTCTTATATAGATTGAAAATATTCTATTATTTCTTCTAATACATGTTTTGAATATAGAATTGAAACAACTAACCATATTCCAAATAAATTATCTAATGGATATAATATCAATTGTTATATGATAATAATCTATTAGGACACTACCACAAGTGTTTTTTGAAAACTATTTGTTAAAAGTTATCTTTAGTTACAAATGAACATCAAACACTAAGATACATCTAAGTTAATTATCCTCCAGCCGCTAAGGATATAAACATCTAGTCAAGAATGATTACATTTCCATAAAGGAATCATATATCCTTAAATATAATTGGAGAAGACTTAACTTCAATGGTTTAATGCTTTGGATACACATGTGTTGGCATATGGATATTGGACTCCACTGCGCTTAGTGGGAGGAGTAGTTCCAAAGATGCATACTATGTAGGAAGTCTTAACCAAAGAGGTGGTTTATATTCACTACAGTGGGTGATACATATTTTATTATTTCATAATAAATATTCATACAAATAAGCGGTAAATGGAAACATGTTGGGGTTTACAAGTATGAATAAATTCAAGTAATGAACTCCATGTATCAAGATGTGAGGACTCCATATTTTGAATCTTTCTAAGACTTGATACTACTGGTGAGTATTCAAGAGAAACTAGACATGAATGGTGTAAGAGGGTACCAATAAAGTACGAGTAATTATTAAAAAGTTTAGTCTATAACAAAACTTATGCACCAATCATCATGAATAAAATACTTTTTAATTTTACTTGTCAAATCAAAATTATATGTTCATCACATTGGGATATTGATAGTCAATTCCATCTAATTTAGGGGAATCCTTACAGAATATGTCTATATGGAATGAACAAAAAGAGACCCAATGGTATATGTATATAAGGCATAATTAGAAAGGGTCAAAAATCAATAAATTCTAATAATAAATGAAGATTTCATAAATTAATTTATGAATAAATCATGCATAGTGATAATAGAATATTTATTTGGAAATGAATGAGTGTCATGTATCTCTAATAGGTTAGTGTGAGTGCTATAAGTTTTCAAGATAGATATGTTGATAAAATATGGAAAACAATTTTTGTGTCTTACTAGTTTGTTTTGACTAAGGACTAAAATTTCTCTCTAAGTATGACTTAAAGTATAAACCAAGTTCTAGAGAAAAATATCTACAAAATAGATCCATGGGTTTACTAAATCTGTTCATAGTACATATATTAATAAATTATTAAAAAAATAAAGTAGAAATAATAAAATACCAGATTTTTGTTGACATATAATACTTCTACAAGAGTATGCATGGTAATAGGAAGAGATTATTGAGATTAAAATAATTTCAAAAGATTAAGTACTAGGAATTCATATCATATTCCATGATATGTACTGGAATTTGATATTACTAATTCATAATGCATAGTATTTGAATATCAAATAGATTTAACATAAATTCACTAACTTATAGTTAGAACTATCTGATAGTACTTGGAAAAGTATAACTAGAATAGTTTTTGGAGTCTATAGTAGTTGGAATACTAGTGATCAAGGGAATTGAACACTTATCTTCTCTTAGTTAAATCTGATCAAGTATCCCAGAAAATCATAAGTTAATATGAAAGAAAAAATAATTACATCAAGTGGTTGTTATATCTATAATATCTGAGCATGTTGTGGCTTTTGATATAGATTAAGGAGAAGTTTAGAAACATCTTGTTCTGATTTTGGGTTATACCAAAAAAAATTCTTATCATTATTATGATAATTTTTTACTATGTAATTAGTCAGGATGTTAGGATTCTTACATGGGAGAAATGTGGATACTCAGTTATATAACTAATTTATGGATTTTCTCAAGGTACTAATGTTTTAGTAAGTATATTTTTCACACATACATGTTTCTTTACCAATAATTGTCATGTAAACATGACATACCTAGAAGTTGTAGCCATACTTAGTATAATCATGTTTAATGTTTGAGAACTAACCAGTCATTAGTAGTTGGCTCTAATGAAAGTGGGATTCTATTGGAGTTGGTGCCCTAAAACCAAATACTTCATACTTTAGATTACATTTATATTCAATAAAGTGAATATTAATTTTAATACCTTATCACATATTGATTTTTCTTCTACATAACATTAATGTGATAATGTCCTAGAGTATCTGTTATATTGAGAAGTTTATAGAAGTTATCAGCTATGATTAGAACCTTTAAATGCCATGACAATATTCTTAAAACTAGTTTTATAGTTAGATAACATTCTATGATGGGGCACATAGTATGTTTACTATTAGATCTGAGTACTCACAAGTAGATGAGACTTCTTCTCATGAATTTCATACTTGGTAATCTCTAAGATGATAAATTATGAGAACAGACCCACCAATAGGAATTCCACATGTTTATGTGTCATTGGATATTCATGTCTATGAGCGTGTGTAAGGGTTGTTGGATTTAAGATTATTATTAAAGCATGTCATGTCTCATGCACTTAAATGTATTAACATTAACCATGATGATACTAGTTCATTGAAAAGTTGTTTACATTGGTGGATTCATGAATGATGTGTTATCAATTAATAAGTTGATGATGTATTTTTCCCTTCCATATTAATGTAAGTCGATATCTCATCCCTTTGATTAAAATATTACTTTCACATTCAATTCCATGTCCATGGTGTAACGATGTTTATTTTAGATAGTCAAAGAAAGATGTATCAAGCATATAGGTTGATGAAATGGGTGTGAAACTTGCATTATGAGATATTATGACAAAGGGATTATATTACACAGCTAGTGCTTGTATGTGGTTGTCAACATTGAAACATTAACTTCCTTCTATTGGGTGCCTTGACCTAATACTAGATAGTAATTTTGGACTTTAGGTAAGCATGCCTAATGCTAATAAAAAATAAGCCTATGGGTCACACACAAAGTGTTTTAATTGATCTTAATTAAATTCCATTTGAATTTAATTATTGTAATTGATATTATTATCAAGGATAAGGAATAATTATTTTAAGTATTTATCGATCGCAAAATTTTATTCTTAAGTTAATAAATAATTATTTATTCATTAATAAATAATATATTTAATTACACAAATACTTAATTATTATTTATTCACCAGGATGTAAATAAAATATTCATTTTATTTATTAAATATTAAATATTTATTTATTCATTAGACTCTGGATAGAATATTTATTTTATGAATAAACATTTAATTAAATATTTATTCAGTTATTCAATAAATGTTGGGGATGAAAAGTGGATAAAAAATTTCTTGTGATAAATATTAATTTGAAAGTGGGCAAAATAATATTTATCGTTGCGCCAGTTAGCATAATCTGTTGAATTAAAATAATAATAATTTTTTTAATACCTGGAATGGAGTAAAACATGGGTAAATAAATTTATTAAGGTCACTTGTGCAATTAATTAAATTAGAAAAACCTGACCCTAGGTATATATATTGACCTCTTATACATTATAGGAGAGAAAAATCAAGAATCATTGTGCACAATGGAATGCTCTCTAAAATTCTCATATTCCTTCTCACATCCTCTCAAGAATTGGAAGATTAAGAGAGTTTCTTTAAGACTAAAGAAACCTAAAGTGATTAAGATGAATAGTTAAACATAATCAATTGACTATGTTAGCACCCAAAAATTCATCGGTTTCATTCGAATATCGTAGGAGCATGTGTGGATCACTACTAGAGTGATTCTACACATGGTTCTTACAAGTGAAATGAAGGATTTCTGAAAAGGGTTCCAGATGATCAACATCTACTATGAAAAATATCTCAATAATGAGGTAATCTTTCTTCTGATTTAATTAAATTAATTATAAATTTAAAATTAAATATATCCTCTTGGTTCTGGTATGTTTCTTTCCAATATTCAATTGGAAACATTTCATTGGTCATGACATTCACATCTTGTACAATATGTGACTGATCCATCAAATCTGACACTTTTTTATTCAGGATCAGCCCCGATAAGAACTTTCATTGCACCTAGAACCATAATTAGATATATTCCTTCAGGAGAGATAATATTATTAGATCTTTATAGAGTAAGAAAAAATAAATATTTTTCATTGATTTCAGAGATCTAATGCACCTTGATTAATCAAAATAATCTTCTCAGTCATAGGAAATTTCTAATTATTCCTAAAAGAGGAGTAGAGAGCCTAAAAGAATAGAAGAAAAATAATAGTTTCAGAGGTCAAATTTGAGTTAAAATATAATTTTCAAAGAATTTAATGTGTGTAAAATGATTAGGACACACAATTTGTCTAATTTTTCACCAAATGTGTGCATGCTACTATCTCCAAACCACATCCTTTAATGGTTGGATTGCACGGTTTGACAAATCGTATGACAACCAAGATTCTCTCAATCTCTCGACTTGTGTAATTTCTCCTTGAATTCACATAGTTTAGAAAACCTGTGCACCTTCCCAAAACTTCTTTCACAGTTTCTTGGAGAATTTGTATTGTTTCCCCTAACCATTATCAAACTATACACCTCCAAAAATGATTCCAAAACACTCCAAAACCATTCATAATACCCTTAAACTTACACTACAACAAATGCCGATCCTAGCGGCGGTTTTTTTCCGGTTTAGCGGCGGTTTAAACCGCCGCTATATTGTGTGGCGGCAGTTTACAAAAACCGCCGCTAAGTTTGGCGTCGGCAATCTATTAGCGGCGGTTTTTTCGATTCCGCGGCGGTTTTAGAAATGTGTCGTATGTCCGTCATTTAGCGGCGGTTTTTCTTCATTTAGCGGCGGTTATATGGGTATCTTATTTAGCGGCGGTTTTAACCGCCGCTAAATTCAGGCGTTTGATGCGCCTATTCTGTGGCGGTGAATACCGCCGCTAAATATCAACATAATATATTTAGCGGCGGTTAAAACCGCCGCTAAATTATGCCCAGTTCATCATTTAGCGGCGATTAAAACCGCCGCTAAACGTTGAACTGGAAAAAAAAAATATGTTGCATCTGCTCCACCACTGCCCTAAATTTTCCAAAACCACAGCCACATCTCACCCATCAGCCCCACATAATATCACATCGACACATATTTGTAATGTACAACAGCTTACAACATTATTACATCATTACCATTTCATATTCCATCACTAAAAGAATACTACCACAAACCACTACACACAAAAACCAACATCCTCATAATAGTGACCATAACATCTCTTACCATAATAAAAACCAACATTAAAAACACCATCCCTCATAGACAAAACCACACCATAACAAGAAAAATGTATCTCACTATGAGAACCAAAATCCAATAAAACAAGTAGGGAATCTATGAGAAAACCCATGAATGTTTCAATGTGAAATGACTCATAAAACCATATTGAAATATCCAAAATCCAATAAAACAAGTAGGTGGGTTTTATTAAAATTGGATATATTACCTAGGATACCACTAAAACAGTTATCATCCTCATGTTCCAATGAATATAAATGGTTCCAAAATAGAACCCTTGTGGGAAACCTCTCAAGGATAATATAATAATTTGATCAAAACTAATCATTAAATAAATAAACACATAACCATGTGTCATAACCAACCAATTAAAGGGACCATATTCATATTATGACAAACAATAAAATAGATTTACACAGTTACATTGAAAAAAATGAATGAATTAAAACACTTTATGACATTATTCATTCATCTTTGAATATGTACCAAAAAATATCTCCTCCAAACCACTATTCCACCATAGAAAATGATAAAATGGATTAACATTCCCATGAAGAGTAATCTACAAATGATCCATGATTTCCATTGGGTTCACCAAATCATTACTTCATCCTCATCATCCAACTCTCTATATTTGAATATATGGGATGAATCATGATTATTTCAGTAATGTTGGGATACATTGATGATATTGTGAATTATTTTTATCAGTGGTTAGAGCTCCAACTGATATAACACCTCACCAATGTTCACCAAAACCTAAAAAATCCAGAACAACCTAGGAGAATCCACACTCCCTCACACAAAATATGCCTACACCATCATGGAAACAACCTCAAGAACACAAGATCTTTGAAATATAACTACATGGGTCTACATCTATATTATACAGTGGTATTGAAATGATCCTGGCCAAATTAGATTTTTTTATTAAGCCATTTTAAGGAAAATGGAAAAAACCAGAGTACACTACAGGAGCACTACGTGCTGAAAGAGCTTACAAAGTGGTGAAACACAAGGCTTAAGTTACTTGACTCTGCTGCTCTAAAGAGCTCCCAGTGTAGCATACCAACCTGGATGTCAGGATCCTCTCTGATGAGCTCTTCAAAGTAGGAAATCATCCTCTCCATCGTCTGAATAAATTCCTCTGAGTTGATTTTTCCCTTATTGAACCCGCGGGCCAGAATTCTATCTTGTTTATCTAACCACACTTCTTGCTCCTCTGTGGCATCAACTTGCAGCCTTCGTGCGTAAATTCTGTTGAGCTCCTCTTCTGAAACATTAGGACGAATGGCTTGTTCAATCATATCTTCCTTGGAGTGCAGGATGAGTTTCAAGCACTCTCCATTCTCTTCTTCTTTGTCACATATAGGCTTGTTTGTTCCTTCTTTTTCCCCCTCCTGAAGGGTTGTGCTTACTTTGATCTTTCCCTTCTTGGCCGACCTAGTCTCCATTGGTTTTGGAAGATGAGAATAATCCTTGCGACTCTTAGTCTTTTTCCCCTGGACCACAATACATTTTCCAGAATCTCTAGCGACTTTTTTCCCCTTCTTCCGCCGAGGGCTATGAGGGCCTTTCCCTTTACATCGATCCATGTTGTCCATTGAAGGAGTACTATAACTGTCATCACCTGAAAAATCATCCTCCGGAGACAATATAGGATCCTGAACTTCCAATCCAACAAAGCGGTTCCCCAACGATAACTGCATGCCTTCGCAGAGAGGGCTCGGCTTGAAAAGTGAATGCTCCAGATCTACCTTCTTCTTCATGACCTTATCTTTCCCCCCAATCCCAACCTTCGGATGATCCCCAAGGGTGTTAGGATCTAGTGCCTTCAAGATATTGGCATTGGCCAACTTCTCCTGTTCTCTGGAAGAAGTAACAGCAGCCAAGAACGACTTCCCCGGAACCAAGGCCGATCCCATGGGTTGGTCATTTCCCCGACCCATGAATTGCAGATGATGGTTGTCACCCCGACCTCTCCCAGGAGAGCTTCCAGCCCCATGAGCCTCACTGGCTTCACCTTCCTCGGCTTGGCTGGGTAATACAGGATGAAGCCCCACATCCACAACGGACCTCTCCACACCATCGCCCCTAACACCCAGATCATGCCTCAATCTAGAAAAAACATCTGCAACCCTCGGGCCAACCTCCTTGAGTTGCCCAGGTTTCTCAATCCTGACAGGACTCAAGAGAACCCCCGTCGCCCCTGGATCCTCCCCGCGCGCCACACCAATCGCACCCGGATCCACTCTTGCGCATGACTGGTCCTCTGCCTCTAGAACCACCAACACCTTCGAGGACCTGTCAAAACTCCCGCGGCGACATCCTGAAATGTCATGGCCGATCTTGCTGCAATCGGTACAGAACGCGGGCCAAGAATCAAACACCACCCGCTGCTTCCATCTCAGTTCTTCTCCAACCGAGATCCATAGCCACTCAGTTGGGGGTTTCGAAATATCAACTTCAACGCAAACACGGGGCATAATAGGGTGACATACCGCCGAGGTTCGATGATCAGAACAGAGATACCGGCCGATCAAGTTCCCAAGCATACAAATGATAGAGGGATTCTGGAAAGGAAGAGGCAAATCGGGAAAGCTAACCCAAATCGCGGCCGACGGCGGATCGCGGTTCAAGTTGAAGTCGAACGACCATCGTAGAAGGAAGAAGCCTCACCCATCAAACACTCGCGGCGCGCTCGACCAGGCGACGACCAAGTCCTCAGATTCAAAACGAATCATCAATTGACGCCGGTCGAGAAAACCCACCACCGCTCGATTTTGTAAACCCCAAGAACCAAAGACGAAGCGGTCGAAGGCATCTACCGAGGGACGACGACCTCTGAAACGAGCCACTAGCGTTGATCTGTGCAGATCCGATGCCGCGTTGAATTCCTTGAGCGAAATCGCGAGCTGAGGAGAGCCTTCGTGGAGGTCAGGGACCTTAGGGCTAAGCGAAATGGCCGGAAAGGGGGGGAGAAAAGCTGGGTTGGTGAAAGGGATGAATGGCCGAAGCACCGTGGGAGGAATCCCCCCTCCCCCCGCCGGGGAGGAGGGGGCCGGATCTACAGTCATCGTCGAGCTAGGGCATCTTCACAGATGCGAGAGAGAAAACGCGATTCTCTTGGGGATGAATCCTCATCACAATGTAGCTGGAAACCTTGAAATGATCCTGATATTCTTTTATAGTTTCTATAACTATTAGGATATTTTAAGTCATGCATTACACCACACTAGAAAAATATTTTTTTATTCCCTTACATAGACACATCACAATGTAAAAGTATACAACATCCAACACAACTCATAGAATATATACACAAAAACAGATGAATGATGTATATTTTTATCGGAAAACAAAAACAAATTGGTGTTTTATTCACCCATAATGCAACTAGGTCAAAATTAATGTTCCCAAAAAATCCCACAACTTATTGAAATTCAATTCCATATTTCCATCGATTAGGGGATTGAAAGTCATTTTAAAGAGAGTTTAGGTAATGGAGGGATTCCATATTCCTCCCAATAATGATGATATGAAATAAGAATTACATTCTAAACAATTAATTATGGTATCATGGGGAGTCCTAAAACCTCATCCATGTACAATCATTCTTAATAATGTATTTAACTGGACTCCTTGATTTCTATATAATGTTATGAAATCATTATTCAATATATGATCACATATCCTCCCTAATATTGGGGATACATTGTGACCATCACAATTTTGACTTCCACCCACTTCCAATTGGTATATAATGATTTCATGAATGTACACATCTAAGAACTAGTATATGAATTCATAGATCATATATATTGTGAGCCCCATTTATATATCTTCTTCTATTATAACACTGAATGATATAACCACAAACCAGATGTATTCAAACCTATGAGGGAAGGATGTATTCAAGATAACCTCATCATTCAACCACCTCGGGTGATTTTTAGACCATATATCAATCATAAAAAACCTATCAGATTCCTTTAAATGGTGTAATATATCATCTACAATTAAAATGGGTAATAATTCTTGATTTTATGATAATTAAACATTAATTACTCCAAACATAGTCTCAGAATACCATCTTAATACATAGAGAACAACACTAGAGTGCTAAAAAGAAATAATTTTCAGCAAATGAAATGCTTTTACTACAAACCAACTGTTATCATACTTGTTCAACACATCAACAATACTATTACTCATCATCTGATGCTGCATCGTCACCCTCTCCACCTTCATCTCCACCACCTGCTGCCACCTGTAAGAACATTATATTGAAAATTAAATATTGTTGCATATTTATAATAAAAATTAAAACCAATAAAAGTTTGCAAACTAAATGATTTTGATTTTTTTGTGATTTACCTGCTCACCACTACCTGATGCACTACCACCGGGGGCATATCTGCTCATATGCTGACGTATTTCAAGCAACTCTTTCTGCAAATCAGATATCTGATTCCCCTGCTGGTGAACTGTGTTTCGTAGAGCAGACATCTCCCTCTGAGCATCTTCAGGTATGAAATGACTATAACCAGGAGTAGATGAGGCTGAAATCCCTGATGGCATGTGAAAGACCTCAGATGGTACGGGTCCCAAACCCATCCCGCGCACTCTACCAGGATGCTCCTTCCCAAGGACTTGACCAACCGGGTCATCCTGGGAGACTGAGTAGGATTGCCCAGGATTGGCATCCCATTTTTCTTTAATTTTTACCTATAAATCAAATATCAATATATATTAACACAGTAAAAACTGATATTAAGTTATTATAATAAATAATTGACTTCATACCCCAACTTCTCTGGCAGGTTCATTAACAAAACTTCCATCTGTTTTTTTATGAACATCCAGCCACAGTTCTGTTCGGGATGCTTCATGCCCTAAACTCTGTGACTGCATTAAACAAAGAAAAATCATCAATCAAATATGTTAAATAGATAATATTATCTTATAAATATTTAAACTAATTAAAAGATTACCAATGACATTCGGCTTCTTGAAAATCTTTTTGAACCCGCAGTGTGCGGGATTACTTGCTTCGCCCGGTTTGAAGCATTCTTTCTTGAGAGATCCTGAAATAAATAAAATTTAATTTAATAGTATTGTATTCAATGTCTATCTCCTCTTCATGTACATTTATAAATGTAAAATGAGGATAATATAATAATATATATTTCAATACCATCCGCTTCTCATCACGATGTCTATCGACAAAAACCTTCCACTGTTCTTTCGGTACCCCACTGGGTATCTTCTCATACATCTGCTGCACGGTCAACGAAGAATCGTTGACATCACACCACAACCTCCATTTGAAATCTTTCCATTTTTTTCCAAGATTTTTCAATGTCCACTTCCGTGCTATCACATCAGCAATGGTAAAGTGGAAGAACATCTGTATACAGAAATTCATTTTGAATATATTAGTAAAATGACATTCAATTAAACCATAAAGTAATAAAATTACCTTTATCTGAGAATCATAAACTTCATTTTTCCAGTTTGGAGGCATATGCCTCCAATCATCATACGAAATAGGCAGGGAAACGGGCTCCGCTGCCAGCTGACCTATAATCTGACCAAGTAAACCTGCGGCGTCATCCGTCGGGACCCCATAAGAATCAAATGGCACCACTATCTTCTTGCCATGCATGTTCCAAACATCAGAACTTTTTATGTCTCTTTCCACGGTTTCATTGTCTTCATCTGCAATGAGCAAACAATTACTATAAACAAAATGCAATAAATTTATTTAATTAAAATTTGTACCTATGACTGCGACCCTCCAGAATGTCCGTGATGAACTGGAGGGGGCGTGTCGCTGCCCCGCTGCTGAAGCTCCTGTAGGGGGAGGCGATGACTCATCCTCTAATGAGGCATCCACTGATGGTGTCAGAGATGGTGCAGGGGGAGATGATGCTGTGGGGACAGACGGATTGTCATCTGTCGCAGAAGAAGAAGGAATAGTGTACCGCTTCTTCCTTGGCATTCCTGTCATTTAATCAAATAAAATTAATTTCAGAATATATATTTCAAAAAAATTATGCAGAAAAAAAATTAAAAATGATAATAGATGCCCAGTATTAACAAACAAAATATATATAACAATGATAATGAATGACTACAGAAATGAAACAAGTAGTTGTTGAATGAATAAATAATTGTACATACAATCATTTTCCCCTTCAATCATGTCGGTTTCCTGCTCCATTGCTTCATCCACTTAATTCATCCTTGCTAGACCAATATTTTCAATATCATGATGGACAAATAATTCTGCTTCCTGTTGTTGATGAAATTCAATTGCAGAGGTCAAATCTTCCACTTCATCACCCATATCATACAAATCTCTTTGTATTACGTGAGTAACTACACTCCACCCTTCATCCACAACATCATTCACATAATATACCATTTTTTCCTGCGATGCTAAGATATATGGATCATGCAGTTCACGATCACCAACATCCATCAAGCGAGAGAAGTTTACAGAAGTAAATTGCAAGGAATCTCTTTTAACACCTCTGATAAAATCGACCCATTTGCATTTGAATAAAACAACAGAAAAATGCCCGTGGTAGTTTAATTCAATAATATCATGCAGCTTTCCATAGTATTCCACTTCAGCAAATGTAAAAATACCACTATTCTGTGTTTTCAAACCCACTTCTCGATCGACTGTACGAAATCTAAAACTATTCACATTATAAGCGTTGAACTTTCTAACTTGTTTTATAGGACCTCTAGCAAGAAACTTCAAATCTTCTGAAAAGTCATCTCGAGTATCAGTATTCATGATCTGAAAAAAAAAATATAATTTAATAGATTTGCAAATTGTATGTGTCAAAGTAATATTCGTATTTATTGCAATATTTATAAACTTACACGTCGTGCAAACCATTCTACCAGCTCTTTATTCACAGCTTTCGTTATATCTTTTTCATTTCGTGTTCGGCTTCTCATTCGTCTCTTTGTTTGTATCCTCAACTCTTCAATAAATGGATCTGCAATTTCACTATTCAGCAGCACATATCTATGTGCCTGTAATAATTCCAATTCTGTTAGTGTCGCGTATGAGGTCCTCCCAACTGATCGGCCAATAGCAGGAAATATTTTTGATTTCTGATGCATTTGAGATTGAGTTGATGTGTCGTCAACACGTCCAACTCGAGTAAATCTTGTCTCAATATCATCCAAATATCTGGAACAAAAGGTGAGACACTCCTCGGCCAAATAGCCTTCAGCAATAGAGTCTTCTGGTTGAGCTTTATTTCTCACGTATGCTTTCAAATGCCCAAGATATCTGTGAAAAAAAATAATAATATTATGCATTTATTTAAATGCCAAAAAATGTTTACTTAACTGGAAACATATAAATAAAATACCTCTCAATTGGATACATCCATCGATAATGAACGGGGCCTCCTAATTTAGCTTCGTCAACCAAATGCACAGTTAAATGCATCATGACAGTAAAAAACGATGGAGGGAAGATCATCTCCATTGCACAAAGGGTCAATACAAACCTCTCCTGTAGGTTGTCAAGCTGAAATGGATGTAGAGCTTTCTCACATAACTGTCTGAAAAATGTGCAGAAATGGAGTACAACAGCAGTAACTTTTTCAGGTAATAATGTACGCAATGCCAATGGTAGTAACTGTTGTAACAAAACATGTGAATCGTGACTTTTCAATCCATATAACTTACGATTCTTCAAGTCAACACACCTCGAGATGTTACTCGAATACCCATCAGATACCTTCACATTCTTTAAAATTTGAAGGAACGTATCTTTATCCCTATTTTTCAATGAAAAAATGGCCGGGGCATACTTTTCATTCTCATCTGGCCAGAGATCACGTTTTATGTTCATTACTTGTAAGTCTTTGCGAGCATTGAGATGATCCTTCGACTTTCCATGCTCATTAAGTAATGTGAAAATCAAATTATCACATACATTCTTCTCAATATGCATCACATCAAGATTGTGGCGCAAAGAATTAAATTCCCAATACGAAAGTTTGAAGAATATACTTTTTTTCTTCCATTGTTGCGTTCTGATTTCACTTGACGATGCACTTCGCACTCGTTTTCCGCTATCATTCAAATGATGAACCTTCCCAAATTCTGTTTTAACATTTTCAAGCTGTGTCAATATTTCAAAACCGGTTAACAACTTTGGAGGTGGTCTACGATCAATGCAACCATTAAATTTTGATTTGTTCAGCCGAAATCTATGAGATGCATCAAGAAATCTTCGATGGCACAAGAAGCACCATTTTCTACTGTGAGGTAGCCATTTGGGCTCGAAATCAAAGTTACAAACGGGACAAGCCAAACCCGTATAAGTGTTCCAACCAGATAAATTCCCAAGCCCAGGGAAGTCACTAATGGTCCACATTAAAGCAGCATGCATTTTAAACATTGTTTTAGAAGAAACATCAAATGTATCAACACCGTTGCTCCATAACTCCTGCAATTCTTCAATCAAAGGCTACAGGTATACATCAATATCATTTCCAGGCATTTTTTTTCCAGGAATAATCATCGAAATGATAAAAGATGTTTGTTGCATACACATCCACGGAGGCAGATTATAAGGGATCAAAACAACTGGCCAAATGCTATAACTCGTA
The DNA here is from genome assembly GCA_963277665.1 of Viscum album. Lineage (NCBI taxonomy): Eukaryota > Viridiplantae > Streptophyta > Magnoliopsida > Santalales > Viscaceae > Viscum > Viscum album. The sequence continues at coordinate 700,587,194 of OY728128.1, read as the reverse complement.
CTCAAAGTCCCAAATGGGTTGAATCCATCGGCAGCCAATCCCAATCGAACATTCCTAGGATCAGCTGAGAAATCTGGATGTAATGAATCAAATGTCTTCCATGATTGGGAATCCCGTGGATGTCTCATTAACCCATCATTGTTATTATCTACAGCATGCCACTTCATGTGTTCGACGGTTTTTGATGACATGAATAATCTTTGCAATCGAGGCTTCAAAGGAAAGTAACGCAAAACTTTTGCAGGTGTGTTCCTTTTCTTCTTCTCCGTGAAATTATGTTCAGTCATACTTCCAACATCACCCTTTGACTGCCATCTAGAAGAAGAACATTTCTTACAATTCTGTCTACTTGAATCCTCTCCCCAGTAAAGCATACAATCATTGGGACACGCATGTATTTTTGTATAATTCAGACCAAGCTTGTTAACAACTTTTTTCATATCATAAAACGATTCTGGGATTTTTGCTTCAGGAAATGCATCACGAATCAATTCCAATAACATGGACATTGCCTTATTTGTAATTCCACATAGACATTTGATATGGTACAACTTCAGTAGAAATGAAAGCTTTGAATATTTCAAACACCCACTATACAACTCTTGATTTCCATCGTCAACTAAATCATGAAATGCATTTTCCTCACTGAAGCTTTCCCTTAAATTTGGCTCCACAGAATCAAGAGGATCCAATGATATGTTACAATCTTGATCTGCTTGTGTTACAGTCTCAGAAACATCACTTGTCACGTTGCAATTTGTAGCACCCTCTTCTGGTTGTTCTGATATGTTTTGATGCTCATAGTGGTGTCTTGCAGTGCCGAATGCATCATTTATGAGGTTTTGCATTTCATTTTCCATTGTCGAAGAACTTGGGACCTCATTCTGTGGATTAACATCAGTCCTCAATCTTTCTGTATTGTTTGATTCTCCATGCCAAATCCAACACAAATATTGCTCAGGGAATTGCTTCAGTATTAAATGTTCATAAACTTCATCTCTCTTCAACCATGTTCTAAATTTACATTTAGGACATGGACATCTTATTCTCCCTTCAACGGATCGATTAGAAATTGCAAAATCTAAAAACCCATTCAAACCCTTAACATATTGAGATGTGTTCCTCGGTAATGTGATCCAGCTTTTATCCATGTATATCACAATGTGCCTACACAAAATATACGATAGTGTAAGATTACAGAAACATAATATAATAAAGATGAACCATTGACCATAAAGTATGCATAATATAATAAAGATGATTCATTGACCACATTTACCATTTCAAACCAACTGAACAAGTCTGGTCCATAGGAGACAGCGTCAACACCTCATTTAGGAGCAATAAGAATATCGGGATACACACTTATCATAACACCATCAATCACACATTTATGTTGCCTCAAACAACACCCCTTTGATGTGTGATCGAAACTGATCATAATGCATTTTAAATCAAGTTAACTACATTCACTGAAACCATTTTCACAATGGGTAATGTTTGTTTTATTGTTCTAGGGAAATCTAAATGGCCACATTTAAGTAAAATTTAGAATATAATTCATTTAATCATGAGCCCATATAATGTGATCCATAAAAAGGATCCTATTTATCTTTCTAGGATAACAAAAAATACACATCATTGTAAGCGTCCATCAAAGGTGATCCATATGATGAAGCCTTTGTATCACTTTCGGCATGGTGTAAAGCCTGAACTTTTGAGATCTTCCCATGTATATCATGTAGGGGTCTGATTGTCTCTTGTGGAATGGTATAAAAATCTATCCCTAAAGAAGGTCACTCATCCAGAGAATCAGGATCACTCCTTGGTAGATATGTAATATGCCTCATTTTCCAGTATAGGGCATTTTATAAAAGAATCAAAGTATCACTATTGGGGTATTCATAAAACAAGTAACCTATGAGTCCATTCATGGAGTTAAATATATGGAACCAAATTATATCTCAAGGAATACATAACTAATTTGATAATTTAATTCCAACAAATATAAGAATTGTCATGTTTAAAAGCATTCCACATCACAAGTCATGCATATGTTAGATGCCCATTTCCATGTTACTTTTCAATTATAAAATAATAAGGTCAATGTACTTAAGTATTTCAATTATAATAATTTGAATAATATTAATAATAGTGAATGGAAATTAAATTTCCATTCCAATATCATTCCACTTGCCTATATTTCCATTCCAATATCATTCCACTTGCCTGTATTTCCATGTACATAATAAAGTATTAGGGTCCAGGTGAACATTCATAAATAGTAAACACACTATATGAACATTGTATAATTTAGGCCATGCTATCATTCGTGACACAAAAAATTATTTAGTTCCTTCAATAAAAGGTATTAAAACCCCACTTAATTGATTGTTTGGTCATTATGGAATAACATATTGGAGTGATATTCCCATTAAAATTTCATTAATCAGCATGTTTTCATTTTATAAGATAGCACACCTCCGCATGATTTTTTTTAGAAAATAATTGGTTACATAAAAGAATTCAAGGAATGCACACTTAAGTTGTGGTAAAAATTTGAGGCCTAAAACCATCAATGATTCTAATTTAATATACAATGGACAATGAAATTAGGGAATTAGATTCATTATATTATACTATAATAGACATAAACCTCAAAAAATGAATTTTTATGTGTTCAATGGTTTTTATTTACATTATGAATCTCAATTTAGGATACGTATTTCCTGCCAAATTAAATGATAAAAAACTCTTGAAAATTTTGAACTAGTAAAAAACACAGGATGGTACAATCTCTCCACCTTAAAAATTATGGTCCCTGAGAATCCTTTAGGAATAGATGGAAAAAAATCCTACATACTTATGTGATAAATATTTATTCAAATAGGCATGTTTTACATCCAGATGCACAACCCTCCACAAAGAATACCCTAGGCATACGATACATGAGAAATTAAAAATCAATAAAAATCTCGTATTCCTAACTGAAACATAGAGACTATGCATTACCAATTATTTAAAACGGAAGATTTGATCATTTAATACTATCATTAATAATTCAACCTTTGTTTCTTCTTAACATAAGAACTAGTATTTAAATTCCAATTCTGATTCACAGTATCTCTACTATTAGAACATTCTAATGAACAAACCCTTTTAGAATTACAAATATGCCTTTGGCATGGTTATATAAAATATGTAATGGTCTATTTCAAATCAACCTCATTTAGATTTGTTAATACTACTTTTTATAAAAAAACATGGTTGATTCACACTCTACTCACCTCAACTTAACAGTGTTCCATGAAAAAGTTCCTCAATGATAGAAATTAATGAAGAGATAAGAAATATGTTGATCCATAGCTAGATGATAATTTAAAAAAAACACTCATCATAAATAGAAAACACATTTCATCTAGAAATGTGATGCCGCCTCCTCCGGTACAATATTTTTACATCAAAGTTATCCACTGGAACTCATACCCAACTTCTAGTGATGTCCCGAGCTAAAAATTTAACTTATGTTTTCATGTCACAATACAAACATGGAAATATTTTAAATCCATTACACATCGATTCTCGCCATTAAAACAACCCATCCAAGCACAAGATGATGTTCTCTATATTGATTATAACCAACTTCACCCAACCATGCATGTTAAGACCAAACAAACTAGCTATTTTTGACACTTTTAAAGAAGCTCAATTTCACCAGTTGACACATAGTCTCGTTCTGAACACGATGCATCGCTACTAGGGAATTATATAATTAATTAAGAATAACCAAATGAGTTCCAATTCAGCAGTAAATTCATCTAGCAGTTTATTAATCAGTATGTCATTTCAATGATGTGTTGTCTAGAAAACACTGATACTTTTTACAAAATAACCAGATATAAGTCATTCAAAAACATCACTGACCATTTCAAAAAATTTCATTCACTATTTCCTCCATTTTCTAAGAGGATACACTAAAACCATTAGCATCAGGAATGAAAACCAAAAAAACATATCAGCTTTTAAACATACCATGATGTGAGAATGCATAAACGTCTAAAAATGAGAATTACATGATAATAACACCCATAATATGGTTAAACAACATATGAACATCCATAAAACTCACTTTGGGGCTGAGGTCGAAGTAAGAAAGGTCCTCGGGAGAAGGGGGTCGCGGGTTGCCGGTCGCAGGCACTGCCGGAGGAGGTCGCGGGGTCGCCGGAGGAGGTCGCGGGGTCGCCGGAGGAGGTCGCGGGATCGTCGGGGGTCACGGGGGGCTGCGGGCAAGGGTTGCAGGAAGGGGGCTGCGGGCGAGGGTTGCAGGGAAACGGGGTCGGGGTAGGGAAGGGTCGGAGTTTTTTAAAAAAAACAAAGGTTTAGCGGCGGTTTATTAAAAACCGCCGCGAAACGTATTTCGGAAAACGTTTAGCGGCGGTTTTGTGAACCGCCGCCACAAAACCGCCGCTAAACACTGTTTATTTTGTAGTGTTAACCCAAGTATTATATAACATCAAAATGCATAAAAAAGGTAACATCCCTGAAACTAAGGGTGTTACATTATACCAACCATTGGTCTTTATTTCCTCAAAAAGTTTTATTTTTTAATTGCATTGGAAAAGTTTGATCCATTGATCCAATATTAAGTTTTTCCATTCCCAAGTCTCTTCCTAAATCTGACCATCCTTCCATAGAAATCATACCAAACCTATAATTTCCCACATAAGATCTTCTCATGTCTATCCAAAATTTATAATGGACTATGAATCAATGAAGCATTAGGCTCAAGGTTAACATGGTCTCGTCGAATAACATGGTTAGGATTAGGCCGGTACTTATTCAATTGAGATACATGAAATTCATTGTGCACATAGCTGAATCTTGGTGATAAATCCAACCAATAATCCACATCACTTATTCATTAAAGTATCTAAAAATGGAAAATGTGCTGAGGAGATAGTTGTCCTTTCTTAACCAAATGATTATTCTCAAGCCTCAGAAATACACTCAAGAAAACGTTATTACCCACATTAAATAATAACAATCTATGATGATGATTCACATATGATTTCTAATAGCTCAAAACCTTCACCATACTCTTTCTGGTCATCTAAATCTTCTCTATTGTCTCATGCAGGATTCTAGGTCTAATAAGTGAATTCTCACCTTTTTCTACCCAAAAAAGTGAATAACAAAATGGATGACCATATAAAGGTTCAAAAGGATCCATGTGTATTGAGTTATGATAATTGTTATTATATGAGAACTCTACTAATGGTATATGATCCTCCAATGAGCCTCCAAAATCTATAACATAAGTTGTAAGCATGTATTTAAACATTTGGATCATTCATTTCTTACTAGCCATTAATTTGGGGATGATAAGTTATGCTCATGGTCAATTGGGTTCCAATGGATTGCTGTAAAGATTTCCAAAATCAATATGTAAACCTAGGGTCCCAATCAGACACAATCGAAACTGAAATTTCATGAAACAATAAAACTTCTTGAATTTAGAGTTTTAACAAGTCTAACACTATATTAGATTCATGAATATGGGTGAAGTGAGAATATCCATAATCCCTCATATGGTATCATGATTTCAAAATTTACTTGGCAGACCAATAAAAAAATCCATAGCTATTTATTTCCATTTCCACGTGAGTATAGGTAAAGATTGTAATATAATAGCTGGATGTCAGTGCTCCTTGACCTGATAACAGGTGAGGTATCTCGAGACATACTCCATGAACCTTATTTCAAGCTATCCCAATTCAATTGTTCTCCCATCACATTATACATTTTCTGATTTTCAGGATCAACAACTGATCTCAAGTGGTGGTAGGTATTAATAGTTTGTTTTTGATAAGTCAAAGGAACCAAAATCTAATCTTTAAAATGTGACACAGATCTCCCATCTAGCATTCATCCCTTAATGGTCTCCCTTATATTGAGTGTTGACCTCATGTTTAGACAATCATGAATGGATTTCTAAGAATCTTTAACCTGCTCAATAAAATTAGGAACAAGATAAACTGGAATAAAAATTACAGCATCACATTACTCAACACAATCTAGATGCATGTTAGTTATGACTGTCATTAACTAAAACTGATCTTAAGCCTCTTTAGTGAACTAACTATATGAATTCCTACTTAATGCATCAACCATTGAATTTTATTTACGTAGTGTATACATCAATTCAAAGTCAAACATCTGAATGTATTTTATCCATCTTAATTTCCTTAAATTCAAATCCCTCGGTGAGAATATTTAGTTCAAGATTTTATTATTTTTTAACACTATGAACTTCTCACCAAAGAGATAATGACATGAAATTTTCAAAGAATGGACTATAGTAGGTAACTCCAAATCATGTGTTGGGTAATGACACTCATGAAAATGTAATTTTCCTAAAACATAATATACAAAATGATTTTCCTACCTGAGATCACATCGTAGACCATATCCAAACACATAAAAATATAACACACAGCCTCATCCTGAATCTGTAAATATAAGGATGGGTGATGATGTTAGCTGAACCTTAAGCTCTTGAAAATATTTTTGGCTCTCTTCAATCCATTATAAAAGAATATATTTCCTTATCAAGATTGTAATCAAAGAGTCAAGTTGTGAAAATTCACAAATAAAGCATTGGAAATTCCATGTTATCCCAAGGAAACTATGTATCTCGAAGTGGTTCTTTGGTGGTTTACATGAGATAATAGATTCTACCTTTTAAGGATCTACCAAGAATCCTCTTTAAAAAGTGACATAACCAAAAAAATATACCTATTGTATCTAGAAATCACACTTTTAAATCTTTTAGTAAATGTAATATTCTTGCAATATACCCAACACTGTGTCTAAGTATTTTTCATAGTTGTAATTAGTCCTAGAATACAATAGAATATCATAAAAAAATACCACCACAAAGGAGTCAAGATGCCTCTAAAATATTTGATTCATCAATTCCATAAACACTTTTGGCTCATTTATAAGACCAAATGGAATAACCACATATTCATAATGACCATATAAACTCTGAAAATATATCTTCTGAGTATCCACTTTTTGAACTCAAATTTTTTGATACCCTGATCATAAATCAATATTAGAGAACCATTTGTCTTCTCTCAATCTATCAAATAGATTTTCAATTCATGGAAGTGGATATCAATTATTTATCATAACCTGGTTTATCGAATGATAATACACAAAAAAATTAATATTTCCATCCACTTTATTTACAAAAAAATTGGTTCTTCCCATGGAGAACTACTAGATTGAATGAATCCATTGTTTTATAAATATTCTAGCTAAACCTTCAATTCCATTAATTATATTGGTTTCATACTATGGGATGGAAGTAAAATAGTATTGTTCCCTAGTAGGTGATCAATCATAAATTCCACTTCTCTTTCAGGTGTTAACAAAGAGAAATTATTGAGAAAACATCAGAGAATTGATCCATGATGGTTGTAAAATCTCTATTTTTTATTACATCAATAGTTTCCAAAGTAACTGTTGTTGAATGGTAAGAGATAGTTACAGCCACTAGTACCAAAGTTATTACTCTACTTGAATTCACATCCCAATATTCTTTAAATATAAACACAACACTATCTAAATATGTGAAACTAACCGACTGGGAATAAAATTCAATGTGGTAATTGAAGGATGTTAACTAATCCATTCCCAAAATTAGGTCAAATATGTCCATCTCAAGAATAGATAAATCTTAAAAAAAAATCATCCTCATCGATTGTTATGGACCACACTGCACACTTAAATTCTGGATAATCTCATTGAATGAGAGGTGTTTAAAGTTTCAAAACATGAGTCACCATTTCAACATGCAATCTCATATGATCCACAACATGAGCAACAATAAAAGAGTGGGATGCATTGGTATCAAACAAGGCTTTCATGAGAATATAGTTTAATAGAATCACACCTTTCATTATTGAAGAACTAGATTGATCCTCTGTGATCATCTTCTCAACATCATATAGTTATTTACTAGGTGTTCCCGAAAACTCTTTACTACTATTTTGTGGTTGTGATGACTGCTGAGGTGTTGGTGTGACATGAGAGTCACTCTGGGTCTCTCAGTTATGGGAGTGACTACCATTATATCTCAATAAAATTGTGTGTGGATAAGAATATTGGGACATGTTCGATCCATTTCCATAATTAATCCTTAAAGTCTTCATAAAGTAATGTTTTAGATGCCCCAGCTTTCCATAATTGTGACATTTCCATGGAGGCGTCATGTATTCCTGCTTGATATGATCATAATGTCTACACTAATAATATCTTGGATGAATACTGTGGTGGGATGGAAATGATACCAAACCAATTGACTATTTTCATAGTGCTCTTATTTCTTGAGAATAATTCACCCTCTTTCACTTGTTCAATATGTTGGAGTTCCCACTTGTACCTATATAGGTAAAAGTGTTTACCCCAACATAGGTTCCCAGGATATCCTTTTCTAAAATCATCTTCATATTCACCATCTTTTTATAGCTGTATATATAGATGAAAATCAACTTAGATCATCTGTCAGGTCGCAAACCTACCTCAAATATCCTCGCATTTACATACTCACTAGCAAAAACATAAAGAGAAACATGAATCAGACTTATGAATTGAGATGTATACTTCATTATGGAAATATTTTTCCTTCTTAATAATAAAAAAACCTGTCATTATTATGATCTTGAATGTGTGGGGATAAAAAAATTGTTAAAAAACTTATCTGATCTTAACCGTGTTAGGTTTTGGTTTTATTTAGACTAGATAGTAATATCCCCCCACAACTTAGAAAGATCCTCCAGCATATAAACTTCTAGCTTCACTTTTATTTCCTTTGGTGTTCCTAAGATATCAAAAATTCATTTTATCTTTCCTAAACATTCCTCTTCTTATTCAAGTTTGGAATCTCCCTGAAATATTAGTTGATTCAATTTCTAAAATTCCATGAATGAATTTTCACATCATGGCTATGGAATTTTATTTCCCATATTCATGGATTGAAATTACTAGAATATTATCTAGATGAGTTGTTGATTTACTTGTGTTTCATGTTAAACCATATTCTTAACTACTTTCTCTTATGGGTTCCCCAATCATCAAACTGGTGTCATTTTATAAATATCATAAAAATATATAGAAATTTGAGAACTTTTCCTGAAAAGAAGGATTGATATTTCCAAATCATTAAAAGCAATAATCACCAGTACCAATTCCAAAAAATAATCAATCATTTCATGAAAAATGTAGTCCTAGTGGGAAGTCTCGTCACTAATGAACTATTTTCTACACTCATTGGATAAACCCTCAACGATGAGATGACATCACACTTAGAAATGTCTGAGAACACTTTTTGTACCTGGACTACCTTGGTAACTTGAATTTCAACATAGGAAGGTTAGCTACATATTTTTATGATATACATTTTATGTTATGAAATTCTTATCTCTTTACTACCATCCCAAGATGATGGAATAACCAAGACTGATACCATTTGTAAAATCCCTCCCCTCACTCATTATCTTGGGAAGAGGTAGTGGTGTTACTAGCCTTAGGTGATGTCCCCAAGATACCAAGTTCCAAGAGAATACCAGATTATTGAGTTATGATTTTACTAGATAATAGAATAACCTTTATAATATGAAATAAATATAATATATTCTATAAGATGTATATAATAAAATAATACAACTAAAATGAGGATATAATATCATAGTATTGAATAGAATAAAAATATACAACACTGACACAACAAAGAAAAGAAGAAATTGAGACACCAAAGTGGCATCAACCTAAGAATCATCCCAAAAATGATCCAAGCTCCAAATACATGTCCCAAGCACACTATATCCTGATGCAACAATAGAGAAGTACGACACATTTCCTTTACCTATATCTTGGTACAAAATATCTACAAATTCACTAAAGTGCCTAAGAAATGGGTGATTATATAACTCAATAGGTGATCCCCAAAGACTTCTAAATACACACCACTAGGAATAAGAACAAGTTAGATCACATTTATATAATACAAAGAGTGGTAATATCAAAATATTTTACCATACTAAAATAATTTAAGTAAAAATAATTGAATTAAATAAATGTTTTCATTATTTATTTCCACTTGGAAGACCCATCCATGTTCCACACACACACCCATTCATTCCCAATGACAATAAAAATACTCTTGAGTAGTGACCAATCCCATCACTAAGTCATCACTTGATAGAATCCTCTATATGTCACTTTGGAACTAACCCCAAGTCCAAACCAACAAGGTGTCACTAATGAAAATTCATAAACTCATTCCAACCACACATTCCAATTACTCAAAAAACCCATTTCTTTTAAAAACGAATTTATATTAGGAAATTTATCAAATTCCTTATGTTTGTCATTTCAAAAAAAATTAGTTACTAAAACCAAGAAAGTTTTCTAACAAAGCAAGAGAGAGATATTTTAACATCAATTCTTTGAGTTCTAGAATGATTAGAGTGGAATTGAATCCACTTGCCTCACAATGGTGGAGAAAAAAATAATAGTACATGAAACCTTTATAAATGACCTTGAAACTTATTTCCATAATATATCTGAAAAATATATAATCAAAATAAACATCATAGGACATAGATATATCTATAAAGGATTAGGTCTATAGCTCTGTGAGAGAGAAAATGAGTAGATCTAGAGAGAATAAGAAAGAACAAGGACTTACCATTGATTCTAGAGATATAATACACCTTGATTTTTCAAAATTACATTATGTAATAAAGGAAAACTATAAGGATTCCCAGGAGAGAAGAAAATTTTAAGAGTCGAAGAGAATAGAAGAAAAATGAGAGCTTTATGGGTAAAATATGAGTTAAGCACAAATTTTTTTGGATCATTTAATACACATTCCATGGTTAGGATGTAGGGTTTTTCTAACTGTTTGCATGCTAATATACCCAAAACACACCCTTTCACTATTGGTTCACAAGTATTTACAAACCTTGAGCCATCTGTGCTTCTCCCACTATCTCTACTCGTGTGGTTTCTCTAGGCATGCACATGGTTTGGATAAATTGTGTTCTAATTGTGCACCTACCCATAACCTCTTTCATAGTTTCCTAGAGAATTTGTGTCACAAAATAACCCACCAAGGCCTGCCTGGATGGTGATAAACCAATTGTGACACCTCAATCCTTCCTCCAATAGGCTAGGATCTGGTGACTAGTTTCGAGTAGGCATGTCACACACATGGGAAGCCTTAGACTAAAGTACCTGTACACACGAACACATCCCCATAAAACAGTATAATATAGTAAATATAAAATAAAATACTAAAGATGCATGAATTACAACTATCTTACATAAAATTATAATAATTATTATAGAAAAAGAAAAAATGGCCAAATATGAGCTCTCCAAAATTGCAAAAGATCCCAACATGCTGACAACATGGGCGTGGTTACCAAAAAAAATCTTAGATACATGTAAGGTCCATATAGCATAACTAAGATCCACCTTCAATTGGTCCACCTAGTTCTCCAATGAAAGGTTTTTCCTTTGCATAATAAATTACATGTATAGGAAAATCCCATGCAGGGGTTAGTAAATACATACCTAATAGAACACCCTGAAATCACTAAGTATAAAGAATTAGGAGAGAGTGGTAAGCTCTTCATGATGAAGGAATTTCAATAAAAATATGATACAACAACCATAATAATAGCCACATAGATATACTCAATGAGAAACAAAAAAAAGATAGAATGGGGATTTCTATCTCCACTGCCAGCTAAGAACGAAGAGCCTTCCTACAAATCTAAAGTTCTCATCACTAATTCCAAACATTCTATGAAAAATCATAATAAATAGGGTGTCAGACCTTATCCTCACCACTTTATGTCACATATAAGGGGTTATTATCTCTAAACATATCATATCATATATCCTCTCTAGAATCTATGTGGAGGGATCACACCTTTTCACTACGCTCCACAACTGAGGGATCACTAACTTTAGTGGAGGAACCGCTCACCACCGGATCATGAAGATGGGGGAGTACCATTCCATGGATAGAATACCTTCACCCTTTATATTATTTGGGAGTATTGAACCTACCTGTTTAATTAATAGGGGGGACCCACACCCTAGTGTGACAGGGCAGTACCAGCCCCGACATCTCTCTAAGGATAAAACTTGATCACTGCCATTGACCAAGAATTGTTGAGATAAGAATCCTTCTAAAATCACCTCACATTGTATCACTATTTATGAAATGAAGTCCACCATCACATTCTACATGAAAAAAAATCTCAAGATAGGCTACTCACGGGCCCAAATTTGAGTCTCAAAGGAGATATACATAGTGGAAGATCAAGGGATCCAACTTTCTCGAAAATCACTACATGGAATGTCCCATGGGGTTCACAGTGTTTCTTTCTAATTCAATCACTACTTGTGTCTCATTTTATCACACGACATGTTTTCTTATAGATACACGGTGTGTCTACTAGGGGTACCTGACATGTAGTGGTCAGTCAGAACTTAGTGCATGTCTTCTTCTCTATCCCATATACTCTATTCATGCTCGTGTACATTGGTCATGTCTGAGTACTTTCCAAAGTACATGAGTTTTACTCCACAACACATGGAGTGTAAGGGATAGGTCGCAACATGGAATTTTTCACCTTCCAAATCTTATGTACACTCTGAAGTACATAGTGTGTGATTCTACCACATAGTGTTTGGGGTCACATGGCCTCCTAGACGTGTACTCCCTATGCACACCAAGATAGCTAGCAAGGTTTCATAAGGCATGTGGGAGGACAACATGGCTTGTGGTATTTAACTCATCGCATAACCCAAGCTTCCACATAGAAGGGACTACATGGAATGTGATCTTCATAGTACACATCGGTATATTGATATTATCCATAACCACCATCCTATTCACATGTCTTTTCCTACACACCACCATTTACTTTGAATCTCCCAAAAAACACGGTCCTAACTCTCGTAATAGAGTTAACCAGCATCATTGTCTGGTAAAAATTTACATTATGGTCATTATTTTCTAGATAAATGGTCCTTATTTTTGTCTGAGGTTCCATGAGGCCCAGATCCTAGAAACTACCCTACATATTCCAATATTGGACAAAAAAATGTTGTTGTTGATTGGATTTTGGCCACCCATTTCACAGAAACATCAATCTCTACTCTTCTATAGATATCTTCTCAATCTATCTCACAATCCACTAATACATAATCCAATATTGGGTTCTCTTCATTATCTACATGCCTCTATCACATCTTTAAACCCAAATCCAAACTTGTGACTATGATTTAATACTCCAAATAATTAACACCCAATTGTCAATACTCATGGGCATCATCGAATCATCATCCAATCAACTACTAATAACGAACACCAAGAATAGAGGGTGAAAGTCACAAGACATAAAGTTAGCCTCGAATGAAGGTAATGTTTTTTTGGACATCATCATCTGAATCTAAGAGTAGTTCATTATAAAAGTATCAAGAATCAATGTGAAACAAATATCAAATTCCTAGATCTAGGAAGAGAAACATAAACTATTGGAAAACTAATTAAGAATGATTAATGGGTTAATTAAGGTGAAATTAATTCACATTCAAGGATTACAACCACAAAACAAATTTCCTACCTCAATTTTGGATTGATCATTTATTAAGATCATTTATGAAACATTATTTTTCACAAGATCCAAGAGCTCTTTCATTAAAGATGATCCTCACATTACATGATCCTCGATCCCATGATCATTTATTAATGCACTCTCTACTAAGGATCTCTCTCTCTTCTCCCAATACATATAGTGTTATATGGATAACCCTAGGGTATTTTTCATAAATGAGATTATAAAGGTAGTGTTTTTAGGATTTTTCTAATAAATAACAATTAAATTTATTTATTTATTTATTTATATAATTTAATTTATTTAATTCACCCATGATAACACTTTACCTAAGTGCACAATGTCGACATAAATTATGTTGTGCTAAGGGTAAAACCCACATTCCAAATTTAATAGAGGAATCATAATTCCCATCTGAGGCACTATTCAGGGATTATTCTAATAATTCAGAAAAACTATGAACACATGATATAATATATTTAATATTTTTAATATATCCTCACTAAGGCTCTCCAAACCCTAGAATCCCACATTAAATCAACATCTGACTTCAAAAATATTTCATAAAATATTTCAAAGTATTACTATGTAAAAATTGATTCATTACATTGTCCCCATCTTGAAGTTTTTTGTCCCAAATAGAGAAAATCTGCTCACAATGGGGATACTAAGCTTCGATCTAGGTATCCCACTACCACAAGCTCACCTTGGGTGACATCATGCAATGAGTCATGTATGTGTCTCCTCAACTGCGACACATGGAATACATTGTGTTATCGGTCTAACTGTGATGGTAAGGATAAGTAGTATGCCACCTCACTAACCCAACATAGTAACTAGAAAAAGGGCCTATGAACCTTAGATATAATCTTCCACCACTTTTAAATCTTTGTAATCTATGATGAGGTGAGATCTATCAGATCACATGATCTCCTATTCAAACTCCAAAGGCCTCCTTCATTGATCCAAAAAGGACTCCTGAAAACTCTGGTCAGTCCTCATCTTCCCCTGAATTAACTATACATTCACTACCATTTCTCTCAATAACTCTAGGACCATAAGCATTGTATCCCACTAGCTCCAACTAGTACTATAGTGACCTATAGGGTCATCCATACATGGACTCAAATGGTGCTACACTGATGGTGGAGTAGTAACTATTGTGTATAAAAACTCCATTGATGGTAGATGATCCTCCCATACATAGAAAAAATGAACATGAAAACCCAAATCATGTTCTCTAGAACATGAGCGGTCTACTTCACCAGGCCATCTATGGGGTAGAAAAATTGTACTCAACCTCAACTGAGACCCAAAATCTTCCTACAATATCCTCTACAATCATGATGTGAAGTGGGAATCATGGTCTAAAATGATCATTAAGACAACACAACGAAGATGGAATACCTCCTAAATGCACAATCATCCCAAACTCTACACTCTGATATTAGATGGTTATAAATTAGGCCAACATGGTGATTCATTCTTTGATCACTTGGATAGCTTCATGATCTCTTTATAATCATGAAAGTCCCATCATAAAAACTACAATGATATCATCCCATTTCCACTTACATTTAGAAACCTCCAATTCCACATGTTGGCTGATTAGGCATCAATAGTTAAACTCAATAATGGGATAAAATATCCTTGGCCACCAAATCTGGGGTGTGACTTCTTAATACTTCATGCTAAGGAGGTGTTTTCAGAACTCCACCTATGCACTATATGATAGTGGTCTCATGATCAACATGAGACCATATAATCTCTAAGGTATCATGCAAGGGAATTTTTAGATATGTGATGGGGATTTCTACTGGTTCCACATACACAGACAAGGGTTCTTGATTGGGGATTGTCAAACCACCATTAGGCATGGGGTTAACATCATTGTTATTTCCTCTACAGGACCAAACTCGAGAGTCATTGTGCATTGAATCCATTTCTTCTAAGGCTATGTTTGAACATCATGATACTGACGGTTCACAGCATCACAAGATGCACGTCTATTGATATTTTGGTTTCATGGAGAAGGTTTTAAATACATTGGTGAAGGAGGGTACATGGAATATGAGGGTATAAGTAATCATGTCTACACTGTGAGGCCAAGAAGAGAGGCATCACAAGATCGAGTTTTCACGACACCACAAGGCACATATCCACTGGTGTATGCTTCAGACACTAGTATGAGTGTGTTGTACACTCAAGGAGTTGTCCTACCATGGTACATGATCTTTTATAACTCATGTGACTACATGATCTGAAGAGAGGATTTTCAGTAGATCTCGTGAACATTCATAGGGGGTTCATATCGAGGATGTCCTTGTGGGAGAAGGTTCTGCTTGGTGAGTTTGCCAACCCAATGGGGTATCATGAAATCACACGAATACCTTATATGAACCAAGCATCTCATGACACATATTTCTCCATGTGATCACCTGATATTCAAAATATCAGGAGGTAGTTTCTCTCAATCACCTGAGGGGGTTCTCTTAGGATAATCATCGGTGTTCTCTACTCCTCTGCCTTCTTTCTTTTCCACTGCTCCCTATCCTCTCCCATGTGTATCTTTTTTTTTGGATTAGGGGTATTTATATGTGAGGTCAACTTGAGGGTGGTGCCAAATTGAATGGAGAGGACATTGCATGCACCAGCTAAGGCGGTGTAAACTTCACGAGATCATCATCACACAATCGTGAGATGACATGTTCTCCATCGCATGATCATTTCATTTTCTCATGTGATTATTTGGTTTCCTTATGATATTCCACATGATTTGATAAGTCTAAATTAATTCATATGAAAAACCATACCGAAGACGGAAGGGATCATGGTCATAATCTTCCCGCGATGACTTCATTGATTTTCCTTGCTCTGATCGCATGATCAATGGATAAACATGTGATGACTTCAAATTTCAGTGGGATATCTTGAAGCATTCCACTATTGTTCTCATTTGGAGGCTTGTTACATATCATGATGTTTGTCTCAAACTCATTCATCTATCAATTTAAGGACTAGATATGGCATTCATATTGATTCATAGAGTGTTCATGTGACTGACGTTGAGTTCCATGTAGAACTAGAGGTGCAGAAGGAAGAAAGTAGAGTGGGATGTTGAAGATGGAGATATCACGCTATGTGGGATTGATTTGAACTTATGCATCATGAGATCGGTTGAAATTCAAACTCACAATTTGTGGGACTGAAGTGAATGGTTAATATCATTGGATGGCATGATCAGATGACTGTGCTTTCATGGTGTGAATAGTACATGTGAAAATGATGTCCCACATTGAAATATCCATGGTGAATCCCTTAGTTATATAAAAAATGTCATGACCGTTGTTTGGTCAAGCCAGCAACAAGGTTCGGCACCTGTACCACCTACACACACCTCCAATTGGGCTTTGGCCCTATGGGATTTTCACCCACGCTATGCACTCCTTTGAGATCATGCACCATAGACCCTACACATAGGCCTACTCACTTCTTATGGGTGTTATGACTTCTAATGTCCACTAACTTTATTGTTTAGATCCCATTGGGCATGGTCGACACTGGTCCCCCATGGGTCTATGGTTGAGCCTTGTCCTGGTTGGTTAGTGTATTGTCCTATATTTTTAGTAAAGGGTGTGAACAATGCCCAAAACTACTTAGAATAAAATTCTAAGATGAGTAAAAAAATTTCCCAAAGTGTATCCCATTAAATAAAATACCAAACCTTTATGCATTCCATTCCCAAGTCATTTATGAAAATTATATCTATGTTTTTCATAGTCTTCACATTTCTCGAATCTTCTATGGAAAATTGAAAGGTTCACAATTATGTGTGCCAAAAAAATTCCCCCCCTAATAATGAGATTTTTTTGGAATAAAAATAATCTAATTCTAAGGTAAACATAGATCACTTTTCTACATATATAAATATATGATGATCCATGATACTGAGCTCCATGAGAGTATTTGTCCATAGTGTTGACTGATGAACTTTCTAGCATTGTCCATAGGAGATTTATAACCATGAATTCTTGGATAAATAAGATATAGGAAGTGTATTTGGCTTGAGGTATAGATATCTTTAAATTGGAATGTATATGAATTCCAAAATGTAACAAGGATTGGGTGAAAAGGAACTTGTGTCTAGATCTGAAGTAAGTCACTTGGATGTTGTTATGTATCCCATAATAATGGGAATCAAGATGTATGTAGTTTTTAAATATACTAATATGCAGATCAAACTCATGAATAGGGAATATAGGTTCACAGATAAATAACTCTGTGATGAATTTCCTTACATAGATCAAGCTCATATGTAGGAAGGGGAATTTCACTGTTTTGTGATGAAATCTCGAGTAGAAACCCATGTTTCGATGGAGATGTTTCTTTGATCATCCATGACACCCATCCTTTGTGTGTAATACCAAATATATCCAATCACCTATATTTGAGTTCTTAAATTTTAACAGGTTTCTCTTAATAAATGTTCATGAATTCCCACTATAATGAAATTATTCATTGATGAACCTGCTCCAGTTATTTTAAGATCATCTAATTTATAAGGATAATTTGGGTGTGGTATTCATCCTGAAGGTATAATTCTCTAAATTCTACCTAATCCATATGAATTAGCAAGCATAGATTTATTTTTGATAAGGCCATATGATGGTCCCCAAGAGATTTATATTTTTTTTACCCTAACTTTTTCCTAAACTTCATATGGAGGAATTTTTAACGGTCATGGACTTGTACTTTTTTTAGGACTCCTTATTACAGGTTTTCAACATGAAAATTCTTGTGTCTCTTTCATATTATAGATTATCAATATTCTCAGGGCCACACAAAGTGCATGTACAATGAGAAGAGACGTGAATTTTTTCCAGGATTCCCTTATAGGGTTTTCATACTGGTGATTATTATGTATTTTTCAGTTGGTTGTTTTAAGGTCCTACAAGCTAGACCATCACTGTGTTGTAGTTTAGAGACTTTTATATTTTACCTTTTTTGTACTTTAGTTTAGGGTCTTCTAGATTAGACCGTTGATGAAAATAGAATATGGGGTAGGCAGACCAGGGATGACTCAAAACACTCTAGGGTGCTGATTTCTTCCGTAGTGTTTCCAGGGATCATGGGGGTTGGAGTTCCTTTCTTATAAGGAGGAGATACCTTTGGTTGGTAGGAAAAATCCCTTATGCATTGCCACCATGGCCAAATAAAGGGGTCAACACTATTATCCAAGGATCATGGAAGATTTATGGAGGTAATATGGTTGAGGATGAAATACCAGAAAACTAGGCCCACCTAGATAGTTGGGATATGGGTGACGTAAATCATAACCAAAAAGTTTGAGTTAGTGAATATGGGATGGGGAACACATTTTGGGGATGACCTGTAACACTCTGAGGTGATAGGTTTCACTATGGTGTCGTTGGGGCTTATAAGGATTGAATATCCTTTCTGGTGAGAAGGATATTCCTTTAGTTGGTGGGTCAAGGCCCTTATGTGTTCATAGCATGGCCCAGAAAAGATGATCTTCACTCCTTTCTGAGGACCATGAAAGATTTATGAAGACTCAAACATCTAGATGATGAGGTTGGGAGTGTAAAAAAAGCTATATATTAAGGGTTCTAGCACCCTAGGGAAGTTTATCTCTTGATTGTGAAGCTCGGTCCCTACTCCATGTGGTTTCAAATCACAAGGTGTGGGCCATCAAAGGTTCGGGAATGAAGTGTTTCATTCCTTATTTGAGAAAAGGTATAAAACACCATGATGTAACATCAAGGATATTAAATCTTCTTGGATAGTTTGGTATGAGGATTTTAAATCATGGTACAAAGTAATCATATCATGAGGAATTTATAGGACAATCATACTAGGGATGAACTAAAACACCCTTAGGTGCTAAGTTCCACCATAGTGACGTCAGGCTCACAATGATTAGAAAGAACTACTTACAGAGCCAAGATGCCTCTGATTAGTGGGTCTAATCCCTTTTGTGTCAATAGAATGGTTAAACTGATATATCTATTTTCCTTTCCGAGGGCCAGGAAAGGCTTGTAGAAACCTAAGGTACTCAAGACATTAAGTGTGATTTATAGAAAATGTAATATCCAAGAAGGGTTCAAGCACCCTAAAAGTTGTGTCACCACCTAGATAACATATTATCATGATGAGGAGATGTGAAAAATCATTACTCCGATTTTTTCTTGGACTAGGGGGTCGAACAATAATAGATTGGATTTTACTAGGGCTAAAAAGTAGGCCCTATGAGCTTTATGCCTTATTTATTTGCGCCTTAATTTTTACCTAAACCTTGGAGATGAAAATTTTATCAAGAAAAGACCTGCCTTTTTACTCAGGACACCCTTTACATTTTATCAAACTAACAAGTTTTATGTCTCTTTTTCTAGCAGTTTAAGGTCTTGTGATTTGGACCATCATAGGCTAGAGTTTAAGGTCATACAGCTTTGACCAAAGTGTAGGCAGTTTAATGTTGTGACTCTCATAGACCTAATATGGGGTATGTTACGAAAAATCCTCATTAGGATACCCAGGGACAAGATTACTCCAACATCCTTCTGAGCGGGAGATTGATATGTTGTTAATCATGGCTCAAGGTTCTCGGGTCATGAGTAATGATATGGAATAATCATACTGGGGATGGCCCAAAACACCCTCAAGTTTTGGGTTCCTCCATGGTGACATTAGGCTCACAAGGATAATAAATCCATCCTTAAAAAGACAATATTTCTCTGGTAGGTGGGTCTAATACCTTCTATATCAATAGCACAGATGAACCGAGAGATATATTTTCCATTACAATGGATATGAAAGGATTTTGGTAACCTGTGGCACTCAAGACATGAAGTGTGGTGCATGGATTGAGGTGCTTTAAAAGATGGTGGAATCACCTAATACTCTAGTTGACATGTGACACGTTCATGTCATGGGGTGTGCCAAAAACAATTATTTACTAAGTTAAAAATGTAGAAAAATGTTTAACCTAGGTTTTCTCTAGATAGGAGTGCAAAAAAATCAATTTTTCACCTTTAATTAGAGGGAAATGTGGTGTTTTTGAAATTGTTTGATTTTGAAAAGAAAATAAAGAAACTAACCCAAAAAAATAAATTAAGAAAATATTGAGATAAAATTGACAAAACAAGTGATTAAAAACTATTATATGAAAATGGTGATCAGGTCAAGGTCTTTTATCCAGTTTTAATGCTATCCTAGTTCCAATTTATCCAATCCTCTTATTCTAAGTCAATAAATGTGAGATTCAACAATTGATTCATCACACTCCCTTGGTCAAATGGTAATGGTGAGAATAAACCTAAAAAATATCTTAGTTTGGTATAAAATCCTTCCAATGTGTGATAGATTTGTAGAGAATACCCCTAATCAGATTAGGCAATTCCCAATCAGGTCTTCTTTATCCCAAAAATTCTAGAATGTCCACTACCCCTCCCACACGCACTGATGATCACTGAGTACTTCACCACTGATCCCTAATCTATTCCATTGTATATATAACAGAACCTAGTGGAGGGATATATTCATCATTAACCAAATAAATAATAACAATAGAATCTAAAATCATATACAATCATAAATGATAATAAAATTTGTTATAAGAAATTGAAACCAATTTTGCAGAAGAGAGAAAAAAAGATATTAAACCATTAAGTGAAAGAACTAAATAATTAAAAAAGTAAAAACCTATCCTTCTACAATCACACGGAACTTTACCCCTCCATGTTAAGGTTATCCTTAAATAAGGGGGAATAACTAGGCATTACAAAATTAAGAAGAATAAAAGAGAGAAAAGAAAGAACATAAAATTTTATCCTCTAGAATTGGTCTATTGTAAATTTTATTTAGTTCTTCCCACCATATGGTTGGATGCTTGAAATTTATTTTTATATCTATCCTAGAAATCTAAAATCTTTTGAATACATTTACCAGAATTTATGGCCACATTAAAGAAGATGACTTTTTCTGGTTGCCGAATACTATTCCACCTACCCCGTTTTGACTTAATCAAGGGAGACCTTAATGAAATTATTTATATATAAATATTACTTTGAATCTTTACCATAAAGTCATATTTCAAACCTATCTATAATCACCTCATTTGGAGGTTTTTATCCCAAGATATTCCTCATTTAATGAGGTAGGTTCCATTCTACCAACTAGAATAAGTTTTCAACTTGATCAATTTTTTTGGGCTTGTGGGAGTTTGAATGGGCTCTATGTCCAAAAGAATAATTTGAATATATTGGGAAAAAATACCTCAAGGAATACTCTCAGTGTTTTTGGGGTGATTGTGTTTTTTTGAAAAAGACATATGACTACGAATGAGTTTGGTTTATGTTGTCAAAGTAGGTTTTAAAGGTGGTGCATTTTCCTAGTGTGCCAAATTTTTTGGCCACAAAATCGAGAGTTTTTTTGGAAAAATAAGGATTTAAAAAAAGGAGTAAATAGTACGTGAACCATGAAGCATAGTTCATGGACTGTAAAGGAGGTTCATGGAACAGAGAAGGAAATTTAGCAAAGTAAAATTTCTACATATCAACGCTATGAAAACCGCGAAGGACGCTACATGGACCGTGAAGGAGGAACAGATCGCAAGAGGATTAGAGTATACAGACAGCTTGTAGTTCATGGGATGGATCATTGTTTGTGGAAAGGAGGTATTGATTTTTGAAGCTTAAAAGGGTTTTGTACACAGAATAGATCAGCCACTACGAGGGAAAAAAGGGGCTACGCGGACCGTGGAGGGAAAAACGGTTCACGAGAGGAGCACAGTCCATAGTGAATGTTGTACTGCATCAAATATTTAAATAAAAAATATTATATTATTTTGAGGATATATTTTCCTATATAAGGACTTCTAATACCATCATTACTTAGATATATTTTCATTAGAAAACATCTTCACTCTAGGAATATTTCGGTGAAGTCTGAAAGAGTTCATGAATGGTAATTCTATGAAAGAGAATAGATTTGCGAGGGGGATTCCGTGAAATGAGAAGTGGTCCATAGGATATATTCTATATAATGGATTTTGTGGGGGAATTTTAGCCTGCAAAGAAAATGATCTGTAAAGTTTAAGTGGTTCGCGGAGTATCATCAGTCTGCAAAATTTGAGGTGGTCCATAAAGGATAGGTGGTCCATGGAAGAAGAATCCATCTACAAACCAGGGAAGGTATGTGTAGGAATAGGTGGTATACGATGAACTCGTACGATGCAGTGCATCTTAGTTTACAGAGGAAGTAAGAAAGTTCACAAATGGACTAAAATAGTTCACAAAAGTAATTTATGCAAACTAATAGTATGTGGAAAAGTGGATTTCACCTATGGGTGAAAAATGGACTTCAACGGAGCATCCATCTACAGTTGAGGATGTGTGATTTCATGAAAATTAGGGGACCTACAATTCTATAAATTGTGAGTGGATACCTTCCAAGAGCAGTGAACAAAGGAAGAAGAAGATGATGATCATTTCCACCAATAATGAGCCAGAGAAATAGACATAGGTAGTAACCCTTAGGAATGTAGTGAGAAGACCCTAAATCTTGTAAAGGTATTGATCTTGGGCATAGAATTGATATATCTTGAACTTTTTAATTCATCAGTGTGCCTTAGTGGATTTGGTACATCGGCACATTGTCATTGTATGCTCCTTGGACATAGCTCAGTGATGGTGAACCAAGTAAAAATCACTATGTATCATGCATGATTTCATTTCAATTCATATATTTCTATTGGAATAATATAGAAGAGTGTTTTTTAAATGACGAAACAAGATTCAAAGGGGTTGTTGTATTAATCTGTCATCCCCTGATTCACCCCCCCCCCCCCCCCACTCTCAAGGTATTTAACCTAATTGGGAAAGCAGTATCCAATGAAAACTGAAATACTAAAAAAATAATCACTTCAATTGGATCAAAATTTTAAATATTATGACCAAATATAGTGCTAATAGAAAACTATTAAATTTACAAAATTAACTAATTTTCACATTTTAGCTCAAAACTCACAAAAAATCATAAAATGATACAATTTAGCACAAATTGATTAATTGTTGTGTATTAAATCATTTAAAACATATGGAGAATTATGAAAATATTATCTATATCAATTCCCCCATACTTATCACTTGGGCTCATGGGCAAGTTGGAAACAAAATCAAATCAAAGAAAATTGAAAACACATATCCATGAGATTCACCAATTTAACACCAAGAAACAAAATATATTATTCCTCCTCAAAAACCATTATTTTAAGTTCTAAATTCATATCATTCAATGAATTTCCACTTAATTTCTCCTACCATGCACACAAAACACTTACCTCACTTGTATTTTCTCTTATCACACAAATTTCAATTTTCAACAATGTCTTTCTCATCAAAACCCATGCAAGGGTCACCATAGGCTTGATAAATTCCTAAATATCCACCTTTTATGAGTCTAGGAAATGTGTTTATCTTGAGTAATTTTCAGGGTTGTTCTGTGGCTTTCGGTTGGTAGGATTTAGATGTGAAAATTTCTGAGGTTTAATAAGGAGGGTTTGGCTCTTTCTTGAACCAAAATTGAAAATTTCTAATTTTCACTCAAGTATGGTCTCCTTCTAACTCCCCATAGTTGAAAATCTGCTCCATCATCATGAAAAATCAAGTAAAGTGCACACCTCTGGTATTTCATTAGAAAAAATTTCAATCATATCAACCATAACTTTTCTTGAAATCTCCAGATAGGTGAATCTTTCTTTCTCCATTGAAATATCCAGAAAGGCACAACTTCTTTATCATAAAAGATCCTGAAAGGCACATATTTTGACAAAATGAATTCTTCAGTAGAAAAATTATCTCTTAAAATTTTTATTTTCTACCCAAATTATCACCAAATTAGGTATCACAATACAAGACAAACTCCTCACACACTTGATTTCAACTAGATCTTGTAATTTCACTTCAAGAGAAGGTTGGATAGGAAAAATTTGCTTCTAATGTGGCTAACCTAATAGGATGTTCATAGATTATAAGGGAAAAATAATTAAATGTGAAAGTTATTCCATAATAAAAAATATTAACTTGAAAATAGGGCTTAAAACCAAATAAATTCCTCAATCATTTAAAACACAAGTACCCCAAACCCTCAAGTTATGACAAGAATAAATCAAATTCTGGTTAAACAAAACATGGTCTAGTTCTCTCAAGAAGTTAGATTAATGAAGATAATATGAAAAAAAGGGTTCAAAATCCTCATAGGAAAATTATTTTAAAGATAAAGACAGTGAGATGTGGCATGTGATTCAAAAATCAAAGTACTTTTTATGAAATTTCCAAAGATTTGAACTTGAAGAAAAGTCATTTTCAGAATTCATTTATGCTCTATTTCATGGAATAAATTTTCTCACTCATTTACATGGGTTTCAAAATGGAAAATATAATAATTTCAACTCAAAAGTTTCAAAATCACACAAAAAATGAAAAATAAACACACACAAATTTGAAAAAAATACACTTTTTTTAACAGAAAAAAAAGAAATTTAAAATTCCAGAACTAAAAAGTTTCCATCCCCACACTTAAATGATGTAGCATCATAAATGAATTCAATTGGATTTTACATGTAATAATATTTTAAATTAAATCATATTAAGCAAGCAAGTGTAAATTATAGGTTCAACTAGACTTATTGGAAGTACAACATTGAGTTAAGATCCTAAGTGCATCACACTGAAAACCATTAAGAAAATGTATAAAAGAAAACATAAGAGATTCATTGAAAGAAATTAAAATAGAAATATAATAAGAAAATAAGGATATATATTTGTTTAATCCCTCAAGCGGGCCCTGGGTTTTGACTACCTCTAGATGGTCAGTTCTAATTGGTTATCCCCAATCTGATGGTGGATGGAGTTTCTTTGAGATGAACCACTAACACTTCTTCTTTACAAATTTCACTTATTCCTTTTTCTTGATGACTCTATGGATATTTTACACCAAATAAACCCCCAAGAAAATGAGATACATATCTTTTTGTGGGGTTAGGATAAATAATGATTCCTCTTCTTTCTTGGTTTCCACTTTCACAACTTATTCTCCATTCTTCAGTGATTTCTCAAGGTATGTAGCATCAATGGAATAATCAAAGATAAAGTCAGAGTGTAATTCTATTTGAACAAAATTAAAGCATGAAGAATAAATATAAAATTATTTATTTTCAAGTTAGGCATCTTATGTCTCAATTTCATCTATAAAATCCAATTTTATCTCCTCATGTACTCTCTACAATAAATGTTTATCATGTTCAGGGATCTCCGAATGTTCCTATTTAGACGAATCTTCTTTTTCTTACACATGCACCAAGGTGATAAAATTTTTGGATGAATCTGAAAATTTCATGTAAGGGGAGGTGATACACAATTCAGTTTCAATAAAATTAGAAGATAATGTGTTCAAGAAAAGATCAGCTCCATGAGTTTGTTCATCTTCAATTGATTCTTTATTTGGAGGTTCCTCTTGAAGTTTAATTTCACTAGATAGAGGTGGGTAGTCAAGATACTCTATTTGAAATATTGGTGGAGAAATAAATTCGAAAACTAGTTTGGATTCTGGTCTAGGTTGATTTCC
Source organism: Viscum album (assembly GCA_963277665.1). Classification (NCBI taxonomy): domain Eukaryota; kingdom Viridiplantae; phylum Streptophyta; class Magnoliopsida; order Santalales; family Viscaceae; genus Viscum; species Viscum album. Next base: position 700,560,849 of record OY728128.1, on the reverse strand, counting down.
CTCATTCAAATTAACTTCTACCTTAGACTTTAGTATTTGATAATCAGCTTTGACTTGATTAACCAGGTCTAAAAGGTATGAAAAAGAGAGACTTGTAACATGGACATTCAACATTTTCTTGGCCAAAATAGTGAGTTTATCCACATTTTGTAATAGTTCCTCATCATCATTATGGACCATTTTTTCTACACCTATGAGTTATCAATCCAAGAAGAATAATTTAAATTGGCATACATCATGGGAAATTTTGTTTTCTTTTTTTAATGATAGAAAAGAAAACTATTTATGAAATCTTAGAATTATACTATTGGCACTAACTCCCCAGAAATAGTGCTAAGTTTTTATACGTTCTTGAAATGGGGTGTGACAAAAACAATTATTTACTAAGTTAAAAATGTAAAAAATTGTTTAAAATAGATTTTATCTAGAGAGGATCACATAGAAATCAAGATTTAACCTTTAATTAGAGGGAAAATGGGGGTTTTTTTGAAATTTTTTGATTTTGAAAAGAAAAGAAATAAAATACACAAAGAAAAGAAACTAAGAAAAATATTGAGGAAAATTTTAAAAAACAAGTGATTGAAAAATATCATATGAGAATGGTTATCAGGTTAGGGTTGGTTCACCAATTTTAATGATATCCTGGTTCTAATTTATACAATCCTATTCTACAAAGTTTATAAAAGTGAAATTCAACAATTACTTCATCTCACTCCCTTGGTCAAATGGTAATGGTGGGAATAAACCTTATCAAAATATCAGTTTGGTCTACACTACTTTCAATGTGTGATATATTTATATAAAATACCCCCAATTTACTTATTAAATTCCCAATCAGGTCTTTTTTATCCCAAACAATTAATAATTTCCATTACCCCTCCCACACGCACTGACAATAATTGAGTACTTCGCCACTAAACCCTGATCCATTCCATCATATATAAACAAGATACTAGTGTAGGGAGATATTGATCATTGAAAAAAGAAATAATTACAAAAAAATCTAAAATCATATACAATTTTACATGATAATAAAACTTTTTATAAAAATTTGAAACCAATTTTACATGAGAGAGAAAATTATCTTAAACCATTAAGTGAAAGAACTCAATAATTACAAAATTAAACAACCTATCCTTACCTAATCACATAGAATTTTTCCCCTCCATATGAAGGATATCCTTAAATAATGGGGAAGAATAATTCATTACAAAATTAAGAAGAACAAAATATAGAAAAGAAAGAACATAAAATGTTATCCTCTAGAATCTATCTGCCATAGGTTTTCTTCAGTTTTACTCACTAGATGGCTGAAAAATTCCAAGGTCCCTTCTTAAAGGATGTTTGGAATTGATTTGGATATCTATCCTTTAAATTTATAAGCTTTTGGATATGCTTATAAGAATTTATGGCTGCATTAATGAAGATTACTTTTTATGGCTACCGAATACTATTCCACATACCCCATCTTGACTCATTCAAGGGAGGGATTAATGAAATACTTTCTCCATAAAATTTAATTTAAATCTGTATCTTTGAGTCATATTTTGAACCCATATATAATCACCTCATTTGGAATTTTTTAGGCCAATATATGCCACATTTGATGAGGTAGGGTCCATTCTGCCGACCAGAATAAGTTTTCAACTTGACCGATTTTTTTAGTCTTGTGGGAGTTTGAATGGGTGTTGGGTCTAGAAGAAGAATTTGTTTCCTAAGAACACTATAATCCTAAAAAAAATAGTCACTTCAATTGGATCAAAATTTTGAATGTTATTACCAAATACAAAGGTGACAGAAAACTATTGTATTTATAGAATTAACCAATTTTCACATTTCATCTCAAAACTCACCAAAAATCATAAAATGATGCAAATCAACTCAAATTGATTAATTGGTAGGGATTAAATAATTGAAAAACATATGAAGAATTATGAAAATAGTATCTATATCAACTAGTGTAAGGCTATTGTGGTCCTTTGATATGAAATGATAATGGGTGATGGTTTGCACAGTTTAGCATTATGTAGTAGAGACGTACTTTCTTCCGTGCAGTTTAACATCGTTCAGTAAGGAAATTTTCCTTACAGTTTAATTTTCAATGTGGTAAGAATGTATTTTTTGTATAGTTTTAATTTCATGTAATCGGGATGTTTTCCTTGCAGTTTAAAGTCATACGGTAAGGACGTGGGATCCTCGAAGTGAAATGGTAATGTTGTGGTTTGGCCCATGAACAGGGTTATGGGTGTCACTATGTATCCCATGGTGATAGGAATCAAGTCATACGTAGTTATTAAATAGGAAAATCTCTATGTAGGTCTGAACCATATGTAGAGGTGGGAATTTTTTCTGTCGATTATTGTAATTAGGACTAGGATTGGAGATCCAGGAATCGCTATGTATCCCATGATGATAGGAATCAAGCCACATGTAGTTATTGAGGAACTGTGTATTTTAACATCATGCGGTAAGGATTTGGGATTCCTGATGTGAAACGGGGTATTTTATCTAGACCCAAGGGTAGAAATTTGGGCATTACTATGTATCCTATGGTAATAAAAATCAATCCATATGTAGTTCTTTATGAAGTAACTTCTTGCGCAAGTCTGACCTATACGCATAGAGGGGCCCCTTTACTTTTTTTAATTTGTTATGAATAGAACTAGCATTGTGGATTCCAGAATCACTAAGTAACCTTTGATATCAGAAATCAAGAAACACATAGTTCTTTAATGGAGGTGTTGTAGGATACTAATGCCAACAATAGTGGTCCTCCTGGATGAGTCCCACATGAATGTACAGTTTTATGTCTTGCAAGGGAAATCAACCATGCAATTTAACGTCATGTAGAAAGTACTCATGGTATGTATTTTAAGGTCTTTCATTTAGGACCATGATGCACCTATCATAGTCTATTATTCCTTGTTTTGTGGGGAATCCCTCACCAAAATTCCTAATCTCACGCGCACTATGCTCAGTTTGAGAAACAAGGAATGGAAAGGGTTCCTCTTATTATGAAAAGGAAATTTAAGGATATGACATGGGGATTTTGTATCATGTGGTGGATAGAACAAGATATAGGATCAAGGCATCCCTATGTATCTCATTGGAAATTATAATCAAGCCATACATAATTCTTAAGAGGACTCACATAGTTTAATGTCATGCGAAAGAGACATCGGCTGTGTAGTTTAACATCATGTGGTAAGGATGTGGATCACCCAATATGAATAAAGATAGATGAAATGGACCTGTATAGTTTAAAATCATGTGGTAAGTATGTTTTCCATGTAGTTTATCATCATGCGTTAAGGAAGAGGGTCACCTAACGTGAAAGGATAAGAATGTTGCGATTGGGCCCAAGACTAGAGGTTCGGGTGTCACTGTGTATCCTGTGATAGTAAGAATCAAGCCACACATAGTTCTAGAAAACCCATGCAGTTTAAAGTCATGAAGAAAGAACATTATCCATTCAATTTAACATATTTCAATGCGTATAGGATATTACATATAGTTTAAAGTCATGCGGTCAGGATGAGCTCGTACGGTTTAATGTCATGTGACCAGGATGACTTCATACATTTTAATGTCATGGGGTTGGGAAAAACTCTATACAGTTTAACATCATGTGGTTAAGATGAACTCCTTACAATTTAATATCATGTAGTTAAGATAAACTCCATATAGTTTAACGTAATGTGGTTAAGATGAACTTCGGAACTCCCTTTTCAACCCATTTAGGATCTCATAATTAGAATTGTCAATGTCTCTGGAAATGTTTGGGAGGATGCTTATAGATAACACTCTCTATATTTCAATGTCATCTTCTTATTCATCAGAGCTATATGTCTTTACCTAGTCAGACTATAGAGGTTTCCTCTCTAGGTCACCTACTGAACATGGTGAAGTACTATTGATGGTTAATTAGTGAACTATATACGGTTAACCCTGATGTTTTTATCTCCTCTCTATGCAATGGTGTCTGAGTTTTAAAAACCCCTCTATATGGAGGTATCTAAGAAAGGTGAGGATTTAATTGTATATGGGTGATATCACCATGGGGGGTTGACCATGATGGATTCCAGGTGTAGAGCCCCTATGATTTATCTTCATACTACCATGAGGAGGACTATCATGGTGATGATCATCTTCTGCTTTGTCTGAGGAGTTGATAGACCTTGGTGGTATTGAGAATGTGTCTCTAATGACCTTAAGGATACTTGAAATGAGTAGATTAGTAATATGGGTCATGTCCCACATCGTGGTCAGAATATTATAACCTGCCTTTTGAAATTTTGTAGGGATATGAACCTATTGTATGATGGTTTCCAAAACTTTTTTATAACCATATGATGTTTTGGGAATATGATCCCACTACTAAGAATCTATTGGGATTTTACAATTAACTTCCTCATTATTGAAAAGAATATGCACCTCTACTGAGACATGTTCCATTCTCACTTAGTGAGTCTCAGTTATAATGGGAGTATTATCCCGATCTAGTGTCTTTGAAATATTTTTTTGGTCTTTCTTGGTAGGAGTATGATCCTAAACAGAGGTGTGTGTTGCTCTCACTTGGTGATCCCTAGTTGGAGTAGGAATATGAGCCTATTCAAAATATCTATTCCCCACTAGAATATGATGATGGACCATCAGAATGGGAGAAGGGATATGATCCTCCTCCTTTATTTCCTTGTAATGATGTTGGTGCAGTAATTCATCGGAAGAAGTAGGAATATTCATCGGCTTCCATGATCTATTGGAATATTCCAGGTAGATTCACTAATATAAATATGAACCTATCTCGTGGCATGTTCTATTCTTAGTTGGTTTTCCCCATCCATAGTGGGAATATGTGCCCGATCCTGGGCCTTTAGAATATGTTTCTAGACTTCTTCAATAGGAATATGAGCCTATCCCAAGGCATGTGACCCTCTCACTTAGTGAGCCCCAGTTGGAATGGGGATATGATCCCAGTCCTTATGTCACTTCCTTTACCAGAATATGCTGAAAATCATGCTGGATGGGAGTAAGGAAATGTGCTTGCTTTGAAGTAGCCCTCATTCATACTGATCAGAGTGTTGTGAAACTATATCTATCAATATATTAATATATTAATATCCCTAAATATCCACTAGAATATACCAATGGATATCCCATGTTATTATCACAAAGCAATAGTACTTTAACAGGGTATGTATTGTAATTTATCCATGTACTCTCTCGGTTTCTAGGGTATGTTGTTCAATGCATTTGATTGAAGTGGGGATATACACCCACTCCTATCCTCCTTATTCCATCGGAATATGCTGATGTAATTTATGAATGGTGTTATGGATTTATACCTTCCCCATGTTTGCTGCCCAGATATGATATCAGACTTTTTTTGAACTAGAGGGGGTATGAGCATGCTTTCTCTAGTCTGAAACTTTCCACATTTGACAAGGTTTCATTGATGCTCAAATATGAATGTTTGTGGAGGTGACCTATTAGATAATTCCATTGGTAGGTGACTAAGTATTTTTAGAAAAAAATTTATATAGTCGGGATCAATATTGTACTGTATCAATGGTGATTCTGGAAACTGTAATTTTCACCTGATACTAATGATGTCTCCCAAAGATTAAGATGTCGCACAATTTATTTTCCTGTGACCAGGACTTGTTATGTGTAGTTTATCATCATGTGGTAAGTATGTGAATGTAGGTGGTTGGGCCAAGATATATGATCTAGTAATCCCTACATATATCATTAGGATGAGAATCAAGTCATACGTAGTTCTATAAAACTTATGCAGTTTAATGTCATACTGAAAGAACATCAGTTGTGCGGTTTTACACCTTGTGGTAAGGATGTGGTCCATGCAATTTAATGTCTTTAAATAAGGATGATAGCTATGTAGTTTAACATATTTTGGTGGGGAAAATATCCATACAGTTTAACGTCTTGCGGTAAGGATGACAGCCACACAGTTTACCATCTTGTGGTGGGGATGGTAGCCATGTATTTTAATGTCTTACAGTAAATACGATGACCACACAATTTAATGTCTTGTGGTGGGGATGATATCCATAAAGTTTAATATCTTGTGTTAAGGATGAAATCAATTCAATTTAACATCTTGTAGTGGGTACAATATCCATGTAATTTAACATCTTGTGGTAAGGACGATGACCAATAACCTATCAGGAGGGTAGCTCACCCGACGGGGCTTGGATAACTCTTATGCATGTTACATGACTTTTGAAATCCTTAAACTATATCAATCCTAAACTTACCTATATCTCCAACCAATCCTTAAAGATAAATAATCTCTTTATTGTGTTCCTTAGATGTCGATGGTAGGGGAAATTATTGTCATGGCCTTCCAACCCTGCCTTATTCAGCTTCCTTATTATTGGAAGTTCCATCAAACCATCTTCCATGGAATATTAAAAATAGCTGAGAACACAATTTTTTTAGAAATAATAGGATTTCTTAAATATCAATTTTAAATATGGGTGCTTACCCATGGGAGGTATGTGGCTCATGATTTTTTTCATAACTTGTGTGTCCTGTTCAGAGCACTCAGATGACTGGAGCAGGGATTCAAGTTTTGGTGGTTCCAATATCCCCATGTCCATATGTTCCTGAAGCCATTATTTCAAGGAAAATAAAATTTTTATTTTGTTCTTGAGACATCGATGGTAGGGTAAATTATTTTCATGGACTACCATCCTTGCCTCACTTAGATTTCTCATCATCGGGAGATCTATCAAATCATTTTCCATGGCATAGTTGAAATACCTGGGAACATGTCTTGATTGGAAGGAATATACTTTTTCTATTTTTCTTCAAGATATGGGAGAGCATGTTTATTCTCCCATATGTTATCTATACCTCCATTGGCATGGGAACATGGTTGAGTTTGGAACCCAGGGTACAGAGTCCCAGTCTTTATCGGTATGGGGGTAGGTGTTGAAGCATTGGGGGTCTTGAATGATGTAAGTGCTTCCCACTAATTAAAATATCTTGACTCTCTTAGAGGTTTTTTGGAAACATATGAGGATAGAAGGATTCTATAATATCCCCATTGAGGAGGTGGAAAATATGGAAATTCCCCTATCCCTGTGAGTTAGGGAGAGGTGGAACAATTTCTAGATCTCACCTGATGAGGGGATGACAAATATGAAACTTCCCCCAGCCCTGGGGGTTGGGTAACTTTAATACAAGATGGGATTGCATATTTAGGTACTAGTACATCATCCTGGGGTATAGATCCTAATAGTATTCCCACAATAATTTCCTAAATACCCATATTCTCTTGTTATAGTTGGGTGATTCATTCTTCTATAGAAATTTCCTTATCATCTTTGAGGGGTTGGTTGGTAGGATTCATGAGAACACCCTCTCCTATATCGGTGGTAGGATGAGTGGGTGATGATGGTAATTATGATGTGGACCCTAGAGACTGAATTCACTACTGTCATATTCCATATGCTCTATTATCATTACCCTCTAAAATACCAACATAGATGGTAACACCTTCTGTATATGCTTGAAAGATGTTGTCGGGCCTTTCTTTTCCTGTGAAAGTAGAAGAAGGCAGTCCAACCTGTTGTGACACAAATGATTGTAGGAGGGTATGATTGTACTCTTCAAGAGTTTTCTTTTCTATATTTTATGATTATTCTTCATATCCAATTGATTTCATATTGATTAAGACACAAGCAAGTTGGTGCTCCTCCTCGATGGAGTATCTTTTTTAGTGGGTTAGTTCTCATGGTATCATTTGAGGGGTCAATGCCCACAGTACCATTTTAGGGGTAAGTTCCCATATTGAGGATGATTGTGGGATAAAATATGACAAAAAATCTACCAAACATGTGGCCTAGGGTTATCCCTGGGGCCCCACAGTCACTAAGGCTAACTGTGATGAAGTCAGAGGATCCTGGACAGTGATGATCTAGGATTGATTTTGGGCCATTATTAGGATACACCGGTGAGCCTTAGATAGATTGTAAATAGAATGGATATAAGCCTACTGTGGAGCTGTATTGTTTGGATAACCCTGGTGGGTTCTCCTGCTAGGTGCCCCAACATGGATAGTTGGTGTAGGCACAACCTCCTCTACAGCTCCTTGTGGAATCACGGTCACATGTCAACGATAATGATCAGAACGGATGGGAGCCCTCCTAGGTAACTTTTGGATGATTTATTTTCCATGCTGAATATCCTCATCCACATTCATTATGTAGGGAATTTATGTGTTGTTTCACTCTAGGGATAGTCTCCCATAGCATTTGAATGTGGCAACAAGGGCCACTTCCTCTCCTATGGCCTGTCGTGGGAAATATGTCTAGTGGGAACTCAAATTTTGAAGGATTTCATAAGTCGGTTTGAGAGTCATGATGGATCTATTGATGTGGTATTACCATACTAATACATTCAATAACTGATACTGGAAGTGGTGTGTTGGTGACAATCAATTCTGGGGCCTCGGGGCCAATGCAACTTGTCCAGCAATCTCAGAATCCATTGGCATATTCTATGATGTCATTTAAATTGCAAGGAATATGAATATCCTAAGGGAATAAACAAGACAAATTATTAGTATAGAATTATATATAAGATTACATGTTCAATAAATTACTTTCATAGTTAAAGGATAAATAGGCGGTCCCTTCTTTTCAAACAAGGTTCAATGTAGTTAAAAGAAACATGTCAGATTTTTCATTTTGTTTTGAAACAAGTGAAGAAAAAAATTCCCTAATAGGAAATGGACACTCTATCTTTTTTTACTCATGAAGGGGATGACACAATTAATTAATTTTCATGTCGTTTTCACCATTTTGTTTCATCAAGAAATGAGACGTGGATGGGTATTTGTCCCAATGATTTGATTTATTATAGGGGGTTCAATGCCTACCCAATCATTCGCATCTAGTTTCCCATTTGTTAATATTACCTAGAAAATCCAAATGGTTCTCACATCCATAACTGAGTATGGACCTGATTTCCAAAGGTAGGTGATCCTTTGGGGTTTCCTGACCAAAGACATTTAGGAACTCACAATGGTCGAGAGGATGGTAATTTGGGCTCATCGCACCCTTTTGGGGGGAATTGTTTCCTATATCGGAACTCTCTTATAGATTTAATATATGTTCATTAAATCTTTACCATACCCCAATACATGAATATTTACCCCTATGTCAATGTTTTTATTATCAACATGTATCGATAGGAATGATTTTGTTCATATCATGGGTTCTAAATCACTCTCTTTCTTTGGATTATGACTATTTTATATCCATATAGGAAGGTGGTTGGTGTCTGGGAGATGGGATTGGACCTCTTTAAGGTGTCCTATGTATCCCTTTAAAATAGGAATCAAAACCCACATAGTACGTGTGACATAGTTTAAGGTCGTGTGACTGGATCAATCCATGCAATTTAATTTCATACGATAAGGATGAAAATATTGGGCTCAAGCCCCAATGAGGCATCCTACATATCCTAATTGAGATAGGAATCAAATTTTACATAGTTTGTATAATGGACATCTATGTCATGAGATATACGACAATAGAGGGCCTAGGTGGTACTTATACATATAAGATTTCCCTATATATCTTTGTCAGAAGTATGGTTCTTTAAGTGGAGATGAGATGTAATCAAGCATACATCTCAATGGTGACGCCATACTGGGGGGATTATCATCATGATATTGGTACAATACTTTCTAGTGTCTAAGACCACATGAGTCATACTCGGTGTGAGAAACAAGAGATAATAGAATATTAGACATATTGCATGAGTGCATATACGTATAGGGAATACACATTAAACTTTAACTTTGAGGGGCATGTTTACCCATATCATGGAGGATACGGTATAGATCTCAAGAATTATTAAGTAATCCTACATATCCAATTTTATAATAGGAATTAGATTCACCGTGGTTCAGTTTGTCTGCCAACCCTCTGATGGGTTTGAGGTACTTGTGGGAATGATCGGTGCATATACCTAAAATGATGCCCGTGTATGATCAATATTCTCATCCATTGAGGGATTAGGAATAATAGAATAACTATGGGAGAATATAATCTCATTGGTTGGGAATATTTGGGACATGAAGGGACTTACACCGAAGTGGATGCATATCGGAGCTCAGGCCTTAGGAAGGCGTCCTACGTATCTCGGTTATAGTAGGAATCATTGTTCTCATAGTTCAGTAATCCCTTCACCCACTGATGGTCTAAGGTATATAATCATGATTAGATACATTATCATTATACCTGAGGTTCTAGGAATGTTAAGGGATTATACCAGGATGGATTCCATTTGGTCGGGGCTTACACACTAAGGTGGAACTTTTGGGGGGGCTTACACACTAAGGTCACCCTTTGATCGAGGATTACGCACTGAGGTTTCCCATTGATTATGGATTAAGAACTAAGGCTTTAGAATATTCACTCAGTCTCTATATTTTGACAGATAAATAGAGAATATGATTCTTATGAAAAGTTTATTTTGAGATCATGTCACTGATAGGTCGCATGAGTGCGTAACCCTAGCTCATCAAGGACGTTTCCCTTATAAAAGGGGGATGTGGCCAAAGGTTCTTAGCTGAGTTCAACATGGTATGAGTCCAATTGGTTCTATCGGATGAGTTTGACATATCCTAGGACATTTTCCTATAATTTCTTAACTATCTTTCATATAGTAATTGATTTTCTGCCCAACATGTTGGGGCATCATCCTGACAAGGCAGACACATCTGAGGGTGTCTACATGATTAATTGACATGTATTGGGTGTCTTTACATAATTATATTGTACATGTCTAGGGTATTGTGCATAATCAAATCAAACATGACCATAGTTTTTTTCATGATCATCTTAACTTGCCTACAGACTGTTGCATGTCAATACGGACATGTCTATAGACAATCGCACTATCATATCAACATGTCAAAAACTCCTTCTTATGATTAAATTGAATTGTATAGAATACCTTCTCATAATTGAAGTGGAAAATTCTAAGCTGATTCACATGAATTGTCCTTATCTTGTTATGTGTCAATGAAATATGTTAAGGTGTTGTCTCATAATCAGCTTGAATTGTCTTCAGACTACCACATAACAATGGTGACATGTCAATCAACTATCGTGAGGTCAACCTAACTTTTCTAGGGATTTTATTATGATCAAAGTAATATTTCCAATACAATATAAGGAAATCATGAAACTAATGAATATTATTACAGTCACGTGACCTTTAAACTATTCATACAGCGGAGTCTGATGGACATGTTTAAGATCTTGTGCTTGTTTCAATGTTGTGGGTGTATGTTCAAAGGGATATTGTCCTAAGTTGCATGGGAAACAATGAATGATCGAGTGTGTATGTTGAGGGAGTACACCATATGGATTTCATATAAAAATGAGGTCTTGTCCATAGGATCATACACTCGCTAAGAGGGAACTCTCATGATGACCCTTTGTTCATGTGATTCGCATGAACTCAAAATGGGCTCTCAAGGGAGTCAATGAACATGTACAGAGGCTTCCCAATAATACCATAAGCATTGGTAAGTGTCCATGGTGCACACTATAAGGGTTTTTTCCCTTGGCGTACTTTCATGTTGATGGGTTTCTTAATGACACCGCATGATATCTGTACTTGAAGGATTCGCATGACCTTTATAAGTTCATGTGATGGGTCCTATGTTTATTCATTGAGACTAAATATCAAACTTTAGTGTGAATAGTGGTGGGAATTGCATAGAGAATAGGAGTTCATGGAATATGTTGTGCACATCCTAAATCCTGCACTATGAGGCCAAGTATGGGTTCCGTCATGAGACCCAAGGCGTTACTTCTTAATTCTACATGAGAATGAGGTTTTCTCCCAAACTTCACCATTTCACTGAATGACAATGGTCTCATGATCACCATGTGACCACATAATCTATAAAGGATCATGAAAGGGGATCCACATATGTGTATTGTGGATTCTTTCTAGTTCTATATACACATACAAGGGCTCTCAGTTAGGGACTGTCGACCCACCTTTAGGAATGGGGTTCACATCGTCATTATTTCATCTACATGAACAGACTCATGATTCATTTCTCATTGAAGCCATTGCTTCCAAGTATATGTTCTATCATCATGACATTGAGGGTTTGCGATGTCACAAGATGCATGTCTAATAATTTTTGGGTTTTATGGAAAAGGTTTTCACTACATTGGCGAAGTAGGATGCATAGAATATGGGGGGTGAAAGTCCTTGTGTCTGCACCATGAGGCCGATCATAGGGGAATTGCGAGATCAATGGTTCACGACACTACAAGATACATGTCCACGGGAGTATGCCTTCATAAACTAGTATGAGTGCACTGTACACACAAGGAAATGTATTGTCATGATGTATGAGGTTTTATCACTCATGAGAACATGTGATCTTAAGAGAGGATATGTAGAAGATCTTGCGAACATTAACAGGGGTTCATACTGTTGTTGTCTACATGGGATAAGGTTCCACTTTGTGAGTTCACCAACCTAATGGGGTATCATGAAATTGCATGAACACCTTTTATGAACCTATAATTGCATGATTCTCAATTTTTCATGTGATCACATGATATTTAAAAGATCATGTGGTAGGTTATCACAATCACCTGAGGGAGTTATCCATGGATAATCGTCGGTGCTCTCTACTCCTCTGCCTTCATTCTTTTTTGCTACTCCATCTACTCTCCATCGTGTGATTCTTTTTTTAAATGGTAGTAGGGGTATTTATAGATGAGGTCAGCCTAAGGGTGAAACTACTTTGTATAGTGATGAAACTGCATACACCATCTAAGGCGGTGGAAACTTCACGAGATCAGAATCACCCAATCACAAGACAACTTTTTCTCCATCGCATGATAATTTCATTTGATCATGTGATTATTTGGTTTCCTTTTGATATGACACATTATCTAATAAATCTGAATTAATTCAGATGAAAAACTATACCAAATATGGAATAGATCACGGTTGTAAACTCCTTGTGATGACTTCACTAATATTCCTTGCTTCGATCGCATGATCAATGGATGAACATGTGTTGGATTTGAGTGTTGGTGGGAGATCTTGAGGTATTCCACTGGTGTTCTCAATTGGATTCTTGTGATGGATCATGATGGTTATATCAAACCCATTAAGCTGTCAATTGAAGGATTAGAGATGGTTTTTAGGGTGACTCATCGATCGATCATGCAAATAACTTCAATTTTCCATGTCGAACCAGTAGTACGAGAGGGTGAAAGTTTAACGGGAAGTTTAATATGGAGGTCTTGCACTATGTGGGATTGATTTGAACTTACTCAGCATAGGATCAACTCAAATTTGAACTTGTGATGCGTGGTACTGAAGCAGACGGTTAAGATCAGCGGAAGGAATGATAGGACGGTTATGCTTTCATCGCATGAACAGTACACATGAAAATGATGTCCCATATAAAAATATCCATGGTGCATCACTTAGGTATATAAACAATGCCATATCCATAGTTTGGTCAATCTAGAATTGGGGTTTTTACCCACACCTCCACCCGATCTTCGGCCCTATGGGCTTTGCACCCAACCTATGCGTGCCTTCAGTCTCGCGCACCATGGGCCCTACACAAGGGCCCAATCACTTCCTATGGGAACTATTCCTCCTACTATCAACTAACTGGACCGGTTGGATCCCATTTGGCATGGTCGACACTAGTCCCACATGGTCCTATGGTTGAGCCTTGTTCTGGTTGGTTAGTGGATTGGCCTATATTTTTCTCAAAGGGTGGGAACAATGCCCACAACTACTTAGAATAAAATTATAAGATGAGTAAAATAAGGGACCAAAGTGTATCCCCTTAAACCAAATCCCAAACCTTTATTCATGTTATTCCCAAGTCATTTTTGAAAATTATATCAATTTTTTTCATAGTCTTCACATTTCTTGAATCTTCCACGGAAAAGTGAAAGGTGTACAGTTATGGGTGCCAATAGTCATCTATAAAGAGGTCAACTAATTTATCACTTTTCTCAACAACGGTGTATGGAAAACCTTATTATGATCATATGCTACCACAACCAATCCCTCAAGTGGATCTCATGCTAGAACTACCTAAACCTTTGTTTGGTCTACTATCACCTCCACATCTAATAATTCATATCCTAAGAAGTGGACCTACCGAAATAAGAATCGATGCTTTAAGAGATTATAGTAAATTGGGTACTCTCAAAGCATGTTCAATATCATCCTCGAGTGTATTGAGTTCTCCACCTCTGATTTCAAGTACATAATGATTTCATCGATGAATACTACCATGAATCAATCCAATAAGTTTTGAATTACCTAGTTCATAATTATCAAAAACACCATTAGGGAATTCAACACATTGAGAGGTATCACCATGAGCTCATTTCAACCACAACATCTTTAGAAAATCGCCCTCAGTATATCTTCTTCTCAAAGTCAAAGCTAGTGATAACTCATCCTAAGGTCAAACTCTGAGAACCACTTCACCCCTAACCTATAGTCAAATAATTCATCAATTCTTGGATATATACACTCCTTCCTAACATTCACCTAGTTTAGGCAATGTTAGCCCATGCCTAACCTCTAGCTCACATCTGCCTTTTGGGAGAACAACACTGGGCTTCCAAAGAAAACACACTATGTATAAAAAAATCCCCTAATCTATAGATTCTCTAACCATGATTTCATATCTCACAGCTACATGGAGTTATCCAATAATCTATCACAAATATCGAGACATCCCTTGGTGAAGGTCTATGTAGTAAACAAACACTTGATAGGGAGGTAATCCTAGAACATACTTAGGAGAGATGTCATCATGTCCCTTTAGAACCATTAGAAACTAACAGATCATAGAATCCACTGCTATCATGATCATACTATCTAACTAATAAGAAATGTCTTTTATCCTCCTACACACGAGCTTATCCTACTATTCTTGTGATCCCTTCTCACCAAAGAAGGAAAATTATAACCCACTAACTCGAATGCACTAAAACCCTCACTAATAATAGTCAAGGATGAAATGGAAAGTAGGAACCCAATCCATACCAAGGAAAACATCATAGGGCCTCACCACCTACTATAGAAAGATTCCACATGAGGCTCTCTCTATCCTCCTAGAGTCAAGTCACTCTGTAGGTAGAAGTGCTTGAACATTGATCCGCCTCTGCAAAATCCTCCAAACACAAGGGTTGAGAAAAAAGGATTTATTGGAATTACTAGGCCTTGAATAGGGGATACATTCAAGGAAATATGTCTTATAACTATATACTAAAACTATAGTTGGATCATAGAAGACGCATGTCATACCTTAAACCATACTCAAACCCTCCAAGTCACAACCTCCTACTATCTGAAGTTATCCTTCCCCTTTCCCACCTGTTCACCAAAACCAAGGCTCACTTTGAAATATTATCACACTAAAATGGCCTCAAACATACAATTTTAAGGAACTCGTCTACCAAACCTTGACACAATGTACTTTGGGATGAACTAACTCACTCGTGTAGTTTTAAATCACGTCACAAGAACACATCTTAATGGAGGAGTTGTCCTACTTCCTTGCATGCTTGTAGCCACATCAAACACCACCAACACAAGGATCTATTAATTCCCTATGCTTCCCTAAATAATTATAGATATCAGGATCACTATATCACCTATAGGAATCCCACACAGGGAAAAAACCCCAATCCATCACCTCTAGATAAACCTTAGTTATTCGCGGGGCTTGTTGGGAATTACTCATCTCTGAAGAGATTCACTTCTTGTCCTTAAGGGTCACCTCACTATGGATCTAGAGGAACACACCACACCATCATCATACTAATCTAAAAATAATACTAGATACAAGTGAAACCATTTAATCAGTCAGGATCTGCACAATCTGGAAAACTCAAACCACTTCCTCAATCTAATACTCCATTACCTGAGGATCTAAGTCACCATGAAACCTCATAGGTCTCTACCACTGGAACTCACATAGTGTGTTAAGTCTATGTGTACCATCATCCAATCCTGTTGGAGTCATCGGATCCTCATCATGTGGATGATTATCTACTTTGACCACTCGAAGTGGATCCACATGTTTCTCAACAGGTGGTAGCACTACTCTAGTACCACTTGGAAGAAATAACTCATGAGTATATCCCTAAACTAAGGTATCATCACTCAACTAGTCATTGTAATGAAACTATCTCATAATCCAAGCAGGTTATCATCATGGAGGAATCTTGAGAATTATCAATATGTACCATGGTTAAAGAACATGTCTGGGGAGCTGACTTAAGAAGGACATAGAAACCATAACCCACTCTTATATGATGTATGTACTAATGTTTTCCATGAAACTAGTTTCTAAATGTGATGAGTCAAAAAAAATATTATTAGAGTCCTGGTGAATGGATATGAAGGTCAATGCACCATCAATGGGTCCTGAGAGTCAAACTCAAGACACTTTAACATTGTTGCCCTAGTTCCTAAGCCAAACCTCATACTATAAAATATCTAAACTCTGATCCTAATATGACCTCCTCTAAAACCACTCAATCATGACCCGACCCATTGGGTCCTTCCTGACTAGCAATAATCCAAGTGTGACACCCCAAACCCACCTCTAATAGACGATGGTTTGGTGACTATTGCTGAGTAGACATATCACACACATAGGAGGCCTTATCCTAAAGTACCTATACAGATGCACACATCCCTATGCACCAATGAATAATGGTGCACAGGTTAATTTAGGAGGCGTTAATTTTCATTCATCTCAAATTATAAATGGGGATTAAAAGCACAAAACAAACACTTGATTTTTCCTTTATTCATTACATTTTTTGACATATTTAATTATAATTAACTGTGCTTTATTGTCAAAATATTGTTTTTAATTAATTAATTTTATTCTGTTGTTTATTTTCTGAAAAATTATTTAATATTTTTATATTATGTTAAAATGTAAATTTAATTGGTTAATTTATTATTTAATATAGAAATATTTTAACCCATCATTTTTATTCTCTTTTTTTGTTAAATTATTTACTACCATTATTTTTATTATTTATTCATTTTATATTTTTAAAAATAATAGTTTTTAATATTTTAAATTAATTATTGGATTCAATAAATTTATTTTTTATTTTATTTTTGTTTATAAATATTTAATTTATGTTTGTTTTATTTTAATTTAATTTCTGGTTCTTGTGAATTTGTATTTTGAATTTAATTTACATGTGTTGAATTTAATTTTAATATATGATTTTAATTCTTTAATAAATTATAATTTTTATTTTCCATTTGATTTTTTATTTTTCATGTGTATACCAACCATGAGTGAAGCTACAATGAATCCATGGTAGGTATAACTATCGTGTCCCTTTGAAAAAATTGGTTAACTCGTGAACTTGTTAAGTGGTCACTTCAACCTACTACAGGTGATCAATTTGAAGTGATCGTGATCCATTCTATGGTAATTATAGTGATTGGGAAAACCTACCAATATAAGGATGGATTCTTCTGCTGCCCTGAAGAACACGCCCCATGCACCGAAGTATTTTCAAAATTTTCCCGGGTATTGCTCGCACTGCCTCCTCTAGGGCCATTCAATGCAAATGTGCTGGAAATGCCGCCAAGCTTTCCGTGCCACCAAGACAAGAGATGCTTCCCTCCCTTGGCAGGAAGGGCCAAACGCTGACTCCGAGCGAGCCCCTACCTTCCAGCATCGAGGTCTCAGCCCCCACCCTCTAGCTTTCACGGCCCCCGCTTACCCTACTAGAGGCTAGGTTGTTCCTCCCAGCCTGGCTCTGGTCCCTTGATCTGCGAGGAAACCAGCCTCATCCATTGGGTGCCTCAGTCCGGTCCGGTAATCCTTTCTATATGTTGAGCACCTTGAAGCCATAATGGAGGAGTCCTGGGACGACGTGGTTTTCAGAGACCTCTCTGTGAAAAAGAATAACTTGGCGGTGCTAGTCTTGTCTCAAGAACGTAAGGCAAGGGAGTGCTTCAGGATCAAATGGCTCAAAGAAGGCAACAAGAACACTACCTTTTTCCATGCATGCATAAGGGAAAGGAGGCCACCATTGCTTTAGAAGATGGAATGTTCACTAATGATATAAAGGTGGTCGGGGGAATAGTGGTCTCATACTTTAAGGAGCTTCTTGCAGTTCTGAATTTGAACATGACCAACGGGTATCCGATCGAGGATGCAGATCTATGGGAAGGAATCTTGAACACTATCTATACTAAGGACAATGCCTCACTCGAAGGAATCCCTGAGGAGGAGGAGATTCACATAGCCATGCTGAAATTAAATCTAGAGAGTGGGGCGGGATCTGACGGGTTTCCTGGGTCTTTCTACAGGGGCTCTTGGGCAGTGGTCAAGCACGAGATCATCTCATCCATTCAGTATTTCTTTCATGGTGGTAGCCTCTCACTGATAGCATGCGCTACAACCCTCATTCTCTTGCCTAATATCAAAGATCCCACCTCTCTCCTCCATTATCGGCCTATAAGCATGTGTAACCTTCCATACAAGATTTTGTTGAGCATTATCAACAGGTGGGTATCCATCACTTACCCTGGTGGATCTCCCTCAAGCAACATGGCTTCGTGAAGGACTGCTCTATCTAGGGGATGATTGCCCTGGTGTAGGAGATGTTGAGATACATTAACACCAAGTCCCACGGATCCAACATAGCCATCAAGATGGACATGAACAAGGTGTGTGATCAGTTAGAGTGGGGTTTCATCAGCAAGGTGCTTTCCAAGATGGGATTCTCTATCTAGGCTTGCGACCTCATCTTCAGGTGCTTTAGTTCCTCATGGCCGGTGGTGTTGTTTCTGGGGGAAACCCATGGTTTATTCAAGGTGACTCGTAGCCTTCAACAAGTTGATCCTATCACCCCAAGAATTTTTTTTCCTTATGCAGGACACTCATAGTCATTTGATCAATAGAAGTATGTCCAATGGGGATATACTCCCATATCGCAGGAAGTTGAACCTCCCCTCTGTTTCTCATTTGATGTTTTTTGATGATACAACAATATTGACGAATTCGGGGAGGAGGTCTGTGCAGGGGAACATGAAGATCCTTAGGGAATACTACCACTGGAGTGGGCAACTAATCAATAAGGAGAAGAGTAATTTCTATTTACCCAACAAATGCATGCATAGCAGGGCGGTGAATCTGGGCAATAGGTTGGGAATGCGGTGAGGCTCCTTTCCTATGGAATACCTGGGCACTCCAATTTCTTCTAGAAGGTTGTGCATTCGTGACTTTGACCAGGTAGTGAGCAATATTGTGTTCTGTGTTCTCAATTGGAAAAATCACCTCTTATCCTTTGCGGGCCGCATCACCTTAGTTAATAGTGTATTGCCACCCATCCCGATGCATGCACTTGAAGCTACCAATGTGCCGAAGGGCATGGTGAAAACCATTGATAAAATCATTGCTAAGTTCATTTGGGATGCTTTTTCAGAGGGTAAGAGACACTAGGTTTCCTGGGGGAGGATGGAAAGACCCATTCTGGACAGAGGCATCAACGTCAAAATTCTTGCCGATACAATCCATTATATACACTCGAAGCTTGCATAGGAAACAATTGAGGAACACAGGTTGTGGGGGAAGACTAGGTCATGAAAGAACGACATCAATATGGACCCCTCTCAAGTGCATGGGTCTCTCTTGTGGACCTCGGTTCGCATCCATATCTTGATTCTCCAACAGAACTCATAGTAGATTGTAGGGGAGGGGAACATCCATTTCTAGCACCATAATTGGGCAGGCAATGTGCTTAGTTACCCAAGATGCCCTACCACTAATATCTCATTCAAGTAAGTAATCCAATACCAATCCTTCATCAGGTTTGTTCTCAAGACCAACTAACAAGTTGTGTTCGACTCTATCATTCTCAACTCAGAACCAGAAAAATGCATCTTCATTCCATCCATATCAGGGAAACTCAACTTTAAGGATTATCGTAGGCTATCCAACACTCAGGACCAAGGATACATATGGAATGGTGTGGTGTGGTGTAACAAAATTCCAATGAAATGTAACTTCCTTACTTGGAGAATCAGGAACCAATCCATACCCTCGGACGTTAACATTAAAAAGTTGGGTATTAGCTTGGATTTTTACTGTCACTACTACAAGTTCAGGCAGGAGGACAGCACACACCACCTATTCTTTAAAGGCGACTAGGCACAATAGGTGTGTAGTTCCTTTGGGGACTTCACTGCATTCTTCTCCCATGATACTGACAACACCCCTTTCCTAGAGAGACAGTTCTAGGGGAAGGAAGGATCGACTGTGGAAACAGCGGAAAGATCTATCATTCTTAATGCGGGTTGTTAGTGCTTATGGCAAGCTAGAAATCAGGCTACATTTGATGGGTCTATCTCCATAGGTTGGTCCATTGTTGCAAGAACTAGTAGATTACTAATTAACTTGGTCACTCATATTGGTAACTAGAAGGAGGTCCCATCCCTTCGCACGTTGCAACCTATTACACCAGGGTCTCAAGCTACCATCTTCAATCTATAGGGGAATTGGTTCTGGTGGATACCTTCTACAAGTGGCCTCAATCTCAACATAGATGGATCTTGCATTTTGGGGAACATGCAGGGAGGAGGGGTTGTTTGTGAATCACTACGGCAAAAACTGGCAAGGGAAGCGCTACCCCTTTATCAGCGCTCAAAAAAAAGCGCTGATAAAGGGGGCCTTTATCAGCGCTCAAAAAAAGTGCTGATAAAGGGGGCCTTTATCAGCGCTCAAAAAAAGAGCTAATAAAGGGTGGCATTTATCAGCGCTCAAAAAAAGCGCTGATAAAGGGGGGGCCTTTATCAGCACTTTTTTTAGCGCTGATAAATGGGGGATTTATCAGCACTTTTCCTGAGCGCTGATAAATGTTGAGTTTCAAAAAAAAATTCATGAGAAATAATATTTTGTTATATAAGTATATTTATATTGATATAAATACAATATATATTTTTTAAATATGTTATAGATACATATAAATAGACTATTACATTTAATATATAAGAAATTTAGTGAAAATGGATTCAAAATATTTTAAAAAAATATTATTAATCAATAATTTTCTAATTATTATCGATTAAAAATCATTTAATTACAATTTGAGGACACAAAAAATCAAAACAATTAATAAAAGATCTAAAATGCGTTGAAAATGTAACTCAAACTTCAAACGGCCATAACTTTTGATCTGGGTGTCCGTTTGAGCTCTACAGCATATCAAATCGAAGCCTACGACGAGATCTATGCACTAATGAGCCAAGCGAAGCCATTGTCACATTTTTCGAGCCCAAAAAAGGCCCATAAGGCCTCAAAAACTGAGTTTTTAGTTGGGATACCCCGATTTTTAACATTCAAACAAGTATAACTTTTGATCCGGATGTCAATGTTATCCTCACTAGAATCACTCTTTGCATCTAATAGAATGTCCACATCTCTCATCTAGAAACTGATTCCATGAATATCCATGATTATTTTCATGGAAAAAGAACCTCCCTGTGGTCGATATCCTACACCATCAGAAAATTCAGAGCTCTCCTCAACACCAATATCGCCGTCACCCACACCTGATGAGAGGAGAACAAAGTGGCGGACCACCTGGCTTCTTTGGCAGATCATGGTACCAATGTTACTTTCCTTTACAACATTTATCACTTTAAACCTAAGGGGGTGAACCTGATTTGATGGGATTACCTCAGTCTCCACCACTTTAGGCCCCCTAGGCCTTGGCCACTCTTCCCCACCTGTACTTCCTTCCAGAATAAAAATAATAATGATAGTGGTGGTGGTGGTAATGAAAACATACCAAACAATTAAAATATGAAGCTACTATTTGTTGAATAACCTAATTTAAGTACTAAACACACTAGAAAATTGAACCTATAATGTCTTACCATAAAATTACTACAAGAGTTGTGTCGTTTTGACTTTTCATGAGGGGAAGAAACCTACTGACCGTGAGAGATACCTACCACAATTCTAAAACACAACTGACTACACCAGTATCAATGTTACTGCAAAAAGTAACTTAAACCTACACCATAAAGTTCATGGTTTTCCAACTGACCAGAAAAATATGACTGTTCTCGAGGTTAGTAGATTGAATCAAACTAAAGATACATCAGAATTGGATGAAGTTACTCACCACTTAAGAAACACTTAAATCTAAAGAAATGTAGTAGGTGAGTTTTTCTAATGATAACTAAACCATTTGATGAGATGATGTTGAACTCTGGTCTCTTGAAGATATCACTAGAACCACATTCGACTGAGTTGTGCTACCAAAAATGAAGAAAGATCAATCCCCAATTGAAAATATCCAGTGAACAACCCAAGCTCATCGTCATATCTAATGAATCCATATACTGTAATCAAAGCTTGACTATGAAGCTTATAGGTTCTGAGGTTATTTAGAGCATGGTTGATCAAAGTCTAGAAGAACCTATTGAATCTGAATCCATGGAGAAGACAACATCCACTATTGATGCACTTCGAGACCAGATGTGCACCATCATACTAATAAAATCATGTCTGACCGCCATTTTCAGGAACTAGAAAATACGATCCAAGGTGAACTAATAGAAACTAGATTTTGAAGACCTCGGTTTTATTTAAATCAATGCAAGATAATATGAATACCTATTAAATATGATTCTAAGCATCACTTATTAAATAATACAATCAGATTTTCTGGTCTTGTGGCACTAATTGAGCTCAAAACTGAGGTTGGGAAACACTGGAATCAAAGAACCTCAAGCCATATCAGGTGATGATTGCATATGGTATTGATTGAAGCTACTTATGATCAATGAAACCTGAGGTTGATCTTGGTATGAAATTATGATTGAATAAATTTAATGTGAAATCCAATTTGAGGGAAGATCATACATGAATGAATATGGATCGAGGAATGGAATTTTTGAATCTAAGGAGTTGGGCTTTGGTTTGAAGTTTTGGATCGGTCCTTAAAGTGTTTTGATCACTAGTTGTGTCTAGAATTTACCAAAGCCAATGAAAAACTAGTTGTGGATAGAATGGAGATGGGATTCAATGGTTATACACTTGTGGAAAATGAATTTGAGAGTAAGTTATCTTAATATTATGATTAAGATTTTGATCGCTACAGTTGTTTTTAGGTGCATGTGTTTGCATGAAGGAATTTAAGAATACAAGTTCCCTAGTGTTATAGTTTAGGGTTTGAAATTTGATGCTTGTTTGGGGTCAAATATTCTACTAAGAAATTATCAATTAGTTTACAAGATCTTATTCAACGTTGGAATCTTCTAAGATAGTGGACTATTTTTCTTGTTGTGTTGAGTTCAGGGGATTCAAAGAGAGTATAATAATTCAATTTAGTTCAAGTAAGGCCTCATAAGCTCATTTTTTGAATTGAAATAACCAAAGGTTTTTAGTTATATTATGGAGTCATGCATGAAGGTGCCAGGTAGTAAGGATGAGATTTGCACATTTCATGTTCAATCAATTACTTGAGTGAAGTTGAGAGTAGGATAAGTTTTAGAAAAATTTTATAAATACATGAAGAGTGAACCAAACCAATTTTCCTTTCTATATTCATTTTCAACAGAGCAAGTGTGGGGGTGTTGTATCAGTTTTAAGATTTCATCTTAAGTTGTGTGAAGGGGATATTTTATGATGAAGGTTTATATATGGAGGTTGTGGAGGCTAATTTTGATTAATGGTTTTGGTGATGTTGGTTTGGATGAAAAAGTTAGCATACAACTTGATTTTAAAATAGAATAAGGGTCTAGGATCCATTGGTATCCATCCATTATTCACTAGGGAGAAAACATAACCAAGAGAGGATATCATAACTACAAACCCATGGTAGAAGGCAGTGGACTCGGAGATGGAGAAATAAGTTAATATTATAGAGAAGATTCTTTCCTCTCTATTTTTCCTCTATTAAAATCTTTTAAATTATTTCATTGAATAATATTTATGTTTTCATTCTGAACATGAGTAGTTAAATAAAATAGTGTAAATCATACTGTGATGAAATGAGATTTAAAAATCTATTTTTCTTTTGTTAATAATATTGTTCAATGCAATTTAAGTTTGGAATTCTCTTTTCATTTAATTATGAGTTTCATTTTTACACTAATAAAATGACTGAGATGTGATATCAATGAACTTATTAACTCATAAATGTTTATCAAAGCAATAGAAATTGGAAAGGGTAAATTTTATCTTCTCCATAATAGAACAAATTTACTCCTAAAGTAATGATTGATAGATCATCTCAAATGAGAGATCTTTGAACTTTGTTGTACACTGAAACAAGAGCTCAATGAATCATCACCCATTATTTTAATAATTGAATAAACTATAAATAACTTGAGTATAATAGATAATATCCTTTACTCAATTTAAAGTAGTTCGATAACACTATTTTCAGAAAATATCTTGATTCTTGTCTCCTACTCTTTTGTCTTTCCGTTTTTACTTTTTCATAATTTTATCACCTACCTTCTATTTTTTTGTTTGTTTTTTTTATTATTTTTACTTTGTTCTTATCACTCACATACAATTCACCTTCCCTATGGAATTGACACTCATACTCTCCATTTTACTAATTATAAGAAGTGAGTAGGGTTCTATAAATAATAAATCTGGACTTACGCATCAATTATTGTTCTTGAGTAAAATCTTGCTACTATTTTCAGGGAATAGATGAGAAACCAATATAAAAAACATTAAAAAATGTAAGATAAAACAATTTCAAAGAAACACATGTAAAAAAACTATAAAAATGTATTTAAAAACTATTTAAAAAACTAAATTCTTCTGTGTGAAAATTTTTGAACCAAGTAGTTAATGAAAACTAGATAAAAAGGTAAAAAATTAGAGCCATTAATACGTGAAATAAAAATTAACTACATAGCCCTTAGGAAAGATAAAAAATTATAAAATATAGAAAAATTTATATAAATAAATCTTGTTTAAAATGAACATTTGAACCATACATAACCCTTAGTTCCTTCTCGTAAGAGACCTATAATTAGGGACTTTAAACTTCTAATAGTTTTAAGTAATCCATATTTCATAAGGTTATCTCCTAGTTATGGGAACTATGACATTAAAAAGTCTTACATACCCATGCTACCTTCATTAAATAGTCTTCCTGTAGAGGATTATTTAGATTTCATTAGGTGTTTTTATGGTTTTTTCCAATGGTTGACTCTATGTGGTTTGAGTGAGGAAGAGTTTTGGTTGAGATTTTTTCTATTTTATCTTAAGTTTAGGGATAGAACATTGTTTCATAACCTAGATGAGTAAATTTTTAAAACCTAGAATGATTTTTTCAATGATTTTTTCACCAAATTGTACCTTAGGAACACCACCTTCAAGGTTAGACATAAGATACCAGGTTTTCTCTAGGATGAGGGAGATTTGTTTTACAAGGAATTGTATAGGTTTAAAAGTCTTGTTTGGTAGAGTCCCAATAATCATTTAGATCCCCACCTGCTCATGGATAATTTTTATAATTCCCTTACCCAATATAATCAAAATTTAGTTGATAAATCATATAGGGGTGTCTTCTCTGGTATAAAAGTAGAAGATATTAAACAAATATTTGATAAATTAGACTTAAAATCTCAGCACAAGTGAAAATAGATACATTAATTGAGCTAAAACTAACACCCAAGCTACTTTTATTGACGAAAGAATTCATAGGGAGTAGTGCTGTCATAGTGGGATGTATGATAATACTCAAAAATGTTGTCCCAAACTTGATATCCCTATCCAATTTGAGGATATTTACCAGTTAATTGATTATACAGATAGAAATCAGGGTACTAATGATCCTTTATCAAATCAATAAAGTTATGGTCACAAAAATAATACTAACCACTCATGGATAGGTCAAGGAGTGATTAAACAACATGATACCCCTATATTTCCACAATATCCAAAATAGTATTTTAAAAATAAATATGCTGTGGAGTATTAAAATTACCAAGGGGGAATTAAGGGAATGTTATAGTGGTTTTTAGGTGAGATCGGTTCATTAAAGAAAGACAGAGACACTAGGATTCATAGTCTAGAACTTCAAATGGGTCAAATGGATAGAGATCTAGGTGGGAGAAACAAGGGAAAACTTTACAACATAATAGTTCCAAATCCAAGATATAATTTCATGGATGTTACCACTAGATCAGGCCTTAAAACCCATGAGAAAGTAAAGTAACAAACAAGTGAAGTTAAAACTAATGAAAAAACTGATTTTGAGAATGAAAACCTAGAAAATTCTAAATCTTCAATTCTAGGAAGAAGGGTCCAACATGGATAGAATGATAAAAAATCACATGAAAAAATCCATAGAAAAAAAGTAAAATGAAGTGGTAACTTATTAAGGAGGTAAATAAGAAAGTAATGTTTGAATATGAGAAGAATAATCAACTAATTATAAAGAATTATTCTCGTCCCATCCCTTTCCCCAAAGAGTTAAAAAGAGTGATGAACCTGATTATTTGAAATTCATTCATATGTTTAGGGCCTTCAACATTAACATGCCATTTTTGGAGGCCTTGAACAATATTTCATCCTATGTAAAGTTTATTAAAAGTTTTTTAGCCAAAAAGAGGGATTGGGAAGAGTTTACAACCAAAAATACCAATGAGGATTATAGTGATATTGTTCAGAAATAGTTACCTCTAAAATTAAAATACCCTGGAATATTTTTTATTTCTTAAAAAATAGGATAAAGTAAGGGAATAAACTATCTTTACCCATATATTTTCTTATCCCTCCAATGGAGTGTGAAAAAAAGTAGCAACTATCCTGGGGAGACGTTTCTTATCCATTACTGGGGTAATCATTGATGTTTCAAAATAAACTACCTCTTCAAGCTGGTGAGGATCAAGAATAGTTTCATGTTTTTAAATAATCTCCACTGGTGGTGAGTTTTAAATTGATAGATGTTATTGAGGAAGTATTTAGAGTTGATGTTGGGAGGGAGAACCATATTTCTCATGATGACTTAGTCAATTAATTTATTAATGAGCATTTTAATTCTTGTTTGGTCAAACTGAACTAATATTGTAATTATAAAGGATACGGAGACTTGAGAACCAAATTATAAAGATAATTGATTAGGTACATGAATTGGTCCATCCAAAACCATGTTTCTTAATGATAGATTTCCTAAATTTGTTGTACAAAATCTTTAGACTTCCTTTATTTCCAATCTAGAAACAACTACCTGTTTCTCATATCCTGAGATATGCGAGTCTATTTTGGTTGCTTATTTAGCTGGAAATGAGTTTTTTGTGCCTGGTAATGATTCATTCTCATTTAAGGATCAATTTTTACAAATCCTTAAATCTTGGGAGTGTTCTAGTTTAATTATAGATAAAAAAAGATTGTGTTCAATATGAACAAGTTTACTTATTTAAAATATTTTTCCCTGCTAAGTTAGATGATGCATGTGATGACTACCAACTTTTAATTGAAAAATTAACTTCTTTTGAGTCATCTTTAAACTCTAAAAAATACATTATTAGTGTAGAATTTGAAATTCTAAAGATAGAGACTTTGGTTCTCTTCAATTTACAAGCTATTTTAGGAATTTTTTATGGAAATTATGATCAGGTTGTAGCAAGATTAACTTCTATTCAGTCATGAGCTCATGAATACTGTCAAACATTTCATTTTCTCCTTATCCCTTCATTATGCACATATCATCTTCTTTCCAAAAATATCTCAATCACTTTTTATGGTTACCGGTACCATAAAATTATTGAAAACCACAATATACCAATACATAAATATTACAATATTCCACGATGCTATATACAACATTATTTTGGAATCCCATTACATAAACACTTAATCATTCCACCACATCATTGTCATATTCAACATTGCCAATAGTGATCGCATGTGACTTCCCTTTGTCCTTTTCCTTAAGTGGTTTCTCATGTCGATCATCATTAACCCTTGGATTAGGGCATTGATTAGCATAATTCCCCATTTCATTGCACTTGAAGCATTGAAGTGTTGGTGGTGCGTTCTCTGTAGTCTTTTCTTTATTCACATCATTAGCAACCCTTTTTCCATTACTTCAACACTCAGTTGCTCGATGACCTTCTTTTCCAAACTTAAAACATTTTCTAATCCCTTTAAGAAAATCTCCACCATGCTTCTTTCCACACTTTGAGCATAAGGAAATATTCATCTTCTTTTCACCATTATTCTGAGATTTCTCCTTGAACTCCATCTTTTGTTTCTTGTCAAAACCCTGAGATGGATATGTAACATAAACTTCCATTTCTACCTTGATAGCACAACGCACAATTTCTTCATAGCTATGGAAGTCTCTTATAGCTAATACCCTTCAAAGATTTGGTTTTAAGCCACTGAAGAATCAATCAACTTTACTTTCAGGTTGGATGATAAAGCCAGATGCATACCTTGCAAGCCTTGTAAAATTCGCTTCGTATATACCAATAGATTCATCATCCTTTTGCTTTAGTTCAAGAAACTCCTTCTCCATCTTTGTTCTAAGAATACGAGGGAAGTACTTATTGAAAAATAAGTTCTTGAACTCATCCCATTCCATGGACTCAATTTCATCTCTTGGCCTCATATTCTTGATAAGATTCCACCATTGATCAGCTTCACCTTCCAAATGATATACTGCTAAGATGACTTTATCATGTTAAGAACATTGAAGAACTGAAAATATCTTTTCAGTGGTACTGATCCATTATTCATCAACAAGTGGATCAGAAGACCCACTGAAAGAAGGTGGACGTTGCCTCATGAAGGACTCAATAGAATATTGTTCCCTTCTCTGCTCATTTGGAAGTTTAGAATGATTCATAGCTTGTGTAAGTATAGAAATAAGATTTTGCACTCCATATCCCATAACATTTGTTTGTTCAAGAGGAAAATCATTTCATTTTCCATTACATTGATCAACACGGCTCCTTCGGGTTCCATCCATCGTCTAAAACCCAAAAAGAATAGTGTGAGAGGCAAAAATCATTCTAGGGAAAACAACATAATAAAGGGGGAGTACCTTCAATATCTAACATCTTAGGTTTAATTCTAAGATTGTTATCATAATTCTAGGACTATAACCTATACTTATACTTAACCTTAGGGACATCCCTAGAAATGCCTTATAAATATCTCTAGGGATCTCACTAAAGTTCTCGCATCCTAGTTTTCAAAGGTTGACTAAACCTTTCCTCTGATACCAACTGTAGAGACCCGAAGCCTGACGTACATGGACATTATGTTACATTTGCGGAGTACTTAATACATAACAAAAACAGACACACAAGGATCGTAATAGTTTAGTGTCTTTGGAAACTCATAATATTATCTTCTAATCTTGGTGAAAGATCTTCAACATCTCCATTAATGATCTTCCCATTTTTTTTCTTACCTAAAACCTTTCTTTAAATCTTGGGGAAGATAAAACATATAAAGGTTGAGCTCAAATGATCAGTAAGGGTAAGCATTGAGAACAAAAAACAATCCTTAGACATTTGAATGTAAAAAAAACATGAGCATAAAATCTAAACATCAAAATATTGAGCAATGACATAAAACATGGCAGTATGTAAGGCATAGATCATGAAGAAACATTAATCATGATAAATTAGCATGGGAATAAAACATGTAATTGTGGCAACCATTAATCACATGTTATGATTTCCATAGTAGCCAAGGCATTGCTGCCAAGACCATCTTAGTGGACAAAGTCCCTTTTTGAATCGAGTTCACTCCTCGTTTTAGTCCTGTAACACTGAACCAGATTAACTTATCATTCCATCCATGTCTATATCATGAGATATAAATATTTACCCAATTCATTAGAGGGATATATAGGTCCCACCCATCTCATAATGAAATCATTCTTACTTGTTTAACAACATAAACATAAATCATTCATCATAACCCAAAGAATAAAAATGGGTTTCATAAACATCATCCCATCATAACATAATCATTATAAAAAAAATGGATATAATTTCATCATAATAAAAGTGAAACCATGTAAATCATAGAGACTTTATACTTGAACCATACACATATGAAATAATGTCATCTTAGATGGAAAATGGTTTTGATAAAACACTTGAAATGAGTTCTTGAGGAAAATATCCTTTCTTCTTCAAAATCAATTTCTTTTCAAAAAACGTCATGAAATTTTAAAGGAAAAGTATTTTGTTGAAAATAGTCATGAAATATTTTGGAGTAAGCTTCATGAAAATAAGGCTTTATAAAACCGTAAAAATCCTTTCATGTCGTATAAGTTAAAAAAAACATTTTTCTCGTACTTTTGCCGGAAAAGTCAAAAAGTACCTCGTAACGTAAACAAAAGAAAGATTCCTTACATACCATGTAGTAAAAGTCAAAAATGGGTAAAAAGGGACTTTAAAAATACATGAAAACACTTTTATAAAACATGGACATGGATGATAGAAATAACCCCAGTAAATACTTACGAATAAGCAATTTCGGATAAAAATGAGATTTGCAAAATTATCCCTTACCTTAGGTCTGATATGCTTCGTACATTTCCAAAACTCCTATATAATGATTTAAATAATGTCATTGACTTATTATAGAATAATATTCATTGTTATGATATCATATATGGTTCACTTATGACTTTATATTACCCGTTATTTTGTAAGTTCAATGTTAAAGCAGCGTTTTGGGTTAAATCGTTTTATTTATCGTACGTGTTTGGACTTGTTGTTCTTGATATTATTACTTATATCCTAATTTAATTAATTCCAGAATGTAAAACATGATTTATATATAATATATATTCATTATATACATATATATATATATGATAGATCGATTAAATGGAATGAAATACACCGTTCATGGAGACGGTAGGTCGTACGTACGCATGAACGTTGTTTTCGTTTCCTTATTGAATTGAATGAAATTAAGTAGATGAAATACATATATATACACATAAATACAGTATCATTATTATGTAATATATTTCATGATTACTTATTATATATACTTTATAATCATTCATGAATGGTTAACATGCAGAATGAATCTCATCGCGTCGTGGAGATGGTAGTCCATACGTACGCACGAGCGATGATATCATTCCCATGATTGTGGAATTGCATTGAAGTGTATATATAATATTTCAGAATCAATATCACTTTGAAATAATCATATATAGTTATTTATTTACACCATTATACCCATCCAAGTAAGGTGGTGGTCGAAAACAGATTACACCATGGCGTGGAGACGGTATTCCGTACGTACACACGCGCGGTGATTTCGTTTTCCGTAGGATGGATAGATGGTGAAATAGGGTTGTTTCATACTTATAATAACATATAAATGTATGAGTGATACTGATTTTATTACTTCATAATGAAACAACTAAATAATAAGAAGTATAAGAATAAATAAAGTTGAAAGAATCGGTAATGGATATTACCTCTTCTTTCGACACACCTTTTTGAAGCCTCCTCTTAGGGCACTAAGATTG
Source organism: Viscum album (assembly GCA_963277665.1). Taxonomy (NCBI): domain Eukaryota; kingdom Viridiplantae; phylum Streptophyta; class Magnoliopsida; order Santalales; family Viscaceae; genus Viscum; species Viscum album. The sequence continues at coordinate 700,529,248 of OY728128.1, read as the reverse complement.
GTCTTTGAAGAAGACCAGAACCTCTAGTATGTTTATAGGGAAGTGTAGAAGAGAAATTGGCAGGGGTTCTCCGAGATTGAAGGCTCAAAGTAGTGTGAGGAAGAGAGGGAGGAGGTGCCCTTTTATAAGGGAGGAGAGGGGCACCTTTGGAATAACTAAACATATTATTTTATTATAAAGTCATATTCGGTTTTTAATAACTCCAAATTGAGTTATTTTTAAGATAAGGTGGGGATGGGTCTAAATCCTCTCATCCAATAGAATTTATACAAGTTTAGGTTTCTATTTTAACCTTATCATTTCGATTTAACTTTAAGTTAAATAATTTTTCTTTTACCGTGTCTTCTTGTTTTCTTACACTATAAGGTTAATAAACTTACTATAACAAGACAAACGAATCCCAAGTTGTTTATTATTAATATATATAACCTTATCTAAGTCATTTGTCCGAACCTTAGATTTTTAGGAATAAAATAACCATTAATAATATAATATTTTTTTTAAACTATTTTATGTCAATTTTGACACTATTTGGTAATTTATTTTTGTGAAACTCATAACAGAATGATTAGTTCTAAAAAAGTTGACTAAATCAATACTAACATGTCATATTAACCTATAAAAATAGTGGAATTCATAAAAAGTCTCAAATTATATTTATTTGGGTATTTATAGCATCAATTATGTCAATATTTCATTAATAAGATAATTACCGCATCATCATTGTGTCATAAATAAATTAAATTATTTAATGTCTAAAAATTATAAATAAAACACCATTATGTAGGAAATCTTTTTATCTTTCTAATGAATATTTATAGTCGAATTTATATTATGTATAACCATATATTAAAAATTATTTAGTTATTAAACTTTGATTTTAACTATTTTAACCCTTCTTTAAATAAATTAATAATAAATGTCCTAATATAATCCAAGTGGGCCTAAATGGTCATATTTTATTCCTAAGGTTGTTTTTGGTCGAATTAAACTTATCCAATAGAATTAGGACATGTGTTAGGGTAATAATAATATAAATTTTACCCTTAATTACCCAATTTACTTTTAACCGTGGTAAAAAAAAGTAAAAAGTTACTATTCACCAAAAATTATTTTCATCTCATTGAACCACATTTTAGTCCTTGATATTAACCGTGTCTCTCAGATTTTCGAAATTCCACTCATAGAAGCGGTAAAATTAAGTTTTATGTGAATTTGTAAATTATCCTAGGAGGTGGGTAAAAGACGGTGAAAAGTTCAATAAAATTTTTATATATCTAAAATTATTATAAAATGACTCCAATGACTTAAATTGAACTTATATAGGTATTATGTATCAATTTTGACCTAAAATAAATTTAAATAAAATAAATAATTATTTAAATAAAAAGTCGGTTTTTGAATAGTAACCCATTGTTTTCACTATTCATCAAAAATTGAAAGTTTTCAGAAAAATACCAAATATTCACCCTAGGCTAATTTCGATATTATGAATCCAAAAATGAAGTCCATTTTGAAAGATAAAATTTATAAAATTTCAAAAAGTGCGTATTACTATTCATAACGGCTAGTTTATATAACATATCGTTGTTTAGCGAAACTCGGTATTGCGTATAATACATGCTATCGTGGAAGGTCGTGTTTGCGTGTAATGAAAGTCAAGTCAGGGATGCGTGTTGTGAAAGCTCCTTTTGGTGTAGCGTACAACACAAGACATTAATGAAATTAAAAAGAATATTTTTCATAAAATCTCGGGGTGTTACAAAATGTGTATCCTGCTTTATGAGATATTGTAATACAAAGAGATTATATTACATGGCATGTGTTCATAGGAAATGTTTTTGTTGTTATGACTATACCTTATCTCTTTAGGGGGCTTTATGGGTTTCTAAACTCCACTCATGGCTTGTGAATAATATTCAATGCTATTTAGGTACGGTCCTAGAGGGCCACACACTAAATGTAATCAAAAGCCTGACATATTCTAATAAATAGGACTATAGGACATGGTGGGCCCCACTAAGGGTCTGAGTGATGTCCAAGAATATAAAATCACTATGAATAAATAAATTCATATTATTTGAGTTTAGAATAATTGGTATTTAATTTATTTATTAAAAGTATTCACAAGATATTGGGTGAATACATGGAAAAACATTTAACAAACGAATATTATTTTAATATTCAAGGTTTGTTTAATATTTGTGGGAATTAGGAGTATAGTTAATGACTCACATTCATCACATAATATATTTATTATATTAAAATTAAGTGATAAAATATAAGTGATATTTATGACTTGGTAAAACAATCATAAGATATCATTTATGGCTTATTTAGTAGGTAAAAACGTATTCGGAGGTCAGGAAGACTTTTCGGGTATTTTTTCACCACACAATTTAAAGGAGGAAGAGGCTCTCGCATTGAAGATATTCACTCAAAGATATGATATCCCCCATCTCCTCTCTCTGATTTCTTAGAGAGAGGATCAATTGATCTAATCCATCAATCGAAGTTTTGACTCATGAATTGATTGATCGTCACTATGGTGGTCATTGAGATGTCAAAGGCATCCTCAGATCTCTGCTCTAGCAGTTATATATCAACGATTTATGTTCCTATAAACTTTCAAAGCATGTGTGGATGATTTAGAGGGATCCAGTTTCAGTTCCTTCGAGAAACGGTTACTGGAGATGAATAGATTTTGAATGCACCTTCAAATCGAACGAGGTATTTTTTCTATTTAATTTGGTTCTTAAAATTCTCCACACGAGATCCTCACTAGTTGTATCGGGCTGCGTATCATTAGAGTCAAAGGGGTTATATAGATCTAGTGATAAAAATTGTTAAATCTCTAGCCCATATGCTTTTGTTGTGGGCCTCAATATCTTCAATTGGTATAAGATAAATTTCTTGAATTTTTAAGCCAAGAAAAATTATATTTGTGTTATATTAATAGAGAGGACGTTGTTACAGCCCCAACTTCACGAACGGATATTCAATCTGATATCGAACAACAAAGTTGCGGTCATCTGAAGTTTTAAATCAGATTAAATTCGGAGTTTACAAGTTTTAAAAATTAAAGAACACACACACAAATATATATGTGTGTGTGTATGGTTATTTATTTATTTATTTATATAAATGTTATTTTTACCTGAAGGCATTCGGAGGAGGCGTTTTTGGTTAACTCCAGAATTCCGGCCATTTTCCAATAGCCAAAATAGTCTTTCTAGTGGGCATTTAATTGCACATGGTTGTGAATTGTTTTAGAAAAAATGAATTTTAGTAGCCTAAATTTTATGATTTGGAAAAATTATAACAAACAAAATATAAAATAATTGGGGTTCCTCATTTGAATGAGGTTTTCAAAGAAAAATAATAATAAAACTCGTTAAAAGGGATGGAGAGCGGCAACCTGACAAAATCCAAACAAAAAAAGTAGGTTGTAGGGGTGGTGGATCAAAAGGAAAAAAATAATATTTATTAAAAAAAAGTAAAAGGGGTTGTCGCCACACTCCCCCCATCATTGGATCTTGCACGCTGCCCTACCGGTCGCCTCCTCCCGCGCACCTCCATCATGTCGTCAGATCCCGAGTGAAATCGCCACCTCCTGCACACAGACCACTACCCAGGCCTACCCCTCCCCCTCCCAATACTGTGCCTAAACTGTTGCGTCGGAAACAGATTGGTTTCAAATATAAAGCCAGTTGCGACAACAAAAAATTTGTGAGAATCGCCAATGTAAACGAAGCGCCAAACCAAACAGCATAATAACAAATGAGGACACAAATTTTAACATGGAAAACCCCTCCTTTTGAAGGATTAAAAAACCACGAGGCAACTCCCAAAATATTCACTATGAATCAGAGGGTACAAAAATCCAAGTTAAACCTGAAACTTGAATCGCAAATACAGCATAAAAACCTGTGTGAAAAACCACACTCTGATATGCCTCTGTCACCTCTCTGATAATAGTCCCGTGACAATACGTCACCCTTCGGAGATCAAAATCGAACTTGCGGCGTCGTTGCAGCACCTCGTTGCACAACCTGATTTGCCACTGCTTGCTGCCGCCCACGCCCTAGAAAACAATCACTCAAGTATCTGCTCTCCTTGGTTTGTCGAGCACCACCAAATTGTCACATTCCTTGGTTCGCTGCTCCCCCTTTAATAGGTTCCACTGTTTCCTTTTTCAAATACAGATAAGATATGAAAATATAATATCTTAAATCTCCAAATCACCATGTATCTTCCATGTTAAGATTTAAACACTTATCTTATCTAAATAGATAAGATATATCTCCCCATGAGATACACATGCAGCCTTATCTGTGTGATATGATAAAAGATATCTAATATTCAAAAACATATCTCAAATCTGGAAACACCAAGATGCGGGCTGAACCCTAACAATCTCCCCCTTCATCCCATCGAAGAAAGAGATCACATCCAACAAACTCAGTTGGAAAGAAAACTGGTTGGTATCGCACCAACTGCCATCCTCTGCAGAAAATATGACATCCCTCTTTTGCATCTCTGACGGAAACCTGAAAGCTCCCCCTGCAAAATAAATCTAAATTTCGAAGTCTTCTTCATACTTATGTCTACACCGCTAATACCAGAATCAACAATATCTGGCTCCCCTGTAACTGTGATCGCCACATAATCTGGAGCACCTGCAAGAATTACTTGCTCCCTCTTCTCAACATCATTCGAGGAGTCAAAAACACTTAGCGCATCACCTCGATCTTTGACTTCCATTCTTTCTTCAATAGTGGCACTCTCTGAAGAAAAAGAACCAGGTGTAAGATCTGAAACACCTTCCATGACAAGCTTCGGCTTCCAAACCTTCTTCAACTTAGTCGACGGTCTTCGACTCATGCACGACGATCGCCACTGCCACAAATCTGATGAAGTCCTCTTCGCAACTGGATTCATCACATCACCGCATGCCTTTACATCTATCCTTTAAATCATGTCATCCATTTTGCCGTGCGCATAAACCATCGATCCTCTGGAAAAAGTCCATCTTCCACCGCCAAACGAACTCCTGAATCCATCAGTATCAAGAGAACTAGCAGATAACAAATTATGGAGAATACCTGGCACATGTCACACATCCTTCAATGTCAGTGTACAACCTGCATTCGTAGTGATACAAATATCACCAACACCAATGACATCAGCAGAATCTCCATTTACCATCTTCAATCTACCAAAGTCACCTTCTTCATATGAAGAAAATATCCCCTTCTTTGGTGAAATATGGTATGATGTTGCTGAATCAACCACCCATTCGGTGTACAAATCTGATCTGCGACAATCAATGCCAACTGAAAGTAAATCACCCTCACCCTGAACAAGACTTACGCCGGTATCCTCAGAATCGGTGTCGTGCGTCTTCTTTTCCTTCTTAAGCTTTTTCAATTCATAGCAGCGTCTCTACACATGACCCTCCTTATTGCAAAAGTAGCACTTGACCTTTCTTCTTGTCTTTGACTGACCTCTCTGACTACCGCGTCCATCTGCCACAGCCAGAGTACCACCATAACCTAAAGATTCACCATCATTGGTCTTTCGTCGAGTATCGTTCATCAACAACGATGAAATCACATCATCCAACTTCAGTGTATCCTTCCCGAACAACAGTGTGGTGATGAGATTATCATATGAATCAGGCAACGAACCCAAAAGAAGCAAATCCTTGTCTTCTTCTTCCATTTCAACAGGTACCGCATTACCTTTATCATCAATCTTGACCGCCACTGAGGATAGATCTGTCAGAAGTTTGGTGAACTCGTCCAGATGGTTACCTAAATCTCCATTCTCTGGCATTCGCAAACGATACAGCCGTTTCTTCAAATATAAATGATTTGTGAGGGATTTTGATTTATACCTACTTTCAAGCTTCGCCCAGATCTCCTCAGGATCTGTCAGATTCATCACTTCCCGCAGTGTATTATCACCCAAATACATCTGAATCGTGCTTGTCGCCAACTCTCACATATCCTACCAATCATCATCACTCATCGTCTCTGGCTTCTCTGATTTTTTCTTCAACGCCTTCGTTGTCTTCTCACGGACCAAAATATTTTTAACTCTTTGCTGCCAAAGTGTAAAATCATTTTGCCCGTTGAATAGTTCAATGTGAGCAGAAATCCCACGGCATGAATCCCCCATATTAATCAGCAAGAAAACACGGATAACCTCCTCTGATACCAGAAGTTGCGTCCGAAACAGATTGGTTTCAAATATAAATCCAGTTGCGACAACAAAAAATTTGTGAGAATCACCAATGTAAACGAAGCGCCAAACCAAACAGCAGAATAACAAATGAGGACACAAATTTTAACGTGGAAAAACCCTCCTTTTGAAGGATTAAAAAACCACGGGGAAACTCCCAAAATATTCACTATGAATCAGAGGGTACAAAAATCCAAGTTAAACCCGAAACTTGAATCGCAAATACAGCATAAAAACCTGTGCGAAAAACCACACTCTGATATGCCTATGTCGCCTCTCTGATAATAGTCCCGTGACAATACGTCACCCTTCGGAGATCAAAATCGAACTTGCGACGTCGTTGCAGCACCTCATTGCACAACCTGATTTGCCGCTGCTCACTGCCGCCCACGCCCTAGAAAACAGTCACTCAAGTATCTGCTCTCCTTGGTTTGTCGAGCACCACCAAATTGTCACATTCCTTGATTTGCTGCTCCCCCTTTAATAGGCTCCATTGTTTCCTTTTTCAAATACAGATAAGATATGAAAATATAATATCTTAAATCTTCAAATCACCATGTATCTGTCATGTTAAGATTTAAACACTTATCTCATCTAAATAGATAAGATATATCTCCCCATGAGATACACATGCAGCCTTATCTGTGTGATATGATAAAAGATATCTAATATTCAAAAACATATCTCAAATCTGGAAACACCAAGATGCGGGCTGAACCCTAACATGAACATCTCTGGTTCACCATGATCCCTTCCTGCCAGGGTCGCCACCTACTAGTTTTTCATTCCTCCATGGCATCACCATGTGTCAACCCACTATTTGGTTGTCCATCGTTGGCCCCCGTCGATCGACCACCCACCAAGCCACCCCTCCCATACCCCGCATCCGACTATCTCTGTACGCTCCTGCCACCGACCCAATGCACCATTGTGCTTAACCCCACTGTTATTCCAACCACTTATTGTCCAGACCCCCTCCACCAGTGGGTAAACCCCCTCCCTCCATCGTGTCGCTCAGATATTGGCCTGGTCAGCCACCACACAACCTCCTGGTCATCCCTCCTACTAGTGTGCCCTCTATTCCAGCCTCCCATGGATCGGTCTAACCTAGAATGGGTTAGAGCCAGTTTTTCTCAACCCAGAACATGCTGGGGTGCGTCTTTTCGGATCCAAAATGGGATAGGATGGGTTCTTCCCAACCCATCTGGCCGGCAGTTTTGGTGATAGGGGTATTTTTTTTAATTTTAATGGGTTAATGGTTCAATAATTTAAGAAAATTGGGTTATTGAGCGCCACATGAAGTGGCGCTCAAAGAAATAGGAGGTCGAGCGCCACTTGATTTGGCGCTCGGCCATTTCGGTGGAGGAACCCTTCAGCGCCACTTCAAGTGGCGCTGCCCCCTTACTCCCTCTATATTCGGCGCCACTTCAATTGGCGCCAAAAGATACCCACTACCTATAAATAAGGCCCCTCGCCCACCCCATTTCTCAACTCCTCACTTCCCCTCCTCTCTCTCTCTCAAAGTTCTCTCTCTAAAAATCTCTGCTTGCTTTGCACCTTGCCTCTCCGGTTGCTCTGCCTGCTCTGCGCCTTGCCTCTCCGGTTGCTCTGTCTGCGTAGCTACGTCTCCACAAATTTGAGATAAATCTTTCTTTAAATTTATTTAATATTTTGATTTAATAATTTAGTTGTTTAATTTATAGAATTAGTATATAATATTTGTATTATATAAATAGTATAGTTTTTTTTAAATGTAATTAGGTAATGAAATGATTAGTTAGTTAATTAATTAATTAATTATAATTAGGTTATTAATTAATCATAATTAGGTTATTAATTAATCATAATTAGGTTATTTAATAATCATAATTAGGTAATTAATTAATCATAATTAGCTAATTAATTAATCATAATTAGCTAATTAATTAATCATAATTAGGTAATGAATTAATCATAATTAGGTAATGAATTAATCATAATTAGGTTATTAATTAATCATAATTAGGTTATTAATTAATCATAATTAGGTTATTAATTAATCATAATTAGGTTATTAAATAATCATAATTAGGTAATTAATTAATTATTATGAGGTTATTAATTAATTTTAATTAGGTTATTAATTAATTGTAATTGGGTTATTAATTAATTGTAATTAGGTTATTAATTAATTGTAATTAGGTTATTAATTAATTATTATTAGGTTATTAATTAATTATTATTAGGTAATTAATTAATTATTATGAGGTTATTAAATAATCATTATGTGGTTATTAAATAATCATAATTAGGTAATTAATTAATTATAATTAGGTTATTAATTAATTGTAATTAGGTTATTAATTAATTGTAATTAGGTTATTAATTGATTGTAATTAGGTTATTAATTAATTGTAATTAGGTTATTAATTAATTGTAATTAGGTTATTAATTAATTATTATTAGGTTATTAATTAATTAATTATTAGGTAATTAATTAATTGTAATTAGGTTATTAATTAATTATAATTAGGTTATTAATTAATTATTATGAGGTTATTAATTAATTATTATGAGGTTATTAATTAATTATTATGAGGTTATTAGCGAAGTAGTTATATTAATCAGCGAAGTAGTTATATTAATTAGCGAAGTAGTTATATTAATCAGCGAAGTAGTTATATTAATTAGCGAAGTAGTTATATTAATCAGTGAAGTAGTTATATTAATTAGCGAAGTAGTAGTAAATTACTTCTGGAATATACCTTTGCATTACATTCTAGGTATGATAATGAATTTAGTTTCCAATCTACCTTGACCTCGGTTTGTAATTGAAGTTATGAACTTGAATTTAGTAGTCAAATATATTTTTTGCATATTAAGTGTTAGAGTTGTCATGAAATGATTGCTCTATTGTGAAAGTATATGGTGATTGGGATGACTCTTATCGAATTTTACCACAACTGTTGGAGCTTCTACACCACAATAATCAAATAGTCTATCGGTTACATAATGTTGAATATGTTAACCAACAGAACCAACTTGACCGCTCAATGGTTGTGTTTGATAGATTATTTTGGACATTTTTACCATGTGTGGCGGCTTTTAGACATTTCAAGCAGTTCATACAGATTGATGGCATATTTCTGTATGGAAAGTATACAGGAACTTTATTGATTGCCGCCACACAAGATGGAAATCGAGCCCATCTGCCTATAGCATTTGCAATTGTGGAGAAAGAGAACTTCTCATCATGGAGCTGGTTTCTGGCATGTCTCTGAGAGTTTGTTACGGATGCACAAGGGATTTGTCTTATTTCTGATCACCACCGTGCAATCAAGGAGGTGATATAGTCTGAGGGTCTTTTGTGGAGACCACCCTATGCCCATCATCGATACTGCATTCGATACATTGCCAGCAGTTTGCGAAAGAAGTTCAAGAATGAGTCGATGAAAAAGGAAATCTTAAAAATTGGTATGAACATCCTTTTTCTATTTAAAATGTTTTTGTCATAGTTATTTTTATAACTGTTCAGATGACTGCTTGTATGATAGTATATGAGCCTCAACAACAAAGGATGGAGGAGCGTCTTCAAGATATTCATAGAGTGACTCCGGAAGTGTATGATTACATGATACAAATTCCAAAGAAGAAATGGTCGTTGGCATATGATGATGGGAGAAGATATGGTCATATGACAACCAACATAGTAGAATGTATAAATGGAGTTTTCAAGGGAGTTTGAAAACTACCTATCACAGGTAAATACGAATATTTGAATATATGTTACTCAGAAGAGATACTATTATAATATAATATTTGTATAATTTCGTAAATCTAAATTTTAGGGTTGGTACAAGAGACCTTCTATCGTAGTGTAAAGTACTTTCTGGAACGAGGAAAGAAAGTTAAAGAGGGCTTGAACAGAGGGATACGCTATAGACACCATTTTCAACGTGAGCTAGATACAGTTCTTCAGGAGGCTGTAACTTACCGTGTAAGTGCATTTAATCGTCCAGAGCAACGATTTGAGTTCACTGAGCCCGGTGATGTTGTGGCATGTAGTAATGGTCATGTGCGAGTTGTTTTATTGGAGATGTGTTACTGTGATTGTGGCAACTTTCAGGCACTAAGATATCCTTGCGGCCATGTGATTACTGCATGTGTTTACATACACGTATCTTGGGAGCAGTTCGTTGATCCGGCTTATCGACTTGAGAGCATGAACTCCTGCTACAGTACTCTGTGGATGCCAATCAGGGAATATCAGAATTTTTGGCTGCCTGATGGTGCACCCACGCTTCTACCGAACAACAATAGACTTCGAATTAAAGGGAGACCAAAGTCGACTTGTATTCGTAATGAGATGGATTGGCCTAGTAAACATCCAGCTGGACGACGGTGCAACACATGCCGCCAGGAAGGTCATATGAAGACATGTTTCCCTAGACACATAGGGCAATCATCTAATGGTTAAAATGAATCATTTACTCTATCAGTTACTGTAAAACTTTGTACATGTAATCATTTTTATCATTATCACCATTTTTAATCATATTTGTCTTACTTGTATATAGGGTAACTTTTGGAAAATGTACCACGATTTCACGTGATATTTTTTGTCGAACGGTCAACATTACATGAGTAGCTTTAAACAGAAAACACCAACTCAAAAAAAGGAATGTACCTGTATAAGAAAACAAAACCATTTGAACAATTAAATGAAAATGTCGTCAGTTTTTTATAATGAAAGATGAACTTACAATAACCACAAAACAAAAACAAGGAAACTTCGAACGTCTTCACCCCAACACCCCAACACAGGAGACAACAACTAACCCAATGTGTTTATGCTTATTTCAATATTAAATGATAAATTTCATATCTTACATGATAAATGTCATATCTTACATGAAATTAATGTTTTACTGTTTTCACATTCAGATGGAGCAGCCACTTTTATCTAGCCAGGAGACGCATGTATTGCGCGATGTGTTGGCGCGACGACCTGTTAGACATCTTCATGTTCGGAGAGCACATCGTTTCCATCATGATGCATCGTCGATGACTATTTGTCCATATCTTAGACGTGCAGGATTTTATAGATTCTCTATGTGTGACTTCAAGACCATCGACCATCATTTGATAGCTGCGTTGGTTGAGAGATGGAGGCCAGAGACACACACATTTCATCTCCCAGAGGGGGAGATGACTATTACATTAGGGGACGTCGCCTACATGTTGGGGTTACCTATCCATGGAGATGCAGTTACGGGTGCCAGTACTGGCGATTGGGTTGCAGTCATATAGAGGCTTCTAGGCATTGACGTCATCGGCGCACGGGGTGTCCTCCAGGGTTCAAGCTTGCACATGAAGTGGCTTGATCAGCATTTCGACGTCATTCCTGATGATGCAGACGAGGAGACGCTTCTTCAGCACACACGTGCATACATTTTGCGGCTGCTCTGAGGCATGTTGTGCGTCGACTACTCCACCGCTTTGGTACACATGATGTACCTCCCATTACTTGAGGATCTGGATCGGACGGCTACATACAGTTGGGGGTCCACTGTATTAGCACATCTGTACAGATCTCTCTACACCAGTTGTCAGGACGATTCACATCAGATTGCAGGTTTCATGGTGTTAGTACAAATGTGGTCCTAGGAGCGTTTTCCACACATCACTCCTCGAGTTGTCGCACCGCTTGCACCGGAGCTACTTCAGGACTGTCCTCAGGGACGATGGTATGTCTACGTCATTACTTTAGGTTATTTAGTACTTTTGTTATTGTTTTTTATAAACTTACCGTATATTACTCTTTTTTCAACAGGTGGAGTCAGTCTCGGAAGTTTGCACATACTTTGAGACATAGTGTGCACAGCTTCAAACAGATATTCGACGCTATAGTGCCAGTTGATGTAAGTTGAACAGTACTTTTTTGTAGGAAAATTTGTTTTGTTATCACTATTTTAAGTTATTTCAATACAATCTCAGTAACATTGTCATGCTACTATATGACTTATTTTTTGAGTTTACATTTCAGGTTTCATGGACTCCTTATACAAGTTATGTCTACGCATCACTTCCACTATACTGCACAGCTATGGCTGGAGATCGTGCTGTAGTGGTGTCACTCATTCACTTCCACATCATTGAGTGGCACCATCCAGACCGGGTCATGCGCCAGTTCGGTTTTATACAGAATATCCCCTTGGCACCATGACAGTCTACCGAGTTACATTCGATTGTGCTTATAGGTAGACAGACAACAGACTGGCGGTGGCATCATGCATCTTATATACAGCTTTGGGACAGGCGTGCCCGATTCAGTATCTTTCCACATGGATATACCACATCACACTCTCATTTATCTGATCAGGGGGATTATGCACACCGGTATCGATGTCACACCATCATGCACCTTACACGTCAGGGGATTGGCATTCAACGATTGGTATGTTTACTAAGATTTATTAATTTTGTTTAACTCATTTATGATATTAATTTGATTATTATTTCATTTGAAGGCAGACGTCATTGGTCAGCTTACACATTCCACACAGCCTCAGGAGCATGCATATATTCTGTGGGAGGTAGTTCATTGGGATGTGGTGGCTCTATTGGATCATCTCCAGTTGATACGTGATAGTTTTTTTGATGAGGAGTCACAGATATATCTTGATCCATATCTTCAGGCAGAAGCACCTGAGGATGACGATGTCCTTGCTATGCCTGCTAAGGAGGATGCACTGCCACCGCCACCACTAGCTGGACGACAAATACAAGCACATCCGGAGGGGCAGAGGCGACGGCATCGACATCCGAGAGCAGCTCCTGCAGATGTCGTCGCACCACAGAGAGACGATCCAGCCCAGTCGACTGATGATTTTGCACAGCAGGGAGACGCTTATATACCACATATGGCATCTCCGCAAACTACTATAGACTTCGATCTGGGTGCAGTGACACAGCTTATGGCGGCCCCCTCTCCTCCCGACGAGGCCTTCTTCAATACCTCATTTCTACCATTTATAGGAGCTTCAGAGCCATATGGCACCCCATATGATTTTGGGGCATCCTCCTCACATGGTTTTGGTCAGTCCTCTACACAGCACCATAGGGAGGCACCAGAAACACCAGAAGAGGAGGAACCTGCAGAGAGGACACTAGAGCGACACGGACGTCGGACGCAGCGAGGACGTGAGATTCAAACGTCGCGTTGTGGTACCAAGGGGCATCGTCATTGATGTTTTTGGATGTAATGTTTTATATATTATAAAACTTATTCACTATGATAAATAATTGTTGTTTAAGTCAAATAACAAGAAAATCAAAAATATAATAAATACAAACTGGTTTCAATTAACTATTAAATTATAAAGTAAAAGCACAATATAAACAAAATTTGTCACACCGACTAAACATCTGATAATTTCTTGAAAAATGAAAATAAAAACATACATATAGTAAACAAAAAATATTTTACACGACTACTTAAATATTTAAAAACATTAAATTTATAATTTTATAATAATAAATATATTTATAAATGTAAATTACTAATTTGTAATTAATTAATTAATAATTAACCATTAATAATTAATAATAATAATGAAGAATAATAATTAATAATTATATTACTAACTAATTAATTATTGTATATTAAATAATAATATTTTATAGAATTTCAAAGTCACATACTTGAAACATTTTTAAGTTCCAAGTAGTTGGTTTTGAAAGAATATAAAATATTTTTTATCGACATTTTATATGTAATTTTTTCATTTTCATCTATTTAGTATATGTTTTATCCATGTTTTAAGTTTCATTCATATTGGTCATATAGATTATATTTTATAGGCTTTCGAAGTCACATACTTGAAACATTTTTAAGTTACAACTAGGTGGTTTTGAAAGCCTATAAAATATTTTCTATAGACATTTTTTACGTAATTTTTTTATTTTCATCTATTTAGTATATGTTTAATCCATGTTTTAAGTTTCATTCATAGTGATCATATATATTATATTTTATAGGTGTTCAAAGTCACATAGTTGAAACATTTTTAAGTTTCAGCTAGGTGGTTTTGAAAGCCTATAAAATATTTTTTATCAACATTTTTTACGTAAATTTTTTATTTTAATCTATTTAGTATATTTTTAATCCATGTTTTAAGTTTCATTCATATTGGTCATATAGATTATATTTTATAGGCATTCAAAGTCACATAGTTGAAACATTTTTAAGTTACAACTAGGTAGTTTTGAAATCCTATAAAATATTTTCTATTGACATTTTTTACGTAATTTTTTTATTTTCATCTATTTAGTATATTTTTAATACATGTTTTAAGTTTCATTCATATTGGTCATATAGATTATATTTTATAAGCTTTCAAATTCACATACTTGAAACATTTTTAAGTTTCAAGTAGATGGTATTGAAAGACTATATGTTTAACAATATTTCAATTTTTTTTATAAATAATTACTTATAACTATGTAAACATAGAATAGTAATTATAGATTTAAAATTATATATATATGTACAAATATATAATTATAAATATATAAGTATAACTGCAATTACAATATAATTCTAAATATAATTCTACACACACACATATATATATATTTATATATGAATATTAAATATATTTATAAATAAATTTTAAATATATATGTAACAATATTTTCATATTTATATATTTATAAATATATTCATATTTATATAATTATAACTATTTATTTATAAAGATTAGTTTATAATTATATAATTACAAATATATTTTTTATTTAAAATATATATATAAATATATTTATATTTATAAATATTTATTTTTAATTATATATATACATAATTATATTTATACACACACATATATATAACTATTTATAATTATAATATTTATAATATTTATATGTAAATATATAAATAAAACACACAAATCGGGAAAAAAAACCCTTATATTTTATATAATATAACTATATAAATATAAATAAACCATATATTTTTAATTTAATACATATTTTTTATTTACAAAATTATATATAAATTTATAAATTTATATAAATAATTATATATAATGTTTATTTCATTATTTTATTAAATAATTAAATAAGGTTTATAACTATATAAATATAATTATATAATTATATAATTATAAATATATTTATATATAATAATAATTAATTTAACATTTTTAAATACATATTTATAAGTTTATTTTTAAAATTTTATTTATTTATTTTGAAATTATTTATTATAAAGGGATGAGGTGCAAAAAAAACAAAACAAAAAAACAATAAAAGGGAGGGGTTCAAAACAAAAAAAAAGAAAACAAAACCAAAAAACAAAAAAAAAAGAAAAAAAATCCAAAAAAAGGGGGGTGGAAAAGCACCACTTCAAGTGGCACCAGCCACCCGTAGTGTTGAGAGCCACTTCATGTGGCGCTCAACAAACCCAGTTTCCTAATTAAGGGGTTTTCTAGGCTTCCCCAACTTGGGGAAAGTTTTAAACATTTCAAAAATTTAGTTAAAAAAAATTGAAATAAAATTAAAATTTGTGACCATGCAACATATTTTATTCGAATTAAAATTTAAAATAACTATTTTAATTCAATTAAGGTCCTTGACATAAATTTATCGCATATTTAATTTTTATTTCATATTTATTTTGCGCGCTGGGTGATCATGAGAATTTACCAACCAATACGAGTCTAGAATTTATTTAATTATTTATTGCAATTGCATGTGATACATGTAATAATTAAATTTATTTTTGATGGTCTGCACATCGTCTTTCTTCGCTTAATATGTATAAGGGTCTTTGCATCCATCAGTGTAATTATACATGTAATTTGCGCTTCCAGAGACCCCTCGCCTGCGTGTGAATAATTATGTATAAAGTTGATGATGTTGTAAGACGTGGAACATGCCAAGATGATGTGGTATTCCAGACAATATGGTGGTGATCCATTGGACCGGGGTGTGAGATGCGATACGATTCAGACACGACTTGGGTATTTTACCCTTAAGGTCATGGTTGATCCATTAAGAATAAATAGATCATTTAATACCAATTGCTCAAGATCATTCGCATTATTTTATTTAATTTATGCATCATTTATTATGGTTTTGTGAGTATGCAAGTGAGTGTGATCACATAAAATAATAAACTAAAATGCATAGATTAAAACAAATTATGACGTGATGAATGTTTTCTATTGTTTGCATGGTTATGATGTGAGTGGGATCACATAGTACGTGCATATCAGATAGAAAATGAATTCATTCATTGAGAAATAATAAAAACCCTCAATAAAATATGAAGTCGTAACATCTTCCATCATTTGAATTTGAACAAAACCGGGTGTACATTGTGCTCGTCAGCCATAGTTGAGGGTTCCTCCTACCATTCGATAGTTTTTACGAAAGTGATGGGTCAACTTAACTAACACTATAGGAAAAAGGGCTTTTGTAACGGGTTATTTGTGACGGGCCCGTCGCTCATCGTAAATAGTCCTCGCCGAGAGACTATTTGGGACGGGTAACAAATCCCATCGGAAATAGCCCTTAATAAAAAAGTATTTGTGACAGAAAAACTTATTCATCACAAATACCTTTGGCGCGGCTAGCACACCAAACCGTGGGAAAGGTATTTATGATGGGAGTGTACCCCTCATCGCAAATACTTTTTTAACCGTCGATAGGGTTATTCATTGTGGGTGCTAATTGAAACGGGTCTCATCGCAAATAAGACTATTTACAATGGGTTTCTCGTCGCTAATAATCTAACCTATATAGACCCCCCACCACCACCTGAATTTTTTTCATTCTCTCACCATTTGAACTTTGTTCTCTTACTTTGCTCTCCTCTTCTTCTCTTAAAACTTTTAAAAGTTTTAAATTTTGCAGGGAAGCAAATTTTCTGCTTTGCATCCGATAAGAAGTCCAGTTTTATGGTATTTATTTAATGTTTTCAATTTCTAATTAATTTTTTTATATTAGTAATTATTATTATTAATTAGCGGTAATTAGTTTTAATTAAAATTACTTCGTTTTAGTTTATAGTAATTAATTTTAAGTAGTAGTAATAATTTTTATTTAAAAGTATTTAGTTTTAATTATTTAAAATTTATTTTTAATTTGAAGTAATTAATTTAAATTAGTAGTAATTAGTTTTAATTATTAATATGTAGTTTTAATTATCAATAATTAACAGTAATTATCATAAATTAGCAATAATTATTAGAAATTAGTGATAATTAGTACAAAAAAGTGGTAATTAGTTAAAATTAGCGGTAAAAAGTAGAAATTTTTAAAAATTAATAGAAACGAGTGGGAATTAAAAAAAATAGTAATAATTTATAAATATGAGTAATAAATAATAATATCTTAAAGTAGTTTTTATTAATTAATAGTAATTAATAATTTTTAGTAATAAATACAAATTTTTAATAACTAACGATAAATATTAATAATTTTAAAACAGTTAGTAAAAATTAGCGGCAATGAGTACAAATTAGCAATAATTAGTAAAAATTGGCGATAATTATTACAAATGAGCGGTAATTATTAAAAATCAATGGTAATTATTAGAAACCAACGGTAATTATTAGAAATTAGTGTTAATTATTAGAAATTGATGGTAATTATTAGAAATTAGCGATAATTGCTAGAAATTAGCGATAACTAGTAAAAATTAGCGATATTTGATAAAAGTTAACAATGAATAGTAATAATTAGTGGTAATTAGTAATAATTAGCAGTAATTTTCATAAATTAGTAATAGTTATATGTAATTACTAAAAATTAGCTGTAATTACTAAAAAATAGCAGTAATTGGTAATAATTAGCAGTAATTAGTAAAAATTAACGATAACTAGAGGTAATTATTAAAAACTAGCAATAATTAGTAAAAACCAGCGATAATTACTAAAAATTAGCAGTAATTATTGGTACTTAGTAAAAATTAGCGGTAATTAGAGGTACTTAGTACAAATTAGTGGTGATTAGTAAAAAGTAGTAATAATTAGCGGTATTTAGTAAAAAATTTGGATAATTAGCGGTGTTTAGTAAAAGTAAGTGATACTTAGTAAAAATTAACTATAATTAGTAAAAAGGTACTTAGTAAAAATTAATGGTTAGCAATAATTAGTAGTACTTAGTAAAAATTAGCAGTAAATAGTAACAATTAGTGGTAATTAAAAATAATTGTTGGTAATTTATAAAAATTAGTGATAATTAGAGATAATTACTAAAAATTAGTAGTAAATAGTAAAAAATTAGCAATGATTAGTAAAAATTAATGGTAATTAGTAAAAATTAACAGTACTTAATAAAAATTAGAGGAAATTACTAAAAATTAGTAGTAATTATTAAAAATTAGTTGTAATTAGCGGTACTTAGTAAAAATAAGCATCACTTGGTAAAAATTAGTTGTAATTACTAAAAATTAGCGGTAATTAATAGTAATTAGCGATATTTAATAATAATTAGCATTACTTAGTAATAATTAATGGTAATTATTAACAATTAGTTTTAATTGGTAAAAATTTATGGTAATTAATAGTAATTACTAAAAATTAGTGATAATTAGTAAAAAATAGCCGTAATTACTAAAAATTAGCAATAATTAGCAGTACTTAGAAAAAACTATCAATAATTAGTGCTACTCAGTAAAAATTAGTGATAATTAATGCTACTTAGTAAAAATTAGCGGTAATTAGTAAAAATTATCAGTAATTAGTAAAAATTAGTGGTAATTACAAAACAATAGTGGTAATTACTAAAAATTAGTGTTAATTACTAAAAATTAGCGGTAATTACAAAACAAATAGAGGTAATTAGTGTAAAATACCAATTTTTTAAAAGAAACACTATGTTTGATAGTGTACATAATATGCCACATCATGCTTAAATGAAAAACTAAATATTATTATTTAAATGTTACAATTAAACTAGATGTTAGAATGGAGGGAATGAAAATTATTAACTGAGTTATGAAAATATGGTTTATACATGTATATATAATTTTTTAACCAATTAATTATAAATTAATGTAAAACCCTTTTAAAATAAGAGGAAATTTTTTCTTAAAAAAACTATTTAAATGTGCAAAAGTGTGGTTTATACTAATAAGTAAACAAAATAATGTTTTTGGATTATATTAATGAAATTTATATTTAATATATTCAATATAATATTTAACATTCTTATTATATGTTTTCAATACATGATATAAGAACAAATCCAATTTTAAATATAAAAGAAGTATTTTTCTAAAAAGGCAGTTTTGTCGTCTTTTGATGTCATACTTATTTTAATTCTAGTTTTTATCACTTTTATAAATTAAATTTCACAAAATAAACTTATTATTTAAAAATAGTGTATAAAAATTTACTTTGGTTTAATTTTTGGTATTTTTCTGAGAACTTTCATATTTTGATGAATAGTGAATAATACAAAATTTTAGTTCAAAACTTCTTTTTTCATCCAATTTATTTATATAGTTGAAATGCGTTTTTAATTGGTTTTAAAGTATAATTAAATCAATTTTTTATCATTTTATCCAATATATGTCTTTGGAATCAATTTCACATTAAAATTGGATACAAAAACTTTGTGAACTTTTGAACGTTTTTACCTTTAAAACTTGTTTCTCATTTCGTCAGTGGGATTAATTTTTAATTAATTTCTTCCAATTATGTGTTTAGAATTTGGAAAAATGGATTTTATATTTAGAATTATAAGGTCCAAATTATGTAAATAGGTCCTTTTTTTGGACATTATGAATGGTAACTTTAGTAAAAAAAATATTAACGCAGTTAAAGGTAAATCAGGTAATTAAGGGTAACAATAATATTATAACTAATATAAAATTACCCTAAAACTAGTCCTAATTTTATTGGATGAGTTATTGCCGACTAAAATATTACTTGAGACAATTTTATGTCCACTTGGAGCCACTTGGATGACTTTAACACTTTTATAGTATTTTATTCAAAGAAAAATCAATTTTGTCACACTTTTGTTTTTAACAAGTGAAATATTTTTAAAATAGGGTTATATAGAGAATACCTTCAATTATAAATAGTATTTTGAAATCTAAAATGTTTTTTTACATCATGGTAATTTATTTATAATTTTTAGGAAAGAAATAATCAAATTAAATAGTGACATAATGATGATGCAGTAATTGTTTAATTAATAGAAGAATCAAATAAATGATATTAAAAATATTAAAATAAATATAATTTGATATAATTTATGTCATCCAAAAAAATTATAAATTAATTTTACATGTTTGGGATGGGTTAATATAAAATTACTAAAAATATAAAATTCAGAAAATTATTTTTATAAGTCTAAAAATTTCATAAGCGACTTATTTTTTGTGGTTTTGGAATTTTATTGTAATTATATTAACCCTCAAAGTGTAAATTACATAATATCACAGTAAGAGTTAAATAAGGGTTAAAACAAAAGTATAAGGTTTTAAAAATAGTAAAAACTTATCTAATTTTAATTGGATGAATGGGGTTCAACCCAAAATAACCATATCTTCTAAATAAATTACTTTGGACCCATTTGGAATAGAAAATTATTTTATATTAATTTAATATTTTTGAAGAATTCCAAGAGTACCCCACCCTCTCTTATAAAGGGCACCTATTCTTTTCATTTAATAACACTTTAAAACCTATTTTTTTTGGAAACTATATACAAAAATCCATTTATATAATCCCTCTCCATGTTCTAGAGGCCTTATTTTTGGCATAACACCTTCCTTGGAGGTGTTGAGGTGTTAATCATAGGAGATCATCCAAAGAAGAGGCATCGTTTTTATTAAGTTTTTTTGTTTTATTTATTCTTCCACTACCTTAAAATATTCTTCATCCATGATGAAATAATAAATATAGTATGATAAATATACTGATGTGTTATTATGTTAATATCATCACCTAAATCCATCTTTTCTTCCATAAAATGAGAAAAACATTAATCATTCATGCGTACGTGTGAACTATCATCTCCACAAACCGATATAATTTGTTTTCCATTATCATCTATCAATACTGGTTATAATGATGGAATAATTGTTTATATATTATATTAATTACATATTTATCATTATTATATAATAATATATCAATTAATTTCTTAATTTCCATACACATAAAAATGATAACGTTGTTTGTGCGTACGTGTGAACTATCACCTCCCCGAAACGATGTGATTTTGTTTTTAATCACCACATCACATGGATGGTATATATATAAGTATATTTTAATGATTAATATGATATTAATGATATTATTATCATTACTTAAAGATAAAATAATACATACTATCTTTCTATAATGGTCATTGAAAAATGGAAACGTTGCTCATGCGTACGTACGGTTTACCGTCTCCGTGATTGTAACGTAGTTCATTTTTTATATCCAAATGTAATGGATGGATTTAAAAGTATAATTAATGTATAAAATAGATTATTATTTCATTAATATTATTCTGTATATTATAGACTAATGACCACTTTTCAATTTATACATCCTACCAAAGTCATTTTGGACTCATGTGTCGAATATCTTCAAAACATCCGACGTGAACTTAAATAATTATGTAATTTTTATAAAATGGTAAAAAGTGATATAAAAAGAAATAATAAACTTGAAAAAGGTTATCAATAAATTAAATAATTATCATAATTTTATTATTCAGTAAGATAATAAACATAGGTGATGAATCGGACCCAAGTTAAGGGATTTCGTATCAATCTCCTTTCATTAATGCATTTTATCATGATATGAACATTTATTATTTTATAAGGTGTATATACAGATACTATGAAATTTAATATCCATATTTTATCTATACTCATGTTATTTAATGTTTTGGTAAATGTATTATTTCATGTATATTTTTATTTAAATGTTCAAAGTGGTATGGGACACCTTGAATGTTTAAATATTTAATTATCAAATATTTTTCTCCATGTCAATATTCTTGATATTATTTTACATATTTATCTATATGGATATAAAAGGATTATAAAGGAAATTTTATTTCTATTTTTAATTTCATTTAAAGTTTTTCAAAAATGAATCTTTTTATGTGTTTTTATATGGAATGTTTTGATAAATGACAAAAAGAATGTTCTATTCTTAACGTATACGGCGATAATGACATTTATGTTACCATGGGAATTATTTTATTTTCATATTACTTTAAAATATTTCATGTTTACTTAAATGAAAATAATTTTTATCTTTTTAGGTATTTTGGTATTGAAAATGGTTTTTCAAGGAAAAGGGTGTTTTGGTATTGAAAATGGGTTCTTGAAAGAAAATCATATTTTTATCTGAAAGTGTTTTCATATGGTATTAAAAGGGTTTTTAAAAGGGTTTTATGATTAATGTGTTTTATTAATGATATGGTACTTAAGAATTATAATAAATAGGTGATCCTGATATATCTTATATATGGGGTGGCCTAGATATCACTGGGAAAGCCCGTCATAGCTTAACATGGGGTGGCCTAGATAGTGTTGGGAAATCCCATCATAGATTAACATGGGATGGCCCAGATAGCACTAGGTAATCCCATTATATCTTAACATTGGGTGGCCTATATAGAATTGGGTAAGACCATAATAGATTAATTGGAAGTCAGCTATATAGTTATTCCAATTAAAAGGGTTTTGAAATGGTTTTATGTATATGATGCTCTAAGTCACCTAAAGGAGTTTTAATTTCATGCTATGGGTTTTAATGATTTTATTTGAGAAAAATGTGTCCTTTTTCATTTGAAAATGTTTTATTTCATATTCTCATAGAACTTTGAAGATAAAGGTAAAATTTTTATGAGTTCTCATGTTTTTACTAAACTAATGGTTTCCTGTCACAACCCTCCTTATTCAAGATGAGGGAAGTGATGTAAAAGTGTTGTGACCTTCCTTCTTAAAGATAAAAAAGAGATAATGACCCATGAGTCCCACCTTCAATAGGCCTCGGGGTGGCGACTAGCACCAAGGGTATTCAAATCTCATAAAATGGGAGGCATTACCCTTTTATAGTAACCTATATCGAAATATAAGATGTATCGACCTTAAAACAACTCCAAGACATATATATAAAAGAATACAAAATATATCCCACATGCATGTTTAAAGAAAAAATTTTAGAAATAAAATGAAAATATCCAAAGTAAATACCAAAAGAACAAAGCTAATCATCGAAACAACAACTATCTCAATTCCCAAGCTAGTAAGGTCTAGCACAGTCTGTGTAATCTCCCTATAAACCTAAAAATAGTTTTATATACGTAGGGTGAGAATAAAAATATACTCAGTAGAAAAAGTCAAAGTCTATCATGCACAAGCGGGGAAAACATACTAATGCCCCTGTGAGAAAACAACATAAACTCAAAAGCACTTAACAAGGTATAATATCCACTCCAACCTCACCAAGGCACACTCACCAAATAATGCAATTCAAGTAAAGTAAAGTAGTAATCACATTGATGATAGGGTACCCCATAGAACTTCCCACTAGTTAATTTCTCATCCCTAATAGTGAACATCATGACACTACCATGATCTTCCATAAGCCCCACTTTCACAACCTTCCCACACACACCGAGGACACAAACCACATCACATCTCACCCATAGATACCTAGGCCACAAAACCACAGCCTCATCCCAAAGACACCTGAGAAATTACAACATATCTTATCCCGAAGACACCTGGGAAGCACATCTCGCCCACAGACACCTGGGCCTCACAACCACACCAGATTCTTCTTGAAGAGTCTTGGGCTACTAATGCCTAGAATAGGGAGTAGAGAAGATCCAATAACCATCAATCCATCCTCTCATTGGGGTTTTAGGAAAGGACACCCTCCCCCATAACAATGGGGGTGTTCGGAACATAGTTCTCAACATGGGTGGGGTGTGTATAGAAATCACAAGGAACTACATGTATATATATAGGTACCAAACACTCAGCCCAAGCTATGGGTTTTCAAAACAAACAACCATCCCACACAAAAATACCCTTGCTACCACCTCTAATGCATAACCATATAGCTATCCATATAGTTAATTCATAACCCCGACCAATTCATTCAACCAATTATCACTCTATATTAAAAATTTGTTTAATTATTTATTCGATCCCTACTTGGGAAACTACCAAACACAGCACACCACAAGTAACATAATAACCCCCACACACTTCACAAAAGTATCTGGAAACTCTGGGAGAAACGAACACACAAGGTAACACCATCATTATTCAAAATTATCTATCCCAAACCATCCTCAGTATCCTCACTGCATAAAAATCACCAAATCTATAAAAACAACAAAACTCAACTAGATTGCAGTCCCACTACACAAACAGACCATTCCCAATAACCATAACACAACCCGGATGTATACCCACAATTCAAAAAGTTAATCCATTCCACAATCAACCAATCTCTCAACCAGATATTCCATTACACCACCTGTACCACCCCATTCACACAGTCACACTACCAGCCATAGCACCACACGACCAGCATGAAACACAAGGTCAGACATAACCATACATAGCACACATCCACACCAAACATCAAGGTGTATTAAGATTTAGCAACCCTCATTATTTAATTCCAATTTAATAATTTAGGGGTGATTGTCACGACCTGCCTTCACCAAGAGGAGGGAAGGGATAGCAGATAGCCAGACCCTTCCTTCTTCAAGTTGAAGGAGAGATAATGACCCCCAAGACCCACCTTCAATAGATCCAGGAGTGGCGACTAGCACCAAGGGTATAAAATCACACACTAAATGGAAGGCATTACCCTTTTTCTTTTAATAGGATCGGGAGATAATATAGTAAATCCCACAACACCAAAACTGAAAGTAAAAATACGGCTGAAAGTAAACCACTCCCATATGCATGTTCAAAGGTAAAGATACAAGCCACAAAACTCCAAAAGTAAAAAGATACCAAGAAAAGGAAATCAACAATAGCAACTGCCCCAAAGGTCCGAGCTAGTACGGTCCCGCACGATCCCGCAAGCCCTCCTGGAAACCTAAAATCCATTTTATATACGTAGGGTGATCATACAAGTATAATCAGTAGGGAAAACCAAGGACTCTCGTGTACAAGTCAGGAGACATTCTAATGTCCCGTGGAAAAAGTGATAACCAAACACCCAACAAGGAAAAGCTATCCACCTAAACCTCACCAAGGCACACTCCCCAAATAACGCAAGGCAAGTAAAGTAAAGTAATAGCACATCAATATTTGGGTACCCAGCGCCACTTTCCCACTAGTTATTAAAGACATCCTACGCATCGAACCAATCCCATCATTCTCACCGCAGTCCCACTACCAAACCCCGCCCACACACACCTGGGCCACAGCCTCACCGCAGTCCCACTGCTGAACCCCGTCCGCAGACACCTGGGCCAGAACAACTATCTCACCCACAGACACCTGGGCCACAACCACCACACGTAACCATACCCACAAACACCTGGGTCAAAACAACTACTGCCACACCCGAAGACACCTGGTCCTCATCCCGAAGACACTTGGGAAACAACTTTCCCGCAAACACCTGCGCCAACTACCACAACGATCCTGCCTGAAGATTCTTGTGCTAATAATGGACTTCAGGCCATCACAGCCTGCCCGAAGAGTCTTGGGCTATTCGGGAAAGGGAGCAGAAAAGGAGCTAATAACCATCCACTCATAGGAGTGTTGGGGAAAACACCCTCCCCCATGAAATGGGGGTGTTCAGCACTAAAGTGCTCAACTTGGGTGGGGCGTGAATAAGAAACATAAAGCTAAATATATATGTATAGGTAACAAACACTCATCCCAACCTAGGGGTTCCAAAACCTAAGCACAAACACCCTCGTTACTACTCATTCATGAAAGAACAGCACGACACTCACATCCAATACACAACTCATTCCCAAAACCAATTCCCACTTAAACTGTTCTTGTTTTCATATTCAAGTAACCCCATTTAGGTGAATTCTACACTACTGGGCAATTAACAGGCAAAACCACAAGCTAGAGAGAGAAGACAGTCAAATAGAAACTTAAACATTCACACCCGGTTCTCTTGTAAAGTCACAAAAATAAAGGGATAAGTGAGATCCCTCAAAGTACGGGAACCAAAGAAAACCCTGAGATACAGCCACATGTCCCCAAAATCCAAGAGACAAAAATTTCTCAACAACAGATGATTCCACCCCAATTCGTGATATAAGTAGAGTAACCACAACCTCAAATTCACAACCGGTGAAAGTATAACAATAGGGGATCCCATCCCCACCCATATCACCCAAGAAAATGGCCCGTGAAAGAAACAACCAACTGCTACCACCAACACAAGGCAGGCCCATGCAGGTATTTTCAAATTTAAAAGATTTAACACACTCCATGGTTTCAATTCCACTGTGCTTTAACCGGAGTTATCACAGAAAAGGGTTGATCCCGGTGCTTTCAATTTATTTAACCGATTATACGTAATTAACCAATTCCATGTTGCGGTTATTTAAAAATACAAGAGCACCGAGGTTCATTAGTGCGTAGAGAAAGACCACCAACGACCATGATTTTCAGTGAGCATAGGCCCGTACAATTCACAACACATATCAACATAAAAGAGTACAGCAGAACATCGATCACTGCCCCCTTTCATTCTTTAAAGGTCTGTTCATTATCTTCATTAAGTTCGGTTTCATCAATTTTCATAGTGACAAAAGCATTCCCACCCTGCATGATACACATAAAGGAAAGATTAAGGAGAAAATACCTACTTGATTGATCAAAGTTAGATGTTATTATCCACGTGCCAAGAATGGGGGATGCGCGACTTGCAGGGGAGGGGAGTCGGGAGCTCCAAACGTACTAAGTAGAAAGGAATCCATCCAAGAGGAAAAAGAAGGAAGAAGAAATTCTCGTGCGATATATAGATAAGATCCCATTGTTATGGGACATGAGAATTGAGCGGCTTTAAATTCAGATCGTGGTTCCCCACGCGGTTGGGTGGTTACACATGACTGAATTGATTGTTATTTAATAGAGAGGTTTCTCGGGATTTTTAGATATTAATTATGGGTTAAAAACGGCCTTGAAATTCCTTAGAAGGTCAAAAAGACCTAAAAGAGGCGTTATAGGAAAAATAGTAGAAGGAAACCCCGACAAGGCTGGGTAACACCGATCGGTCACACCGATCGGTCGCGCCGATCGGTCACACCGATCGGTCGCGCCGATCGGTCCCACCGATCAATCGCGCCGATCGGTCGCACCGAACGAGGTGCAACCCCTTAGGATCCTAGAATTTGGAAAATGGATGGATCATGAGGGTCTGGGCCATTACATCATATACCTCTCAAAATATTCTCTCCCTCGAGGATCCAGAACCAGACCCGAAGGAAAGAGGGGGATCCGAACAACCACCCTGGAAGATACCACTCAGGAGTGAACCTCTCTGACACAGGAACACCTTATCTCCTGAACAATCACGGACGTCATACCACTCCTTTCCCCGTGAAATCATGTAAAACAAAAGACTAAACTGTCTGGCCATGTGGGAGAGGGGTTTCCATTCCTCATTGTTAAGATACTATCCGCTTTGGGCGGCACTGGCTCTCCCACACGGGTTTAGGTGCATCCAATTTAATGCATCCTAACTAGGAATCAGGTCCTCCCCTCCCCATCCTTTAGGAAACTTCACACACATTCACAGAAAAGGAAAATGCACATCCCATAGTCAACAAGGTAAAGCATTACATAGCAAACAAGTACTGACAAAACAGGATAAAACTCAAAATAACTCTGGGTACTGGGCATGCATCTATGATTCCCTCTCCCAGGTACTCTCCTCAAGCCCACCATGACTCCATAACATGCGAACCAACAAGATGGTTTGTCCATGAATCACCTTCTCCTCACGACCCTTGATCATCACTGGTCATTCCATGAAGGTTGCATCATCTTCGATATCTAGATCTCCCCAATTGAGGATGTGCGAATTGTCGTGCAGATACCGATGAAGCTGGGACACATGGAAGACATCGTGCACCCTTTGTAGCTGTGGTGGAAACGCCAGCTGATAATCCACCTTGCCGACCCGGTGCAACACATCGAAGGGTCCGACAAACCTGTGAGAAAGCTTACTTCCCCTTCCGAACCTCCACTGTCCACGCTGAGGGGAGACCTTCAAGAACACGTGGTCCCCGACCTCGAATTCCAAGGGTCTCATCCTATCATCGGCATATGACTTCTGTCGATCCTGAGCCGCCTTCATCCTTTCTCGTATAAGCTGAACCTTCTCTGTCGTGCTCTGCACCACCTCCAGGCCAAGAACACCTGCTTCCATAACCTCAGTCCAGCACACAGGTGAGCGACACGATCTCCCATATAGGGCTTCGAATGGATCCATGCCAATGGTAGAGTGATGTCTATTATTGTAGGTGAACTCTACCAGAGGCAAGTGTTGCACCCATGATCCCCCGAAGTCCATGATGCATGCTCGTAGCATGTCTTCCAAGGTCTGGATGGTGCGCTCTATCTGTCCATCTGTCTGGGGATGAAAAGCAGTGCTAAGACGGAGATGGGTGCTAAAAGCATGCTGTAATTGTCTCCAGACTCGTGAGGTAAACCGTGCATCCCTATCCGAGACTATGGATCTCATAACTCCATGCAATCGCACCACCTCATCCACGTACCTTTGTGCTAAGTCATCCACTGTACCCGACTCCTTGATTGCCAGAAAGTGAGCCGATTATGTCAACCAGTCCACTACTACCCAGATGGCGTCGCATCCTCCTTGAACCTTGGGTAGCCCCATGACGAAATCCATCGATATGTAGTTCCACTTCCACTTGAGGACATCTAAATGTTGCAACAAACCACCTAGAACATGGTTTTTAGCCTTCACCTGCTGACACACTAGGAAGCAAGCCACAAACTCTGCCACCGCCCGCTTTGCCCTGGGCCACCAAAACTATCTCCTCAGACCCTGGTACATCTTGGAAACTCTTGGGTGTACCGCTAGGGGTGAGTTGTGGAACTCACTAAGAACCTTTCCATGCATCACCTCTAGAACAAACACCTTCCCCCGAAAGAGCATCTGATTCTAACCATCCTCTGTCCACCCTTCCGGAGCATTGCCCTGGTCAACTCGGGCATGCATCACTTCACTCTTTGGGTCTACCCACTAAGACTCCTCCACCTGACGTAACAGAGAAGACTGTACTGTCATCTGATACAGAAAACCCTTACTGCCATCCATCCTCGCATCCAGGTGCAGGGCAGCCAACTCCTCCATCACCCTCCAGGCATCCGCCGACTCTCAGACCACATCGTTCTGTGACTTCCTGCTCAAGGCATCATCCACCACGTTTCCTTTCCCTAAGTTATAGGAAATATAGAAATCGTAATCCTGAAGAAACTCCATCCACCTTCGCTGCTGTAAGTTCAGGTCCCGCTGGGAGAAGACATACTTCAAGCTCTTGTGATCAGTGAAGACCACGAAGCACTCACTGATGAGGTAGTGCCTCCACAACTTTAGTGTGAACATGACCGCCACAAGCTCCAGATCATGGGTGGCATAGTTACGCTCATGGGGACATAACTGCCTAGACCCATAGGAGACCACCCCTTGATACTACATCAACACACATCTGAGGCCCTACCCTAAAGCATCAAAGAACACCTCATATGCTGCCCCTTCTTATGGTAACCTCAGCACCAGGGCACTAACCAACTTATCCTTCAGATAGCTGAAGGTTTCCTTGCACTGCTCGTCCCATATGAAAGCTTGATCCTTCTTTGTCAAGGTTTTCAAAGGTGTTGCAACTCGGGAGAAGTTGGGTACGAACCTCCAATAGTAACCTTCCAGTCCAAGGAAACTACAGACCTCTGCCACGTTCTTGGGTGTTGTCCAAGAAACAACTGCCTCAACCTTCGATGGGTCTACCGCTACTCCTTGCTCGGACACTAAGTGCCCAAGGAAGTGCACTTCTCGCGTCCAAAACCAACACTTCGACAACTTCCCAAAGAGTTGGTGCTATCAGAGGACCTTCAAAACCGTCCTCAGGTGCTCAGTGTGATCCTCCTCTGATCTTGAATAGATCTGGATGTCATCGATGAACACTACTATGAACCGATCCAGATACTCCCAGAAAACGGAGTTCATAAGCCCCGTAAACACAACTGGAGCATTTGTAACACTGAACGGCATGACCACAAAATCGAAGTGCCCATATCTTCACCTGAAGGCCGTCTTCGGGATGTCGCCCTCCTTCAACCTCAACTGGTGATATCCAGACCACAGGTCGATCTTCGAGAACCATCATGCCCCCTTGAGTTGGTCAAATAGATCGTCTATCCTCATAAGAGGGTAGCGATTCTTGATTGTCACCTGATTCAGCCTTCTGTAGTCTATGCACAACCTGAGACCACCATCTGCCTTCTTTGCGAACAAGACTGGAGCACCCCATAGTGACACACTTGGTCGGACATAACCTCTCTTCATCAGATTATCAATCTGAATCCGCAACTCCCGTGGCTCCGAACGTGCCATCCAGTAGGGATACATTGAAATCGGATGAGCACCGGGCTGCAAGTCTATCCCAAACTCAATATCTCGTTGAGGGGGTAGAGTCGTCACCTCCTTAGGGAAGACATCCATAAACTCACTGATGATCCCTGGAACTTCCACCATCTCAGCATCCACTGATTCCAATAATATCTCAGCTAACAAGGAGAGGAAGGATTCCTCCCGCCTGCTGCTTTTTTGGCAACCCTGTTTGCCGATGAAAGTCACTCATCGGCCACCCAAGTCTAAAAACACAACCCTTCCTTGGAAACATTCAGTGACGGCACATAAAGAGAACAACTAGTCAATGCCTAGGATGACATCGTATGGTTGTATCTGCAACAGAAGGAGATCCCTGCCTGATTGATGTGGCCCTATCATCAGTCTGCATCCTCGACAAACATATGACAAGTCGGTCTGTCCTCCAACTGGTGTGCTCAGCACCAGGGGAACTGGAATTCTCTCATCGTCTAAACCCAGAGTGTGGGCCAGACTGGGTGTAATAAAGGATTGCGAAGCTCCTATATCGAACAAGGAATATGCAAGGGTACTAAAAAAGCCAATCGTACCTTGAACGACCTCTGGCCCTGCTGGAATTGCTACCTCCATGGCATGAAACTGCCCACGCCCAGCTCCTCTGCCCCTCGGTTGTCGACCGCCTCCCCGACCACACCTAGGTCGAGGTCCCTGAGGAGAGCCCTGGGGGCGGCCTCCTCCTGCAACGTCTGCCCTCGGAGGAGAGGGAGCTCATTTCCCCTGCCTCTTCTGCTGAAAGGGCCTAGCTGGGAGCTGCTGTTGAGGTTGGTGTTGGGCCTGTCCACTGCCGTCGTACTGTACTCTACCTGGGAACTAGTTCTGAAGGTTCCCATGGATTCCAAAGACGAAGAACCTCGGTCCCGGGCCTGAAGGGAAGGGACGAGGACCGGGAGACCGGAACTGGAACTGTTGCGGCCTACTCCCCGGCGGTCGGAACCTAGAGGGTCCTGATGCTGGAGGCCTACTGCTGACGGCCTTCCCCTTCGATGATCCCGGCCGGATCCCCTCTCGTGATACACCTCCTAGAATGTGCATCCTCTCCACCACTTTATCCATCGTTTGCACCTCCAAGTATGTCAGTAGGTTGAAGGGGGTAACAGCGTACTAAAGAGAAGGTCAGAGTGCCTCCTCTAAACATCTCGCCCGAGACTCCTCATCCG
The DNA here is from genome assembly GCA_963277665.1 of Viscum album. Lineage (NCBI taxonomy): Eukaryota > Viridiplantae > Streptophyta > Magnoliopsida > Santalales > Viscaceae > Viscum > Viscum album. Next base: position 700,497,201 of record OY728128.1, on the reverse strand, counting down.
GAAAGAGGTCCGGAGCAAAGTGAAGGAGATCCTTGAACTTGATTCCCAATTCTCTCACTAACATACTCCCCTTCTGGAGGGAGAGTAGCTCTTGCCTCTTCTCGGCCTTCATCGTGGAAGAGAGGAATTCCGCTCGGAACTCCTTCTCAAAATTATCCCACACAATATCAGCCTCCTTCCTTTCCCTGAGATAAAGCGTCCACCACTGACGCGCTGCTCCCCGCATCTGGCTGACGGCTAGAGGAACCCAGTACTCTGTCGGAGCTCAAATCAAGCCGAAAGATATCACTAGCTTCTCGAGCCAGCTCTCTGTCTCCATATCCGAGGTGCTGCCCTCATAATTCCCGAGGGTCTATCGCCGGAAAGCACGAAGCGTCTTCTACCACTGATCATCCTCCTCCTCTCGGTCAGCCCTCCATCGGTCAGCCGAGTCAACCTTCTGGGCCTCGATCACCCGCACAACTCGTGGTCATCTCCTAGGTTCCATAGCTGTAAGGTAAACAAAGATTTCCTGAGCCCAAGTAGTGTAGAATATTGTTCTTAAATTTTCCTAGACTTCGGCATTTATTTTGATTCCCCAAGACACCCATGAAACATGAGAACACAAGTCATTATGATGCATGTACCTTTCCTAGGGTCCCTACCCCGCAATCAATGTAGCCTCACTTGGTCGTTCGGTAGGTCCAGAGTCCTTGCATCAGATCACGGGGGGGCCTAAAATCCCATGTCCTAGCCGGTCTTCCCTGGCCTAATTCACATACCAAGGTCACCCAACACTGTTTCCCTACCATCCCATGAAATCCTCACTATGCCTAACTCCAGACTCTATCCTATCTCTCAAACCCAACCTCTCCTCTAATGTCATTCTGTCATGACCCGCCTTCACCAAGAGGAGGGAAGGGACAACAGATTTCCAGACCCTTCCTTCTTCAAGTTGACAGAGAGATAATGACCCCCGAGACCCGCCTTCAATAGATCCCGAAGTGGTGACTAGCACCAAGGGTATAAAATCACACAATAAATGGAAGGCATTACCCTTTTTCTTTTAATAGGATCGGGAGATAAGATCGTAAATCCCACAACACCAAAACTGAAAGTGAAAATACGGCTGAAAGTAAACCATTCCCATATGCATGTTCAAAGGTAAAGATACAAGCCACAAAAGTCCAAAAGTAAAAAAGATACCAAGAAAAGGAAATCAACAACAGCAGCTACCCCAAAGGTCCGAGCTAGTACGGTCCCGCACGATCCTGCAAGTCCTCCTGGAAACCTAAAAGCGGTTTTATATACGTAGGGTGATCATACAAGTATACTCAGTAGGGAAAACCAAAGAATCTCATGTACAAGTGAGGACACATTCTAATGTCCCGTGGAAAAAAGAGATAACCAAACACCCAACAAGGAAAAGATATCCACCCAAACCTCACCAAGGCACACTCCCCAAATGACGCAAGGTAAGTAAAGTAAAGTAAAGTAATAGAACATCGATATTTGGGTACCCCGTGCCACTTTCCCACTGGTTATTTAAGACATCCTACGCATCAAACCAATCCCTCCATTCTCACCGTAGTCCCACTACCAAACCCCACCCGCACACACCTGGGCCACAGCCTCACCGCAGTACCACTACCGAACCCCGCCCATACACACCCGGGCCAGAACAACTATCATGCCTACAGACACCTGGGCCACAACCACCACGTGTAACCATACCCGCAAACACCTAGGTCGGAACAACTACTGCCATGCCCGAAGACACCTGGGCATCATCCCGAAGACACTTGGGAAACAACCTTCCCACAAACACCTGGGCCAACTACCACAACTACCCCGACCGAAGATTCTTGGGATAATAATAGACTTTAGGCCATCACAGCCTTCCCGAAGAGTCTTGGTCTATTCCGGAAAGGGATCAGAAAAAGAGCTAATAACCAGCCACTCAAAGGAGTGTTGGGAAAAACACCCTCCCCCATGAAATAGAGGTGTTCGGCACTAAAGTGATCAACTTGGGTGGGGATTGAATAAGAAACATACAATCTACAGATATATTTATAGGTAACAAACACTCATCCCAACCTAGGGGTTCCAAAACGTAAGCACAAACACCCTCGTTACTACTCATTCATGAAAGAACAACACGACACTCACGGCCAAGCCACAACTCATTCCCAAAACCAATTCCCATTTAAACTCTTCCTGTTTTCATATTCAAGTAACCCCATTTAGGTGAATTCTATACTATTGGGAAATTAATAGGCAAAACCGCAAGCCAGAGAGAGAAGATGGTCAAATAGCAACTTAAACATTCACACTAGGTTCTCTTGTAAAGTCACAACAACAAAGGGATAAGTGAGATCCCTCAAAGTACTGGAACCAAAGAAAACCCTGAGATACTGCCCCATGTCCCCAAAATCCAGGAGCCAATAGTTTCTCAACAACAGAGGATTCCACCCCAATTCGTGATATAAGAAGAGTAATCACAGCCTCAAATTCACAACCGGTGAAAGTATAACAACAGGGGATCCCATCCCCACCCATATCACCCAAGAAAATGGCCCGTGAAAGAAACAACCAACCACTACCACCAACACAAGGTAGGACCATGCAGGTATTTTCAGATTTAAAAGATTTAACACACTCCATGGTTTCAATTCCACTGTGCTTTAATCGGGGTTATCACAGAAAAGGGTTTATCCTGGTGCTTTCAATTTATTTATCCAAGTATACATAATTAACCAATTCCATGTTTCGGTTATTTAAATATCCAGGAGCACCGAGGTTCATTAGTGCGCAGAGAAAGACCACCAATGGCCATGATTTTTAGTGATCATAGGCTCGTACAATTCACAACACATATCAACATAAAAGAGTACAACAGAACATCGATCACTCCCCCCTTTCATTCTTTAAAGGTCCGTTCATTATATTCATTAAGTTCGGTTTCATCAATTTCCACAGAGAAAAAAGCATTCCCACCCCGCATGATACACATAAAGGAGATATGAAGAATAAAATTCCTACTTGATTGATCAAAGATCGATGTTATTCTCCACGAGCCAAGAATAGGGGATGTGCGACTTGCAGGGGAGGGGCGTCGGGAGATCCAAACGTACTAAGAAGAAAGGAATCCAGACAAGAGGAGAAATAAGGAAGAAGAAATTCTCGTACAATATATAGATAAGATCCCATTGTTACGGGGCATGAGAATTGAGCAGCTTTAAATTCGGATCGTGGTTCCCCATGCGGTTGGGTGGTTACACACCACTGAATTGATTTTTATTTAATAGAGGGGTTTATCGGGATTTTTAGATATTAATTATGGGTTAAAAATAGCCTTGAAACGCCTTAGAAGGTCAAAAAGGCCTAAAATAGGCGTTACGGGAAAAACTGTAGAAGGAAAACCCAACAAGGCTGGGTAACACCGATCGGTCGCACCGATCGGTCGGTCACGCGGATCGGTCCCACCGATCGGTCGCGTCGATCGGTCATGAAGATCGGTCGCACCGAACGAGGTGTGACCCCTTAGGATCCTAGAATTTGGCAAAGGGATGGATCATGAGGGTCTGGGCCATTACAGTGATCACAGAACAAGTTCAATCCTAGGGTATCCATATATTTAACCGGGTATACGTGATTAACCAGCTTTTCATATTTCCAGTCATTCAAAAAATGATCAACAACAAGTATAAGGAATCAACTGTGCACAAGAAAAGACCACCAACGACCATGATTTTCATAGGTATACAACCCATACGATTCATAATAGGGATCAAAGATAATAGATAAAACAAATGATCATCATCAACATCACCCCGCCCCTCATTTATTACTAAAGTAACCGGTTTGATTATCTTCATTATTATCATCTTCCCCGCCCCTCATTTATATCTATTAAATTTTATTCAACTGTACCCACAAGAAGACATCAGTACACTCACCCCTCATGATACAAAATTAAAAGATAAATGAAGGAATTCCTACCTCAAAGAATGGACGATCGGTAACTTCTCCTTGCACCAAAAATAGGGGGTGTGCGAGCAGTAGGAAGGAATCCATTGGAAAATCGGATCTGAAGGCCACAACCCAACACATGACTCCATAGGGAAGAAATGAGTTGGGCACACCAAGATGAAAGGGAAGGGTTCAAGGAAAAGGGGATCTTAGATTTAGAAAAAAAATCATATCCTATATCAATGGAAGGGAGACGGTTTCAAAGTACTTAAAATTAGGACCATGTTCTTGGTTGTTTCAAGGTCTAGGTGGTGTTAGAATATTAAGGATATAATTATTATCCTCAGAGATGGTGTAAATGTCTTTAAAAATGATTAAACATTATATTTAACTCATTTAACATCAAATAAAACATAAATGGGTGAAACTATAAATACTAGGAAAAACTGAAAACGACTCACTGATGGGTGAGTCACCAACACGAGTCACCGACACTTTACTCATCAATGTGAGTCACCGATGTGACTCACCAACATGACCCACCGACATCAAGTCACTGACGTGACTCACTGACACCACTCATTGACGCTCGACCTACTGACACCTGACCTACCGATGCCTGAACTACCGATGTCTGACCTACCGATGCAAGACCTACCGACACCCGACCTACTGATTCCTTGACCTACTGATGCCCTAACCTACAAACTTTTTACCTACCAATGCTCGACCTACCAATGCCCTGCCTACCAACTCCCGACCTACTGATGTTGAGCCACTAATGTTGAGCCAGCGACACTGATCCACTGATGCTCAGCCAGCGACACTGAGCCACTGATGTTGAGCCTGCACCACTACTTAGCTACTAATGCTGATCTATTGATGCTAAGCCACTGACACTAAGTCACTGAAATGTCCTACCGATGGAAAAAATGGAATTTTGGAAAACTCTTGAAATAAGATACTGTTTCCACCCAAAACACCCCAAACACTGGATTTTGACAAAGTAATGGATCGTGGAGGTCTGTTCCATTGCATTAGATACCTCTCAAACTATTCTCATCCTCAATAATTTAAAACCAAACCTAGAAGAAATAGGTTTCCAAACAACCACCCCGTAAGATACCTCTGAAGGATGAACCACCCTATGTTATTCTAAATCTAGAGTGAAACCTCAAAATCCATGAAAAACTCCTCCCATATCTGTTAACCCAAACATCCACAAGATACCCCACAAAATAACCAACTATCCAGACACATGAATTAGGTAATTCCTTCCTCTATGTCAAGATATTATCTACTCTAGGAAGCACTAACTCATCCGCATGGGTTTAATCACATCTCAATTAATGTGTCTTGATTAGTAATCTAGTCTCCCCCTTTTCACATGTTAGGACTTCATCACACATTACAGAAAAAGGAAGAAACCCATATTATAGAAAACAAGTTTCAAGAACTACATCCGAAATCAAAACACACAAGAAAAACTCAAAATAACTCCAAGTACTAGGCACACATATGCGTCTCCCTTTCCCAAGTACTCTCCTCCAGGAAATCATGCCTCCACAACATGTGAACCAAAGGAATGGTCCATCCATGTACCACCTTCTCCTGATGATCCTAGATCTCTATGGGTCTCTCCATGAATGTTACATCATCCTCGATATCGAACTCTCCCCAATCAATGACATGGGAGTCATTGTGAAGATACCAACGAAGATGAGAGATATGAAAGATGTCGTGGATCCTCTCCAACTATGGTGGAAACACCAACTAGTATGCCACCTCTCCAACTCTCCCCAACACCTCAAAGGGTTCGATGAACATGGGAGAAAGCTTACTCTCTCATCCAAACCTCTACTTCCCACATCAAGAAGAAACCTTAAAGAACACATGGTCCCCAACATCAAACTCTAAGAGCCTTCTCCTGCGATTATCATACGATTTATGTTGGTCTTCTGCTATCTTAATCCTCTCATAGACAAGTTGCACCTTCTCGATCATACTCTGCACCAAGTCCGGACCAAGAACAGTTGCCTCCCCAACTTCCATCTAGTACAAAGGTGAACTACATGGCCTTCCATATAAAGATTCAAACGGATCCATGCCAATGGTATAATGATAGATATTATTGTAAGAAAACTCTCCCAAGGGAAAATTCCACAACCAAGACCTAACAAAATACAAGATGCATGCTTGCATAATGTCCTCCAACGTTTGGATGATTCTCTCTATCTACCCATCTGTCTAAGGGTGGAAAGTTGTGTTGAGGCCTAACTGAGTTCCAAAAGCATGTTGAAATCCCCTCCAGGATTATGAGGTAATATGTGTATCCCGATCCAATACAATGGATCACATAACTTGATTCATCCGCACCAACTCATCAACATACCTATACGCTAAGGCATCCACTATGCCCGACTCCTTAATTGCTAAGAAGTGAGCCGATTTCATTAGCTGATCCACTATTAACCAGATTGAATCACACGATCCCTGAGACTTATGTAATCCTATGATGAATTCCATCGAGATTTCATCCCACTTCCACTAGAGGACATATAGGGGTTGCAAAAAACTATCGAGAACATGGTGATAGACCTTCACCTACTGGCACACTAGGCACTTTGCCAAAAACTTCGCCACTGCCTGCTTCATCCTAGGCCACCAAAATTGTTCCCTCAATCCACAGTACATCTTGGAAACTCCCAAGTGTACCGCTAGGGGTGATCTATGAAGCTCATGGAGAAATACCTTGTACATCACCACTGGAACAAACATCTTCTCAGGGAACAACATATGATTATGACCATCCTTTGACCATCCCTCCAAATCATCACCATAGTCAATATGATCATGCATCACCTCTATGGAATCCCGCCTTTTTATAACATATCTTTTCATTAAATTTTACAAAACCGAGGATCTTTAAGGTTTAGTGTCTTGGAAACCAGGAACTTAAAACATGAAAACATAAAAAATTATTCTTAAACACTTGAAAGGATTCTCCTTATGCTCATCCTAGGTTCATTATTGCATCTCATAACCTGGGGACATACATCAAAAGAAAGGGTGATCAGAAGGCCCAGTAAGGGAAACAAGGGGAAACATTTAACATGTGAACTTGAGATACATCAACAATGTCATGAAAAAGAACTTTAAGGCATGAGAAAGAAATCATGAGGCATATCATAATAAAAATAACGTATTTCATAACTTGAAGATGTGGATACAAAATTTAATATTGACAATCATTTTCATTTCACCAAGTTCCATCCCCAAGGTGTCATTAAAAATTACCAAGGTTATTCACCAAGGCGTCGTTAAAAATGGTCATCTCTAGAGATTAAGTCTTTACCCAATGCATTGGAGCGCTATCAGGGCGCACCCTTAATTTGTCTTTATTATCATGTGATCCATATATATCATCATAAATAATTTCATTAACAACCCATATAGAATAAAAGAAATGGGTTTCATTTCATAATCATAACGTTTTAAAAACTGTTTAAAGACATGATCTTCATGTCACTTTAAACCCACAGAAAGGGAAAGCGGGTCTCATGTATATAAATCCCAGAATTTAAAATAGAACATTTTAGTATATATGTGAATACCCCTTTAGAAGAAAGAGCTTTGAGTATTAACTTAATAAAATAAATGAATTTTAGAATAAGAGAGAGACATTTTGAGACGGAAATTCTGCAACATAACGGCTATGTTATGAGGTTTTAGAAAACATTGAAAAGAGAGGGGACATGGGTCACCCACTCATAAATGATCCATAAAATAGTAGGGGGACAGAATATAAAGGATTTAAGAACATGGTAATGAAATTTGAAAGATATACCATATGAAAATGAAGAACATGAAAGGAAGATAAAAATAAGATTTCTCTTATGAAAATTCGGCAGCCTAACGCCATCACTTAAACTTCAAAAAAAATGAATTGACGAGATCAAATAGGGTCACTCATCATATGAACATAAAAGATCAGTATGATAGATATAGATATCATACCCCAACACAATAAAAAGGAACTTGAAAGACTTTACATGAAAGTAGAACTTTGAAAAATGAGAAAGGTGAACGAATCATTTAAAAATTTGACAGCCTAACGGCACCACCTAAACTTCAACAAAAATGAATTGATGAGATAAAATAGGGTCTCTAATCATATTAACATAAAAGATCAGTATGATAAATATAGATATCATAACCCAACATAATAAGAAGGAACTTTAAAGACTTGACATGAAAGTAGAACTTTGAAAAATGAGAAACGTGAACGAATCCCTTAAAAATTCAGCAGCCTAACGGCGTCACCTAAACTTCAAAAAAAATGAATTGACAAGATCAAATAGGGTCTCTCATAATATGAACATAAAAGATCAGTATGATAGATATAGAGATCATACCCCAACATAATAAAAAGGAACTTTAGAGACTTGACATGAAAGTAGAACTTTGAAAAATGAGAAAGGTGAACGAATCCCTTAAAAATTCGGCAGCCTAACGGCGCCACTTAAAATTTCTTAAAATGAATTGATGAGAGTAAGAGGGGGTATCTCATCATATGAACATGAAAAGGGAAGTAAGAGGAATATAAAATAACATCCTCCAACATAAGATCCTGGAGCATAAAAGAAATGACATAAAAGAGATTACTTGAAAAGAAAGAGAGAGGTAGGATCCCTTACCTTAAACATAACTCTTAAAACTCTAAGGTTGGGACCTTGAGGCCTTGGGGGCACCTTGGGAGGAATCCTTGGGAGGTAATGAGACCAGAGCTTCGTTGGGGGAGAGTTGGGAGTGAAAACTAAAGGAGGGAAGGGTGGGTATTTATAGGGAAAGTGAGGGGACAAGGCATTAATGGCCAAGGGACACCTCATTGGTGGTTTTGGCGAAACCATGGGCTTGCCCATGGTATTTGCCCATGGTATTGGCCACTTGGTACACCTCATACATTATCTTACTATTTATAAGTTGAACATATTGATTACATACTTAATACATCATTTAATGATGTCATTAAACACCCGTAACTTAAAAACTGTATTTTCACTATTCATCGAAAATTCAACTTTCTCAGAAAAATCCAAAAATTTCACCTTAACCAAATATAGATGATCTGATTTCAAAAATGAACTACATTTTATAAAAATAATTTTCTAAATATTTTTAATTTAATTTTTAAATAAATACACTTCACCGAAAATTCATTTTTTTCAGAAAAATCCCCAAAAATTACCTTAGCATAATATCGATGTTCTGAATTCAAAAATAAAGTCCATTTTATAAAAATAATTTTCTAAATATTTTAAATTTAATTTTTAATTAAAAAACACTATTCACCCGAAAAAACTAATACTTGACTAATAATTTATGAAACCATTATTTAACCATTTTATTGAATCACATTACTTAATCAAGGTGCCTAGATTATATTAATAATTTCTTTAAGTGAGATTACTAATCCATTTGGTCACATTACTAATCCTAAGCATAAAATCACTATTCATAAATTACTATTCGTCAAAAATTAAGTTGATCTTATTAGACTCTAAATTTCGTACTGAACATAATTGTAGAAGACCATTTTTTGAAAATCATTACACATTTTTATTTATTTAAGGTTTACATAAACATTTTTAAAATATCCTTTCTCTAAAATTTATCAAAAATATGAATACTATATTTATCCGGACATTTGAAAATTCATAAACTTCATCATAAGAAGAAATCAAAATTTTTATTTAACACAAAGGATTACACAAGGCAGTTACGGTCTCCTTACATAGCCTCTTATAACCCCAGCATAGGATCTAAGTGTAAGGTGTGCTAAGGTGAGAGAATCTTAGGGTGGCTCAGCCAACATTGCACGAGTAGTAATTTCTATCAGTTTGAACTTCTCACAAAAGTGATTCTGTTCTAGCTTCACATGATGAAGTTCGGATTGGGTTTGGTCCAGAGCAAAGCCCAGTGGTTCTACCTCCTTCCCAAGTTCCGTTAGATGGGATTCAATTGGCCCGAGACTATTGGATGAGGTCATCGAATCTTCTTTCTATATTAATTAACCAAGATCACTTGTATTTAGAGACAATAATCGAAACGTTTAGTTTCCAGCGGTCATATTGACCAATGGTCATATAACATTCAAAACCCAATGGTCTCATTTTAATTATACTCATGTTATCAAATGAAACATTTTTGTTGAGTATAAAAAATAAAATAACACACAAAATTAGGAAGCAAGATTTATTCAAAATTTCGGGTCGTTACAATCTTCCCCCCTTAAGAAATTGCATCCTCGCAATTTTTAAAATTGGGTTTTGAAATTTCATTGAAAGTCTCACATCGGAAAAGGAGTCAGTAAAACTATTACTTTAAAAGAAATAAAGGGAAGTACAAAGGTCACCTGAGTTAACCCCCACTAGGATTCCATGTAGGAAAACATGGACATAGAGAAGAAAAAAAAGGGTCAAGTTCTGAGGGAGAGTGATAGAAAACATGATTAGGAGAAAGTTAACCCCAAGAAAATCACAAACTTATGATGTGTGTAAACGGTCTTTGATTACCTAGTAGGAAACGTAAACCAACAACGTTTTTGTTTTACATTCCATTTCATAATTTTGAGGAATTCATTTACTACATAGAACAAAATCATAAGGAAATATACCTACTTTCAAGTAGAGTTTCATCCTTTAATAAGTTTCTACCAAAACTAATCTTTTCTCCAAATGATGAGTATTCAAAAACACTTGGTCTCATCAAAACACAAGAATCATCTTCTTGAGAGTCACATAATCCACAAAAGATTAACTATCAGTTTCTTCTATCTTTAAACATTATCCCAAAAACAGAAAGGGTAAGATAAAACAACTCTTCAAAAAGAAATAATCTCATAGAAAGAGAAACTACTTTTAAATCTTAAAAGTTCCATGGTACTACCCAAAGTTCATCATATACCATTCCATAAATTATTGTCCTTAAAATTCCTCAAAATAAACCAAACTAAGATTGAAACCCAATTATAAGGACGATCTCATAACATAGTCTTCCAAGATAGACTTTATCGTTCATCTCCAAACAACATAAACCACTCTTATCATCTTATAACAAAAGTAACTAACCTAATCACATTTTCCCCAAGATAGGTTAATCATTTCCATATGTAACCTAAATTACTATAATTTCGCCTTAAATTCATCGATTCTTCAAAATATATGTTAACCTTTACTCCTCAAAGGAAATACTGTAGTAATCTATTTTCCTCAATCAAATAGGGTTCCCAAAATATTGAACGTCTTCCAAAATAATAATCATCTTTTAATCCCCTAATCACCCTTTTTTTAATAAGAACAACTTCACTACATCAACATGTGGTACATAACAATAGATGTTTTCCTTAATGATATAAAATCATCTTAGGTAGTGACTTGATGATCTTAGAAAAAATAAAAGATATGCTCATAGATCACGAACTAAAATACAACATGACATAGACAATTATTGTGAAGAAGTTACATGTACTTCAGTCATCATGATCCATCTCATCATAGTAATTTCATTGTTCCCTTGTCCTCGAAGATTTTTGATGCTCATCATGCTTCTCACCCATTCCAAGAGAGAATTTCCTTGGATAATGTCTAACTTCTCCACATTTACGACATCAAAATGTATTAGATCGAACCTTATCTACATTCATCACATTATCCATTTTTTTTAAAGCAATTGGATACTTTATGCCCTATCTTCCCACACTTAAAACATCTCTCGGTTCCTTTGTGACATTCTCCTTGGTGCCTCTTCCCACACTTTTTGAAAAAAAGAAATTGGGTCTTCTTTCCCTTATCAACTTTATCAGATGAACATCCTTGAGACTTTGTCTTCTTCTTCCTTGATGAATTTGGGCATTAAACTAGGTACCAATTATTAATTGTGATTTTTGATAGTTGGTTTGGCATAATCACAATATGTTCAACTTGATCTTTTGTCATCTCTGTCACATTAATAAGGAAATCATCACATTTCCTATCACATTGGTTGTTGGGACATGCTCTTCCATTTCCCCCCATTAACTAAGAAAAGAACGAATAATTAGGGGGCTTAAATACTTATCCAATAATCATTAAAAGGAAACTTTAAGCATAGAAGGATAAACTTGTAAAAGGAAAGTATACCCTAACTTGTGATCCCCTAGGTTCCAATCTAGGTTATCCATGATCATATATTCTTATGTGAATCTTTATTTTATTTTATCTTTATTCCTTTAATAATGGTTCATACTAAGCTTATGAATTTACCAAAGCATATCCCCCAGGAGTGTCGTAACCAAGAGTGCAGAAAGGCCCGTTTTTGTGTACCATTTCCCATTCAAGTCTCGCTCAAAGCAGTTTTTTCTGGTTTTACCCCTATATACATCTGTGCCAGAGCCACCTCTACCTGCTCATATCCTGACAGGGATGTATTTGTTTGGCAATCCCTTACTCAATACTCACCAAAATACTAGGAAGATTTCCTATATTTAAAATTTTCAATAGGATTATTCCTAGAGTTTTCATATCCTAATTTCCACAAATAACTAAACTATCCTTTGATACCAACTATGGCATCCTGCCTTTTTATAACATAACTTTTCATTACATTTTACAAAATCGAGGATCTTTAAGGTTTAGTGTCTTGGAAACCAGGAACTTAAAACATGAAAACATAAAACATTATTCTTAAACACTTGAAAGGATTCTCCTTATGTTCATCCTAGGTTCATTAATACATCTCATAACCTGGGAACATACATCAAAAGAAAGGGTGAGTAGAAGGCCCGGTAAGGGAAACAAGGGGAAACATTTAACATGTGAACTTGAGATACATCAACAATGTCATGAAAAATAACTTTAAGGCATGAGAAAGAAATCATGAGGCATATCATAATAAAAATAACGTATTTCATAACTTGAAGATGTGGCTACAACATTTAATATTGACAATCATTTTCGTTTCACCAAGGTCCATCTCCAAGGTGTCATTAAAATTTTCCAAGGTTATTCACCAAGGCGTCGTTAAAAATGGTCATCTCTAGAGATTAAGTCTTTACCCAATGCATTAGAGCGCTATCAGGGTGCACCCTTAATTTGTCTTTATTATCATGTGAGACACATATATCATCATCAATCATTTCATAAACAACCCATATAGCATAAAAGAAATGGGTTTCATTTCATTATCATAATGTTTTAAAAACTTATTTAAAGACATGATCTTTATGTCACTTTAAACCCATGGAAAGGGAAAGTGGGTATCATGTATGTAAATCCCAGAATTTAAAATAGAACATTTTGGTATATATGTTAATACCCCTTTAGAAGAAAGATATTTGAGTATTCACTTAATAAAATAAATGAATTTGAGAATAAGAGATAGACATTTTGAGATGGAAATTCTGCAGCATAACAGCTATGTTACGAGGTTTTAGAAAACATTGAAAAGAGAGGGGACATGGTTCACCCACTCATAAATGATCTATAAAATAGTAGGGGGACAGATTATAAAGGATTTAAGAACATGGTAATTAAATTTGAAAGATATACCATATGAAAATGAAGAACATGAAAGGAAGACAAAAATAAGATTTCTCTTATGAAAATTCGGCAGCCTAACGGCATCACTTAAACTTCAAAAAAAATAAATTGACGAGATCAGATAGGTTCTATCATCATATGAACATAAAATATCAGTATTATAGATATAGAGATCATACCCAAACACAATAAAAAGTAACTTGAAAGACTTTACATGAAATTAGAACTTTGAAAAATGAGAAAGGTGATCGAATCACTTAAAAATTCGGCAGCCTAACGGCGCCACCTAAACTTCAACAAAAATGAATTGACGAGATCAAATATGATCTCTCATCATATGAACATAAAATATCAGTATGATAGATATAGAGATCATACCCTAACATAATAAAAAGTAACTTGAAAGACTTGACATGAAAGTAGAACTTTGAAAAATGACAAAGGTGAACGAATCCCTTAAAAATTCGGAAGCCTAACGGCGTCACCTAAACTTCAACAAAAATTAATTGACGAGATAAAATAGGGTATCTCATCATATGAACATAAAAGATAAGTATGATAGATATATATATCATACCCCAACATAATAAAAAGGAACTTTAAAGACTTGACATGAAAGTAGAACTTTGAAAAATGAGAAAGGTGAACGAATCCCTTGAAAATTCGGCAGCCTAACGGCGCCACTTAAACTTTCTTAAAATGAATTGATGAGAGTAAGAGGGGGTCTCTCATAATATGAACATGAAAAGGGAAGTAATAGGAATATAAAATAACATCCTCCAACATAAGAGCATGGAGCATAAAAGAAATGACATAAAAGAGATTACTTGAAAAGAAAGAGAGAGGTAAGATCCCTTACCTTAAACGTAACTCTTAAAACTCGAAGTTTGGGACCTTGAGTCCTTGGGGGCACCTTGGGAGAACTCCTTGGGAGGTAATGAGACTAGAGCTTTGTTGGGGGAGAGTTGGGAGTGAAAACTAAAGGAGGGAAGGGTGGTTATTTATAGGGAAAGTGAGGGGACAAGGCATTAATGGCCAAGGGACACCTCATTGGTGGTTTTGGCGAAACCATGGGCTTGACCATGGTATTTTCCCATGGTATTGTCCACTTGGGACACCTCATACCTTATCTTACTATTCATAAGTCGAACATATTGATTACATACTTAATACATCATTTAATGATGTCATTAAATACCCGCAACTTAAAAACTGTATTTTCACTATTCATCAAAAATTCAACGCTCAGAAAAATCCCAAAATTTCACCTTAACCAAATATCGATGCTCTGATTTCAAAAATGAACTCCATTTTATAAAAATAATTTTCTAAATATTTTTAATTTAATTTTTAAATAAATACACTATTCACTGAAAATTCATTTTTTTCAGAAAAATCCCCAAAAATTACCTTAGCATAATATCGATATTCTGAATTCAAAAATAAAGTCCATTTTATAAAAATAATTTTCTAAATATTTTAAATTTAATTTTTAATTAAAAAACACTATTCACCCGAAAAAACTAATACTTGACTAATAATTTATGAAACCGTTATTTAACCATTTTATTGAATCACATTACTTAATCAAGGTGCCTAGATTATATTAATAATTTCTTTAAGTGAGATTATTAATCCATTTGGTCACATTACTAATCCTAAGCATAAAATCACTATTCATAAATTACTATTCATCAGAAATTAAGTTGATCTTATTAGACTCTAAATTTCGTACTGAACATAATTGTAGAAGACTATTTTTTGAAAATCCTTACACATTTTTATTTATTTAAGGTTTACATAAACATTTTTAAAATATCCTTTCTCTAAAATTCATAAAAAATATGCATACTATATTTATCCAGACATTTGAAAATTCATAAACTTCATCATAAGAAGAAATCAAAATTTTTATTTAACACAAAGGATTACACAAGGCAGTTAAGGTCTCCTTATATATCCCCTTATAACCCCAACATAGGACCTAAGTGTAAGGTGTGCTAAGGTGAGAGAATATGAGGGCGGCTCAGCTAACATTGCACGAGTAGTAATTTCTATCAGTTTTAACTTCTCACGAAGGCGATTCCGTTCTAGCTTCACACGATGAAGTTCGGCTTGGGTTTGGTCTAGAGCAAAGCCCAGTGGTGTTACCTCCTTCCCAAGTTCCGTTAGATGGGCTTCGATTGGCTCGAAACTACTAGATGAGGCCATCGAATCTTTTTTCTATATTAATTAACCAAGATCACTTGTATTTAGAGACAATAATCGAAACGTTTAGTTTCCAGTGGTCATATTGACCAATGGTCATATTGACCAATGGTCATATTGACCAATGGTCATATTGACCAATGGTTATATAACAGTCAAAACTCAATGGTCTCATTTTAATTATACTCATGTTATCAAATGAAACAGTTTTGTTGAGTATAAAAAATAAAATAACACACAAAATTAGGAAGCAAGATTTATTCAAAATTTTGGGTCGTTACAACCTCTGCCACCGAGTCTCCCCACTGAGACTCCTCTACCTACTACCTCATAGATGACTGAACTGTCATCTGAAATAGACATCCTTTGTCGCCATCCACTCCTGCATTCAAGTGCAAGGTAGTCAACTCCTCCATCGCCTTCCAAGCATCCACAGATACCTGAACTACTTCCTTCTACGACTTCATTCTCAAAGCATCAGCCACAACATTCCCCTTTCATGAGGTATAAGAGATATCAAAGTTGTAATCTTGGAGAAACTCCATACACCTCTAATGTCGTAAGTTCTAGTATCGCTGGTAAAAGATATACCTCAAGCTCTTGTGATCCTTGAAGACCACAAAGCGCTCTCTAATGAGGTAATGATGCCAAAACTTCAGTGAAAACATGACTACTGCTAGATCTAGATCTTGGGTGGCATAGTTACATTCATGGGGACGTCACTACCTAGACCCATAATAGATCACTCCTCATTGTTGCATCAGTACATACCCCAATCCTAGATGGGAAGCATCGCAATACACTTCGAACATCACCCCTTCCTCTAGAAACCGGAGCACTGGAGAACTGACCAACTTCCCCTTCAGGTAGTTGAAGGATACATAACACTACTCACTCCACACAAAGGCCTGGTTCTTTCTAGTTAGATTCATCAAAGGAGATGATACTCGAGGGGAATCAAGTAAAAATCTCAGATAATATCCTTCCAGACTGAGAAAACTGCAAACCTCTACCACATTATTGGGTGCTACCCAAGAAACAACTACTTCAACCTTATATGGGTTCACTGATACACCCTAATGAGACACCACATGTCCAAGGAAGTGGACCTCCCATGTCCAAAACGTGCACTTGGAAAACTTTCCATAGAGATGTTGACATCGAAGAACCTCCAGGACAATCCTAAGATGCTCGATAGGCTTCTCCTCTTACTTTGAGTAGATCATAATGTCATCAATCAATACGATGACAAACTAGTACAGGAACTCATGAAATATGGAGTTTATAAGTCCTATGAATATGGTTGGTGCATTCATAACACCAAATGACATAACCACAAACTCGAAGTACCCATACCTGCACCTGAAATAAGTCTTCAGGATATCATCCTACTTCACCCTTAATTGGTGATATCCAAACCATAGATCAATCTTAGAGAACCAACTTTCTCCCCTTAGTTAGTTGAAAAGATCTTCTATCCTCAGGAGAGGGTAACGGTTCTTGACCGTTACCTGATTCAACCTCCGGTAGTCTATACACATCCTCAGACCACCAACTGCCTTATTCTCAAACAAGACCGGAGCACCCCATGGAGACACACTGGGCTGGATAAATCCATTCTTCATCATATCGTCAATATAAATTTGTATCTCCCACAACTCATAAGGTTCCACCCAGTAAGGATCCATTGAAATCAGAGAAGCACTAGGCTGAAAGTCTATCCTGAACTCAATGTCACGTCAAGGGGGGTAGAGTCACAACCTCCTTAATAAAAACATCCAAGAACTCTCCAACAACTCTAGGAACCCCCACCATCTCATCATCCACCGATTCCACTAACATAATAGCCAAAAAGGAAAGAAGAGGATACATACGCCGACTGCCCATCAGAAAACTCCACTCACCAAAAAAAGCCATGCGTTGTCCATCCATGTCTGAAAGCACAACTCTTCTCCAGAATAAGTTGATAACAATATACATATAGTACAACAATTCTATGCCAAGTATGACATCGTATGGTTTCATCTTCAATAGGAATAGATCCCCATAGGACTGATGTGATTCCATCATCAGTCTACATCCCCAGAACACATCAAACAAGCTGGTCTGACCTCCAATCGGTGTACTTAACACTAGGGTCATGGAAAGTCTCTCTATTTCTAGTCTCAGAGCATGGTCTAGACCGAGTGGAAAAAAAAGGAGTGTGAAGCTCATGAATCAAACAAGGCACAAACAAGAGTACTAAACAAGCTGATCATACCTCAAATGATATCTAGCCCTGATGGAACTGATGACTCTATGGCGTGCAATTGACCACACTCAGCTCCTCTACCCCTCTTCTATCGACCACCTCCTTGAACATATCTCGGTCGAGGTTCCTAAAGAACTCCCTAAGGTCAGCCTCCACCTTCTCTGTCTCCCCTCGGTGGAGTAGGAGCCTGCTGTCCCTACTGCTGAAATGGCCTGGCTAGAAACTGCTACTGAGGCGGGCGTTGAACCTATCCATCTCCACCATACTAAGCTTGAACTGGGCACTGAATTTGAAGGTTCCTATAGCCTCCACAATCGAAAAACCTTAGTTCCCAGCCTATGGGAAAATCACAAGGACCAGAAGGGAGAAACTGAAACTGCTGAGGTCGATTCCCTGCTAGTCAAAACCTTGAAGGCCCTAGTGCTTGAGACCTACTGCTGGAATCCTTGCCCTTTATAGGACCCTTTGGATCCCCTCTCATAGTAGAACTCCTCATGAGTGCATCCTCTCAACCACTTTCTTATTTTTCTGGACCACTTGGTATATCATCAAGGTGAAGGGAGTAACTGCATATTGGAGGGAAGGATGGAGTACCACCTCTAAGCGTCTCACATGAGACTCCTCATCCATAAAGAGATCTAGAGAAAAGTGAAGGAGGTCCTTGAACTTGATCCCCAACTCCTGTACTGACATAATCCCCTACTGGAGGGAGAGTAACTATTGCCTCTTCCTGGGCTTCATGGTTGAAGAAAGGAATTTCTCACAGAACTCCTTCTCAAAATTGACCCACAGAACATTTGTCTCCTTCCTCTCCCCCAAGTAGATAATCCACCACTAACGTGCATAACCCCGTATTTAGATCATAGCCAAACGAACCCAGTACTCCATCAGAGCTCGGATTAAGCTGAAAGTGATTACTAGATCCTCAAGCCAACTCTCTATCTCTGTATCTAAAATGATTCCTTCATACTTTCCCAGAGTCTACCTTTTGAAATTATGAAGCATCTTCTTCCACTGATCATTCTCCCCCACTGGTTCAACCCTCCGTCGGTCGACCGGGTTAGCCTACTGAGCCTCCACTACTCGTACCTCACACAGATGACAGCCGGGTACCATAGCTGAAAAAGTAAACAAGGAACTCCTAATCCCGAGTAGTATGGGTTTTATTTAGGATTCATTTTAACTCATTATTGATTTTAATTCCCATAAAACACCCAAAATAAACAAGAACACAAGTCATCATCATGCATGTACCTTTCCTAGGGTCGCTTCCTCATAAATGGTGTAGCCTCACTTGGTCTTTCGGTAAGCTCAGAGTCCTTGCATTGGATCATGGGGCCCTAGAATATTGTGTCCTAGCCATTCTTCCCTAAACTATGTCACGCACCAAGATCACCTTACACTATTTCCCTACCAACCCATGTAATCCTCACTATGCCTAACTCCAAAATCCGTCATATCTTTCAACCATCAGCCTCTGATATAATTATGTCATGACCCTCCTTCTTCAAGATGAGGGAAGGGATAGAAAAGTGTCATGACCTTCCTTCTTCAAGATGAAAAAGAGATAATGACCCCCGATTCCAACCTTCAATAGGCCTTGAGGTGGTGACCAGCACCAAGGGTATTTAAATCTCACAAAATGTGAGGAATTTCCCTTTTTATAGTAACCAATATTGGGAGATAATATTTATCAACCTCAAAAAAATTCCAAGAAATATAAATAAAAGAATCCAAAATCTATCCCACATGCATGTTTGAAGTAAAAATTCTAGAAATACAATGAAAAGCTCCAAAGTAAATACCAAAAGAAAAAATATAAGTAGAGACACAATAACTATCCCGAAACCTGAGCTAGTAAGGTCCAGCATGGTCTGCGTAATCTCCCTAGAAACCTGAAAATAGTTTTATATACGTAATGTGAGCATAAAATTATACTCAGTAGGAAAATCCAAAGTATCTCATGCACAAGTGGGGGGAAACATACTAATGCCCCTATGATAAAATAGTATAAACTCAAAATCACTTAAAAGGTATATTATCCACCCCAACCTCATCAAGGCACACTCACCAAATAACGCAAGTCAAGTAAAGTAAAGTAGTAAGAACATCCATGATAGGGTACCCCGCACCCCTTCCCACTAGTTAATTTCTCATCCCTAATGGAGAACATACTAAAGATACCACACTCTTCCATAAGCCCCACTATTACAACCTACCTGCACACACCTGGGCCACATACCACATCACGTCCTGCCCACAGACACCTGGGATAAAAAAACACAACCTCATCCCGAAGAAAGCTGGGAAATTACAGCATATCTCATCCCAAAGACACTTGGGAAGCACACCTCTCCCACAAACACCTGGGCCACACAAACGCACCACAACATACCTAAAGAGTCTTGGGATACCAATTCCTAGAAGTGATAGCAGAGAAGAGCCAATAACCAGTTATCCATCCTCCTACTAGGATGTTGGGAAAGGACACCCTCCTCTATAATAATGGCGGTGTTCAGCACGTACTGCTCAACATGGGTGGGGTGAGTATAGAAATAACAAGGAACTGCATGTATATATATAGGTACCAAACACTCATCCCAAATTATGTGTTTTCAAAAAAAACAACCAGTCTACATAGAACTGCCCTTACTTCCACCTCTAATGCATAACCACATAGCCATCCATAGACTTAATTCATAACCCTAGCCGATTAATTAAACAAATTATCACTCTATATTAAACAATTTTTTTAATTATTTATTCCAATCCTACCCAGGAAACTACCTAACACAGTACACCATAAGTAACATCATAACTCACACACACTTCACAAAAGTCTCTAGAAACTTTGGGAGAAACACCCATGCATAATAACACCATCCTTCTTAAAAATTATCCCTCCCAAACCATCCGCAGTAGTCCTACTACACAAAAATCACCACATCCAGCAAAACAACAAAACTCAACTAGATTGTAGTCCCACTGCATGAATAGAACAAGCCCAAAAACCATAACATAACCCAGATGCAGAACCATTATTCAAAAATTTCATCCATTCCACAATCAATCGGTCGCTCAACCTAAGATTCCATTACACCACCCATACCAACCCATACACACATCCACACTACCGGCCACAACACTACTCAACCAGAACAAAACACAAGGTCAAACAAAACCATACAAAGCACACAGCCACACCAAATAGCAAGGTGTATTCAGATTTGGAAACAGTTGTTCATTAATTCCACTTTGATAATTTAGGGGTGATCACATAACAATATCAATCCTAGGTCATCCATATATATAACCAATTACACATGATTAACCAGATTTTCATATTTGTATCCATTCAACAGAGGATCAACAACAAGTATAAGGAATCACCCATGCGCAATCAAAGACCAGCAAGAGCCATGATTTTCATAAGGATACAACCCATATGATTCATAAAAGGGATCAAAGATAATAGATAAAACAAACGATCATTATCAACATCACCCCACCCCTCATTTATTACTAAAGTAATATAGGTCTGATTATCTTTGTTATTATCATCTTCCCCACCCATCATTTATCTCTTTTAAATTTGTTTCAACCTTTCCCACAAGAAGGCACCAACCCACCCACCCTGCATGATACAAAATTAATAGAGAGATGAAGTAATTCCTACCTTGAACAACAGACGATTAGCAACTCCTCATTACGCTAAAAACAAGGGGCGCGTGAGTAGTAGGAAGGAATCTAAAGGAAAACCAGAACCGAAGGCCACAACACAAAACACAAATCCATGAGGAATAAAGGATCTGGGTGCACCAAGAGGAAATAAAAGGGTTTAATTAAGAGGGGATCTCAGATTTAGAAAAAAAATCAGATCATATATCAATGGAAGGGAGATGGTTTCAAAGTACTTAATATTCATATTGTGTTCAAGACTATGTGGCTTGGTCATTTCAAGGTCTAGGGGGGCATTAGAATATTAAGGATATGATTATTATCCTCAGAGACAGTGGAAAAAGCTTCATAAATGATTAAACATGATAGGTAACTCATTTAATGTCAAATAAAACATATCGGGGAGAAACTAGAAAAACTGGGAAAAACTGGAAATGACTCACCAATGGATGAGTCACCGACATGATTCACTAATAGTGAGTCACTAACGCCTAACTCACTAACAAAATTAACCAACACGACTCACTGACACGAGTCACTGATGTGACCCACTAACAGTGAGTCACCGACGCCACTCACTAATGCCACTCACTGATGCCTGACCTACCGACTCCCGACCTACCAATGCCCAAACTACCAATGCTTGGACCTACCGATGCCCTAACCTACAGACGCCCTGACCTACCGATGCCCTAACCTACTGACACCCTGACCCACTGATGCCCAACCTACCGACACCTGACCTACCGATGCCTGACCTACCAACGCCCGACCTACCGATGCCCGACCTACTGATGCCCAACTTACTGACGCCCTACCTACCAATGTTGATTCACTAATGGTGAGTCATCGATGCTGAGCCACTGACACCAATCTATCGACACTAATCTACTGATATTAATCCACTAATGTTGAATCATTGATGTGTCATACTGATGAAAAAACTAGAATTTTTGAAAACTCTTGAAATGAGATATCGTTGCCTCCCAGAACACCCAAAATACTACATTTTGAAAAATTAATGGATCGGGGAGGTCCGAGACATTACATTTCCTTTCATTATTTATCCCTTACTGAGATTTTTGTGCTCATCCCAAGTTTTAAAATGTTTTTCACGGATCTAAATATTGGTAAGG
Source organism: Viscum album (assembly GCA_963277665.1). Classification (NCBI taxonomy): domain Eukaryota; kingdom Viridiplantae; phylum Streptophyta; class Magnoliopsida; order Santalales; family Viscaceae; genus Viscum; species Viscum album. Next base: position 700,474,399 of record OY728128.1, on the reverse strand, counting down.
ACAAAGAATATGTTATGATGAAAGTGTTGAAGATGTGTCTTGAAAAGGAATCGTTTTTTATTTTAAAAGGGTTTCCTTTGTTGGAAAAAAATGGATGTTGAGTATAAGTATCCACTTGTAATTTATGGGTTTACTATGTTAGAGTTTGTTCTGATTCTCTAAAACTATAAACCTAAAAGATATTTGGGAAAAGAATGTGATTTCTAGTTTTAAAATAACTAAAATATGTAACATTTAAGGTCAGATCCTTACAATTAGTAATAGTTTATGGTAATTAGCAGTGATTATTAAAAAATAAAGGTTATCAATAAAAAATATTTTTAATTAGTAAAAATTAGCTGTAATGAGCAGTAATTAGTGATAATTAGTAAAAATCTGCACTAATTAATAAAAATCAATAGTAAATATATAAAATTGATAATACTTACAAATTAATTATATTTTTTTAATTTTATACTATTTTTTGGATCATCTATTTATTATATCAAATTAATAATAAATAGTTTGTTTTCATTTTATAATTTTTTAGAGAAATATGGAATAAGGAAGTCGATAATAGTCCATATTACATGCTCATGATTGGATAAATCATCACAAGAATCCAAATGGTTTTGGTATAAATCTTGTATATAGTGAGTGTGTTGAAGCTTTTTTATCTTTTTCATCATCAAAAATAGAATTTGTTTTATAAGGGACAATTAAATTTCTATGTAAGATATGTAATATAAGGAGTTTTAACACATTTGACAATGTTTGGGTTCATCTATTGCATTTTGGTTTTTGAAAAGATTATGTTTTATAGTATCAACATAGTGAATGTAGTTCCAGAGAAGATATTAATAATTTAGTTCTAGATCCATCATGTTTTCAAACATTAGTACATGATTTTGTTGGTCTATCTTTTCAACAAACAAAAAATTATGATGATATTGATTTCACTCCTAAGTTAGAACCATATCGATTCTATGAGTTGAAGTCTGTTGAGGATGCTTTATATCCTAGTTGTAAAAAATTTTTGAATCTGTTGCTAAATTTATGGCTATTAAATTAGATAATGGAATGTAAAATAGTTATTTTAATTAGATATTCTCTTTGTTTTAAGAATTATTACATAAAGTAAATATGTTGCCTATAAATTTCTATGAGAGAAAGAGGTAGGTTCATAATTTGGGTCTTGGTTATCAAAAGATTCATGCGTGTTCAAATGATTGCATCTTATATTATGGTGAAAATGAGTCATTAGTTTTGTGTACTGCATGTGGAAAATCGAGGTACAAAGAGGCTCAACTAGGGAATTCTGGATTCATTCCTATTAAACAGTTGAGGTATTTTCCACTTACACCCATATTTTAGCATTTATTTATGTCTCAGAACATAGTTTCATTGATTTCATGGAACAAAGTCGATATTTCAAATGGGAAAAGCTTAAATTGTCCTTGTGATGGTGATTCATGGAAATATTTTGACCAAGTACATCAGTCTTTCTCTTTAGAATCCCAAAACATGTGATTGGGTCCTTCTATTGACAGTTTCTATCCATTTTATTCTTACAGTAGTCAATATTCTAATTGACCCGTCATTATAGCTCTATACAACTTAACTCCTTGGATGTTGATGAGTGATCCATATATCTTTTTGACCATATTTTATTCCAATACATCCAAAAAAAATATCGATTTTTATTTAAATCCATTGATTTATGAGTTAAATTTATTGTGTAGAAATGGTGTTAGTACATATGATGTTGTTGCGAGAAAAAAATTCATAATAAAACACGCATTAATGTGGAAAATTAGTAACTTCCCAACATATGGCATGTTATCTGGATGGAGAATACATGGTCCAAAATCATGTACGTAATGTATGAGTGAAAAAAGAACATATATGCTCATCAATGGGAGAAAACCTTATTTTTTTGAATGTCATCACAAATTTCTTCCTATTGATCATCCTTTTTGAAGGAATGGAAATCATTTCAAAAAAGGTACAATTGAAAGAGATGGGCCTCCAAAAATGATCTCATGTATTGATTTAAAATCTATTTCATCTTCATTACCTACCATTACCTTTTAACTAACTATAAACCAACAAAAAATTTATGGATTTGGGAATGATCAAAATTTGATTAAATGAAGTATTTTTTGGGATCTTCTATATTGGTCTAATTTTTTGGTCCATCACATGTTGGATGTCAAGAATATTGAGAAGAACTATTTTGATAATATATTTTATATAGTTTTAGACACACCTATTAAGACCAAAGATAATGTAAAGGTGTGATTAGATCTTGACCAAATTTGCAAGTGACTAGAACTTGAGTTTTTTGAAAATGATAGATCACATATTTTAATGAAGACAAAATAAAATTATAAACTTTCCAAAGAAACCCATTTATTATTTTCTAATTGGATTTTTGATTTGAAACTATATGATGGTTATGTTTTCAATTTTTCTAGATGTGTTAGAAATAGGTATATTACCAGATTAAAAATTCATGATTATTATGTTATATTGGAAAGACTTATACTGATTGGATCTAGAGGTTTTTTGAATTCTTCAATTTGGGATGCGCTAATAGAAATATAATTTTTTTTCTATGATATTTGTGTGGAAACAATAGAATATGATGTATTTAGTATACTGTAAGAATTTGTTGTTTTGATTTTATGTAAAATGGAAAAAACCACTAACTTTCTTTGATTCAATGAAATATTTGATATTATATTTTCCACATGAAGCAAAATGTGGAGGGTTGGTATAGTTCTGATGGATGTATCTATATGAGGTATATATACGAAAACTAAAGAAGAAGGTACATAACAAAGAATTAGTTGAAGTATCAATTATAGAAGCTTATTTACATGAGGAAATTTCTTTTTTCTATTCCCATTATTTCCAAACTAAATATCCTTCAAAACATAATTGAATAGTTAGTAATGAGGGAAATATCAATGATGCACTGAAAATTCAATTATCAGTTTTTAATCAGTTTGAAATTGGATTTTGTGGACTTCGTGAATGGTGGCTTTCAGATTATGAACATCATTAGGCTCATATATATGGTCTGCTCAATGGTGAAGAAATTACACGATTTTTACAGTGAGTGATACTAACACATATTATTTAATTTTTTTAAATGAATTAATATTATTTTTGTATATTATATGATGATAATATCAAGGAACAATTTCCACAAATTACGGCACCTACACTTGAAGAACATCGATAATATAATTTTTCCTACTGGTTTCAAATACTAGTAAAGTAAATTTTTTATGGTTTAACATATGAAATAAATTTATTATTTGTTATATTTTTAATTGTTTTTAAATTTTGTAGGTATCGTAAAATGATGAAAAAATTGATAATCTATTTTGTGTTTTGACTAACCCACCACCAAAAATGATTAAATCTTATAATTCATATGTGGTGAATGGTTTTCGATTTCATACACATGCATATGGAGAATCAAAAAAAATAATGAATAGTGGTGTTTTCTTGAGAGTATCTCATTATAGAGAAAGTAAATTTGATTTTTTTGGAATGTTGGATGAAATAATTAAGCTGGGTTATCTAGGATAGAATTTTATAATAATGTTTAAATGTCATTGGTTTGATACTGATAGAGGCATGTGTGTTCATACATGACATGGAATCATTGATATTAAATATAAAAGTCTTCTTGTAGTAAATGAATCATTCTTATTGGATCATCAAGAACACAAAATATATTATTCCAATTATTGTTCTACTTAAAGAGAGTTAATTGATTGGTGGAACATTATAGAAATGAAATCCCATGAAAATCAGTTTATGCAAAGTGAATGTGGTTCTATTGAAATGCAAGGAATTGAAATTTTTCAAGAGACAGCTCTAAATACATCTTTTAAATGAAGTGACATGAATATAGATGATGAAACCCCACATTTATAGGTCAATGGTGGCAATGATGTTGATGATGTAACAAATGAATTTGAATTAATAAGTGATGATGAAGCTGAAACTTCTATATAAATTGATGATATTGAGGAGGAAGATGAAGATATTGACATCATCGTATGAAAAAATGAGGATAAAGATGAATAATGACACAATTTTTTATTAGTTATTATCAAAATAAATATATATAGTACTCATTTTAAATTATTTGTTGACAACATTATTTTCATGTTTCTGATGGCTGACGAGACTTATGATGATATCTTTTGTAGCCTCGAGGAGGTTATATTACCTGGTGATGAGTCTGGTGCTTTATCATCTAACCCTCAGGTTTCTAGTGGTTCATTGTCAACTCAAAGGGGTCGAGGGCTTGTGAGATTGATGATTCATGACCCTATTCCCAATCAATGTCCATGTCTTGAGTTTGATCCACACACGCGGAGGTATGTTCAGTTGTGTATTTTAGTTAGTTTTCATTACTTTTCATTAATTTATTTATGTACTAATTTTTTGATTATTTGTTTTGTTTTTTTCATAGGTTTACGTGTATAACTATTGGATAGTGGGTTCTATTTTTCAAAACTATTTTTATAGATCATAGGTGATGTGGGATTAGATTCCCATTAATATTAGACACCATATGTTTGATCATTGGATGGTACATAAATAAATAATAGTTATTTTAAAATTTATTTAATTATTAACTAGCTATTATTAATTATTTATGGGTTTATGGTATATCATCGATGATATCATGGAGAATTCTATCTGGAAGGCTTGGGAGGTCTTTATGCATGATCGTTGTTGCTATTTTTTTCACAATATGAGGAGGACACCCATGAAGAAAGTGGGGGTAATAGATTTTGATCAGTATTGTTGCACCCATCGATTAGATTACATCTCATCTCAGTTTTGGATGGATTTTTTTCATATTGGATGGGATATAGTTTTCAACAAAAGGCGCCATTAGGTCGGTAAAACTAGGGGATGCGGGATGTGACACATCGAGCTGGTAGTCGTACATTCAATATGCATCGACAACATATGGTAAGTACTTTTTTTAAATAATTTATATATTTTAAATGTAAAATATTTATTTTATATGCATATTGAAAGTTGAACATCCCGATATTATGGAGTTTGACATCTGTAAGAGGATGTATAGTGATCCTATCACTAGAGAGATTACGGGTGGTCATTAGTGTTAGATTGTAGTCAGTATAATTTTTTTGAGTTTTAAAATTTACTAAAAATAATATTTTAACTATTTTAATTTCAAATTGTAATTAAAGGAGTCATATGAGGCCGCAACTTCTCAGACACTGGATAAGAGTCAAGTTGAGACTGAGATTTAGGCCACCAGTATAGCTATATTTGATGATGTAGTGTGGATGCAGGTGACTCAGTATGCTTTTGAGAAGGAATGAATGGTTGGTATCAGTTCTTGATTTATAGATGGCAGTTATTATGGTACTGTTTCATGGTTAGCGTCCAACTTGAGAGGAGCTCATGGAGAGTCATCATCATCGACCTCAAAGTATGAGGAGTAGTTGTGAGCACATAGTGAGGTTATAGAGGCCATGCATAGGGAGCAGGAAGATCTCTATCAAAAGCACAATCAGTATAAGGAGGAGATATAATGACAGTGCCAGTAGTAGCATGATCAGATGATAGAGTACATGTGATAGTTGTCTCAGGGTGTTGGGATAGAGTTCTCTCCCCCTCCTCTTCCAGATGACCCTCCCCTACCCCTCCCATCCATAGTGATGTACACATTTATTATGTTAACATTTTAATGTAAATATTTTGTGTAATATTTTTATTATTTCATATGTTTAAATTTTTATTTATTACATTTTTTTAAATTATTTTGATTTTTTATATTTTTTTATATTTTTTATTTTTCATTTTTTTTATTTTTTAAATTATTTATGATGGGTCTACATACCATCACAAATATTTTTTTGCGACTGGTCACTTGGCCAATCAAAAATACTTGTTCAAATAATTTGTTTAAAAACTATTTGCAATTGGAGGGTGAACCATCGCAAAAGATAGTTTTTTCTGACAGGCCATCACAAAAATTGCCTTCTACATCACCATTTTTTGTGATGGGGAATTTGTGATGGGGTCCCATCGCAAATGACCCGTCCTAAATAATCATTTTTTTAGTTGTGTAAAGATGGTAAAAAAGACGTATGCATAGTTATCTTGTTGAATATTTAGAGGAAAATCATTGAGTAACTAAAGTGTAGAATTTTTGAGAATATGGGACTTCACTCAATAGTTCAAGGACCCGCGAGTTAATGTGGTTGGTTAGTTAAATGCCTATCTTGAAACTCTATGAGTAATGTTGTAGCCATAGCTTGGACTATTAGGAGGTGTTTTAGAGATCCTTTCCACTAGAATACTCAAGCGACTAGGTATTCCAAATATAGTATTGAGGTCTCCTAGGGTTCGATAAAATAGTAGGAGATGCTAAATGATTTAATTGGGTAATGTCTAATCAGTAATTAAGATAAAAGTATTAATATGCTAAAATTATATTTTGTAGAAAATGTAAAGTAATACCACATAAACACTAAGATTAATATTGGAAAAAGATCATGTCTTATCCAGCAATAATTTCTAAGTGTAGCATAGGTTCTTGCAAAAAGTACTATAATATATGAAATTCTATGTGTTGGAGTTCCCACTACCTGTTAAGCCACCTCATGAAGTGAGGGTGAGAAAGGTGCTTATAGGAGACTCATGTATGATTCAATTTATGTTTACATCATAATGATATCATCAATGTCTGATGAGTTGTGTAAACAAAATCAATACATGGATGCTTTCACATGTTGTATCATCTCTAAGAGTCCTACGAGGATAAAGTGAAGCGAGATATGAATGGGGTGAAGATTACACTAAATATGTGTAAATTAAAAGATGGATCATGATATTTCAATACATCCCTTTATATTATATTTATCGCCCACTAACTCTAGTTTCATTTAATATTAAAAAACTAACAATAAGATAAAAACACCTCATTACCTTTTCATTAATGTTCTCCATAAATATAATAACTTAAAGAAAGATTGATCTTTAGTTCTTATGGTTAAAAGGTTGAAAGACAAGAAAAAAAGGTCAATGGAAAGTGTAATGACAATGAAACCTTTGCAACATGCTTCAAAGAATTGAGGTTAATCATATTATATGAGTTATTTTCTTTGCATGTCTCGAGATAATTATATGGAAGATAAATGTAATGAATTGAATTCAAGAAGCAAGTAGTTTCTTCTTCTTCAGGTATATTCATCAATTTTATGTAATGTTTCTATTGTACTTATTGGGAATTTAATATAATATACCTATAAAATATGTGTATTTAAATATAGTAATAAATTAATAAAATAAACATTACAATAAGTAAGGTGAATTCTATAAGCGATTGATAAAGGGTGATTCCAAAGTCAGTGATGAGAAGAACCCAACTTCTAATTTCCAAGTTTATTGATTCTAGTTTAAATTTTTGTTAAGTATCAAAAAAACATTTATCTAAAGTTTCATTTGGACATAACGAGACATTATTCTAGTTTTTTAATGAATTTTTTTTTTTTGGTTTCTTACTCTCAACTAATGGTTTGGTGAATCTTGAATCATTGGAAATAAATAATGAATATAAAAATGTAAGACTCGGTTATACCCAGATGTGGAAAGATGATTATTTTTCAAGTAAAACTAAATAGTTTTCAAGGATATAACCAATATGGTATTATAATCTATGAAGATAAACATATTTAGTGTTATCAATACATTGTATTATTTAGTTTTGAAAAAATAACCCTTTATAAATAAAGGTGGACCAGAAAGATTTCAAAATTAGTTCAGCTAGAGAGTGTGAACTATTCTATGGTTAAAATGGTGGTAAATATACTTTATAAGATTAATTTAAGAGTTTTAAGGAATGTAAAAGTGAATTATGGAATATTCATGGTTAAAATATATGATTTTCTTAAAGACCATGTGTTAACGAATATCTTGACCAAGCATTTATTGATCATTAAAATGTAGCATGGAGTAATTTATAATCACACATTTCCTTATACACATCAAAGTTATGATTTTAGTAATGAGGATCGATTAAGATTATTATATAAAATAATAGATTAATAAAATTTAGTGTGGATTAATTCATAAACACACATTTCCTTATACACATCAAATTCTTGATGTATGTAAAAGGAGCATCAATGTTGAGATTCATATGCATTGCAGAAACATCCATTATTTTTGAAGACATGCTTCGAAAATAGAGACATTATCCCATAACCATATTCCAACTATAATGAAAAATGGATATCATATGAGTTATAGTATGATATAGATCCATCAGGTCATAAAAAAAATGTTTTTAAATGCAAAGTGTCTGTTAAGGATATAAACAAACTTACATCAAGTAAAACACATTATGCATAAAATATAATTATCATAAAGGTTTATAAGGATATTATATAAATTCCTAAGATAGAAAAGTAATAGTCAAGTAAAGGACTAAATTTTTATAAAATGGTTCACATGTCTATATGAGATAGTGAGAGCAAGATTGAATTAGATTTAGTCAATGTCGATGATGCACAAATAGTTGGCATAGGAACAATTTCTACAATATCTTTTAGAAAAGGAATGTTCTAGAGAAAAATATTGTGAAGAAAGGATAAAACCATGGTAATGATTTTAAAATCACTATGGTGGGTGATACTTTATTTATTAAGAATAGAAATTCTTCAAGTAAGCAGTAAATGGAAACAATCTAAGACTAACAATATCAATTACAATTCAATAATGGATTTCATGTATCAAAGTATAGGTTCTTATTAGTTTTAATGTTTAAAATCTTGATATTATAGTGGTATCCAAGAGAAACATTGCATGGGTGGTACAAGAGTGGTACCAATAAGGCTCAGTTGGTTATATTAATTCATCATGCCTAAATCCATTATAATTGTGTACTTGTTATAGCTACTTTCTATGATCATTATATTCATAATTGGATGTTAAGACCACCTTTTTTGGAAATTTTCTATACAATACAAACAAAAAGATTTGGTGACATTATAAAATTCTAATAAGGGGTGAAAGTTACTAAAATCCAGTTTTGGATTGTAGTATGCAACAAGATCATGGAATATTCATTTGGAATGAATTTTTTCCATATGTATACAAGTGGTTAGTGGGAGAACCATTTTTTTCCAAGGAAAAATATGTTTTATAACATAAGGAAAAAAGTTATTGGTCTTACATTTAGTTAAGACTATAATGAAAGTAACTCTCCAAGGATTAACTTAAAGTAGCAACCTAAGTTTTGGGGAACGAGATCTACTAAGGTAGATCTAATGAGTTGCTTAAACCAAGTCAAAAGTATATATACTAACAGGGTATTGAAAAAATACAAGTCAAAACAATTTGAGAGTTAATTGTCACCAATGTCACCTAGAATAAATCTCTCTAGGGATACATGTATGAGACATAGGATGATATCAATGTGGTGATTTGAATTACATATGCTTCTATGATGGATTTAGAAGTTATGTTATGCTATGTACTAAATTTTATATTTCCAATATATACTCTATGGTAGGAAAATATCAGTATAATCCATTAGAACAGCATGGGAAGCAATCGGTATTATACAAATGTACTTGAGAAAGTACAAGGGATATGTACTTGGTGCTTGAATATGAAGAGAAAATAGTTATAAGGGGACACAAAAGAGTTTTAATTTGTATCTATATCACAATAAAGATAATTTAATGGGAAATAAAATCTCATTCAAGATAGTGTTATCCATATCTACAAGATACCGAGTATATTACGGCTTCTGATGCAATTGAAGAAGTAGTGTAAAATACACAATGATTTGTTCTGATTCATGGAATCTCACCTAGTAAGTAAAGTTTTATCATAATATAAATTAGGATAATCCAGATATTGGTACTATCTAAGATGTTATGTTTTGATAGTGTAAAAAAGGAATATACTTCGGCATATCATTTTTTGAGGGGTCCTGCACAAGGAGGTGAAGTCGCAGATAGTAGAGTTGTTATGTATTGAAGCCATGGAAGGCCCAACAACTAAAGTCATAACTAAAAAAAGCATGATATTATCATGTGAGAGCTAACAAGGTTCTTTAGAAAGTTTACTCTAGTGTAAGTGGGATTATTTTAATAGTGGGTGACATAAAACCAACTTAAACAGTATTTTTTGATTGCCATATCATGTATACAATGAGTTATACATGATGTATTCATACTATAATAGTGTTGATATTTATTTTTCAACTATTAACATGGTAATTTCCAAATATTATTTTCCATATCAAAAGGTTATATCAGTTCTCGGGCTATAATGATAACCCTAGCGATACCATGGTAGTAATCCTAAACATATGTTCTATATTCTAGATACACCATGCTAACTAGACATAAATTATGTCTAATTATCAGGTGTAGGGGAATCATATGCATTGAGACTTCTTTTTATGAATTTTTCACTCAATGATCTCCAGTATATGAGATCATTAGGAATGACCCTAAAATAGGAACACCACATGTTTCAGGTGTCATTGGTTGTTCCTATCTACAAATATGTGTAATGATCTCCTGACTTGATATTATTATCAGTGTATACAATTTGATCGCAAATTTAATGCAAGATGAAAACTATTCCATTGATTTCATGGCGAGGTAGATTGCATTAGGTGTGTCATTGGTATTATGACATTGATTGAATAATCAAGATAGAAAGAGATATCTTGGTCCTAGTTGATCAAGATAATAGTACATTCACTAAATCTATGGAAATGGTAGAAGAAGGTAAGTCTGTTAATGGATAATAAAGTAATAAAGAATGATAACATGAAGTGTGAATCCTGTTTTATGAGATATCATGTGATAAGGAGATTATATTACATGATGCATGTTGGTAGGAATGGTTTTCCTTTCTATGATTATACCTTATCTCTTTAGGGTCCATGATGAGTTTCTAGACTCCACATTTGATTTGTGAATAATATTCACTAATATTGAGATAATGGATTAGAGGGTCACACACTAAGTATATTCAAAATTATGCCCTATTCTAATGAATAGGATTATAGGACATGGTGGATCATACCATGGGGTTCGAGTGATGTCCAAGAATATACGACCACTATGAATAAATAAATTCATATTATTCAAGTTTAAAATAATTGGTATTGAATTTATTTATTAAAATTATTCATAATATATCAAGTGAACACATGGAAAAAAATTAATGAATGAATATTATTTTAATATTCAAGGATTTTTTAATATTTTTGGGAATTAGGAGTCGAGTTAATGACTTTATTTTATCATATAATATATTTATTATTTTATAAGTGATAAAAATATAAATGATATTTATGACTTAGTAAAATATTCATATGATATTTTTTTGGCTTATTTGGTAGGTAAAAACATATTCGGGGGTCAGGGATCCTTTTTGGGTATTTTTACACCTTTTTATTTAAAGGTGGAGGAGGATCTCACGTGAAAACTATTCACTACAAAATATGAGATCCTCTTTGTCCTCTCTCCCACTTCCTAGAGAGAGGAGTAGTTGATCTAAGCCTTTGATCGAAGTTATGCTTTATGAATTAATGGATCATCACTAAGGTGATCATCAAGACATTGAAGGCATTGTCATATCTGCATGTTATAACTTGGATATTGATGGTCAACACTCTCAAAAACCTTCAAATCATGTGTGGATGATCTAGAGGGATTTAGTTTTGGTTTTTTCGAGCAACGATTGCTGGAGAAGAAAAGATATCGAACATTTATTCAAATTGAACAAGGTATTTTTTATGTTTAATTTCATGATTAAAATTATTCTTGTGAGATCCTCAACAGTTGTATCAGGCTACGTATCACCAGAGTCGATGTAGTTACGTCGATCTAGAAATGAAATTTTTTAAATATCTAGCCCATTTTATTTTTCTATTTACCTAGATATCTTCATATTATATGTTAAATATTTTTAAAACTGACATCATGGATGATTTAAAGTGTGATCACCTCAGTGTACCCGTTCTGCAGTTGCATTCCATATAAGTAAATTTCAATTATTAATTTATTTTCATTAAGTAAACATTTGTTATATTGACTTATATATTACTTTTCTAATTAGGTATCTCCACACTCTTTACATCCAATACGATTATACTTTTGTTTATGATTTTATAGACCTATAATACATTTCAACATATGTGAAATACTTGAACCAAGAATCCATAATTGAATATGCATCTGAAAGATTTTAAAAGACACAGATTACATATTGATTTTTTCCATTCCTTGACTGGTAAGAACAAATATATAATTATGAACCTCTATTCATTATACTATTATTAATGCTGAATTTTTAATATTTTAGTGGAAATTAGATATTATGCATATTTTTTCAAAAGGAATGTAAATCATATTGGTTATGCTCTTTATTGGGTGGTGTTCAAAGAAGATTTATCAAGTTGTTCAAGAATTAAGTTTTATTCTATTTTTTAGTTCTTTAATCATAATATTTTCATTTTACATCAGTTTTGACAACTAATATTTTAAATTACAATAGGTAATGTATTGAGTTCAATATGGATCATTATTCAACAATGGAACCAGAAAAAATTAAATATGTGAAAGTTCAGTTAGATGGATTTTATATCATTAAATACTTGTTTTTTTTACATATCTAGTATTTTTATTTTTAAAATATTATTTTATAAATTAGGTTTCATATTCAACAAGATAATGTTAAATATGGATATTATGTTTTAAAATTAATTTATGAGATAGTCACAAGCAGAAAAAACAATAGATTTTGAAAATGTTAATTTCATTATAACACTTATAATTTAAAAAAATATGTTACTTTTTAAATTCATAACATTTTATTTTGTATGATTTTGATGATGTTTCTTCTTATAAATAAAATTAATTGAAATGCCTTAAGAATTTATTTGTAGAATACTTTCTAAGTTTGAATAATTTGGAGATTTAGTTTCATTTAGATGTATATTTGTAAAAAATGTTGTCAAAATACTCAATGATTTTTTCTATTCTTATTTTGTTTCATATATTTTTTTATATTGTTTGGTGTTTTATTTTGTGTTTATTGATATGGAATTATTTAATTTTGTAATATTAAAAAAATAACTTTAAACATAGGTTTTCTAAAAAATAGATATCGAAATCCCCCCAAGAGGGATTTCCACATCAGTTTACAGTAAAACCAATTTTAAAAGCCTTATATATTTCAACTTTTAAAAGGCTTTTCAATGTCATTTTATAAAAATCGATGTTAAAAGTCCCACTTTCTACATCACCTATATTAACATCACATTATAATTGACGTTAAATGTATTTTTTTCACTAGTGAATTCTGGTGGTGGTGTTTCATATTTTAATTTGATGAATGATTCTTATCATGAAATCAACCCCATTAATTACAAACATTATTTCGATATAAGCAATCGCATTAACTTTAGGGAATGAAGTGAAATTTGATAGTCATGATTCATTATTACTCTTCAGTAGATAATTATTTTTTCCACAATAGAAGATTAATAAAATAATTTATATATTTATTTCAATGTTATCAAGAGGGGGAAAACAAATATAATAATATATAACATAGAAAATGAGATCCACCTTTTTCATGCAAGAATTATCTTATGCCAATGATAGTGATGGAGGTAGTGTCATCATGATGCACAATGTGGATAAGTTAGTCATGATGATAATGTGTTGTGAAATGGATTGAATAATGATTAAAATCATGAAGAATTTTGAAATTGGAAATGTATGATCGATCATGGGAAAATGTATTGTTGAAGAAACATGTGTCGAATAATTAGGATGATGATGATGATGAAAAAAGGCAGTAATGTAAAAAAGTGGAGAAAAAATAGAGAGAAAGCATAGATGATCAAAAGTTTTTATTTTATTGAAATAGTGACAAACATATATAGAGTGCATGAGATTATAATCAAAGAATAGAAATCCCTATATTCTATGTCAAATCATGTGGTTGGAATACTAGTGATTGGAGCAATTGAAAGGTCGGCCATATAAATAAACATTGATTGGAATTGAAGAGTCGTTATTATTATTATGACAACCACATATCAAAGAGTAAATCACTCAACGCTGCCCTAGGTTGCACCCTCTTTCCCCCCCACATCCACATATCAAAATAATATTTCATAACACATATATCATTAAATAAAGTATTTATTTTTAAGTAAATATATATATATATATTATTTAATTAATGATTATTTTTTATTCTAAAAATAACTTCAATTAATATAAATTTATAAAATATGATAAATTATTTATAAATGTATTAAATAATTAATTAAACATTAACTAAGATATGACATTATAAATCATTTAATAAAATTTTCAAGTTATAGTTAACATTTGGACATTTACTAAATTGGTCGATCCCCACAACACTAATTTCCACCCTTAGGCTCAATTAGCCAATCCAACCAACATTTAACTTTTTAATAAAATAAATTAATATTTTTTATTAAAATAATTTGAGTCGACGGTTCAACTTAGTTTCCAACATTATAAAATGATTTTCACATCAATTAGGGGTTCTTAACGGACCTAGATTTTTGGGTAAGGCCTACCAACCTGCATTCATGGGATGAACTGAACTGGGGAAAAGACCCACATTTTAAATGATCTTAAATGGATTGGAGAAAAAATCATGTGGGCTTAAGTTGGCTGGCCCATGGGCTAAAAATAATTTTTTTCTTTCACATTTTAATGTTATTTGAATTTAATATGTATTTTTTATTACAAACCTACACATACATACATACATAAATACATACATACATAAATACATACATACATATGCAAACATACATACATACATATATATATAATCATGTCATGAATGTTTATATAAATTAATATTACGTGATTACTATTATATATTTAATTTTTAAATGGGAATGTAAATGAATTTGTCATTTTCATCCCTGGTTCATGTGGGATTGGCCTACTCCACAGCCATTAAGAATCCCTATCAATGGAATGGAGCACTACCTGTCACCGCCAACTAGCCTCCCCCGTCACGGGTCAACATTGTCTCCATTTCCCACCTGAAATGGTGGGTTAATTTGGATGTTGGGATAGTGATGCATGAAAAAGAGGCAGCTGGCAGATCTTATTTTTTAAATGTTAGTAAATTTAATTACCCCAATACCCCCAAGTGTGTTTCACTGTAAGTCTAACCCCAAATTCATCTTCTCTCTCTTCCATTAATTTTTTTTCCATCGAAAATCTTTGATCTAATTTTTTTTCAAATGGTATCGGAATTTCAATTCGTCGGTACCAATGTGATCGTTACATTGATATGAATAATTCTAGACCCATATACGATATTTTTTTTTGAATTTTAATTTTTTTATATAGAGGTATGGATTTTCATTACAATATTTGTTTTTAAAACTCTTACTAGTTATTTGTTTATACAAACAAAGTATATTAAAAAAACACATATAGATAAAAAAATTTAAAAATTAATGAGTGTGTGTGTGTGTATTCAAGTATATACATAAATATATATTATTATAATTACATATATACATATTAATATAATTATTTACAAATATGTCTATCTATAAGTACATGAAAATATATGTATGTACATGCATGCACCCATGCACATATAAAATAAATTACAGGTATATATAAAAATAAATATAAACACACTTATATACATATATCACATAAACATATGTATATATACATAAACATATATATAATTATACATTAGTACAAACATACATAAATTTATATTAATACAAGTACCTAAATATATATTATTACAAATATATTTAAATATAATTAGTGTAATTACTTACACATATAAGTGCATGCATGCATATGCACACACACACACACACATATAGGTATATACAGCTGCATTATTTATAGGTATATTTTAATGCATGTATACACATACATCTAAATATTATCATACATGTATATATACATATACATACAATCATACATAAAAATAAATTTCAGTGTATATATATATACATGCATATATATTAATTTGTAATTATTTAAAAATATATATAAGTGTATGCATAATCGTATATACATGCATGTGTACATATGTGTGTGTGTGTGTGTGAAAACAAATATATAAAAACATACATACATATAAATATAAGTACCCACATGCATGCATGCATGCATATATATTAATGTAATTATTTATAAATTTAACATATAAATATAAGAATGTAAAAAAATAAATATATATAATTTTATGTATATACAAACATACATAATACATTGAAAAATATCTGAGTGGAGATTTGTAGTAAGAATATCTCATGGGATATTTCCTAGTGCAAATTTGTTGTATGAATCTCCCATGGGATATTTCTTAGTGCATATTTGTAGTAAGAATCAACCATGAGAGATTTCCTAGTGAAAATTTGTTATATGAATCTCCCATTGGAGATTTCCAAGTGCAGATTTTAAGTAAGAATGTCCCATAGGATATTTCCCAGTGGAGATCTGTATATAGTTATATATACACTATGCTAAAGTTGGCATTTAGTGGTGATTTAAACCACTCCAAAATCATTTCACAGTGGTTTTGAAAAATTGTCGTTAAATCGCATGTCGACAATCATTTCATGGCAGTTTTTCAAAACCACTGCAAAATGACATAACGGTGGTTTTTTGAAATTGGGAGAATCATTTATCGGTTGTTTAAACCATCACTAATTATTTCATGACAATTTATTTTTTATTTTTTTATTTTTTTAATTTTTTTAATTTTCATAATTAATTCTTTTTATTTTGTTATTATTTTATTTATTATTTATTATTATTTATTTATTATTTATTATTTTATTATTATTATTTATAATGAATATATAATATATAATTTTTTTGTATTTTATTATTTTATTATTGTATTTTTTATTTTTTATTTTTTATTTTTTTATTTTTTTATTTTTTTATTTTCGTAATTAATTTATTTCTTATTTTATTATTATTTATTTATTATTTATTATTTATTTATTTATTACAATGCACATATTTACACACACAAGTATACGTTTATATTTCTCAAATACACACATAAATATTTACATATATAGTTATTTATTTACATATATTATAATATATAGATAAATATATTTTTTTATTGATAAACACATCATTACTATAAAACAAGCTTTTAATAGCCCTTGTCTTTATTAGCGCTTGCTAAAAGCGTTGATAAAGGGTAAATTTCATAAAAAATTTAAAATTATTAAAAATAATATATTAATATAAAAATATATTTATATTGATATATATATATATATATATATAATATTTTATTAAATCTGATTTATATAAGGCTAAATACACATTTACACTTAATATATAATATATTTAGTGAAAATGGAATATAAAATAATTTTAAAAAATAATATTAATTAGTGATTTTCTAATTATTATAAAGTAATATTCATTTAATAACAATTTGAAGATAGAAGAAATCAAAAAAAAATGCTCTAAAATAAATTGAAAACATGACTCAAACTTCAAATGTTTTGTAACGCCCTGACCCCAAAAACTCGAATATGGTACATTATTTTAATACATTGGCATGATTATAAGGACTCAAGTCCTGAATGACCAATCAGTTTAGCAGTCTTAGAAAAAAATAACATACATAAACTTTACATTACAATTTCTAACATAAAACACATCATAGATAATCCTTTGAGAACACCATTATTCTCCTAGCTTAACCCATTATATCAATCATAAAACACTTCTTGGCATCCTGGGAAAATAAAACATAAGAAAGGGGTGAGCTCAGATGCTCAGTAAGGATAAACAATATAGCGGAAGCTATCAAAAATAAGCATAATCTTTTAAGGAAATGTACAAAACTAAAACACAATAATTTTAAAACATTATCTTTAGTATAATATGGCAAGAATAAATCAAATAATTCTATTTAAAAATTTACATGGATATTCTACTGGTCGAATAATAACATGTAAAATCAATAACTAATCTCATAACAAGTGAATGCATAATGTGAGACATCTTATGTAACGCCCCGACCCCAGAAGCCCAAAGTTGGTGCATTATTACGTATCATTAGCATGATCATAAAAGATCAAGTCTCGAAAGACTGATTAGTTTAGTATCCTTGTAAGTACTAGATACATTCATAAGGTTTACATTACATAACAAAATGGAAAAGTGAAACAACATTGTCTCCATAGACAACACTGAGATCCCATAGACTATCCCTGGAGGTCAGTCATAATATACTTCTTTGCATACTGGGAAAAATAAAACATAGAAAGGGGTGAGCTCAGATGCACAGTAAGGATAACATTATAGCAGAAACTTTCATAAATAAGCATAAACATTTAAGGCAATGTATAACTAAAACAAAAGCCTTTTAAACTTGAACTTCAGTATAATATGGAAAAAATAAAATGAAATAATGCCATTTACTTATTCACATGGATATTCTACTATTCGAATAATCACATGCAATATCAATAACCACTTTCATAATGATGGAATGCATAATGTCAGACTATCATAACCACATAGTCAAGGCCTCGTGCCAAGACTACAAATAGGATTTTGTCAAGGCCTTGTGACAAGACACTAGTTTGTCTCATGAGACCTATCGATGCATCGAGGAGCTATAACGGGCTCCACCCATCACTTACTAAGTCCAATTCATTCCTCATATGAATAGGTTTAAACATAAACATTCGTATTAAAACTAGCACATGAAATGTCAATACTTTAACCACAAACCATGAATGGTATAAAAATATCACATCCATAGTCAAACATAACTCATTCGATACAATATGGAAGAGTGTATTATATCAGATTAACCTCAATCAAGAATAATGAAGGATATCGACATAGATGAAAATAATCATCAAAACTATTAGAGAGAAATATCCCCCTTTTTTGAAATCATTTAAAAGTCACACAATTTTTCAAGAAGCCATTTAAAAATAGATTTTTGAATCAAAGTGTCCCATACCACTTTGAAAATTTTAGGAATTTTGATTTGAAAACTTTAATTTCCATATAAATAAATCCTTAAAACTATTTTTAAAACATGGACATTAATGAGAAAGATTTGGAATAATAAATTTTTAAAACATTTAAAATTATATTTTAGTTAGAGTTCCTAACCAAAAGAGAGACACTTGAATAAAAATAGTTGAGGTAATAAAAACTTTGTAATATCATGAGAATAAAGGGATTCATGATATACTATGTCAAAGTACATTATATACACCATATAAAAGTGAATTGGCATATAACAACAAAGAAGTCTCAATGGAATGTAAATTGAGATGAAATATCTTATAAAGACTGTATCCTTTGGTTAAGGATAAACCAACGACATAATTATGTGTGAAAAATATAAATACACTCAATATGATTGGATATTCAGTGTAAATCAATCAGAGGACATTCACACATATTCTTGTAAAAACAACACCAATGAATATTTAACTCAACAAATGGAGATTGAGTTAAAACTACTCTTATCAAATTCATATCAATGACTTGAGAATTTATCAATGGAGTGATTATGTGTATCAAAAAGTATATCCACAAAAATGGGAGTGGAAATTATGACATAAGCAAATGAATAGTGATTCCACACATAATCATGGAGTAAAATAATCAATGAAGTATGCGTAAAGATGAATGAGTGGAAATTGACATTTCAAATTCCCTTATCGATTTGGTAACTTACGAAACATACACCCATGAAAGAAGGATCATAAAATGATGATGTAAATGTCCATAAATTAAATTATATTACACAATTAATACAATCATGGGTAGTACACACACCACATGCAATAAATAAGTTATGAACAATGGAAATCTCACAGAATTAAAAGTGAGATAAGAAACCCCTTACTTTGTACTTTTTCCTTGGTCGAGGGTAGGTTAACCTCCTGTATAATGGTGAAATAATTTTTATTTAATTATACAAGAATCATAAACATTAATATGATATTATATATGATCTTTTAACATTGATTTGTTAATAATATCTTAGTATTATCATCGTTTCGGGTGTTAATGGATTTGTTTTCCTTTATATTCTTTGTTATGTGAGCCATATTTGTTATGGATGGGATGTATCTTATTAATATCCAGAATGAAATTAAGTCTTTAAAAATTATTTTTAACCATAAAATGAAAATTATTCTTGAATGGATACGATGGGTAATGAATCTCATCGCATTTGTGGAGACGGTAGTTCGTACGTACGCATGAGCGACAATATCATTCTTTTGATATTAAAATAATATATAATTGGATGGTATATCATATATAAAGAATAATTATCATGTTATATTTATTATTTACATGAATTACACATCATTATTATACCCATCCAAAATAATAATGTATTGAATAACAATTACACCACGACGTGGAGACGGTAATCCGTACGTACGCACGTATGGTGAAATTTCATTCAAAGGATGGATAGAATAATGAAGATGGTCATAACATATTTATAATAACATCACAGTATATAAAATATACTGTAGTTATTATTTTATAATGAAAATAACAAAGAAAGAATAAGTGTAATAAGAAAAGAACCTGAAAGAGGGTGGTGAAATTATTACCTTTTCTTCGGGTTCTTCCTTTTGATTTGATCAAAAGGGCTGTTAGATTTGATTTCTGATCAAAATAATGCCTCTAGGTTTAATTGAGGGAAGTTGGGAGGATATTTGGGCAGGGTTTGGATGAGCCAAATGTCTTTTAATGTGTGAATTAGAGAGAAGGGGGAGTGCCCTTTTATAAGAGGGGTGAGGGGCACCTTAGGAAAAACTTAAAATATTATTTTATAATAAAATATTTTTCAGTTTCTAATGGATCAAAAATGGATTATTTAAAGTCTAAGGTTGGGATGGGTATAAAACCACTCAAACAATAGGTTTTAGATAGTTTTGGGTCACTATATTAACCTTAACTTTTAGATTTAACTCTTAGTTAAATAGTTTGACATTTACCATGTCTCTTTGTATTTTTATATTATATGGTTAATAAACTTACTATATACTTCCAAGAGAACCCCAATTTGTTCATTAATGATACAAATATCATTATATAAGTCCTTTGGCCGAACCTTATATTTTTAGGAATATTATATCAATTTATAATATAATATTTGTTTTAAAAACTCCTTTATGTCAATTTTGACACTATTTAATAATTGATTTTTGTTAAGGTCTAAAAAACTTTATTAATTCGAAACAAATTCATTTAAGAAATCATAACATGTCATATTAACCAATAAAATTTGTGGATGTCATCAAAACTTTCAAATTATATTTATTTTAACATTTATAATACCAATTATTTGATTCTTTCATTAATAAGGAAAATACTGCATCATTATTGTGTCATAAATAAATTTAATTATTCAATGTCTAAAAATTATAAATAAAATACCATTATGTAGGAAATATTTTTATATTTCTAATGAATATTTATAGTCTAAAATATAACATATATAACCCTATGTAAAAAAAATTCTAAAAGATATATGCTTATGTCATTTTTGTATTTACTTTAACTTAATTAATATAAAGTGTCATTATCCCTTACAAGTGGCTCAATGGGGTCCCAAAATCGACCCAAATATGTCCATGGTCGTAAATGTATCAACTAATAGGGTTAGGACATGTTTTAGGGTAATTTAATAATATTATAATATTATTCTTTTACCCTTATTTACCGGATTTACCCTTTAACCATGGTAAATAAAATATTTACCGAAGTAATTATTCAAAATGTCTAAAAATAAAAGTTACCTATTTACAAAATTTGGACCTCCTAATTCAAAATATGTAATCCATTTTTCTAAATTCAAAACATAGAAGTGGAAAAAATTAATTTAAAATTAATTCTCATTGTCAAAACAAAAAACGTGTTTTTAAGAAATAATAACTATCAAAAGATTGGCACTTGCTTATGTCCAGTTTAAAGGTGAAATTATGTCCAATGACCAAAATTGGATTAAATGGTAAAAATATAATATAATTATACTTTAAAATCACTCAAATCCATAATTTATCACTATTAATTATTTCAATTAAAAAATTTGTTTTTAATTAAAATTTAGTAATTTTCACTATTCATCAAAATATGAAAGTTATCAGAAAAGTATAAAAAAATCACCCTAAGCTAATTTCGATATTCTGAATCCAAAAATGAAGTCCATTTTGAAAGATAAAATTTATAAAATTTCAAAAAGTGTGTATTACTATTCATAACGGTTAGTTTGATTGGTTGTGGTGTGTTAGAACTCGAAGTTGCGTACAACACATGCTACTGTATTATTCAAAGAGAAGTATATCGTGGAAGCTTGGGGTGTTACATATTAACCAATACGTCAAGGCCTCGTTTCAAGACCATACACAAATATTCTATCAAGGCCTTGTACCAAGACACTAGTTTGTCTCATGAGACCTACTGATGCATCAAGGGGCTATAGCAGGCCCTTTCATTCACTTACATAGTTCAATGCATTCCTCATATGAAAAGGCTAAAACATAACATAAACATTTGTATTGAAACTATCATACAAAAATGTTAATACTTTAACCATAAACTATGAATGGTATAAAAATAGCACATCCATAATCAAACATATCACAAAACCTTCAATACAATATGGAATATTGTATCGTAATAAATCAACCTCATACAAGCATAAAATACAACAAAGGATGTTGAAATAGATGAAAATAATTTAATAAATTTATTAAAACTCTTTGAGGGAAATATCCCTTTCTAATTTGAAAACATTAAAAGTTGCACAATTTATAAAATACATTTAAAAGATATTTTTGAATCAAAGTTTCCCATACCACTTTGAAACTTTTGAAAGGAATTAACATTTTAAAACATTTATGTCCATATAAATAAATCCTTAAAATCATTTTGAAAACATGGACATTAATGAGAAAGATTTAGAAGAATAAATATTTAAAACATTTCAAATAATGTTTTAGTTAAATATTGACTTACATAAAACCATAAAAATAATCTTTTGAAAACAATTTTAAGAAACATAGACATGGATTATAAATATGTCCCAGTAAATACTTATGCATCAAAAACCTCGAATAATAATGAGATTGTGAAATTAACCCTTACCTTAGGTCTGATACTCTCCATACGTGTCCAAAACTCATGTATAATTCTTTTAAACATATTATTAACTTATATTAGAATAAAAATAATATTTATGATATCATATATGATTCTTTTATGACTTTATATTACACATTTATTAACAATTCCAAGTTAATGCAACATTTTGGGTAATAATCGCTTTGTTTATCGTACGTGTTTTGACTTGTTATTCTTGATCATATTACTTATATCATGATTTACTTACTTCCAGAATGTATAATATGATTTATATATCATATATATTCATAATATAAATATATATAATAGATATCTATATGAAATGGAATGCACCGTTCATTGAGACGGTTGGTTGTACGTACGCATGAATGTTGTTTCTGTTTTCTTATCATATTGAATGGAATTAAGTGAATGAAATATATGTACATATATATATATATATATATTATTCCAATAGCCTTATTATGTCATATATTTAATAATTAATCATAAAATATATAGTTTTTTATAATCATTCTTGGATGGTGAATGTGGAAGATGAGTCTCATCGCGTCGTGGAGATGGTAAGTCGTACGTATGCACGAGCGACGGTATCATTTACTTAATGATTAAATGATATTGAATTGGATGAAATATGAATTTTAAAGAAATAATATCATTTTATATTTATTATTTAATTCATTTATATTCATTTATATTCATCACTATACTCTTTGAAATAAAGTTTAGATGAAAAATAGTTTACACCACGGTGTGGAGACGGTAAGTCGTACGTACGCATGCATGGTGATATAGTTTTTCATAGGATGGGTAAAAGGAGGAATATGGTTTTCCCGTAATCATAAAAACATCTCAGAATATATTATATTCTGTTGTTATTATTTTAGTATGGTAACAACTTAGTAAGAGGAATTAGAAGAAGGAAATGACTTTGAAATAAGGGATACAACAATTACCTATTCTTTGGGTGTCTCCCTTTGAATTTCACAAAAAGACTTCTTAAGTTGTTTTTATGCCCAAATAGTGTACTCTAGGATGAATTGAGGGAATTTGGTAGGATTATTGGGTAGGGTTTGGCCGAGCCAAAGGGCTTTGGAGGTGTGAATAAAAGAGAATGAGAAGTTCCCTTTTATAGGAGAGGAGAGGGACACTTTAGGAAAGTCTTGAAATATTAATTTATTATAAATTTATTTTTGGTTTCTAATGGGTCCAAAGTGATTTATTTCTAGGAAAATATGAGTATGGGTCGAAATAATCTCAAGAAATAGATTTTATACAACTTTAGGTCATGAATTTAACCTTATCTTTTGGATTTAACCCTTAGTTAAATAGTTGACTCTTACCATGTCTTCTTATATTTTTATAATATATGGTTAATACAGTTACTATAAAATTCCAAGAAAACCTCAAGTGGATCATTAATGACATTTTTAAAACTATATAAGTCACTTGGAATAATATTATATTTTTATGACTATTATATCATTTAATAAAATAGTGTTTTTTTTAAAATTCATTTATGTCAATTTTGACACTATTTAGTAATTGATTTTTGATAAAGTCATAAAAAGTTGATTCCTTCGAAAAAAAATAATTAACTCATTCTTAAAATTTCAATGTTATCCAAAAAATTATTTTATGGCATCAAAAATCTCAAATTAGATTTATTTTAATAATTATAATATCATTTATTTCAATCATTCATTAATAAGGTAATCATTGCATCATCATTGTGTCATAAATAAATTTATTTATTTAATATCTAAAAATTATAAATAAAATACCATGATATAGGAAATATTTTTATATTTCAAATTAATATTTATAGTTGAAGATATAATTTATATATACCAAATTAAAATTATTTTAGTTAGGAGATACATGTTTATGTTATATTTTCTTTTTCTTTAAATTAATCATTATAAAAGGTCATTATCACACCCAAGTGGCTCCATGGGGTCCTAAAATCTACCTAAGGATGCTCATGGTCAGAAATATATCATTAAATAGGATTATAACATATTTCATGATAGTTTTATATTATTATAATATTATTTTGTTACCCTTATTTACCTGATTTACCCATTAACCATGGTAAATAAAAATAATTACTGAAGTTACTATTCATAATGTCCAAAAATAAAAGATACCTATTTAAAAAAATTGGATCTTATGATTCCAAATATGGAATCCATTTTTCCAAATTCAAAACATAGAATTGGCAAAAATTAATTTAAAATTAATTCTCATTGTCAAAACCAGAAAGCATGTTTTTAAGAAGTAAAAATTATCAAAAGATTGACATGTGTTTATGTCCAATTTTAATGTGAAATTACTTACAATGAACAAAATTGGATTAAATTATAAAAACTTAATCTAATTATACTTTAAAACCAACTAAAATGATAATATAACAATAAAAATAAATTGGATGAAAAAACAGTTTTGAATTAAAATGCGGTATTTTTCACTATTCATTAAAATATGAATGTTATCAGAAAAACACTAAAAATTTATACAAACTAAATTTTTATTTCCCTCTTCTAAATAAGAATTTTATTTTGTAAAATTGAATATATAAAATTATCAAATATTTAATTTAAAAATGGTTCATCATTAAAAGACGGTAAAATTGAATTTTTTGAAAAATACTTCTTTTATCTAAAAAATTGAATTTGTTTTTATATTATGTCTAAGAAACACATAAGATGAATTTTAAAATTATATGGAATATATAGAATTCAAAATTTTATTAATACTATTTGTAACTATTTTTCAAACAGCTAGTTTGATAGGTCATGGTGTGCTCAAACTCGGTGTTGCATGTAGCGCAAGCTATTTAATTATTTAAAAAGAAGCATATCGTGGAAGATTGGGGTGTTACATTATACCCTAATTCAGTAAATTACATCCTCAAAATTTAAACTCAGGATTGAAAACTAGGGGTTTGACATTTCAAAATATCTTTGTTGAAATCCCACATCAAAAAATAGATTAATGAGGCCTTTATTTTAAAATAAAGAAAAGGAAGTATAAAGGTTACCAGATATAAAGACCCGGAAATTCCATATAATATTTTTTAAAATTATTTGGGATTATTATGAGTCTACAAAAATTGATGGTGCTTTATTTTGAGACCCAGCATGCTTGGAATGGAATTTTGAACTTTTTTAATGGTACATTCAGTAAATGTGCGGGCAGCGTTTTCTATCTTTTGAACCGGTGCTTGGATTGAAAATATGAGGGAACTGTTGAATCTGCAGCACCGAGATTCACTTAAGGGAGGCTTAACTTTGACTACAGTAGGTCAGGAGAAAAAGTTATATTTTTGAACTTTTTAAAGAATAATAAAATAACATAAAAATTTTATCTTATTTTTATACTGACGGTTGAGCGGTGGTGGTGGGACTGTTGAGTTGTCAAGCCATTTAATGGCTTGACTCTTTGGTTTATAACCACACTATTGAGATATTAATAGGTTCATTCATTAATGAACCTCATTAATCTCTCATTGAGTTAATCACCTTTTCCCCTTTATTTAATTGAGGCTTGGGCTTGGGTTTTTAACACGGAAGTGAGGAACCTCTAGCAAAGTACTATGAAATCTTCCACTAATGAAGAACGGAGGCTTGAACAATGATTTTGGAGGAATCAATCTAGGATCGACGAACACTGGCGACTTCATCAAGCATGGACTCTTCTTCCACAACCGCGATGTCTCCTTTGTTTCTGAGGTAGGGGTTGTTTTCATTTTAAATTCATGAGAATTGGTTCTTTCCGCATTCTTGAAGCATGAAGAATTGTGGAAGTTTTGAATGGGGTTTATCATTACTTTATGTGATGTATTAATTACTCCTTCTTGTTATGATACTAACATGGAGGGCATGGGCCAAACGAATAAGGCCTGAACCCTCCGCCGCTTCGGATTTTAACACATTCTTGGGGGGAGGATTTCCAACTCGATGGAAACCTGAATCTGGGAGGCAGGCAGTGACAGTATCATCCCGGGAGGCCCGTAAGCATGTTTGGAAGGGAAAATGGACCATTGGAGCTCACCCGGTGGCCCGTGGAAGATCTTCCGGCATGGCGGTGTCGGCGACCGGTGCAGGTGGGCGACAGCGATGGCCGGCATCGGCTAGCCACGGAGGCAGCAAGCGATGCGTCATCGGGCACCGCGGAGGGGAGCCGTGGCATCAAGCTATGATGGCTACAGGGGGCGGCCGGCCCTCAGCTGACCGCGCCGGCGGAAGGCGGTGCGTTGTTGCACGCAGCAATGAGGAGGTCGTGGCTTCGAAGCCATGGAGGAAGGAAAAGGGGACCTGCGCCCCATGGGTCCTACTGACAGGGAGGTGGTGCCGCTATTGCAGAAAGTCGAACGGCTTTTCAGCCGTTTGGGAAGGGGGGCCGACCCCCCTCCGCATGGGTCATCCAAATGGCGGACCGGATCGCCCGGCAAGATGGTTCAGTCTGCAGCCCAGTGGGACGAGCCCATGGCCCAGCCCACTCGGTCTGGTTTGTTTCAGGCCGGGTCAGACCCGGATCAGGTCGGCCCAGGATGGGGGGGGGGGGGTCGGGTCGGACTAGATTTGGACCCCTTTCCAGCCCAGATACGCTTAAAAATCCATATCTCACAAACCAAATGTCAGTTTGATGAACTATCTGCGGCGCTGGAATCCTTGGAACGAGAAGGTCCTTTTGAGATACTCCACATAAGTTTTTAATAAAGTTGGATCATGGACGGGTTGGATTGAACTCGAATCCAACCGGGCCCTCGACACTAAAATACCAATAACTCACAGATCAGACGTCTGATAAACGCACCGTCTGTCGCATTGGAACCCTTAAGACATAGTGGTACTTTGGGTTACTGATTTGTGGAATGTTATGGCAGTTGATGCATGACTGATATCTTGAGGAGCAGATACTATGAAACTCAAGCACACCGGGTGCGGAGAATCATGTGGCTGGCTGTCAATAGAATAGAAACCATGTGTGGATCAGCAACTTAGTGACCCTGTGTGGATCAACATCATAGATACCCTGTGTGGATAAGCATCTTAGCGACCCTGTGTGGATCAACATCTTAGAAACCCTGTGTGGATCAGCATCTTAGTGACCTTGTGTGGATCATCATTCTGGCGACCCTATGTGGATCAGTAGTATGCGACCCGAAGAGGACTAACCTTAGAGAATCCCATCGTGGATCAGCGACATACAACCCTGTATAGATCGACAATGGAAAAAATTCTTCATGGTTTAGTTGTGGAACTTCTTAATGGAATAAAATTATTTAGCTTAAGACTAATCATCTTTATTCTTGATCTCTGAGTTGTATACCTGGTTTGAGCTGAGTCTTTTGCTTTGTGCTTTTTGATTGAGATCATGCCTTATGGTTTTTCCTTTGTGGAATTCTGAGAGACCTTCGGGGGTATCGGGGTCCCTACTAGGTATTTTTATACTCACCCCTACACGGGTTTCGCCCGCACCTTGTTGTATCTTGTGCAGACAACGAGCAGCTTGGCTAAAACTACAGGAGCCAGGACCAGGTGGTACACGGAGGTGAATGGCTGATGTGGAGAGCTATGGAGATGGGTCATACCTAACCTTCTGGTAGGATCATTGGTGGACAATCTCAAGAGCTTTTTTCTATTTTCTGTTGTAGTTGTATCTTTTCAATTAGGCTTGCATTCCGGCCCCTTTACTTTCAGTACACACTTTTACTATTGTAGTTTTACTTAGTGGTTTCATCTTGTTGTA
Organism: Viscum album; assembly: GCA_963277665.1. Classification (NCBI taxonomy): domain Eukaryota; kingdom Viridiplantae; phylum Streptophyta; class Magnoliopsida; order Santalales; family Viscaceae; genus Viscum; species Viscum album. The sequence continues at coordinate 700,445,411 of OY728128.1, read as the reverse complement.
TTCTTGGATTGTGTGTTTATACTTTTTTAAAGGAAATTCCTTCCCATCTTAGAGATACACCTTTTTGGTGCTAGTCTCAAACCCCTGGCCTATGGAAGGCGGTCTTGGGGTAGTCACAGCATGGGCCCCGGGGGACGGGTCGTGACAAAGTGGTATCAGAGGATTCGGTTCTACCAAAGAACTAGGACTTTGATCTTTCCAATGAAGCAATAATTTTAAGTGTTTTGAGTGTGAATTCTAGTTCAGGGAGTCCAGTGTTGGTGCGGAGGCCGATGTATCCATACCCCAGGATCCTGAATTCTGATTTCCGACTCAGTGCACGAGAACACTAATTGCATGTGTTTTGGAAATGTTTTACTTTTGATCTCTTTTGAGTCAGCTCACCATGTATAAATTATTGATCGCGGTGCACCTGTTTCTTTACAGGATGCCTCCACGTAGAAATAAAACCAGGATTCTAGTGAGAGTTCACGATGACGGCCCACCGAGTGATGAGGCTTTGGTTCAGGGCTCTCTTACAGTGATGGAACCTTTGGGTGGTGCACCAGCAGCACCACCACCCATTGGGCGGTAGTTTCCACCAGCCCCACTAGCAGACGATGCATACCGACTGAGCACATTGCACGAGTTCCAATGGAAAAGGCCTCTGAGGTTTCGAGGTGATACAGATCCACAGGCAGCTGAGGACTGGCTAGAGGCTATGGAATGGGTTTTCCACCTAGTTGGGACACCAGCAGATCAGATGGTGATCCCAGCTGCTAGCCTCTTCCAAGGCACAATAAGGAGATGGTGGAGCCTGAATCTTCAGATACACAACGAGGTGACCCTCACCTAGATGGACTTTGAGAGCCTCTTCAGGGCGAAGTTTATTCCAGTGACACTACGCTCTGTGCATATTCAAGAGCTCCTACACTTATAGTAGGTCATGATGACAGTAGCCCAGTACTCAGTGAGATTCACTAACCTCTCGCGCTAATCCACCGACATGGTATGGGTTTCTTTCTTCAGGGCTCGGACCTTTGAGAAGGGTCTTTGGCGGGAGATCAAAGTGTCGATGATATCGCTCAATATCCTGAAGTAGGCTGGAGTGATCGAGTGAGCATTATTAGTGGAGATCTTCTTAGCTGAGCAGGCACCGACGATGAGAGCCACCACCGGATGATAGGTATCTGAGTCATCTGCAGTAGGCAATAGGTAGATGACGTAGAGGTCCAAGCGGGCCATACCTTCCAAAGGATTACCCCAGGATGTAGGGTTGGAGGTGTAGAGCTCATGAGGTAGATTAGGCCAGTAGAGGAGTAGACTGTGCTTCATGTGCGGTGGTCAGGACCACCTAGCTCATGGCTTCCCAACCCACCATACCGACGATCAGCAGATGGTTGAGGGATCGCCGAGGCAGAGGAAGAGATTTAAGTGAGGAGGTATTCAGGGTAGCAGACGTGGTAGAGGAGCAGGTGGTGGGTGGAGATTTGAGGTTCTACCACCACTATCTCCAGGTGGTCCACCCCGACCTCAGGGAGCAGGCGGATAGGGACGAGCTTAGCTTCAGGCAGCTGAGGTCTACGACCACGGTGCTTCAGAGATGATTCATGGTACGATCTATGTCTACTCCACCCTATATGCAGTACTTATAGACACAGGTTCCAGTCACTCTTTAATTTACATGGCTCTCGTTCAGATCTCGGAGATTCTGGTAGAGCCATTGGCTCGATCCTTACGATTAGAGACTCCTACAGGAGAGGATTCAACGATCACACACTAGTGACGAGAGTGTGAGCATACTCTAGGAGGTGGGAGCTTTGGATGGGATCTCCTAGTAGTAGTGTCGAGGCCTTATGATGTCATCTTGGGTATGGACTGGTTATCCATGCTCCATGCTCAGATTGACTGTTTTAAGAACAAATTGCGGTGTGTTTGCGAGGATGGGATTAGGTTTTTCTTCACCGGCGAGAAGGGAACCTTTACAGCACAGGATAGACTTTCTCAGAGGAGGGTGCAGCCGATCACTCATCAGTTGGATAACCTTACCCTCAGATTATTTGACGTGAAGAGTCTGAGTTATCCTGTAGTGGTGGAATAGTATGTTGATGTCGTTCTTGATGATGTTCCAGGACTACCTCCTCGTAGAGAGGTAGACTTACACATTGACCCGTACCCTGGGACAACACCAATATCTACACCAGCATATCGGATGTCTCCCACGGAGCTTCGTGAGTTGCGGGTACAGTTGGAGGACTTTTAGAGGAAGGGGTTCATAAGGCCCAGTGTTTCACCATGGGCATCCCCGATTTTGTTCGCCAAGAAGGCAGATAGGATTCTAAGGCTTTGTGTGGACTATCAGTGCCTGAACTAGGTGACCGTGAAGAACAATTATCCTCTCCCAAGGATTGACGATCTCTTCGACCAAATGAAGGGAGATCAATGATTTTCAAAGATATACCTCAGATTAGGCTATCATCAGCTCAAGGTATGGGATGAGGACATATCGAAGACAGCCTTCAGATATCATTATGGCCATTATGAGTTCTTGGTGATTCCCTTCGGCGTAACCAAAACTCTGGCAGTGTTCATGGGGATCATGAAGAGGATCTTCCATCCTTACCTCGATCGCTTCGTGGTAGTTATAAGGCCCCAGCATTAAACCTTACTTAATCTTGAGTTGCTTCAAGACTACACATTGAGGATCTTTTTAGGTTTAGAGTTTTAGAGAATTAGATCATAAAACATGCGTTACATTCCACATTTAAACAAAGTGGTTACATAAAAGATAGTACTCATTTTTCCCATCAACAGAAACATATTTAAAATAAAACATGGATTATTTCTTGACACTTCCTTGACACTATCATCATATCATGTACCTTTCCCTTGACCTGTGAAAAACATTTCAAAAACTTGGGATGAGCATAAAAAGCTCAGTAAGGGATATAAAAATATGAAAAAACATGAGTACATGTATACATAAGAATCAATGAATTCATAATTTACTCATAAAACATAACCACTTTAACATACCTCATCAAATCATGAATAAAACATAGGAATCATAAGACATAAAGGTAACTTGAGTCATTCATAACATTCTTACGTAGGGAGTAACCCTCTTGGTTATGTTTGGAATACCCATCACAGTATATTCCCTAAATCTCTTCAGAGAAACCTTAACATTTAACTCCTTCGCGTTACCCAATGCATTGGAGAGCTATATCGGGCTCACCCGCCCTTAGTTTATCACGGAACCACCTGACTTCATAACAATTCCTAAGAACCATAACATAATCGTATCACATAAATCATATATAAAAGAAACATAACATTTCCACATTTCAATCACAAGATATCAATACAACACATTGATATAATAAAAACATTATGAAAACCAATTTCAATACCAAAATAAAAGAAGTAAAATATGGTATTTATTTTTCATTTAAAAAAAAGGTATGGCTTGTAGAGGAAGCCGAAACTCAAATAATGGTCACGGCGGCGGAGAAGTCGTTGTCACCGCATACGTATGACAAAAAAACATTCATTTTGTCGTTTAGTAAAACGCTTCATATAGAAAATATTCCTTTTGAATAAACGTAAAAGTAAAAGGGGTTTATACACCATATAAAATAAATTTGTGTATAAAACAAAATATGCCTCAATGAAAGGAGATTGAGACGAAGTCCCATACCTCGGGTCTGACTTGACTCGGTCGTTCTTTAACGTCCTGAATAATAAACTTGAGTTAATTTCTACTTGCTTAAGAACCTTTTTTAAAGTTTATTATTCCTTTTATATCACTTATTACCATTTTATGAACACTATGTAATTATTTAAGTTAATAATGGTCATTTTGTCGATTATTGATACTTGAGTCCAAAATAAACTCTTTATAATTACAAGTTGTTCATGTGGTAGAATATCCATTATATCCAGAATTATATTCAAGATTTAGATATAATATATGTCATATATATCCAGTATATACATGCATTTACAATATTACATAACATTAGAGGTAATAAATGAAATGCACCGTTCATGGAGACGGTAAGTCGTACGTACGCATGAACGCTACTTCCATTTCTATTTCATATTTAATGGAATTAAAGCATAATGATACATAATAGTATTATAATTCCAGTATTTTATCATATATAATATCATTAAATCTATCCTTTATATGTACCACATATGGTATTAACGAATCAAATCACTTTGAGGGGGCGGTAGTCCGCACTTCCTAAAATGAAATTATCGTGTTTACCCATAATGGAAACCATAAAGGTATGCCACAAATGAAAAATACGGAAGCATAAGGAAAACATAAACATAATATATATCATATATAAATATAGTGACATCTTAATTTCCACCTTTGAAGGTGTTATATGAGTGTTGAACAATCATCATTTCATGAGGAAGAAATTCACCATCCACGGAAATAGTATGTTCTTTAACCATTAGATGTAGGTGTGTGTAAGTATAGCTCGAATAATTCTTATAAAAACATCCTAGTATATTGAGGATACTTGTTTTGTTACAAAAGAAATGAATAAAAAGAGTTTAGGGGGTCGGAGAAGAAAAATAAAACATAAGAACACAAGAGAAGACACTACCTTTAAAACGGGTAACTCTTTTTGATTTGAGATCAAAGGCTTCCTTGGGAAGACTTCTGCCCAAAGTGAGGCTTCAAGGAGTAATAGAGGGATGTGGAGAGACAAAATGGGTAGGGGTTGGCCGAGCCAAAGGCTTGAGAGGTGTGGGTAAGGTGGTAGAGGTGAGGGCCTTTTATAAGAGGAGAGGAGGGGAACTCTTGGAAAGTTATAAAAGGTTACATTATTATAAAATGATTTTCTGATTTAAAAGGTCCCAAAATTATATATTTCTAGGATAAGGTGATAATATTTCTAAATCCATACATCCAATAGGTTTTTGACATGTTTAGGTATTAGATTTTACATTATCTTTTCATTTTATTTAAATCGTTAAATAATGAGGTAATCGCTGCATCATCATGGTGTCATAAATAATTTAATTTTTTTAATGTATAAAAATTATAAAAAATATATAATGATGTAGGAAATCTTTTTATATTTATAATTAATATTTATAGTGAAAAATATGACTTTTATAACCCCATTTAAAAATTGTGTTAGTAAAACAACTCATGTTTGTGACATTTTAATTTTAACATTAAATAAAAAGTTATTAATGTTATTTTCCTACCAAAGTGCCTCCATGGGGTCCCCAAGTTTACCCATGGATTTTCTTGGTCGGCCATGACACATCCAATAAGGGTAGGACATGTTTCTAGGTCATTTTATATTATTAAAATATTATTTTTACTTTAAATTACACTAATTACCTCTAATCGTGATTAAAAACTTAAAAGTTACTATTCACCAAAAAATTATTTTAATCCCATTGAACCGCATTTTACTTCCTAATGACAATTATGTATGTCGGATTTTTGAAATTCAAAACACAGAGGTGGTAAAATTTCATTTAAATGAAAAATCGGTTTTTTAAGTACCACTTAGTGGTTTCACTATTCATCAAAAATTGAAGTTTTTCAGAAAAATACCAAAACTTCACCCTAAGATATATTTGATATTATGAATTCAAAAATGATGTCTATTTTACAAAATTCAAAACATATAAGTTGAATTAATTAATTTAATAATTAATTCCCACTGTCAAAACAAATAGCGTGTTTTTATGAAACAATATGTATCAAAAGATTGACACTAGTTTAAGTCCAATTTCAAGGTGAAATTAATTCCAATGACCACCATTGGATTAAATGGTAAAAATATATTCTAATTTCACTTTAAAACCAATTCAAAAGATAATCTAATCATATGAATAAATTAGATTAAAAAGAGGTTTTGAATTAAAATACAACAGTTTTCACTATTCATTAAAAAAATGAACTTTATCGGAAAAATACCAAAAATTTACACAAAGTAAAATTTGATGTCCCGATTCTAAAGAAGAATTTTATTTGGTCCAATAGAATTTATAAGAGTGACCAAAACTATATTTATGTACGGTTCGCCATCAAAAGGCGATAAGTCGACCTTTAGTGAATGTTAGAGTATATATGCCTAAAATTGAATTCTTTTCTTATTTTAAGCCTTTATCTTTTATTAGATAAATGTAAAAACATTTAAAAAAACATATATAATCATATTTTAGTTATTTATATTCATTCCCACCAATACAATGGCTACGTGTTAACTACCATTTAAAATAATATTATTTTACTACTAGTGTGCAACGTAAGATTTCAAAGAAACTCTTTGTTGCGTATCGGGTACGCTATCGAACATAGAAACCCCTTTAAAGTAAAATTAATATTTAATTAGTAAATATTAATAAATATGAAAATTCTTTATTCTTTATTTACCTGGGATGTTACAGTAGTCTTCATTGATGACATCTTGATATATTCAGCGTCGGAGGAGGAGCACGCCACACACCTGCAGATAGTTCTATATACACTCCGAGAGCACCAGATTAATGGTAATATCTTGAAGTTCTAGTTCTATATATGGAAAGTTAACTTCCTAGGGCATGTTATCTCGGAGGCTGGAGTTGCATTGGATCTGGAGAAGATAGAGGCAGTGCTTGCTTGGGAGCCACCCAGGAGTGTGACTGAGGTGCAGAGTTTCCTGGGATTGACTGGGTACTACCAAAGATTCATACCCAACTATTATAGAGTTGTGACACCCTTGTCATATTTGAAAAAGAAGGGATAGCCCTTCGTGTGGATGGAGAGATGCCAGTAGAGTTTTCAGGAGCTGAGGCAGAGACTGATGAGTGCCCCCATCTTGAGGCTACCAGAAGAGGGCATTGGGTATGTAGTCTATTGTGACACATCAAGGACCAGACTAGGTTGTTTCCTGATGTAGGAGCAAGTGGTGATCACCTATAGCTCACGGTAGTTGATACATCATGAGCAGAACTATGTTACCCATGACCTAGAGTTAGCAATAGTGGTCTTTGTGCTAAAGATGTGGTGACACTACTTGATGGGTGGACTTTTTACAGTATAATATGATCACAAGAGTATCAGGTATATCTTCTCACAGAAGGACCTCAACTTGAGATAGTGATGATGGTTAGAGTTCCTCCAAGACTACGACTTTGAGATAGTCTACACTCCTAGGAAGGGGAACGTAGTAGCAGACGCACTCAGCAGGTGGTCTGGTCTACAGTTTCTGAGTGAGGAAACATAGCAGTTATCCACATTGCAGTCATCCTTCATGGATAGTGATGTAGCAGCCTACCTCCAGTCTATGGAAATTACTCCCCCACTCATTTAGCGAGTCGGGGAGCCACAACTTGGGGATATAGATTGTGAGGCCTGACGTTCTCAGATATCCTCAGGACAGGCTCTTTATGTATTTTCTGAAGGTGGGGAGCACATCATTCTCTTCAGAGGATGCACTATGGTGCCAGTGACACTGCGAGAGGAGGTTTTGAGGGAGTTCTATGCATCCCCTTTGGTGGTACATCCTGGTGTGAAAAAGATATACCAGGACCTCTAGTGTCAGTACTGGTGGCCAGGGATGAAGAAAGTAGTGGCATAATTCGTATCACGATGTCTCACTTGTCACCATGTGAAGGCCGAGTATCAGGTTCCAGCGGGCTTAGCACATCCACTTAAGGTTTCCAAGTGGAAGTGGGATGGTATCCCTATGGACTTCATGAAAGGTCTACCACGTACATTCAGGGGCCATGATTCTATCTGGGTGATCATTGACTAACTCACCAAGTCAGCCCACTTCCTACCCATTTGAGAGTAGGGATCAGTAAAGATCTTGGGATGCCTCTATGTTTAGGAGATTGTACGACTTCATGGGGTGCCATCGACGATCGTCTCAGATCACGATGATTGTTTTACATCCCATTTGTGGAAGGGATTATAGGAGGCGTTCGGGAATTAGCTATACTTGAGCACCACCTTCCATCCTCAGATAGATGGTCAGACGGAGTAGACCATACAGACACTCGAAGACATGCTTTGTACTTGTGTCCTTGATTTTGGCCACATTTGGGAGGATCACCTGTAACTGGTGGAGTTCACTTACAATAATAGTTATCACTCCACCATTGGCATGGCTCCATTTGAGGCCTTGTACGGGCGACCTTGCAGGTCCCCACTATGCTGGAAAGACCCAGGGGAGTCAGCACTTATGGGTCCAGAATTGGTACAGGCTACCACAGAGAAGGCGTAGATCATCTAGGAGAGGATGAAAACTGCACTGATCCAGAAGAAGTCTTATGACAATAGGAGAAAGAGACCCTTGGAGTTTGAGGATAGAGATCATGTCTTCCTACGGGTCTCACCCCAACAAGGATTACGAAGGTTTGACTGGGGCGGCAAGCTATCTCTGAGGTTCATCGGACCTTTTCAGATCCTTAGTAGAGTAGGTGAGGTGGCGTACCATCTAGCACTTCCCCCACAGATACACTGGGTGCATAATGTTTTCCATGTGTCACAACTGAGGAGGTACGTGCATGATCTATCATATGTTATCGACTGGGATGAGCTGTACATCGATGATGTGGCGATGTTTACGGAGTTCCCAGTGGAGATAGAGGATCGACAGGAGTGGGTCCTTTGTGGGAAGTCTATTCCTTTGGTGCAAGTTTGTTGACAACACGGGAACCTTCAGGAGAGAACCTGGGAGTGGGAAGATCATATATGTGGTCAGTACCTCTATTTGTTTCCCTAGTTTTGTTGTATATTTTGGGGATGAAAATCCCTAAGGTGGGGAGAATGTAAAGACTCAGAAATTCCATATAATTTTTTTTAATTATTTGGGATTATTACGAGTCTATGAAAATTGACAGCGCTTGATTCTAAGGCCTGGTGTGTTCAGAAAGGAATTTTGAACTTTTTTAAAGGTACGTTCAGTAAACGTGCGGGCGGAATTTTCTATATTTTGAACTAGTGCTGAGATTGAAAATATTAAGGCACTGTTGAATCTGTAGTGTTGGGATTCGCTTAAGGGAGGCTTAAATTAAACCGTAGTAGTTTGGGAAAAAAGTTAGATTTCTAAACTTTTTAAGGAATAATAAAATAACATAAAATTTTTATTTTATTTTTCTACCAATGGTTGAGCGGCGGTGGTAGTATTTCTATGTTTTCAAGACATTTAATGGATTGACTCTTTAGTTTGTAACCACACCATTGAGAGATTAAGAGGTTCATTTATTAATGAATCTCATTAATCTATCGTTGCATTAATCACTTTTTCCCCTCTATTTAATTGAGGCTTGGGCTTGGGTTTTTGACACGGGAGTGAGGAACCTCTGGCGAAGTACCACGACATCTTCCACCAATGAAGAACAGAGGCTCGAACAATGACGTTGGAGGAATCGATCTGGGATCGATGAACGTCGGCGGCTTCATCAAGCATGGAATCTTCTTCCACAACTGCGACATCTCCTCCATTTACGAGGTATGGGTTGTTTTTATTTTAAATTCATGATAATTGGTTCTTTCCACATTCTTGAATCATGATGAATCGTGGAAGTGTTGAATGGGGTTTTTCATTATTTTACGTGATGTATTAATTACTCCCGCTTGTTATGATACTAATGCGGAGGGCGCAGGCCAAACGAACAAGGCCCAGACCCTCCACTGCTTCAGATTTTGACACGTTCTTGGGGGGTGGATTTCCAACTCGGTGGAAACCTGAATCTGGGAGCCACGTAGTGACAACATCATCCTAGGAGGCTCGTAGGTGCATTCGGAAGGGAAAACGGACCACTGGAGCTCACCTGGTGGCCCGTGGAAGATCCGCTGGCATCGACGGGTGACAGCAGCGGCCGACATTGGTCAGCCATGGAAGTAGTAGGTTGCACGCCATCGTGTGCCATAGAGGGGAGTCATTACATCAAGTTGTGGTGGTTGTAGGGGCATCCGGCCCTCGGCCGGCCACGTCGGTGGAAGGTGGTGTGCCGTCGCGCGCCGTAGTGAGGAGGTCATGACTTCGAAGCCATGGTAGAAGGAGAAGGGGACCCGCGCCCCGCGGGTCCTACTGATAGGGATGAGGTGCCATGTGGTTCCACCGTTGCAAAAATTAAAACAGATTTTTAGCCGTTCGGGAAGGGGGGGCAACCCCCCTCCGCGTGGGTCGTCTGGCTGGCGGACAGGATCGCCTGGTGGGTCGTGCCCAGCCGAGGCGGGCCGAGTCGATCTGCAGCCTAGCGGGTCGAGCCCGCTGTGGACCAGCCCACTTGGGACTTCCCGACCCGAACCAGGTCAGTTCGGCCCAGGATGGGGCGGGTCGAGTCGATCTGACCAGGTCGGACCAGACCCAAACCCTTTTTCGGACCAGATATGCTTAAAAGGTTGTATCTCACAAACTAAATGTTAATTTGAAGAACCGTCTGCAGTGATAGAATCCTTGGAATGATAAGGTCCTTTTTAGATACTCCACCTAAGTTTTGGAGAAATTTGGATTATGGATGGGTTGGATTGAACCCAAATCCAACCTGTCTCTCGGCACTAAAATGCCTATAACTCACAGACCGGGCGTCCGATTGACGTGTCGTCTATCACGTTGGAACCCTTACGACATGGAGGTATTTTGAGTTACTCCTTTTTGGAATTTCATGGTAGTTGAGGCATGAATAATAACTTGAGGAGCAGATACTATGGAACTCAAGTGCACTGGGTGTGGAGAATCCTCTGGCTAGGTGTCAATAAAAGAGCGACCCTGTGTGGATCAACAACTTAGCAACCCTGTGTAGATCAACATCATAGAGACCCTGTGTGGATTAGAATCTTAGCGACCCTGTGTGGATCAGCATCTTAGCAACCCTGTGTGGATCAGCATCTTAGTGACCCTGTGTGGATCAGCATTCTAGTGACCCTATGTGGATCAGTAGTGCGCAACCTGACGAGGACTAGCCTTAGAGTAGCTTGTCGTGGATCAACAACATACGACCCTATGTGGATTAAAAATGGAACAACTTCTTCATGGTTCAGTTGTGGAACTTCCTAATGGAATAAAATGATTTATCTTAAGACTAATCATCTTTATTCCTGATCTCTAAGTTGTATACCTAGTTTGAGATTGGTCTTTTTCTTTGTGCTTTGTAATTGAGATCATGCCTTATGGTTTTTCCTATGTGGTATTCTGAGAGAACTTCAGGGGTCTTGGGGTCCCTATTGGGTATTATTATACTCACCCCTGGATGGGATTCGCCCACACCATGTTGTGTCTTGTGCAGACGATGAACTGCTTAGCTGAGACTATAAGAGCCAGGACCAGGCAGTACACAGGGGGTGACTGGCTGACATGGAGAGCTGTGGAGATAGGTCATACCTACCCTTCTGGTAGGATCCTTGGTGGACGATCTTAGGAGCTGTTTTCTATGTTCTGTTGTATTTCTATCTTTTCAGTTGGTCTTGTATATTGTCCCATTTACTTTCAGTACACACTTTTACTATTGCAGTTTTACTTCATAGTTGCATCTTGTTGTGTTCTTGGATTGTGTGTTTGTACTGGTTTAAAGGAAATGTCTTCCCATTTTAGGGATACACCTTTCCGGTGCTAGTCGCCAACCCCTGGACTATGGAAGGAGAGCTTGGGGTAGTCACAACATGGGCCCCGGGGGATGGTTCGTGACACCAGAGATAACATATACTAGGATTTGATGTAGGAAAATATGGATATGAAAGAAAAAACTAACGATCATGTTTTGATGGAGAGCAATAGAGAACATGATTAGGAAAAATTTAACAACCATAAAGGTATAAATCTATGATGATCCAATGGGTCATTTGATTCATCACAAAATAATGTACTAAGAAAACATTTTTGGTTTTCAAGATACTTTCCCTAAAGTTGAAGAACATGAGAAGGAATACTTACTTGATTTCAGTACAATCTCATCATTGGTCATGCCTTGAAAAATTTCCACTTCATCTCTTATTCAAAGAAATGAAGTGGAATTTTTCATTCCTAAACTGTTGGAAGATCATGTGATCTATAAATAGAATGATTAGTCATTTCATCTGTCTCAACAACAACAAAAATTAGCACAAGTTATCACATATACATAAGTCCGCCTATAGTGAGATAATACATTAATCTAACAAACTTCAACCAGGGTATAACTTATACTATCTATAAATGGATAACCTTACAATCCATCCAAAAACTGAAAATCTACAACTTTAGAAAGAGGTGAACCAAATCATCTTAGCATTTATCTCTCATATCTCATAGGGCAGTTCTTGGTTGTCACATTCCAAACATGTGAGCACCTTCATCATGTATTCTATTGAGTCACAGTAATAACCTGAATTATTAGATATCCTTATTGAAAACATGCATGTTTCCTTGTTCCAAAACATAGTGGATTATTCCTTAAGTACCAAAAAGTTGTATACTTCATCTATGATAGCATAACCCTCTTGTCGACATATCCATAATTAGTTCTCAAGAAAATATCATCATCCAATTTACTTATTTAAATCCAATATATCTTTATCCAAACATCATTATCTTAAAATAAGGAACATATTAAGGGTTATCTTTACCTTAATCATATGTTCTCCAAATATAATCTTACCCTTAAATCAATTTTCTTGTCCATTATAACTATTCGACATATTCTTGAAAATCCTTAGCAAGAAACATAAACTGAATACTCCTTATATAATTCACTATTCATAATTCTTGGATCCAAATACATAAATACTTCAATCATTCTAATTTAATGGTTGCCATAGAATAGGTCCTTCCTTGGTTTATAAGTAGATTCTTATGTTTGGGCATTGAGTTGGGTAATGCCCATGATTTCCACAGATGAGACATTGAACTCCATAACAATTGGTCACTCTATGACCCTTTTTCCTATAGAGATATCATCTTCCCCTCCATTTTAGGTATTCCTCAAGGTTCTTATTCCCTTACTCTTGACATGTAGGAAGCCGAATCTTCTTTCTTCTATGATTCTTAAAAATTTAACATTTATAAACGTTCATATTCCTCTTAGGCAATGTGTTAGTAAAGTCATAAAAGATCACATTGTTAATCATATATCATGATAACTGATTTGTTATAATCACAATATCTTTCTCTCCAGTCATTATCCAATTTTGTTGCTAAAAAATCACCATATTTTCCATCAAAATTAATGTTAATCCAATTCCTTCTAGTTTCCTCCATTAACTAAGACCAGAATGCACAGGGTGAGAAACAAATCTCATTGAAGAAAACCACATAATCAAGGGAAGGTACTTTCATTCTATAACATCTTAAGTTTAATCCTAGGTTATCTATGATCATTACCAAAATTCTAGGGGGTTATTCTATACTTATCCTCAAATTGTATCTTAGGTTTATGATCCCCAATCTAAGTTTTCTAAATATATTTCCAAGGTTGTTGCTAAACTTCCTATGATACTAATTGTAATGCTCCAACCCCAAAAACTCAGATCCAGTGCATTATTTTAATACATTGTCATGATTGCAAGGAATCAAGTCTTGAAGGACTGGTCAGTTTAGTAGTCTTGGAAAATAGATTACATACATGAACTTTACATTACAATTTATAACATAAAACATAGAATAGATAATTCTTTGAGAACACAATTATTCCCCTAGCTTAACCCTGCATATCAATCATAAAACACTTCTTGGAATCCTGGGAAAATAAAACATAATAAATGGGTGAGATCAGATGCTCAGTATGGATAAAAAATATAGCAGAAGCTATCAAAAATAAGTATAAACTTTTAAGGCAAGGTACAAAACTAAAACAAAATCCTTTTAAAACATTATCTTTAGAATAATATGGAAAGAATAAATCAAATAATTCCATTTAAACATTCTCATGAATATTATACTAGTCGAATAATCACATGTAAAATCAATAACTAATCTCATAACAAGGGAATGCATAATTTCATACATCTTAACCACTACGTCAAGGCCTCATGCCAAGACCGTACACAAATGTTCTATCAAGGCCTTGTGCTAATACACTAGTTTGTCTCATGAGAGCTACTGATGTATCAAGGGACTATAGTGGGCTCCTCCCGTCACTTACTAAGTCCAGTGAATTTTTTATATGAAAATGTTGAAACATAACATAAACATTCATATTAAAACTAGCATAGGAAATGTTAATACTTTAACCATAAACCATGAATGGTATAAAAATAGCATATCCACAGTCAAACATATCACAAAACCTTCAATACAATATGGAATGTTGAATCATAATAAATCAACCTCATATAAGCATAAAATTCAATAAAGGATGTTGACATATATGAAAAATAATTTATTAAATTCATTAAAACTCTTTGAGGGAAATATCCCTTTCTAATTTGAAAACATTAAAAGTTACAAGATTTATAAAAGAAGTAATTTAAAATATATTTTTGAATCAAAGTGTATCATACCACTTTGAAACTTTTTAAAGGAATCAACATTTTAAAATATTCATGTCCATATAAATAAATCCTTAAAACTATTTTGAAAACATGGACATTAATGAGAAAGATTTAGAGGAATAAATATTTAAAACATTTAAAATGATGTTTTAGTTAAAGATTACCTTAAATAAAACCTTAAAAATAATCCTTTTGAAAACACTTTTAAGAAACATGTACATGGATGATAAATATGTCCCATTAAATACTTATATATTAACAACCTCGAATAATAATGTGATTGTGAAATTAACCCTTAGCTTAGGTCTGATACTCTCTGTACGTGTCTGAAACTCCTATATAATATCTCTAAACATATTATTAACTTATATAAGAATAAAAATAATATTTATGATATCATATATGATTCTTTTATGACTTTATATTACCCTTTTATTAATAATTCCAAGTTAATGCAACATTTCGGGTAATAATCGCTTTGTTTATCGTACGTGTTTTGACTTGTTATTCTTGATCATATTACTTAGATCATGATTTAATTACTTAAAAAATGTATAATATGATTTATATATCATATATATTCATAATATAAATATATATAATTTATAGTTATATGAAATCGAATACATCGTCCTTGGAGATGGTAGGTTGTACGTACGCATGAACGCTGCTTTTGTTTTCTTATCGTATTGAATGGAAGTAAGTGAATGAGATATATGTACATAAATACATACATACATACATATATATATATCAAGTAACATTATTTTTTCATATATTTCATAATTATTCATAATATATATTTTTTATAATCATTCTTGGATAGTGAACGTGGAAGATGAGTCTCATCACGTCGTGGAGACAGTAAGCCATACGTACGCACGAGCAACAGTATCATTTGCTTAATGGTTAAATGGTATGAAATTATATGGAATATGAATTTTACGGAAATAATATCATGTTATATTTATTATTTAAGTTATTTATATTCATTATTATACCCATCGAAATAAATTATAGATGAAAACAGTTTACACCACGACGTGGAGATGGTAAGTCATACGTATGCACGCATGGTGATATTGTTTTTCATAGGATGGGTAAAATGGGGAATATGGTTTTACCATAATCATAAGAACATATAAGAATATATTATATGTTTTGGTTATTATTTTATTATGGTAACAACTTAGGAAGAGGAAGTAGAACAAGGAAAGAACTTTGGAAGAAGGGATAAAATGATTACCTCTTCTTCGGGTTTCTACTTTTGATTTGCACAAAAGGACTCCTTAAGTTGGTTTTTTTTCAAAGGGTGACCTTTAGGATTAAGTTAGGGAAGTTGGTAGGAGGTTTGGGTAGGGTTTGTCCGAGCCAAATGGATTTGTAGGTGTGAATAAAAGAGGATAATTTTCGTTTTATAGGAGAGGTGAGGGACACTTTAGGAAAGTCTTGAAATATTAATTTATTATAAATTTATTTTCAGTTTATAATGGCTATAAAGTGATTTATTTCGAGGCTAATATGATCATGGGTCGAAATACTCTTAACCAACAGGTTTTAGACAATTTTAGGTCATGAATTTAACCTTATCTTTTGGCTTTAATCCTTAGTTAAATAGTTAACTCTTACCATGTCTTCTTGTATTTTTATACTATATGGTTAATATAGTTACTATAAAATGCCAAGATAACCTAAAGTTGATAATTAATGAAATTTTTAACAATATATAAGTCATTTGGATGAATATTATATTTTTATGACTATTATATCATTTAATAAAATAGTGTTTTTTTAATTAATTTATGTCAATTTTGACACTATTTGGTAATTGAATTTTGTTAAAGTCATAAAAACTTGATTACTTTGAAAAAAATATTTAACTAATTCCTAAAATGTAAATTTTATCCAAAAAATTTGTGTATGACATCAAAAATCTCAAATTACATTTATTTTAATAATTATAATATCATTTATTTCAATCATTCATTAATAAGGTAATCATTGCATCATCATTGTGTCATAAATAAATTTATTTATTTAATGTATAAAAATTATAAATAAAATATAATGATGTAGAAAATATTATTATATTTCAAATGAATATTTATATCCTAATATATAATTTATATTAATCAAATTAAAATTGTTTTAGTTAGGAGATACATGTTTATGTTATATTTCCCTTTTCTTTAAATTAAACATTATAAAAGGTCATTATCACACCCAAGTGGCTCCATGGGGTCCTAAAATCGACCTAATGATGATCATGGTCAGACATATGACATAAAATAGGATTAGTACATGTGTTATTGTAGTTTTATATTATTATAATATTATTATTTTTACCCTTATTTACCTGATTTACCCTTTAACCATGGTAAATAAAAATAATTACTGAAGTTATTGTTCATAATGTCCAAAAATAAAAGGTTAATATTTAAAAGAAAATTAAATTATTATTCTAAATATGGAATCCATTTTTCTAAATTCAAAATATAGAATTTGTATAAATTAATCTGAAATTAATTCTTGTTGTCAAAACCAGAAAGCGGGTTTTTAAGAAGTAAAAACTATCAAAAGATTGACATGTGTTTATATCCAATTTTAATTTTAAATTACTTCCAATGAAAAAAATTGGATTAAATGATAAAAAAAATAATCTAATTATACTTTAAAACCAACTAAAATTAAAATCTAACAATATAAATAAATTAGATGAAAAATCATTTTTGAATTAAAATGCAGTATTTTTCACTATTCATTAAAATATGAATGTTATCAGAAAAATGATAAAAATTTATCCAAACTAAATTTTTATATCCCTATTATAAATAAGAAATTAATTTTTTCAAATTTAATATATAAAAGTGTCAAATATTGGATTTAAAAAGGGTTCTCCATTAAAAGGCGGTAAAACTACTTTTTTTGAAAAATACTTCTTTTATCTAAAAATTTGAATTTGTTATTATATTATGTCTAAGAAACACATAATATTAATTTTAAAATTATATGGAATATATAAAATTCAAAATTTGGTTAATACTATTCATAACCTTTTTTCAAACGTCTAGTCTGATAGATCGTGGTGTGCTCGAACTCGGTGTTGTGTGTAGCGCAAGCTATTAGCATACTGTGGAAGAATGGGGTGTTACATGGCCATAAATTTTTATTTGGGTGATCTTTTGAGCTTTAACACATATCAAATCAAATATTACTACAATTTTTACACACTAGTTACCAAGGGGGAACCCACAATCATATTTTGCGAGGCCAAAAAAGGCTCAAAATGCCTCCAAAACCGAGCTTTTAGTCGGGGTATCCCAATTTTTTAACATTCGATGGAATTTAATCTTCATTTAAGGGGGAAATATTATCTTTTTTTTATGGAGACTGAATTTATTCCAAGATATGGCATTCATATTGATATTATGGTTTTTAAGTTTTATCATTTTTCATATTGTACTGTTATTTATAATCAAATATATAAAAATATATACATATTTTGTATATATTCACACATAAAAATTTAATTTTATAAATAAATATGTAAACATAATTAAATATAAAATATATTTCTCAATATATAAACCTTATATAAATAAAAAATAATATCCATTTTATTTAAAATACAAATATATGAATATTTATATACATATACAATTAATGTATATATAATGTATATATAATGTTTATGTGTGTGTGTGTGTTGAAAAAAATATATATATGTATCTATATATTCTAATATATGTATATAAATATTAATATATAATATATGTAAATAAATATAAATATGTATGTGGTAGCGGCCCTATGGGGTGTCGGGGAGGTCTCGAGTTCGAGTCTCCCTAGATCCTTGTTTGTGTGTGTTGCATGTTTTCTTCTTAGATTTGTAATTCCCCCTCCCCGACCATTGGTAAATATAAATATGTATAATTATATTTCTATATGTACACATTTATATAAATATATGTATGTATGTATGTATGTATGCATGTATGTATAAACACACATACACACACACACAAAAACATATTTTATATATGTATTTAAAATATATATATAAATATATATAATAATATATGGATACAGAAATTTAATGAAATATATATAAATATATAGATATATGATAAAATGGAAAACAAAACAATATAGGGTAGTGTAAAAGGCACGAGCATATGATTTGGAGGTCTCAAGTTCAAAACTCACTAGTGGAAGGGGAAAGTGACTGGGTGAGTCATTAAAAAGCTCTGTAAAAAGTTGGGGTGGGAATAGGTCCGAACAAAAATAATTTTATCCTCCTTTATCAGTGCTTAAAAAAAGCAGATAAAGGGGGCCTTTAACAGCATTTTTTAGCACTGATAAAGCGTTGATAGAAACCCCCTTTATCAATGTTGTTAAAGGGGGATTTATCAGTGCATTTTTCAAGTGTTGTTAAATCCAACCCTTTAACATCGCTTGAATTATCAGGGCTTCTA
Organism: Viscum album; assembly: GCA_963277665.1. Lineage (NCBI taxonomy): Eukaryota > Viridiplantae > Streptophyta > Magnoliopsida > Santalales > Viscaceae > Viscum > Viscum album. The sequence continues at coordinate 700,426,514 of OY728128.1, read as the reverse complement.
TAGTGTTGATAAAACCTTTTTACTAGCACTCTTAAAGGCCAAATTTGTACTAGTGCATGTTTATATATAAACATTACTTGTATAAGTATATATATACATATTAATGAATTTTAATAAGGTAAATAAAATCAATAATTATTTATTTTAAATGAAATGAATAATAAATATTTATTTCCATATGGTTTATATTTTTAAAAATACATTTCTATATAAATATATATTTATACAATTGATTTATTCTAAGAAAATATATGAAAATATGAATATATTTAATTATAAATGAAACTAAAATATAAAAAATGGTAAAACTTCAAAACCATAATATCAATATAAAGTTAATCCCTAAGAATAAATTCATTCTCCACTAAAAAAATACAATAAGACCCCCTTAAACAAGGTTTAAATTCCATCGAATGTTAAAAAGTTGGGATACCCAGACTAAAAACTATGATTTAGAGGCCTTATAAACCTTTTTGGACTCTAAAAAATAGTGACCTAGGTTCCCCTAGTTCATTATGGTGTATATCTCTTCGCATTCTTCAATTTGATATGTGGTAGAGCTCAAACTGACACCCGGATCAAAAGTTATGATCGTTTGAAGTTGAAGTTTGATTTTCAACTTTTCTTAAAACTATAATAATTTTTTTTAATTATTAAAAAATCATTATCAAATTTGGTTTTAGTTCATTTCATAAGCTTCTATTTGACTGGTTGTGTAGCTAAAATGGACCCTCGGATCAAAAGTTATGGTCATTTTTGATGGTGAAGTCTGGTTTTCAACTTATTAAAGAATTATTTTAACTTTCAAATTATTATTAACTAATAATTTTAAATATTTATTAATTAACATTTTATAATTAAATAAAATTATAAATAATAAAAAATATATGATAGTAAATAAAAAATCATAAATCATAAATCATAAATCATAATTAAATATTTTTTATTTTTTATTTTTTTATTTAATTTAACGGTGTTTTTTAAAAAAATTGCCGCTATTTTTCAACGGTTTCTAGAAAACCACCCCTAAAAAATTAAAAAAAATTAAAAAATTTAACAAACGTATATCAATATTTATTAAAATTTGTGTATATAAATGATTATAGATTAACACTTAGAGATTTATTTATTAACACTTTCATATTTATTATATTTAAATTGTTTACCATTAATATAAGGATTAAAATATATTTAAAACCGTTGTTTTATCACTAAATTTTAATATATAAAGTTTAAAATATATGAATATTAATTTATAAAAAACAATATATAAATGTCCATTTAAATTTTAAATCATACTAATAAATATATGTGTGTGTGCGTGTGATTAGTAATTTTTAGATTTATTTATTGATGTGTTGGTATAAAAAAAATAATTTCTATATAAAGTGTATAAAAATACATTCTAAATCTTATACAAAAAAATCTATGTTCTATGTATAATTATATATATGTTTATGTATATACACATATGCTTATGTGATATATGTATGTAAGTGTGTATCAATTTATATTTATATATACTTATAAATAATTATATCTATAAATACTTTTATATTTTCATAGGTGCATACATGTACATACATATATTTTCATGTACTCATGGATAGGTATATTTGTAAATAATCATAGTAATATGCATGTATGTAATTATAATATATATATATATATATATTTGTATATGTATATATATACTGAAGGTACAGGGTTCACAGAGAAAGACGGTGGGCCGGGGATTTTAGATTTTTTCATTGTCAGAGGAAAAAAACTTATCGTCTCTGAGGATATGAGCCCCAGTACGATTCAATGATCTCACGTAAATTATTCAAAGCACAAAATAAAATTTAAAAACATACCTTTTTTCAATCTGAAGGCGCTCTTGACATCTGCTTGTCATTGGTGATCATTCCTCAAAGGATCCAAAGTATAATCCCTCTATATCATCCACACACACTTAAAAAATCTACGGAAACGTCGATCATTGAATTTCGGGTGCTAGCTCAGTGATCTGACGATGTCTTTAATGTCCTGAAAATCACCACGATCCTCTACCTTCAATGCTTGAAGGAATTCTTGGATCATCACTCGGAGAGAGATACTCTCTCTCTAGAAAGTTGGAGGAAAGTGAAGCTCTCATTCAAAAATAAATGAATAGTCCACGTTGTGAAAGAGCATCTCTATTTACAGTGGATATTCAAAACACCCGATAGGGTTTCCCGACCCCCAGAAAATTAACATCCACTGAATAATAATAATAACAAACTAAACTATGCCATAAATATTATTTATAATTTATCACATACCTATAATATAAATTAAATATATTACGTGATAAAACAGATTCATTTAACTCAACTCATCATTCCCGCTTAATATTAAATGAACCTAGAATATTAAATAATATTTGTTTGGTTAATATTTTCCCGTATTTACTTAACTTGTAAATACTTTAAAAAAATTCAAACCAATTATTCATAACTTTAATAATATGAATTTATTTATTTATCATTGATTGATAACTTGGATAACACTCAGACCTTGTGGTGGGTCCACCATGCCCAATATACCTATTCAACAGAATATGGTGGATTCTTGAATATGCTATTGTGTGTGACCCTCTAGACCTTTATCTCAATAGTAGTGAATAAAATACATAGACCAAGAATAAAGTCTAGTAACCCATCAAGGCCCCTAAATAGATAAGGATAGTCATAGTAATTACAACCAACCTATGAACGTGTACTGTGTACTATAATCTTTTTGTCTTTAAATATATTAAAAAGCAGGATGCACACTTATGTCACCACCCTTTTCTTTCCTTATTATTTGTTGACATAACCAGATGGATTTATATTTTTACTACATTGGCCAAATACTTATACAGGAAGTACCATCCTAATCAACCAGGCCTGAGATATATTACTTCCTTAACTTGGAAGCGAAAAATCCTTTCTTGATCATTCAACTAATCTCATACCACCAATGACACACCCAACACATGCTACCTCACCATGATTTCATTATCATGGTTTTTGTCTTGCATCAAAGTACGTGATCAAATGGCACACACTGGTAATGATATCAATTCAGGAGACCAATACACATGTCCATAGATAGGAACAAACAATGACACCCAAAACATGTGGTGTTCCTATTATGGGTCTGTCTTCATGATCTCACTACTAGATATCACCAACTGTAAACTTCATGAGAACAAGTCTCAATGCTTATGATTCCCCAGCACCTGATAGTCAAAAATTTGTTATTTCTAGTCATTAAGATGTATCTAGACCATATGACCTTTATTTAAGATTAATGTCATAGTATCTCAAGTTTCTCATTATATCCTGGGATCTTCTATAACCATTTGATACAATAATTAATCAATATACATTACCATTAAATAGTGGATACAGAAACATCTACACTATAATGATAAGAATACATCATGTATATCTAACTATATACATGATATGGTAATAAAAAGTAATGTTCAAGTTGGGTCTAGGTCACCCACTTTAACAAAACTCTCACTTGCACTAGAGCCAACTTGCTAACGAACCTTGTTAGCACTCAAATGATAAAGATCATGTTTCAGATGAGTAACGAATTTAGCTATTGGGTCTACCATATTTCTGTTGTGAAATTATTCTACTATATGTGATCTCATCTCCTAAAGTAAAACTTCTCAAGAGATAGAAACCTCGAGTATAAATTCTTTTATCCACTTTCCAAACTTGATATCTTGGCTAGTACTGGTAATAGAATTATCATTATGATAACACTTTACTTGGTAGGTGTGATTCCAACAACTGGAACAATTTTTTTCATTTATTAACTTCTTCTTAGCTACCTTAGAAGCTCAAACATACTCAGTATCTGTAGGTATGGCTACCAATGTATTTTATGAGCTTTTCTCCCTTAACACCTTAGCCTAAATGTGATACTAGATCAAATTGATCCAAAGGAAAACTAGTATGTGTCCCACCAAAACTAGTATCCTTTATGCTCCACTTATCAAGTACATATATTTTGTACTTTCCCACATACAATTAGATATTTCTGACAGCTTTACTTGTAGTTCTCTTGGATAGAACTGATATTTTCCTACTATAAATTAAATAATGGAAATATAATTCCTTATACATATCACAGAATAAGTGATTGATCCATCACAGAAGCATATGGAATTCAACATATCACTTTAATCTCCTCATATGTCATTGCATGTCTACTTGGGGAGATTTATACCATGTGACATTGGTAATAATTCTCTCTTGAATTTTTCCAGCTAGTATTTTTCAATACCATGCCATTATATGTACAATTGACTAAGTCCAAGAAACCATTAGATCTACCTCAGTAGATCTCATTCCCTAGTACTTAGGTTGCTACTTTAATTCAATCATTGGGGAATTACTTTCAACCTGGTATTAGCTAACTGTAAGACCAAAATCTATTTTCCATATGTTTCAAAACATATTTTACTTGGAAAACATTGGTGCTCCCACTAACCTATGGTAGAAACATGGAAAAGATTCATTCCAAATGAATATTCTATGATCTCATTGATTACTTAAATCCTAAACTGGATTTCAGTAACTTTCAACCTTTATTTAGTATTCTATGATGTGACCATCCCTTTCTGGTTGTGTCGTATAGACACCTTCCATGTAAAGTGGTCATGAAATTTAATTCTCAATAAATTGATTATAAATATTAGCTATGACAAGTAAAATTATAATGTATTTAGGCATAATGAATTGGTATAACTAATCGAGCCTTATTGGTACCACCCTTGTACCAACCACGTATCATCTCTCTTGAATACCCACCATAGTAATCAAAATAATAATCCCCTTTTCATTTTGATACATAGAATTCATTATTGAATTTTAATTGACCTTTTCAATCTTAACTAATTACCATATACTTATTACTTGTAGGAATTATTATTCTCAATTAATAATTTATCACCAGCCACGGTGAATATAAAACCATCACTATGGTTTTAACCTTCCTACGCATTATGTGTCTCTAGAAAATTCTTATTCCACTTTCACTTATATAACTTATTCATATTCCAACTACATGTGCATCTCTAGCATTGAATAAACCCAAGTCAATATTTCTTACACTATCTCAAGTATAGATGTGTTCCCTTTTATAAAAATTTAGACTATCACTTAACTAAAACTTTTCTATCTTAGGGATTTATGTAATATCCTAAGAAAATGTTAGGATAATTACTTAAATGCACAATCTGTTTATCTTGATGAAAGTTTGTTCATATCATAAAAATATCTTTGCATCAAAACACATGTTCTTATGAAATAATGGATTTCCATCATACTATGTATTATATGATATCCATTTGTCATTATAGTTGGCATATGGTTATGGGATATCACTATTATTTTCAAAGTACATCTTGAAATATAATGGAAGTTTCTGCAAGTTGCAACATTGATACTACTTTCATCATCACTCCAATGTATAAAATGTGTATTTAGGAATTCCTCCATGCTAAATTTTGTTGATCAATGTTAACATGTAAGACTTATCATTTATCCTCCTTATTAAAATCAATGTTGTGATGTGGATAAGGTAATTTGTGTTTAGTAATTACTTTACACTACATTATATTGATTGATGAATGATTGGTCAAGATATTCTTCGGCATGTCGGCCCAAACCATCTTATATCTTCAAAACATGCATATACTTCATTATCACATTCCTTAATTACTTAAAGGAACCTTATGAAGTATATTTACAACTATCTTACCCTTGGAATAGTTCACACTCTCTTTTTGAACTAGTTCTGAAAGCTTTATGGCATAACTTTATTTCTTAAGGTTTCTTTGTTTAAACAAAATACATCGATAATACCAAAGGTGATTAGCTATACTAAGTCTAAATACTAAAATAGGTATATCCTTGACATCCACTTTTAGTTTTACTTGACAAAGAATTATCTTTCCACAACTTGTTGAATAAGTCTTGCATTTTATATTCATCAAGTATTGCCTATGATTCAAGTATCACTAAACTATTTGTTGAGTATGATACACTGCAAACAACATTAATTCTTGAAATTGGAATAATGAATTCTTGTGTCCATAGGACATATGAGATAAATTTTTTGGTTATACTCAATAATTTTTTCAACTAGAATAATTTACTAGGCAATTAGAATTTATGTGCTTCTCGCCACTGACTTGGTAATCACCCTTTATCAACCACTTGGAGAATGTACCTTACTTCTTGTAATGTTTCTATTACTTACATGGTAACTATATTTAAATATGCACATGTGAAAGACATATTGTATTTAATACCCAATTAGTATGTTAGAAACATTATATTGATGAATATACTTGAAGAATAAATAATAACTTTCTTCTTTAATTCAGTTTATTGTGATTAACTTCCATAGATTTTAGTTCAAGTTATATGATAAAAATAACCTCCTATTTAATATCCAACATCATTTTATTAAAGGATGTTGAAAATGTTTCTTTGTTGTTACACTTTTTATTAGCCTTTTTGCTTTTCCTTTAAATTTATTCACCATAAGAATTAAAGATTAATTTTTATTTAATATTCTCATTTACTTGGAGAACCTTACCTAAAAGGTAATTATGAGTTTACTCCCTCTTGTTAATCTTGTAACCTAAAATGAAACTGGTGTAATTGGGTGTAATAATGGGATTCCTTAAAATATTTTGATTCGTCTTTCATATTTACAGAAATCCAATGTAATCATCACATTCATATATTTCTTTAATTTCACCTCGTAAAATTCTCAGAGATGAGACTACATGTGTAATCATCCATGTATCAATGTTGTAACCACAAGAAACATTGAACGTTGATGATAGCATAATGACATAACCATCATATTCTCTATACATGAGTCTCATGTAATCAAGTTTTCACCCTCACTTCCTGAGGTGGCTTAATAGGTATTGGGACACCAGCACCTTGAATTTCCTAAATCATAGTAGTGTGCACAAGTACCTGTAATACACTTAGAAATTCATGCTAGTTTGGATATTTACTTCGTATAATATTATTGTAGTGTAATTTTGTGGTATTACTTTCCATTTTCTACAAAAATAAAATTCTAGCAGATATTACTTTTATCTTGATTAATGAATTAGACATTGCCAATTAATTTAATCATTAAATGTATCTCACTGTTTTATCGAATTCTAGGAACCCTTTGCATTAGAATCAGAATACTCTATCGCTTGAGTATTCTAGTGGAAATGATCCATGAACCCCCCCCCCCCCCCTCGTAGTCTACAATTTTTGGCTATGCCACTACTTTGAGAGTTCAAGGTATGCATTTGACCAGCCGACCACATTAACTAGCGATTCCTTGATCTGTTGAGTGAAGTTTCAGCTTCTAAAATCATAACTTGATTTACTCAACGCTTGCCTCTAAAATTATAGAAAGTTATATTTGGTTAATCCTTACTACCAATTTAGTTAAGTCAATCCATCACTCTCATAAGAATGATTTAGTAGTAATAAGAACCCTTAACTTTGGCTGACAAGCACCCTGAACACCCGGTTTTGTTCAAATTTTAATGACGGAATGTCACACCTAGGTTTTTAGTTTTTCCTTCATTTCGGTTCGGGTTGAGTTCTTGGTCATTTTCTCAGGATTCGGGTGTGACAAGTTTGAAATTTTGGGGCATTATTTCACTTATATTCTTGGCTTATCTTTCCCCCTAGTTTTTCCCTAAGTCCCCTTTAAATTTTGAAGAAAATTAGCAAGTTTTTGGTGGACAGAATAGGGAGCGCGGTTTGGATACACATTTTACTAATCCATGTAGACAAACCCTGCACAGGGTGCACAATTTGGCCGTATGATTTACTAAATCATGCATCCAACCCGTTCACAATGTCTATTACATTAAAAAAAATTATGTTATTCTAATTTTTTACTCCTGGGCTTAATCCAAATGTGCCCCTTTCTTCCCCTATTTGACCCTAGTAGCTATGGGAGGTCTCCAAGATTCCTCAATCTCCCATGGAACTCATTTTTGAAGGGTGGTTTGGTGGGAAAACTTCAAAATCATGCAAGTAAGTGAGTTTATCCCTAGTTTCTTCCTTCCCCTTAGGGTTTCTCCCACTCTTTCTTGAATTTATAAGTTTCCAACACCTTGGGTTTCGTACTTAGGGTTTAACCTTGGGTTTTTGGGTTCAATATTCTTGGATTAGGTTTGTTTTCTTTCCCTTGTGGTGTGGAGGTGGTGAGGTTGAAGTTCCGCACAATGATTTGGGGTTTTTGACATCTAAGGTAGGTGATTTCATGTGTAAGCATTCTTTGATGAGTTATATTTGATTGATTTACTATTTATCATGTTCCTCATGTGTTTTTTGTGGTGTGAAAACCATTTTTGATGGAATTGGTTAAGCATTTAATTTTAAAGTTTCATTTTTTTCTTGAAAATGTGTGTTTTTCATGTGTAACTTATGTGGTATCATTTAAAGTAATTTTATAACATATTCAAGTGGTTTATTAAATGTTTATAGGGCTTATAATTCTGGTTTGGTAGAGTTTTAGTGTGATTTTGGCCTTAAAAGAGGGTTTTTGAATGGGTTTTATGTGCAAAACCTTATTATACTTCTTGAAAGTGTTTTATGAAAATTTTAAATGGTTTATTGAGTTACACAAAGTGTGAAAAGGATGTCTAGGTACTGGTGGGTGTGTGTTCTTAAAATGATTTTTTGAAATATGAAGTGATGATTGGTGATGTCAAGCATTTTGAGAATGTTTTGTAAATTGTTGAAAGGATTTATTAAAAGGTGTGAGACATGTTTGTGGGCTATTTTAGTGTGAGTATGATGTTAAAATGAATTTGAAGGTAAAAAGGGAATTATATGACATGTGTGTGGTCTGTTTGGTGTGTGTATGATTTGGAAATGGCACTTTCATGTGCAAATTATATTTTATAACATGTGGAACTTTATTGAGAACAAAGAGGGAAACTCGGGTATCTAGGTGGGTGAACTAAGACTAGTATGCTAGTGATCCAAAGTGGTATTGTCCTTGTTTCACTTAGAAAGTTTTACAATGAAAACACTAACTAAACTATGATGATGATGATTAGGGACCACTAGGCCATTAGGGTTTCCCCTCTTAGTGGCTCGTGCATGAGATGGATATTTTTTATGGATAATTTTACACTGAGATATGATGTACCTAGGGCCCCACATCTATCTAGTGCCTAGGGGTGTTCCTGTGACTAGTTCTCATTGAATATATTGTAATTACTGTCATCATATGGTGTGATTGGATGAAAAATTTAGAATCATGTGTGTGTTTTTTAAATTTTTACATTCTTTAAAGTATCCCTCTTGAAAACTATTTTCATTTTAAAGTTGCAACTCTTTGAAATTGTTACTAGCATTATTGTTTATAAAAACTTATATTATTTTCATCTTAAAATGTTTATCACATGGAATCTCTTTGGGTGGAATCCTATTGGGCTTAGTCTCACACCCTACTTACACCTTTAGGTGTAAGTAGACTTGGTAATGTTTGTCGCGGGTTTGGGTAAACCTCTTAGAACCGGTGGTTCGGGTTACCAGCGGTCCTTCTTGATGCGGTGTCATGGAGATGGATTGAGGGCGTTTCCCCCTTTCCATGAGGTGGTTCTTGGGATGTTCTTTTTGGATTTCTTCCCTTATGGTAGTATTTGGGCTTCTCTATAAACCTTGTAATCCAATTCTGAATTTTATTTAAAGTTTGTTTGATTAGAAATTTTCAAATTCAGTTTATCTATTATTTTTGGTTGTTTTGTGATTCTAAAATCGGGACCAAACCTTTATTTATCATACCTGAGAACTTATTTCAGCTCATGGGGATAGGGAATGCCCTTCGGGCCTTGCCATGGACTGGGTCGGGTGCCGGTTTTGATGGCAACCAGATCTGATTCGTGACACGGAAGGCGTTTAAGACTTAATATTTCTTTAAAGGTTTTTGTGTTTTTATCTTGATTAATGTAATCCATTTATATTAATCTTGTTCATATATGTTTTTATACTCACAACTAAGCATTTATAGAAAAAAAACATTCACCACTTCTTTTTGTATTTTATTATTTAGTATTTTATGTATTTTCCTACTGTTATAAAATGCATAAAATAATAAATAAATGCATAAAGGAAAACTACTACCTAAATGGTCTGGAGAATCTAAAAAAGGTTGATCCATTTAAATTCAATAGACCAACCATGACCTAGGGGCATCATACCTGAGTCGTTACTTAACTCATGATGCTGCTCACCCCCATCCAGTATGTCTGCTTCTCATCTAGAGTAATGACTCAACTTGGTGTTGTCTGCGTCATACACCATCCTCATCTAGATGTACTACCTCATCTTGGAGGGGTCCACATTTTTCATCTTCTAGCCATATTGCCTCATCTTGGTGGGGTCCACACCATTCATCATTTTCGTTAATGTACAAAAATACTCACGTACTAGCGAGGGGAACTAGGGGTGAAATGTACATACAAAAGATGATGGATACACAACTCCTTATACAAATTGGATGAAAATAAAATATAATGTTAAGACCATCTTAATTATTTAATTACAATCACCGCACACGGTTAAAATAATTTATTAAATAAATGCATACATACATTGGTCGGGTCATTGCTCAAGATCGATCAAGGGTAAAATTAAACCGTGATAAAAAAATTGTATTAAATAAAGTGTGAGGGTAATTAAATAGATTAAATGAATTAAAATTTCAAATAATTTATTTAATTCATATTTGATCAGATAGTTAATTTAATTTTAATAAAAAAAATTAATTTAATTAATTTAATTAATTTAATACCAAAATTAAATTAATTTTATCCTAGGTATTAAATTATTATTGTCTTAAAAAAATTAATATATTAATTAATTTAATTTAATTCTAAAATTAAATTAAATTAATTAAATTAATATATATTTTTTATATATTTGATTATAAATGAAACTAAATTATGGAAAATGATAAAATTTCAAAACCATAATATCAATATTAATGTAATCCCAAGTATTAAATTTAGTCCCTATCGAAAAAATCCAATAATACCCCATTAAACGAGCCTAAAATTCCATCAAATGTTAAAAAATTGGGATACCCCGACTAAAAACTTAGTTTGGGAGGCAATCTGGGTCTTTTTTGGCCTCGAAAAAATAGTGATCGAGGTCCCTCCTTAGGTTATGATGAAATAGAGATCGTTGAAAACTTTGATTTGATATATGGTAGATCCCAAACGGACACTCGAATCAAAAGTTATGTTCGTTTGAAGTTTGAGTCGCATTTTCAACTTATTTTAGATCATTTATTTTTTTTTATTTTTTCTATCTTCAAATTGTTATTAAATGACTATTACTCGATAATAATTAGCAAATTATTAATTAATATTGTTTTTTAATTATTTTATAATCCATTTTTCACTAAATATCTTATATATTAAGTATAAATTCATATTTAGCCTTATATAAATCATATTTTATAAAATATATTATATTTATATCAACATAAATATATTTATATATTAATAAATGTTTCTTAATTATAAATATTTTTTTATGAAATATATCTTTTATCATCACTGAGAAAAGTGTTGATAAATGTATTCTTTATCAGCACTAAAAATACTGATAAAGGGGCTGCCTTTATCAGCATTAAAAAAACTGATAAAGGGGTAATTTTATCAGTGCTGATAAAATCACTATTTAATAGTGATTTTTTAGTGCTCATAAAGGTACCCCCTTTATCATCGCTTTTTTAGCGCTGTTAAAAGGTGGCGTTGTGTAAAGTTGATTCTGTGGTAGTTCATGTTTGTAGATAGGAACAACCAATGACACCCAAAACATGTGGTGTTTTTATTGACGGGTATTTCCTCATGATATCACTAATAGAGATCACCAAGTGTGAAATTCATGAGAATAAGTCTCAATGTTTATGATCCCCCATCACCAGATAGTCAAACATCTAATGTTTCCAGTCAGTAATATGTATCTAGACTATATGACCTTTGTTTAATATTAATGTCATAGTATCTCAAGGTTCTCATTATATACTTACTATAACCATTTGATACGACAATTAATCTATGAACATAAATTATCTATACTAAAGCTTGTAAATTTTCTTCCATGTTCCATCTCCACATCATCATCATCAACATTATAATTTTTATTATAGGTAAGGAGAGATACATGGAAAGAAAACAACCAAGACCTATGGAGGCCAAAAGTAATGCAGAACAAGGACATCATCTCGAATCAAGTTCACCCCCTCAGGTTTTAGTAAGGAAGCATCAGAAATGCAACTAAACAGGGTACCAGGGGCCGTAAGGGAGGCCAAGTAGTCTTCCACTTTGTTCCCCTCCCTCATATGTGTCTCATTCTCCTTCCATTATGCTCACCCTCCCCACACCCCCTATAGATTTCATCCTCCTCATGTCTCATATCCCTGTCTCCCCATCTCTCCCCAACCCCCCTATATTCGTATCTCTACCTCCCACCTCAAATACCCAGCCTCCCTGTCTCTCCTTGATCTGGTTTCTCCCTATCTATACCTCCCTATCTCTCCCTGTCACCACCTCTACCTCACCGTCTCCACATCCTCCTCACTGTTGTCTCCTCCACTTGAGGTTTTACCTGCACCTCATCATCTCTGCCTCTTCCTCCTACCCTCCCCCTCCCATACTACTGCCTAACCCCTTTCCAAATCCCTCATAATCCCTATTCCCATTTCTCCTCCTTGATCCTGATTTTGTATCCACTGAATCTGCCTCTCTCCATTGAATCCTTATCCTCCAAACCTTTTTCATCCAAATCCATCTCCTCCACCTTCATCTCCTCATTCACCTTAGTTTTTTTATTTTCATTAGCCTCTGCCTAGGTCCCCACCTCCACCTCCACCTCCACCTCAGTATCCTCCTCCAACTTCACCTCCTCCACCTCGATCCCCACCCCAGCACTTGCACTCTCAATAGTGATGTGAATGACAACTGAAAAAGGGATGGTCCAAGGAGGGTAATACAAAGGATAAATGGATTTGAATGGATTTGGGATATTAATTGTTTTGGTTATTCTATCATTAGGTATTTTATATTAATAAGTCTTTATTTTATCTATTTTTCAATCCATTAATTGTTATTATTGTTTTCATTTTTTTTCTTTTTACTCTCACTAGTGACTGAAGTGTATAGATCTAGGTGTCTTATTGATCATCGTGGATTGTGATTTCTTTATCATTATATTATTTTCTATTGATCTCCTACATTTAATTATTAAAAAAATGTTTCTTGATTACATTTATGTCATACAAACAGAGGTTGAATGGGATTTGTTTGGTTGTTTCTGTACAAATGGCCAAATCTGCCCTGCAGCATATCGTGTTCTTGTGCATGTAAGTTTGATTAATCGATTCCATGTGTGATATTTATTTATATTAATTTTATCTCAGATGTATTACCCTCACATGTATTATTCTGACCTTTTATCAATATTATCCATAACCTTTTTTAATATCATTCATCACTGTACTATTTGTATGCATCGGTGGACATTAACTTTTTGTGATGTTTGGACCAGTTCAGGCCTTTACAGAGTTTATGTACTTGAAAATTTACCATTCTTATAGTAAATATTTATAATTTTATGCAATTTCATCCTTTATTGGTTTAGTTTGTGCGTTTAGACTCTTACTAATAGTTCCAAAATTGTCCTTCACTGATGAATATGAGAATAATTCATATTTGTAAAATTTTCCATTTATTGGCTATAGGGAAATTTGTATCCATGATTATGGTATCTAAAAAATTTTTTATCTTCTTAAAATCATTCCAGGATGATTTACACAAATCCTATTTCTTTTAATTCTGAGAAGGAACATGGATTCCTTAAATCTTTTAGTAAGGATTCCCTAGGTACTCAATTTAGACCACCCAAACATACAATATTAAATGATCATGGGAATTGGTCTGTTCCTTTATCAAGGATTACCCATAAAAAATGAAGCCTTATACGCTTCAGTGTATATATCAGAACTCTAATGCCCTGTGTTGAATTAATATCACATGAAATAATAGTTGTATTAGTTTAAAACAGATTGCATTTATCGGTAGTAATGCCACAAGAAGTAAGATCATGGCTGATGCAGCTCAAGTGGTTAAGGTTTTTCAAATGATTCTAACTCGATGATTTCATTATTTGATCTTACTTCAAAAGAATTTTATTTTTTTAAAAATCAATGTTTAATGTAAGCCTATTTCACTAGAGCTTGGTGGAAATATCCCACTTATTGTTTTTGAATATATTGACATTGAAAAGGGTAATTACCTATATTACAAAATTCTCTATGAATTATAATTCCTTATTAGGTAATTATCAGAATTTTTATCATAATTATTGTTTCTATTGATCTACAACATTTCATTATTAAAAAAAATGTTTCTTTATTTATTTTATGTCATAAAAACAGTGGTTGAATGGGATGTGTTCTATTGTTTCTGAACAAATGGCCAAATCTTCTCTACAACATCTCATGTTCTTATGCATGTAAGTTTGATGACTCGATTCCATGTGTGATCTTTAATTATATTAATTTTTTCCTAGATTTATTACCCTCACATGGATTATTCTGACCTTTTATCTATATTATCCATAACATTTTTTAATCTCATCCATCATTGAACTATTTGTATTCATCGGTGGATGTTCACTTTTTGTGATGTTTGGACCAGTTGAGTCCTTTACAGAGTTTATGTACTTATTAATTTACCATTCCTATAGTAACTTTCTTCATAATTTGATGAAATCTCATCCTTGATTGGTTTAGTTTGTGCGTTTAGAATCTTCCTAATAGTGCCAAAATTTTCCTTCAATGATGAATATGAGAATAATTCATATATGATTCTCTATGATGCTCTCAGACCCTCATCTCGGCTCGGATTCCTCCTTCACCTAGGGTTTCCTCCCTGGTAGTGTTGGTTCTTATTCTTCTTTGATTCCTCTCACTCTCTCTCTCTTACCAGTTCTAGGCCCCCTCTCCCCAGCTCTGTGAAGGCCTTTCTTCAGCCACCATTCCACACTCTAGCCTCGAGTTCCACCACTCTTCTCATGGTTAGATCCATATTGATGGGCACACCGAGGCTTTGGGATAGAGATTTATCAGTCGAGGGTCCTCTCAGCATCTATTTTTTCTCCTCTTCTAGGGTTTTCATCCCATGGTTTCTTTTTAGTGTTTCATCCCATCGTTGTTTCTATCTTCAATGGTTTCAATTAGGGTTATATCCCCATTTTTTATTCCTTGATCTCAGTGGTTTTAGGTGTTTTCTATTAGTGTTGGCATAGGGAGGAGTCTGGGTAGCACTGAGGATGACAGTAGAGAAGGTGAAGCAATGATAAGATGGCCTTTATTCTTCCTCAATTTGTCTTCTTTGATGGCCACATTTTGTGGAATGTGTTATTTCCATAGGATTTTTGGTAGTTCGTCTCACAGTGTTGGAGGGTTTTGGTGGATTCTTACTAGAGTTTGTCGGCGGTTCTATGGCTTGGGGCTGGTGATGATGGTTGCACCAGTGTGGCTGTTTAAGGAGGTCGATTCCAAGGGTTAATTCAGGTTTTATTCCAGTGTTCATGTCCCTAGTTCATGGTTTCCTTGGTCGGTGATGGTTCTCTGGTGAAGATAATCGGTGATGCTATGTTCGTGGTTTAGAATGGTTGGTGGTGTCGGGATGATGATGATGGAAGTGTTGTTGAATCGATGTGGTGTAGTGGTTTGGTTGTCCTATGTGATTTATGGGATCCTATTGGTTTTAATAAATTTTGAATTTTAAATCTTGGATTACCTCCCGCTGGATTGGTGTTTCTTTTGGACTATTTAATGTTTTAAACTATATGTATTTCCCATTATAGCTACGAAAGTGGTTTATGAAAATAATAAAAAAATGATTTGGAGGAGAATAATTCATATCTGTCAAATTTTACATTTCTTGGATATAGGGAAATTTTTCTCTATGATTATGGTGTCTAATTTTTTTTTACTTCTTAAAATCAATCTGGGATGATTTACACAAATCCTATTTCTTTAAATTTAGATAAGTAATGTGGTTTCCTTAAAATATTTTAGTCAGAACTCCCTAGGAACTTAATTTAGACCAACCAAACATACAATATTAAATGATCATGGGAATTGACCTTTTCCATTATCAGGGATTCCCCATACAAAATGAGGCCTTATATGCTTTAGTGTCTATATTAGAACTCTAATTCCATTTTTTGAATGAATATCACTTGCAATAATAAATGTATTATTTTACAACAGATTAAATTTACCGATAGAAATTCCATATGAAGTAAGATCATGGTTGTTGCAGCTCAAGTGGTTAAGGTTTTCAAGTGTTTCTAACATGATGATTTCATTATTTGATGTCACTTTATAAGCATTTTCATTTTTTTTGTAATTTCAATGTTGAATGGAAGTATGTTTCACTAGAACTTGGCGGAAATATCCCACTTATTATGTTTGAAGATGTTGACATTGACAAGGGTAAGTACCTATATTGAAAACTTCTCTGTGAATTAGAACACCTTATCAGGTAATTATCAGAAATTTTATCATAATTATTTTTTATATTTATCTATTATATTTCATTATTAATCAAATGTTTCTTGGTTACTTTTATGTCATACAAACAGCGATTGAATGGGTTGTGTTCGGTTTTTTTAGGACAAATGGACAAATCTGCTCTATAACATCTTGCATTCTTGTACATGTAAGTTTGATGAATCAATTCCATGTGTGATCTTTCATTATATTAATTTTTTCTCATAGGTCTTACCCTCACATGGATTATTCTGACCTTTTCTCAGTATCATCCATAACCTTATTTAATCTCATCCATCACTATACTATTTGTATGCATCAGTGGACGTTCACTTTCTATAATGTGTGGGCTAGTTTAGGCCTTTACAGAGTTTATGTACTTGACAATTTACCATTACTATAGTAATTTTCTTCATAATTTGTTGCAATTTCATCCTTAATTGGTTTAGTTTGTGTGTTTAGACTCTTCCTAATAGTTCCAAAACTATCCTTCAATTATGAATATGAGAATAATTCATATCTATCAAATTTTCCATCTCTTTGCTATAGGGAAATTTTTCTACATGATTATGGTGTCTGGAAATTTTTTTATCTTCTTAAAATCAATCCAAGATTATTTACACAAATCCTATTTCTTTAAATTTTGAGAAGGAACATGTATTCCTTAAAATTTTTTAGTCAAATTTCCCTAGGAACTCAATTTAGACCAACCAAACATACAATATTAAATGATCGTGGGAATTGGACTTTTCCTTTCTTAGGGATTCCCCATAAAAAATGACACCTTATACACTTCAATGTATGTATAAGAACTCCAATTCCCTTTGTTGAATCAATGTAACTTATAATAATAGATGTATTAGTTTACAACAGATTTCATTTACTGATATAAATTCCACATGAAGTAAGATCATGGTTGTTGCAGCTCAAGTGGTTAAGGTTTGTCAAATGTTTCTAACATGATGATTGAATTCTTTGATGTCACTTTATAAGAATTTTCATTTTTTTTATAATTTCAATGTTGAATGGAGGCCTGTTTCAATATTGAATAGAAGTTTGTCATTTTTTTTTTGCATTTTTATTTTTTATTGTGATTGAAGATATTGACATTGACAAGGGTAAACCTGTATTGCAAACTTCTCTATGAATTAGAATTCCTTATCAGGTAATTATCAGAACTTTTATTGTAATTATTTTTTCTATTGATCTCCTGCATTTTATTATTAAAAAAATGTTTCTTAGTTGATTTTATGTCATACAAAAATCGGTTGAATGGGCTATGTTTGGTTGTTTCTGGACAAATGGCCAAATCTGTTCTGCAACATCTCGTGTTCTTGTGCATGAAAGTTTTATGACTTGATTTCATGTGTGATATTTAATTATATTATTTTTTTCACAGAGGGATTACCCTCACATGGATTATTCTAAAATTTTCTCAATATTATTTATAACCTTTTTTAATCTCATCCATAACTGGACTATTTGTATGCATAGGTGGACATTTACTTTCTGTGATGTTTGGACTAGTTGAGGCCTTTACAGAGTTTATGTACTTGAAAATTTACCATTCCTATAGTAACTTTCTTTATAATTTTTTGTAATTTCATCCTTGATTGGTTTATTTTGTGTGTTTATAATCTTCATAATAGTTCCAAAATTGTCCTTCACTGATGAATATGAGAATAATTCATATTTTTCAAATTTTCCATTTCTTTGCTACGGGAAATTTTTTCTGTATGATCATGATGTCTAAAATAATTTTTACCTTCTTAAAATCAATCCAGGATGATTTACAAAAATCCTATTTCTTTCAATTTTGATAAGTAACATGGATTCCTTAAAATATTTTAGTCAGGATTTCCTAGGAACTCAATTTAGACCAACCAAATATACAATATTAAAGGATCATGGGAATTGGCCTTTTCCTTTATCAGGGATTCCCCATACAAAATGAGGTCTTATACGCTTCAGTGTCAATATCATAACTCTAATTCCCTTTGTTGAATGAATATCACTTTCAATAATAGATTTATTAGTTTACAATAGATTGCATTTACCTTTAGCAATGTCATAAGAAGTAAGATCATGTCTGCTGCAGCTCAAGTGGTTAAGGTTTTTCAAATTTTCCTAACATGATGATTAAATTCTTTGATTAATAATTATTTGTCTCTCGATTCAGTTTATATTAAATATTTTTCTATGGTGTATTCCAATTAGTTTAAAGGATCATATTTTCTAAGGTGTATTCCAATTAGTTTAAAGGGTCATATTCTATAGTGTGTTCCAATTATTTCATTCTTCAAAATTAGCGGGTGTTTTTCAACCAGGTTCCCACACTATCAGTCATAGAAGGGTTGAATTACTTTGCTATAGATGCGCGATGACTTCCTATGTAGGTAAGCTTCATTGAAATTAATTGAACTTGTATATATGAAATATTTTTTTTGACATAATCGAACCTATTTTCTTATGTTTTTCTAGCTTCCCTATATTTTATTGCATGTTTTTTCCTACATTTGATTTCATCTACCTTTTTATTTTAACTAAATTTTACCTCGTGCTTTCATAGATCACACCATGAAGGATTGTCCCTTTTCAAATGTCAAGGTTTTTGCTGCAACGTAGGCTATCACATTCTAAAAGGTAAAAATTTTATATTTTCATTTTATGTACATTGCTGCAACTGAATTTTCACTATTTATAAATCAAAAATATATTAGGTGCACAATCATATAAACACACGGTATATTTATTTTCCTCTTCATCCTTTGATTTCTACATACAACTAATCTACCCTCCATCAGTGCACATATTTTCCATGCTTCTAGTTCAGATTTATAGATTTAGTGTCTTTTCAAAAATAAAATACCATCATATGTTTCTCAAACTGCTTATCATAGGTGATATGTGGGATAAAAAAATTTCAATAATGTTTGTTAAGGAAATAATATAAGGAATTTTTTAAGTTTTTGTGTATTGTTTATTGGAAATAATGTTTCTTATATTTATTTTCCTATAAATTTAAGTTTCAAGTGTTTTTTTAAACAAAACAGATGTTTCTTATCCAAAATTTGTTGGAGGTAAGTTAATTTGTTACAGTACAAGGTTGAATTATTAATGGTATTGATGGTCCATAAGGAATTATTCCACACACGCACAAATCCTTTCATGATGTATCCTTTTGGTTGGTGAGATATAACTTCTCTCATTGAGTATAAAACATTTATGGGATAATTTTGTAGAAGTGAATGCATTGCCATAAACTTTTATAGATTTTGATGGACCTAACTCTCTTTGTTAAAAAATATTTTAGATTGGTTGTGAAACTATAATATTTGGGGAATTTATATCATTCCATGTTCTATTAAAAAAAAATTAATCATCCTCTAAAATATTATGCCTTTTAACATTTGTAGGATGATAGGTTTATAAGTTTTTCATTGAAATTGTTGAGGAAGTGACTCTGATATTGTACATGTTGTTTTTAATGTGAGGTAATTTTTATATCTATTGAATTTTTTTCCATTTATTGGCCCCCTTATATCATTTCATTTTCTTTTTTGATATATGAGAGTTGCACATACTTTATGAAAATATGAGTTATCAAATCACTGATGGTCAGTGATGTTTTGATTTTTATATGAATAATTCTAGTTATAAATAGGTGATTTTTATTACATTCAGGTGAGGAACTCCTGTACTTGTCAACCTAAAAAAATTGTTGCCTATGATCAGAACTGGTGTTCATGTGAGGACCTCATATACATCACTACATGGTTTTCAAGTCACTACTAGAACTTCTTTACCATTTTTCAAAACTAAAATTGCAGATTCAAGGTGTTTGTAGTGAATTTACAGGTGTTTATACTGAATTATATCTTAAATTTAGCCTTTGATGCTCTAAATACTTCTTATTTAGTTTCTGACAGTGAAAGCATTCATTTTTTAATAATTGTCTGTACAACATGAGAATCCCAGTAAACTTATCTCATAAACTTAAAAATACATCTTTTAAAACAAAATGATTGTTTTTTCAATCATTTTTATTACTTTAGTGAATGTTTATAGGTAGTCACTAGCCCATTCCAGCATAAGAAATGGAAAAACAAAAGATTCATATAATCTCATTTATATGTTCAGGTGATTTTTTTATCATTTGAGGGGGAACATCATGGGTTATCCATTGTTTTATAGATAGTTTTCCTACTGTTAGAAATTGAGATTCAATTTTGGAGATCATTCATGGAAAAAATAACTGGCCATTTCTAGAGATGGCGTGGGATTTCCATTGTAAAGAGAAACTTTCAGGTCTTGTTGATTGGTTGAAACATTTATAATTTATAAAAACATATGCCAAAACCATTTCAAGATGTATGGATGACATGCTTGGGTATGACATCCCTAAACTCGTGTAGGGATTATGCAGGGATTCAATAACACTTCTGACTAGGAAACATCAAAACATCAAAAGAATGCAGGTGTAAGAACATAGATCTTCATTTCAAGTATGGATCTTGATTTCAGGTTTTTTTGAGGAAAAAGGAAGAAATGAGAATTTTCTAAGTACATGTCACGTACTTATGAGTACATGTCATGTACCCAATTGCTGCGTACAGTCGCATACTAGCCAAATAATGGCCAAGTACATGGTCGTGTGGTGACCTGGCAGACCACTTAAGGTAGGGGATGGTTAAGGTTACTACACAGTATGTACATTTAATTAACACACCGTGTAGTTTTCTTTTTTATTTTATATATTGGAGTGGGGTCGCATCTCATGTCCAGAATCGACTTCTTCTTCCTGTGTTTCTTACAGGAGTTCTCAGGAACAATGAACAAAGAGAAAACCCCCGATTATCCATCCGACCTCTGATTGAGACATCGTCGGGTGCGTTAGAATCCCATCGGTGAGTTCTCAATTCCCCTAGATCCCTTCTTCTTTATTATTCCTCTCTCATGAGTTATTCAAGGTTGGGTGTTTTTCAACTTTTTTTATATCTACGTTGATCTAGGATGATACAAGGGCTGAAGTTCAAGGATATCAATTGTGTGGCATCGAGGTAGGTGGTTTGTGCCTTTCGTTGATCGTCTTTGGATTATATATGCTTAAAGTGCTGCATACCCACGTTTTGGGTATTGCTTGATTTGGAATTTAACCCTGTTTATCACCTTCTATGGTTTTTTTAATTGATAAAGGGTAGTTGCTTATGCGTAAGGTTGGATACCTTGTTTATGGGACAC
Source organism: Viscum album (assembly GCA_963277665.1). NCBI lineage: Eukaryota > Viridiplantae > Streptophyta > Magnoliopsida > Santalales > Viscaceae > Viscum > Viscum album. Next base: position 700,404,629 of record OY728128.1, on the reverse strand, counting down.
CCCATGGGTGTGTTTCCCTTGATTGTTTTTTATGGACATTTGGTATAGAATGCCTATAAGGATTGCCTTGTTTTCCATGATTTTTTTTGTTAGGATGGAGTTATTGATTATGTGAAATTCTTATGATATGCATTGAGAATGTTGACCAATGGGGATTTACTGTGAGAACTTCCTAAATGGGTTAGACCATGAGAGCTACCCAAGTGGTCATCTATAATTGTTTGGGTTAGACCGTGAGAGCTTCCCAGGTGATCATTGTTATTTAATGCTATGTTGACCCAGGGGTATTGACCATGATAGCTACCCAGGAGGTCATTATAATTTATTAATGCTATGTTGACCAAGGGGTATTGACCATGATAGCTACCTAGGAGGTCGTTTGTAATTGATTTAGTGTTATGTGGGACCAAAGGGGTTAGACTGAGAGAGATTCCCATAGGGTCATTATTTTAACAAATTAGTGATATGTTAAAACAAAGGGTTTAGACCCTGAGAGCTTTCCTAGATGGTTGTTTATGAATGATTTAATGATTGTGATGAGTCTTCCAAGCCAAAGCACAAGCTTGGACTCAGTTTTACTTGACTATTTAGATGGTCTTCTAAGACATTTGTTTGTTACTATTACACATGGGGGATATAGAGATTAGGATAGATCTTGATATTTCATTATTAAAATTATTTAATAATAAATGTAAATGAATGTAATTGAAAATAGTAGGATTGTTTACTTTTGAGTACTTCCTAGTTTATTACTTCATTTCTGTATATGACCTGCTATATATATTCACTGACAATTAGGCATAGATCTTTTGGTGGCTGCCTACTGGGATTCATCTCAAACCCTGTTTAGGTTATGCTTTTGGACCCAAATAGATTATATGATTTCAGGTATAGATAAGGGAAATCACCCTTCTTCATCAGGTACTTGATTTCTATTATAGCTGAAGAGCATGAGACAAAGCTAAGGCTTGAAATGATATTGGAGTTTACTTTTTTTTCTATACTTTGGTTTCTGTATTTTATCTCCATCATTATGACTTGTTTGGATACTTTCCTAGTCACATGTGACATGCATCATTTATATATTATCCATTTGCTTTATTACTATCAGTCTTCCACTGTTTACTTTTTTTTATATGGTATTATTGATTATTTTATTGTTTACTATTTGTCTTCTACTATGTATACTCTACCATTGAGGTCATATTTTCTCCAATATCACACCTTGTCCCTCACTGTTAGTCAGAATCCTCTAGTGTTTGGAGAAACGTGCTTGATGTTATGTGACCAACCGAGTTCAGGTCACCTTTGGGTGGCACCTGGATCCAGAATGTTACAAAGTGGTATCAGAGGAGTTCTTTTTTGCTTTGCCTTACTATTTGGATCCAATAGACTAGAATAGGAAGGAATAGGTAGTTGTTAATAAGTTGTTTTTGGGAGTAGCTACCCCATGTATGGGGAAAAACCAAGTTACCTCGAATATTGCAATTTTTCTGGTTTTGCAATTGTTACAGTTGATTTGATTTCACCATTGGGTGATTAACTAGTTTTTGTGTTGTTATGATTTATATCATTATGGTTCTATTTTTTTTGCAACCTAATTAGATGATGGTATTCCATATCATGCATCATATAGAAACTTTCTATAGATCACATGTCATACATTCTTGTCATTCCATTTAGGGTGAATTACCGGTTTCATGTTGTTCTGATAGATGTTGTGCTAGATATGAATGCTATTGTGATAGATGTCATGATATAATACCTACTATTTTGATAATTTATTGGTATATGTAACGTTTCATTTGGATGAATGCCAAGTTTTGGTCCCTAAGGTTTTATGGGCCCTCTTGGATCAGAATTTGGTGGATCATGTTTGAACTTTAATTGAATTATATTAAGGTATGATATGAATAAGGATGCCAAACATTGATTCACGGAGAGTATGGGATCTCATGGATCAGAATTTGGTATGCCTCAGGTGATTTTTTTTAAGTTTTTAAGGGTTTTGGAGAATTTTTCAGAGGATTATTTTTCAGAAACCCAGACAACAGGGCGTGTGATGTTATAAACACATGCCATGTGTTCTTCTGTTTTGGAATAAATAACTTTTCTTAAGTACACATCGTGTACCATATATACACTTCATGTAGTTGTTGATCATGTGGCTGAATATGTAAGCAGAGACACAAGGTTGATAAACATTTGGTAGAACACGTCGTGTAATGGGAGTACACGTCGTGGTGTAAAAGACCATGTATCCAGCCATGTGACTAACGACACAAGTGGATGAAATTTGGGTTGTACACGTCGTGTCTAGCTTATACATGTTGTGTAGTAATCGACTGTGTATCTGGTCATGTGACTAACAACACGGGTGGATGGAACCTTGTGGTACACTCCATGTCTAGGATGAACATGTCATGTAGTGTTACACCAGGAGAAAACCGTGTAGTTCTAGTCATGTGGAAGAATTTTGGAAGAAGGAAGGAATATTTAAGCACACATCGTGTCTCAGGAGGAACACGTCGTGTGTATGGGGTGTTACATGACCAGGTTGACAGAGGTACACGCCCATGTTAAGGCTTAAGGGAACACATCGTGTAGTGGTTATACACGTCGTGTAACCTTATTTTATAAAACTTGAATGCTTTCTTCTCATGTTCCTTTCTTGCACTTCTAAGTTGTTATCCTTGATAATCTTGAACTGAGGTGTGCGCTTGACCTTGCAGATTCATGCCATCAAGACGTCCTCTGGTTGTATGCCAGATGAGGGTGACGATTAGACACCAGAAATGATAGATCAAGGACTACTAGTAGATCCTCCTGTCGTGTCCATCTTGGCACCAGCTGTTATACCAGACACAGGTGTTGATGCATAGTTTCGTGAAGGATTTTTGAGGATGATGCATACTTTTCAGGGAGAACCACATCCTTCCCTGGCTATGGAAGAGTTGACACGGGTGTTCCAACATCAGCATCCTCCCACTTTTTCAGGGGATGGAGGATCTAAGGCTACAGATTCATGGTTTGAGACCATTCTTTTTATCTTCGAGCATCTAGAGACGCCTCCTGAGAGGAGGGTGAAGCTCACAACGTACATGTTACATGATTTATCCAAGAGATGGTGGGATGTTATATCACAGGTGAGACATCATCGGGATATGACTTAGGAAGATTTTCAGAGGACCTTCTATGATTACTTCTACCCCAAGACGTTGAGGGCCGACAAAGACCAAGAGTTCATGCATTTAGAGTAGGGTGCTCTTTCAGTGATGGATTGCTCTTATCACTTTACATAGCTTCAGTGGTTCGGACCTGTTTTGGGAGGTGATGAGTTATCTCTAGCTAGGTGATTTAAGGATGGTCTCAGGTACGACATCTGATTGTAGGTGAATGTTTTAAGGCTTACTTCGACGAATGCTATAGTAAATCAGGCGCTGATTACCGAGTGCAATCTAAGAGATTTTGGAGTTGTGATCTAGGGTGGTTTAGCATCCAAGGCTGTTACTCCTTTGACTGATAGTAGGAAGCGTTGTAGGGAGTTTACACATAGTGGTTCTTCTAGTAGTAGGGATTTTTCTTTAGGTAGCCAAGTGTTGTGCTACCATTGCATAAAGAGTGGGCATACGAGACCACATTGCTCGAGGGACCCATTAGAGTTACGATCTTGCAGCAATATGGGTCATCTTCAGCATTTTTCTAGAAGTTCTCACCAGCAGTGAGTGAGAGGGGATCTATTATGACTCTACATTCAGAAGCAGGACCAGCGGTTTCTCATCCGTCAGGGAACTGGAGTTTTTCAGGTCGTTCAAGCTGAGGAGGTGGTTGTGGTTGTGGTAGCTAGATGGAAGGTTTTCAGTGACAGTAGGGTGGATCAGATCAGGGTAGTCAGGCAGGGTCACAGGGTCATGGTACAAGTCAGACTTTTTTAATGGAGCAGACCCAGCAGGAGTAGGATCCAAACCCTCTATGATTAGAGGTACGATTATAGTTACCTCAGTTTAATCTTCTACTCTTTTGATACAGGGGTTTCCTATGGTTTTATATTTGTTACTGTTTTGGAGAGCCTTGGGCTCTGTATCTTTACTTCTGATAATGTTATGACGCTAGACACTCCGTTGGGGATTAGGACGGCTAGTGTACGTCAGTACAAGGAGTGCCCTCTTGAGGTTAGTGGGTGTTACTTATTATGGGACCTATATGTCATAGAGATGACAAGATTACATGTCATTCTCATAATGGTTTGGTTGGTCTTTTTTCAGGACTTTGTAGACTGCTATCGCCATAGGGTGAGTTTCACGTCACCAAAGGGAGGATCTTTTCTACGCAAGGGAGAATGGGATGTACAGGAGAGAAGAGCTGGATCCGAGCATCGTGGGTTAGGAGGAATTATATCCTGGAATTCTAGTTTATATCTGGATTATCAGGGGACTTCACAGGTGGACTTTCCTCTAGTGGTGGATTATTTCAGAGATGTCTTTATAGATGACTTTTCAGGTTTACCTCCAGAGAGAAAGGTGGATTTCTCTATTGAGCTTGTTCCAGGAGCAGCACCGGTGTCCATTCCTCCATATAGGATGGCTACACTAGAGTTACAGAAGATCAAGAATTGGTTAGAGGAGTTGCAGGCAAAGGGTTTCATCTGACCCAATACTTCTCATGGGGGTTTGCCTGTCCTTTTTGCGAAGAAGGCGGATAGTACCCTCAGACTTTGTGTGGATTATCGGAAGCTGAACCATTGGACGGTCAAGAACCGAAATCCCTTACCGATTATTGATGATCTCTTTGATCAACTTCTATAAGCTCAGGTGTTCTCGAAGATTGAATCTAGGTCTGGTTATCATCAGTTGCATGTTAGACCATCAGATATACTCCTTACAGCCTTTAGGAGTAGGTATGGTCTATACGAGTACTTGGTTATGTTGTTTGGTCTCACAAACATGTCGAAAGTTTTTATGGCACTGATGAACCGAGTGTTACATCCTTACTTGGATTCTTTTGTGGTAGTCTTCATGGACGGTATCTTGGTGTACTCTCACACTCGACACAACCATGCCATCCATCTTGAGATCGTATTGAAAACACTGAGAGAGCATCATTTATATGATAAGATCTCAAAATTCCACTTTTGGATGGACCAGATTCATTTCTTGGGTCATGCCATCTCAAAGATAAGAGTATCAGTCGACCCAGAGAAGGTGAGAGTAGTAGTTTCCTAGGAGTATCTGAAGAACGTCTTTGAGGTACAGAGTTTTCTGGGGCTGGTTGGTTACTACAAGCACTTTATTAAAGAATTTTCATGCTTAGAAGCACCACTAACAGGCCCGACTAAGAAGGTTGTGAAGTACTTGTGGACAGATTCATGTGATTCAGCCTTTCAGAAGATGAAAGGTAGGTTGACTTCAGCACCAATACTGATTTTTTCAGAGCTGGGAAAGAGTTACACCGTTTACTGCGATGCTTCAGGTATTGGGCTAAGAGTAGTGCTTATATAGGGGGAAGGAGCCATTGTGTATAGGTCTTAGTAGTTGAGGACACATGAGAGGAATTACCCAATGCACGATCTCGAGTTAGCTGCAGTTTTGCATGCTTTGTGTTGTTGGAGATATTGTCTTTTGGGAGAATATTTTGTGGTATACACTGACCACAAAAGTCTCAAGTATATCTTTACTCAGCATGATCTAAATTTGAGATAATGAAGTTGGGTTGAGTACCTTCAGTCTTTTGACTTTGAACTTGCCTACACACTTGGGAAATGCAACGCGATGGCTAATGCTTTGAGTAGGAGAACTCAGATACAAGCAATTCAAGAGGCCAACAGTGAGTGATAGATTATGGCTCTATTCTCTAAGATGCATTTGGAGGTGCACGACAGATAGGGGAAGATGTTCCTTTCTTCTATATATGTTACCTCTACTCTTCTGGATCGAGTGCGAATGAGGTACTTATCATACTCTGAAGGCCTAGTCCTACAAAAGAGTGTGTTAGGCGAGGACCCTACTCTGTGGTGGACCATACGTGACGATGAGGTCATGTGTTTTCATAGACGCGTATGGGTGTTGACAAACATACACGAGGATCTTTTTCAATATTTTCATTCCTCGGTTTGGGTAGTTCATCCTAGTGTCACCAAGATGTATCGAGATCTACATCGTCAGTATTGGTGGCTAGGTATGAAGAGGTATGTAGTTGTTTTTGTTATGAGATGTTCCACCTGTCAGCAGGTGAAGGCGTAGCATCAGCGACCAGAAGGGCTTTTACAGTAGTTACTCATTCCCAAGTGGAAGTGGAATGATGTTGCAATGGATTTTTTTATAGGTTTACCAAGGTCGCCTCGAGAGAATGATTAGGTTTGCATTGTTATCGATAGGCTCGCGAAGGTTTCACATTTCCCGCGGATTAAGGAAACCTTCAGTGTTGATGAGCTTGGAAGGTTGTACATATGAGAGATTGTACATTTACATGGGGTTCCGCGCTCTATTGTTTTAGACAGGGATTCCTAGTTTACTTCTCGTGTCTGTTAGGGACTACAGAGGGCTTTGGGTATATAGGTACTTCTGAGTACAGCTTACCATCCCCAAATAGATGGAAAGTCTGAGTGCACGATTTAGGTTTTGGAGGACATGCTTTGAGCATGCGTCCTAGATTTTGGGGGCTCTTGGGAGAGACACAAACCTCTGGTGGAGTTTGACTATAACAATAGTATTCATGAGACAATTTAGATGTAATCTTATGAGGATTTGTACGGTAGGCCATGCCGATCACCCCTATGTTGGCTGGAGGCAGGAGAGACAGCTATGATGGGACCTCATCTTGTCCATGAGACCATTGAGCAGGTGGAGTTGATTCATAAGAGGATGGCTACTGCACAGTTTTAGTAGAAATATTATGCTGATCAATAGAGATGACATCTGGAGTTCAAGGTCGGAGATCAGGTTTTCTTATGTGTCACACTGAGGTTGGGACATAGGATGATTAGAAGACAGGGGAAGTTTCCACCGAGATACTTCGGTCCATTTGAGGTTTTGAAGAGAGTCGAGCCAGTTTCCTATCGGTTGCAGTTACCTCAGAGGTATTGGGTTATGCACGACGTCTTTCATGTTTCTCAGCTACGATGTTACTTTTCAAACATGTCTCATATTTTTCAACCTGAGGAGGTTGAGTTGGAGGTGGATACATCCTTTGAGGAGCACCCTATTCAGATTGTGGATCACAACACGAAGGTTCTCTATGGCCGGTCTGTTCCTCTGGTATGGTTGTTATGACAGCACGAGCGAGTACATGATGAGACTTGGGAGAGGGAGGCTGACGTACGATCACAATGGCTAGAGTTGTTCGCATATTCTTCTTCACCACCCTTGGAAGGAAAATTCGGGGATGAATTGCTTTAAGGGGGGAAGTTTGTAAGAACCTGAATCTTCATTTTAGGTATGGACCTTGATTTTGGGTTGTTTTTTAGGAAAAAGGAAGAAATGGGAATTTTCTAAGTATACCTCGTGTACTTATGAGCACACATCATGTACCCAGTTGTCCCGTACAACCGCGTATTGGTCATGTGGTGACCTAGCAGACCACTTAAGGCGGTGGCCGGTTAAGGTTACTACACAGCATGTGCATTTAATGAACATGCCATTTACTTTTCTTTTTATTTGATATTTCAGAGAGGGGTCGCGTCTCAAGTCCAGAACCGACTTTTTCTTCATGTGTTTCATACAGAAGTGCTCAGGAATAATGAACAAAGAGAGAACCCCCGATTATTCATCCAACCTCCAATTGAGACATCATCGGGTGTGTTGGAATCCCACTGGTGAGTTCTCAATTGCCCTAAATCCCTTATTTCTGATTCTTCCTCTCTCGTGAGTTATTCAAGGTTGGGTGTTTTCACCTTTTTGTAGATCTATGTCGATCTATGCCGATTCAAGGTCTGACGTTCAAGGATATCGATCATGTGACATCAAGGTAGGTGGTTTTTTCCTTTCGTTGATCTTCTATGGATTATATATGCTTAAAGTTCCACATACCCACGTTTGGGGTATTGCTTGATTTGGAATTTGACCCTGTTTATCACCTGTTATGGTTTGTTTAATTGATAAAGGGTAGTTGCTTATGTGTAATGTTGGATACCTTGTTTATGAGACACCCCATGAGTGTGTTTCCCCTGATTGTTTGTTTATTGTTGTTTGGTCTAGAATGTATGTTAGGATTGTCTTGTTTTCCATGACTTTTTTTGTTAGGATGAAGTTTCTGATTATATGAAATGCTTGTGATATGAATTGAGAATTTTGAGTAAGGTTGATTGATTGTGAGAGCTTCCCAAAGGGGTTATACCATGAGAGTTTCCTAAGTGGTCATCTATAATTGTTTGGGTTAGACCGTGAGAGTTGCCCAGGTGATCGTTATTATTTGATGCTATGTTGACCCAGGGGTATTGATCGTGAGAACTACTCAGGAGGTCATTATAATTTATTGATGCTATGTTGACCAATGGGTATTAACTGTGAGAGCTACCTAAGAGGTCGTTTGTAATTGATTTGGTGTTATGTGGGACCAAAGGGGTTAGACCGAGAGAGATTTCTGGAGGGTCATTTTTTTAACAAATTAGTGTTATGTTAAACCAAAGGGGTTAGACCATGAGAGCTTTCATAGAGGGTTGTTTATGAATGATTGAATGATTGTGACGAGTCTGTTAAGCCAAAGCACAAACTTAGACTCGGGTTTACTTGATTGTTTAGATGGTCTTCTGAGACATCTGTTTGTTATTATTACACAGGGGGAATATAGAGCTTAGGCTAGATCCCGAGATTTCATGATTCAAATGATTGAATAATAAATGTAAATGAATGTAATTGAAAATAGTAGGATTGATTACTTTTGAGTAATTCCTAGTTTATTACTTCATTTCTACATATTACCTGAAATATACATTCACTGACAGTCAGACACAAATCTTTTGGTGGTTGCCTACTGTGATTTTTCTCGCACCCTATTTGGGTCATGCTTTTGGACCCAAACAAATTATATGATTGTAGGTGTAGATAACAGTAAGCTCCCTTCTTCATCGGGTACTTGATTGTTGTTGGAGCTAGAGGGCATGAGACCAAGTTGAGGCTTGCGATGCTGTTGGAGTTTACTTGTTTTTCCTGTACTTTGGTTTTTGTATTGTATTTCCAGCATTGTGACTTGTTTGATTGCTTTCCAAGACACATGTGACATGCATCATTTATATATGCTCCAGTTTTTTTATTACTATCAGTCTTCTGCTGTTTACTTCTATTATATGGTATTACTGCTTCCGTTATTGTTTACTATTTGTCTTTCGCTGTGTATACTCTGCCAATGAGGGTATAGTTTCCCCAATATCACACCTTTCCCCTCGCTGCTAGTCGGCAACCTCTGGTGTTTGGGAAAACGTGCTTGAGGTTATGTGACCAACCGGGTTCAGGGGACCTTTGGGTGGCACCCAGATTCAGGACGTTACAGTATGTAATTTCATTAGTGTTTGAGATTGATTTTCACTATTTCCACTTTGATTGGTTTATCAATTTTCTAAATTTCAATTTTCCTTATTTTGTTGATTCATTCAATAAATATATTTTTTTTGAAAAAAATTAATCAAGACAATTCTTCCCATTCTTACTGTTTTCCTAATTATGTTTAGCTGCACCGTAAATGAGGTCATGTGGAGGTGATTAGTGATTGGTGATACACTGTAATATATCTATGTTCTGGAGGAAAAATGTAACGTCCCGGACCCGAGTGCCACGCAACGGGTGCCCCGAGCCTGGTTCGCCACGTGACCTCAAGCGCATTTCCCCAAATGCCAGAGGCTGCCGACTAACAGCGAGGGCCTAGGTTTGATAGTGGGGAAACTATGCCCTCATTTGTCAAAGTGTAGCACAGCGGAATACCAAAATAAACATACAATAACAGTGGAAGCCGTAAACATACACAACTGAAATAACTACAGCAGTGGATATAACCAACAGTATATAAGTGATGATGCTACATGGTTCAAGTTCTAAGAAAACAGCCAGAACATGTTATACATCAATACAGTACAGCAGAAAACAGAGTACAGCAAAACAAGCAAAATAGCTGGCAGCGGCATCGCGAGCCTAGGCTCGGTCCCATGCCCTCCTAATCCTCAGCAATAGTCAAGTACCTGTATAGGGACTCTTGCCCCTATCTACACCTACAGCAACGTAATCTATTTGGGCCGAAAAGCGTGACCCAAACAGGGTGTGAGAAATATATCTCAGTAGGCACCCACCAAAGGCCCGTGCTCAACTGTGTGTAAAACATGCAACAAGTGTGCAGTAGTAAAATGAAATAACTAAGCAATACTCAAAAGTAACTAACTTAACAGTTAAATTTCCATTTTATTATTCATCTAATTCCTTTAATTTAGTAACATTTTTGTGCTCAACAGCACCAATCCCTCAGGCCAACCAGTACCGTGCCCTCAGGCTAAAATAGTAACCACGCCCTCAGGATTGCCCTCAGGCTATACAGAATCCAACCCGCAGGTATTACCCTCATGAGTAACATAAATTCTTTCCCTCAGGCATACGAAGTTTCGCCCTCAGGCACAGAAGTCAAGCCCTCAGGCACGAAAGGTTGCCCTCAGGCAGAATAACGACAGCCCTCAGGCTAAAATAGTCACACCCTCAGGCCAATCACAACAACTCCCTCAGGATAACATGTAACTAGGCAATGCCCAACATATCAAAATGCAGTAAACAAGCAATTAATCTCAAGGAAATTCTATAGTTACTACATTTAAGGCATACCCTTGGGTATCCTGGCCAAACGGCTAAACAGAGGAGTACACCCCTCAGGATGGTCCTGGATCCAAGCAACGATCCCAAACAGCATTTCATTATCACAATTTAATCACCTATACAATTCTAGGCATTAAATATAGAAATGGCCTCAGCCACACGACACCCCAACATGGGTTCGTGGCACGAAAACGCACAAAAACGCATGACAGTTGGAAAATGATCACAAAGCCACCTACCTTATATGCCAATGAACGCTATACCCGAACGTCGGCTCCAGAAACACCCAAGAACAGCGTAGATCTGATGAAGAACAAAACTCACTCAAACATAAATAACTTACATTAGGAGAAGAATTGGAAAGAATGGTATCATGAGGAGGAAGGGCTTACCCGTGCAGTTCCAACGAAATCGTCTGAAGCCGAATCGGATTCCAGACGAATGCCCGGTGGATCTTCAAAGATCTGGCCTCCTCCTTTGGCTCCAAAACGGCTCAAGTGCCTCCTCTGCCAAATGAGGAGGCCACTGCCTGTTTTAAGCTGAAAAAACAAAGTACACAGCATGTACTTCAAAGTACACGGCGTGTACTCCTTTCATTTAACTGTTCAATTGGCGGCACCGCCACACTGTTCATCTGCCGACAAGAGTACACGACATGTACTCCTAAGTACACGGCGTGTATTGCCGCCCAGCTGGCGGCGACTCCACCGCCTTACTATTTAAGCCTTCCGACTGACTACACGATGTGTAAGGTACCACTACACAGCGTGTAGTCGGTTCCTACACCCTTCATCGCCGACATGTCCATACGCCCCGTGTACTCATCCCAACACGACCAAAAGTACACAGCGTGTGGATAAAGTACACGGCGTGTAGTTCCAAAAATTAGCATTCTTTCCCATTTTCCATATTTTCTCAAAAACACTCAAGGAAAAGGAAAAGGAAGAAGCCCGTACCTCGAAAATAAGAACCAGGTTCTTACAAACTTCCCCCTTTATAGCAATTCGTCCCCGAATTTCCCTTCCAAGGATGGCGAAGAATAAGCTCAGAACAACTCTGGCCACTGAGCACGTACGTCGGCCTCCCTCTCCCAGGTCTCGTCCTGCACTCGGCTATGCTTCCATAGCACCCGTACGAGAGGAACTGACCAACCTCGGAGAACCTTTGTGCTCTTATCAACGATACGGATCAGATACTCCTCAAAGGATGCATCATGCTGAAGCTCAACCTCCTCTGGATGAAAGGTGTGAGACGGGTCTGAATGGTAGCGACACAACTGAGACACATGGAAGACGTCGTGCATGGCTCGGTACCGCTACGGTAACTGTAACCGATAGGCAACCAGCCCGACTCTCTCCAGAATCTCAAATGGTCCCACATACCTCGGTGAAAGCTTAATATAAGGCCCCAGCCTTAAACCTTACTTAATCTTGAGTTATTACAAGATTACACATTGAGGATCTTTTCAGGTTTAGAGTTTTAGAGAATTAGATCATGAAACTTGCATTACATTCCACATTTAAACAAAGTGGTTACATAAAATACAGTATTAATTATTCCCATCAACGGAAACATATTTAAAATATAACACGGATTCTTTCTTGAAACATCCTTGACACTATCATCACATCATGTACCTTTCCCTTGACCTGTGAAAAACATTTCAAAAAACTTGGGATGAGCATAAAAAGCTCAGTAAGGGTTATAAAAATATGGAAAGGAAACATGAGTTCATATATACATAAGAATGAAATCATACTTTACCCATAAAACATAGGCACTTTAACATACCTCATCAAACCATGAATAAATCATAGAAAACATAAGACATAAAGGTAACTTGAGGCATTCATAACATTCTTACATAGGGAGTAACCCTCTTGGTTACGTTCGGAATACCCATCACAGTATATTCCCTAAATCTCTTCGGAGAAACCTTAACGTTTCACTCCTTCGCGTTACCCAATGCATTGGAGAGCTATATCGGGCTCACCCGCCCTTAGTTTATCACGGAACCACCCGTTCTTCATAACAATGCCCAAGAACCATAACATAATTGTATCACATAAACATGAATAAAGGAAACATAACATTTCCACATTTCAATCACAATATAACATTTTAGGATATTGAAATAATGAATCCATTCAAAAAGAAACCATTTCCAAAACCATTTAAAACATTTAATAAAGATATTTTTGAATCAAAGTGTCCCATACCACCCTGAAGCTTTTAACATTTTAAACCATTAATATCCATATAAATAAATCCTTAAAACCATTTTGAAAACATGGATATTAATAAGAACAAATAATTAAAACATTTAAAATGATATTTTGGTTAAAGGGGTTTTACCAAAATTAGAGACACTTGAATACAATAATCGAGGAATAACATTTAGTCAGAACTTTATAATATCATGAGAATAAAAGGATTCATGATATAATACTCCAAAGGACAGTATATACACCATATAAGAGTGAATTGGTGCATAACAACAATGAACCCTCAATAGAAATGTCAAATGTGATGAAATCCCTTATAAAGAAGGTATCCTTAAATTAAGGACAAATAAATCTCAAAAATATGTGTGAAAAATATATATACACCCAATATAAGTGGATATTAAGTGTAAAACAATAAAATTTCATTCACACATATTCAATGGATGACATATTCAATGACTACAAGTTGAACCCAAAGAAATCGAAATTGGGTTAAAAAGTTCCCTTGACAGCCTAACGGCATCACATCAAAATGAGTTGATGAGAGATAAAAAGTGTATCTCATCACTTGGGCATAAAATTTACATCAATAAGGATGTATGAGAACATATCCCAACATAAAAATATGTAAATTAAAAGACCCAATAAAAGAAGTCTTTTAAAAAAGAGGAGGGTGAAAGGTTCCCTTACCGACTTGGGTATCTTTCAAAACATACACCCCATGAAAGAAGGACACTAGATCATTGATGTAAATACTAATAAACGAAATTATATTACACAAAGAGTAGAATAATGGGTAGTAAATACACCACTCAATGTAATTTGTGGCAAATGTAGCATAAATCTCACGGAAATAAAAGTGAGATGAAAAATCCCTTACGAAAACTCGGCAGCCTAACGGCGCCACATACAACTTCCGAATATGGATTGATGAGATCAAATAGGGTATCTCATAACATTACAATAAAATGTACAGCAAGAGGAATATAAAATAACATCCCCCAACATTAAAAATAGGAGCCTAAAAGAAGTGACATAAAGTAGAGTACTTAAAAAGAAAGAGAGAGGTTAGATCTCTTACAAAAGTTCGGCAGCCTAACGGCGCCACTCAAAACTTCCAAAATGGATTGATGAGAGAGAATAGGGTATCTCATCACATGAACATAAAAATTACAGTAAGTGTAATATAAAATATCATCCCAATAACAAGAAATATGAGCTTTAAAAGGAATGACATAAAAGTGTGTACTTAAAAAGAAAGAGAGGAGTAGGATCCCTTACCTCGGGTCCGACTTGACTCGATCGTTCTTTAATCTCCTGAATAATAAAATTGAGTTAATTTCTACTTCCTTAAGAACCTTTTTCAAGTTAATTATTCCTTTTATATCACTTATTACCATGTTATAAACATTATTTAGTCATTTAAGTTAATCATGTTTGTTTTGTCGATATTTGGTTCTTAAGTCGAAAGTGGACTTCTTACAATTACATGTTGTTCGTGTGGTCAAAGGTTCTTTATATCCAGAATGACATTCCTGATTTGGATATCATATATATCATATATATACAGCATATACATGTATTTATAATATTACATAATCATTTAGAGGTAAGAAATGAAATGCACCGTTCATGGAGACGGTAAGCCGTACGTACGCATGAACGCTACTTTCATTTCTTTGTCATATTAATGGAATTAAAACTAAATGAGAGGTATGTATATTTTAATTACAGAATTATATTCATCATTTAGATATATCATTCATCATATATATCCATTATATACATGTACTTATAATAGTACATTACATTTGGGGATAAGAAATGAAATGCACCGTTCATGGAGACGGTAAGTCGTACGTACGCATGAACGCTACTTTCATTTCTATCTCATACTTTAATGGAAAGAAATAATAATTATATAGAGGTATATTATAATTCCAGTATAACATCATATATAATAACATTAAATCCATCCTTTATACGTCCCATGTATGGCATTAACGAATCACATCACTTTGAGGGGGCGGTAGTCCGCACTTCCTTAAATGAAGATATCGCGTTTACCCATAATGGAAACCATAAAGGTATGCCCAAAATGAAAAAAACATAAGCTTAAAGAAAACATAAACATATTATATATCATATATAAAAATAGTTACATCATAATGGCCACCTTTGAAGGTGTTAAATGAGTATTGAACAATCATCGTTTCGGGAGGCACAATTTTGCCATCCACGGAAACCGTATGTTCTTTAACCATTTGATGTAGTTGTGTGAGAGTGTAGCTCAAATAAATATTATAACAACATCCTAGTATATTGAATATACTGGTTTTGTTACAAAAGAAATAAATAAAAAGAGTTTAGGGGGTTGGAGAAGCAAAATAAAACAAATGAACATGAGAGAATGAATTACCTTTAAAAGTGTAACTCCTTTTGATTTGAGCCTAAAGGCTTTCTTTGAAAGGATTATGCCCAAAGGGAATCTTCTAGGATGAGTAGAGGGATATGGAGAGAGTAAATGGGCAGGTGTTGGCCGAGCCAAAGGCTTGAGAAGTGTGTGAAATGAGGTAGAGGTGGGGGCCTTTTATAAGAGGAGGGGAGGGGCACTTTTGGAAAGTAAGAAATATTACTTTATTTGAAAATGTGTTTCGGTTTTAAAAGATCCCACATTGATATAATTCGTGGATAAGGTAATAAGGGTTCGAAATCCACCCATACAATAAGTTTTGGACATGTTTAGTTCATAGATTTTACATTATCTTTCCATTTTATTTAAATCGTCAAATAATGATGTCATCACTGCATCATTATTATTTCATAAATAATTTAATTTATTTAATGTCTAAAAATTATAAAAAAAATACTATGATGTAGGAAATCTTTTTATCTTTCCAATTACTATTTATAATCAAAATTTGGACTTGTTTAACCCTACTTAAAAACTGTTTTAGTAAAACAACTCATGTTTGTGTCAATTTAATTTTAACATTAAATAAAAATATATTATTGTCATTTTCCAACTAAAGTGGCTCCATGGGGTCCCCAAGTTGGCCCATGGCTTTTCTTGGTCGGCCATTACTCACCCAATAGTTTTAGGACAAGTGTCATGGTGTTTTCACATTCTTATAATATCATTTTTACCTTAAACTACACTAATTATCACTAATCGCGATTAAAAACTTAATAAGTTACTATTCACCAAAAAATTATTTTTATCCCATTGAACCACATTTTACTTCTTAATGACAACCATGTATGTCGGATTTTTGAAATTCAAAACACAAAGATGGAAAAATTCCATTTAAACGGAAAAATCAGTTTTTATAAGTACCACTTAGTGGTTTCACTATTCATCAAAAATTGAAGTTTTTTAGAAAAATCCCAAAAATTCACCCTAAGCTATATTTGATATTCTGAATTCAAAAATGAAGTCCGTTTTACAAAATTCAAGACATATAAGTCACATTAATTAATTTAATAATTAATTCCCGCTGTCATGACAAATAGCGTGTTTTTATGAAACAATAAGTATCAAAAGATTGACACTAGTTTAAGTCCGATTTCAAAGTGAAATTAATTCCAACGACCACTATTGGATTTAATGGTAAAAATATTTTCTAATTTCACTTTAAAACCAATTCAAAATATTATCTAATCATATAAATAAATTAGATTAAAAAGAGGATTTGAATTAAAACACAACATTTTACACTATTCATTAAAAAATGAACTTTATCGGAAAAATACCAAAAAATTACACAAAGTAAAATTTGATGTCCCGATTCTTAATAAGAGTTTTATTTGGTCCAAAATAATGTATAAGAGTGATCAAAACAATATTTAATGACAATTATCCATCAAAAGGTGATAAGTGAACCTTTAGTGAAAATTAGGGTATAAAAGCCTAAAATTGAATTCTTTCTGTATTTTAAGCCATTATCTTTTATTGGATAAATGTAAAAACATTTAAAAACATATATAATCACATTTTATTTATTTCTGTCCATTCCCGCCAATACAACGGCTACATGTTAACTACCATTTAAAATAATATTATTTTATTATTAGAGTGCAACGTAAGATTCCCAAGAAACTCGTTGTTGCGTGTTGGGTACACCATCGAGCATAGCGTCCCCTTTAAAGTCATATCAATATTTTATTCACAAATATGGGTAAATATGAAAATTTCATATTCTTTATTTACCTGGGGTGTTACACTTACCTTGTCTCCTGATCCGTTTGTGTCCCAGCCTCAGCGAAACACGCAAGAAAACCTGATCCCCAACCACAAACTCCAAAAGTCGTCTGCGACGATCAGCATAAGACTTCTGACGAGACTGTGCGGTATCCATCTGCTTCCGAATTAACTGGACCTGCTCAGATGTCTCCTTCACGAGCTGTGGTCCCAGTAAAGCTGCCTCACCTGCCTCTAACCAGCACAAAGGTGATCGGCATGGCCTACCATATAAAGCCTCGTATGGTGTCATCTCAATAGTTTCCTGAAAACTATTATTATAGGCAAACTCGACTAAGGGTATATGCTTCTCCCAAGATCTCCCAAAGTCTAGGATGCATGCGCGCAGCATGTCCTCTAGCACCTGTATCGTCCGCTCTGACTGACCATCTGTCTGAGGGTGGTATGATGTGCTCAGAAGCACCTGTGTACCCAGCGCCCACTGAAAAATTTTCCAGAAATGAGACGTAAAGCGGGAGTCCCTATCTGAAACGATAGAATGAGGGACCCCATGAAGACGTACGATCTCTCGGATATACAGCCTTCTGATCTCGTCCACACCAAAGGTCTCCTTGATCGGCAAGAAGTGAGCTACCTTCGTAAGTTTGTCCACAACAACCCATACGGAGTCATTGCCTCGAGGTGACCTTGGAAATCCCGTCACAAAATCCATCGCGACATCATCCCATTTCCACTCTGGAATGGGCAACTGCTGTAACAGCCCAGCCAGTCTCCGATGCTCTGGCTTCACCTGCTGACAGGTGGAACACCTCGTAACAAAACCAGCTATCTCTCTCTTCATACCCGACCACTAGTACTGACGTCTCAAGTCTCGGTACATCTTGGTAACCCCGAGATGAACTTCCCAAGCTGAAGCATGGAACTCCCTCATCAGCTCCTCGCGTATATCCTCTGGAACCCATACACGTCCATGGAAACGCAAAACCTCATCATCACCTATCGTCCAACCGGAAGGAGGGTCCTCACCTGCCACTGACTCCCGTAGAACTAGGCCTTCTGAATCTGATAGCTGCCTCATCCTCACTCTTTCCAGGAGGGTAGAATTCATAGCTAACGAGGAAATATAAGTCTGTCCCTGACTGTCATGCACCTCTAGATGCATCTTATAGAACAAGGCCATAAGCTGTCACTCACCACTAGCCTCCTGCACTATCTGTATCTGAGTCTTCCTGCTCAGTGCATCAGCCACTGCATTACCTTTACCAGGTGTATAGGCAAGCTCAAAATCGAAGGATTGTAGGTACTCGACCCACCTTCTCTGCCTCAGATTCAGGTCACGCTGAGTAAAGATATACTTGAGGATTTTGTGGTCAGTGAAAACCACAAATTGCTCTACCAATAGGTAATGTCTCCAACAGCACAATGCATGAACAACTGCAGCCAACTCGAGATCATGCGTCGGGTAATTCCTCTCATGTGGCCTCAACTGCTGAGACCCATACGCCACAACTCAGTCGCCCTGCATCAAAACGTCTCCCAGCCCAATCCCTGATGCATCATAGTAAACTGTATAACTCTTCCCCTGCTCTGGGAGTATCAGGATCGGTGCTTATGTCAGCCTTCCCTTCAGGTCCTAAAAAGCTGTCTTACAAGCTTCTGACCAAACGAACTTCACACCCTTCTTAGTCAGACCTGTCAATGATGCTGCTAAGCGGGAGAAGTCCTGTATGAAGCGTCTGTAGTAACCATCCATCCCTAAGAAACTCTATATCTCAAACACGTTCCTGGGCTGCTCCCAGGAAACTACTTCTCTCACCTTCTCTGGGTCCACTGCAACTTTTTCCTCTGAGATGATATGACCCAGGAAGTGAATCTGGTCCATCCAAAAGTGGAACTTCGAGAGATTAGCATATAGTCGATGCTCTCTCAGTGTACTCAATACGATCTCAAGATGGGTGGCATGGTCGTGTCGAGTGTGAGAGTACACCAAGATGTCATCCACGACTACTACCACAAATGAATCAAGATACGGATGGAACACACGATTCATCAGAGACATGAAAAATGCTGGGGAGTTTGTGAGTCTGAATGGCATAACCGTATACTCATATAGACCATACCAGCTCCTGAAAGCTGTGAGAGGTATATCAGATGGTCTAACGCGCAGCTGATGATATCTGGATCTCAAGTCAATCTTCGAGAACACTCGTGCTCCACGAAGCTGATCAAACAGATCATCTATCCTCGGCAAGGGATATCAGTTCTTAACCGTCAACTGGTTCAGCTTCCGATAATCCACACAAAGCCTAAGGGTACCATCTGCCTTCTTCGCAAAAAGGACCGGAGAACCCCAAGGAGAAGTACTGGGTCGGATAAAACCCTTCGCCTGTAGCTCCTCTAACTACCTCTTGAGCTCCTACAACTCAGGCGTGGCCATCCTATAAGGAGGAATGGACACCGGTGCTATTCCTGGCACAAGATTGATAGAGAAATCCACCTCACACACCGGAGGTAGACCTGAAAAGTCGTCTGGGAAGACATCCCTGAAACAATCGACAACTGGAGGGAAATCTGTCTGACAAGTCCCCTGGTCATCTAGATATAAGCTCAAAATCTGGGTTGTGACTCCACCGTGCCCATGATGCTCTGGTCCAGCTCGACTCGCCTGAACATCCCACTCGCCCTTGTATAGAAACTCCCCGCCCTCTGGTGACGTGAAATGCACCCTGCGACGATAGCAGTCTACAAAGGCTCGAAAGGGAACCAACCATTCCATCCCGAGAATGACGTCATAGCTCGTCATCTCCAGGACATAGAGGTCCCAAAGGAAGTGACACCCACCAACCTCAAGGGGGCACTCCTTGCACTGACGCACACCAGTCGTTCTAGTCCCCAACGGAGTGTCTAGCGTCATGATATCAGAAGAAGTAGAAACACCGAGCCCAAGGCTCTCCCCAATGGGTACAGATATAAAACTATGTGTAACACCCGTATCAAAAAGTACTAAAGACAAGACAGAAGCTACTAGAATAGTACCTCTAACTGTCAAAGGTCCGGGATCCTGCTCCTGCTGGGTCTGTTGCACTGTATATGTCTGTCCAGTGTCGCGGCCTTGCGACACAGCCTGGCTACCCTGAGTTGTCCCGCCCTGTTGCCTCTGAGATCCTGGTGTCTGGCTACCACGGCCACGACCACCATCTCTGCCTGCACGCCCTGACGTATTCCAGTTCCCTAACTGGTAAGAATACACTGGTGTAACGCCCCGACCCCAGCTACCCAGAGTCGGTGCGTTACTTCATAACATTGGCATGATCACAAAAGATCAAGTCTCAAAAGACCGATTAGTTTAGTAGCCTTGGAAACACTAGATACATTCATAAGTCTTACATTACATCATAAAGTAAAACAAAACTACAACATCTTCTCTTCATATCCCCTTATATTATCCCAGTAGGTCATTCATAATATACTTCTTCACATCCTGGAAAAATTAAAACATTGAAAGGGGTGAGCTCAGATGCTCAGTAAGGATAACAATATAGCGGAAGCTTTCATAAATAAACATTAACATTTAAGGCAATGTATAACTAAAACAAAAGCCTTTTAAACATGAACTTCAACATAATATGGAAAAAGTAAAATGAGATAATGCCATTCACTTCTTCACATGGATATTCTACTGGTCGAATAATCACATTCAATATCAATAACCACTTTTATAATGATGTAATGCATAATGCCATACTATCATAACCACGTAGCCAAGGCCTAGTGCCAAGACCACAAATAAGATTTTGTCAAGGCCTCGTGCCAAGACACTAGTTTGTCTCATGAGACCTTCCGATGCATCGAGGAGCTATAGCGGGCTCCACCCGTCACTTACTAAGTTCAATGCATTTCTCATATGAATGGGTTTAAACATATCATAAACCATAACATAATCGTATCACATAAAATATGCATAAAGGAAACATAACATTTCCACATTTCAATCACAAGATTTCAATACAAAACATTGATATAATAAAAACGCTTTCAAAACCATTTTCAATACCAAAATAAAATAAAGGTAAAACATGGTATTTATTTTTCTTTTAAAAAAAGGTATGGCTTGTAAAGGAAGCCGAAACTCAAATAATGGTCACGGCGGCGGAGAAGTCATTGTCTCCGCATATGTACAGAAAGAAAAACATTCCCTTTTTGTCGTTTAGTAAAACGCTTCGTATAAAAAAGATTCCTTTTGAATAAACATAAAATTCAAAGGGGTTTATACACCGTATAAAAGAAAATTGTGTATAAAACCAAATATGCCTCAATGAAAGGAGATTGAGACGAAGTCCTTAAAAAGATCATTTTTAAAATAAAATAGATCTATTATGTGTATTCACTATAGGTACACATAAAGAACGTAAAAAAATACAAAATAGGACATAATAATATCATGACATAATTTGAAAGTAGGAGATTAACCCAAAGAATGGAAGTTGGGTTAAGAAATTCCCTTACCTCGTGTCCGACTTGACTCAACCGTTCTTTAACATCCTAAATAATAAACTAGAGTTAATATCTACCTTATTAAGAACCATTTTCAATTTCATTATCCTTTTTATATCACTTATTACAATGTTATGAATGTTATGTAATTATTTAAGTTAATAACGGTCGTTTTGTCGATCTTTGGTACTTGTGTCAACAATAAACTTCTTATAATTACAAGTTGTTCATGTGGTGAAATATCCATTATATACAGAATTATATTCATTATGTAGATATCATATATATCATATATATCCAGTATATACATTCATTCATAATATTACGTAACATTTAGAGGTAAGAAATGAAATGCACCGTTCATGGAGACGGTAAGCCGTACGTACGCATGAACGCTGCTTTCATTTCTATTTCATATTTAATGTAATGAAATCATAATGATATAAATGTATAATATAATTCCAGTATAATATAGCATATAATACCATTTAATACATCCTTTATACATCCCACATATGGTATTAACGATTCAAATCGCTTTGAGGGGGCGGTAGTCCGCACTTCCTAAAATGAAAATATCGCGTTTACCCATAATGGAAACCATAAAGGTATGCCATAAATGAGAAATAAAGAAGCATAAGGAAAACATAAACATAATATATATATCATATATGAAAATAGTTTCATAAAAATGGCCACCATTAGAGGTGTTAAAAGAATATTGAACAATCATCGTTTCGTGAGGCAGTATTTCGCCACCCACAGAAACAGTATGTTCTTTAACCATTAGACGAAGGTGTGTGTAAGTGTAAATCAAATCCTTATCATAACAACATACTAGTATATTTTAGATACTGGTATTGTTACAAAATAAAGGAATAGAAAGAGTTTAAGGGGATGGAGAAGAAAAATAAAAACAAAACAACATTAGAGAAGACATTACCTTCAAATCGGGTAACTCTTTTTGATTTGAGCCAAAGGCTTCCTTGGGAAGAATTCTGCCCAAATTGAGGCTTCTAGGAGTAAGGGAGGGAAGTTGGGAGAGTATTTGGGCAGAGTTTGGCCAAGAAAAATGGATTGAAAGTGTGAATGAGGTGGTAGAGGTGGGGGCCTTTTATAAGAGGAGAGGAGGGGCACTCTTGGAAAGTAAGGAAAATTTACATTATTATACAATGCTTTTCGGATTCTAAAGGTCCCAAACTTATATACTTCGAGGCTAAGGTGATAAGGGTTCTAAATCCACCCATACAATAGTCTTTGGACAAGTGTAAGCCTTGGATTGTACATTATCTTTTCATTTTATTAAAATCGTTAAATAATGAGGTCATCGCTGCATCATAATGATGTCATAAATAATTTAATTTATTTAATGTCTAAAAATTATAAAAAAAATACTATGATGTAGGAAATCTTTTTATATTTCCAATTACTATTTATAGTCAAAAATATTACTTGTATAACCTCATGTAGAAATTTTTTTAGTAAAACATTTCATGTTTGTGTCATTTTTTACTTTAACATTAAATAAAAGGTATTTATGTCATTTTCCAACTAAAGTGGCTCAATGGGGTCCCCAAGTTGACCCATGGATTGTCTTGGTCGGCCATGGAACATTCAATGAGGGTAGGACATGTTTCAAGCTCATCTCATATTATTAAAACATTATTTTTACCTTAAACTACACTAATTACCTCTAATCGCGATTAAGAACTTAAAAGTTACTATTCACCAAAAAATTATTTTAATCTCATTGAACCACATTTTACTTATTAATGACAACCATGTATGTCGGATTTTTGAAATTCAAAATACAGAAGTGGTAAAATTTCATTTAAACGAAAAATCAGTTTTTATAAGTACCACTTAGTGGTTTCACTATTCATCAAAAATTGAAGTTTTTCAGAACAATGCCAAAATTTCACCCTAAGCTATAATTGATATTCTGAATTCAAAAATGATGTCTATTTTATGAAATTCCAAACATATAAGTTGCATTAATTAATTTTATAATTAATTCCCGCTGTCACAACAAATAGCGTGTTTTTAAGAAACAATTTATATCAAAAGATTGACAATTGTTTATGTCCAATTTCAAAGTGAAATTAATTCTAATGAACACCATTGGATAAAATGGTAAAAATATATTCTAATTATACTTTAAAACCACTCAATAGTATAACTTATCACTATAAATTATTTTGATTAAAAAAGTTGTTTTAAGTATTTTTCACTATTCATAAAAATTTGGAAGTTCTCAGAAAATTACAAAAAATTCAACATAGGCTAATTTCAATATTAGGAATACAAAAATGAAGTCCATTTTGAAATATAAAATTTCTATAAATTTAAAAAGTGGTTATTACTATTCATAATGGCTACTTTGATTAGTTGCGGTGTGTTAGAACTCGAAGTTGCGTACAATGCAAGCTATTGGATTATTGAATGAGAAGCGTATCATGGAAGCTCGGGGTGTTACATTCTCCCCTCCTTCAATAAATTGCATCCTCGCAATTTGAAATTTTTATTGGAAAATAAAAGGTTGAAAATAGAAAATACCTTTGTGGAAAACCCACATCGGATATAAGGTTAATAAAATTTAGTCTTAATAAGAGGGAAATGGAAATAAGAAAGTCACCACCAAATTATGATCTCGATAAGGAGAACATTGGTGGAAATTAGAGACATAAAATTGGAGGAAAAACGTAAATATTTGTAGGGAGTGATTGAGGTCATCAATCACAATCAACTGTCAAATTGAGGGCCTCAAAGCCTTCAATCTATGTTGATTTAAAATATCATCAGTTCAACAAGACATAAGGTATTAGGATAACACATTTTTTTGTTTTAATATCCCTTTACTAAAGTTTAAGAATTAATTTATTCATTGAATAAGAGATAGGTATATATATATTTATGCTTGACAATTAGAGTTTCAACCTTCAACTCATCTTTCACTCAAAAAGATAATAGAACTCAAAAATATTATACTTATCCTAATTGTATAAGGTTCCAAATTTTAACACATACCATTTAGATTAGAAAAACTATTTTGTAAAAACCAGGGACTTCACGTAGTCCAGTGGTAGGCGATTAATCCCAATCGCACTATGGTTGTGGGTTCGATTCCCACAGCTTTGTCCAACGCGATGGGTTGTCACTCGGTCTGTGTGTTGTCCTTTTTATAAATATCCAAAAATAACCTTAACAATAGTATCCAATGTAAAATATAATCCATTCCAACCTTTATAGTTATCCAAAATACTTTTGTCCAACTCACAGTCCAGATTTTATGAGGAAGGTAAACATAATAAAGCTCCTTTTTTTTTTGCGTAACAACATGTGAACACCTTCATCATGTATTCTTTTAAACACTGCAACATACTATATTACCATAAATCCTTATTGATTACATTCATGATCCCTTTTTCCTTATAGAAAACTAGATATACTCCTTCTATCCAAAAATGTATACAAATCATTAATCAGTTTCAAGGATGTTAAGAATATCCAACATAATTTATCCGAATCAATCATGTCTTATTCCAAAATCACTATCTCGGTATCAGAACCATATTATGGTTTATCTTTCTCTCAACCATATATTTTCCAAAAATTTAACCTACTGTGGAGTCACTTTTCTTGTTTCCACACAATCTCAAGTCCTAGATGAAATAGTACTGCAGTACAATCCTTATATACTCCATAATTATTATAACCAGTACATCATTGATGCAACACTCAAATTACAAAATTCTTTAATAACAACATAAGAACTCTAATCATTCCTCCTCATCTGTGGTAGTATCATAACTTGATTATTATCCAATAACATCATTTCGGGCATACTTTGATGATTTGAACATTGGTTTGCGTAGTTTCCCCACTCCTTGCAGATGAAGCATTGTACATTTGAAACCTTTTTCTAACCCTTGCAGTCACGCACTTGGTGTCCTTTTTCTCCACACTTATAACAAACTCTCATTCCCTTCAGGAAAATTCCAAGGTGTTTCTTCCCACAGTTATCACATATTGGAAAATTCTTCTTTTCCCTCGTCCCTTTATCCATCATTCTCTCTTCTATCCTTTTCTTCTCTTTCATCCCTTCAAATCCATAAGACTCAGAGAATTCTCTACTTATCTTATTAACACATGATACTATTTCTTCATATGTTGATAACACATGGGAGAATATTTCCCTTCTAAATGTTGGATTAATACCATGAAAGATATGATCCTTCTTACTCTTTGGATCATACGTATTGATGGAGTTCACATTCCTTCTACTGGGCGCCATTTCTATACAATGTCATAAACTAGATTAGTTTATGAATCAAAATACATAATTCCATACTTATAAAATACTTAACATAAATTGAACTATTTATGGATATAATCCATAATCATAAAAAGGTTTTCTTTGAGGAAGTATATACTCATAATCGTTCATAGTGGTTTGTAAAGAAAACGAGAATTATCCTAAGCATATCCCCCAGGAGTGTCGTAACCAAGAGTGCAGCAAGGCCCGTTGTCGTGCACCAGTTCTCGTTCGAGTCTAGCTCAAAGCGGTGTTTTCGGGTTTTACCCCTAGGTACATATGTGTCAGAGCCGCCTCTACCTGCTCGTATCCAGACAGGGATGTATTGCTCGGAAAACTCTCAACATCTCTACAATACCAAAATTCTATGAAGTTCTTCTATACTAATCCTCAAAGTCTATCTTTGGGCTATGTGCTCTAATCAGAGTTTATCTAAATCTAGCTTCCAAGGTTAGTACTAAACTGCCTCTGATACCAACTGTAACGCCCCGACCCCAGCTACCCAGAGTCGGTGCGTTACTTCGTAACATTGGCATGATCACAAAAGATCAAGTCTCGAAAGACCGATTAGTTTAGTAGCCTTGGAAACACTAGATACATTCATAAGTCTTACATTACATCATAAATTAAAACAAAACTACAACATATTCTCTTCATATCCCCTTATATTATCCCAACAGGTCATTCATAATATACTTCTTCACATCCTGGAAAAATTAAAACATTGAAAGGGGTGAGCTCAGATACTCAGTAAGGATAACAATATAGCGGAAGCTTTCATAAATAAACATTAACATTTAAGGCAATGTATAACTAAAACAAAAGCCTTTTAAACATGAACTTCAACATAATATGGAAAAAGTAAAATGAGATAATGCCATTCACTTCTTCACATGGATATTCTACTGGTCGAATAATCACATGCAATATCAATAACCACTTTCATAATGATGGAATGCATAATGCCAGACTATCATAACCACGTAGCCAAGGCCTCGTGCCAAGACCACAAATAAGATTTTGTCAAGGCCTCGTGCCAAGACACTATTTTGTCTCATGAGACCTGTCGATGCATCGAGGAGCTATAGCGGGCTCCACCCGTCACTTACTAAGTCCAATGCATTCCTCATATGAATGGGTTTAAACATATCATAAACCATAACATAATCGTATCACATAAAACATGCATAAAGGAAACATAACATTTCCCCATTTCAATCACAAGATTTTAATACAAAACATTGATATAATAAAAACGCTTTCAAAACCATTTTCAATACCAAAATAAAAGAAAGGTAAAACATGGTATTTATTTTTCTTTTAAAAAAAAGGTATGGCTTATAAAGGAAGCCGAAACTCAAATAATGGTCACGGCGGCGGAGAAGTCATTGTCGCCGCATATGTACGGAAAGAAAAACATTCCCTTTTTTTCATTTAGTAAAATTCTTCGTATAAAAAAGATTCCTTTTGAATAAATGTAAAAGTCAAAGGGGTTTATACACCGTATAAAAGAAAATTGTGTATAAAACCAAATATGCCTCAATGAAAGGAGATTGAGACGAAGTCCTTAAAAAGATCATTTTTAAAATAAAATAGATCTATTATGTGTATTCACTATAGGTACACATAAAGAACGTAAAAAAATACAAAATAGGACATAATAATATCATGACATAATTTGAAAGTAGGAGATTAACCCAAAGAATGGAAGTTGGGTTAAGAAATTCTCTTACCTCGTGTCCGACTTGACTCAACCGTTCTTTAACCTCCTAAATAATAAACTAGAGTTAATATCTACCTTATTAAGAACCATTTTCAATTTCATTATCCTTTTTATATCACTTATTACAATGTTATGAACGTTATGTAATTATTTAAGTTAATAACGGTCGTTTTGTCGATCTTTGGTACTTGTGTCAACAATAAACTTCTTATAATTACAAGTTGTTCATGTAGTGAAATATCCATTATATCCAGAATTATATTCATGATGTAGATATCATATATATCATATATATCCAGTATATACATTCATTCATAATATTACGTAACATTTAGAGGTAAGAAATGAAATGCACCGTTCATGGAGACGGTAAGTCGTACATACGCATGAACGCTACTTTCATTTCTATTTCATATTTAATGTAATGAAATCATAATGATATAAATGTATAATATAATTCCAGTATAATATATCATATAATACCATTTACTACATCCTTTATACATCCCACATATGGTATTAACGATTCAAATCACTTTGAGGGGGCGGTAGTCCGCACTTCCTAAAATGAAAATATCGCGTTTACCCATAATGGAAACCATAAAGGTATGCCATAAATGAGAAATACAGAAGCATAAGTAAAACATAAACATAATATATATATCATATATGAAAATAGTTTCATCAAAATGGCCACCATTAGAGGTGTTAAAAGAATATTGAACAATCATCGTTTCGTGAGGCTGTATTTCGCCACCCACAGAAACAGTATGTTCTTTAACCATTAGACGAAGGTGTGTGTAAGTGTAAACAAAATCCTTATCATAAAAACATCCTAGTATATTTTAGATACTGGTGTTGTTACAAAATAAAGGAATAAAAAGAGTTTAAGGGGATGGATAAGAAAAATAAAACAAAACAACATTAGAGAAGACATTACCTTCAAATCGGGTAACTCTTTTTGATTTGAGCCAAAGGCTTCCTTGGGAAGAATTATGCCCAAAGTGAGGCTTCTAGGAGTAAGGGAGTGAAGTTGGGAGAGTATTTAGGCAGAGGTTGGCCGAGACAAATGGCTTGAAAGTGTGAATGAGGTGGTAGAGGTGGGGGCCTTTTATAAGAGGAGAGGAGGGGCACTCTTGGAAAGTAAGGAAATTTTACATTATTATACAATGCTTTTCGGATTCTAAAGGTCCCAAACTTATATAATTCGAGGATAAGGTGATAAGGGTTCGAAATCCACCCATCCAATAGTCTTTGGACAAGTGTAAGCCTTGGATTGTACATTATCTTTTCATTTTATTAAAATCGTTAAATAATGAGTTTATCACTGCATCATAATGATGTCATAAATAATTTAATTTATTTAATGTCTAAAAATTATAAAAAAAATACTATGATGTAGTAAATCCTTTTAGCTTTCCAATGACTATTTATATTCAAAAATATGACTTGTATAACCCCATGTAAAAATTGTTTAAGTAAAACATTTCATGTTTGTGTCATTTTTTACTTTAACATTATATAAAAGGTATTTATGTAATTTTCCAACTAAAGTGGCTCTATGGGGTCCCCAAGTTGACTCATGGATTGTATTGGTCGGCCATGGCACATCCAATGAGGGTAGGACATGTGTCAAGCTCATCTCATATTATTAAAACATTATTTTTACCTTAAACTACACTAATTACCTCTAATCGCGATTAAAAACTTAAAAGTTACTATTCACCAAAAAATTATTTTAATCTCATTGAACCACATTTTACTTCTTAATGACAACCATGTATGTCGGATTTTTGAAATTCAAAATACAGAAGTGGTAAAATTTCATTTAAACGAAAAATCAGTTTTTATAAGTACCACTTAGTGGTTTCACTATTCATCAAAAATTGAAGTTTTTCAGAACAATGCCAAAATTTCACCCTAAGCTATAATTGATATTCTGAATTCAAAAATGATGTCTATTTTATTAAATTCCAAACATATAAGTTGCATTAATTAATTTTATAATTAATTCCCGCTGTCACAACAAATAGCGTGTTTTTAAGAAATAATTTATATCAAAAGATTGACAATTGTTTATGTCCAATTTCAAAGTGAAATTAATTCTAATGAACACCATTGGATAAAATGGTAAAAATATATTCTAATTATACTTTAAAACCACTCAATAGTATAACTTATCACTATAAATTATTTTGATTAAAAAAGTTGTTTTAAGTATTTTTCACTATTCATAAAAATTTGGAAGTTCTCAGAAAATTATAAAAAATTCAACATAGGCTAATTTCAATATTAGGAATACAAAAATAAAGTCCATTTTGAAATATAAAATTTCTATAAATTTAAAAAGTGGTCATTACTATTCATAACGGCTACTTTGATTAGTTGTGGTGTGTTAGAACTCGAAGTTGCGTACAATGCAAGCTATTGCATTATTGAATGAGAAGTGTATCATGGAAGCTCGGGGTGTTACAACTGGTCCTGCTCCCACACGCGGAGTCTGCACAGAACCCCTCTCACTAGCCACTGGTAGAAACGCCCTACAAAAGCGCTGCAGATGACCCATCTTGCCGCAAGCTCGGCACTCCACTGGGTCCCGTGGACAGTGCGGCCTCTTGTGCCCCTCTCTGCCACACTGGTAGCACCTGATCGGGCCACCTGAAGAAGCTGTCTGGCTGGTACTGCCGCCCTGAGAGAAGTTCATCTGTCTCTTCCTCTTGCCAGCAGAAATAGTACCAGTAACTGGTGCTGAACCGCCCTGGCCCACACCACTAGATTCTCGCAGGTTCCTCTCCGTAATCAACGCCTGGTTCACAATCGTGTGTACAGTAGGTAACCTGAAAACATTCACCAGTACTCGGATGTCATACCGTAGACCATCCTCAAAACGTCTGGCTCTCAGCGTCTCATCACCCACCAGCACGGGTGAAAAGCGTTGAAGCTCTGTAAAACGGGCAGAATTGTCCATCACTGACATAGCGCCCTGCTGCAGATTCATGAACTCTCAAGCTCTATCTGCTCTCAGCGTCTCGAGAAAGAAGAAGTCATAGAAGACTGCCTGAAAATCTTCCCACGCCATGTCCATGTGATGCTCTGACTGGGTGGTAACATCCCACCACCTCTTGGCGGAATCACGCAGCATGTAAGTCGCGAGCTTGACCCTCCGCCCTGGAGGCGTCTCAAGATGCTCGAAAATAGTCTGCATCGATCCTAGCCAAGACTCTGCAGCCTGTGGTCCGTCATCCCCTGAAAACGTAGGTGGATGCTACTGCTGAAAGATACGCGTCAGCTCGGCCATAGATGTGGCAGCCTGCGGTGCTCCCTGAAAGGTCTGCATGAACCGCAATAAGCCTTCACGGAACTGCGCATCTGCGCCTGTGTCTGGTATAACAGCTGGTGCCGCATCTGGCTCTGCTGGTGGATCAACTGGTAGCCCATGACCCACCATCTCCGGAGTATAATCGTCGCCGCTCTCTTGGTGAACAACTCGCGGTCGTCTAGGCGGCATGACTCTACAAGGTCAAAAGCACGCCTCAGATTCCAGATTATTAAGACTGAAAGCGAAGGAACCACAAAGGGAACAAGAGGAAGAAGGTATTCAAAATTTGCAAAACAAGACTACACGGCGTGTACAATGACTACACGACGTGTACTTGACTTCCCTTCCCCTACCCGGGTCCTTCCACACAGTTAAGCCACATGGCTTCCGTTCAACAAAACTACACGGCGTGTACGGGGTTATTTTCCAACTGCCCGTGTTGTCTGTGACACGGCCGACTACTCGGATTTACTCTACACGGCGTGTTACACCCGCACACGGCGTGTACACCATCCCGTTTCTCAGCCACACGGCTAACTCCACACGGTTTGTCCTCGGACAAGACTACACGACGTGTCCCAAAGGTACACGGCGTGTTCTGGGAGAGGTGACACCGGCCCGTGTTGTTAGTTACACGGCCGAGTCCCCAGGTCACACTACACGGCGTGTCCTGTCAAGGAGTTCACCGACCCGTGTTGTTAGTTACATGGTCGGACTCCGAGTCAATACTACAAAGCGTGTACAAAAACTACACAGCGTGTTTTACCCAAGCCCTTCCCTACCCCGTGTCGCCGCCCACACGGTTTGTGACACGGTAAGAGACTACACGGCGTGTACTCAGGGTACACGGCGTGTACTCAAAAAGTTCATTTTTCTTCCCGAACAGAAGAACATACACGGCGTGTATAAAAATACTACATGGCGTGTATACTGGGTTTTCCAGACAGTATGCCTCAGAAACTTCTCTAGAACCCAGAAAAATACTGAAAACAACACCTAAGTGTCAAATTCCGACCCGTGGGGGCCCATACACCCCACGAATCAAAGTTTGACATCTTATTTGTGTTATAACCAATAACCAGCCAATGATCCTCCCAATTCCGGTCAATGGGGGTCCATACTCCCCAAAAACCAAAGTTTGGCGTCCATTCTATAAACAAGCTCAAACAATAATACCATATCACAAGACATGTATTTATCAAGAAGCTATCACAACAGCATGCTTTACTAGCACAACAACTATCACAATAACATGCAAATTCTAATGCACCTACATGGCATGGAAACTATGCATGACATGTGATATCTAGCATGTGCCTATATGATGCATGAGACGGCATACCCTCATCTCATCGGGTTGCAATTAAATAGAACCCACAAATAAAATATAAACAGCACAATCCAAGTGCGTCACTCAACGGTGAAAACATATCAACCGTAAAATTGCAAGACCAAAGAATGCAAAGTACGAGGTAGACTGGCTTTTCCCTGTACACGGGTTAGCTACGCCCGGGCACAGCTTATTACCAACTACCGTTCGTCCTAACTCTGACTACGGCTCCAAATAGTAAGTCAAAGAAAAGAAACGCCTCTGATACCACTTTGTAACGTTCCGGACCCGGGTGCCACGCAACGGGTGCCCCAAGCCCGGTTCGCCACGTGACCTCAAGCGCATTTCCCCAAACGCCAGAGGCTGCCGACTAGCAGCGAGGGCCCAGGTCTGATAGTGGGGAAACTATGCCCTCATTTGTCAAAGTGTAGCGCAGCGGAATACCAAAATAAACATACAATAACAGCGGAAGCAGTAAACATACACAACTGAAATAACTACAGTAATGGATATAACCAACAGTATATAAGTGATGATGCTACATGGTTCAAGTTCTAAGAAAACAGATAGAACATGTTATACATCAATACAGTACACCAGAGAACGGAGTACAGCAAAACAAGCAAAACAGCTGGCAGCGGCATCGCGAGCCTAGGCTCGGTCCCATGCCCTCCTACTCCTCAACAACAGTCAAGTACATGTATAGGGACTCTTGCCCCTATCTACACCTGCAGCAACGTAATCTGTTTGGGCCCAAAAGCATGACCCAAACAGGGTGTGAGAAATATATCTCAGTAGACACCCACCAAAGGCCCGTGCTCAACTGTGTGTAAAACATGCAACAAGTGTGCAGTAGTAAAATGCAATAACTAAGCAGTACTCAAAAGTAATTAACTTAACAGTTAAATTTCCATTTTATTATTCATTTAATTCCTTTAATTTAGTAACATTTTTGTGCTCAACACCACCAAGCCCTCAGGCCAACCAGTACCGTGCCCTCAGGCTAAAATAGTAACCACGCCCTCAGGCTTGCCCTCAGGCCATACAGAATCCAACCCGCAGGTATTGCCCTTAGGCGTAACAGAAATTCTCGCCCTCAGGCATACGAAGTGTCGCCCTCATGCATAGAAGTCAAGCCCTCAGGCACGAAAGGTTGCCCTCAGGCGGAATAACGACAGCCCTCGGGCTAAAACAGTCACGCCCTCAGGCCAATCACAGCAACGCCCTTAGGCTAATAGGTAACCGGGCAATGCCCAACATATCAAAATGCAGTAAACAAACAATTCCTCTCAAGACAATTCTACAGTTACTACATTTAAGGCATACCCTCGGGTATCCTGGCCAAACGGCTAAACAGAGGAACACACCCCTCGGGATGGTCCTGGATCCAAGCAACGATCCCAAACAGCATTTCATTGTCACAATTTAATCACCTATGCAATTCTATGCATTAAATATAGCAATGGTCTCAGCCACACGACACCCCAACATAGGTTCGTGGCACGAAAACACACAAAAACGCACGACAGTTGGAAAATGATCACAAAGCCACCTACCTTATATGCCAACGAACGCTATACCCGAACGCCGGCTCCAGAAACGCCCAAGAACGGCGTAGATCTGACGAAGAACAAAACTCACTCAAACGTAAATAACACACGTTAGGAGAAGAATTGGAAAGAACGGTACCAGAAGGAGGAAGGACTTACCCGTGCGGTTCCAACGAAATCGTCCGAAGCCGAATCGGATTCCAGACGAACGCCCGGTGGATCTTCAAAGATCCGGCCTCCTCCTTTGGCTCCAAAACGGCTCAAGTGCCTCCTCTGCCAAATGAGGAGGCTACTACCTGTTTTAAGCCGAAAAAACAAAGTACATGGCGTGTACTCCTTTCATTTAACTGTTCAATTGGCGGCACCGCCACACTGTTCATCTGCCGACAAGAGTACACGACATGTACTCTCAAGTACACGGCGTGTACTGCCGCCCAGCTGGCGGCGACTCCACCGCCTTACTGTTTAAGTCTGCCGACTGACTACACGGCGTGTAAGGTACCACTACACGGCGTGTAGTCGGTTCCTACACCCTTCATCGCCGGCATG
This sequence comes from Viscum album, assembly GCA_963277665.1. NCBI lineage: Eukaryota > Viridiplantae > Streptophyta > Magnoliopsida > Santalales > Viscaceae > Viscum > Viscum album. The sequence continues at coordinate 700,370,139 of OY728128.1, read as the reverse complement.
GTCACACGCCCCGTGTACTCATCTCAACACGGCCAAAAGTACACGGCGTGTGGATAAAGTACACGGAGTATAGTTCCAAAAATTAGCATTCTTTCCCATTTTCCATATTTTCTCAAAAACACTCAAGGAAAAGGAAAAGGAAGAAGCCCGTACCTCGAAAATAAGAACCGGGTTCTTACAAAAAAATACCGACGCGGATCTAAGGTAGCTCCATTCGCACAACATGAAGGTTTTTTATATGAATATTTTGGTGTTGCGGGCTCTCATATGCCCATCAACATGGTCTTGGTGATCAATCAATTCGTTTCATCAAGGGAGATCACATAAAGAAGTGAAACCTTTTGAGTGTGGATGTTTTAGACATCATATTCATGACCATTGAAAAATGTTTTTGTTTTAGATTACACCACACATCTGATAATGTTTGAAAAGGATGTGTTATATAACCACGAAAGTGTTTATTTGGTGTAGTTTTTTACTATAATAGTGCAATAATATTCCATCTGTGTATTGTTTTTATTATCCATTCCATCTATTACATTGTTTTTTGTTTATGAGCATGTCCATTTCATTTTTAGATTATTGTATTGGACTTTGTAAGTGAATTTGTATTTAAATGATTATGTCGTGTAAATGCTTGAGTTGAGTATTAGTTACCATTAAATAGTGGACGTAGAAACATATACACTATAATGGTAATAATACATCATATCTAACTGTACGCACGATATATAATCAAAATTAATGTTTAGAATAACCACTTTTAAAACACATACTAAGAAATTTATACACACATATATTCATTAATTTTCTAAAAAACCTATCTATATATATATATTTTAATATAAACAAATAACGAGTAATAAGTTTTTCAAAATAAATGCATCACCCTGACGGTGACGGATTGAAATTCCAGAAGATGCCGTCACCTGCTTATGGTCCACGCGTCACCGCCCCAAATTCCGGATGGGAAATGGAGACGATGAGACCCCCCCCCCCCCCGCCCCCCCCCCCCCCCCGCCGCCTCGCTCGGGGTCATCGTCCTTGCCTCGTCTCCATCACAGAGATGGTTCCACACACACCCAATTAAACCTTCCACGCAAAGCAATCATCCCTCTCTCCCCCGCCCCCTTGATCCCTCTACATCTCTGATTGCTCTCTCGAAGTAAATCTTTGGTCAAAATCAATGTCTCTGCTTTTGGCCGCTGGCACAGGCGCTTCTTCGTCTGCACCCGTTGCTTCTCTTCTCCGAACCAGCCTTCCCTACCCCATCTCGAAATCCCTCAACACTACCACCATCCTCAGCGGAAGAAAATACTGCTCTCCACTTCGAGTCGCCGCTCCGCCCTCCCAACCATCCATTCCTCAGCAGCAGGAGCAGGATGGTCCCTCGGTCGTCGATCTCGCGGAGGAAGATCAACTTCATGAAGGGTCCTCCGCCGACAAATTCACGTGGCGCGACCACTGGTATCCGGTCTCCCTGCTGGAAGACCTGGATCCCCGCCTTCCTACCCCGTTTCAGCTCCTCGGCCGCGACATCGTTGTCTGGTTCCACAGGCCCCTCGCAGAGTGGGTCGCCTTCGACGACAAGTGCCCCCACCGCCTTGCCCCGCTTTCTGTACGTCGAACTATTTTCCTCTTCCTCCTCCCTCCGGTGCCGTGATGCTCGCTTCCTTGAATCTAACTGAGAATTAGGGCTTCTTGTTTCGGTGGTTGCGTAGGAAGGGCGAATCGATGAGAACGGGAAATTGCAGTGCTCGTACCATGGCTGGTCGTTCGATGGTTGTGGGTCGTGTGTGAGAATCCCTCAAGCCGCGCCTGAAGGCCCTGAAGCTCGTGCTATTCAATCTCCGAGAGCTTGTGCTACTAAGTTTCCGACAATGGTTTCTCAAGGTCTGCTCTTTGTTTGGCCCGATGAGAATGGCCTGGAACGATCTCGGTCCTCCAAACCTCCCATGTGAGTATGTATGCATATATGTTGCTGATTTGATTTTACACGCCGAAAGAGTTGGAGGCGTTGATCATGAAGTGTTCAATTATTCAGGGTTTTTCATGTTGATCTTTCCTTGTTGATGGGTACTGTTAAGTACTTTGTTTTTCCACTCGTAAATTCATGTCCTTGAATTGCTTAGGCTGCCAGCTGATTTTGATAAACCTGAGTTCTCAACAGTGACGATTCAGCGTGATCTGTTTTACGGCTATGACACCCTAATGGAGAATGTCTCTGATCCTTCTCATATTGACTTTGCCCACCACAAGGTATATGAATCAGTTTATGGATCTTCATTCTCTGCCCCCCACCCCCCACCCCCCACCTGTTTGTTGATTTGTTTTACAGGTTACAGGCAGGAGGGATAGGGCCAAGCCTTTACCTTTTAAGTTGGAGGCAAGTGGTCCATTGGGCTTTGTCGGATCAAATGATGGGAATCCGAGAATCAGCGCTGAGTTCGTTGCACCAAGTTATTACGTGAATAAGTAAAACTCATTCATTCCTTAGTTTTAACGCAAAATCCTGCATGAAAATCGGCAGAACTGGTTTTCCTTTTGTTGGTTCTTGCTTTGTAAGTAGCTACAATGATTTATTTCCATTCAGACTTGTTTTATATCCATGGCAGGATAGAGATAGACACGAAACTTCCCATATTTGGTGACCAGAAATGGATCATATGGATCTGTTCCTTCAATGTGCCAATGGCTCCTGGGAAGACACGCTCAATTGTGTGCAGCGCACGGAACTTCTTTCAGATCACAATGCCTGGGCCTGCCTGGTGGCAAGTAAGTTACAAGTGTTGTAAGGAGTTTTCAGTAAGGGATGTCAAATGCAGTCTGGTGTGTGATTCTTGAGCAGGTGGTCCCTCGATGGCATGAGCACTGGACCTCGAACAAAGTGTATGATGGGGACATGATTGTTCTCCAGGGCCAGGAGAAGACCTTCCTCTCCATGCCCATGGATGGTTCCACCGATGTTAATGAACAATACACTAAGCTCACATTTACCCCGGCCCAAGCGGATCGCTTTGTATTGGCATTTCGAAATTGGCTGAGGCAACACGGGAACGGCAAGCCTGACTGGTTTGGCTCCATTGACAAACAACCTCTTCCCTCAACTGTTCTGTCCAAGCGCCAGGTACTGGTTCATGAACTGTTGTTGGTGGTGGAGATGATTTGTACTGGAGATGAACCTGGCTGGATTCATGCTGTGTTTGCAGATGCTGGATCGATATGAGCAGCACACGGTGAAGTGTTCATCGTGCAGAGGCGCGCATGCAGCATTCCAGAGATTTCAGAGGTTTTTGATTGGGGCTTGCGTGGTGTGCTGTGCAGCGGCGGGGCTTCCCCCCAGTCTGCAGCTGAGGATTCTATTGGGCGGGTCTGCGATTGCGAGTGCAGGTCTGGCATGTGTTTTGCATGAATTGCAGAAGAATTTTGTGTTTATTGATTATGTGCATGCTGAGATCGATTGATCTTAGAAAACAGGAAATATATACTTATGGAGAGATTAAGGTGATGCATAATACATCTTGATTTGAGTGGTGAAATAACTTCTTGATTTGTCTCCATTTGCATGGAGATTTGAAATATGAATATCTAATGATGAAATATCTTTTTGGTTTGCTGAAAATTTTGGGGTTCCTCTTGAATTTTATTCTTTTTATAAATTTTATTTTTTGTTTTATTTTAAAAGGGAAGACATGAAGGTTAGTCCTACATTAAAAGAATGAGAAGGGAAGATTATCTCATATGCAAATGATTGAGACTAATAAAAAGTTCAATACTGGAGATATTGACTATTGTGTGAGAATATGCTAATATCAAGAGTTGTTTACTCTCCCCTCACATTGTGAATTAGAGTTCTTAATAGAACTTATATCTAGTGTAATGTCAATATATTAGCATTTGGATAGGGGTTTATATGATCTAATGCATCACCTTAGGGTGTACGGATTATCTTTGTTAGAAAGAAAGTTGGGTTAATACAATTTTGTATCGCCTATCGCGTGCTTAACATGACCATGATAATGAAAAATATCCTTTACTTTGAATGTATGATTTGTTTGATCAACTTTATGTATCTCATTATTTATAAAAAGAGGATATCTTTTAATTGGATAAGGGTTTATATGATATAGTGCATCACCTTAGGGTGTACCGATCATCTTTGTTAAAAAGAAAGTTTGATCAATACAGTTTTGAATTGACGATCAACAACTTAACAAGATCACAGTTAAAAAGGGATCATTTACATTGAATATATGATTTGTTCGGTCAATTTTATGGATCTCATTATTTTTTGAAAATAGATCTTTAATCATGATATCATCAAACAAAAGTGAAAATAGAAGATATTCACACAAAAAAAACTTTTGCATAAGAAGACATGAACATTATGATTTCACAATGATTCCATTTGGACATAGAAGTACTTTAAAAATATTCATGGATTTGATTAATAAAATATTTAAATATTAGCTTGATAAATTTTTAGCAGTCTTTGTAGACAATATTCTCTAATATTTTAAAAGGTAATAAGAACCTGAAAAGCATGGTAGGGTAGAGATGAAGACTCTTAGAAGGGAGAAATTGTTTTGATAAATGTGGCTTATGGATGTAACAATTAGAGAATATAATTACAAGAATGGGGAAATATGTAAATCCTTCAAAGATAAAAATGATTGAAGAATGACCCAAACCAATTACGGTGGAAAAGAGCCATTATTATTTTTGGATTTGTTGGATTGGTGTTGCTCGATCCGGTTGGGCCGAATGCTTGTGGTCCGCAATTGTCGCGGGTCACTGTAGCGACGTGGACTTCAGAGTCAACAGGACTGTAGCACTTTTGACTATCAGCCGGTAACCACTGTAGCGCTTTTGACAAAACTGACCGCCGTTCACTGTAGCGACGCAGACTTACTTTACGAACAGTGATCGTCTTCTCCATGTTTTGTAGCCCATTTTCGGGCTAGAGTTACTACTAAAAATCCTCTGTAATTTTGTGCTTCCGATATAGTGAAATTTTGCCTCTCCTGTGGACGTAGAGATTATTCCCAAACCACGTAAATCGATGTGTTTTTGTTGCTTTCTTTCTTTCGTTTTCTTGTTTCAGTCGTTGCGCCTCCCGACGATTTCGCAACAAGATTAACTAAGTATTAACGACGCTTTGTGAAAAATTTCTCATGATCTCAAATCCTAACTAAGTTAACATGGGGAGTCACACCTGCCGTCATTAAATTATTTATTTTATTAATTTTTCTTTGCGTCGGGTAGTCCGGGTTGAAACCCGACTTAAAATTTTAAGTTTTTATTTAAAAATGCACATTTTGGCATTGACAGCGTTCAACGCGCTACTGTCGAAGCCGCGCGGCCTCGCCTGGGTCACTGTGCGTCATCCCTCGGTTCCCCGCACGTCTGCCTGATGTTCAAACTAATTAAATAAAATGAATTGTTAATAAAGAAATAAAATTTAAGGGGGATAAAATGAAAATAAAATAAAATAAGAAGTGTGATAAAAATTTAATGGATTGTTTTAATATTTAAGGATATTATTATCATTATTATTATTAGTTCTAAGGATGATAATTTATTTAAGTTATTATTATTACTCCAATTATTATTATTATTATTATTATTATTATTATTATTATTAATATGTTATTTATTATTATTATTATTATTATTATTATTATTAGTTTTTGTTTTACTTTTAGTTTAGTTTTATTTATTTATTTATTTTTTATTTTGGGTAGGGTTCAGACCCCCCATCTGCCTCGCGTCGCCCCCCCCCCCCCTCCATCTTCATCGCGTCGCCCCCTCCTACCTCGTGCACCGCCGCTGGAACCCTCCTCCTCCTCCCGATTGCCATCTCGCCAGACTCCTCCTGGCCAGCCTCGTTCGGCTGCACCCCATCCCTCCCGTCCGGCAAGCCCTGCGCCGACCTCACCTCCAAGTTGCTCACCCGCCTCCATCCTCCTCTTCCAGCAAGCCCTGTCAGGCCGCTACCTCCCGACGATCTTCAAGCCGGCGCCGCCCCTGCCTCTCCTCCTACTAGCGTCGCGCCGCACCACTTCAGATAAGTCCCTCCCCTCATTTCTTTGTGTTTTGTTTTGATTGTTTTTTTTTCAGCGGGTAGGATGTCCATTATAACGTTTGTTCTTGTTTCTTAGGGTCCAATTTTAATGTCTTATACTCGCTCTTGCTTGCTTGCTGTGCGGTCGAGGTGCGAATAGGGTTCTACTCTTTTTTTTTTCGGAATCCTCTTAGTTCGAGGTAGGTGGTTCCATACCATTGCATCAATTGATTAATTTAACATGTTAATTTGGTTTTACAAATGTGTTTATTATCAAATTTTTTGGCGCGAAATATTTTTTTTGGAGTGTTTAGATATGCGTTCAAGTGGAAAATAATTATTTTGGTGTGTCTACCTTATTGCGCACCCTTGAAATCAATTGCAAATTGTTTGAGTAATGAAAAAAAAATGTTTGCTGAGGTTGTCTTGCACATTTGGTTTTAGAGTGACGTTCTATATAGGATAAATTGTGTTTTTGGTATAAACCCTCGGGTGCTAATTTGATGTATTTTATAAAATGTTTAACTTGATTTATTTGCTCAAATGTGATGTGCAAATGAGGTTTTAGAATAGTTGAGTGTGCAATTGATTTTTAAATGGTCTTTGCATGTAAAAATTTGTGTTGTTTTGGTGCAATGTTTTTAAGATGAGCTCTAGGAGTTGTTTGGTTGGTGCGAACTTAGTTTTCAAGGGTAATTGAGTTGTGTATGTTTAAATGTGGATTTTTAATGTGTAGCGAATTATTTTGGGCGTGTTGGCTTGGTTTTGTTTTTGTGAAAAAAGGGGGCAAAGCTTGTTTTGGAAATGGTTTTAAAGTATGAGTGATCTTATAAAGGGGATTGACCATTGTCTTGGTTTTTCTTCGGTGTGCGTGAAATGAAAAAAAATGGTGCCTTGCAAATAATGGTGGTTTCTTCAATGCGGTTGGTCTTTGATATGAAAGATGAAGTGTGTCTATTTTAATGAGATTTTTCATTCGAAACAGATTGTTTGACATGTTGGCTTTGTGGTTCTCTTTTAGTTTAAAAGCATTTGGGGGTGTTTATGAAGTTGTTTTTTTAAGTTATAATGGTGTATTTAATTGTGGAAGAGGTGTAAACCATGTTTGGAAAAAGAAAATGGATGTTTTGAGGCACGTTTGATTTTAAGAGAGAGAAATTGAGCAAGTTTTTAGGGCAAAACCTCGTTGTACATTTTAGAAATGTATTATTAATTATTTAGTTGATTTATTAATTTGTGAGTGTTATGCGAATTATACTTTGAAAAGGTTTTGGTGTGCGCTTGGTTTTAAAAGTGGATTTTTAGTGTGTTTTTGGTGTAAAGCCTTGCGGCGTTTCATGGAATTGTTTTACCGAGTTTTTAAATGATATATATATTAAATTGTGAAAGCGATGCAAATTATATTTGAAATGGTCTTGGTGTGCATTCGATCTTTAAAGAGGAGTTTGGTTGTGCAACTGGGGGCTTATGATGTAATGCCTTGGTTGGTGTGTGATATGTGAAAGTGATACACTATGTGAATGTGAAACTTGTTTGAGCACAAGGGAAAACCCCGAGTACCTAGATGGGCGGATTAGAACTAGTACGCTAGATGACACGTGAGCGGTTCGTCGTTTCATCTGGCAGGATTGACGTTACAACACTAACTAAACTTTTGTGATGATTGGAGACCACTAGGTTATGGATGTGTTTCCTTACTAGTGGTTTGTGCACGAGAGCGTTGATTATTGTGGTTCTTATGCCACGTTTACACCGAGGTACGATGTCTCTAGCGCACCACACATACTAGCTGCCTTAGGGGATTTACCCGCAGTGCTCTACTATTCATGACGTGGTGCCTTCGGTCGACATACGGAGGACCACTTGGGTATGTGCATGTTCTTTATAAAATTTCCCTTCCATTTTAAAGTAGTATTTGTGAAATGATTTTTCTTCCAGTACTCTTTTCTTTTTTACTTTCGGTTTTTAAATGTTTTCTTTAAAAGCATTTTAAAAAGTGAGGTTTTATATAAGCATGTTAAATTATCTTTTTGATGCCGTGACATGGAACCTTTTATTTAGTGGTATCCTACTGGACTCTTGGCTCACACCCTACATACACCTTTGGGTGCATGTAGACCTTGTTCCTTGTGTATTCTAGGTTGATGCACCGTGCTCAGCGATGGTGCTTCAGGTTGCAGTTGGTCTTCTCATGCAGAGTGGTGTTGATGTGACCTCTCTTTTGCCGGAAGGTTTGAGTCAGAGTTTTAGTTTCCGCTATTGTCGTTTCTTTTTAGTTATTGGATTGAGTTGTAGACCTTTAAGTTTGTTTTTAGTTTAAGGGCTTGTTTGGTTGATAGTTCTTCAGTTTCAGTTTATCTATCTTGTTGATTGTTTTATCTCTCTCATTTCGGGTAAATCGTTCCCATGTAATGTTTTGGTACCCGGGCACTTGTGCCAGCCCGTGGGGACCGGGAACGCCCCTCGGGCCATGTCGCGGACCGGGTCGGGCGCCGGGTCGGATGACGACCCGGCTTGGTTCGTGACAAAATGGTATCAGAGGAGGTTTGTTCTCTTGGGTCGTGTTCTTTTGGGATAGAGTCACGGTAGACGAGAGTTAAGGTTGTCGGGACTCGACATCCTGACTACGAGTAAGGTGCCTGACTAGCACACCTCGTGGCGGGACTTCGAGTTACCAAAGTAAGTTGAGGTTTGCCTAAATCTTTGGTCTGTGTGGTTAATCTTGTTTATGGGAAATGAAAAGGGAGTAAGGTCAGTGGTCCCAGTGAGCTCACAGGGCCTGACAAGCCATGTGGAGCTGGGGACACTGGCCTAAAATACTCTCCGTGGCAGTGGCGTGATTGGCGTATGGCCGCCAACCATACATTCCAACCACCCGCTGACACTAGTTTCCTCCTGCATTGTTCCTCGTCTCTTTGTTTTGGATTCGCAGAAATCTGGTTTTTAAGTAAAAATGAATTGGTATTGGAAAAATGTTTTGAAGTGAAGCGCTTTAAAAAGAAAATGACTTATGAGGTTTGAAAAGTGTGGGTTGAATGTTTTGGTTTTAAAAAAGGGAAAGGTCTAGTTTTGATCCTTGGTGTTCTCATGGGCAACCACATGCCTGAGTGTATACAAAAAGGAAAATGGTTAATGACACGAGCGGATGAGTGCCAGGATGGACATGAGGTGGGTGCCTGTGTGGCACGAGAACATGCATGCGTGAGGCCCATGAGACACCATTTGTGTTTGCACAACCCACAATCTTCGTTCTTTTTCAAAAAGTTTTGTTAAAGGAAAATTTGGTGTTTTAGTAACCGATGATCGCGTGGTGCGTCCTTGTGTTTTTGAAATGTTGGATGCGAGGTATTTTGAGCCGAGAATCCTTTTTTAACGATTTGTGTCCTGAGTTTGAATTCATATTTTTATGTTGGTGTGAAAGCGTGTGGTTAGTGAATTCTTTTGGAAAATTGCTTTGGGAAGCCCTTGCAGTGGTTCCCCCTGCATGTTTAGTGTTCGCTTGTGGTATGTCTTGACCATTGGACTAGTTTGGTTGGGTCCATGGTTTTCTTTCTTGACTAGTGCATGCCCCCCCATAACGCGTTAACATGTGATTGAAGTGCGGCCATAGGCAATTCGCCATTGACCGACCCTCCAGTTGATCAGAGGACTCTCTTCTTGAATTCTAGAATTGAACCCACCTCTCCTTTTTACAACTAAGCGGAACCTCTCGCAGTGGGATGACAGATGCGGGGGGAGTTGAAGGAAGTTTTGGTCTCTTTGAGTTGTCCGAGTCGTCAGGTATGACGTTTGACACCGTTATGTCCGAAGGTCCCCCTAGAAACGGTGAAAGAAATTCCAGCAGGGAAGGGTGAAGGTGGTTCAGAGTTATTGGTGCTGATCGATGGTTTGAAAGGCTCGTAGTGCTTTCATCGGCCGCAAGAGTCATGTTTGGTGACGTCTTACAACGTGAGTTCTCTTGAAGTGCAAGGTTTTCATAGGAGTGTGTCCTCTCGGGGAGTTCTAAATTTTCTATTCAAAGGGGAGTGTTTGTCGTGCGTCTTTCCTTTTTTTAAGTTTCTTGGTTAATGTGAAGAGGTGATGCATGCACATCATCTAAACCCTTATCTTGGTGGGTGTGCCGCGAGCGAGTAGTTGGTTGTTGTGGTGTGTTGTGTTTGTTGGTGTTATCTCAGTTGCGGTGTGGTTGCGTGTGGCACCAAAAGGAGAAGCTCCGTTCGAGAGTCTTCAATACCTGACTGTGAGGCAGAAGATGCTTCAAACATCAGAGCTCCATCCATAGGCCTCAGAGTGAAGATGACGCGTGGTCAGGAACCCCAGGAGTGTGTGGGACCCCAACCTTATTTCTATCCTCGGTATTAAAGGTGAAGGAGGTTTAAATTGTTTTATGTGGTTCCGTTCCGAACGATCCATTTGGGTGCGTGGGGTTTCTCGTGGCTATGAAGAGGTGTGGTCGCCTTGTTACCTTAAAGTCCCGGGGGTGGCGTCTCGCCCAATGTAATTTCTTTTAGCGGTCTTTATGGGGTCTATTTGGGTGAATTGATCTCAAATTTGAATAGTGATTATCTAGGGACGTGGAGATGTTGGTTTTTCTTAGGTCATGGTTTTGACGCCCCAATAGCTGGCCCCCGCCCTCCTCACCCCTTGTGGTGGGGTGTTTGGTCACCGTTGGAAAATTTCCAAAGTTTTGTATCTTCTGTCTGTTCTAATGGCAGGGAGACCCATGATGGGTCTCACTCAAATGTCTTTGGAAAGAATCAGTGTTGGCCTTTTTCATAATGGTGGGGAGTCCGCTCGTGCTTCCCTGTGTCAGTTTTTCCAATCTCGTCTCAGGCGTTGGTAGGTTCTTAATGGTGGGGAGCCCCTCAGGCTTCCCCATTTTGACCTTTTAGTTATGTTCCTAGAGATGTTTTGGTGATAGGTGATAAGAGTACTCCTTGGACGTGGTTGATCTTGTTTGTTTCTTCCAGTCAAACAACGCGGTTTTCATTCGATGGTGCTTGAGGTGTTTTGGCTTGTGAAGTTTGTTTCTGTGGGTGCGAGAGTCCCTATCCTTGATTAATCAACTGGAGATGTTCTAGCTCTTTGGGGCGGGCAACACATATTAAAAAGTCTTTTTACGAGTTTCTTGAGGTTGTCATTTAAGTCACCTTCTCTGAGCATGATGCGTTTGTCTCTTTTCGCTTGTTGTTTCTGGGGATCCTCTTTGAACCTTAAGGGGGTTTCGTTTTTCTACTTTGGGGGTTCAATCTTAGTTATGGCTTTCCGAGGGAGGAAAACTTTATGGTGGAGAGAATTGTCACACCCGCTGTCATTAAATTATTTATTTTATTAATTTTTCTTTGCGTCGGGTAGTCCGGGTTGAAACCCGACTTAAAATTTTGAGTTCTTATTTAAAAATGCACATTTTGGCATTGACAACGTTCAACGCGCCACTGTCGAAGTCGCGCGGCCTCGCCTAGGTCACTGCGTGGCCTTGCTCGGTTCCCCACACGCCTGCCCGATGTTCAAACTAATTAAATAAAAGGAATTATTAATAAAGAAATAAAATTTAAGGGGGATAAAATGAAAATAAAATAAAATAAGAAGTGTGATAAAAATTTAATGGATTGTTTTAATATTTAAGGATATTATTATCATTATTATTATTAGTTATAAGGATGATAATTTATTCAAGTTATTATTATTACTCCAATTATTAATATTATTAATATTATTAATATTATTAATATTATTAATATATTTATTATTATTATTATTATTAGTTTTATTTTTACTTTTAGTTTAGTTTTATTTATTTATTTATTTATTTTTATTTCGGGTAGGGTTCAAACCCCCCCCCCCCCATCTGCATCGCGTCGCCCCCCCTCCATCTTCATCACGTCACCCCTCCTACCTCGTGGACCACCGCTGGAACCCTCCTCCTCCTGATTTCCATCGCGCCAGACTCCTCCCGGCCAGCCCCGTCCGGCCGCGCCCCATCCCTCCCGTCCGGCAAGCCCTGCGCCAGCCTCACCTCCAGGTCGCTCACCCGCCTCCATCCTCCTCTTCCAGCAAGCCCTGTCAGGCCGCTACCTCCTGACGATCTTCAAGCCAGCGCCGCCCCTGCCTATCCTCCTACTACCGTTGCGCCGCACCACTTTGGATAAGTCCCTCCCCTCATTTCTTTGAGTTTTGTTTTGATTGTTTTTTTTTCAGCGGGTAGGATGTCCATTATAAGGTTTGTTCTTGTTTCTTAGGGTCCAATTTTAATGTCTTATACTCGCTCTTTCTTTCTTGTTGTGCGGTCGAGGTGCGAATAGGGTTCCACGCTTTTTTTTGGAATCCTCTTGGTTCGAGGTAGGTGGTTCCATACCATTGCATCAATTGATTAATTTAATATGTTAATTTGGTTTTACAAATGTGTTTATGATCAAATTTTTTGGCGCGAAATATTTTTTTGGAGTGTTTAGACATGCATTCAAGTGGGAAATAATTATTTTGGTGTGTCTACCTTATTGCGCACCCTTGAAATCAATTGTAAATTGTTTGAGTAATGAAAAAAAAATGTTTGATGAGGTTGTCTTGCACATTTGGTTTTAGAGTGACGTTCTATATAGGATAAATTGTGTTTTTGGTATAAACCCTTGGGTGCTAATTTGATGTATTTTATAAAATGTTTAACTTGATTTATTTGCTCAAATGTGTTGTGAAAATGAGGTTTTAGAATAGTTGAGTGTGCAATTGATTTTTAAATGGTCTTTGCATGTAAAAATTTGTGTTGTTTTGGTGCAATGTTTTCAAGATGGGCTCTAGGAGTTGTTTGGTTGGTGTGAACTTAGTTTTCAAGGGTAATTGAGTTGTGTATATTTAAATGTGGATTTTTAATGTGTAGCGAATTATTTTGGTCTTGTTGGCTTGGTTTTGTTTTTTGAAAAAAGGGGGCAAAGCTTGTTTTGGAAATGGTTTTAAAGTATGGGTGATCTTATAAAGGGGCTTGGCCATTGTCTTGGTTTTTCTTCTGCATGTGTGAAATGAAAAAAATGGTGTCTTGCAAATAATGGTGGTTTCTTCAAAGTGGTTGGTCTTTGATATGAAAGATGAAGTGTGTCTATTTTAATGGGTTTTTTCATTCGAAACCGATTGTTTGACATGTTGGATTTGTGGTTCTCTTTTGGTTTAAAAGCATTTGGGGGTGTTTATGAAGTTGTTTTTTATAAGTTGTTATAATGGTGTATTTAATTGTGGAAGAGGTGAAAACCATGTTTGGAAAAAGAAAACGAATGTTTTGAGGCACGTTTGATTTTAAGGGAGAGAAATTGAGTATGTTTTTAGGGAAAAACCTTGTTGTACATTTTATAAATGTATTATTAATTATTTAGATGATTTATTAATTTGTGAGTGTTATGCGAATTATACTTTGAAAAGGTTTTGGTGTGCGCTTGGTTTAAAAAGTGGATTTTTAGTGTGTTTTTGGTGTAAAGCCTTGCGGCGTTTCATGGAATTGTTTTACTAAGTTTTTAAATGATATATATATTAAATTGTGAAAGTGATGAAAATTATATTTGAAATGGTCTTGGTGTGCATTCGATCTTTAAAGAGGAGTTTGGCTGTGCAAGTGGGGGCTTATGATGTAATGCCTTGGTTGGTGTGTGATATGTGAAAGTGATACACTATGTGAATGTGGAACTTGTTTGAGCACAAGAGAAAACCCCGAGCACCTAGGTGGGCGGATTAGGACTAGTACGGTAGATGACACGTGAGCGGTTCGTCTCGGTTTCATCTGGTAGGATTGATGTTACAACACTAACTAAACTTTTGTGATGATTGGAGACCACTAGGTTATGGATGTGTTTCCCTACCAGTGACTCGTGCATGAGAGCGTTGATTATTGTGGTTCCTATGCCACATTTACACCGATGTACGATGTCTCTAGCACACCATGCATACTAGCTTCCTTAGGGGATTTACCCACAATGCTCTATTATTCATGACGTGGTGCCTTCCATCGACATACGAAGGACCACTTGGGTATGTGCATGTTCTTTATAAATTGTCCCTTCCATTTTAAATTAGTATTTGTGAAATGATTTTTCTTCCAGTACTCTTTTCTTTTTTTACTTTCAGTTTTTAAATGTTTTCTTTAAAAGCATTTTAAAAAGTGAGGTTTTATATAAGCATGTTAAATTATCTTTTTGATGTTGTGACATGGAACCTTTTATTTGGTGGTATCCTACTGGGCTCTAAGCTCACACCCTACATACACCTTTGGGTGTATGTAGAACTTGTTCCTTGTGTATTCCAGGTTGAGGAACCGTGCTCAGCGACGGTGGTTTAGGTTGCAGTTGGTCTTCTCATGTAGAGTGGTGTTGATGTGACCTCTCTTTTGCTGGGAGGTTTGAGTCAGAGTTTTAGTTTCCGCTGCTGCCATTTCTTTTTAGTTATTGGATTGAGTTGTAGACCTTTAAGTTTATTTTTAGTTTAAGGGCTTGTTTGGTTGATAGTTCTTCAGTTTCAGTTTATCTATCTTGTTGATTATTTTATGTCTCTCATTTCGGGTAAATCGTTCCCATGTAATGTTTTGGTACTCGGGCACTTGTGCCAGCCCGTGGTGATCGGGAACACCCCTCGACCATGTCGCGGACCGGGTTGGATGGCGACCCAGCTTGGTTTGTGACAGGGAGTAAAGTTGGTTTTGACATAATAATGTGAAGATAACTTCACAGATCTTAAGAAAAGGCTAATGACTATAAATATACTCAACACTACTCTTAAGTTGATGAGATTTTTTGATATACGGTGATGCTTCAAAGAAGTGATTGATTTTATTTCTAATGTGAAATAATAAGGTGATAAAATGCCTCATGGAAATCAAAGATCCATGAGCAAAATTACCACACAAATCATTTGGAGTTAGCATCAATGATTTTTTAACTGAAGATTTAGAGACGTTATATATTTGGTCAGATGTATGCTATATATACTAATCAAACAATATTAAAGTATATATTTATTTATAAAGAGTTTAACATGAAACAATGAAGACAATTAGAGTTGATCAAAGATTATGTTTTTTCAATACATTATCATCCATGGAAGGGGAACAAAGTAGAAGATTCTCTTAGTAGAAAGTAAATTTCCATGTTAATAAAAAATGATGATTGAATGAGATCAAGTTTCATGGATACACAAATGATGAACTTGGAAATTGTTAAGGAAAGGTCTTCATCTGACCTTTTCCAAATTATTACCCAACCATCCACCAGGAGAAAATCAAGGTGTCATAAATAAACGATTTGGAGATACAAAAGAAGGTGAAAACAATAAAAGGCGAGAGGATCCCATAATTAAATATTAAATAAAGATATAGTCATAAGGTGGTGAAAACAATAAAGTGTGGGAGGATCCAATCATCAAACATTGATAAAGATAAAGTCATAAGGTTTTGAACATGATTATGTGTTCTATCAAAGTAAGAGATGAACAAGAAACTATTGGATGATATACATAACTCATTTTTCTCTATTCACTCCAAAGCATTGAAATGTATAAAGATATATGAGAACACCTTTTTTGTGATATTATATGATGAAGAGGATTATAGAATATACATTAATGTGTTTATTATTCTATCGAGTAAAGGTAGGATGTTAGAAGTTCAAAGAGATGATGCAACCATTACCCATATTAACATGGAAATGGAAAAAATAACCATGTATTTTTCTTCACGGTTCTTCCAAGGGCCTCTAAATACTACTCCAATATATAGTTTGTGGTTGGAAAGCTTATAAATCCTTCTCAATTTATCATCATTAAAGAACATTTCTTATTCAATCAACTTTCTAAGATATATATCAAAGAAATTGCAAGCCAGCATGAGGAGTCACTTTCAATTGTATCTGATCAAGATTGATGGGTTAACTTAAAATTATGAAAGGGGATCCAACATGTATTGGGCATAGATTTGAAGTTTAGTATGAATTATCACCCTCACATTTATGGTTAATATGAAATAACCATCTAAACTTTGGAATACATGCTCAAATCATGCTCATCAGTATTTAAAGGTGGTTGAGACCAACATCTTATGTTGGTCGAGTTCTCATATAACAAAAATTTATTATCCTAGAATCAAGTTCTTGAATTTCAACTTTTCTAAACTTTAACTTCCCTCTTCAATTAAATCTTTAAATCTGTCCTTTTTTAATTAGATATGCAATAGAATAAAGTAAAGAAAAAAAATAAAGGTCAGGACACAAGAAATTTTTATTATGGTTTTGAGTTTTCAAGAAACTTCCCCTACTTCACTCCACCAGCTCCCAATGAAGGTATGGTGATTTTATTCAGATCTTTTGACTAGGGATCTCATAATTGAGTGTGTGTATGTGACACTGAGTTTTTTGTAAAATACAACGAGAGATTTTACTAGGCTATTTTCTACAAGACCTTTCCTTAGTCTTATACCACACTTAGTACAATAGGTGTGCACTCAAGAAAGTAATAGAGAAGTTATAGAGTTTTATTTGCGACAACACACAATTGTGTTAGATTCCATTCCTAATAAAAAATGAATATTCTCCGGAGAAAAATATGTGTAATATACAGTTTTGAATATTTTCAGAACCAGTAGCAGGACTTTCTCTTTCATCTTCACTATATCTTCCAGTTGTACAGTATATAGAACATGAATAAAAACACTTTTAGAATAATCAATAAATTATAATGAAAATATTTTAGTAGTTCGAGTATACTTAAAAATAGTCGTGTGAAAGATTGATATATAACTTTTGGTGTCGAAATAATATATATAAAAACTTGAATTTAATTGAGTTAAAATATTCACTTGAACTTCTCCTTGAGTATATGGATCTTCATACCCGTTATAATTAATTCGGTCTTCCACACAAATAATCTCGAAATAAACTAAGAGAAACCTTCCTAAAATCACGTCTTTTTTAAAAAACCATTTGGAAGTTTAATAAATATCTCCTATAAATTAGAAACACAAAATATCTTGAAAATATACTTGTATTCTAAACTTGAATTTCACTTCATATGTAATATATTTTTCCAAACATATTTCATACATAAGAACAAACTCTTTATTATGAAGAATATATAAAAATAAATTCTTCCATGAATACGTAAGAATAACTTCTGTCGATCCATAAGAATAAAGTCAAACTATGACTCATACATAAAATTTATTACTTAGTTGATTTTCAGTATGTAAGTGTAAACTCTGAATATAAATCAATATGTAATATCTTATACTCTATAGAATTATTGATATGTAAGAGTAACTTCACTTTGTACTAAATATGTAAGATCCAATACTTGAAGAATTTTTTCACACATAAGATTTATTTCCAACTTTTATTGAATACATAAGAGTTAGTTCTCTATATGTAATATTCCATACTTAGATTTTTTTCCAATTTAAACATGAAAAAATTTAGAATATAAATTCACATCAAGATTAATAAATAAATAAATAACTTGAAACTCACTTAAAGGAAACTCATAGTAAAACCAATAAGGGATTTTTTGGGCATCAAAACTTAGAATAATATATATACATTGGAGCATAATAATATATTCTAATAATATCCCTCTTTTTGATGAACATGAAACCTATAAAGTTTAAGCATAAAATTTATAGATTAAACATATAACAAAGAACTGATAACATATAACTAATAAACATGAAAATCAGTTGAGTAATTTTTTTTGTTATTATCCATTCTCCCCCTTTTTGTGATGTCAAAAAGAAAGTAAATAGAAAGCTATAACAGTGTTAATTTTTGAAGATCCTTTGTGACATTTTTAACAAAGTTTTTTTTGTTGAAAAATATTTTTTTTGTTAAAGTTTGTTTGTGTAAAATAGGAAAAGAAGAGTTTTTGGAAATTGTGTTAAGAAAGTTAGAAAGTCCAGATATAGATAGTGTAACAAAGTTGCTAGAGAAAAGAAGTAAGAAAATCAGTAAGTTAGAAAGTTCCAACTTTCTAACTCTCAAAATCAGATGATGCCAAAAATATTCTTCAATGCTACTAAACATCATGAAATTATTTCATGATCCAATATTTTTGAAGAAAGGAGAGTTGTAGTTTTCTGTACATAGAGGTTCCAAACACGGTTTAATGGACATAACAATACCAAACTGAGAAATGTAAAAATTTGAAGATTTCGGACTGAGAGTTTCAAATAAAAAACATTTGGTCAAATAAATTTGAATAAAGCTAGAAGTTTGAAGTTTCTGAAGTTCAATGAAGTGCAACCTTGCTACTGATCAAACAAACTTTCCAGATAGAAGGTTCATATGAATTTTTTTTAGAAAGTCCGAGTTTGTGAAAATCGCTGAGTTCATGAAAAAACATGAGAAGAAGAAGATATTGGTTTTCAATCAGGGTGATAAGGCATATGATTTTATAAGAATCTTCAATGTTTCAATGTTTCTTATTGGATAGACTTGATCAGACTGATGTAACGGACTGATCAGATCAGACGATGTATAGTTGATGTTTGTGAAAAGTGAAAAAATTTGTTTTTTTGAGATTTTTAGTGTATAAAAATGTGATATAAATCCAAGAAGTAATTTTATTCAAATATAATAGAAGTTAAAAAACCAAGGGATATAACATTAGAGTTCCAGAAACAAGTTTCCAGACAAATCTCTTGAATAAGTTTTAAGCTGTGAGAAGAGACTTTAGTGGATGAAGGAAGTTGCTAAAAAAGACAAGATTTCATGTTTATCATCATACACAGGCTTTTGAATAGACTAGAATGGATGAAAAATAGTATACAAAGTTTTTGAATAGAGAAAGTGTTAGATCTATTGAAGTTTCTACCATACAGAGATGACACAGACAACTAAAGTCTTTAGAAGTTGCAACAATGTAGTCAACCATCTTCAGTTGGCTTGGATTAATGAACAAAGAAAAGTTTTCTTTGTTTGTTTTGAGAGAGTTTTTAATTTAGTGGGACAAGAAAACATGATAGAGTAAGACTGGAGTTCAAAGTTGTGAAGTTTTGAAGCTTTGGTTAAGAAAGTCCATCAGATGATCTTTTTTGTAAGAAATTCCATTGAATGAAGGTTTTGTAAGGATGTCCATTAGAAAAAACCCGTTTCCAAAGTTTGAACTAAAAAACAAAGATCAGACTGAATCAATGTTTTGTATTTCAAGTGGTTCTAGAGAACCAGATAGATCAAGGAAGTTCAAACAGAGTTCTAGATAGAGAAGTTCTGAAAAATAATATTTTGGACAAAAATTTTGGTTCAACTTTCTAAAGTTCTAATTTGAGTAAAGTTTAGAATTCTAAAGTTGTGTAGAATTCAAGAAGATTTGAGAAGCCTCCAAAAGAGTTGTGAATGTTTGAGAAGTACTTAAATGAAGTTAAAATATCTGATAAATTTAGATTTATGAATTTGGGTGAGTGGGAAAACATTTCACATTTTCCAACTTTTCTATTTATAGAGCACCTATAAATAGAAGTGCAATAGTAAATTTCACTTTTTTTTATTCACTCATGTAATAAGTCGAAGTAATGTATAATTTATGTTAGATTGAGTTTCCAACCAAAGTTGAGTTTCATGTTGAATTTTTATAGATAGAAATTTTGGTTAGAAGACTCGAAAACACAAAATTTAGATGACTAGATAGAGGATAAATAGATAGTGAAAACCAGATAGAGTTTCGAGTAGAAGTTTGCGAGGCATTGAGTTTTGATAAATCATACATAAAAAAAGTTTGTTTCAAGAGTTGTTTGAGAAAAGGTGTAACAAATAAGAGATTATCGGATGGAGTATTTCCATACACAGAAGATCAGATAGATGAAGATTAGATAGTGATTCTGGATGGACCTTTGTGGATGATAAAGTTTCAAAGTTACGTTTTCTATTATGTCTCAATTTTTGTAAGAAAAAATTGTAAACTGATGGGATTTAGTATAATCTTTACCACTAGAGGATAAAAGGTATCTAATGGGAGCTGGAAATTTTTTTATTCACTTCTTCATTATAGTGAATCTCTATAGACCAATGAGAGTGGTTATAGCAAGGATGTAGGTTCTCACACTGAGACTGAATCTTACAAATCTTGTGTGCCTCGTTTACTTTCCTAAATTTTTATGCATACGAGTTTACTAAAAGTTGACAAGGAAGAAAATTTAAAAAGTTGTAGGGGTAATTTTTCTTAAAGTTAAATTTTATAAAAATACTATCACTGATTCAACCCCCCTTCTCATTGATTCAACAATCCTTAGGAATTTCAAGTGGTATCAGAACCAGGTTCCCCTGTCAAATCCTTATCATGGAAAATATCAATCCCATCAATAACAGAGAGATTCCTATATTTGATGGAAAACATTACCATGAATGGAAAAAAAAAATGATACGTTATATTTTATCTCTTGTATTAGAGGTTGTAGATGGAACAACTATTGGGTTTCCACCTATTGAGAAATATGCTCCCATTACTTTTACTGAGAAGAGAAACATTGAAGTTGATGGAAAGTCTAGAAATTCTATTTTTATGTCTTTGTGAGGAAATTTTTACATGAAGGTAAGGGATTTCCAAACAGAAAAGACAATGTGAGACAAGCTCGAAATTATTTTCAAATGAAATAATAAAGTGAAGGAATCAAATAAACAAATCTAGCATAGCAAGTTTGAAGACATAATAATGAGAGATGTAGAAACTATTTATGAGTACTTCACCAGAGTGAATGAAGTTTTTTGCAACATCAGTGGTTTCAGAGATGTCTTGGAAGATTCTATAATTGTTAAGAAACTCATGAGAAACTTTCTGAACTAGTTTGATTCTAAAATATCTGATTTAGAAGATAAAGAATATTTATCACTTGATGAATTTTATAACTTTCTTATTGCCTATGAAATGAGAAAAGATCTAGCATTCAAAAATAAGATCAAAGACAACATAGATTTTAAAGATCTGAGAAAGATGAAAATTAAAGATACTGAAAATATTGATCCTTGTGATTCAAAAGATAAGGAGGATGATGAATTAAATAAAAAAATAACATCTCTTATATCCAAGAATTATCGAAGAGGAAGAGGAAATTATGGAGTAAAACTTCCTCTCAAATGTTTTTAGTGTGGTGGAATTGGTCACTTTTCTTTGAATTTCCCTAAGATTAAAGTTAGGGAATTTTAAGATCATCCTAAAGAAAATAATCGATGGAAGAAACTGAAAAAAACTTCTAAGGAAGAAAAGAAGTACACTGGTAGAAAGAAAAAATTCACTAGAAACATAAGAAGCATACTGAGTAAGAAAGTAAAATATTACTTAGATGATATTGATTCATCAGTAGATTAAATTTCAGAAAGAATCAAAACCTTCTTTTCAAATGTTGATAAAAATCAAGATTCATCAAACAATGAAGATGAATAAGGAGGTGAAGAATATTACAAAGAGTATCATCTCATATCAGAACTTGCAGCATGTCTTGAGAAAAACAGAACTCTTAAGAAAGAAATCACAATGATAAAGAAAGAAGATGGAAAAGTTTTAGAAGGAATAAAATATGTATATAATCAAGAAGAAGACTATATATAGAAGATCTTAAACTAAAAACTAAGAATTATTAAACAGGGAAAGATGTTTGAATACCTCTATAAGAAGTTAAAAACTAAGGAAGATGAAGTTAACAAAACTTAATCCAAACTTCTTGTGGATGAAAGTAGCTTACGAAAGTTGAATGAAAATTTCAATAAGGCTTCAGATGCAAAAGTTGAATAATCTAAATCTACATAAAAAACTCACTCTAAGAATCAAGTGAAATCTTTACCCACTAAATGTAAAATTTCATCTTATTTTTATAACATTTTAGGTTTGAAGAAAAGTATTTGGAAAAATTGGGTTGAGAAAGGATGTGAGAAACATATCATATCCATGAAAGTTGAAAATTCACTTTGCATAAAATATGGACCATGCTCAATAAAAGTAAGAAATAAAAAGTTATGAACCTCAGCAAAATTTCTATATAGAGAAATAATACTTCTACATAAAACCACGATTTGATGGTTTTTACTGGTGCTGTGGAATTTATGGGCATAAATCTTACAACTTTTGGCATAATATGTTACTTCTAGGAAAGAGGCACGAACAGAGGGGAAGCAATGGTGGAAGTATAATAAGTTACTTTCTTAATCCACATGAAGCAAGAAAAGTGAAATCTCAAGATGTTATAAAATATTTAATGAAAAATAAGTTTGACTACTTGGGGGAAGTTTCTGGAAGATGTGATCATCTGGGTAACTTTTCTAAAGAATGTATGACTACACTTATAGGTAAAAGTTTCTATGCTAGAAAAGAAAAAGAGCCTAGAAAGAATAAAGTTGAACAAAGAGATTTTGTTGTTGAGACATATCTAAAAATAAATAAAAAAGAACAAACCATGGATTCTTGATAGTGGTTGTTCATCACACATGAAGAGATACATAAAAATATTGAAATATGTTGAAAATCATGATGGAGGAGCAGTTACTTTTGGAAATGAAAGTTCCTTGAAAATCAGAAGAATATGAATCATTGATATAGAACCTAAAAAACTAAAATATAAGGATTTTCTATTTGTTAATGTTCTCAAGCACAACCTTATTAGTGTGAGTCAAATTTTTGATGATGGAAAATAAGTGATATTCAAAAAATATTATTGTATCATCAGAAGTGTGGAAGATGGAAAACTTGATAAAAGAGGAGAAAAAACCAGCAAAAATCTTTTTCAGATTGGGGAACTTGGTGACTCATGTTACTTGAGTACTAAATATGAAAACAAGTTATGACATTAAAGACTTGGGAATCTTGGGAAGAAAATTATGAAAAAACTTTCTAATGTTAATGCTATACAAAATCTAATAACACTGAGAAGAAAAGAAAATTATGTTTGTATAACTTATCAGAATGTAAATATTTTTAGTAAAATCCATAATAAATTAGAAATTAAATCTACTAAACCTCTTGATCTTATTCACTCATATATTTTTATATCAATTAGATATTAATAAAAAAGAGGAATTTTTCACTTTATCACTTTTATTGATGATTTCACTCAAATGACCAACATCATGCTTATGAAAAATAAATCAATGGCTTTAGAAATGTTTAGATATTTTAGAAGAGATGTTGAGAGAGAAATAAGGGTTTATATAAAAAATTTGAGAACTGATAATGATACAAAATTCACATGAAATTCTTTTGAATCTTATCTAAATAAGCATGGAATCAAACATCAATATAGTTATCCATAAACCCCTTAATAAAATGGAGATATAGAAAAGAAAAATATAACTTTGGTGAAAATTGGAAGAATCATGTTGGAAGAATACAAACTTTCAAAGTTATACTGGAGAGAAGCTATTAGCATTGTTTTACATGTTCAAAATTGAAGTTTGTTAAGGTCAAAATCAACCAAGAATTCCTATGAAACGTAGTATAACAAAAAACCTTTGGTGGAATATTTAAAGGTTTTTGGGAGTCCTTGTTTACTAAAAATAAAAAATCCAGATCTTGGGAAATTTGATGAAAAAGATGAGGAAGGAACTTTCATAGGATAAGAAGTTATAAATTTTGGAAAAAACATCTACAAAAGTCGGTGTATTCCCATGATGTGAAATTTATTTAAAATCCAAATTCCTTAACAAATGGTGTTAAAAATGTTAAGAAAGAAAAGCTGAAGATTTCCAATGAAAGTGAAAGTGAGCCAAAATAGATATATCAAGACTTAGAGGAATCATGTGATGAGGAAAGTAAATATGGAAGAGAAACTTTGAAATTTACTACACTAAAAAAACATGTTGAAAGAAAACTTATTATTGGGGATTAGAAAGCTCCGGTACAAACTAGAATAAGTATGAGATTAGAAAATCAGATATATCTTATTTCACAGATAGAACTAGAATTAGTTTTAGAAGTAGTCGAAGAAAATGAGTAGGTTGATGCAATGAATGAGAAATTGGATCATATTGAGAAAAAACATTTGGTAACTTGTTCCATGTGCATCAGATAAAAATGTTATTGATACAAAGTGGGTGTATAGAAAAAAATTGAATGAACATGGGGAAATTTTGATAAATAAAGCGAGTCTTGTTTTTAAAGGCTATGCATAGGTGGAAGGTGTGGATTTTAAAGAAATATTTTCCCCTCTTGCATGATTAGAAACTATTAGAATGTTTCTAGAAGTGGCTACACATTGAAGCTACAAATTTTATCATATGGATGTAAACCAACTTTCCTTAATGGTGAGATTAAATGATAAGTTTACATTGATAAACCTTGTGGGTTTCTACTTGATAAATATGAAATAAAGGTTTTTAAATTGAAGAAAGACTTGTATGGGTTAAAACAAGCTCCACATGTCTAGTACTCCAAACTTGATAGTTGTCTAAAAAAGTTGAATTTTTATAAAGGAAAAGTTTAAAACAACTTGTATGTGAAAGATGTGGATTCATGCACCCTGATTGTAATTCATCATGTGGATAAAATAATTTTTACTGGGGATAAAGGAAATGTCCATAAAGAATTTACTGAAGAAAAAAAGAAGAATTTTGAGATGTCAATGTTAGAAGAATTAACCTTATTCTCAGGTTTACAAGTTCAACAAAAGGAAAAATATATTTTCCTATCTCAAGAAAAGTATTACAGAGAGTTGTTACAAAATTTTGGAACGAAAGATTCTAAAGAAGTTTCTACCTTGATTTTAGTGAGCACAAATTTGAGTAAAGATGAAATCAGAAAAAGTGAAAATTAGAAAGATTTTCAGAAGCTGTTTGGAAGTTTCCTTTACCTTATAGACTCAAGTCTTGATATTGTTTATGTTGTGACTTTATATGTCAGATATCAGAGTGATTTGAAAGAATCACATATGTTGGCAGCAAAGAGAATTCTGAGGTATGTTAAATAAACAACTTCATATGGGTTATTATACAAAAGAAGTTATGATATGAACTTTCATGGCTATACTGATGCTGATTAGGAATGAGATTGTAATGAAATAAAATCAACTTCAGGAGGAACACTCTTCTTGAGAGAATGTTGTGTGAGTTGGAACAATAGGAAATAATGTTCTTTAACTTTGAGAACAACCAAATCAAAATATGTTGTAGCTATACATGATTGTACTCAAATGTTGTGGATACAAGTAGGAAGATTTTAAATTTGAAGTTTTCAAATCATTGAAGATACTTTGTGATAATTAGAGTTCCATTGATCTTTCAAAAAATCTTGTACAACACTCAATATCAAAGAAAATTGATATAAAGTATCACTTCATAAAAGACAAAGTTGCTTTAGGTGATATGTTACTGGAATACATTTCTATGAAATATCATATTGCTGATGTTTTCACAAAATAAATTCAAAAAGAAAGGTTTTTGGATTAAAGGATTTAACTTCACGTTTAGCCTCCACCCATTTCTTCCTAAAATCATGAAGAAAAACCACCCCCACAATGCTTTGGATTATGTTTCCAAAGGAGAGAGATATAAAACTTTAACCTTAATTTGATAAGTTACTTGAACCTAAAAGGAGGAGAGTAACTTTAATCTAAAGGGGAGATTAGTATAACTCTTTAAAAATGAATCTAAAACTGTGGTTATCATAAAATAGCAGAGATAATAAAAATGAGTTTCAAAAGTGTTAAGAAGTGATTTTTTTTGTAAAAATGGAGAAAAATAAAAGTTTTAGAGTATCTTTTCATGACCACAAATTATTTTTCAACGAGGGATGGAATTAACTAAAAAAAATTACTTTATCCAGTAGTGTGGTGTCAGAACATTTTATATTAGGAAGGTTGTGATTTTTTATTTTGATTATTAAAAAAAATTAGTATTCAAAAGTTATAGTCGAAGGTTTTCAACAAATCCAAAGGAGGAGATTGAAGATAATTTATGTAATGCCCCAACCACAGAAGCCTAAAGCCAGAACATTATTTTAATACATTGGTATGTGTTTGTCGGAGTATATCACTCAAGAGGGGGGGGGGGGTGAATTGAGTATCTATAAAAATTTCTGTTAAAATTGGTTCTTTAAAAGAATATCCCCCAATTAAAATATAAACAAAGTTAGTTTGTAGTGAATTTATAAAAGTCTTGAATGTTCAATTAATTTCTTAGAAGATTGATTAGTTCTCAGCTTTACCAATCCAAAGATTAGTCAAAGTTTTGAAACTAATATACTGATTAAAAATAGATATAAACACTTTCTAAACTAACTATCAAAGTTCAATTTATCTTAATATGAAATAAATTAAACACAAATTAGATTAAAACAAAAGACAAACTACATAGTAGATAAAAACAAGAGGTTCAGTCTCAACCTAAGACTTAGTCCTCTCCACTTGGTGATCACCTACCACCAAGTAGTTTATATTAATAAACTTTTGATCCACATCTTGGATTGGGGTTCACAACAGCACATAAGGCTGTCCAGGTCACACTTGACCTCTACCACAGTTATTCATGGGAAAACTAACAAAAAAATCACACAAGATCTCTTCCACTGTTCTACATGGGGTAAAAGAGTAAAAGAGATTGAGTGTGAGGATATTTTAGTATCATCCAGTTATGCTCAGGAGACAGTGTGTGTGAAACAAACAGATGCAAAAACTCTACTAAAAAATTAAACACAAGATCACAATAGAGTTATAAAAGAAGAATAGAGTTTAGAAATCTCTTTGTGTTGTTCAGTAAAGATCTGAACTCAATGGATGTAGAGAAAATGATATTTGAGTTCTCTTATGGAAGTTGGATTCAGAACAGAGTATCAGAGTCTTTGTAATCTAGCTTCCAGGTGTGAAAATGTTCATCTCTTCGATGTCAGGATGTTCAGTGAGCTTCAGCAGGTTGTTGCTTGTAATGTTAAACTTCTTGTGTAATCAAGCTTTGAGTTCTTCTATTTTGAAATATCTTGCACATTCACATAGTTTTCCTATCTTTTACTTGCAGGTTCAGTGAGAGAGAATTTAAGGTTGAGATTGTAATCCTTTTATACTTCAAGGTTCAGTAGGCATGCAGATCTCCCCACATGCATATACCTTGTACTGTCTATGAATAGTCCTATAGTCAACATTAAATAATGTCAAAAACATTAATTTGTCTAAATATGACCGTTAGAAATAAATTTGAATTAATAAATTTGAAATAGTTATTTATGACTATCGATGAGTCATTAGTATTAGTGAGTCATTTGCATTAGTCTATCATCATCGGTCTGTCAACATTAGTCTATGAGCATTGGTCTGTCAGCATCAGTGTTTCAACATCGGTCTGTGAGCATCGGTCTGTCGAACATCGGTGTGTCAAACATCGGTGTGTCCAACATCGGTGTGTCAAACATCAGTGTGTCGAACATCAGTGTGTCAAACATTAGTGTGTCGAACATCGGTGTGTCGAACATCGGTGTGTCGAACATCGGTGTGTCGAACATCGGTGTGTCGAACATCAGTGTGTCGAACATCGGTGTGTCGAAGACCGGTGTGTCGAACATCGGTGTGTCGAATACCGGTGTGTCGAACACCGGTCTGTCGAACATCGGTGTGTCGAACATCGGTGCGTCGAACATCGGTGCGTCGAACATCGGTGTGTCGAACATCGGTGTGTCGAACATCGGTGTGTCGAACATTGGTGTGTCGAACATTGGTGTGTCGAACATCGGTGTGTTGAGCATCAGTGTGCCAGACATCGGTGTGTCTAGGACTTTAAGAAACTTATGAAGTGTCTGTCTTACACATAACATTACTATATTAAGTGACATCCAAAAATACATGTAAATATACAATTGTAAACATATTGATTCATAAATATAGTTTATTGAATTATTGAAATATATTGTTCTGTATGACATAATTGATTTACTTAGAGATATTAAATGGAATTAAATAGTAGAATCTGTAGATTGAAATTATTTTTGATTATGAAAACTACTATAGTATAGAGGGTCCAACAGTCTCCCCCCTTTTGATAATCACAAATTATGGCATACATGTAAAGTTAAGGAATAATAATAACTTGACTTAATATACTTCACTGAATGTGATTATTCAATATAACTAAATATTTATTTTGTTTTAGTTTTTAAAACAAAGCTCCCCCTCAATTACTAGATTAGAGAAAAAATATTTATATAGATTATGTTGAGTACATGCCATGTGTTCTATGCCAGAATTTCTCCCCATGAAATTAATAATGTATGACTTTTCTCCCCCTTTTGGTATTAGCAAAAAAGAAAAAGAAAAGGAGAAATAAAGAAGAGAAATATCATAAAGAAATTGAGAGACAGAGAGAAGAAAAAAAGGATTTCCATTAAGAAGAAAAAGAGTACAATCAACAAAAAAAAGATACAAATCCCTATTAAATAGATAATCCACCACTAAGGGTTTGGATTCTGAGGGTATTTTCCTTTATTTGAAGGATTCAAAGTAGGATGAGAAGGTTTGGGAGTGATAGAGGGAAGAGGTGGTCTAAAGATAACACCAGGAAAGACAACACCTGTAAGAACATTTTCTGCAAGGATAAGCCTTCTTTCTGACAACACACAACTGGGAGATTTCTCTGTAATGACTAGTTGAATCTGGGAAAGAGCTAGAGAGACAATCATTAGAGTAGGAGGCCGAGAGGTGGTACCAATGGAAGAAATAGGAGGAACCTCAATTTATTCATCATGAACATATAGATATGGATCAAGGAGGTTGATGAAATCATTGATGATTTCACCACCATATTGCATGGATTTCTCAAAGTCATCCTTATTCTCCATGAATTTATTCAGCAGAGGGGTAAACTCCTTCAATTAAGTCACTTGCTTCTTGAAGGCTTCTGTTACTAGAGTAATTCTAAGGTTTTCTAATAAAAAATTGAATCTATTGATGAGATCATGCTTGGTATAGATATTAGTAAAGTACTTATCCACTTTCTCTTTAATCTCTTTCTGAGCAGAAGAGGCTTCATTTGTGCACTGCCTTACCATATTGTACACAAGGTCTGTATTTCTATGTACCTTTTCAAGAGTTTCTTTGTCTAAAACACTCTGATGATTTTTGAGTTCCTCTCTCATCACGGCCTTAAGAGATTCCAAATCAGCAACAACACCTTTCCCACTCCTAGAACTATATGGGCCAATAATCATTTTTCCAAGCTCTTCTTTCAACCTTTTCAAATATACAATTAGAAGATGAGTCACCAAGTTCCTGAGAACTTCCTGTACACCACTAAAGGAGGTATTGAAATCAGAGGTTAGAGAATTTAACTCACTACTCATCTTCCTTACTTCTTCTCTCAACAAGGTATTATGTGTAATGATGGTTTCAGCTGTGGTAATGAGATTTGGTTGAATCTCTTGGATCACCATCCTTACAATCTTTACTACATCTGCATCCGAAATAACTATTGAAGTGGAGGCTTCACTTATGGATCCAAATGAGGCTCTCACTGACTCACAAAGATCATTTTTGAAATGCTCCAAATCAGCCTTAATGACATAGTCACTAGGCACTGTCTGTGCTATTGGATCTACTGCTAGAACTACAATAGGTGGAATAGGTGCAACAGGTTCTGCTTCAGCTTGGGCCTATAGAGTAGGAGGAGGAGGCACCCTCTCTTCATCAGAGTCATATTCCAACCCAAATAGAATGTATCCTGGATCATTATTCCACTCTCAAGTACAGGACCAGTCTCTTGGCTCAACAGTGTCAATCCTGACCCTTCTTCCCTAAGGCTTAGGAATAACTTCATCTTCATATACTTGTTTATCCTGTCCTCTAGCCATAATAACATTTTTGGGCACAAGTACCAACTGAGATTTAGGTTCTGCATGTTCTCCAACCACTTTAACTTCTCCAGGAACTTCCTCAATTTGAGGTGCCTGATCCTCAGCTTCTTCATCATGGAAACCATCCATAAGTTCATTCAATTCCAATATGATTTTCTGATTTTTAGCATTAGGATAGGGTGATCTGTCCTCATGACTAGAATCTCTATGATCAACAACCTCCTGTTCAATAGGATCAACACCATCACCAGCTCCATGTACAGATTCCTCACTGGATCTATCAACTACTTGTTCTCCCACTTTTAATGAATCACTTACATGCTCATCATTTCCTCCTTCTTCATCATCATCATCATTATCATCATCATACTAATCATCTGATTTACTCACATAAACCTCAACTCTATTAACCTCTATCTCTTCATCATCCTCATCACCTAAAAAAGGTTCTCTTGGGGGTAAATCCAAAGGTGGACTAGCAGGTCCATAAAACATGTTTTTGGGACTTTTAGTAATATCAGGATCACTCTTGTCATCAAAAGGAGATCCTTCTTCTCTTGGAAACTCATCCTCAGCTTCCTCATCAGAATAAACAAGTTCCTCTCCTAGTTTGAATCCTGGATCAACTTGATCCTTTGATCTGGTAGGATAGTCAATCAGATTGAATTCCTTATACATCCTTTCCTCATATCCTACCCAACATTTCTTCCATGGGTTCTAGAATATCTTCATCCTTTTGTAAATATCTTTTTGAAGGAATAATCCACTGCATGCACTTATCACTTCATCTATATCTTCCACACATCCCATCTTCTTTAACATAGAAGAGATCATCCTGGGATTGTACAAACATGTTGCCTTCTTGGATGACTTTATCATATCAAAAACATGCACCATTAGATATATAAACAAGTTCACCTTTATCCCATTTTTCAATAGATAGACCAGGAATACATCCTGATAATTCACAGTAGATAAATCTTCCTTCCTTGGGTATATTTGATGTTGTATAAACTTAAAAAGTAACCTTGCCTCTCCATCGAATTCACTGGAAATAGTCCTTTTAGATCCTCCACTTCTAGTCAGATCTTTCAAAGAATATTCATACAAAAAAAATAGAGGAAGGTGGAATATTACCCTGATAATCAGCATAGAAACCTTCATGAGGCATCTCCAAGCACTCGACCCATTCTTTAGACGTAAAAGTTATCTCCTATCCCTTTACCACTGAACCCATCCTTGCTTCCTCAACTTCATCTAGGGATATCTTCAAAATGTCGATAAAACTCATGTACTAGCTGGGGATAATAAGGTCTTTCATTGTTTGAGAACCAGCTTAGCCACCCTTGAGATTCTAGTACTCTTAATAAAAACAACTTTCTTGATAGAATCCACTCAACAGACACTTCTTTCTCAACTGTAACCACTCAGCTTTCCAATCTTTGTTTTATAGTCCCACTGGACTCACCCTTTTGATGCTTAGCTGATGGAGATTTTCTCGGCTCTTCCATCGAGCGCTTGGTCCATTCCATTTCTGAAGATTCAGATTCCAAAGGGGTTGAGAGATTGAGGGTCGAGAGATAGAGTGACAAAGGGTTGAAGGTTTTATGGAAGAGGTAAGGTGAAAGGTCAAAGTGTATTGAATTTGATTTATCATTTAGGGATTGTAAAATCATAAAGCATAAAATTTAAACATGGTAAAAAGAACACAAAACAATGTCATTTTATTTAAAATAGACAGAATTACAAAAGAGTCCTTAAATACATTGGTGTCATAGAATTGGTTTTACATGATCAGTTTCAAGTGATCGGTTTCAAAGAGATCAGTTTCATGGATCAGTTTCAAGAGATCGGTTTCATGGATCAATTTCAAGAGATCGATTTCATGGATTGGTTTCAAGAGATCAATTTCATGGATCGGTTTCAAGAGATCAGTTTCATGGATCAGTTTCAAGAGATTAGTTTTATGGACCAGTTTCAAGAGATTGATTTCATGGATCAGTTTCAAGAGATTAGTTTCATGGATCAGTTTCAAGTGATCGGTTTCATGGATCAGTTTCAAGAGATCGGTTTGACAGGAATTTAAAGATTTATCATTCCTAGTTCATGTCTGATATAGTTCATTCTCTCAGAGTTTAAGGGTTTAGTGAATATATCAGCAAGATGATGCTCATCCCCAATAAACTCAAGAGTTATATCACCTTTTTGATAATGATCTCTCAAAAAGTGACGTCTTACATCAATATACTTTGTTCTAGAATGACAAATTGGATTCTTAGAAATGTTAATAGCACTTTTTTTGTCACAGTTTATAGGGATATGTCTAAATTGAAACCCATAGTCTAATAAGGTGTGTTTCATCCACAAAATTTGTGCACAAAAACTTCCATCAACAATGTATTCTGATTCAGCAGTTGATAATGCAACTAAATTTTTCTTTTTACTACACCATGATATTAGTGACTTTCCCAAAAAGTGACTTGTTCTAGAGGTACTCTTTCTATCTAACTTACATCCACTAAAGTCAGCATCTGAATAACTAACTAAATCAAAATTATGTCCTTTAGGATAAAATAATCCTAAATTAGTTGTATACTTGAGGTATTTGAAAATTATTTTAACAGTATTTAAATGTGAATCTTTTGGGTTTTCTTGAAATCTTGCACATATACAAAGACTAAAAATAATATTTGGACTACTAGTAGTTAAGTACAACAAACTCCCAATCATTCCTATGTAATTAGTTTGATCAATTGATTTTCCATTATCATCAAGATCTAACTTACATGTAGAACTCACAGGGGTTTCACTATTTTTAATGCCATCAAAGACATATCTTTTTAAAATATCTTTAGTTTAATTAATTTTATTTAAAATAATACCTTCTTTATTTTGAAATATTTGAAATCCAATAAAATATTTAAGTTCACCCATTAAACTCATTTCAAACTCGTTTTGCATTATTCTTGAAAAATCATTACATAAATAATTTTTAGAAGATCCAAAGAGAATATCATCTACATATATTTGAGCTATTAAAACTTCTTTTGAAATTATTTTTATAAATAAATTAGGATCTTCAAGTCCTTTTTTAAATCCTTTAGAAATAAGAAAATTACTCAACCTTTCATACCAATCTCTTAGAGCTAGTTTCAAAACGTATAAATCTTTAGATAATTTGAACAATTGATTTGGAAAATGTGGATTTGTAAAACCTAGGGGTTGTTCAACAAAGACATCCACAATTATATAACCATTTAAGAATGCACTTTTGACATCCATTTGATAAAGTTTAAAATCCAAGTGTGCTTCATAGGCAAGTAAGATCCTAATTGCTTCAAGTCTAGCTACTGGTGAAAAGGTCTCTTCATAATAAATTCCCACTTCTTGATTATATCCTTGTGAAACCAATATAGCTTTGTTTCTAACTATATTTACAACTTCATCTACTTTATTTATAAACACCCATTTGGTTCCTATGGTCAAAGTATCTTTTGGTCTATCTATAAGTTTCTAAACTTTATTTATTTCAAACTGATTATGTTCTTCTTACATGGAAATTACCCAAAATTCATCATTGATTGCATCATTGATATTTTTAGGTTCATGTTGTGACAAGAATGCTTGATGTTGAACCTGGTTTCTCAAGGAAGCTCTAGTTTGTGTTCCTTTATTCAAATCCCCAAAAACAATATCTAGGGGATGATTTCTAAGGGTTCTAGTCAGTCTATAAAAGGTAGGACTTGATATTTCAGGTTGGTCAAGTTGATCTGGTTCATTATGGTTAGGATCTGGAGAATTTCCAAAACTGGAAGTTTTCACAGATTCCTTCACATGATGATTTGAGATTTTATCATTAATGTCCAGATTGGATATATCCTCTTCAATATTTTCCAGTGAGGTCTTAGGCTCATGTGGATCTACTTTATCAAACTTGATATGTACAGATTCATCCACACATTTGGTTTTCTTATTAAAGACTCTATAGGATTTTCTTGATGTAGAATATCCAAGAAATATTCTTGCATCACTTTTGGGGGAAAATTTATCTAACTTATCTTTAGTGTTTATAATATAAACTTTACATACAAACACTTTAAAATAACTTACTTTGGGTTTCCTATTATTCCACAACTCATAAGAAGTTTTCTTAAGTATGAGTCTGATTAAGAAACTGTTTATTATGTAACAAGCTGTATTAACAACTTCATACTATAAATAAATGGGTAGGTCATATTCATTGAGCATAGTTCAGGAAATTTCCTGTAGGGTTTTATTTCTTCTTTCTACCACACCATTCTTTTGAGGTTTCTTAGGAGTAAATAAATTTTTACTGTAGCCATTTTGTGAGAAAAAAGATTCAAAATATCAATTCTCAAACTCATATCCATGATCACTTATTAAGGATTTAATCTTAAGTCCACTGAGATTTTCTACAGTCCTAGCATACTCGGTAAATTGTGAACAAGCTTCACTCTTGTGAGCTAGGAAAAAGGTCCAGGTGTACCTAGAGAAATCATCTACAAGAACATACAAATATTGCTTCCCATTGAGACTCAAAAATATATATAGTCTAAAAAAATCCATGTGAACCAACTCAAGAGGTTCAGAAGTTGTTACTTCTTTATTTGGTTTGAAATAGATTTTATGCTATTTTGTTTTTTGACAAGGATTACACACCTTATTGTCTGGAAACTCTAATTTGGGTAGGTATTTAACTAAACCTTTTATAGTTAACTTCTTAAAAGAGTGTATGTTGAAAAGTCCTAGTCTTATATTCCATATCCAATATTATTTGTGAAAGGCATTTAAACAAGAAACATTCTGTGAGGCTAGTGTTTCTAGATTTATAACACATACATTATCATTTCTAAAAGTAGTAAATACTAAGTTATTCTTGGAATAAAAAACAAAGCATGAATCATTTTTGAATTTCAAATTAAATACATCATCACACAATTGAGATATGCTGAGCATGTTATACTTTAATCCATCAATATACAATACTTTAGAAATTGAAATAGAGTTAGGGTTACCAATCTGGCCTAGACCGATGATTTTTACTTTACTATTATCACCAAATGTGACATGTACTCCATCAATATTGATAAGACTTTTAAATCTTGAATAATCCCTTGTCATATGTATTGAACATCCACTATCCAAGTACCAAAAATTTTTACAGGAGCTCTTTAGGCAGTTTACTTACAAAATAGTTCATCCAATAAACAACTTCGGTACCCATATTTGTTTGGGTCCACATAAATTAGCGATGAAAGCTTTAGGAAACCAAAATTGTCCTATGGGATTCCTATATGCAGAATATAGAGTGTTTGAAAAATAAACTCTGTTTGGTCCTGAATAATTGGATGCAGTAAAAGAATTCTTGGAACTAGAACTTGCTGTAAAATTCTAGTTTTTGAAAGAGGTAGCAGATTTTCCAGATTTGGTTGAAAAAAGTGGTTTAGATAATTTTTTTGACCTGGTTGGTATCCTATCCTGGAAGTATACTTAGGAGCTATTTGTTTACCAAGAATTTGAGTAAGATTATTTTTCCCTTTAGTAAACTTTTCTAAGTATTTCTTTAATTTCTCATGAGACATTTTTAACTCATTGTTCTCCTTGAGTAGTTAGCATTTTTCTCTTTTTTAGTTTCAAGTTCAGATTTAACAGTCACAGTAAGAGCATACCGTTTCTTCAAAGATTTATACTTATCTTTCAACCCATTACATGTTTCTTCTAGCATGTTGCAATATTCAGATAATTCATCATTTGTCATATTCTCAGACTCACTTTCAGAATAATAAGAATTACGTACAGGAGAGTCTAAGGTTACCTCAGTTGTGTTAATCATAAAACACATATTAGCTATATCATCTTTCTCATTTTGAGAAGAGTCAAATTCACTAGAGTTGTCCTTGGAGTCACTCCAGGTGGCCTTCATTACTTTCTTATACTTTCTATCCTTATTTTCATACTTTTTATTGTATTTCATCTTTGGACAGTCATCCTTGACATATCCTTTCCTTTTACATTCATAGAAAATTATATCTTTTGATTTATCATTTCTCTTCCAATCCTTTTTCCAATTTCCCTTGTTATCATACTTTCATTTGTAATTGGGATTTCTGAAAAACATCTTTTTCCTATAAAATTTCTTAAATCTTCTAGCCAGATGGGCCATTTCTTCATCACTATCTAAATCTGATTCTTCACTACTGGAGATTTCAACAACAACTGGAACTTTCTCCTTGTATTTACTTTTAGATGTAGTAGTCTTGAAGGCTACAGACTTTCGTTTTGATTCATCCTCTTATTGATTTACCTTCAATTCATCTTAATACATCATTAATTTTCCAATCAATTATTTAACTGGAATCTTATAGATGTCACATGATTCCCTAATAGATACAGATGTCCCACACTATCTTTCTGGTAAGCATCATAGAATCCTCATAATCTGCTCTTTGGCTGTTACTTCTCTTCCTAAAGAAATCATAGTATTCACAATTTCATTGAACCTGAGATATATATCAGAAATAAACTCATCAGGATTTATTCTGAAGTTTTCATATTTAATAGTATAAGTATTTAATATCATTTCTTTAACATTAGATGTTCCCCCATGAGAAACAAATAGAGTGTCCCAAATCTCATGTACAGTTTTACAAGCAGAGATACAGTTAAACTCTTCATCTCCTAGTGCACAATATAGATCATTCATTTCTTTAAAATTATTCTTATAGGTAGTCTTGGTAGGTTCATCCCAAGTGTTTCTAGAAGTTTTAGGAATTGCATATTTACTTTCAATAGCAGTCCAGATTTCAAATCCCATGATTTCTAGATGTATTTTCATTTTAAGCTTCCACTGAGCGTAATTAGTTTCATTAAAGAAAGGTAGAATATTGGTAGCAGCCCATTTTAATCTATTATCCATGATACATATTGTAACATAATTTCAAAGAGATAAAAATTTAGAAATAACAGAAATTTTTAGACCTTTGAAAAATAACTATAATCACAGTTAACAAGATTTAAAAGCTGACAATAATTTTTAACCCTCTGATACCAAATTTTGGTCGGAGTAGATCAGTCAAGAGAGGGGGTGAATTGAGTATCTATTTTTTTTATTAAAATTGGTTCTTTAAAAG
Source organism: Viscum album (assembly GCA_963277665.1). NCBI lineage: Eukaryota > Viridiplantae > Streptophyta > Magnoliopsida > Santalales > Viscaceae > Viscum > Viscum album. The sequence goes on along the minus strand of OY728128.1, from coordinate 700,333,161 downwards.
AATATCCCCCAGTTAAAATATAAACAAATTCAGTTTGTAGTGAATTTATAAAAGTCTTGAATGTTCAATTAATTTCTCAGAAGATCGATTAGTTATTAGCTTTACCAATCCAAAGATTAGTCAAACTTTTGAAACTAATATAATGATTCAAAACAAATATAAACACTTTCTGAACTAACTATCAAAGTTAAATTTACCTTAATATGAAATGAATTAAACACAGATTAGATTAAAACAAAAGACAAACTACACAACGGATAAAAACAAGAGGTTCAGTATCAAGCTGAGACTTAGTACCTCCACTTGGTGATCACCGGCCACCAAAAAGTTTATATTAATAAACTTTTGATCCACACCCTAGATCAGGGTTCACAATAGCACACAAGGCTGTCCAGGTCACACTTGACCTCTACCACAATTATTTTTGGGAAAACTAACAAAAATATCACAGAGGATCTCTTCCACTATTCTACGTGGGGTACAAGATTAAAAAGAGATTGAGTGTGGGGATATTTTAGTATCATCTAGTTATGCTCAAGAGATAGTGTGTGTGAAATAAATAGATGCACATACTCTGCTCAAAAAGTAAACACAAGATCACAATAGAGTTATAAAAGAATAATAGAGTTTAGAAATCTCTGTGTGTTGTGCAGTAAAGCTATAGACTCAATGGATATATAGAAAATGATATTAGAGTTCTCTTTTGGAAGTTGGCTTCAGAACATAGTATCATAGTCTCTGTAATCTATCTTCTAGGTGTGAAATGGTTCATCTCTTCAATGTTAGGATGTTCAACAAGCTTCAGCAGATTTTTGCTTGTATATTAAACTTCTTGTGTACTCAATCTTTGAGTTCTTATATTTTCAATATCTTGCACATTCACACAGTCTACCCATCTTTTACTCGTGGGTTAAGAGAGAGATAATTTAAGGTTGAGCTTGTAATCATTTTATACTTCAAGGTTCAGTAGGCATGCAGATCTCCCCATGTTCATATACCTCGTACTGTTTACAGATAGTCCTACAAACAACATTAAATAATGTTAGAAACATTAATTTGTCTAAATATGACCATTAAAAATAAATTTGAATTAATAAATTTGAAACAGTTATTTATGACTATCGGTGATTCATAAGTATCGGTGAGTCATTTTCATTGGTCTTTCATCATCATTCTGTCATCATCAGTCTGTCAGTATCGGTCTGTGAGCATCGGTCTGTCAGCATCGGTGTGTCAACATCGGTCTGTTAGCATCGGTCTGTCGAACATCGGTGTGTCAGCATCGGTCTGTCGAACATCGGTGTGTTGAACATCGGTGTGTAGAACATCGATGTGTCGAACATCGGTGTGTCGAACATCGGTGTGTCGAACATGAGTGTGTTGAACATTGGTGTGTTGAACATTGGTGTGTCGAACATTAGTGTGTTGAACATTGGTGTGTCAAAAATCAGTGTGTAGAACATCGATGTGTCGAACATTGGTGTGTCGAACATCGGTGTGTCGAACATCGGTGTGTCGAACATCGGTGTGTCGAACATTAGTGTGTTGAATATTGGTGTGTTGAACATTGGTGTGTCGAACATTAGTGTGTCGAACATTAGTGTGTTGAACATTGGTGTGTTGAACATCGGTGTGTCGAACATTAGTGTGTTGAACATTGGTGTGTCAAACATCGGTGTGTTGAACATCCGTGTGTCGAACATCGGTGTGTCAGGCATCGGTGTGTCGAACATCGGTGTATCAAACATCGGTGTATCAAACATCGATGTGTCGAACATTGGTGTATCAAACATATGTGTGTTGAAAATCAGTGTGTCGAACATCGGTGTGTCGAACATCGATGTGTCAAACATCAGTGTGTCAAACATTAGTGTGTCAAACATCAGTGTATTGAACATCGGTGTGTTAGGCATCGGTGTGTCTAGAAATATGAGAAACTTATGAAGTGTATGTCTTACACATAACATTACTAGATTAAGTGACATCCACAAATACATGTAAATATACACTTTTAAACATATTGATTCATAAATATAGTTTATTGACTTATTGAAATATATTGTTTTGTATGAAATAATTGATTTACTTAGAGAAATTAAATGGCATGAAATAGTAGAATCTATAGATTGACATTATTTGTGATTATAAAAACTACTATAGCATAGAGGGTCCAACAATATGATTATAAGGAATCAAATTCTAAAGGACCAATCAGTTTAGCAGTCTTGGAAGACCAGATTATAGTCATGATACCCATAGTACATTGTAAAAAATAAAATAAAACATGACACAATATGAAATAAACTGCATCCTTGAAATCTTATCCCAATATTTCTTCTTCATAACCTGGGGAAAGGAAACATAAGAAAGGGGTGATCTTATATGATTAGTAAGGGTAAGTAATAAAATGGAAGTTATCATAAACATAAACATTAGGCATGGTGAATAACTGAAAACACATGCCTTTAAAATTAAACTTGAGCATAATATGACACGAATGAAAATTGAGTAAATAAATACATATAACTGATCACACAAAACTCTACCATGGATATTATAATATTCAAATACTCACATGATTTATCAATTACTAATATCATAATGAGGGAAATGAATATGTCAGAAATTATGAAACATATCGTCAAGGCCTCAGCCAAGACATCTAAAAATGATTAAGGCCTTGGCCAAAACCATATCCGAAAATGGGAAAGGCCTCAGCCAAGTCCATATATGTTTGTCTCATGAGATCTACCGATGCATCTAGGGGATATAGCAGGCCCCATACATAAATTTCTAATTCCAATTCATTACTCATATGAATGAGGTTATATATAAACATCATATACATATGCAATGTAAATAAATTTCCCTAATTTGTAAACATAATTATTGACCTTTTAGAGTAATATGATGAATGAAAACAAGATAACACATCCATATTCAAACCAATCAGAAACCCTTCAACAAAATATTGTAGATGATATCATAAGAGATAAACCTCAATGATTTACAAGATTCAACAAAGGATGTTTACAAAGATGAAGATACTTTTAAATGAGAGCATTGAATTTTTTTTTGAGGAAATAATCCTTAAACATTCCAAAGTGTCCCATACCACTTTGAAACATTAAAATATTAATCCCTTAGAATATCATGAGAATAATGAGACTCTTGATATTATATAACAAAGGTAAGTATATACAAAATATTTAAGGAATAAGTGGTGAACACGGCATATATCTTATAAATGTTAAAGTGAGACGAGAAAAATCCTTTTTTACTTTAGAAAGAAGAGTTCTTTTGGAAAATCATTTTTAATTGTCATGAAATAAGATTGTAAACATTTATATACTATAAAAGAAAAGGTAAGGATAATGATATTATATTTGAGTCATAAATTATGTCCCATTGAAGTGAAATCATGTAAAAAAGAGTTTTTAAGAAGCTTTAGAAATAAAACATTTTTGTGCGGTTTAAGGAAAATATTGAAGAGATTTTAAAGCGGAAAGGAATGTTTGTTTTCATAAAACCAGAAATGAACCAAGTTAGTTTTTCATGATAAAATTTATGATTTTACAAAAATAATTATGACTTAAAATAGAATATACAGTGCACTTGAAAATGGGTAAGAATTTGAGAAGTTCCCTTGAATTAGGCTTGTATTTCGGGAAGAAATTTTGAAAGATTATTTTAAAACATGAAACTCCCCATAATGAAGAAGGATTATGATTAATAAAAATATATATAACATTCAAAAATAATTTAATAGCATTAAATAATAATAAATAAAAATTTCATTGAGGTAAGAAGAGAATAAGAGTAACCCGAATGAAAATGGAGGTTTGGGTATAAAATCCTTACCACTTTGTAATCAATCGAATCATATGCCTCAAAATTAATAATCATAAAATGATACATTGAATAAAATGAAAATAAATAGATTCATGATATGATACATCAATGTGTAGTATACATACACCATACTTAACTAATAGTAGTGAATAAGGAATATCTCACAAAAATGGAAGTAAGATGAGGAAACCCTTAACTTATGTCCAAATGTATTCTGCACTTGATCTTAATGTCCCGAATAATCAAATTTGATTCATTAATTAATAATAACAGAACATTATATACATGTAATTGATTTATTATATCTTTATTAAGTTCATTTATGGTCTTTTATATGGGTTAAGAGATTCAATTTCATCATTTGGGAGTGCACAATTTATTATTTTTCATGATCAGTTCGCTTGTATAAGAGTATGGAAGTCCATGTAAAATGGAAATTGAAATCCAGAATTTAATTTATGAGTTATTATTGATCATCCCAAATTTTAAATGATAATATAAATACTTTGGTTATTTTTGAGAGGATGAAATATTAGATAAAATTTTAATGATAAACTCTTGGATTAATTTGGTGGTTTTTCGATCACAACACACTCATTTTGTTTTATAATTTAATAAAATGTGTAAAAGATGATTCAAGAAAATTAAATAGGATATATAAAATATATTATGATCTGGTTCAACCATAAAAATGGTTTCATGACCAAAATTTAATATGGTAATAGAAATTGAAAACCCGTCATCCTTGAGTGTGATAAATTAACACATCTAGGATGATGTTTTCATTTTTAGTATAAGAGGAGCGGGAAAGAGATATGATGATGAAATATTACATTAGAATATTATAATTATATTAAATTTAATATAATTTAATTATCATAGAATTTGGATGAGGGTAGGTGAGGATATAGAAATAATATAATGGAACTTGTAAAAGAAATTGATAGAAAAAGGAAAAGAGGTTTACCTCTTGAGTACTCCTCCTTGAGAACCTCCTTAAGGCCTTTGGTTTTGGCATTTTGGTGAGACCAAAAGATCTTGTACATGATGAAGGGGATTAGGAATATTATTTGGCAGAACTTAGGAAATGATCAAATATTGAGTGGTGTGAGTGGAAGATGGGGTGAGGAGTGGTTTTTTTAGTGGAGGAGAGGAAGGGTTTTCCATTATTTTAATCATTATTTAATTATTTTGGCTCAAGACTATGAATAGTCTTGATTATTATGACTAAAAATAGTAATAAGTTCATTTCCAACCAATGTCCATTTAAATCATCCATGACTCAATCATGATGTAGAAATTCATTTATTTAGCATATTTCGTAAATTAACGTATTTTTACTATTTACCAAAAATTCAAATATTTCAGAAAAATACCAAAAATTAAAATATTTCAGAAAAATACCAAAAATTCACCCTAACCATTTTTATATGTTTAGAATCAAAAAATTAACTCCATTTTATGAAAATAATTTTTTATATAAGATAAATTTAATTTTTAATCACAATCACCATTTACTCGAAAAATACAGTTTTTAAAATTATAACTATTTTTATATTACCCTAAAATATTAACTAAGGTCTCATTAAATTATCCCAAAATTATTGAACAATAAAATATTTATTTATGAATAAATTTTATTAATTATATTTTAAATTAATTTATTAATTATAAAATTGTAATTAAATATTTCTTGCTCACAAAAATACCAACAATTAATTATTGATGTTTAAAATATTCACTTTTATTTATATGATGCCTAAATTTTATTTATACTTACATAGGTGAGGTTAATATTCATAATGGTACATTACAATTCATATGGGTCATGTTACTATTCATAAGGGCATATTACTATACATAAGGGTCAAGTTACTATTCACTAAAAAAATTAAGTTGATCCTATTAGACTCTAAAAAACTTATTGATCACAATAGTGTATGTCAATTTTTCGAAATTCAAATCATAGAAGCGAAAAAATTATGCTCATTGGCTAGGTTATAACAAAGTGTTGTTTCATAGTGACTCATTGTTTTGTGCATATAAGCTATCTAATGAATTGAAATTATTTAAGAAGAACATTATATAAAATCTTGGGGTTTCATATTAATAGTGAATATATTCGTAACATAATTTAGTATTTATCAAAATAATTATAATAGTCAATATATGTATTATTATTTAAAATATTTAATTAAATAATCTATTGATCAAATACATATATTCATATTAAAATATTATTTTATGCAAAATAATAGTGTAAAATAGTATTTGTTTTTTAGAAGATTAATTAATTAATTTGAAAGCTATAAATTATAATTATTTATAAGTATTATTATTAATTAAAATAGTTAATTTCAAATTATTTAAAATTATTAAACAAATTATTGGGGTGTTACATTATTCCACCCTCAACAGAATTGTGTCCTCGCAATTCAAAACTGCACTCCGAAAGTTAATGGTTGATGCTTGAAAATTCCCTTTGTGGGAAACCCACATAAAAAATATGGTTAATAAAATATCCTCTTAAAAATAGGTTAAGGGAAATGATGTGGTCACCATAAAAAATATTCTTTTGAATGGGGTGAAATTAGTTGGAAGTAAAAACCTGGACATGGAAGAAAAATCAAACTATAAAGTTTTGATGAAAAGTGATAGAGAACATGTTCAGATGAAAGTTGATTACTATAAAACTATAAACTACTGTAAAAAAAATTCATTGATATTATCAAAGATTATGATAATAGGACAAAATTTTATTTAAGACTATTTTACTTGAGTTGAGGTATTATTCCACTCTATAAGAGTATAAATATACATTTCTATTTCATAAACAAAATCTTATCCTTTGATTGCACCTTGAACTATCTATACTTCATCTCTTAGAACATGTTGCGTCATGTGGTGAAGTAATACATTAAACTCTAAAACCTCATACAATGATCAACTTAAACCATTCATAAATGTTTAAAATTTCCAAAATATAACGATTCAACACTTTATAAAGAAGGTCACTGAATTTCCAAGATGAACTTGTCATTATACCTTAATCAACATGAAGTAGCTCTAAATTTTCACATTCCAAACATGTGAATATCTTCATCATGTATCCTCTTGAAATATGGTAAGAACTCGAATTATCATAAAACCTTATTGGAAGCATGCATTATTTTGTATTACTTAAGTAAGATACATGTTATTAGATATATCCCTGAAATCCAAAAGTGTTGTAAACTCCATCGATGATAACATAGACCACTTGTCGACAAGTCAATAATAAATTTCAAGGTAGTCAGTACTTATCCAAATCAATCATTTATTCATCATTATCTCAACATTAGGAATATATTTAGGGTTTTATTTCCCTCAATCACATGTTTTCCAAAAAGTTTAACTTTACACTAAATATTCTTTCTTGGTACCATTCAACTTATGCTCTCAAATCCTTAATGAAAAAGTACTTTAGTACAATCCTCATATATTCCATAATTATTATAACCAGTACATTGCTGATAAAATATTCAAATTAAATGATTCTTGACTAGAAATATTAACCATTCCACTTCATCTACGATAGTATCATAACTTGATCATTATCCAGTAATATCATTTGGGGCATATTCCTTTGACGCTTGGGACATTGATTCACATAGTATCCCATCTCCTTATAGTTGAAGCATTATAGATTGGAAACCTTTTTCTTACCCTTTCAATCACGAAATTGGTTTCATTTTTCTCCAAACTTATAATAAACTCCCGTCCCCTTCAATCATTTACCAGAGTGATTCTTTCCACAGTTATCACATGTGGGAAAACGCTTCTTTCCTTTATTCCATTTATCCATATTTTTCTCTACCATCCTCTTATTCTCTTTCTTCCTTAAGAAGCTATAATACTTAGAAAACTCTTTCTATTTCTTGTTAGAACAATATACTATCTCTTCATATGATGAGTAAAATTTAGAGACTAGTTCCCTTTGAAATACTGGCTTAAACCCATCGAAGAAATAACCATTCTTACTCTTTGGATTATGTGCATTGATGTGGTTACCATTCCATCTGCTAGCCACCATTTCTAAACAATTACATATACTATATAAGGTCATAAAATTATGAAATTTCTATAACTATAATCATGGTATAGAATATAACATAAATTTATGTATCGTAAATCCTAAAACATACACTTTGGTTACTTTGGAAGCATAAATCCTTCATAATGGTATGTAATAAAAATGTGAATTATCTTAAGCATATCCCTTGGGAGTGTCAAACCAAGTGCACATTAAGGCCCATTATCATGTATCAGGTTACCTTGAGTCAAGCTCAGAACACCTTGTCAGAGTTGCTACCCCTAGGTAAGTTTGTGCCAAAACCACATTCACTTATAGTATCTAGATAGGCATGTATCATCTAGGAAGATATAAATAATATATACCTTACCAAAATTATAGGATGTTATTATATTATTATCCTCAAAGTATATCTTAGAGTTATGTTCCCTAACCTATGTTTTCTAAATCTAGTTTCCAAGTTTGTTGATAAACTTGCTCTGATACCAACTATAACGCTCTGAACCCAGAAGCCCAGAGTCAGTGCATTATTTTAATACATTGTCATGATTATAAGGAATCAAATCCTAAAAGAACAATCAGTTTAGCAGTATTATAAAACAAATTATAATCATGATACCCATAGTACATTTTAAAAAAGAAAATAAAACATGATACATTATAAAATAAACCGCAACCTTGAAATCTTATTCAAAGTTTTTTTCTTCATAACCCAGGGAAAGGAAACATGAGAAATGGGTGAGATCAGATGATCAGTAAGGATATATAATACAATGGGATTTATCCTAAACTTAAACATTAGGCATGGTGAATAATTGAAAACACGTTACTTTAAAAATAAACTTGAGCATAATATGTAATGAATGAAAACTGAGTAAATAAATCCATATAACTGATCACACAAAACTCTACCATAGATATTCTACTAGTTGAATAATCACATGATTTATAGATTAATAATATCATAATGAGAGAAATTCATATGCTAGAAATTCTTAAATATACCATCAAGGCCTTATCCAAGACATCTAAAAATGATCAAGGCCTCAGCCAAAACCATATCTGAAAATGGGAAAGGCCTCGACCAAGTCCATATCTGTTTGTCTCATGAGACCTAAAAATGCATCAGGGGGATATAGTGGCCCCCAAACATCGCTTTATAAGTCCAATTAATTCCTCATATGAATGGGGTTATACATAAATGTCATATACATATGCAATGTAAATAAATTTCCCCAATCTATAAACATAATTACTGACCATTCAGAGTAATATAGTGCATGGAAACAAGATAACACATACATAGTCAAACTAACCAGAAACAATTAAACAAAATATTTTAGATTATATCATAATAGATAAACCTCAATGAAGTAAAACATTCAATAATTGATGTTGAAAACAGTGAAGATACTTTTAAATGATACCATTGAAAAATTATTGAGGAAATAATCCTTAAACATTCCAAAGTGTCCCATACCACTTTGAAAAAATTCAAATATTAATCCCTTAGAATATCATGAGAATAAGGATACTATTGATATGATATAACAAAGGAAATTACATACACCAAATTCAAGTAACAAGTGATGAACAAGGCATATATCTCATAAAAGTTAAAGTGAGACGCGATAAATACTTTTTACTTTGGTAAGAATAGTTCTTTTGGAAAATCATTTGTATTTGTCATGAAATCAGATTATAAAAATGTATATCCAAGGAAATAAAATTTAAGGATATTGATCTTATATTTTAGGCATAAATTATGTCCCATTGAAGCTAAATTATGTAAAAAATAGTTTTTAAGAAGCTTTAGAAATAACATATTTTTGTACGGTTTAAGGAAAATATTGAATTGATTTTAAAGCGGGAAGGAATGTTTGTTTTCATAAAACATGAAATGAACCAAGATATTTTTTCAAAAGAAAATGTTTTATTTTAAAAAAATAATTATGGATTAAAATATAATATACAGTGCACTTGAAAATGGGTTAGAATTCTAGAAGTTCCCTTGAATCGAGTTTGTATTTCAGGAAGAATTTTTGAAAGATTATTTTAAAACATGTAAATCCCATTAATAAAAAAGGATTATGATTAGTAAACATATATATAAAATTCATAAAGAATTTATGAGGATTACATAATAATAAATAATAACTTCATTGAGGTTTTTAGAGAATAAGAGTAGCCCGAATCAAAATGGTGGTTCAGGAAGAAAATCCTCACCACTTTGCGATCAATCGAATCATATGCCCCATTATTAATAATCATAAAATGATAAATTTAATACCATTAAAATAAATAGATTCATTATATGATACATCAATGGGCAGTATACATACCCCATACTCAACTAATAGTAGTGAATAAGGAATATCTCACAAAAATGGAAGTGAGATGAGGAAACCCCTACCTTATGTCCAAATGTATTATGCACTTGATCTTAATGTCCTGAATAATCAAAACAGATTCATTAATTAATAATAACATAAACTTATCTACATTTAATTGATTTATTATATCTTTATTAAGTTCATTTATGGCCTTTTATATGGGTTAAGAGATTCAATTTCATCATTTGGGAGTGCACATTTTCTTAGTTTTCATGACCAGTTTGCTTGTATAAGAGTATGGAAGTTAATGTAAAATGGAAATTGAAATCCAGAATTGAAATTATGAGTTATTATTGATCATCCAGAAGGTTAAATAATCATATAAAAACTTTGGTTATTTTGGAGAGGATGAATCATTAGATAAAATTTTAATGATAAACGCTTGGATTAATTCGGTGTTTTTTCGATCACCACGAACTCATTTTGTTTTATAATTTAATACCATGATTACAAAATGATTATAGAAAATTAAATAGGATATATTAAATATATTATGATCTGGTTAAACCATAAAAACGGTTTCATTACCAGAATTTAGGATGGTAATAGAAATTGAAAACCCGTCGTCCTTGAGTGTGATAAATTAACACATCTCGGACGATGTTTTCATTTTTAGTATAAGAGGAGTGGGAAAGAGATATGATGATGAAATATTACATTAGAATAATATAAATATAGTAAATTTAAGATAATTTAATTATCATAGAATTTGGATGAGGGGAGGTGAGGAGAGAGAAACAATAGAATGAAACTTGTAAAAGAAATTGAAAGAAAAAGGAAAATAGGTTTACCTATTGAGTAATCCTCCTTGAGAACCTCCTTAAGCCCTTTGGTTTTGGATTTTTGGTGAGACCAATAGGTCTTGAAAGTGAGGAAGGGCCTTGTTAAGAGTATTTGGTAGAACTTAGTCAAGTCTCAAAGCTTGAGTGGTGTGATAGGAAGATGGGTGAGGGGTGGTTTTTTATAGTGGAGAGGACGGTTTTTTTATTATTTTAATCATTATTTGATTATTTTGGATCAAGACAATAAATAGTCTTGATTCTTGTTACTAAAAATAGTAATAAGTGCATGTGAGTTCGAACCAATGGATATTTACATCATCCGTGACTCAAGAATGATGCAGAAATTCATTTATTTAGTATATTCTGTAAATTGACATATTTTCACTATTCACAAAAATTCAAGTATTTTAAAAAAATCCCAAAAATTCAACATAATCATTTTTCAATATTTAGAATCCAAAAATTAACCCCATTTTGTTAAAATAATTTTATAAATAATAGAAATTTAATTTTTAATTACAATCACTATTTACTTGAAAAATACAGTTTTTAAAATTATAACTATTTTTATATTACCCTGAAAAATTAACTAAGGTCTCATTAAATTATCCCAAAATCACAGGACAACAAAATATTTATTTATGAATACATTTTATGAATTATCTTTTAAATTAATTTATTAATTATAAAATTGTAATTAAATATTTATTTGTCACAAAAATACAAATAATTAATTATTAATGTTTAAAATATTTACTTTCATTTATAAGGTTCCTAACTTTTATTTATAGTTACATGGGTGAGTTTACTATTCATAAGGTTACATTACTATTCATATGGGTCATTTTACTATTCATAAGGGTATATTACTATTCATAAGGGTCAATTTACTATTCACCAACAAATTAAGTTGATCCTATTAGACTCTAAAAAACTTATTGATCACAACGGTGTATGTCCATTTTTCAAAATTCAAATCACAGAAGTGAACAAATTATGTTCATTGACTAGGTTATAACAAAGTGTTGTTTCATAGTGACTTAGTGTTTTGCGCATATAAGCTATCTAATGAATTGAAATTATTTAATAAGAATATTCCATAAAATCTTGGGGTTTCATATTAATAGTTAATATATTCATAACCTAATTTAGTATTTATCAAAATAATTATAATATTCAATATATGTATTATTATTTAAAATATTTAATTAAATAATATATTGATCAAATACATATATTTAAAATAAAATATTATTTTACACAAAATAATAGTGTAAAATAGTATTTGTTTTAGAACATTAATTAATTAATTTTAAATCTATAAATTATAATTATTTATAAGTATTATTATTAATTAAACACTTAATTTTTAATTATTAAAAATTATTAAACAAATTATTGGGGTGTTACAGTTTATGCCATTTTTAACAAAGTTTTGTTTTTGTTGACAACTCTTTTTTTGTTAAAGTATGTTTGTGTAAAATAGGAAAAGATGAGTTGATGTAAGTCATGTTAAGAAAGTTAGAAATTATAGATGCAGACAGTGTAACAAATTTGATGGAGAAATGAAGTAAGAAAATCAATAAGTTATAAAGTTCCAACTTTCTAACCCCCTAAATTCGAAGATTCCAAAAATATTCTTCAATGTTACTAAACATCATGAAATTATTTCATGATCCAAGATTTTTGAAGAAAGGAGAGTTTTAGTTTTCCAGAAACAGAGGTTCTAGATATAGTTTACTGGAAAAAATAGTACCAAATTGAGAAATGTACAAAGCTAAATATTTTAGACTGAGAGTTCTAGATGCAAAACACCCAGATAAAAAAATTGTAAGAAATCTAGAAGTTTGAATTTGTTGAATTTCAATGAAGTAAAACTTTTTTGCTGATCAGACAAACTTTCTAGACATAAGTTTTATATAAAGTTTTTTAGAAAGTCTAAGTTTGTGAAAATAACTGAGTTCATGAAAAAACATGAGAAGAAGAAGATGCCGATTTTTAGTCAGGCTGATAAGGAAGTGGATTTTTTAATAATCTCCAACATTGTAATATTTCTTATCATACATACCTGATCGAACTGATGTAACGGACTGACCAAATCAAACGATGTAGATCTGATGTTTGTGAAAAGTGAAAAGATTTGTTTTAATGAGATTTTCAGTGTAGAAAAATGTAAGATAAATCTAATAAGAACTTTTATTAAAATATAATATCAGCGCAAAAACCAAGGGAGAGAACATTAGAGTTTCAAACACAAGTTTACAGACAAAGATCTTGAATAAGTTTGAAGTCGTAGGAAGTGACTTGAATGGATGAAGGAAATTGATAAAAAAGATAAGAGTTCAAGTTTATTTTTAGATTCAGGAATCCAAACAGACTTGAAATTATATAGAATAGTAGATGAAGTTTTTGGATAGATAAAGTGATAGATCTATTGAAGTTGCTACCAAATAGAGATGAAAAAAAACTAATGTCTTTAAAAGTTGAAATAATGTAATAAAAAATCTTCAGTTGGATTAGAACAATTGATAGAGCAGAGATTTCTCTCTTTTGAGAGAGTTTTTACTTCAGTGGGTCAAGAACATCTGATGGAGGAATACTTAAGTTTAAAGTTGTGAAGTTTTGAAGCTTTGGTTAATAAAGTTCATCAGAAAATATTTTTATAAGAAATACTATTGAACGAATGTTTTTTAATGATGTCCATTGGAAAAAATATGTTTCCAAAGTTTGAAATAAGAAACATATAACACACTGAATCAATGTTTTGTATTTTAAGTGGTTCAAGATAACTGAACATATAAAGAGAGTTCTGGATAGAGTTTCAAAAAAAATAAGTTCATGATAATCAATTTTCAAATAGAACTTTTAGAAGAACACTATAAAGTTCTAATTTGAGTAAAGTTGAGAATTCTGAAGTTCTGTAGAATTCAAGAAGATTCAAGAAGAGTCCATAAGAGTTGAGAAGGTTTGATAATCACTCAAATGATGTTCAAATATATGATAAATTCAGATTTATGAATTTGGGTGAGCAGGAAAACATTTTAGGTTTCCCACCTTTTATATTTCTATAGAACCTATAAATAGGAGTGAAAAAGTACATTGTACTTATCTCTGTTCAAGCATGAAATAAGTCAAAGTACAACAAAATTTGTGTCAGAGTGAGTTTCCAACCGAAGTTGAGTTTCATGTTAAAGATTTTCATAAATAATTTTTTGTCAGAAAAATGGAAAAAAAAAAGTTCAAAAGAACGGATAGAGGAGAAAAAAACAGTGAAGATCAGACAGAGCATCAAGTAGAAGTTTGTGAGGCACTGGGTTTTTCTAAATCAGACAGAAAATTTTTTGTTTCAAGAAATGTTTGAGAAAAGGTGGAACAGAAAAGAGATTATCATATGGAGTATTTATGGATGTAGAAGATTTGATAGAGGCAGATCTGACCGTGGATGGACCTTTGTGGAAAAGAAAATTTCAAAGATACATTTTATATTATGGCTCAAATTTTGTAATAGGAATTTCAAAACTGATGGGAGTTAGTATAATCTTTCCTATATAGAGTTAGAAGGTGTCTAATAGGACTTAACACAAAATTTATATTCACTTATTCATTATTGTGAATTTTAATAGACCCACAAGAGTGGCTATGTAAAGGATGTAGGTTCTAAAACTAAGATTGAACCTTATAAATCTTGTGTTCCTTATTAACTTTCCTATATTTTCATGCATATGAGTTTACTGAAATTTGATAAGTGTTGACCTCACCTGTTTTGATAATCTCAATTATGTTTTAATATGTTTTGATAATCCTATCTATATGTTAAATTATGTTGACAAAAATATCAAAATAATCATTGGAATATGTTAATAAATGTTTATCTATGTTTATACATGTTTTAAAATAATACTAACTCAATCTGGATATTATTTTCATAGAACGGATAAGTATTAAGTTTTTGAGTCACTGATATAAACATAGTCTACCGATAAGCAAAGATCACCGATATACATAGTCTACTGTTATATCAAGAGCTACCGATACAGACAAACAGACCTACCGATACAATTATACCGATACAAACAGACAACTACTGATATAAAGTCTACCGATACAGACAGACCTACTGATACAAGTCTACTGATACAAACAGATAGCTACTGATATGAAGTCTACCGATACAGACAGAGCCACCGATATACAGATAGAGCCACCAATATAAGCAGCTACCGATATAGGCGAGTTACCGATGGAGAGAGCCACCGATACAATAATGCTACCTATATAGAAGAGCTATCGATAAGAGGAGCTACTGATACAGAGTCACTATCACTGATACATAGTCCACCATTATAAAGAGTAACAGCTACCGATACAGACCTACTGAATCAAGTCCACCGATACAAGCTCACTGATACTAAGAGCTACCAATGGAAACTAGCCACTATATCTCTAAACCCTACTTATATTTGTTTATTAACAACAGTCATATTTGGTGCTTTTAATACAACTAATATTAATTAATTAATGTATGTTGAATATTAGGAAACCATACCTCATACCTATAGAAGTAATCATACTTTTTTTCTAAACGCATGAGCTATAAAAGGGAAGACAAAAGCAGTGCATAAAGAGAGGGTGTGCAAAAAGTGGTGACACAGTGCTGGCAGAAAGGCGATATGCACGAGAGCTAAAACACAGAAGAACTTTTGCTAAGAAGCTGAGGGACATTTCTGTGCTACAAAGATTACTACAATCTCGAGCAAAAACCCCAATATGAGGAAGTCAAGGAACAAAACTATGATACTCTGTTTCTCATAAAAATTTCAGAGAAGGACTCAAACAACATCTACTCAATCCTAAAAGAGTCTAGAGCTACATTGCCATCACATAAATCCTTCTAATCTCATCTCAATTTTATTAGCTCTATTGTGAATTGTTTATTTACATTTCGAGTAGTGTGTGTTCTTTAGTTCTTCTTAGTCACACACTAACTCCTGAGCATAACTGGAGGATATCTAATATCCTCACTCAATATTTCTAAATCATTTTGATTCCCACAGTGAATTGTGGTAGAGGTCAAGTGTGACCTGGATATCCTGTGTGCTATTGTTTTGGTTTTTCCCATGAAGAACTATGGTAGAGGTCATAGGACTTGGAAAGTCTAAGTACTGTTGTTTTCCCCGATCCAGGGTGTGGATCAAAGTTTATATAAACTGTTTGAGAGGACTAAGTCTTGGTTTGATACTGAACCTCTTGGTTAAACCTGTTGTTCATCCTATTTCATTTTAAACTATATCTTATATTCTGCTGCTAATTAATTTGAAATTAAAATATGTTTTAAAGTAACTCTGATAGTTAAACTAGCAAGTGTTTGTAATTTTTGTTATCTAGTAAGTTAGTTTCAAAAGCTAACTTAATCTTCAGATTAAGTTAACTGAGAAATAATCAATCTTTGAGAAACTAATTGAAACCTTTCAAGCTTTATAAATTCACTACAGTTTAATTTTTATTTAATTTGGGGAGATTTTATTGAAAAAAATTTTAACAGAAATTTTAATTGGAACTCAATTAACCCCCCTCTTGAGTATCCACTCCGACCAACATTTGGTATCAGAGAGAAGTTTATTAATAAAGGATTTCCAAACACTCTATTTTTAAAATTTTATTTTAGTTGTATATTAAAGATCTTAAATTTCTGTTAGTTCTAAATTTTATCTCTTTAAATATATTTTCTAAAATCTAATTATGGATAATATATTAGAAGGTGATACTACCAACATGCCACCTTTCTTTAATGGTGTTAATTATTCCCAATGGAAAATCAAAATGAAGATTCATTTAGAAAGTATAAGATTTTATATTTGGACTACTATAGAATCTGAGTATGAGATTCCAAAGACTGCTAGAGCTACTTGGGATGATGATACAAAATCTGATTACAACAATAATTGTAAATCCATGAATTCCCTTTAATGCTCTCTAGGAGATAAAGAGTTTAACAAAATTTCTGCTTGTAAAATAGCACATGAAATCTGGGATACTTTGGCTATTTCTCATGAAGGAACAACCAATGTGAAAGAAATGAGATTAAACACTTACACTATTAAATATAAATTTTTTAAAATGATTCATGATGAACCTATTTCTGACATTTATATCAGGTTCAATGATATTGTTAATATTATGAGCTCATTGGGAAAAGCAGTTCCAAAAAAGGAGAAAATCATGAGAATACTCAGATGTCTTCCAGAAAGATGGAGAGGCACATCAGTTTCAATTAGATAATCTTGTGATATTGGTAATTTTCCCTTCAAGGAACTCATTGGTAAGTTAATTATGTATGAAGAAGAACTGAAAGTAAACAAGGGAGAAGATGATGAACTAAGGAAGAATTCTGTAGCTTTCAAGACTTCTACTTAAAAAATTAAGGACAAAGGGAAAATTCAAAGTGAAAGTGATAGCTAAAGATATGATGAAAGTGCATCAGACAGCGATGCTGAAATGGCTTAGATAGCTAAATTATTTAAGAAGTTTTATAGAAAGAAGAAGTTTTTCAGAAAATCCAATTACAAGGGAAAGTATGACAATAAAGGTCATTGGAAGAAGTATTGGAAAAGGATTGATAAAAGTGATGACATAGTCTGCTAAGAATGAAAGAGTAAAGTACATGTGAAAACTAACTGTTCAAAGTTAAAATACAAGAATAAATATGAGTACAAGGACAAAAAATATAAGAAAGCCATGAAAGTAACCTGGAGTGCTTTAGAAGACAGTTCAAGTGATTCTGATTCCACTCAGGATGAAAAATCTCAAAAAGCTAATATGTGTTTCATGACAAACACATCTGAGGTAACATTGGATACTCCTGCTTTAAATTCTTATTATTCTGGAGATGATTCTAATTCTGAAATCATGTCTAGTGAAGAGTTATTTGAATACTATAACATGCTAGAGGATACCTACAATGAGCTGAAAGATAAGTATAAAACCTTAAATAAATAGTATGATTTAACTAGCACTGTCAAATCTTCACTAGAAGTAGAAATGGAAAAGAATGCTCAACTAATCAAAGAAAATACTGAACTCAAATTGTCTAATGAGAAACTCAAGAAAGATCTAGAAAATTCACTAATGGAAATAATACTCTTACAAAAATTCTAGGAAAACTAGTAGCACCAAAATATATTACTGGTTTAGGCTTTCATCCTGGACAGAGACATATTACAAAGAATAGATTTATTCCTAAATCTGGATAGTATGCTGCTAGTTCTAGTTTTGGAAATTCTTATGTCTCAACCAGCTATTCACATAGTCACAGATCAAACAAAGTTTATCTTTCAAAATATTTTGAATCTATTGATTATATGAAACCCATTAGACAAATCTGGGTACCAAAAGTTTTTCTTTCTAACCTGTTTGGACCCAAGAAAATCTGGGTACCAAAATCATTTTATGTTTAAACCTATTTTGTAGGAGACTTGCTTGATGAGTTCCTATAAGAAGATATGGTACTTGGAAAATGGATGTTAAAGGCATATGACTGGAGATTACTCATGTTTCAAAAGTTTAATCAAATTTGATGGAGGACATGTCACCTTTGGTGATAATTCAAAAGGAAAAATCATCAGTTTAGGCCAAATTGGTAACAATGATTCAATTTTAATTTCTAAAGTATTATTTTTTGATGGATTAAAATAAAACCTGTTAAGCATTTCTCAGTTGTGGGATGATGGTTTCAATGTTAAATTTGAAAATGATGCTTGCAATGTATTTGATTCTAAAAATTATTTAGTATTTACTGCCTTGAGAAATGAAAATGTATATGCTGTAGATTTAAATTATTTAGTCAAACAAAAGGTTACTTGTTTAAATGATTTTATTAGTAGATGAATTTTCTATATATACTTGGGTATATTTTCTAGCTCACAAAAGTGAAGCTTGCTCTTACTTTATTAAATATTCCAAGTTTGTAGAAAACTTTAGTGGTATTAAGATTAAAACCTTGAGAAGTGACCATGGTCGTGAGTTTGAAAATCATGAATTTGAATCATGCTGCTCGCAAAATGGATATAATCACAATTTATCTACCCCTAGGACACCTCAACAGAATGGTTTAGTTGAAATAAGGAATAAAACCCTTCAAGAAATTGCAAGAACTATGCTTAATGAGTATGACCTACCTGTTTACTTTTGGGCAGAAGCCATAAACAAAGTTTGTTATATTATAAATAGAGTCTTGATTAGAATTGTTCTTAAAAGTACCCCTTATGAACTATGGAATAACAGGAAGCCTAAAGTTAGTTAATTCATAGTTTTTGGTTGCAAAATATTTATTCTCAATACTACAGATAATCTGGATAAATTTTCATCTAAAAGTGATGAATGAGTTTTTCTTGGTTATTATTTAACTAGAAAATCCTATATAGTTTTTAATAAAAGAACCAAATTTATTGAAGAATCTGTTCACATAAAATTTGATGAAACTGATCCACATAAATCCAAACCCTCTCTTGAAAATTTTGAAGAAGATTTGTCTGTTCTGGACCTTAATGATAAAAGCAGTGAACCTGCTGTAAAAACAAGTAATTCTGGAAATTTTCCAGAACTCGATTCTGTTGGAACCAAACCTAAAAAAGAACCTGAATTCTCTAGTCCTACCTTAACCTGACCAACTAGGATTCTAAAGAACCATCCTTTAGATGCTGTTGGGGGAGATTTAGAGAGAGGAACCCAAACTAGAGCTTCTCTAAGAAATCAGGTTGAACATCAATCCTTTCTTTCATAGTTAGAACCTAAAAATATCAATGATGTAATCAATGATGAATTTTGGGTAATGACTATGCAAGAAGAATTAAATCAATTTGAAAGAAACAAAGTCTGGGAATTAGTTGACAGACCTAAGGACACTTTGACCATAGACACTAAATGGGTTTTTAGAAATAAAGTTGATGAATAAGGAAATATCATTAGAAACAAGGCAAGACTAATTGCACAAGGATATAGTCAAGAGGAAGGAATAGACTATGATGAAACCTTTGCACCTGTAGCTAGATTAGAAGCTATTAGGATTCTACTTGCCTATGCTTCTCATATGAATTTCAAGTTATATCAAATGGATGTTAAAATTGCTTTTCTAAATGGTTTTATAATTGAAGATGTTTTTTTGAATAGCCACATGCATTTACTAATACTCATTTTCCAAATCAAGTTTTTAAGATTTCTAAAGATTTATATGGTTTAAAACAATCCCCACGAGCTTGGTATGATAGACTTAGTAGTTTTCTTATTTCAAAAGGTTTTTCTAAAGGGATTGCTGATCCAAATCTCTTTATAAAAGAATTTCCAAAGATGTTTTGATAGTACAAATCTATATTGATGATATTGTTTTTTGATCTTATAAAAATGATTTGTGTATTGATTTTTCAAAGAATATGAAAAATTAATTTGAAATGAGTTTAATGGTAGAACCCAAATATTTTCTTGGATTTTAATTTTTTCAAAATGAAAATGGTATAATCTTAAATCAAGGTAAATATACAAAGTATCTTTTAAAACATTTTGGTTTGGATAGTAGTAAGGGCAATGACACACCCATGAGTATCACTTATAAGTTGAATGCTGATGAAACTGGAAAACCAGTGGATCAAACCAACTACAGAGGTATGATAGGGATTCTGCTCTATCTTACTGCTAGTCGACCAGATATTATGTTTAGTGTGTGTATGTGTGCAAGATTTCAAGCTAGTCCAAAAGAGTCACACTTGCTTACTGTTAAAATAATTTTAAAATATCTTAAACATACTACTAAATTAGGATTATTTTATCCAAAATAACAATCATTCGATTTAATAAGTTATTCAGATACTGACTTTGCTGGTTTCAAGTTAGATAGAAATAGCATTTCCGGAACATGTCATATTCTAGGTAAGTCCCTGATATCTTGGTGTAGTAAAAAGCAGAACTCTATTGCATTGTCTTCTGGTGAACCAGAATATATTTCTACTGGTAGTTGCTGTGAACAAATTATGTGGATGAAACATACATTATTGGACTACGAATATCAGTTTAGACATGTATTTATAAACTGTGATAACACTAGTGCGATCAATATCTCTAAGAATCCTATATCTCACTCTAGGACCAAACACATTGATGTAAGGAACCACCTTTTGAGTGATCATTACCAAAAGAGTGATATTAATCTTGAATTTATAGGTACTGAACATCAATTAGCTGACATATTCACCAAGAATTTAAGTTCAGATAGGTTAAGTTATATTTGACATGAGTTAGGAATGATAGACTTTGTAGAAGAAAATCCTCACCGTTAGCCAAATCCTCATTGTTAAGTAAATACTCACTGTTATCCAAATCCTCACTGTTAAGAAAATCATCACCATTATCCAAATCCTCACTGTTAAGAAAATCCTCACCATTATCCAAATCTTAACTGTTAGGAAAACCTCCCCCCCTAGAAAACCTCACCGCTAGAAAACCTCACCGCTAGAGACACCTCACCGCTAGAGACACCTCACCACTAGAGACACCTCACCGCTAGAGACACCTCACCGCTAGAGACACCTCACCGCTAGAGACACCTCACCACTAGAGACACCTCATCACTAGAGACCTCACTGATAGATAAACCTCACCGTCAGGGTTCTCATCAGTAATTGTCACCGATATGTCATGTGATGTCTGATTTTTATTTTCTTTAGCCGAAACTCTTATCGTTTTTAGTATAATTTTTTTATTACATTTCGATTCCTAAATGATAAAAACCAAGCCTTAGTCACATTTCAATCCACCGCAAACTCTCCTCTCTCCAATCCTCACTTCTCGAACCCCCACATTACGCGTAACCCTAAGTTCTTCGATTGGAGATGGCAAGAACAAAAATCCCGATAGCCAGGGATGATAATGATGCACCAAGTGCGAAGAAGCAAAAAATAGGACCTGAAGGTAGTGGCAGTGAAAGTAGAACAAGGTTGGGGAAGTGTGCAGTGAACCCGTATTTGTAGAATAGAGAAATAATAATCGAAAAGGAACTCAGTGAGGAATGGATATTTCCTAGAAAGTCATTGGTTCTAAGAGTATTGGAGGAAGAGGGATGGATTAAATGTTTTCCAAACAACAATGGACCTCATTATCCAAAGTTGGTTAAGGAGTTTTATGCTTTTGTTCATTTTGAGAAGTCTGAAGAAGAAAACAAAATCTTTTCATTAGTGAATGGAAAGGAAATTTATTTTTCTTTTGTTGAATGGGATGAATGTATGAAAGTCCCACATAAGGGTGTATTTGGGTATACCTCGAAGAAAATACCTCCTACCAGTGAAATTTTTGACTATGAGGTTGCTTTGGAAGAGCTCACCAGTAGTGGAAAACAAAGAAAGATAGTGGATGCTAAGATGGATGGAGAAAACTGGCTGTTATTCAAATTCATCCAACATGTGCTAAGTCCAAGAAGAGGGGACTTTGAAAATCTGATATACCAAGATATTTATTTGTTGCATTTGTTGAGGCATGGTGTCAAGGTAAAATTTTTTAGGCTGTTGGGGATCCAAATTAAGGATATGACCAAGCCTAAGTCAAAATCCAATGCTTTATTCTTTGCAAAGTTGATTTCGGTAATGATCAAGGTGAAAGGAGTAGCTGAGTCTCAGGATGATACAATAGTTGTGAGGAACAATTTTTGCATCACTAGCACAATATTTAAGTATATGAAGATTGGATGGAACCCATGGAGAAGGAAATGGGTTGTTGATGATGAGAAGGTGTATGATAAGTTCAACCCTGTTGACTATCCCAATAGGCCAAGAGACAGAAGAGATCCAGGTCTAGGACTTGATGAAGAGGAACCTAAGTATAGTGATGATACTGATGAGGAGGATAACTCTGTAGCTGATGTAGGGGATCCGGACTTGCCTCCAAGTCCAGTTGATGAAGTTGTATCATCTGGAAAGGAAACTGTGTTGGGAGTAAGCAATGAAAAAGCCCCTATTGATGAGGAAGACCAGCCTACTCCAGAGAATGAGGAAGAACAAGAATCTGAAAATGAAGCATCTGTTTCTTCCTACTTGAGTCTCAGTCCACTGATTGGGTACTCCTCAATGCCTACTGAGGAAATTGTTAAAGTATACAGACCTGCATCTAGTCCGCAGTTACCTCAGGTTAGGACACCTGATGTGGATAGAGTTGTTGATGATTCTTCTGAGGAGGAGATAGCTGCAGTTCATGGTGAAGAAGAGGAAGCTCCATTTGAGGGGGAGAAACCTGCTATTCTTGGATTTGTCTCAGTTATTCATGAAATAGAGGATTGTTCTGAAGATCCAAGATTCATGGTGCTTGGATGTGATTACACAGGATCTGATGATGACCAACCCCAAATAAATATTGATACTTTGTCTGAAAGAGCACCTATAATTGTGCCTGAAAATCTAGTTACTAAGGCTGATCTTGATTCTTTAATGGCTGAGTTGAAGGAGACTTGGACTGCATATTTTTTATACTTAAATAGTTTTTTTTGTTGAAGAGATGATAAAAATGGAAAGATCCTTTGAACTCTCTCTTGGATGTATTATGTCAAGCACTGTGGCAGAGATGGTGAATGAAGTCAAAGTGTGTCGTACTCAGATTGAAACTTGGACAGAGGCTGTTATTGCTTTGAAGAAATCTGTTGATTTATTCCATACCTTGGTTAGTTCCCAAACACAAGTTGCTGCTGACATAAATTATATCAAGAGTGTAGTAAAGCAGTTTGTGGATGTGTTTGAAGCCTTTAAGAAGACTGTAAAAGAGAATGTCAGTACACAGGATTTGGTTGTCAAGAAGTTGATAAGTAATTTGACCCAATCTTGTAAGGAAACTATTGCATTCACTGTCAAAACTCTTGGTTCATCCAGTGCTTCAGTGTATATTGATTAGTTTAGAATTGTGCTAAAAGAAGAGTTTAGTCAGGCTAGTACCAGTAGCTCAGCTGATTCTCAGGTTCTGTCTACCTCAAGAGATATCAGAAAATTTGTTCAGGAGCATATGATGGATGCTAATACTAACCAAAAAGAAATCAAAGATAATATTGATCTCTACTTTCAGAAAGTTTATACCAAACATCATCTCAACACCCATTTCAAGCTTCTGTTAGAGAACATGAAATTACCTCCAGTCGCTCAAGATTTCAGAGAACAAGTAAGCAAGCTCAGGGAGTTGACTCCTGCTCTAGACAAGTTTATGGAGAACAAGGATGACTTTATCTCTGCTATGGAAATAGGAGGAGGAATCATTATGGACTTTAGGAATCTGTTGTTTCCATTTTTTCATGTAGACAGTACCCCTATCATTGTACCTATAGCTTTTCCTGCCTCTGCTCAGTCTGCCTCCATTCCTCAGATAACACCAGCTCAAGCAATCAGAAGTCTCTTTCATATGATCACCCAGAGAGCTCCACATTATAGGCCAGACACTGTATCAGTAGCTCATCCTCCTCTGATTATCAATGGTGTTCCCAAGCCTCCACCTGCATCTACCCATCCTGAATCCACTTCTGATTCCAAGGGAAAATCCAAATCACATGCTGAGGAGGTGGATTGAATAGTGGCTAGGACATTTGATAGGAATCACTTGTACTCTTTTTGCCTCAATTTTGTATTTCTCTGTATTTTTTCCCCAAGAAATATATATGGTCTTATTCTATTTTACCTTCTATTACTTCTCTCATCCATTGTTTACTACTTTTTGCTAATCAAAAAGGGGGAGAAATATGATCATAATATATTCTACCTCTGATAAAATTGTTTCATACCTCTGATACATTTGCATGTAATACTCTATTCTATGATACATTTGAAAATGTCATTACTCACACTGAGAAGTGAGACCCAATGTATTTTATATCGATATATTAATGATTATTTTGGATTATAATACCATAATTTGTGATTATCAAAAAGGAGGAGACTGTTGACCTCACCTGTTTTGATAATCTCAATTATGTTTTAATAAGTTTTTATAATCTTATCTATATGTTAAATTATGTTGATAAAAATATCAAAATAATCATTGGAATATGTTAATCAATGTTTATCTATGTTTATACATGTTTTGAAATAATACTAACTCAATATGGATATGATTTTCATAGAACAGATAAGTATTAAGTTTTTGAGTCACTGATACATACATAGTCTACCGATAAGCAAAGATCACTGATAGACAGAGTCTATTGTTATATCAAGAGATACCTATATAGACAGATAGACCTACCGATAAAAGTCTACCAATACAAACAGACAACTACTGATATGAAGTCTACCGATATAGACAGACCTACCGATACAAGTCTACCGATACAAACAGATAGTTACTGGTATAAAGTCTACTGATACAGACAGAGCCACCGATATACAGAGAGAGCCACCGATACAAGCAGCTACCGATATAGGTGAGTTACGGATGGAGAGAGCCACCAATACAAGAATGATACCTATATAGAAGAACTACTGATAAGAGGAGCTACCGATATAGAGTCACTGTCAATGATACATAGTCTACCATTATAAAGAGTAACAAATACCGATACAGACCTACTGACTCAATTCCGCCGATACAAGCTCACTGATACTAAGACCTACTAAGGGAAACCAGTCACTATATCTCTAAACCCTAATTATATTTGTTTATTAACAATGGTCATATTTGGTGCTTTTAATGAAACTAATATTAATTAATTAATGTCTATTGAATGTCATGAAACTGTACCTCGTACCTTCAGAAGTAATCATACTTTTTTTCAGACCACATGAGCTATAAAAGGGAAGACAAAAGCAGTGCATAAAGAGAGGGTGTGTAAAAAGTGGTGACATAGTGCTGGCAGAAAGGTGATACGCACGAGAGCTAAAACATAGAATAAATTTTGCTAAGAATCTAAGGGACAATGCTGTGCTACAAATATTATAGCAATCTCGAGAAAAAACCCCAATATGAGGAAGTCAAGGAACAAAACTGTGATATTCTGTTTCTCAGAAAAATTTCAGAGAAGGACTCAAACAACATCTACTCAATCCAAAAGGATTCCAGAGATTCATTTCCATCACATAGAGCCTTCTAATATCATCTCAATTTTATTAGCTCTATTGTGAATTGTTTATTTACATTTCAAGTAGTGTGTGTGCTTCTTTTCTTCTTAGACACACACTAACTCCTGAGCATAACTGGAGGATATATAATATTCTCACTCAATATTTATAAATATTTTTTGATTCCCACTTTGAATTTTTGTAGAGGTCAAGTGTGACCTGAATAGACTGTGTGCTATTTTTTTGGTTTTTCCCACGAAGAACTGTGGTAGAGGTCATAGGACCTGGAAAGTCTGAGTACTATTGTTTTCCCCGATCCAAGGTGTTGATCAAAGTTTATATAAACTGTTTGAGAGGACTAAGTCTCAGCTTGAGACTCAACCTCTTGGTTAAACCTATTGTGCATATTATTTCATTTTAAACTATATCTTATATTCTGCTTATAATTACTTTGAAATTCAAATCTGTTTTAAAGTAACTCTGATAGTTAAACTAGCAAGTGTTTGTAATTTTTGTTAGCCAGTAAGTTAGTTTCAAAAGCTAACTTAATCTTCAGATTAAGTTAATTGAGAAATAATCAATCTTTGAGAAAATAATTGAAACCTTTCAAGCTTTATAAATTCACTACAGTTTATTTTTTATTTAATTTGGGTAGATTTTATTGAAAACCTTTTTAACATAAATTTTAATTGGACCTCAATTCACCCCCTCTTGAGTATCCACTCCGACCAACAATAAGGAAGAAAGTTTAAAAAGTTGAAGAATTTATTTTTCTTAAAGTAAAAATTTGTAAAAAGTCTATCACTGATTCAACCCCCCCTTCACAGTGATTCACCAATCCTTAGGAACTTCATTTTTTCACACTGAATTAGATACTACTAGAATATAATACTAAGATGAATTAGAATGTATCATTAAAATTTGTTAAAGAAATAGAATAGAATTATAGTAAAATAAATGGAATATATAATGAATAGTTATACAGAGGAAAAATAAAATTCATTTGGATTTAAGATCAGTTTGTTTGGAATTAAAGTATTTTTAATATGCATGATTAGGGTCAAGTTCAATTGGATCAGGATTAAAGGAATTTGGTAAAGACTGTGGTGTTTGAAGAACCATAATTGTATCATATAACTCCAATACCAAGAGGTTTTTCTAATGAATATATAATATTTCTCAAATATTCCTTATGTATCTTTAAACTTTCCTATATTTTAATATTTTTATTCTTAATTTTTTATTTTTTTCTTAGTTATATGGGATTAATAAGAGGAACTAGATGTTAGTTGAGGTTCAGATGGAATTATATATTACAGATCATCAAAATAAGTAAGTGGAGTATGTATTATTACTAAAACATATCTTATATATTGGAAATGATAATCATCCATATTTCTCTTATGACATGACTGGTGCATACCAAAAATGTTTTATAATTGAGATCTAGAGTTAGGAAGCTTATTTGGTGGAACAGTTCCATGAATTTGTTTTATATTTAGTTCATACAATTCTTTTCCAAATATATCCAATAATGAAATGATTCCCTCCTTGTTGAACTCAATCAATACTTAATTATCTCACCTTAGAAAAATAGCCATATGGATTTTTCATTTCCTTTATGTAATATTTTCCAACACAATCAACATAAAACTGATCAATATCATATCCCACCCATCTGAAAACTTTTCTATACTTGCATTCATAGTATCCTCAGTATATTGAAATGACCTATTAAAAAATCTCAACTCCCCTTCAGGATATTGCATGCCTTCCTTGAACACTATTATTTTCTCATAATATTTTTTAATTATATCAACCAACTATTTAAGAATCTCCAAATCTATCCTTTCAATCTCATTTGGTTTTGTATCAACTACCCATATGCAAACAATAATATATTTCCTTTTTCCAATTTATTTTTCACTTCTAGATGACTCATATACAGTTTGATGTTATTCTTTAAGATAATTTTTAATATCCAAAATAGTATTAAGCACACCATGAAGTACATCATAATAGATATGTAATAGTGCATGGTTAATAATTGATTGTTTATTGATAACATAAATATATATAGCTAGTCACTGATCATATTACACTTCAAAATATTCAGTTTCAAATAAAAAACAATGATGAAGTTTTTTTAAATTTTTTCTAGCCTACATCAAATGATCAATACACTGATCAAGTATCTTATTAAATTGATACTTGAAATTAAAAAACTATACAATATTTCTCGACACAAGTAAAGTATATTCAAAGTTCAAAGGTTGAGTCCTTATTGAAGTTCATTCAGTAATAAAAACTTTTATGAATTATTGAAAATAATCTAGATAGAAAACATCACATTATAAATCATAAATCCATTCATTTACCATAGAAATTTTAAATATAGAATTTAAATAAGATAAATAATCTTTAACTGATTTTAGTTATTCTAAAACAGAATTAGGAAAAACTATCCCAATAGGTTGTTTCTCTTTCAATTTTTTGTGCATTCAATTTTTCTCTAAACTCATTATTTAGTGATTCATTCATACCTATCTCAATAGGTTTGGAACCTTTCAAAATTTTAGCTTAAGATTTCATTAACCATTTCAGATCATTAATTTTTTAGAAACCATTTACTATTTTAACTCTTAAAAATATTTTTTTAGAAACTAAAGTTTCTTTCCACATTTTCATATCCTCTTTAGAAGCTTTCAAGACAATTTTTAGATAAAAAATTTCATCATGAAACTATTTAAATTTATAGAATATACTAGTAGTAAACTGGTTGATATTTTCATAAAAAACTTGATCTTCTTCTTCAGTAATTAGTGATGGAATCTCCTCATCCAATTCCACTTTGGATCTCTGCATAGTTATAAGTTCTACATTATCATCAACATATTCATCTTCTAAGTCTTTATTCTAACCTTCATTCTAAATATTATCCACAATCGTTTTATTTTCTATAATTAATTTTGAATCCATATTTTCATAATGTTAACTAATATTTTGTACTTCAACTTCAAAAACATTAGTTTTAGTTTCAACTTGAAATGTTGTAGTTTTAATATTCTAAGTAAGATATTTAACTTCTTTTTTTTATCCCCAACTTCAACTATCCTTTCAACATCAGTTTTGGTCTCAATGGTGGCTTTAGTACGAACTTCCATATCATATTTTTATTCAAGCCAGCTTCTAAAATATACTATCATGGATAATTGTTGTTTCAACATTTAAATCAATTTATTTATTTTATTCTCTATCTTCTACAATAAGAAAATTTTAATTATAGTAAGTAGATATCTCTTATAAAACCTAAAAAATTTAATTTAAAATAATACTATTTTTAATATCTTTCTTAACACTCAACACCATGCTTTAAGCGAATTGCGATATACTATAAAAATATTATTATTAAAATGTGTCCATTATAACCTAGTTGTTAAATTAGTGGTATGAATAGGAATAACCATATTATAAAAAATAAATATAAAGGTTTTTTATAATTAAAATGTATTTATTAATAAATAAGTACTCAATTTTTAGTAAATTCATTTTATGCTTTGAAAAATATATTTTCTTCAAAAATGAGTTTTATTGCTTTTTGTGACTGAATATTATAAATAATTTCTGAAAGATTTATAAATTTTATTTTATAAAAATTATAACATCTATAAATTCAACATGTTAATATTATCTTAAGGTGAAATATTGGGATTTTTTTGAAAAAAATAAATTTTCAGTGAATAGTGAAAAATACCAATTTTATAGAAAATTGTATTTTCCATTAAAGTATTTAAAATTTCCCATTTTTTTTTGAATTTATTTTAAAATTTCATTAGTCCCTTTTGATTAAAATAATCCAATTAATTATATTGGAATAAACATTATGCTTAATTTTGGTATAAAACATTTTTACACTTGTGGGTTTATTTTAAGAGTAATTTATGACCCTTATAGGATTTTAATTTGATGAAATAATATTAATTTTTATATTAATCAATTCAAATTTATCCTTGTATTATTTTTTTAGATTTTTTTTAAGAAGTTACTTTTTTTGGTGAATAGTTAAAAAATACAGTTTTTGTGAAATACAGTATCTTTTATGAAATCACAAAGACATAAATATAATATAAAAAATTATGAAACTTATAAAACAAATAATTTATTATAATATAATAAAAATATAATTAAAAAATAATTAAAAAATAATTCAAAACATATAATTTATAATATATTTCATGATAAATATTAAAATCTTTTTCAGTGCTGAAGCAGTGCTTGCACAATAATGAAAAAGTTAAATTTAGTATTCTAAAGATAACATTTGAGAAGGAAGAAGAATTTGCACGACTTTATTAATTAATATGATATGTAATTAATGATATTGAATGATAATTATGAATTTTTGATGTCAAGACCCATCCTCGGGGCCCGTGCCGTGACTACCCCAAGCCCGCCTTCCATAGGCCAGGGGCTGGCGACTAGCACCAAATGCGTAAATCCCAAAAGAAGGGAAGACATTGCCTTTATGAAGTAACATAAAAAATATAGTATGCAAGCGAAGTAAACACTAAGTAAAACTGAGTACAAGGTAAGTGCTGAAAAAGTAAATGGGCCAGTATACAAACCCAACTGAAAGTACAGTACAACTGAAAGGAAAGTGCAACAGCAGTAAGAAAAACAGCAACACCGAGTTGTCCTCCAAAAATCCCACCTGAAGGGTGGGTACAGATAGTCTCCTCAGCTCCTCGGGTCCGACCGTCCGCTCCATGTACGTCCCGCCAAGTGGTCCACCTCTGGGTACCGTCCAGCTCCACAAGCCTCTACCCCGATCAGTGCTATCCATCGTCTGCATCCAACACAACGTAGTGCGGGCATAGCCCGTGTAGGGGTGAGTATACAGTACTCAGTAGGGACCCCGAGACCCCCGAAGGTCTCTCAGAATCTACGCAGGATAAACCACAAAGAAAAGATACAATCACGAAGTGTCAAACGACTCTAATTAGGTATATGACCATACATATACCTACGTCATAAGTTAAAGTTCGGCTTCAGCTCCCGAGCCCAAGCACAACCCAGTCCACATAGGAAAGCACAACTCAGTCCACACAGGAAAACAAGTCAACCACATCAATGATAATGATTGAGAATCAAGACTCCGCTCACACAGGTATACACTTCGTAAGGCGATAGAGATGATCAGATGCAACCACTGATTCATCTAAGCTATCGGACCCACATAGGATATAAGACCAGCTAAGTTGTCAGACCCACAAAGGATACAAGACCAGCTACTCTGTCGGACCCACATAGGATACAAGTACAGAGCCAAGTACTGCCGGACCCACATAGGATACAAGAATAGTAGTTATCTCCATCGAACCCACAACGGATCCCAGTACGATCGTCATCGCTACCGAACCCACGGAGGATCCAAGTACAGTCGTCGTCGCTGGCGAACCCACGGAGGATCCAAGTGCAGTCGTCATCGTCGCAATCGCAGCCAGCTCTAGGGTTCCCGCACACAGCATGCTCTATTCCGAGAGGGTATACTCCTCGAGAAAAAGAGATTCGATACATCAACTGTCACAAAGTCCAGAGTTGATGTATCCCAAAGTTCCGTCTCGTCAAAATAAACCCAACGCGACAGACGGTGCGTCAATCGGACGCCCGGTCTAAGAGTTATTGGCTTTTCCGTTCCAGGGGCTCGGTTGGTTTTTAAGCTAAAACCAACCCGAACGTACTCCAGATGCATCCAAACCTCAAGAGGAGTAATCCAAAAGGACCTTCTCAACAAAATTATCCCAACGCAATTGACGACACGTCAATCGGATGTCCGGTCCTTGAGATATAATCGTTTCCGCTCCAAGGGCCCGGTTGGTTTCGAGTTCGAACCAACCCGGCCATACCCAAACTTTGCCGAAACCTCAAGTGTAATATACTGAAACGAACATCTTGATCCAAATACTCATAAAAAACTGACGGTGTGTATATTGGAGGTCCTTGGCACAAGTTATGGGCAAAATACCGAAAGCGGTCCGAAGTGGGGGGTCTGGGCCCGGCCCGACCCAGCCCAACCCCCCCTGGGTCGGCCCGAACCGGGCGACCCGACCCGGGTCCGGGTCTGGCCCGGTAAGGCACGGCCTGGCCCGACTGGGCGCGGCCTGACCTACTCCGCGTGACCCGCCTCGGCCCGGTCGGGGGGTGTGCTGGCTCGGCCAGCGGGCCGAGCAGGGGGGACGCGGTCCCCCCTTTGTTTCGCAGACGTGGCGCCTGGCGCCGCGTCTCCCCCGGATCCCGCGCGACTGCGGTATCCGACCCCTCGCCACCGTGGCTTCAACCGCGACAGGATCCTTCCGGCGGCGCACCGGGGCGCCATCGCCTTCGGGCGGCCGGCCGGTGCCGGCCGACGACCCGCGCCACCGGTGATTTCCGCGGGCCACTGGAGTCGTTCCGGTGGTCTGTTCATCTTCCTGTCTGCGCCTGTGGTCGTCTCGAGACCCGTACATCACTGAGAAGACCTTTAATCGCCAAAACAACCCCGTTTTATCGTCGCCAAGGATTCTGCGCATCAGGAACAAAACAGCGGTGGGTTCGGACTTGTTCGTTGGTCCGCACCCACCACGTTAGTGGTTTTAAAAAACACCATCAATAAAGCACGCCATGCCGGGGGTATAAAAAAAATCACATGAAGAAATTTATACCAAAAACCCCTGCCTCAATAAGTAAGATGATCATCGGCGTCGCGGTACACGACGTCGCGGAGAAGACGATCGTAGGCATCGTCGGGGCACGTCGAGGAGGAAGCGACGTCTCCTCTCTGACCGCAGGGAAGAGGATTAGTGGCGCGTCGTCAATCTCTGAGGAACTGGTGTTCTTCGTCGTTCTTAGTCGGAGGCCGGCATTCTTCATCGTTCTTCGTTGGAGGCTGGCGTTCTTCCTCGCACAACGAAGCTCTCCCCTTGATAGAATAATAGGTTCCCCCTATTATTTTATTATACGCAAGGAAACTCTCCCATAATTAATTCACCACACTAATTAAGATGTGTTGACATTTAATTAAAGAAGGGAGAGAGTAGGTTCCCCATATTTAAACACATTGGCAGTTTAAATTAAAAAGGGGAAAAGGAAGGTTCCTCATTAAATTACGGGTTGACATAATTTAATGGATTGAGGTGACATTTAATGGAGGTTTGTCAAATTAATGGGGTTTCTTAAGGATATTTAGAGGGAATTAAATGGTGGGGCTCGTGTGGGCCCCCACCTCTCTAACATCCTCACTTGGACAGTTAAGTGGTTGTGGGCCCCACTCTTAACTACCCATGGGAGGGAAAAACCACCTTAAGAAAATAGAAATTGTTCCGATAATTTTTATTTATTTCTTAAACAAACCCCCAAAAATTATCTTCTCCTCTTTTGTGAACGCAACTACGGTAAGTGTACCCTTAAGCAATTATCGGCGCTGCGAGTTCATCGGTGCCCTCAGATTTTAATTTCGAGCACTGGTTCAAAAGTTAGAAAAACCCGCTCGTTCGTTCACTGAACATACCCGAGCTAAACTTCGAAAATTGATTCTGGGCACACCGGGCCTCGGAATCAAACGCCGTCAGAAGCCACAGACTCGTAAAATTCCAATGTATTTAAAAAAAAATTCTTGAATTTTCATGGTCTTTACATTTGAGCTATATAAAAAAAACTTATCCGAATGCTTGTGCAGTGCTTGCACAAGATGAAAAAAAGTCAAAATAACTATTAAATAAGTTTTCATGATATAGATGTGTGTAAAAAAAAATTAAAGAATATGAAAGTTTTTTTAAACTTAATTTATCTATTTTTATGATGGTAATTTATTTTTAATTTTTAGTGATGATATAATTACCCTAAATTCCTACACAACGATGACATAGTGCTTGTGTAAGGAGTAGAAAAATCAAATTAAATGATTTTAGAAACATCAAAAGTAATATTTATTGGTTGAATTATGGTATAAATTTTTTTTATGATTAATAATAATATATAATTTATCTTTAAAGAGTATATTTTAATTACATACCCATCTTGATGTATTTAAAGTCAAAATATGTGAATAATTCTTAAAATGACTTTAATGATATTTTAGGTTAAATAATATATTATTAAGTGATATAAAAATAAAAGAAATCTTGAAATATAAAAAAGGGGGATGATATATTGTCTAAAATATCATCCCTTAACCATTTATGAGTCAACTTTTACCTTATTAGTAAATTTATAATCCTTTAGTATTGAAAAGGTTGTTACCACGGTTAAGGTTTAAATTGGTTAACGAAGGGACTAAACCTAAAGAAACCTTTTAAAATTCCTCATAAACATATCCAAATTTTGTTGGTTGAAATTATTTCAACCTTAACCTATATTATATTTCAATTTTTTCCTATTGGTTCTATTTTCACATGAAAAATAATTTATTATATTTAAATCTTTTAAGTAATTCCAAGTGTGTATTTTCCTTCACTATAAAAGAACACCACCTATCATCTATTATTCAAACCACCTTGAGCCACTTATCTAAAATAAAACCTTCCAAAAACTCTTATTAACTTCTTTATCAATATTAAAGAGGTTTTTTTATTTTTAAAATACAACCCCTAGTTCCCTTAAGGATATATCTAAAGGTGGTTCTTCATAAAGGAGGTAATCGTCTTAACAAAGCGTTTTCATTTTACTTTGTTTTATGCCTCATTCAATCATATCCTAAAAATTATATTATAATATAATCAGTATATAAAATATATTTATATATTATCATGTTAATATCATAACCTTATTCATGTTTTTTTCCATCCTATGGGGAGCGAAAACATCGTTCGTGCGTACGTGTGGACCACCACATCCACAAAGTGATATGTTTCGTTTTTCATCACCACCTCACAATGATGGTTATTATGATGAATTTAATACACAAACACACAAAAACACACACAATATCTTCAAAAGATAATTTTTATTCTATAAATATAATATATTAATTACCTTCTTACCCTTCGACCCATTAAAAATGATACCGTCGCTCGTGTGTATGTGTGGAATACCACCACCACAAAGTGATGCGATTTTTTTCACATACACATTTAATGGATGATTATAAAATAGAATTTAATGTATAAAAATGATAATTATTTCATGTTTATTATTCTGTAGATTATGGAACAATGACTCCTTTTACCATGGTCAACCTACAAAAGTCATTTTGTAATTATGAATCGAACGTCCTCAAAACACCCGATGTGAACTTAAATGATAAAGTAATTAAATATGTTATTGAAATAAATGGTTTAATGATAAATTAATAAACTTGTAAAAGGTTCTTAAAAAATTAAATAATTAATATAATTTTATTATACATTAGTTAAAATATATACATAAAATTTCTGGACTTGAGGTAAGGATTCTCTTAACTCAATTTCCATTAATTGGGTTATACTTCTACTTCATTGGATATGTTATGCCAAGATTATATGTGAAATTACATAGGATTTTATTATGTTGTATTTAAAATCATTTTTTTGTTACAATTTTTACACAAAATCACTTCATTGATTAAATTCTAAATTCAAGGATACGATCTTTTTAAGGATTATCTATCTCAATATTGTTTATTTGAGACATGTTTCGTATTATTCACCCAATAACTTTTATAAGGTGTATACACTTACTATTGAGACATTATATCATAAATAACTCTTTAATAATTATATTTAAAGTTTTTTGAATTTCTATCTTTCATGAGATATTGATTCAAATGTTATAAAATTTTCAAGGGTTTTCATGGTACCAATTTCAATTATTCAAGAAATAATTAATTTTATGCACCATTTTTTATTTTATATGATGTAATTAATACCCCATGAATATTTTTTAAAATATTAATTCATAGAAATTATGGGATTTACAAAGTCATTTTAAGTTTCTTCATTCAACGGATTTTTTATTTAACCATTACCTGAGTTGCAAGGGTTTCTCATCTTAAACTTCCTTCTTTGAGACACGTTTTTATTTATGAACCTATATTAATTTATATGGTTTATATAATGATTTTTTACACATAATATCATTCATCTTTATATACTTATGGTATTTTATATTCCTTCTTATGTTCTTTAATTCAAATGGTTTTTTGTTTTAAAAGGCTGTAAATGGTTTTTTATTTAAAAATGTTGTTTTAAATTTTTTAAAGACTTATAACCAAATTATTACTCCATTTTATTTTTATTATTTCAAAAATGTTCTTTTATAAACATAAATGATTTACTAAATTTATTTTCCATGATATTTGACCTTATTTTAAAAGGTTTTAAAAAGGAAATTTCTTAATTTTTTTTTGCCTGGGTCACTTTTGACCCTCTTTATAAAATTTTAAAAATAATGTTTATTTTTAACATTTATGACATGAATTTATTTTCCCACATCCATGAACATTATTTACATTTAATAATCCTTTATAATTTTTGAAGGTTATTTTCAAATAAAATCATTTTATCAATATTTTTTGAATTTTTAGTCTTTAAAGGCACTGAAAGAATAGGGAATTTTTCCCTATTTTCAAAGAAATGTTTTAAATATTATTTTGAAGGTATTTTAATCTATGAAAACATCATTTAATGATTCTTAAGTTTTAATGGGAATATGATTTTATGATACCATCTATATTCTTTCTCTAGATGACTTCAATGATCATTTTAAATATATTATCATGAAATCCATTTATTTTAAATGGGTAAATAGAGATATAAAGGAATGAAAGATGTTTTTAAAATATTGATGAATAAAAAGAAATATTCCATGTGTTATATTTGTATATGGTACTTTGAAATTATTTATAATAATAAGTGAGCTTGATATAGCTTATACGATGGGTGATATTGATATATCTCTCCAATGCATTGTGTAATGTTCCTTATCTTTAAAGGTAATGAGAGAGTTAACTGGAAATGTTTCTCCTATAGTTTTAACTATGCCCAAGTTATATCTGAAATGAGTGAACATGAGTGATTAAGACAATGTTCCAATATACCAACGTGTTTTCTATATGTTTTCTATGAGTTTTTAATGGCTCCTTTGATAAATATTTACATCACATGGATCATGATTATTTATTATTTTAACTCTTAACTTTGTTAAATATTTATGACATGTTACATTTTTAATGATCCATTTTTTTATGGGTATTAATTCTCTTATGTTATTCTCATGAAAATCTATTATTTCATCACAAACTTATGATCATATTATGCTCACTGATGAAAATAAATTGTTAATGATTATGTTTACCCTTACTGAGAATTTGAGATCACCATTATTATGTTTTCCATTTCCCCAAGTTATAGAGAATGAAGTTAAATGAATTATGTCTATAAAGGTTTCATGTGTGAAGAATTTTATGGGAGATGTTGAGAAATTATTTCAAAATAAGAAAATCTTGATATAGCAGGTAAAAATTATCACTAGAGGACATGGTTATTGTTATGCAATAATTTTTAATAATTATATAAAACTTTTAAACTAGAGATTATGTTTTTAACATCAAATCTAAGAGTATGTGTTTTAGGCTATTATATTTGGTATTAAATCTAGGTTTGGATAAATTTGGATATTAGGATGTTTTTATGTGAGAGTAACTTAATAATTATCGATACCATCATAAGTTTATAAGTTTACTGTTGATCATAATTTCAAAGGCATAAACACCACTTTTGAGTTTTTACGTAATGGTATTTTAAGATGATTAAGAGTATTTTGGGAGACATTTATGGTAATATAACCCTTGGGTTTAATATGTGTTTTAGTGAAAAGGTTATTATAGGAATAATGATTTTATATTCTATGGAAATATGTTTAAAGGTATTGATTTTATTTAGGGTTAAGATGATCTTCAATGTTGCGGTAATTTTAGTTAATTAGGATAAAAGGGTTATTACATGTTGGGGACATATTATTTATCATATAGATAACCATGAGATTGAAAAGTAATTTCTTTACTAAGTGATTAAAGTTATTTTTAAATAAGTTCACTATATTGGAAACATTATATGATTACGGTAAATGAAAAATATTTTTGGATAATATAGTAGTTTATTTAAGGAACAAATGTTTAATTATATTTTAAAAGCATATATGATTTTATTATGGATTTATGGAGATTTATGTTATTTATAGAAAATATTTGAATATTTTGTAGATTATATGATTAGAAAATTTAATTTTTTTGGTATATGAATTTATGAGTGGTTTAGATATAATTATTATGTTGATCACTGAAGAATATAAGATCAAATAATTCTAATGTTTGAGTTTCAATCTTGGTCAGATTTTTTTTAGAAGAGCCTTAAGGTTAGATATTTATGGAAAGATTTAAGTTTAGATTTGGGTGTTATTATTAAGATTTTGGAGATTGATGTATAAAAATATATTCATGTTGGATATTATCTTATCTTGTACTAACCATTTTGGTTTTGGCTAATGTCTAAAGAAAGGAAGAATAACTTGTTATCCTTTTATGGACATTGTGATATGTTAAAAGTTAATTTTAGTACTTTAGGCATGAAAAAAAATTCATCTTGAATATTAATTTCTTGGAGTAAGTGATAATAATGAAGTGAAAATTGATCAAATCACAACATAAGGATGAAATAGTCCATTTGTAATGGAAATAAATCAAGTAATTATATTTTCTTATGTTCTCTATCTTGTTAGTTAAAAAATCCATTAACTCTTGGAAAATGATCTTGAAATAAAAGTATTTCCCTATTAACTTAATTTATGATGAATTGATGGAATTATTTATACTTTACACATTTATGATTTTCTAGTTATTAACTTTCTCATAACCCTGTTCTCTATCAATATTTATTATTTATTATATGTTAATTTTTTTCCTCTATGTCCATATTTTTACTTCCTGCCAATGTTCTCCTTATATGGGAACTTGATTATGTATTATTGAAGGTGAATTTAATATTTAACTTTTCCAATTTTAAAAATAATTTTTTATTATCCATTTATATGTTATATGTTTTCAATAAAGGTATTTTTAAATATTAAAAATTTTTTTTCCTTTCATGATCGTATATTTTGTCTTTCACTCTGTAGAATTGATTTTATAAAAATGTTTTAAACCCTTTTTATCAGGAATGAGAAAAATTTGTGGAGAAAAAAATTATTTGGGGGGGGGGGGAGGGGGTAGAATTTAACACCTCAAAAATTTAGTTTAAAAGAATAATATACTCTATATCTTTCTTAACACGCAACACCGAGCTTTAAGTAGATTACAATATAGTATAAAAATATTATTCTTTAAATGTGACCATTATAACCTAGTCATTAAATTGGATGTATGAATAGGAATAAAAAAATTATGAAAAATATTTATAAAGGTTTTATATAATTCAAATTTATATATTAATAAATAAGTACTTAATTTTTAGTAAATTATTTTTATACTTCATAAAATACGTTCTCTTCAAAAATGTTTTTTTTTACTTTTTATGAGAGAATATTATAATTAATTTTTCCACATTTAAAAATTTTATTTGATAAAAATTATATAATTTATGAAATAATAATTTCAATATCATCTTAAGGTAAAATTTTGGGATTTTTTTGAAAGGATTAAATTTTAGTGAATAGTGAAAAATATCGATTTTATAGAAAATGGTGTTTTCCATTCAAGTATTTAAAAAGATTTTTTTTAATTGATTTTAAAATTTAATTAGTCCATTTTTATTATAAAAAATCAAATTAATTTCATTTAAATTGATATTGTGCTTAATTTTTGTATAAAATGTTTTTTGTACTTAAAAATGCATTTTTATGGAAAATCGTTTTTCATCACATTTTGCAAGTTTATTTTGAAAGAAAAATTTTCCACTTATAGGTATTAAATTTTATGAAATGGAATTAATTTTTGGTTCAAAAAATTCAAATTTATCATAGGATTAATTTTTTATATTTTTTCTGAAGAAGTTACATTTTTGGTGAATAGTAAAAAAATCAAGTTTTTATGAAATATGATATCTTTTATGATATAACTAAGACATAAATATTATATAAAAATTTATGAAATTTATGAATAAAATAATTTATGATAATATACTAAAAATATCTTACAAATATAATTCAAATATATATAAATTATAATTTGTTTCAAGATAAATATGAAAATATTGACGTAGTGCTTATGCAATACCAGAAATGTAAAATTTGGTTTCCTAAAGATAATATTTTAGAAAGAAGAAGTATTTTATCAACTCGATTAATTTATATGATGTTTAATTGATTATATTTATGGATATTTAAGAATTTTAGAGATATATTTCATGAAACTTATCCAAATCCTTATGTAGTGCTTGCGCAGGGTGAGAAAAATTAAAAACCACATACTAAATAAGTTTTCATGAAATATATGTGAGTAAATATACATATTTAATTAATATTAAAGTTTATTTTAAAATTAATTAATTAATTTTTATTATGGTATTTTTTTTAATTTTTAATGATGGTATAATTACCTTAAATGCTTACACAATACTGACACAATTCTTGTTTATGTAGTAGAAAAATCAAAGTAAATGATTTTAAAATCCCCAAAAAGTAATATATTTTGGGTGAATTATGGTGAAACATGAATTTTATGGTTAATAATAATGTAAAATTGATTTTTAAATAGTTTATATTCAAATTCTATACCTTTATTGATGTCTTTAAAGTCAAAATATGTGAATAGTACTTAAAATGAATTTAATGGTATTTTATGTTAAAAAAATTTATTATTAAATGACTTAAAAATAATAAAAATATTGAAATATTACAATGGTTATTAGATATGGTAGGAAATTTCATCCCTTAAATTTTTTTGATTCAATTGTTACCTTAAAAGTAAATTTATAACCCTTTAGTATTGAAAAAGTTACCATGATTAAGGCTAAAATTAGTTAACGAAGGGATAAAACCCAAAGATAGGGTTTAAAATGCCGCATAAACCTATCCAAATTTTATTAGTTTGAAGTATTTTAACATTATAATATATTATATTTGAAATTTTTTCCACCTGGTTCCA
Organism: Viscum album; assembly: GCA_963277665.1. NCBI lineage: Eukaryota > Viridiplantae > Streptophyta > Magnoliopsida > Santalales > Viscaceae > Viscum > Viscum album. Next base: position 700,291,906 of record OY728128.1, on the reverse strand, counting down.
CTTTCACATGAAAAATAATTTATTATATTTAAATATTTTAAGTAATTTCAAGTGGGTCCTTTCCTTCACTATAAAAGAACAACACCTCTATTTTATTAATCAAACCACCTTAAGCCACTTAGCTCGACCAAAACTTGAAAAAAATATTCTTAACTTACTTATATACATTATATAGGTTATTTTCTTCTTAAAATTCCTTCCTTATAGTTCTTAAGGAGAGATCCAAAGGAGATTCTTTATAAAAGAGGTAACCGTCTTAACCAAGCGTTTTCATTTTAATTCATTATCTAACTCCTTAAATTCTATATTAACCATTTTTATATAATAAAATTAGTATATAAAATATACTTATATGTTATTATGTTAATATCATAACCTTATTCATCTAATTTTCTATCTTATATGGGACGAAAACATCATTTGTGCGTACGTGTGGACTACCACCTCCACGAAATGATGTGTTTCATTTTTAATCACCACCTCATATGGATAGTTATTATAATGAATTTAATAAATATATATGATATTAATGTCATAATTATTATTATGTAAATCTAATATAGAAATTACCTTATTACCTTTACATCCATTAAAAATAACAACGTCGCTTGTGTGTACGTGTGAAATACCACCTCTATGAAGTGATGCGATTCGTTTTTCATGTCTATCATTCATGGGTGATTATAAAATTGTATTTAATTTATGAAATAATAATTATTTCATGATTATTATTTTGGATATGATTTAATAATTACCTCTTTGACCATGGTTAACCTACCAAATTCATTTTTCAATTATGAATCAAACATCCTCAAAACACATGACATGGAATTAACCGATTATGTAATTAAATATATTATTAAAATAAATGAAATAAATAATTTAATGATAAATTAATAAACCTAGAAAATATTCTTAAAAAATTAAAAAATTAATATAATTTTATTATAAAATAGTTAAATTACATGCATAACAAGTTTAGACTTGAGGTAAGGGATTTCTTAACTCAATTTATATTTATTGGGTTATAATTATACTTCATTAACTATGTTATGAAAAGATTACATGTGAAATAATATCTGATTGTATTGTATTTACAATGTTTTTGGGGTTTTATAGTTTTTAAACATAATCAATTCATTTATTAAATTCTAACTTATATCATGAATTAATCTTTGATTATGATATTTAAAGTTCCTTCGATGTTTTTTTCTTTCATGAGATATTTATTCAAATGTTATAAAAGTTGCAAGGGTTTTCATGTTTTCAATTCCAATTATTTGAGAAACAATTCATGTTATGCACTATATTTTATTTTATATGGTGTAATTATTTCCCCATGAATATGTTTTATCATATTATTTCATAGAATTTATGGGTTTTATAGAATTATGTTAAGTCCCTTCATTTAATGGTTTTTTATTTAATCATTACCCAAGTTACAAGGGTTTTTCATCTCAAACATAATTATTTGATACATATTTTATTTGATGGAACTATATTCATTTATATGGTGTATATAATTACTTTTTAAAAATAATACCATGGATATTTTTACATTCAGGGTATTTTATGTTCCTTCTTATGTTATTGATTTCAAATGTTTTTTGGTTTTAAAAGACTGTAAAGGGTTTTTCTTTTATAATTTCATTTTAATTTTTTAAATAATTTTAACCAAACTCTTCCTCTATGTTATTTATATTATTTAAATAATGTTATTTTCTAAAAATAAATGATTTCCTAAAGTTATTTTACACGATCTTTAACCTTCTTTTAAAAGGTTTTAAAAAATAATTTTTTTAATGTTTTCTGCAAGGGTCACTTTTGAATCTTTTTATAAAAATTTGAAAAGAATGTCTATTTTTAACATTTAATACATGAAATGATTTTTCTATTATCTTGACCATTATTTTATTTGAATATTACTTTATAATTTTTAATGGTTATTTTCATATAAATTCATTTTCTCAATTTTTTTTTTATTTTTTAGTTTTTAATGGTACTGAAAGAAAACGACATTTTCTATTATTTTCAAAGAAACTTTTAAAATATTCTTTTAAAGGTATTTTAATCTATGTAAAAAAACTTTAATGATTCCTCTACTTCATTGGGTATATGATCTTATGATACCATCCATCTCATTTCTCTGGATGGATTATGATGATTGTTTTAAATATATTATCATGAAACCTGTTTCTTTTCGATGGGTAAATCAAGATATAAAGGAATGAAATATATTTTTAAAATATTAATGATGTAAATGAAATATTCCATGTGTTATATTCATGTGTGGTACATGGAAATTATTTATGATGATGGGTGATCTTGATATATCTTATACAATAGGTGGTCTCGATATATATCTCTAATACATTGGGCAATGCTCCTTATCTTTAAAATAAATAAGAAGGGATTTAAACAAGGAAATTTCTCTTATAGATTTAACTAGTATATAGTTATATTTGAAATAAGTGGACATGGGTTTTGAATATAATGTTCCAAGATACTAACACATTTTCTCTATTATTTCTATGAGTTTTTAATGGTTTCTTTGATCAAGATTGATATCACATGGCTCAGGATTATTGATTCTTATGATGCTTTCCTTTATTAAATATTTATACCATGTCACATATTTAATTATACAAGTTTTTATGGGTATGAATTATCTTATTTTATGCTCATGCACTTTGATTATGTCGTCATACCCTTATTCCCATCTTATTATCAATGACATTCAATTGTTAATGATTTTTTTACCCTTACTGAACATTTGAGATCACCCTTATTATATTTTCCATTTCCCTAGGTTATGAAGAATTATATTAAATTATTATGTCTTGAAAGTTTGTATATATAAATAATTTTATGGGAGATTTTGAAGTCTTTTTTTGAAATAAAAAAATCTAGGTATAGTAGGGGAAAAATGATTACATGAGGACATGTGTATTGTTATTTAATATTTTTCCTAATTTTGTAAAACTTAAACCTAAAAGGTCTTTAGGTATATAAGTGATAGAATATTTTCTATTTGATGTTGTATGTTTTGGACGGATAAAACTTAGTCAAGTTTATTGGTATAAAATCCAAAAATGTAAAGATTATGTTTTTAGGATCAGATCCAGGAGTGTGGGTTTATGGATAAAATTGGACCACGTTTATTGGTACTCTTGAAGGATCATACTTAGTGGTACCATGGATATTTTATTTAAATTTTTCATGCACTTCCTCATCTTCCTACTTAGTTTATATTAGATCATTCAAGGATAAACTTTATATATACCCAATATTACTTAAAACACCAGATATCATAAAATTATGATGATTTTTTTATAGATATTATCCCATTCAACTCTATTTCGCCTTTCTCAAATAAAAGAGTAAGTGATATTCCATAAGGATATAAATTAAACCCCTTACTTCCTTAACAACAATGATTCATGTATCTTAATTTATACATTGTAAAGTCTACTTTTTGTTTATTTAAAAAATATTCATAGAAAATAAATTTCTTGATAATGAACTTTCTCAGAATCACCACCCCTTTGGGATATTTCTTTTTGAATAAATTTAACAACAAAATTATTCTTAGACTCTAAGTTCTTGATCCGATCCTTTTGTATTTTATTTTTCCAAAAAGAAAGAACATGATATATTCAATATTTACATATCTACCATCTACTAGATACTTATTAAAAAAACAATTTCTATTATGTGCATAGTAAAATACTTCATCCAATTAAAAAATATAAAAGTGAAAAATTTTCATTTCACCTTATAAGAAATATGGTCTTTAGAATCTATAAAAATAAATTTAGAATTTTGATAAAACCCCTTAAATTCATTTTCAAATAAAAATTCAATGTTATTCATATAAAAAACATACTATAAATCTTGAAAACTAAACACTTTCTTTATAAACAAGTCTATACAATTAAGATAAGAGAAATCAATAGCCTTATCAGGTGAAATTATCCTTTATGAACCATCCAACTTTAATCTATTCAAACTCACATAAGAAAATTTTTAATACCTATTCATTTTTCTCATGATCAACACGATTCTAAGGTTCGATAATTTAAGTTTTGAATTCTATAAAGTGATAGAGATAATCTAAAGGTTTTGGTTTTTTTCCATTTTTGAGTCAAAATATAAAACATTTTAAACAAAGGTATAAAATGTAAAATGTCACGTGATATGAAGATGACATGTAATAATAAAAAAATCAAAAAAATAAAGAATATATAAAGTTATAAACAAGTTAATATTACATATCAAGGGTTAATATTACTTACTAGAATATTAATATTTTGTTTCATGCATTTGATTAATTTAATATTACATACCATGTTATATAAGATTAAAAATTCAATAAGTAAAAATAAAATGTTCAATATGTAAGATTAAAAAGTAAACATCAAGAAAATTTAATATTAAAAAATTAAATATAAAAATATAAAGAACATATTAAGCACAAAAAACAAAACATATAAAAAATAAAATCACTTAATTTCAAGTAAACCTAACTCACTCTTAATAAAATAAAAATGATCTGAAGAAAGGGAGTTAGTGAATACATCTTGCAACTGATGTTTGGATTCAATAAAATCAAGAGAAATATCAACCTTTTGAGTATGATCACTTAATAAATGATACCTTATATCAATGTTCATGGCTTTAAAATGGTTTATATGATTTGTTAAATATTGATAGTATTAGAGTTATCAGATTTGATATGAAAATGTTTAAAATTTAATAAAAAATCCTTCAAATTGTGTTTCATCTATAAAAAATGATAAAAAAGTTACCAGCTAAAATGTATTCAGCTTCAGTCATAGATAATGAAGAAAATTATTATTTCTTATTAGACCAGTAAAATAAAGATTTTCCCAAGAAATGATAGGTTCCTAAGGTACTCTTTCTATTTAAATTAAAAGCTACAAAAGCATAACTAGAATATGAAATCAAGCTACATACATATATTTTAGTAAATAAAATACTAATAAAAAAAGAATCTTTAAGATATCTTAAAATAATTTTGGTATCTTTTAGATGATATTCCTTATAATTAACTTGAAATATATCATAGAGACACACAACAAACATGAAATTCAAAAAAGAAAGGTTATACCCACACCCCTATACTAACTATTTATAAAAACCACTAGAATAGTGTTCCCCCCAAATCCCCAACACACGAACCCCTCCCCCTGATTGGTCATGAGTTTTAATTTTTTTCTAAGTACCATATGAAAATTGATATCTCAATAGTTCATAATTATTACCGATTCATTTAACCAAGGTTTTTTATATTAACTTTATTTTAGATTATTTTTTGTCCATTTAGATTATTAATCATTGTTGGGTGTGAGTTTTATTTTTGTTCTTCTATTTTTTAATATTTATTTATATTAATTTTTATTTTAAGTGATATTTATTTTGGTATTATGGAATTAATAATTATAATATTTTTTTGTTTTATTAATTTATTATAGGTTTATGAATTTATTCATTTAATAGTTTTATTTAAATTAATTAATTATAAAAAATTTAGAATAATAAATATCAATAAATTTAGTTTTGTATTGTATGAATCAACATGTTAGTAGTTGTAAATATTAAAATAAATTAAAGTATTTTAAATTCAAAATGATGATATTTTTGGCCTAATTTGATATTATTTGACTATATTTTTTTTCTTAAGTATGATGATAACGAGTTTAATGGTTTGAAATCAAAGATTTGAAATAAATATAAAGTAATATTCCTTATAAACACCTATTAATTAAATAAAACCATCATTTCTAAATTAAATAAAAAATTTAAAATCTAACTCTCAAAATTTCATTTCAATAAAAATATGGAATAACACACCAAATGTATATTAAATAAAATTTTAAATAATATTACAACTAAAGAAATCATGTAAACTAAAATAGTTAACTTTTGGAAACACTCACTTTGTCAAACATGAATAAAAAAACACGAATCAAATAAAATATTTATAATTTAACTAAAACAAGTATTAAAATTCAAGATAATAAATTTTTAAAATACTGTAAAAAATAATTTACTTTATATTATTTAATACTTTTTGAAAATACTATTGTACATATACCTTTATATAAATATATAATCTTAATAATAAAACCTGAATCTTTTAAAGAAAATTCATATCAATCTAAAGTAAATGTTTTTAAGGCATAAGATATCAATATAAATATTTTGACACTTTGAATATAAATCATCCTTTAAAAGTATTACACAAGTTATTTATTATCATGAATATTATAATTGTGGCGTACTTTGTTGATTTAGATAATAAATTAATTTTTTTTATAAGGGATAAAATGTGGATGCACGATGATAATTGGATATCAAATGAGTTTCAAAACGATTTGTATTTTTTTTAGATTTTTTATTTCAAAATACTTTATATTAAGGTCTTATTCATTGTATATACTATGATTGTGTTTGAATACCATGTTTAAGTTAGGAACAAGTGAGTTACCATATAAAAATTTTTAGTTTTAAAACTAATTATTATGCCTAGTATCACAATAGATATAAAAATAAAGTGCATATAGATAGTATTAGAAATTAAAGGAGTGAAATGTGGAATTTGGTATTTAATAAAGTTATATTTATTCATCATCATAAGGATATAAGTAGTTCAATGCATGAATAAAATATTAAGATTAAGAATTATACAAATAATGATAATGATTATGCTGAGAGAGTGAAAAAATTAATGGATGTTGAAAGGACCCTAGTATATTAAGCATACAATAAAATGAAAAAGTTGAAATTTTTAATGTGACTGTATCATGGGAAAACCATGTATAAAATTTCTAATACTCTGGTGATTATTTTCTAATATTTTAAAGGAAATAATTCTTGATGATATATATATTCCCATAAATAATTATATTTAGTCAAAGTTAATTGATCATCTAGGATTTTCAACTAATAAAATTCACACTTTATCAAATGACTACAACTTATTTTAGGAGGAAATCACTGGACTAAATGAGTGAATAAAATGTAGAAAATCTTGATTGAATCCTAATGAAAATATAACACCATATCATGTACTATATAAAGTAATTTGGAACTTTCCATTGATTCCTAGGCTTAAAAATATTTTCATGTCTGATGAAATGTAAAAAAATATGTGATATATCAATGTTGAAAGAAATAAGGATAGTGATGATTTTTTTAATCCTGTCGATGGATTTCCATGGAAGATATTTGATACATGATATCCTAATTTTTTATTTGAATTATATAATATCAGGCCGGGTCTATCATGTGATGGTTTTAATCTGTTGGGTTAGATGCTTACTTCAATAAATACTTGTCCAGTTTTTATTCAAATTTATGATCTTCCTCTATGAATGTTTATGAAAATCCGTTTAATTTTGTGAATATAACTCTATATATAACTCTCTATCCTATAAATTATATCGACATGTACTTACAACCTTTAATAAAATAGTTTCAACATCTTTAGAATGAGGGTGTGTGCATTTATGATGCTTCTTTGATAAACACATTTTAGACAAGTGTTGTGCTTATATGGATGATAAATGATTTTATTTTTCTTATGGAATGATTCAAATTGGAGTAAAAATATTAAAATATCTGGTAATTTTTATATGAGTACTATACAATCATAAAAATATAATCTATATAGGAAAAATCATCAAAAGTTTAACAATTCTGTTGAGACTGAGAAACCACCTCAGTGTATGTTAGAAACTTATGCACTTAATGAATTGAAAGATTTTATATTTTAGTTTGGGAAAGGTAAAATAAAATATATAAAGAGTATGAATGCTTCTATTTAATCCAATTATAATTTTATTAAGAAAAAATAATTCTTTGATTTTTCTTATTGGTTAACCAATCTGATTTGACATTGTTTAGATATAATTCCCATTGAGAAAAATATTTTTGAAAATTTTCTTATAGTGATTTTAAATGTCCCTAGGAAGACAAAAGAATATTTATAATCCCAACATGAATTAATGGATTTGGATAAAATACCTAAATTGAGTTTATCGATCATATTAAATATAAAGTTACCTATGATTATTATGTGATAAAAATGTATGAGATTGTTTTTGGATGTACTTGAGACAATAAAAGCTCTAAATGGTTATTTAATAAATATATCAACACAAATAAATAGAATAGATATTAAATAGAAATCACTAACAAATCATGACTATCACATCCTTCTACATGATTTCATTCCTATAGTAATATAGAAGTCACTATCAAATAATATAAGGGTGGTAGTGATTCAATTATTCCACTTTTATAGAGATATCGTGTTAACAGTTTGAGCATGTTTTTCTTGATGAAAATGTAGTAAGATGAACCATTTATTTTATGTAAGTTAGAGAAAATTTTTCATTAATATTTTTTCATTTTCAAGATATATCTCACTATCCACATTCCCACTGAAGTTATTCTTGGGGACCCCATATCTTTTTATTTGGATGTATCCAACTAAAAAAATATTTCTATAATAAAATCTTATATAAAGAACAAGAATTATCTTGATGGTTCCATTATGAAAGGTTATTTAGCTTAATAATGTATAGATATTTTTTAATGTATTTTAGTGATTTAAGAAAAATATATAATCAGACAATGAGAAATTAAGAAACGGATCCCACTTTTCCATCACTTACACAAATAGGGGGAATTATTGGATCATATTCATTGGGTGATTTGAGCATTGAAGTGTGGGAGATAGTAAATCACATAGTATTGTTTAACTATGGTTTTTTAATGACGACATCATGTAAGTAATTTGAATATCTATATGTAATATAATCCTATGTAATTTTCTGTATATCTAAAAATATTCTTATTATATTCTTTATAGAGAATAAAAAATAATTAGTAGAAGGCATCATCTGTTACCTTTGATAAGGAGAGATAATTTACTTAGTAAAGAGTTTACTACTTGGTTAAAATAAATAGTAAGAACAAAAATTTAATATAATAAAATCTTTATAGTCATTATTAATTTAATATACTTTTATATTTCATGTATTGAATTTACCAACTGATGCGGTCTCTCCAAAAATAAGAGTCTTGGATTTTGGCCCCAATAATGTGGTTCGTAAATGTAAATCATTGGTGGTCAGCGGGTATAAATTTGTTATAACTAGTTGAGCAGTGAAAATGAGAACAAAAAATGATAGTGTTATATTAACCACAATTATAAATTATTATTACAGTATAATAGATATGAAACCTTAATATGAAAATGTGTCTTATTATGGATTTATTAAGAAAATAACAATTTTGGATTATTACTAAAGCACCCCAGACCTACACTACTAGATCTTGTGCTATAAAAACAAAATTTACACATATTATTTGATACCAATTAAGATGAAAAAGCATGAAACACATATATTTTACATCATTTCCATAATTTAAACATTTCATATCATAAATTCACATAATCCCAGATCCTAAATAATTACTATCTTTGGATATTAGATACAAGAAATTCTAATTTTATAGTAACTCTTCAAAATTTTTGACAAATAGTATTCTCACAAGATATCCTTTTAGATAAATCATACATAATACCTCTCTTAAAAAGTTAATAATGGAAACATAAGAAAAGGGGTGATCTTAGATACTCAGTAAGGGTAAACATAAGAGATAATAGTTGAAGATCACAAGTGAGTAGAAGATGAGTTTGTGGGTAAAAGAATATATTAAAGGGAAATAGATATACCATAATAGGATCATACCTAATAAAACAAAGATCATAAATCATGATTCATGACATAAGGTTTTTGGTATAACATAAGACATGAGTAATAATAGTATGAGTCAATAATCATGATCCATGAAAGCATAACATAGGTATAAGAATGCATTGTATACATAATCATAGGAAATCAAAAAATTGGAAAAATAGTTAACTAAAATCATGTCCACACACAAATATGTTTACATAGACATCCACAATCAATTACATGTAAAAACTTATGAACATAGCTACCTCAAATCATGTCCATGAACACACTTGTAAACATAGCTATCCATAATCATATCTATGAACAAACTTATAAACATAGATACCCACAATCATGTACGCACAAAACATAATTACCTCATGAGATATATAAATTAACCCACTATATTAGTGTGATATAATAGAATCACCTATCATATAATGATAAACCATAGATATCTGGGCCAAAATAACCTAAAAACATTCATAATTCCATCATAGTTTAAGTAACCCATAGGAAAGAAAAAGGTTTCATGAAACATTCCATAATATATGGTCACAGGACATCCAAAACAATAATATGGATAATATCATTATATCATATATCAAGTTAATCATAAGTAACATTAAAGGATATTAACATATATGATAATTAATTTTATAATAACACTAGAAAATTTCTATAAAAAACAAGAAGAAATATCCTGTACTTTTGATAAATTTTATTTAAAAGAAAATAATTTATAAAATATTAGGGATAGAAATTTATTTAATAAACCATGAAAAAATTGAAAGGAATAATTTTAAATAAAATTTAACAATAATGTGAGAAAATGTATTCATAAGGAAAATATTAAAAAGGAAGATTCTTTTCACACTTCTGTAAAGAAATATAAATAAATAGTAAATGAATCGTACATAAAATGTTTACAAATATTCCTTTTAAAACCTTATAAATAAATTAAAATTTAATATAAAATGACCTTAATAAACCATTTAATAATATATAAGTACATCCATAAAACAATATATAGAACATGGACATGGAGGAGAAAATTATCAACCAAAAAGTAGAGATAATATTGGATCCATTTAAAACATACTTTTAGTTGAATTTTAAACCAAATGGAGGTGAAATGATATGAATACCTGTAAAAAATATGAATAATCATTATAGAAGAAAATATATTGGTTTCATAGATATATATAATATAATTTCTCTAGATGTAAGTTTAAATATAAATAATCTTGATTTCAAAATGAGATTGGTAAAGAAACCCTTATGGTTTTGGTAACTTCTGAATCAAAATACCTTAAAATAGAAAACCTCATATGGATTTTTAAATACCTTGTATTTCATGAAATTTATAATGAAACACATCTATGAGGAATTATATAAACAAAAAAAAAGAATATGGGTGGTGAATATGGAACATATCTCAATGAAAGGAAAATTGAGATGAAAAACCCTTAACTTTATTCCCGACTTCCATGAAAGTGATTTAACCTATTGTATAATAAAAATAACCATATTAATAAATTAGTTAATAACCTTATTCATATATTTTACCTTTCATGTTCTTTAATTATAATCATCAATTACACATACTTGAGATAATTATTGTTTATCATCATCATCATATGTTAGTGATTTTGATTGTTTTTATACAAGTTACATAATAGTGATATTGATCCTAATTCCATGATACCAAGTTAACCATTACCATATTATTCAAGTAAATAGAATAATTATGTTCTAATGATTTATTCAGCCCTATGTACAATTGATGGAAGATATGGGTATGGTTCTCAAGAACACAATCCATGATGAGCATGTTTCAAACAATTTACTCATAACAACATGTTACTTTATAACAACCATTCATTTTTTGTTTCATCCTTATAGAATTATAGTTATGAAATAAGTTAATATTTAATTTAATATATCACCAAATTTTATTTCTTGATACTTATTCATTATTAATATGGTTATTTTGGTATAACATCGTTCATGTAGGTGGTTTAATTGACCCAAACAGGAACATATTATACTAATGAATGAGTAAGAGTCTAGAGTTACATAATAGTAATAAAATTTTATAAAAATAATAATTATGTTAATATATCATAATTATAATATATAATGGAATTTATAAATATTTGATATGAGAAGGTAATTGAAAAATACTATGAACAAGGTACTTACTTTGATGAATTCTATCCTTCTCGAAATGGGTTCCTTTTGAATGAAGGATTTATGATTCCATTTTGGAACTAGAAGAAAAAAAATATAAAAAGGATTTAGGAGAGGAAAAATGGTCATGGAATAATGATATAATCAAAAGGAAACAATGGTTTGGAAGGGGTATATAATGGGTCCCTTTATAGGTGAGTTTGGAGTGGCATTTCCACAAGTATTAATTTTATTAATGTATAAGGTTTTCATTTTAAAAGTAAAGTGAATAAAAAGTAAAAAATAATATATTTAGTACAATTTTTTCTCAATAAATCCATCATACACACATTTAATGATAGGGTTTTATGATATTTTAAGTCTTTACTAATTAGTTTAACCCCCTTTACCTTATTTTACCTTTACTATGATAACTCAATTTTTACATTAGTAACTTATTTTTATGTATAAAAATAAAATTGAACTCCTTACCAAATTTAAATTTGATAATTAAAAAATTATACTCAATTTAATCTAATTTAATTTATAAATGTGTGAAATTTAGGTTTTAAATGAAAAAATAAAATATATAGAAAAAATAATTTTTATAGAAAAACAACTTTTTAAACACATAGTGTTCTTACTGTTATTTCATATAAATTAATAATTAAATAAGTTTAAACTAATTTATTATAAATTAAAACATTAAATTAGATTCATCACTTTAAATACATTAATTTAATTTATTAATATAAAAATATGCAATACTTAAAAATAGTTCTTTAAAAAATATCATTTTTAAAATTAAATAATTTTAATCACATCTTGTTAAAATTAATTTTCCAATTTTTAAAAATTTAATTTTATCAATAAATAGGTATTAATCTATTTCTATGAATTTTATAAATATTTAAAATCAATCCTAACAACAACATGCAACACATAATTTTTTTATAATAAAATATTTTAATAAAATATAATCTATTTATTTCATTCATGAGTTTATTTTTTATTTTTTTATTATATTATTTTTAATTTATTAATAAATATTACATAACATCAATATAACTATTGGATACATGAATACCTAGAGACCGTATATCAAATTATCATATATTTAGAAACCTTATTTCTAATGACCAAATATCTAATAACCATATATATAATAGTCATATTTTATTCCTATATAGAACCTCAAAATCATTACTATGATTATTCACCCTATTTACTTATCTCTCAACATGTAAATTATATTTATAATTTTTTCCTTCTTTCCATAGTTTCAAGCGGGGTGATGATATTCTTAGAAAACCATGAGGATAAAGATTTTATGTTAGTGGTATTTTTATTTACTTTTGGATTTATTCATTATGTAATTTTATTAATGATCAATCATATTGTATTCTCATAATGTATAAATATTTATCTTTCATTATAATATTTTATCTTAATAAAATGTATCATGATTTCTTTTATTTTATTGTTTTGTGTGAAAAAATCTATTTTAAAAATTATTTATTTACAGGGAAATTCATAAAAAAAACTCAGGATGTTACATTATACCTCTCTTAAATAAATAGAGTCCTCTAAATTTTAATTATATCTCATTAATGAAAGTATTTTAGGGTATCTAAAAGATATAAAATACTAAATATATAATTTATAATGAGATATAAACCTCACTATCTTATGTAAGACTAGAAAACTTATCTTTTCCCTCATAGCAAGCATAACCCAAAAATGGAGTTTCTCCCCAATAATTTGAGCCAACTACCCCTCATTATTGGGTAATTAGAACCATATAATGGAAGAAATTTTCCTAGGTATTTCACAGTCAATGTTGAACTGATAGATGATCATAGGTTGATTTGGTATATGAAATATGATTTCCTTATTCTATAAATTGATATGAGATTTATTTAGAGAGATCCAATCCATACCCAAAATCAAATCAAATTTGACTAAAGGGAGAGTAATTTAATTTATAGGAAGAAAATTCCCACAAAATTGAATTGAACAAGAGTCATAGACTTGGTATGCTATCATCTTACCACTAGGAGTTTTCACCAATAATTAAATATCTAATCATTGGGGTTGTGATTTGATACTCTTTAAAAACTACCCAAATATGAAGGAGTGGGTAGATCTAGGATCAAACAAGACATTTTTAGTTATATATTTGAGATGACTGTATTTTACACAACTTTATTTCCATGACCCACTTCAACAATGGTGATTGCATTGGATTTCCCTTTAACTATTGGATTTAGAAATTATTGACATCTATTACCATATTTATTTTTTTTGGTACACTATTTGACATAATGTCTAGACTCCCTATAATTAAAGCATCAGAGTGCATTGGATTGATCATTATTTTCATTATTCATATTTATTTGAAATTCATGCACTTTATGGCCTTCAATATAACACTATAATCATTTACCTATTCCTTTGAGGTAATCCCCACATTCTTCTTCACACATATTTAGCATACAGAAAGGTTAATTTTCTTTCCTCTAAGTTTTATCATTTTAGTTTCCTCAAAACTCCATTATTATCATCTTATCCTCAAAACTACGAGAATAATGGGAGTATACAATCTCTATTTATACCTTGAGATCAAATATTAAAATTTCTTTATAGCTACCAAAGTCCCTTATAGCTAATTTTTTTGAAGACTTGGTTTTATGATACTAAAGAAATGATCAATTTTTCTTTCATAGTCAAAGATAAAACCAGAAGTATACCTTGAAAGTATTGTGAAGTTTTCTTCATAGGTACTATTGAATTCAACCTCCTTTTTCTTTAGATTAGGTAATTCTATCTCCATTTTAGTGTGAGGATTTTGGAGAAAATACTTGTTTAAAAACACCTTTTTAAACTCCTCCCATTTTATAGAGTTTATTTATTAATTTAGCTTCATGTTCATTATCAAATTACACCTTTAGTCTGATTTTCCTTCCAACTAAAAGACAATAAAAATTACTTTTTATCGTTTTGATCATTGAAGAATAGAAAATATCATTTGTATCATGTTAATACATTTCTCATTACTTAGTGTATTAGAATATCCCCTATAAACTGGTGATATTTGACTCACGAAAGTTTCAATAACGTGTTTCTCTTTCTTTAGTTTGTTTAGGATATCAACATGATTTAGGTTATTGTAATAACTTGAGATAAAATTTACTTGGAGGATTTTACTCCTCCTATACCATTTGGTTTCATGTTGGAAAATTCCCCACATTGTCCATCACACTCATTGTTAAACTGGTTCCTCCTAGTTCTATCCATTAACTAAAACAAAAAAGGTTAGTTTAGTTATCAACAAAAAATAATTAGAGTAATCAATTGTAGGATAAATAGAATTATTCCTAATACATCTTAAATTATGAAACCTTAATTTAAAAATATGAAATTTTAGGTTCATATTACATAACTTTTGTTTCAAAGGTTATATTAGGTTCTATCCACTTATTTTATTCCCCCAAAATAACTAAATTCTACTATGATACCAATTGAAGTTCCCTAGACCCACACTCCCAAATCCAGTTTTAGAAATAAAAACTTTACACATATGATTTGATACCGATTCAGATTACATGAGAATTAAAAACATATATTTTACATCATTTCTATCATTTAAATATTTATTATCATAGATTAACACAATATTAGAACATAAAGGTTTAGTGTATTTTAAGATTAGCTACACGATCTTCTTATTTTATAATAACTCTACAAAATTTCACACAAACAGTCTTTCTATGTGATATTCTTTTAGATACACCATTCATAATACTCTTATTCACAACTTGGGGAATATAAACACAATAAAAAGGAAGGGGTGAGCCCGAATGCTTAGTAAGGGTAAATATAATAGATAACAATCAAAGATCATAAGTGAGGATAATATGAGTAAGTGGGCATGAGGACATAATCAAAGTGCATAAACATAACATAAGAGAATCATACCCAACAAAACACAGATAATAAATCATGAGTCATGACATAAGGTTTTTGGCATAAAATAATACATGAGTAATAAGCACCTGAGTCAATAATCATAACCCATGAAAACATAACATAATCATATTATTTTAGCATACACACAAGTATATGAAATCATAACATTGTGAACATAGATAACCACAATCATGTACACAAAAAAACATGTGAACATACCTACTCATAATCATGTCCATGCAAAAAATTATGAACATAGATACCCAAAATCATATCCACACACAAAATTATTAACATATATACCCATAATAATATTTATGTACAAACTTGTGAGCATAGCCACCCACAATCATGACCACACACAAAATTTTGAAAAGCTACCTGTAATCATGTACACACACAATATTATTACCTCATGAGATATATAACTTTACCTAATTCATTGGAGGTATATAATGGAACCACCCATCACATTATGATAAATCATACATATGTGTTCTATAATAACTTGAAAACATTCATAATCCCATCATAGCTTAATTAACCTATGGTAAATAAACACGTTTCATGAAAAATTTCATAAGAAATGGTTATAATACATCTGAAAAAAAATGTGGATGGTATCCTTAGATCATATCCCCAGTGAAGCACAATAAAAATTAAAGTATGTTTACATAGATGAAAAACACTTTGATAATATCATTATATTTTTTTAAAAAAATAAGAAGAAATATCCTTTACTTTTTATAAATTTTATTTTAAAATAAAATTAATTATAAAATAATGGAAATAAAAATTTATTTGGAAAATAATGAAAACTTAGAAATTAATATTTTTAAATAAAATTGTATAATAAGTAAGGAAAATAAATTCACGTGGAAAACATTAAAACGGAATATTCTTTTCACACTTTTTTAAATAATATCACATCAATTGAAAATGACCCATACAAAAAATGTTTATAATGATTCCATTAGATACCTTATAAATAAAGTAAAAGTTAATATAAAATGACCTTAATAAATCATTGAATCATATATAAGAAAATCCATAAAACAATATAGAGAATATGTACATGAAGGGGAAAGATCCCCGACCAAAAAGAAGAAATAAAGTTGACTATACTTTCAAATATCCTTTTAGTTGACTTTTGAACCAAAGGGAGGTGAAATGGTATGAATAAATTTAAAAACAATGAATAACCATATAAGAATAAAATATATGTGATTTTAGAGAGAAATAAAATATAATTTTTTCATATTTAAGTTCAAACATAAATAATCTTGAGTTTAAAATGAGATTGGTAAAAAAACTCTTACGACTTTGGTAAATTTTGAATTAAAATCCCTTGAAATAAAAAACTAGACATGGACTTTTAAATCCATAAAATTTAATTAAAATTGTGATTAAATACTACCATGAGTTAGTATATACACCACATAAAATAATATAAGTGGTGAATATAGAACATATCTCAATAAAGGAAAGTCAAGATGAGAAACCCTTACCTTTACTCTTGAATTCCATGAAATCACATTAAACTTTTGTTTAATAAACATAACCATATTAATAACTTATTTCATAACCTTATTCACATATATTACATTTTATAAACTTAAATTATAATCATTCATTACAAATATATTAGATAGTTATTATTCATTTTCATCATCAGATGCTAGTAATTATGATTGTTTTCATACAAGTTTCATAATGGTAATGTTGATCCTCATTACATGAAACAAAGTTAATTATTAAAATATTAGAGAAGGTTGTAAAATTATTTTGTTCCAATGATTTATCAAGTCTCATTTTCACTTGATGGAAGATATGGGTATGGTTTGTGAGAATGGAATCCATGATGAGCATGTTTTGGGTAATTTACTGATAACAACATGTTACTTTATAATGACCATTCATTTTTTGTATTACTTACATAATAAAATTAATGAAATAAATCAATCCTTAATATAATAAATCACCAATATTTTTGTCTTTATACTTATTCGTGATGAAAATGATGATGTTGGTATAACATCATTCTAGAAGGTGGTTGAACCGACCCAAACAAGAACATGTTATACTAATGAATGAGTAAAAGTTTAGAGTTATATAATAGTAATATAATTTTCTAAAAATAATTATGATGTTAATATAATACCATTTAAATAGATAATAATATTATAAATAGTGGATATGAGAAGGTAATTGAAAAATACTATGAAGAACTAGGTACATACATTAATGAATTATGTAATTCTCGAAACAGGTTCCTTCAGAATAAAGGATTTAGGATTCCTTATTGGAACCAGAGGATACCAAATGTCTAAGAATTATTTAGGAGAGAAAAAATGGGTAGATATTCAATAGATATTTTAAAGTAAATAGTGTTTTTAAGGGGCATAAGAGGGGTCCTTTTATTGGTGAGTTTTGAGTGTTTTTTTGAAAATATTCATTCCTTAATGTATAAGGTTATAATTTTAAAAGTAAAGTGGTTAAAAAGTAGAAAATAATGGAGGTTGTATATTTTTTTTGGATAATAAATCCCTCACACACACATTTATAGATAGTTTTTATGGTATTTTAAGTTTTTACCAGTTATTTTAACCCCCATTTACCACATTTTACCTTTACCATGGTAACTCAATTTTTATCCCATTAACTTATTTTTATGCCAAAAAAGGAAATTAAACCCATTACATAATTTTGGAATAATTATTAAAAATTTGGATTCCCTTTAATCTAATTTTATTTATAAATATAGAAAATGTATCTTTTAAATGAAAACATAAAATATATAGAAAGAACTTTTTTTATTGAAAAAATACTTTTTAAACACTAAGTGTTCTCAATATTATTTCATATAAATTACTAATTAAATGAGTATTAACCTATTTGTTATAAATTGAAATAATAAATTCAATTCATCATTTGAAAGTCATTAATTTATTTTATCACAATAAAAATACATAATACCTAAAAAACAATACTTTAAAAAAATATAAATTTTTAACATTATATAATTTTAACCACATCCTATTAAAATTAATTATTAATATTATAACCATTTAATTTTATAAATTAATATGTATTATAATATTTATTTTAATTTTATAAATATATCAAATCATTCCTTAACAACAAGAAAAACAATAACAATATATAATGCATAATTTTTTATAATAAAATATTTTAATTAAATATTATCTCTTTATTTAATTCCAAAATGATTTATTATTTGGAAATTATGTTATTTTCAATTTATTACTAAATATTACACAACTTCAATATACCTATTGGATACATTAATAACCAATGACTATATATCCAATGATAATATATCTAATGGCTATATTTCCAATGACCATATGTCTAACTACCATATTTCATTCCTACATATAGCATTACAAACATCAATAAAATAATTTATCTAATTTAATTCTCTCTCTAAATTTCTATTATATTTCTAATGTTTTTCCTTATTTCCATAGTTTCAATTAGGGTGATGATATACATGGAAAACCATTTGGATAAAAATTTTATGTTGTAGTCTTTTTATTTTCATGTGTATTCACTTTTACTATACTTTTCTTAATGATGTTTCATACTATATTCTCATAATTTTTAATGTTTATCTTAAAATATAATATTTTATCTCAATAAAATACAACATTTTTCATTTTATTTTGGTGTTTCATATGAAATAATCTTTTCAAAAAAATATTTATTTAAAGATAAATTTATATAAAAATCTTACTGTGTTACGATTACTCTCATAATTGAGTCGGTATGATGAAATAGAAGTGAAAAAATTCAATGAAATAAAAAGGAAGATTTACAAATAATTATAGATTTAGGGTTATTGAAATTATTTTTTCTTCAACTGGTAAGACATATATTATGACATAAATGAAAAAAAAGAATTTTATATAAATGATCCTCTAAAATTTTAGTCCAATGTCGCTATTGATGTAATCCCAAGACATATTTTCAATGATAGTGGAGATAAAATTGAAACTGAAAATGCTTCCATTAGTCTTTATCAGATTGTTACATTTAATGATTCAAATACTTCAATTATTATAGTTTATTTCAATCCTAAAGTAGTGGTGGGAAATTTATAAAATAAAAAACTTGTGATCTTATACATGTATTAGTTATGTAATTAGTTTCAGAAAATAATATAACTAGTCGTTACAAAGTAAAAAAAATTAAACTAAAATCGATTTAAATTAGAAATTGAATCTTAAAATAATGTATTCTCACTAGAATGGAATTACTCAAGATATTAGTATGAAAATTCCAGCCAACCTATACACCCCTATACACTATTTTAATAGAGTATACCAAAATAATGAATCCGTATTTCAAAATATATTGGTTAACGTCCACCAAAAATACTATTCTATTATTTATATAAGTAGTATATTATCTATAAAATATCGTTTATTTCCTAAAAAAATTTCCATTTTGAAGAAGACTGAAAGGCAATGAAAAGGGGCAAAGGAAAATTTTATGTGAAGAAATTATATCATTCGTAGAAGGATCATTATTTGTGATGCATATATTGTATGTGAATAAGTAGAAGATATTATTAGTGACCCTCAAATTTAAATTCATTTTGTGGGGACAAGACAATATTACATTAAAACCATGTAATATTGAACCAACCATTGCTCCATGGTTACGTAAAATAAAATCCTTCATGGAAACATAACATTTTAATGGTTGGGAGTCTCTTTATAAATATGAGGCTGATATCCTTCGCATCCCATAATAAATACTTCACCATGTAATTGTATTTTCCTTTTCCACTAGTGAGATATACCTAATATATATGATTTGATCCACATGATTCATAAGGGTTGATCCGTGGAAAAAGAAATAGGTATGGTATGATCTGGATGATACATATGGGATGATATATAGAAAAGAAAATACATACGGGTTGATCTGCATGATATGTAAGGGTTGATCCATGAAAAAGGAAATAAATATGGGTAGATCCACATGAAATTTATAGGTTGATCCATGAAAAAAGAAATACGCAAGGGTTGATCCACATGACACATGGGGGTTGATCTGTGACAAAGACATTACGTACGAGCTGATTCACATGATACATAAGGGTTGGTCCCTAACAAAGGAAATACATAATGGTTGATCGGCATGATAGGTATGGGTTGATTCATGACAAAGGTAATATGTATGGGTTGATTTACATGATATGTAAGGGTTGATCTATGGAAAATGAAGTATATAAGGGTTGATCTATATGACAATTAGGGTTGATCCATGGTAAAGGAAATATGTATTGGTTGATAAATATGATATGTAAGGGTTGATCAATGAAAAAGGAAATATGTAATGGTTGATCCACATGATATATAGGGATTGATATTTGATAAAGAAAATATGTAATATTTGATTCACATGATATCTAATGGTTGATTCCTGGGAAATGTAACACATAAGGGTTGATCCGTGATAAAGGAAATATGCTAGGGTTAATCCATGAAAAAGGAAATATATAAGAGATTCCAACCCATATGCGTAACATCCCATCCCAGATCACTATATAACCAGTGGATGAATTGGTTCACCACATTACCCCAAGCTTGTCTCCCCATTGTAACGCCCCGACCCTAGTTACCCAGAGTTGGTGCATTATTACATAACATTGGCATGATCACAAGAAAGATCAAATCTCGAAAGACCGATTGGTTTAGTAGCCTTGGAAACACTAGATATATTCATAAGTTTTACATTACATCATAAAATGAAAAACTACTACAACAACATAATTTCTCCATAATCCACACTCATATCCCCACATAATATCCCTGCAGGTCATTCATAATTTACTTCTTCACTTCCTGGGAAAAATAAAACATAGAAAAGGGGTGAGCTCAAATGCCCAGTAAGGATAACAATATAGCGGAAACTTTCATAAATGAGAATAAACATTTAGGGAAATGTATAACTAAACAACAACCTTTCAAACTTGAACATTCAACATTGTATGGCATAAATAAAATAAAATAATGCCATTTACTCATTCACATGGATATTATACTAATCGAATAATCACATGCAAAATCACTAACCACTTTCATAATGTTGGAATGCATAATGCTAGACTATCATAACCACATAGCCAAGGCCTCGTGCCAAGACTACAAATAATATTTTGTCAAGGCCTTGTGCCAAGACACTAGTTTGTCTCACGATACCTACCGATGCATCGAGGAGCTATAGCGGGCTCCACCCGTCACTTACTAAGTCCAATGCATTCCCATATGAAAAGGTTTAAACATAACATAAACATTCGTATTAAAACTAGCATACAAAATGTAAATAATTTCACCATAAACTATGAATGGTATAAAAATAGCACATCCACAGTCAAACATATCACAAAACCTTCAATACAATATAGAAGTTTTGTATCATAATAAATCAACTTCAAATAATCTTAAAATCCATCAAAGGATGTTGACATAGATGAAATCAATATTCTTTTTAAAGAAATATCTCCTTTTAATTTGAAATCATTTAAGATCCATATAAAATAAAACATTTTCTTTGAAAATATTCTTATAAGCTTGTAAGGGAAGCTTTGAATATTTTATAACGGCGGAAAATAGCCGCACCTGCCGTATAAGTTAAAAAAACATTCTTACCTTAATTCTGTCGAAAAGGTTAAAAGGACCTTGTTTTGAAAACGACCGAAAGATTCCTTTATAAACCACTTATAAAAGTCAAAAAGGGTATAAATGACTTTAACTCATATTCTAGTAAATAGTAAAAATGTTTTGAAATACATTTTTAAGAAACACGGATGTGGATGATAAAGAGATCCCAGTAGATTATTACGTATAAACAACCTCGGATAATGAAGAGATTGTGAAATAACCCTTAACTTGTACTTTTCCTTGGTTGGGGTAGGTTAACATCCTGTATAATGGTGAAATAATTGTTATTAAATTATAAAATAATCATATACATTAATATGATATCATATATGATCTTTTAATATTTATTTGATAATAATATCTTAGTATTATCGTTGTTTCAGGTGTTAACTTACTTGTTTTCTTTTATATGTTTTGTTACGTAAGACATGTTTGTAAAGGATAGGTTTTATATTATTCATATACATAATGATATAAAGTCCTTAAACATCATTTTTTAAATCATCAAATGATAATTATACTTGAATGGATACGATGGAGAATGAATCTCATCGCGTTCGTGGAGACGGTAGTCCGTACGTACGCACGAGCGACAATATCATTCTTTTGATATTAAAATAATATATAAATGGATGGTATATCATATATACAGAATCATTAACATGTTATATTTATTATTTACATGAGTTACACATCATTATTATACCCATCCAAATAATATTATATTGAATAACAATTACACCACGACGTGGAGACGGTAAGCCGTACGTACGCACGTATGGTGACATGTTATTCAAAGGGTGGATAGAATACTGAATATGGTTGTACCATATTTATAATAAAATCACAGTATATATATGATACTGGATTTATTATTTTAGAATGGTAACAACAAAGGAAGAAGAAGTGGAAGAAGAAATGAACTTAGAAAAGGGTGGTGAAATCATTACCTCTTCTTCGGGTTCTTCCTTTTGATTTGATCAAAAGTGCTCCTTAGGTTGGCTTTCTGATCAAACTAAGGCCCCTAGGTTGTAGTGAGGGAAGTTGGGAGAGTATTTGGGCAGAGTTTGGCCGAACCAAAAGGCTTTTAATGTGTGAAGAAATGAGAAGTAGGAGTGCTCTTTTATAAGAGGGGTGAGGGGAACATTTGGAAAAGCTAGAAATATTAATTTATAATAAATTCATATTCGGTTTCTAATGGATCCAAAGTTGATTATTCAAAGTTTAAGGTGGTTATGGGTCGAAAACAACTCAACCAATAGAATTTAGACAGGTTTGGGTACTTATATTAACCTTATCTTTAAGTTTTAACTCTAAGTTAATTAGTTTCACTTTTACAATGTCTCTTTGTATTTTTATATAATATGGTTAATAAACTTACTAAATACATCCAAGCGACCCCCAAGTGGTCCATTAATGATGAACCTATAATGATATAAGTCTCTTTTCCGAACCTTAGATTTTTAGGAATTTAATATCAATTAATAATATAATATTTGTTTTAAGAACTCTTTTATGTCAATTTTGACACTATTCAATAGTTGATTTTTGTGAAACTCATAACAGATTTATTACTTCGAAAAAAGTAAACTAATCAATCATAATATATCATATTATCCTAGAAAATTAGTTTAATTCATTAAAAGTTTCATATTATATTTATTTGGGTATTTATAATATCAATTATTTTAATTTTTCACTATTATAGTAATTACTGCATCATCATTGTGTCATAAATAAAATAAATTATTTAATGTCTAAAAATTATAAATAAAATATCATTATGTAGTAAATCTTTTTATCTTTATAATGAATATTTATAATCTAAAATCCAACATATATAACCCTATGTAACAATTGTTTTTCTAAAATATATATGCTTGTGTCATTTTTGTATTCATTTTAACTTAATTAAAATAAAGTGTCATTATCACTTACAAGTGGATCCATGGGGTCCCAAAATCGACCCAAAGATGCCCATGGTCGACCATGTATCAACCAATAGGGTTAAGACATGTTTTAGGGTAATTTAGTATTATTATAATATTATTTTTTAACCCTTATTTACCGGATTTACCCTTAACCATGGTAAATAAAATATTTACCGCAGTAATTATTCAAAATGTCTAAAAATAAAAGCTACATATTTACACAATTTGAACATCCTGATTCCAAATATGGAATCCATTTTCCTAAATTCAAAACACATAAGTGGCAGAAATTAATTTAAAATTAATTCCCGCTGTCAAAACAAAAAGCGTTCTTTTAAGAGATAATAACTATCAAAAGATTGACACTTGTTTATGTTCGGTTTAATTGTAAAATTATGTCCAATGACCAACATTATATTAAATGGTAAAAATATATTCTAAATATACTTTAAAACTACTAAAATTCATAATTTATCACTATTAATTATTTTGATTAAAAAAGTTGTTTTTAATTAAAATTTAGTAATTTTCACTATTCATCAAAATATGAAAGTTATCCGAAAAGTACCAAAATTTCACCTTAGGCTAAATTAGATATTCCGAATCCAAAAATGAAGTCCATTTTGAAATATAAAATATATATAATTTTAAAAATTAGGTATTACTATTCATAACGGCTAGTTTGATTGGTTGTTAGAACTCGGTGTTGCGTACAACACACGCTATCGCATTATTCAAAGAGAAGCGTACCGTAGAAGCTTGGGGTGTTACATTCTACCCTCCTTCAAATAATTTCGTTCTCAAAATTTCTAGAATACTATCACATGAAAAGACTCGGGTGGTTCTTCATCATAAGTTCCTCGGGTTCCCACGTTGCCTCTTCCATCTTATGGTTTCTCCACAAAACTTTTACCAGACGCGTCGTCCGGTTTCTCGGTTCTTGTTCTCTCGTATCAAGAATCCTGACGGGCTCTTCACAATAGGAAAGATCGGGTTCCAGTTCTAATTCCTCATAGGTGAGTACATGCGTTGGATCAGACATGTATTTCCTCAACAGAGATACGTGGAACACATCGTGAACTTTGGAGAGACTTGGCGGCATTGCCAATCGGTAAGCTACAACCCCAATTCGTTCTAGAATTTCGAAAGGTCCGATGTACCTGGGACTCAATTTACCTTTCTTACCAAAACGTATGACTCCCTTCCATGGAGATACCTTCAGGAAAACATGATCACCGACTTGAAATTCCAAATCCTTCCTTCGATTATCGGCATAGCTCTTCTGCCTACTTTGAGCTGCTCTGATGTGATTTTGGATTACCTTCACCTTTTCCATCGTTTCCTCCACTAGTTCTGGACCTACAAGTTTTCTTTCACCGACGTCATCCCAACAGGTTGGTGTATGACATCTCTTTCCGTATAACGCTTCATATGGTGCCATATGAATACTCGAATGGAAGCTATTGTTATAGGAAAATTCTACCAGAGGTAAATATTGATCCCACATACCCTGAAAGTCAAGTGAGCAGGATCTCAACATGTCTTCTAAGGTCTGAATAGTCCGTTCTGATTGTCCATCTGTCTGAGGGTGGTAAGCAGTGCTCAAATGAAGTTTAGTATCCACGTATTTCTGAAGAATTTTCCAAAATCTTGAAGTAAAATGGGGATCATGATCAGAAACAATTGATAAGGGTACTCCATGAAGTCTCACAACTTCATTAATATATAGTCTTGCTAAACGTTCCAGGGGTAGATCTTCTCTTATAGCAAGAAAATGTGCTGACTTGGTAAGACGATCAACAATAACCCATATTGCATCATTCCTTCTAGGAGTCTTTGGTAGCCCCATGACAAAGTCCATCGTAATATTGTCCCATTTCCACTCCGGTATGGGAAGAGGTTGCATGACTCCTCCAGGCTGTTGCCTTCCAGCTTTCACTTGTTGACAAACCATACATCTTGACACAAAATCAGCAATCTCCCTCTTAATGTTGTCCCACCAAAAATGTTCCTTCAAATCTCTATACATTTTTGTGCTCCCAGGGTGTATAGAGAAATTGGAACTATGAGCATCATCCATCAATTCCCTTTTTAGATCAGGTAAATCGGGAACACAAAGTCTCTTCCCGAATTTCAAAATTCCATCTTCATACACAAAGTCTCTCAATCTCCCATCATTCACAGCTTTAATCTTCTTTTGGAATTCTTCATCATCGGTCTGAGAACTCTTAATCCTTTCTAGTAAAGATGGTTTGGCAACCATTTGAAAAAGCATTGATGTTTCACCTTCCCTGGTTATTCCCATGTCCATCTTCACTAGATCCATGAAAATTGGATCCCTTTAAATTCTCATATTGTTCAAAACTCCATGGTCTTTTCTACTCAAAGCATCTGCCACCTTGTTTGCCTTCCCCGGGTGGTAGTGTATCGTACAATCATAATCCTTGAGTAATTCAAGCCATCTCCTTTGCCTCATGTTGAGTTCTTTTTGTGAGAAAATATACTTCAAACTCTTGTGATCAGTATAAATCTCACATTTTTCACCATAGAGGTAGTGCCTCCATAGCTTCAAAGCAAAGATCACAGCTGCTAACTCGAGATCATGAGTAGGATAGTTTTGTTCATGAATTTTAAACTGTCGTGATGCATAGGCAATAACTCTATCATTATGTATAAGGACACAGCCAAGTCCTTTCTTTGATGCATCACTATAAATAACGAACCCATCATTCCCCAATGGTAGAGTCAATATAGGAGCATTGACTAATCTTTTCTTCAGTTCTTCAAAACATTCTTCACACTCTTTTGTCCAAACAAATTTAACCCCTTTACGTGTGAGCTTCGTTAACGGGTTAGCCAATCGGGCAAAATTCTGGACGAAACGTCGATAATAACCTGCCAAACCGATAAAACTGCGTACCTCAGTTATACTCGTAGGTGCTGGCCATTCTTGGATTGCCTTGGTCTTAGAAGGATCAACAGAGATTCCATCTTTAGAGAAAATATGGCCAAGAAAAGAAATCTCATGAAGCCAGAATTCACACTTGCTAAACTTCCCATATAATTCATGCCTCCTCAGAGTCTTCAAGATAATGCGCAAGTGATTTTCATGATCTTCGTAGGTTTTGGAGTATACCAAGATATCATCAATAAATACCACCACAAATTCATAGAGATACTCC
Source organism: Viscum album (assembly GCA_963277665.1). NCBI lineage: Eukaryota > Viridiplantae > Streptophyta > Magnoliopsida > Santalales > Viscaceae > Viscum > Viscum album. The sequence continues at coordinate 700,264,184 of OY728128.1, read as the reverse complement.
TTGAAAACTCTATTCATCAGATCCATGAATACAGAGGGTGCATTAGTCAATCCAAACGGCATTACAGTAAACTCGTAATGCCCGTACCTGGTTCGAAATGCTGTCTTCGGAATGTCTTACTTCTTCACACACAACTGATGGTATCCAGATCAAAGGTCAATCTTTGAAAAGTATTGAGCTCCATGCAGTTGGTCAAATAAATCATCAATACGAGGTAGGGGATACTTGTTCTTTATCGTTATAGCATTGATCTCCCTGTAGTCGATACATAACCTCATAGATCCATCTTTCTTTTTAACAAAAAGAACAGGGGCTCCCCATGGAGAAACACTAGGGTGAATAAATCCCTTATTACTCAATTACTCTAGTTGTTTCTTTAGTTCGACTAACTCTACAGTGGCCATTCTATAAGGGGTCTTCGATATAGGCCTTGATCCAGGAATCAAATCAATGGAAAACTCAACTTCTCGTTCTGGAGGATGTCCAGGTAAATCTTCCGGAAATACATCTACAAATTCTTTCACAATAGGTACATCCTCTATTTGAACATTCCTTTCCTCACTGACAGTTATTTCATTCTCTTCCTCCCCAATAATTGAATTAAGTTGAGCTACTGGGGGTGGATCTAAATAAGAATTAGGTGGTGACGATTCTGCTCTAAAGATAAGGTGTTCCTTATCATTATCATCAAGAATCGTAACCTCTTTCTTTTTACAATAAATCTTCGCATCATAGTCTGAAAGACAGTCCATACCGAGGATTATATCAAACTCAATCATAGGTATGACGATGAGATCAGCAGATAAAGAAAATTTATGTGCTCTAATGGGGACTGATTCACAAAACTTTGTTGCAATGATACTTCCCTTAGGAGTTTTAACTGACAACTCCCTTATTAAATCAAATTGGAAATATCTAATTTTCTTAGAAAACTGGGAAGATATGAAACAATGCGACGATCCAGAGTCAAATAATGCATTTGCTAAACTTGAGGAAACCATTAAATTACCTGCCACCACGTCTTTTGGAGCTTCTACCTCTACAGTAGTGATAGCATAAGCCTGGCCTTGATCCCTTGGCCTTTTCTGAGGTAAGTTCTCCTGACGCTTAGGACATTCATTCGTATAATGTCCCATCTCCCTGCAATTGTAGCACTGAACGTTGGTGGCTTCCTTCTTCCCTTTGCAATCACGAGCTTGGTGGCCTTTTTCACCACACTTGTAACAGACTCCCATTCCCTTCAAGCAAGCACCAGGGTGTTTCTTCCCACATTTACCACATGATGGATATTCAACCTTTCCTTTCTTCCCCTTATTTCCATTCCCAGATTGATCAGCAGGCCTCTTCTTCTCTTGCTTTGCTTTAAAGTCATAAGACTTAGAGAATTCCTTTTCGGTCTTGATAGCACATGAGACAATGTCTTCGTACGATGAAAAGGATTGTGAGACTAATGCTCGACAGAGAAATGGTTTTAACCCATCAAAGAAACGATCAATCTTACTTCTTTGGTTACGTATATAATCACCAGCGTACCTTGCTAACCTTGTAAAGTTATCCTCATACTTTGTGACATTCTCATCCTCCTTCTGTCTCAGACTTAGAAATTGCCTTTCCATATCTGCTCGATGGTCGCGAGGAAAGTATTTTTCTAAAAACAGATCTTTGAACTCCCTCCATTGCATATTTGATACTTCATCGTCTTCCTTTTTATTTTGAATCAATGACCACCATTGATCAGCATCTCCAGTGAGGCGGTAAACTGCCATGATAACTTTTTCCCTTTCACTACTCCCCAAAGCCTGAAATATTTTCTCTAGGGAAAATATCCATTGCTCAGCTACTAAGGGATTTGTACTCCCATTGAACGTTGGTGGTTGTTGCCTCATGAATCGATCTAACATTGATCCTCCACGCTGCGGATCAGGCTCCATACGGGTAAGGTTATTATTCATAACCTGAGTAAGTTGTCCCAGTATGGTGATTAGCTGATCGGCACCAGTTGCATCACCAGCCCCACTATAATTATCTTGATCAGGAGGGAAATCCCTACATGGAGTGCGTGTATTGATACGGTTTCCATTTCTTCCACTAGGCACAATTTCTAAACAATGGCATAAACTAGATCAGTTTATGAATCAAAATACATAATCCCATACTTATAAAACACTTAACATAAATTGAACTATTTATGGATATAATCCATAATCATAAAAATGTTTTCTTTGAGGAAGTATATACTCATAAACCCTTCATAATGATTTGTAAAGAAAATGAGAGTTATCCTAAGCATATCCCCCGGGAGTGTCGTAACCAAGAGTGCAGCAAGGCCCGTTGTCGTGCACCAGTTCCCGTTTGAGTCTAGCTCAAAGCGGTGTTTTCGGGTTTTACCCCTAGGTACATCTGTGCCAGAGCCGCCTCTACCTGCTCGTATCCAGACATGGATGTATTGCTCGGAAAACTCACAAAATCTCTACAATACCAAAATTCTAGGAAGTTCTTCTATACTAATCCTCAAAGTTCATCTTAGGTCTACGTGCTCTAATCAGAGTTTATCTAAATCTAGCTTCCAAGGTTTGTACTAAACTTCCTCTGATACCAACTGTAACGCCCCGACCCTAGTTACCCAGAGTCGGTGCATTATTACATAACATTGGCATGATCACAAGAAAGATCAAATCTCGAAAGACCGATTGGTTTAGTAGCCTTGGAAACACTAGATATATTCATAAGTTTTACATTACATCATAAAATGAAAAACTACTACAACAACATAATGTCTCCATAATCCACACTCATATCCCCACATAATATCCCTACAGTTCATTCATAATTTACTTCTTCACTTCCTGGGAAAAATAAAACATAGAAAAGGGGTGAGCTCAAATGCCCAGTAAGGATAACAATATAGCAGAAACTTTCATAAATGAGAATAAACATTTAGGGAAATGTATAACTAAACAACAACCTTTCAAACTTGAAAATTAAACATTGTATGGCATAAATAAAATAAAATAATTCCATTTACTCATTCACATGGATATTCTACTAATCGAATAATCACATGCAAAATCACTAACCACTTTCATAATGTTGGAATGCATAATGCCAGACTATCATAACCACATAGCCAAGGCCTCGTGCCAAGACTACAAATAAGATTTTGTCAAGGCCTTGTGCCAAGACACTAGTTTGTCTCATGAGACCTACCGATGCATCGAGGAGCTATAGTGGGCTCCACCCGTCACTTACTAAGTCCAATGCATTCCCATATGAAAAGGTTTAAACATAACATAAACATTCGTATTAAAACTAGCATACGAAATGTAAATAATTTCACCATAAACTATGGATGGTATAAAAATATCACATCCACAGTCAAACATATCACAAAACCTTCAATACAATATAGAAGTTTTGTATCATAATAAATCAACTTCAAATAATCTTAAAATCCATCAAAGGATGTTGACATAGATGAAATCAATATTCTTTTTAAAGAAATATCTCCTTTTAATTTGAAATCATTTAAGATCCATATAAAATAAAAAATTTTCTTTGAAAATATTCTTATAATCTTGTAAGGGAAGCTTTGAAGATTTTATAATGGCGGAAAATAGCCGCACCCGCCGTATAAGTTAAAAAAACATTCTTACCTTAATTCTGTCGAAAAGGTTAAAAAGGACCTTGTTTTGAAAACGACCGAAAGATTCCTTTATAAACCACTTATAAAAGTCAAAAAGGGTATAAATGACTTTAACTCATATTCTAGTAAATAGTAAAAATGTTTTGAAATACATTTTTAAGAAACATGGATGTGGATGATAAAGAGATCCCAGTAGATTATTACGTATAAACAATCTCGGATAATGAAGAGATTGTGAAATAACCCTTACCTTGTAATTTTCCTTGGTTGGGGTAGGTTAACCTCCTGTATAATGGTGAAATAATTTTTATTAAATTATACAATAATCATATACATTAATATGATATCATATATGATCTTTTAATATTGATTTGATAATAATATCTTAGTATTATCGTTGTTTCAGGTGTTAACTTACTTGTTTTCTTTTATATGTTTTGTTACGTAAGACATGTTTGTAAAGGATAGGTTTTATATTATTCATATCCAGAATGATATCAAGTCCTTAAACAATATTTTTTAAATCATCAAATGATAATTATACTTGAATGGATACGATGGAGAATGAATCTCATCGCGTTCGTGGAGACGGTAGTCCGTACGTACGCACGAGCGACAATATCATTCTTTTGATATTAAAATAATATATAAATGGATGGTATATCATATATACAGAATCATTAACATGTTATATTTATTATTTACATGAGTTACACATCATTATTATACCCATCCAAATAATATTATATTGAATAACAATTACACCACGACGTGGAGACGGTAAGCCGTACGTACGCACGTATGGTGACATGTTATTCAAAGGGTGGATAGAATACTGAATATGGTTGTACCATATTTATAATAACATCACAATATATATATGATAATGGATTTATTATTTTAGAATGGTAACAACAAAGGAAGAAGAAGTGGAAGAAGAAATGAACTTAGAAAAGGGTGGTGAAATCATTACCTCTTCTTCGGGTTCTTCCTTTTGATTTGATCAAAAGGGCTCCTTAGGTTGGCTTTATGATCAAAATAAGGCCCCTAGGTTGTAGTGAGGGAAGTTGGGAGAGTATTTGGGCAGATTTTGGCCGAACCAAAAGGCTTTGAAGGTGTGAAGAAATGAGAAGGAGGAGTGCCCTTTTATAAGAGGGGTGAGGGGCACCTTTGGAAAAGCTAGAAATATTAATTTATAATAAATTCATATTCGGTTTCTAATGGATCCAAAGTTGATTATTCAAAGGTTAAGGTGGGGATGGGTCGAAAACAACTCAACCAATAGAATTTAGACAGGTTTGGGTACTTATATTAACCTTATCTTTAAGTTTTAACTCTAAGTTAATTAGTTTCACTTTTACAATGTCTCTTTGTATTTTTATATAATATGGTTAATAAAATTACTACATACATCCAAGCGACCCCGAAGTGGTCCATTAATGATGAACCTATCCTGATATAAGTCTCTTGGCCGAACCTTAGATTTTTAGGAATTTAAAATCAATTAATAATATAATATTTGTTTTAAGAACTCTTTTATGTCAATTTTGACACTATTCAATAATTGATTTTTGTGAAACTCATAAAAGATTTATTACTTCAAACAAAGTCAATTAAATCAATACTAATATATCATATTATCCTAGAAAGTTAGTTTAATTCATTAAAAGTTTCATATTATATTTATTTGGGTATTTATAATATCAATTATTTTAATTTTTCACTATTATAGTAATTACTTCATCATCATTGTGTCATAAATAAAATAAATTATTTAATGTCTAAAAATTATAAATAAAATATCATTATGTAGGAAATCTTTTTATATTTCTAATTAATATTTATAATCTAAAATCCAACATATATAACCCTATGTAACAATTGTTTTTCTATAAGATATATGCTTGTGTCATTTTTGTATTCATTTTAACTTAATTAAAATAAAGTGTCATTATCACTTACAAGTGGATCCATGGGGTCCCAAAATCGACCCAAAGATTCCCATGGTCGACCATGTATCAACCAATAGGGTTAAGACACGTTTTAGGGTAATTTAGTATTATTATAATATTATTTTTTAACCCTTATTTACCGGATTTACCCTTAACCATGGTAAATAAAATATTTACCGCAGTAATTATTCAAAATGTCTAAAAATAAAAGCTACCTATTTACACAATTTGAACATCCTGATTTCAAATATGGAATCCATTTTCCTAAATTCAAAACACAGAAGTGGCAGAAATTAATTTAAAATTAATTCCCGTTGTCAAAACAAAAAGCGTGTTTTTAAGAGATAATAACTATCAAAAGATTGACACTTGTTTATGTTCGGTTTAATTGTAAAATTATGTCCAATGACCAACATTATATTAAATGGTAAAAATATATTCTAAATATACTTTAAAACTACTAAAATTCATAATTTATCACTATTAATTATTTTGATTAAAAAAGTTGTTTTTAATTAAAATTTAGTAATTTTCACTATTCATCAAAATATGAAAGTTATCCGAAAAGTACCAAAATTTCACCTTAGGCTAAATTAGATATTCCGAATCCAAAAATGAAGTCCATTTTGAAATATAAAATATATATAATTTTAAAAAGTAGGTATTACTATTCATAATGGCTAGTTTGATTGGTTGTTAGAACTCGGTGTTGCGTACAACACACGCTATCACATTATTCAAAGAGAAGCATACCGTAGAAGCTTGGGGTGTTACACCCATACACTAGAGGTTTCTGACTAGTAGTAGGGGTGTAAGATGGTACAATGGGGAGACTATATCCACTATATTAGAGTGATAAAATAATAAATAAATAACCAATCATCATCCAGGACAATAAATAATCAGAGTACGCATCAAAGAATGAACATCTGTAGCAATAAAATGAAATATGGTAAAGGCTCGAACAACCATGTTGTACATACAAGACCAACCACTAGGCTAGATACCAATACATATTAGATTAAAATAAAAATAAAAAAAGGATCTAATACATATCCAAGCATAATCTCATCCAATATACTAATACCAATTGAGATATCCCACTTGACCATGCTATTTTGAGCCACAACCGAAATTTCCTGAAATAAACATGTAAAAGCTGCTCAAGTACCCAAGTGAAATGGTGGTCCAAAGAGGTTATGAGTAAAACTTAGTAGGTTAATACCACCATGTCTAAAAAAATTCAGTATGAGGAATATAGTGCCCATAATAAAGTGATAAACATGGTAATTAATTAATCAATTAATACTACACCATAAATAAACCCACTAACCCTTGAGTTCAGGGTTGAAACCCAAGGTCAGTCAAACCTGATTCATCACATTTTTGGATATCTTTGAGCACATAACAGAACCAATAAATCCATAAAAATAATCAAACCTAAATTGACACATTTCTAGATACCTTGATCAAGTGGAAGATTATCCCACATCAGGACGAATCACCCATGCCTTGGAAGATTCTCATTCCTAGAATAAATCTCCAATATCATACATAAAGAGAAGAGTGTCTTACCCTAATAAAAAAACCTAATAAAGAATCGCACCCTCAGGCATCAAATAACTAAGAAAACTCCTTACCCTCAGGAACCAAGGGAAAATACACACCTTGACCTCAGGTATTGAGTAATCATGTGTCTATCCCTTAGGTAGTTTATACCATGCATCTAGCCCTTTGGTGGAACATCATCATGAATCTATCCCTTAGGTGGTCTAAAACTATGCACCTAGACCTCACAATCTAATAAAAACAATGAGTCATAACAAGAAATAATCTCAAATGGGTTATGAAGCATTCCACCCTTTGGAATTACTCATAACAAAGTCATCTAAAAATATAAATATAACAAGAAAAACACATGACCAAGAACTAAGTATAAAAACATGTCATCATAAGTCATAATGGTCAGTTTATCAAACTACCATTTATCTTCCAATTTTCATTCCATAAAGTTAGGTTCCCAATTTATCATAATAATTGGAACTTATTCTATTCATTTATCATCTAGGATCAAAATCCACTAACATGCCTAAATCCTATTATCACCATGTTAACACAACAAAACAATTACACATATTTTAACCAATTTAGTCCATATGATCCTATATTAAGAAATCACTATAATTTTCAAGATATTCCAAGATGTCCAATTTATCCAGTTAGTGAAAATAAGGAAAGAAAACAATTTAGATACCAAACCAATCAATATGGTTAAACCCAAGTATAACCAAAATTAATTTTATTCAAGGGATATAGGTTTTTTTCTACTTAAGTTCCCAACCCAGGGCAAGTGTTGGAACACGCCTTGGGTGGCCAAAAGTCTATGGATCAACACCAATGGACTAGAATTGATCCAAATAAAGGTCTCTATACAAGTAAAACACATCAATTTATCCAATTAATTAGGTTTCATATATGGCATGCCAACATAATCACACATATTACACATACTAGGATAATTTTAAATAGAAAATTATATATATATTTTAGATTACCCACCTCAAATGAATTTAACCCCAAGCTAAGAAAGGTTCGAAATCCCTACCTAAATTTCCCAAGTCCAATCAACCTTTCCTCAAGCACTGTGAGTTCCTATATCATGAAAAAGAAACAAAAATAATTAATTATAATTAAAGTATAATTAATTAAATTATCACAAGGAACCTTGAACCTAACATTGAAAGAAAAACACACACCGAAAGACTTACTAGAAAATAAATTTTATCCAGAAAAGACCAACCATCCAAGGGTGGTCTATAACGTGTTTCCGACTCCATCTTGGAAAAAATACCTTTAACAAACCATACTTCAATGACGTGTTCATCAACACAAGATGACCTCTCACCAAGAAGATCTAATATCTTTCCTTTGATCATACAGAACCATCTCAACAACACAGGCTCCAATCTTATTCCAATAATCAATAGTTAATTAATTATAACACTTATAATTAATTAATTAATTAAATATAGGATTGGAATATTTCTGTTAACTCACTATGAAACTCCATTATGTTGAAAACATCAAAATTATGGTGCATTCTACCCCTAACACAACCTTAGATCTAGGATGCACCAAATCCCCAATTAATTATACTGATTCAAAAACCAATAAAAAATATTTAGGGAAAAAACCCCTTGGAAAAATAAAAATGGAGTCATACCTCAATAGAACGACATGTGAACATAGATGAACATCATCCAAGGATCCATTATTTCAAGTATTCAAGGAATCTTTGACGAAAATCGATGATTCACTATCTGATTTAACAATCCATATTTATCTACAGACAAAAGATTAAAAATATTTGAAGCGAAAATGAAATTTCCAAGGATTGAAAAGGACATGACTTTATAAGATGAATCCATCACAACTGATAGAGATTTAATTAGATGAGATATGAGTTCTTAGGGGCCCTCGGAAGCCTAAGACTTTGTTTCCCATTATTTACATACAAGGGGCTCAAAGGGATATAATTTTATAGGATTTCCAAAACACTCCAATCATTTAAAAACACTCTAAAATCATCCAGAAATTTTAATGGCATGTAAAATAAATTCATATTGTGAAAAATTTTGGGAAAAGGGGATTACTAATCCTAAAAAACTAGTGTCACAACGTGACATATATTGTAATGCTATGAAAATTCAGGCCATGCCCTTGGACCATAATTTTCAAGCCCTATAACTTTATAAATACACCCCATGAAAACTTTTCACATCATGAATCATATTCACAATGTGTATAGACTCTTAGGGATATTTTTAATAGTCTAGAATGTATGTTTCCTTTTTGGTGTTCTCCTGAACCCTTGGGACTTCCTCTAGAACATATAACTTTCATAATAACACAAGGTTTATAAGTTCAAACTCCCAAAACTTAGTTTTTATTCTTGAATTTCAAATTTACTCATCCACCAATGAAGAAAATTTAAATTTCCAATGATATTATCAACCCATAAAAATGTGGGTTCTTAAAATTTTCCCACCATAAAAATTATCATTACCGAGAAGACTCAACTATAATTTACTAAGAAAACCCATCCTACATAGGTCACAAAAACCACACCCAAAACACTAATATCTAATCTGGTGCGTTTAAATAGATGTCATTGCGTGACTTCGAACACGAGGCACATTAGTCACCAAAAACTGATACACTGCTCATAGCCATCAATTAACCCCTAGATGGTGTTCAATAATACACATCCATTCCAAATCATCACCATTTCATTATCCGTTTTACTAGCAGGTTTATGGTGCTTCCCACCAAAGAAACCAACTTTCAAAAACAACTTTTAACCCACAAAATTACCCACCATCAAGGTCACATATTAAAACACAACCCTCATGTTATAATGACCCACTTGACATGGCTTCCATCCCACCATGATTGAACATGAAAAAAAACATTATGGGGATAACACCATCTTATATCACCCATTCCAAGCCAAGAAGACGTGTATTCATTTCCCACATATAGGGCCCACCCGCATATGCTGAACTCTCCTCGTAAGGTCCCAAATAGACCTTGGAAAAATCCCATCATACTAGGAATTATGTTCCCAAGACATGGTGCCAACTTCCTAATATTTTATAGGAATTTCACCCCAAATAGTATATTCTGAACTTTTCATCGCATGTTTCACCCATTGAAACATGTCATGAAACAAGGATTCACCCCTTGAAGCAAGAGACAAAAATGGTTCACCCCCTGAACTAAGACACAAAACATGTTACAACCCAAGAACCATGTCATGAATAGTGGTTCACCAAAATAAACATTTTATGAAAGGGGTTCACCCCATGAATAATCTTATGAACACACTGGAACATTCCGAGCCTGATGTCTACACGTTGACTCCTTCCAATATCTATTTTGAATCCCAAATCTTGTGTTTTCCTAGAACCAGATAAATTAGAAATTACAACTTATAGGTGTTAAAATTCCACCTAGATCATACAATCAACAATTTAACCAAGATAATGTAACTTAATACATGAGGATCATCCTCTAATAACCCATGGCGGTCTCCTACCATACAACTTTCCTTACACTATTCCATGAGTATAACCCCAAGGAGGCCATCCAACTAGTAAGACATTTTGTAGCTATGAATACAGACAAATAACTCTTATTATACTTAGGATGATTTCAATATATTGGGAATGATCATATCTAAACTAGGAGTACACAAATATGTCACCAATAGTTTCCACCACAAACCCGAATATTTGTGATGTCACCTCTTACTATAGGGACATATCAAACTCATTCAAGGATCCTGGGTCTCCCTACAAATAAACATATTTTTAGTTACCATATTCCATGATTCAAGAATTAATTTTTATCCAATACTCACAGACACCTCACAACTATATACCAAGAATCTATGAACGCAAGATTACTATGGAACTGCCACCAAAACACTGCTCGAGTTCCTTTATCTAAACTCAAAATATTTCCAATGTCAATGAAAATATTTCTTCAAACCATAATCGATGAACATAAATTCAATCTCTCTAAAAACAATAATTTCATACTCCTAATCCATCTTTTCACACATCCCAAATGACATTTCACATCTCTAACACATGCCATACATCTTTTTCTCATAAAAAAACCCTGTTTTTTATCACCTTCCTATGACCATTCACTAAACTCAACTCAAAATTCAATGAGTCATAAATCTCAAGAACTAGGATGAAACTCCCATTCAACAACTGACCACACCTCATCATCCATCAGTATTAACATAACAAAAGACCCCTTATAATTCCTCTTAAAAAATAAGCACCTTAAAATTAACAAGAATATTCACATGATCACTTACCTTACAACATCGTTCTAGAACCACAAGTTCTTATGCTTAACTGAAAGTGTGTCAACCTAATCTATACACTTGGATATCACTCGGTGCTGCTCTAGTCATGGGAATCCACCTATGCTCTGACTATGTTTCTAAAGTGTGCTCAATACCCAAGACTAGATATCACCCTAGTCCTATCCTCAATACCACACTTTGATTATTAAAGGAATAAGAGAAAAGGTGATCATGACCATTTGTTTTCCACTCATATACATTGATATCAACCCCAAAGAACCGAAAATTGAATTTATAAGATCCGAATAAAAAAAAGGGCTTCTAGAACTCCTACCTATCCCTACTAGTCAATTATCAAGAATCCACTAGGTCTGACCACCTAGTCCACATGTAAAACTAAAATAAGGTCAAAACTCATAGGGTATCAAGAATACTCTCATTCCATGTCACATGTTATAAACATATAAAGACTTACATCTTTGAGTCTCACAGACGATACACATAAAAATACAAACTAGAAGCTCACAACTAGGGAACCCATCCTCTTTGAGCATATTCAAAAAATACTGTTACCTGGAATAAAAAGGCCATGAATCCAAACCCAAAGAAATAACACTCTCAAGGGGTATGAGGTATAGGCACCATGTGGAAAACTATCCTTACTAGGGTGACTAAATATCCTATGCATGGGGAGTAATTCTTCATCCCCATCATCAGGCATATCACCATAGATCCACATAACCTACCATCAAAATGAATCCGTATACAAGTTGGCGCAGCTAATTATAATGAAACTAAGTAATTATATGTGAAAACATTGTATGAGTAATTTTGGACACTTTAAATAACTGTACCTCCATTTTCAGTGAAATCACACACTAGATGGTCTAAATGTCATTTGAATCCTATATTCCTAATATGATTCCTGAGATGCCTCTTGCCTCTATAGGTCAAGAGTCAAATAAAATTAACTCACTGGCCTCTCAACAATTCCCCAAGAGATAGATATATATCATAAATAAATAAAAATCTAAACCACATGTTCAATGCATAAGGAAAAAATAAAATACAATTGTAACAACACAAATCAGAATAATAATACCATCCCTGGTAACTGGGACTTCCCACTGGGACTGGTGTTCTTGACGCACCAACATGGTATCCATCATAGGATCTGACACATTTCTAAATATCTAGTATACTAGATTCCAAAATCATAAAAAAAATAAAAAACCTACCTTTGATAAAACTTTGTAACATCCCTCCCCATATCACTTTATAACCAGTGGCTAGAACAGTTCACCACATGACCTTAGGCACTCTTCCCCATATGCTAGAGGCTAATGAATAATATCAGGGGTGTAAGATGGTATATTGGGGAGACTATAATCCCTATATTAGAGTGAAAATAATAAATAAATAACCAAACTTCATCCATAAAAATAAATAATCAGAGTATGCATAAAATAATGAACATCTACATCAATACAATAAAACATGGTAAACATCTGAATAACCATGTTGTAGATAGAATATCACCCACTGATATAACTATAGATACATATCAGAGTAAAAGAAAAATAAATAAAATGCTATACTACATCTCCAAGAATAATCTCATCCAATCTCTTGATACTAATCGAGCTATCCTGCTCGACCATGCTATTCCAAGCCACAACCCAAAGTGCATGAAATAAACATGTAAAAGCTTCTCGAGTAACCAAGTAAAATGAAAACTCGAGTTGGGTGTAAGTAAAACTCAGTAGGTTAGCACCACCATTTCTAAAAAAAATCCAATATGAGGAATATAGTGTACACAATAAAGTGATAAACAAGGGAATTAATTAATCAATTAATACTGCACAATAAATAAACCAACTAACCCTCAAGTTCTAGGTTGACACCTGAGGTGAGTAAAAACTGCTTCAAAACATTTTAAGATATATACAAGAACATTAAGAAACCAATGAAACTATAAAAATATTCAAACATGCATTAGTACATTTCTGGATACCTCAGTCAAGTGGTGGATCAACTTGTATCAGGACAGATCACCCATGCCTTGGAGGATTCTCCTACCTAGGATAAATTTATGATATCATGCATTGAGATTAGAGTGTATTTCCCTTAGGAAAAAACCTAATAAAGAATCTCACCCATAGGAATCAAATAATCAAGCACACTCCTCTCCCTCAGGAACTAAGGATAAATATGTAGCTATCTCCCAGGCATCAAGTAATCACATGTCTACCCCTCATGAAGTCTATACCATGAATATGGACTTAAGATGGTACATCATCATGTATCTATCCCTCAAGTGGTTTGAAACCATGCACCTGGACCTCAGGCTTCAACATATACAATGATTCATAATAATACATAATCTAAAAGGTTTCATCCAATATTCCTCCCTAAGGAATTACACATAAAAAATTCATCACAAAATAGAAATCTAATAAGAAAAACACATGTCTAAGAAACAAGTATAAAAACATGCCATCATAATTAAAAATTGTTAGTTTATCAAACTACCATTTATCTACCCATTTTTATTCCATAAATCCAGGTTCCCAATTTATCATAATAATTGGAACTGATTCCATTCATTTATCATCTAGGCTCAAAATCTACTAACATTCCAAAATATAATTATCATCATGTTAACAAAACAAACTGATTAATCATATTTTAACCAATTCATTGCATGTGATCCTACATCAATAAATCACTAAAATTTAAAAGCTATGTCAAGTTGGTCAATTTATCCAGTTAATGATGAAAATGAATGAAAACAATTTACATTCCAAACCAATCAACATGGTTAAACACAAGTATAACCAAAATTCATTTTATAAAAGGGATATAGGTTTTTTTATACTTAAGTTTCCAACCTAGGGACAAGTGTTGGAACACCCCTTAGCTGGCCAAAAGTTTAGGTCTCAATACCAATAGACCAGAAGGGATCCAAAGGAAGGTCTCCATACATGTACAACACATAAATTTATCTAATTACTTAGGCCACATGCATGGAATACTAGTGCAATAAAAAATATTGAATATAATATGATAATTATAAAAAAAATTTATGGATATGTTTTAGAACACCTACATCATATAGAGTTAAACCCAAGCTAAGAAAGGTTAGACAACCCTGCCCACATTTCCCAAGTCCAGTCATCCTTTCCTCAAGCACTGCAAGTTCCTATCTCATTCCAAAGAAAAAAATAATTATAATTAATTAAATTATAAAATTGAACCACACACCCAAGGATAAAAGAAAAAGACATACCAGAATACTTACAGACAATGACATCTAGCCATAACAATGACCAGCCATCCAAGGGTGGTTTGTAGTGCACTTTTGACTCTATCCTGGAAAAAATACCTTTAACAGATCTCCCTTCAACAATGTATTCATCAACACAGGATACACTCTCTTTAAGAAGATCCAAGATCTTGACTTTGATCATCCAGACCCATCTCAACAAAATTGTATCCTAAATCATGCTAAGAATCAATAATTAATTAATTAATTATAACACTTATAATTAAATAATTACTTAATTAAACCTAGACTTGGAATATTTCTGGTTAACTCCCTAGGAAACTCCATCACGTTGAAACCATCATCATTAGGGTGAATTATACTCTTGATACAACCCTGATTATAGGCTAAAATAAATAAATAAATAAGTTATACCAATTTAACATCTGATAAAAACAATTTATGGAAAAAATCCATTTGAAAAAACCACAACAGAGTGATACCTCAATGGATCAACACATGAATGCAGATGAACATCATCTCAAGATCCCTTCTTTCAAGGATATAAGGAATCTTTAAAAAAATAGACGATTCTCCATATAATTTCTCAATTAGGATTTATACATGGCCAAAAGATGAAAAATATTTGAATAGAAAATGAAACATCCAAGTATTAAAAAGGACAAGACTCACTGAGAGAAATTCATAACAACTAACAACCCTTCAATTATATGAAAGATGAGTCCACTGGAGCTCCCACAAGCCCAAGCCTCCATCTCCCGTCATTTTATACATAATGGGATATAAGGGATGAAATTTTGGATGGTTTACAAAATACTATAATCATTTAAAAACACCCCAAAATCATCCAATTGGGTTTCAATATGTGTAAAATAAATCCATGTCATGAAAAACTTGTGAAAAGGGGATTATTGGTCTTATCCAAATAGTGTCATGGTGTGACACATATTTTCACACTGTTTAAATTCAGGTCATGCCCTAAAACCCTGATTTTTACATCCCACAATTTTATAACTACACCCCATGAAAAAGTTTCACATCATGAATCATATTCATGATGTGTATTAACTCTTGGGGCTATTTTCAGCAGCCTGATGCATTTTTTCCCTATAATGTTCTCCCTAACCCTTACGACTTCCACCAAAACATATAAATATCTCAAAAACACAATGTTTGGAATCTAAAACACATAGAACCACTTTTTGAATCTTGGATTTGAAAATGAATCATCCACCAATAGAGAAATTTTAAATTCCCATTGAAATTCTAAACCTATAAGAACATGGGTTCCTACAATAAGTAAGGGTTTCCAAGATGACACGAAAGAGTTTATTAGCTAGAAAATACAATTTGTAAGTGTCAATTATTTTTTCACTTTACTCATGTAATATTAAATCCTTCACCATGTTAGAGTAACTAATTCATGGCATGAAATCATTTTTGGCTCTGAGGGGGAGCTTATATGAAACAATATATCTCCTTTAGAGTGATAGTTCCACCAATTTTAGGGAAATGGTTATGGGTACTAGTTTATAAATACCCTCAGACACACACTTCAAGTAAATCATTTTCTAGTGATATGAATTTTGAGAGATGAATCACTATGTTTGGGAACTCACGCTTTATATGAATCCTTCATCACATTCCCTTAGGCAACTTTAAAGTTCAAGCCTGAGAGAGGGGGGAAGGGTACTAGGTAATATTTTTTTGGTAATTCCTTCCTCTAATAAATACTTCATAAATCCTCCTATGTAATATTCTTCTTAAAGTATTCTTATGAAACTCATTTATAGAGGGACACTCATGTAAATCCATTAATATCATCAACCTTTAAACACCATGGATTTGTAAAACCATAACCACTCACAAAAAACTCTAATTTTGGGTGAAATTAAAGCTTCCTAAAGTACATGTTATCCTATTTCAAATGGTTTATCAAAATAAAATATTCAGTCTATGGTTAGTTACTTCATAAAGAATCTTAATTATGGATACCCAGAGCCCCATAACACCCCTTCCATAACCTAGGTCATATACTTGGGTTGAATTATTTAAAATGACCTAATTATCTTCCTTTCACTAAGGTCAAAAACTTGAAAATAACATATATTTCATGGTTCTTCAATCCAATGTAATCACTAGACCTACCCTCACACGAGTCATATTCTAGGATAAACCAAAATAGGTCCACTCATGAGTAATCCCCACACCAACTATTGCTAAGAATCTTTCTCCTAGTAGTCTTTAGTGCATAAATATAAACTACTAATTATATAACCCATTCCACATGATATTAAACTACTTATAAAAATTATTAGTCATATGAACCTAAAATACAAGACATGATGGTCCCAAACACATGACCTAAAAAGGTACTTCATTTGGTTCCAGTTTCACAAAATTAAAAGATTCATTCATTTTCATGGTCGTACAACCTTAAAAGACACCAAAATGGTCCTTGTCACATGAAATTAAAAAAATGAAATTTCTTGTTAAGTAGCACTGAACCACATGGGTTATGATTCCCTTTACATAGATATATAAGAATCCCCTATCATGTTCCTAATTCTAACCCCACAACACATACTGCCTTCTTGGAAGGTGATAAATTCTAGAACGCCTAACTATGTGTCTTTAAAACATAGTATAACAAACCAATAAGGTAAATATGAGGATCCTTTAATACATAAAATTTTTTGTATCGATGTATGGAAACAATCGATCACTCTCATGACTAGGGTAACCAATATTTTTAATGGTAAATATTTCATGAATATGTATTAAATATTTTAGAGAGTTAATTATTATGAAATAAGATACATTAAGGGACAAGACAACCTAACATCCTCTTGACCAACACATGATTCAAAGAGTTATTTTCAATTACAAACAACCATTTTACTTTATAAATAAGTTTTGTTCCCACACACAAATCCACAAGCATGGAACACACATGGGAATAGAAATGGTTAACCCAATGTGAAATCCTTTACCTATGAAAGAGATCAATTGACTATGAAATTTTATTTATGATGATACAATGATGTGTTCCTTATTTTGTGATTTTCTATCTTAGGATATATTATCACATTAAAATGGAATCACTAAACATACCATCGCATGTCAAACATCTCAACTAGGCTAGTGGAAACCACATGAAACCTCAACCTACTACACACCACCAGCTAAATGATCATACATATGATTTGGATATGATTAAGTCTATGGAATTTCAATTTTATAAGAATCTTTCATTGACTTAGATTCTCTAGAGTTAGGTGGAAAACACTATAGTATAGTAGCATCATCTCAATATCTCTATCTCAACTTTAGAGGAAACCAGTGAATGAATCCTTAAGATAAATCCCCATTGACCATCTAACCAATAAAAATATGTAGAGAAGTATATAGACACTATTTATACATATAATCACTTTGAGTGTCAATACTCATAAGATAGTAATGTCTATCTCCCTTATATTATGAAGGTTTAAGAGGATTCCAAATGAATACCTATTACTTTTTATGAATTTTTTATAAGGGATATTACTAGTTTCCATCACCACCAACACTACATGGACTTAAATCCTGGATAATATATTGAGGAGGTCACATCAGAGATCCTGTTTCTAGTTTTAAAAACTAGGACACCCATGGGGATGACTCACCAGGGGCAACTAGCTACTAAATATCAAGATAAGGGTTATATCCCCATCCCCATTAACACTAAATAAGTTCATCATCATATTATGATAACAAATGAGGATTATACTATGAGGGATCATACTCATGGTAGTCACTTCCCACCTTGTGTGATTACAGTAATGACCTATTTTCAAGGGACATTGGCCACTTCATAGTTAGTAATTTTTTTTCTAACCATGCATCCTAACTATCTAACCTGATATAAATTTCTTAAATGAAAAATTACCTTGATTAACTCACTCGATTTTACATCTAATCCCCACCTAATTCTTTATCAATCAAAACCAAACTCTCCTTGAAACTCTAGGTGTTTGGTTCCATGGTGAATATCCATTGATATAAATGGATCTCATCACGGCATGTGTGTTTTTAGAGTTGTTTTCTTCTCATATTTCTAGATAAACCTTTGATATCTCATATTCTCCAAGTCATGAAAACCTATGTCAGGTATAATGTTCTAAACTATGGTTTATAGGGATAATTGATAGTTTTTATCTTGGATATAGGATTGTGAGGACCATATCTCTTTGTTTCCCATCATCTAATATGAAGGCATCAATATTTTCTCTAATGGAAAGGTATGTATATCTATCTTATGATATATCCCTTGGAATGCTTGTGTTATTAGGACAATCTACTTTAGTTTTGATTTATGAGTTATATCCTAGATCATTGATGGTAATGTAAAGTGTTTTAAAAATGATTTTTCTTTGAAAATTGGATTTTATGCACATGATGTGTTTGATAAAATGCCTCAAAGATGGGTTTGAATGAAAAATGATTTTTCAAGCATGGAAGCAGTGTGAAATCTATATATTTTTTTTTATGAAATTAGGTCTTGGTGTTCTTTAAATGTATTGATGATATATATGAAATTTGGGGACCTTGAGGCATGGTGAAAAAATAAACATATGAAAACCTTAGTGGAGTAATCTATCACTAAAGAAGGTTCCCATGATTTTATGGTCGCTAGTGGGTAGCCTTACTGGGGGAGTAAGGTTCCCAGACATTTGGATTCACTTATATCATCTAGTGTTCCTTTTCGGGTCTTAGTTGTGTACAACCCCATGTCATATATTTCCCTTTAGTGCCTTGTGGATAAATAACATGCATGTTTATTTGATAATCTTATTTTCCCACTTTATATGGATATTGAAGCATGAAAACCTAGTTTATTCACCTGATTATGCCTCACAGATATGTATTATTTCATATTTATTTGATTACTTAAACAAGGAATGTTTTTAAAAATAAAACCAAAGGATTTCATTAAATGGAAAAAAATATTTATTTTGAAATGTTTTAGAAATATGTTTTATACAAGAACCAATGGATGAATGTGGATAGACATTGTATATATTTTTTGTGGTATCCTATCAAGCATTAGTTCTCACACCCTATTTTTTTTGGATTTTTTAGCCATGGTTTTGAAGGATACATATAAAGGGAAGGGAATAATATGGCATATTGACTTCTCTTGGTTGAAATCACCTTTATAGTAGGTTGGGATGTTGGTGATTAATGGTCACATAGAGATTTATTTTTGGTCCTGTTTTATTTTTATTCTAGGATTAACATTTTGGATTGATTTTTTATGTCTCATTATTGTGTAACTTTATTACATGATGTAATATAAATGTTTATCTTACTTTCATTATACATGATACATGTGGTATTAACTTTCAGGTTGAAATAATTCCCAAAAATTTATTTCATTGATACTCAACCACTTGACGCCAGCCTGTGAAAATCAAGAATGAACTTCAGGTCTTGTGCTAAGCTAATTTGGGTAATGTTTTAGGTTAACCTAAGTTGGTTCATTACAAAATAGAATCAAATACATTACTTAGACAGAAGTTAATAGCAATTTTTAGGGTTTGGTTTGGGGTTTGGTAGAATAGAGATAAGACTTATAGAGATTAAAGAGTACATTACATGAAGGTTCTTGATCACCTCATTTTGTGATTCCTCTTGAGTTACCATGGGAAATAAATATTTAATTTACATGTCATTATAGATATTTGGGTTTAAATGGAAAGAGGAATCAAGTTTTGAGGTCAACTTGGATGTCGTAACAAACAATGCAGAGACTAAACACTTGATTTTGGAAATGTTATGGTGATTATGGAATTATTGGAACATGGAAATAAACCATGTTTCCATGTTGATTATGAATCCAAATCCATTTCCTTTTGTTTTTTATAACCCAAAACTCTTGGATTATTTGAGTGAATCTCACTGATAGGAAAATAATCAAGGTTCTTCCTAGGATATATTGATATCAAGAATTATTTTTATTGATAATTATGAAATTATTATGTGTGTGTGTATTATAATAGATTTTATGTGTGAAAAAATGAATTTCATAGAATTTTTTTTAGTTTTAAAAGTGAATATTTAATTATTTATTGAAAAATTATTCTTGGTTTCTAACTCATATCTTTAAAAATAGTTGTTTTATCATGAATACTTAGAAAATGTTTTGGTTTCCAAACTAGTTAGTGATTTATTTTTAATAATTTTAAACCCATGAATAATTTATTTAATAAGAATTAAATTTTTAAAAGGAAATGGTTGTTTACCATAAGGTTGTGAAGGGCTGTTTTTTGGTTTTAAGGAAAAATATGTGAATGATTTCAACATGTAATATAGAAGAGAAAATGGTTTTGAAATCATAATGATAAATCAAAAGAAGATTCTTTTTTTATAGATAAACTAGTTTCATAAATTTAATGTTTTATAAAAAATTTTGGGTGTTTGAACAGTGGTTTCATTTAAATAATTTAAAACATATATAATATAATTAAAGATTAAAATGAATCATGTTTAATGATTTTTCTTTAAATGTAAGAGGTTCCATATTGTTATTAAGGAGTTTTGAAATGTTTATCTCTTGGATTTTGTTCTAAATTAATGAAATATTCTTAATTATAAAGTAGATTGTTTTTATAAATCATTTTCAAATGGTTTTGGAGGTTTAAAAAATGAAAAAATTATGAAAAAATTTTCTTCTCTTTAAGTGGGTTTATTTTAAAACTTCTCTAAAAGTATTGTCTTACTTTTTTAATTTATATGTTTTTATTGAGCCTTTATCATGTGTAAGGGTTATCTGATGTGATTTAAATAACATGACATGATGGATTCTTCAGTTTGTGTGTCTTGAGTAAGTATTTTAAAGAGTTCATGAGCTTAAGTGAGATGCTTTCCTCAAGAGATATATTTTCCTCTTATCCCTAGTATTTCCCAGGATTTGAATAGAGTGGAATGTGTTTTATTTTATATTGATGTTCATTTTTATCCTGACTAGAGAACAATACATTTTCCATCGAGTAGTCAAGTTGGTGAGGATGAGTCTTCTCGTATTTGTAGTCTTTTTCATGCGGAGTATAATCTTAAGTGCATTCTGTGATTTGGGTTCTAATACTTCTAGGTTCTCACTCTATGGTTTCATAGAGGTTGTGTTTTTGGGTTATCCTAGTTTAGTCATAATCTTTGATATCATATTTTTGATTCTCTATTGAGATTATTAGACATACTAGCTTTCTTTATTCCTCATTGCATCATTTCACCTTTTCAATTTTTTTTCTTAGGATAACATGGTGGAAAAATCTATTCCAGGAATTTTGAATTAACATTAAAAACATGGGGATCCTTGGGTGTGTTCATGGGTAATATAGTTTAGTTTGGTGACCAGACAGGATAAGTAATCCATAAGATATATGTATATTATCAGTTGAACTATGTGAGGAACCAGGTTGAATCATCTAAACTTGATTTACTGTGAATGAAGTCTCAATAACTAAGACTATAATCATGTTGTTTCTTGTGAGACATATCTTTTTTTGAACCATTTATTAGTTATATGAGATGTGGTGGATTTGGTGTCTTACCTTTTTCAATTCCTAATGATCATTTGGGTGGTTTGACATGATAATATTTTTAATATATCTTTGGGATGGTGACTTTTTATATAATTGATCTAGTTATCTATTATTTGAAAACATCTTATAAAATCATTTTGGTTTTCCTTAATTAGGGACCTAGATCTTGGGGGTTTCCCTTGAAATAAATGAGAAAAACCTCAACAGTCTTGTTGATGTTATCTTGTATCGATGTAGTTACTCGTTGTTTCCAAATTTTAGATTAAATATAATTAGTGTGGATAACCATGTTAGGTATATATTCTCTTTATATCCTTATATTAGAAAATATGAAACCTAGGAATCCTTTAAAAATTTAGAAGTGAGGATAACTTCAGCTATAGTGTTGATTCATGCTAATCCTAGTTGGGTCTTGATTTTATCACTACAGATCCTCAATAATGAACTTGGGGTATGTATTAATGTAAGGAAAATGGACGATGGATTAAATATTTTTCCAATTATGCCTTCATGGAAGAATCTATATCACCATTACATTGAGTTTATATAAGTTGTACATGATTTCAAAACTTGGTGACACTATACTCTCAAAGAGTAGTTTATGATATGTTCAGGTCAAAAAAGACTAAAGAGTAATTTTAACCAAATTAATCTGATCTTATTATATGAATAATTGGTTAATTGATTTTAGATCAATGGTTTCAATATTGTGTAAACTCTTGGAAAATAATGTGCCGTCATAGATGATTTGAGTAGAATTTTTTTTGACCAAAGA
The DNA here is from genome assembly GCA_963277665.1 of Viscum album. NCBI lineage: Eukaryota > Viridiplantae > Streptophyta > Magnoliopsida > Santalales > Viscaceae > Viscum > Viscum album. The sequence goes on along the minus strand of OY728128.1, from coordinate 700,241,058 downwards.
AGTGAAGAGAGAGCTGGTAGAAAGGTATTATAAGATTTTTCTTAGTTTGGACCATCTATGTATGATTATATTGACTTGGAAGTGCTAAGTATGTGGAGTGTTAGTGCATTAGTAGGATTTTTCATGGCGGGGAGGCCTTGAGTTTCTAGTTTTGATCTCCTCATTTTCCTTCATGTCTTCAGAGGTTGTTAGTTATTTCACTTGATCTGAGACATGGGTTAATAGATCATAAACATAGGTCTAGGTGATTCATGCACTCTAAGGTTACCAAGATATTTTATGATCTGATATATCTATTTTATTATCCTAGAATGAGTTGGTCAATTATAGACTTTTTTTCATGATTCCCTTCCAGCTAGAAAAGTGAAGAGGGACACCATAGACCTACCAGATTAATGTGGCCTTATCTACTCTATTATAAAGGTCGGATAAAGGACCAATGAACTTCATAGTTGGGATATATCAAAATCTTAGTGGTAAGGATGTGATATGGGTGATTATTGACTGAAATAAGAAATTATAACATTTCCTACTTATCAAGGAGTTAATTAAGGTTGAGTATCTTGGATACTTATATGTTTGATAGATCATTAGACTCCATGGTATTCTAGTGGATATCATTTTAGATAGGGACCCTCGCTTCACATCCTAGTTTTTGAGTGGATTATAGGTAGAAATAGGTTCTTAGTTGAAGATGATCAGGACATATCATCCCCATATGGATTAACATACTAAGTTATCCATCCATATTCATGAAGAATTTCTTTGAGAATGCATGCTTGAGTTTAGTGGTTTATAGGAGAAACATCTTCCCTGGGTGGGCTGGAGTTTTCCTATAAAAATATTTATCAAAATTTGATACGAATAGTTTCATTTGAGGCATTGTATGGGAATCCTTATATATCATATATTTATTTGTAAGAGATTAGAGAATGATCCTTGGTTGGACTGAGCATCAATTAAGAGATGATGAATATTGGGCGTTTGATCAAGAGTAGGTTAAAGACAAATCAAAGTCACCAGAAATCATATGTTGATTAGTTTTACCATCCTTTGTATTTGAGACAAGTGATCATGTTTTCCTTTGATTTTAAACTTGACTGGAACATAGATTTTGGGTATGCAGAGTATATTATCACCTTGTTATGTCTACCCATTTGAGATTGTGGAGTGACTCGAGAAGGTGGATTATCGATTATACTTACCTACTCATTTTAATTCCATCCTTGATACATTCCATGTTTTCCAATTGAAGAGGTATCATCCAAATACATACCATGTGATTGAGTGGGATGATGTTGAAATTGAACCTGGCACCTCAGTGATTGAAAGGGATGTTCAGATAATGGACTCATAGGATAAAAAATTTCCTAGAATGATGATCCCATTGGTTTATATGAGATGGAAATGTGGTATGTAAAACTATGAGACATGGGAGTGTAAGGAGTTTATGATATAGAAATGTACTTATCACTTTTTAAGTTCATGATTTTTTTTTTATAAATACAGAAAGTTTCATGGTGGGGATAATTTTAACACACCATGGTTCATAGGTATGTTTAATTTTGAGTCTGGTCATCTCTTTTAAGGTTCTGGAGGCTTTTATGAGTCAGGGGTTAAAAATTTGGAGTTTTGGGGAAAACATTCTAGGTAGATGGTTTAGGCATATGGTTAGTAGTAACCATATGGTAACCATGTTATATGGATATTTTGGTTCTAATAATGATTAAAATAGTTTTAGTATGGTTTTTCTAACCATGAGAGTCTCCAGAAAAACCATGTAGATGTTCAGGTTTGGTACCAGAGGCCATCACATGACTTATGCATGGTTTTTCAAACCACAAAACTATCCTATAAAACCATGTGACTTAGTTTTCAATGAATAATGGCTACTACATGGTTAGTGCATTGTTTGTATAACCATGTGGCCTAACCATGTGACTTGATCTGAACTTCTTAAAATAAAAAATTACCTTGATTCCCTCACTCAATTTAACCTCTAATCCTATCATAATTCATCATTAGGATAAACCAACCTCTCCTTGACACTCTAATGGGTTATTAACTAGGTTCCATGGTGAATATCCATTTATTTAGATGTTTATCATCAAGGTATGTGTGTTTTTATGGTTTTTTATTCTCTTATTTCTAAGACTACCTAAAATTTCTCATCTTCTCCATGTAATGAAAATATATGTGGTTTATGATGAATTAAACTATGGTTTATAGAGATAATTTATAGTTTTTTACTTTTATCTAAGCTTCTAAGGGCCATATCTCTTTGTTTCCCATCACCAAATTCAAAGGCGTCGATGTTTCCTCTATTTGAGAGGTAGGTGTATCTATCCTATAATCCACTACTTAGCATTCTTGTGTTATTGTGATTCTATCCTTTGGTTTTGATTTATGAGTTATGTCCTTGATATTTTGTGGAAATGGAAAATGTTTTCAAAATGTTCTTTCTTTGAAAACTAGATTTTATGCACATGATGTGTTTGGTAAAATGTCTCAAAGATGGTTTTGAATTGGAAATAGTTTTTCAAGCATGGAAACGATCAGTATGAGAGATAGTAGGATTGATTGAGAATTTTTCAATTAAAAAATGTTGTAGATATGGAAAACTATTTCTTGCATCACTCTTGTGAGACACAATTCAGATCATCACCCAATTATGAAAAATTTTATTAATAAAGATTAGAGGAAACCTCTCCTCTTTAGGTTCAATAATGCTTGGACTCTCCTTTCAGAATGATCTTAACTGGTTAAAGACACATGGGCCACTGAAGATGACAACCTTAATCCTTTATCTTGTGTTATCAAGCTTAGAACTCTCAAGATTAAACTGAAGCAATGGAGTAAAAATAGGTTCAACCTCCTTGACTAGAAAATTGAATCTCTTGAAATGACACTTCATGTGATTCATAAATCAATGACCATTAATAATTTCTCTCATATTGATGATCAAGAATCTACAGTCTCCTTATAACTTAAAAATCTCTTTTTTCTAAGAGATAGCATTAAAAAATATCTTTTCAAAGTTAGGTGGCATATAGACAGAGACAGGAATACCAAATTCTTCAATGTGCTTCAAAGAGCCAATAAAGTCAACAGAACTCTCTCTCTTTTAAAGAATGGAGACAATATTCTTGATGATATACAATGTCTCCCAAATCATATTATCTTCTTCTATAAATACCTCTTCAATGGCCCTATAAGTACTAAGGACTTAAGGGCATGCATCATCCCAAAGTTGGTCACAGTGGATGACAATAATCTTCTCACCTCGATGCCCACAAACATTGAAATCAGGGAAGTGGTTCTTGGGTGAAATAAAGGAATCTCACTAGGGCCAAATGTGTAAGAACCCAGATCTTCATTTCAGGTATGTCTTTCCTTTTCCTAGAGTCTTTGAGAAAAGAGGAGTTTCTGGAAATTTTTGAAGTGCTTGTTGTGTACTTTATGAGTACACGCCATGTACTCCTTTGCCGATTGAGGCCGTGTGCTGGCCGTGTTCGGGCCACACACACGGTGTGTAGGGGTGATGTGGAGGCCCCTTAAAGCGGAGTATGGAAAAACTGAGTACACACCGTGTACTCAATAAATACACGCCGTGTGTTTTCTTTTTTTATTAAACGGACCGGGGTCTCCCCTGACGGACAGAACTCGCTTCTTCTTTAGGTTCTTCATTCGAGAGAACCCGTACGACATCATAACTTCTTCGAGCCCCCGTGCCTCCATCCATTCTCCATTTCAGCCACTGTCGATTGCATTGGGATCGACTCGGTAAGCTCTCTCTTCTGCTTTATCCTTGTTCCATGATTTTCCCTCTTTCTCAAGATATCATGGGTTGAGCATTTTGGATGTTTTCTCAGATCTTCGACGTTCTAAGGGGAATCAATCATCATGGTTCAAGTATATCGATCTCCTAGCATTGAGGTAGGTGGTTTGTGCCTTTTTTTAGGAAGTCTTTGAATATTTTGTGCAATTCCACCAATTCCCTTGAACGGGGTATTGTGTGTTTCCTATTTTTTCCCCTGTTGTTTTCCTGCTTTGCTTGATTGCTTGAGTAGAGGTTAATGCTTGTGAATAGGGTAATTTTTACTGTTCTCTGGATGTTTTTCCCTGCATGTTTTTCCTGTTAGGCGTTTTTCCAGTTTCCATGCCTAGTTGTAGGATAGTGGAACTATTGTACTGTTATGCTGTTGTACCTTAGAATGATAGCCAAGTAGTTCTTGAGGTTTAATTGGGGTGATACATGCACTATGCATGTTTGTTTTACACAGGGCTGTGAGAACCTAGTGTAGTGGACCATATGGAGAATGGACGTAAGGGCTTCTCCAGAGTGTCGTATTAATCCGATGCGAGACCAAAGGGGGAATTGACGATGAGTGCTTCCTTAGAGAGTCTGTAGTTCCTCGACGTGGGCCACTGGGGGAATGAGACATTGAGTGCTTCCCCAGAGAGCCTTTAGTACGATATGAGACTATAAGGGAATTGACAGTGAGTGCTTCATTAGAGGGTCTATTCTTCAGCTGAACCAGAGGGTTGCTAGTACTTGTAGTTTGAACCATAAGGGTTAGGCTGTGATAACTACCCAGGGGGTTACCTGTTGTTCTACTTGTTGATTGGATGTTACTTGTGTACTTTATATGCTAGACACTGTGGATTGTAGCTACTGTGTGGTTTCCTGTTTACTGTTTCCTGTACTTTTACTTGCCATGTATTCACTGACTATTAGGCACAAATCTTTGGGTGGTTACCTACTGGGAGCTTGTCTCACACCCTGTTTGGGCCATGATTTTGGGCCCAAACAGATTATATTGTTGCAGGTATAGATAAGGGAAAGCGCCCTTCTACTTTAGGTACTTGAATTGCTGTGGAGATGGAGATCATGGGACCAAGCTATGGCTTGCGATGCTGAGGAGTTTACCTTTTTTATTTTTCACTTTGGTTTAGTATTGTATTCAACATTGTGACTTGTTTGGATTCTTTCCTAGACATATGTATCTTGCATCATTTTATATATATGTGTGTATGCTCCAGTTTACTTTTAGTCTTCCGCTATTTATCGTTTACTCTTGTATAGATGGTTACGGTTTCTGCTATTGTCTATTTTTTTTCTTTTGCTGTGTACTCTGACAAAGAGGGAATAGTTTCCCCAATATCACACCCAAGAACCTCACTGCTAGTCGGCAGCCTCTGGCATTTGGGGAAATGCGCTTGAGGCCATGTGACCAATAGGGTATGAGGCGCCTCTAGGTGGATTCCGGAACCGGGACATTACAAAGTGGTATCAAAGGGGTTTCTTTTCTCTTGATTTACTATTTTGAGCCTTTAGTCAGGTATAGGATGGATTCGGTACTTGGTATTAAGCTGTGCTCAAGAGTAGCTAACCTGTGTACAGGGAAAAGCCAATCTACCTCACTTATTACAGTTTTTTGGTTTTATTATGTTACAGTTGATCTGATTTCAACTAGAGTGATTCAAATTCTTTGTGTTATTATTATTGTTGATATTGGGGTTCTTTTTCTGTCACAACCCGATGAGATGAGGGTATTACATCTCATGAAACATATAGGAACATGTTAGAAATCACATGCCATGAATTATTGCCACGCCATCTAGGGTGAATTAGAAATTGCATGTTGTTGTGATAGACGTTGTGTAGATTATTCATGTTGTTGTGATAGATTATTTGATATAATCCCTACAGTTTGATAGAGAGGTTGTTTGTATTTCACCTTGCTTAAATGAATGCCAAATTTTGGTTCTTGAGGTGTTATGGGCCCTCATGAATCGGAACTTGGTGGATCATTGACTTTTTTCCCTTATATATGATATGTAGGAGATTCCAAGATTTGATTAAAGGGGAGTATGGGCCCTCACGGATCGGAATTTGGCACCTTCATGGTGGTTTTTTCAGTGTTTTCTGGGCTTCGGTGCAGTTTCAGAGCTACTTCCCGGAAAAACCCAGAATACACGGCATGTACTTTATATATACACACCGAGTAGTTTTTAAATCGTGTCACTGACTGTATGAGCAGAAACACAGGTTGTGAAAAATCTCCAGGAACACGCCATGTACGGTAGGTACACACCGTGTAGTAGTGAGCCGTGTCACTAACAACACGGGTCAGGGAAGCTCGTGTAATACACTCTGTGTTTTGTATGAACACGCCGTGTAGCCTTGTTCTAGGTACCCGGCCGTGTCACGAACAACACGGGACGGTGTTATCTCCTCCTATACATGTCGTGTTGTTTGGAACATGCCGTGTAAGGGTCATCCGTATACCCGACCATGTCACCAACAACACAGGTTGGGAAAAATCTTCAAGTACACGCCGTGTTTGTTCAGAACATGCCGTGTAGTCTCATCCGTGTAATCGGCCGTGTAACTAACAACACGGGTCATTGAAACCTTGTCTACTACATGCCGTGTCCATAGGGAACACACCGTGTAGTCTCATTTTAAGAATCCCGTGTGGGTTATCCATGCAAGGAGACTCGGGTAGGGGAATAGAGTTAAGTACACGCCGTGTAGAGTTTATACACACAGTGTAGCCATGTTTTGTAAAACTTGAGTGTTTCCTTCTCCTGTTTCCATTTTTCACTCCTTTGTTCTATATCCTTGATATTCCTGATCTAAGGTATGCTTTTGATCTATCAGAGCTATGCCTCTGAGACGTCCTCCGGTTGTACGTCAGTTGCATGATAGTGATCAGACGCCAGATATGGCTGATCAGGGACTTCCTGCCAATCCTCCAGTTGTGCCAGCCTTGGCACCGAATGTCATACTAGTTGCGGGCATTGATGCCCTGTTTAGGGAAGGCTCTATGAGGATGATTCAAACCTTTCAGGAAGCACCACCTCTTGCCACGACTATGGAAGGCTTGACGTGGGTTTTCCAGTAGCATAATCCTCCTACTTTCTCGGGGGAAGGAGGACCACAGGCTTTAGAGTCATGGATGGAATCCATGCTGACTATCTTTGAGCATCTGGAAATGCCTCCAAAGATGCGGGTTAATCTCACTACCTATATGCTATGGGACTCCGCCAAGAGGTGGTGGGACGTGATCTCACAGGCGGGTCATCAGCAGTTTATGGCTTGGGAGGAGTTCCAACACGTGTTTTATGACTACTTCTACCCAGAGACCCTGAGGGTCGATCATGCCTGGGAGTACATGAGTCTAAAGCAGAGTACTCTTTCTGTTATGGAGTATTTATCTTGTTTCACTGAGCTGCAACATTTCACATCCCTCTGGGGTGGAGATGGGATGTTCTTAGCAAGGAAGTTTGAGGATGGTCTTAGGCGGGAGATCTTCTCATAGGTGAATATCTTCTAGTTGACTTCCATCAATTCCATATTCAACCATGAACTGATTGCGGAGTACAATCTGAGAGACTACGGAGCTGCGAGCCAGGGCGGTTCTGCTTCCAGAGCTAGTATTCCTCCAGTTGACAGCAGAAAGCACCGTAGAGAGTCTACTCATGGTGATCCGAGGAGGCAAGATACATCTTCAGGTATCCAAGTAGTATGCTACCAGTGTGGAAGGGCAGGGCACACAAGGCCATAGTGTCAGAGAGACCTAGTGGAGTGCCGATCTTGCAGCAAGATGGGTCACCTTCAACGTTTCTGCCAAGTTTTCTCACCAGTAGATAGTGACAGGGGTTCTTCCATGACTCCTCGTTCAGGAGCAGCACCACTAGTTTCTCACCAGTCGGGGAACTAGAGTTCTTATAGACGTCCAGGATGAGGTAGAGGTCAAGGCCATGGTGGTCAGTCACCAGTATTTTAGCATTAGTAAGGAGGATCATCTCAGAGTGGTTAGGCAAGGTCACAGGGCCGCGGGGTAGGACAAACTTTTGCAGTGGCACAGGCCTATCAGGAGAAGGATCCCGGACCTTCAACAGTTCGAGGTATGGTCTTAGTAGCCTCAGTTTTATCTTCATCTCTTTTCGATACTGGTGCTATGCATAACTTTATCTCTGCTACTGTCGTGGAGATCCTTGGGCTCTGTATCTTTTCTTCTGCCGACTTTTTGACACTAGACACACCTTTGGGGACGAGGAAATCTAGTGTACGTCAGTGCAGAGAGTGCCTTCTCGAGGTTGCAGGGTATCATTTCTTATGGGATCTCTATGAACTAGAGATGACAGGCTATGATATCATTCTTGGGATGGACTGGTTGGTTCCCTTCGAGGAAGTCGTCGACTATTATCGCCTCAGGGTGAGTTTCATTTCACCAGTGGGTGAATCTTTTCTTCATAGAGGCGAATGGGATGTTCAGGCGAGTCGAGCAGGACTCGAGCATCATGGGCTAGGAAGGGTTATGGCCCAGATTACTAGTCTTTATCTGGATGATCAGGGGACTTCACATTTGGACTTTCCTCCAGTTGTGGATCGTTTCATAGATGTCTTTACAGAGGATTTTTTTAGGTTTTCATCTGGAGTGTGATGTAGACTTATCTATTGAGCTCATGCTAGGAGCGACACTAGTGTCCATTCCTCCCTATAGGATGGCTACACCTGAGTTGCAGGAGCTCAATAAGCAGTTGGAGGAGTTACAGTAAAATGGTTTCATCCGACCCAGTACTTTTTCTTGGGGTTTGTCTGTCCTATTTGTGAAGAAGGAAGATGGTACCCTTAGGCTATGTGTGGATTATTGGAAGTTGAATCAGTTGACAGTTAAGAACCGATATCCCTTTCTGAGGATTTATGATATTTTTGATAATCTTTGAGGATCCCGGGTGTTCTCAAAGATCGATTTGAGGTCCAGTTATCATCAGTTACGCGTTAGACCATCAAATATACCTCTGACAACCTTTAGGAGCAGGTATGGTCTCTATGAGTATACGATTATGTCGTTCGGTCTCACGAATGCGCCAGCAGTTTTCATGGCACTGATGAACCGAGTGTTCCATCCTTACTTGGATTCCTTCATTGTGGTCTTCGTGGACGAAATCTTGGTGTGCTCTCACACTCGACACAACCATGCTACCCATCTTGAGATCATTCTGAGTACACTGAGAGAGCATCGTCTTTATGATAAACTCTCGAAGTGACACTTTTGGATGGATCAGATTCACTTCTTGGGTCACATCATCTCAGAGGCAGGAGTATCTGTGGACCTAAAGAAAGTGAGAGCTGTAGTTTCCTGGGAGTAGCTGAAGAATGTTTTTGAGGTACGGAGTTTCCTAGGGTTGGCTGGATACTATAGATGCTTTATTCAGGACTTTTCATGCCTAGCAGCACTATTGACAGGTCTGACCAAGAAGGGGGAGAAGTTCTTATGGTCATATTCTTGTGAGTTAGCCTTTCAGGAGCTGAAGGGAAGGTTGACGTCAGCACTGATACTAGTCTTTCCAGAGCCAAGCAAGATCTATACTGTTTATTGTGATGCTTCAGGTATCGGGCTGGGTGTTGTGCTTATGCAGGGAGATAGAGTCGTTGCATACGGGTCTCGGCAGTTGAGGCCACATGAGAGGAACTACCCGACACACGATCTGGAGTTGGTAGCTGTTGTTCATGCCTTGCGATGTTGGAGACATTACCTTATGGGAGGTCACTTTGTGGTTTTTACCGACCACAAGAGTCTCAAGTACATCTTCACTCAGCATGATCTGAATCTGAGATAGCGCAGGTGGGTCGAGTATCTTCAGTCTTTTGATTTCGAGCTTGCCTATATGCCGGGAAAGGAAAACGCAGTGGCAGATGCGTTGAGTAGGAGAACTCAGATTCATGTAGTTCAGGAGGCCAACAGTGAGTGGAAGCTTATGGATTTGTTCTCTGAGATTCATCTAGAGGTGCATGATAGACAGGGACAGACTTACCTATCTTTTGTAGCTGTTACCTCTACACTTCTTGATTGGGTACGGATGAGGCAGCTATCAGACTCAGAAGGCTTAGTCCTGCGGGAGTGTGTGTCAGGAGGGGACCCTATTCCTGGATGGACAATGGGAGATTATGATATCTTGCGTTTCTAGGGATGCATATGGGTGCCAACAGACATACGCAAGGAGATGATGTGGGATTTCTATTCCTCAGTTTGGGCAGTTCATCCAGGCATCACCAAGATGTATCAGGATCTTCATCACCAATACTGGTGGCCAGGTATGAAAAGAGATGTTGCTGGTTTCGTCTAGAGGTGTTCTACTTGTCAGCAGGTGAAGGTGGAGAATCAGTGACCAGCAGGCCTTTTACAGCAGTTACCCATTCTGGAGTGGAAGTGGAACAATGTTACGATAGATTTCATGACCAGATTGCCGAGGTCACCTCAAGGGAACGATGCTATTTGGGTTGTCGTCGATAGGATTATGAAGGTTGCTCACTTATTACCGATCAAGGAGACCTTCAATGTTGATGATCTGGGACGACTATACATCCGAGATATTGTACGTCTGCATGGAGTTCCACACTCCATTGTTTCAGACAGGGATGCACGCTTTACTTCTCGGTTCTAGCAGGGGCTTTAGAGGGCTTTGGGTACACAGGTACTTTTGAGTACAACATACCATCCCTAGAAAGATGTCCAGTCTGAGTGTATGATCCAAGTGCTTGAGGATATGCTCCGATCTTTCATTCTAGACTTTGGAGGTTTTTGGGAGAAGCATATCCCTCTTGTGGAGTTCTCCTACAAAAACAGTTTTCAGGAGACTATTCTGATGGTACCTTACGTGGCTTTGTACGGTAGGCCATGCCGATCACCTTTATGCTGGCTGGAGGCAGGAGAGGCAGCTTTACTGGGACCTCATCTTGTTCAGGAGACCTCAGAGCAGATAGAATTGATTCGGAAGAGGATGGATACAGCACAGTCTCGAAAGACGTCTTATGCTGATCAGTGGAGACGACCTATGGAGTTCGAGGTTGGGGATCAGGTTTTCCTACATGTCGCACCAAGGTTGGGACACAAGAGGATTCGGAGATAGGGTAATCTTTCACCATGGTACGTCGGGCCGTTTGAGTTATTGGAGAGAGTTGGGCCGGTTGCCTATCGGTTGCAGTTACCTCAGAGGTACCAGACCATGCACGACATCTTCTACGTCCCTCAGCTCTGACGTTACTTTTCAGACCCGTCTCATGTCTTTCAGCACGAGGAGCTTGAGCTCTAAGTAGATTCATCGTTTGAGGAGCATCCTATCCGGATTGTCGATCGAAGTATGAAGGTTCTCCATGGGCGGTCTGTTCCTCTAGTACGGGTGCTATGGCAGCATGGGTGAGTATAGGATGAGACCTGGGAGAGGGAGGCCAATGTACGATCACAGTGGCCGGAGCTATTCGGGGTTTCTTCTTTTACACCTCGCTAGGGAAATTTGGGGATGAATTTCTTTAAGGGGGAAGCTTGTAAGAACCCAGATCTTCGTTTCAGGTATGTCTTTCCTTTTCCTCGAGTCTTTGAGAAAATAGAAGTTTCTGGAAATTTTTGAAGTACACGCCGTGTACTTTATGAGTACACGCCGTGTACTCCTTTGCCACTCGAGGCCGTGTGCTGGCCGTGTCCGGGCCACACACACAGTGTGTAGGGGTGATGTGGAGGCCTCTTAAAGTGGAGTACAGAAAAGTTGAGTACACGCCATGTACTCAAGAAGTACACGCCGTGTATTTTCTTTTTTTTCATTAAACGGACCGGGGTCGCGCCTGATAGACAGAACTCGCTTCTTCTTCATGTTCTTCGTCTGAGAGAACCCGTACGGCCGGGAAACTTCTTCGTGCCCCTGTGCCTCCGTCCGTTCTCCATTTCATCCACCATCGATTGCATTGGGATTGCCTTGGTAAGCTCTCTCTTCTTCTTTATCCTTGTTCCATGATTTTCCCTCTTTCTCAAGATATCGTGGGTTGAGAGTTTTGGATGTTTTCTCAGATCTTTGACATTCTAAGGGGAATCAATCATCGTGGTTTAAGTATATCGATCTTATATCATCGAGGTAGGTGTTTTGTGCCTTTCTGTAGGAATTCTTTGAATATTTTGTGCAATTCCACCAATTCCCTTGAACGGGGTATTGTGTGTTTCCTATTTTTTCCCCTGTTGTTTGCCTGCTTTGCTTGATTACTTGAGTAGAAGTCAATTCTTGTGAATAGGGTAATTTTTACTATGCTCTGGATGTTTTTCCTTGCATGTTTTTCCTGTTAGGCATTTTTCCAGTTTCCATGCCTAGTTGTAGGATAGTGTAACTGTTTTACTGTTATGCTATTGTACCTTTGAATGATAGACAAGTAGTTCTTGAGGTTTACTTGGGGCTATACGCACGCTATGCATGTTTTTTTACAGAGGGCTATGAGAACCTAGTGTAGTGGACCATAGGGAGAATGGAAATAAGGGATTCTCCATAGTGTCTTATTAATACGATGCGAGACCAAAGGGGGAATTGACGATGAGTGCTTCCTCATAGAGTCTGTAGTTCCTCGACGTGGGCCATAGGGGGAATGAGACATTGAGTTCTTCCCTAGAGATCCTTTAGTATGATACGAGACTATAAGGGGAATTGATGGTGAGTGATTCCTTAGAGGGTCTATTCTTCTACTGAACCAGAGGGGTGAGACTGTGTGTGATTTCCAGAGGGTTTCTAGTACTTGTAGGTTGAACCACAAGGGTTAGGCTGTGAGAACTACCCAGGGGGTTACCTGTTGTTCTACTTGTTGATTGGCTGTTACTTGTGTACTTTATATGCTAGACACTGTGGATTGTAGCTGCTGTGTGATTTCCTGTTTACTATTTCCTGTACTTTTACTTTCCATGTATTCACTGACTGTTAGGCAGAGATATTTGGGTGGTTTCCTATTGGTACCTTGTCTCACAACCTATTTGGGACATGCTTTTGGGCTTAAACAGATTATATTGTTGCAGGTATAGATAATGTAAAGCACCCTTCTACTTGAGGTACTTGACTTGCTGTTGAGCTGGAGAGCATGAGACCAAGCTATGGCTTGCGATGCTGAGGAGTTTACCTGTTTTCTTTTGAACTTTGGTTTAGTATTTTATTTAGCATTGTGAATTGTTTGGCTACCTTACTAGACATATGTATCATGCATAATTTTATATATATGTGTGTGTGCTCCAGTTGTTTACTATTAGTCTTCCGCTGTTTATTGTTTACTCTTTTATGGATGGTTACGGTTTCTACTGTTGTCTATTTGTTTTTCTTCCACTGTGTACTCTGCCAATGAGGGAATAGTTTCCCCACTATCACACCCAAGGCCCTCGCTGCTAGTTGGCATCCTCTGGCATTTGGGGAAATGCGCTTGAGGCCATGTGACCAACCGGGTACGGGGCGCCTCTGGGTGGCTTCCAGAACCAGGACATTACAAGATGGTTTCACTAATCATTTCTTCCAATATTATTATGATGTCATAAGAGATGATGTTTGTAAATTGGTTAATCACTTTTTCACCGAAGGTTCTATCTTTCAAGGCCTTAATGCTCATTTTATTGCCTTAATCCCTAAGGTGGAGAATGCAAGTGACATTGGTCAATTCTGGCCAGTGGCACTGATCAATACTACCCACAAGATAATTACCAAATTTTTTTCCAATCATCTTGCCCATATCTCTGACAGAATCATATCTTGGAATCAGTTTGGTTATGTCAAGGGAAGAAGAATCCAGGATTGTCTTCTGACTTCCTATGAATGCATTAATCTCCTTCAGAATACTACATGGGGAGGAAATATTTCTATCAAGATCAACATCAGGAAAGCCTTTGATACCATTGAATGGGTTTTTATTAGTCATATTTTTCATGAATTTTTATTCTACATGATATCCATTCATTGGATTCATAATCTGATCAGCTCTGCTCACATTTCCATTCTTATCAATGGTTCACCGGAAGGATATTTCAAATACTCCATAGGAGTGAGGCAAGGGGATCCTCTTTCTTCCATTATTTTTCCATTTTCTAAAGACTATCTCTGTAGATTGATTACTCATAAATCAAATAAAGGGGAAATCAAAACAATTCGAGCAGCCATAGGTATATCTTCCCCCTCTCACATTCTTTTTACTAATGACATTATTCTTTTCACTCAAGGAGACATGAAAAACATTCAAAACATTAAGATTACCCTTCTCTATTATGGAAGGGTCTCTAGTTAGGAAGTCAACTGGAGAAAGTCGTTTATCTTTTTTCAGAAAAATGTTTCAGTATCCAGGAATCACAACATGATACATGACCTTGGTATAAGGGAGGGGTCCCTACCATTCACCTACCTTGGGGTCCCCATGTTTCTTGGAAAGCCTTGATCCTCTTATTTTGTTGATTTAGTGATTCAAGTTAGAAGAACCCTCTCTACCTAGAAGGGAAAATCTCTTTCAATGGTGGGAATACTTTGTTTAGTTAAACATGTGATTATCTCTAAACTGGTTTACTCCTTCATGGTGTACTCCTGGCCTACCTCCACCATCAAGTCTATCAATTCTCTCATGAGAAACTTCATGTGGAGTGGTAGTATTCTAGAATGTAAAGTTATTATGGATCCTTGGAAGAAAATTTGTCTACCATATACAATGGGAGGGATCGACATTAAAAACATTGAGCTCTTTAATCAATATCTTCAAGCTCAATTTATCTGGAGACTTATTAATGAAAAATCTCATTCCCTTGAATTTCTCAGAACCAAATTCTTTAGTAGACTGATTGAAGGGAAGAAGGATTAAATGCAATCCTCATTGTGGCCAGGACTCAAAAATATTTTCTAGAATATTTATATGCACTCTCACTGGCTGGTTAGAGCTAACTCCCATATGAAATTATGGATGGGTAGCTGGGCAGGTTCAACTTTGGCTGATACTATCATAACTCAGGATCTAGATATTGATTACAATGCTACCATTAAAGAACAACTTGAGAAAGTGAATACACCACCACCTCATATTTCCCTTAAAGTCTCTTCTTATGACTTTCTGAATTCAGAAGACATTCTAGTCTAGGAATCGAGTACCAATGGAATTATTGACTCCAAGCATTTTTACAATCATCTACTACAAGTTAACAATACTATATTTATGAATTTTAATAAAAAGTGGCTACAACCTTTCTACTTTATGCTACTTTGGTGCTTCTAATGGAATAAAATTCTAGTGGATTGTAACCTGCAACGGGTTGGATTCTCATTGTGCTCTAGGTGTGATCTGTTCTATAAAAATTGTGATGATCTTAATCATATGTTTCTGTCCTACAAGACCGCTGTCTCTATGGAAATCAATCTTCAACCTATTTGAAATTCCTCTTCCACAAGTCTCCAGCATCGCGGATTTTATGCTTAATATTTCAGCAGTGCGGTTGCCAAAACAGGTCTATATTCTTCTCTTCGTGGCATGTGCTGAAACAATTTATAGTATTTGGAAGAGCATGAATAAGAGCCGACAGGAAAATGAAAATTTGAAACATAATTATTCTCTATCTAAAATTCTATTATCAACTCAACAAGCTAACAAGTTACATAATGAACATTTTGATAACTCAATCAAATACTTTGCAGTCCTGTGCAAGCTGAAATTACATGGTGATTACCCTAAACCCCTGGGCACCATCGAAGTTTTCTTGACACCACCTTTCGCAGGCTGTATTAAATGCAATTTGGATGGAACTTCGAAAGAAAATCCAGGACCTTCTGGTTATAGAATTTTCTTTAGAGATCATAATGGATACTTATTAAAAAGAATTCATGGCTCATACAGACATTCTACTTATATTGATGCTGAAATGATGGCTCTCATCAAGGTAGTGGAAGTTTCTCAGCAACGTAATTAGAATCAAATCTGGTTCGAAAGTGACTCATCCACTATTGTACAAGCGATTATAATTGGTTAGATTCATTTAGATTATAATCTCACATCGAAATGGATTAAATTTCTTGACAGTTTGGCTTTAATGCATTATATTATAACACATGTCTATTGCGAAGCCAATTGTCTTGCTGACTACCTTGCAAACATTGGAACCACAGAAGATACTTGAACTCACCTCTCCAGAACTACATGTGATATTATCACTATTATTCAATGAGATAAATGTAAATTACCTTCCTTTTGACTCTTGTAACACTGTTTCTCATATTATGATTCTTTAAAGCTTGTACTTTTAAAAAAAGCATGCAAGAGATGAGAAATCACTATAGAAAATGTTTTATGAAATGTGGTCTTGGTGTTTTTGAAACATAATGATGGTATATAACACATTGGGAGACCTTAGGTTATATGAAAAAACTAAACATATGTGAAACTTAGTAGAGTAATATATCACTAGGGTAGGTTCCTATAATGACATGGTTTCTAGTGGTTAGACTTATTGGGGGAATGAGGTTCCTAGATATCAAGATTCACTTATGCTGTATAGTTTTCCTTTATGGGTAATAGTTGTGTGCACCCTTGTGTCATGGATTTCCCTTTGGTTCCTTGTGGATACATTACATTCATGTTTATTTGATACACTTATTTTACCACTTGATATAGATATTGATTCATGAAATTTTTTTTATTTACTTTCTTATACCTCATGGATATATGTTATGTTATATTTCTTTGATTAATAAAATATTGAATGTTTTTAAAAAGAAAACCAAAGGATAATTTTATATTTAAAAAATAATTTATTTTAAAATGGTTTAGATATCTGTTTTATACCAAAACTAACATATGAATGTGGAAATACATTATATAGATTATTTGGCGGTATCTTACTGATATTTAGTGCTCACAACATAATTTTTACTTTAGATGTTTGTAGATTTAGTTTTTTAGGATATAGGTAAAGGGGAGGGAATCATGTTGTATGGAGTCTACTCTTGGTTGAAATCACCTTCATAGTAGGATTGGATGGTGGTGATGAATGGTTACATGGATATTTGGTTCTGGTCTTGGTTTTTTTTTCTTTTGGAATTAGCCTGTTGGATTGATTTTTTTTATTTCTCATGGATGTGTAACTTTCTTACATGATGTACTCTAAATTTTTATATTAATTTTGTTATATATGATACATGTGGTGTTACCTTTCAGGGTGAAATAATTCCTAGAGTTTTATTTATTTAATATCTTGGTACTTTACACCAGCCCATGGTTATTGGGAATGTGCTTTAGGTATTGTGCCAAGCTAATTCAGGTGACATATCAAGTTGACTCGAGTTGGTTTGTTACAGTGAATCCAACCAAAATTTCACTAATTATTGTGACTACCTGAAGTAAAGTGAGACATCAAGATGAAATCTTAAATCATGTATCCAAATCCATGCAGACACAAAAATCTCACAAATTCCAATAACCATGGGAAGGGGAGATGCGAATATGAGAATCCATCTGAATCTATGTCTATTCATATGTTTAGACAAGTTGAAAATTCAAAAATTCCTACAAACATGTGAACAAGTTTTTTGAAAACCATGTAAAGAAAATGTCACTATGAGAAGAAATTTGAGTTTTTTTATTGAAGGAATCTGAAAGAAGAGATGGCTCCTCTTGCTCCCATCCTACCCGATGCTCCGGTTCTCAACGAGGGTTTCCGATCGTCTCTTCGGGGGTTGGCGATGGCTCGGAGCAGCTGCCTTGCTCTTTTAAGGATGTTATTCTTCATGCTCCTCCGGCCAGGGGTTCGGATCCTAAAGTTGCAGCGGCGGCTCATTCCGTGACATCTTACTCAGAGAATGGCTGTCCAGTTTTGGCGATCCCAGTGGCTTCTTTTGTGGCGGAATCTTCAGATCTTAAATGGACCTTGGTGGCATGCTTCGGCACTGATAATCCCCCTCTCACGGTGTTCCAGGACTGCGTTTGGCGCTGGGGATTGGATCTTCCAGCCTCTGTGTCAATCTTGGATCGAAAAGCCTTCTGCATTGTTATGGTGTCCAGGGATGATTTCGTGAAAGCTTGGTGTAGGAGCCCATGGTGCATGGGTCAGTGGAGATTATCCCTTTCTCGATGGTCTATGGAGGCTCATTCTGGTCTCGAATGCCCTAGAGCGGTGGTCTGGGTTTCCTTTCTAGGGCTCCCCCTTCTTCTAATGTTTGAAAGTTTCCTGTCAGTGATCAGGGACTCCTTGGGGGTCTATCTTTGCGTGGATGAGAGGACGCTCAGATTGGTGGAGGTGTCTATAGAGAGAATCAGTTTGGATATGGACATCTCCCAACCGCTGCAACATCATCTAATCATCAGGATTGAAGGAATGTCAGATCACCGCCAACCCCTGGTTTATCCAGTCTTTCCTCGCTTTTGCTCTTATTTCCATCTCTCGGGCCACTCTCTGCTGGTATTTCACAAGTCTCGTGTGGGCGGCTCTCCTCCTCAGGATGCCTCGAGTTCAGGCGTGAGGCCCGCTGGACCTTCTTCTTCAGGTTCAAATGGTCTGCATAAGGTCAAGGGAGTGGCCACTTTAGGTCTTTCTTCTGTGCCTTCCTCGTCCAAGCAACCTCCCTCAGGGCCAGCTTCTCCTTGCCGCGAGGTGGTCGTCTTCAATTCAGGTACACATGCATCTTCAGTCAAAATGCAGCGGGCGGGGTTTCTACTCAATGAAGGGAAGGCTTCATGCAACTCTTGTCCCCCTGCGTCAGCCTTTATGCATTCTGGGCCTCACTCCTTCATTCACATCTCAGAAGTTCGGTTGTTGGATCAAGATAGTGGGGAATGCGAATCTCCTATGCTTTCTTCATACAGAGAGTCTTCTGTGCTGCCTGTGGTTTCGTCCCCCCCGTCGTCTCCATGCTCGGTTCGATCTCTCTCGTCTCCGCAATAATCTCACAGGTCGCATGGGGTTTAACAGTACAAGTTGGACCATCAAAGCTGTGAGTCCCCAGAGGCTGTCTACAAGGGAAATTCAGTAGGTTGGCGATCCCCAATGGGTATTCGTCCGCTGGTGCTGAGTAGTATTCACACTCGGTCTCAATCGAGAATTGGTGAGTTCCTCTCTCCATCATCATCTCTTTCTCTTAAGGGCCAGGGGTCTGGGGCCAAAGCCAGACGTGGGCGTCTCAATGTTTAATGATTTAATCTGGAATGCCTAGGGTCTTGGGGCTCGGGAAAAATTGGATTTCATCTCCAATGAACTTAGGAATAATTCAGTCTCCTTGGTTGTGATTCTTGAACCAAAACAGATGTCTTTCAAGATTAAGGACTATGCCCAGAGGCTGAGAGTCCGCAACTTCATGCAGCAGGATCCCCCCAATTCCCATATTTGGTTGTTTTGGAAAGACCATATTATGGTTGATATCCATAGTGTGTATGATCAGTCTCTCACCATGAATGTTGTGATAAGGCCTCATTCAATCATTTTCTCTTTCATTTATGCCCAGTGTAATGAACATGATAGAGAGGCTTTATGGAGGGATCTGGATGGCTTAAATCCAGGTACTAATCCATGGGTTGTTTCTAGAGACTTCAATATTGTAGCTAGTCCGGAGGAGAAACAGGGGGGTGGTAGATTTCCAAGAAGATAAAGTCTATCTTTCGTTCATTTCATGACCAGGAATGGTCTGATGGATATGGTTTATGAGGGCGATGCCTTTACTTGGTGCAATAACCAACGTGGAGCAAGGCGTATGTGGTGTCTTCTAGATCGTTGTTTGATGAATGAGGATGCCTTATCCTTGTTTCCTAATTCAAAAGTTGTTTATATTGTGAGATGTCTTTCAGATCACTCCCCTCTTTGTCTTGGTTTAAATGCAGGGGTGTCAAGGGGAGATCAGTTCCGGTTCTTTGCAATGTGGGTGGAGGATCCAGGTTTCCTTGAAGTGGTCCGGATAGCTTGGAGTATCCACCCTCAGGGAAATCCTTGGGTCACCATCCACAACAAGCTCAGATGTTTGAAGACTCTACTCAGGCATTGGAGGCAGGGCTTCCCTGCTCAGGACAAGGGTCTGGTGGAGGTTAGTATGGAGGTTGGCTGTTTGGAGACTGCTCTGGAGCAGGGATGGGATGAGGATATCTTTGCAGAGTTGAGGCAAAAGAAGGATTTGATCACTGATTCTCTTCTCAGACAGGAGTTGGTGGCTCGAGAAGGAGCGAGGGTTTGTTGGCTTCGAGAGGGGGACTGCAATACAGGATTCTTCCATGCTTGCATCAAGGAGAGGCGTTGTACCCAAAGGCCTAACATTCTCAGGGGGGATGGAACCTTTAATAGTGATACAAATGAAGTGGGTGGAATGGAAAATGAGAGCATCAAATCTTTATTGGCTGACCCCGCACCTGGCATGGCTGGGGGTTACCTAAATGGAAATGCTAACTTTTTTGGGGAGGTTCCAAGCTATGTCTCGGAGGATTTTAAGTCTCTTCTAAGCAGGGTTCCAGAAGAAGGGTAAGTGCGAGAGGAAATTTGGACTTTGAATCCGGATAGTGCACTAGGTCCTGATGGCTTCCCAGAGACTTTTTATAGGGCAGCATGGGATATTATCAAGGGGGACTTAGTGCGGGCAGTCCAAGGTTTTTTCATAGGTGGGAACCTGCCCCGTATTACTTGCGCAACGAAACTGGTTTTGATCCCTAAGGTGCACAATCCTCAGTCCATTGATCAGTATTGACCGATCAACATGTGCAATATACCCTACAAAGTCCTGGACAACATCTTTAATAAAAGTATGTCTCCTCTCTTAGATTCATGGGTGGCTCCGGAACATCACGGGTTTATTAAAGGGAGGTCCATTCAGGGGGAAATCGGTGTGGTGCAGGAATTGATTAGTGATATTGATAATAGGTCCTTTGGGGGGAACCTGGTGGTCAAGCTGGACATGAGCAAGGCATATGATAGAATGTAGTAGAACTTTATCCTTAGGGTTTTGGACTGCATGGGATTTTCTACTTGGAACAATGATCTTTTTCGTTGCATCATTTCAGCTTGGATCTCCACTTTGTTCATGGGCAAGCAGTTTGGGTTTTTCAAGGCCTGCCATGGACTCAGGCAGGGGGACCCCCTATCCCCAACTATTTTCATCCTTTCCCAAAATGTGCTGAGTTATTACTTGATTTGGGGTATTCAAGTGGGAAAGATCCTCCCCTTTCGGAAAAGGTACAGTATTGGTGATATCTCTCACCTAATGTTTGTAGATGACACAATTTTGTTTCTCAATGGATGTCGAAGGTCAGTGCAGGGGATATTGGGAGTCCTTGAGCAGTATTGTAAGTGGATTGGTCAGGTGATTAACAGGGATAAGATTCTCTTCTATACTTCCAGGAATATCTCGGAAAGAAGGGCCATGGGTTTGGAAGCGGGTTTAACTATGAAACGGGGTTTGTTTCCAATGGAGTATCTAGGGGCTCCGGTGAGTCCTTTATCTCTCAGAATTCATCATTTTGACAAAATAGTTAGCAAGATCACCAGGCGTATTCTAAATTGGAAGAACAAATTCCTATCTTTTAGGGGCCAAATCACTTTCCTGAATAGTGTCCTTGTGTCTATTCCCATGCATATTTTGTCCACCTTTAAGGTCCCTAAATTTGTGGTTGCTACTTTGGAGAAGATCATGGTGTCTTTTATTTGGGATGGGCAACTGGAAGGCCGACATCATTGGGCGTCGGGGAAGCGGTTGGCCAGATATTTTGCAGAGGGGGGCATCAATGTAAGGAGTGTATCAATGACCATGCAAGGGTTTCATGCCAAACTTGCATGGGAGGCTCTGGAAGGGAGATCAGTTTGGGGTAGGACTATGCAAGGCAGATATGGGTTGAATTTGGAGGATTAAAGGCCGAGGCCTTCTAAGATTTGGAGGCTGGTTCAGCCGTATTTGGATTTCCTGCTTCAACACACTATTTGGATGGTGGGATGGGGGAATCTCAACTTCTGGCTCCAAAACTGGGGGGCTGGCTGCTTGTGGTTCCCGAGCTGCCCCACACCAACTATCTCACTTAAGGAGGCTTGTGAACACCCAACTTTTCTTTTGGCCATTATTCAGGAGGATCACCGCCAGGCACTCAATAATATTGTGTTCAATGAGGGCCCAGACAGACTAACGTTTATGGATAGTGTGTCGGGAAGGTTCTCAATTAAGGATTTCAGCTGTGCAAGAAGGGGTACTTTTATAGAAGACCCATGGGGTGTGTCTTTGTGGTGTAAAGAGATCCCAGCTAAATTCAACTTTCTGCTTTGGCATGTGAGGAATAAAGCTTTACCCACCGAGGATAATATCTAGCTCATGGGAGTCAATATTGCATCCAAGTGTTGGTGTTGTAGTAACCCAAGTATCGAATCAGTGGAGCATCTCTTTTTCAATAGTGAATGGGAAAACTGGATTTGGTAGGCCTTTGGGGATGGTGCTGGTTGGAGTAGGCAGGGGGGTTCACTAGAGGCTTTTCTTGAAGGTTGGTTTCATGGAGAGGGAGCCAAGGGACCGGAGAGGAAGGCAAGGGCCATTTTCTTATTGGCGGGGTGCTGGGTTCTCTGGAAAGCTAGGAATGAGGCACGACATAAGGCCTCGAGAGGATCAAGGGTGAGTCTCATCTTCAAGTCATGGAATCTTCTACTAGACTTGGTTTGTTTGTGCAGCGCCTTCCAGGGAGCTCCCTCAGTAAGAACTTTACTCCCAAACTCACCCACACTTAGCCGCACAACTGCAGCGGGGTAGGGCCACTGGATTCGCTGGAATCCCCCACACGCTGGGCTGAAGCTGAACACCGATGGATCACTTCTTGGGGAGCATATGCGAGGCGGGGGTGTTATCAGAGATCATGTGGGCGCTGTGATTGTAGGATTTTCAGCCTTCTTCGGCAGAGGTACTGCTCTTCAGGCGGAAGCCCATGCGCTGGTCTCTGGACTGGAGCTGTACCAGCAGCGGTGCATCCTCATCAATGCAGTGGAGATGGACTCCCTTATACTTTAGCAAGCTCTCCTAGGCACAGGTTCTACTCCATGGAAAATTGAATACTTAATCAGAAGATGCAGAAATTTTTTGGGTAATCACATGGTGGTCACCCACACATGGCGGGAGGGCAATAGGGTTGCGGACTTCCTGGCTTCCTTGGCTTCTCCGAATCACCGTATGTCCTCTTTTATTTCTCTCAGGTCATTTACAAGGGAGGGGTTTCATCATGTGGTTAGTAACGCCCTTGGCATGCATTTTTTCAGACCCCCATGACTGGTGAACCTTTGTTTCTCTGTGTTTCTTCTGTGTTTTCTTTCCAAAAATCAATAAAAATGGTTACTTTCAGTCAGAAGAAATTTGAGTCAATGAAAGATATTTAAATTTCTCAAAGTGTTGAAACTATAATATAAAAGGTAGTTTGACCGCGAGGATGTGAAACCATGCCTTGGGATGGATCATATTTGTCTATGAAGACTATATCCATGAGCGATCTCCTTATATTCCTATTTCCAGTGGATCTATGTCTATATGAGAATATAATATTATTATATTCTAATATCTATATTTTCAAATACAAGTTAGATAATTTAATTCTTCTAGATCCGAATGCTTAGTACGAGGATTTAATAATGATTATTCTTAAAAGACTCTTTTGGACGAGAGATTTCTATAAATTAAGAGGGATTTAAAAATGTGCAATATAGGGAACTAAAGCACTAAAAATACTAAACATACAAGGATACACTCTGCTACATAAATATTTTTTTTCTTGAGATTGATCACCAAACTCAAGAATAATATTCACTATCTATTTCATCTATTTTTAAAGGACAAATTTGAAGAAAATTGATAAAATAAAGCTGATAAGATATTAAGAAACATTAAAATCCTCCCAATTACTCTTGATATATCTATTTTAATTATATTTATTCTTATATTTCCTTTTTTAATCATTTAAAACTAGTATCTTACTATAAATATAAGTAGTCAAATATTTCTTATTTACCTTTTTTCATTATACCTTCCATGTATAATTATAGAAGTGGCTATCTATAAGCTCGAATAGCTTATGCGTGTCTATTTTTGTAAAACCCAATCTAGGTTGTGGATCAGTTTATTAAGTATTAATAAATAAACTTTACGAAGGTATTTCTATAAATTGTAGAAGAATAAGTTCCACCTTGGGAATTATCCTATTATTTTTAATATCACCATGTATTTTTTAGGTTTTAAATTCCTTTATTTTAAAATTGTGCTACACCATTAATTATCTTTCTCAAACATACTTTCTATAAGTTTTTATAAATCATTAGAAAAACTAATAATCATATAGTTGTCTTTCAAAAGTTATATATATACAACATTTGACTTGAGTATATTTGTTTCAAAAGTTAAAGTATTTTCAAATTGTTTAACTTGGTTGTGATCGAGACCTTGAGAAACTTTTCAAAAGTACAAAATTATATATACCTACTTATTTAGTTAGCTGGGATGTTTTTCAAACTAGGGTTTTTAGTTCTAAAAGTGTTTTAACTTAAAATTTTAATTGGAAGATCAATTCAACCCTCTATTGATCTATCCACTCCAATCGACATTTGTCATCAAATGGTTCTTTTTCTTTTTATGATAACTTATATAGCTCTAACTTTGATCAAGTATTGAATAAATATTTTAATTTTTAGTTTATTCTAAATTTATTTCTTTATGGATAATAGAATACTTGAGTGAACCAATACTAACAAACCACCATATTTTAATGTAACTAATTATTATTAGTGGATGATTAAAATGGAAATACATCTTGAAATTACAGGATTTCATATTTCTACTACTATTGAGAAAAAATATAAAGAAATTAAAGCTCCCAGAGATGAATGGAGTGATTATAATAATGATATTTATGATTATAATTGAAAATAAATGAATTATTTATACTAAGAACTAGGAGAATATGGATTTAATAAAATATATGCATGTGTAATAACCTATGAAATTTGGTATACCATAGCTATGTCTCATGAAGGCACATATAATGATCAATAAATGAAGTTAAAAACCTATACTATTAAGTATAATTCATTTATGATGAATCTTGATGAGTCTATTTCTAATATGTATCTCAGATTTAATGAGATTAAAAATATGATGCATTCACTAGGAAAGAATATTGATGGAAAGTATCAAGTGATGATGGTTTTAAGATGTTTACCTGATATATGGAGAGGAACACTTGTATCCATTCCTGAATCATGTGATGTGAGAAATATCTACCAATAAAAGAGATGATTGGAAAACTAATAATGTATGAATAAGAGAATAAAGTGAATGATGAAGATGCTAACCCAAAAAGTCAGTCACATTCAAAGTATCTCCGTCAAAATATAAATAGGTAATCAAAGAAGATAGAACTAGGGGAATTGATAGTGACTCTAATTGTGATGAGGAGATGACCCACTTGTACAGAAGATTCAAAAAATTATATAGGAAGAATAATTTTTTCAATAAATATAATTTCAAAAGAAAATATGATAATAAAGGAATTTGGAAGATAGATGAAAACTTTCGATAATTTACCTGCTATGACTGAAAAATAAAAACAATTGTCCAAAATTGAATTATAGGCAGAAATATGAGGATCAAGGAAAGAAACACAAGAAATTCATGAAGGAAGCATGTAGTACTTCATATGATAGTTTTAATGATTCGTACTCATCCAAGAATTATTCTCATGAAAAGTAAAATCTATGATTTATCGGAATTACAAATGAGTTAAAAAATATTATTTTCATTCCTTCTAAAAATGAAAATAAGGACGAATCTAATATGTCTAGTAAGAATTTATTCAAATACTATAATATTCTAGAAGAAACCATTAATGAATTACAAGATATATATAATAATTTAAAGTAACAACATGTTTTGACTACTAATATTAAATCCAATATTAACACTAAAACAATAAAAAAAATACTTATCAATGAAAATAATGATTTAATGTTAGTAAATGGGAAACTAAACAAGGAAATTTATGGTTTTTATATAATAATTGAAACTCTTAATAAAATTTTGGGAAGTCACATTGTACCTAAACTAAAAGTGGGTTTTATTTTTCATACTAGATATAAAAACAAACTCTATAAAAATTATTTTATTTATAGTTCAAATTCTACCAATAAACATATACTAAACAGTACATCAAGAATATCTAAATTTAGAACAATCTAATTTGAAAAAAAGAGTATATTTTTCTAATTATTTTAAATACATTCATAAACCTAGGAATAAAATTTTCAAACATATGTGGATCCCAAAATCCTACATTGTAAACCTTTTTGGACCCAAAACAAATCTATGTACCAAAACTATTTTATATTTAATTAATTGTAGGAAACCTGCTTGAAAGTTTCCAGTAAGAAGTTATAGTATTTAGAAAGTAGGTGTTCCAGTCATATGAATAAAGACTTGTCAAGCTTCCAATGTTTGACCAGTGTATATGGTAGTCATGTCACCTTTAGTGAAAACTCTAAATGCAAAATTACCAGCATTGGTCAAGTTGGTAATTATAAAACCTATTTAATTTCTATAGTTTCATTTATTAATGGATTAAAATATAATATTCTAATCATATCTCAATTATGTGATGACAATTTTCATGTCATTTTTGAGAAGAATTCATGTAATATTTATGAATTTAATTTTAATTTAGTATTTACTGCTTCAAGTAATGATAATGTCTATAAAATTGATTTGAATTATTTATTTTCTCAAAATGTTTATTGTTTGAATGCCTTTCATCATGAACCTTTGCTTTAGCATAGAAGATTAGGACAATGTAATATATTATCTCTTAGAAATCTTGTAAAAAGGGTTTATTCAAGGATTTACCAAAACTAGATTTCCCAAAAGATAAATTGTGAAACCCATTCCAAAATGGAAAGAAATAAAATATTTCTTTCAAACTAAAGAAAGAGGTTTCTACCTCTAAATAACTAGAATTAGTTCAAATGGACTGGTTTGGACCATATATAGTTTCAATTTTAACAAAAAAACTATGCTTATATAATTATTGATTATTATTCAAGATTTAAATGGGTGTATTTCTTGGATCACAAAAGTGAGGCTTTTGATGTTTTTAAAAGTATTCCAAATATATAGAGAACCTTAGTAAACTAACCATTATGATTGTGAGAAGCAATCATGACTATGAGTTTGAAAATCAAGATTTTGAATCCTTATGCTCACAACATGGCTATAATCATAACTTTTTTGCTCCTTGAACACCTCAACAAAATGGGGTGGTTGAAAGAAGAAATAAGACCTTTGAAGAAATATCCCAGACCATGCTTAGTGAATATTACTTACCAGTATTTTTTGGATAAATATATAAATACAATTTTTTATATAATTAATAGATTCTTAATTATACTACTTTTAAAGAAAAAACCATATAAATTGTGGAATATAAGAAATCATGAGCTAAATTACTTGAATGTTTTTGGTTGAAAAGTGTAAATTCTAAATAAAAATGATAATCTAGAAAAATTTGTATCCAATAGAGGTGAGGGAATTTTCCATGGTTAATCTACATCCAGTAAAGTCAAGTTTTTAATAAAAGAAAAAAAAGTGTTGGAAGAATATGTACATGTCACATTTGACGAAGAAAATCCACACAGGCCTAAAAATTATTTAAGAATCCAAGTGTATGATATATAAAATTTGAATATTAACAAAACCTCCAAGACCACTAACCATGCTATTGTTTTACCTAAAAAATATCCCAATAGAGAACACCTAAACTAATATTACCATGAGGAATACACTTAATAACAAAGTACCTCTCCTACTAGAACTATTAGAAACCATAAAAACCATCCTTTAGATTGTATTGTAGGATAACTTGATAAAGGGACTCAAAACCAAGTTTCACTTCAAAATCATGTTGAATATCAAGCCTTATTTCCATAGATTTAACCTAAAAACATTAATGAGGCAATAAATTATGAACATTGGGTGACATATATACAAGAATAATTAAATAAATTTAAAACGGATAGAGTATGTGAATTAGTTGAGAGACCAGAAGACTACCTTATAATTGGAACTAAATGGGTATATAAAAACAAGGATGATGAGTCTTTCTATATTGTTATAAAAAAATATTGATTTATAGCTCAAGGTTATAATTAAGAAGAAGGAAATGGATATAAGGAAACCTTTACACCAGTATCTATACTTGAATCCATTTGGATACCACTTTTATATGTGGGACATCTAAATTTTAAACTTTATCAAATGGATGGAATGCCCGAATGGCCCGAAGGACTTTATTTTTATTGATTTTTTGATAACCCTCATTTAAAGGGATGAGGGGGAACCCTTAATAGGCCCATAGTCTTAGAGATTACATGGCCCGTAGGCTTAAGAAATTACATGGCCCAAAGGTCTTAGGGAATTCAACCAAACTATAAATATAAGGAACTGTCCCTCCCCAGTATCTTTATCATGATGGTAGCTCTCCACCTTCATAAGGCCATCTAGATAGGCTTCCCCTGGAAGCATAGGTTGGTCCCAATGGTGTAGCCATACCCTCTCATTCTTCCAATTCCATTTGGTTCTGCTCTGGTGAGTGCACTTTCTCTAAATACTCCTTTGGGGCTGCTTCTTTTTTGTAGAGTCTGTTTTGGGAAACTGCACTGATCTTGTGGCTCGAAGGCCTTGATGTGGTCCAAATTCCTTAAAGGTGGCCTAAAATCCCTACTAACCTGAAGTCTTGGGTGGCCCGAAGGCCTTAAGGACTCCAAGCCCAAACCGGTGGCCCAAGGTGAATAGTTCCGGCTGCTATAGTACTGAACAGTACCTACTACAATACCCACACAATACTGCTACATTAACTGCTATAGTAACTGCTACAATACCTGCTATAGTACCGCACAGTGCTGCTATAGTACCTACACAATACTGCTACAGTACCTGTACAGTACTACTACAGTACCTGTACAATACTGCTACAATGATTCTACAGTTGGGGATTATGCCTCCTCCTAGTTTTAAACCTGGGTCTCATGGATGCACTTAAGGATTCCTCACTAACTGGGCTGAGGCTCATATTCCAAATGGATGGAACGAGTTCATTCCTAAATGGTTATATTATAGAGGATTTTTTTGTTGAAAAACCCCATGATTTTTTAAATCCACATTTTTAAAATTAAAAAAGTAATTTATGGTTTAAAACAAACACCCAATGCTAGGTACAATTGGCTCAACACTTTTATTATTTCAAATAATTTTACAAAAGGTGTTACTGATCCTACCTTATTTATCAAAATAACTTTAAAAGATGTTTTGGCTGCTCAAAAATATGTTAATTATATTATTTTTGGTTCTTAAAAACATATTTGTGTATTGATTTTTCAAAATTAATAAAAAATGAATTTGAAATGAGATTGATGGGTGAAATAAATCTCTTTATTGGTTTTCAAAATTTTCAAAATAAATATGGAATAATTTTAAAATATTGAAAATACACTAAATATATTTTAAAACATTTTTATGGATAATAAAGAATTAATTGATACTCCAATGAGTACCACTTGTAAACTGGATCTTGATAAAACTAGGAAACTAGTGGAAAAAAACAATTTATAGAGGTATGATTGGAATTTTACTTTACTTGAATGATAACTAGATTGATATCATGTTTAGTGTTTATATTTGTGAATTTTTTTCAAGAAAATACAAGGGATTCTCATTTGATTTATGTTAAAATAATTTTTAAATAACTCAAAAGTATAACCAAATTTGTACAATTTTAATATAGAGTACATGATTTTGATTTAATTCATTATTCAAATACTAATTTTGGTGGTTTTAAGTTAGATATAAAAATCACCTTTGAAACATGTCACTTTTTAGAAAAGTCACTAGTTTCTTGGTGCAGTAAATATTATAATTCTATTTCTCTATAAACTTTAAAAGATGAGTATATAGCTACTGGAAGTTATTGTGCACAAATTCTATAGATGAAGCACACCATATTAGACTATGGATATCAATTAATACATGTTTCTATAAATAGTGATAATAAAAGTGCTATAAATATTTCTAAGAATCCTATTTCTTATTGCAAAAAAATGATCATTAATATAAGACATCGATTTTTGAGAGATCATTTTCAAAAGTGTGATACCAATCTTGAATTAATAGGCACTAAAAAATAATTAAATGATATCTTTATAAATATTTTTAATATTGAGAGACTTAACTATATCAGACATGATCTTGGAATGATTAATTATTATTGATTCTTTGTTACTTCAATTTATAGTTTATTATAATATTTATTCAGATTAAATTTGAATAATTTTCATGTTTATTAATTTTTATTTCTAAATTATACTTGGTTTCTACTTAAATTTGATAAAGTAAAGTTTCATAAGTTTTTGAAACCGTGAACACACACTTGGACCCATGATCTTAGATCCATAGACTTTTCATCTGTTAAGTGTTTAAATCTATGTGTTCATTTTGAGACTACGGATTTTCTATCCATGAAAAGTGAATATATGAAGTATAAATACATGGAATGTAGATCTGTGGACTGTTGGTCCATGAACATTGGATCCTTGAACTTGAATATGTGGAATTTACATCCATAAGTTTACCAATTTAAATCACGATTCCATGTTTAATTGAGATTACCCAACCATGATTCAAGTATCACTAAGAGGGGGAGGGGTGAATTAGTGATATATTTTTCTTATAAGTTTCCTTAATTTAGAAACAACCTCAAACTCCTATTAAAAATTTATTTATTTATTGAAAAAACATCAAACACACAACCATAGAAACATAATAATTTACAAGGTTCACTACTCAAAAAAAATATCTAGTCCTTGGGATGGTTCAGAAATATTCCAATACCACAAAATCCACTAAAAACAATTCTTTTGTGTGGAAAATAATGATTAGGATATTCCCTTACACTCTTTTAGCACTATGTTGAATATAATAGTGGATGTTCTTAGAGTAGAATGAAATCATGTAATACAATTTATGTTTGTTATTCCTGATCAAATTTAAAAAAAAACACAAACTTTCAAAATAATTCTTCACTTTCTTAGCTAGGAGAAAGTAAGAACTTCCTAGACTTTGTAATGATACTCAGTCCGATATTGTAGAATGATTTCCAAGTCTGATATCTCAATACAGAAATCCCACTTTTCCACATACTGTTATTTTGGGGAAATTTATTTAAAAAAATATTTTAGTCCCTTTCACGAACTTTCTTGTACCCACCGTGAACTATCCTATATCCTTCACAAAATTCATTGTATCCTCCATGAAATACATTGCACTGCATGGAATGAGTGTTTCACGTAAAACCTTTCCTTCACAGACCGTCTCTACATTACAGATGGTAGATGCCCCATGAACTGTCGATGCTTCGTGGGCTGCCTTGTCTTTGAAGTCCCTTTTCCTTTGCGAGCTACCGAGCCCTGCAAAATTATTCCATGAATTTTGCCCATGAAATATATCCTTCATAGAAATTATCCCTCATAAACTACTTCCTCCTTCCTGTAATATTCCTTCATGAACTACTTCAGACTTACCCAAATTCTTCCCGCAACAATGATCTCCTCTAATGAAATCCTCTCTACTTAATGTTCTTATTATGAGTCTTTATATAGGTAAATAATATCTGTAAAAACCGCTAATATAAATTACATGAAACTTAGATGCGGTACAAACTTCACCGTGAAATACTATACGGTCCACATAGCACCTTAATCCTTTACATTGACCATAATCACCACCTCATTCTTCAAATGATACATCTCCCGCAAACTACAAACCTCCCTTGAAATGCGAGCCTCCCATGAATTGTTTTTTGGTATGCAGTCTGCGTAGTGCACTTCACAGTCTGCATAGCACTGCAATGTAGAAACCTTTATTTTCCAATTTTTCTTTACTATTCCGCGTACCTCCTTGGTGATCTGTGAGCTGCGCTTCATGGTCTGAAAACTATGTTATGTGAACTTTTTTGAATAAAACCTTCCTTTTCCATAAACAAATCATGATTTTGAGGACAAAAAATTTAACAAACACTGGGAAACTGCTCCACATTAAAAATATGCTTTAGCAACACCAATCATACTAATTTATGATTATTTAGCTTTGTTAACAAAAACAAATTGATACATCATTAAAGCTTCAACCATATTCTAAAAAATTTGACTTATTATGATCAAATAATGAACAATGATTTAGTCAACTCATACTCTAATCCCACATGAGCTTTGATTGGAGTAAGAAACAAGAGTAGCATCAAAAGTTCATCAACTAATCAATTCATTCCAGAAACACTTAGTTTCTTTCATCACAAACATTATCTATCGTGATATTTAACCTTTGATCGATCATCTTTAGCATT
Organism: Viscum album; assembly: GCA_963277665.1. Lineage (NCBI taxonomy): Eukaryota > Viridiplantae > Streptophyta > Magnoliopsida > Santalales > Viscaceae > Viscum > Viscum album. Next base: position 700,208,861 of record OY728128.1, on the reverse strand, counting down.
GTCAGATTTTCTAAGGAAAGTATTGTAACTTCCATATCTTCTAGCAACATCTTTATTTCCAAATAAAATAGACTTTTTTAATAATTGTGAGTTTTATTTCCTAAATATAATGGCCAGTCCGATCATCCACTTTTACAAAGTGAGTTGATTTATTTTCTTTTCAGACTTCCTTGACAACAAAAGACAATACCTGAATATGATAATCTTCCTTATCATCTTGGTCCTAAAAATGTTTATTTTCATATTACACATCATTTAATAATTTTTAAGTGATTTATTAATTTATGTTACTTTTTTATTCACTCAAAATTATTTTAAAAAAATTCATAATTTGAATTTGAATCAGAATCTGACCCTTTAAATCTCTAAACCCTTCTATCTCTTACTTAAAACTTCTTTTATATCAATCTTAACCAAACTTATGCTTACAAACTTCAAAAACTTTTTCAAAATGGCTAGGATTAAGTGACCTATCTTTTTATCCTCACTTGAAACATTTTTCCCACGAAAGAACCCCAATTCAAAAGAATAATCGAGTTCATCTACTACAATCACATTGAATAACCCTCATTTATAATCAAAATAAGTATCCCATGAAAAGGATATTGATGTAGAATGGATTATATATAGTATATATATAATTATAATGGCGATTCATGATCAAGGATGGATATTTTTTAAAAGAAAAAAATTTAACTTTCTACACAAAATTTGTTAAATAATTTTTTATTTATACTGAGATTAAGTTTGGTAAGAAGAAGAATCAAATAAGTACAATACTTAATGAGAGGAATTTGATTGCATCCACAAATAAATGTGCTAAGTGCTTGAAGATTATATATGATGTGGATTTCAAAGAGTAAAAAAGTTATTTTCCTTCTAGGAATTAACATTTTTATTTTAAAAGAGCTCTGATCAAATTAATTAGGAATGCAGATTTTAAGTGACCCAATGTTGTTGATCTTAATAGAGAAAATTAGTTTCCATTGAAATTCATTCAACACATCATTTTCCCCAAGAAATGTTATTTTAGAGTAATTAGATATCAATATGTCTTTTTTTTTTCTATACCCATTTAAAAATGGTTTAAAGGTGAGTTTGGTAAGGTATATAATATACTATATGGTAAAGTTTTGTAACCATGCTTCAAAATTCAATTCTTTTCCATAATTAAAGTTTACCTCTACTTATTTAGAGTTTAAATATTTTTTTCTTGATAATAAGGTTTCATACCCCTCTTCTATAGTAATGTGTTTAATTTAACCTACACATAAGAGGATGAAGTTAAATTGGAATCCATGGAGAAAAATTTGGGTGGAATAGAATGATAGAATATATAAAGATTTCAATCTTATAAGAAACCCTATGATAACTATAGGGATAATAGATCTTAGTCCTAGGGATGATGGGATTTCTAGGTATTCCTTAAAATATGAGTCAAAGGATGATCTATTTGACCTTGATTCAGAGTCTAGAGTTTCATCTGTAAGTGAAGAAGAGGAAGATTCCTACTCAAGTCCAGTGGGGAATGTGTCACATAGACCTGTTGAATCTCCTAATTATTTACCATATGTTTATAAATAATTAAATTATGATGATATTGATGGAACCAATGTGTTATCCCCTAAGTTTGAAAAAATTTCATCAGTTTAGGAAGATAAATATGAACTAAGTAGGACACCTCAACCCATGGAAGGATAAGTATCTCATGAGGGGGAGGTTTCTCTTAGTGCAACAAAATGTTTTTATGGAAATGATGATAACATTGGTAATGAGGATTTTGTAATCCATTATAAGACAATAATAAAGAAAATATATTCTAAGTGGGGAGAAATCCCCACGAACATTTCTTGGAATCAATTACATAGACTCCAAGTCATGTGATGAATCTAATGGGGACAATCTACCAAAACATAGTAGACATTCCATCCCAAGTCTTTTAAATGATCCTAAGAATCCTGGGGTATCACCTATTGATCCAATTGGCTTAGAAGAAATGATAGATTTAATTTATTCATTTATTTTACCTAAAAACAACATGGTTATTACAGATTCAGTTAAAGTGGTGAGTTTTTCACTGAAAGAAGGGGGATGTTCTCTTCAGTCTATTGAAACATAAGTTATATAGATTGATAGATCCGAGTTTTTTAAGAGGGGATCACCACATAGCTTAGAAATATATCATCCTTATCCTCACTCATCCTACCTTACCCAAACATATTTTGATGTATTTAAGGATGAATTGATGTCTATTATAATATCACTTCCTCAAAAATCTAAACCTAAGGATAAGAATAATGAAAATTAAGAAATATCTTTAATTGTGTCTCTTATTGTTTATCACCTGAGTTGTTTATGAGGATTTTAAATTTGTAAGAGGAAGATAAAATTCTAGTTGAACATATTGGAATAGTTTAAAAAATATTGGAGGACAAGATGATGGATTTGAATCAAATGGGTCTCACATTATTTAGTCATCTAGGTTCTCTCAGATCTAGAACTGCTGCCTACTCTTCTTGATCTCCTCATGATCTAGTTCTTACTACTCCCATTAATCCTCCACATATACCTATTGATCTTGATTAGATATAGAAAATAGTGAGATAATAAGTGAGAAATTTTATGGGTGATACCTTGAGTTATCATAAAGAATACCTTAATAATATAAAGGCTCATGGAGAGAAGATTTTTAATATGGTTAGATCCCTTATTAATGAGACCAACCATGAAAAAAGAGTAATTAAAACTACCATCCATGCATGTTTTTATAATATATTCACAAAGTATGATATTTTTTCTCATTTTAAATACTTAGATTATAATCTAAAGGTACCTCTAGTGATAAGATATTTCAAATAACAAGTAGACCAATTGAAAGTTTTTGGAACCTTTATTGACATAGTTTATGGAAGAGAGGAAAAAACTCCTTTAGATAATGGAATATGGAGGAAGGATCATAAACATGTTTATATAACTTATAGAACCCTAAATGTACACTACCTTGACTATCATTATTACTCCTACTATACCCTTTCCTGCTTCTTTAGCCCTAGCTAGTATAGCTTTAGACCTAACTTTTACAATTTCATATCTAACCACTACACCATTTTTACTTACCCCTATTTAGGCCATCTATTGGCTCAGACTAGTGGATTTTTATATTATGTTTAGGCCTCCCTCAACCATATCTTCTCCTGCACTTTATACCTTTAAGGATAAGGCTCTTTTTGATCCTAATATTCACAGGGGGATAGAGTCTGACTTATATTCATATTAGATCTATGATTAGACCAAACTATATTTTTGATATATTAACATTTCATTTTTCCATATCAAATTATTTTTTAATATTATCTTAATTATTTACTACTTTATTTAATTTTTTATTTCTTCATTATTTTCAATTCAATATCTTTATCCTACTTTTTGATAATCCCAAAAGGGGTAGAATAACTAATCCTTTTATTGTTTTAATTAGACTTTGGTCCCTTATTGTCTTATATTTTGAGGATTTTCTATAAATTTTTATTATATACTTACATACTTTGGAAATTATAAATTACTATTTAATTATACCCTTATGCATGATTTTTGATCATCAAGAGGGGGAGCTTGTTGGATTAATATAGAGAATCCTTATTTTAATGATCCTAAATCACGTGTATCATATTTCTAATCAATTGTGTGTTTTATGATAAAAAAATATATTTATTGTAAATGAATGAAAATTTGTAACTTTATGGATATACTCATTGTATGATAAAGTTCTTAGATCCATGCCTTGTGTTGCAATTGCAAGAAGAAACACACGACTTTGCAACCAACCAAAATTTCTCCAAGTATTGCTACCACATGAAGGAAATTGCATCTACAATATGAAAGTTGAATCTGTGACTATGAATCCATGAAAAAACACAAATATAATAAATTCCAATGACCATGGGAATGGGGTATGAAATTGTGCGAAATCAACTGAATCAGTGTCCATGAATCTATTCATATAAGTTAAAAAATAAAAAATTCCAACAACTATGTGAATAAGTGTGTATACGACCATGTGAAGAAAACATCTCCGTGATAATAAATCCAATTCCATTTATAAAATACTCAAACCCAAACTCCCATATACACTATAAAAAACATTATATTTACATTTCTAGATTTAATATTGATTATTTTGACCCAATTTTATCCATCCAAAACATACAATATCAAACATAAATATTGGATCAGTCACATATCCAATGACCTTTTGAGTTTAGAGTTTTAGAGAATTTGGAAAAAATATTACATAAAAATTCACATGTATTCAAGTGATCATTTTTCCTACTATACCTATATTTTATTATTTCACTATAATTCTTCAACATATCCCATAAAATTCTTCACACATGAAACCTTTCTTGACATAATTTATTTAACATCATTCTTTATAACATGGGTGTAAGAAAATGGATTTTATATGAGATATTTATCCTTAATTTTTTTCTTGAACTATTTATTTTATCCTTATAAATTTTATCTATGGTTTAAGGATGGTTTTAGGAGTGTTCGGGTCTTCTTTGGAGCCCAGAAATCTGAGTTACAGAGGAAAAAGCTACATAGTTAGTGTTAACCGTGCACCTCAAAACCATCTGGTGCTATAAGGGTGATGCATGATTTGTCTAAACTATGGGGGGGGGGGGGGGGTTAGGTCATGCATGGTTGAGATAGAGTGTGTTCATGGTATGTGGATTATTTCACTAATCATGCACTTTAGGGTGTTCAGAGTGTGCTCTCTAGATAGTGGGGTGCACATAGTTGGCGTACGATTTGGCCAACGTGCAGAAAAACCTTTAGAATATTAAAAAATAGGGAAAATTTACAATTTTGTTCTCCAGTTATTTAAAATTGGAAAACCTTTTATTTCCCCTATCACATGCAGAAACCTCCCTCTCCCTTGAGCCTTCTCAACACCTAAATCTAGACCTTAGAAGATATTCTTCATCCAGACTCTGATCGAGCTACCATCAGTATCATTAGATATCCATCAGTAATTTATATATTCTTCTTATTCCTTTCTCCATTTATCTTCCTCTCAACTGATTTATTTTGGTGTGAGCTCATATTCCATATTTTTAGGACATTTGTTGGTTTTCTCGATTTCTTCTATTCTAGTCCGAATTATAGGATAATAATAGACAAGGAGTTGAATACCTAGCTGAGGTAGGTTTTATTGTTATTTCCTTCAAATTATTGGTATTTATATTTGTAAAGTTGTGACACATAGTGGGTTTTCTGAGTGTCACTTATTAAATGGATTTATTCTTAAATTAAGTGGGTAGGATTAACCTATATAACCCATGAGAACTATTTATAAATCATTAAAGATCAAGGTCATTGAATTTTACCACCCCTTTGGATGTCTTGCTAAAATGGATAAAACAACAATGGGTGGACTATGAGCTTGATTACCATTTTTTAGGTATGTTCCTTACCCCTTGATTTGGGATGTTAAATGAAATGATTAAAATATAATTGAATTGAATGAAGAGGGAATGAAAGACCATGTATATATCCCTTTGTAAATTATTATTTCTCTCTTAAGCTTGAGATGTTATTTAAATCCAAAATCCCAATTAATATGAAGGGGAAGATTCATGTGATGCTAGTAATTACAATACCATGATTTATTTTTATCCACCTTCCAAGGTGAGTTAAAATTTTTAAATAAATGTAATGGAAAATTTAATTAAATGTAAGCTTAAATGGCACTGTCAGTCTTTGGGCCAATGAACATTAATTTTTTTGTGCTAATAATGAAAGATGGGTTAAAAATCACAATTCCATAAACAAACTCATCAATATTATTTAATTAAATAAATTGTAAATAAATTTATCAAGTGCCTATTGTGACACATGGGTTCTTATATGAACACCAAGGACAAACTCACTTAAAAGATGGTTTATATATGCCATGAGTGATACTTGGACTCCCTATATGGATTTCCAATGACGAACTCAAAGGGTAGACTATTATCATGCCATTAGTGATACTTGGACTCTTTATGAGAACTTACAAGGATGAGCTCAAAGTTTAGATCATTATATACACCACAAGTAACACTTGGGCTCTCGTTGTGGACCACCAAGGATGGACTCCAAGGGTGGTGACTTTATACTACACCCAGAGCGATACCAGGGTTCCTATGAGGTATTCATAGGAGGGGCTTGTAATTTGATGGGTTTAGAGATTCCTAGAGAGATACCTAGAATCCAAATTAGGAACTCCAAGGAAAGAATCATGTTTCTTTGAAATATTAAATGAAATGATTACGCGACATGTTTTCCAATCCAAATAAGCTTGGATTCAGTCAGAGCCTTAATTTTATGAGGGACTTACATTACAAGTCTTTATCATATATGAGTTATGGGGAATGATTGGGATATGATACAGGTCTTGAGTCTTTATTATAAATTAAATCATGAATTACTGATTACTTATAGGTATTCCATCTTAGGACAAAACAGGTAGTAGAGGAAGGGTGTTCCATTGGAACCCAAACCTATGTGGGTTATTTATTACCACACTTCATTTATAGATTTACTATTATCTTCACACTGATTATTATATATCCATAGGCTAGATGGAATTAGACACCATTAGTAGTGGCCTATTGAGTTTATCTCACACCCTACTCGGGCTGCCATTTGGCACCCAGACAGACTTCATGGATACAGATAGGGACAAGGGAAAGTGACCTTCCATGGATGCTTGATTACCATTCTAGGATGGTGTATAGGGGTAGATGATAGAACCTATGCTTTATATTCTACTAAATATAGCCTTGGATATTTTGTTCATTTTTATATAGCATGTTGTATACGCCTAATCCCCTGTATTTTTACTTTTTTTATAACATTCCATGATCATAATTTTGTATATGACATTGATGGATGTGATTTCATGGTTATTTATATGATGGATGTTTAATATTCCACTATTAAGTTATTTTTTTTGCTTCTACTATTGATTTATATGATTACACCACTGTGCCACACTCTGATAATGAGGGTATAGTCACCCCACTATTCCACCATAAACTCTCACTGATAGTCGGTAGCCTTTGTCATACGAGTAGGCACACTTGAGGGTATAATCACCCCACTATTCCACCATAGAACCTCACTGATAATGAGGGTATAATCACCCCAATATTCCACTATATAACCTCACAGATAGTTGGAAACCTCTAACGTATAGGTAGACACACTTGAGGTCATGTGGGCAACCAAGATTGGTTACTATTGAGTGAACCGGGCTTGGGACATCAGAAAGTGGTATTAGAGGAGTTTCTTATCTTCTATTTTATTTTCTAACTAATTAGGATAGTAGAAAGGAGAAATATGACATGTCATAATTTGGTCATGATCCTATTCCTGGGAGTAGCTAACCCACATACAATGAAAATCCAAATTACCTGGGACTGGACATGATGTTCTGGATTGTGCTTATTAAAATTTCCTTGATTTAATAATTGGGTGATACACTTGATGTTTTATGTTCCTTATGACTATGTATTTTTACCCTTGTGTGATATAGAAAGGAAGTATTGCATCATGAATCATCATAGGCACTTTAGGATATATATATTTCATAAATACCGCATGCCATGTTTATATTACTACGTGTATTACTTTTAGCATGTTTTTGTGCCTTTATTTACATATCCATGAAATTGTGCTAACATTTCATGCAGGGACTTGATAAATAATTGGTTGTGATTAAATTTACACCACACTTCAATTTATAAAGTGTATAAGCCTTTATAAATTGGAAATGATGATTCATATAATTTAGCCATTTTAAGGGGTTTACTATGTAAATGAGTGTAAACCTAAATGAAATTAAATTCTGAAATAAATTTTCACCACTAAATAAGGATTAAAATTTCAATTTAAAGGGTTTTTTCCTCTATAACTTTCAATTTAATCTCTATATATCAGGACCTTTAACTTATAGAAGATAATTTGACATTGACCTAACCTCAGTAGTGGATAGTGGGAAGTGTCTCATGATTTTTTATGACATGTATGTCACATAGACTTGGATTTAGGAGTATAAAGAGGGTTGTTACTCTTATATAGGGAGTGTTTTACCTATCATATTCATATCTGTTCACATTTAGTGGTTATCAAATTTTGTGCTGAGGTGTGTGTTTTGAATTTGTAGTGACATGCCACCATGATAACCTTGAGTCATATTCCAGGAGGGTGGTGATGACCATGATTTAGAGGTGGTGGGAATTGGGTCATCAGTGTTACCTCTAGTAGTGCCTATTGTGGCACCACAACTTATACTGATATGGGCATGAATGACCAATTTCAAGAGGGTTTCCTACACTTTATGCAAATAATTCAGGGAGCCCTATGACCTGTCCTAACTATAGCAGAGTTGAAATGTGAGTTTCTAAAGCAACATCCGCCCACATTTTTAAGATATGGATATCTATAGGTTGTAGAGTCATGGCTAGAAGGAATTCTATCGATTTTTGAGAATCTTAAGAGAACTTCCAAGAGGAGAGTGAAACTTGATATGTATATTCTTCAGGATTCCACCAAGAGATGGTGGGATATTATTACTCAGATGGATCATCATCAAGATATATCTTGAAGGTATATATAGATGGAATTATATGATTATATTTATACTAAGATGTTGAGATCTGATAGAGATAGAGAGTTTTTTCACTTAGAGTAAGGGGCATCATCGATTAAGGATTATTCTTCCCATTTAATGTAACTCTATCACTTCACACCTATTCTATTAAGTGATGAGTTTTCTAAAGCTAGAAAATTTTTGGATGGTCTCAAATATGAAATTCAATTGTAGGTGAATTTATTTATTCTTACTACCATACCCGGGATAATGAATTAGACTCTTATCACTGATCGTAAACTGAGAGAGGATGGGGGGTGAGAGCTTGGATGGTTCAACAACTAGATCTAGAACTACATTGATCAATAGTAGGAAGTGTTGTTTAGAGCTTACACATGGTGATATTAGTAGCCATGGTGTGTTCTCAAGTAGCCTTATGAGGTTCCATTAGAGTATTAGGCCAGGACATATGAAACCTTAGTGTACTAGGGACCCATTCAAGTGATGGTCTTATAGGAAGACGTGCCATCAATAGTGATTTTGTAGAGATTTTACTCTAGTAGCCAATGAGATAGGGTCTAAACTAAATACACATTTAGGAGTGGGGTCAAAGGATTCTTGTTAGGTAGGGAGCTAGAGTGAGGCTGACCAACCAGGCTGAGGTGGTGGTTGTGAATGGGGTAGCAAGACACCAAACTTTTAGTGCCAACATAGAAGACCTGCTCGGGGTAACCAGACTATATCTTAGGGATAATGATTAGACCATATGTATATAGTACAACCAATAACTTAGAAGAAGAGTGCCAAAAATTAAATGGTGATAGGTACTATTCTAGTATCCTCTATATTAGTATGCACAATTTTCGATATAGTTACTTCTAATTCCTTTATTCTAGTTGTGGAGATACTTGGTCTAAATGTTTCATTTTTATGTGGAATGATGACACCTGATTATCCATTGGGGACATGGTCAAATAGTGTATTCTAGTTTAGGGAGTTCCCACTCGAGATAGGTAGGTGTTGATTTGTATGGGACCTCTTTTTCCTCAAGATGACATGGTTTGATATCATTCTTGAGATGGACTGGTTGGTTCCCTATCATGATTATGTTGACTTCTATCACCAAAGGGTTACTTTAACATCACCATAGGGTGGGTTTTTTATTCAAAAGGGTGAATGGGATGTCCAGAAATTCCAAACTGGACCATAGTATCATGGGTTGGGTGGGATTGTAGCTCAAATTACTAGCTTATATCAGGATGATTAGGGAACATATCAAGTATATTTCCCTCTAGTGGTAGATAGTTTTATGTATGTTTTCATAGATGAATTTTCAAGACTACCTCCTAAGATAGAGGTATGGTTTTCAATTGATCTAGTGACTAGAGATTCACCAATATCCTTTATTACTTACAGGATGGCTACTACTGAGTTTCAAGAGCTCAAGAGACAGATATCGGATTTGGAAGAAAAGGGTTTTATATGATATAATACTTTTCCATGGGTTTTTTGGTACTTTTCTCCAAGAAGGAAGATGGTACCCTCAAGTTTTGTGTGGATTACCACCAGTTAAACCTGCTTATAGTTAAGAACCAATATCCATTTCATCATATAGATGATGTATTTGAAAAACTTCAAGGAGAAAGGGTTTTCTATAATATTCATCCAAGACCAGGTTATCATTAAATGTGTGTTATATCATCATATATACCACATACAAAATTCTATAATAGATATGGATTTTATGAGTATTTTTTTATGCCATTTGGTCTCATGAACCTACCAACATTTTTAATGGCATTGATGAACTAGAATTTCCATCCATATTTGGATTCTTTTATGGTGGTATTCATGGACAATATCTTGGTGTATTCTCACACTTGAAATGACCAAGTCAAACATCATGAGATAATATTGGATACATTAATAGAGAATAAATTATATCCTAATATCATAAAGTTCTAATTTTGGATGGATAAAGTTCACTTCCAAGGTCATATTATCTCAAATATAAGATTATGATTTGACCTACAGAAGGTGAGAGATATAGTTTCCTGAGAGTATCCCAAGAATATATTTGATACAAGGAGTTTCTTAGGGTTATATGGTTATTATAAGAACTTCATAGATGACTTATCACTCCAAGATGAACCTCTTACAGGCTTAAATAAGAATGGTGTGAAGTTTATATGGTTAGAAGCGAATGAGAAAAACTTTTAGAAGATGAATAGAAGACTGAATTCAGTGCTGATCATGATTCTTATAAAGCTAGGTATGAGGTATAAAATTTATTATGATGCATGAAGTATTGGTCTAGGAGTAGTTCTGATGAAGTAGAAGTGATTTTTGATATACAAGTCTCTTTAATTGAGGCCACACAAGAGGAACTACCTGACACATGATCTTGAGTTAGTTGTTATTGTTCATGGATTATACTATTGGATACATTATTTACTAAGAGAATGTTTTGTGGTGTATAAGGACTAAAAAATCCTCAAGTACATATTTACATAGTGTGACTTGAATATTAGGTAATGAAGGTGGGTTGAATACCTATAGTAGTTTGACTTAGATCTTTATTATATGTTTATAAAGGGTAATGAAATTATTGATGCTCTGAGTAGGAGGACTCCGACATAGGTATTTAAAGAGGAAAATAGAAAGTGGAGGATTATGGAACTATTTTTTGAGATTCATTTGAAGGTTCATGATAATAAAAAACGTTCTATACTTTTATCATTATCAGTTAATTATTCACTTCTAGAGAGAGTTAAGATGGGGCAGCTATCAGATTCTGAGGGCGTGGTACTATAGAGAGAATTGCAGGTGATGAACTACCACCTGGTTAGATAATTAACGAGGATGAGATCTTACACATCCATATATGTGTATAGGTTCTTATAGATATCCAAGAGGATTTGATGCGAGATTCCCATGACTCCATATAGGTAGTGCATCCTAGTCTTACTAAGATGTATCATGACTTACATCACCAATACCGATGGGCGAGGATAAAAATGGAGATAACTGAGTTTATTACTTAGTGTTCCACATGTCAGTAGGTGAAGTTAAAACACTAGTAACCAGTGGGTATTTTACATATGTTACCTATTCCTAAGTGGAAATGGGATGACATCACCATGAATTTCCTAATGTGATTTCCTAGATCATATTGGGGGTAGTGATGCTGTATGGGTGATCATAGACAGGTTAGAAAAGGCTGTCCATTTTTATTATTATTCAAGAGTAATTTTAGTGGATGTTGTTATGAGGTTTTACATTTATTAGATAATACACCTCCATGGATTTCCACTTTCCATCATATCAGATAGAGATTCTTGCTTCATGTTGTAGTTCTGGTAGGGGTTGTAGAGGGAACTTGGTTCATTGGTACTGTTGAGTGCAACCTATCACCCATAGACCGACGGTTAGACAGAGTGCATGATACATGTTTTATAGGACATTATCTAAGAATGATTCCTTGATTTTATTGGTTCTTATAAGAAAATATTACCTCTCATAGAGTTCACTTATAATAACATCTTCCAGGTGACCATACATATGGATCCTTATGAGGCCTTTTAAATTAGGCTATTCTGCTTACCCCTGTGATGGTTAGAGGTAGTAGAGGTAGCACTAATGGGTCCTCATCATGCTTAGGAGACTTCAAAGTAGGTTCAACTTATTATGAAGTGTATGTATACATATTAGTATAAATAAAAATCATACACCAATCATCACTATCAACCACTAGAGTTTGAGGTGGGATTTGGGTTTTCTTATGAGTTTCACCTAGACTAAGGCATCAAAAAATTCAAAAACAAGGGAAACTATTTCCATGTTATGTCAGGCCCTTCGAGATTCTAAAGGGAGTCAGGATAATAGCCGATCAGTTAAAATTACCTCAAAGTTACCAGACTATGAATGATGTCTTCCATGTATCTCATATTTACTGATATCATTCTCATATATCACATATTCTTTATCCTGAGGAGGTTGAATTGGAGGCTGATGCATCCTTTGTGGAGTGTCCTATCTGTGTTGTTGATCGAACCATAGATGATATATGAGTTTGGTCAATTCCTTTAGTATAGTTTATATGGAATAAAAACCATTTACATGATGAGAAATTGGAGTAGGGGGATTATGTACATTCCCAATGGTAGGAGTTATTCTCAGATGATTCTTTACCACCCTTGGAAGGGAAATTTGGGGATGAATTGATTTAAGGGGGAAGATTTCAAGAACAAAAATTTCTTATGAGGTATGTATCCTTAAAATTTTGTCTTGAACTCTATATTTTATCCTTATAAATGCGACCTATAGTTTAATAAAGGGTTCAGGAGTGTGTGAGGATTATTTGGAACCTACGTCTCTGAGTTATAGTGGAAACATCAGTGGAACATGGTTAATGCATAGATAATTCTAACAATGCACCTCAAACTGTGTATCCCTTTAAGGGTGACATATGATTTGTATAAACCATGCAAGGGGAGTTTAGACCATGTGGTGTGTGCTCCCTAGATAGTGTGGTGTGCACAATTGGTGCATGGTTTGGACAACTATTCATCCAAACCATGTGAATATTAAAAAAGAGGTAAAATTTACCATTTCCCCTCATTTTATTTAAAAGGGGTTAACGTTTTATTTACCCTATCATGCATAGAAACCACCCTCTACCTTGATCATTATTTATTCCTAAAGATAATACTTGTAAGATCTTATTCATCTAAAATTTGATCAAGTCATATTCAGTCTCATTGGATAGCCACTGGTAATATCTATATTCCTATTTCAAATTTTTTCATTTATCTTCCTCTCAAAGGAGTTATTTTAGTGTGAGATCATATGCCCTATTTTCAGGGAGTTTGTCTATTTTCTTATTTCTTCTATTTTATCCCGAATTAGATGCTAACAATAGATGAGGAGTTGGATACCAAGATGAGATCTCATGCTTTTACCTTAATTTATTGGTGTTTATGTCACGAACCAACCCGGGTCGACCCTGAACCGGTCACCCGAGCCGGTCCGCGACATGGCCCGAGAGGCGTTCCCGATCCTCCCGGGCTGGCGACAAGCGCCAGGGCATCAACAGAGGCTATGGGAACGATTTCGCCCAATATAAATAAATAAGACAGCGAAAATAATACAGAGCAGCGCAGAAAAGGTAAACCAGATAAAGTGACTAAACAGGAACAAACAAGAAACAAACTAACCAAACACGACGTGCGAACAAACTCCGTGCGACCTCACGGGTCGCTCTCCAACTCAACGATCAAGCGTCGCCCTAGGTGAGCGCACTCAAGCTATAGCCTGCACAAACACTAAAAACAGAAAACAACTATAGGCGTGAGTATTAAAACTCAGTAGGCTAGCCCGATATCTATTCCCAATGCACTACCTTTAAAATAAAAGAAACATCATTTCAAGTTTGAACTACAATCTATAAAAGTATGTTTTTAATAATATTCTACTTAAAAACAAAGTATGAACCATTGCCCTTAGCCATATGTTTTACTTTGTGCATTCTGGCATATTGTTTTCCTTGGAAACTGATAAATTGCTTTTTAATGGGTTTCTAAAAATTGTTTTTCAAATGGAAGTGTTTAATCCCTTTTGTTCAAATTTGAAAATTTAAACATCACTTTCCCCTTTTCCTGAAATGTCATTGGCACTAATGAAATGAACACGAATTTGGAAAAATGGCTAAGGGCAATGGTTCGTACTTTGTTTTTAAGTAGAATATTATTAAAAACATACTTTTATAGATTGTAGTTCAAACTTGAAATGATGTTTCTTTTATTTTAAAGGTAGTGCATTGGGAATAGATATCGGGCTAGCCTACTGAGTTTTAATACTCACGCCTATAGTTGTTTTCTGTTTTTAGTGTTTGTGCAGGCTATAGCTTGAGTGCGCTCGCCTAGGGCGACGCTTGATCGTTGAGTTGGAGAGCGACCCGCGAGGTCGCACGAAGTTTGTTCGCACGTCGTGTTTGGTTAGTTTGTTTCTTGTTTGTTCCTGTTTAGTCACTTTATCTGGTTTACCTTTTCTGCGCTGCTCTGTATTATTTTCGCTGTCTTATTTATTTATATTGGGCGAAATCGTTCCCATAGCCTCTGTTGATGCCCTGGCGCTTGTCGCCAGCCCGGGAGGATCGGGAACGCCTCTCGGGCCATGTCGCGGACCGGCTCGGGTGACCGGTTCAGGGTCGACCCGGGTTGGTTCGTGACAAAATGGTATCAGAGGGAGGTTTTCTCTTAGCAGACCTCACTTTTCAGAGCGCCCTTTGTTATTTGGGATGTCAAGGTAGATGGAGTAGGATTGTCAGGACTTGAGGGGTAGGTGCGAGAAGAGCGTCGCGAACTCTTGCCTGTACTGATCCTCAGGTTTCCATGGGAAGTCCGGTTTAATTGGTTTGTTTGGGTTTTTATAGAAATGTTTTGCGATTGGGGTACGACAAATGGAGTTGGGCTAATAGTCCTAAGCCGCATGGCCTGGCAAGCCATGTGGATCTAGGGGCATGGTCCAAGAAGGCTCTCTGTGTCAGTGGCGTGTTTGGCATATGGCCGCCAACCATATGGTCAAGTCACCCACTGACACTAGTCCCCTGTTTGATTTGTTTTGGGTTTCCGTTGATTTCTGAAAGTGGTTTGAATCAGAAAAGTTGGTTTTGAAAAAAAAAGTGTTGTTTGAAATGACATGTTTAATTTGTGGATTGTTTTAAAAGAAGTGGTATGAATAAATTGTTTTTGGAAAAATGAAGTTGCTTTGTTTTGGCCTTGGTGTTCCGATGAGTACTCACATGCATTTTGGTGTGTTGGAAATGTGGATGGATGTCTGGTATGGTGGATGGATGCCCTGGGTGGCACAGATACATGCATGTGAGTGAGACTCTAAGGGATATCAATGGCGAGGGTTTAAGTTACCAAGATTGTTTTAAATTAAAGATGTTTTCAAAGAGAAAATTTTTGACGTTATGATAACTTGTCTTCTCGGATTTTGAGCTTGTCACCTATGTAGTGTTTGGTTTTGAGGTTGTTATTCATTCGTTGAGTTGGCCTTGATTGGGTTTTTGACCTTTCCTTGTCCAGCGGTTATCCCTTTGAAGCTTTGATGGGTGATCATCGTGCGGTCGATCAACCTAAGGATTTTATGCTTGAGTTTCGGAAGTTGGATCCACCTCTCTTCTATGGTCAAGCAGAAACTTCCGTGGCATAGGAGTGGATGCGGAAGATTGAAAGGGACTTTAGCCTCATTGAGTTGCCCAATTCGTTGAAGGTCAAGTTTGCGACCTTCATGCTTGAAGGTTCACTGTGGATGTGGTGGAAGTCAGTGTCTCGGAACAAGCCCCGTCAAGAGATTACTTGGGAGTTTTTCAAGGCCTCGTTCATTCGCCAGTATTTCTCTGAGGAAGAAAGGGTGAGGAAGGGGATGGAAATGTGTTTTCTGCAGCAGGGCGACAGATCCGTGTTAGAATATTTCCATCGCTTTGTGGAGCTAGTACCTTATGATTCAGAGTATGCCACAAATGACCCCGTGAAGGCTCGACGCTTCGAGGCGGGTCTCCGCCCTGATCTACAGTCGAAGGTGTCAGAGTCCAACTTGACTTCTTTTGTCGATGTGGCGAGACAAGCCTTTCATGTCGAAGCTGCAATGGCAGGAGTGCTCGAAGTAGTTCTCCCTCCTTCGATCCCTATGAGCACTGGTGAAGATTCTGGAAAGGAGATGAGTAAGCAAATGGAAGTGGATGGATCAGGTCATGGAATCAAGAGGCCTCGAGATCTTTCATCAACCTCTTCGGAGCGAGAGATTATTGTGTGTTATCAGTGTGGCAAGCGGGGTCACAATAAGTCATCGTGCCCAAGCGCTCCGAAGCCCTGCCAGGCGTGTGGACGTCTGGGTCACTTGCGACGATTTTGTCGGGGCGTTGCAAGAAAGCGTCGCAGGGGAATTTCTCAGAAGTAATGTGTTGTTGGGTCTTTGTTCAGAGTTCCTGGTGTAAGTTTCCTTTCAGTTTAAGGGATCTTTTATCGTTGTAGTTGTACTGGTGGTGTTTTGGGTTTGAAATGTATGGGAATGTCGTGGGTCTTTTGATGAACTTCGCTTTTCAATGCTGGTATGTTTTTGAATTTTAAAATCCTGTCCTTTAATCTGTCAGATCAAAAGATGTATGTTTCTTGTTGGGATTATCAGAACCTGACTGCGAGGCAGAAGATGCTTCATCCATCAGAGCTCCAGCCAAAAGGTCTCGGAGTGAAGCTGGCGCGTAGTCAGGAAACCCCGGGGAAAATTTTAAAGAGTCCGGTTAAAGTCGTGCTTCTATCGTCGTGGTGAGATAGTTTTAGTGTTGTTGCTCTGGTTTCTCTGTCGTTGTAGTTCTCTCTTGTCGCAAAGTGCGCAATGGACTTATCCCTCGTGTAACGTCGGGAGTCGTGCCTCTTGGATGTAAGTTGCTGATCAGTGACCTTGCGTGGGCCACTGATGTAAATCAGTTGCGGCCCTGGTTTGTGTCCATCCCGAAGTGATGGGTCATGAGTAGTCATACGTCATAGTTTTAGTGATTTGATCCTTGGGCCCACCCTCCCCGCCCATGGGGTTAGGGTTTTAGTTGCGCAAAGTATCCATTTAAGCTTCTATCCCTTTTGGACGTGAGTAAGTGGTTTAAAGGTCCTTGCTGTGTTCTTTCTAGCTGGAGTAAGGTCTCGTGCATGTCTAAGCTGGTTTCCCGTTTGGTCGTTAGTTGGGCGGTTCTTTATGGTGGGGAGACCCACCATGAGTCTCTTTGGGTTTTCTCTTAAATCGTTATTGAATTCTAGTTGAGTTCTTATGGTGGGGAGACCATTCAGGCCTCCCCTCTGTTGGTGATTTACTTTGGGCAATGAGGTTCAGTCCCGCTGGTAGTCATTGTGACATCCTTGAGATAAGAGGTTGGATCGTGTTCTGTGAAATCCTTAGGTGTTGATCGATCGACTGGTTGGTGTTGTGGCTTTCCGGGGGCGGAAAGCGTTATGGTGGGGAGAATTGTCACACCCCGACTTGCGCGTTTATTTTATTTTATGATTTCTTTGGCTTAAATTATTTTTGCTGCGGTTCACGTTCAGTCGGATGAAAGTTTTGAGTTTTGATAAAAATGTATGCATCTTGGGTTCGACGTCGTCGGAAGCGCGGGTAGAGCGCGACACCGCGCGGCTTCGCCCATGCAATTACGTGGACTGTCGTTAATTTTAATATTATTAAAGATTATATAAATTCATTTATTATTTTTATTTTATTATTAGTGGTTACTTTTATTATTATTATTATTAGAGTTTGACACAATTTTCTATTACATAAGTTTTATTAGTATTATTGTTATTAATGAGGTTTAAAATAATGATTTTTGTTATTAATAATAGTACTAAATTTTTATTATTACAATTAGAATTTATTGAGGCTTTTATGGAGGTATATTAATGCTTTATTTATTTGTTTATTAATTATTATTATTTTTCTTTTCATTTCATTTATGTTTCGTTTTTTTTTCTTTCCCACCTAACCCTAGCGGCCTACCCCTTTTTATTCATTTTCTTCTTCCCCGCCGCATCCCTCTTTACCTCCTGCTGCAGCGCACGGCCCCCCGACCTCGTCTCCTCCTTCGCGAAGAAGCCGTCGCCGCTGCTCCCCAGTGCACCGTCCGAACCCTGCGACCTCCCTCTCTCAGCGCAGCCCTCCTCTGTCCGTTGCCGAGCAGCACCCCCGCCTCAGTTTCCCTCCTCCTGGCCGCCTCTTTCCCCTCGCACTCGACCCCCTGCTTGCGGCGCCCTCCTCAGCAGCCAGCGCCGACCAACACCCTCCCTCACCTCTCGCCCCGACAGCGGCCCTCGCCTCACTCCCGACCCTCCGCGCTCGCCCAGACCTCGCCCAACCGTTCTCCCTAGCGCCAGCTCTGCCTCCACCCGCTCACCCCATCGTCCTAGCGCCGCTACCCACCTCGGCCGGATCCAGCAGCCTTCCACCCTCTTGGTGCGCAAAACTCCCACCTCCCTTGCAACAGCCCACGCAGCCCACCAGCGCCTCGGACTCCCTTCCTCTGTCCGCAGGAACCCCCCCCAGCCAGCCGCTCGGCCTCTGTCCTCTCTTACTCCCTAGAACGGAAACCCATCACCCAGCCGGCTTCCCTCTCCGGCTCCCGGCACCCGGCACCCGGCCAGCATCACCACACTCCTGTTCTTCCTCCTCTCCTGTAACCCGCAGCACCAGCAACACCCGGCTTCTCCTTGTTGCAGCAGCCGCGCCGGCCTCCCTCTGTCCGAACCCCATCCTCCTCTCCTCCCCTGTTCAGCGCGCACAGCTGGCACCTCCCCTTTCTTCTCCCCTTTCTTCTTCTTCTCCTTATTTTTTTTTCTTTCTCCTTCCTCTGCTCCGCCACGCAGGTTAGTTTTCTTTTTTTATTTATTTATTTTAATTTATTCTGTTATTCTATTATGTTTAATATGTTATTAACATTTTATTATAAAATTATAATTAGGTGATTATTATTATTATTATGGCTTTGTTATTATTAATATGATTATTGTTGTTATTATTATTATTATTATTATTATTATTACTATTATTTTTATTATTATTATTATTATGTTGCTATTATTATTATTATTGTATTATTATTGTGTAATATTATTATTACTATTAATATTATTATTATTACTATTATTATTATTATTATTAATATTATTATTATTATTATTATTATTATTATTATTATTTTATTATTTTATTATTACTATTATTCATACTATTCTTATTATTACTAATATTAGGATTATTATTGATATTATTATTACAATTATTATTATTATTGTTATTATTATTATTATTATTATTATTATTATTATCATTATTATTCCTGCTTTGGCCTTTACTCTGTAGAGGGTTATCAATTTATGTTTCTTTTGGTAGGATTATTGTTTGGGGACCCGCGCAGGGCGTTTCCAAGTGTGCGCCACCGCCGCGCCTTGTTTCCGAGGTTCCGTCGACGCCGCGCTTTAGTTTCAAGGTGAGCGTTTACTCCCGCCGCTTTGTTTCGAATGCTCTAGTGAGTTTGCGTATGTGTCTGAGTCCTTGGTTTTGATTATGCAGAGTGTAGGACTTTGTCACGTGGTTTCGGACACACGTCGTGTCATCGCGCCTTGCTTCCAAAGTCGTTTTGCCGTCGCGCTTGGTTTTGAGGTAGGTCCCCTTTGCACTGCTTTTAAAATTTAAGTTATATTATTTCATGTTGTTTGCGCACCCTAATTAATCAAAATCAACATTTTATTAATTGTAATAAATATGAGATAATATACGATAATTAATTTTTAATATAAGAGGGTAAATTTTTAAATGGTTATTTAATGTCAAAAGGAGCCGTTTATTTTATACATGACACATGAAACATCCTTTTTACGAGTAGACACCCAATAATGAAAGAATGCCCATTTGGCTTTTAAACATAATTCACGGAATGTAAAACAGAGTTCTGGTTTAATGAGAAATGATTTCTTTTGAAGCATGAACAAATACTTTGGTTCGTTTGAGAAATTGCCCGGTTGGCTCTTAAAGTTTATTTGGAAAAGGAAAATGGTTTGGTTTGGTTTATAAAAATATTGGCAACCTTTGAAGTAGTGTTTTGTGGTTCTTTAAACGGTTTTAAACTGGATTTTGTCTCATAAAGAAGTTGTACCTGTCTTTGAGTAGTGTTTGTGAAATGTATTAAATGCCCGTTTGGCACTTTATGGAAAGCGATAAAAATGTTTTGATAAAAACCCTCTTAGGGCGACTCTCATGCCTTGGTTGCAATGGATTGTTTGGGAGGCCGCACTTAGAGGCCCCCGGGTACTTGAGTAGTTAAAGGCAAGAGGTTGTCCCATGGAGTGGCTCGGGGAATGCCTGTTGTTCTTTATATATATATATATTTGATTGGATGCTTGGTTGGCATCGGTTGGCTCACCCCTTTTTCTTAAACACTTGAGACATGGGAATCTGGCATATTGAGAGAATATTCTAAGAACGATTGCTGCACTGGTAGGTTATGGTACTGACCAGTGGCCCATAGTAGGTGGATATATTGGGTTTATTACTATGGGATTTGCCCTCGACCTGCCTGTGAGTGGATGGTCGAGCGTTTTGTGTGTTTTGATTTCATCGTGACATGTCAATAAGGATGATTTCTCATGTATTGGTGTCTTCTGGTTTATTCTCGATCTCCTAGGTTCACCCATGTCTATTCAGCTTTTGTAGCTTGCAGTAATGATTATGATGCTCACGTGTATACTTACATTGCCCTTGCTGTATGTTTTACTTTGTGCATTCTGGCATATTGTTTTCCTTGGAAACTGATAAATTGCTTTTTAATGGGTTTCTAAAAATTGTTTTTCAAATGGAAGTGTTTAATCCCTTTTGTTCAAATTTGAAAATTTAAACATCACTTTCCCCTTTTCTTGAAATGTCATTGGCACTAATGAAATGAACACGAATTTGGAAAAATGGCTAAGGGCAATGGTTCGTACTTTGTTTTTAAGTAGAATATTATTAAAAACATACTTTTATAGATTGTAGTTCAAACTTGAAATGATGTTTCTTTTATTTTAAAGGTAGTGCATTGGGAATAGATATCGGGCTAGCCTACTGAGTTTTAATACTCACGCCTATAGTTGTTTTCTGTTTTTAGTGTTTGTGCAGGCTATAGCTTGAGTGCGCTCGCCTAGGGCGACGCTTGATCGTTGAGTTGGAGAGCGACCCGCGAGGTCGCACGGAGTTTGTTCGCACGTCGTGTTTGGTTAGTTTGTTTCTTGTTTGTTCCTGTTTAGTCACTTTATCTGGTTTACCTTTTCTGCGCTGCTCTGTATTATTTTCGCTGTCTTATTTATTTATATTGGGCGAAATCGTTCCCATAGACTCTGTTGATGCCCTGGCGCTTGTCGCCAGCCCGGGAGGATCGGGAACGCCTCTCGGGCCATGTCGCGGACCGGCTCGGGTGACCGGTTCAGGGTCGACCCGGGTTGGTTCGTGACAGTTTATATATATGTTGTTGTGTCACGCACCACATTTTACAATATTCACTTATCAAATGGATTTATTCTTAAATTAAATGGGTGATCTTGACATATATAACCCATAATAACTATTTATATATCATTAAAGGTTACAGAACTTGAATTGAACTTCCCCTTTGGACGTGTTTCTTAAATGGATGAAACCACCATGGGTAGATTTTGAGTTTTATTACCCTTTTTAGGTATGTTATTTACCCCTTGCTTTGGGATGTTAAATAAAATGATTAAAATATAATTGATTTGAATAAAGAGGTAATGGAAGACCATGTCCCTATGAATTTTTCCATTATTCTTTCTCTCTTAGGCTTGAGATGTTGTTTAAATTCAAAATCCCAATTAAGATGAAGGGAAGGATTCATGTGATGCTAGGTCTTATAAGAGTATGATTTTTTGAGACACATTTTGATGCTAGTTAACTTTTTTAAATAAATTTAATTTACAATTGAATTAAATGTAAACTTAAATTTCATTGTTATTATTTGGGCCCATGAACATTTATATTATTATACCAAGAGTGAGATATGGGTTCCAAATTAGAACACCATAAAAAAACTCATCAAACTTATTTAATTAACTGAATTTTAAATGAATTTATCATATTCCTATGGTTACACATGGGTTATTATATGAATTCCATGGATGGACTCACTTTGAAGTTGGTTTATATATTCCACGAGTGATACTTAGAATACCTATGTGAACTTCCAAGGATAGAATCAGAGGGAAGACTATTATTATTCCATGAGTAAAACCTCCTTATGAAGAATTCAAAGGATGGGATCAGAGAGAAGATCATTATATATTCCATGAGTGACACTTGGGCTCTCATTGTGGACCTCTAAGGATGGACTCAGAGGGCCATGACTTTATACCACATACAAAGTGATACTAGGGTTCCTAAGAGGAATATATAGGATGAGCTTGTAAGGTGATGGGTTTAGTTATGTCTGGAGTGATAACAGTGTTCCAAATTAGGAATTATAAGTAAGGGCTCATGTTTCCTTGAAATATTATATGAAATAATTATATGAATCATTTTCCAAGATAAATAAAAATCTTGGATTTTCTCATAACCTTAATTTTATAATGGCCTTATATTACATGTCTTTCTCAGATATGAGTCACATGTGATTATTGGGCTATGAGTTAGTTAACAAGAATTTATTATAAATTAAATTATGACTGATTGATTACTCAATGATATTTCAGCTTAGTCTGAAGTAGGTAGTAGAGAAAGGGTGTTCCATGGGAACTTGAACCTATGTGGGTTATTTATCACCACACTTAATTTATAACTTTAGTATTATCTACAGAATGTTTATTATATATTCAAGGGTTATATGTAATTAGAAACCATTGGTGGTAGCCTATTGAGTTTATCACACACCTTTATTAGGCCTCTATTTGGTACTTGGACAGACTTTATGGATACAGGTAGGGATAAGGTCAAGCAACCTTGAATGGAAACTTGATTACCATGCTGGATGGTGTACGTGGGTAGAGGACTGAGCCTATTATCAATATGATACTAGAGATACCCTTGGGTATTTTGTTTATTTTTTATAGCATATTTTATATTATTGATCCCTTGATGCCCCAGTATTTTATCTTTTTGTACAGCATGCCACGATCAAAAATTTTTATATGACATTGATGGATGTAATTGATTGGTAATTTATATGAAGGATGTTTACTCTTCCAATGATCATTTATTTTTATACTTACTATATTAATTGATATGATTATACTGCTATGCCACAATATGATCATGAGGCTATAGTCTCCCCATTATTATACCATGTAACCTCACTGGTAGTCGGTAGCCTCTAGCATATAGGGAGGTGCGCTTGAGGTCATATGGACATCCGAGATTCATTACTATTGAGTGAACTGGGTCTGGGATTTCACACTTTGGAAATAGAAAACATAAGAAGTGTGAGCTAAAATTCTTATTAAGGGTAAATATAATCCTTAACAATTGAATTTCATTAGTTAGAATAAGATGAGTATAAAGGTATAATGACATAATCAATATGAATGAGCATAAAATAAGAGAATTCATACCCATAAAAACATGGATAATAAATTATGATACATGAAATAAATCTTTAACATAATATAAGAGTCATATAATTCAACAATCATGATCCATGTGAAAACAATCTTTGAGAAAATGATTCATTATTACTCAAAAATAAATTGTAGGTATATTGGAACATAAAACATTCATCATAGAATCACCTAACCTAATGATTTACATATCTCTTAGGAGTAATATATAACTAATAATTTTTTTCATCTCTTAGGATAACATATGATCAATTAACTCTATCATCTCTTAGGAGTAACATAAATCCATCATCTCTTAGGAGTAACTTCCATTCAGCTAACTCCATCTCATTACCCAATGCATTAGAGGGCTAAAATAGAACCAACCATCACATATAAAACAAAGTCCCTTAAGTATTTGTGTTTAATCCCTAATATTTATTTTATTAATAATATCCAGGTACCATATCATGAAACATAACACAAAGTTTATTTCATTTCATCAAAACTGTGAAAGCTTGATTTACCTTTGAAAAATAAATGGGTTTATGGACAATATCTTTAAAAAATAATCATAAAAAATTAATAAAAAAGTAGTGAATGGTGTCATATGATCATATACATAGTTAATAATAGGAATAATTAAATGATATTAACATAGATGAGAATACCATTAAAATAACATTTAAAATGTTTCTAGTAAAATAGGGAATTCCATTTTTTTCAGTACCTTAAAAAAAGATTCCCAAATTTTTTAGAAAAGTATTTTATTATAAAATATCATATATAATTTTAAGGTAATATTCAAAACAAATAATAATTATGATATAAAGAAATTTTTTTCATGTTGTAAATGTTAAAAATAGACATTATTTTAAATGTTTTATAAAGAGAGTCAAAAGTAATCCATGTGGAAAATATAAATAAATTTTTATTTAAATTTTTTTAAAGGAAGTTAAAAGATCATATAAAATAAATTTATGAAATATTTTTTGTTTAGAATATAACATTTTTTAAATAAGATAAATAACATGGAGGAAGAGTTTGATTAAAAGTGTTTAAAACCTTTAAAGTAACGTTTTTAAATTAAAAACATTCACACCCTTTTTAATCCAAAAACCATTTGAAAGAAAGAATATAAAGAGTAAAATAAAATACATTTAGTATAAAAATATTCATTATATTATATGTTAGGAGTAAATATATACACCATATAAATTAATATAGGTTTATCAATAAAAACATGTCTCAAAGAAGAAAGTTTGTGACATGAAACCCTTGTAAATCAGGTAATGGTTGAATAAAAAATCCATCGAATGAAAGAACATAAAATGATTATTTAAAAACCATAATTTCCATACATTAGTGGTTAATTAATTACACTAAATAAAATAAAACATGGTTCATAACATAAATTATGTCTCAAATAAGTTAAATTGAGACCATAAAAACCCTTGGAACTTTTATAACATTTGAATCAATATCTCATGAAATAATGAAATTAAAAGGAAATTAAAGTATTATTATAAAATAGATATTAATGATATAATATATAAATAGGAAGTATATACAAATTATAAAAGTAATTAGGTGCATAATATGAAACATGTCTCAAATAAAAAATATTGAGACAAATAATCCTTACAAAGATTGTATCATTGAAGTTAGAATTTATTCAATGAAGTGATTATGTGTAAAAATTTTAAAACCAAAAAAAAAAAAAATTGAAAATAAAACATAAGAAAATAATAATTAATTTCATACATAATCTTGGAATAACATGATCAATAAAGTATAATCATAACCTAATGAATGGAAATTGAGTTAAGAAACACCTTACATTATTTCTATACTTTCTATGTATGTCATTTAACTCATGTATAATAGAAATATATTAATTATTTAATTGTTTAATAACATTTTAATGGTTTATGAATTTATAATAAATTCATTTATTTCGTTTATTTAAATTACATATTTTATTATTTAATTGGTTAAGTTCACATCGGGTGTTTTGAGGACGTTCGGTTCATAATTGAAAAATGAATTTGGTAGGTTCATCATGGTCAAATGGGTCATTATTACATGATCTAACAAATAATAATTATGAATTAATTATCATTTTTATATGTTAAATAAAATTTTATAATCACCTATTAAATAAAGATATGAAAAACGAATCATATCACTATGTGGACGTGGTATTTCACACATACACATGAATGATGTTACTATTTTACAATGGATATAAAGGTAAGAAAATATATGATATAATATATTAAAAAAATTATAATTATGTAATTAATAATATATATATATATATGTCAACTTTATCATAATAAACATCCATGAGTGGTGGTGATGGAAATTGAAACACATCGCATTGTGGATGTGGCACTCCAAACGTATACACAAATGATGTTTTCATTCCCCTTAGGATGGAAAAGAAGATGAATAAGATTATTAAATTAACATAGTAATATCTAAGTATATGGTATATACTATTTTTATCATACTGTAATGGTTAGGACATAATTGAATGATGTATAAGAATAAGTAAAATGAAAATTCTTGGTTAGGAAGAGTGCCTCCTCTTTGATGAACATCCTTTAGATCTCTCCTCAAGGATCCTAGGGATAGTCTTTTAAGAAAACCATAAACTCTATAATGTATCTAAAGAAGTTAATAATAGGTTTTGTAATGTTTTTTCAAGATTAGTGGCAAAATAAGTGTGAGAAATAGAGGATAGGTGGTGTCCTTATATAATAGAGGAGAGGGTCACCCTTAGAATTACAAAGTATTAAATTAATATAAATTAATTTTCATGTTTAGGAGGATTAAAAATAATATATTTATAATATATAATGGATATAATTATAAATAATATCATACAATAAAATTTATACATGTGTAGGTGATGGTTTAACCCTTATATCTTAGTTTTAACCCCCATTAATACTTTTAACAATTATCGTGATATCAAAGTACTTTACTCTTTAAGGGCCAAGAAAGTTACTATAAAAGTAAAATTGAACCATATGTGGAAAATGGTTGAAATTATATACCATATTAAATTAAAATTTTCAAATATAATATTTTTATGTATTTTAAATCATTTAATAAAATATTATTTAACATAAAATACCATTAATGTCATTTTCGGTACTATTCACATAGTTTAATTTTAAAAAATATTAATATAGTAATTTAGTTCAAATATGAACTTTTAACAAATTAATAATACATTATATTTATATAAAAAATTCTTTAAACACCATAAATCACCCAAAAAATATTAATTTGTATGTTTTTAAAATCATTCACTTTATTTTTTTGCTACTTGAACATGGACTATGCCGACATTACATAAGCATTTAAGGTAATTATTTCATCATTAAAAATTAAAATTAAAATAACATGAAAAAAATTATTTAGTATTTTAAATAACCATTTATAACTAAAAATATCATCCTTTTATCTTTATAAAAAATATTAGAGTTTTTAAAAGCAAGAGAGTGACATTTTGGATTTATTCTTTACTTAAAATAATATTACGGTCATTATCAAATAAAAATGGTACCAAGTTACCATATATTAAAATATTTTATGAAAGTGAAAAAACTAAACGCATAAAATATAAATAATTCAGGTGTTATATATGTTTTTAAATCCTTTTCAAATTATTTTTAACATTAATTTATCGATTTACCCTTACTAAGGTGATAAATATTTACCATAGTTACTATTCATAATAAAAAAAATAAAGTCGAAATATTTAAAAAAATTGTACATAATGATTCCAAATATGGAATCCGTTTTATCAAATTCAATCCCTATAAGTGACAACAATTACTTTTAATAAAAAACCTAGAAGACGTGATAAAACATAGTTTTTTCTAGAAAAATAAAATTTTAAGTATAAGATTTTTTCATACCAAAATTAAGTATAATCTAGATTCTAATGAAATTAATTGGATTGTTTTTAATAAAAAATAACTAATTAAATTTTCAGAAAAAATGTTATTTTATAAATACTTGAATGGAAAAGACATTTTTCTATAAAATCATTATTTTCACTATTCATTGAAAAATTAATTTCTTCAGAAAAATCCCAAAATTTCATCTTAATATAACTTTTTTACTATGATTTAGAAAATGATATAATTTTTATAAAATAAAATTTATTAAAGTATCAAAAATTAATTATAATATTTTCTTAAAAGAAATAATGAAAACCATTTTTGAAGAAAAAATTACTTTTGAAGCATAAAACGACTTCACTAAAAATTGAGTGTTTATTTCATAAGAATTAATCAATAAAACTGCATTGATTATGGCCATTATAAATATATTTTACAATGTGGTTACTCATATTTATACCTTCCAATTCAATGACTAGGTTATAACAGTAACATTTAAATAATAATATTTCTATAGTATATCACAATCCGCTTAAAGCCCAGTATTTCGTGTTAAACATTATATTAAGATTATTATTATTTTAAACTATTTTTTTGGGGTGTTACATTATCCCCACTTTAATAAATTACATCCTCACAATTTTATCTTGGTCATAAAGGTTCGATATTGGAAAATACCTTTTTTGAAAACCCACACCGTACAAAGGAAAAATAAAACTTACTTTAAAAAGGGAAAGTGATAAACCTAATGGTTACCATGAAATTACACATAATTAGGTTCTTAAATAAGAATAAGATTAAAAGGAAGTTAAAATATAGACATGAAGGAGAAAAATAATGTATAGGGACTAATAGAGATTGATAGAGAATATGGTCTTGAGAAATTTAATCACCACAACACCATAAATCGGTGTGGGGTGAAAATACTGTCAATTCATCAGAAATAAAGGTAAAAGAATAAATTTATTATTTAAAGATAGACTACTAAAGTTTTGATTATTTGTGACGAACTATTAATGATGAAATTACGTCGCAAAAATTTAATTGCGACAGGATTCCGCCGCTAATGCACCATGGAAAAAAACAATGTCACAATTGTTGTTATTTGTGATGGTCCATCACAAATAGTTATTAATTATGATGGATAAATCATCCATCACAAATTAGTGTTATAATTTTTTTAAATAACCAATTATGATAAACTGTCTGTAGCAAATAATAGTTTTTTTAAAAAAATACCAAAATTAAAAATAATTAAAAATAATTAAAAATAAATAAAAAAATAAAATAAAATTAAAAATAATTAAATAATTTAATATATATATATTTAAAAATAATTTAAAAAATAAAAAAATTAAAATTAATAAAACATTTAAAAAATAAATATACTTAAAAATAATTTAAATATATTAAAATATTAAAATTAATTAAAAAAATTAAGAATAATTAAAAATATTTAAAAATAATAAACATATTAAAATAATTTAAAAAAAGTTAAAAAATTAAAAATATTAAAAAATAATTAAAAAATTTACAAATATTTAAAAATCATTAAAAAAATTTTAAATTTTAAAACATACATAAAAGAAATATATCATCTCAAACATAATATGTTTTTCATACCAAATTAAAAAATAGTCATAAATCTTCAAAAATCATCAACTTTTAGCAGGTGGAGGAGGATCACTCGAAGGACCATTGGGAGGAAACTTTATACCAACACCACACGCAAGTCTCCGCATATACTCTAACATCTATTCATCTCTACGATGCTGTTTCTCATGCTCCTCCTCCCTCTCTTTCTGCATCTGCTTTATCATCACATCCTGAGCTCTCAACCTCTCCTCATACTTTGCATTGGATGATGATATCAACAATGAATCTCCATGATCTCCCTTCACAATCAGCAATGCCATCATAGAAGTACCATAATTACTCATAGGCATCAGTCGAGAATCAATACCAATCACCCCGTGTTTCTCGACACCCTGAAAAGTTGTCTATATCCAGTACCCCTAATCAAAACCTAAATCACTAGTGGAATCTTGTTCACTCTTGGATTAATCATCCTGTGAATGAGAAGTCACAATCTCATACATTTCCCTTAAATATAATGAATTTTTTTAATAATAATAAAATTAATATCCATGATTTTTTTAAAATTACTAACCACAATATGGTGTTGTCGGTCTCCTACAACTTCTCTTGTATGGGGATCATTATATATCTTCTTATAAACTACTAACTCCATAACAAATGGGTTAGTATCGGCCTGTATAATATAATAAACATGTTATAGTTAAAGTATATATACATTAATAAATAATATCACTTACCATATTTCGTCAATGTATGCCAAATGTACGAATTCTGGCCCTATGTGTGACCTCTTTCCTCCCATGGATCTGACGTCCATATGATGACCTCTTCCTAAAAGTTTATCTTAGATAGATGTATAATAATCCATCCTAAACCTAAGTTGAGATATAGTCGAGTTGATGGGAGATACAAGACTCGTTGAAAATAGTAGCACAAGATTTATCCATAGCTCACTTTATGAGGATGTGTAGAAACTGAAAACGGTTCACATGTATAAAAATATTCTATGATGCTTGAATAGGACCTCTCAGGCTATCAAGAATTGGAGAAAATAAATTCTAAAATATAATTAAAAAATATGTTAGTAATTAAACAAATTTTAAAAAGTATATATTATTTAATAATGTATAATCTAGTGGTAAAAAATATGGCGTTTCAAGGTGATGGGAACCAGTTCTCATGACACCCATGGCTCATAAAAATAATTTCTTAGAATCACACTAGCCTTCTTAACAACTAAATGTGAAAAAACATGAAAATAAAATCAAATAATAATAAAATTATTACCAAAATTAATACATAAAATTAATATGAAATAAATATCTTAAACAATTAAACATACCTCTATAAACAAGGATTAAAATTAATAGATTTTCATCTCTCTATAACAGGATTCAGAATCATCAATCGAGCAAGAATGCACCCCCTCCTAATAGGTGCATTAGCCTGAGGATCAGCTGAATCAGTATCATCAACAAGAACTATGGAATTAGTGAGATAATTAAATAGATCATTAGGATCATCTCTATCTATCAGAAACAAATATTCTTACCTATAAGAAATTTTTAATACAGATATCCAATATAAATAAATAATAAATACCATAATATAATAATTTTACTAGTAAAAAATTGTTAATACAAATATGAAATATAAAAAATTAATAAATATCATAATATAATAGTTACCTATAACTAAAGACCTGAATATAATACATCAATATTCATATTCTTCATCATTTTCATTAAGATCAATGTCTTCATCCTCATCTTCATCATCATCAACTTCCATTTGATTTTCAGTTTCATCATCCCTTATTACTCCATCAACATTATCTATAACATCATCCCTTAACTAAGGGGTTTCTTCATTAATATTTATATCTCATTGGGTAAGAGATATATTTTGGGATGTTTCTTGAAAATTTTTAGTATGTTTCACTTCCAAAGAAACATTTTCATTTTCAATAAACTGATTTTCATGTGATTTCATTTTTATCACATTCCACAAGTCCTTCAAATCTCTCAAACATCACAGTAATTTTCATAATAAACTTTTAGTTCTTGATGTTCCAAAATAAATGGTTCATTTAATGTAATAAGACTATTATATTTAATTTCAATGACTCCATGTCGTGGATAAACTCGCAACCCTCAATCAGTATCAAACCAATAACATTTAAACATTGTTACATAATTTGGTCGTAGATAACATAACTCAATTATTTAATCCATTATACCATAAAACACAACTTTCCTTTCCTTATGATGGCATCCTTTCAAAAAAAAACACCACTATTCATTGATTTCTTTGAGTCACCATATATGTATGTATGGAATCTAAATCTTTTAATCACATATCCATTATAAGATTTTACCAATTTCAATGATTTTTTTGAGCAAACATAATCAACCATCAATTTTATTTTCATGTTGTGTTTCCTATAAAAAATAAAATTTATTAATAATAGATATCATTGAAAAATTGATTTATATTCCATCAAAAGCAACATAACTTACCATTATTTGAAACCAATATGAAAATTTTTGTTGAAGATGTTCTTTAAGAGTAGAAGATGTAATTTATATAATTTTTTAATATGGTTACCATATAGTCTATAAAAAAGTTAATGTAAATAAAGTTATCTTTTATAAATATTTAACAAAATAAAAAAAGTAGTTCTTATTACACAAATCATGTCATTTCTTTATAGTTCATCAGAACATATGTATGAGCTCTGTGGAGTTCTTTATCTATAATCCATCATTCATGATAACCACCAAAACCAAGCATGGGATGATTAAAAACTAACAAATTATGTTTTGTGTCATTAGTAAAATTTTACTCATTGTAACCCATGTGATTATGTTTTGAAGGATATTCCAAATGAAAATAATAATAGTAGAAATTTAAAATTTCTTCATGAAAGTATGCTTTTGCAATTGACCCTTCAACTGATGATTTGTTACGTAATTTCTTATTTAATTTTTATATATATATAAAAAATGGATACATCCAACAGAATTTTACTATCCCTACATATTTAGATTCATATGGAAAAGTCAATATTAAATGTTACATGGAATCAAAGAATCCTATTGGGAATATTTTTTCTAATTTACATAAAATTAAAACAACAACTTTTTCCAGGAAACTCAATGCATCATAATTTGATGTTTCTGCACAAATATCTCAAAAAGAATATGATATTGTAGTCAAAATATCCTATATTGAAGAATTCAACAGCCCTCTAAGACCAACATATAGTAATATTTCAAATATTAAATGACATTCATGAATTTTTAACCCACTAATATCCCCGTTTCTAATGAAACTAGAAAAATTAGAAGAATAAACATCTGGTAACCTCAAATATTTAATCCATTGATAGAATAATAAATGGTTTTCTTTAGTAAGAGAGTAAGATAATTTTGGATTCATTAATTTGTGTGATCTTTCATCTTTAAATAATTGATGTTCAGGATGTTTTCAAATCTGGGAAAGATCAAACCATGAATTTATATTATATTTTTTCTTACCAGGTGTATCAAACACGGTGTAAAATATGTT
Organism: Viscum album; assembly: GCA_963277665.1. Lineage (NCBI taxonomy): Eukaryota > Viridiplantae > Streptophyta > Magnoliopsida > Santalales > Viscaceae > Viscum > Viscum album. Next base: position 700,176,012 of record OY728128.1, on the reverse strand, counting down.
ATCAAAAAAATTATTCTCAATATGAATTACATATAACTTGTGAAAAACCACCAAATCAGACCAATATAGAATATCCCAAAAAATACTCCCCTGTATCCAATTATGATCTATCCTAAAACAATTTTTTTATTTATGGTTGGTTCAAAATTAACAGGAGGTAATGAAGATACAATATATTTTAACTGATTACTTAAGAGAACTACTGGAGGTTCATCTATTTCAATTTGAACTTTTGTAAAAATATTTCTGTTCCTTCAAAAAAGGTTGATCTGTAAGAAGAAATCTCTGATGAAATTCAAAATAACTAACCTTTCTCCCATTACCAAGCATAAATGCTTTGTTCTCAACCATGCAGTACATACATGATTTTAGACCATGTGTGTTCCATCTAGATAACAAACTACATTCTATAAAGGCACTAATCATCGATAATAATTAAAGATTCACTATAAAATTTTGATATTCAATTATATCAAATGTAGTCACACAAGTATTTCATAATGTAATAACCTCATCAATTAGTGGATTCAAATAAATATCAATATTATTCCTGGGATGTTCTAGAATTAATAACATCAAATATATGTATGGTTCCTTCATAAAAATCCAAGGATATAAGTTTTAAAGAGTAATGAAAATAGGCCAACAAGAATATTGACTTTCGTAAGCACCAAATGGACAAAAATCATCAGTAGAAAGGAACAACTGTATGTTATGAAGTTATGAAGAAAAATAAGTATGTGTCTGATCAATGTATTTCCATAAATTACTATCACATGAATGATTTAAGCTTTTACTGATAAAAATATTTTATTTATTCCATTTCATCAATCCAACTATGTTATGAGACATAATTAAATTTTGTAAATGAGGTGTAATTAGAAAATACCTCAATTATTTCATAGTAACTATAGAATTTCTTTATTACACCTCTTTATACCTTGATTCTCCATATATTGGAAAATTAACCAAGGATTCATAATCACCATAATATAAGATGCAACATGCATTGATTTTCTGATAAATAATACCCAAATTATGAACCAACATATTAATTTCATAGAAACTTACAAGTAATGTATTTCAATAGGGCAACAATGATTTAACCAAAGAAAAAATCTGATTGAAATAATGTTTTTACATTCCAAAATCTGTTTTAATAGCCACAAATTTTGTAAAATCTTTAAGTTTACTCATATGGAATCCCAGATATAAGGCCTCCTCAATAGATTTCAACAAATTGTAAAATTGAGAATGTTCTAATTCATGATTTGGAATATCATTATGAGTTTTTATTTCCTAAATAGATGGACCAATGGCCTCATGTACTAAATTTTGAAATGATGGATCTGAAACCAAAAAATTTGTATTTTCTACTGAATTATTTTCACCTTGTTGATACCAAAAAATATAATCTTTTAGAAAACTAAAATGAAAAAAATGAGGTCCAACATTGTCAAACGTTTCAAATATCCCAAGATCAAATTTTTGACATGGACATTTAATTGTTCCTTTAGAAACAAAATTTTAATTCTATGATGCAAATGGTGTAAAGGTTTCAACACCTTTAATGTAGACAAGATTTATACCAGATCCATTTGGATTTTTCGATGATTTATCCAATCATGATCATGTAATAGAAAATGGTGTCTACTTCCTGAGTCCATGATTATCTAAAAAAATAGAAATATGAATAATTATTACTAATCACTTTGACTAGTTGAAAATTATTATGATATTTTAACACCTTGAAATATTATATGGAATATGATCAGAGTGAGGTGTTGGGTTAACACTGGATTACGAGGCCCATATATGCTCGACGTAGATATAATAAAAATATTAAATATATCATATAATACACAAGCTATTTTTTGAAAATAATAGAATATATATCGAACAATGTCTCATATGAGAAATCAGAGTCCACCATTGGGTCTGGAATGTGGGGTTCACCCTAGGTACGCCATGCCATAACATTTTTGAGCATCGAGTGTTTAGTTACTTTGCATGCAAGGGTAATTCATTTAATATTTTTATTATATTTTCTTATTAAAATTTAAATTATCTTTCAAACTGTGTATCATATAAAAAATTGGAGACCACCGTTGGGTCTAGGATTTAGGTTTTACCCTAGACGCGAAATTACATTTGTGTGTGTCAGATGTTTGGTAACATCTCACACGAGGGTCATTAATTTAATATTTTTATTATAATTTCTTATAAAAATTTAAAGTATCTCCCAAACTGTGTATTGTATGAAAAATTAGAGATTATCATCGGGTCTGAGATATGGGGTTTACCCTATATGTGACATATCATTTTTTTGTATCAAGACTTTGGTAGCATCATTCACAATGGTAATCACATTTAATTTTTTTTATTAATTTCTCACAAAAAATTGAAGTATCTTCGTAATGGTGTATCATATCAGAAATATGAGACCACCGTTTGATCGGGGGTGCCGGGTTTACCATATGTGCGGGATAATATTTCTGAGCATCTGATGTTTGGTAATATCACACACAAGGGTATCATTTTTAATATTTTATCAATATTATATATATATAGACACACACATTACAAAACTCATACAAATTATTAGTATAAATTATTTAAATTAACATAACATGTACATTAATTATTGTGAATTTTTAATAGTTATTATTTTTTATATTTTTTGACAAGGTTTGATAAAAAAATTAGTATTTATTAGATATATTTTTTTAAATTTTTATTAGTTTATAAAATTATTTTTTGAGTAATATTAATTGTTTATTATTTATATCTATTTTTTTAATAAATATTACTAATATTTAACTATTACTAGTATTTAATATTTTTTCTTTTACAAATATTTACATATTTTCATAATTTCCTCATATTTTTAAATTATTAATAATATTTGCAACAAACACTAATATTTACTATTTATTAATAATATCGACTGATTAATTATTAATTATTATTAATTATATAATGATTATAATTACAATTTTAATAATTACTATATATATATATATCATGATTTCTTAATTAATATAAATACATCAAATATATATTCTAACTCTTTTTAAATAAATATAAATATATCAAATCTTTATAAACATATATATATATATATATGTGTGTATATATATATAATTTATAAGTAATTTTACTTATAGTTAATTTTGATTATAAATAAAATTTATTATCTTGAATTAATAATTTATATAAATAATTAATAAATAATTTTGAATTAATATTTTCGAAATAATATTTATTTTAAATTAATAATTGTTGAATTAATAATTTTAACCCTAGATACATTATAACAGTTGTGCACTAGCGAGTCATTTCACCGAAGGTATATTATCGATGTCCCAAATTATTTTTACCCTAACAAGTATAGCACCAGTAAGGGGTCGATCCATAGGGAACAAGATGTTATTTTTATCTTGTTTAACTTAGTTTTTATTTTTGATTTAATGAATTTTTCTGAATTTAGAGTCGATTGTTGTTGATTGGATAAAAAGAAGAATTGGTTTTAAATTTATTTTAACAAATTAATTAACAAGATAAAAGTAAATACGAGAAAATTGATTTTGATATAGATAAAGAGAGATGTGCATTGGGGTTATGGATTAATGAGAAATTGTTTATTAAATAAAATTTCTTATGAGGTTTTGTTGTTCATAATAACCCAACACTCTCGGTTTCAATTTGTAATAAACTTTCCTTGGTCTAGTAAACTTGTATTTAGAGCTGAATAAACTAACTCCTTAGTTCAGTGGTTAGCGTTTCACAGTTCTTTATTTGGCTTAGTCTATTTTTAGTGGACAAATAATTCCAGTGGTCATGGAATTATTCATCGTTATTCTTCTTTTGAATCCCTGAAAATTCTTCCCTTGGTTTTGTTTAGAATTTTCAGTGATAATTAAAAGTGGTTTAAGAAGAATAAGAAGAGATTAAAAGGAATGAACACATTCATAACATCTAATTTAAATTACAACTCATCATCTTCCACAACCCCAACACACTGGGTATTTAGTTACACATATAGAAAATGATAAACACAAAGCTCTTGATACCTGATGAGATCATTCTTGGAACTTCGAGGAGGGAATGATTCATCGGTAGACGGTAGAATGGCAGTAGTACAATGACAGATCTTCTCTCCTTCGGACCTTCAACCTTTTCTCTACACTTTTTCCCCACACACCACCCCTAAAATCGGAGGCCAAGGCCTCCTTTTATATAAAATATAAATACACATCCTATAGTAAGATTACACGGTGTGTACTTTTGTCAACACTCTTTTGCCTTTGTTTTCTCTGCCGGTAGGCAGCCTAACATGTCGTCTTTGACTTGGAACATGACACCGCTTGGTAGGTAGCTATACACGGCGTGTAGCACCACCACACACAACGTGTAGTCTTATTTCTTAACCACTAACCACTTCTAGAAAGGTATACATGGCGTGTATAAGTTTAACACGACGTGTCCCCTTCAGCCAGCCACATGCGCGTGTAGACTTCCTCTCATCTGCCAACTGCTTCTAGAATGGTGTACATGGCGTGTAAAGTGTGAACTCAGTGTGTACGAGATTCTGATTACTTGGGCATGTACTTGTCCTGGTCAATCCGTGTCTAAGTCTAGATGTACATGACATGTAAATAAGTACCCACCGTGTAGTTTGTAAGTTTTGCTCAGTCTCCCCTATTTTGTGTATTTGTCCATAAAACTCTTGAAAATGAACAAGATCATCAAATTCAAAGTATATGTTCCCTAAGCAGTAGGTAAATAATGAAAAATTGTTCTTATTTTCAATAAATTACATGAAAATGTATACAAAAATTGGGTGCATAAAACTCCCCCATACTTAGTCATTTTCTTGCCCTCAAGAAAATATCAACATCTAATTAACGTAGTCTATATAAAAAGGAAGGAATTCAGTTAATCATAAATGAAAATAATAAGTTATAGTAGAAAATTATAAAAAGTTACAAAACAGTTTCAATTCAGGAGATATTCTAATCATTCCTCATATATAATTCATTTAACTATTTTCATCCTCTTTTTAAACACAAGTTTCAACCTTTCAAAAATAAACAATCCACTTGATTATCTACCTCTACTCAACAATCAATAAATTTTAAATAAAAGTTTTTATCAATCAAAGTTATATATACTCTATCAATAGGTTTTCAAGAAATCTAGTTCTCTAATTTATAAAATTGATTTACAGAAATCATAAGGGCTTTTCAATGAGGATCAGATGTTTCTGTGGCTAAAGGTTAGTAGGTAAAGATGTGAAAAATAACTCTGAGGCTTGAAAAATGAGGCTAAATTCTTGAAATAATAGTGCATGATATTCAAAGTTAAGATCAATGTAAAAGCTTCATCAACAAGATTTATCAAATAATCTAATCACCACCATCTCCTTTAGTTGGGTAGGTAGGGTTCACAAACCAACAAGTGAGTATAAGGTCCCTTTGTCTGTATCATTTTTTTAAAAGAACAAAGGGAACCTTTTAGAATTTCCACAAATAGAGTTTTGGAACCCTTTACACCCAACATGATCAAGAGGCTCTCCCCCATACTTAATTTCTTAACAATTCACAAAAATATGGCATGTGTTACGAATCCCTTATTTGGAGCTCAAATGAATAATCATGCAAAATCATAAAAGAATTAGGATAGGAAGGAAAATAGGCTTGTAATATGGATTCCTATAAAGGCCTTTCATGGTTTCTAGGGGCTTCAAGAAGATAATATGTAGGGTAGGTCTTAAGATAAAGGGGTTAAAACAATCTAATGCCTCAATAATTTTAATGTAATTCAAAAATTCTTCATGTTTCGAAAAGAAAACTTGGAAATTCTGGTAGTTATGTATATCCTAAGAATCTCTCAAGAAAGAGGGTATTAGGAAGAATATGATAAAGGGTTTAGTATACCTCTCCGGAGTGGGAAAAAAAAAGAGACAATCAGGTTGTGACTTGCATATATTTGATTAGTCTAATCGATGTAATTATCCAAGGATTACAAGTGGTAATTTAAACTATATCAGCAATTATTTTAAAATACTTAAGAACCAAAATAAGCATGCAAATTTTAAAATTTTCCACTTTCAGCTTTATTATTTAAAAATATGGTTAACCAAAATGTCTTCACTGTTTAAAATATATCTTATAATAATGATTTCTCCTAGAATGATGATAAGGGAAAATACTAAGGTGGTCGAGAGACGCTCCCCCAAACTTAATACCGCACTTGGTCCACTAAGTGCCCGAAAGTGATGTAGGGAATTGGGGAACACAATAGTGGACCAGAACGAGGGTAAGTAAGGAAAGAAAGAAAGAAAAATAATAATAATAGTAATAATAACAAAAAAAAGTAAAAAACAATACTTCCCTCGTATCCAGGTGAAGAAAAATGGGAGGTGGTGAAAAAAGGCATCCCAAAACGTGCCAGAGTACCTGTGATGGAGGTGGAGAGAAAAAAATTCAAGCATACACAACATAAACAAGCACAATATATCACAAAAAAGATATATACAATGAAAATCATGTGTCTAAAAACCAGTCAGGGGGTCGCCTCAGAAGAGTCATCATCCGGTACAGAATTAACTGGTAGAGAAGGCTGAGGAGCTGTGGAAACTGGAGGCTTGAACTCTGTACCCGGAAGAGAAGCCATAGAAGTAGGATCCACATGAGCTGGTCTCAGAAGAGGAAGCACGAAATCACTCCCTGGACAGGCAGCAGTGGTGGTAGTGGTAGTAACAGCTGGGCCCACAGTGGATAGGAGAAATGAATCTGTGGATAGGGCAGTGAAGGGTAGTGGAGCTATAGAAGAAGGTCCAGGAGCTAAAGCAATGGCAGATGGTGGGGGGAATGGGATACCATGATGCTGAAGAAGAAGCCCCAACATATGCTCTAGTCGGTCCTGATGCTGATCGAGATGGACCAAGTGCTACTCCATTGTAGCTAGGTGGAGGGAAAAGGTGAAGTTGACCGAGGGTGCGGGAGTATGGGCGACAATAGGTGGAATAGAAGAAGGAAGGTTAGAAGTAGGGGGATTGGGTGGGGAAGCTTAAGGGGGTAGGGAAGGAGGAGAATGTGCATCAGCGGGGACATGAGGGTCAGTAGGTGGGTGGGGGCATGCCTGGGTAAGGACGTTGGAACCCTCTGCTTCCGGACTAATCCCATGAGAATAATCAGGAGATAGTCCATCCGCTGGGGGGAACCTAACATGTCATGAGGAAGTGATGGCTCAAAAACCCTTAGATGGTGGGCAAGGCAGGTGGCGTAAAACCCACCATTCAGGTTTCCCTGATGGCTGGTAAACATGGCGTGAAAATAGGAGGCAACAAGGTAAGGTAGGTCCAGGTAGTCCTACCAGATGACACAGGTAAGGAGATCCATTTAACGACTGGTCATGACCCCCATATCCTCATGTCGGGTTAAAAGAATGGTGCTGAAGCACCTGTGGGTGAAGCGATGGATAGGGTCAGCTATAAGGTTACTCTTCTAGGAGGTAGGGGTATAGCAGTGGTTAGGCTCAACAATCTCCTGCCACATGGCAATGGGGTCAGGGCGCTCAGGACGGGTCATGGAGGAGACAATGGGTGTGGTGATAGGATGAGGATAGAAATTTCACCATTGGCTGAACTCAATCATGGTAAGGGAAAAATAATGGTCGCCTAGCTAGAATCGGACCACTGGCACTGCATCACCGGGTGTCTCCCGATACATGGCTCCGTCGAACTTGAATGATGATGAAAACTAAAAAAATAAATCCCAAAAAATAGGAGTGCTGACCTGGAAGATCGAGAGTAAGGGAGTGTGCCCAAGAAGATTCTCCAACTCTCCCAAGATGCCCAGCTGTTGTGGGACGCTGCTATCCAGATGGAGATTGCTTAACGGAATTGGTCGGTGAGAGAAGTGGCAGACCCTGTTGTGTACCAAATCGGTGACTAGGAACACTATGCAAGGGTAGGGAATAGTTTCAGGTCTGGACCTAGGTGGAGGTGTTATAGCGGGAGCTGGCTCTGGGGGTGGATCGGCTGCAGTAGGTGGAGGATCACTGGATAGGGCAGTCGATGAGGGACCAGCTGTGGAGGAGGAGATCTCAGGTGGAGTGGAAGTTGGGAGGGAAGTAATGATGGTGCTCAGAGGCTCGGTATGAGATGGTGGAGGTGCAACACTACTCAAACCAGCCTTTACTGAGGGATTGAGGGGTGGAAGGACGGTCAATAGAGGGAGCTGGTAGATCGGAGAGTCCGGATCTGGTAGTGTTGCAGGACAGAGTTGGATCTGACGATAAATGGGCCTCTCACCCTCAGTGGTAGAGGCAGACCGATTTCCTCAGGAAGGATATCCGTCTTCCATACCCTGAAAGAAAATAGAAAAACCAAACAAAAGAAAAATAAAAGAAAAAAGAAAAGAAGAAAATGTGAGAAAAATGGAAAAATAAAAAGTAAACGACATGTAGTTCCAGAGTACACGACGTGTAATGAAATCGGGTTACCATCCCATGTTCTCTGGAAAGACACGCCGAGTGAGCAGGGGATAGACTAGGGAAGGATACACGGCGTGTACCAAACATACACGCCATGTTCATGTAAATAGGGCCTGGTCATGTATTGGAAAAAACACCGCCTATCTTTCAGCAGTTCTAACAACACAGAACACGTTGTGTGAAGGTACCACACGGTGTGTGCAAGAATAAAGGCTACAAGGTCGTGTGAAGTGAAACACATGGGTTGGAAAAAAGAAAAGGTCTACATGGTGTGTACTGAACATCCATGCCATGTTCATGAAAATGGTGTGTGATGTCGTGTATAAAAGATACCCGGGCACGATGGGGGCTGGTACACGGTGTGTATTGAACATACACACCATGTTTTTTTCAAATCACGAAGCATCTAGTGTGTGGATGTGTACAAAAGTACACGGGTGTTCTTCATATCATGGCTGTGTACCGCGGAAGTTGAACGGTCAGCTGATACAGAAATCACCCTAAACTCTTATAATAATTTGAAATAGAGGGTGTAGAAGGGAGTACCTGGACCGAGGATCAAAATGCAGCAGAAATCAGAAGCAAAAATGCCAAAGATTGACGGATTTGAGAAAAGGAGGTCCAGGTGCCATACAGGAGAAGAAACGGGAAGAAGGGGAGGGCCGCGTGACACATCTTGAAGCCAGGTGGTCTATGGATTTTAAATCCATGGTACACGGCGTGTACAATAGACTACATGCCGTGTATCCCGTTTTTTTAAAAATAAATATATATATAGATATATAATTATTATTGTAAACTAATTAATATTAATAACTAAAATAATAAAAGTTTATATATATACATAATTCAAAAATAAAACTATACACATAATGTATTGGGAAATACATATCGTGTGTTTTAAAATTTTAAAAAGAGAAGTACAACATTTGGTATGGTGCTTGGGGTGAGGTTCGAACCGGCGATCTGCCGTTCCGAACGGAATCCCTCAACAACTAGAGAAAAGGTTGTACTGCTGCTCCTATTTATTATTTATATATATTTAATATATATGGCCTATACTACATGGGAAGAAAGTAAATGCATGACGTGTGGTTTTTTAATTAGACAAAAAGGGATGAAGTAGGGAGATTTTCCGTGTTTGAACCTGAGTCTTTTGGATCCAGTGCCGAGACTCTTCCAATCTGCTAACTTCACCCACATGAATTAATTTATGTGAAAAAGGTTTTCAGTTTTTATAAGTAAAAAATGACACACATGATATTTATCAAAAGACACGCTGTGTGGTTTTATTAAAAGGAAAAATTATGGAAATGGGGCGGTTTTCAGGATTCGAACCCGAGTCTTTTACAACCGGGTGACGATCTTGGCCAACCGATCCATCCCCAACATGATTTTTCTTATAATATATATATATATATATATATATATATATATATATATATATATATGAAAAACTACCACACATGACGTGTAAGAAAATACGTATAGAAAAAGGAGGAACCCTGTGCCAAAGGTAGGTCGGGAGGATTAAAACTGGTGACGGCTTGAATAAACTCCTGTGACCTTACCATCAACATCAGAATCATCCCTATTTATTTATTAGTTAAACTATATATTTATAATAGTTATAAAATAAATGAACAGGAAAAAGTACATGCCATGTATATAGGTGGTACATGACGTATATCCGCTGGGTTGCCTCCCAAGAAGTGCCTTTGTTTTAGGTCATTGGCTCAACCTACTTACCTCATCTTACCTGAGCTGTATGGTGGAAAATTTTCCCACCATGTCGTCTATGTGATGGTAAGCCTTCTATCACTGTCTTTTCAACTTGAATGGTTGACCATCCTCTCCATAAATTTCCACCGCTCTATGATGGAATACGCGTATAACTTGGAATAGTTCCAACCATCGTGAATTTATCTTCCCTGGGAATAATCGAAGATGAGAGTTAAAGAGAAGTACCTGATCACCTAGTTGGAAAGATTTACATGTAATCATCCAGTCGTGAATTGCTCTTATCCTCTCCTTGTATAGCTTGGTGTTCTCGTACGCGTCTAATCTAATTTAATGAAGTTCTGACAGTTATAAATTTCGCTTGTCTTCAGCTACCTTCAGATCAAAATTTAGGGCCTTGATGTCCCAGTAGGATTTGTGTTCCAACTCCACTGGCAGATGGCATGGATTTCCATAGATGAGGCAGAATGGGGACATTCCCAGTGGTGTTTTGAAAGCAGTCCGATATTCCCATAGAGCATCATTTAACTTCTTGGACTAGTCTTTCCTCTAAGTGTTCACTGTATTCTCCAGGATCTTCTTGAGCTCACGGTTGGAGAGCTCCACTTGTCCACTGGACTGGGGATGATATGGTGTCCCCATCTGATGCTTTACTCCATACTTCAACAGTATTCCCCTCATCAGCGTGTTGTCAAAGTGGGTCACTCTATCTCTGATCAGTACTCAGGGAACTCCAAACCTGATAAAAATATGTTTATTTAAAAATCTCATAATTACCTTGGCTGTGTTGTGTGCTGTAGTAGTGGCTTCCACCCACTTGGAGACATAGTCGGCGCAGAACAGGATGTATGTGTTCCCAAAATATGGGGGAAAGGGACCCATGAAATATATACCCTAGACATCGAAGATATCGACCTCCAGGATGGGGTGATGGGGAATCTCAACTCTACGTCCCATGTTACCAGTCCTCTAGAATCAATCACAATAATAAACAAAGGCTCTGGAATCTTTATGCACGGTGGGCCAGAAAAACCCAGATTGCAGGACCTTTGCTATTGTACGGTTAGGGCCATGATGTCCCCTAACTGGTGAGGTGTGACAGAACTCTAGGATTCCATGAAATCCATTCTCTGGGATGCAACGGTGGATCACCCCATCGCTACAGGATCAGAATACCAGAGGATCTTCCCAGAAGTACCTATTCACATCAGAGAAAAATCTATTCCTCTGCTGGAAGGAGAGTTCGGCGTGAATGAAACCTGTAACCAGAAAATTATAAATATCAGCATACCATGGTCTAAGTGTTTTGTTTACCGAAAAGAGGTGCTCATTAGGTAAATCCTCCCTGATCTCTCGATCTTCCTCCTCTAAATGAGGCAGCTCTAGGCTGGAGAGATAGCCAACAATAACTTTATCACTCCCTTTCTGATCTTGAATCTCTAGATAACATTCTTATAATAGGAGTAACCAATGGATCAATCAGGGATTCACATCTTTCTTGTTCAGTAGTTACTTTAGTGCTGCATGGTCAGTATAAACAATAACTTTAGACACCACTAAGTAAGATCAAAACCTATAAAACACGAAATCCACTACAAGAATCTCCTTCTCTATGGTGGTGTAGTTGATCTGTGCCTCATTGAGAATCCTTATGGCATAATATATAGGTTGGAAAATCTAGTCAAGCCACTGGCCCAATACTGCTCCCACTGCGTAGTCACTAGCATCACACATCACCTCCAATTGTTCCTCCTAGTTGGGAGAAATCATCACTGGAGCTTCCACCATCAGGTGTTCAAAAGCTATGGTGCATGTCTCATAAAACTCAAATACAGAATCCTTTGTTAGAAGATTGGTGAGGGGTTGAGCTATTTTTGAGAAGTCGTGGACAAAACTCCTGTAAAAACCTACATTCCCCAGGAAGCTACGGATGGCTCTGACAGAAGTCGGAATAGGTGGTTGTGAAATTAATTCTATCTTCACCGGGTCCACATATATCCCCTTTGCTGAGATTTTGTGGCCAAGGACGATGCCACTTTGCACCAAGAAATGACACTTTTCCCAGTTCAAAACTAGTTTAGCGTTCTCACATCATTCCAAAAATATCTCGAGGTGCTGCAAACAAGTGGTGAATGATTTTCCATAAATGGAAAAATCATCCATGAATACCTCCAGGATCTGTTCCTCCATGTCGTGGAAGATAGCCAACATACAACAATGGAAGGTGGGGGGGCATTTCACATGCCAAAATAAATTCTTCAGTAATAAAATGTACCATAGGGGAAAGTGCATGTGCTCTTCTCCTAATCCTATGGAGAAATGAAAATTTAGTTATATCCGGAATAACCATCGAGGAATAAATAGAAGTTGTGCCCTTCTAGTCTCTCTACCATTTGATCCATGAATGGCAGGGGAAAATGATCCTTCCTCATGGCATCACTCAGCTTCTGGTAATTGACACAGACTCGCCAGCCTGTGACAGTGCAAGTGGGGATGAGCTCATTCTTATCATTTGATACCATAGTGATACCCCCCTTTTTGGGTACTACTTGTAAGGGACTCACCCATGGATTATCCGAGATGGGATAGATGATGACTGCATCCAACAATTTTATCACCTCTTTCTTTACAACTTCCTTCATGGGGGAATTTAGGCACCGCTGTGGTTGCCGAGATTGCTTGGCACCTTCTTCAAGTAGAACTTTGTGGGTGAAAATGGTAGGGATGATGCCCTTCAAATCAGAAAATGTCCACCCAATAGCGTGCTTCCACTGTTTCAAAACCTACAGAAGTGCATCTTCTTACTCCTGTGATAGTTCTGCGTTAAGTATAACAGGAAATTTTTTATGGTCTCCCAAATACCCGTATTTTAGAGAAGATGTAAGAGGCTTCAGTTCTAGTTCAGGTGCCTTTAAAATCAAAGGCACAAGTGGTTTCACCTTGTCCCATTCTAGACTAACAGGAACAACTGAATGTTTCCAGTAGTGGCCGCCCTGGCCTTCTAGGAATTGAAAGTCTTCTAGCTCTTCTTCAAATGGAATTTCTGGAATGATAAAGTTGTATGAAGTAAAAGAACATAACATATTTTAATCTGATTTTCTTAAGCGATCTTCCACAATGGTTATCACATAACAGTCCTCATGCTAGGATAATGATTCATGCTTGACAGCCTTGAGAACATTGTATGAGACTCTTTCATCTCCTACCCAAAAAATAAGCTCCCCTTGGTGCACATTGATCAGTACATTCCTAGTGGCCAGGAAGGGCCTTCCCAAGATGAGAGGTTCGTCCTGGTCATCCTCCATGTAAAGGATGATGAAATCAGCGGGAAGTATCAACCTACCCACCTTGACCAACTCGTTCTCCATTAGTCCCTTCAGATGTTTAATAGATCGATCAGCAAGTTGAAGGGCTACTCGGGTAGGCTTCAACTTGTTGAGCCCTATCATTTTGAAAACTCTGAGGGGCATGAGGTTCACACCAGCCCCAAAGTCATAGAGGGCCTTCTCAAACTCACATGGTCCAATAGTACATGGAATAGTAATGCTACTTGGATCCTGGAGTTTGGGAGGGATTGAATACTGGACGACTATAGAACACTCCTTGGTGAGGAAAATGGTGCCTAGATACTCCATATTTCTCATGTTGGAGAGTATTTACTTCAGGAATTTGGCATAAGTGGGCATCTGCATCAGTGCCTCTGCAAATGGAATATTTATGTGCAACTTCTTAAACACGTCCATGAATTTTCTGAACTGGTGGTCCAGCTTTCTCTGCTTCAATCTCTCTGGGAAGGGTAAGGTGGGATCAAAGGGTTTGACAACCTCCTTACCTTTATTATGTGAAGCCTCCTTCTGTGGGCCTTCAGATGAGGAGGGGTCTAAATTTGTACCTTCTTCATCAATAGGGGTTGTGGGTGCACCTAGCTGTGCTGGTTGGTGCTGTTGGACCTTCTTTCCATTCCATAGCATGATATCATGAGCCTCCTCCCTCGGGTTCTTCTCAGTGTTACCCAGTAGTGTACCGAGTTGCTTTCCGGAGAGTTGGTTTTCCAACTGGCCAATCTGATTCTCTAGGCCTCGAATAGAAACCTCTTGATTTTGGAATCTGGTCTCAGCAGTAGATATAAATTTGTTCATGAGATCCTCTAACCTTGAGGTGTTCTCATACTGAGGTGGTTGTTGAGCTGGTGGAGGTAGTGGCTGTCGTGGCTACTGCGGGCGAGGGTTCTAATACTCTTGCGGTTGATAAGAGCCCTGTTGGGGCTATTTCTACCTTTGGTATTGGTTCTGATAAGGAGGCTAGTTGTAGCCGGGAAGTCATTGGGGTGGAAGATTCTGCGGTTGTGGGCCCAAACCTGTGTTCTGTTGATCATGCCATGCCGGGTTCTGGTACTACTGGTATTGGTTGGGCCCTCGATTTTGTGCAACATAACTCACCTCGCTTGTTGAAGGGCCTCTAGAAGAACCCAATCATTCTTCCATCATGTGGTTATCACCCCATTCGCTACATGCCAGATGGTTAACTGCATGTACTTGAGATGTTCCCTTCATATTGAGCGCATCGATCTTTTTGGACACAACGTCAAAATGGGCAGCAAGAATAGTAGTTGCATCAATGTTATGCATACCTCATTTATAGGTTCCCCGCTCGGAATGACACTGGAAGATGTTGGAAGAAATGTCTTCCAGTAGTTCTCAAAGTTCTTCAGGGGATTTTCTCATTACCATACCTAAAGCAGCAACATCCATCATAGACTTTGTATTCGTTGTCAACCCTCTGTAGAAGGTTTAGACCTGCATCCAAATTGGAAGTCTGTGGTGTGGGAATTTGCGTATCATCTCCTTGAAGAACTCCCATGATTCGTATAGTGACTCAGTGTCATGCTACTGGAAGTTGTGGATTTAATTCCGTAGAGTCATAGTCTTCGAGGGTGGGAAGTATTTAGACAAGAACGCCTGGGATAACTCCTCCCAGGTGAGTATAGATCATTGTGGAAAACCTTTAATCTAGTCTTTCACCTTATCCCTTAAATATAAGGGGAAGAGGTGAAGAAAAATAGCATATGTTGATACTACGTGGTAGCAGAACATGTCGCAAACCTCCAGAAAATTAGAGAGATGGGAATTGGGATCTTTTCTGGGCAAGCCACCGAACTGAACAATGTTATGGATTAGCTGCATGATAGCAGGCTTGATCTCGAAGTGTTGGGCCTACACCGGTGGACGGACGATGCCCGTGTCAGCTCTGTGGATGGATGGAAGGCCGTACTCCATGAGAGTATGGCATGGAGGTGGATGCTGAGGGAGTGGAGCTAGCATGTACTGTTGTTCTTGAGGGGTGAAGTACGACCCCTGACCTTGGTTGAAAAATGGCATCCGCTCCGGTTGGAATTGTTGGAGTTGCTGCGGGCCATACCCTGAAGCAAGTGGTGCTTGCTGGTTCTGGTTGTCATCTGGGCCTAACTACTATCTAGATCCTTGGAAAATAGCTGGATTTCCTTCCTCGTTCTATGCCAGTGGAGTGTTTTGGTTGTGCTCAGCCATAAGTGCTCGTTGGCACCTCAAGAGTGTCCGTTCGATCTCTAGGTCAATCAGGAAAAATCCCGATGACTCAGCATTCTTGGAACGTGTGAGGTAACCGCTCATACACCTAAAGGCCTGCACAATATGAAACACACCAAGCATAAATGAGGAAAATGAAAGATAAAGAGAAATAAGATTTATAAAAGTGATTTTTTGGAATTTATGATTTTTATTTTCACTAAAATTTGATACAACCTAAATGAAAACAAGAACAAAATTATTTTTTCTTTTCTCCCTAGAAATGGTGCCAAAATTCAGCAAGTCATTTCACCGAAGGTATATTATCGGTGGCCCAACTTATTTTTACCCTAACAGGTATAACACCAGTAAGGGGTCGATCCACAGGGAAGAAGAAGTTATTTTTATCTTGTTTAACATAGTTTGTATTTTTTTAATGAAGTTTTATGAATTTAGAGTCAATTGTTGTTGATTGGATAAAAAGAACAATTGGTTTTAAATTTCTTTTAACAAATTACTTAACAGGATAAAAGTAAATACGGGAAAATTTATTTTGATATAGATAAAGAGAGATGTGCATTGGGGTTATGGATTAATGAGAAGTTGTTTAGTAAATCAAATTTCTTATGAGGTTGTGTTTTTCATAATAACCCAACACTATGGGTTTCAATTTGTAATAAAGTTTCATTGGTCTGGTAAACTTGTATTTAGAGCTGAAGAAACTAACTCCTTGGTCCGGTAGTCAGTGTTTCACAGTTCTTTATTTGGCTTAGTCCATTTTCAGTCAACAAATACTTCCAATGGTCATGGAATTATTTGTCATTATTCTTCTTTTGAATCCTTGAAAATTATGCCCTTGGTTTGGTTCAGAATTTTCAATGATAATTAAAATTGGTTTAAGAAGAATAAGAAGAGATTAAAAGGAATGAAAACATTCATAACATCTAATTTAAATTACAACTCATCATCTTCCACAACCACAACACACTGGGTATTTAGTTACACATATAGAAAATGATAAACACAAATCTCTTGATACTTGATGAGATCATGATTAGAACTTCAAGGAAGGAATGATTCTTTGGTAGAAAGTAGAATGTCGGTAGTACGGTGGTAGAGCTTCTCTCCTTCAGACCTTCAACCTTTTCTCTACACTTTCTCTCCACACTCCACCCCTAAAACCAGAGGCCAAGGACTCCTTTTATAAAAAATATAAATACACGGCGTGTAGTAAGAGTACATGGCGTGTACTTTTGTCAATGCGTTTTTGCCTTTGTTTTCTCCACCGGTAGGCAGCCTAACATGATGTGTTTGACTTGGAACAAAGTGCCTCTTGGTAGGTAGCTATAAACGACGTGTAGAGCCGCCATACATGACGTGTAATATTATTTCTCGGCCACCAACCACTTCTAGAAAGGTATACACGATGTGTATAATTTGAACACGGTGTGTCCTCTTCAGCCGGCCACATGGGCGAGTAGACTTCCTCTCATCCACCAACTACTTCTAGAATGGTGTACATGGCGTGTAAAGTGTGAACACGGTGTGTACCAGATTATGATTACTTGGGAATGTACTTGTCCTGGTCAATCCATGTCTGAGTTTGGATGTACACGGCGTTTAAATAAGTACACACTGTGTAGTTTGTAAGTTTATCTCAGTCTCACCCGTTTTGTGTATTTGGCCATAAAACTCTTGAAAATGAACAAAATCACCAAATTCAAAGTATTTGTTCCCTAAGTAGTAGGTAATTAATGAAAACTTGTTCTTATTTTCAATAAAGTACATGAAAATGTATATAAAAATCGGGTGTATCATGCACATTAGGTGTTTTTACAACATTTAAATGAATTATTTATATTTATTATTTTAATCAATACAATAATTATACAAATTATTGTGAATTTCTGTTAGTTGTTATTTTTTTTATATTTTTTACAAATTATTATTATTATTTTACAATTAACACTAATATTTACAATTTATTAATAATAATGAAAAAATAATTATTAAATATTATAAATTATTTAATGATTTTGACTAATTATTTAAATTAATACTACATTTTAATAATTAATAGTTTTTTATTTTTTTAATAATTATTTTTATTTCTTATATATTTTTTAAATTATTACATAAAAATATACTAATTTTTAGTAACCAAGTTTTTAATAAATATTAGATATTTTAAATTGTTATTATTTTTTCATTAAACCACATTTTAAACATTTTTTTATAAAAAAATTCTTATAAATAACATTTTGTTAAATAAAATCAACTCTTATAAAAATAATTGACACCCAAATATAATGATACAAGCATTATAAAATTAATTTATAATTTTGAAGATGAATTAACCCTAAAATCAAATAATTGACACCAAATAGAAATATATTTCAGAATATAAGCATTATAAGCATTATAAAACAATTCTGGTGATCAATTTTGGGTAATAAATTATTTCATAGTCCCATTTATCCATGGAATAACATTATAAGGGAAGTATTCATATCCATGGACATGCGACTTCCCCTATAATTTAAAATTTGGGTGAACAATTTAGGTGTAAACAGTCCCATTTATCCATGGAATCTAAAAGCCAAAACCAGTGGATCACTTCTCTCGGTGATCAATTTTTTAATACAAGCATTATAAAAAAATTTACACCCATATATATATATATTAACACTAAAAAACAAATGAAATAAACTCTTTCAAAAACAATTACACCCAAATATAAACTAATAAATTTAGATTAACCCTAAATATCAAATAAATTTAAAAAATAGGTAAATTGATTAACCTAGGTTTTGACTAAACTAGTATTCATAATATTGAAATGAAATATGAAAAAAAATGAAGGAGAATATAACCAGAGTACTTATAATATCTGTGCGAGGTTACCCATGGTAGTGCTGTGTCGCGGTTGTGCGGAAGAGGGAGAGTAGTGGCATAGCATAGGGGCAGAGCGGTGTGGTGGAGTAGTGCGGCGTCATGGAGGTGCAGTGTAGAGGAGGGGAGGATCTATAGAGCGGCTGTGTGAGAGAGGAGTAATATGATAGGAGAAAGAAGAAGGGGGTCACGTTGGTTAAATGAAATTATTATTTGTGAAGAACTATTTGCGATGAATTCAATTCCATTGCAAATAGTCATTTAGACAAAAGTATTTGCGATGGGAATTGAATTCCATCACAAATATTTTCAAGTTTATGGGAATTTGCAACGAAATTAGTAGTCTGTCACAAATACCCATCACAAATGTGTTTGATGTTGGGCGGTGGGAATTCCTGCCAAAACTATTTATGATGGAACAATTTATTCCATATAAAATAGTCATTACTTGCGATGGAACACTTATTACAATGAAAATAATTTGAGTTTGGGGACTATTTACAACGGGTCATTTGTCCATTGTAAATGACCCATCATAAATAGTTGAATTTCTAGTAGTGATACTTTTTTATTAATTTTAAGGATTCCTATATTATATAGACTAAGAGCATAAGGAAATATACTTACCTAATTTTCTTCAAATCTATAAACACAATTTTATCCTTTGGTTTAATGTTTTAATCAGTTTCCACCTTTATCTCATCTTTTACTCCAAATGAAAATTATGAATATTTATTCCCTAATGTACTATAATCAACTTCTGATTGACCATGAGGTATATAAAGGGATAAAAATATACTATTCATACATTTAATAAAACCAAAATGGTTATCAAATGATTATATAATACCCAAATAAACCTTTATGTGATTAAATAATACATTTAATGCCAAAATTTACACAGTAAGACCAAAGTTTCAACTTTGATCATTCTATAAACAAACAACGCTATATCACAATTGACCTTAATAGCCTTAACCTTAAATAAATTTTTAACCTCAAAGGTTATATCATACCTTTCATCTTATATACCCAAAAATATATTTAAATTATTCCTAAATAATCATTCATGTTAAATCAAATGATACACCTAAGAGTTAACTGTACCTCAACGCTATAAAACAACCCCAAAAATATCATTAATCACTTTAAAATCCCACCACTTAAAATATCGAAAGGGGTTTCTATGAATTTAAACTTACGATAAACATTAAACTTATAAACCCATGATAGAATATATAAATTTTAAGTTAACCTCACTTGAAAACATCATAATATCTAAATCTATCCAAACACTTCAATGATACCAACTATAACAACCTTGAACCAGCACTCTCAGATCTGGTGCTAAAAATATAATCTTTACATTTATGTCTTTAATACTAATAAAAATGACCCAATTTTATCCATAAAAAACATATAACATCAAATATAAATACCAGATCACTTACATATCCAAGGAAATCTTAAGTATATAGTTTTAGATAATTAATAAAAACACTTACATAACAATACCCATGTATTCTAGTGATTATTTTTCCTACTATACCCAGTTTTTCTTATTTCAAAGTAAGTCTTAAACATATCCCATAAAATTATTTACACTTGAAATCTTTCTAGAACCAATTCATTTAAAATAAATCTCTATAACCGAGGTAAATAGTAAACATAATAAGGGTGAGATAAAATTCTCAGTATGGGTAAACATAAGAATTAACAATTTAATTTAATCAGCGAGCATACAATGAGAATAAGGGTATGATGAAATAATTAAAGCACATGATAATAACATAAGATAATTCATACCCATAAAAATATGGAACATATATAATAAGAAATTGAATAAAGATTTAATATAATACTAGAGTCATATAAGTCAACAATGACGATCCATGTGAAAACAATCCTTGAGCAAAGGATTCATTAGAACTATTACTAATCATTTAAAACCTATGTATGTATCTTTTAAAATCAAACATTAATCATGGAATGAACTAACTAGATAATTCTCATATTTATTATGAGTAACCTATAATCGGTAAACACTATTGTCTATTATTATTAGCTTATAATCAATTAACTCTATCATCTCTTAGGAGTAACATAACTATTCCATATCTTTGGAGTAACTTCCATCTAGTTAACTACATCTCATTACCTAATGCATTAGAGGGATATTATAGATCCAACAAAGACATATAATACAAAGTACCTAAAGAATTTGGGTTCAATCCACAATCCCACTTTCATTAATAATTTCTAAGCAACATATCATGAAACATAACACATGGATGCTTTCATTCAATCAAAACTATCATAGCTTGATTTAATCATAAAAAATAAATGGGTTTCATAACAATATCTTTAAAAAATCATCATAAAAAATTAATATAATGTATTTAAATGGTACCATAACATCATATACTTATTAAATCATAGGAATCATTAAAGGACATTGTCATAGATTAAAATACCTTTAAAAGAACTTTTAAAAGGATTCTTGGAAAACAGAGAAAAATAACATTTTTTGGTAACTTTAAAAACTAAAAATTCAAAAAATATTTATAGAAGGATTTTATTTAAAAATAATCATGTATTATTAAAAATTAATCTTAAAAAATAATAATAGTTATGATAGTGATAGAATCTGTTCATGTCATAAATGTAAAAAACAAACATTCATTTTGAACTTTTATAAAGAGAGTCAAAAGTGACCCATGTAGAAAATGTTATGAAATTTACTTTTAAAAACTATCAAAAGAGGGTAAAAGATCATGGATAATAAATTAATAAATCATTTGTTTTTATCAATTAAAATTATTGAAATAAGATAAATAACATGAAGGAAAAGTTTGGCTAAAATTATTTAAACCCATTAAAGTAACACTTTTAATGAAAAACCATTAACAACCTTTTAAAACCAAAACCATTTGAAATAATTAATAAAATAATGACCATAAAATACCATGAGTATAAAAATATTCATGATATTATATTTCAAGATTCAATATATACACTATATAAATGAATATAGGGACATCAATCAAAACATATCTCAAAGAAGAAAGTTTGAGATGTGAAACCCATGAAACTCAGGTAATGATTGAAACAAAAATCCATTGAATTAATTAAATTAACATGATTATATAAAACAAATAATTTACATGAAATGATATGTGAAAAAATTCATGGGTTATTAAGTAAACAAAATAAAATAAAACATGGTTCATAACATGAATCATGTCTCAAATAATTGAAATTAAGACCATGAAAACCCTTGAAAATTTTATAAAATTTGAATCAATATCCCATGAAAGATAGAAATTAAAAAGAACTTAAAATATAAATATCAATGATTCATTCATGATATAATCTCTCAGTAGACAATATATGTATGAACCCGGATCTTCGTTCAGGTATGTTTTTCCTTTTTTCTGGAGTTTTTCGGAAAATGGTTTTTTTGGAAAATTTCAAAGTACACACCGTGTACTTTTTGAGTACACACCGTGTACTCTGATCCGACTTGAAACCCTGTGCTGGCCATACCCAGGCCACACACACGGTGTGTAGGGGTGACATGGAGGCCGTTTTTGGCAGTGTACGGAAAGGACCCAGTACACGCTGTGTACTCTAAAAGTACACACCATGTACTTTTTTTTCATTAAACAGATCGGGGTCACGCCTAACCCCTATTTCAATCTTCTTCTCCAGTTTTCATCCGTCCGGAAGTGACCGTATGACCGAATCTTCTCTGAGCTTTCGCCTCGCTGTCCGTTCTCCGATTCAGGAACGATCGATTGCATTGGAATCACAGCGGTGAGTTCTTCCTTCTGTTTGAGGCTTGTTTCTTGATTCCTCCTTGTTTTCAAGTTATCATGAGATGAACGTTTTGTGTGTTTTCTCAGATCTACATCATTTTAAGGGGAATCTGTCATCGAGGTTCACATATATCGATCTCATGGGATCAAGGTAGGTGGTTTTTGCCTTTCCGTAGAAAGTTGATGAATATTTTGTGCACTTTTCACCAATACCCTTGAACGGGGTATTGCGTGTTTCCTATTTTTCCCTTGTTACTTGCCTTCTTTGGTTGATTGCTTTATTAGAGGTTATTTCTTGTGATTAGGGTATTTTGGTTGTGCTCAGATTGCTTTGCCATGCTTGTTCTGCCTGTTTGGTGTTTTCCAGTTTCCATGCCTAGTTATAGGATAGTGGAACTATTGTTTTATTATTGCTGTTGAGCCTTAGTTGATAGCCAAGTAGTTCTTGAGGCTTACTTGGATGATACACACGTGTTGAGCATGTTTAGTTATACTCAGGACTGTGAGAACCTAGAGTAGTAGACCAAAGGGAGAATTGACAGAAGGGCTTCTCCAGAGTGTCTTTTAATTACGATGCAAGACCAAGGGGAGAATTGAAGGAAGGGATTCTCCAGAGTGTCTTTTAACTACGATGAGGGCCACAGGGGGAATTGACGTTGAGTGCTTCCCCAGAGAGCCTTTAGCACGATACGAGACTATATGGGGAATTGGCGGTGAGTGCTTCCCCAGAGAGTCTGCTTAATTGCGTAGCTTTACCAGAGGGGTGATACTGTGTGTGCTTACCAGAGGGTTGCTAGTACTTATAGTTTGAACCATAGGGGTTAGACTGTGAGAGATACCTAGAGGGTTACCTGTTTCTTCTTTTGTTTCTGGCTGCTTACTTGTGTTCTATACTTGTTAGAACTGTGGTTTGTAACTGTTTGTGATTTTCTGTTTACTGCTTATTTTTTTAGTACTGCCATGTATTCATTGACTGTTAGACACAAATCTTTGGGTGATTGCCTACTGGGATTGTATCTCACACCCTGTTTGGGCCATGATTTTGGGCCCAAGAAGACTATGTTGCTGAAGGTATAGACAAGGGAAAGCGCCCTTCTACTTCAGGATCTTGATTGCACCAGGGGATGGGGAGCATGGGACCGAGCTGTGGCTCGCGATGCTGAGGAGATTATTTTGTTCTCCTTTTTCACTTGGTTTCAGTTGTATTTCTGCATGTTGTTGTGTTTTCTTTTTCCTTAGATACTTGTACCTGCTGCATCATTTTCATCATAGTTATATCTCTACATTGCTTCCATTGTTTGGTTTTTTTTGTTATGCATGTTGTTTACTGGTTCTGCTGGTTATTGCTGTTTCTTACCTTGTATACCTTACTGAATTAGGGAATTGTTTCCCCACTGACTCACCAAGGCCCTTACTGCTAGTCGGCATCCTCTGGCATTCGGGGAAACGTGCTTGAGGTCATGTGGTGAACCGGGTACGGGGCACCAGTGGAGGGAATCCGGACTCGGGACGTTACAAAGTGGTATCTGAGGAGTTATTTTCTCTTGCTTTACTGTTTGGAGACCTTATCCAGGAATAGGATGGATTCGGTACTTGGCATTAAGCTGTGCTCTGGAGTAGCTAACCCGTTTACAGGGAAAATCCATACTACCTCGTTAATTGCAGTTTTCTGGTTTTGATATTTTATGGTTGGTATGATTTCACCTAGAGTGATTCACATGGCTTGTACTATTATTGTTTTGATATTTCGGTTCTATTTCTGTCGCAACCCGATGAGATGAGGGTATTCCATCTCATGCATCATATAGGCACTTGTATAAATCACATGTCATACTTTCTTGCCATTCCATCTAGGGTGCATTAGCGATTGCATGCTGTTGTGATAGGCTCTGTGTAGATTATGCATGTTGTTGTGATAGATTCTTGATAGATTCTCTACTATTGTGTTAGAAAACTGTTGTTTTGTTCCTTGCTTAAAATGAATGCCAAATTGTGGTTCTTGAGGTGTTATGGGCCCTCCCGGATCGGAATTTGGCATCTTTTCCCTTGTTTTTAGTGTTTCTGGAATTCTGTGCAGTTTCTGAGCTACTGCCAAGAAAAACCCAGAATACACGGCGTGTAATTTTCGAGAACACGCCCTGTAGTTTTCAGGCTATGTCACTGACTGTGTGAGAATAGCATGGTGTCGTAGGAGTAACTTTGGGAACACACCATGTACCAGTGGTACACGCCGTGTGAGTTAGGGGCCGTGTACCCGGTCGTGTCACTAACAACACGGGCTGGGGAAGCTCTGGTAGAACATGCCGTCTGTCCATAGGGAACACGCTATGTAGTCCTGTCCAGGTACCCGGCCGTGTCACGAACAACACGGGCCGACATTACCTTCTTTTCCACACGCCGTGTTTGTTCGGAACACGCCGTGTAGTCTTGTCCAGGTACCCGACCATGTCACGAACAACACGGGCCGACGTTACCTTCTTTTCCACACACCGTGTTTGTTCGGAACATGACATGTAGTCTTTTCCAGGTACCCGGCCGTGTCATGAACAACACGGGCCGACATTACCTTCTTTTCCACACACTGTGTTTGTTCGGAACACGCCATGTAGTCTTACCCTGGTACCCGACCGTATCACGAGCAACACGGGACGATGTCACCTTTGCCTATACACGCCGTGTTTATTCGGAGCACGCCGTGTAAGGTTCATCCGTGTAGAAGGCTGTGTGATTAACAACATGGGCTGCCGAAGCCTTGTCCAGTACACACCGTGTTTGTTTCGAACACACCGTGCAGCCTCGGGCTGAGTCGGACCGTGTGGGTTAGCCGTGTAAGGATACTCGGGTAGGGGAATAGTTTTCAAGTACACGCTGTGTGTGGGAGTCAACACGCCATGTAGTTTGTAGTGTACACGACTTGTAGGACAGGAGTACATGCCCATGTCAGTGGTTTAAGAAGACATGCCGTATAGTTTTATACACCCCGTGTAGTCGTGTTTTTTCAATCTTGTGTGTTTTTCTTCCCCTGTTCCCATTTTGTACTCTTGTGTTCTCTGTCCTTGTTTTCCTGATCCAAGGTGTGCTTTTGATCTTTCAGAGCTATGCCTCTGAGACGTCCTCCAGTTGTACGTCTGTCGTCAGGCAGTGATCAGACGCCAGACATGGCTGATCAGGGACTTCCTGTCGATCCCCCAGCCGAGCCAGCCTTGGCACCAGTTGTTGTACCAGTTACGGGCGCCGATGCGCAGTTCAGGGAGGGTTTCATGAGGATGATGCAGGATTTCCAGGGAGCACTGCCTCCTGCCTCGTCTATAGAAGACTTGACGCGGGTCTTTCAGCAGCAGCATCCTCCCACGTTCTCGGGGGAGGGAGGACCTCAGGCTGAAGAGTCATGGATGGAATCCATTCTGACTATATTTGAGCATCTGAAGATGCCTCCGGAGAGGTGGGTCAAGCTCTCCACCTACATGCTCCGAGACTCCACCAAGATGTGGTGGGACGTGATCTCACAGGCGGGTTATCATCAGGCTATGGCTTGGGAGGAGTTATAGCGTGTGTTCTACGAATACTTCTACCAGGAGACCCTGAGGGCCGATCGAGCCCAGGATTTCATGAGCATAGAGCAGGGTACTCTATATGTCATGGAGTATTCCTCTCGTTTCACAGAGATGTAGTGTTTTACACCCCTTCGGGATGGGAGTGGGGTGTTCTTGGCGAGGAAGTTTGAGGATGGACTCAAGAGGGAGATCCGCTCGCAGGTGAACATCTTCCAGCTGACTTCCATTACTTCCATCGTCAATGAGGCATTGATTGTGGAGTGCAATCTGAGAGACTCTGGGGATGCGAGTCAGGGCGGTTCTGCTTCCAGAGCTATCTTCCCTTCAGATGACAGCAAGAAGCGCCGTAGGGAGCCTACGCATGGTGATGCGAGGAAGCAAGACACATCATCAGGCAGCCTGGTGACATGCTATAAGTGTGGCCGAACAGGGCACACGAGTCCACAGTGCCAGAGAGACCCCATGGAGTGCTGATCTTGCGGCAAGATGGGTCACCTTCAGCGTTTCTACCAGGTTTTCTCACCAGCAGCTGGTGACCAAGGACTCCTCATTCAGGAGCATCCCCACCAGTCTCTCACCAGTCAGGGAACTGGAGTTCTTCCGGCCGTTTGGGCCAAGGTGGAGGTCGAGGCCATGGCGGTCAGCCACTAGTACCTCAACACCAGCAGGGAGGTTCATCTTAGAGTGGTCAGTCAGGGGCGCAGGGCCGCGGTGCAGGCCAGTCTTTTTCCATGGAGCAGACTTATCATGAGTAGGATCCCAACCCTTCTACTGTTTGAGGTATGATTTTAGTAGCCTCAGTTTTATCTTCAGCCCTTTTCGATACTGGTGCTATGCATAGTTTTATCTCTGTTGCCATTGTGGAGAGACTTGGACTCTGCATCTTTTCTTCTGTTGACTTGTTGACACTAGACACACCTTTGGGAATGAGGACATCTAGTGTACGTCAGTGTAGAGAGTGCCCTCTTGAGGTTGCAGGGTATCACTTCTTATGGGATCTCTATGTCCTAGAGATGACATGTTATGATGCCATCCTTGGCATGGACTGCTTGATTTCCTCCCAGGTAGTCGTTGACTGTTATCGTCGCAGAGTCAGTTTCATTTCCCCAGAGGGTGAATATTTCCTTCATAGAGGCGAATGGGATGTTCTGGCGAGTCGGGCAGGACTCGAGCATCTTAGGCTAGGAGGAGTGATGGCCCAAATTGCTAGACTTTACCTGGATGATTAGGGGACTCCACAGTTGGACTTTCCTCCAGTGGTGGATTGCTTCCGGGATGTGTTTCCAGAAGACTTTTCGGGTTTGCCTCCAGAGCGTGAGGTATACTTCTCTATTGAGCTCATTCCAGGAGTGTAACTAGTGTCCATTCCTACCTATAGGATGGCCACACCTGAGTTGCAGGAGCTCAAGAAGCAGTTGGAGGAGCTACAGGCTAAGGGTTTCATCCGACCCAGTACTTCTCCTTGGGGTTCGCCTGTCCTGTTTGCAAAGAAGGCAGACGGTACCCTTCGGCTTTGTGTGGATTATCGGAAGCTGAACCAGTTGACGGTCAAGAACCGATTTCCATTTCCGTGGATTGATGACCTTTTGGATCAACTTTGAGGAGCTCAGGTGTTCTCGAAGATCGACTTGAGGTCCGGTTATCATCAGCTGCATGTTAGACCATCAGATATACCTCTGACAGCCTTCAGAAGCAGGTATAGTCTTTATGAGTATACAGTCATGCCCTTCGGACTCACGAACGCACCTGTAGTTTTTATGGCAGTGATGAACCGAGTGTCTCATCCTTTCTTGGATTCCTTCGTCGTGGTCTTCGTGGACGATATCTTGGTGTACTCTCACACTCGACACGACCATGTCACCCATCTTGAGATCGTTCTGAGTACACTGAGAGAGCATCGACTTTATGCTAAACTCTCGAAGTGCCACTTCTTGATGGATCAGATTCACTTCTTGGGTCACGTCATCTCATAGGCAGGAGTATCGGTAGACCCAGAGAAAGTGAGAGCTGTAGTTTCCTGGGAGCAGCCGAAGAACGTTTTTGAGGTACAGAGATTCCTAGGGATGGTTGGATACTACAAACACTTCATTCAGGACTTTTCCCATTTAGAATCACCCTTGACAGGTCTAACCAAGAAGGGGGTGAAGTTCTTCTGGTCATATTCTTGCGAGTCAGCCTTTCAGGAGTTGAAAGGGAGGTTGACGTCAGCACCGATACTAGTCTTGACAGAGCTAGGCAAGAGCTACACTGTTTACTGTGATGCTTCGGGTATCAGGATGGGAGCTGTGCTTATGCAAGGAGATGGAGTCGTTGCATATGGGTCTCGGCTGTTGAGGTCACATGAGAGGAACTACCCAACACACGATCTAGAGTTGGAAGCTGTTGTTCATGCCTTGCGCTGTTGGAGACACTATCTTCTGGGAGAGAACTTTGTGGTCTTCACTGACCACAAGAGTCTCAAGTATAACTTCACTCAATGTGATCTGAATATGAGGCAGTGTAGGTGGGTTGAGTATCTATAGTCTTTTGACTTCGAGCTTGCCTATATGCCGGGAAAGGGCAACGCTGTGGCAGATGTGTTGAGAAGAAGAACTCAGATTCAGGCAGTTCAGGAGGCTAGTAGTGAGTGTAAGCTGATGGATCTATTCTATGAGATGCATCTAGAGGTGCACGACATACGGGGACAGACTTTTCTATCTTCTATAGATGTTACCTCCATGCTACTTGATCGGGTACAGATGAGGTAGCTATCAGACTCGGAAGGCTTAGTCCTGCGGGAGTGTGTCAGGAGATGACCCTCTTCCTGGATGGACAGTGGGCGAGGATGAGATCTTGAGTTTCCAAGGACGCGTATGGGTGCCAGCAGACATACGCGAGGAGCTGATGCGGGATTTCCATTCCTCAGTTTGGGTAGTTCATCCTGGCGTCACCAAGATGTATCAGGATCTTCATCGCCAATACTGGTGGCCAGGTATGAAGAAGGATGTTGCTGGTTTTGTCATGATATGTTCTACTTGTCAGCAGGTGAAAGCAGAGCATCAACGATCAGAAGGTCTTTTACAGCAGTTACCTATTCTAGAGTGGAAGTGGAACGATGTTACGATGGACTTCGTGACTGGTTTTCCGAGGTCACTGCGAGGGAATGATGCTGTTTGGGTTGTCGTCAACAGAATTATGAAGGTTTCTCACTTCTTTCCGATCAAGGAGACCTTTAGTGTCGATGATCTCAGACGACTTTACATCAGAGAGATTGTGCATCTGCATGGAGTTCCACGCTCTATTGTTTCAGACAGAGATGCGCGCTTTACCTCTCAGTTCTGGCAGGGAGTTCAGAAGGCCTTGGGTACACATGTACTTTTGAGTACAACATACCATCCCCAGACTGATGGCCAGTCCGAGCGCATGATCCAGGTGCTTGAGGATATGCTCCAGGCTTGCATCCTTGACTTTGGCGGTTCTTGGGAGAAGCATATTCCTCTGGTGGAGTTTGCCTACAACAACAGTTTCCAGGAGACCATTCAGATGGCACCATACGAGGCTTTGTACGGTAGGCCATTCCGATCACCCTTATGCTGGCTGGAGGCAGGAGAGGCAGCTTTGCTGGGACCTCATCTTGTTCAGGAGACTTTAGAGCAGATAGAGTTGATTCAGAAGAGGATGGATACAACACAGTCTCGACAGAAGTCTTATGCTGATCAGTGGAGACGACCTCTGGAGTTTGAGGTTGGTGATCAGGTTTTCCTGCATGTCACACTAAAGTTGGGACACAAGAGGATTCAGAGATAGGGTAAGCTTTCACCGCGGTACGTCGGGCCATTTGAGGTCTTGGAGAGAGTGCAGCTGGTTGCCTATCAGTTGCAGCTACCTCAGAGATATAGGGCCATGCATGACGTATTACATGTCTCTCAGCTCCGACGTTACTTTTCAGACCCATCTCACGTCTTTCAGCCCAAGGAAGTCGAGCTTGAAGCGGATGCATCATTCGAGGAGCATCCTATCCGGATTGTGGATCATAGTACGAAGGTTCTCCATGGGTGGTCTGTTCCTCTGGTACGGGTGCTATGGCAGCACAGACAAGTACAGGACGAGACCTGGGAGAGGGAGGCCGATGTACGATCACAGTGGCCGGAGCTGTTCGGGGATTCTTATTCTCCACCTCGTTAGGGAAATTCAGGGACGAATTTCTTTAAGGGGGGAAGTTTGTAAGAACCTGGATCTTCGTTCAGGTATGTTTTTCCATTTTTTTGGAGTTTTTAAGAAAATTGTTTTTCTAGAAATTTTCAAATTACACGCCGTGTACTTTTTGAGTACACGCCGTGTACTCTGATCCGGCTCGAAGCTGTGTCCTGGCCGTGCCCGGGCCACACACACGGTGTGTAAGGGTGATGTGGAGGCCGTTTTTGGCGGTGTACGGAAAGGACCCAGTACACGCCGTGTAGTCTAAAAGTACACGCCGTGTACTTTATTTTTTTTCATTAAACGGACCGAGGTGGCGCCTAACCCCTATTTCCATCTTCTTCTCCAGTTTTTGTCCACCTAGAAGCGACCGTACGACCGAATCTTCTCCAAGCTTCTGCCTCGCCGTCCGTTCTCCGATTCGAGCATGGTTGATTGCGTTGGAATCACAGCGGTGAGTTATTCCTTCTACTTGAGCCTTGTTTCTTGATTCCTCCTTGTTTTCAAGTTATCGTGGGATGAACGTTTTGTGCGTTTTCTCAGATCTACATCATTTTAAGGGGAATCTGTTGTCGAGGTTCACGTATATCAATCTCCTGGGATCAAGGTAGGTGGTTTGTGCTTTTCCGTAGAAAGTTGATGAATATTTTATGCACTTTCCACCAATACCCTTGAACGGGGTATTGCGTGTTTACTATTTTTACCTTGTTACTTGCATACTTTTCTTGATTACTTTAGTAGAGGTTATTGCTTGTGATTAGGGTATTTTGGTTGTGATTAGATTGCTTTGCCATGATTGTTCTGCCTGTTTGGTGTTTTCCAGTTTCCATGACTAGTTGTAGGATAGTGGAATTGTTGTTTTATTATTGATGTTGCGCCTTAGTTGATAGCCAAGTAGTTCTTCAGGTTTACTTGGATGATACACACGCGTTGAGCATGTTTAGTTATACTCAGGACTATGAGAACCTAGAGTAGTAGACCAAAGGGAGAATTGACAAAAGGGCTTCTCCAGAGTGTCTTTTAATTACGATGCGAGACCAAGGGGAGAATTGACAGAAGGGATTATCCAGAGTGTCTTTTAACTATGACGTGGGCCACAGAGGGAATTGACGTTGAGTGATTCCCCATAGAGCCTTTAGCACGATATGAGACTATAGGGGGAATTGATGGTGAGTGCTTCCCCAGAGAGTCTGCTTAATTGTGTAGCTGTACCAGAGGGGTGAGACTGTGTGTGCTTACCAGAGGGTTGCTAGTACTTATAGGTTGAACCATAGGGGTTAGACTGTGAGAGCTACCTAGAGGGTTACTTGTTTCTTCTTTTGTTGCTGGCTGCTTACTTGTGTATTATACTTTTTAGAACTGTGGTTTGTTGCTGTTTGTGCTTTTCTGTTTACTGCTTCTTGTTTTAGTAATGCCATGTATTCATTGACTGTTAGGAACAAATATTTGGGTGATTGACTACTGGGATTGAATCTCACACCCTGTTTGGGCCATGCTTTTGGGCCCAAGAAGACTATGTTGCTGAAGGTATAGACAAGGTCAAGCGCCCTTCTACTTCAGGATCTTGATTTCACCAGGAGATGGGGAGCATGGGACTGAGCTGTGGCTCACAATGCTGAGAAGATTATTTTGTTTTTCTTTTGCACTTGGTTTCAGTTGTATTTCAGCACATTGTTGTGTTTGCTATTTTCCTTAGATACTTGTACCTGCTGCATCATTTTCATCATAGTTATATCTCTACATTGCTTCCGTTGTTTGGTTTTTGTTGTTATGCTTTTTGTTTACTGCTTCCGCTGGTTATTGCTGTTTCTTACCTTGTATACCTTACCGAATGAGGGCATAGTTTCCCCACTAACTCACCAAGGCCCTCGCTGCTAGTCGACAGCCTCTGGCATTCGGGGAAACGCGCTTGAGGTTATGTGGCGAACCAGGTACGGGGCACCAATGGAGGGGCTCTGGACTCGGTACATTACAATAT
This sequence comes from Viscum album, assembly GCA_963277665.1. Classification (NCBI taxonomy): domain Eukaryota; kingdom Viridiplantae; phylum Streptophyta; class Magnoliopsida; order Santalales; family Viscaceae; genus Viscum; species Viscum album. The sequence continues at coordinate 700,143,809 of OY728128.1, read as the reverse complement.
ATATACCTTATAAAATGAAGTAGGTGCATAATACAAAACATATCTCAAAGAAACATTATTGAGACGAATAATACTTACAAAGATCATATCGTTGATATTAGAATTTAGTTAATGAAGTGATATTGTGTAAAAATTTTAAAATACAAAAAACAATTCAAAAAATCATAATACAATTATAATTCATTTTACACATAATATTGACATAACATAGTCAATGAAGTATAGTTATAACCCAATGAATGTAAATTGATTTAATAAACCCCTTACCTTGAGTCCCAAATTTCTATGTATGTCCTTTAAATCCAATATAATGAATTTTATTAATTATTGACTTGTTTAGTAACCTTTTACATGTTTATTAATGTATCATTAAATCATTTATTTCAATGAAATATTTAATTACTTAATTTATTAAGTTCACATCAGGTGTTATGAGGACGTTTAATTCATAATGGTAAAATAATTTTGATAGGTTGATCGTGGTAAAATGGGCCAACTTTCCATGATATCTAGGATAATAATAATTAAATAATTATGATTTTTATATATAAAATACAATTCTATATTCACATATTAAATGTGTATGTGAAAAATTAATCACATTGCTTCGTTGAGGTGGTATTCCACACATACACATAAACGACATTACCATTTTTCAGTAGATGGAAGGCAAAGAAAATAGATTATATATTATATTTACATAATGATAAATATTTATTTAATAAACACAACACTTCATGGAAAAATGAAACACAACACTTCATGGAGGTGGTGATGAAAAATGAAACACAACACTTCATGGAGGTGGTAGTTGACACATATGTACAAACAATGTTTTCATTCCCCATAGGATTGAAAAGGAGATGAATATGGTTATGAAATTAACATAATAAAATATTATTATATGGGAGATACTTATTTTAATATTTTTAATGGTTATTAAAACATTTAAGGAGGTTGAATAAGAAGTAAAATGAAAATGGACTGTTAAGATTATTAACCCCTCTATTATGAACCACCTTAAATCACTCCTAAATAACCATAATAATGATATTTTAAGAAGACAAAAACCTCTAAAATGTATATAATGATGTTAATAATATGTTTTTAAGGGTTTTTTTGCTAAGGGGATTAATAAATGTGATAAAGAGAGAATATGTTGTATCTTTATATAAGAGAGGAGTGGGGAACCCTTATAATTACCGTAATGTATTAAATTAATATAAATTAATTTTAATGTTTAAGTGGATCAAAAATAATATATTTAAAATATAGGATATAAATAAGTATAAATACTATTATAAAATAAATTTATACAATTTTAGGTTATTGTTTAACCCTTATCTCTTATATTTAACCTCCATTAACACTGTTGATGATTACCGTGATATCAAAGTCTTTTACTATTTAGAGGTCAATAATGTTACTATAAAAGTAAAAGTGACCCATAAGTGGATAATGGTTGAAATTATATACTATATTCCATTAACTATGATAAACATTATAATTTTATGAATTTTAAATCATTTAATAAAATATCATTTAACATAAAATACCATTAAAGTCATTTTTGGAACTATTCACATAATTTACTTTAAAAGAATATTAAGAAATTAATATGGTAATGAATCTAGTTTTTATGGACCAGTCCTTTGAATATTTCTATTTATATATATATATTTATCCTAATAGTCAACATAGTTCTTGGGAATATTTGGATCTTGTAATTAATATATTAAAAATATTAATATATTTTAATGCTTGCACACACATTGTTTACATAAAAATTATTTTCCTATTGTTTGGAACCTTAGATGAGAAATCTAAGATCACAGTTGATTTTAAAATACAGGGTTTACCCTAGATGTGACCTAAGGTTGGTCAGCGTTGGACGTTTCGTGGGAGGTGATCGTTGGAGGATGTATTTAATAAAATAAATAATTTTTCTTATTTTAATTGAATGACCTAATATAATACTCACTCTATAAATTTGATACTATGAAAAATTACTAGTGTTAGAAACATAAACCTGGGAGGATTTTAGAGGAGAATCATTCCCCATTGGTATTGGAAAAACCAAGGATGTATATCAATGACCAGATCAAGGTAAATCTTGAGGTAGAGAGTGAACACATCAAATATTATTCATCAATAGTGGATACAATCTTCAATAATGATCAATCCGTAATCTAGGTAGGGATAGTTAATTATCATATTTTTCCTTTTATTAAAGATTAATCATGGATTTATTATCTTCTTTTTTTCTCTAGTTATTTCCATTCTTTTCATGTGACCAATTATCAATTTTATTCATTGAGACATGCTTCACCCCTGCCTTATAATTTTTGGACATAACCGAATCATCTAAAAATGGATTAAAATCATTATTGTGATTCCCCACATTGTTCTTTGTTTTCAACATCATTAGCCCACAAGGCCACAATAAAAACTTTACGGGGTGGGTTTGAGTGTGATTGAACCCTTGGATTCATGGTGGTTGGGTGAAAGATATAAGGATAAAAGATTTTGGGATAGATAAAGGTTAGGTGCGAGATGTGGGTGAGGATTCTTGGATTCTAGATCTGGATTGATGGTAGATATGATGGATTCCTAAAAAAGAAACCAGAATCTCAATTTATGGCCATCGAAGGCTGGGAATTGATGGATGGTGGTGGTTTCTATGATTTTAGTGGATTCAAAAGGTTAATCGGGTGTGTACGATAACATAAATGGAAGATCTAGGATCCATATGGAGAAACATAGTTTCTATGAAAAACTCGACTACACGGTGTGTAGTTCAGAAGAACAAATTCCATGTAGTCCCCTAGTTAGGATGGATATGATTCCAGGTAGAGATAAATATTACATGCAATGTGGACCCCACCAAGCACCATGTGACCTGATGATGGTAGCTTGGTGTGTACTCTGAGAGTATAGGGGAACAAACACATCTAAAAACATGATCACGAATAAATAACTGAAGCATGATCATGTAATTAGTTATGGATAGAGAACGTGAGAACAACCATGTACCTAAACATAGATAGGATACCCAAACATGGTAATATACATGGGAATGGGCCCACATATATGGGAACAATTTGGAAAGGAATGGGAGGACATGAGTTCCCAATAAAAGTTGTGTACCACCTTTACACACCATGTAGTATGACATGGATTCCCAATCCATGTACAGGGGAGAACACACCAAGGAGATGAGGGGAGGTCACATGCTATGTGACCCCACATACACACCATGTACTACTCCCAAAGACCTATACCTTTCATATATCCTTATTCGGGACTTTTTTTTTCATGTGAGTAGATTATCTTATGTTTTTTTCTATGTATAATGTGATGGTATACTTGTTAGTGGATTTCAAGATACAATTTAGGGAGTTACAATCATGACACTTCTCTGGATGATTCTTGACCAATAACAGTGATCAGACAGGATCATCATAGAGATGTCGGGGCTGGAAACCCCCTATCACACTAGGGAATAGGTCCATAACACTCTTTATATAGAATTAGTGATATCCCCATTTCACACTGGAGAACAAGTTCTATATCCATTGAGTGGAACCCCCTTATCATACCAGGGTGCGTGTCCTCTATTCACTGAGTGGAACCCTCCTGTCACACTAGGGTGTAGGTATTCCATCCACTGAGTGGAACCCCCTACCATACCAAAGTGAAGGTCCTCTATCTACTGATTGGTACCCCCTATCACACTAGGTTTTGGGTCCTCTATTATAGATTTTTCCCCCTTGACTGTGCAATATCGTGGCAAGGTGTGGGCCCTACACATGGTTTCAAGTATAGAAAAGTGAGATGATGGGTATCATAGATCGACCTTGGAGTTGTAGGAAGACTCATCATCCTTGGACAAGATTTATAGATAAATATCCCATTTCTCTCTAATATGGGATTTTTTGATCATATATCTTGGGTTTTTGTTCTCTATCTTGCTATGGGTTGACCTAAATTCTATTGTATCTCTATATTTATCTTTTTGTGTTTTTTGGTCCATCATATTGGGTATGTATATAATCACCCCTGAATGGTCATTTACCACATGTTTCATTTCATTTGTAGATGATAGGAAGATCAATGGTGAAGAAAATTGAGCTTAGTGATAATTTGGTGAATTGACCACATATGGTGGTCGAACTTGGAGATCATGATCCAGAATCTCTTCAACATTCCTTTTTCAAGTTATTTTTAGGCTGGGACTTTATTTATGGTTGGGAATGTATTTTCCCCTTTATTATTTGGATTTTTATAGTTGTAATTTGATGTATTATATAGAGGTTATTTCATGCATTATTATACTCTAGATGTTGTATTATTTTATTATTCCTCTTCACTTTTTTCATAGCGATGGTTGTGTGAATGGATACATGTATTTTTAGGATAAGGAATACCATTTCATTTTATTCCTTATCAGCACTTGTCACCAATCCCTAGCCTATTTGAGGAAGGATTGAGGTTGTCACACCTGGATTGCCGCCGGACAGGCGGGCCTCTATGGTTCAGGTCATAAAAAATTGTTATCAGATCAGTTTTCCCTCAGGTCAGTATTGGAGTGGGAACCATAATAAGGATCCTTTGGGAACTTATGGAAACAATGTCAGAGTGTATTGATGGAATCTTTCAGGCTAGAGAATCTGGTGTTACTACGGTGGTTGATGTATCCAATCACCATAACTTTTAATATCTTCTTTTCGACTCATCATACTGATAAATCAGTTATAGAGAACCATTGGTACATACATCTTATAGGATTGTGTCCTTTTACCATCCTTATTGAGTCAAATACATATATATATTCTCATCTAACCATGGTACATCTTGATTACTTCCTAGATTTCTCCACGAATACATCCAACAAGGTTACTTATACAGGATCTTGATGATGATTCATTGAGTTATAAAGCCTTAATTCAAGGGTTATCTCATGAGGTGTTTCCTCTAGGTGGTAATTGATTAGTTCCCCCACCTTCGATCAGAATATAGTACCAGTAGGGTAGGATTTTTATGAACAAAGGTTTAACATTCTATGTGAGTTCTAGTGTTAGAGACCACTGAAGTTCTACATTGAGCTAGATCCCCAGGTGGTGGAGGATTGGCTTGAATTGGTGATCCGAGTCTTCAGACTTGTTTGAACTCCTATTGATCAGATGGTTACATTAGGAACTAGACTTTTATATGGAGAAGTAGGGTGCTAATGTAATTTGATGATGCATACCCATGATGATACAATGTTCTCATGGTCAGATTTCTAGCAGTTATTTTGGGATGAGTACTACCCTTTGTGCTTACTCTTCATGTGTATTTAAGAGCTTCATGAGGTACATTAGGGTGGTATGATATTTCTTGAGTACATTTCAAGGTTTATTGAACTCATGAATTACTCTCTCTAAATGGTATGAGATGTATTCTTTCAGTAATAGAAGTTTGAGAAGGGAATTCACAAAGCCATCTATTCCCACATTGTATCCTTTAATATACCTAATTATATTGGAGTGATAGAGTGAGATCTAGTTATAGAGATATTCCTAGTAGAAGTACACCAAGAGGATGGAGATTCCAGTGGTCATTATGGGCCAGATTCATCTGTAAAATCTAGGAGGAATCATTCATTAGGGTCTTGGCATAGGAAACCACCCCACGATAGGACTTAAGCATGTGGATTTTTGGGGTAAGGTCTGTGAAGAGGATTCAGTTATCTAGGAGAGGTTTGGTGCTATACCTGTAAAAGTCAAGGTCACATGACACATGATTTCTTAACCCAATGTTCTAATAAGGGTAGACAAGCAGCAGTTGGACCAATATGATAGAGGTAGTGTTGTGATTAAGGATCTCCCAAGCATGGCTAAGGGGGAGGAAGTTCTAGATGAGAAGTAGGTGGAGCTCTGTAGGGAGGAACTTCTAGTGGAGGATGATCTAATGAGCTAATTCTACCACCACTACTAGTTGGTTCACACCAGGCTTAGGGAGATAACAGTCAGGGCTGCAGGTAGCTGCATACTATGAAGGGCTATGATCAAGTTGGGAATAAGATGATTTAAGTTATGATCTATGTCTTTTCAACTCTTTACCTAGTACTAGTAGATAGTGTAATGAGTCATTCCTTCATTAACTTATCCATTGTGTGAGATATTCAGCTTCCATTTTAGAATTCATCCTAATAACTATGTCTATAGGTTTCTATAGGGAGTGATTCTTTGATATCTCATATCTACTAGTTCTGTGAGTTGGTGCTTGAAGGAGAGAGTTTCTCATGGGAGATATTGGTCATCATGATGAAACCTTATGACATCATCTTGGGTATAAACTAGTTGTCCATGGTTCGGGCCCATAATGACTATCACCATAGATGAGTTAGATGCCTATCGATTGATGGGATGAGATTGTCCTTTATAGGTGAGAGAGATCTCATAGACAAGTGGGTGGGTCTTACGATCTATAATATATAACCCATAACCCATAAGTTGGTGAGTTTATCCATTAGAATAGTAGGATATTTCAGGAATATGTATTCCCTTAGTAGTGTAGGTTTATATAGAGATACTACCCAAGAATGTTTCAAGACTACCTTTGAGGTGGTAGATGAACTTATTCATCAACCTGCACCTAAGTATAGCACCAATAATTTCTATAGCATACCATATGGCCCCTACCGAGCTTTGAGATCTGATGGTGCAGTTGGAGGACTTTTGAGAGAAGGGTTTCATCAGACCTAGTGTGTCCCCCTATGCAGCTCCAATTTTTAGTGTGAAAATGTGGATGGGATCTTGAGTATATGTGTTAATTATCATCACCTAAACAATGTAAAGATAAATAATAAGTACCCCTTTCCAAGGATTTATAAACTCTTTGACTAGTATAGAGGTGCAAGTTGGTTCTTAAAGATCGATATCAGGTCTGACTAGCACCAGTTGAGGGTTCACATTGATGATATTTTGAAGACAAAAGTCCAATTTCACTGGGGACATCATGAGTTCTTTGTGATTCCTTTAAGTGTGATGAATACCCCCATTGTGTTTATGGCTCTCATGAACCTGATCTTACAGCCATATTTCAAGGAATTTCCAAGTACTGTAGTAGCACTGTAGTAGTACTGTATAAGTGGAGAAACTGTAGTAGCAATGAAATTGTAGCAACAGAGGGAACTATAGTAGGTAAATGTAGTAGTGGTGGTACTGTATCAGACTGGGTACGATAGAAGTACTATTCACTAAAGGCCTATTTGGGCCTTTTATTCAGACAACTTGGTCTTGGGACTTTGGGATATGTAATGGGCCTCCCTCTACCTAGCCGGAAAGAGATATTTTCTTTAATAATAAAAATGAGGCTTCGTCCCCAATATTTTAAAAGAAATACTCATTTAATCTGCATCATAATAGGATCATGGATAGAATATAATAATGGTCTTAGACTTACTTAGGGAGCACCAACTTTATGGTAATACTTTGAAGTGCCAGTTTTGGATATGAGAGGTTCACTTTTTGAGGAATACCACTTTTGAGCATGGTTTTGCTATGGACCTAGTGAATATTGATGCTGTACTTACTTGGGAGCCACCTAAGAGTGTATTATAGGTGTATAGTTTTCTTGGCATGACAAGGAACAACCAAAGTTTTGTGGAAGACTTATATAACATTACAAACCCTTTTACCACCCTAACATAGAAAGGGTAATTGTTTACCTAGGCTGGGAAGTGTTAGAGAGCCTTTGAGGAGGTAAGACAGATGCTGCCCCATGATCCTATGTTGAGACTACCATACAATGGTGTTGAATACTTAGTGTTTTCAGGCCTATGAAGAGGTTGGAAGTGATCACATATGGGTTGAGGTAATTGAGATCCCAATAGTAGAACTACATGTCTCATGACCTAGAGTTAGAAGTGATATTCCTCACTATGAATATGTAGAGGCACTATCTACTAGGTGATTGTTTGTGTGTTTACTTATAGCACTAGAGTCTAAGGTACATCTTTATTTAGAGAGATTTTAACATGATATAGAGGTTTTGGTTAGAGTTTCTATAGGACTATGACTTTGAGATAATGTATACTACTATGAAGGGAAATGTGGTAGCATATTCCATTAGAAGGAAATCCCATTATCACTTGGTGGTGGAGATGTTTGATCAGTTATCTTTTTTGTAGATGACCCTATTGAAGTATAGTGGTTTGTTTTTTCTTTATTCGATTGTGGTGAATCCTATAATTCTTTAGCATGTAAGAGATTCTTAGTTGAGAGACATCAACTTTGAGGTACTACATTACCATATATTCTTAAGAGATACACCATATGGGTTTTATGAAGGAGGGGAGTATGCCATCATTTTTTATGGATAGATGGAGGTTCTAATCACATTACATAAGGAGGTGATGAGGTAGTTCCACACTTTCCACTTAGCTATACATCTTGGTGTGGAAGAGATGTACAAGGAACTTTAGTGGTAGTTTTAGTGGGTTGGAATAAGCCTAAGCATTGTTGATTTTTTCTCTTCGTGTCTCACATGTTAGTAGGTGAAGGCTATGCACCAGGTTCTAGTAGGCTTGACACAACCTCTTATGATTCAGGAGTATAAATGGTATGGAATACCAATGAAATTTTCCACAAGGCTTCCATAGATAGTGAAAATCCATGATAATATCTTGGTGATTGTTGACCAAATCATGAAGTCAAAACAATTTTTTTCCATTAAATAATAGATATAAGTTTGAGAGTATGGGGTAGGTGTACATTTGGGAGATTTTTCAAATTCATGGGGTACCCTCGATGATCATCTCTAACCATGATTCTCGGTTTACATCACAGTTGTGGAGAGGCATATAGGAGGCCTTTAGGGCCCAATTGTAGACGGGTAAAACATTTCACCCCTAGAAACATGACTATACTAAGCACACTATCCAATTGCTAGAGGATATGCTGAGGGCTTGTGTGATGGGAATTGTATAGAGATTGGAGGATCACTTTACATTGGTAGAGTTTTCTTATAATGACAGTTATAACTCCACTATCATCATGTAAAATTTTGAGGCCCTATATGGGAAACCTTGAAGTCACCCCTATGCTGAACTGAGATTGGTAAGACATCTCTTATTAGGATAGATATGGTGTAGTCAAAGACATAGAAGGTTCATGATATCTGCAAGTATATGAGGATAGGAAAGAGAAGACAAAAATCAGACACAAATCAATTTCATAGTCCCTTGGAGTTCAAGTAGGGAGACCATGTTTTCACAAGAGTCTCCCCATGATGAGGATTGTATAGGTTCATCTAGGAGGAAATCTATCCTCAAGGTCCATCAATCTATTAAATACCCTATAGAGGGTTTGAGATTTTGGTTACTGCCTAGCCTTATCCCTACATTTGGATCAAGGGCATGAAATCTTCCATATGTTGTAGTTGAAGAGATACATGCACGATACTATGCACGTTATTGATTGGGGTAAGCAGTAAATAGAGGATGGATCCAAATTTATAGAGTACCTTGTGGAGATTGAGAATTAGCAGGAGAGGATCTTGTGTGGATATAATATTCCTTTGGTTCGTGTACTTTGGAAGCATGAGAACATGTAAGAGATCTCTTGGTAGAATAAGATCTATATGCGGACGCAATACCCCAACTTTTTGTTCATCTTGTGCTTTTTGGGGTGAAAAGACTTAAAGGAGTGGATAATGAGACAAATTTTGTTTTGATGGATAATTCTTTTTAATATTTCTACATATATATATATATGGATTTATCCTTATAGTCTGCATGTTGTTTGGGTGTCTTAGGACCCTGAAATTAATATATTAAAAATATTAATATATTTTAATGAATGAGCATGCATTGTCTCAATAAAAATGTTTTTCCCATTTTTTGTGACCTCATATGATAAATATGAGACCACAATTTATTCTAAACACATGGTTTACCTTAGGCATGACCTAAGATTGGTCAGTGTTAGATGTTCTTTGGGAGGTGAACATTGGTGGGTGAATTTAATAAGATAAATAACTTATTTTATATATTTTAATTAAATGACCTAATATAATAATCCCTCTATAAATATGATACTAAGGAAAATCTCTAGATTTAACTACATAAAATTTATGGTATTTGAGAGGAGGAGTGTTCTTCATTGGCATTGGAAAACCTAATAATGAAGATTGATAACCATATCGAGGTGAATCGAGAGGTAGAAAATGAACGTAATAGAACTTATTCATTGTTGGAATACAAACTCTTCACCAATGATCAATACATAATTGATGCAGGGTTCATTATTTATGGTTTCTACCCTTTTATTACATATTAAACATGGATTTATTATTTTATTTCTTTTTCCAGTGATTTCCATTCTTTGCATGAGCCTGATTAGAAATTTTATTCATTAAGCCATGCTTCACCACTTATTTCCTCACCTTATGATTATTGTCTGTTAAATCATCAGTCAGTAATGGATTCACCGCTTTATTTTGATTCCCCACGACCATTATTTGTGTTCTTCAGCATTAGCCCATGGGGTCATAGTTTGACATTTTTGGGGTGAGTTCAAGCATGATCAAACCCATAGGTTCATAGTGATTTCATAAACGATGTATGGATTGATAGTTTGGGGATGAATCAAAGTTATATAAAAGATATGAGTGATGCTTCATGGATTTGAGATCTGAAGCATTGGAAGACACATAAAGGGTTATTATACGAGCAATCATACTCCCAATTTATGGCCATCAAAGGCTGAGAATCAATAGAAAATGGTTGTTCTTATGATTTCAAAAGATTTAAGAGATCAACTAGATGTGAGAAATAGTGGAAAATATGAATTTGAGATCCACATGGAGAAACATATTTTCTATAAAAAACTTGACTATATGCTATGCATTCTATAAGAATCCACACTATGTAGTCACATGGATATGGTATCTAGGGTTTTGGGAAGAGATAAATATCACAATACATGTGGATACCACCACATGTTATGTGACTCAGTACTAGAAACTCGATGTGTACTATGAGAGTACACCCGACCCATGGGCATGACCAGATTACACAGACACAACCATGTATTCATACATAAACATAGTACATGTGAATGAACATGTAATCAGACATGGACATGATACCTAAACATGACTATCTGCACAGGAATGGGATGACATTTATGAGCACTAGATGGAAGGGAATGGGAAGGACCTAGGTGTCCAAGACATGCTGTGTAACAACTGTACACTCCATGTAGCATGAAAAGGATTCCCAAGCCATGTACAAGAGTGAATATTCCCATAAAACAAGGTGAGGGAACACACCATGTGACCCTACATATATTTCGTGCACTTCTACCAGGGACTTACCTTTAACATATCCTTTTTTGAGAATCATATTTTATCATACGAGTATCCTATCCTGAGTTGTTTTCCACATAGAATGAAAAATTAGTATTTTTAATAGATTTTGAGATATGATGTGAGGATTTGTGAATGTGACACTTATTTATAAGATTCTTGAATGATAATAATGACAAGAAAGGATCATCATAGAGATTCTGGGTTATTAACCCCCTATATCACTAGATCATGGGTCCCTATACTCTTTACATAAACTGAGTATACCCCCTATCACACCAAGGTGTGGGTCCTCTACCCACTGAGTGGCACCCCCTATCACACAAGGGCCCAAGTCCTCTATCCACTGAGTGGTACCCCTTCCATAATAGGGCGTGAGTTCTCTATCTATGGAGTGGTACCTCCTATCACACCAGGGCATGTGTCCTCTATTAGAGATTATTCTCCCTCAATAGTGAAACATGCTGGAAAGGTGGGGGTACTCCACATGGTTTATTATATAGACACACAAGATGTTAAGAATTAGTGATGGACCCTTGGAGCAGTAGGAAGACTCATCATCATTGGGTAGGTTTTAGTGATGGAGATCCCCTTTATCTCTCATCCAAGTTTCATTATGAGATAATATATTAGGTTTTTATTTTCCCTCTTGCTATGGTTTGAGCCAAATTCTATTGTATCTATCTATTTCTCCATTTTTTTGGGGAATCTAACTGGGTATGTATATACTCACCTCTATATGGTATTTTACTTCACATGTTGTGTCTTGTGTAGATGATAAGAAGATTGGTTGTGACATTAGTGGAACTTGGTGATACTTGGGTTCACTGACCATGTATGGTGGTTAGACTTGGAGATTAGGATCCATGCTCTATTAATCTTTCCTTTTTTTCCTTCTGTTTTTTTAGTTTGGGACTTTATTTCAGGTTGGGTGTGTATTATACCTTTTACAACTTTTCTTTTTTATAGTCGTACTCTGATGTAATAACTAGAGGTTATTTCATTCATGATTATACATTAGATGTTCTGTCTTTTATTATTCCTCTGCAATTTTTCATGGAGATTTTTTTGTGTGTAATTAAATTTTATTAGGCTAAGGCCTCCCATTTTAGTTTATTCCTTCTCATTGCATGTAACTAACCCCTAGCCTATTGGAGGTGGGCTTGGGTTTGTCACACCTGACTTACCACTGGCCAGGAGGTCCCTGATTGGTTGGTTTGTGACAAATATATTTTGAATATAAACTTTTAAAACATCAATAATACATTTTATTTATCCAAAAAAAATTTTTACACCATAAATCACATAGAAAATATTCCTTTGTTTTTAAAATCATTTACTTTATTTTTCTACATCTTGAACTAACACTGTCATGGTGTTGCGTAAGCGTTTATGGTAATTATTACATCACAAAAAATTATAATTAAATTTTCATGATAATGTTTTTAGTATTTAATATAACCATTTAGAAATTAACATAACAAAATTTAATCCCAATGAAAAAACATTAGAGTTATTAAAATAAAGAGAGTGATATTTTGGATTAATTTTTTTACATAATATAATATTAAGGTCTATATCAAAGAGAAATGACCCCAAGTTTCCATATCTTCAAATATTGAATGAGTATGGATAAAATAAAATCATAAAATATAAATAAGTCAGGTTTTTTATGTATTTTTTAATGTCGTATCATGTTATTTTCATCATTATTTACCCGATTTACCCTTACCACGGGGACAAATATTTACCACATTTACCATTCATATTGACCAAAAATAAAGATGAACTATTTACCAAATTTTGATATTATTATTCAAAATATAAAATCCATTTTATCAAATTAAATTCATATATGTTTATTAAATTACATTTAAAATAAATCCACAAAACACGATGAAAAATATTTTTTCTAAAAAATGAATTTCTAAGTATAAAAATGTTTTCATACCAAAATTAAGAATAATGTCAATTAAAATGAAATTAATTAGATTATATTTAATCAAAATTAATTAATAAAATTTTAAAATTAGTTAAAAACAAAGTGGGACTTTGTAAATTCTTGAATGGAAAAGATGATTTTATATAAAGTCAGTATTTTTTCACTATTCACTAAAAAATTAATATTTTCAGAAAAATCCCATAATTTCACATTAATATTATTTTTATACTAATTTATATAATTATACCATTTCTATAAAATAAGATTTCTAAAATTAGCATGAATTAATTATAATATTTTCTCAGAAAAAAGAAAAAAACCATTTTCAAAGAATTTTTTTTAAAGCATTAAATTACTTCACTAAAAATTGAGCTCTCATTTACAAAGAATTAATTAGTAAAACTATATTGAGTAGGACCATTATATCTATATTTTATAATGTGATTAGTCATATTCCTACTTGCCAATTTAATTTCTAGGTTATAATAGTCACGTTTAAATAATAATATTTCGGTGGTATATCACAATCCTCTTAAAGTTAGGTGTTGTGTGAAAATCATTTTATCAAGATTATTATTATTTATTAATAAAGTGTTATATTGTTACACTATGAAATAGATTTAAATTTCATAATTTTTTGTGATCTTAATATGTAACGTAGTTCGACCGTGAGGATGCATGATCATACCTTGGGATGAATCATCTGTGCCTATGAGGATTGTTTCCATGAGAGATATCTCATAATGACTATGCCTAGTGGATCTATGTCTATCCGATAATATAATATTATTATATTCCAATGACTATATTTTGATTAATTAAATTAAATTTAGAGCATTTAATTCTTATAGATTTTATTTATTAGTATGAGTATTTAAGAATGATTATTCTTAAATGACTATTTTGGAATGTAGGTTTCTATATATTAAGCAAGAGAATAACACATGTAGTAGAGAGAACCAAAATATTGAAAAATAATGAACATAAAAGCGTAAACTTTTCTACACGAATCTTTGTTTTTTTGATCTTCATCACTAAAACCAAGAAGAATCTTTTTTTTTGTTTCATCTATTTATCAAGGAAATATTTAAAGAAAATTGATCCAATGTAGCTGATCATATATTGAGAAGTATCAAAATCCTATCACTTACTCATGATCTCTCTATTGTACTTACATTTTAAGTTATTCTTTCATTTTCTTTTTGAATTATTTATCACTCCTCTTGTACTATAAAGAGAATTAATCAAATAATTCTTCTTTATGTTTTTACATTTTCCTCCCATTTATAACTATATAAGAGGCTATGTAGAATCCTAGATGACTTGTGTGATTTTGTTTTTGTAAAATCGGATCTAGGATATTTAATCAGTTTATTAAGTATTAGTAAACATGATTGATAATGGGTTTACTATTAAGTAAAGATTACTAAGTTACACCTTGAGACTGAACCGATTATTTTAATTCCGCCACATTTTTTAGGTTTTCTGTTCCTCTATTTTAAAAATATATCATATCATTAATTATATTTCTCAAAAAAAAATTCTATAAGTTTCTATAATCATTTTCAAAATGAATACTATTATTTTTAGATTTTTAATGTGATTTATATACAGTGTTTGGTGGGAGTATATTTGTTTGAAAATTTAAAGTATTTTAAAATTGTTTAACTAGGTTTTAATTGAGACCTTGAGAAACTTTTCAAAAGAAATAAATTATATATACCTGCTTTTTTATTTAGTTGGGATGATTTGAAAATCAAGGGATTAAATTTTAAAATCATTTTAACCAAAATTTTTAATTGGAAGCTCAATTCACCCCCTTATTAAGCTATCCACTCTGACTTAAAATATGTATTTTTCTCATGAAGGTCCTACCTATGTATAAGTCTCCCTAATGTTTCCCTCATATTGAGAGTCACTTGAGAATCCAAGGCTAGCTATATGAGATTACTCTTCACCAATAAATGGAGTCTCATCATAGTTGAGGTGAATTACGAGGTGATAATCATCATATATACCTCACCCTAACCATTTACCATTTGATATGACTGAGGAAGTTTAAAATTATCTTACTAATCTTAAAAAATTAGTGGAGGAATAACATTTATGGTTGGATCAAGTCGAAGATCTCCTAACTGAGGAGGAATAAAACTCCTTGGTCATGTGGAGAGAATTATCTAAGGATATAATACCAGTCATATTCAGTCCCATGGCCACTCCTCGGTATGACATTCTTAATACATTAAATGATAAAATCTTACCTCATTTTCATAAAAAAATATGGGAGAATCTCTATCATCTAAAGACTAGATACCTATCTTATAGGGAGTGTGTTAACCATATTGTTAAAGTGGATGAGTTTTTCCTTCATGTTGACCTGGATTCCTTTTTGGTGGAACAAAACCCTAAGCTAAGTAAATAACATGAGTGTGTCCAACATTATTGCATCAATAATATGAAGTTACTCCACTATATAATCAATGAAATGCACCCTAATGTTCATATCAAAGGGTGGGGTAAATACATATATCTTTATTCCACTCCACTCACATGACTATATGGTTCATTTGGGAAGGAAACATGCAATGTTACTACTTTAATATGGGTTATAGGTCTTGGATTTTTAAAAACCAGTTAGTTTATCCAATGGATTCTTGACATTCCCAAATCCTAGATATGGCATAATTGATGGGAGAAATATATTGATAGGATTCTACATTAGGATAATAGGAAGGTAAAATAAGCCTCTATATAAGGGAAAAACATGTAGTCTCATAGAAACCCTTAATAGAGAACTCCTACATCCTTAGAAATATTCTATATCTAGCTCATACAAGGATAAAATCCTAAAATTTCCAAAAGGATTCATAAGTAATATCTTTATTGACATTACAATAATACCCCAACCCATAGGGATGAGATCATTTTTAACACCACAATCTCCCCTAGAATCATTAAATATATAGTAGAACAAAGCTGTTATGGTAGTAGAGATGATTCATCCCTAAACCATATGGCTAGGATAATTTTTTACCTCTTTCTACTATAAGGAAGTTGGTCTTTTCTAGATTGGGATAATATTTATAAGAAGTTTCCCCATGGGTTCTTCCACTTTGAGATTCATCTCACACATCAAGGTCAAGTTCAATAAAATTCATTAAGGACTCCCTCAATATCACCTTTCAAAAGCAACTTATGGGGGAGTTTAAAAGAGATAAAGTTAAACTTCATAAGGGCTTTAAATCAAATTGATTCACTAAGAAAATGGAAGTTAAAGAGGATTATGATATATACCTTGAACTATATTCAGAGGGAGATAAACCCCCATACCAATATGGCATGAATAATGATATGATTACATATTCATGATTCAAATTGGTGAATTCCATTGACGTCAACCCCAAAAATAGTGTCAATAATAAATCTTATGCAGAAGAACACAATGAGGAGATATCTATTTAAAAGGTAGTGCACACTGAAATTCATGAAGAGGTCAAGTACACCCACTACCAGAGGTATGATTTTGATTTATTATCCCATCCAAATATCCATATACCAATTACTAATTAATCTTTAGGTAAGGATAAAGGGAAAGGTGTAGTTTCATCCATATGCTAGTAGATACCTAAAGAAGTTTGTTGGGAAAAAATACCTCAAGGTAACATTGCAGTATTTTTGGGGTTGCTTGTGTTTGTTGACAATGCAGGTTTCCTTGGTGAATTGTCGAGTTCCAGAGAGGTTGTTGAAAATACATGTTGAAAATGAACCATGACAAAGGAACGAAAGATCTTGAGGTGGTACAAAATAACAGATACAAGGTGGCGCCATTTTCCAGTGTTTGCCAAATTTTTGGGTCCAAAATTTGGAGTTTAGTAGGCATCATGAAAATTGGATTCCATTGAAGATCTAATTTAAATTTGGAAAAGGAATGAGTTTCACGAAGATAGGCTTCATGGATTGGATTTCGCGAAGACATGAAAAATGTTGACGGTGATTCTTCATGATTATGACAACTTTGCAAACAGAAGCATTGAAGAGCATTGCAGCAGCTAAGGGCATTGTGAGCGGAGATTCATGGAAGAGGCACGAAGTAATCGACAGAACGCTCCACAATTACTATGAGATCCACGATCAGAAAACTACTGTGGTGCTTCATGATATTGAGATAATTTTGGAGGAAATTTTAGAGCTTTTCAATTTGTAATGACATGGCATTGAATTCACGTGGAAGTTTCGAGGGTCGGTGGAATTGCCTATAAATAGACCTCAACCCCCTTGGGAGAAGAAGAGAGTTTTCAAAGAAAATATTTTTCTCTCAGTTCGTGAATGTGGTTCACGATGGCAGTGTGCTTTACTAAAGGAAGGAGCTTCCTGGCGTCTACTTGCTCTATAAAAGTTGCATGCTTCGCGTTGGCTCAGTGAGATTTACTAGAGAAGTTACTCTTTGATGACTTGATCTTCGCGACATACTGAGCTCTATGGAGGCATGAGCTTCGTGAAGAGGCAGGGACTTCATGAAGGCTTGTTTGAGCTTCATGAAATTGGGAGCCTCGCGAAGTAGGGTGGTTTGCGAAGGTATTTCCAAAGGAATTGCCTAGTGTTCAGGGGAAAAGGGGTATTCATCAGTGGATGAAATTTTCACTTCAATAGAGCATCTAAATACAATGGATGATACATTCATTAGTGATAATGAAGAGACCTACGGGTCTATAAATTGTGAGTGGATATTCTGAAGAAGCAGTGAGCTCACTTCAGTTGAGAGAGCAATGAGTTCTCAAATTGTGAGTGGTTGTAAACTAGGAGGGACAATGAGTCCACTTAGAACTTGTAAACAACAGTGCACTTATAGTGGAATTGGTACATCGGCACACTATCGGTGTATTCTCCTTGGACGTAGCCCAGTGAGGGTGAACCAAGTAAAAATTGTTGTGTCCTGTGCATGCTTTAAGGTTTATTCACACTCTGCAATGAGAAGGAGAGAGAAGAGAGTTTTGTCTAACAACAAAACAAGATCAAATAGGGTAGTTGTTTTAATCTATCATACCCTGATTCACCCCCCTCTCAGGGTATCTAGCCTAGTGGACTTAACAATTGGTATCAGAGGGAAAGGTTGATATTAGTTTCTCTCTCAAATAGAGGTCATCAATCATAAAGGGATTCTGATCTTTGATGGGAAGAATTTTCAGCTATGGAAGAATCAGATGCAACACTACTTATGATCTTTGGTAATGGATGTGTTTACAACAGCAATGCACGATGTCACTGCTGATATTAATAGTGGTTCACTATCAGAAGCTGAGCGAAGAGAATTGGATGTTGACGCAAAGGGAATCAATGCTTTAGGGGGAGGCCTATCCAATCCTATTTATATGAAGGTGATGTCATGAAAAACATCACATGCCATGTGGGAAAATCTATTGAACATATATGAAGGAGATACAATGTTCAGAGAGGCAAAGCTACAAGTGTTGTGGAATAAGTATGAAGATCTAAGAATAAACCCGAATGAGTCTGTTGATGTATTATTTAACAGGGTAAATATTGTAGTAGAAGACATGTGAGGTCTTGGAGAAGTTATTGAAGACATAAATATTGTGAAGTGTATCTTGATGAAACTTCCACCTCATTTCAATCCAAAAGTCTCAGTTTTGTAAGATAAAGACCCGAAAGCGCTGACATTGGATAACGTATATAACACCCTTATTGCATATGAAATGAGAAATTATGATAATTAAGTTGTGGAAAAGGGTAAATCCAAAGAGGTGGTATTCTGGGCCATGAAGAAGCTCACCATTTAAGATTCTTAAGAAGAAGAAGAGACAAATGAGGTGATGTCATTCCTCTCCTCAAACCTTCAAATAAGAAAAGGAAAGTTTAAAGGGAAACTTCCACATGCTTGTTTTCTATGTGGAAAGGTTGGACATCTTGCGGCAAGGTGCCCCAAAAAGTTCCAAGAATATTATGATGTTGATGAAATTGAAATTCCAAAGAAGGAGTCTTCGGCCTTTGGGAAAGGCAAGAAACAGTTAAAGAGAAATTTATTTAAGAATAAAAACCTTCTTTCAAAAGAATGTGATAGTTTAGATGAGTCTGAGGTTGAGGAGGTTGAAGAGATAGAGAATTTCAGAGAGGATGGAGAAAATGATATGGTGGCAGTTGTAAATATTTCTCAGAAGAAGAATGAAACCAAATTTGACAAAGAAGAAGAAGTTGAGGGAAGAGTTGATATGCATGCTAAGTTAGAGGATTCTCTTGAGGAGATAGATAATCTGAGTTGATGGAAGAAATTGAGAAACTCAAGTCATCAACACCAGAGGACTCAGAATCAATTAGTGAGTATAAAATCAAGATTGAAGAACAGAAAAGGGAGATCAATGACTTTAATAAAAAAAGGAAAGATCAAATAAAGCGTATTGAAGAACTTGAAGGAGAAGTTGTCGATTTGCGGAAAAAATTAAGGATCAAGAAAAACTCTTGACTTCTGCTAGGACGTCAGGAAAGCAGATCACTTAGAAAACTGAGAAGCTGAAAGCAGAGAATAGTGATTTAGTGGAAAGGAAGAATCAATTATGTTCAGATGCTAAGACCGACATGGGGCTTGATCGAAAAAAGAAAGCTATGATTATTGAAGTCAGAACACAAGCACCCATTTCGAGATTGAAGGTTGATTTGGGCGTAAAGCAGAATCAAAATATTCAGAGATCCCAAAGGGAAACTAGCAGTGCATAAGTGACATGAAGGAATTCACCTTATATCAGGTGTTATTATTGTGGAAAGATGGGACATTCACAATATGTGTGTTCCATAGCCAAGAGATATCGAAGGGAACAAGAATAGAGGTGGCAACCAAACAGAGAATGGTTCTCTAGAACTTACATTGAAGGAAACTGTTATTGGTGCAGAGGATTTGGGAACATGGCTAGATAATATACATAAAACATATATAGGAATGTTCCAAAACATAATCAAAATTTTCTCAAGCAGTAGATCAATGAACCAAAAAGTGAGATGAAAATGTAAACTAGATTTTCAGCCTTGCAAGATAAAGAAGATCCATTATACTCTAAGAAAGATCAGAAGTATCAATCCCTGCCAAGTGTGAAGGAAAAGATATGGACAAATAAGAAAAAGGATGAGAAGATAGTGGTGGAAGAGATTTACCTTAAAGCATCAGATCACTCTGGTGTGTGGATCCTTGACAGTGGATGCACATCTCACATGACGGGTAATAAGGATCTTGTTACAGGCATAAAATATGAAAAAGAAGGAGTTGTAAGGTTTGGAAACGATGAAGGCCTGAAGATTGTTAGCTCAAGAAAGGACAATTTTTGGGGGAAAAGAGATGAGACGTGCTGATGTCTTAGTAATAGAAGGCCTCAGTCACAATTTTCTCAGTGTCAGTCAGCTATGTAACTCAGGACACTCTATAAGGTTTACTAAGAAGATGTGTATTGTCAAAGGAAGATATGGGGTAGTAGTTCTACAGGGAAAAGGAAAAAGGGAAATCTCTACCTGGTAAGTGGAGAAGAAGATATGTGCTTTCTGTTTAGATAAGAATAAAACAAGTTGTGGAATAAATGACTAGGTCATCTATGCCAAACATCCCTGGAAGATCTGGTAAAGTGTGATGAAAAAAGAGGCCTCCCTAAGCTATCACGTGATCGTACTCACATGTGCGATGCATGACAACAAGGTAATATCATTAGAAATACATATAAGTAAAAGGAAAAGAATTCAACAAGAGTGCTCGAATTTCCACATGCCGATGTTTGTGGGCCTATCACACCAAGAGAAATTGACGGAAAGAGGTACTATATTCTTTTCATTGATGACTATAGTAGAATGTCATGGGTATTTTTTATTTCCCATAAGTACGATGTCTTTAGCTGTTTAAAACAGTACCATATGGAGTGTGAAAGGATGCTTGGACAGAAAATTATGATGTTTCGTACTGATAATGGTACGAAATTCATAGTCAGGTGGAAGACTATCTCAAGAAACACAGGATAAGGCATCAAGTTTCCTCAGTGAGAACTCCCCAACAGAATGGAGTGGTTGAAAGGAGAAATAAAATCATCAACAACATGGCTAGAATGATGATTATAGAAAAAGACCTACCTGAGAAATTTTGGAAGGAAGTAGTTTTGACATCGATCTACATTTCTAACAAGGCTTTGTTGTGTCCGAAGGAAGGAAAGACTCTGTATGAGATGTGGTATGGAAAGAATCCAACAGTGAAATACTTTAGAATATTTGGAAGTAAGTGCTTTATCCTCAACAAGGAAAAACATAGGAAATATGAGTCATGAGGAGATGAGGGGATATTCCTTGGCTACTCAGGAAAAAGAAAAGCATAAAAATGGTTTAACAAAAGGCTGTGAAAAGTAGTTGAGAGTAATGATGTCACTGTAGTGTAAAATGTGGAGATCATTTAACAGTGCAGTGAACCATTTCCTGATGAAAGTGATTGAGAGGAAGGAAATGCAGGGGGAGTATAAGTGGTTGATGTTTATTTAGAAGAAGATACCGATGATGAGCATGAGGAATTAAAATCTGTATCTACACAAAAGCCAAGGAGTCAAGTTAAAATTGATAGGCAGAATATCATTGGTGATTAGTCATCTCTAGTTTAGAAAAGAAGAATGAAATCACTGCAATAGACATATTTCCTATCTCAGGTTGAGCCTAAATGCTTCGCTGATGCAGTTGAAGATGAAAACAGGCTCTAGACAATGAATGAAGAGCTTGATCAGATTGAGAAGAATCAAACGTGAGAGATTGTTTCGAGGCCATTAGATAAGAATGTCATCAGGAATAAATGGGTCTATCACAATAAGATGAATGAATATGACATAGTGATTCGGAACAAAGAACAGAGAGTGTGCAAAGGATACTCCCATATATAGGGAATAAATGTTGATGAGTCATTTGCACCAGTTGCGAGACTAGAGACAATCAGATTAGTCCTATCCGTTGCAGTGTAATGGAAGTTCAAAGTTTTTCAGATGGATGTCAAATCTGAATTTTTGAATGGAGTTCTAGAGGAAGAAGTGTATATTGAGTATCCAGATGATTTTATCATTCACGAAGATGAGAACAAGGTTTACAGACTAAAGAAGGCATTGTATGGGCTGAAACAAGCTCCTAGAGCATAGTACTCAAGGCTTGATCAGTATTTTAAGAATCTTGGTTTTCAGTGAAGGGGTGTTGATTACAATATCTATTTAAACAACAATTGTAATAAAATGATGATGGTCCTAGTTTATGTTGACGTCATAATATTTGGTGGATCAGATGAAGCTCAATATAGACCGTTTTACGAATTCAGGAAAAGTGAGTTCTAAATGTCAATGATTAGAGAGCTAACATTTTACTTGGTCTACAGGTTAAATAAGGAAGGAATGGAAGATTAATTTCTCAATAAAAATATGACAAGGAGGTTTTTAGAAGATTTGGAATGGAAAATTACAAGGATATGAAGACTCTAGTTGGTACCCAGATGAAACTGTCCAAAGATGAGGATGACAAGGCAGTTAATATCACATAATACAGGCAAATCATTGGAAGTTTTCTATACTTGACTGTGACAATTCCTGACATTGTATTCGCCACATGCCATGCAGCGAGATATGAGAGTAATCCCAAGGAAATCCACATTCTTGAAGTGAAAAGAATACTTTGGTATATCAAGGGAATAATGGATTTAGGCTTGATATATAGTGACAAATCTCATTCAGAATTACTGGGATATACTGATGCAGATTGGTCTAGTTCAGCGGATGATAGGAAATTAACATCAGTAGGTGCTTTCTATCTTGGCAGATTTTGTGTTTCTCAGCTAAGTAAGAAGCAAGATTGCATTTCATTGAGCACCACAGAAGCTGAGTATATTACCGCCACTCAAGATTTCACACAGTTGTTGTGGATGAAACAACAGCTTTATGATATGGGAGTTGAAGTGAAATCTCCGATCGGAATCCAGTGTGATAACTCAAGTGCTATAAATCTCAGAAAAACCTCTTCCATCACTCAAGGACAAAGCACATTGAGATAAAGTATCATTTTATCAAGTGAGAAGGTTGAGCAGGGAATTGTGAAGTTGGAGTATGTGCCTACAGAGTTACAAGTTGCAGACATTCTGAAAAAGGCCTTACCCAAGGAAGCTTTTGAGAGGCATCGACTGGCTCTGGGAGTTCAGTCGAGTCCCCGCACTTGAAAAAGTGTGGTTGTGGGAAGCCACCCTCTCCTCAAGGTATGGTTTGTTTTTCTATCATGCGATAATCTGTTTTCTTTCCAATGTTGCGGACCAAATAGGAGTGACCTTTGGGTTCGTTGACAAAGGGGGAGAAATAGTGACTCCTAAAGTGGGAGAAAATATGGCTAAGGAAGGAAGAAAATGTCTTAGTAAAAGACATAGGGAGAAGCTGACAGGTGGAGCAATGAGATAGGGGAGAGCAATGAGATAAGTGGAGAGTTTTAAATTGGACGATGCTAGAAGTGATCGATCAAAGAATAGATATCACGACAGTTGAGGATCGTGATAAGAGCAGAACAATGATGTTGGAATGGTGTGAGAAGGTTTCCAACTATCACCAATTGGTATCAGTGTGGTATCAACAATTGGTATCAGTTTGGAAATTGGAATCAGTTGCATGTCAACTTTTGGTGGCATAAATTAAGTGATTCATTGATGATCTTTTCATTTAATCTTGTTTCTCACAATGAGGATTGCTCATATGGGTTTAGAGTATGTGGTGAGTGAATATTTGGTCGCTATCTGAATCGCAAGAGGTGAATGGTGGTAGATAATGGAAGGAGACTCATTGAGGTATCAAAGTGTATAAAACCATTCTGAGAAGAGTTGTCAACAAACCCAAAGGTAGATTGTTGGGCAAAAATACCTCAAGGTAACATTGCATAATTTTTGGGGTTGCTTGTGTTTGTTGACAATGCAGGTTTCCTTGGTGAATTTTCGAGTTCCAGAGAGGTTTTTGACAATCCATGTTGAAAATGAACCATGAAAAAGGAAAGAAAGATCTGGAGGCGGTACAAAAGAACAGATACAAGGTGGTGCTGTTTTCCAGTGTTTTCCAAATTTTTGGGGTCCAAAATTTGGAGTTTGGTGAGCATCATGAAAATTGGATTTCCTTGAATATCTAATTTAAATTTGGAAAAGGCATGATTTTCGTGAAGATAGGCTTCATGGATTGGATTTCGCAAACACATGAAAAATATTGACGACGATTCTTCGCGATTATGACAAGATTCACGAATAAAAGTGTTGAAGAGCATTGTAGCGGTGAAGGGCATTGCGAGTGGAGATTCACAACGGTGGTGCGAAGTAATCGACGAAATGCTTCGTGATTATGACGAGATCCACGATCAGAAAATTTCCATGGTTCTTCAGGATATTGATAAAATTTCGAAAGAAATTTCAGAGCTTTATGATTTGTGATGACATGGCATTGACTTCGTGCAGAAGGTTCGAGGGTTGGTGGAATTTCCTATAAATAGACCTCGACCCCCTTGGGAGAAGAAGAGTGTTTTCAAAGAAAATATTTTTCTCTAGGCCCACAAAGGTGGTTCGCGAAGGCAGCGTGCTTTGCGAAATGAAGGAGCTTCGCAGTGGCTTCTTGCTTCGTGGAAGTTTTGTGCTCTGTGTTGGATCAGTGAGCTTCATGATGGAAGTCGCTCTGCAATGACTTGAGCTTCACAACGACCTAAGCTCTATGAAGGTGCGAGCTTCACAAAAAGGGAGGGACTTTGCGGAGGTTTGTTTGAGCTTCACTAAATTGGGAGCCTCAAGAAGTAGGGTGCTTTGCGAAGGTATTTCCAAAGGAATTGCCCAGTGTTCAGGGAAAAATGGGTATTAATTAGTGGATGAAATTTGGACGTTAATAGAGAATCTACATACAGTGGATGATGCATTCATTAGTGATAATGAAGAGACATATAGGTCTATAAAATATGAGTGGATCTTCTGAAGAAGTAGTGAGCTCACTTCAGTTGAGAGAGCAGTGAGTTCTCAAATTGTGAGTGGTTGTAAACCAGGAGGGACAGTGAGTCCGCTTCGAACTTGTAAACTAAAGTGTGCTTATAATGGAATTGGTACATCGGAACATTGTCGGTGTATACTCCTTGGACGTATCCTAGTGAGGGTGAACCAAGTAAAAATTTATATGCCCAGTGCATGTTTTAAGGGCTATTCACACTCTGTAATGGGAAGGGGAGCGAAGAGAGTTTTGTCTAACAGCAAAACAAGATCAAACGGGGTAGTTGTTTTAATCTATCATACCCTGATTCACCCCCCTCTTAGGGTATCTAGCCTAGTGGAACTAAAAAAGTTATTATCTCTCTTCGAAGGAGAATATTTCTCAATATAATACTGATTTATAAAATAAGAGGTGATTTAATTCAAAATTGATCATAGGTAATGTACCTACACAATGAAACTCCCAATTTGGGGCCAATATCTCTCCTTTAGTGAGTATCCTTCAACGAGAGGTAATTTCTTAGGGAAATAGAGTGGATTCTAGTCATCCAACCAACTTGGGTCCTAGAAAATCATTTTATTTAATGTCATTGACCATGGGATATCAAAAATTACCTCTCAAAAGAAAAAAATCATCACTATTTCAAGAAATCTACCTGAGGCTAACTCAAATTGGATATCAACAACAAGTAAAAGTGAGTTGATAGTACAAGAATTATCCCACTTCCACTACTTGATAATTGGACCAAGAAATAATCCCATAAATTCTACTTAATTCCATCGAGTCATTTCCTTTTTGAATGGAATCCATGGAGGGGTGATGTACACTAGTTTATTCTAAGAGGAAACCATATCTTGAGTGGGTAAAATTGAATCGTCATAAAACCAACTTTTGGAATTTTTAATTCTTAATATTCAATGGTATGGTAGATTTAGAGAAACACATCATGCATTTTTTTATCCTGATGTGAACCTATAATGGGAACAATGAATAAAAAATAAGTATAAAAACTAGGGTGTTTCTTGTAAACCCTGAAATAAACCATGTTTGTCTAGTATAACAATATACCATACATATCTATTAGTAATTGGAAAGATTTTTTATGATAGTTTTTTTACCAATTTATCTACACACTAAGAAATTCTATCATTCTCAACCTCTTAAATTGAAAAAAATATGAAAATTAGAGGATTTTAGACTTCATTTATAGGTATAAAGGCATAATTTATTCCTTGAATATGGAGCCTATGAAAGAGTATCTATTAGTGATATGAGTTAGAAATCCTTGAGATGAGTTGAAAACACCACTCATTCCCTTGAAATACCCTGATGGGTTCTATAATTTTACAAACCCATCACAGTTGTGGGAATATACTATTCATCATTGTAAATAAAAATATCTATTGCTGCCATTAATATAGGGTAAGAATTTAGGTAAATAAAAAAACGAAACTTTCATGCTTAAAAAAGCACTAGATCTAGTTTCGACCACTAATCCCACTAAATATCATGTGGTACTTATTTTAAGAAATTATATTAGTAGAAATTTACTCAATATGATGGAATAAGGATGAAAATCACTATAATTTTGAGGACCATAAGAACAAGGTCTATCTCTTCCAAAATGAGTAGATTCTAGGATTTTTCATCACTGCCCTGGAGGAAAATTTCATTAAATTTCTAGAGTTCCAGAGGCCTAATTAAGATAGTATGAGTGATCACCCTAACTATATCTCCTTCCATTGGATGTTGGGTCATAATATATAGTAATGTTTCATCTTCAAGGACACGTTCAAAATGATCATCAACAACCGGAAAGTAAAATTTGGTAAACACTCATTATAGGTGACCTATCTTTCTATTACTCTTTAAGAAGATAAATAAGAGTGATATGAAGTAACAAATAGAGGGGAACATAAATTTGATTAATGTATGAATAAGAAATTTGTCAATCAAACAAAAATTATCATCAAATAACAACTGAATCAAACTGTTATGACTCTAGTTATCCATACAGTATCTAAGGTGATATATTCATCATCATAATTTTCTAAGATTTAATGAAATTTTCGTTAATGGAATAAGTAACTAGAAGAAGAACCCATGTGTGTACCCAAACTAGTACAGTCTCTTTGGGATTTGTTACTCCTATCATTGGGAGTATGGGAACCATCCCACTAAAAAGAACCTTTATATAATGAGGAGTAACAATACAAATCCATCAATTTTATCCACTTATAAAATCTCTTATCTAATTAGGGGGACTCATATAAACATGAATTCCATATATAAAATCATATATGATGTTATAGAGGATGATGAGGGAAAGGTTTAAATTAAACTCGATGACTAGGGACTAGTCCCACTAAATACTTACATACAATTGAGTGTCTAAGTTATTTACTTAAACAACCTCAACAAGAACATATTGACCAATTTAGGTTCTATTTTTACTTAACCATATAGGTCAAATGATTATCGAATAGGAAGTTATCCAATAAACACCATGATATGGGGAGATCAGTGAAATCCAACCTATAAAAAAGGGACCCCTGAAGTATGGCCAAGAGAAAGAGTCACTGATGTAGTTAGATTCAACTATTAATACTAAAACTATGGAGAAACCTCATTATAGGAAGCATTGGAACTTGTTCTAGAATTATAATTTTTTTAATAATCTTACTGTCATCCCAGATATGATATCAACATTGGATTCCCAAAATATTTCAAAATAACATACAGAATCCCTTATTGAGGTTCTTTTAAATCCCAAAGAGTATGAGATAGAAGTTATTATATGCAAGATATATCACATAGAGAATCAATCCACCAAGTTTTATATAGAAATTTAATTCATTGAAAAATACTATGAAACTAATATATAAGGGCACATAAAAACTTTGTACATACTTATAAAGTTCAATGATATCAACATCCATCAATCCCTGGTTGATAATGGTTTTGGAATAAACCATATCCGATCTAGACTACTTCACTTCCAGGTAAAAAGTGAATCTAATTTTTCTCCCTCCAACCAAATAATTCCAGGATATTCTAAGAGTGAGAAGAAAACAATCAGGATAATTAAGTTGAGAAACTAATTTAGAGATCTTATTATTTACTTTAAATTCTTGGTGGTTTATTAAGACATGAATTTTCTACATAATACCAGGAAATACATGGATTTATATGCATGCAGTAGTTCCCTCTTTATATCACAATTTCTTGAAATAATCCATTGAAAGGAAAGTCAGGGTAATATATGGTGATAAATCCCCTTTCGAATCCTTTGAATATCAATACAAATATTTAGGGTAATACAAAAGGGATAGGAAGTAGATGATGGTAAATAATTCCATACAGATTTATACCCCAGACAACCTAGAAATCACCCCTATAAACCCATGGAGTGAACTCATTAAATATTTCATATTTCCCATTAACTAAATTGTGGAAAAAAAATAAATTTATCAATATTAATTGGGATATGTTGGATACTTAATTAAACTCTCAAATTAATTTTCTCTCATATAATGGTCAGGTAGATATTTTCATTGAGAAACCACCAAAAAATAGAGGAAAACACCTCAATGAAATCCGTGAATATTAATCATTCCCCTAAGTACCTATACATAAATGTAGTTTTGAGGGATATTTATTCAACCTAAAAAAGGATATTTTATTGGATGAATATGAACCCTTGAAGAATATAATTATGTTTAGGTATATTTTATTCCATTATTATGGTGTTATCTCTACTAGATAAACTCAACCATTCTATAGGAGGATGTGATCCTGATGGAAGTAACAATTTCCTTGTATAATCTTCTAGATATCTAGTTTTTAGTTCATCTCCCACTCCTGTAAATGGTGAAGAGAAAAAATAAGATCTTAAGGAATATTATATATAATTCAATTAGGGTGTCTCGACTAATTTTTATGAACTCAAATAGGTGAATATAGGTACAAAGGAATATCTATGGCCCACATTGACCGATACCATGATAGACCCTGAAGAATATAACCTGTGAATTTATTTTATAAAGAAACATTATGATTCATTGTCATGGAATTACATGGAGATTCCTGGGTTAGATCCTTAGGTGGAAACCCATCATTTATGTTTTCTAGATAACCACCATAGCTATAAATAAACAGTAATAAAAATTAATCATACTCATACTTCCAAAGTGGAATCCAAATTTTATATGATAATTAAATACAAATTCACTCTGGAAGTTCAATACCCAAAGTGGCTCATGAACATTGTCCCTATTAAGAAAAATAATGGGAAAATCCGAGTTTTCATTGACTTTAGGAATCTCAACCATCATTATCTAAATGATTATTTCCTAGTCCCATTCATAGAACTATTGATCAATGAAATGTATGTCTTCCAAGATCTACTCTTCATGGAAGGATAATTTGAATGAAATCATGCATTGAACTGGCCCGAGATGCCACTGAATCGGTACCCTATGTAATGGACCG
Organism: Viscum album; assembly: GCA_963277665.1. NCBI lineage: Eukaryota > Viridiplantae > Streptophyta > Magnoliopsida > Santalales > Viscaceae > Viscum > Viscum album. The sequence goes on along the minus strand of OY728128.1, from coordinate 700,114,028 downwards.
AGCTTTATTAGTGACTTTTATTTCCTGAATACAAGTGTCTTATTCTATATAGATTTATAATCATAAAGCACATAGAAAAACTAATAACACTTTATTTCAATAACGAAGAAAATTACATTAGTCAACAACTAAACCCATGAAAATAAAAAACATTGAAATAGGACAAATAATATAAAATAATAAAAGTAAAATGGAAAAATTTAGATCCTTATAATCTGATGGGATCATCAACCCCACGAATAAACCTATAAAAAAGAAAAAAATATTAGTAAACCAATCAACATTTTATAAAAGGAAAAGATAAATAACCACGAGATAAATTTTAGTGAATAATGTATGAAGAAATAAAAAGGTATTTATATGAGGTAATATGACCATTAGAATAGTAATATAACTATTAGTCAATATAACCATTAGTCAATATGACTATTAAGAACTATAACCATTAGAAATAATGTTACCATTATATTTAGTGCTTATAAAAGGTAATGGTAAATGATAATTGAGGAATAAAGGAGAAATAATAATCTCAAACAGTAGAGTCATGACTTTTGAAGTCCTTTCTTTAGAACTTGGGAGAGAGATAAAATTAATGGGGTTTGCCCTTGATGAAGTCCAATTAGAGATTTAACATGTGAGGCTCGAACGAAATCAACTACAAGAGAAGTTCAATTTAGTGGAGATCACTTCCAAGTCAATGTTAGCTGATCCACCACATGAAACTACCACTATCACACACCTTACCCTCAGGGAATATGATGGTGTAATAACGAGTTATATGTCTAGGACTTAGTATCATAAAAGTGTAATTTACTTTGTATAAATGAAATGGTTATTTTTCAATCCTATTTTATGTATTATTTTTTTAAATAAAATATTCATGAAAATAAGATGAATTTCATAATTTGATTTTTGGATACAAATAAAATTGAATTTTCATAATATATTTACACTTTAATATTAATCTCAGGTATTCTATATAAATATTATTTTTATTAAATATAATTTTCAAACACTATTTATTTAAATATAAATGTTAATATAATTTTACATTGGCCTAAGAAATTTTTATGTTTCACAAATCTGATTATGCTATAAAAACAATTTTTTAAATAAATAAGGAGTGTTTATTTAAAAGTTAAATTATAATATTTATAAAATTATTTTCATTAAATAAACATTATATTTGAAATCATCACATTAAAATTAGGTTAGGGTAGATTTTAGAGAATTTTCTAAAATACTCTATTTTTTAGTGAATAGTAAAAATAAAGTTTTGTGTTTTTGGTATGTTTTATGACATCATATATATATATATAATAATGATGAATAATTAATTAAAAAATATAAATAAACTAAAATAAGTTATTTAATTAATACTATTTATTTTAATGGATTTAAATCAATTTTGAAACCTGAAAACGACTTTCCAAAGTATAAAATTAAAATTATGATTTTAAAAACTATATTTTTTTTTGGAAAAATCACTTTTCCATGTCCGAATTAATATTAAAATATGAATTTTGGTTCTAATATATTAAAATAATATAAAAAATGACTCAAAATTTTAAAACCATGAACATAAACCATGGTCAAGCCAATGGGTTTTCATTTTCCACAACTAATAATTCAAAGACCTATATTTAGAAATTTTAAACAATTCCTTATGTTTTACTATAAATACCTACACACCCCCCATTAATATATGATCCAAATACACAATACAAGATTTTATGTTCATTTTATCTCCCAAATATTCCCTCCAAGTTTTCCTTAAGTCCTCAAGGTTCCATCCTCAAGTTTTTGGAAGAAACTCCTAAAGGTGAGGGAATTATCCACTCCCTCTTTTCTATTCAAGTATTTTATTTTGTGAAATGTTTTCTAAATGTTGTATTAAAATATTTTCATACCATTTTTTATTATCCCATTAATTAAAAAATATTTTTTATCAATGGGATACCTTCATCCCCTCCCATTATACCATTTCCTTAATCCACATTTTATACCTTCATGCTCCAAAATTCATTTCTCAAATTTCATTCTTTCACATAAAAAATTATTATAGTGTGAATATCAAAACTGTTTCCTTGTGGGAGGTATGTATTGATCTTTATTCTAATATCTCCTTGCTGGTCCAATCACGAGAATGGATGGTGGGTATTCGAGCAGAGGTGATGAACTATGGGATGTAATTCCAAATAGTGTGTCATCTGAGGACAATAACTACTTAGAAAGGATTATAGATGAGCATGAGATACATGCGTCCATGATGAGTCTCAATCCGGACAGTGAACCAAGGCCTGATTGTTTTCCTGGGTCATTTTATAGAGCATCGTGGGAAGTTGTTAAGGAGGACATTGTCTCTGATATTTAGGATTTCTTTCGCGGAGGAGCTCTCCCACGTGTTGCCAGTGCCACGACTCTGGTTATTATACTGAAAGCAAAGGATCTCTCCCAACTCCTCCATTATCACCCCATGAGTATGTGTAACTTTCCCTACAAGGTTCTATTGAGAATTATCAACACTAGGCTGGCTATGTTTCTTCCCCAGTGGATCTCCATTGAGCAACATGACTTCGTTAGGGGGCATTCAATTCAGGGGGCTATCACTCTAGCGTAGGAAATGGTAAGGGACCTGAATAACAAGACTCATGGTTACAACATGGTCATTAATCTGGACACAAACAAGGCGTATGATAGATTAGAATGGGGATTTATGAACAAAGTCTTGGCTTGTATGGGGCTCTCTCCCAAGGCCTCAGACATCCTTTTTAGATTCTTTAGCACTCTGGGGATGGTAGTCTCATTCATGGGGAACCATGGATTCTTTAAGTCCACCCAGGGCTTACGACAAGGTGATATGATTTCCTCAAGCATATTCATTCTTATGAAGTACACTCTAAACAAACTCATGAATAGAGGAATATCCAACAGTAGTATACTCCCCTTTCACAGGAAAAAGAAAATCCCCTATATCTCCCACTTTATGTTTACTAATGACATGATTATCTTCTAGAATACAGGAAAGAGGACTATGAAGGATATTAATAAGATCCTAAAGGAGTATTTATACTAGAGTGGTTAGATGATAAACTATTCCCAAATAAACCTATATATTTCCAGTAAATGTGTGGCAATGTGGGTCTCTGCCTTATGAAGTAGAATGGACATGCAGCCGGGCTCCTTCCCCATGGAGTACCTAGGTTCTCAAATATAATCCGAAAGACTGCTCATTCATGACTTTTATTACGTTGTGAGTAGGATCATAGGCTGAGTTATCAACTTAAAAACTACTTTTTATTTTTGGGGGGCATATTGTACTGGTCAACAATGTTCTGGAGGCCATCCCAGTGCATGCAATGGCTTCTAATTCAGTTCCAAAATGGGTTATCAAAGCTATAGATAGGGTATTTCATGGTTTTATTTGGGATGATCTATCGGAAGGGATGAGACATTGTGTTTCTTGGTATAGTATGTCCTAACCTATCTATGAAGGGGGCATTAATGTTAGGAGCACCGCAACCACTGTGCAATGCATGCATGGCAAGCTGGCTTGGGAGATCTTGGAGAACCAGAATCTCTGGGGGAGTAACGTGAACTACAATTACACCAGTAATACTAATAATGGAAATTTCTAGGGATCCTCCTAGTGTAATCAGATATATCCCCTAGTTTTGAGTCTTTAATAGCACTCCTACTAGATTATGGATGAAGGCAACATCCTCCTCTGGAAATACAACTGGGCGGGTTATGTGTTGGGTTTCCCAGGGTGTCTGGTCCCTATGATTACATTCAAAGAGGAAATCCTATATATGAATTTCATCAAGGCTTCACTAGATAAGAATCAAAAAGAAATATTAAATTCTATCCTCATCAATTCAGAACCAGAAAAGTTCATGTTCTCCCCGTCATACTCCAGGAATTTCAACAAGAAAGAATTCCGTAGGATCTCTAACCCTCAGGTACAGTAGGATACCTGGAACAAATTATCATGGTGCAGCAAAATCCCATATAAATACAAATTTCTTGTTTTTAGAATAAGGAACTAGATGATACTATCTGATGAGAGCATTAAGAAAATGGGAATCAGTTTAGCTTCCTAGTGCCGGTGTTGCAACAAGAAAAGTGAGGAGAGCACAAACCATATTTTCTTTGAAGGGGAGTGGGCTCAAGCCATGTGGAAGTGATTTGGAGTCTTTAAAGTGGTCTCCTATAATGAGATACATGGGGATTATTTATTCAAGATTTGGTTTCAAGGAACATCAGAGAAAGGTATAGAGACGATGACAGAGTCTGTGGTCCTCAGTGTTGGATGCTGGTGTCTCTGGTAGGCCCGTAATAAGGCTAGATTCGAGCAGATAATTTCAATAGGGAGTTCCATCATTGTGAGAATCAAATTCCTAATTTGTGACATGGTAACCCTTCTTAAGAACTGGCAAGAAGCTCCATCACTACGCATTATATAGCCATGTCCCGACCTGGATCCTTCTATCTTAGACACAACATGGGGGCAGTGGATAAGGTGGAGCCCTCCAGCAGACAGTTTAAAGCCAAACACATATGGATATTGCATCTCAAGTATCATGTGAGGTGGAGGATTGGTTCATAACTCAGGAGGGAGTGTGTTCTTTGCCTTCACCACTAATTTTGGAAATGGAAATGCTCTTTAGGGGAGGCCAAGGCAGTTCTCAAAAGTCTCAATATGTGTATTCAGAAAAATATAGAAATATTCCAAGTGGAAATGGACTCAAGGATCATCCATAACTCCCTAATGAGTAGAGTTTCCATCGCATGGTCTATCACGTACATCATTAGGAGATGTAAAGAGCTACTGAGAAACAATATTAAGGTTACTCACACCTGGAGAGAGGGGAATAAACCTGTAGATTATCTTTTTTTCCTAGCTTCTCCTAACTCTGTTTTCACCTGCCTCCCTAATTCTACCTCCCTGAATCCCAAGGATGTGAATTTAATTCGCGGGGACTCCATTGGTCACCATTATTTTAGAACCCCTAGTCTGGGTGTTTCTTTTTCCACTAGTTCTTTTGCCTCTTTTATTCTCTCCTTTAAATAAATATATAATTTGATGATGATGGGTTAACAAGTATGTAATGTTAAAGTCTTTAAGAACTTATATATGTAATGATTTCATATGAAACCTATTCTTTATTATCCATGGGTTATTGATAAAATGATTTATTATGATCAATATGGTTCACATGAATTAATACATACGAAGGGTGTGCCTTGATATCACTCCAATACATTGGGTAAATAATTAATCTATAGAGATGACATGTTTTACAACACCTTGGTAATTATGATTTATGATACCTTGATGATAAACCTTAGTGATATGCGTATGAATGTATAATTTTTATGTTTTATCCACATTTCCATATCATGATTCAATTTTTTTCTATTATGATATTCCCCATTTTCTTATGATCATGCCTTTTCGATATGCCTCATAGTCATATGATAAACATCTCCTTTGTTTATTCCCAAAAAGATATTTATACTCACCTCTTTTTTTGATGCATGTCACCAATATATGATATGCAGTGAAAGTAACTTAGGATAAACCTGTGAAGATGAATTTAAATGAGATTATAATGATATTTATGTTATTTATGTATTATGTTTCTAATTTCAAGTAAACTAAACCTTAAAATATCTTATTTATTATTAAGTTTTGTAACATGTAATAAAAGTTTTATCTATTAAAAATAGGGATTTCATAGTTGGTATAAGATCATATTTTAGTTATTTGTGGAAATTTATATTATAATACCTTAGTAAGAACCTTAGGTATATTTCTAAATAGATTAAAACTTAATGGAATTTTGGTGAATTATTAAGAGAGTGGTTTCCACGTAATGAAATCAATATATAGATACTACAAGTGAATGTGTATCTAGCATAGTTATACCTTGGGGTAATAAAAATAAAAATGGAACATTGGTATTTGAATTGATCATCAGTTAGTGGATGATAATGGGCCTTGGTGCACACTTAGGTTGACACTCTCAGAGGATATGTTTGGTTAATCAAATTCTTTTTATGAATAATTATAAAGGAGATATAGAAAATATAATTTTTATTAGAGTATATTAAAATAATAACTTCTTTAAGAATTATTTTTAAGATTTAAACTCCATTTAGAATGACAAGATTATTAAAAGCAACATGTTTCTCACTATGGTTTTCTTATTTTTGAAAAATTATGGGAAATAAGAGGAACTGTGTAAATGATGAGTGAAATGAATGATAAATTTATGAACTTATTAACATGATAGAATATAGAATGGAAAATTTCATGAGGATGAAAAATAATCTACCTCAACTTATGAATAATAACCCAAAATATATTAAGCAGTCAGATTCACCTTAAAGGGAACAAATTTTAGTTGAGACCTTCATGCATCAACAACCATCTTCCTTTAGTGGATTTTATGATCCATTAATTTTGAAATAATTAATTACCTATATTGAAAAGTTTATTTATGTACTACATTATTTATACCTAGAGAAAATAATCTTGGTATTATAACACTTAGACGGATAAGTTGATTATTGGTGGAAACTTATTAATAACTTGAATCCAAGAGAGGAGATTGATTTTATGGGGTGGGAAGAGTTTAGGATAATATTTTTCAATAAATATTTTCCCCATTTTATGAAAAAATATAGATAAGAAATTATTAGAGCTGATGTAGAAGGAAAATGAATCAGTGGGAATCTATGAAATTAACATAAGAAGTCTTTCTTGATACACCTCTATCTTTGTTATGGATCCTAAGGGAAAGGTTGATAGGTTCTTCGGTGGATTGATACCCGATCTATGGAGGAATATAGAAAATTGAGTCTATGAAATCTATAAGGAGGTAGTTTAGAGTTATTTGGAGGGTGAAATGGAGTATGGAGAGACATAATGGTTATATATAAAAAATGAGAAGAAGAGAGAAATGGATTCAAACTCAAAGAATAATTTTGATCATGGAAGAGGAGGAAAGAAATGAAAACTTCCCACGTGCAACAAATATGGGAAGAAACATTCAATGAATTGCTTTCTTTGGAGTATAAAGTGCTATATGTTCATAAGAGATGGCCATATAGGTTGAAAATATCATAGTGAGGTGAATATTCAGTGTCTCAAGGCAAAAAAAAGGGAATATTGTGAAATCACAACTTAAAGTTCAATTCTTCAATTATATACAACATAGGAACTTTTAAAATAAATGTCCAAATAAAAAGATAATTGAGGTAAACCAACAACAAACTCAACATAGTCCAATGGGGAAAGGTCATGCTTTCACAATCAAAAGGATTAAATTAGAGTCTCTAAATGATGTAGTGGGAGGTACACTCATTCTGATCTCAAATCTAGAAAGTAATTTGTTTGATTGTGGTTCTACACATTCCTTTATTTCATCTAAGTTTTAAAAGAATGTAGAATTAAACCCAAAAATACTAGAAATAGAGTTATCAGTTAATAACCCTAAATGGATTATCCAAGTATCAAAGAAAATTTAACACTATACCAGGGATAAATTAACTATTAAAGTATAATGTTAAGATAAACTGCTGAAGTAATGAAATTTAAATGTTCTTGAATAGAAAACCTAGATTTATTTTGAAAGGATATATATTCCAACCTAAAATATTTCTATAATAACATACTATAGAATTATTTATGGAAATTATTGGTGAATAAAAAAATACAAATAATGTATAAATATAGAAAATGTACCCATTGTTTAGGAATACATTGATGTATTCCTAGAAGAATTACCTGGACCTCCCTTAAAAATAGAGGTATTGTTCTCCATTGAACTCATACATTGATCCAAGACAATATCAAAGACCCTATATAGAATGGAATATGTGGAGTTAGAAGAATTAAATAAGGAACTTTAATATATTTTGGGGAAAGGTTTTATTCAACCAAGTGTTTTTTCTTTAGGGAGCATCTTTTCTCTTTGTAAAGAATAAGGATATATTAATGTAGTTATGAATTGATTATATATAAATTAATTGTATTAAAGTGAAGAAAAAATATCCTATTTGAAGGATCGATGATTTTTTTGACTAGCTTTGTGGGGATCAATTATTTTCTAAGATAAGCCTTCGATCGAGGTATCATTAGTTAAGGGTTAAGAAAGAAGACATCCCAACGAATACCTTCAAAAAAATATATTGTCATTACAATTTTATTTTTATGACCTTGTTCTTGACTAGTACTCCTACTATATTTATTGATTTGATGAATAGAGTGTTTAATGATCACCTTGATAAATTTGTGGTAGTATTTGTTGATGATATTTTAATATATTCTAAAATTCATTAGGATCATAGGGATTTATATGTGATATAGTAAAAACTATAGGGAAGGATATTTTTTTAAAACTTATTAAATTTGAGTTTTAGCTACCAAAAGTTGCATTCTTAGGGTATATAATGACCAGTGAATGAATCTTAATTGATCATACCAAGACAAAGGCTGTGAAGGAGTGGCCATGTCCTAATACCATAACTGATATTCTTAGTTTCCTTGGTCTATCATGATATTATATAAGGTTTGTGAAAAAATTTCATGGATTTATAATCCAATAAAAAAGTTAACAAAAAAGGGAGTTATGTTTATCTAGACATAGGAGTGTGAATAATTTTTCCATGAATTGAAGAAGAGGTTGGTTAGTTCACCTGTGCAACTTTACCCTCTAATGGGGACCATTTTTTTATTTATAGTGATGAATCCTTAAGAGGAATTGGATGTGTACTCATGTAAAATTACAAAGTGATTTTATATACATCATAATAGTTAAATCCTCATGAAAAAAACTATCCTACTCATGAACTAGATTTAGCTACATTCATCTTTTATATAAAGATATAGAGACACTATATTTATGGATAAAAATTTTATATATACATAGACCACAAAATTTTTAAGTATATATTCACAAATAAGGATATCAAAATGCATCAATGAAGATGTTTAGAGATAATCAAGGACTATTATTATTGTATTAACTACCATCCTAGAAAGTAAAATAAGGTAGCTGATGATATTATCTGAAAAGAACCTACTACTATATCTATGATTTAGATTAAGAAAGACCATATATTATTTAATATGAAAATTATGGATTTGAAAATCATAATGGTATGGAATTAATTCTATATTTTCCAAATGATTTCCCAACCATCTTTCTATTAGAGGATCAAGGAGGAACAATGGGATAACCTGAATCTTCAAAATATGGTGAAAGAAGTAAAGGAGGAAAAGCTTTGTGAATTATACATTAATGAATATGGTGTCATTTGTTTTGGAACTAGAATTTCTGTGCCTTCACTACCTGAGATAAATAAAGAGTTGTTGGATAATGCACATAGCTTATCTTTCTTTATCCATTATGGAGTTACCAATATGTACCATGATCTTTGAGAGAACCTATAGTGGGAAAACATGAAGAAGGAGATTTTTGAGTATACTTAAAAGTTATTTGTATATATGCAACTTAAAGTAGAGTGATATAAGTCCAAGGGGATGATGAAACCATTACCCATACACACATGGAAATGGGAGAACATCACCATGGATATTTTCACTGGTCTCCCAAAGATATACAAAAGAAACAATGTGATATAGATTGTGGTAGATTGACTCACCAAGAATTCCCACATCATTGTTCTTTAGGAATATTTCTCTCTTGACTAACTTTCGAGGATGTATGTAAAGTAATTGGTGAGACTGTATGGATTACTACTTTAAATCATTTTTGATCATGATCTATGGTTCACTTTTAAATTATAGAGAAGTATTCAACATGATATTAATATTGAATTGAATTTTAGTATGGAATATCACCCCCAAATTGATGTCTAATATTAAAATACCATTTAAACAATTGATGACATGATAAGAAATTTCTCAATGGAATTTAAAGTTGTATAGGATCAATAACTCCCATTAGTTGAGTTCTAATACAATAATAGCTTCCGCTCTAGTATTCAAATAGATCCTTATGAAGATCTATATGGGAAGTGATATAAAACCCCCACTTGTTGGGATGAAGTTGGTGAATGAAAGATACTTGGTCTCTATCTTGTGAAAGAGATGGAATAAAAGATTCAAGACATCCAATGACATAAAAGTTTATTAGAGTCAGAGGAAGAGTTATATTGAAAACTATAAAAGGAACTTGAAGTTTAATGTTGTAGAAAAATTATTCCTTCAAATATCCTCATGGAATAGAGTTATTAGGTTTGTAAGGAAAGGACATATTAGCCCTAGGTGCATTGGACCCTTTGAGATCCTTGATCGCATAGGAGTAGTTTTATATCAAATAACACTTCCACCAAACATGGATGAAGTTTATTATGTTTTACAAATATCACTCATGAGAAAGTACATACCTGATTCCTCACATGTACTGAATCCAAAGGTGGTAAAACTGTATAATTTCCTATTTTATGAGGAGTATCCAGTGAAGATCTTAGACCATAGAGAAAAATTTCTAAGAAATAAGACAAACCACTTTGTCAAAGTGATATGGAAGAACTATAAATATGAAGAGGAAAAGTGGGAAATGAGGGAAACAATGAGACAAAAGTACCCTAATCTATTCTCCATTGATATTATAAGTTCAAATTTCAGAGATAAATTTTATTAAGGGATAAGAATGTAGTTACCTAGGATTTATTAGTGAATTTTTATTCCTGTATAAATGTGTATTATATTAAATATATTTATACTCATAAAAACATAGAAAGAAAAACAAATCTTTATTTCAATAATGAATAATGTTACATTAGTCAGTAACTAAACTCGTGAAAATTCCAAAAATTATAATGAGACAAAAAATATGAAATAAGAATAGTAGAATGGTAAAATTTAGATCGTTCCAATATGTTAGGATAATCATCCCCATGAAAATACTATATAAAATAAAAAAAATATTAAAAAACAATAAATATTTTATAAAATGAAAAGATATAAAACCTTGAGAGGAATTGTAGTGAATAATGTATAAAAAATAAAAAGGTATTTATAAGAGGTAATATAATAATTGAAATAGTAATTTGACCATTGTTTAATATAACTGTTGGTAAATATAACCATTGGTCAATTTGAATATTGGGAACTATGATCATTGGTAATAATTTTACCATTATATTTAGTATTTATAAAAGGCAATGACAAATTATAATTGATATAAAAAGGAAAAATGATGGCCTCAACCAGTAGAGTCATTCCCTTTTAAGCTCATTTGTTAGAATTTGGGTGGGTTCTATTGTTATTGGGATTCACCCTTGAAAAATCCCAATAAGAGCTTTAATAAGTGAGTATTTAACTAAATTTACTATGGGATAAGTTTAAGTTAGTAGAGATTACCACTAGGTCAATGTTAGTTGAGCTACCCCATGAAACTACCACCATTACACACCTTAACCTTATGAAGTATGTCGGTGTAATAAGGGACTATGTTTCTATAATTTAGTATAATAAAAGAGTAATTTACATTTTATAAATTAAATGGTTATTTTATCAATCACAATTTTTATTTTTTTAATATAATATTTTTGAAAATAAGTGGAATATGATAATTTTAATTTTTGATACTGATAAAATTATATTTTCAGAAAATATTTACACTTCTATAATAAATTAAATTAATATATATAAATTTATTTTAATTAAATATACTTTTAAAACACTATTTATGTAAATATAAATGATAATATAATTTTACAATGGCCTAAACTTTTTTATATGTGTAAGAATTTTGACTATGTCATAAAAACTGTTATTTTTCAATAAAAATAAGGAGTTTTTTTTTAAAAGTTAAAATTATTATATTTAAAAAACTATTTGGATAAAATAAACTTTATATTTTAAATCATCACATCTGAATTAGGTTAGGGTGATTTTTTCTGAATTTTCTAAAATACATGACTTTTAAGTGAATTGTAAAAATACAGTTTTGTGTTTTTGGTATGTTTTATGACTTCATATATATGTAATAATGGTTTATTAATTAATTAAATATAATACATGACTTAAAATTTGTTATTTTTTTTAATATTTTTCATTTTAATGGATTTAAATCAAATTTCAAACCAAAAAATGACTTTCTAAATTTTAAAATAAAAATTATGATTTTAAATGCTATATTTTGTAGAAAAATAAATTTTCCATGTTTTAAGTAATATTTAAATTTTTATTTAGGTTTTAATAGATTAAAATACTATAAACTGACTCAAATATCTAAAACCATGAGAAAAAACCTTGGTCGAGCAAATGGTTTTTCATTTTCCATAACCTAGAATTCTAAGCCCTATATTTAGAGATTATTAAACAATTCATCCTATTTTATTATAAATAACCACCCATTCCAGATTCCTATCTACTAAAAATATATAATAAATTAAGTTCTGGTCCATTTACCTCCCAAAGTGGCCCTCCAAGGTGTCCTTATGTCCTCAACGTGTCATCCTTAAGTTTTAGGAAGCAATTCTTTAAGGTAAGTGAATTCTTCGCTTCCTCTTTTTCATTCAAGTACTTATTTTATGGAATATTTTATAAATGTTGGGTTATACTCATTTCATACACTTTTTTATTATCCCATTACTACCAAAATAATTTTTTACCAATGGGAGACCTTCATCCCATCCTATTATGCAATTTATTTAATCCAAATTTTATAATTTAATGATTCCAAATTAATTTCTTGAATTTTTTTCTTTCAAATAAAAAATTATTATAGTATGAATACCTAAACCATTTTCTTATCCATGGGTATTGACTTAGATGTAAATATAATTTATTAATATTTTTATTTACATGTGTGACACCCATATTTATTTTATTTGGTTTAAAAATGATGCAATGTTAAAGTCTTTAAGAACTTATGTATGCAATGATTTTATATGAAAATATTTCTTTATTATCTATGGGTTTTTGATGAAATGATTTATTATGATCAATGAATTTCACCTGAATTAATAAATATGAATTATGGTCCCTAATAATTCTTTAATGATTTGGATAAATAATTAACCTCTATAGATGACATGTTTTGTGATAGCTTGGTGAATAACCTTTGTAATTTGATATACGACACCTCGGTGATATGCTTATGAATGTATCATTTTTTATATTTTTAAAAAACTTCCATATTATGATTCATGATCTTTCAATTATGATGTTCCTCATGTTATTATTCTCATGCATTATTTATATGTATCATAGTTACATACTAAATATATCCTTTGTTTATTATCTTACTTGACTTTATGATCACCCATTTGTTTTGATGTATATCCCTAGGAGATGAGATGCAATGAAAGTAACTTACGATGAACCTAAGAAAAATCCTTTTAAGTGGATTAGAATATTGTTTATGTTATTCATATATTACATTTCAAATTTTCAAGAAACTAAAACTTAAAATATACCATGTTTTATTAAGTGTTTTACAATGTAATGAAAGTTTTATGTATTAAAAGGTAATATTTCATACTCGAATTAGATATCCATAAGTCCTTAAGGGTGTTCCTGATCCCTATTGTCTATAAACTAGTGTCCAACCATCAAGTAAAAAATTTGGAAATGGTTTCACCCTCAAATAATAACTAATAAAAATTTGGATCTTTTATTGAAGTAATGAAATGGAATTCCCATTCATTTTATATCCATGTATTATTCCATGAATAAAACAACATAGAAAAATAAAATAGAAGAACCAAAAAAGTTAAAAAACCAATTTTGATTTATCTGACTTCATAAATGATCATCATTCAAATAATACATCACACAAACAACATCCAAGGATAAAATAATGACCAAGATAAATAAACTAAAAACTGAATACAACAAAGGAAGGCTGTTTTGGCCAAAAATACCAACATGCCAAAACAAAACAAAACCCAAACAGAACCATACACCAAAGCTATCTCCTTTAAACCTAAGGTTTCACTACCATCCCAACTCCCTATCATCAGCACAAAATAATTATAACCAATGTTTAGGAAACCTATAACTTGTATGGAACAATAAAGAATACAAACACACACATAATATTGTATATCTAGGGTGTAAGAAAAATAGATTAGTAAGATCTCACTAAGGAGTATATGAAATTACTTTAATAACACATGTATTGAATGATAGATTGAAATAAAATATATGAAATAGGGTTTAATATTTTATAAATTCAAAATGAAAACAAATAATGTATCCCAAATATATAAAATAAATCATTTATTTTATAACACCCACACATGGGAAATGTCTTTTAAATAAAAAATATTAACCATTTCTATTTCATCAAACCAAGAGAAATATATTTTAAACTATATTTAACACCTTCCATGAAAAATAAACCAAACATTCAATTTTAATTTAAAAATATCTTTCAAAAAATATCCTTTATAACTATTTCAAAAACATGCCCACCCATATATAATAAAAGGAACAATACAAAATAGAACCACATGATCAAGGATCAATATGAAAATAATTAACAACGTAAATGGTTCCAATAGAAAAAAAATATAAAGGGATATGAATAAAATAGAATAGAAATCCACTATATAGAACCACCTATCAAGGCATATGAATTATAAGCTATAACCCTAAATAATATTGTGATATGATCCTAATATAGAAACATGTGTTGAACATATTAATGTTTTTCTTGTATATATCAATATTTCATATGTTTTTATGCACACAAAATCCACATTTTTTAATTAATAAAAATGTAGTAAATGTTTTCTAGAAATTAATATTTTTTATAATTAATACCTCATTTTGGATTATTTCGGTTAAATCTATGTTTTACAAGTTGAAATAAATTTTCAAAGAAAACTATCATATGAGATGATAAGTTATCATATGAAAAGATAATTTATCATACCAACTTTTAATTGTCACATGCTACTAAGAAAATAGTTTTCTTATAAAGTAAATCATCTTATAAATAGACACATATATTCACCCTATATTTTAGATTTTATACAAATTAATTTATCCTATAAAATTATTTTTTATGATAAATATCACATGAAGTAGAAGAAATTCATATGAGCCATGAATTTTGGATAAGTGTTCTATTGTATGAAGATCAAATCATCATATGAAATGCCATTTCTTTCTATGAGTTTAGAAAGTCAAAGTAATGATATTAGACAAACTAAAATATCATACAAAGTTTATAATTATTATACATCAAAAAAAATCATAGGGTAACTAAAATTGTCTTATAGAACAATATTTTTATTTCATTTATCCTATGATGATAGGATTATCTTATGAAGAGATGAAATATCATACAAAACATAATATCTAATGAAATCAAAGATTTATTTTAAAGTAAAATATTTTTTAGTGTTTTAATTTAAGTATTATTACTATGTATTAAGAATTAATGAAGATAGAAATGACTTATAAGGAAGATAATTCCCTTCTAAGCAGTAGTTATTCAAAGTAATATTTTTCAAGAGTATTTATTCACTTTTTGAGGATTTTATTACCATTATTGGAATTAGAGTGAAGTCCATGATTACTTTTATTGTTTTTGTAAATTATTATGGTTATATAAAAAAAATTAAATAATACATCTATTTTAAATAACTCATATAGTTCTAATGAAGATTGTGGTTACATTCAGCAACGATCTCTACGTTTTCAATTTTTAGGAACAAAGGTCACATGCAAGGAAAAAGCCTGAATTTTTCATTTATTCTATTTCTTTTGATTTTTGGAGAATATATGGAAATTCAAATTCAAGATAAAATATAAGGAAATAATGAACACATGAGTAATAAAGTACTGTTTGAGGAACACAAATGATACTATGCTTTCTTGTATATACAAAATATTCTTTATTTTATCTAAAAAATAATTTTTTACTAATATTATTTTAATATCACATCACTGATGTTGAGATATATTCTAGATACATTCCTTGAATCCTTATCAATTTTATAGAAGAACCTATCATCTTTTTTTAAGTTGTGTCTTGCAACAATGAGTTGAATCTGAATTTCATTTCTATATCTTTTTATCTTATATAATGTGAACACTCATTGTTCTATGTGTGTAGAGGCCATGGATAGGTCAAGTAAAAAGGGGTATCCCTATAGAATCTCTTGGAACCTTTTTTTTAAGAATTTATAGTTTCTTTCACTCAACTATTAAGGTCCTTGAAAAAAGGACCTGTATAGTAAAATTTAGTAATCTTGAAGAGAGAGCATTGGTAGAGTGAACTAAGGGATTTTTGTGCCTTGAACCCCTATATTTTCTTTATGTAATTTACTTTTTAATATATGTGTTTATTTCCAATTAATATCATATAAAATAGTGAAGAAAATTTTGAGGTATGATTTTAATTGGTGTTAAAATTTGAATAAATCAATTAACCCCCCAATTGAGTCATTGTGTAACTCTCTTTGAGTTAATAACATGAACTCTAGGTCATCCTATAAGAACATATATGTCTTGATAGTTCTATTAAACTAACTGAGTCCTAAATTATCATAGGGGATCAAATATATCATGGGAAGTATAATTTGGGGGTGCTCAAATACCATGTTTCTGATCCTATCTAAAACACAATATAATTAAAATTTTCACTTATCCGGGTCTATATTTAGTTAGCTTGAATTCCCATTAATAAATAAAAATTTATACCAAAAAGTGATTTATATAATCAAAAAAATAAAACATAATAAGTATCCCAAACCTCACATCCAATATCCTTTCATAAAAAAACCCATTATCACATCAACATCTATAAAAAAGATAATAAATAACCCATAACAGGTGATTCAAGCATACGGGAAATCAATAAGTTCCTCAAAAGAAAAAAATCCCCCAATATCTTTATAGCATCAAATGAGGCCTTAAATGAAAAACCAATCTAGGATACTGATTCCATTCGTTTTCTTTAAAATACCATCACTTGAATAACTTTTAAATAATTGAAAAAATATACCCTTTTTATTTCCAAAATAACCTTTAAAGACCTGAAATATACTATTTTATATCTAAAATAAGGCTCAAAGCCTATGTTTTTCCTTTAAAACCATTTAAAGGAACCCATACACACTTTAAAAGATTCTTGGTACATGAAAACATCTCATTCAAAAACAATACATGAAATTAATAGGAAAAACACTTTATTTAAAGCTACAATTCTCAGTGAAATCATTTTTATTATCATTAAAAACATCATGTATAACTACAATTTAATTTAATATGAGTTTATACCACTTAATAATTCTATGAATTTAATAATAAAGGTATGACATAGAAACACCTACCTTAACTAGGGAGAAATTGAGCTACAAGTTGTATTCTTCTATAATGAACACTCAAATGAGAAAGGAATCACCATCTATGAGTCTTGGAAAATCAAAACCCTAGGTTAAAATAAACTCAAACCCTAACCATATCTTGGATAATGAATTATTGTTCTATTATAATGATAAT
Organism: Viscum album; assembly: GCA_963277665.1. Classification (NCBI taxonomy): domain Eukaryota; kingdom Viridiplantae; phylum Streptophyta; class Magnoliopsida; order Santalales; family Viscaceae; genus Viscum; species Viscum album. The sequence goes on along the minus strand of OY728128.1, from coordinate 700,096,525 downwards.
ACCTAGGAGAATGAAAGAGATAATGAAGGGGAAGAGAAAAGATGAGGAAGATGGCATATTTCCTTGAATATATCCCTTATAATTGAAGAATAAGTGCCAAGGATGAAGAATAGAGGAGAGGGAATATAGAGACCTAATATTTTTACATTAATTATTACATTATTTTTAATATAAACATCCATTAATTTCAACCCAATGATCATGATTCCAAGTTTCTTTAGAAGAATAAGTACATAAAACACCAAAAGAAACTAAAACATAACATCTTTATTTTTTTTATTCTACTTAGTGAGATCCTAAATATCTTTCAAAACCTAAAACTATATAGGATAACCTAGGGAATTTATAAAATAAAGGGGTGATCTAAAAAGTTTATTATAGGAATAAATGTGATAAAGAAACATAATAAGTTAAAGGCATAACATGATATCATAAAATAGAAGGATTAAGAGTAATAACACAAAATCAGAATATAAAAACATGATATCCTAAGATCATAGAATCATAGGAAATAAGGTATAAACATATAAAATGAAAAAAAACAATATTCAAGGATAACTTACTCGAAAATATCACATGGTAGAAAAATTCCCATAATGTATAAGGTTTACTCCATAATACCATACATAACATCTCATGAGACCAAAAACATTACCCAATGCAATAAAGCACTATCAGGATACACCCATAATAACATGTACATGATTATTCATTCCATAAAAAGTAAATAAATCATAATACATAAACATAAGAATTACCCCTAGAAAGAAATGGGTTGTATAATTTTTCCTCATGTCATAATCAAAATATATTTCATAAAGAAGGAATTTGATAAATAAACTAAATTAATGAATTAACCTATAAAATTAAGTATAAGATAGGTATACATGTAAGATACATATATAATTTTTTTTGAAGAAATATGTAACATAATAGGCTGTATTTGTTGATGAAAATTTATTTAAAAAATCACATGTAATATTTCTTGAGGAAAATACACTTTTCACTTCGAAATCATTTCTTTAAAATCAAAAAATTTATAAAATATTACAAAAAAAATTCATTGGAAATAAAAATGGAAACTTGTAAAGAATATTTAAATCACTGAGCAGTTATGATGACTATAAATTTAGTTCATGCCGTATAAGTTAAATGAAAACATTCCTTTCACACTTTTTAAAAAAAAGACATAGAGTACATTGTTCGGAAAATGGAAAAAATATTCCTTTTATTTTTTTTATAAAGAAGTAAAACATGGATACAAATTTATTTAATAAAACATTATAGAATAGTAAAAGCATTCTTTAAAATATTTTAATTAAAATATAGACATGTAAGAGAAATATTCCAGATTGAAAAGAAGATACAATATTGGTATTACTTATGAACAACTTTCACGATGTTTCATTATTAAATAACGATGAAAATTGAAACTAAAAATATAAAACACATTAATTAACAGAGGTTAATAAAATATAAGTTTTTCACGAAAATAATTTTACATGATTTCATCTAAAGGAACCTTGAACATAAATAATATTGAAAACAAATGTGTTTGTAACATAAAGCCGTTACCACTTCGGTAACATTCGAATCAAATAAACTTGGATGAAGTAAATGGAATTATAACTTAGAATACCATGAATTATGAAGTATTCATAATATAATATGTAAAATATTTATAATATACACTATTTAAAATAAATTAGGTTTATAAAATTAAAATATGCATCAATGAAGGGAAATTGAGATGAAATCTCTTACCATGAGTCTGAATTATCACAAACATGTTTTATATCCTAAATAATAAAATTATGTTAATTATTTATTTTATTAAGATAAATTTTTAAGTTTATTATTAATTTTATTTTATTTATTACAATGTTATATTTATTTACATAATCAATTTAGTTCACACCAAACTTTTTGACGATATTCAGTTCATATGTCCAAAATGACTTCAGTAGGTTGACTATGGTAAAATAAGTCATTGCTCCATCATCTAAAAATTAATAATAATTAATTAATTATAATTTTTATATTTCAATTATACTTAATACCAACCATGAAATATGTTTATGAAAAAATGAACTATATTATAATCATGGAGATTGTAGACTTTACATACACAAGAGTAATATTTCCATTTTTCAAAGATCATGATAGAAAGAAGGTAAGTGTTATTTTATCATTAAAAAATTATAATTATATCATAAGTTAAATATTCTTACTTTAAATAAACTTATATATACCATATATGTGATTAATTAGTGTAAAAATAATCACATCGCTTTGAGGAGGTAGTAGTCTATACGTATGCACGAACGACATTATCATTTTTCAAAAACTGGAAAAGTAAGAAAATATATGAAATATTTCATTTCAATAATGATAAATATTTCATTAATATATATATATATATTAAATATATTATAATAAGTATATATAAGAGTTTATGATGGAAAAATAATTACATCGGTTTATGCGGTGGTAGTCAGTTGTACACACGAATGATGGTTTCATTTCCAATTTGATGGAATAGGATATGGATATAGGTTATTAAATTAATAGAATAAAATAATAGTATATGTGAAATAATAATGTTATTATATAATAATGTTTTAATAATATTTTAAGGATGTGTAAGAAGAAAAAAAAACAAAACGCTCGTTTAAGAACGCCACCTCTTCTTCAAACATCCTCTTTATGTTTGTATGAAAAGAATTCCTATTAGGGTTCTCTAATAAAACCAAGGAGTATAGGACATAATAAGGTATTTAATTAAGGCATTTTTTAAGGTATTATTCAAACCAAAATGATTCATAATTGTGAAGAAAATTGGATAGGTGGTTCCCTTTTATAAGTGATTAGAAGTGGCTTTTTTGCAAATACCAAAAATTATTCAACAATGGGAAGTCAATATCATTCCAAGATCATCAAAAATTAATAAATGATGTAGTGTATAAAATATATGGTTGATAAAATCCTAAAAAATTAAAAAATAAACATTTTTTAAACATGTAATTCTTTTTACCTTAACGGTACTCACTTTTACTATTTTAGTTTTCACCATGGTAACTAGTTTTTTTACCTTGGTAATCTATCCTTTCAGCCTAAAAATAAAATGATAATTATTTGGTAATTTGGTCCTAATGATTATAATTATTAAATACAATTTATAAAATTAAAATCATAGTTTTTAGGAAATTTAATTTTAACACAAACACATGTAACATGTAAATTCCCATTTTAACCTTAAACCGCAATAATTAATTTTTACTATTTTCACTATTCATTATGAACAAATATTAAGTTGAAATTATTGAATAATATTAGTTATTATAATTAAAAAAATATTTAATCCATTTTATCAAATTAATTTCATATAATTAACAGAATTTAATTTAAAATTGAACCTGTAAAATGTGATAAAAAACATTTTTTGGGAAAATGCATTTTTTAATCAATAATCGATCTTATATTAACTTTATGACTCAAAATAATAAATATACTGATATCAGTTAATATAAATAGAAATATTTTATATAAATTTAATTTTAATCTTTACTTGTAATAGGTTATTTTAATTAATTAAAATGGATAAACATTATTCACTTAAAAATAGTTTACAAAAAACTATGTTTTTATGGATAAAAATAAAATTATTCAAAAATGATGGAAATTTATGATTAAAATGAAATTAATTATAAAATTATAATTAAAATGGTTAATATTTAAATTTAATATGAAATCAAAAATATAATGTCACTTTTAAATTACTTTATTTAATGAAAAGAAATGATAGTATTTGAGAAATCGACAATTTTCACTATTCACTAAAAAACCAATCATTTTAGAAAGTTCCCAATAATTTCAACCTAATTTATTTTTTTATATGATGATTTAAAAAATTAATTTAATTTCATCCGATATATTTTATAAAGAATACCAAAATTAATTATAATATTTTCTCACAAAAAGAAATAAAAATTATTTTTGAAGAAAATATATTTTTTGAAGAATAAAACATCTTCATTAAAAATTGAGTGCTTATTTACTAAGAATTTAACAATAAATTTATATTGAGTAGGATATATATATATATATATATATATCACAAAGTAGTTAATCTTATTCATACCTTCTAATTTAACAACTTGGTTATGAATGCCATGTTTAAATAATAATATTTCATGGTTTGTTTAGGGTATGTGTTTCCTATAATATATGTTATCGAAAATAGTTTTATTTTTTTTAAAATATTAGGGTGTCACATTATCCCCAAATTTGATAATTTGAATCTTCTAAATTTTAACTTTAACCTGGTAATCAAATGTTTGGCATTCGAAAATATGTTTTTTGAAATTCCACATCATAAAAAGGGTTAATAAAAATCCCTCTTGAAAAGAGGGAAAATTAAATAGGATGGTCATAACATAACTAGGTTTCCAAATAGGAGAACTTTAGTGGTAATTGAGAACATATAAATGGAGAAAAAACATAATTTCTAAATAATCACGGGGAGGGATAGAAATTTTTTTTTCATAAGAAAGTGATTGATCACAAGAAAGTTAACAACTATAATACCATAAACCAATGAGTTATGAAAAAAACCATCAATTCTTAAAAAAAATAAGTTAATAGGATATTGTTTTTTTTAAGATCACTTTCCTAGATTTGGATAATTTATTTACCATCTATATTGAAAAAATTTAGAAATATACTTACTTGAAAAGTAAAATTTCATTTTATAATTAATTTCCACCATAATATAATCCATTTCTATAAAAAATGAGCATTAAAGATGCTTTTTTATTCCTGAAGCTATAAAATCAAATTATAATTTATCATATGATTACAAAAAATGATATCAAGGTATTCCTCCTATCTTTAGACATTAACCAACAAAATGGTTAATACAAGGTAATATGATTCTCAAAATGAATACACCTTCATATTAATTTCCAAATCCAGAGTTAAACTTAAATCATTACATAACCCTGTATCCCAAATAACCTCAACATTTAAAAATTTAATTACATTATTCCCAAATAATTATTCATGTTAAATAACATGTTAGACCTAAGGATTACATACACCTTGACCTAAATAAATATCTAGCAAAATATTATTAATCACTTAAAAATATGAATAATTCAAAAAGGTTTGATCCTATAATATTTTTCCAAAAAATTAAATGGATAATTATCTATAAAATAATTTAAGTAAAAACAATTTCATACTAACCAGTACATCACATAGGCTAGTGGTAGGAACTATACCCCTGTCACCCTTCAGTCGTGGGTTCAATACCCTTGACCTTTCTTGATATGATGAGTTATCACCAGACATATGTGTTGTAATTTTTCTAAAACTATATGAATATAATTGCTATAATTTTCCCAAAAATATTATGAATATACTCAAAATAAAATTAATCATCAAATTAGTTTTTAACCACTATAGTCTTCTATAATTCTTATTTTCCCCACAAAATCAAATAATCTTAATTGAATAAAATTACCTTAACATTAATGATCAAATTATCCCTAAAGGTTATCAATAACTTTAAACTTATGTATGAAAAATATAAAATAATTATACCTCAAATAACTTTTTCACTAAAATATATAATAAATCAAAGAGTTGTATTCCCATAAATGTCACCAAAAACATCCTTATTCATCTTAAACTACCATCACATTAAACCTCAAAATGGATGTATATTAATTTAAACTCATGATTGACCTGAGACATATCAACCCAAAACACTTTTAGTTTATCCTATATCTCTATGGATTATCATAGGTTTCAATATGTTTTATTATCTAATTCACTATGATGGTTCATAGAGAAAATATGAATTAACCCAAGCATATCATCCGAGAGTATCAGACCAGGTGAACAGTTAGGGAACACTAACTGTGCACTAGAATAATGGTTTATATATACAAAAAAACTCTTCCTAGGGTTATTTCCTCTAGATAAATCTATTCTAAAACTATATCCACCTATAGTATCCAGATAGGGATGTATTACTATGAAAAGTGCATAATCTTTTTCTTACTAAAACATTAGGATATTATTATATTAATAGAATTATCCCCATGGTTTTTACTAAAGTTTTATAATAATAATCCATAAAAATAAATAGATATTGATTTGATAACAAATAAATAAACCCATTAATTTTATACATATTATTAAAAGATTTTTAAAAAAAATTCCATTAATTACAACCAAAATATTGTGAGGCCTAGTGCCTTTGGTAGACTAGGTATATAAAACATCAAAATAAACTAAAATATAACATATTTATTTTTTCTATTCTCCTTAGTGAGATCCTAAATCTATTTTAGATCCTAAAACTGTATAGGATGACCAAAAGAATACATAAAATAAAGGGGTTATTTAAAATTTCTAGTAATATAATAAACATGGTATGAAAATATAATGTGTAATTCAAAGGTATGACATGATATTATAAAATGAAATGATCATGAGTAATCATATGAAATCATAGCATAAAAACGTGGTATCATAAGATCATAAAAACATATAAATGAGGGAAAAACATATAACATGACATAATCATAAGTCAAGGCTAATATCCTAGAAAATATCAAATAGAGTAAAAAGTCCTCAAATGGATTAGGTTTACTTCCTAATCCCATACATGATGTCTAATGGGACCAAAACATCACCTAATTCATTAGAGTTATATCTGGGTGCACCCATAATAACATGTACATGCTTATGTGTGCCATAAAAATGAAATTAATTATAATGTATAAACATAATAATTACCCATAGAATGAAATTAGTTGCATAATATTACCTCATGTCATAATCAAAAGAGATTTCATAAAGAAGGAATTTGATAAATGAACTTAAGGTGTGTATTTCCCCATCAAAGGAAGTGATTATGAGCAAGGTATATATGTTAGAGAAATATATACAGAATTTATAATCAATTCATAACATCAAAGTTTCTCATTTTTCATGAAAACATATCTAAAATATCACATAGAATATTTATTTAGGAAATTACTGTTTTCACTTTGAAATCACATCTTTAAAATATAATTTTTTTGAAAATATTGTAGAAAAAATTTTCTTTGAAAAGAAACATGGAAAATTGTAAAGGAAGATTAAAATCATTAAAAATTCATGATGGTAGGAAATTATTTTCATACTGTAAATGTTAGAAGACAACACTCCTTTCGCACTTCTATAAAAAAATTCAAAAAATACCTTGTTCAGAAAACTATAGAAATATTCTTTTTCAACCATTTAAAAAAAAATTAAAACTTGGGTAAAAATGAATTTAATAAATAATTTTATAATAGTAAAAAAACTCTTTAATATATTTTAAGTTAAATATAGACATGGGAGATAAATATTCTATATTTAGAGAAGATACAAGATCAGTATTACTTATAAATAAATTTCATTATGTTTATTTATTCAATAATGGAGGAAATTGAAATAAAAAATGTATAGCAAATTCATGAATAGAGGATAATAAAATATATTTTGTTCAATAAAATAATTCTGTATGATTTCCCTTAAGGGAATATTTAACATAAACAGTCTCAAAATGAAATGAGATTGTAACATAAAGTCTTTACCACTTTGGTAAAATTTGAATTAAATCAATTTGGATGAATTAAAATTAATTGTAACATAAAATACCATTAATTATTTATTATTAATTATATAATGTTTAAAATTGGAAGAATTTTTTCCATTTAAAATAAATTAGGCACATAAAATTAAAATAAGGCACAATGAATGAAAATTGAGATGAAACCCCTTACCCCGAGTTCGACTCATCACGTACATAATTTATTTTCTTGAATAATAAACTTATGTTAATTATTTAATTTCTTAAGAACTTTTTTCAATTTTATTATTAATTTTATTTTAGTTATTATTGTGTTATATTTATTTACTTAATCAATTAAGTTCACATCATACATTTTTATAATATTCAGTTCAAATGTCCAAAATGAATTCGATAGGTTGAATATGGTAAAACAAGTAATTATTACATTATATACATAATAATAATGAAATAATTATCATTTTCATTCATAAATTATACTTTTAAAAACAACCATGAAATATGGTTATGAAAAATAAACTATGTTATAATCAAAGAGACTGTAGAACGTACGTACATAAGAGTAATATTTTTGTTTTTCAACGATCATGACAGAAATAAGGTAAGTGTTATTTTATATTTATATAATTATAATTATATCTAAATAATATATTATTTCTTTATATATACTTATATATACCATAAATGTGATGTGGTGATGAAAAAAGAATCAATCACTTTATGGAGGTGGTAGTCTACATGTACACATGAAAGATGTTATAATTTTTCAGTAAATTTAAAGGTAAGAAATTATATGATATATTTATTTTACATAATGATAAATATTTCATGTATATTATATGTATACATTAATTCTATGCACATAAATGTTCATGATAGGTGATGTTACATCGATTTGTGAGGCAGTAGTCTTCTATACACACGAATGATGGTTTTATTTCCCATCTGATGTAATAGAATATGGATGTAGGTTATTCCAATAAAAAAATCATATAAATATATGATATATATTTATTATATTATATTATCATGGTTTAATAATATTTTAAGGAGGTTTAATAAGAAATAAAATAGGACACCCGTTTAACAATGACACCTCTTCTTGAGAAAACCTCTTTATCTTTGCACAAAAATCCTTCCTAGGAGGGTTCTATAATCAAACCAAGGACTCTAATAATTGATAAGGGAAGTAATTAAGGTAACTCGGTAGGTATTAGATGAAACAAAATTACTTTTAAGTGATAATAGAATATGATAAGAGGTTCCCTTTTATAATAGAGGAGTTTTTTAAATACCCTAAACTATTAAATAATCGGATGTCACTCTCAAGCCATGCTCATATAAAATTGATGATTTATGTATTTTATAGAATATAAGCTCAATAAGAAACACCAAAATTTGAAAATAAATTTGTTTTAAACATATTATTCTATTTACCTTTATGGGTACTCACTTTTACCATTTTAGTTTTCACCACAGTATCTAATTTTTCTTACCTCGGTAATCTATCCTTTAAGAATAAAAATAAAATGATAATTATTAGATAATTTGAAACCAATTATTATAATTAATAATTAAAATTTATCAAATAACATTTCTATGTGTTTTTAAAATTAATTTCAACACAAATGCATGTAATATGAAAAATCCTATTTTAACCTTAACCACATTTATTAATTTTTACTATTTTTTACTATTCACTGTGTACAAAAATTAAGTTGAATTTATTACATAAATTTAATTATTATTATTTTAAATCTTTAATCTATTTTTTCAAATTCAATTCACAGAGGTTTCAGAATTTAATTTAAAATTAAACCCATAAAATGTGATGAAAAGTGATTTTTTAAGAAAATAAATTTTTAAGTAATACATGATCTTATATTAAATCTATGACTAGAAATAATAATGATATGAATTTAAATTAATATAAATAGATATATAATATATATATTTCATTTAAATATTTATTTAATAGGGGTTATTTTAATTAATTAAAATGAATAAACTTTATGCACTTAAAAATAGTTTGAAAAAAGGCATATTTTTAATCATTAAAATAAGCTTATACTAAAATCATGAAATTTAGTGATTAAAATGAAATTGATTAAAATATTATAAATAAAATGGTTCATAATTCACTTTAATACCAAATAAAAAATATAATGGGACTTTTAAATTACTTGATTTAATAAAAAGAAATTATAGTATTTTTAGAGACCCTATTTTTTCCTTATAAGACTTGGGAATATATGTAGAAATATTTTCAGATCCAGGAACTGAGACAGAGTGTGATTCCAAGGTGCAGTGTGCCCAGAATTAATTTTATTGAAATATCAAATATATTTTATATTATGCACACACAGTTTTTTAGATACAATGTTATAACTATTAAATGGAGTCTCAAATCGAAAATATGAGAACATAGTTGAATCCAGAACATAAGGTTTACCCTAAGAATTACCTAAATTTGGTTAGTTCAGGATGCTCAGATAAAATAACCATTAGTGGGTGTGGTAAGTGGATTAATTAACTAATTACTTAAACAACCCAAACCTAATTTTCCTCTATAAATATACTATTATGGTGAATCTCTAGGATTATCCACATAACCCTAAAACCATTGAAGGAGAATTCTACGTTCCTCAATAGAAGATCAAGATTAGACGATAATGTGCATTCAGATCAAGGGGAATTAAGATTAAACAAATACAAAAGATCTTCCTCCTTCATTGGTGAGCCCATTCTTCATCAATAAATGATTTGAATCGAGGTAGGACTAGTCAAAAGTGGATTTTGGCCCTTATGATTAGATTGTTGAGCATGATAATTCATATTTTTTTGATCTGTATAAAATTTGATATTTTTCATGTACCCATGCATTATATTTATTTATTCTATTTAATTAATACAATTTATACCATGTTTCTTACCCCACATATCCCCAATTTTTATTCATTGGACAAGAAATCTTGAACAAATATTGTTCCACCTTTGTTCTTATGTATTTATCCCAATTTTTCTTCGTGTTCTTCACCAATTGGACTACGGGGTATTGTTTTGACATTAACGAGTGGGACTGGGCATGATCAGACCCCCATATTCATGGAATATTCACATGCAATAAATGGAATGATGACTAGAGGATGGATTTGGATGATTTGTAGATTGTGGGAGATTTATTCTTAGATATGAGATCTGAAGCAGAAAAATCCACGACAGGGAGGTATATGAGGTTTTTAAGGGTGTTGAATAGACCAATGAGAATCTGATTTTTTGCCACAGGATATATGGCATCCCACCTTTTTATTACATAACTTTTCATTACATTTTACAACTAGAGGATCTTTAAAGTCTAGTGTCTTGGAAATCAGGAACATAATACATGAGAAACAACATAAAAAATTCTTCTAATCCACCTATATAGATTAATCATAAGTTCAACCTAATTATAATTACTTCATCTCATAACCTGGAGACATACTTTTAAAGTAAAGGGTGAGCAGAAGCCTGAGTAAGGGTAAACAAGGGAATCCGTTTACTTGTTTAACAATAAGAACTTGAATAACAACACAAAGACATGAGCAATGAAAGTGTAGGCATATAATAATGAAAATAACTTGGATCATAACTTGAATATGTGACTACAATAGTTCATTTAGACATTCATGAACATATCACCAAGGTTTATCCCCGAGGTGTCATAAAAATTACCAAGGTTATTCACCAAGGTATTGTGAAACTTATCATATCTAGAGATTAATTCTTTACCCAATGAATTGGAGCGCTATCAGGGCACACCCTAAATATTTCTTTAATTACATGTGATCCACATATATCATAACAAAAAATTTTATAAATAACCTATATAGAATAAAAGAAATGGGTTTCATTTCAAAATCATGACGTTTTAAAAGCTCTTAAAAATATGATCATTATATCATTTATAACCCATGGAAAGTGAGTGAGGGTTATATGTATGTCCATTACAGAATAAAATATATACTTTTTATATATTTATGAACACCCATATAAACGAAATAGTTCTGGGAATTCACATAAAAAAACAAGATAATTTCTTGAGAGAAAGAGATAGAAATTTTGAGGCGAAATTTCTGCAGGATAACGACTATATAACATGGTTTTAGAAAATAATAAAAAGAGAGGGTGAAAGGGTAACCCACTCATAAATAACTCATATTAAAATATAAATACATAATAACATGGAGATAAGAACATGGTATGGATATTTTAATGACATACCACAACAAAAGGAAACTTGAAAGGAAATAGAGGATGTAAATTCTTTTACGAGAAATTCGGCAGGCTAACGACGTCAATTAAAAATTTAGAAAACAAATTGTTGAGAGTGTAAAGGGTCTCTCAATAATTATAAAATGAAATGGACAGTAAGGAGAACATATAAGAACATACCCTCAACATAAAGATATGGAAACTAGAAGACACAACATATGGGAATTCTTGACTTAAAAGAGGAGGGAGAAAAGATCCCTTGGCTTGAAGAGTAACTTCGAAATCTTGAAGTTCGGGACATTGGAAGGCTTTAGGGAACCTTGGAAGGAATCCTTGATAGGTAAGGATACTATAACTTCGTTGAGGATGATTTTTGAATGAAATTAATGAGGTAAATGGCTTGGTATTTATAGGAAAAGTGAGTGAATGAATTATTAATTTCCAAGGGACACCTCATCGGTGGTATTTGAAAAACCATGTTTTTTACCATGGTATTGGAAACTTGGGACACCTCATAGCATATATCACTATTCATAGGTCGAGTAGAAAGCTTACATCATTATCACATCATAAGTGATGTCATTAAACACCCAAAACTCAAAACTGCATTTTTACTATTCACCGATAATTCAAATGTTTCAGAAAAATCTCAAAAATTCACCCTAACCTAGTATCTAAGATATGAATTCAAAAATTAAGTCCATTTTAATAAAATATTTTTTTAAATATTTTTAATTTAATTTAAAAAAAAATCATTATTTATTCCAAAAATACAACTTTAAAACTATAACTCATTTTGTAACACCTTAAAAAGTAATCAAGGTCCCATAAAAATATCGTATACCCATAGGACAATAAAGTAACAATTTATGATTAAATTTTATGAAAATACATTTCCATTTTAAATTATTAAGTTAATTAAAAAAATTGTAAATAAAATATTTATGGCATAAAAAAATACCAAATCTTAAACTATGATCCTTTTTTCACTTTTAAGATGTCTAAAATGTATTTATACATTCATATGTGAAGTTTATATTTTTTTTGGTCAAATTACTATTCATTACTATTCATAAGGGTATGTTACTATTCCTACTTTACTATTCACTAAAAACCAAGTTGATCTTGTTAGACGCTAAATTTCTCACTGATCACAACTGTAGAAGACCATTTTTTGAAAATCATTTCATATCATTAATTATTTAATGAATAAAAAAATGTTTTAAAATACCCATTTTTCCTAAATAATAATTTTATTTATATAAAAGGATTACACAAAGAAGCTAAGGTCTCGTTACATTTCCCCTTATTACACCAGATAAGACCTAAGTGTTAGGTGTGATATGGTGATAGAATCTGGGGGTGGCTCGGACAACATTGCCCGAGTGGTGATTTCTATCAGCTTGAACTTATCCCTTAGGCGATTCCGTTCAAGCTTCATACGTTGAAGTTCGGATTGGGCTTGGTCCAGAGAAAAGCCCAATGATTCTACCTCCTTCCCAAGCTCCGACAGATGGGATTCATATGGCTCGAGTATACTAGATGAGGACATTAAATATTCTTTCTGTATTAATTAACAAAGATAACTGTATTTATAAAAAAACAATGTTAAGATTATAGTTTCCAACGGTCATATTAACCAATGGTCATATAACAGTCGAAAACCAATGGTCTCATTTTAATTATTACCACTTCATTAATTAATAGAAATATTTTTGTTCATTATAAAATAAAATAACACACAAAATTAGGAAACAAATATAACTAAAAAATTCGGGTCGTTACATTCTTTTCCCCTTAAAAAATTTCATCCCTGAAATTTTATCTCTTACCCTCTAATGGAAAAGGTGTGGGTACTTCTATCTCATGGACTCATCCAGTTCCCATGTGGATTCTTCACATATGTGGTTCCTCTACAACACCTTAACAAGGTGGGTAGTCTTGTTGCATAGAACCTTGTCTCTACGATCCAAGATCTCCACCGGCTGCTCCTCATAAGAGAGGTCATGTTCAAGTTGTACCACCTCTAGATTTAGTACATGTGAAGGGTCAGGTATTTAATTCCTCAAGAGGGATACGAGGAAGACATCATGAACTTGGGATAGATTTGGAGGAAGTGCAATCTGATAGGCCACTGCTCCCACACGATCAAGGATTTCATAGGGGCCAATGTACCTAGGGCTGAGCTTCTCTTTCTTCCCAAACCTCATGAATCTCTTACAATGTGAAATACAATGAAAGACTTTGTCACCAATATCAAACTCCAAGTCCCTTTGACGCTTTTTGGCATATCTCTTTTTCCGACTCTGAGCAGCATTTATGTGTTGTTGGATGGCATGGAACTTTTCTATCATCTCTTGCACAAGACCAGACCCAAGAAGATTTCTCTCACTAGCTTCATCCCAAAAAGTAGGAGTTCTACATCGCTTCCCATATAGAGCTTCATAGGGTGCCATTTGAATGCTCAAGTAGAATCTGTTGTTATAAGATAACTCAACTAAATAGAGATGTTGATCCCATCCACCTTTAAATTCCATTGAGTAAGTTCTCAGTATGTCCTCGAGTGTTTGAATAGTCTTTTCAGATTGACCATCAGTTTGGGGGTGATAGGCCGTACTGAAATTCAATTCAGTGCTCAGAGCTTGTTGAAGACTTCTCTAGAATTTTGATGTGAACCTTGGATCATGATTAAATACAATAGAAAGTGGAACTCCATGCAGCCTTACCACTTCCTTCACATAAATCCTGGCAAGTTGATCAAGAGAGAAATCTTCCCGAATAGAGATAAAATGGGCAGTCTTGGTGAGACGGTCCATAATAACCCATATCACATTATTTCCATTTGAATTTCTCAGGAGACTAGTGACGAAGTCTATATTGATATTATCCCACTTCCATGCTGGTATGGGTAGTGGTTGCAATACCCCTTTTGGAACTTTTCACTCTTCCTTCACTTGCTGACATACCAGGCACCTTGAAGTGTAGTAATCAATCTCCCTTTTCATAATATCCCACCAATAATGATCACGAAGGTCCCTATACATTTTTGTGCTACCAAGATGTATAAAGAAAGTAGATCATGAGCTTTATCCATCAGCTCCTTTTTTATTTCTAAAATAGATGGAACACACAGTCTTGTACGAAATTTCAGTACACCTTATTGATCAGTATTGAACTTAGGAAAATTACCATCCTTTAGAGCCTCAAACTTCTTCTGTAACAAAAGATCTTCTTTATGAGATTTCTTGATCTTCTCTAGTAACGAAGGTTGAGAAATCATTTGGGTTATGGTTGATTATGTCTCTTCCCTTATAATTCCCATGTCTAGCTTTAATAGTTCCTTAATCAAAGGATATTTTTGAATCCTCATTATGGAAAGAACAATAAGGTCTTTCCTACTTAACACATCTGCAACTTTGTTTTCTATTCTGGGATGATAATGAATTGAAAAATCATAGTATTTAAGATGCTCCAACCATCTATTTTGTCTCATGCTAAATTCCTTTTGTGTGAAAATATACTTCAAACTTTGATGATCTATGTATATGTCACATTTCTCCCAATAAAGATAGTGCCTCCATATCTTCAGAGAAAAAACGACCGCAACCAGCTCCAGATCATGCATAGGATAATTTTGGTCATGAGTCTTCAACTGTTGAGATGCATAAGCAATGACCCTGTCATTTTTCAGGAGGATGCACCCAATCCCTTTTAGAGATGCATCGCTAAAAATAACGAGTCCTTATCCACTTGATGGAAGAGTTAACACAGGTGCAGTAACCAATATATTCTTCAGGTCCTGGAAAATTTCATCACACTCCTTTGTCCAGATTAACTTGACCCCTTTTAAATTTAACTTAGTTAATGGATTAGAAAGTCATGAATTTTTTTTCACAAACCTCCTATAATATCCTTCTAATCCAAGGTAACTACGAATCTCAGTTATTGTTGTAGGCTGAGGCCACTCCTCTACAAATTTTGTCTTTGCAGGGTCAACTGTGCTTCCTTCATTGGTAACAATGTGCCCCAAGAAAGAAACATGTTGTAACTAGAATTCACATTTAATGAACTTTCCAAAAAAGTCTCTCATTTTGTAGAGTTTTCAAAATAACCCTTAGATGATCCTCATTCTCCTCATGAATTTTGGAGTATATCAGAATATCATCAATAAAAACTACCAAAAAATTATCAAGGTAGTATTTAAAGACTCTATTCATAAAATCCATAAAAATAGTAGGTACATTAGTCAGTACAAAAGGCATAACAACAAACTCATAATGCCCATATCTTGATCAGAAGGCAGTTTTTGGAATATCTTCTTTCTTCACCCTTAATTGATGATAACCAGATCGAAGATCAATCTTAGAGAAGAATTGAGCCCCACGAAGTTGATCAAATAAGTCATCAATTATTGGAAGAGGGTATTTGTTCTTTACTGTGATTCCATTCAGTTCTCTATAATCAATGCATAGCCGCATCGATCCATCCTTCTTCTTCACAAATAGAATAGGTGCTCCCCAAGGAGACACACTCGGTCGGATAAACCCCTTCTCCAAAAGATCTTGGAGTTGTTTCTTTAATTCCTCCAGCTCCACATTTTCCATTCTATATGGGGTCTTTGATATTGGATGAGATCCAGGTACGAGTTCAATGGAGAACTCTACCTCTCTTTCTGGGGGAGGTCCAGGAAACTCCTCAGGAAATACGTCAATGTATTTCTAGATGATGGGTACATTTTCTTTCCTCAAACTCCCATTTCCTTCTTCTTATTCACCAATCAATTCCATAAATAAGGATATAGGAGGTTCTTCTAGACAAAGATCAGGTTGAGATATCTCTTCTTGGAAGATAACTGTTGTTTTTCCATTCAAGACTACTGCGATTTACTTACTTCTATATTTGATCTTAGCATTATACTTTGAGAGACAGTCTATCCCTAGTATATTGTCGAATTCCAGCATGGGAATGACTACTAGATTTGTGATAAGATTGTGCTCACCAAAGTAAATACTAGATTTTCTAAACACTGATGATGATTGGACAATCCCACCCGGAGTATTAAATGATAACTTTACTTTTAGCAAGTCGGGGGTTTATTCTAAATTATTTGCAAACTTGGAGGAAATAATGGAATAAATAGAACCAGAATCAAACAAAGTACTTGCTATCTTTGAGAGAAAAATAAGAGTACCTACTACCACATCATTTGGAGCTTCAACTTCAGTTGTCATGATAACAAAAGCACGACCATGCTCCCTTGGCCTTTTCTAAGGTTGATGGTGGTTCCCCTCCACTGTCCTTGGATTTGGACAGTTATTGGAAAAGTGCCCAAGTTTTCCACACTTAAAGCACTGGACATCAGGTAGGGCCTGCACCATCTTCCTCTTGTTGTTAGTGTTTGGAAGTTGAGGTTTCACCTCACTATGAAAATTCCTTGAAATATAGACATATCTTCCACACTTGTAGAATTTCCCACTCCTGAGCAGGTAGTTCCCCAGATGCTTCTTCCCACATTTATTACATGTGGGACATTGCACTTTCTTGCCTCCTCTTCCTTGATCAAAGCTCCTCCCTAAGCTTGGATCCATTGATCTATTTTTTTCATTGGATTTATGAGACCACTGTGTCTCACCAAACTCTAGTTCGACTTTCATCGCACTTCACACGATCTCCTCATAGCTGTCATAGTTTTGGTTGGCTAGATTCTTCCATAGATGAGGTCTCATTCTAATGAATAATCTATCAACCTTGACATTTGGATCCATGACAAAGATAGAGGTATATCGTGAAAGTCGGGTGAATTTCATCTCATAGATTCTGACAGATTCGTTCTCCTTCTACTTTAGATTTAGAAACTCCTTCTCCATTCTTGTTCTCATGGAACGAGGGAAATACTTACTGAAGAAAATCCCTCTGAACTCTTCCCACTCCATAGCTTCAACCTCCACTCTTTGCCTAGTGTTTTTAATCAGCTCCCACCACTGATCAACTACTACTTCTAAGTGATATACTGTAGGGACTCGAAGCTTGACGTAAATGGACATTACATTACTTTTGTGGAATAATTATTACATAACAAAAATAGACCCACAAGGACTGTAATAGTTTAGTGTCTTTGGAAACTTGGAACGTAATCTTCTAATCATGGTGAAAGATCTTCAACTTCTCCCATAAAGATCTTACCCTTTTTTTTCTTACCTAAAACCTTTCTTTATATCCTGGGGAAAAGAAAACATAAAAAGGGTGAGCTCAAATTCTCAGTAAGGGTAAGCATGTATAAAATAAAACAAATCATATACATTTGAACTTAAAAACAAGAACATAATGTTTAAACATCAAAAGCTTGAGTAATAACATAAAACATGGAAGTACGTAAGGCATAAATCATAAAGAAACATTAAGAATGATAAAATATCATTGGAATAAAACATGTAATTATGTAAACCATTAATAACATGTTATTATTTCCATAATAGCCAAGGAATTGCTGCCAAGACCATCTTAGTGGACAAAGTCCCTTTCTGAATCGAGTTCACTCCTCATTCCAGTCTCGTATTATTGAACCGGTTTAACTTGCCATTCCAGCCATGTCTATCTCATGAGATATAAATCTTTACCCAATGCATTAGAAGGAGATATAGGTCCCACCCATCTCATAATGAAATCATTCTTACTTGTGCCACAAAACAGTCATAAATAATTCATCATAACCCAAAGAATAAATTGGGTTTCATAAACATCATTCCATAATAACATAATCCATATAAAACAAATGGATATCATTTCATCATAAGAAAAGTGAAACCATATAAATCATAGAGACACTATAATTGAAACATACACATATGAAATAATGTCATCTTTGATGGAAAATGGTTTTGACAAAGCACTTAAAATGAATTCTTGAGGAAAATATCATTTCTTCTTAAAAATCATTCTATTTTCACAAAATGCCATGAACTTTTAAAATAATAGTATTTTGTTGAAAATATTCATAAAATCTTGTAGAGTAAGCTTCATGAAAATGAGGCGTTACGAAACCTTAAAAATCCGTTCATGCCGTATAAGTTAAAAATAACATTCTCCTCGTACTTTTGTCGGAAATGTCAAATAGTACCTCATATGTTAAAAAAAGATTCCTTACATACCATGTAGTAAAAGTCAAAAATGGTTAAAAAGTACTTTAAACATAAATGAAACCATTTTTAGGAAACATGGACATGGATGATAACAATAACCCCAGTAAATACTTACGCATAAACAATCTCGGATAAGAACGAGATTGGAATAGTTATCCCTTACCTTAGGTCCGATATGATTCGTATGGATCCGAACCTCCTGTATAATGATTTAAATAATGTCATTGACTTATTACATAATCATATTCATTGTTATGATATCATATATGTTTCACTTATGACTTTATATTACACGTTCTTTTGTAAATTCCATGTGAAAGTAGAGTTTTGGGTAAAATCATTTCATTTATCGTATGTGTTTCGACTTGTCATTTCTTGATATTATTACTTATATCCTGATTTACATAATTCCAGAATGTAAAACATGATTTATATATAATATATATTCATCATATACATATATATTATAGATCGATAAAATGAATGAAATACACCGTTTATGGAGACGTTAGGCCGTACATACGCATGAACGTTGTTTTCATTTCCTTATTGAATTGAATGAAACTAAATAGATGAAATACATATATATATACATAAATCTAGTAGCATTATTATTTCATATATTTCATTATTATTTATTATATAAACTTTATGATCATTCATGTATGGTTAATCATGGAGAATGAATCTCATCGCGTCGTGGAGACGGTAGTCCGTACGTACGCACGAGCGATGATATCATTCCCATAATTATAGAATTGGGGTGGATGGTATAATATATCAGAATCAGTATGATGTTATAATAAACATATATAGTTATTCTTTACACCATTATACCCATCCATGTAAGGTGTTGGTGGAAAAACAGATTACACCACGGCGTGGAGATGGTATTCCGTACGTACGCCCGCGCGGTGATTCTGTTTTCCATAGGATGGATAGAAGGTGAAATAGGGTCGTTTCATATTTATAATAACATATCATTATATGAGGGATACTGATGTTATTACTCCATAATGAAACAACTAAATAAGAAGAAGTTGAAGAAGAAAGAAAATTGAAAGAATCGGTAACGGATATTACCACTTCTTTGACATGCCTCTTTGAATCATCCTCTTAGGGTACTAAAATTGGTCTTTGAAGAAGAAAAGAACCTCTAGGATGTTTATAGGGAAGTTGAGAAGGGAACTGGGTAGGTTTTGACTGAGCTTAAAGGCTCAAATTGGTGTGAGTAAGAGAGGGAGAAGGTGCCCTTTTATAAGGGAGGAGAGGGGCACCTTTGGAAATCTTAAAAATATTAATTTATAATAAATCTAACCCCACTTAAAAAACTCTAAAAATGACTCATATTCGAATATTAGATGATATATGGTTTTAATATCATCAAAAAATAAAATTTAGAAATGTTAGGAATTTATTTTAAACATTATCAACTTGATTTATCCTTATTTAATCAACTTAATTTTATTTGTGGTAATAACATTCTAAATTTTAAATTATAACAAATAATTACTTATTTGTTGTGAATTGTCCATAATTGGATACTTTATAACATTTTATACCATATAAATTTAAATTTATAGTTTTTAAATATTTTTATGATTTTTAAACAATTTTATAATATGTTATTTTTATAAAATAACAATAGTGTCAATTTTGACACTATTCATTTATTTGAATTTAAATAAAATATATACAGAAGATATGTTCAAAATAAAAGCTTTAATAGATTCATAAAATGTTATATGTATCTATAAAATTAGTGGATCACATTAAATAGTTCATATAATATTTATTTTATTATTTTAAAAACCATTTATTTGGTTTATCTCTTAATAAAATAATTACTACATAATTTTTGTATAATTATTTAATATACTTATTTGTTGAATAAAAATTAAAAATAAAATCTGATTATAAATATAAATATATTACCATTCATAATAATACTTTTACTAGAATTTATCATCTTAAAATCACAATATTTAAATTGTTATATTTATTAAATTTTGAAGGTGACAACTTTGGAATCATTTAAAATAAAATAATATAAGTGTCAAAATCAATTTTATAAGGCTCCAAATGGTCAAATATTAGGCCATTGTATAATTATGGTTTAAATTTACATGACCAATAAGTTTTGGTCAGGGTTTTGTGCCTTTTATGGTCACTATTAGTTTAATAAAAACTATATTCTTGATTTTTCACTAGATAAACAATTTCTACATCACTATTGTGACACAATTAATGATAATTATTTAATCCCTAAAAATTATAAATAAATTTATATGATGTAGATAATTTCATTAGATTTCTGTATACTATTCATGTTCTAAGTTTCATGAAGTTTATCACTAAATTAAAATTAATATACTTATAAGATTTAAGAGAGTGACATGTTGTCACTTTCTTTGGTTTTAATAATAATTAAGTTATTTTCATGGAAAAAAGTCCATTAAATGATTCTAATCTGACCCTTAGGTTATATGGGTCGCCTTTTAGTCATCCAATAGGATTTTGTCAGGTTTTAGGGTAATTTTATAATCTTATATTTACCCTTAATTACGCGATTTACCTTTAACTATAGTAAATAAAATTTACCGTAGTTACTATTCATAATGTCCAAAAATAAAAAGTAGTCTATTAATATAATTTGGACCCACTGATTCCAAATATGGAATCCATTTTTCCAAATTCAATACACATAAGTTTCAGAAATTAAATTAAAATTAACCCCGTTGTCGAAATAAAATGGGTTTTTGTTTAAAACATTGCAAAAGATTGAATTGATTTAACCTAAAAATTCAAGGTAAAATCAATGCTAATGACATAAATTATATTAAATGGTAAAAATATATTCTATTTATACTTTAAAACCATTCAATATTATAATTTAACCACATAAATTATTACGATGAAAAAAGTTGTTTTTAATTAAAATATAGCGTGTTTTTACTATTCATTAAAATATGAAAGTTATCAGAATAATATGAAAATTTTATCCAAGGTAAAATTTTATATCCTTATTCCAAAGAATAATTTTATTTTGTAAAATTGAACTTATAAACATGTCAAAAACTAGATTTAAAGTGGGTGCGCCATCAAAAGGCGGCAAAACTGCATTTTTTGAAAAATAGTTATTTTACCCGAAATAATTATTTTGTTCACATAAAATGTTTTAGAAAATTTATAAGATGAATAATAATGTTATAAACTTCAAAATGTAGTTAATACTATTTATAACGGCTAGTTCGTGATAATATTATAACCATATATCGTTGTTTAGTGAAACCCGGTATTGCGTACAACACACGCTATCGAGGAAGGTCGCGATTGCATGTAATAAAAGCCAAGTCAGGGTTGCGTGTAGTGAAATACTCCTTTGTTGTTGCGTATAAAAAAATCCAACCATATTTCATTTATACATTGAATATATATATATATATATATAAACTCAATGTTGCGTAGAATAACTTCTATCAAATGAACTTGAAATTGTGTATAACATGATCCAAGAATTGTGTTGCGTATACTGCAAGCTAATACGGTGTTGCGTATAGAACAAGATAATATTGGTGTATCATAAAACACATGACATCAAATAAATTAAAAAAAATACTTATCATTAAATCTCGGGGTGTTACATTCTACCCCCCTTAAAATGAATTTCGCCCTCGAAATTCGTCGGGGTTATAAATGGTTTTCTACTTGAGAATTTATTTCATAGAAACCCACATCGTAAAAAGGAATGATAAAACTTAATTTTAAAAAGTGAAGTATGAAACATAACGGTTACCCAAATTAACTCATCACTAGTTTTCCACATAAAAGATCATAGGTGAAAATATGGACATGGAGGAGAAATCTAACCATCAAGTTCTGATGGAGAGTGGTAGAGAACAGGGCTATGAAAAAGCCAACAATCACAAAGCCATAGATTTGTGATGATATAAGGTACCATCTGATTCATCGGATATAAGGGCACTATGGCAACATTTTTTTGGTTTGCAATATCATTTCCCTAAAGTTGAAAAATTTGAATTAGAAGAAATACTTACTTGATTTTGGTACAATATCACTGTTGTTCGTGCTTTGAACAATTTCCACTTCATCTCTTAAAGAAATGAAGTTGAATTTTTTTATTCGTGAAGTGTTAACAGATCATGTGATAGAATGATGGGTCATTCCATTTGTTTTAAAGAAAAGGTTAGAAAAAGTTATCAAATATACATAAGTTATCTATGGCGAGGTTAATCGTATATGATTCCAAAAATGAACTTATACTTCATCTATCATACCGCTTAATAAAATAAAACTAGTTTCTACTAACCAGGGACTTCCTGTAGGCCAGTGGTATGTGATAAAGGCCAGTCGCACTTCGGTTGTGGGTTCGATTCCCACAGCCTTGTCCGACGCGATGGGTTGTCGCTCGTCCTGTAGGTTGTCCTTTTTATAAAACTACATTACTATAACATCCCATCAATAATATCAAAAAAGGTTCTATCCTTAAACAATACTAACTTATGTCGAACATAATCCATTCCAATCTTTAGGCTTATCCATAATATTTCAGTCCATTGTCATATTATAGTGAAAACGATTACCAGAGATTTCATATAACAAACATGTTAATACCATCGTTGATCCCCATATATCATAAGATATGTCTTGTTGGTCACATTCCAAACATTCGAAGGCCTTAATCATGTATTCTATTGAAAAATGAATACCCATTGAATCTTAGTGAAAACATGAGTGTTGTCAAAAGTTAACTCTTTCCACATACCACAACCCCAAAATTCTATATACTCAAACCATGATATAACTATTTACTTATATCAGTCATGAGCTCATGAATACTGTCAAACATTTCATTTTCTCATTATCCCCTCATTATGCTCATATCATCTTCTTTCCAAAGATATCTCAATCACTTTACATGGTTACCGGTACCATAAAATTATTTAAAACCACAATAGACCAATACATTAATATTCCAATATTCCATGATACTATATAAAACATTATTTTGGAATCCCATTACATAAACACTTAATCATTACACAACTTCATTTTCATACTCAACATCACAAATAGTGATTGCATGAGACTTCCCTTTATCCTTTTCCTTAATAGGTTGCTCATGTTGATCATCATTAACCCATGGATTAGGGCATTTATTAGCATAATTCCCCATTTCCTTGCACTTGAAGCATTGAAGTGTTGGTGGTGCACTCTCTGTAGTCTTTTATTTATTCACATCATTAGAAACCCTTTTTCCATTACTTAGACACTCAGCTGCTTGATGACCTTCTTTTCCACACTTAAAACATTTTATAATACCTTTTAGGCAATCTCCACCATGCTTCTTTCCACACTTTGAGCATAAGGAAACATTCATCTTCTTTTCACCATTATTCTGAGATTTCTCCTTGAACTCCATCCTTCGTTTCTTATCAAAACCATGAGATGGATAAATAACACCAACTTCCATTTCTACCTTGATAGCACAACGCACAATTTTCTCATAGCTAATGAAGTCTCTTATAGCTAATTCCCTTTGAAGACTTGGTTTTAAGCCACTGAAAAATCGATCAACTTTACTTTCAGGTTGGATGATAAAGCCAGATTCATACCTTGCAAGCCTTTTAAAATTCTCTTCGTATATACCAAAAGATTCATCATCCTTATGCTTAAGCTCAAGAAACTCTTTCTCCATCTTTGTTCAAAGAATACGAGGGAAGTACTTATTGAAAAATAAGTTCTTGAACTCGTCCCATTCCATGGACTCAATTTCATCTCAGGGCCTTGTATTCTTAATTAGAGTCCACCACTGGTCTGCTTCACCTTCTAAATGGTAAACAACTAGAATGAATTTATCATGTTTCTAACAACGAAGTATGGAAAATATCTTTTCAATGGTACTGATCCATTGTTCAGCAACAAGTGGATCAGAAGACCCATTGAAATAAGGTGGACGTTGCCTCATGAAGGACTCAATAGAATATTGTTCCCTCCTCTGCTCATTTTGAAGTCCAGAATGATTCATAGATTGTGTAAGTATAGCAATAAGATTTTGCACTCCATCTCCCATAATGTTGGTTTGTTCAGAAGTACAATCATTGCATCATCCATCACATTGATCAACACGGTTCCTTCGGGTTCCAGCCATCGTCTAAAACCCAAAAATAATAGTGTGAGAGGAAAAAATCATGCTAGGAAAACAACATAATAAAGGGGGATTACCTTCAATATCTAACATCTTAGGTTTAATTCTAAGACCGTTAGCACAATTCTAGGACTATAACCTATACGTATACTTAACCTTAGGGACATCCCTAGACATACCTTAGAAATATCTCTAGGGATCTCACTAAAGTTCTCGCATCCTAGTTTCCAAAGGTTGACTAAACCTTTCCTCTGATACCAACTGTAGAGACTCGAAGCTTGACGTACATGGACATTAAAATACTTTTGCGGAATACTTAATACATAACAAAAATAGACCCACAAGGACCGTAATAGTTTAGTATCTTTGGAAACTTGGAATTTAATCTTCTAATCGTGGTGAAAGATCTTCAACATCTCCCATAAAGATCTTCCCCTTTTTTTCTTACCTAAAACCTTTCTTTATATCATGGGGAAAAGAAAACATAAAAAGGGTGAGCTCAAATGCTCAGTAAGGGTAATAATGTATAAAATAAAACAAATCATATACATTTGAACTTAAAAACATGAACATAATGTTTAAACATCAAAAGCTTGAGAAATGACATAAAACATGGAAGTACGTAAGGCATAGATCATAAAGAAACATTAAGAATGATAAAATAGCATGGGAATAAAACATTTAATTATGGAAACCATTAAGAATATGTTACGATTTCCATAGTAGCCAAGGCATTGCTGCCAAGACCATCTTAGTGGACAAAGTCCCTTTCGGAATCGAGTTCACTCCTCATTCCAATCTTGTATTATTGAACCGGTTTAAGTTTCCGTTCCAGCCATGTATATCTCATGAGATATAAATATTTACCCAATTAATTGTAAGGAGATATAGGTCCCACCCATCTCATAATTAAATCATTCTTACTTGTGCCACAAAACAGTCATAAATCATTCATCATAACCCAAATAATAAATTGGGTTTCATAAACATCATTCCATCATAACATAATCTATATAAAACAAATGGATATCATTTCATCATAAGAAAAGTGAAACCATATAAATCATAGAGACACTATAATTGAAACATACACATATGAAATAATTTCATCTTATATGGAAAATGGTTTTGACAAAGCACTTGAAATGAATTATTGAGGAAAATACCATTTCTTCTTAAAAATCATTCTGTTTTCACAAAATGCCATGCAATTTTAAAATAATAGTATTTTGTTGAAAATATTCATAAAATATTGTAGAGTAAGCTTCATGAAAATGAGGCGTTATGAAACTGTAAAAATCTGTTCACGCAGTATAAGTTAAAGATAACATTCTCCTTGTACATTTGTCAGAAATGTCAAATAGTACCTCATATGTTAAAAAAATATTCCTTACATACCATGTAGTAAAATTCAAAAATGGTTAAAAAGGACTTTAAACATAAATGATACCATTTTTAGGAAACATGGACATGGATGATAACAATAACCCCAGTAAATACTTACGAATAAATAATCTCGGATAAGAACGAGATTGGAATAGTTATCCCTTAACTTAGGTCCGATATGCTTCGTATGGATCCGAACCTCCTGTATAATGATTTAAATAATATCATTGACTTATTACATAATCATATTCATTGTTATGATATCATATATGTTTCAATTATGACTTTATATTACCCGTTCTTTTGTAAATTTCATGTTAAAGTAGTGTTTTTGGGTAAAATCATTTCATTTATCATACGTGTTTCGACTTGTCGTTTCTTGATATTATTACTTATATCCTTATTTACATAATTACAGAATATAAAACATGATTTATATATAATATATACTCATCATATACATATATATTATTGATCGATAAAAGGAATGAAATACACCGTTTATGGAGACGGTAGGCCGTACGTACGCATGAACGCTGTTTTCGTTTCCTTATTGAATTGAATGAAACTAAATAGATGACATACATATATATATACATAAATACAATAGCATTATTATTTCATATATTTCATTATTATTTATTATATAAACTTTATGATCATTCATGTATGGTTAATCATGGAGAATGAATCTTATCGCGTTGTGGAGACGGTAGTCCGTACGTACGCACGAGCGATGATATCATTCCCATAATTATAGAATTGGGGTGGATGGTATAATATATCATAATTATTATGATGTTATAATAACCATATATAGTTATTATGTACACCATTATACCCATCCATGTAAGGTGTTGGTGGAAAAACAGATTACACCACGGCGTGGAGATGGTATTCCGTACGTACGCACGCATGTAGGATGGATAGAAGGTGAAATAGGGTCATTTAATATTTATAATAACATATCCGTATATGAGGTATACTGATGTTATTACTTCATAATGAAACAAATAAATAAGAAGAAGTTGAAGAAGAAAGAAAATTGAAAGAATCGGTAATGGATATTACCTCTTCTTTGACATGCCTCTTTGAATCCTCCTCTTAGGGTACTAAAATTGGTCTTTGAAGAAGTCAAGGACCTCTAGGATGTTTCTATGGAAGTTGATAAGGGAAATGGTCAGGGTTTGGCCGAGCTTAAAGGCTCAAATTGATGTGAGGAAGAGAGGGAGAAGGTTCCCTTTTATAAGGGAGGAGAGGGGCACCTTTGGAAATCTTAAAAATATTAATTTATAATAAATCTAAACCCACTTAAAAACCTCCAAAAATGACTCATATTCGAATATTAGATTATATAGGGTTTTAATATCATCAACAAATAAAATTTATACATGTTAGGAATTTATTTTAAACATTATCAACTTGATTTATCCTTATTTAATCAATTTAATTTTATTTGTGGTAATGACATTCTAAATTTTAAATTATAACAAATAATTAATTATTTGTTGTGAATTGTCCATAATTGGATACTTTATAACATTTTATACCATATAAATTTAAATTTATAATTTTGAAATATTTTTTGTGATTTTTAAACAATTTTATAATATGTTATTTTTATAAAATAACAATAGTGTCAATTTTGACACTATTCATTTATTTGAATTTAAATAAAATATATACAGAAGATATTTTTGATATAAAATCTTCAATATATTCATAAAAGTTCATATGTATCTATAAAATTAGTGGAGCACATTAAATAGTTCATATAATATTTATTTTATTATTTTTAAAACCATTTATTTGGTTTATCTCTTAATAAAATAATTACTACATCATTTTTGTATAATTATTTAATATAATTATTTGTTGCATAAAAATTAAAACTATAATCCTATGATTAAGATAAATCTATTAAATTTAACAATAATACTTTTACTAGAATTTATCATCTTAAAATCACAATATTTAAATTGTTATATTTATTAAATTATGAAGGTGACAACTTTGGCATCATTTAAAATTAAATAATATAAGTGTCATAATCGCTTTTATAAGGCTCCAAATGGTCAACTATTCTACCATTGGATAATTATGGTTTAAAGTTACATGAACAATAAGTTTTGGTCAGGGTTTTGTGCCTTTTATGGTCACTATTAGTTTAATAAAAACTATATTCTTGATTTTTTACTAGATAAACAATTTCTACATCACTATTGTGACACAATTAATGATAATTATTTAATCCCTAAAAATTATAAATAAATTCATATTATGTATATAATTTCATTATCTTTCTGTAGACTATTCATTTTTGAAGTTTCATGAAGTTTATCACTAAATTAAAATTAATATACTTATAAGATTTAAGAGAGTGACATGTTGTCACTTTCTTTGGTTTTAATAATAATTAAGTTATTTTCATGGGAAAAAGTCCATTAAATGATTCTAATCCGACCCTTAGGTGATATGGGTTGACTTTTAGTCATAGAATAATATTTTGTCAGGTGTTAGGGTAATTTTATAATCTTATATTTACCCTTAATTACCCGATTTACCTTTAACTATGGTAAATAAAATTTACTGTAGTTACTATTTATAATGCCCAAAAATAAAAAGTATTCTATTATTATAATTTAGACTCACTGATTCCAAATATTTAATCCATTTTTTCAAATTCAATACACAGAAGTTGCAGAAATTAAATTAAAATTAATCCTGTTGTCGAAAGAAAACGAGTTTTTGTTTAAAACATTGCAAAAGATTGAATTGATTTAACCTACGAATTCAAGGTAAAATCAATGATAATGACATACATTATATTAAATGGTAAAAATATATTCTATTTATACTTTAAAACCATTCAATATTATAATTTAACCACATAAATTATTACGATGAAAAAAGTTGTTTTTAATTAAAATATAGCATGTTTTTACTATTCATTAAAATACGAAAGTTATCAGAATAATATGAAAATTTTATCCAAGGTAAATTTTTTTATCCTTATTCCAAAGAATAATTTTATTTTGTAAAATTGAACTTATAAACATGTCAAAAACTAGATTTAAAGTGGGTGATCCATCAAAAGGCGGCAAAACTGCATTTTTTGAAAAATACTTATTTTACCCGAAAAATTTATTTTGTTCACAAAAAATGTTTTAGAAAATTTATAAGATGAATAATAATGTTATAAAATTCAAAATGTGGTTAATACTTTTCATAATTTCTAGTTTGTGATAATATTATAACCATATATTGTTGTTTAGTGAAACCCGGTATTGCGTACAACACACGCTATCGAGAAAGGTCACGATTGCGTGTAATGAAAGCCAAGCCAGGGTTGCGTGTAGTGCAAGACTCATTTTTTGTTGCATATAAAAAAATTCAACCATATTTCATTTATACATTGAATATATATATATATACACTCAATGTTTCATATAATAACTTCTATCAAATGAACTTGAAATTGTGTATAACACGATCCAAGAATTGTGTTGCGTATACTGCAAGCTAATACGGTGTTGCGTATAGCACAAGATAATATTGGTGTATCATAAAACACATGACATAAAATAAATTAAAAATAATACTTATCATTAAATCTCGGGGTGTTATATAGACAGCCAGGGTGACCTTCTTTTGCTCTGAAAAGCAGAGCACAGAAAAGATCTTCTCGATAGAGCTAATCCACTGCTCAGCAATCAATGGGTCAGTCGATCCACTGAAGGTTGGTGGTCGTTGACACATAAAGGACTCAAAATAATGTTCTTCCCTTTGCAGTGAGATCGGTCTCTCATCTTGATTTGAGTTATTTCCCATAACTTGAGTCAGTTGGTTCATCATTCGCATGAATGTTTCCATTCCTGCTTCCATTGGAGGGCCGCCAGCACATGGTCCATTGCGGTCACCATTTTCACGGTTCCTCCTATTGCCTGCCATTTCTAAAAGAATAAAACCTTAATGAATAACTTTTTTCATTTATGAATCTTTTAACTATAAAGGATTTGTGTCTTAAAACTTCTTTAAACAATTACATTTCTCTATTAATCCTTCATAATGATTCATAAAAGTCTTATGATTAACCAAACATTCCCACTGGGAGTGTCATAACCAAGAGTGCAGAAATGCCCATTTTTGTGCACCAGTTCCCGTTCGAGTCTATCTCAAAGTGGTGTTTTTGGGTTTTACCCCTATGTACATCTGTTCCAGAGCCGCCTCTACCTACTTGTATCCAGACAGGGATGTATTTGTTTGATAAACCACTTACTCAATATTCACCAAAATACCACGAATTTTTCTTATATTTAAAATTTTCTATAGGATTCTTCCTAAAGATTTCATAGCCTAATTTCCAAAAATAACTAAACTATCCTTTGATCCAACTTTGCATCCCACCTTTTTATTACATAACTTTTCATTACATTTTACAATCAGAGGATCTTTAAAGTCTAGTGTATTGGAAATCAGGAACATAATACATGAGAAAAAATATAAAACATTATTATAATCCACTTTTACGGCTTCATCATAAGTTCATCCTAAGTACAATTACTACATCTCATAACCTGGAGACATACATTTAAAGGAAAGGGTGAGCAGAAGGCCCAGTAAGGGTAAACAAGTGAATCTGTTTACTTGTTTAACAATAAGAACTTGAATAACAACATAAAAACATGAGAAAAGAAAGTATAGGAATATAATAATGAAAAGAACTTGGAACCTAACTTGAATATGTGGCTAAAACATATCATTTAGACATTCATGAACATATCACCATGGTTTATCCCTGAGGTTTCATAAAAATTACCAAGGTTATTCACCAAGGTATCGTGAAACTTGTCATCTCTAGAGATTAATTCTTTACCCAATGCATTGGAGAAATATCAGGGCACACCATTAATATGTCTTTACTTACATGTGAGACACATATATCATAATCAAACATTTCATAAATAACCTATATAGAATAAAAGAAATGGGTTTCATTTCAAAATCGTGATGTTTTAAAAGCTCTTAAAAATATGATCACTATATCATTTATAACCAATGGAAAGGGAGTGAGGGTTATATGTATGTCCATTATAGAATAAAATATATCCTTTTTATATATTTATGAACACCCATAGAAATGAAATTGGTCTCGATATTCACATAAATAAACAAGATAATTTCTTGAGAGAAAGAGATAGAAATTTTGAGGTGAAATTTCTATAGCATAACACCTATATAACATGATTTTAGAAAATAATAAAAAGAGAGGGTGCAAGGGTAACACAATAATAAATAACTCATATTAAAATATAAATACAAAATAAAATGGAGATAATAACATGGTATGGATATTTGAATGACATACCATAAGAAAAGGAAACTTGAAAGGAAAGAGAAGATGTGATTTCTTTTAAGAGAAATTCGGCAGCCTAACAGCGTCACTTAAAAATTCAGAAAACAAATTGATGAGAGCGGAAAGGGTATATCAAAAATTAGACATGAAATAGATAGTAAGAATAACATATAAGAAAATACCCTCAACATAAAGATATGGAAACTAGAAGAGACCACATAAAGGAATTCATGACTTAGGTAGAAAGGTCCCTTACCTTGAAGAGTAACTTCGAAAGCTTGAAGGTCGGGACCTTGGGAGGCTTGAGGGAACTTTGGGAGGAATCCTTGGGAGTTAATGATACCAGAAAATTGTTGAGGATGATTTTGGAATGAAATAAATTATGGAAATGTCTTGGTATTTATAGGAAAAGTGAGTGAATAAATTATTAATTTCCAAGGGACACCTCATCGGTGGTATTTGAAAAACCATGGGCTTTCCCATGGTATTTGCCCATGGTATTGGCCACTTGGGACACCTCATAGTGTATCTCACTATTCATAAGTCGACCAGAAATATTACATCATTATTACATCATAAATGATGTCATTAAACACCCGAAACTGAAAACTGCATTTTTACTATTCACCGATAATTCAACAGTTTTAGAAAAATATAAAAAATTCACCCTAAGCTAGTATTGAAGATCTAAATTAAAAAATGAAGTCCATTTTATGAAAATAATTTTTTTAAATTTTTTTAATTTAATTTTTAAATAAAATCATTATTTATTCCAAAAAACAACTTCAAAACCATAACTCATTTTGTAACACCTTAAAAAGTAATCAAGGTCCCATAAAAATATAGTATACCCATAAGACAATAAAGTAAAAATTTATGATTAAATTTTATGAAAATACATTTCCATTTTAAATTATTAAATTAATTAAAAAAATTGTAAATAAAATATTTATGGCATACAAAAATACCAAAACTTAAACTATGATCGTTTTTTCACTTTTAAGATGTCTAAAATGTATTTATACATTCATGGGTGAAGTTTCTATTTTTTTGGTCAAATTTATATTCATTACTATTCATAAGGGTATGTTACTATTCCTACTTTACTATTCACTAAAAACCAAGTTGATCTTATTAGACTCTAAATTTCTCACTGATCACAAATGTATAAGACCATTTTTTGAAAATAATTTCACATTATTAATTATTTAATGAATACAAAAATATTTTAAAATACCTTTTTTCCTGAAATTCATCAATAATACACATCCTATATTTATTCGGATATTTGAAATTCACAAAATTTTCCATAAGAAGAAATCAAAATTTTATTTATATAAAAGGATTACACAAAGAAGCTAAGGTCTCGTTACATAGCCCCTTATTACACCAGCATGGGACCTAAGTCTTAGGTGTGCTATGGTGATAGAATATTGGGGTGGCTCGGACAACATTTCCTGAGTGGTGATTTCTATCAGCTTGAACTTCTCCCTTAGGCGATTCCATTCAAGCTTCATACGTTGAAGTTCGGCTTGGGCTTGGTCCAGATCAAAGCCCAGTGATGCTACCTCCTTCCCAAGCTTCGACATATGGGCTTCATATGGCAGGAGTATACTGGATGAGGCCATTCAATGTTCTTTCTGTATTAAGTAACCAAGATAACCGTATTTATAAAAACACAATGTTAAGATTATAGTTTCCAACGGTTATATTGACCAAAGGTCATATAACAGTCGAAACCCAACGGTCTCATTTTAATTATTCCTACTTCATTAATTAATGGAAATAGTTTTGTTCATTATAAAATAAAATAAAACACAAAATTAGGGAAAAAATATAATTAAAAAGTTCAGGTCATTACATGATAGATGAAAACAATTAATGAAGCATCCTCCTTTGATTTGAGGTAGTCTAGAGGCATGATTTGAGGCACTAAAAAAATATTTGGATCACAAGGACCGGATCTGGGATTATATCAAAAACCCAGCTACACTCGGTGTAGTCAAAAGAAAACATGGAATATAGGCCCATGGTTACAACAACTAGGGTTTCCAGGTGAGTTAAATATCACACACTATATGGGACCCCCACATGCCATGTGACAGGGTGTTGGTGACCCGATATATACTCTATGAGTATAAAAACGTGGGCACAACCAGGTATATGTAGTGTACTGGCACATGACTAGGGTATATAGACACGACTAGAAGGACACGAGAAAGACCCCATGTGGGAGGACATGTTGTGTATCAGAGTACACATGCATGGGTAATATTACATAGACACAACTAGAATTATGGGAATGACCCTGGGTGGATGAGGCATGCCGTCTAGTATCTTTACACATCGTGTAGGGATGTACAGGTAGTGAGACATATACCAGAAGGGACACTTCTAGACAGTAGTGTGGGACCACATTCCATGTGGGTCCCCTTACATGTTGTGTACCCTCCATTTTTAAGAACTTATATCTTCCATATCTCTTTTATCTAGACTCATATTTTATACTATGAGTAGCCTATCCTGAGTTTTTTTCCACGAAGAATGTGATGGTGGACTTAACAGTGGCCTTTGGGATATGATGCAATATTTTATGAGTGTGATTATTCTTTAGGTAGAACTCGATGATGATAGTGATTAGCAAGGATCATTAGTGATATTATAGTGTCACCCTCTTACTGGGTAGGAAATGATTCCTTTATCTTTTATTAGAGTGGAAGTCTCCTTCGATATTAGGGAATGGGTACTTGACCACTAGAGTGTAACCCTTCTATTGGGAAGGGAATGAGTTATTTATTTATTATTAGAGTCACAACCACCTACTAAGATTGGGAATGGGTCCTTTACCTTTAGAGTTTCACCCTCCGATTGGTCAGGGTATGGGTCCTCTATCTACTATTTGAGTGAAGCCCTCCTTCCGTATCAGTGCATGGGTCCTCTATCAACCACTAGAGTGGGACCCCCCATGTTGGGATAGGTAATTATTCCTCTATCTATTAACTGAGTGACACCCTCCTATAGAGTTAGGGCATGGGTCCTCTATCCTGTATGAGTGGAACCATATTATGAAGTCAAGGCATGAGTCCTCTACCAATTGAGTGATTCCTATTGTACAAGGGAATATGTACTCTACCTAGAGATTATTCCCCTCGAATGTGCAACATAATAGCAAGGTGTGTCTTAACATGGATGTTTCTACTCGATAGACATGTGAGATGTTAGGCATCATTGATGGACCTCTTGAAACCATTGGAACTCTTTACCTGGGATGGGCTATGAGATGGTGACCCCCTTCATCTCTACCTTGCTCTTATTTTATGATCACACACACACACACACACATGTATCCATGTTATTGGATT
This sequence comes from Viscum album, assembly GCA_963277665.1. Taxonomy (NCBI): domain Eukaryota; kingdom Viridiplantae; phylum Streptophyta; class Magnoliopsida; order Santalales; family Viscaceae; genus Viscum; species Viscum album. The sequence goes on along the minus strand of OY728128.1, from coordinate 700,061,232 downwards.
TTTTTACTCTCTTACTTTGAGTTAATCTGTCTATTACTATTGTGTCTCTTACTACCCCATTCAGCTTTTGGGGAATCCTACTTGGTATATATATACTCACTCTTGCATGGGATTTTCATGAATGTGTCATATCTTATATAGACTATAGACATGCTGATAGTGATTACAGAGGAGCATATGGTTACATGGTTTATTAGACCATGTACGGTAGTCAGGTCTTGGAGATCTGGAGTTGGGATCTATTAGCATTTTACATTTCTTGTTTTGTTAGGTTGAAAAATCTATCTGGTTGGGAATACATTTTTCCAATTTTTCTTTTCAGTTTACACTACCATAATATTTTACTCCCTAGAGATTTAATATGCATGGTTATTCACTAGATGCTACATCTTTTATTATTATTCCTCTGCAATTATTCATAGATATGATTGGGTGTGTGAATATAGGTACTTAGGAAAAGGAATCCCATATTAGTTATGACTTTTGGAACTTTTTTCTAGCCCCTAGGCTATGTAGGTAGGCGTGGGTAGTTTCAACTCAAGATCCATTGGGTCTGATCATGACATATTGGTATTAGACCTAGTGCGTCCCTCTGGGTAGCTCTAGTGTTGTTTGTGAAAAAGTTGGATGTGAACTTGCAAATTTGTGTGTATTATTGTAACACCCCCGAATGATAAAGGGTTAAATGACTAAATGATATGATTCATGTCAACAAGGTGCATCTTCCTTTTCAGGAGCCTGTTTGATTAGAACTCCATAGTTAAACGTGCTTGTCCTGGAGTAGTGATCATGATGAGTGACCTTCTGGGAAGTTTCCCAGGGTGTGTGTGAGTGAGGACAAAACACACTGGAAAGGACATGTGTTGGACTGTGGGGAATTCATTAGTCAGATGACCAGTTCAGGCACATGGGTGGGCCCCTAGGTGGGGACCACATGTCTGAGGGGCAACTGGTGGTACCTGGCGGGCCAGGACCCGACGACCATGTAAAGGCGGGGGGGTTGTGCTGTCACCGGGACCCAGTTGTTATTTTTGGTATCAAAGGTGGTCCCCATCCTTAAGTACGGTGCATTTCCTGGGTTGAGATGTAGGGCCCAAAATGAGGATGTTGTGCTCTAGGGGGGGGGGGTGAATGTAACACCCCAGAATGTTAAAGGGTTAAATGTCTAAATGACCAGTTCAGGCACGTGGGTGGGCCCCTAGGTGGGGAACACATGTCTGCGGGGAAACTGGTGGTACGTGGCGGGCAGGACCCGACGACCATGTAAAGGCAGGGTGGCTGTGCTGTCACCGGGACCCAGTTGTTATTTTTGGTATCAAAGGTGGTACCCAACCTTAAGTGCAGTGCACTACCTGGGTTGAGATGTAGGGCCCATAATGAGGATGTTGTGCTCTAAAGGGGGGGGGGGGGGGGGGTGAATGTAACACCCCAGAATGTTAAAGGGTTAAATGTTTAAATGATATGGCTCATATCAATAAGGTGCACATTCCTTTTTTCGAGAGCCTGTCTGATTAGAACTCCACAGTTAAGCGTGCTTGTCCTGAAGTAGTGATCAGGATGGGTGACCTTCTGGGAAGTTTCCCTAGGTGTGTGTGAGTGAGAACGAAACACACTGGAAAGGACATGTGTTGGCCTGTGGGAACTGTCATTATTCAGATGACCCATTCAGAAACATGGGTGGGCCCCTAGGTGGGGACCACGTGTCTGCGAGGCAACTAGTGGTACCTGGCGGGTCAGGACCCGACGACCATGTAAAGCCAGGGTGACTGTGCTATCACCAGGACCCAGTTGTTATTTTTGGTACAAAGGTGGTACCCAGGCTTAAGTGTGGTGCACTGCCTGGGTTGAGATGTAGGACCCACAACGAGGATGTTGTGCTCTAAAGTGGGGGCAACTGGTGGTACCTGGTGGGCCAGGACCCGACGACCATGTAAAGGCAGGGTGGTTATGCTTTCACCGAGACATGAATTGGCCTATGGGAACTGTCATTATTCAGATGACCTGTTCAGGCATGTGGGTGGGGCCCTAGGTGGGGACCACGTGTTTGTGAGGTAACTAGTGGTACCTGGAGGGTTAGGACCCGATGAACATGTAAAGACGGGGTGACTGTGCTGTCACCGGGACCCAGTTGTTATTTTTGGTATCAAAGGTGGTACCCAGCCTTAAGTGCGGTGCACTGCCTGGGTTGAGATGTAGGACCCACAACGAGGATGTTCTGCTCTAAAGTGGGGGCAACTGGTGGTACCTGGCGGGCCAGGACCCGACGACCATGTAAAGGCAGGGTGGCTATGCTTTCACCAAGATCGAGTTGTTATTTTTGGTATCAAAGGTGGTACCCAGCCTTAAGTGCGGTGCACTACTGGGTTGATATGTAGGGTCCACAACGAGGATGTTTTTTTCTAAAGGGGGGGTGAATGTAACACCCCAGAGTGTTAAAGGGTTAAATTTCTAAATGACCAGTTCAGGCACGTGGGTGTGCCCATAGGTGGGGAACACGTATCTATGGGGCAACTGGTGGTACCTGGTGGGCAGGACCCGACGACCATGTAAAGGCGGGGTGGCTGTGCTGTCACTGGGACCCAGTTGTTATTTTTGGTATCAAAGGTGGTACCCAACCTTAAGTGTGGTGCACTACCTGGGTTGAGATGTAGGGCCCACAACAAGGATGTTGTGCTCTAAAGGGGGGGGGGGGGGTGAATGTAACACCTCAGAATGTTAAAGGGTTAAATGTTTAAATGATATGACTCATATCAATAAGGTGCACATTTCTTTTTCTGGAGCCTATCTGATTAGAACTCCACAGTTAAGCGTGCTTGGCCTGAAGTAGTGATCGAGATGGGTGACCTTCTGGGAAGTTTCCCAAGATGTGTGTGAGTGAGGACGAAACTCACTAGAAAGGACATGTGTTGGCCTGTGGGAACTGTCATTAGTCAGATGACCCGTTCAGGCATGTGGGTGGGCCCCTAGGTGGGGACCACGTGTTTGCGAGGCAACTAGTGGTACCTGGCGGGTTAGGACCCAACGACCATGTAAAGGCAGGGTGGGCCCCTAGGCGGGGTGGGCCCCTAGGTGGGGACCATGTGTTTGCGAGGCAACTAGTGGTACCTGGCAGGTCAGGACCCAATGACCATGTAAAGGCGGGGTGATTGTGCTGTCACCGGGACCCAGTTGTTATTTTTGGTATCAAATGTGGTACCCAGCCTTAAGTGCGGTGAACTGCCTGGGTTGAGATGTATGACCCACAATGAGGATGTTGTTCTCTAAAGTGGGGGCAACTGGTGGTACCTGGCAGGCCAGGACTCGATGACCATGTAAAGGCAGGGTGGTTGTGCTGTCACCGGGACCCAGTTGTTATTTTTGGTATCAAAGGTGGTACCCAGCCTTAATTGCGGTGCACTGCCTGGGTTGAGATGTAGGACCCACAATGAGGATGTTGTTCTCTAAAGTGGGGGCAACTGGTGGTACCTGGCAGGCCAGGACCCGACGACCATGTAAAGGCAGGGTGGTTGTGCTATCATATAGACCCAGTTGTTATTTTTAGGTGGTACCCAGCCTTAAGTGTAGTGCACTACTGGGTTGAGATGTAGGGTCCACAACGAGGATGTTGTTCTCTAAAGGGGGGGGGGGGGGGTGAATGTAACACCCCGGAATGATAAAGGGTTAAATGTATAAATGATATGGCTCATATCAATAAGGTGCACCTTCCTTTTTTGGGAGCCTGTCTGATTAGAACTCCACAGTTAGGTGTACTTGGCCTGAAGTAGTGATCAGTATGGGTGACCTTCGGGGAAGTTTCCCAAGATGTGTGTGAGTGAGGAAAAACACACTATAAAGGACATGTGTTGGCCTATGGGAACTATCATTAATCAGATGACCCGTTCAGGCACGTGGGTGGGCCCCTAGGTGGGGACCACGTGTCTGTGGGGCAACTAGTGCTTCCTGGTAGGTCAGGACCCGACGACCATGTAAAGATGAGGTTGATGTGCTGTCACCGGGACCCAGTTTTTATTTTTGGTATCAAAGGTGGTACCCAGCCTTAAGTGCGGTACACTCCCTGGGTTGAGATGTAGGGCCCACAACAAGGATGTTGTGCTCTAAAGTGGGGGTGAATGTAACACCCAAGAATGATAAAGGGTTAAATGAATAAATGATATGGCTCATATCAATAAGGTGCAACTTCCTTTTTCGAGAGCCTATCTAATTAGAACTCCATAGTTAAGTGTGGTTAGCTTGGAGTAGTGATCAGGATGGGTGACCTTCTGGGAAGTTTTCCAAGGTGTGTGTGAGTGAGGACAAAACATACTGGAAAGTACATGTGTTGGCCTGTGGGAACTGTCATTAGTCAGATGACCCGTTTAGGCACATGGGTGGTCCCCTAGGTGGGGACAACATGTCTGCAGGGAAACTGGTGGTACCTAGCGGGTTAGGACCCAACATCCATGTACAGGCAGGGTGGCTGTGCTATCACCAGGACCTAGTTGTTACAATCATCATCGCCTGAACCTAGACACGATAAATAAAAACTACAAATTAATGAGAATTTATGTCCTCTTTGGTCATTTGTGAGGCATTATATGGTTCTCAAAGATCGATATCTGGTCTGGTTACCACCATTTGAGAGTTCATGAGGCTGTTATTCCGAATTAGAATTCCGGTGTCAATATGAACACTATGAGTTCTTAGTAATTAATTTTGATGTGATGAATTCACTTGACGTGTTTATGTATATGAAGAAATGGATCTTACAGTATCCATACTTGGACTTATTTTTTATTGTATTCATAGAAGAAACTCATATACTCCTCCTTTGAGGAGAAGAATGCATAGCGGGGTGGTTATGCTGTCACCGGGACCCAGTTGTTACAATCATCATCGCCTGAACCAGGCCACGATAAATAAAAACTAAAAATTAATAAGAATTGATGTCCTCTTTGATCATTTGTCAGGCATTATATGGTTATCAAATATTGATATCAGGTCTGGTTACCACCATTTGAGAGTTCATGAGGATGATATTCCAAATTAGAATTCCGGTGTTAATATGAACACTATGAGTTCCTAGTGATGAATTTCGATGTGATTAATTCACTTGATGTGTTTATGTATTTGAAGAAATGGATCTTCCAGTAGCTATACTTGGACTTATTTTTTATTGTATTCATAGAAGACACTCATATACTCCTCATTAGAGGAGAAGCATGCATCGCGGGGTGGCTATGCTATCATCAGGGCCCATTTCTTACAATCATCATCACCTGATCCAAGCCAAAATTAATAAAAACTACAGATTAATGATAATTTATGTCCTCTTTGATCATTTTTGAGGAATTATATGGTTATAAAAGATCAATATCAGGTTTTTTACCACCATTTGAGAGTTCATGATGCTGATATTCAGAATTAGAATTCCGGTGTCTATATGAACACTATGAGTTCCTAGTGATGAATTTCAATGTGATGAATTCACTTGATGTGTTTATGTATTTGAAGAAATGGATATTCCAGTATCCATACTTGGACTTATTTTTTATTTTATTCATAGATGACACTCATATAATCCTTATTAGAGGAGAAGCATCTATAGCACTCGAGGATGGTCCTAGAGTTTCTTTAGGAGCACTATATTTATGGTAAGATCTCAAAGTTCCAGTTCTGGATCCATGAGGTTATCTTTTTAGGGAATGTTATTTTTGAGCATGGATTAGATGTGGACCCATTGAATATCGATGCATTTCTTTCTTGGGATCCACCAAGAACGTGTTAGAGGTGCGGAGTTTTCTTGATGTGTTTATGTATTTGAAGAAACAGATCTTCCAGTAGCCATACTTGGACTTATTTTTTATTGTATTCATATAATACACTCATATACTCCTCATTAGAGGAGAATCATGCATAACACTTGAGTATGGTCCTAGATTTTCTTTGGGATCACTAGATTTATAGTAATCTCTCAAAGTTCCAGTTCTGGATCCATGAGGTTATCTTTTTGGGGAATGTTATTTCTAAGCATGGATTAGATGTGGAACCATTGAAGATTGATGCATTTCTTGCTTGAGATCAACCCAATAATGAGTTATAGGTACATAGTTTTCTTGTCTTGGTGGGGTACTATAAGAGGTTTGTGGAATAATTATCTAGGATCGTAGCCCCTTTATCTACCATGACATGTAAAGGGAAGCCACTTACTTGGAATGAGTAGTGATAGAGAGACTTTGAGAAGTTGAGGTTGATGAGTTATTCTATTTTGGGACTACCAGAGGAATGTGTAGAGTATATAGTATATTACGATGCCTCTATATTTGGTATCCATTGCATATTGATACATATATTGGAATTTATTTCATATGGGTTCATGAAATTGAGGCCTCATGAGTAGAAATACATGACTCATGACCTAGAGTTGGTAATGGTAGTATTTTATACAAGGATAAGAAGATATTATATTTTGGAAGAGTTATTTATTTTTTACTCAGACTATCAGACCCTTAGGTATGTCTTCACATAGAGAGACCTGAACCTGAGGTAGAGACACTGGTTGGAGTTCCTATAGAACTATGACTTTAAGATAGTATATACTATGGGAAAGAGAAATGTGGTAGAATATTCCATTATCAAGATGTACTATGCCCATTTGTTATAGGAGGCGTCATAGAAGTTAGATTTCTTACAGCTGACTCAGGTTGAGCAAGAGGGTGCATCTTTTATTTAGTTGATGGTTTTAATTTCTCTAATTATCAAAAAATGTGAGAGATTACCAGTTGGAATACAATGATTGTGAGGTATAACATGATCATATATCCTCATAAGATTCACTATATGAATTCTATGAAGGATGGAATCACATCATACGTTTCCAAGGAAATATGATGGTCCCAATCACGGTGTGGGAGGAGGTAATTAGAGTGTTTTACACATCTATTTTAGCTATAAATCCCGACGTGGGGATGATGTAAAGATGCCTTTAATGTCAGTTTTGGTGAGATGGCATGATATGGAGCATGGATGAGTTCATCTCTCTGTGTCTCACCTATTAGAAAGTGAAGGTTGAGAACTAGCTTCTTATAGGTTTTTTACAGCCTCTTGAGATCTCAAAGTGGAAATGGGATGGAATATCCATGGAAAATAGATGATAGGGCTTCTATGGATAGTGATAAGGCATGAATCCAACTAGGTGATAGTTGATCGGCTCATGAATTCAACACACTTATTTGATATCAGGGAGCATAGTTTGGTGGAGAGTTTAGGGAAGTTGCATTTATATGAGTTTATTCACCATCATGGGATTCCCTTAATGGTTATATCCAACTATGATGCACAGTTTACATCATACTTGTAGAGAGGCCCAAAGAAGTAATTCAGGACCCAAATGAGGTTGAGTACAACCTTTCACCCCTAGATAGATGGGTATAATGAGATCACTATCTAGGTTTTGAAGGATATGCTAAGGTCTTGCGTGTTATACTTCATCTAAATCTGGGAGAATCACTAGATTTTGGTATATTTTGCATACAATAATATATACCACTCTAACATTGACATTAAACCTTTTGAGGCCTTGTATGGGAGACCCTTTAGGTCACCCTTATAATTGAATGAAATCAATAAGTCATCTCTTGTTGGGACAAATATGGTGTAGGATATGACAAAGAATGTCTAGGTCATCTACGAGTTGATGATGAAAGACTAGAGTAGGTAGAAATCTTATGCAGATCAATGTCGTAAGCCATTGGAGTTTGATTAGGGAGACCATGTTTTCTTGAGAGTCTTCCCATGATGATTGTTGTAGAGGTTTGTCTAAGGAGGCAAACTATTCCTAAGGTTTATTGGGTCATTTGAGATCTTTCCGAGGGTCAGCAAGTTTTCTCACCAACTCACCCTACCCCCCACATTTAGAGTGGGTGGAAAAAATCTTCCAAATTTCATATACGATGAGGTAAGTGCAAGAATACACACATTTCATTGATTGGAGCAAGATGGAAATCTAGGATGGATCCTCTTTTGAGGATAACCCAGTGGAGATCAAGGATCGATAGGAGGGGAACCTGTGTGGATGGACTATTCCATTAGTTTGTGTGTTGTGGCAGCACATGAGCATGTAGGAGAGCTCCTGGGAGTAGGAGAGCCAGATGCAGGCTTAGTACCACAACTTTTTTGCTTAGTTTTTCTTTTCAAGGATTAATAGATTAAAGGAGGGAATACTGTAGAGACCCTATTTTTTCCTTGCAAGACTTTTTAATATATATATATATATATAAGTATTCATTGATATGGAATTTTATTCTGAGGCCAGGTATGCCCAAAATTAATTTTATATAATATTAAATATATTTTATATTACGCATGCATGGTTTTTCAGAAAAATAGGGAAAAATATTAAAAGGAGTCTTAGATCAAAAATACGAGACCATGGATGAATCCATAATGTGAGGTTTATCCTAGGTATGACCTAAATTTGGTCAGCATAGGGTGTTCAGATAAAATGGCATTTGACAGATGCATTCAGTGGATTAATTAATTAATTAATTTTTTAATTGACCCAAACCTAATTTTACTCTATTAATAACATATTATGGAGAATCACTAGGGTTATTTTCATAACCTTGGAACCATTTAGAAGATAATTCTATATTATTCATTGGAGGATTGAGATCAGATGACAATGAGCCTCTATATCAAGGGGAATCGAGATGAAACGAACAAAATGAATCTTCATCCTTTATTGGTGAGTGTGTTCATTATAGAAGAACAATATGAATCAAGGTAGTAATATTCTATGTGGGTTTCATCCCTTATGATTATATTATTGAGCATTATTATTCATATTTCTTTGATCTATGTCAAATTTGTGACATTGCATGCACCCACGCATTGGATTTATTTAATATATTTGATTAATCCTTATTGTTCCATGTTTTTCACCCCATATATCCATAATTTTTATTCATTGGATAAACAATTTTTGTCCAAAAATATTTTTACCTTTGTTCTTGTGTCTTTACCCTAATCATTATTCACATTCTTCATTGATTGTCCTACGGGGTCTTGATTCGATATTTTCAGGAAAGATCGATCGTGATTGGACCCCCAGATTCATGTAAGGTTCACATGTGATGAATAGATAGATTATCATAGGATATATTGGGATGATTTGTAGGTTATTAGTGATTTATTCATGGATATGGGATCTAAATCAGCGTTTTTTGCAATATGGTATGCATGAAAGGCATATAAAGGTGTTGAAAAGACTGATGAGAATTCGATTTTCAGGCACTAGATGGCCGAATACAAAGAATAGAGCCGCCCATTCAAATTCAGGTAGCCTAGAGGCATGTTTTGAGGTTTTAGAAGTAAATTTGGATAATGGGGAGTGGATTTTGGATTCTATGAAAATAATAACTACACACTATGTAGTATGAAGAACACATGGCCTGTAGGGTCGTGGATATGATGGCTAGGGTTTCTGGGTGAGTTAAATATCACATTTCATGTAGGACCCCCCCACACTGTGTGACATTGTACTAGTAACCCAATGTGTAATATGGAAGTACACGAACATGGTCAAAACAAGGAACATGTCGTGTACTAGTACATAGATAGGGTACGTAGACACGACCCGAAGGGCACATGTAGGACCCTATACGGGAGGAAACGCCATGTATCGAAGTACACAGGCATGAGAAAAATTATGTGGACATGTAAAGAAGCATAGGAAGGACCCCAGGTAGCTGAGGTATTCCATGTATCCCCTTTAAATGCTGTGTAGGGATACATGGGTAGTGATCATGTACCAGATAGGACACGACCACACAACAGGGCAGGACCACATGCCATGTGGGAACCCTAACATGTTGTGTACCCTCCCATTTTAATAACTTCTATATCTCATATATTATTTGTTTGGACTCATATTTTGGTCTGTGAGTAGCCTAAGTTGAGTGTTTCTCCCCTTAGAACATTAGGGTGTCCTTTGTAGTGTAATTTGGGATGTGATGTGAGATGTTATATGTGTAACACTTTTTTAGGTGGTACTTGATGATCATGGTGATCATGCATGATCATTAGAAATATTAGAGTGGCACCCTCTTACTGGGTAGCGCATGGGTCCCCTATATACTATCTGAGTGGAACTATTCTATGGTATCTGGACATGGGTCCTCAACCACTAGAGTGGCACCCTACTGTTGTGTAGGGAATGGGTCCTCAAACATTAGAGTGGTACCCTCCTGTTGAGTAGGGAATGTGTCCCCTATATGTTATCCGAGTATAACCCTCATGTGGTATCAGAGAATGGGTCCTCTATCTACCACTAGAGTATCACCCTCCTACTAGGATAGGAAATGGGTCTCTAGCTATCTACTGAGTGGAACCCTACATTGAAGTTAAGGCATGGGTCCTCAATCCTATGTAAGTGGCACCCTCCTATAGAGTTAGGGCATGATTACTCTACCATTTGAGTGGAAAGATCATATTATAATAGGTCATGGGGCCTCTACTTAGATATTTGTTTCCCTTGAATGTGTGGTACTATAGAGAGGTGTGGCTTGACATGGATGTTTCTATGGAAAAAATGTGTGAGATATGATCCATCATTGATAGGCCTATTGGAACTCTTTCCCTAGGATAGTCTGTGAGATGGATATCCACTTTCTCTCTCATTTGGGTTTCTTTTACAAGAATATCTATATATATATATATATTTCTTCATTCCAATGAATTTTTTTACTCTCTTACATTGGGATGAGCTGTCTATTCCTATCATGTCTCTTACCGCCCCCTTTAGATTTCGAGGAATCCTAAAGGGTATGTATATAATCACCCATGCATGATATTTTCATACATATTTCATGTTTAACATAGAAAAATAACTATTTTTCCCCTTGATTGTGCGATACCTAGTGCATTAGACCACATACGATGGTTGGGGCTTGGAGATATGGAGCCAGGATCTTTCAGCATTTTACGTTTCCAGATTTATCTAGTTGAGACATCTATCTGGTTAGGAATGTACTTCCAACCTTTTTATTTTTAGTTTAAACTACCACACTCGTGTACTCCCTAGAGGTTTTATATGTATGGTTATTCTCTAGATGTCGCATCTTTTATTATTATTCCTCTATACTTCTCCATGGAGATGGTTAGGTGTGTGTGTATATGTACTTAAGAAAAGGAATCCCATATTAGTTATGCCTTTTGATTATTTTCTCTATCCCTTGGCATATATATTTGGTCTTGGGGTAGTTTCTTCTTGAGCCTCATTGGGTCGGGTCATGATAATATTTGAGAAATCAGTAATTTTCACCATTCACTAAAAAATCAGTCATTTCATAAAGATCCCAAAATTTCACCCTAAGTTAATTTTGATATGATGATTTCAAAAATGAATTTAATTTTATCAAATACATTTTCTAAAGTTTATAGGAATAAATTATAATATTTTCTCATGAAAAGAAATAAAAATCATTTTTGAAGAAAACATATTTTTTGAAGAGTAAAATGTCTTCATTAAAAATTGAGTGATTATTTCCTAAGAATTTATCAATACATTTATATTGAGTAGGATATATATATATATTTTTTATAAAGTATTCAATATTATTCATATCTTCCAATTTAATAGCTTGGTTATAAAAATAATGTTTAAATAATAATATTTCCAAATTCATTTAGGTTTAGTGACACACGTCATATATGATATCGAACATAGTTTTTGTTATTTTAAATCTTTGGGTGTTATAGGGAATCTATCATTGGAGATAATTGTATTTGGACAAAATATTAGGGGAGGAGGGGAGTGTAAACACCCATAAAAAGAGATAGGGGTAGAATTCGAAATTATAATTTTTATAACCTTGGGAAACTTTTATGGTTTGGTTGAACAGTTTGGTAAACCATGTTACAACTATGCATCTTGAACTGGAAAAGAATTGACCACTTTCATGGTTTAACCTCAAGGTTCACCAAACCATGAATCGAATGTGAAAAAAACCTCGACTAAAGACTACAACACTAGCGCATGGTCACTCTCATGGTTTTTATTAACCATGTGCAAAAAAATTCACCAACACTTCAATACCAAAAGATACTTGCACAATTTATATTATATTTCTCATAGTTTATACTGAACAATGTTATACCCTTGTATAAAAACCATGAATGGAAAAAATATACTATAAATGTCCCTAAGTAAGGGTCATGATATTATTTTCACTAAACCATGAACACTAACTAGGAAACATAGTAAAATTTATATAAAATTATAACTTAAGACTAGAACTATACCAAAAATTAAATCAACCCAAATTAATATAAAATTTAAGACAACTATGATATGGGGGTGTCACAATTATCCCCACCATGACATTTTATACCCCTAAAAAGTACTTGGTTTAAAATATAAGGAAAATGGTTATGAAACCACTAAGCCTCAATCAAGAGGTGGGTGGGTTGGAAAAAACATGAAAAGGTATTGATAAAGGGGACCACTCATGTGAAATTTTCATCAATATCATCTAAATAAAAATCTAAAAAAGAGGATATAAATCCGTAAATAACAACAAAAAACTCTAAAAATTAAAAATCTAAAAGAAAATATATCTATTATGGGTCTCCCCACTATTTATAATTCTTTTACAATGATTTAATAAAATAAAAAATTCCCAGTAGGGAAGTCATCACTAAAGAAAAACCTTTTTAAAACATCCAAGGAGAGGGAAACATCCACCAACCTTATATGAACATAAAAATGAAACCCTATCAAAACTCCAAATATATGTATCCTAAAAAACATGAAATAGGAAAAAAATCCCCAAAAAATACTCATAAAACCAACATGGTTTCTAGACTGAGGTTATTTCACTCTATATGGGTAAAATAGAACCTCAATGATTTAAAAATACCGTATTGAAATCCCAAAAACAAAACCAGTACCCTTATGTGATTACTGGAAGTAAAAAATTATTCTAATTTTCCAAAAATAGACCCAAATGTCTCCCATGTATAATGAATCAAGAATCCCACTACAACCAGATAACCTCAAAACCACATATCCCTAAAAAGTATGATTCCCTCAAATAATAAGGAATATAACTATAACAACCAACATCATTAAAAAAAATCCTCACACAACATAATGTCATTAACCAAGAAAAACCATAACCATAAAGTAACTTGCACCCAAAAAATATCCAAAAAACACACAAAGTGACATCCACACAAGAAGAATCATAACCAAAACAAATCCAAATCCTCAAAAAGGAAACCAATAAAAAAAATCCAAAACAATACTATACCCTAGACTTTATTTAGATAAACTAACTCCCCAAGACTCTAGATATGATCTAAAATACACACCCAAACACACATAATATTTGTTCTTATTATAGAAAACCATGAAACCATGGAAGGATAAGACCACAATAAGAATACATAGTTTGAGACAAAATCCAAGATAAGAAAACATTCTCAATACACCACTCCACTTGAATTATAGGTAGAATTTAAAACCAAAGGAATAACTTTCAAATGGTAGGAGGATTCACCAGAAGTTTCATCCTTAGAAATGGGCCTTCTAGTTTATTTGTTTGACCATCTTGGAATGCATACTATAAATAACACGATAAATTGATAAAATATGTCATTCCAAACAAATAAACTAAATAATCCCATTAAAAATAAGGGAAAAAATCCAAAAAACATCAAATTTTCAAAAATAAAACACACAAATCATGAATCAATAAACTTATTTTCTTTATAACCACTTATTTCTAACATGATTCAAAATCTATTTTCCAAATAAATCCTTTAAAAACAAAGAACATTTTTTTTAAAACAAAATATCCTTGGTAACACCTCATTTACTTTAAAAACCAAAAAATATTATTCCATATATTTTATTATAATTTTCAAACCATTTTAAAATGAAGTAATTTCATTTTAAAACATTTATATAAGAGATGATTTATATATCCAATTTTTTTCAACACTGTAATAATATCAAACTATTTATAAAATTATTCTTGTAAAATTTGAGAATCACTTTCAAAAAAACCATCCAAAACTATAAAAACGAACGATTTATAAAATTCTCCCTTATTTCATTCAAAATAATCCACAAAAACATCATCACACACAATGTGTAGAAAAATATAATATTAAATTTAAAAAAAAGCTATCTCAAACACCTAAAAATCCCATAAAAACCTCTTTAATTCATTCCCAATAAGTAGAAACCACTTTTTCAATAATATGAAAGTAAGAGGGACCAAAAAAGTGATGGAGAACTGTGTGTGATTTGGACATATAGTTTTTCTCTTGTTTCTCCAAAAAACAAAAGGGAACCCCCAAAATCACTTCTCAAACTAATTATGGATTCAAAAAATAATCACCTGAAATTATAAATCATAAAAAATAATAATAATAAACCTGAATTAAATATAAAAAACCAGACTACCTAAGGAAACTTAAGGATCTAGATGTGAATGATCTCACAAGGCCCAAACCCACCTATTGAGTTCCAACACACCTGTATCCAAAATGCCACAAAACATCCCAAATAAAAAGAGGAAATTATCAAGAGCCCAAAACCTTCTCAAGAACCTAGGCTCTGATACCATTCCGTTGTAAACCATCGAGAACTACCACTGAAATGATACTCAATCTAGCTCTCCAAAAGTACCTAAGCGTGTTTTTGATCTCCAGGGGTTGGAAACAAGTGTCTGGGAATCAAGGAAACACTTTGGTAATTATTTCTTCCTTAAGTAAAATCTAATCACACATAATACCTTTTTTTGAAAGTCAGGCATGAACCAATCTTACATTGGGAATCCACACAATGTATAATAAATATAAAGAAAATATAAACAAAATAGACAAACCAAATGATTCAAAACCAATGATGATTTAACCCATTTCATAAATAATCATCATCCAAATAATAAAACACACATACAATATCCAGGAATAGAATAATGAACAAAATCAATAAATTAAAAATTGAATACAACAAATTAATTCTCTATTGTATGAATATATAAACATGATAAAATAAGAAAAAACCTAAACCAAACAATGACCTAAATCCATATCCATGCATCCCAAGGTTCCCCTACACATTTTAACTCACAATAGTTAGCCCAAAAGAACTATAAAAAATGAAAAAAAAACTTAGAACCTGTATGAAACAATAAATACCATGCGCACACACATAGTAGTATGTATGCAGGGTGATATAAAAACATCCTAGTAGGATATCACTATGGATTCTGTGAAATTCCTTCAATAATACATGTTATGAATACTAGTTTGTAATAAAATAAATAAAATACAATTTTCCATTTTAGAAATCCATAATAAAAATAATTATGTATACCTAACATATAGAATACCACATTTTTTCATAAACCATGCATATAAAATCTCTTTTAAACCAAAATTATAACCATTACCATTTCCGGAAACCATGTAAAAAATATTTTAAAATTTATTTAATGCCTTTAAATAAAACGAGACAAAAATTTCCATATTCATTGTAAAAAATATTTCAAAAAAACATCCTTTAAAAACATCTAAAATACTTACCCATCCATATGGAATAAGAGAAACTATATAAAATGACACCACATGATTAGGGAGTGATATGAAAATAATAAATAACATAAAGGGTTATACTAATAACAATCATAATAAATATAGTAGTCATGGAATGGAAATATCCTATATTGAACCACCTATTAAGGAAAAAGTTTCACTAACTATAAAACTAGGTAATAAAGTGACATAATCTTTACCTAGAGATAAAAAATTTAATAAAACCTACAAGAATATATCTATATCAGTAGTCCCATTTAACTATTCATGCCCTAAACTGTCCTAGTATAGAGAATATACCATGGGAACAATAATCTAGGAGTTCTTAACTACCACAGTTCTGACCCTACCTAGAACACAGGATAACTTGTATTTGTAATTATCCAAGTCTCTAATTAATTACCTATAATTACCATGACTAAAAAAATATTGGTTAGCAAGAAATTAATATAATCACACAAATAAAAGATAAGCAGTATCCCACACCTCACCTCCAACACTCTCTCATAGAACAACACCTTTTCACATCAGCATATATCAAAAAGATAATAAATAACCCCTATTAGGTGAAACTAGCATATGAAAAATCAATAAGTTCCTCACAATAAAAGAAAACTATTTTTCTTTTTAAAGTTACAAATATTACTTCACAAAAAGAAACTATTTATTTAAAATATCATCACTTATTTTTTTTAAAAGCATTGGAAAATGATCCCCTATTTTATTTCCAATATAATATTTAAATACATGAAATGTATCTTTTTAAATATAAAATAAGGCCCAAGGCCTAAATTTTTCCTTCAAAACAATTTAAAATAGACCAAAAAACCTTTTATATATTCTTGGTACTTTAAAACATCTTGTCAAAAAATACATGAAATCTTTAGGAAGAATTATTTATTCTAAGAAATAATTTCTATTTATACCATTATTATTCTCATAAAAAACATTATATATAGAAATAATTTAATTTAAATTTTTTTCTAACACTCAATCATTGCATGAATTACATAATAAAGTGATTTTATAGAAACACATACCTCAACCAAGGATAAATCAAGATGCAACTTGTATCCTTCCATGGAAAACACTTAAATAAGAAAGTAATCACCCTCTATAGTTTCTAGAAAATAAAAAACTTAGTATAGAATCAATAATAACACCAAAAATATATTGGAAAATTAATTTTTATTCTAGTATAACTATAAAACCTAGGGGAATGGAAGATAAGTTTAAGGGGAAGAGAAAAAAGGAGGAAGTGGGAATATTACCTTGAATAAATCCTTTAAAATTAAAGAACAATAACCAAGGATCAAGGATGGAGGAGAGATAATCTCTTTATAGATATTTCAAGATTCATTCAAAATAGGAGGGGATGGGTAGAGGTAAAACCCCCCCAAAAATAGTGAGGAATATAATTATAAATTCTAATTTTAAAAAACATGGCTAGATTACATGGTTAGGCTGATTTTGGTAAATTGTAGACCATACATGTATGTTGCACTAGAAAATCACTATAAACTCACTTAGTTTGGTTTATTGGTTTACCAAAATGTGTTTAAACCATGAAAAAACCTTAGTTAAATACAAAAAAACTGCTGCATTCTCACTCGAACGGTTTCTCCTAACCATGTTCAAGCTATATGCCAACACTCCAATCCAAAACGAGACTCACATGGTTTATAATAGATTTATCATGACTTAAAATCAATTATGAACTACCTATACAGGAAAACCATGAAAGAAAAAAATAGACAAAAAACCTACCTATATAATAGTCATCATATGATTTCCCCTAAACTGTGCATACTAAAAGTGTAATAGAGGAAAATTTTCAAAAAAATTGAAACTCAATCATGAAAATATACTAAAACTTAAGTCAACCAAATAATATAAAATATAAAAAAATTGTGACATGGGGGTTTCATGAATAAAATCCAAATAAACCTCAAAGATGAGGAGTCCACTACTTTTAGGTTACCAAAGGGGTATACTGCTACTAAGTAATATCCTTTTTATATAAGAATGCTGATGCTACCTAAAATGAACCATATTTTCAAGTATATTATGGGGATGGCCATATAATTCTATGTAGATGATCTTGTGGTCAAATTAAAAATACATTGTGAGAATATTTACATTGTTGAGGAAGTATTCAGTAAACTCCATCAACAAAACTTGAATATGAACTATATAAAATGTTATTTCAGGGTGAAATTCAGAAAATTAATTAGATTCATGGTACAACATTGTGACATTGAGGTCATACCTTAGAAGACCAATGAACAACTTGATATTCCTCCTCTTAGAAAAATTATATATTTAAGAGGATTTTGGTGACTTATCTCTTATATTACATGCTTCATATCTAACCTCACCAACAAGTGATTTCCCTTTAAAAAGTTGATAAAGAAAGGGGTCACCTACCACTGTGCTGAATATTATCAATAAGACTTCAATAGTACCTTCTACACCCACTAGTCTTGATGCCGACCACAAAATAAAATCCACTAATAATTTATTTGGAGGCCTTGGATAAATTATTAGTTCCCTTATTTCTTAGAAAAGTGACACAGACAAGGAGAGTGGTCTCTATTATCTTAGAAAAAATTGGATGTTAATAACCAATATATAGATATTGAAAATAACTTCCTTGCATTGGTTTTCTTAGTGAAAATGTTAATACACTATTTTTAGCACCATGAGGTCTACCTAGTTTCCCATATCGATTAAAAAAAATATACTGAGTCTTATAATGATAACTAGAAGCCTATCATTATTGGTAGTTATTCTATAATAATGTGACATATTATTTGTGTCTCAAAAGGTAGTAAAGGGGAAAGAATTAGAAAAAATCCTCCCAATGCACCTTATCCGGAATAAGTCACCATTTTAGATGAAACTCCCTGATAAAGAGGTCTTTTATATCAATGGAGCTTCCAAAATATGGTAAATATACTTTGATGGTGCTCATAGAATTCCAAAATGAAGAAGAATGGAAAATTTAAAGCTCAACATGGTCAACTTGGGGGTTCTGTTCATCTCTCTTGTAAATGATATTTTACCCTACTCTTTCCTATAGTTAGAGGGATGTACTGATAATGAGGTATAATACTAATCCCACATTACAATCTTGGAACTATCCCTGAAAATACCAGTGAAATTTATAAGAATCAAGGGTGATTTAAAGTTGGTGATCAAGTAAATCATTGATGACTATGATATAGAGGAGGATTTGAATCTCTTTCTTGATCAAGTATGAGGGTTGATATATGTACTCCCCTCAAAACCAACTATTTCAATCTGAGACACCCTGAAAGGGGAGGGGTGAATCAGAGTGTCAAATTATTATTTTTTTCATTTTTTATCTTGTACCCATATTGGTAGTAACTCATTGAAATTATCATTGTTATATGTATATCCACCAAAAAAATATGTTGAAATTAAAATTAAGGTGATTCTTTTACTTGGTTTACCACTAAGGTCTATTAAAAGTTGCATACACATAATGTTGTGATGGTATACCGAACTCGACTACTCTTCACTAGTTTGGTGGAATTTTTTTGGATATGGTCACTCCATGCTAGACACACTGCCTTTAAAATTTGACTCATGGATAAATGTATTGCCTCTCTCATATTACTTTTATCAACTACTCCTTACTTACTTCTATAAATGAAGTTATATTTAGTTTATCAACATGTAGGTTTATTCTATATCATTAAGAATATATGATATTATTTTCATCATGATGGTTTGAATATGATGCTCTAATATAATTCTCAACATCTCCCAAATACACCCTTTCAAACAACTATTGTTTATGAAACTATTGCTTATGAAACACCCTTTACTGAGGTAATTTCATCCTATTATGTCTCACACAACTCCTTTTCTTAGAAATATTCATAGAACAATGTTAACTTTACTACCTTCACACAACTTCCCTTTCTTAGGTAAGTTTGTGGAACTTCTCTCAAGCAACCCCCTTTCATACAACTACCTTAACCAAAATATTTCACTCAAGACCATTTTGTTCAAGTAACACTTATGTGGAAAGATATCCCTTAATCCTCATATAAACATTTTTAGTTCCAAATGAGAGGGGTTATCCAACATTTATAGGAAAAATAAAAAATTCACAAAACTCTTATGCGCTCCAACTTGAGCAGCCTGCCCCCTTTCATTATTCACATGTAACTCCATAAATGAATTGTGTTCGTGTAACTAAAATTTTAATGATCACCCAAAATTTGTATGGATCACACCTAGAATTGGAAAAAACCACTAAAATAGTATGAAATCACTTAGACTTACATGAATCTATAGCCTTTTCACTAAAATCAACTTAGAACTTCTTTTAAAATTTCAATCTTAAAAATTTAGAAAACAACATGAAACTATTCCATCTTTAACACTTATATAATTACTCTTTCATCCTACCAATTCCTATAAACCATCACCCTTAGTATTAAATATCCTCAATAAACAAGGTAAAAAATATACTGTAAGGACCAGTTAGGATATGTGATACCACTGAGCAGGGGGAGTGAATTAGTAGTATGATTTTTTTATATATTTTTAAAATAAAATAATCCTATGGTTAGAGAAAACTGTCTCATATGAATAAAAACACACTAAAAATTCACAATAGAACAATAATTTAAAATTTTCACTACTCAAATTGATTATCTAGTAATTGGAATGATCTAGAGATAATCCATGACCACACAACCCACTAGAAAATAATTCATGTGGTTACAAAAAGTAGGGTATATTCATCACCTGAATTGTAGTATAGTCCATCGATAGTGCATTATCTCCTCATATAGTTGATATGATAATAAATATTTTGAAGCAATGGAATAATCCTTCACTAACATGTTTCACCATGTTGTCACTATTCTTCTTGGATTCTACACACTTTCCCTTCTACAAGCCAGTTATTATTCTTATCAAATTTATTGCACAAAAACAACCAATAAACTTTTCTTCTTTATTTTTATCTCTTATTTATTATTCCTCATAAAACTATCTCTTATTCCCACAATAATACATGATCTGTAACAATTGTAAATATAAAATATGTTGCACCGATTAACTCTTTTATTTCTTTTATATTCAAATATTTATGAAACCATATAAATAATTTTGAATTAAAATCTCTATAAATATCAGATCTGGTATTCATAATAGATTCCTTAAAAAGTACCTATATAATTGATTGTAACTATATTTAAATATGTATAAATATCATATACTCTTCATCCTCCTTTAAACCATCATTTATTATATATTAAATCACTGTGTATTCATCAATACAACAATGGTACAGTGACATGATCTTGGATAATCCATCATTGGAATTCTTGCTCATTAATATCATTAAACCTACATCAACTTATTTTAATAATATACATGCATTAAATATTTCATATAAATATGCATGCTTTCATTATGAAATATTCTATATTCTAGGTGGGAAATATTTCTAGGAATCTCTCTTCATAACAGCCTAAAAAAGGGTGAAATAGAGTGTTGTATCTATTATTTTAAGAGAAACACCACCTGGAACCATATTAAATGACTATATCCTTATCTACATAATTGATGAAAACTACATGAAACTATTTTCAAACCTATATTTGAGACTTATAATATCTTCCACTTCTCGATATTCTTTATGGTTGATCATGTGTTTGATAAACCTATATTGTGATCCCAAATCACTCAACCTTCCATGCATGTCCATGACCAATTGAGATACCATGTGAAAGATAATAAATACATCATGTGGTAGGTCCTCATTTTTTCATTCTATAGGTTGTCATTTCTTCATTTGGATGGTACTTAATTATCCGTGTCATGGGTTTTCATTTATTCATTTGGTAGGTATAAATTAATTCATGTGGTAACTTACTTACAGTAACGTCACCTACAGTGTGGAGCTCATAGTAAGTCATTGAATTTATATGGTCAATAGACAAACCATAACTTCCCACTTCATGTGGTCAGTACAAGTTCTTCATGTGGTTGGTACCAGTTCTTCAAGCATCCACTCAAATCACCCTTTAAATTATTTACTTCTACATTGTTGTAAACAATATGCACTCTCAAAAACTAAGACATATTTTGAACCTTATGATCAGAATACAAATGTTCAAATATGAAAACTATTCCTACCATTACTTACAAATTTTTTTTTAAAAAAAAAGGCAACACCATAAATAATACAAGTTCCCATTCACCATTATCTTCACCCATTGAAAAAAAAATTTAAAACAATTGTTATTAATAATATCCCCCTTTATATTTAGTTTTAAACTCATGAAAATAAATCACTGAAGATATAAAACTCTTGTTATGGATCAAAATCCTATAAATCAAAGACTACATAACCTAGGTCAGTGTAGAAAACAATAATCATTGAACAATACTTACATGTTTTTTTTAAATAAGTTAAAAAAATCATTACAAACTTCTTTGTCTCCTC
This sequence comes from Viscum album, assembly GCA_963277665.1. Classification (NCBI taxonomy): domain Eukaryota; kingdom Viridiplantae; phylum Streptophyta; class Magnoliopsida; order Santalales; family Viscaceae; genus Viscum; species Viscum album. The sequence goes on along the minus strand of OY728128.1, from coordinate 700,039,154 downwards.
AAAAACATTATTAAAATATTTTCAAAACTAAAACTGACTACAAATTATAAAAAATAGTTCTGAAACCCACTTCAAAAAATTGTTAAAACTGTTAAAAAAGTCACCAAAAATCATACATGATGACATCATAGCTTACCCCTGTTAGAAATACCCTTAAATATATTCTCTCCCTAAATAGGAAAAAAACATATCAATGGATATATCTTTTGTTGTCATATTTCTCTCATTTTGATAAAAAACCAAATACAAGATAAGATAGGGGATGAGATTGCATACCTTAACCTTAAAGAGGGTGTGGTTAAACACCCATAATTAACATCATATTCTAGAATTTATCCTTGAGTAATATTTTAGTGAGGATATCATCCACTTACTCTTTTAAAGGTAAAAAATATAGATTTAAATCATTTATTTCCTAAAGCTCCTTAGTTAAGTGATATTTGATATCAATGTGATTTGATCTTGAATGTTTCACTAGATTCCGTATGATATTAATGGAACTTTGATTATCACAACCCAAAATAAGTATCAATTTCAAGTTAACCAAAAATTATTCTAAAAGAATATTTATAAAAAATAATTACATTATAGCTTAAGTGGTAGCCACATAACCAGATTCTATAGTAAAGGGATTCACTAATCTTTGTTCATTTTTTTTGAAAACTCACAAATTTTTCTCCTAGAAAGAAGACACCACCAGATGTGGATCTCTTTTCATCAACAAAACCTACTGAATCTGTATTTGTATAGCCTAATAGATTCAACTTACCATTACTTTCATACTTTATCCCATAATTTTTTGTGTCCTTAATGTATATAAAAATTATTTTTTTCTAGAAAAAATGTGACATTTTTGGTTCTCTTTGAAATCTAACACAAAGGGTAACCACATAAACTAGATATAATATAGAGGATGTTAAATATATAAGGATTCCAATCAATTTAGTAAATTATTTATGACCAATATCCATTCTAAATTCACCCTTAAATAGATTTTTTACTACTGATATAGGTGTGAAAATAGGTTTTGAATCTTCCATTTAAAATCTTTTGAGTAGTTCATTGGCATATAATTTTTGTGATAGGAAAATGTGGCCCTTATCTTTAGAGATTTTAAATCCAAGAAAGTACCTTATTTATCTGCACATATACATTTAAAACAACATATTCATCTCTTTAAAAACCCTTCACATTGATATTTATTATTTTGAGAAAAAATGGTATCATCAATATAGAAAATCAAAATGAGAGAAAACTATTGATTTTATTTTATGTACAGTTTGTTTTATTCTATTCCTTTATTGAAGTTAAGATTATTTAAATAGGAATCCATCTTGTAATACCAATATCCTAAGGATTTCTTAAACTATTATAAAGACTTATTAAACTAACACAAATAGTTATATTATTTTCCAAGAAATAAACCACTTGGATTATCAATATAGACTCATTATTCCATATCTCTCTTGAGAAAATAAAAATTGACATCCATTTGGAAAATATTATATTTCTTTTATGTATCCAAATAAATAATGATTATAATGGTTTCAAGTATTGAAACTAGTGGACAGTTATCATCAAAATCAATCCATTAAACCTATGATAATCCCTTAAAAACAAGTTTTTACTTCTTTCTTACCACTTCACCTTTTTCATTCAATTTGTTTTGGAAAACCTAATTTATTCAAATAAAATTTTTATCTTTGGATTTTGGTACCAACTCCCATGTATAGTTTCTAACTATATTATTCAATTACCCATTCATGTAATCAATCTAATCTTGATGCTCTAATGATTCTTCAACATATCATGAATGAATATATGAAAACAATGAGATTTATGAAACTATCCTCAATATTATTATAGTTTTAACATATTTTTCTTGATCCAAAATGATATTTTGAACTTAAAATTTATTTATTAGACTTGGATGAGATAAATATGATTTTACCTCATCACTTGAAATGGATAAATCAATATCTTCACCCTGTATAACTTCTACATCATCAATTATTTTAGAGACTTCAACACATTTTTAATAAAAAAAATTTCATATTTGTTTCCTCTTATATCTACAAATGACTATGAAAAATTTATTTCTTAATGATCCAAAATTTTCACTTTAGCAGAATCATAAAACTTCTAATTTCCCTATTTTAGAATTTGTATCCTCTACCATTTTAAAGTTACCTAAGAAAGATACCATCAACACCTATTTGATCAAACTTCCAATGATTCTAACCTTTAACTTTGATAATATATGGGATACAAAATACCCTAATATAATTCATAAATGGGGTATTATTAAAGTACATCTCATATGAAGACATATCTGGATTTGGTCTACTTAAATATGGATTCTGTATGTGAATTATTGATCCAATAGATTGTATCTAAAGGAACCAAGAAATTTTATATTCAATTAACACGATTCGGTCCATCTAAAACATAATTATATTCTTTCCCTCAACCACACCATTTTATTGTGGCGTTTATGGTGAACTAAACTCATAATTAATACCACAATTCTTAAGATAACCTTCAAACTTTCCATTTGTGTATTCATCACCATCATCAGTTTGAATATTCTTTAAATAGTAGTCATACTCCTTTTACCACTTCTCCTAAAACTTTTCAAAATCTTGAGAGCATTTAATTTATGTTTCATAAAAAGAATGAATATAATTAAAGTTAAATATTCAATAAAGTAAATAAAATACTTATCTATTTTTTTAATGCTTCCTCAAGGCCAGATAAATATCAGGATGAATTATCTCCAAATGGTGAGAAGAAAGTATCTCAAAATTATTGTGTATGAAATATATGATATTAACCTTACTAAAAATAAATAAACACAAATATATTCTTCTAATAATATTAATAATATCATGAACACTTTATCTTCGAGTTAACTTGTTCATATTTATCTAGAAATTTTTTCCTTTCCTTCTATTCCATAACCGATTCTCTACCTTCATGCTTAGATAAGATGAATTTTGATTAGAACCTACCTGAAATAAGTTTTCATTTATCTATTTTAATTTTTTAATAATTTATACATCTTTAATATTTTTAACTATAAACCCATATTTTATAAAAATAACCTCATTTCCTTCATCATATATTTGAGAAACACTTGATTAATTGTGTTTCGACCCATTAGTAAATAAGGTGACTCTATATTTCAATTTTTCTTTAACAATTATAATATATCCAATAATGCTAATTATAAGAGAATAGTCGTTACCAAAAGTTAATATAACTTTTTTAGTATCTCACATTATTTAATATCTTCATGTCTCAAATAATATATAAAGAACCCCCACTATCCAAAATCCAATTTCATTTCCCTTTTATAGTTTTGAGTGTAGTTTATACCATAAGAGCCATCTCTTTCCCCCTTTCTTAATTCTCCCGATGATTTTGAGTTTTTCCATAAAAACCATGTTGGTATGTTATAATCACAGGAAAACCTTTTTCAAGGTGTCTATAATGATCACTTATCTCACATAGTGTATTAATAAGATGAAATATGTTCTCAATATTCATATAATATTTTTCATATTGCTTTTTAGTTTAGCTTCTTTGAGCGGGTTGAATCCCCCTCAAACTCTAACTCAAATACCTCCTAGATCTATTATAGAATTAATTATTAAACCAAATGATATTTTTTTGTATTCCCAAAGCCTTCAAAACACCATCAATATCTATAAAAAGTGTATTTTCCTTTAAAACTTGCATGCTGTCCAGAACTGCATATATGTTTTTCAATATACTTTTGATCATAAATCTTGGATCATTTTCATGAATTTTTTGAATCCTCCTGAAATATTATTCTCTATATTATACTTCTTCCTAGCCTTATTAGAGTATCCAATTATAGAGTTTTTTCATTCAAATTTGATTTATCAAAAATTACAAAATTTTGGAATTTGCTTGTTTTAGCTACATACATGATTCTCTTGACTTGATTATTCCTATCAAACCATTTCCAAAAATATTTAGTCTTGTTATTATACTCTAAGGATTATATTATATGGTGTTTATAAGATTCACACTCCTTATAAATTTCTCCAATTTTTGAAATAGAATTTTGGAAGTTAGATTTTCCTTGTTTAGATTCATCTTGCTTTTATTGTAAAAGGTCACATAGTTTCTTTTTTCACACCCATATTTTATTCTAGATTGATGTTGATAATTTCATATTCATCATGTAAACTTATTAGGTTATCAATATCTTTTTAAAATATATAGTTTTATTCTTCAGGAACTGTTTCTTGATTTTTAATAGGTTGACCATCATTATTTAGCTTCTTTCTCTCTTTCTCTACCATTGTAATTTTCAAGATACAATATTTAAATTATATTTTTAAAATGAAATCCATATGATATTACAATTATTATTCTTTCGTGTTTCTACATTAATCATTATAAAAAATATCATCATTCATATTTTTAATAAGAAGCTTCATAGCACCTTCATCACTGGAATTTTTAGCTTCCACTTCTTCTTCACTGTCATCATCTTCGTCACATTAGAAAAAAACGTTTCTCATTTTATATATAGAGAAATTATTATTCCTTAATTTTTATTATGAATTTTGTTTTTATAAATTCTTATTTAGTGGTATTTTTTTCCTTCCATATTCTTTCTCACTGTCTTTATCTTCCTTTAGTGTTGGAAAATTTGCCGTGAAATGTCTAATGACTCCGTAGTTAAAGAACTTAATTGATTATTTACATTATACATCCTTATGATTATTTTCAAATTTTTGCTAAATAAATAAATAAATTCATCAAAATTATTACTCACTGCATCTTTTTAATAAAAAACACTAACTTTTTTCTCAATAATAACATTATTTGACTTTTATTTATTAGTGGATTTGAAAGAAATTTCCCAGTCATCATTTTATTTATTCTTGATAGAATTCTATCTTATCATTTAATATCTGTTTAAAATACTATGAACATCATACAAAGATATTGTTTTTTAATATATATATTCTAAAAATGATACTTTAAAAATCAAATTTATCAAGAATAATTCTTAGAATCTTCTCTACAATTGTCAAATATTCTAATTTCTCACCAAATATTATTATGGGGCTTAATATGTCATTAATTCTTATAAATAAATCATCAATAGATTCATAATATCCCATTTTTAGATCTTCCTAATTTAATATCCAAATCTACATCTTTTCTTTCTTTACCTTTGTGTTCCCTTCATAAATATTTTTCAACTTTCCCCATATGCCTTTAGCCATTCCAAATCCTTTAAGTCTCTGGGATTAACTTTCAAAGAGGGAGGAAAGTATAATTTTTTTTGGATCATCCATAATTATCCATATTATTATTATTAGTTTCTATTAATATATAACCCTCAACATGAGGAATGAAATCTTCTATAATAGCTTCCAAAACGTCATATCCAATGGATAATAGATAGGGTAACATCATGTCCTTTAGATATCATAGTTATTTATATCGAAAATAGGAATACCCTTACTATTAAATAAATTTATAGCATCCATGAAAAAAATTATTCATCAATATTTAAGCTAAATAGAATAAAATAAGGGAACCTAGATCTGATACCAATTGTAAGGAATGACCTAGATTAGTGAGACCATTTAGAGTGGGTGGGTGAATCAATGGTCTTATTATTTTTTGTATTTTATTTTTAAAAAAATAAATTAACCTTTAGTCATAGAGAAATGACTCCACTAGAAAAAACAAGAACACCCACATAAACAAAAAAATTTACATGTTTCACTTAACAACAAGAGTATATTGTACTTGGAATGATCTAAAGAAAATACAAGATCACACAACCCACTAGAAAATAATCCATGTGGTTACAAAAATCATAGTATACCCATCACTTGTATTGTACTATATAACTTTGATAGTGAATGAGTTTCTCTTATGATTAATATGATAATATATATTTTTCAACAATAGAATATAACTTCAACAATAATCTTCAATAAAACTTTAATATACTACTTTAATTCTTCATAATTTTTCTTATATAAGCTAATTATTATTTTTCATCGATTTATTACACAACATCTAGAAATAACCCCTTCTTGCTTCTTCTTCCCTCTTCTTCCTTCTTCCTCAAAAAACTTTATCTTTATTCCACACATATACATGATGTAAAACAACTATAAATATAAAACATGCAGTGTTGGTTAAATCTTATATTTACTATTTATTTAAATATTTATAAAATTGTGTAAATAATTTTGAATTCAAAACTCCATAAATCTTAGATCTAGTCTTCAAAATAACTTCCTTAAAAAACTAATTCCATAATTGATTGTAACTATATATAAACATGTAGAAATATCACTTCCTATCTATCCTCATTTTAACCTTTATTTATTTCACATTAATTTACTGCAAATTCATTAATACATGAATGGTATAGTGGCATTATCAGGTTAACTCCAAAATTAGAATTATTTCTTATAAATACCAATGAACATATATCCCCTTATTTATATAATATCCATGCATTAAAGATTTCATATAAATATTCATGCACACATCATGAAATCTCATATATCTATGCTTCAAAATTTTTCTGTGAACCTCCCTAAATAACAATATAAAATATAATAAAATAGTGTGTCATATTTATCATTTAAGAAAAAACCACATGGAATCATATAAAATGAATATCTCTATCTCCATATATTTGTTGACAATTTCATGTAACTATCTTCATACTAAGTTTTTAGTCTTATCATATCTTTCATTGATAAATCTTTTATGTGGTTGATCATGTAGTTTATCAACCTACTATGTAAGCCTATGTCTCTCAACCTACTGTGTGTGTCTATAATCACTTGACCTATCATGTGGTTGATAAGAAATCCTTCAAGTGGTAAGTCCTCATTTCTTTATGTGGTAGGTTCTAATTTCTTCATTTAGCAGGTCTTCATTTCTTCATGTAGTAGGTCCTCATTTCTTTATATTGTCTATATTACTTATTGTATTCACTTTATCATTGTATATTTAATTACCATATAAATATCACTATAATTCATTGACTTCATGTGGTTGTTAAATCAATAATGACTTCTCACTTCATGATTCCAATACTAGTTCTTCATGTGGTAGGTACTAGTTCTTCATGCGGTTACTTGAATCTCTCTTCAACTTCTACAATTATTCATTGTTCTAAAAAATGTTTACTCTCTACAACTAATAAATGTTTTAAAACGTCAGAATAGAATAAAAATGTCTGGATATGAAAACTCTTCCTACCATTACTTAGTGATTTATGTGTTGAAAAAAAATAAAACGCCATAAAAATTCCTAGTTTTTATTCACCATATTCTTCACCAATCCAACAATAAATCGAAACCATTTAGTCTCAACATAGTCAATAAAAATAACACTAAAAATATAGATTTAATCACCTTGGTTTTAACACCAAAAATATATTACATTGTACATTAAAATAATTATAGAATGGATACATTGGACAATGTTGCTAAGACCATGGACGATTTATCAGTAATGATATGGATAAAATAAATGAAATTAACACTACCATAGGTTATGGTGACACTTTATTCTTACTGATCAATGTAATAATTAACTTGATTCATTTGGTAATATACTATATAAAAATTGATTCTCTCTCATCAAATCGATCCAAAAAATGAACATATTTGGTTATGGGAAGAAAAATTAATCCTCTATAACAACCAAAATTCCTAGAAGTTCCTATATAATAGAGGATTTTATGGAGTCCTCCTAAGGTGAATGAAATGGAGAAAAATCTTCACTTTTATGTAGGAAGTCCATGTTGGTGCCTGTGGTAACCACCAGTTAGGAGCCAATATCTCCCAATAAATCAGATAGCTTAGATACTTCTAACCATTGACGATGGAAGAATACATGGAATTCATGAAGAAATTCTTTTCCTACTGTATATATTCCAAAATTATTCATCAATCCATACAGTTATTTCACTATTCCAAATACTCTTAGACATTTTCTGTATGGGGAATAATTTTCAATGGTCATTACCCTCCAGCTATAACCGAGAAGTTCAAGTTAGTTATTACTACAATTTATTTCTTATCAAAGTCTAAAAATGCTATACCCCTCAAGGAAGTTAGAAAAAATTTGTCATCGATTTCATGAATTCTAATATATTTGAATGATTTGGGTACCCTCACACAATATTGTTGAAAAATGAAACCAATTTCAATTCTTCTGAATTAAAGATTTTATATCAAGAGTAAAAAATTTATTCTAACCACTCATGCCACTATTATAACGTAGAAAATGGATAGATAAATTCCTTAAATAAAATTATATCTAATATCTTTTAGAAGTTTTTTCATAAATAAAATAAGTCTTGGATAGATAAACTCCTACATGCTTTATGGGATTATCACACCACAACCCATACTATTACATAGGAAACCCCATACTCTCTTGTATATAGAAAAAAGTCATCCATTCCCATTGAGGTTGAGTTTCCATCACATCACATCATCATATGTGATCAACCAACCAAAGTTGTGCAATATCAAATCTGGTTAAATTAATTAGTGTAACTTGATGATAAAATTTTACTCACACTACATAACCTAGGGGTTTATTAAAATCTTGTTGCATGAACATTCAATAAAATGGCCCAACACTATTTGTTTATCCAAGGAGAACTAGTATTGGATATGAGATCTATTATGATACTAGGGAAGAAACACCTAAATATTTACATGTAATGGAATAGAAATTATTATGTGAACATTATCTAATAGAACGTAGATTATTCATTAGTTACAATGGATCAAAATCATACCACAAAAACCACCAACAGAAGGTTTCTCGTGAAATAATTCTTATAACTTCTTATTGAGGACTTGAAAGTACATTCCACATGACTCTAAACTACTTGGATATTTTCCTAGTCATATGAAATTAAACTATAAGAAATTATGGTCTTAGTTATATGACATTAAAATAGAATACATGGTGGTCCTAGTCACATGAATTTAAAGTGTAAGACACAATGTTAATAGTTGTATAACCTTAAATTAAGAGACACATGGTCCTTACTACAAGGACATAAACTACAAGGCATTATGAATCTAAACTTGATGGTGATGGTTCTTCTTATATAAACTTAAACTACAAGGAATTATGGTCTTAGACATATGAGTTTGAACTACAAGACATGATGTTCCTAGTTATATTACCATAATTTACAAGACTTGTGCTCAATACTAAAATTTCATAAATGGTATAGTACATTGTCCATATAGAGTGGTCTATACCACATGACCTTTGCATGACCTTAAACTACTCAGAGTGGTCTATTCCATATAAATGAAAACCATAAAATGCCTCCTTATGTGAGAGATCAATCTCTATAATATTTATCTTTATAAGAATATTTTAATGTCTATGAAAAAATTTGACTAACCTCATGTCATAGTTAACCTATATTATGAAAAAATATCCCTTACTAGAACAATGTGTGTCTTTATTCCCACTACCATGGGATATGTAGTGATGATTAAATCTATTATCCCAGACCCAACCATAGATTCCATTTCCAAGATTGGGTTAGCCTTAGTGATGATAGTTTTATATTATCGCAATTGTTCTTCTCATATAATTTCATTATAAAGTAATAATTTTATTTTATCCTTATATTAATACCTCATTAACATCGAATTTAATCCCTTATCACACCAAGATAATCATCCATTTATTACTATGTATCCTGTACATGAGATAGATCCATTTAGAGACAAGAACTACATTTGGTATGAATCCTATTATGTTATGATATATACTAATTAATGGGTTTCCTATTTGAGTTTAGCTAAGAATATAATAATATTTAATTTTAGTGACCAGGATCCCACTTGTCAATGCTAGGCCTACCACTACAGCTTTGTGCCAAAATAAAGCCACCCCATTTTCTCTTATGTAAGAGCTAGGTCTACACCGAGATTACTAATAACTATATATGTCTTGATTCATGTTATAACAAGATATATAGTGACATCCTAATAACTTATATCAGAAACAACTAAATATTTCATTATTATCAAACTTTTACCTCATCCTAGTGTCTGATACTTCATCAATTCACATCAGATGTTCTCCACTGAATCAACACTAAGAGAAAACAATTTCACTATGCGCATGAGATAGATCCATGAAATCCTACTTCACATAGGTACTTTCCCCATGAACTTAAACTATATGGAATTCTATTCCTTATCACATGATGTTAAACTACATGGAATATTGTCCACCAAATACAAATATTATTATTTTTTGGATAAATCTGTTTTGTATGACCTAATTTCCTTGCATGATATAAAAATCACTATGAGAGTCCACAGTGTATGGTTCCTTATCCATAAACCCATACTATGATAAAATTACCCCTATTTATAAGAATTATATCCCTATATTTGGGTTACCTTGATTCATGTCAGGATTTCCCTTCTATATCTCAACATTAGGATGGAGTACATCAGTTAGATCTATGAAATAAATATTAAAATAAATATGTGTGGCTTGATTACTAGTTTCCCAAGATACATAGTGACATTTAGATAAATTATCTCATACCCATTTTCAAATGAAACTTTCATAAAAAACTCTATTAGTGTATGGTATCCCTACTCAAATAGAGATTTCTTCCTTGATCATGCACTAGGACACTATATACAGAAACTTGGATCTCCCATCCTTGGTATGAACATGGAGTCACTTATGGTTTCGATCCTACATCAGAATGAAAATTTACTTCTTAAGATATACATGTGGATTTACTTATATTAATCTAGGGTATATAGTGACATCCATTACTTCCACCTAATATCCATCTTCAAAATCAGTTTATATCCCATACTACACCGTCCTAGAACTAAATCTTCCCAATTTATTCTAGGTTGTCTTTATTAATCCTATTCTTGGATGAGAACTTTCCATAACAATTTAAATAACTAAATCTGTATTGATTATTTTTATACTAGGATATATAGTGACCCCCATAAGTTTCGACCTAGGTCTAGTTATAGATCCTACCAATTCCAATCCCCTCTCAATCTTAATGTTTATAACCTATCATTCATTCCAGGTTCTTTGGTGTCCCTACATTAGGATAAATCCATTTCCACTTCCCCTATGTATGAAATAAATCTTTACAGAGGATATTTATCATAACTACATGTGGCTTGATTCTTATCACTACAATATACATAGAGGAATCTAAACCATCTTCCCCAAGCCTAGCCATAAATCTCCATCCACTTACACTCCCCCTAAATATTTCATAACAGCCCAGTTTTGGATTTAATTATTCCAATCACATTTTAAATTTCCTCATCCCATATTCCACATTTTTTAAATTAAGTGTTTGTATCACCATAAACCTTTTAGGAGTACTAGTAATGAATGTATCTGGTTCAAAAAAAATTCCCCCTCTACTTGGTAACGATATCCATTCCATATATCCAACATCCTAACCAGAGGCATGTTTTCTTCCTAAGTACATAATCCTTTATCTCAATATTACTTAAAAAATATTATTTTGGAACCCATCATTTTAATTTTATTAGTGATCACCCCCAGCATATTTGTCCTATTTCATTATCTTCCAATTCAAATGATCATTATTTTAATTATAGAGTTTTTTTATATTGTTAAAATGTGTTTAATCATTTCTAACTCTTGATATCAATTTAGTTTGTTACACCCCAAATTATATTTTGTTTAAATTAATATGAACTTAAATTTTATGCACCATTTTCTTCTCAGGGTTGATCGTATTGGTGTTGAGACTTCATTATTCATGTTGGGTCAATTAGACTATTTTCACCAGATGTGAAACCTCATTATTAGTCATGGATTTAGAAAGTTTCCACCATTGTTCTTAGAACTATGACCCTAAAATGTGTGAACCTACCCTTGAGGTCATCTATATCAATTTTTTTCTTTTCTTAATTTTCATTTGGTTATTACCCTGCCTTTATTAGTAATAGAGCATACCATATTTTAGTTCAAGCACTAAAACCTTAAATTCTATCCATATGTATGATATTTTCTATAATAATATTTAACTTTAATTTATGTTGGAGTTTCTTTTACCTAATAACTATATAATATATTATCTTAACTTTTGGTCGAATGTGTATGAAATTAAAATTGAGTATATTTTAGTCAAAGATATTTGAACTTAAACATAATATTTATCAGTCTATTTTTTAGGACCTTTGACTACTAAAGGAAAGATACATAATACTCATCATGTTGAAAACCCATAAAGGTAATCTTGGAAAAAAATTTAATCTTCTCTCATTAGACATGCACTCTGTGTACCCTAAAAAAATTAAAGCATTTTAAAATAATGGAAAAGTCATAAATATTGTTTGGATGAAATACCATAAGGGGTTTCTTGATAAAAATATGTGTTCCTTCCCACTACCCCTCTCATAATTTTAATATTAAGAAAAAATTAGGTATGAAATAAAAATATATATAGATTGTAGGGACCACCATTTATCCCTAAAAAATATATCTATTTTTACTAGGCTCATCTACCTATAAAAAGTTAGATCATTCTTAAATGTATTACATATATTGGTTCAAATGATTTGGAAATAATGTATTAAGATGTAACTTTAGCGAACAAGATCTGTTTTTAGCATTGAAATCCTAATGGAAAACCAAAAGTCATTTTTATCTTTTATATATTAATGGAATAACCTTGGATTATGATAATAATAAATGTGTCACCTATTTCTCCTACGTATATTCTTCTAAGAGTACAAGTTTATGGGGAAATAAAACTTTATAGTATTTTGTCTCAAAGAATTACCTAGAATTACAACGATGTTATATAGGTTTCATATATATCTTACCTATATATTTTTGAGGGAAGTTTTATTTAATACAATGGAATGATCTAAATATTTCATCATTGATTCAATTTTTTGAAAGTTATAATTTACCCGATCCATTTCCATTCGATGCTTAGATGGATTTAGTTATTATGATGTTTCTCTTTGTGAGTTTCATAGATTATCATTAACTAATAGTATAAGAAACAAATATTCTCTATAATTTTATAAAATAGTGAAATAATATTTCTATTCATAAACTGAAGAAGATGAACATCCAAAATCTAGAGTCCTTATCTAATTGTATAAAAGATAATGGATAAATTGAAATAATGTTACATGGGATGCTTAATAGATTCCAAAAGTTGGGTCATTACTTGTACTGATTCATTTAAAACTTGATATAATTTAACTAGCATTATAGATTCTACTTATTTATTAAGATTTAGTGCCTCTATATTCATAACATCATTTATCCTTACACTTTCAACATACTCAACCATCTTCTGGTGCTCCTCTACTTCTTTCTTAGTGGTGGTTAGTACTTGGAGAAGTTGTTCCACTAAGTATTTTCCTTTAATGACCTAATTTTTCTTCTTTCTTAAAAAAATCATATGTTGGGTGGATTTATGAAGTGCCTCAACCTTGCGATTAATAGAACGGGCTATAGGTTTTGTGATCAAGATCTTCAACTAAAGTGACCTAACTCACTCATAGTTACTAATCATCTTCTATTCACTAGCATGAATGTCATGATACTAATATCCTCTAGGGAGAGAAATGGTGAATACATATTCAAGGTGATATAATTGGTTGTCAAGAACACTGAGAGAGTATAAAGAACCACCCTTAAGATGCTCCCACATATTCACTTCCACATCCTCTATTGCAATGAGTAGTACTCTAGGTATGATTATGAGTCCATTTAGAGAACAAGAACATAGTTTAGAACCAAATAACTTAGAGAGGGTCAAGTCTCAACATATAGTGATTTCATTGGCACCGAAATATCCCATACATCCACCAATTCCACTGACTGAGACACTAAAGTGGTGAACCCTTAATTTACTATGGTATAAGGAAGGACCATTGAAATATATATCCAAAATATGTTATCCAGTAGACATGAATTAAGACCGAACCAAAATAAGTGTGAATAACCACCTTCACTCACTTGGATGTGTTGAAATATTCAACTATATATGTTGTATTAGAAGGTGAATTACAAGAATATTACAATTAAAATCCCTATATAGGACTTTGAGATATCTGATATGAATCTAAGAGCACTATATCCTCTAATGCAGCTATATTCCTAGAGGGTGTCTTAGGTCCGAATATGTTCTAAATGATACCATGAAGGAATCAACATAAATAAAATAAACTTTGATTAGTTCAAATAATATAAATAAAGTGTATATGTTCACATAATTCACATTCCTATTGAGATTCACTATGTATAATGAATTCTGATTCAATATTTTTGACTAGGTATTTGACATCCTAAGGTCATCCACTAAACCAAAATCAACTAGAAAATTTGATAAAATATTTCGGTAAAGATCATATTTTGGCATCTATTTAGATTTTCCAATTTTTGTTTCAATGATGGTACCTTATAGGTGTGTGGAGGCTATGTTCTATTAAGTATAAAACATCCCTAAACCCATGAATGTTTACTCAATGTCTAAATAACACTATAGATTAGTATATGGTTATAAAGGTATCTTTGGAAATAAATTTATAGATATAGAATCCACTTTCCATTCTTGGGTGGAGACAAAGATCCAGTAAAATCTCTTAATCCCTACTCGCTGAATTCTTTTGAAGATATCTTCATTAGAGGAACCATTGAAGACAACACTGGGAACACCCCCAAAGTAAAAAAAACTCACTTAGTGTTGTACCAATTGGGAAAGGGAAGATTCTTCTTCAATCCTATTGCACGAGCAAGAACTGTGGTATAATTAAGTTCCTCTAGGAGAATAATATAAAGATATAATGGGTGACTAAGCCCATTCAGAATCCTATAAAATTTAACGAAGTAATTAATGATTTCATTAATGAAGAAAAATGTTAAGAGAAAGTGGGAAAACTTTTTAACCCTTCCTATGAGATCTTTAAATAACCACTTCTTCATTGACTATATAACTTTCATTTAGATAACCATCATCATCATTTCCTTCCTCACCACCATCCTCATTACTTCTTAATATAGGATTCATAATTTTGTGTACTCAATTTAAGTAAAAGTTTTTACCTTTAGGTTATGATCTAACCCCACAACACCTAAAAGGTCTTACAATCCTCAATGGGTCTTTCCCTCTACAAATACAGTCAAAATGCCTGTATATCTTGGCCAACATTGGCACAATTGGGTTGATCCACCTACCACTCACTTCTAGATCCAATTTCCTAAAGGACCTAATCCTTACTCAATTTTTAAACTCACACATTGGGAGGAGATACCCACTAATGAAAATGGTCAGGAAATCTTCTTGATGGACCAGACGGTTGACCATGGGGGTGACCTATTAGACCTATTTAGTGTATCGATCTTTGTTTAGTGTTATCCAATATGAACCTTGAATCCCATGGGTCTTGCAGGTCGAGTAACTTGAAAGTCTACTCATTCAGGGATATCAACTTTTCTACATAATTGAAATCTTATAATAGGTACTAATGGGAGAATAAACTTGAGGGAAAATGTCCTGATATGTATTGTTCATCACTAGTTTAAATATCTCACTTGAAATTGGAGGAGTTATTTATGAAATTTCCCATATAGATTTTGGAAGAATGAATTCATTATACATATCTCAAAAGATCAGAGTATTTATAATCATGTGAACATCCTAGTGGATTATCCTAAAATTTACATGCATCAAGTAGAATGTATCTATATATTAGATTGATCTATTAAATATGTTCATAATTATATTCTTATTATGGTAGGATCATGATTGTGACACCCATACTACGTTATAAAATCCTATAGCTATGAGCTCCTCTTAAAAATACACAGAACTCTAGAGCACCTAGAAGAGACAAACCTAATCCATTCCTCCATATCAAAGGCCCCAATTTGAACTCCACCCCAATCTATGGTCTAATATTTATCTCATTAGGTTGGGTGAATTTTTATGGATCTCAAAACCAAGAATATTCCATCGTTCTTGCAGAGTCAGAAGAGTATACCTGAGAATGTAACCCTCGACATGGTTATCATCTTTAATGAAGAGTCCCACTATAAAAATGATGGATACATCTATCTCATGGTGAATGTTGATCCGGTTTCTTAGTTGATTCTCTAGATAGGGTTTAGGAATGGGTGCATCTCTCAATAACCCTAATCCATTGATAAGTAGACTTTAAAATTAATGATAAAAAATGGATATCTTCAATATGGATGAATATGTATGGATCTTGGGTTACAGAATAATCCATAATTATTATAGAGTTAGTGGAGTATACTCAAGAATATAATCCTCTGCATGGTTTGCCTCCTTGGAAAATCATTCTACCATAAAAATGTTGGTAGAAATTTTAACATGGTAAGGGTTGATCTAATTACTTTGTGTATTATTTAGGAAGGTTTTAAGAACAATTAAATCTCTCAATAACAAAAATCCATAGACTGGTAGACTCTCTAATTCTATATAGACTCATAGAAATCAAACTATAATATCTAATAGGAGTATATTTATTGAGTGGATACGCTAGTGTTGACTGTATTTAACATTTTTGATCATCTCCATTATAATCATAGTGATATCTTGGGTAGTATTATTGGACTAATTTCTATAAAAGGACCAAAAAATATACATGGATATAGATTTAGTTAAAAAGAAAAAGTCATAAAGAAATAAAGAAATTGAAAAATTCATAATTTTCCTATAGAAATCATGAAAATTAGACACCTAAAAAACTGTGAAAATTAATGGAGTTTATATACAAAAATTTTAATGGAAGGGTTCACATAAATTATATGTGGTTACCTTAATTAGATAAGGATTGATTATTTCCTATGGAGAGTGTTTAGTTTATGGATAATAATAGAAAAATCATTTTTGGGTAAGAGAAGCTTATGATAATCACAACAAGACCATAAAGTATTGAATAAGGGACCCATTAGGGTATTTGTTGTGCCGAATTCAATAATTATATTGGACCATATATAAATTATGTAGAAAATATTTTTTCCTCATAATTAGGTCCTCTTTTTTTCTAATTGGATACAATTTTGAGGGGGTGTAAATTTTTAGTGATTGTAAAAAAATTGATCATCGCCTCATAGAAGACCAGAAAGCAATGGTAAAATTCAAAGGAAAATTTTCAAAAAAAATATCATTCTTGGAAGGCCCATAATTTTATATATAAATTTCATTTGCAAAATATTGGGGTATATACTTAATGGAATCATAAAATTATATCATATTGGAAGTCACTTTGTAGAGATGAGGTGTGCTTTATTTATGGATGCATAAGTTAAAATCCACCATTGCTTCATGACCACATAAAAAAATTTATTTACAGCCACATAAAATTTTTATTCCTTAGAGTCATGTTGTGAATATGAAGTAGATATATTTTTCATCTCATAATAAATCCTTGACCACATAAGGGTATTTTACTTTGATAATGGAGAGATATTTCTAATATATATTAGTTAATCTGCATGATGTGTATGGGTTGATCCATGAAAATTGAAATATATGAAAGCTGATCCAAATGATGTGTAAGGTTTGAATCATTGAAAAGGAAATAAATATGGGTTTATCATTATGATATGTATGGTTTGATCAAGGAAAAAGGAAATACATAAGTATTGATCTATATGATATATAATGGTTGATCCAAAAAAAAAGAATACATAAGGGTTGATCCACATGATACATAAGGGTTGATCCATGAAAAATGAAATATATAGGGATTTATATGAATGATATTCAAGGGTTTATCCATTGAAAATGATATATATAAGTTTTGATATATATAATATATAGGTGTTGATCCACAGTAAAGGAAATATGTACATGCTAATCTGTATGATATGTAAGAGTTGATCCATGAAAAAGGAAATATATAAGGTTTGATCCATGATAAATACAATTTATATAGTCTAATCTACATAATACATAAGGTTTTATCCATGGAAAAAGAAATATATTAGGTTTGATCTGCATGATATGTAGGGGATAATCCAAAAAAGGCAATATGAAATGGTTGATCTACATGATATATAGGAGTTAAACCACAGTAAAGGAAATATATAAGGTTTTAACCACATGATACTGATAAGAGGATTTTTTAGGAATAAATTATCAATAAATTATTATTTACCTTGGAATGTAGTAGAGTGCACACTCATGGTCAATCTCTCGAGGAAACCGCTCACACACACTAAATTTATACAGTCACTATTTTTAAATTAAATAATATAATACTAAATCATATATTAATATAATGGGGGTGGGGGTTTATATTTTAATGTTATATATAAATATATAAATGAAAATTAAAAAAAAAAAAAATTGAAAACACAAAGAATTTTTGAGAGAAAATCTATTATCTCAGGGAGTTTATGGTGAATCAATCATTGTTCTTTAAAATATTATCACTATTTTATCTAATATTGAGATCAATTATACAACTCAAAAATATCCCATTTTAATTGTTATTTACCCACACTTACCCTCAACATGGAGGCTAAAACTACCTCACATCATTACCACAATGCTAATCCACCCCCATATGCATCCTTATGATGATAAAGGAGAGGAATATCAGTGGTGGTGAAGAAGAACACAAAAATAGAGAAAGTGACTGATCTATATAATTAGTTTCCCCATTAATAAAATTATTAGAATAAAATAATGAAAAATTTTGTAGTGTATGAACTCAATAATAACCACTCCCACCTCAAACAAGAGATTAAGTAAGTTCTCCATGTTCATAGAGTTGATAAGAGAATGGTAGGATAACACAAAAGATAAAATAAAATATAATAGAGGGATGGATATAATAATAATATATAATTTTTAGAATAATATTACATGGAAACAATATTCCAAGATATTAAAAATTCCTAACTAAATTGGCTAACTAAAATTTCAAACTCTTTAAAATAGATATGGAGACACATTTTTATAGAAAATAGGGGTGAATAATTTTGGATCCAAATATTTACTATGAACGTTTTCACCTGGCTGGCATAGTAAATGATTTTTTTTTGAAAATTTTACATTCTTAAATTTTGTTTGGATATCTATGCTCTATTTTCCCAAAAAAATTATACTTCATTGGATACATTAACTATATATAAGATTAATTGAATATGAAAACAATTTCTGGACCAGAGACTATTAGAATTCCATTGTTTTAGTTTACCATGTATTAATTCCATTGAAAAAGGCTGAATCTCAAGTGTAAAATATTATTAAAAATATTATCTATATTTTTCTCTATCTACATGTGAATTTTTATCTCTATTGGTTTTTTATGAGTCATCAAAATTAGAATAATATTGTAAGGAACAAATCAATAGCAACTTTTGAGCCTTAAATTATTGGATTTAGACTTAGGTGTGGTTTAATTAAATTAATTCCATCATGTATGTGATCCTAAAAAATTGGTTTTTTGAACTTTATATGAATAAATAATAAGTTATGGTCCAAATACCAAGATTATATAAAAATATTTAAATATTTAAATTAATCCATTTTTATAATTGTGATCAAAATATTAATAAAATATAAAATCATGACAATTACCCTTAAAATGTAAACTTTTGTAGATTAAGAAATTGATAATACTGAATAAAATGTGTTAAAGTATGAGATTTATCGTTTCCTCACACTTAAACATTATAATCCCAAGTAATTATCTAATATTAAATTCAAAAAAAACTTATAAAGGAATAATTTATAATACTACTCAATTATAATATATATTAAAATATCATGATTAATATATGGATAAAAATTTACTAAATCTTCACAAATCAAGAATCTCAATTCAATATCATGTTAATCCCCATGTGCACATCCTACCTACCTCCCCATAAATGTATTCCACTATTCACTCAAGGATTCTTTTATATATATGTTTTCTCATTCTCAAGTACATGTGTGATCTCCACTAGATTGTAAAAGTTCTAATATCATTAATTTAAGAGACATGATTTTTTTCAACCAAGGGGTCATTTTCATGGAAAATTCTATGGATATGGGTTTTGTAGAGACCCAAAGATTGACATACATAGACATTACATTACTTTGGCAGAATACTTAATACATGACAAAAACAGATGCCCAAAGACCGTATTAGTTTAGTGTCTTTGGAAACTTGGAACATAATCTTCTAATCATGGTGAAAGATCTTCAACATATCCCATAAAGATATTCCCCTTTGATTTTCTTACCTAAAACCTTTCTTTATATCCTGAGGAAAAGAAAACATAAAAAGGGTGAGCTTAAATTCTCAGTAAGGGTTAACATGGAGAATATAAAACAATCCCTAAACATTTGAATGTAAGAACATGAACATAAAACATCAAAATCTTCAGTAATGACATAAATTTTGGTAGTGCCTAAGGTATAGATCATAATGGAACATTAACCATGATAAAATAGCATGAGAATAAAACATGTAATTGTGGAAACCATTAAGCACATGATATGATTTTCATAGTATCCAAGGAATTTCTTCCAAGACCATCATATTGGACAATGTCCATTACTAAAACGAGTTTACTTGCCGTTCCATCCCTATATTACTAAACCAGATTTACTTTCTGTTCCAGCCATGTCTATATCATGAGATATAAATAATTTCCCAATGCATTGGAGGGAGATATAGGTCCCACCCATCTTATAATGAAATCATTCTTTCGTGTGCCACAAAACAATCATAAATCATTCATCATAACCCAAAGAATAAAATGGGTTTCATAAACATCATCCCATCTTAAAATAATCCATATAAAACAAATGGATATCATTTCATCATAAGAAAAATCAATCCATGTAAATAATAGAGAAATTATACTTTAAACATAATCATACTAAATAATTTCATCTTAGATGTGAAATAGTTTTGATAAAACACTTGAAATGAATTATTGAGGAAAATATCATTTCTTCTTCAAAATCATTTTATTTTCACAAAATGCCATGTAATTTTAGATGAAAATGATTTTTTTGAAAATAATCATGAAATAATGTAGAGCAAACTTCATGGAAATAAGGCATTATAAAACCATAAAAATCCATTCATGTCGTATAAGTTAAAAAAACATTCTTCTCGTACTCTTGCTGGAAAAGTCAAAAAGTACCTCGTATGGTAAACAAAAGAAATATTACTTTTAAACCTTGTGGTAAAAGTCATAAAAGGGTAAAAATGACTTTAAACATATATTTAAGAATAGTAAACATTTTATGAAAACATTTTGAGAAAACATGGACATGGATGATAAACATAATCCCAGTAAATACTTACGAATACACAATCTCAGATAAGAATGATATTGGAATAATTATCCCTTACCTTAGGTCCAATTTCTTCCGTACGTGTCCGAAACTCCTGTATAGTGGGTTTAAACATATTATTAACTTGTAACAGAACCATAATAATATTTATGATATCATATATGATTCACTTAGGACTTTATATTACCTGTTCTTTTGTCAATTCCATGTTAAAGCAGCATGTTTGGGTAAAATCGTTTCATTTATCGTACGTGTTTCGAATTGTTGTTCTTGATATTATTAATTATATCCTGATTTTCTTAATTCCAGAATATAAAACCTTATTTATATATAATATATATTCAGCATGAAAATATATATGATAGATTGATAAATGAAATGAAATACACTGTTCATGGAGATGGTAGGCCGTACGTACGCATGAATGATGTTTTCATTTCCTTATTGGATTAAATGGAATTAATTAAATGAAACATATATGTACATAAATCCAGTATCATTATTATGTCATATATTTCATGATTATTTATTATATATACTTTATAATCATACTTGAATGGTTAATCATGGAGAATGAATCTCATCGCGTCGTGGAGACGGTAATCCGTATGTAAGCACGAGCGATGATATCATTCCCATATTTATTGAATGGAATTGGAGTGGATGATATAATTTATCATAATCAGTATGAAGTTATAATAATCATATATAGTTATTATTTCCACCATTATACCTATCCAAGTAAGGTGGTGATGGAAAACAGATTACACCACGGCGTGGAGATGGTATTCCGTACGTACGCCCACGCGGTGATTTTGTTTTCCGTAGGATGGATAGAAGGTGAAATAGGTTTGTTTCATATTTATAATAAAATATCAGTATATTATTGATACTGATGTTATTACTTTATAATGAAAAAAATAAAGAATAGGAAGTAGAAGAAGAAATAAATTTGAAAGAATCGGTAAAGGATATTACCTCTTCTTCGACGCGCCTCTTATAAACCTCCTCTTAGGGCACTAAAGTTGGTATTTGAAGTATGTCAGGACCTCTAGTATAATTCTAGGAAAGTTTAGAAGAGAAATCAGCATGGGTTGGCCGAGTGTGAGGGCTCAAAATTGTGTGAGGAGGAGAGGGAGGAGGTGCCCTTTTATAAGGGAGGAGAGGGGCACCTTTGGAAACATAAGAAATATTAATTTATAATAAATTAAAAACCCTCTTAAAAACCTCCAAAAATTCCTCAAATAATAATCTTAGATGCTATATGGTTTTAATCTCATCAACCAATAAAATTTAGACATGTTGGGAAATTATTTTAAACCTTATCAACTTGATTTATCCTTATTTAATCTATTTAATTTTATTTGTGGTAATAATATTATAAATTTTAAATTGTTATAAATAATTACTTATGTGTTGTGAATTTTCCATAAATGTATAATTTATGAAATTTTAGACCATATAAATTTCAATTTTTAATTTTTAAATATTTTTGTGATTTTTAAATAATTTTATAATATGTTATTTTTATAAAATAACAATAGTGTCAATTTTGACACAATTCATTTATTTGAATTTAAATAAAATCCACACAAAAGATATGTTATAAATAAAAGATTTAATAGATTCATAACATGTCATATTTATCTATAAAATTCATGGAGAACACTAAATAGTTCATATAATATTTATTTTAATATTTTTAAAACCATTTATTTGATATTTCAATCAATAAAATAATTTCAACATCACTATTGTGTCATAATTAATGATAATTATTTAACCCCCAAAAATTATAAATAAATTCAAATGATGTATATAATTTTATTATATTTCTGGAGACTATTCATGTTCTAACTTTTATGAAGTTTATCACTAAATTAAAATTATTACACTTATAAGATATAAGAGAGTCACATGTTGTCACTTTCTTTGGTTTTAATAATAATAATATAATTTTCATGGCCAAAAGTCCATGAAATGAATCTATTCTGACCCTTAGGTTATATGGGTCGACTTTTATTCATCCAATAGAATTTTTTCAGGTGTTAGGGTAATTTTATAATCTTATTTTTACCCTTAATCACTCGATTTACCTTTAACTATAGTAAATAAAAATTACCATAGTTTCTATTCATAATATCAAAAAAATAAAAGTAACCTATTAAAATAATTTGTACCCACTTAATCCAAATATGGAATCCATTTTTCAAAATTCAAAACACAGAAGTTGCAGTAATTAATTTAAAATTAATCCCATTGTTAAGAAAATGAGTTTTAAAAGCTAAAACATTTTCAAAGATTGAAATGTTTTTACCTATGAATTCAATGTAATGTTAATGGAAATGACTTGAATTATATTAAATGGTAAAAATATATTCTATTTATAGTTTAAAACCATTCACTATTATAATTTGACCATATAAATTATCTTGATTAAAAAAGTTGCTTTTCATTAAAATTTAGCATATTTTTACAATTCATCAAAATATGAAAGTTAACAGAAAAATATAAAAAATTTATCAAAAGTAATTTTTTATATCATTAGAGAAATGAATAAGTTTTTTTTGTCTAATTGAACTTATAAACATGTCAAAAACTACATTTAAAGTGGGTGCGCTACCAATAGGCGGTAAAACTGCATTTTTTTAAAAAAAATACTTTTATCGAAAAATTGATTTTATTTTCATATCTCATTCTAGAAAAATGTGTAAGATAAATTATAAAGTTATAAAATTAAAAATTAAATTAATAATATTCATAACAACCAGTTCATAATATTATAATAATATATCATTGCTTATTGAAACTCAGTATTGCGTACAACGCAAGCTATCGAGGAAGGTCACTCTTGCGTGTAATGCAAGCCAAGTCAGGGTTGTGTGTAGGGAAATATTCCTTTGGTGCTGCGTATAAGATACTCAAAATACAGTTCAGTTATACATTGATCAAAATCTATACTTAGTGTTTTGTAAAATGAATTTTTTTCAAAAGAACTTGAAATTGTGTGCATCACAAACCAAAAATAGTGTTGCGTATTCTACAAGATAATACAGTGTTGCGTATAACAAAAGATAATCTTGGTGAAGCATACAACAAAAGACATCGAAGAAATTAAAAAGAATAATTTTCATAAAATCTCTGGGAATTACATTCTACCCCCCTTAAAATGAATTTCTCCCTCAAAATTCGTCGGGGTTGTAAATGGTTTTCAACTTGAAAGTTTATCTCATAGAAACCCACGTAGTAAAAAGGAATACTAAAACATCATTTTAGAAAGGAAAGTTAGAAACATAACGTATACCCAAATTAACTCCTCACTGGGTTTCCACAAAGGAGAATATAGGTGAAAATATAGATATGGAAGAGAAATATAACCATCAAGTTCTGATGGAGAGTGGTAGAGAACATGGCTATGAAAAAGACAACAATCACAAAGCCATAAATTTGTGATGATCTAAGGTACCATCTGATTCATCGGATATGAGAGTACTTGGAAAATATTTTTTGGTTCCAAGATCATTTCCCTAAAGTTGATGAATTTTTACATAAGGATAAATACTTACTTGATTTCAGTGTAATATCATCGTTGGTCATTCCATGAACAATTTCCACTTCATCTCTTATTTAAAGAAATGAAGTTGAATTTGTCATTCTTGAAGTATTAGCAGATCATGTGATAGAATGATAGGTCATTCCATATATCTCAAACATAAGGTTAGAAAAAGTTATTAAATATACATAAGTCCATCTATGGTGAGATTAATCGCATATGGTTCCAAAAATGGACTTATACTACATTTATCATAACAGTTAATAAAATAAAACTAGTTTCTACTAACCAAGGACTTCTTGTAGGCCAGTTGTAGGTGATAAAGGCCTATCACACTTCAGTTGTGAGTTTAATTCCCGCAACCTTGTCTGACGTGATGGGTTATCGTCCATCCTGCATGTTGTCCTTTTTCTAAAACATCACCATTATAACATTCCAGAAATAATATAAAAAAAGGTTATAGCCTTAAAAAATACTATTTTATGTCCAAATTAATCCATTCCAATCTTTAGGCTTATCCAAAATACTTCTATTCGATCTCATAGTATAAGGTAAACGATTACTAGAAATGTCATATACCGAGCATGTGAATACCATCATTTATCATACGATATATCTTGTTGGTCACATTCCAAACATGTAAATACCTTAATCATGTATTCTCTTGAAAACTGAATACCCATTGAACCTTAGTGAAAACATAAATACTTTCAAAAGTTAACTCTTTCCACATACCAAAATCTAAAAATTTCTATATACTCAAACCATGATATCACTTTATCCTTATATCAGTCATGAGCTCACTAATACAATCAACCATATTATTTTCTCCTTATCCGTTCATTATGAACATACATCTACTTTCCAAAAAGTATTTCAATAACTTTTCATGGTTACCGACACCATATAATTATTGAAAACCACAATAAACCAATACATAGATATTCCAATATTCCACAATAATATAAATGAGATTCCACAACATTATTTTGCAATCCCATTACATAAAAACATAATCATTCCACCACATCATTTTCATACTCAACATAGCCAATAATGATCACATGTGACTTCCCTTTGTCCTTCTCCTTAAGAGGTTATTGATGTCGATCATCATTAACCCTTTGATTATGGCATTGGTTAGAATAATGCCCCATTTCCTTGCACTTGTAGCACTGAAGTGTTGGTGGAGAGATCTCTGAAGTCTTTTCTCTATTCAGGTCATTAAAAACCTTTTTCCTATTACTTAAGCACTCAACTGCTTGATAACCTTATTTTCCACACTTGAAACATTTTCTAGTACCTTTTAGAAAATCTTCACCATGATTCTTTACACACTTTGAGCATAAATAAACATTCACCTTCTTTTCACCATTGTTCTGAGATTTTCCTTGAACTCCATGTTTCGTTTATTGTCAAAACCATGAGATGGATATGTAACACCAACTTCCATTTCTACCTTTATATCACAACACACAATTTATTCATAGCTACTGAAGTCTCTTATAGCTAATGCTCTTCGAAGACTTGGTTTTAAGCCACTGAAGAATCGATCAACTTTACTTTTAGGTTGGATGATAAAGCCAGATTCATACCTTGAAAGCCTTGTAAAATTTGATTCGTATATACCAACAGATTCATAATCCTTTTGCTTACACTCAAGGAACTCCTTTTCCTTTTTTGTTCTAAGAATACGAGGGAAGTACTTATTGAAAAACAATTTCTTGAACTCATCCCATTCCATGGATTCAATTTCATCTTGGGGACTTGTATTCTTAATTAGAGTCCACCAACGGTCTGCTTCACCTTCTAAACGGTAAACATCTAAAATGACTTTTTCATGTTCGGAACAGCAAAGTATGGAAAATATCTTTTCAATGGTACTGATCCATTGCTCAGTAAAAAGTGGATCATAAGACCCATTTAAAGAAGGTGGACGTTGCCTCATGAAGGACTCAATAAAATATTTTTCCTTTATCTGCTCATTTGGAAGTCCAAAATGATTCATATCTTGTGTAAGTATAGAAATAAGATTTTTCACTCCATCTCCCATAACATTGGTTTGTTCAAGAGGACAATCATTTCATTTTCCATTACATTGATCTACATGGTTCCTTCGGGTTCCAGCCATCGTCTAAACCCCAAAAAGAATAGTGTGAGAGGCAAAAATCATGATAGGAAAACATCATAATAAAGGGGGAGTATCTTCAATATATAACATCTTAGGTTTAATTCTAAGATTTTTACCATAATTCTAGGACTATAACCTGTACTTATAATTAACCTTAGAGACATCCCTAGACATACCTTAGAAATATCTTTAGGGATTTCACTAAAGTTTTCGCATCCAAGTTTCCAAAGGTTAACTAATCCTTCACTCTGATACCAACTGTAGAGACCCAAATCTTAACATACATATAAATTACATTAATTTTTTGGAATACTTAATACATGACAAAAACAGATGCCCAATGACCGTTTTAGTTTAGTGTCTTTGGAAACTCGGAACATAATCTTCAAAACATGGTGAATGATCTTCAACATCTCCCATAAAGATCTTCCCATTTGGTTTTCTTACCTAAAACCATTCTTTATATCTTGGGGAAAAGAAAACATAAAAAGGGTGAGCTCAAATGCTCACTAAGGGTAAACATGGAGAACATAAAACAATCCCTAAACATTTGAACATAATAACATGAACATAAAACATCAAAATCATGAGTAATGACATAAATCTTGGCAGTTCATAGAGCATAGATCATAATGGAACATTAACCATGATAAAATAGCATGGCAATAAAACATGTAATTGTGGAAACCATTAAGCACATTATATTATTTCCGTAGTATCCAAAGCATTTCTTCCAAGACCATTATTGTGGATAATGACCATTACTGAACCGAGTTTACTTGCCGTTCCAACCCTGTATTACTGAACCGGATTTACTTGTTGTTCCAGCTATGTATATCTCATGACATATAAATCATTACCCAACACATTGGATGGAGATATAGGTCACACCCATCTCATAATGAAATCATTATTTTGTGTGCCACAAAACAATCATAAATCATTCATCATAACCCAAAGAATAAAATGGGTTTCATAAACATGATCCCATCTTAAAATAATCCATATAAAACAAATGGATATCATTTGATCATAAGAAAAATCAATCCATGTAAATAATAGTGAAATCATACTTGAAACATAATCATACTAAATAATTTCATCTTAGATGGGAAATAGTTTTGATAAAACACTTGAAATGAATTATTGAGGAAAATATCCTTTCTTCTTCAAAATCATTTTTTTTTCACAAAATGCCATGTAATTTTAAATGAAAAGGATACTGTTGAAAATAATAATGAAATCATGTAGAGGAAGCTTCATGGAAATAAGGATTTATGAAACCATAAAAATCCGTTCATGCCATATAAGTTAAAAAACACTCTTCTCGTACTCTTGCTGGAAAAGTCAAAAAGTACCTCGTATGGTAAACAAAAGAAAGATTCCTTCCAAAAATTGTGGTAAGAGTCAAAAAAGGTTAAAAATGTATTTAAACATACATGTTAGAATATTAAACATTTTATGAAAATATTTTGAGAAAACATGGACATGGATGATAAACATAACCCCAGTAAATACTTGGGAATACACAATCTCGGATAAGAACGAGATTGGAATAATTATCCCTTACCTTAAGTCCAATTTATTCCTTACATGTACAAAACTCCTGTATAGTGGTTTTAAACATATTATTAACTTTTAACAGAACCATAATAATATTTATGATATAATATATGATTCACTTTGGACTTTATATTACCCGTTCTTTAGTCAATTCCATTTTAAAGTAGTGTTTTTGGGTAAAATCGTTTCATTTATCGTACGTGTTTCAACTTGTTGTTCTTGATATTATTACTTATATCCTGATTTACTTAATTCCATAATATGAAACATTATTTATATATAATATATATTCTATATATAAATATATATGATAGATCGAAAAATGAAATGAAATACACCGTTCATGGAGATGGTAGGTCGTACGTACGCATGAACGATGTTTTTGTTTCCTTGTTGAATTGAATGGAATTAAGTAAATGAAACATATATGTAAATAAATACAGTATCATTATTTTGTCATATATTTCATGATTATTTATTATATATACTTTATAATCATACTTGAATGGTTAATCATGGAGAATGAATCTCATCGCGTCGTGGAGACGGTAATCCGTACGTACGCACGAGCGATGATATCATTACCATAATTATTGAATGGAATTGGAGTGGATGATATAATTTATCATAATCATTATGATGTTATAATAATCATATATAGTTATTATTTCTACCATTATACCCATCCATGTAAGGTGGTGGTGGAAAACAGATTACACCACAACGTGGAGACGGTATTCCGTACGTACACACGCACGGTGATTTAATTTTCTGTAGGATGGATAGAAGGTGAAATAGGGTTGTTTCATATTTATAATAACATATCAGTATATGAGTTATACTGATTTTATTACTTTATAATGAAAAAAATAAAGAATAGGAAGTAGAATATGAAATAAATTTGAAAGCATCGGTAAAGGATATTACCTCTTCTTCGACGCGCCTCTTCTAAACCTCCTCTCAGGGCACTAAATTTGGTCTTTGAAGAAGAACAGGACCTCTAGTATGTTTCTAGGAAAGTGGAGAAGATAAATTTTCAGGGTTTTTCTGATCTTTAAGGCTCAAAATGATGTGAGGAGGAGAGGGAGGAGGTGCCCTTTTATAAGGGAGGAGAGGGGCACCTTTGGAAACATAAGAAATATTAATTTATAATAAATTAAAACCCAACTTAAAAACCTCCAAAAATTACTCAAATCCGAATATTAGATGATATAGGGCTTTAATCTCATCAACCAATAAAATTTATACATGTTGGGGAATTATTTTAGACCTTATCAACTTGATTTATCCTTATTTAATCTATTTAATTTTATTTGTGGTAATAATATTCTAAATTTTAAATTGTTATAAATAATTACTTATGTGTTGTGAATTTTCTATAGTTGTATAATTTATAAAATTTTGGATTATATAAATTTCAATTTATAATTTTTAAATATTTTTGTGATTTTTAAATAATATTTAAATATGTTATTTTTATAAAATAACAATAGTGTCAATTTTGACACTATTTATTTATTTAAATTTAAATAAAATCCACACAGAAGATATGTTCGAAATAAAAGATTTAATAGATTCATAACATGTCATATTTATCTATAAAATTCATTTAGCACATTTAATAGTTCATATAATAATTATTTTAATATTTTTAAAATCATTTATTTGATATTTCAATCAATAAAATAATTTCAACATCACTATTATGTCATAATTAATGATAATTATTTAACCCATAAAAATTCTAAATAAATTCACATGATATAGATAATTTTATTAGATTTATAGATACTATTAATGTTATAAGTTTTATGAAATTTATCACTAAATTAAAATTATTACACTTTTAAGATATAAGAGAGTGACATGTTGTCACTTTCTTTGGTTTTAATAATAATAATATAATTTTCATGGTCAAAAGTCTATAAAATGAATCTATTCCTATCCTTAGGTGATATGGATCGACTTTTATTCATCCAATAGAATTTTGGTAGGTGTTAGAGAAATTTTATAATCTTATTTTTACCCTTAATTACCCGAATTACCTTTAACTGTATTAAATAAAAGGTACCGTAGTTACTATTCATAATATCAAAAAACAAAAGTAAACTATTAACATAATTTGGACCTAATTAATCCAAATATTGAATCCATTTTTCAAAATTAAAAACACAGAAGTTGCAGTAATTAATTTAAAATTAATCCCGTTGTTAAGAAAATGGGTTTTAAAAGTTAAAACATTGTCAAAGATTGAAATGTTTTTACCTATGAATTCAATGTAAAATTAATGTAAATTACTTGAATTATATTAAATGGTAAAAATATATTCTATTTATACTTTAAAACCATTCAATATTATAATTTAACCATATAAATTATCTTGATGAAAAATGTTTCTTTTCATTAAAATTTAGCGTATTTTACTATTCATCAAAATATGAAAGTTAACAGAAAAATATAAAAAATTTATCCAAAGTAATTTTTTATATCCTTAGTGAAATGAATAAGTTTATTTTGTCTAATTTAACTTATAAACATATCAAAAATTATATTTAAAGTGGGTGTGCCATCAATAGGTGGTAAAACTGCATTTTTTGAAAAAAATACTTCTTTTATCGAAAAATTGATTTTGTTTTCATATGTCATTATAGAAAATGTGTAAGATGAATTATAATGTTATAAAATTAAAAATTAGGATAATACTATTCATAACGGCTAGTTTATAATATTATAATAATATATCATTATTTAGTGAAACTCGGTATTGCGTACAATGCAAGCTATCGAGGAAGGTCGCTCTTGCGTGTAATGCAAGACAAGTCAGGGTTTCATGTAGGGAAAGCTTCCTTTTGAGTTTCATATAACATACTCAAAATACAATTCAGTTATACATTGATCAAAATCTATACCTGGTGTTTTGTAAATTGAATTTTATTCAAAAGAACTTGAAATTGTGTGCATCACAAGCCAAGAATAGTGTTGAGTATACTAAAAGCTAATACGGTGTTGTGTATAGCTCAAGATAATATTAGTGAAGGGTAAAACAAAAGAAATCAAAGAAATTAAAAATAATAATTCTCATAAAATCTCGAGGCGTTACAGGTTGGTGGGTATAACATTTTAAAAATTTATAACCAGAAAGAGGTGGTTAACTCTTAAATAAAAATGCATGAATATTCAAGTGAAAATAAAGTAAATATCTAAATCAATTACATTTACATTTGAAACACAATACCAATTATTAATAACATGATACATGATTCAAAAAATTAATACAATGAAAATTTTTATCCAAATTATCCCCCTTTTATCTTTTTTTTAAATTTTTATCATTTTTTAATTTTTTTCATGGAGGATGAGATGACAATAAAGTAAAAATAATGAATGAAAATCATTACTTAAATTTTTTAGTGGTAAATAAGTCATAAAAGTAAACATAATTAATAATTCATGCACATCTCTATTTTTTTTCTTTTTATAATTTTATCTTTTTTCAATTTTTTCTATTTTTTGGGAGAAAAAGATGATATAAATGACGTTCAATGATAAATAACCCATTACCATGTATAAAATTTCCAAAATGATATAACACACCTAAAATCACCCTATAACTAGATTCATCACATCGAACACACATTAATGTCCATTCCCCTACAATCAAACATGAGATATCCATGTAAAAATATTAAGAGTGAAGGAAGATAAAGAAAAATTGGTCTGTAATTTTACATAATCCTATAAAAAAATTCTTGGATTATAAGGTATAATCAAGGGAAGATGTAAATATAGGTCTCAAGTAAAAACTGTTCCTAGAAAAATAAATTCTACAATTAAATCATAATTATTTTAGGAGATCCAAATTTTTTAAAGATAAAAATCACATGTTTTGGATAAAAAACTTGACTCAAGACTCTCAAGAAAAAGATAAATGTTAAGAATATGTCAAAAAGGATTAGAAACCTATTAGGTTTGGTATGGTATTCAATTTAGATAGTAATAGTGCACATGTGTTTCATAATCAAAAAAACTTCATTGAATGAAAATATTAGAAATCTGAAACCAAAATAAATTTTAGAAATCATTTAAATTCTCAAATGCTCACATAAAAAGGTGTTCCAAAAAAACCAAGTAGGTATGAATTTTTCAAAGTATTTGGTTAAAATCAAGAATCATAAAAACAAAAGAAATTAAAAACATAAAAACATGAACAATTATAGAAAAATCATGACAAAGTAAACACACACAAAATTCTAAAATGGATATTGAAATATCTCCCCACACTTAATATTTAACTATACTTTTTTTAAGCTCTCCAAAATAAATAGTTAAGGGTATATAAATAAATGTTACATAAAGAAAAAACATAAGTTTATTCTTCAGTGGTAGCCTTGAGTTATGTTCATAACTGGCACCAGTTTAGACCTAGAAATCAAGAATAAAGAGTAAGAAATTTATTGAAAGAAAAAAAACTAAAAATAAAGAGAAATGGAAAATGAGTGTGGGTTTGAACCCCCAAGTGGGTACTGGTTTTTGATTTTGTCTTCTACAAAGTTCCAGATGTCACTCAAAATCTGATGGTGGATGTGATTTGTGTTATTTGAACCACAATATTTTTTCCCTCCAATGAAAACTCTTTATCATAGGTTGTAGAAGACTCCATGGATAATATTAAATAGGTACATCCCTAAACAAATATTTTATAACTTTCAAGGTGGTGAAATAGAAAGAACGGTTCCTCCATTGCTTCAGCCACCCTAACTCTTTATTTATGTATTAACTTGTTTACTACTGATGCAGTGATGATTACCATAAGTACTTTATGGTTTGTAGTCATTTATCTTAACACAATGTGAATTCCTTTATCATAATTCATAAACGTATTTTCTAGGATACAAAATTTAAGCCATTTTATTTGATTGTTTTATTATTTTTCGGTTTCCCAGATGTGATTCTTGGGATCCTATTTTTGAACCTTATTGTTGATGATATTTAGGAATGACATCCCTTGATTATGATATTTGGGAATGGAATCCCTTGATTATGATATTTGGGCATGGAGTCTCTTTTATTATGATATAAGGGAATCAAATACTTATTGTTGATTCCTGTGGATGATTATGCTCTCCTGAGCAATGGGGATGATTACACTCTCCTTGATGGATTACATGACTGTGGCTTTGGATATGATGCTTCACATAATTTATGGATGCTCGATGGATGATTATTCTCTCATTGAGAGACTCATAGGAATCTCCCTAGGTTTGGTTGGATGCACCATTAAAATATAAACTAGAGGTATTTCTTGGGGTTTGATTTGTTGATCCATTTATATGAATGGACACCGAGAATATACTTGGGGCTGGAGAATATTACATTTATAGATCCTCTAAGGTTTATCCTATTAAATATTATCCAATTCATAATGTCGTCATATCCTATAAATCTGGACCTAGGGTTTAGACATCAGAATGGATTCACATGGATTGAGTGTTATGAAATCCATCTCAGTAACATTTCAAAAAAAAAATTCCATCAGTATACGACATTCTTTATTATAGTGATATGTGGGAAGTACGGGTGAAACCAGGGTTAGGACATATATCCCCCTGTGGTGATGTAGCTTTCATCGAGTCATTCTGGAACTAGATAAAGTAGGTATTATTGATAGGGATTATATACTCAATGATCATCTTAACTATACATGGCTTGTGTGGTATGACATCCATCTCAGAT
The DNA here is from genome assembly GCA_963277665.1 of Viscum album. Lineage (NCBI taxonomy): Eukaryota > Viridiplantae > Streptophyta > Magnoliopsida > Santalales > Viscaceae > Viscum > Viscum album. The sequence continues at coordinate 700,004,786 of OY728128.1, read as the reverse complement.
CCCTAGTCACATGATGCCAATTTGACTAGGATCACAAACTCAAGGATCGACTGCTATTTATTTATATTATTTTTTACATTACTCATGTATATATATATATATATTTATGTATATATATATATATATATGGGAATACACACACACACACACACACATATATATATAAACATATATATACATGATGACACATTAAGCAGTTGATCGAGATCACAAACCCATAGAGTGACTGTAGATTCATGTTATGTGTTTTATTTGTCATTTATAGTTGTGTATCAGCTAGGATGAGCATATTTTACGAGAATTCACTTATGATAACATATTTATAAGTTCATCATTGGGGTGACCTATTGAGATTATTTCTCACCCGTGTACATGAAACTTGGTGTACATGCAGACCTTATGTATTCTTTTCAGGTTGATCACCGATACATGTTGGATAGAGATGACAACAACAATTTCATGATCAAGTGGAGCCACTCATGGGGATTATTATGATTATTCTAAAGTACCTCGTAATTTTATTAGAGACTAGGTATATGGTTTTCCCTAGAGCTAGTAGTAGAGCCTTATAATTTTATTTCTGGTTTCTTTTTGTACTCCTGCATATATTGTCGGCCCAGTGAGTGACTAGTGTTGTATATATGGAAGACTATTTAGTATTTTATATCATTTCGTTTATTATTAAAACATGATTCTCTTTTAGTTTATTTACTTATTTTTCACTCTATTTAGTTACTTTATGGACGATATCTGGTTATTTATACTACTTTTTACTCTGATATGTCTGCATAGTCTCTCTATAGATGCACCATAGGACCTTTATTCTAGTTGGAAGCCTCTCGTGTATAAAGAGGTGTGATTGAGGCCTTACAAAAAATAGGCTCGCAACACCATATTGGTGGAATATAGGTCAGGTCATTACAATATCACTTTCTCCTATGTATTGTAAAATATTCATAATATTAATGAATCTTTGATACATCTGAACTACCTTATCTCCTGGTAAAATATTAAAAAATAATAATATTATATTGTAATCATAACTCTTCTAGATTCTATAACTTTTTATGTTCTGAAATGTGTAACCTGTAACTTATTACAAATTATTATTTTTTGTTTCACATGATGAAATATGACTATATATATTTCTTATCACTATGAAAAAAAGAATATTATAATGTTTTAATTTAACAGAAACTCTTAATTTTCATTAAAAATGATGCTTTTAATATCCTTCTTTAATTTTTTATTCTTTATTAAATATTAAGCAATTAAATACTTTGGTGTCAATAATATATGTCATCATTCCATCTCTCTAAAATTCATAATTCACACCATTAAAAATTGGTGCCAGGTTTTGATTCAAACTTTTAAGAGTTAATATTGGAAGTTTATCTACTATAAAATACCTTTTTCTATTTATATGTTTGTATAAGGAAAATAGAAATAAAAACTTTGATACTGAATGTTTTATTAGAAAGATATAAAATATACTAATAATATTAATAAAATAATAATATTTTTTTAGTGGATTTAACCAATATATTTTGGAATATGGAATTTTCAAGGATGGGGAACATTAAAGAGTTATTGCATGTGATTAAAGTGATTCTAGAAGTGTTGAATGTAATTATTTTAGATATGGAGATGATTTGTATAAATAAATTTTGGGGCCTAGACCTCATGTATGAATAAATAAGGGGAAAGATACTATAAATGAATAAGTAATATACACATTATAAATAAAACCCATCTCATATGAATAATTCAACTGGGGTATCCATCATGTCAGATTAAAAACGACATTATGTTGTAATAATCCATGTTCTCCAAACTGCGTTGTAGAAGAATCATTAAGCCCAAAAAGTCACACCTAATATTAATCAGAGACCCCGCATAAGAATGAAATACTCCATATATAAATAAACACCTCTCACATAAGGGGATCAAGTGTTCCCACTTCTTATATAAGGTGAACCTCATGTTAGATTAATCTTATCACTCATGTAATAATTCCTCATGTTAGAATGGATTTCTACTCATGTATGATTCATTCCCCCAATATAGGAATTGCATATGGTGAATCAATCCACCCATATGCCTAATGTTAGAAAATCCACTACTCCTGAATGCTCATGTATGGTGATGTTATACATGCCAATCACCCTCTATTATTCATCTATAACTATCATTTAGGGTTGAACGATTTCTACATAGTATTAAACCTGAATTTGATGTTAGATAGCGATCGTGGTGGAGTTGTAAAGAAGGATAGAATATTAAAGAGGTTCTCACCTAAATAAATTCACACTAATCGACAATAAAATTACCCTTCTCTTTTATAAAGTATTTGATACATTGTCCTTCAACCATAGATTGGCGTAGATAATATTTATATTTTAATATAAATATTTTATGAATAGTTAATTTAATTTTATATTCACTTGTTCACTCTTTATTCTCCCCTTACCCTTTTTAATTGTAATATAGTGATTTTCAAGATCTCACCATCTCTTCTTTTCATGAGACAACCCTATCCAACTTCCCAAATTACATTCCATGAGTCATAAATTTTTATTTATTATGCATCCTGTGAAAACCTAAAATCTACCACCATCACTCAACATTTAAAATCAATGAATATATTTAAATTTATAAATATTATATATCTATGTTTTAATATTCTATTTTTTATGATCATCATTTTCGAAATGAACCTTACATTTATTAAATATTACTTATAAAATAGTAACCCTTCAATAGGTTGTTTAGTCTCTTATTCCTTGTTTTTCATAATAATTAGTATGTGTTCATTATGTTATGCCACATTTTGTGATTTGTTTGTATTGACACTAAATATTTCATGATTACGTATTTCACTACTAATCCCTCATTTAGACTAGTAATGGATATTACTTAATCATATCATATTAATTATTATGTATTTTTTTGGATTACCCATTAGTAATATATCTCTAGTTAATTGTATATTTAATTTTATAATGCTAGAAATGAAAAAAAATTGAAGAGATATTTTGGAAGATATTATCTAAAAATTATCAATGCATGAGAGAGAGATGAATTAATCCTCTAGTGCCCACTGCGAGTATATTATTTCATATATATATATATATGTCCTTTACATAATTTATAATGTAATTTCATTAATAAATTTTAAATTTTAATCACTAACCAACATCTTCGAGAAAATTATTCTCTAGACAAACTAGTAACTATGGTGACCAACCTGACATTGGGGGGGGGGGTATAAGAGGTACTCATATCAATCACTATATTTGGTCACACTAAAAACCTTCACTAAAGATACCATGTAACACGATTTATCATCCCATAGTTCCCCTTGAGTCACCCAAGATATTCATACCACCTATGATCTCACCAATATTTTTTCTATGCCATGATTATCATCCACCATTTCTATATCTAGTGATGGATTTTTCTAATCACCCCTCTTATCATTTTACACCAAATTCAATTCCCAATAAATTACCTAATTTTAAAATACCTATAGGAATATATATATATGATCCTTTGACTTCTACACCAACACGATCATATCTTCCAATGAATACTGATAATCATTAGTATACACTGGATCCCACCGACCCTAAACATGATACTAATCCTTAATATCATAGGGATCCATAATATCCCACTAATCCACCAACTTCATGTATATGTATAAAAATATATTAATTTTTATAACCACAATTTATTTTAACTATAAGATGTATTAATTTTTTTTCGAATTTATTTTTTCATAGATGGATATAATAATATTAGGTGTCATGGAAAAACATTATAGGAATATTAGGGGTATATTAACACTTAAAAGATGAAACATAAGAAAATAAAATCACAATACCATTATCTCCATGCATAGAAATATTAAAACATGCATTATTGGAAATAAAGAACACTGTAAACAATATACCTTTCATATATGATCTATTGCATCGACCTCAAATTACTTTTAACAAGTTTGATGATGATCACTGAAGGGAAATCCAAAGGATCCATTCTCCCTGATGTATCCATGGGTTAACTGGATCCCTTTTCATACATGAAGGAATCCAATTCATTCCATAGTGTGCTAGCACTTATCTATGATAAGGAATAAGAAGATATATCTTTGAGTGATGGGGAAAATTATCCAAGCACAATGCAACACATACCACTTCCATTGCATAATAGTGGTGTTTATAGGGAACTAAGGAGAATCATCAAGGTTTTATGAATTAAATAATATGTTATAATACATGAATTAATTCCTCAAACAACACATATATCATATACATGAATTTATATATCTCCCAATAATTACATCATATGTAACTCTCTGTTAAATGATAGCCATCATAGAATATTGAATTGAATGATAATTCATAACATTCATATTTTTGATGAGTATCATATCCTTTCCAAATGGATAGTAGTATAAAATTCATTGAAAGGTAGTGGAATTTAATAACATTCCATGATTCCTAAGACATCCCAATCATAGGACATGATATTTATATACTTATCATACATTCTATTAATGATTATCCTTTTAAAATTCCTCAATTATAGAAATAATTGATTGTGGATGTGTAATGGAAGTGCCTTGAAATCTTATTCAATTCCCTATGATTCAATTTAGTCATAAAATATGAAATATCATATTACATAATATGAAAGATGACTTATTCCATTATTTATGATTGGTTATATAATAAAATCTGATATAAATCATATTATAATATATACCACACATATATAAGCGATTTAGGGCATATTACTTTCAATATTTCACTTGTACTAAATCCTAATAGACTTTGTGACATTTTAGATTATATTATATCATATAAAATAACATGTGAAACCAGATCCAAAATTCGTTTGGATGTCTTCCAAAACACTTTTGGAATTTTATCATTAAAATCACCATGTATCACATCACATGTAATACTTTTGGAATACCTAATACATATATTTCATGCATAAATTTTAGGGTGTTCTCATAACTTAATTTCTATAATTAATTTATATTATTTCCATTTTTTGATGGTTTAACTTGTTTTGGGATTTCTGTAGGATGGAAAAAATATTTGGAAAAGGAACAAAAATAGGTGATTTTTTTCATACTGACGTGGCATGATGTGACTCCAGAATAATGAATTTGAAAACCAAAATCACATGGAGGTAGAGAAAACCACATAAATTAGATATTTTTTTTCACATTGTGAAACAAATTAATGTTGTGATTTTCATTCATGGTGTTGAGATTGAGTTACACCGAAATGTTTTTCACCCTTTCATGTCATGAAATTATCGATATAGATTTGATTACAAGACCTTTGGATGTCACACTACTGAAAATCTGGCCTTTAGTGACCGCCATTGGCGGTCGCTGTTGCCTCGTCGCTAGAGGCTTTCAGCGACCGCCAATGGTGGTCGCTATAGAAGGCCGGCAGATCGGCCTTCAGCGACCGCCAAGCGGTTGCTGCAACCCCTCTGCCGGGCACCCTATAGCGACCGCCTATGGCGGTCGCTAGTCTAAAAAAAAAATTTAATTTTTTTTTTATTGAATTGAATATATAAATAAATATATATATATACATATATATTCATATATATATTATTAAATACAATATTTTAAATATATATATATATATAATATATTTTAAATGTTTTAATATATATATAATATATATATATAATATCAAATCATTGTGCTATAATAATTTAAAAACTTCAATTCAAGAAATAATCTCATTTCAGGTCTTTCAGAGCACGTTTGCTCTGAATGGGACCGATGCACGCCGTTTTGGTGTTTTATGGCGCCGGAAACGCGTTTCCGGCCGCCGTGGTCAAAAGGCACCTCCGAATGAGGTGCCGTCTAGCCGACCATTTCACAATTCACGCCCCGAATGTTGTCGTACGGTTTCGTGGCATTCGGAGGTTGTTCGGGTGGTTTTGACCCCCCAACGCGCCATTTCAGCGCGCGCCGCGCTGCTGAAAAGGACACAATCGGACGTGCCGCGCGCACCGCACGTCCGATGGATGTGAGGCCTCCTTATGCATCTCAGGAATAATATTTATATCGTTTCTGTGCGGTTTCAGGTCGTTCGGAGCACGTTTGCTCCGAATTGGACCGCCGCACGCCGTTTTGGTGTTTAATGGCGCCCAAAACGCGTTTCCGGCCGCCGCGGTCACACGGAACCTCCGAATGAGGTGCCGTCTGGCCGACCATTTCAAAATTCATGCCCCGGATGTTGTCGTACGGTTTCGTGGCATTCGGAGGTCGTTCGGGTGGTTTTGACACCCCAACGCGCCATTTCAGCGCGCGTCGCGCTGCTGAAAAGGACACAATCGGACGTGCCGCGCGCACCGCACGTCCGATGGATGTGCGGCCTCCTCCTACATCTCAGGAATAATATTTCTATCGTTCCCGTGCGGTTTCAGGTCGTTCGGAGCACGTTTGCTCCGAATGGGACCGCCGCACGCCGTTTTGGTGTTTTATGGCGCCGGAAACGCGTTTCCGGCCACCGCGGTCAAACGGCACCTCCGAATGAGGTTCTGTCTAGTCGAACATTTCAAAATTTATGCCTCGGATGTTGTCGTACGGTTTCGTGGCATTCGGAGGTCGTTCGGGTGGTTTTGACCCCCCAACGCGTCATTTCAGCGCGCGTCGCGCTGCTGAAAAGGACACAATCGGACATGCCACGCGCACCGCACGTCCGATGGACGTGCGGCCTCCTCTTGCATCTCAGGAATAATATTTCTATCGTTCCCGTGCGGTTTCAGGTCGTTCGGAGCACGTTTTCTCCGAATTGGACCGCCGCACGCCGTTTTGGTGTTTTAGGGCGCCGGAAACGCGTTTACGGCCGCCGCGGTCAAACGGCACCTCCGAATGAGGTGCCCTCTAGCCGAACATTTCACAATTCACTCCCCGGATGTTGTCGTACGGTTTCGTGGCATTCAGAGGTCGTTCGGGTGGTTTTGACCCCCCAACGCGCCATTTCAGCGCGCGCCGCGCTGCTTAAAAGGACATAATCGGACGTGCCACGCGCACCGCACGTCCGCTGGACGTGCTGCCTCCTCCTGCATCTCAGGAATAATATTTCTATCGTTCCCGTGCGGTTTCAGGTCTTTCGGAGCACGTTTGCTCCGAATGGGACCGCCGCATGCCGTTTTGGTGTTTAATGGCGCCCGAAACGCGTTTTCGGCCGCCGCGGTCACACGGAACCTCCGAATGAGGTGCCGTCTGGCCGAAAATTTCAAAATTCACGCCCCGGATGTTGTCGTACGGTTTCGTGGCATTAGGAGGTCGTTTGTGTGGTTTTGACCCCCCAACGCGTCATTTCAGCGCGCGCCGCGCTGCTGAAAAGGACACAATCGGACGTGCCGCGCGCACCGCACGTCCGATGGACGTGCGGCCTCCTCCTGCATCTCAGGAATAATATTTCTATCGTTCCCGTGCGGTTTCAGGTCGTTCGGAGCAAGTTTTCTCCGAATTGGACCGTCGCACGCCGTTTTGGTGTTTTATGGCGCCAGAAACGCGTTTCCGGCCGTCGCGGTCACACGACACCTCCAAATGAGGTGCCGTCTGGCCGACTATTTCACAATTCACGCCCCGGATATTGTCGTACGGTTTCGTGGCATTCAGAGGTCGTTCGGGTGGTTTTGACCCCCCAACGCGCCATTTCAGCGCGCGCCGCGCTGCTGAAAAAGACACAATCAGACGTGACGCACGCACCGCACGTCCGATGGACGTGCGGCCTCCTCCTGCATCTCAGGAATAATATTTCTATCGTTTCCGTGCGGTTTCAGGTCGTTCGGAGCACGTTTGCTCCGAATTGGACTGCCGCACGCCGTTTTGGTGTTTAATGGCGCCGGAAACGCGTTTCCGGCCGCCGCGGTCACACGGCACCTCCGAATGAGGTGCCGTCTGGCCAAAAATTTCAAAATTCACACCCCGGATGTTGTCGTACGGTTTCGTGGCATTCGGAGGTCGTTCGGGTGGTTTTGACCCCCCAACGCGCCATTTCAGCGCGCGCTGCGCTGCTGAAAAGGACACAATCGGACGTGCCGCGCGCACCGCATGTCCGATGGACGTGCGGCCTCCTCCTGCATCTCAGGAATAATATTTCTATCGTTCCCGTGCAGTTTCAGGTCGTTCGGAGCACGTTTGCTCCGAATGGGACCGCCGCACGCCGTTTTGGTGTTTTATGGCGCCGGAAACACGTTTCCGGCCGCCGCAGTCAAACGGCACCTCCGAATGAGGTGCCGTCTGGCCAACCATTTTACAATTCACGCCCCGGATGTTGTCGTACGGTTTCGTGGCATTCGGAGGTCGTTCGGGTGGTTTTGACCCCCCAACGCGCCATTTCAGCGCGCGCCGCGCTGCTGAAAAGGACACAATCGGACGTGCGGGGGGGTGCGGGGGGCTGTACGGGGGTGGCAGGGGGCTGTACGGGGGTGCAGGGGGCTGTACGGGGGGTGGCGGGGGGCAGTACAGGGGTGCGAGGGGTTGTACGGGGGTGCGAGGTGCGGGGGGGGGGGGGGGGGCTGTACGGGGGTGCGGGGGGTTGTATTGGGGTGCGGGGGGCTATACGGGGGTGGCGGGGGGCAGTACGGGGGTGCGGGGGGCAGTACAGGGGTGCGGGGGGGCAGTACGGGGGTGCGTTGTACGGGGGTGCGGGGGGGCTGTACGGGGGTGCGGGGGGGCTGTACGGGGGTGCAGGGGGCTGTACGGAGGTGCGGGGGGTTGTACGGGGGTGCAGGGGGGGGGGGCTGTACGGGGGTGCGGGGGGCTGTACGGGGGTGCGAGGGGTGTACGGGGGTGCGGGGGTGCGGGGGGGCTGTACAGGGGTGCGGGGGGCTGTACGGGGGTGCGGGGGGGGGGGGGGGGGGGGGGGGGCTGTACGGGTGTGCGGGGGGTGTACGAGGGTGCGGGGGGGGGGGGGGGGGGGGGCTGTACGAGGGTGCGGGGGGCTGTACGGGGGTGCAGGGGGCTGTACGGGGGTGCGGGGGGCTGTACGGGGGTGCGGGGGGGGGGGGGGGGGGGGGGGGCTGTACGGGGGTGCGGGGGGCTGTACGGGGGTGGCAGGGGGCAGTACGGGGGTGCGGGGGGCAGTACGGGGGTGCGGGGGGTTGTACGGGGGTGCGGGGGGACTGTACGGGGGTGCGGGGGGGGGGGGGGGGGGGGGGGGGGGGGCTGTACGTGGGTGTGGGGGGGCTGTACGGGGGTGCGGGGGGGGGGGGGGCTGTACGGGGGTGTGGGGGGCTGTACGGGGGTGCGGGGGGCTGTACGGGGGTGCGGGGGGGGGGGGGGGGGGGGGGCTGTACGGGGGTGCGGGGGGCTGTACGGGGGTGCGGGGGGTTGTACGGGGGTGCGGGGGGGCTGTACGGGGGTGCGGGGGGCTGTGCGAGGGTGCGGGGGGCTGTACGGGGGTGCGGGGGGGGGGGGGGGGGGGGCTGTACGGGGGTGGGGGGGGGGGGCTGTACGGGGGGTGCGGGGGGTTGTACGGGGGTGCGGGGGGGTTGTACGGGGGTGCGGGGGGGGGGGGGGGGGGGGGCTGTACGGGGGTACGGGGGGTTGTACGGGGGTGCGGGGGGTTGTACGGGGGTGCGAGGGGGCTGTACGGGGGTACGGGGGGGGGGGGGGGGGGCTGTACGGCTGTGCGGGGGGCTGTACGGGGGTGCGGGGGGGGGAGGGGGGGGGGGGCTGTACGGGGGTGCGGGGGGCTGTACGGGGGGTGGCGGGGGGCAGTACGGGGGTGCGGGGGGGCAGCACGGGGGTGCGGGGGGTTGTACGGGGGTGCGGGGGGGGGGGGGGGGGGGGCTGTACGGGGGTGCGGGGGGGCTGTACGGAAGTGCGGGGGGCTGTACGGGGGTGCGGGGGGGGGGGGGGGGGTGTACGGGGGTGCAGGGGGCTGTACGGGGGTGGCGGGGGCTGTACGGGGGTGTGGGGGGCAGCACGGGGGTGCGGGGGGTTGTACGGGGGGGGGGGGGGGGCTGTACGGGGGTGCGGGGGGGCTGTACGGGGGTGCGGGGGGCTGTACGGGGGTGCGGGGGGCTCTCCGGGGGTGCAAAGGACATCCCATTGATTACAAAAGTGAAAAATAAAAGTGATAACATCTAATTAATACATATTTCTTTTATCGATACCATGCAGAAATTTATAAAAAATATATTGGATAATACATAATCTATAATATCAGATTTATTGATCTGTTGGAATTAGTTCGACTTTTTCAAATGTAGAATCATTCAAGATTATCTGATCAAAAACTCAATATGTGTATAAAATATTTTAAAGACCACCATGGATGGTAATAATGCATTACTTAAATGAATAAATACAGTACATCAATGTCAACCCTACCAGTAAAAACAAAAAACATATCTCGTGAATATATGGTGCGTCACGCGTTGTCATCACTGCTACCTCCTTCTGGTGGGCCAGGTGCCTACAACAAATAAACATTATAAATATTTTAATAACAAAAATAATTTAAATTAAATAAATAAATACAGTATATACCTGCGTCGTATGATCTCCTGTACCATCAGCTCGACGCACATATTCCCGTAGTGCTCTAACCTCAGCTGTCAATTGCGCATTTGTCTCCTCGGAAGCGCGTAGCCGTGCCTCAAAATCTGACATCTGCTGTGTCATATGAGCAACATCAGGACCGACAACCACAGCGCGTGACACTACAGAATGAGGAATCCCTGCTCCATAGGTCAAACTATTGCCATGCCCGTCCCGACCAATAATGCGATGAAAGATCTCATCCCGTCGCATGGGAAGCTGTCGCTGGTCCTCTGGCAGATGTTCTAACTCAGCTTCAAATTGAGCCTGTGAAATATTTAAATATATATAAATATATATATGTTAATATATAGATTTATGTAATTATTGGTAAGTACAGACACTTACTATCAATGCTGCAACCTCTGGATCATTGCGATCACGAGTCCTTATCCACACCGACATTTTATCAGTTGCTGCACCTTGCCCTCACAACTGTATATTAAAAGAATATAAACACAAAACCATATTAATTAATAAATTAAAAAATGAATAATATATACCTCATGTCGGATCTGAGACACGTGACGAGTCCCGAGCCTGTGAGCTGGTCCCTGCAACGCTTGATTCTCCGAATGGCGTGTTGACACCTCCTACATTCAATTCATTCAAATTTCAAACAAATCACATATTCTTGAAAATATATATACATCAAAATAATTAATATACAAACCGCAACACCCTCAGTAGACCAATATGCAACCAAGTCACGCCACTGAGCCGGGAGGACACCTCTCGGGACTTTTTCCAAAATGTCAAGGGCACCCACATTTGGTACCCAATGGTCCCTCTTCACTTTTCCTTTATAATCTTTCCACATCTTATGGAATTTGCTCATACACACGGGCCGAAACTCTTCAGGGCATACTTTCAAATTTTGCTATAAAGAAAATAATCAAACATATTAGTATTCTTTATAAATAGAAAATAAAGTAAAATTATTTTCTTACCTGAACCTCCCTCCATAGATGATCTAATGTGTCCTGAGGGATAGAAGCTCAATCACACGTGGTCAATGGAAATCGATGTGGGTCACGTATGATATGACCCAGCTGACGAATAAATGCTGGGGAATTCGGTCCCACGGGATGAAATACCTCATCAAATGAAACATCTATCGTCGTGTCGGAATTCCATGATAATATGCCACGACCAGGGCCTCTCCTGCGAGAGGAAGAAGCAGCCGAGTCTGATCCTGTTGAAAACAATTTTATATATAAATTGACAAATGTTATATATATATATATATGTCAATTACATAAAAAATATAGACAATGACATTCAAACATACCTCGACCCTGAGACGTAGATGCCTCAGATGGATGATGTGGATCTCCTGCCTCTTCCCCTGACATGTCTGCAGTCATAGAAAATATCAGTAATGAGTCCAAAGTGTTTAAAAGATAAATTGGATTGTTCTTAATAAATCAAACTTGTACAACTGTTAATCAAACAAAAAATGGATTGAATAATTAGTTGTGAATGAATTTTAAAAAATCAGAAAGTTAATCAACCTAAATATTTATGACTGAATTAACTTACCAAAGTGAGGATTAAAACTTATAAGGATTTATAAAATGATTAGATAATTTATGATATCCTAGGACATTCTACTGAATAGCGGGAAAACAATTATACCTTTAATTAAGCATGCAAATCGACCGTTTCTCCTTCAACAGCCGCTCTGACCCAATAAATATCTTCTTCATGTTGAACTACGGTATGTTGATCAAGTTGTTGGTAAACAAACGGAACAGTCTCGGGTTCATCTTCTTCAAATAAAAACACTCCTCGCCGAGACATTTTGACAACAACTTGCCAACTTGGATCCGAAGGCAAAGTAACGAAGAATACTTGTTCCGCTTGTGATGTCAAAATGAAAGGTTCATTCTCAACTCGTTCATTATTTCTGTATAACATATAGTTAAAATTCACCAATGAAAACTGATATTGATCGACTTTACATCCACGCACTGGATCAACCCAATTACACTTTAACAATATGTACTTCAAACCGTGTGTGTATACAACTTCAATGATGTCTATCAATTGACCATAGTAATAACCAGAATCGACAAAGGGACAACTGATGCCACTTTTTTGTGTTTCTCGTTTGTCGTCAACATCTTTAATGCGAAATCGAAAACCATTAGCATCAATAGATTTATAACGACGAGCCGTTATAGATGGACCCTCAGCCAGTTGGACAAATACTTCAGGTAGAGTGGGGTCCCCTAACTCCCTCAGCTTACGAACCTACATAATTTATAAAAATCAATACTGATATATGCAGAAAGAATTAGTTTAATACTTCACTCATAATGAAAATAAATTTATACATACATAATCCTTGAACCAATCATAAAATGCCGCATAATGAGATTGTTGAATTTGCAACTCAGTCGCACGATGCATCTCTTCTTTTATCTCATTAATGTGTTTCCTGCAAATGATTACGCGATGTTTAAAAGATCAACTTATGCAAACAAAACATGTAAAAGTTATACAAGCACATTGATAAGATACTTACTGCATTAATGGTGCAACTGATGGAGTATTGAATGAGATATATCGATGTACTTGTATCCACTCGATGTTGTCCATATCAAATGTGGTTCCTTATCCAACTGGACCATCATGAATCCGAGAGGGCTTATCTAATTTTGTTTCAACATCCGTAAGATATTCTGCACAAAAGGTAGTACACTCATCCAACAAATAACCATTGGCTATTGATGCCTCTGGACGAGCTCTGTTGCGTACAAATCTTTTCAATGTACTCAAATACCGTTCAATAGGATACATCCACCTGAATTGCACTGGACCAGCAGCCATTACTTCATCAGTTAGGTGCACTGTCAAGTGGACCATAACATCGAAAAATGAGGGGGGGAATAGTTTCTCAAAGTGACAAAGCGTATGTACAATTCGGTCCTGCAAACTTTTTAAATCACTCATTCGTTGATTTCTTAAACAAAGCTATCTAAAAAAATTACTCATCTCAATCAAGGGCTGAACAACATTGGGGGATAAACAATCACAAATTGAGATTGGAATCAACTGCTGAAGTAATATGTGATTGTCATGACTTTTCAACCCTTGCAATGTCTTGCTCGTCAGATTCACACACTTTGAAATATTAGAAGAGTAACCATCAGGCACCTTGACCATCTTCAAAATGGAAAGAAATGTCTCTTTCTCCTCTGTAGTCATCGAATACTGTGCAGCAGGCATATATGCCTTGTTTCCCTTAGCTAACTGTAAATGCAACTGTTTCCTTAAACCCATTTCTTCCAAATCACGGCGTGCATTAACATGGTCCTTTGACTTTCCACTGACACCTAACATGGTCCACAATATGTTATCACAAACATTTTTTTTCAATGTGCATGACATCCAAATTATGCCTCAACATGTTAGTTTTCCAATACGGAAGACTATAAAAAATACTTTTCTTTTTCCAATTGTGACTGCGCTGCCTACCCGCAGCACGAATATTACGTACTGGAGGAGCCACCAAATCCTGAATTTCATATACCGTGCGGATGTTTTCTTCCTCAATCTGCGATAACATTTCGACTCTTGTCATGATCTTTGGTGCTGGGCTGAACTCTCTAGAACCATCAAATGCCACTCTGTCCTTTCTGAACCTGTCCTGGGGAGGGAGAAAACGCCTGTGACCCATGTATGCCCATTTTTTGGAATGTTTAATCCATACAGATTTTTTACTTTTATTGCAACAAGGGCAAGCAAATTACCCTTTCGTACTCCAGCCTGATAAATTTGCATAAGCTGGGAAGTCATTGATTGTCCACAATAAAGCAGCATGCAGTTTGAACATTTCATTCGTTTTGCAGTCATAAGTCATCACACCATCGCCCCAAAATTCATTCAACTCATCAATCAATGGCTGAAGGTAAACATCAATCTTATCCCCCAGACTTTTAGGTCCATCAATAAGAGTGGAAAGTAATATAAATTGTTGCTTCATACAAAGCCACGGAGGAAGATTATATGGAACCAACACCACGGGCCATGTGCTATGAGTTGCACCAACCATAGACTTGAATGGATTGAAACCATCTGCTGTCAATCCCAATCGGACATTACGAACATATTTAGCAAATTCGGGATGTCTCTTATCAAAATCCTTCCATGCATGAGAGTCTGCCGGGTGGGTTAACATGTCACTTTCATGAACTCTTTCTGCATTCCATCTCATTAAATTAGAAACTTTAGATGACATAAAAAATCTTTTCAACCTCGGTTTAAGGGGAAAGTAACGCATTTGATTTACGACAATCGGTTTCCCCTATATCGCAATCTGACTTTGATGAGTCTTATTTCCCCTGTTCTCTTTCCACCTGGAAGCGCCACAAACCGTACAAATATCCAAATGAGCAGTTTCATTTCTAAACAACATACAGTTGTTTGCACATGCATCTATAGTCTCATATGTAAAACCTAAGTTCTCTGTCAACTTACGAGCATAGTAATACGACTCAGGAATCTTAGCGTCGACAGGAAGAACTTTTTTCAATAAAACCAAAATCATTTCGAATGATGTGTCTGACCAATTATTCAAAGTCTTCAAATGCAACAACTCCACGATAAACGACAGTTTATTGTAAGAAGTACATACAGGATATAATTCTATTTTCGCATCATCAAGTACTTCATAAAACCTCCTCGAATCACGATCTGCACCAGAGCGAAGATTTATCTCATCGGTCTCAAGATTCTGTATGTCAATGCCTTCCGGATCAAACCCACGTACCATTTCAGTAAGCATTTCATGCATTGGATCAGTCATCCTTGCATCAACATCCATCTGAGCTGTATCTGTATTTTGACAACGAACATATTCTTCTCCATGACGAGTCCAACTCTTATAATTTTTCATAAATCCATTAAATAAAAGGTGCTCCCTCACAGTATCTCGTGTGAATTGATATATGTTAGCACATTTTCTACATGGACAACTAATATAGTCACTTTCAAATCCTCTCGTGAAGTCAATAAACTGCATAATGCCATTGAAATATTCTCTAGACGTTCGATTTGGAAGATCAATACAACTCTTATCCATAATAATATCTGTATAACAAACATTTACACAATACTTATTACATTTACATTTTTCAAATCAACTATATTCAAAATAAATATTAACCATTTGTTTATGAACCATTGATAAAATAATAATGTAACTGAAAGCTCATGTTACCTGATTGAGCTACAAACCTGAAAGGGAGGGGAGCCGAAGGCGGTGCTGCGAGGGAGAGGAGGCAGCGAAGGGGAGCCGTAGCCAAAGGCGGTGCGGCAAGGGAGGGGACGGGAGGCGGCGGCGACGAGGAGCTGGAGGAGAGGAGGCGGTGAGGGGATGGGGGACGGGAAGCGGGGGGGGGGGGGGGTGTCCAGGGTCGGGGGGGGGGGGGGGGGGCTGTCCGAGGTGCGGGGAGGGGTGTTCGGGGTGTCGGGGGCCTGTCAGGGGTGCGGGCAGGGGTGTTCGGGGTGCGAGGGTGTCCGGGGTGCGGGGGGGGGGGGGGGGCTGTCTGGGGTGCAGGGGGGCTGTCGGGGGTGCGGGGTGTCCGGGGTGCGGGGGGCCTGTCCGGGGTGCGGGGGGGCTGTCCGGGTTCGGAGGGGGGGTGTCCGAGTGTGGGGGGGGGGGGCTGTCTGGGGTGCGGGGGGGCTGTCCGGGTTCAGAGGGGGGTGTCCGAGTGCAGGGGGGGCTGTCCGGGGTGCGGGGGGCGGTCCGGAGTGCGCGCGCGGGGGGGGGGGGGGGGGGGGGGGCTGTCCGGGGTGCGGGGAGGCGTCCGGGGTGCGGGGGGCGGTCCGGAGTGCACGGGGGGGGGGGGGGGGGCTGTCTGGGGTGCGGGGAGGCGTCAGGGGTGCGGGGGGCGGTCTGAAGTGCGCGGCGGGGGCTGTCCGGGGTGCGGGTGCCGTCCGGGGTGGGGGGGGGAGGGCCGAGAGGCTGGAGGGCGGCGACCGGATAGCGGCGGCCGGAGGCCCGAGGGCGGCGGCCGGAGGCCCGAGGGCGGAGGGTGGCGGCCAGAGGGCAGGCGGCGAGGGAGGGAGGGCGGCGGGGGAGGGCGGGCGACGGGGGAGGGCGGGCGGGGGGGGGGGGGGGGGAGGCCGGGCGGCGGGGGAGGCCGGGCGGCGGGGGAGGGGAGGGCGGCGAGGGAGGGAGGGGGTTAGGGCGGCGATCGGGAGATCGGGGTCGAGGGGGCGCGGGTGGGGCGCAGAAGCCCCCCGTTTTTTTATGTAGGTTAGCGACCGCCATTGGCGGTCGCTATTGGTTAGCTATAGCGACCGCCAATGGAGGTCGCCCGAGTCTGGGGGGCTTCAATGCCCCCTTTTCTAGTAGTGTCACACTTCTCATAATGTGAAACACTTACATGATGTGAAACATTAAAAGATTTTTAAGGAATTCAGAGTGTGAAGTGAAGAAATTAAAAAAAATTATGGTCCATACATTACACGATGTGAAACTTACTTTCAAGTTGTAAAAACCTTAGTAAATGAATATTTCAATGCTCATTTTAAATGAGACCCCAAATTTATGACCCAAACCAACATTTAACACATGAAACAACCTGAGACTCCATTATTATTGAATTTATAATGACTTAAATCCACATTATGTATGGTTTTATCCCTATACATTGATATCTAGGGTTCTATATCATTATTCATTTAGGGAGTAACAATCTATAGGATCAAATATTTTTGACACTATGATGAGTAGAATAGAGTTTTTATTTTACTACCACATTATGGATAACATGAGGGAGTAAAAATTGTGAAACATGATTTCAACCAAGTGGGATTGATTATATTAGTGTATTTATTTTTTAATGTAATTTTTTTAGGTCCTTTGTCGTAACCCTCAAATTATTAAATTCTCTTCTTTAACTTTATCATAAATGATCATTGCATTATTAGTGGGGGAGTGATACAATTTAAAGCATTTACTAGTAAAAAATCCTCACCATGAAAATTGGTTGGATTATTCAATATGTCTAGATATGGTTCTAAGTTGAAAAACCATTGAATGAACCTAAGTAACATGAACATCATGAAAAGGGGAAATAATTGATTTGGGGGTTGTTTTTCATTACCATTATATTCTATGTAATTTGGTTCTAGCACCACATATTTACTGATTTATAATTTTATACCCTAATTAATCATAAAACTATATTTAAAATTTCTGAACATGTTTTTTATTTTTCCTGAACCTCAAAAACATTCACCATTCTCTATATTCAATCGAATTAGTCAATAATTCATTCATTAAATAGTTAAGTCTTTATTATTAAATTATTATTTTCTCCAACGTTGTCTCTATGGGTTCAACCTCAGACTTTCATATCTATGCTAACCTGCAGTTTAATGGTTTATTTGATTCATGTTATAAATCTATAAATTAGGCAACCCTAGAGAAAATAATGATTCCCCATAGACTATCATTTTTGACACCGTTTATGGGGAATAGAGTATATAATTTATAAGTTTAATAATTTAGAAAAACTATTTTCTAATATTTTATGTTTCTAAACTTTAGTGTATAATTTTTATTTATTTAAATTTGTCACTTTTTATTGCATTGGGTATTTTTTGTTGTGATGGAAGGACTGTAGAGGACAATGACTTCAAAGGATAGGTTCTCCTTACAATCGTAGGATATGATTCTAAAACTCAAGGAAATTAGAATTATGAAAAATAAATTCAATGAGACCCCAAAACAATACCCAAGAAAGTAAAATGCATAACCTCATAGCCAAGATCCAAATTTTAAAGAGGACCATCATGAGAAAAGAATAATTGAAAATAAAGATGAGTTAAGTACCTATTTTGGAGCTGATATTTATTTTAATCATGATTCCCTTGACTTTGAAGGTTTGAAGAATGATGAAGAGGGTGACCTTTCTACTGAACTTGAGTGGGATGAGGTAAAATTTAGAACACATCTGCAATAAAAAGAAAAATTAAACAAACCAGAAGAAGTGACCTTGGATTCTAAGATACTACTAATTTTTCTTGCAAAACTAGGACTAGAATTGAAGGAAAAAGAAAAATAGGAAGATGAACCAACAACACCCTATGATAAATCCACCGAGGAACAAAAATAAAATAATAAATTGAGGAGAAGGATGTGGAACCCAAAAATATCCTTAAATAAATTCAACGTACAAATAAATCCATAGAAGAAGAAAACTTTTACCATATTTGGATAGATTCTAAGATCCTTTTTGGTTGTCTTCATACTATTTAGACTTTGGCCTTCATCTCTATAGAGTTCCACATGAATTTCATTATGGATAATTCAAGATGATATGGGTTTATTTAAAAGTCAGGATTGGGTGAACATGATATGGTTATCATTATAAAACACTCTAACAAGTTAACCTAGGTACTATTAAGACAAATAACCTTTAAAAAAGTGTGTTGTTTCTGGGAGGCATCACGAGTTTTTACTACTTTCTAGGTTTTAGATTTATTTTTTTCTTAGGATTTAATCATATATTTTTATTCAAATTAAATTACTCATAATTTTTGAGCTTATTAAAATGACATACACTCTCACTTGTTATTCACAATTTTTAATGTCCAACATTAAAAGCACTGGTGAGAAAAAGCAGACAACATGAAGTGTGTGATATAGGACCATTTCATGGTGTAAAACACTTTCATGTCATTAAAAAAACACATCATGAATTATATACACATTGTGAACCAGTGTAGGAACAACCTATGTATCTCAAGTTTTAAGTGTCAATTAAAATGGAAGTAATCATTTCAACTCTAATTTTTTCTACCGTATTCCCCATATTTAATTTATTTAAATATTCAAACTTCCAATTTTAGGTCCACACTTGATTTATACTTTATGCAATTGAAATAAAAGACATAATAGACCTAGGATAATTACCATAACATGAATTTAATTTTATTTTTCAATAAATTTTAATAATAAAAATGGGGAAAATAATTAGTAGATATAAGAATGTGGATTAGTATTTGAAAAATTTTAATTTAGAGAGCATGCTAATTTTTGTAAATAAATTTTTTATAAGATTTTCCATGTTTTATATTTATGATATTTTTATTAATTTATTAAATTATTAATATGAATTTCCATGAGTGGTTGTACCAACATTTTATTCTAATTCTTAACAAATTTTTTGAGCATAATATTTCTCATTATTTCTATCATATATTACTTGTGATACTCATGAATGTTCTCTTATAGAACTTTATTAGAATATTATCAAATCTATTACTGAAAATATTAACAATTAATATTATTGAGGCATATTTTTAACCCCTTATCTTTGGACCTACCTTACATTAATCATTTTCAAGCCCATAGAAGCCATAAATATCATTTTTATGAAATGAGATGAGATACAAGCTTATTTTATCAACTCCCACCTACTTCTAAATATAATAAATAGTATTTAAAATAATATGTGTGGGAGAGATAATTTTTATAGTTGATAGAGATATATTTCATTGATAAGACTATGTTGGGGTTTATCTTATGATTTGAGTAGAGGACATAATATCATTCATTTTATTTTATTATTCACCCAACTTGCTAAAAAAGATCAGAAAATGAAAAATTGGGTTGTATCTTGGGAAATTTAAAAATCACCATTACTAGAATGATGATCTTTTGATTTTATGTGGTTGGTGGTGGATGTGAGAGTCTTCACAAGAGTAAATTTTAAAAAAAATCAAGAGTGGATGATTCATTTATTGTGATTACTTTTATCATTAGGCCACTTTTAGATTTTTTGGGGGGAAGAGAGAGATGAAATATATAGAGGAATATTTTTATGGAGCTTGTATTTTTGGATATAATGCTATATGGTTTAGAGTCAAACCGACTTTTTGAGATCCATTTGTTTTCACATAATTACGCACCCACCCTAAATCCTCATTGACATTTGAACCTTACTAGAATCCCTCATGATTATTTATGATGTATATCTTTACACGGTGGATATTCTAGATATATTTCAATACTATGGTAAGGGACATGTTCTTGAGGTATGTGCATCACTCTATTTAAAACTATACCATGTAATGAGGATAAAAATTCAAGTGAGGTAAATTTCAAATGGAATTCATATGAATAATGAATTGAAAAATGAAAATGGATGAATTTAAATTCATGGTTATTTTGAATAAGAAAAGTATAATACTTGGTTGATTTTTTTATTTGAAAAATGAGGAGTTGAAGAATTTTACAAAATTATGCGGAAATATTCAATTTTACATTTAATCAAATTCTTTTATTGAAATTGGATATAAAATCATGGTAAGGTGAACATCCTTTTTAGTATGTTGAGATTCCATACTTAAGGACAAGTATGAATTGAAGTGTAGGGGTATTTGATACATACATTTAATTCATACATTTTAGGGTTTTTAAATATATTTATTTCTTTAATTATTTTATATTCTTTCCAATTTTTTTTTACTATTTAACCTTTTTTTGTTATATTTTGCAGGATGGAACAAATATTTTGAAAATAAAAAAAGAGGTGATTTTTTAATGCTATATCACAGTGAAACACTAGAATATTGAAGATATCATCCAAAATCACATGGATCCATAGCTGAGAAAAATAACCTCGAGAAATTCATTTTCACATCATGAGTTTCATTCATGGGGATGAGACGGAGTTATGCCAAAGTTCATGGCACCCTTTCATTCCATAAAACCGTCGAGGTAGATTTGATCTACAGACCTACGACTACCTCACTTATCATGATGAAAAACACTTACATGATGTGAAAAATTACAAGGATTGAATGAAATTTAGAGCATAAAGTAAAGAATAAAAGAAAGGGAGGGCCCATACATTACATGATGAAATTCATACTTTCATGCCATGAAATCCTCTGGAATGACCCAATAAATGTAGTTTTCGATGATGATTTTGATGGAGATCACATTTTATAAACTCAACCAACTTTTAACCCCCCAAAAACTTGTTCATACATTATGAATTTTGTTATGATGACTTAAATCAACCATATCATAGATTGATCCTTATAAATTGACATCTAGGACTCTACACTATTATTCATTTGGGGTGGCACCACTGTTGGGATCAAAGACCACAACCAATGTGATGAGTATAATAGGATTATTATTTTCCTACCCCCTAACGTATAAAATGATGGGATATAATTTTGTTGATGTTATTATAATGAAGAAGGATTTATTTTATTAAGGTATTCTAATTTTTAATGAAATTAATTATGGGTTTGTTTACTACAACCCTCAAATTACTAAATTCTCTTCTTCACCATTTTCAAACAACATCATTGACTGATTGGTGAGAGAGTGATACAATTTAAAAAATAAACTAGTGAAATATACTAACCATGTCCATTGGGTGGATTATTCATTATGTTTAATTATGGTTCTAAGTTGAAAAACCATCGAAAGAACCGAAGTAATGTGACCATTATGAAAAGGATAAATCCGTGATTTGGAAGTTTTTTTCCATGACCATTAGATTTTCCATAATTAGGTTTTGATACCACATGTTTGATGATTCATAATTTTATGCCATAATTAATCATTCACCCAAATATACAATTTACTAACACGTTTTATATTTTTCTTGAACCTCAAACATGCACCATTCTCCATCTTCAATCTAATTAGTATAAATTTCATTCATTAAACAATTAAGTCTTTATTATTAAATTATTATTTCATCCAAACCCATATCACTGGGTTTTAACTCATAATTTCATATCCTATTTTACCATATAGTATAGTGTTTTTTTGATTCATGTTATAAATTTCTAAATTATGTAAACCTGTGAGAAATAACGATGCCTTGTAGGATATCAATACCCATTAAAAACTCTTTTAGATCAACTATAAAATAACTTCTGAGTAGTTATTTGAGTCAAAATCACTCCTCATTCAATAAAACTCCAAGTGTGACCTCATGAGATTTTATAATATTAATAAAAAATGTGAATCAATTGATCGATATATGTAAGAAAAAAGTGTCCTATAACAAATAATCACCTAAACTCAAGCTATAAAGGGTCCTGTGTGATCTCTATCAAACACATGTATCTGTTTACCTATGTCCACCAGCTGTATCTCATACTAGAATGAATTACCACACATTCCCTTTAACCAATACATTGGCTAACCATGAGACACATGGTATGTCAATCACATATATCCAAGTCATATATTCTCAACTCTACCAGTATACACCAACTTGGTCAATGAATTCATCATATGTCATTCACATTTAGGGATGATCACATCACATGCCCCTAATAAAAGTTGATAAGAAAATCATATAAACTATCTAGGTGCAGTCACACACTCCCATTCTATCTCAATAGAGGTCCTATATGTTATACTCACTATAGGAGAGGATAAATCTCATATTAGTTAATCTCAAACAAATGAAACGATCAATAACATACCCAAACACTCAATGATTATATAAGACACAATGGATTTATTAAGAAAGGTATAAAAGTATGAAGTATATATAACAAGGTATCTCACCAACCTCAAGTAATAATATATCCTATATAATTGATGCACCTATAGTATACCAAAGTCATAGTGTATTGAACTCCTTATGGTATACTTAGTGGGTTATCCAATTCACACACATATTTATTATATATCATGAGTATATTATATATCTCATATAGTAATCATACTCAAACTAACATTAACATTCCATCATAACATATAATACTCCATGATAAACATCAGTTAGGGATAATTCAAAGTCATACTTTAGAGGTCAATTTTCATTAAAATTCATTAAATATATATCAATATATAATATATGAAGCCAAAATGAAAGAATGATAATGTGTGGATCACCTTTTATATGATATTTTTTTATTCTTAAACTCATTTAAAAATACTTAACAAAAATCTAAATAATTTCATGTTTAACATATGATATGTGATAGAATTCTAAATCAATATCATGTTTACTAAAATTTCTAGGGTTTTGTTAACTTATTACATCTCTATGTAATTTCTACCACATAACTATGTGAAAACATAATAAAACCCTCTCACTAATATCTTTATTTTATAACATCAATGAATAAATAAAGTTTTAATAATGGTGAGATTTTTGTAATCATATTTCTAATGTTCTACTCCTTAAACATATTCAAAATTCTTAAATCCAAAACACCAAATGTTATAATGTTAATAACTTCTATTGTCTACTTAGAATTAATCTAAGTTTAAAATCATCATATATCAAAATTTTCCTTTTATGTCATATAGTAATTAATTTAACTATTTACATCATTACTTACCAACACATCCTAAATTCCTTTAGGATAAAGTGTAATTTGATTCTTTCTGGTAACTAAATATAAATATTTACATTTATCATTATTATTATACCATAAAAATATTATAAGATATTAATTAAAATTCAATTTGTATTTAAATTGAAAAAATCCTATAGAAAATAGGGATATTCACTTTCCCATGGTAACTAAATGTGGCTCTTTACATTTTTATTTACCATAACATGTCCTAAATTCATTAGGATATTAAGTGAAAATAAATTTAATTTTTGATTGGTTTAATCATTTATTTGTTTAATTTTAAATCCCATAAGTTCAAACACACTCTTACTAGACACTTATACACTATATTCTATTTATAATTTCATGCTAAGATAGAAAAACTACTTTATATTTAGGAAATAAATCTTATTTCCTTTTAATAAGAATATTTAAAAAATACACTATTATTTTTCTATCATATATAGTATTCTATATGTTTTGATCATTTTTCTATGAAAAGAATTATTTATTATTTTAAAATATACAATTAATGGGTTGAGATAACATCTTCCCTTATATTTTAACAAACACATGGATAAATAATTTTACACTAGTTAAAACATTTTTATCCTTGATTCCTTTTCAAAACATGTTATAAAACATGATGAATCATAAACCACATGTATAGAATTCATTATCTTATATTGTTCATGATAACTCTTTTCTAGTAAACATGTTATCTTATCATATAAGATAAATTAGATGATTATAGAAATCCAATATTTATATTCATCTATGATTGATTTATTCTTTTACATTAAACTATTTGATTCATCATTTGTATACAAACTACCAGATCTATCAATTATTCAAATAATTTTTAACTATTTTACATTTACTACATTTGTAAAGTATAAATTTGGAATCATATACCCTTAAAAATAACCATTCCATATCATTTCATTATAATCTAGTGAGTCATCCATCACATAAAAAAATAATAAACAAAAAACTCAATCATGATAAACTATAATATCATTGTTCTTTTAATATTAAAATCTTATCATAACATTTTTGTGTCTCATGAGCATATTTCATATCTCATACAATATTCTTACTCATACGAACCATAACATTTCATCATAACCTATAATACTCCATGATGAACATTTATTAGGTATAACTCAAAGTCATAATTTGAGTGGTAAATTATTATTATAATTCATGAAAAATATATCAAATATATACATTTATAAATCCAATGTGAATAAATTATAAAATAGATATTTCATTTTATATGTTACATTAAATATTCTTAAAAATATTTTAATAATACTTAACAAACCCTTTATAAACACCTATTTATTATATCATATATGATAGAAATACATATCATCCTTATGTTTGGTGTGATTTCTGGTGTATTTTAACTTTTAAATCTATCCCTAATACCTACCACATCTCTATAGGACAATCTGATAAAAAAATATCATTAAAATATTTAGTGATTAACATAAAAGAAGAAAGTGAATTTAAATAATGGTGAGATTTAAGAATCATATTATTAATGTTTAAATACTTAAACATATTCAAACTATTTAAATCAACAACATAATTTTTTACGATGATAAATTATATTATTTATATTAAACTATTTTTATTTTTAAAATCATCATCATTTGAACCCTTTTATTAAATTTTTTTCTTGAAAAATAATGCAACTATTTACATTATTACACAATATAACATCCTTAACTCCTTTAAGATAAAGTGAAATTCATGTTGTTGTGGTTACTAAACAAAATTATTCATGCATTTCTTTACCTTCACATATAATAAACACTTTAGGATACTAAGTGAAACTCACCTTAATTCCAAAATGGAATAATATTCTATTTATTAACTTAAAAATTATTAAGTTCATACACACTCCCACTATCCTCTTAGATAATATGTTATCTTAATAATATAATTCTAAGATAAAAAAAATACTTTGTGTTTAATAAGTGACTCTTATCTTTTATTAGTTTTAATATTAACTAAATAAACTATAATTTCCATATTAAATTTTGTATTTTATGTGTCTAGAGAATTTTCTTTTGAAAATAAGACTTTATTCCTTAAAATATTTCACATTTAAGTTGAAGGAACCTATTAATTATTTTTTAAATAGATATTTGGATGAATACGCTATTCTGTAAAAAATAATTTTATCTTTTTCACCTTATAAAAATATTTTATAGAACCAATGAATCATAAAGTATGATTTATAAAATTAATCATATAATTTTTTTTCGTAATAACTCATTGATAGTGGATAAAATTTATTATATCATAATAGAAATGAGATAAATATACACATCATTTTCTTATATCTATCTAAGCGAGATAAATTCCTTTACATTCTAATATTCAATGCATCAACTGTTTTCTTTATGAATTGAATGAAAACTATAATCTCTACCAATTATTTCCTTGGTTTTTAAATACTATATATTTAAAAAACATGTAAAAAATTAATATTTTATCACATACCCTTCACAACCAAATAATCAAATTATATACCACTAATACCTGACATGGACATTCTATGGAGTATGAAGGGCCTCAGAGCGGCAGCAATCTCCCCTTCTGTGGAACTAGGGTTTCTGCCCTAGATCTCGCCCTCTCCTCTCCTCCACCGCTCTGGTTTGTATCATCGGCTCGGGGTTGTGCTCTTCTCGGCGACGACGCCTCTTCTGGTTCTGCAGATTGGCTTCATCTCCTGCTCTGTCTCGGCGCTGGCGTGCTTCGGGCTTGTCTGTGATGGGGGAGGGTCTCGACAGCCGGGACTTGGGTCGATGGCCTGGGATCTGGAGTATGGCTGCGATGTGCGGGCTGACGAATGGTTTTCTGTGTTGGATCCCGGTATGCATCAGAGGGCATGGCGTCGTGCTATGAGAGGTGTTCCGGACCTGTTCAGTGGGAATGGCGTCGGCCCCTGAGTGATGTGGAGGGGAGGGGGGATTTATGATGTCTGGAGGCCCTGCATTTCATTCCAAAAGGTATGCGGTTCATTTGACAGGTATGGGTTGGATTCTCCATTGGTTTCATATGCCAATTTTGTCTTTGGAGTGCCCTGTACCTTCCCCATAGGTCCCTTATTCTTCCAGCGGTCTGGCTAGTTTGGGATCCAGCGAGTGTTCCTCCATGGTTTTGATCTATCCCGCTCTAAGCCCAGAGAGGCATTATGGCCTCAGATATTCTTGGTTTCTCTCAACGGTGATGCTCCCTCAAGGTGCGGGTGGGGATTCCAGTCCTGGGTGACGAAGTCTCATCTTCATTCTCCCTAGTTTGTCTTCCTCTCCGGTTTTCTATGTTATGGATTAGGAGGGTGTCTTGGGGATAAGGCGAGGTATTTGGTTCCGGTTCAAGTGGTGATTTTCAGTCTCAGTGGAGGTTTGCTGTCTGATTTTGACTATGTTGGTTCCATGTCCTTGGTTCCCTTTGGCTCTGGCAGAGGAGGGATGCCAGTTTGCGTGGATTCCTCCTGGTTTGTGACGATTGATTTGGGAATGAAGGATTTTCCTCAATGGTGGTCATACTATGGATTGTGATTTTTGATTGTATTTATGCGTGTTTCTTGAAGCTCAGTAGGATCTTTCTCTTGAGAATTTCTTGGGTTGATGATGTTTGTTCTCCTTTGTGTCTTGTATTTTCGGAATGTGATTTGGTTTTGTCCTCGATGGTCTGGTTCTCAAGGGTTTCATCAATTAATTATCTATAAGAAGTTGTTCCTGATGAGGTGCTGTCACGACCCGTCCTCGGGGCCCGTGCCGTGACTACCCCAAGCCCGCCTTCCATAGGCCAGGGGCTGGCGACTAGCACCAAGGCGTAAATCCCGGAAAAAAGGAAGGAATTGCCTTTGAAAAGTAAACAAGCACCACAGAGTAATCAAGCAGAAAAGTAAACACTAAGTAAAAGCTGTAACAAGCTGTGCTGAAAGAAAAAGGGGCCGGAAATACAAGCCCAACTGTAAAGTACAACTGAAGGGAAAAACATCAACTAAAAAGAAAATCCACAGCGTCGAGCTGTCCTCTGGAAGTCCCACCTGAAGGGTGGGTATAGATAGCCTCCACAGCTCCTCGGGTCTACCTGACCGCTCCGAGTACGTCCCGCCCAGTGGTCCACCTCTAGGTACCGTCCTACTCCGCAAGCCTCCACCTCAATCAGTGCTGTCTGTCGTCTGCAACCAACACAACGTAGTGCGGGCATAGCCCGTGCAGGGGTGAGTATAAGCTACTTAGTAGGGACCCCGAGACCCCCAAAGGTCTCCCAGAATCCACAAAGGATAAACCACAAAGGAAACGTACAATCACGAAGTAACAACCGACACTACTTAGGTATATGCCCATACATATACCTAAGTCATCAATTCCCGTTCGGCTCCAACATCCGAGCCCAAGCACAACCCAGTCCACACAGGAAAGGAAACGTATACCCACACAGGATAGCTCAACACAATCCAAAAAGGAGAGTAAACAGGATTTAGTTCACACAGGTATACTTCTTCAAATGACGATAGGGATGATCAGATGTAGCCACTGATTCATCTAAGCCGTCAGACCCACAAAGGATCAGTAGGTACTAACCCCCACAAGGACCTACACAGGACCAATCATGAAGTTTAACCCAAAGCTATTGGGAAACTCCTTCTCCATCAAGTACAGTGGTTATGCCGCTACAACCAAGCGCTTCACTCTTACATTGGACTGTTGTAGTACTCCACCTATCGGGTGCTGTGGGCCTGCCGCTACAACCAAGCGCTCCTCCGTCGTGGGTCTGCCGCTATAACCAAGCACTCCCCTGTGCCGCTACAACCAAGCGCACCTCTGTCGTGGGTCTGCCGCTACAACCAAGCGCTCCACTGTGCCGCTACAACCAAGCGCACCTCTGTCGTTCGATTAGCAGTCGTCAAGTCTCAACCGGCTCTAGGGTTTCCGCACACAGCATGCTCGTTCCGGGAGGGTCCACTCCATGAGCTAAGAGGTCGATGCATCAACTGACATGTAGTCCGGAGTTGATGTATCCCAAGATGTAGCGTAGTGGTCACTGCCGAAAACACGGAGGATTCCCGTACTGTTTTCATTATCGTTGCAGTCAAATCCACCGAGGATCTCTACACAGTCGTCATTGCAGTCCACTGAGGATCTCTGCAGAGTCGTCGTCACAGTCCACTGAGGATCTCTGCACAGTCGTCATCGCAGTCCACTGAGGATCTCTGCACAGTCGTCGTCGTAGTCCACTGAGGATCTCTGCACATTCATCGTCGTCACAGCAGCAGTTGCAACCAGCTCTAGGGTTCCCACACTCAGCAAGCTCATTCGGGAGGGTCCGCTCCACGAGCCGAGAGGCTGATACATCAACTGACATAGAGTCCGGGGTTGATGTATCCAAAAGTTCCATATCGTCAACAGGAACTCAACGTCGCAGACGGCGCGTCAATCGGACGTCCGGTCTGAGAGTTATTGGCTTTTTCGTCCTAGGGGCCCGGTTGGTTTTTAAGGCAAAACCAACCCGACCGTACTCCACCTGCGTCCAAACCTCGGGCGGAGTATGCCAAAAGATCCATCTCATTTAGAGGAATCCACCAAAGCCGACGGCACGTCAATTGGACGTCCGTAGCTCAAGATATGAGTGTTTCCGCTCCGAGGGCCCGGTTGGTTTCGTGTACGAACCAACCCAGCCGAACCCAAAGTATTCCAAAACCTTGTGTGCGATATACCGAAATGACCATCTCGATCCAAGGATCGCGTTGCCGCTAACGGCGCGTCATTCGGAGACCCGCAGATCATGTTACAGGCAAAAGACCGAATCGGTCCGAAGACGGGGGTCTAGGCCCGGGCCGACCCGGCCCGACCCCCCCTGGGTCGGCCGAACTGGGTCAACCGACCCGGGTCCGGGTCGGATCCGGTTCGGCATGGCCCGGTCCGGCCAGGGCGAGGCCCGGCCGGTCGGGCCGGCCCGACTCGGCTCGGCCGAGCGGCCGAGCAGGCTGCCGCGGGGCGCCGCCCCCGCGGGAAGACAGTGTCGCGGCCCCGCTTGGGGCCACGCTGGAAGCAATGGACGCAGCTTGTTCCGCGTCCCGTGTGGGAGAGCCGGACCCGCGCGGCCACGGGTCCGCCGGCCGCCGCCGCCGTGCCGGTGACCCGCGCCGCCGGAGACTTCCGCGGGCCACCGAAGTTGCTCCGGTGGTCCGTTTTCCTTCCCGTCTGTGCCGCTGCTCCTTCCGGGACCCGTTCTTCTCTGCGGAATCATCAAATCACCCTTGTGTCACGTTTTGTCGTCGCCCGCCAAATCCGTACAACCATGAAGAACGGAGGAGGGTTGTCGGGCCGTGTTCGTTCGGCCCGCACCCTCCGCGTTAGGCGATAACAACCGGGGAGAAACCATCAACATATCAAACAACAATTTTAATGAATTAAAATTGTTCTTATTAACCGGGTTCTTCATTTTAAAAGAGACGTTCACGGGAATATAAAACATTCAAATAAAATCCCTACCTCGTCAAGTGTCGCACACGTGTTCTTCGCGGAATTGATCGCCGCAGAAGGAGGCGATCGTCGCGTCGCGGAAGGCGTCGCGTCGTCGCGGAAGGGCGTCGCATCGTCGCGGAAGGGCGTCGCGTCGTCGCGGAAGGGCGCGTGTCGACGAACTCTGAGGTTCAAGAACATATAGATTTAATTAATAATAATTAAATCCATATTGTTTTTTTAACCAAAAAGAAAATTAAAGAACCGCAATATCTCACCTCAACGGATGATCAGAGATTTTTGTTGCGGATTAAGGAACGTTGCCGAAGTACGTCGCGGGAGAGGAAACGTCGGCGTCGCGGCACACGGCGTCGCTTCGTCGATTTCTGCGGGTTCGGCGTTCTTCATCGGAGACTAGCGTTCTTTGCGTTCTTCGCATTCTTCGTGAAGGAGGATGAAGAAATCTTGGTTTCTGTCAAATCCTCTCAACGAGTATTTTTCTAGAAGTCGTGCATTGGTCTTATTTTATTATTACGCCAACGGATTTCAAACAGGTTAAGAAAGGATTAAATTAATTCATAGAATTAATTCAACGAATGAAACCGCCCAATTAATTCAACGAATAAAACTGCCCAATTAATTGGTGCGTTAAGAATTTAAGAAAACGCGTCAGTTGACTTTCATAATGACGGGTTTTCACGGGTGCATTACTTAACAGAAAAAAACGGTGGGGCTCGTGCGGGCCCCACCCCACAAATATCCTACCAATGGGGTATGATATTTTTGGATAGCACCCTATCCGTATCAACTCCGCTTAAGTCGATTTAATTGGCTTCAAGTGGCTTCCAAGTGGCTTAAGTGAAATAAAAATAAAATTGTCGCACAACTTTATTTTATTTCATAACTTAAAACCCAAAAATTAAAAACCACACCCGAGCAAACACAACTCTGGAAGAGGAGTTTCTAAGCAAATATCGGCGCTGCGATTCCATCGGTGCCCTCTAAATTCGATTCCGGGCACCGGTTCAAAAGTTAGAAAATCCCGCTCATCCGTTCACTGAACGTACCCGAGCCAATCTTTGGAAAATGATTCCGGGCACACCGGGCCTCGGAATCAGGTGCCGTCAGAAATCACGCTCTTGTAAAATTCAAAAGAAAATTAAGAAAAAAACTTCCTTGAAATTTACGGGTCTTTAAATTACTCCCACCACAGGGCTTTACATCCCCGTAAAGCTTCACTACAAACTTAGGGATACAAAGGCAGTACTGAGCACGCATCAGATCCTCCCGCTCCCAAGTGCTCTCCTAGAGGTTCCCGAGCTTCCATCTAAAGCACACTAGAGGAATCGATCGTCCACGTAGGACCCGCTCCTGTCGATCCTCGATCTCCACTGGGACCTCCGCAAAAGTCGTCCCATCATCAAAGACCTGCTCTCCATGGTCAAAGATCTGCGTCGGGTCGTGCACGTGTCTGCTCTGCTGAGATATGTGGACAACGTCGTGCACCCGGCGCAACTGTGGTTGTAGAGCCAGGAGATAAACCACCTTGACAATCTTGCTGAGGACCTAGAAGGGTCCGATGAAGTGTGGAGACAACTTGTCGCCTTGGCCAAATCTCTGTAATCCATGTCGAGGTGAGACCCACAAGAAGACGTGGTCACCATCCTCGAACTCTAGTGGCCTCCGCCTCCTGTCGGTAAAAGACTTCTGTTGGCTCTGAGCTGTCCTCATCCACTCCTGGATGACCTGGACCTTCTCTATCGTGGCCCGGACCATCTCCGGTCCCACAAGAGCTGTTAAGATTTCTTCTTTGCCGATAAGAGAAATCTGGTCTCATCCCCCAGATGAACCACTTCCTTTGCCTAATACAATCAATCCCGACATGGATGTTACTAATCCATACCAAGGATGACGTCGTAAGGCCTCGACGCTACTACCAAGAGATCCAACCGTTACTCTCGCCTCCAAGGGTTGAGTCACACTGTCTGCATCAGTGTGTGGTAACTGTGTCTCCTCTAGTAGATGTCTCAAAAGTGAGGGTCAAGTCAACAGTCTAAACAGGAACCTCTTAGTAACAACACAAAAGAGGACAGGAATGAAAACATCACAAGGTAAGCGTCTTTTACTATTGTATCTCGTAATACAAAGACACTACACAACAGAAACAAGGAACTAGAAGTACAAAGGACGTATCCACTAGTTCCGCTCCTGTCCATCTGCTCCCGGAGATCCATGATCGTAGGTCTCAGCTTCCTAAAGCTGATCTCTCCCATGTCCTCCTGTCCCCTGCGGTCAGGGTGAACCTCCTGGTGGTGGTGGTGGCAACACCCCGAAGCGTCATCCACCTCTAGCTTCACGACCAGCTCCCCTGCCATGGCCACATGCTCCTTGCGGCCCACCCTGATCAAACCTCTGCCTCTGCCTGGGGGGTCCTTCGTTCATCTGCTGGTCATCCGTATGGTGGTTCGGACAGTCACGAGCCATGTGACCAGTCCCACCGTAGGAGTAACACTGCCCTCTCATGGAAAGTCGTTGTCCACCCCGAGTGCCTCACACAAACAATCCAGAGTCATGTTGTCGACCACCTGCAGGTCTAGTCCTCTTGGAACCCAGCGTCATCTGTCTACTGCCCGCTACAGAAGACTCTGCCGCAGGCCGGCAAGCGGTGGGTCCTGCTGCTGGAGACTGCTCAGCAAGGAAACTCTCCACTAAGAGGGCTCGTTCCAACACCCATACTTGAGTCGGAATGTTGAGGGAGATCATCGAAGCCCTGATCTCGTGCCTCAGTCCCTGCTCGAAGGTCCGGGCCCGGAAGAATGGATCCCGTACCATATCTGTGGGGTAGCGCGAGAGATCAGTAAATCTCGCCGAGTACTGGGCCACTATCATGCTGCCCTGCCGCAGCTGTAGTAGCTCCTGAATGCGCACCGCACGGAGGGTGGCCGGGACGAACTCTGAGCGGAAGAGGCTCTCGAAGTCCGTCCAGAGAAGAGATGCCTCGTCGTGCACCTGGAGCACCAAGCTCCACCATTGTCCTGCTACTACGTGCAGTAGGCTTGCCGTGAGGATCACCATGAGGTCTGCTGGTGTCCTCACTAGCCTGAAAACTCGAATGACCACCTCCAGCCAGTCCTTGGCTGCCTGGGGGTCCGTCTCCCCACGAAACCTGGGTGGTCGCTGGCGCTGGAACTCGTGCAGAGCTCCGAGGCTACGTGCATCTTCAGCGGTCGGTGCTGGAAGCATCGGGGGCTCGGCGGGTAAAGGTACCGCCGGTGCCTCTGCTGTCAACGGGCCTCGTACCGAGGCCTCGTTGCTCGGCGGGCTGTCGTCGCGCTCTACTCTCGGAACCCTAACTGGCTGCCATCATGGGGCCATCCTGAAAAGGAAATAGGTGCGCCACAGTCAGAACAGTATACCTAGTGAGCTGATACAAAGTAATCACAAAGAAAACTTTGAAACACAGATGCAATCAATGTTTTCGTGCATTAAGTCGGAAATCAGAAGTCAGGGTCCTGGTGTACGGATACGTCGGCCGCCGCACCAACACTGGACTCCCTGGACTGATAACCACACCCAATACGCTAAACAATATTTCTTCACATAGAAGAAAGATCAGAGTCTGCTGTAGAACCAACCACCTTTGATACCAATTTGTCACGACCCGTCCTCGGGGCCCGTGCCGTGACTACCCCAAGCCCACCTTCCATAGGCCCGGGGATGACGACTAGCACCAAGGCGTAAATCCCGGAAAAAAGGAAGGCATTTCCTTTGAAAAGTAAACAAGCACCACAGAGTAAGCAAGCAGAAAAGTAAACACTAAGTAAAAGCTGTAACAAGCTGTGCTGAAAGAAAAAGGGGCCGGAAATACAAGCCCAACTGTAAAGTACAACTGAAGGGAAAAACAACAACTGAAAAGAAAATCCGCAGTGTCGAGCCGTCCTCTGGAAGTCCCACCTGAAGGGTGGGTACAGATAGCCTCTACAGCTCCTCGGGTCCACCTGACCGTTCCGAGTACGTCCCGCCCAGTGGTCCACCTCCAGGTACCGTCCTACTCCGCAAGCCTCCACTTCAATCAGCGCTGTCCGTCGTCTGCAACCAACACAACGTAGTGCAGGCATATCCCGTGCAGGGGTGAGTATAAGCTACTCAGTAGGGACCCCGAGACCCCCGAAGGTCTCCCAGAATCCACAAAGGATAAACCACAAAGGAAAGGTACAATGATGAAGTAACAACCGACACTGCTTAGGTATATGCCCATACATATACCTAAGTCATCAATTCCCGTTCAGCTCCAACATCCGAGCCCAAGCACAACCCAGTCCACACAGGAAAGCAAACGTATACCCACATAGGATAGCTCAACACAATCCACAAAGGAGAGTAAATAGGATTCAGCTCACACAGGTATACTTCTTCAAATGACGATAGGAATGATCAGATGTATCCACTGATTCATCTAAGCCGTCGGACCCACAAAGGATCGGTAGGTACTAACCCCCACAAGGACCTACACAGGACCGATCATGAAGTTTAACCCAAAGCTATTGGGAAACTCCTTCTCCATCAAGTACAGTGGTTATGCCGCTACAACCAAGCGCTTCACTCTTACCTTGGACTGCTGTAGTACTCCACCTATCGGGTGCTGTGGGCCTGCCGCTACAACCAAGCGCTCCTCCGTCGTGGGTCTGCCGCTACAACCAACCGGTCCCCTATGACGCTACAACCAAGCGCACCTCTGTCGTGGGTCTGCCGCTACAACCAAGCGCTCCCCTGTGCCGCTACAACCAAGCGGACCTCTGTCGTGGGTCTGCCGCTACAACCAAGTGCTCCCCTGTGCCACTACAACCAAGCGCACCTCTGTCGTGGGTCTGCCGCTACAACCAAGCGCTCCCCTGTGCCGCTACAACCAAGCGCACCTCTGTCGTTCGATCAGCAGTCGTCAAGTCTCAAACAGCTCTAGGGTTTCCGCACACAGCATGCTCGTTCAGGGAGGGTCCACTCCACGTGCTAAGAGATCGATGCATCAATGGAAATGTATTCCGGAGTTGATGTATCCCAAGATGTACCATAGTGGTCACTGCCAAAAACACGGAGGATTCCCGTACTGTTTTCATTATCGTTACAGTCGAATCCACCGAGGATCTCTGCACAGTCGTCGTTGCAGTCCACTGAGGATCTCTGCACAGTCGTCGTCACAGTCCACTGAGGATCTCTGCACAGTCGTCGTCGCAGTCCATTGAGGATCTCTGCACAGTCGTCGTCGCAGTCCACTGAGGATCTCTGCACAGTCGTCGTCGCAGTCCACTGAGGATCTCTGCACATTCGTCGTTGTCACAGCAGCAGTTGCAGCTAGCTCTAGGGTTCCGACACTCAGCAAGCTCGTTCGGGAGGGTCCACTTCACGAGTCGAGAGGCTGATACATCAACTGACACATAGTCCGGGGTTGATGTATCCAAAAGTTTCGTATCGTCAACAGGAACTCAACGTCGCAGACGGCGCGTCAATCGGACACCCGGTTTGAGAGTTATTGGCCTTTTCGTCCCAGGGGCCCGATTGGTTTTTAAGGCAAAACCAACCTGACCGTACTCCACCTACGTCCAAACCTTGGGCTGAATATGCCAAAAGATCCGTCTCACTTAGAGGAATCCACCAAAGCCGATGGCACATCAATCGGACGTCCGTAGCTCAAGATATGAGCGTTTCTGCTCCGAGGGCCCGGTTGGTTTCGTGTACGAACCAACCCGGATGAACCCAAAGTATTCCGAAACCTTGTGTGCGATATACCGAAACGACCGTCTCGATCCAAGGATCGCGTTGCCGCTGACAGCGTGTCGTTCGAAGACCCGTAGCTCAAGTTACGGGCAAAAGACCGAATCAGTCCGAAGATGGGGGTCTGGGCCCGGGCCGACCCGACCCGACCCCCCCCCCCCTGGGTCGGCCGAACCGGGTCGGATCCGGTTCGGCGCGCCCCAGTCCGGCCCGGCTCGGCTCGGCCGAGCGGCCGAGCGAGGCTGCCGCGGGGCGTCGCCCCCGTGGGAAGACAGTGCCGCGGCCCCGCTTGGGGCCGCGCTGGAAGCAACGGATGAAACTTCTACCACGTCCCGTGTGGGTGAGCCGGACCCGCGCGGCCGTGGGTCCGCTGGCCGCCGCTGCCGCACCGGTGACTTGCGCCACCAGAGACTTCCGCGTGCCACCGAAGTTGCTCCGGTGGTCCGTTTTCCTTCCCATCTGTGCCGCTGCTCCTTCCGGGACCCGTTCTTCTCTGCGGAATCATCAAATCGTCCTTGCGTCACATTTTGTCATCACCCGCCAAATCCACACCACCACGAAGAATGGCGGAGGGTTGTCGGGCCGTGTTCATTCGGCCCGCACCCTCCGTGTTAGGCGATAACAACCGGGGAGAAACAATCAACATATCAAACAACAATTTTAATGAATTAAAATTGTTCTTATTAACCGGGTTCTTCATTTTAAAAGAGACGTTCACGGGAATATAAAACATTCAAATAAAATCCCTACCTCGTCAAGTGTCGCACGCGTGTTCTTCGCGGAATTGATCACCGCGGAAGGAGGCAATCGTCGCGTCGCGGAAGGCGTCGCGTTATCGCAGAAGGGCCTCGCATCGTCGCGGAAGGGCGTTGCGTCGTCGCGGAAGGGCGCGCGTCGACGAACTCCAAGGTTCAAGAACATATAGATTTAATTAATAATAATTAAATCCATATTGTTGTTTTAACCACAAAGAAAATTAATGAACCGCAATCTATCACCTCAACGAATGATCGAAGATTTTTGTTGCGGATTAAGGAACGCCGCCGAAGTACGTCGCGGGAGAGGAAACGTCGGCGTCGCGACACACGGCGTCACGTCGTCGATTTCTGCGGGTTCGGCGTTCTTCATCGGAGACCGGCGTTCTTCGCATTCTTCGCGTTCTTCGCGAAGGAGGATGAAGAAATCTTGGTTTTTGTCAAATCCTCTGAACGAGTATTTTTCCAGAAGTCGTGCGTTGGTCTTATTTTATTATTACGCCAACGGATTTCAAACAGGTTAAAAAACGATTAAATTAATTCATAGAATTAATTCAACGAATGAAACCGCCCAATTAATTCAATGAATAAAACTGCCCAATTAATTGGTGCGTTAAGAATTTAAGAAAACGCGTCAGTTGACTTTCATAATGACGGGTTTTCGCGGGTGCGTTACTTAGAGGAAAAGAAACGATGGGGTTCGTGCGGGCCCCACCCCACAAATATCCTACCAAGGGGTTAGGATATTTTTGGATAGCACCCTATCCGTATCAACTCCGCTTAAGTAGCTTTAAGTGGCTTCAAGTGGCTTCCAAGTGGCTTAATTGAAATAAAAATAAAATTGTCGCACAACTTTATTTTATTTCATAACTTAAAACACAAAAATTAAAAACCACACCCGAGAAAACGCAACTCCAGAAGAGGAGTTTCTAAGAAAACATCGGTGCTACGATTCCATCGGTGCCCTCATAATTAGATTCCGGGCACCGGTTGAAAAGTTAGAAAAACCCGCTCGTCCGTTCACTGAACGTACCCGAGCCAATCTTCGGAAAATGATTCCGGGCACACCGGGCCTCAGAATCAGGTTCCATCAGAAACTGCGCTCTTGTAAAATTTCAAAGAAAATTAAGAAAAAAATTTCCTTGAAATTTACGGGTCTTTACAGGTGCAGGGCAATGGCTTCTCGCTATTTCATGGCTTTTCGGAATTGGATATTTGAGAGGATATGACTTCGGTTATCGGTACCAGGCCCATGCGCTTTTGCATGGGACAACTTGCCGTTCATCTCTAAGACAGTGGAAAGTACACTTAATGTTTTTTGTTGCTGGGTGGAGCTTCCTTCTTGTATTGTGGTTGTTTGTGATCTTGAGCCTTTGGTCTGTTGGGGCTTTTTTATTGTCTAAGTCAATGATATCACTATGGGTTTCCTCTCAGCCCTTAAAAGAGGGTTATTCTCAATAAAAAAATAATTTTCAGTCTATGGAGTATGAAAAAACCCTTTAAGTATCCTAAATAATTACATCTTATAGAACCCTTACTCATTTTTATGATTTTACCTTTGGGTTTGAATAACCTTGATTGGACATTAGAATAAGTATTGTTGTACTTTCCAACTAATTTTTTTCCAACTAAAACTTATAACAAACATGTATTGTCTATACAGTACTAAAACCTATAAATCACATGTTTTGATAATTTATTTTCATCACTCGAGAATATCGAGTATTTTTTTAATTCATTCACCTTGTTTGGAAAATTTATATATATGATAATAAAATGAATTTCTTAACCAAAATAATCCTTAAGGAAACCTTTACTCTTATTGAGTCATTAAAATATCCATAATATTGAATATATGAGTATATAATAAGAATTCAATTGTTTATTTAAAATCAAATTCCTTTAAAACCCTAAGGGAATCATTCTAATTATAATAATTATGATTCACCTATTGAATAACTTTATAAATTAGTTACTCAGGTTCTTATTGTTCTAGCACATAAATTTTTTCTTATACTTAATAACTTTTATTAATTTACCAGTCATATGAGTTGGTTACATTAATTTTTATCATTCCTAATAATTAACTTCAAAGTTATGTTTTATAATTATGATGTTACTTTATATGGTAGAAGATTCTTCAGACGAGTATCATGTATTATTACCATTTAATATGGACATTTATTAAACATTATCCCACTAAAATGATGACCAACTTTAGAATCATAATAATTATTAGTGGGTCAAGATCCATATTTCATCTTGAATTACACTATTTTGTCCATGTAAATAAGCCATGACTATATTTGGTATTAAAAACTTATCAATCACATCATATATAACTCTTGGATATTCAAGATAACAACTCTTTGTTAAATCCATCAAGTGGATAAACCAAACTCTATTCCTATAATATCCTAGATGTTTAGTTCTCCCAACTAAGTGTAACCTAAATAAAATGTAGAAAACATAAAACCTAACCGTTAGGTCCATCTTATCTCTTTATTTCCTTACAAAAGATAAGTTATGGGCACCTAACTATTAGGGTCACCCATACTGAATGATAGAGGACTTAACAATTGCCACTTTATAAGGAATCCAACCTTAGCATTATAAATATAATTAAATATAACCACATTATCTCATGTTATTCACTTTATGTATGATTAATTTTAACACTTTAGTTTTGGAATACCTATTTTATACACCAACTATATATATTCAAATCATATTTATGTGAAACTTTTTACACAACCTATAGTTTGTGTTACTCACCCTAAAGTAGAAGGAAAAACATTATACATATCCAAATTCATCTAAAAAAACAAGGTACATAAACTCTCCATGTAAATGTTTAGAAATATATGAGATTGAAAATATACACATGAGTAAACTTGGATTCATAAATATCCATCCTCATCTTTCTCAAACAAGGAATAATCCTCTAGGCCAATGGGAAGTCTAACCCAATGTACCTCTACCTGGGGGTACTTTACTCAAGAGAGAATCTAATTAATTATAACTCTAACACTTAACTTGTATAAGTATATTCAATAACTAAATTTAAGCTAATAAATTTTATTATAAACCAAGGTCAAGGTAGATGATAAATAAATCTTAAACAATCACACTAAGAATGTGATGCAAGGATTGATAATTTATAATAATTTTTTTAACAACATTAAACTAAAGAATACACACATTAAAAATATATTAACAATTTATAGCTATGAATAAAGTAGGGAAATAATTTTAAATAAATGAATAATTAAAATATTTAAAATCATTTATAAACAATTCATAAATAAAAGATTACTATAAATATTCTACAACTTTATCTTATTCATTATGGAGATTTCATAATTTTGAATATAAAAAATCATATATTAATTTCATAATATGTGCCTCTCATATTATCCATTTTATAGAATCTTATTTTAATATATAATATTTAACTAAATATTAACATTTTTTATTTCAATTTTTAGTTTTGTAACCATTTATAATAATTTAAATATCACATATCAATACTAGTTAAACCTTTTATTATATCATTTATCAAAACTATTTTGATAAGGTTTAAATTATTTACAAATAAGGATATTTTAATTTGAACACTTTAAATTAATCATTAAAAACCATTCATAATATTATAAATATAAACACTTTATATTTTACCTTATTTTGTAATTTATAAACTATTTATAAATTAATCATATACTGTTTTCATTTAAACACATTATACTTAAATTATAAGGTATTCAACATAAATTTTAAAAAGGTATTTTTTAATTTTAACAATTATTGTTATTGTAATATTAATAAGAAATGTTTCAAAACATATAATAAATCAATCATAAACATTTTATAATTAATTAATTTATAAAACATGTTTATAAATTTAAAAATATTCCAAAAAATATTTTTTCATTATTTATAGGTAATTTATAAATAATATAATTCAATTCATAATTGAATTAAAATAAAGATAATTTTTTCTCTTCAATCTATTTTTACGATTGGCATGGAATTGTAAGACATGACTGAAAATCCATGGATCTATCTATTATGAGTCATAATGTTGGATGGATAATCTTATTGTTGAATATGATAACATTCATGATAGACTTATCAATTGCATTTTGTTACTAAAATTCCCTATTTTTCATTATGATACCAGTTATCCTATTTTACGATATAATGGAGTATTATATTTTTGACACGATAGTCTATTTTTCATAACTGGAACAACACAATCATATTATATAATAAGAACCCACTATATACTATGACCATTTTATAAACCAATGGTTTAAATAATTTCATGGATTATGATATCCTATATCATATGTCATGATAAAAAACTAATAGAATATTACAACGTACTATATTTTACAACTTCCTTACCTTATGCAATAAGATTGAGAAAAGCTTCATTTTTTGCATGATTTCATAAATCAAATTGCACGGGATGAAATGAAACTATTTCTTGGAATCTTAGGGGTCCATTAAAAATTAATATATGTAATGAAAGAAAATGAAATCCCAATCCAATGATATCCATGCATAGAAATACGAAAACATGTATAATTAGACTCTAAACCACATACATTTCACCGATGATTTAATGCATCAACCTTAAATGACTTTGAAATGTTTGATGATAATCATCAAGGGGGAATAAAAAGACTCCCCTATTTGTGATGTATCTACAAGTTGACCACATTACATGTCATAAATGTGGGCCTCCCCTTCATTCCATGGTGTGGTAAAACCTCAATATGCTAATGATGAATAAGATGTAGCTTTAGGTGATGGGGAAACTCAACCAAGCATCATGCTTGCACACACACACACACCCTGACACACCACTTCTGTCACATGTAAGTGTTCTTTATATAGACCTAAGGATGATCCTTAGTGTTGAACGCATCATCTCATGAATTATAATGCAAGATTTAATGCATCTTCCAACACATGGATCATATGCATGAATTTATCTATCTCGTGAGCATTACACCATA
Organism: Viscum album; assembly: GCA_963277665.1. Lineage (NCBI taxonomy): Eukaryota > Viridiplantae > Streptophyta > Magnoliopsida > Santalales > Viscaceae > Viscum > Viscum album. Next base: position 699,962,794 of record OY728128.1, on the reverse strand, counting down.
TGTAAATACCATTTAAATGATATCCATTATGTAATATTGAACTGAAAGTTAACTTTTAATCTTCATATGCCTAATGAGTATTGTTTACTTTCTAAATGGATTTTAGTATACGATTCATGAAAGTTAGTGTAATGTAATCAAATTATATGTTTTTTAAAGACCCCAATCATAGGATATGACATTTCCATGCATCTCATACTAGAAATAAATGATTTTCTTTTTATGATTCCTCAATTATAGCCTATGACTGAATGAGGTAGTGTAATAGTATTGTAATTAAATATTATTTTATTCCCTATGATTCAGTTTAGTCATAAAATATGATATTTTATATTACATCACATGTAAAAGAGACTCATTCCATACCATATGATTGGTTATATCATTAGAAACTAATATAACTCATATGATTATATATATCACTTATATGTAAGATCTTTTGGAAATATTTTCTTTTGTACTCCGATGCATGAAGTATAAAATCACCATAAAAAATCAATAGTAGATTAAAGCAAAGAAAATAAAGTGATTGGTAAATAAGGTAGAAAATATATGAGTTTTATAATGAAACTTGTGAAATATAGTAACATTATTCCAATGAAATTAGTATCCTAGAGATATATTTGATATAATGTCAAGGATACTGCATGGGATCAGATACAATTAATAAAATTTATTAGAATAATTTTAATAATAATATTATTTTTATATTGTTTATTTTTTTATATAAAAATTTTATAGTTTTCCTGATAGTGATGCTCTGGGGGATGGATGATAGATCGATGTAGGTGATCTATAGAGAGAATATATGCATGATTTATATAATGTCTGGGTTAGTATATTTTGAATAGATTTAGAGGGTCTACTAGCTCTCAATAATTGTCTAATAATATAGCACTAAGAGGTGATTTCCTATTGGAAGAGTGACCAATTTAGGTTATTATTTTAATTTGATGGGTTTGATTGAAAATGAATATGATTTATTTCAACACTTTGATTCTTAATATAATAATTGTATTTTATAGTATTCTTTATAATGAAAAAAAATAATGCTATAAATTATGTTCACACTTTGGGATAAACAACCATGTCGAAATAAGAGAGAAACCATGTATTTTTCAAGTATGACTAAGAATGATTATGTAGATTATGATTTAGAGAATAAGGAACATTATATTGAATCTATAGTTTTTATTTTTTAAATTTCATTCATTAATAAAATTATTTAATTTTAGTTTCTTACATGCATTTAATATTTCAGTGACAATTGTTGAACATTTGTTGAAATGTGCCTCTAGAAAAAAAATTATAAGAAGAAAAAAGAAAGAAGGAAGTGATTCTCAGATTCATGAAAATATTGTAATATTTATTATATGAAATAAAATTTTATCAAATATTTCTTATATATTTATCAATTTTATATTTCCATCAACAATCTCTAGAGGCTCTTGATGAGAATGAAGGTGAAGGATTCAATCCCAATGATCTTTTGTGACAATTATTAAGTGGGAACTAGTGGAGGGTCTGCTCCTGATATGATAATTCTATTATGAACACTAGGTATTATAAAACTTCAATCAATTCAAACACCTCTACTTGTATTTATTAACAGTTATAAGATTATATTTTAGAATCATCAATGGTTAAGTAGCATGAATGAGGTTAAAAAATTTACTGAAAAATTAGTGAAGAAATGATGGATATGTGTTCATCACTTCCACTAGAAGAAATGATCTGCTCATTGTATGGTGCTATAAACTATGTAAATTATGATCCCAGTGACGATAGAGATAATGAACTTCTATGTAATAATGGTGAAAAAGTTTTTCAAGACTATAATCCTTCTAATGAGGTTAAAGATGAGGATGGTGGTAATAATGACCAAGATAATATTGGTGACTAAATCAAGGATTTATTAGAGTAAGATATTGATTTATTCTATTTTTGAATTCATATTTATGGCACTTTCTCTCTTATGGATGTTTTCTTATAACCAAAACTAATTTTATATATGTGTTATCATTTTGTTTTTAAGTTATTAACAAGTTAAATGTAAAATACATAACATGTTTAATTTTTTGAATGTGTGTTATAGATGGAATTGATATGATGATAATATTTTTTTAGTGTTTTTTTGCAGGTTCTTTTTAGGAGGTAAAGGCGGGATGAAATGGATTATTCTTGGTAGAAGAGTTATACCAACAATACAAGGAACCATTGGTATATCATAATACCAATAATTTGAAGAAAACATTGGTATAGAATTATCCCAATGGGTCTATAACAATTGTTTTTATAAACCATTGGTATTAACTTAAAACAAAAAGATAGTACCAATGGTTTGGGAAACTATTGGTATAGTCTAAGTAAGACCCCGAGTTTGAGGTATTCCTTCATGTAATGAATTTCCTTTTTCATGGGGTCTTGGTTTAATTAAATTAGAAGTGTGAATAATTGGGATGGCTACTGGAAAAACCAGCTAAACAAATACATGGTGTGTAAATGTTACACATCATGTAATTGGTTTTTTTGAAAAATAAAATCCATATGACATGATTTTCAACATATGTGGCCTCAAGAAAATAAACTATGTGTATACGAGTTACAAGTCATATAAATTCCTGTGACCAATAATTTAAAATAAAACCAATGTGTATTCAATTCTCACTCAACCAATTCTTCTCCCTCTTGACTCCCATGGTTTCCATACTTGATTTCTAGTAATTTTTGATGTCTTAATTCTAGTGACATATAATTTTAGAGAAATTGTTTGTGGAATCAAAGTTTAGAGTTCTATTCTCACTTATCATATTGGATCTCCTTATGTTGGATTGATTGGAACCATAGATCAGAATTGTTATACCTAGATTTATGTGTCTGGATTTGTGTTAATGATATCTTCTAAGATTCTGGTAAAGGAATGAAAAACAAGGATTTAATACATGGAATAATCTTTGATACTTTTTACACTAATATTATTGTGGAAGGTGGTTTCTCTCCCACTATACCATTCCTAAAATATTTGGATTTATATTTTCTAAATAATATTTATGTTGTGTTGGAAATATTTAATTTAATTAATTGGGAAACCCCTTTTGATGTGATATCAAAAGGGTTCGTTTTGAAATATGGGTTTTTGTTAAATCAATGTTTTCATGGGAATTTTGGAAAAAAGGTATGTTATGTTTTAAGGATTATATAGGATGGGTTATGTTCAAAAATACAACCATCAAATAATAATAATTTGTGATGTGTAATGGTCAGAAGTACCACTATCAAATAATGATAAACTAGGATGGATCATGGTCCAAAGTACCACCATCAAATTGGTTACTAATTGATGGTTTGGTGATAGGATAAAGTACTGATTTCAAGTTAAATGGAGGTCCATGGTTGAATTCATTATGTGTGTGTGTGGGTTTGAAATTAATTTATTATTATAGTGGAAATTAAATGGTTATAAAATATTTATATCAATGCTTTTTATATGATATCTATTTATTTTTTGAAAAGTTTTTATTATCCTCTTTCCCTCTATTTTATTAAAATGCACTAAACTGTTATTTTCTTAGTGGTATATGATGTGAAGTCTTTGGGAAAATCCAACTGAGTGTTATTATTAACCCCTTATTGAGATTTTTTTTTTCATTTTTAGATTTTTTTATACTGAGATATAGGGAAGGTTCATGTTTTTTACTTCTCTAGTGGTGATCCTTGACTTCATGGTTTAGTTACTGAGTTGGATCTTGGGAGTGTCTGCATATTGGTCTGGGATGGTGCCTATTTGGTTTAGATGTATTTATACTTCGAGTTTTAGTCTTTCACTTTCCTTTATTTTTCTATTATACTATGATGATGTTCTATTTTTTATTTTATTGAGTTATGTTATTTATTTTCAGGAACCATTTACTCTATCTTAGATTTATTTTATCTCTTGATAGGTTGTTTTTTTTCAGGTAAAATCACCACCAATATCCTCTAACTCCCTTGGTATTTATTTCCAGCCTTTTGTGTCCTAAAAATCTCACCTATTGCTAGTACCAATTTTCCTCTTCTCAAGATAATGAGGTGGGGTGGGGTGTTACAGATGGTATTAGTTTTTTTGGTCCTTGAGTTTCATATGGAACTGCTTTTGTTCAGTTCTTGATTTGGTTTGGTAGCAAGAAGATAAGACTATCATAACTTTAAGTGTATAGTATAAAGGGATATAAAAAACCTTTTTATACTTAACTTCACGTTACCAGGGTGGTTTGGGTAAAAAAGTGTTAGAAAAAACTTCTAGGATTATTTTTATCTCATCATCGTGGGTTTATCCAATGAGTGTGGCATACCATGAATTATGATAAGGATTCCCACTAGTAATACATTGTTCATCTGCTATTTAAATGAGTTAAAAAAAGATTTATCTTTGAGATGAATATTTAACTAGTTATTTCTTATGGTAGTGATAAATTTTTATGATGTTTTGGAATTTATTGAAACCTTCAGTCCCTTGAGAGACATTGTATAAATAGTGAATTTTTTTATTTATAGAAAATGGAGCTAGGAATATGTCCTAGAAACCAGTGGGAACAAGTTGCTGAAAATGTGGTTTCACTTAAACCATAGGTTAACTAGAAACTTTTATACATTATTGTGAAACAATTTCAAACTATTGAAAAAGGAAATCTAAATGATGAACTGAGGAAACTAGATCACTAATTATAGTTTCAGAAGATGAATACACCAGTATTTAGAGGGTATTTCGAGCCTAAAATATAAGAAGTGTGGGTAAATAAAATAAATATAATTTTTGAATTTTCTTGGTACATTAGAAGAGATTAATATTATATTGGAAACATATATGTTTCAATATCTTTCACACCAATGGTGGGATTTAGCTGTCAAATATAAATATGATAAGGGAATTATGTGGGATGAATTTGAGAAATGTTCAATAAATATTTATATCCCACACTTTTAAATTTGCAAGAACCAAATATTTCTTGAGCCTATAACAAGAAAACCACAATGTGATAGAGTATGTATAAAAGTTTATGAACTTGGTTCATTTCACCCCAGAGGATGCTTCTAGTGTATCCTTGAAAGTGCGCTTCTTTGAGTTGGTATTGTGACCAGAGATTCGATCCAAAATAACCATTCTTGGTATTAAAAATTATATAGATATGGTTAATAGGGAATCAGTTGTTAAAAGGGATCTTCTTGGGAATTCCATGGGAGGTATTCTCTTTGTACCTATAGGGAAAGGTTTCGACTTTCATAATAGAAATCAGAGAAGAAGTGATGCCTATTCTCATGAAGGTAGCACATCCCAACTCAGAATGCCAAATCAGTTAATTTTACTCAAAGATCCGATATCAAAGTAGGCTATTTCTAGTGTGGGTCATTGATGCAACAAGAGGAAATAATGTACTACACCACTAATTAATTTCCACCACTACTGTAAGAAATGCCATATCAAGATGTATTTTCATAAATTATGAGATTAGTGAGTGGAGCAGGCTCGAAAGAGACTTATCCTTCATATGATTTAATGGAACAATCCTATTATAATAGTTTGCATCAACATACATAGATAAACCGGGACATTTCTAGGAACACTTCAGTTGTTCACTCGACACCTCATTAGGGAAGCAAGAGATATCCTATGACTTCTGAGTGACATATTTATAGAACATAACAGGCATTTGTGAGAGGGAAATCAGGTCCCTCTGCTATGTAAGGTACCATTATTCAAATATCCACTATTATGCATGTCTTGTTTAATATTAGAGCATCAAATTCTTTCATTTATTATTATATGGTTAAACAATTAGGATTACACATTAAAATGATGCCTCATGTCATGAATATCATGACACCCTTTTGGAAGTGGGAGAACAGAGGTTTTAAATGACCATAATGTTCCATCACCATCATCGCAATGTAGTTTCTATGGGAGTTTATAGTATTATAGATATAAGATATTGACTTGATCTTTGGAACGGAATGACTGACAAGTTTTAAAGCTTATATATATTTCTATTCTCAACACATGACATTTACATCCTCATATGGATCATTTATTGTATTCAAGGGAGATTGGGATATAAATATAGGTAGAGAAGGACCTTTAGAGATAGTAGATGAATAAATCTCATCCCAATTATCTATAATGACGTTGAAAGATACAAATGAAACTGGTAATGGGATTCTTCCTATCTTAGTAGATCGATACCTGGATGTTTTTCCAAATGATTTCTTTAGGTTACTATCTGAGAAAGAAATAGAATTTACTATCAACCAACTCTTGAAAACAGGTCTTATTTGTCCATTATCTAATAGAATAGATCCATCAGAGCTGTGATAGATAAAGGCTTAGCTTGAAGAATTGGAAAGTAATGGCTTTATCGGACCTAGTACATCACCTAGGGATACACTTGTTTTATTCATAAAGAAGGTAGATGGTACCCTATGGTTATGTGTTGATTATCATAAATTTAATAAATCCATGATTAGAAATTGATATCCTATCCCTCATATTGATGACCTATTTGACCAATTTAAGGGAGACAAATGGTTCTCTAAAATTTATCTCCACTTAGGATACCATAAACTTAGAGTCATAAGAGAGGATATCCCAAAAATAAAATTTTGGAGTCATTGAGTCCATTATGAATATGTCTTTAGTCCTTTTGGTATAACGAACACATCCCCAGTTTTCATGGATCTAATGGAGTATATATTCAATATATACCTTGATTATTTTTTTGTGTGGGGTTTTTTGATGATATTATAGTTTATTCTAGAAGTATAAATGACTATGAGGAGCACTTAGAAATTTTACTATGTATGTTGCAGGAATATTGTTTGAATGATAAGTTTTATAAGAGTGGATTCTAGATACAGGAAGTTTGTTTCCTTTGGAATGTCATTTATAAAGAAATGACATCTATTGATACTATAAATATATAATAAATAGTATATTGGAAGACACTAAAGAATGTTTTTGAGGTATGTGTTTTCCTGGGAGTATCAAATTAATATCGCTACTTTGTTCCTAATTTTTCTAGGCTTTCTTATCCCATGATTAATTTAAAAAGGAAGAGTGTTCCATTCATATTGAATGATGAATTTCATAAATGATTCTTGGAACTTAAGACTCATCTGACCTCATCACCCACACTAATATTTCTAGAACTAGGTAACAATTATGTGGTGTATTTTGATGCATCTTGATATGGTATTGGTTGTGTTATCATAAAGGGAGACCATGTTGTGTATTATGGTTTGAGGAAGTTGCGAGCACATGAGATGAATTATCCTACACATGACCTGGAATTAGATTCCATTTTATATGACTTAAAAACTTGGAGGAATTATCTCTTTAGGGAATATTTCATAGTTTTCACCGATTAGAAGAGCATGAAATACATTTTTTCTCAGTGATACTTGAACTCGAGGAAACAAAGATTGATGGAGTACATCTAAATGTTCAATTTAGACTTGATATTCACACTCAGTAAATGGAATTTTTTGTCTCATGCATTGAGTAAAAAATCATATAACATATTGGTATGAGAAGCTCACAACCAATTGTAGTTGATGAGAGTGATTGCTAATATGCATTTAGATTGTGATACATAGGGCGAATACATAGATTTATTTCCAGTAAGTCTTATTCCAGACTACATAAATTTTGTAAAAGAATTTGAAATATCTGATTTTTACTACATCACCTTTAGGTCAGACCTAAATGGTGGAAAAACTCTAGATAATTGGACAATGGATGAGAAATTCTTGTTATATTTTTAGAAACATATCATTGTTCCTCAGTCTTGTAAGGAAAAACATATTTCATCACATCACCATTAAAAATAGGCTATTTATCTAGGTATTCAGAAAATATACATGGAAATGAAAACACATTTTGGGTGGGTAGGGATGAAACTTGAAATCATAGAGTATGTGATGAAATGTTTAACTTTCCAGTAGGTAAAGGAAAAACATCAATAGATAGACGATATGATACAATCTATGCATATAACTGTATTGAAGCGGGAGTAGATTGCAATGAATTTTTTCACAAGCCTACTGATAATGTTACACAAACAAGATTATATATGCGCAGTATTGGATATAATTATTATGTTATAAAACTTTATCCCCATAAGACAATCCAACATGGAAGAGGACTTGAAAAAATTATATATCGGAGAAGTGGTCATATTATAGGGAGATCCATTCTCGATTGTATTTGATGGACATCCCTAATTCACTTATGGATTTTATAAATCGTTGTAAAAGTATATTAGGAGTAAAATAACCTTGATCACAAGATATCATCCACAAATGAATGAATAGTCATAATACACTATTCAGACATTGGAGGATATTATTAGATTATCTGTCATGAACATCAGTGGTTCATGGAAGGATCATATTCATTCAGATAATTTCTTTTATAAAAATAGTTATCAGGTAACAATTCAAATACCACTATTTTAGGCTTTGTATGGCTGTTCATGTCATTATTCTTATTTTGTGTGTAAAAAGGATAATAATCCATGAATGGACCAAGTTTTTTACATGAGAATATAAAGAAAATCAAAATGATTAAAACAATAATTGAAATGGAAAAAATTAGATTGAATTCATATGAATATAATCATCACTTAGCATTATCTTTTGATGCCAGTGACCATGTTTTCTTGTGAGTGTCTCTGATATATGGTTATCGACACTTAGATGAACAAGGGAAGTTAGCATCCTGATACGTGGGACCATTTGAGGTTATAGAATGGGTTGGAACTAGTGTGTATTAGTTATCATTACCAACACGATTCAGCACTGTTCCATATGTATTCCATTTTATCAACTGAATAAGTACCACCTAGACCCTAGAAATGATATCAATTGGGATCATGTTACTCTTAATCCATATGTGACTATACATGAACTGGTATGGGTTCTGAACAGGAAGGAAAATAACATTTGAGGGAGATATTTTTCCCTTGGTACGAGTGCTATAACAACATGGTTAGGTTAAAGAGGAACCATAGGAAAGGGAAAATTTTATATGGGATCAATTGTCTCATTTATTATAGATTCCCAAGTATAGAAATCCCAATGGTGGGGATAATGTAGCACCCTCAGTTTTTGGTATCCCATAATTTAATGTGTTTACTTTTTCTTGGGGTCTTAGTTTAATTTAATTAGAAGCATGGACGATTTGGATGGTTTATGGAATACCCAGATTAATAAATTAACTATGTGTAAAAGTTACACATCGTGTAATTGGTTTTTCTAGAAAATAAAATTGAGGATATGTGATTTTCAGCATATGTGGCCTCGAGAAAATACATGATATGTATACGAGTTACACATTATGTAAATTCACATTCCCAAAAAATTAAAATATAGCTAGAGTGTATTTTTTCCTCACTAGACCTATTCTTCCCCCTCTTAACTCCTAGGTTTTCAATAGGTTATTTCCTATGATTCTCGATTTCCGAACTCCAATGACATTGAATCTTGTAGTGGTTGTTTGTGGAATAAAATGTTAGGGTTCTATTATCACTTATTATTGACTATATTTAATTGATTTTTATATTTAGTGATTCTAACACACCTATACTTTATTATTTATTCTATTTTAAATAAATCCAATCTCTTTTATATCTTGTGATGCACACAACACCGTGTTTAAGTAATGCACAATACTATACTAAAATATAATTTAAACATGACATTTATAACATAGAAATTAAGTTGGTGGGTATGAATATGAATAAATAAATTATGAAAAAATATATATTTATTTTGTTTTGTTATCTATTGATTATAAATAAAAATAATAACTATTTAAAAGAAAAATAAATGTTTTCTAAAAAACAATATTTTTTCAAAGAAAATAGTTTCATCACTTCCTGCCCACTTATGATAAAATTAAATTTTTGAAAGTTTTAGAAAATCCATTTTAGAAAATTAAATTAAGTTTTTAAATTAAAATATCATAATTATATTAAGTTTAATTTTTGGGATTTTTCTGAAAAGATTAATTTTTTGATGAATAGTAAAAAATACTGTTTTTATTGAAAATTGCATTTTTATTTAAATTATTTATAAAGTTAAATAATATTTTAAATTAGTCTTAAAGTGAAATTAGTTAAATTTTGTTATAATAAGTACAATTTACATCATTATAATCAATTTCATATTTAAGTTTTATATTAAAACCTTCTATACTTATGAGAATGTTCTCTTTGGAAACCCATTTTTTCATCGTGTTTGCGAGTATAATTTTAAATTGTATTTTTCCAATTATATGTATTGATTTACTAAAAATGTATTACATATTTGGACTTATAATAATTTATATTATACAATTATTTCAACATAAATTTTTACCATTATGAATAGTGAAAATAGTAAAAATTAATTATTGCTATTAATGTAAAAACTGATTTACCTAGAAGTTAAACTAAAAGGAAAGGGTTAAAATAACATAAAAACTTGTAAAAAAACATTATATGGTCATATGTTAAACTTAAAACCTATAAGGGTTGATAGTGACCCATTTTTGAATATTTTGATATGATAAAAATGTGAGTGTAATTGATTATTTTAAAAAATTCCATGTGTTTCCTCTCCGCCACATATAAAAGGTCATCCCTTATCCTCCTCTCTTCACACTTAAAAAGTAATTTGGATCTTACAATACCTATCCAAATCACTTACTTAATCCCCTATAACCATCCTATTTCCCTTGTTTTGATCATAAATCCATCCTAGGAAGGATTTTGGTGCAAACCTAAAGAGGTTGTTGGAAGAAGAGGTTACATTCTTAAATGATAATTTTTATTATACTTATTCTTACAGATAATTAAAATATTATTAAATAATTATATTATAAAAATAAAATTATATGAAAATTATATATATATATATATATATTATTACGTTAAGGTCATGACCTATATAAATCTTCTCTTCCATCAAATGGAAAACAAAACATTCGATTGTGCATACAATGTACTACCGCCTCACGAACTGATATAATTAATTTTCCATCACCAAATTTCGAGGTTTAATATAATTATGGATTTAATAAATTTATAAATTTATTATAATTTTTAAATTATAATATCACATATACCTTTTTAATTTTCATTTCATTTAACATTCGATAATGTCGCTCGTGTGTACATCAGACTGTCGCCTTGCGAAACGATGTGATTAATTTTTCACATAGGCTTTAAGTGGAAGGTAAGAAGGTTATATTTAATAAAAATATTTGTTATATATATGATATTATATAAACTAGGTAAAATTAATATTTCATACGCTCCCTTACCCTTTCATCTATTAAGAGAATGATATCTTCACTCGTGCGTATGTATGACCCACCGTCTCCATGAAGCGATGTGACTCATTTTCAATACACAAAATTCAAGAATGGTTATAATAATACACATATAAGTAAATATTATATTTATAAAATTATTATCATTATTTAAATTATGGATTTATATCCTATGTACAAGAACAAAAACTTTCATGGAAAAGCACGCATGAGAAGACAAGGAAATTAACACCCAAAACAATGAAAATAATGAAATGTTATTAACAAGCAGGTGGTAAAATGTTATAAGAGGATAATATATGACATTATACATATTATTATGGTTATATAATAAATTAATAACATGATTTATACCATTATACTTTATGTTAAATCATTTTAAACTAAAGGAAATCATGAAGTAAGGGGTTTTATCTCAATTTCCATTGCATTGAGATATATTTGTTAATACGAACCTATTCAATTCTATGTGGTGTATATACTACAAATTTTATGAATTTAACATGAATAAAAATTTATTCATGATTAATAATTTTTTTCAAGTTTATTATTTAAGGGGTTACAACTTAAAAGTTACCAAAGAGGTAAAAAATTATTTCACATTCTCACTTTCTTTAGTGATTATTTAATTTATCTTGAAACAATCACTTTATTATGATTATTTTTCATTAAAAATTATATTTATATTAAATATACATATTCTTTAATAATTTATATTATTATTGACTAAACTATATACCATTTTACATAGGGTTTTTACTTTAAAATTTATTTGTTTAACTCGAGGAATGTTGATAAATTCGCATCCTTTACTCAATATGAATATTTGATGGTAATGAATATTATTCATGAAATAAATCAATTATTTGATATATGAGGAATTATTTTGACATGTAGATATAGATGAGGACCAGTTATCGATTGCTCCTTGATGAATTAATAGGTCTCATGAGGTAAATCAGTTGGCCAATTCTGATAGGTTTTTTCCCGTAGTTTTAAACTATATTGTGAAAGGTCCTGATAGTAGAGGTGTCATGATGCATAAGATTATGATGTCCAATAATTAATCATTTTAATACAATAATAATCTAGTTATTATTATCATCCATTATATTTTCTCAATGATATTACCTTTGACTGAAAATTCAATTTCTATTCAATCAAAATCATACAAGAATCAAAGTCAAAGGTTCACGGGGGATGTAAATAATGAAGGTAAAGGGCATCATTTCAAGAAATAATCTTACAATAATCAAGAAAGAACCCAGGGTTATTGTAAAAGACAAAAATCTATCCCTACATACCTTTTCTATCTAGAAAATCAGATTCGTAATTCCCTTCGTGCCATATGTTTCAGACCAAAATATCCCATTTGACATAAGTCCAACAATGACTTAATGTGTAAGCTAGCTCCCATGGAATGTAAAATTTCTCCACAAGGAACTTTAAAAACATTGAAAATTATTTTTCCACCACTTTATTTTTTATGTTAAATTTCATATATTAAGGGTGTCTAGTAGCCAAGTCTTTAGTCTCTACACCAATAGAGTTACCAGCACCAAAAAAGGCCAAAAACCCTAGAAGCATGGAGCCACAACTGTCCCAAACCAGCCTTCTCCCTCTCATCTCCCCATTCAAATATAACCCATCCAAATTCAAATTAAAATGCAAGAAAATAGGGTTCCACCTAAGCTATAAGCCTTATTTTATATGAATTTCATTTTCAGTTTATTGATTAAATGGAATGTGTTTTCAGTTATTTACCTAGGAATATTGATTATAAATAATCCAATTATAATAGTCAAGTTATTGATTAAATTAAATTTGGGTTTATTTATTCAAATTTAAATATGTATTATTATTTATTAATTCTTAATAGCTTCCATTGTATGTAATAATTACTGAGTATTTTAGCTCACTGTTATTTTTTTTCATTTCCTAGGATAAGATGAAGAAATATTTGAATGGGTTTTAGGGATGAAAATCATTTGATTTTTTGTATTATGTTTTATTTTTTATTCCCTATGTGAAATGGGCATCATGTATGTATATATTTATTAAAAACTATAGAACTAATTGGTCCTTTGTGATTTTACCCCTTGTATCTATTCTAGTGTAATAAATTAGGTACCGAATCCTGGTTACTGGATTCAGGGTCATTATAGTTGGTATCGTAGAAAGTTTTATAGCAACATTGGGAACTAGATTAATAAAAAAATATATTAGGGAACACAAACCTATGATACGATGTGAGTATTAGTATATAATAACATCCGAATGTTTTGGTGAGGAAAGGATTATATGGGGTTTTCTAGAAATATGTCCCTATCTTGATTCTACAAGTAAATGTGGTTCTGAGACAGATGTACCTATAGTTAATAAATCTAAAAAAGGCACATCAATCTTGACTTGAGAATTTTATGGTACCCCACAATAGTCCTTACTGCACACCTGGTTTGAAACTCTTGGGGGGATATGCTAAAGATAATTCACATTTTATTTACAAACCATTATGAAGAATTTGAAAATAAAGATATCCCCAAAGAAATTGAGTTTATGATTCCTAGATTAATAATGCATAAATTTTTAATTTATATTAAGTGTTACAACATATTTAAAATTATACATTATGATTTAAAATTCATAATTTTATAAGATAATATAGTATATTACATTGTTTAAAAATGGAACCTAGAAGGAATACTGGTATCAATACTCATTGAAAATTTAGATATTTCCCTGCAAATAAATCCAGTACAATAAGTATTGGAACTTATCTGATCATGGATATATTAGGGAAGTGTAATCAAGTTATGAAAAATAACCTTTCTTGGATGAAGGAATCTATCGCACAACATGAATCTCTTATGTTGGATCACTCCATGCGATAAAATCCCCCATAATTTTACCTAGTACTTTGAGAAGGTATTTATCAGTAAAAAATTATAGTGGAAGTCACACTACAACAAGTATGTCTTAAAAAGTCCCCATTATAACAAATAATTGTGATGTATTTTCTGAACTTATTATCATACCTATGGTTGAGTTCAATATAATAATTTTTATGGGTTACATTTTAAAATAAGATACAAAAAATTGTTGCAATAATAAGGAAATTATGATTCATGATGAAGATGTAGAGTTCCTTATATTTAGAGAAGAGACCTTATCATCTAAGTCAAGTCAAGATCTACCAATAGTATCTCTTCAAAATGATGTCATTGGGGAAGAAGAGAGAATAAAATAGATGGATTGATATAGTAATAAGAAACTTGAGGATGTACTTATTGTATATAAATACATTTTTTTATTTCATAAGGAGTTACTCGGACATCCACTAGAGCATGAATTTTACTTTTCCATTGATTTAATCCCTAACATAAGACCAATATCAAATAATCCCTATAAAATCTCCACTATGAAATAATTGTAGTTAAAGAAACTACTAGAATATTTGTGTGATAAATGTTTTATTCTCCCTAGTGTTTCACCATGGGGAACCTCTGTTCTCTTCATTAAGAAGAAAAATGGATCCTTGTGGATATGAATTGATTATAAGGAAATCAATGCTATTATGATAAATATCAAGAATCATCTACCTCACATTGATAAATTATTCAATAAACTTCATGTAGTCCAACATTTTTCAAATATTGAACTTCGTTTAGGGTTTCATCAATTATGAGTAAAGGAGGAAGAAATTCTGATGATAACATTCTGAATGAGGTATGAAAATTATGAGTTTATAGTAATTCCATCTGGATTGACTAATTCACCATCTATTTTTATGGATATAATGAATACAATAATAAAGGAATATATTTATGATTTTTTTGGTATTCATTGATGATACTTGGTGTATTCTAAAATCTATGAGGACCATGATAATCAATTGAATATCATTCTTGAGACTATTAGAAGGAAATATTTATATAGAAAATTTTGTAAATGTGATTTATATCTTTAATAAGTTTCTTTTCTTGGATATATAATCTCTAAGGATATAATATCAGTTGATCATGCGAAAGTAAAGGAATCCAGATAATGGTTTACACTAAAAATCATAACCGAGGTAAGTAGTCTCATTGGTTTGGAAAGTTACTATTAGCGATTCGTTCAGAATTTTTCTTTATTAGCTAAACTATTATCTAATCTTACACATAAAGTGGTTAATTTAGATTAGATATATTAATATAAATTTTTTTATGATCTGAAGAGGATATTTTTAAATGCTCTAATTTTTAAAATACCATTTCAAAATGATGTGCTTGTGATATATAGTGGTTCATTAAAGAAAGGACTTGGTTGTTTACTAATACAAAATGATAAAGTTATTGCATATGTGTCAAGGAAATTAAAGACTCAGTAATAGAACTATAAAAACCATGATATTGAGTTGGATGTTATAATATTTTCATTGAAGATATAGAGACATTATATATGGTGAAATATGTGAGATATACACATATCAAAACATCCTAAAATAAATATTTTCACATAAATACTTCAATATGAGACAAAGGTGATGGATCGAGCTACTCAAAGACTATGATTTATCAATACACTACCACCCATGGAAAGAAAATAAGGTATATGATGCATTGTGTAGTAAATACAGTAGATTTATAACCAAAATATCTATTGAGAGGGACCATATATTCATAGATCTAGTAAATATGGATATATGAATTATTAAGGAAGGGGATACATCATGATTTTTTAAAATGTTTTATAAATCATCATTATTAGAAAAGATAAAATGTTCTCAATCTGTTGATGAAAAATTATAGAAAAAAATTAAATCCGCGAATGATGAGAAATTAAAATACATCATTTGTGAAAATGGTGTTCTAAAATTTGGAAATAGGTTATGTGTTCCATATATACCTGAGATAAAAATATAACTTTAGGATGGATCTCAAAACTCAAATTTCTCTATAAACCCTAGTAGCACTAAGATGTATAGGGGTTTGAGGGAACATTTTTGGTGGGCTAACCTGAATTGGGAAATTGTGGGATACATATTAATATTCTTGGTATATTAATAGGTCAATGCTAAGATAAAACATCCTAGAGGAGTCATGAAACCACTTCCTATTCCAATATGTAAATGGGATGACATTACTATGGACTTTTTCACATGATTAACAAAGACTCCTACGAATAATGAAATAATATGAGCTATTATCAATCACCTAACCAAATATTATCATTTTTTTACTATAAGAGAATATTTAACACTTGATAACCTCTTAAGTATCTATATTAATGATGTTTTAAGACTTTATAGTGCACCACATAAGTTTTTTTTCTAGTCATGATCCCCATTTTACATCAAAATTATAGAAGAATATTTAGAAGGCTATTGACATTGAGCTTCATTTGAGCACTTCCAACCCTCATTAAACTGGTGGAAAATTTAAAAGGACTATTCAAACAATGGAATAATGTTTATTTCATGCTAACATTACTTTCAAGGTACGTGGGTTCAGTATTTACCTTTGGTAGAGTTTTCCTATATCAATATTTTCTATTCAAGTATTCAAATAACAACATATGAAGCATTATATGGAAAGAGATGTAATAATACATCTTACTGGGATAAAGTCGGTGAAAAGAAACTTGTAGACCTATAATTTGTTGAATATAAAACAATAAATGTAAAGTCTATTTAGGCTCATATTAAATTAGATCAATGTAGGAAAAAGAGTTATACCGATAATTGGAGGAAGGATTTGGAATTCCATGTGAGAGTTCATGTTTTCTTGAGAGTATTTATATAGAAAGGTTTCATATGGTTTGGTAAGAAATGGAAACTAATACCCAGGTACATATGAACCTTTTAAATTCTTGAACAATTAGAGTTTTTTATTACTATTTGACAATGCCACAATGTTTGTCAAAAGTACATGATGTGTTCTATATATCATTTTAAAGGAATCACATGCCAAAACCAAGGCATCCGATCACCTCTAATGAATTATAATTTGAACATGATCTATATTAATCTGAATAACCCATCCAGATTCTTGATACTATATAGAAATTATTGAATAATTAGAAAACTTTAATGGTAAAATTACATTGGAGAAATCAAAAAATAGAGGAAGAAATGTGGGAACTAAAGGATGCTATGAAGAAGAACTACCTTAATCTATTTAGAAGGTAATATCCCCAAAATTTTGAGGATAAAAATTTTATAGGATGGAAGAATGTAACACCATAAGAATTTACAATATATTTTCATTTAAATAAATTCAATCTATTCAATAGCTTGTGATACACAAAACACCAAGTTTAACTAAAACTCTATACTCTATTAAAATATTATTTAAACATGGCCATTATAACCTAGAAATTAAGTTAGTGGGTATGAATAGAAAAAAATAAATTATGAAAAATATGTAGTTTACACATGTTTATAAATAAAAATACGATTCTTTCAAATGTAAAAGAAATGTTTTTTTGAAAACCATTTTTTCAAAGAAAACGGCTTCATCGCTTCATGAAAACTTATGATAAAATTAATTTTATGAAATTTTAGAAAATATATTTGAAAAAATGAAATATATTTTTGAAATCATCATATAAAAATTAGTTCAGGATGATTTTTTTTGAAAAGTTTCTTTTTTCTATGGCTAGTAAAAGATACCGATATTTATTGAAATATTTATTTCCACTTATATAATTTACAAATTTAAATTATATTTTATTTTTTTAAAAGTAAACTTATTTAAATTATAGTATAATAAATACAATTTAGGTCATTTAAATCAATTTTATATTTGATTTTTATATTAAAAGCATCTATACTTATGAGAATTTTCTCTTTGGAAACCCACTCTTTTATCACCTATGTATGTATAATTTTAAATTAGATTATACCAATAATGTGCATTGAATTTGGAAAAATGGATCCAATATTTTGAATCATATAAATTTATATCATATAATAAGGTAAAATTAATTTGTTACCATCTTGAATAGTAAATGAAGTAAAAATTAATTACTGCAGTTAAGGTAAAAACTGATTTAGAGGAGGGTTAAAATAAACAAATAATGGTTAAAATGACCTAAATTATTGTTCAAAACCCATTTTATAGACATAATTATACTTTATAACCTATTAGGGTTGATAATGACCCATTTTAGGCTTTTTTTCATGATAAAGACGTGGTTTTAGTTGTTTCTTTTCAAAAATCCTATGTGTGCCCTCTCCCCCAGTTATAAAATGACACAACTCTCCTACCCTCTTGAAACTTAAAAATTCAATTTGGTTTAGAAAATAACTAAAAAAATAAATTCATTAATCCCCTCCAAACATAATATATTTCTTGTTTTGTTCATTGAGACATCCTAGGAAGGATTTTGGTGCAAACCTAAAGAAGTAATTCAACGAGGAGGTAATGTTCTTAAATGATCATTTTTATTTTATTTATTTTTACACCTCCATCAAATATTATTCAGTAACTATATTATAATAAAAAATTATCTTAAATACATTAAGATTCTATTATATTAAGGTAATTACCTATATCCACATCCTCTTCCATCAAATGGGAAATGAAACCATCGATCATGTGTATGAAATACTACTTCCTCACAAACCGATATAATTCATTTTCCATCAACATATTTCAAGGATATGTATAATTATATATTTAAAAAATGTATATTATATTTAAGATATTATAATATTTATCGAATTATAATATCACATACACCTTATTACATTCCACTCTGCTTAAAATACGATAACGTCGATCGTGTGTACGCGGGCTACCACTTCACAAAGCGATGTGATTTATTTTCACAAACGATTTACATAGAAGGTAGTAAGGATAAATTTAATGAATATATGTAATATATATGACATGATATGAAATATGTAAAATTAATATATCATATTATCCCTTACCCTTTCATCCGACAAGGGAATGATATTATTGCTCGTGTATACGTAAAACCTATCATCTCCACGAAGCAATGAGACTCATTTTCTATACCCAGTATTCAATAATGGTTATAATAATACATATAATGAGTAAATATGATAGTTTTAACATTATAATTATTCTAGGTATTATGTATTTATATCACATGGACAAGAACTAGAACTTTAATGATAAAACACACATGCGAAAACAAGAAAATAAACACCTGAAACAATGAAAATAATGAAATATTATTAATAAATGGGTGGTAAAATGTCATAATTGGATCACATATGATATTATAAATATTATTATGGTTAAATTATAAGTTTCATATAATTATAAAAATCTTCATATATGAGGTTAATGAATGTTCAACTAAAGGAAAGTGTGAGGTAATGAATTTTTTCTCAATTTTCATTTCTTTGAATCATATTTGTTAATATGCACCTATTCAATTTTATGTGATTTATATAATTCCCCTTTGATTTATTTAACATAAATAAATACTTGTTCAGTACAAATAATGAATATTTTTCATTTTTTTCTTCAATGGGTTATAATTTAAAAGTTACTAAAGTGGTAAAAAATCATTATAATATCTCACTTTCTTTTATTATTGTTTACTTTATCTTGAAACAATCACTTTATTATGATAAATTCTTGTTTTAAATTAAATTTCTATTAAATATACATATTATTGTATTATGAATATTATTATATTCAAAACCATAGACCATTTTTTACAAATGGTGTTTACTTCAAAAGTTATTTGATTAACTGAGGAAATATTGATAAATCTACATCCTTTAATAGATATGGATATTTGATGATAAGGAATATTTTTCAAGAATCAAATTGAATATTTTATATATGATTAATTATTTGGAAATGAAGATATGGGTGGGTCCCAGTTATAGATAGCTCCTTGATGCATCGACAAGTCTCATGAGACAAATAAATTAACCAAATCAGATAGGTTATTACACATAGTTTAAAAAGTTCTTGTGAAAGGTGCTAATTGTAGAAGTAAAATGATTTCTGGGGTTATGAAGTTTAATAATTAAGAATTTAATTCCTTCAAAATAAAAAAATTATTATTAGCCATTAGATTTTGTAAATGATATTATCTACGAATTCATTTTATTCTCAGTTTATTGATTAATTGGTATGTGTTTTCCTTTATTTACCTTTCCATAGTGATTATGACTTATATAATTATGATAGTTAGGTTATTGATTAAATGGAATGTGTGTTCAATTATTTTCTAGTACATATGGACTATACTTTATTGATTTATGATATCTTCCATTGTATGTAACCCTTACAGAGAATTTGAGATCACCCTTATTTTTTTCACTCCCAAAGATATTAAGAAAAAATATTTAAGTGAGTTACATGAATGAAAATCATTGTATTTTGTTATATATTATGTTTTATTTTTATTCCTAATGTAAAATGGGTATCATTTTTGTGTATGGTTCATCAAAAATGCTAAATTGATAGCTCCTTTGGGATTTGACCCCTTGTATCTATGAAAATGTAATGAAGTTGGAACCTGCTCTGCGTTACTTGAGTTGAGGTTGTTACAATGATTTTACTTTGATCACTGATAAGTATGTTCGTAATTTTGGGTATCAACATGAGTTTCATAGGTGAATGTGGATAAGGGACCAAGGATTCATGGTTATCCCATATAACCTGGTAAACTATGAGGAACCCGTGAAGAGGGTCCTAAAACCATTCAAGAACCAATTGCTTGGTTGGATCATTATTTAAAAAATCATGTGACCAAACTGTTCAAAGTAATTTTTCTTATCTAGAATTATTCTTTTACCTCACTTAATTTTTAAGTAAATCCAAATAGAGTTTTCCATTGGTGTGTGGTTAAATGAGTGATTTTTTCAATGAAATTTATATTTTTGGATGTGGTGTTTGAATGATTCTTATGGGTTGTTATTGGTATTATCCTTTGATAGTATTATTTTCTTTATTGGAAAAATAGTTTTGTAGATGGGAATAATTTATTAATGGGTATTTTTCTTATAAAATATATTTTTCTGTTATTGAAAGGATTTTTATCTCCACAAATTCATTAAAATGTAAATGGTTTTAAAATGAAATTGTAATATGTTTTGGAATGAAGGAGAAAACGTTATATAAGTCCTAGATTTAATGAATAAATTGAGATAGTATTTAGAAATAGTATTTACTTATAAATTTATATAGTATGTGTTTTTTAAATATCAAAATTTTTAAATGAAAAAATATATTATTAAAGAATGACTTGTTTGAATGGTAATTAGATTTTATGGAAAAAAGGGAATATACATGTGTTTGATTGAGTGAGTTATGTTTTGTAATTATTTTGGTTCTTGGAATATGGAATGATTGAGGTTTATGTATTGTGAATTTATAATATTCCTCCCAAAGAGTCTTTAAATAAAAGGGAAGTCTATTTTTTTGGATGATCTTCTAGGTCACTCCTCTTTTAATTTAATAGTTGTTTCTTTACTCTTGCACTCTATCTGGACTCAGGACTAAGTGGTGAAGCCAGGTAATTACTTATACTTTGATCCTATTTGATTCTTCTTGAATTATAATCCACTATATTTTTATGATGACCAATTTAATCTTAATGAAACCAATTATATGGAAAGGATTTAGGGAAACCTAAATTTTCTATAAACTAATGAATATTCAAGGGTGAAGGAAATTGTTACAATACATTAAGGACCCATCTAAGTGTGGTGGGATATGTTTTTTCCCTACCTACTATATGATGGCATGTTCTGGGAGTTTTCAAGATAAAATTTATTTAATGGTACTATCCTGAATATGTGATATTAGAAAAGGCCATTAAATTTATAGTCACTCATGAAAGTGGGTGATTAGTTAAGGATTATGCCAATCATTTCTTAGAGTTTGTCTTCTTCACCCCCATAGCTAGTCAATAATGATTATTTGAAAGATCATTTATTCCAGATATTTATTTTACCTGATATTAGAGTAGTGGTGTTTGATCCTGGATTTTCATCATATGTGGAAGTCACTACAAGGGATTTACAGGTGGAATATGATAAAGAAAGAAAATCCACGACGAGAGGTGTTTTAGTTCATATAGTTTTTTGGGATGTATCCTTAGATGGGAAGTCAAAGGTAGCATTAAATATTGAATAATAGTTTTATGGGGGATAGCCTACTCAGAGAAAGGATAAAATACCTCCAATGTATTTTTAGTGTGGAGTTCCTAGGTATTCTATTCCTTCTTATAAAAAATATTTGAGGCCTTGTCTTTGGTTTGGCTATTTGGACCACCATTATAAGTTTTGTAAGATGGATTATTATAATTTTACGTATTTGGTGTAATCTATTTTTAGGTAATTAGTATGTTTTAGTATCTTTTTATGGAGTTTTTTAATGTTTTTCAGATTGATTTTGTGGATGGTAGTAAATTTAGGAGTTGTGTGTTCTTTGTGGTTTTGGGTTTATTTCTCATGAGTTTTGGGTTTTGGTTGTTTAAAGATTTGGTTTCATGATGGTTTGAATATGGGATACCATTGAGTCTCTATTTGAGTATCTAGGAACTCTATAGACTTTGCCCAGTTAATTACTTATCAATATTGATTTTTCGTTGCTTGGTTCGCCATGGGATGGTTTTCTGGGTTGTCGATCCTAGTTTACATGTTAAGTGTAGTGTGTAGAGGTTTGGAGCATATTTTTTTTCATGTTGAGGATTTATATAGATATTTTCCCCCAAATATCATTGTTTTTTAATCTATATTGTATTTCTCTTGGTTTTGAAAAAAAAATTGAATGGTTTTTGAAATTATGGATAACTTATAATTTTTTGTTTTTTTGTAGAAATTGTACTTCTTGATGATGATTTTATTTGAGGGGAATGTATTTATTTTATTCAACCATTATAGATTAATTCTAAATAGTGGGGAGACCTATTCCTAATCTCCATCTCCTTAGGGTTCTTCCTTTATGATAATGTATCATTGTGCTTGGAGATGGTTTATGAGTTTCCTATAATTGGTAATGTTTGATGATTTTCTTATTTAGGATCTTCTTTTATTATTGACCTCACACATCCCACATATTTTATGGGGTTTCATTATTTAATTTCTTGTAGTACCCCCAACTTTATTAGATACTTTATGAAGGTAGAAAGTGTCATGGTGGGGAGATTGTAACTCCTCGTATGACAATATTTATATCTTTTTTAATTGAATATGGGTTTTCCTAATCCTTTTTATAATTTTTGTGGTTTCATTTCAAAAATTTGTAACTTTATTAGTTCCTAAAAGTTGTATCATGGTTGGGAGTAACATTTTTGTAACACCCCAAGCTTTCACAGTATGCTTCTCTTTGAACAATACAGTAGCGTGTGTTGTACGCAACTTCGAGTTCTAACACACACCACAACCAATCAAACTAGCCGTTATGAATAGTAATACCAACTTTTTGAAATTTAATAAATTTTATCTTTGAAAATGGACTTAATTTTTGGATTCGGAATATCTAAATTAGATTAGGGATAATTTTTGGTACTTTTCTGATAACTTTCATATTTTGATGAATAGTAAAAATTACTATATTTTAATTAAAAACAACTTTTTTAATTGAAATAATTAATAGTAATAAATTATGAATTTGAGGGGTTTTAAATTATATTTATAATATATTTTTACCATTTAATATAATTTTGGTCATTGTACGTAATTTTACATTTAAACCAGACATAAACAGGTGTCAATCTTTTGATAGTTATTATTTCTTCAAAAATGCTTTTTGTTTTGACAGCGGGAATTAATTTTAAATTAATTTCTGCTACTTCTGTGTTTTGAATTTTGAAAAATGGATTCCATATTTGGAATCATGATGTCCAAATTGTTTAAATTGGTAACTCTTATTTTTAGACATTTTGAATAATTACTTCGGTAAATATTTTATTTACCATTATTAAAGGGTAAATCCGGTAAATAAGGGTAAACAAATAATATTATAATAATAATAAATTACCCTAAAACGTGTTCTAACCATATTTATTGATACATGTCCGACCATGGGAATCTTTGGGTCGATTTTGGGATCCCATGGATCCACTTGTAAGTGATAATGACACTTTATATTAATTAAGTTAAAGTAAATACGAAAATGACATAAGAATATATCTTTTAGAAAAACAATTTTTACATAGGGTTATATATGTTATATTTTAGAGTATAAATATTAATTAGAAATCTAAAAATATTTCATATATAATGGTATTTTATTTATAATTTTTATACATTGAATAATTAAATTTATTTATGACAAAATAATGATGCAGTATTTTCCTTATTAATGAAGGAATCAAATAATTCGTATTATAAAAGTTAAAATAAATATAATTTGAAAGTTTTTATGACATACAAAAATTTTATTGGTTAATATTACATTTCAGTATTTATTAAATGAATTTTATTTGAATTAATAATGTTTTTAAGACTTTAAAAAATCAATGATTGAATAGTGTCAAAATTGACATAAATGAGTTTTTTACAAAAATATTATATTATTAATTGATATTCTATTCCTCAAAATACAAGGTTAATAAAAATGACTTATATAATGATAAGTGTATCATTAATGGACCACTTGGGGGTTTCTTGGAAGTATATAGTATGTTTATTAACCATATAATATAAAAATACAAAGTGACATGGTAAATGTCAAACTAATTAACTAAGAGTTAAAACTAAAATATAAGGTTAATAAAGTGACCCAAACCTGTCTAAAACCTATTGGTTGGGTTTATTTTTTCCTATCCACACCTTATACTTTAAATAATCCACTTTGGATCCATTAGAATCCGAAAATAATTTTATTATAAAATAATATTTCTAGATTTTCCTAAGGTGTCCCTCACTCCTCTTATAAAAGTGAACTCCCCCTTCTCTCAAATTGATACCCTCAAATCCTTTTGGTTCGGTGAAAACCTACCCAAATATCCTCTAAAATTCACTCAATTCACCCTAGAGGCCTTACTTTAGTCATAAATCCAACTTAAGGTTCCCTTTTGATCAAATAAAAAGGAAGAACCCGAAGAAGAGGTAATGTTTTCACCACCCTCTTTCAAGTTCCTTTCTTCTTCAACTTCTTCGTTCTTTGTTATTTACATTATAAAATAATAACTCCAGTATCTTATATATAATTTGATGTTATTATAAATATGTAACAACCATATTCATTATTCTATCCATCCTTTGAATGACATGTCACCATACATGCGTACGTACGACTTACCGTCTCCACGTCGTGGTGTAATTGTTATTCAAAACATTATTATTTGGATGGGTATGATAATGATATTTAATTCATGTAAATAATAAATATAACATGATAATTATTCTATATATATGATATACCATCCAATTATATATTATTTTAATATCAAAATAATGATATTGTCGCTCGTGCGTATGTACGAACTACCGTCTCAACAAACGCTATGAGATTCATTCCCCATCGTATCCATTAAAGTATTATTCTCATTTTATGATTAAAAATAAAGTTTAAGGACTTGATATCATTCTTTATATGAATAAGATACAACCTATCCATAACAAACATGACTTATGTAACAAAACATATAAAATAAAACGAGTAAGTTAACACCCAAAACGACGATAATACTAAGATATTATTAACAAAGCAATGTTAAAAGATCTTATATGATATCATATTAATGTATATGATTATTGTATAATTTAATAAAAAATATTTCACCATTATAAAAGATGTTAAACTACCCTCAACCATGGAAAATTAAAAGGTAATGGGTTTTCATCTCACTCCTTATTCCAGTGAGATTCATTCCATATTGCCACTATTACCTTTTGTGTGGTGTATGTATTGGCCATAATTGTATTCTTTGTGTAATAAACATTAATTTATGTGCATTTACATATTAATTTTATGATTCTTCTTTCATGGGGTGTATGTTTCGCACGTTACCAAATTGTTAAGGGTTTATTTCACAATCTCTTCATTATCCGAGGTTGTTTATATGTAATTATCTATTGGGACCTCTTTATCATCCACATCCATGTTCCTTAAAAATGTATTTCAAATCATTATTACTATTTTATAGACTATGGGTTAAATTAATTTATACCCTTTTTGACTTTTTATAATATATTTATAAAGGAATCTTTCTGTCATTTTCCAAACAAGGTCCATTTTAACCTTTTCGACAGAATTAAGGTAAGAATGTTTTTTAACTTATACGGTGGGTGTGGATTTTTTACGCCGTTATAGACTATGTTTTTTAACTTATACGGTGGGTGTGTCTTGGAACAAGGCCTTGACAAAATCTTATTTGTATTCTTTGTAACATACCAAGTAATTAATGAATAATAGATATTTTTATCTATGTCTATTAATGATTTAGATAGTGTTTTAGAGGCTTAAAATGAAAATAAATCCAATCTTAAGCATGGAATACACTAATATTTTTAAAAGATTGGTTTACTGCCTTTTGATGGAAAACCATTTTTAAATCTATATTTTGACAATTTTATAAGCTATGTTTGTCAAAATAAACTTATTCTTTATGATTGGGACATCAAAATTTACTTTGTGTGAATTTTTGGTACTTTTTTGACAATGTTCATTTTTTAATGAATAGTGAAAAATACTGCATTTTACATCAAAATTGCTTTTTAATCTAATTTATTTACATGATTAGATTATCTTTTGAATTGTTTTTAAAGTGAAATTAGAATATATTTTTACCATTTAATCCAATAGTGGTCATTGGAATCAATTTCACTTTGAAATTGGACTTAATCTGGTGTCAATCTTTTGATACTTATTGTTTCATAAAAACACGCTATTTGTCATGACAACGGGAATTAATTATTAAATTAATTAATGTAACTTATATGATTTGAATTTTGTAAAATAGACATCATTTTTGAATTCAGAATATCAAATATACCTTAGGGTGAAGTTTTGGTATTTTTTCTGAAAAACTTCAATTTTTGATGAATAGTGAAACCACTAAGTGGTAGTTAAAGAAACTGATTTTTCGTTAAAATGAAACTTTTCCACTTCTGTGATTTGATTTTCAAAAATCCGACATACATGGTTGTCATTAAGAAGTAAAATGTGGTTCAATGAGATTAAAATAATTTTTTTGGTGAATAGTAACTTTTATGTTTTTAATCGCGATTAGAGGTAATTAGTGTAGTTTAAGGTAAAAATAATGTTTTAATAATATGAGATGAGCTTGAAACATGTCCTACCCTCATTGGATGTGTCATGGACGACCAAGACAATCCATGGGTAATCTTGGGGACCTCATGGAGCCACTTTGGTAGGAAAATGACATTAATATATTTTTATTTAATGTTAAAGTAAAAATGACACAAACATGAGTTATTTTACTAAAACAATTTTTACATGGGGTTATACAAGTCAGATTTTTTATTATAAATAGTCATTAGAAAGATAAAAATATTTCCTACATCATAGTATTTTTTTTATAATTTTGATACTTTAAATAAATTAAATTATTTATGACATTATGATGATGCAGCGATTACCTCATTAATAAAGGATTTAAATAAAATGAAATGATAATGAAAAATCTATGACCTACACTTGTCCAAAACCTATTGTATGGGTGGATTTCGAACCCTTATCACCTTAAACTCGAATTATATCAATGTGGGACCTTTTTAATCTGAAACTCATTTTAAAATAAAGGAACATTTCTTTACTTTCCAAGAGTGCCCCTCCTCTCCTCTTATAAAAGGCCCCCACCTCTACCTCCTTACCCACACTTACAAAGCCTTTGGCTCGGCCAACCCCTACCCATTTTGTCTCTCCACATCCCTCTCTTACTCTTTGAAGCCTCAATTTGGGCAGAAGTCTTCCCAAGGAAGCCTTTGAGCTCAAACCAAATGGAGTTACCCAATTTTAAGGTAATGTCTTCACTTGAGTCCTTTTGTTTTATTTTACTTCTCCAACCCCCTAAACTCTTTTTATTAATTTCTTTTGTAACAAGTACAGTATATTAAATATACTATGATGTTTTTATAAGAAATATTTTAGCTACACTTACACACACCTACATTTAATGGGTAAATAACATACTGTTTCCATGGATGGCGAATTTCGGCCTCCTGAAACGATGATTGTTCAACATTCTTTTAACACCTTCAAAAGTGGCCATTAAGATGACAATATATTTATATATGATATATAATATGTTAAATTTTTCTTTAATCTTCTGTATTCTTCATTTTGGGCATACCTTTATGGTTTCCATTATGGGTAAACGCGATATCTTCATTTAAGGAAGTGCGGACTACCGCCCCCTCAAAGTGATTTGATTCGTTAAATACCATATGTGGGATGTATAAAGGATGGAGTTATGATATTATATATGATATTACACTGTAATTATAATATACCTTTATATCATTATGATTCCATTCTATAAAATACGAAATAGAAATGAAAGTAGCGTTCATGCGTACGTACGGCTTACCGTCTCCATGAACGGTGCATTTCATTTATTACCTCTAAATGATTATGTAATATTATAAATGCATCTATATTCTGGATATATATGATATATATGATATATAAATCATGATTATAATTCTAGATATAATGGATACATGAACAACTTGTAATTATAAAGGGTTTATTTTTGACTCAAGTACCAATGATCGTTAAAACGACCGTTATTAACTTAAATAATTACATAGTGTTCATGACATGGAAATAAGTGATATAAAAGGATTAATGAAATTGAAAAAGGTTCTTAAACAAGTAGAAATTAACTCAAGTTTATTATTCAGGAGATTAAAGAACAACCGAGTCAAGTGGAACCCGAGGTATGGGACTTCGTCTCAATCTCCTTTCATTGAGGCATATTTTGTTTCATACAAAACCTTCTTTTATACGGTGTATAAACCCCTTTGACTTTTACGTTTATCCAAAAGGAATCTTTTTTATACGAAGCGTTTTACTAAACGACAAAAGGGAATGTTTTTGTCGTACGTATGTAGCGACAACGACTTCTCCGCCGCCGTGACCATTATTTGAGTTTCGGCTTCCTCTACAAGCCATACCTTTTTTTAAAAGAAAAATAAATACCATGTTTTACTTTTCTTTTATTTTGGTATTGAAAATGGTTTTCATAATGTTTTTATATCAATGTGTTGTATTGATATCTTGTGATTGAAAGGTGGAAATGTTATGTTTCCTTTATGCATGTTTTATGTGATACGATTATGTTGAGGTTCTTGGGAATTATTATGAAGATGGGTGGTTTCGTGATAAACTAAGGGCGGGTGAGCCTGATATTGCTCTCCAATGCATTGGGTAACACGAAGGAGTGAAACGTTAAGGTTTCTCCGAAGGGATTTAGGGAATATACTGTGATGGGTATTCCAAACGTAACCAAGAGGGTTACTCCCTACGTAAGAATGTTATGAATGCCTCAAGTTACCTTTATGTCTTATGATTTATATGATTTATTCATGATTTGATGAGTTATGTTAAGATGCTTATGTTTTATGGGTAAAGTATGATTTCATTCTTATGTATATATGAACTCATGTTTCATTTCCATATTTTTATAACCCATACTGAGCTTTTTATGCTCATCCCAAGTTTTTTTTGAAATGTTTTTCACAGGTCTAGGGAATAGTACATGATATGATGATAGTGTCAAGGAAGTATCAAGAAAGAATCCATGTTTGATTTTAAATATGTTTCCATTTATGGGAAAAAAATGAATACTATCTTTATATAACCAATTTGTTTAAATGTTGAATGTAATTCAAGTTTTATGATCTAATTCTCTAAAACTCTAAACCTGAAAAGATCATCAATGTGTAATCTTTTAATAACACAAGATTAAGTAAGGTTTAAGGATGGTCCCTTATAGTTGGTATCAGAGGTTGGTTTAGATATCTTTAGGAGTTATAATTCTATTAAATGATTATCCAAAAATATTTTTTTATGGTAAAATTGAAGCGATGTAGCATTTGAAGATTACCATGTTGCTTCATCTAAGACATGTTTGTTCAGAATGGTTTTCCGCAGAGGAAACAGGGAAGGAGTGCTAGGAAGGCATGCAGAAGGAAATAACCTTCCGAATCAGCATCCTGAGATGGTCGGAATTGGAACTGAACAGTTTGTTGCAGTAATGGTGTAGTTGACTCAAGCGATAAATGGTGGTGGTATCCATGCACGAGATCATCCAGATCAACTGCAGAGGAACATGTCAGTGGTGGAACATTTCATGAGGCAACATCCCCCATCATTCAGAGGATCATCTGACCCTGTGCTAGCTGAAGGGTGGATTAATGCACTGGATAAGATTTTTGATGTCTTGGGGTGTTAAAACAATCAAAAGGTTAGTCTTTCTATTTACCGTTTGGAGGGTGAAGCAGACCAGTGGTGGTCGATGGTTAAAAATATCAGGGACGCCGATGAGATTTATGCTCTTGACTGGGATGAATTCAAAGGTATGTTTCTTGAGAAGTATTTTCCTAAGGCTGTTCGACTTAGGATGGAAAAGAAATTCTTGGAATTGTGGAAAGAGGAAGACTCAGTGGCTGCCTATGAAGAAAGGTTCACTCGATTGGCAAGGTATGCTCCAAATTTTATCCGAGACCTTGATAGTAAAATCAATCATTTTTACTTAGTATTAAAGCCAAAATATCGAAGAGCATTAGCTTCTCGTGAGTTTAAAAGTTATGAAAAGCTTGTTCGATGTGCTAAGAAGGTGGAAATGGAGTTTGCCGATGATCAAGTGTTCTATAACAGCCAACAGAAGAAGAGACCGAGGTGGCAGGAGAAAGGTAAGAATTATTCAAAAAATTCTGATGGTACGAAATCTATGTTTCCAGTTTTTGATAAATGTGGCAAAAGGCATGCTGGGGAATGTCTTTTGAATTCTGGAAAGTGCTACTGATGCGGTAAGATGGGATATAAGGCTCGTGATTGCACTGAAAAAGATCAGGGTGATGGTAAGACCAAATTTGATTTATAGTTAGTGAAATGTTTTAAGTGCAATGAGATGGGTCACTATGCAAACGAGTGTCCGAAAAAGAGCTTGAGTGACGGGAAGTAGTTAGACTACAAGTAGAAAGGGGTGGTGAAATCCTTTGCAGCTACTTCAGAAGATGTCGGGCCATCAAATTAAGTTGTATCAGTTACTTTATTTGTTTTTTCAGATTATGCCAGTGTGTTGTTTGATTCGGGGTCTACACATTCTTTCATCTCTGAAAACTTTTCTAGTAAAATGGGAATACCATCTCAAGAAATGACTCCTGAACTTGTGGTAAAAACACCTGGGGGAAATTTTGAGGCAAAACGAATTTATAATAATCTTCCTATCCTTATCTGTGGAAAGAACCTACTTGCAAACCTTATTGTTCTACCTCTAGTAGAGTTTGATGTTATCCTGGGTATGGATTGTCTCTCTATTTACCATGCTAAGATTAACTGTAGATCTAAAGAAGTTTCTTTTCAGAAAGACTTTTAGTTTGTGTACAAGAATGAACCCTTACTGTTGATAACATATCAAGAGGCCAAGAAACTTGTAAAAGATGGAAATGAATGTTACCTTGCACACATCGTTGAAAATAAAGGAACTGTTCAGATTAATGATGTGCCAGTGGTAAATGAGTATCCTAATGTTTTTCCTGATGAGTTTCCTGGAATAATACCAGATCGAGAAGTTGAGTTTTCTGTTGACTTAGTTCCTGATGCTAAGCCAATTTCAAAACCCCCTTATCGAATGGCTCAAATTGAAATTTTAGAGTTGAAGGAGCAATTACAAGATTTATTAGAGAAAGGTTTCATTCGACCTAGCACATCACCATGGGGTGCTCCTGTTTTATTTATTAAAAAGAAAGATGGTTCTATGAGACTTCACATTGATTATAGATCCTTGAATAACATCACTGTTAAGAACAAATATCCTTTGCCTCATATCGATTCTTTGTTTGATTAGCTCCAAGGAGCTCAGTTTTTTTCAAAGATTGACCTGAGATCGGGGTACCATCAGCTGAAGGTAAAGGAAGCAGATGTTCCGAAGACTGCATTTCGTACAATATATGGCCATTATGAATTTGTAGTAATGCCTTTTCGGCTAACCAATGCACCTGCTGTATTCATGGACTTAATGAATAGAATTTTCCATGAGTTCTTGGATAAGTTTGTGGTGGTTTTCATTGATGATATTTTTGTGTTTTCTAAAATTAAAGAGGAGCATGAAAGACATTTAAGGGTTATTTTTCAAACCTTAAAAGAAAATAAATTGTATGGGAAATTCAGAAAGTGTGATTTTTGGTTGCAAAAAATTTCTTTCCTTGGTCATATTGTTTCTAAAGATGGGATAACTGTTGATCCTGCAAAAACAAAGGTTGTTGAAGAATGGACAAGACCCATAAATGTAACTGAGATTCGTAGTTTCCTTGGTTTGGCAGGCTATTACCGAAGGTTTGTTAGAAATTTTTCACTGTTATCTATTAAAATGACTAAGCTAACTCGAAAGGGTGTTAAGTTTATCTGGAAAAAATAATGTGATGATTGTTTTCAGGAGTTGAAAAGAAGATTGGTGAATGCTCCAGTTTTGGCAATTCCTTCCAGGAATGGTGAGTTTATTATATACAGTGATGCTTCATTGAAAGGACTTGGTTGCGTCCTAATGCAGAATGATCAGGTAATTTCTTATGCTTCACGTCAGTTTAAAACTCATGAGGTAAATTACCCTACACATGATTTGGAATTAGATGTTGTTGTTTTCACTTTAAAAATTTGGAGGCATCATTTGTATGGAGTAAAGTGTGAAATATATACTGATCACAAAAGTTTAAAGTATATATTCACTCAGAAATAATTGAAAATGAGACAAAGGAGATGGCTAGAATTATTCAAGGATTATGATTGTACAATTCATTACCATTCGGGAAAAGAAAATAAAGTGGCTGATGCTTTGAGTCGAAAAGGTAATGCTTCATGAACAATGTTGCATTTGGAACATGATCCTTTGGTTAAGGATTTGATGAACTTTGGCATATAAGTTGTTGGTGCAGGATGTCCTTATGTTTTATTTCAGGTATCAGTGAAATCTTCTCTACCAGACAGAATCAAGCAAGCACAGAAGCAAGACAGTGAGTTGCAGAAAAAGGTAGAGCTGGTTCAGAAAGGTAAGTTGCCTGAATTCAACATTGATAATGATTGTGTTTTGAGATTTGGGAAGATATTTTTTGTGCCTTGTGATTCACAGTTGAAGAGAGAGTTGTTATGTGAAGCTCATAGTTCTCCGTTTTCTGTTCATCCTGGAAGTAATAAGATGTACAGAGATCTGTGGGAGTATTACTGGTGGGATGGAATGAAAAGAGATATTGCTGATTTTACTGTGAAGTGTTTGAACTATCAACTGGTTAAAGAAGAGCGGCAGTTACTGAAAGGGATGCTTCAGCCTTTACCAATGCCAGTGTGGAAATGGGAGAATATATCCATGGACTTTGTTGTGGGATTACCAAAGACATCTCGAGGTAATAATGCAATCTGGGTTATTGTTGATCCCTTGACTAAATCTACTCATTTCCTTGATATACGAGATACTTTCTCTCTAGATCAACTTTCCCGTTTGTATCTTAAATAGATAGTCAGGTTACATGGAGTTCCTTTCTCCATTGTATCCGATCGGGATCCCAGGTTTACTTATAACTTTTGGAAGGGCCTTCAGAAGTCATTGGGTACTGAATTAAATTTTAGTACAACATTTCATCCTCAATCAGATGGGCAGTCAGAATGAACAATTCAAAAATTGGAGGATATGCTACGTTCTTGCTCTATGGATTATCAGGGAAGTTGGGACCAACATCTTTCTTTGGTTGAGTTTTCATATAATAACAGTTTTCATTCCAGTATACATATGGCACCATTTCAGGCATTATATGGGAAGCAGTGTCGAACTCCAGCTTTTTGGGATGAAGTGGGTGAAAGGAAGTTGATGGGACCAGAATTGGTAGAAGAGATGGTAGAATAAGTTTAGTTGATTCAGAAACACATGAGAATAGCTCAGAGTAGGCAGAAGAGTTATGCAGACAACAGGAGGAAGGATCTATCTTTTGAGGTAGGTGATCATGTTTTTCTCAAGGTATCACAATGGAAAAGTGTGATACGATTTGGTAAGAAAGGAAAGCTGAGTCCAAGGTTCATTGGACCATATAAAATTTTGGAGAGAGTTGGATCAGTTTCTTACCGAGTGGTTTTACCTCTGAGTTTATCTTAGGTACACAATGTTTTTCATGTTTGTATGTTGAGGAAGTATATTCCAGAC
Source organism: Viscum album (assembly GCA_963277665.1). Classification (NCBI taxonomy): domain Eukaryota; kingdom Viridiplantae; phylum Streptophyta; class Magnoliopsida; order Santalales; family Viscaceae; genus Viscum; species Viscum album. The sequence continues at coordinate 699,928,143 of OY728128.1, read as the reverse complement.
CCATCTCATGTTTTGAGTCCAGAGGTAGTTCAGCTGGAAGAGAACCTATCTTATGAGGAACAACCGGTCCAGATTCTTGACCATAGGGAGCAAGTGTTACGGAATAAGGTGATTCATCAGGTAAAGGTTTTTTGGAAAAACCACATGATTGAAGAGGCAACATGGGAATCTGAAAATACGATGAGGGATAAATACCCCCACTTATTCGATAAGTAAATAAATTGCGGGGACGCAATTTTCTAAAGGGGGGAAGGATGTAACATCCCAAGTAAGTAATAAATAATAGATATTTTTATCTATGTCTATTAATGATTTAGATAGTTTTTTAGAGGCTCAAAATGAAAATAAATCCAATCTTAAGCATGGAATACACTAATATTTTTAAAAGATTGTTTTACTGCCTTTTAATGGAAAACCATTTTTAAATCTATATTTTGACAATTTTATAAGCTATTTTTGTCAAAATAAACTTATTATTTATGATTGGGACATCAAAATTTACTTTGTGTGAATTTTTGGTATTTTTCTGACAATGTTCATTTTTTTAATGAATAGTGAAAAATACTGCATTTTACATCAAAACTGCTTTTAGTCTAATTTATTTACATGATTAGATTATCTTTTGAATTGGTTTTAAAGTTAAATTAGAATATATTTTTACCATTTAATCCAATAGTGGTCATTGGAATCAATTTCACTTTGAAATTGGACTTAAACGGGTGTCAATCTTTTGATACTTATTGTTTCATAAAAACACGCTATTTGTCACGACAGCAGGAATTAATTATTAAATTAATTAATGTAACTTATATGATTTTAATTTTGTAAAATAGAAATCATTTTTGAATTCAGAATATCAAATATATCTTAGGGTGAAGTTTTTGTATTTTTATGAAAAACATCAATTTTGATGAATAGTGAAACCACTAAGTGGTAGTTAAAGAAACTGATTTTTCGTTTAAATGAAACTTTGCCACTTCTGTGATTTGATTTTCAAAAATCCGACATACATGGTTGTCATTAAGAAGTAAAATGTGGTTCAATGAGATTAAAATAATTTTTTTTGTGAATAGTAACTTTTATGTTTTTAATCGCGATTAGAGGTAATTAGTGTAGTTTAAGGTAAAAATAATGTTTTAATAATATGAGATGAGCTTGACACACATCCTACCCTCATTGGATGTGTCATGAACGACCAAGAAAATCCATGGGTCAACTTGGGGACCCCATGAAGCCACTTTGGTAGGAAAATGACATTAATATCTTTTTATTTGATGTTAAAGTAAAAATGACACAAACATGAGTTATTTTACTAAAACAATTTTTACATGGGGTTATACAAGTCAGATTTTTTATTATAAATATTCATTGGAAATCTAAAAATATTTCCTACATCATAGTATTTTTTTATAATTTTTATACTTTAAATAAATTAAATTATTTATGAGATCATGATGATGCGGCGATTACCTCATTAATAAAGGATTTAAATAAAATGAAATGATAATGTAAAATCAATGACCTACACATGTCCAAAACCTATTGGATGTGTGTATTTCGAACCCTTATCACCTTACCCTAGAATTATATCAATGTGGGACCTTTTGAATCCGAAACTCATTTTAAAATAAAGGAGCATTTCTTTACTTTCCAAGAGTGCCCCTCCTCTCCTCTTATAAAAGGCCCCCACATCTACCTCCTTACCCACACTTAAAAGCCTTTGTCTCGGCCAACCCCTGCCCATTTTGTCTCTCCACATCCCTATCTTACTCCTTGAAGCATCACTTTGGACAGAAGTCTTCCCAAGGAAGCCTTTGATCTCAAACCAAAGGGAGTTACCTGATTTTAAGGTAATGTCTTCACTTGAGTCCTTTTGTTTTATTTTACTTCTCCAACCCAATAAAATATTTTTATTCATTTATTTTGTAACAAATCCAGTATCTTAAATATACTATGATGTTTTTATAAGAATTATTCGAGCTACACTTACACACACCTACATCTAATGGTTAAAGAACATACTGTTTCCATGGATGGCGAATTTCAGCCTCCCGAAACGATGATTGTTCAACATTATTTTAACACCTTCAAAGGTGGCCATTAAGATGAAACTATATTTATATATGATATATAATATGTTTATTTTTTCCTTAAGATTCTGTATTTTTCATTTTGGGCATACCTTTATGGTTTCCATTATGGGTAAACGCGATATCTTCATTTAAGGAAGTGCGGACTACCGCCCCCTCAAAGTGATTTGATTCGTTAAATACCATATATGGGACGTATAAAGGATGGAGTTATGATATTATATATGATATTACACTGGAATTATAATATAACTTTATATAATTATTATTCCATTCTATAAAATACGAAATAGAAATGAAAGTAGCGTTCATGCGTACGTACGACTTACCGTCTCCATGAACGGTGCATTTCATTTCTTACCTCTAAATGATTATGTAATATTATAAATGAATGTATATACTATATATATATGATATATATGATATATATATCATTATTATAATTCTGGATATAATGGATACATGAACAACTTGTAATTATAAAGGGTTTATTTTTGACTCAAGTACCAATGATCGTTAAAACGACCGTTATTAACTTAAACAATTACATAGTATTCATGACATGGAAATAAGTGATATAAAAGGAATAATGAACTTGAAAAAGGTTCTTAAACAAGTATAAATTAACTCAAGTTTATTATTCAGGAGATTAAAGAACGACCGAGTCAAGTTGGACCCGAGGTATGGGACTTCGTCTCAATCTCCTTTCATTGAGGCATATTTTGTTTTATACAAAACCTTCTTTTATATGGTGTATAAACCCCTTTGACTTTTACGTTTATCCAAAAGTAATATTTTTTATACGAAGTGTTTTACTAAACGAAAAAAGGGAATGTTTTTGTCGTACGTATGCGGCGACAACGACTTCTCCGCTGCCGTGACCATTATTTGAGTTTCGGCTTCCTCTACAAGCCATACCTTTTTTAAAAGAAAAATAAATACCATGTTTTACTTTTCTTTTATTTTGGTATTTAAAATGGTTTTCATAATGTTTTTATATCAATGTGTTATATTGATATCTTGTGATTTAAAGGTGGAAATGTTATGTTTCCTTTATGCATGTTTTATGTGATACGATTATATTGAGGTTCTTGGGAATTATTATGAAGACGAGTGGTTCTGTGATAAACTAAGGGCGGGTGAGCCCGATATAGCTCTCCAATGCATTGGGTAACGCGAAGGAGTGAAACATTAAGGTTTCTCCGAAGAGATTTAGGGAATATACTGTGATGGGTATTCCAAACGTAACCAAGAGGGTTACTCCCTACATAAGAATGTTATGAATGCCTCAAGTTACCTTTATGTCTTATGATTTCTATGATTTATTCATGATTTGATGAGGTATGTTAAGATGATTATGTTTTATAGGTAAAGTATGATTTTATTCTTATGTATATATGAACTCATGTTTCCTTTCTGTAACGCCCCAGGTTTTATAAACTGGATCAAGTAAACAATGTTGTGCTTGTTAATGATATCTCTTGTTTATTTCTTTTTATGGTTTGTGTGCGGATAAAGAATTCGAGTAGAAATCAAACATGAAGAATACGATAAACTGTTATATATTTAAAAGATACATTACAACAAGACCCATCTAATTGAAAGTACCCTGCACAAGACCTAACACGGCCACAGCAAGACTACAAAGAACCACAACACGGGCAATCGGATAGTCATCGTCTTCTGGATCCAACAGTGTGAAAAGTATAACCGCCAGAATCACCGCGCACGCACTCAGCACCAGAGGTATGAGAAGAGCCATCCGCCAAGGGTCCGGTGTTTTGAAAATATAAAACATCCTACCCCCTTGCTTTTATAATGGACCTCTAAAAGGGAATATGACCGTTTTTTTTGGACCGTTGGGTTCCAAGGGATAAAGAGCATCTTTTTATAAAATTTTGTCTTTATAACGCTTTTATAATATTATGGTATTTCAATTTTCTTTTATACAAAATATTAGAATTATATTTTCGAGTTTTAAAATAAAATACTATTATTGAAAATGAATCTATTTTTATGACGGTATTTATGTGGTGGAAAACATGATATTTTAAAATGTGTCGGACGAGGTATCAGCAATAATTGAAAAATGTATCTTTTCGAATCTCTAAAATTATGTGTTTTGAATTATAGAAAAACTACGGGTCTTTTAAACATAGTTTTATAAATAAACAAGTGAAGTAAGTTATAAATTGGATTTTTGATTTCTAAATATATAAGTCCCTACTAAAAGTTTAGTATTATAATTATAAAATTTATAAGATTTATGGGGTATTTTACATAATCTAAAATGGGATTTTTAGTTTGGAATCTCTAATTTAAATATTTGTGTTAAACTGTGTAAAATTCATTTTAAATGCTATATACCTTTTTCCATTTAAAAGTAATCTGTTTATTATTATTATTTCTTTTAAAAACGCGTTGTTCCTGTTCGGCGGAGCAATTGCTGGCCATGCAACCGTCCTCCTCCGTCCGATCTCGCCTGGGAAGATCTTGACCGTTGATGTGTTTTAGAAACACTTGTTTCTCCACGTCCATCCGATTTCTCCCGAGACGGATCTCCTCCGTTGTTTTTCCTTTTTCCGCAAAACCATCTTCTTCAACCTCGCGCCAGGGACCCGCGAACCGAAGCCAGGATTTCACGAGACGCTACCCTCTCCACTGCTCAAGTTGACCTCGCGCACCCACCTCCGTAGCCTCGGCCTAACTCCCTCGGATCGTCTTCCTTTAAGAACCGAGAAACCCCACTGTAAACAGGGACCTCCGGAACCAACTCGCGCCACCAGCCTTGCCGCCGCCTCGCCGTCGCCTCGCAGCATCTCCAAGCCACCAGAACTCCTCCTGGTTCACCGGCCACCCAGCAAGCCACCCTCCGGCGAGCGCCTCTCTTGCTCTGTAAGGGTGCCACGGCTGTTTTTTTTCCCCCCACACATTTCTTCCCGGTTCATGTTTTATATACATGAGTATATATATATACGCCTAATAGTTAAAGGAATATATATATATATATATGCTAACCGTTCTACTACCCAGAAAACACCAAGGGTGTTTTGGTGTTTTTTCGGTTTTAGGTAAAACACTATATGTACTCGGTATATATATAAGTATATATACGTATATACATATCCAAATTGTTGTTATATACACATATTCAACATGCAAGCCCCACAGTTTAAGAATAGCACTCTCCTTTAAGGGTGTTTTCATGTTTTTTTTGGAAACCTATACTATTATACCCACAATATATACAGTATATATATATATAAGTGTATACAACTCATATGCTTCGGTTTTGAACAATTTACAAGGGGTTTTTCCTTCATGTTATAAAAGGGATATCACTTTTAAGTTTGCTTTAACGACCCTACTTTTTTTTACAAACCTAAAACTCAAGTGTATGGTGTTTTTATGGTTTTGAGTATATATATATATAAGTACATACATATGTATACACATCAATCAAACCCATATTTCTTTAGTGTATCCAAGATTATTCTGTATTTTTTTTACACTAAGAATTATACTTTTGAAAAAGGGTTTTTTTTTTCTAAAATCAATTCCTAACATGTTGGATTTTATGTAATCTATATAAATTTATATAACTATATTCTTATGTAAGGTATTATGTTGGAATGAAATTAGGTTTTTATGTTTAAGAGATGAATAATTAACTTTGGAAAAATATTTTTTGATGCGAACTTGGACTTTGGATTAAGTGCAATTATGTTATAAATAAAAACAAAGTTTTTATATATTTATGTATTTATAGTTACATGAACATTTTAACCCCCATGAGGTTTTTAATTTCAAACTAAAAAGTAGTTAGAGGTGTTAAGATTCTAAGTGTACCAAGCTCAATTTATGAGGAAAACTATACATCCTTATTCGTGTATGTGTTTTTACGATTAAAATCTGAAAACCCTCAAGAAACTGTAATTAATATTTTTATGCATGTAGGGTTTTAGTGCTTGCCTATATTGTTTTATATTTCTGTATCTAAGGGTACACCAATGAACTTGATTAATGTTGCCTTTGAAATGATTTATGTTTTTTTTTGGATATGCTTATGCCTGTTTTAATCTCATTTTAAAAGGGTATGGATTTAAGGGTTATGTTAACGTGTAGAAATCCTCTATTATTTTTATACCAAACTCGTTGCAATGATTTTTAGTGGGCAGAGTGTAACATCAAATTCTATGACCAGAGAAGAATAATAATTAATGAAAGTTATTATTTTTAAAGTGGTTTATTTCCAGGTGTCGGAATTTTAAAGATTGCAAGTGTTTATTATTTTTATACCAAGCATGTCGCAGTAATTATTAGCGGATGGAGATTTGTTGCAAGTACTATGACCAGTAAAGAACAATAGTTAATGCCAAGTAGTTCAATTTCTTGTACTAGTATTTTAGGAACTCATCATTTAATAAACCATGGGAGAAAGTCTCACACATTCATCATTTTATGTGCTTAAATAATTGTTCTACACACATAGTATGCTTGCTTAACCATGCCTTCTTTTATTCCATATTCTCAAGTTTATCTGTCATATCATGCATTTGTAAACCATTTATGTAATTGTTACCTTATTCATATTGTTCACGCATATGACTCAACATGATAATGAACTAAGAACTAAAATTACCCAAAGTGGTATGGGACACCTTGGGTAATGAGAAATGAAAATGGTATTACCCAAAGTGGTATGGGACACCTTGGGTAATATGAAATGAAAATTTAATATTCAAAGTGGTATGGGACACCTTGAATATTTGACCTTATCAACATGTGGGAAATGTATGGGACTACCCGGAATGGGGTCCGGTAAGAAGAAAACCCTCCAGGTTGGGGACTGGTTAAAGTAAGCCCTCCGGGTTGGAGACCGGTAAAAGTAAGCTCCTCGATGCATCGATAGTTCTCGAGACAGTCAGATTGGGTTTTTACCCTTAGGTCATGGCACAAGGCCTTGACACAGAGATCATGAGTCCTTCAGCATACATTTCTTGTTTATGACCAACCTAGTGTTTATTCCGATTAGAGGAATAACCTTGGTTAAAGAACCTTACCTATGAGTATCAGATTTAAAGGAAATATACAAGACATATGATATGGAAATGCTGAAGCATGTCCAGTTTCTTTTCAGGATTTTTGTTACAAATGTAGCATTACATTTATCATGTCATGATGTGTTTTTTTAGATAATGTGCTTGTGCGCGACTCTGATAATGTTTACCACTTGTTGTTCATGCACACCTTTCTTGTTTATGGACACTTTGCTTCATGCAACCCATGCCTTTTTATTATTATGCATATCTTGTTTACGCAGGGAGTTGACGCTAAGTGTTTTAATGCATATGTATGAAGTACTTTAACTCTGATGTATCAACCTTTGTTTAGTCATGATGATTTTCTTTTAAGAAATTTTCTTAGTATGGAAAAGTATTTCTCAACGTAGTTTTCAAAAGTTTTATTTAAGTATTTTCAAAAACCCCTTACTGAGTATTTCAATGCTCACCCTATGTTTTATGTTAATTTTTTTTTACAGGTTGATAGAGCCTTTCCCAGACTTGGATGTTTGTCCCTAGCTCAGAAAGTAAAGGAGCAAAGCTGTTGTCCCTGATTCTCCAGGATCTAAACCAGAAAGTTCCTCCTGATGGGTTATGATGTGCGACTTATTTGTTTCTTCTGGTGCGAAATAAATTGCACACCATAACCGAAGCACCGACACCGGGCTACCGGGGTCGGGGCGTCATAGTTGGTATCAGAGGAATGGTTTAGGCAACCTTGGAAAATTAGGACAACACAAAAACATTGATAATGTTTTACTAAGTAGGGTTTGTTCTTAAACTTTTCAGATGGAAAGACAGCAAACCACGCCTAGACTCTTGACTCTCCCTACAGAAATCATAGAGACTATCGTAGCAAAATCCTGCTCAACATGTTACCAAACTTTTGTTAACTTACGACTCACGTGCAAAACCCTCTATGAAATATCGAAAAGCTCGAACGTCCTTCGAATCTTCCGAGGTTCCGAAGTTGTGTATAACCTAATGGCTAGTGCGCTGTTTGAGAATTATAAAAAGAAAGGAAAGTACTATGAGGGACTCTTCCTGTGTTTCACCTTGAATAATAAATGGTTGGCCTTCCCGGCATTTGGAGAAGCTGCAAAGCAGTTGGACTTCCGCGCAGTCTTTATGTACCAAATCCTGTGCTTCAGCATGCTTGGGGAGCTCTGTGATTTTGGATCTTTCATAGAATCCTTCAATTATGAAATGGTTCGAGAGATCTTTAGGAACCAAATCCAAGAAGATGTCTCGAAGCTTGATGTCACTCGTTCCCATCTCTGGAAAACCACCTGCATCAAGCGGGAGCTTGGCTTCAACCACGATCCACTTTGCCAAAAATGTATTTGGGAAGAGGAGACCCACAAGCTCTGTTCAGCCCTGGGGATTGAGTTGAATAGTAACTTCTTCCATGGGCCTTGGAGGTAAAGGGACACCACCGAGGGTGACAGAGAAGCTGTGTGAGTAAGTCAGTGTTTGTACGCCGATCGAATTGCGGGGACGCAATTCTTTTAAGAGGGGGATAATGTAACGCCCCAGGTTTTATAAACTGGATCAAGTAAACAATGTTGTGCTTGTTAATGATATCTCTTGTTTATTTCTTTTTATGGTTTGTGTGCGGATAAAGAATTCGAGTAGAAATCAAACATGAAGAATACGATAAACTGTTATATATTTAAAAGATACATTACAACAAGACCCATCTAATTGAAAGTACCCTGCACAAGACCTAACACGGCCACAGCAAGACTACAAAGAACCACAACACAGGCAATCGGATAGTCATCGTCTTCTGGATCCAACAGTGTGAAAAGTATAACCGCCAGAATCACCGCGCACGCACTCAGCACCAGAGGTATGAGAAGAGCCATCCGCCAAGGGTCCGGTGTTTTGAAAATATAAAACATCCTACCCCCTTGCTTTTATAATGGACCTCTAAAAGGGAATATGACCGTTTTTTTTTGGACCGTTGGGTTCCAAGGGATAAAGAGCATCTTTTTATAAAATTTTGTCTTTATAACGCTTTTATAATATTATGGTATTTCAATTTTCTTTTATACAAAATATTAGAATTATATTTTCGAGTTTTAAAATAAAATACTATTATTGAAAATGAATCTATTTTTATGACGGTATTTATGTGGTGGAAAACATGATATTTTAAAATGTGTCGGACGAGGTATCAGTAATAATTGAAAAATGTATCTTTTCGAATCTCTAAAATTATGTGTTTTGAATTATAGAAAAACTACGGGTCTTTTAAACATAGTTTTATAAATAAACAAGTGAAGTAAGTTATAAATTGGATTTTTGATTTATAAATATATAAGTCCCTACTAAAAGTTTAGTATTATAATTATAAAATTTATAAGATTTATGGGGTATTTTACATAATCTAAAATGGGATTTTTAGTTTGGAATCTCTAATTTAAATATTTGTGTTAAACTGTGTAAAATTCATTTTAAATGCTATATACCTTTTTCCATTTAAAAGTAATCTGTTTATTATTATTATTTCTTTTAAAAACGCGTTGTTCCTGTTCGGCGGAGCAATTGCTGGCCATGCAACCGTCCTCCTCCGTCCGATCTCGCCTGGGAAGATCTTGACCGTTGATGTGTTTTAGAAACACTTGTTTCTCCACGTCCATCCGATTTCTCCCGAGACGGATCTCCTCCGTTGTTTTTCCTTTTTCCGCAAAACCATCTTCTTCAACCTCGCGCCAGGGACCCGCGAACCGAAGCCAGGATTTCACGAGACGCTACCCTCTCCACTGCTCAAGTTGACCTCGCGCACCCACCTCCGTAGCCTCGGCCTAACTCCCTCGGATCGTCTTCCTTTAAGAACCGAGAAACCCCACTGTAAACAGGGACCTCCGGAACCAACTCGCGCCACCAGCCTTGCCGCCGCCTCGCCGTCGCCTCGCAGCATCTCCAAGCCACCAGAACTCCTCCTGGTTCACCGGCCACCCAGCAAGCCACCCTCCGGCGAGCGCCTCTCTTGCTCTGTAAGGGTGCCACGGCTGTTTTTTCCCCCCCCACACATTTCTTCCCGGTTCATGTTTTATATACATGAGTATATATATATACGCCTAATAGTTAAAGGAATATATATATATATATATGCTAACCGTTCTACTACCCAGAAAACACCAAGGGTGTTTTGGTGTTTTTTCGGTTTTAGGTAAAACACTATATGTACTCGGTATATATATAAGTATATATACGTATATACATATCCAAATTGTTGTTATATACACATATTCAACATGCAAGCCCCACAGTTTAAGAATAGCACTCTCCTTTAAGGGTGTTTTCATGTTTTTTTTGGAAACCTATACTATTATACCCACAATATATACAGTATATATATATATATAAGTGTATACAACTCATATGCTTCGGTTTTGAACAATTTACAAGGGGTGTTTCCTTCATGTTATAAAAGGGATATCACTTTTAAGTTTGCTTTAACGACCCTACTTTTTTTTACAAACCTAAAACTCAAGTGTATGGTGTTTTTATGGTTTTGAGTATATATATATATAAGTACATACATATGTATACACATCAATCAAACCCATATTTCTTTAGTGTATCCAAGATTATTCTGTATTTTTTTTACACTAAGAATTATACTTTTGAAAAAGGGTTTTTTTTTTCTAAAATCAATTCCTAACATGTTGGATTTTATGTAATCTATATAAATTTATATAACTATATTCTTATGTAAGGTATTATGTTGGAATGAAATTAGGTTTTTATGTTTAAGAGATGAATAATTAACTTTGGAAAAATATTTTTTGATGCGAACTTGGACTTTGGATTAAGTGCAATTATGTTATAAATAAAAACAAAGTTTTTATATATTTATGTATTTATAGTTACATGAACATTTTAACCCCCATGAGGTTTTTAATTTCAAACTAAAAAGTAGTTAGAGGTGTTAAGATTCTAAGTGTACCAAGCTCAATTTATGAGGAAAACTATACATCCTTATTCGTGTATGTGTTTTTACGATTAAAATCTGAAAACCCTCAAGAAACTGTAATTAATATTTTTATGCATGTAGGGTTTTAGTGCTTGCCTATATTGTTTTATATTTCTGTATCTAAGGGTACACCAATGAACTTGATTAATGTTGCCTTTGAAATGATTTATGTTTTTTTTTGGATATGCTTATGCCTGTTTTAATCTCATTTTAAAAGGGTATGGATTTAAGGGTTATGTTAACGTGTAGAAATCCTCTATTATTTTTATACCAAACTCGTTGCAATGATTTTTAGTGGGCAGAGTGTAACATCAAATTCTATGACCAGAGAAGAATAATAATTAATGAAAGTTATTATTTTTAAAGTGGTTTATTTCCAGGTGTCGGAATTTTAAAGATTGCAAGTGTTTATTATTTTTATACCAAGCATGTCGCAGTAATTATTAGCGGATGGAGATTTGTTGCAAGTACTATGACCAGTAAAGAACAATAGTTAATGCCAAGTAGTTCAATTTCTTGTACTAGTATTTTAGGAACTCATCATTTAATAAACCATGGGAGAAAGTCTCACACATTCATCATTTTATGTGCTTAAATAATTGTTCTACACACATAGTATGCTTGCTTAACCATGCCTTCTTTTATTCCATATTCTCAAGTTTATCTGTCATATCATGCATTTGTAAACCATTTATGTAATTGTTACCTTATTCATATTGTTCACGCATATGACTCAACATGATAATGAACTAAGAACTAAAATTACCCAAAGTGGTATGGGACACCTTGGGTAATGAGAAATGAAAATGGTATTACCCAAAGTGGTATGGGACACCTTGGGTAATATGAAATGAAAATTTAATATTCAAAGTGGTATGGGACACCTTGAATATTTGACCTTATCAACATGTGGGAAATGTATGGGACTACCCGGAATGGGGTCCGGTAAGAAGAAAACCCTCCAGGTTGGGGACTGGTTAAAGTAAGCCCTCCGGGTTGGAGACCGGTAAAAGTAAGCTCCTCGATGCATCGATAGTTCTCGAGACAGTCAGATTGGGTTTTTACCCTTAGGTCATGGCACAAGGCCTTGACACAGAGATCATGAGTCCTTCAGCATACATTTCTTGTTTATGACCAACCTAGTGTTTATTCCGATTAGAGGAATAACCTTGGTTAAAGAACCTTACCTATGAGTATCAGATTTAAAGGAAATATACAAGACATATGATATGGAAATGCTGAAGCATGTCCAGTTTCTTTTCAGGATTTTTGTTACAAATGTAGCATTACATTTATCATGTCATGATGTGTTTTTTTAGATAATGTGCTTGTGCGCGACTCTGATAATGTTTACCACTTGTTGTTCATGCACACCTTTCTTGTTTATGGACACTTTGCTTCATGCAACCCATGCCTTTTTATTATTATGCATATCTTGTTTACGCAGGGAGTTGACGCTAAGTGTTTTAATGCATATGTATGAAGTACTTTAACTCTGATGTATCAACCTTTGTTTAGTCATGATGATTTTCTTTTAAGAAATTTTCTTAGTATGGAAAAGTATTTCTCAACGTAGTTTTCAAAAGTTTTATTTAAGTATTTTCAAAAACCCCTTACTGAGTATTTCAATGCTCACCCTATGTTTTATGTTAATTTTTTTTTACAGGTTGATAGAGCCTTTCCCAGACTTGGATGTTTGTCCCTAGCTCAGAAAGTAAAGGAGCAAAGCTGTTGTCCCTGATTCTCCAGGATCTAAACCAGAAAGTTCCTCCTGATGGGTTATGATGTGCGACTTATTTGTTTCTTCTGGTGCGAAATAAATTGCACACCATAACCGAAGCACCGACACCGGGCTACCGGGGTCGGGGCGTCATACTTTCCATATTTTTATATCCCATACTGATCTTTTTATGCTCATCCCATGTTTTTTTTGAAATGTTTTTCACAGGTCAAGGGAATGGTACATGATATGAAGATAGTGTCAAGGAAGTGTCAAGAAATAATCCATGTTTTATTTTAAATATGTTTCTGTTGATGGGAAAAAATGAATACTATCTTTATATAACCACTTTGTTTAAATGTGGAATGTAATTCAATTTTTATGATCTAATTCTCTAAAACTCTAAACCTGAAAAGATCCTCAATGTGTAATCTTGTAATAACTAAAGATTAAGTGAGGTTTAGGGCTGGGGCCATATAGTCTTTGCACGAGGCCTTGACTATGTGGTTTTGATAGTCTGGAATTATGCATTCCATCATTATGAAAGTGGTTATTGATATTTCATGTGATTATTCGACTAGTAGATTATCCATGTGAATAATTAAATTAAATTATTTTATTTTATCTTTTCCATATTATGCTGAAGTTCAAATTTTAAAGGCTTTTGTTTTAGTTATACATTTCCTTAAATTTTTATGTTTATTTATGAAAGTTTCCCCTATATTTTTATCCTTACTAAGCATCTGAGCTCACCCCTTTCAATGTTTTAATTTTTCCCAGGATATGAAGAAGTATTTTATGAATGACCTGTAGGAAATGTATGAGTGGATATGAATACAAGATGTGTTGTAGTTTTTTTTTTCACTTTATGATGTAATGTATGACTTATGAATATATCTAGTGTTTCCAAGGCTACTAAACTAATCGGTCTTTCGGGACTTGATCTTTTGTGATCATGCAATTGTTATGTAATAATGCATTGACTCTGGGTAGCTGGGGTCGAGGGTGTTACAATTGGTATCAGAGGATGTTTATTACAAAACTTGGAAGCTAGATTTAGATAAACTCTGATTAGAGCTCATAGCCCTAAGATAGACTTTGAGGATTAGTATAGAGGAAATTACTAGAATTTTGGTATTGTATAAATTTTGTGAGTTTTCCGAGAGATACATCCCTATCTAGATACGAGCAGGTAGAGGTGGATCTGGCACAGATGTACCTAGGGGTAAAACCTGAAAACACCGCTTTGAGGTAGACTCGAATGGGAACTGGTGCACGACAACGAGCCTTGATGCACTCTTGGTTATGAAACTCCTGGGGGATATGCTTAAGATAATTATAATTTTCATTACAAACCATTATGAAGGGTTTATGAGTATATAATTCCTCAAAGAAAACATTTTTTTATGATTATGGATTATATCCATAAAATTCACAATTTACGTTAGGTATTTTACATGTTTGGAATTATTCATTATAATTCATAAACTGACTTAGTGTATGACATTGTATAGAAATGACGCACAGTAGAAGGAATGTGAACTCCAGTAATACGTATGATCCAAAGAGTAAGAAAGATCATATCTTTTACGGTATTAAGACAACATTTATAAGGGAAATAGTCTACCATGTATTCTCAACATTTGAAGAAATAGTATCTTATGTTAATAATATAAGTAAATAATTCAATGAGTCCTATGGATTTGAAGGGAAGAAAGAGAAGAAAAGGATGGAAGAGAGAAAGATGGATAAAGGAAAGAGGGAAAAGAAGGATTTTCCAATATGCGATAAATGTGGAATGAATCACCTTGGTAAATGCTTGAATGGAATGGGATTTTATTATAAGTGTGGAGAAAAGGACACCAAATATGTGATTTCAAGGGTAAGAAAAAGTTTTTAAATGTAAAATGATTTATCTGCAAGGCATTGAGACACTACGCGAATCAATGTCCCAATCATTAGACTATGCCGCAAATGATGTTATTATATAATATTAAAGTTATGATACTACCATAGATAAAGAGGAATGACTAGTGTTCTTATGTTGTTATTTAAGAATTATTTCATTTAAGTTTATATCAACGATGTGCTAGAAATAAATAAGGATTGTACTGCAGTACTATTTCATTGATGATTTAAGATTTTATGGTACTAAGAAAAGTGACTCTACAGTGAGTTAAACTTTTTGGAAATTACATGGTTGAAGAAAAGATAAACCTTAATATGGTCCTAATATTGAGGTACTAATTTTGGAATAAGAGATGGTTGATTTGGGTAAATTATATCGGATATTCTTGACTACCTTGAAACTG
Organism: Viscum album; assembly: GCA_963277665.1. NCBI lineage: Eukaryota > Viridiplantae > Streptophyta > Magnoliopsida > Santalales > Viscaceae > Viscum > Viscum album. The sequence goes on along the minus strand of OY728128.1, from coordinate 699,912,973 downwards.
ATTAATGATTTGTATATTCAATCATTTTTGGAGTTTACAACATTTTTGGATGGAAAAAGTATATCCAGTATTCTATAAGGAATAAGGGAGCATGAATGTAATCAATAAGGTTTTATGGTAATTCAGGATGTTGTAGTGTTTTAAAAGAATACATGATGAAAGTGTTCACTTGTTATTACGCGTCAAAAAGGATCTTCATTGTGTTTAACTTCCTTATAAATTTTGGACTGTGAGTTTGGATATAAGTATTTTGGATAATTCTTGTTTTAGATTATTTTTGGGTATTTATAAAAAGGACAATACACAGACTGTGTGACAACCCATCACGTCGGACAAAGCTGTGGGAATCGAACCCACAACCATAGTGCGATTGGGATTTATCGCCTACCACTGGACTACGTGAAGTCCCTAGAGTGTATAATGTATTTTTTTTTAAGTTTTGATAGATTAATTATAAATTAATGTTTGGATCCTTATACGATTAGGATAAATATAATATTTTTGAGTTCTATTATCTTTTTGAGTGAAAGATGAGTTTGTGGTAGAAATTAGTTGAAGGATGAAACTCAACTTGTAAAGTATATATATATATATATATATTTATCTTATTCAAAGAGGAAATTAATTCTTAAACATTAGGTAAGGGATCTTAAAACAAAAAATGTGTTATCCTAATAACATATGTTTTGTTGAACAAATGATATTTTAAATCATCATAAATTGATGACATTGAGGCCCTCAATTCTAAAATTGTTTGTGACTGATGACCTCAATCACTCCCTATAAATATTTACATTTTCCCTCTAATTATGTGTCTTTATTTCCACCAATTTTCTCCAAATCAAGATCATAATTTGGTGGTGACCCTTTCATTTCTCTTTTCCTCTTATTAAGACTAAATTTTATTAACCCAATTTCTGATGTGGGTTTTACCACAAAGATATTTTCTATTTTTAAACTTTTATTTTTGAAGAACAATTTCAAATTGCGAGGATGAAATTTATTTAAGGAGGGGAGAATGTAACACCCTATGATTCCACAGTACGCTTCTCTTTGAATAATACAGTAGCGTGTGTTGTATGCAACTTCAAGTTCTAACAAACCCCACAACAAATCAAACTAGCTGTTACGAATAGAAATACCCACTTTTTAAAAATTTATAAATTTTATCTTTCAAAATGGACTTCATTTATAGATTCATAATATCGAAATTATATTAGGGTGAATTTTTGGTACTTTTCTGATAACATTTATATTTTACTGAATAGTGAAAATTACTAAATTTTAATTAAAAACAATTTTTTTAATCGAAATAATTAATAGTGATAAATTATGAATTTTAGTGGTTTTAAAGAATATTTAGAATATATTTTTACCATTTAATACAATTTTGGTCATTGGACGTAATTTCACATTTAAACCAGACATAAACAAGTGTCAATCTTTTGATAGTTATTATTTCTTAAAAAAACACTTTTTGTTTTGACAACCAGAATTAATTTTAAATTAATTTCTACCACTTATGTGTTTTTAATTTGTAAAAATGAATTCCATATTTGTAATCAGGATGTCCAAATTTTTTAAATAGTTAACTCTTATTTTTAGACATTTTGAATAATTACTTCGGTAAATATTTTATTTACCATGGTTAAAGGGTAAATCCGGTAAATAAGGGTAAAAAAATAATATTATAATAATACTAAATTACCCTAAAATGTGTCCTAACCATATTGGATGATACATGTCCGACCATGGGCATCTTTGAGTCGATTTTGGGACCCCATGGATCCACTTGTAAGTGATAATGTCACTTTATATTAATTAAGTTAAAGTAAATATAAAAATTACATAAGCATATATCTTTTAGAAAAACAATTTTTACATAGGGATATATATGTTATATTTTCGACTATAAATATTTATTATAAAGATAATAAGATTTCCTACATAATGGTATTTTATTTATAATTTTTAGACATTTAATAATTAAATTTATTTATGACACAGTAATGAAACAGTATTTTCCTTATTAATGAAAGAATCAAATAATTGGTATTATAAAAGTTAAAATAAATATAATTTGAAAGTTTTTATGAAATTCAAGAATTTTATTGGTTACTATTACATGTTAGGATCTATTAAATTAATTTTATTTGAATTAATAAAGTTGTTAATACTATAACAAAAACCAATTATTGAATAGTGTCAAATTGACATAAATGAGTTTTTTAAAAACATATTATATTATTAATTTATATTCTATTCCTAAAATTCTAAGTTTCATATAAAGGACTTATATAATGATAATTTTATCATTAATGGACCACTTGGGGGTCGATTGGAAGTCTATAGTAAGTTTATTAACCATATAATATAAGAATACAAAGTGACATGGTAAATGTCAAACTAATTAACTAAGAGTTAAAACTAAAATATAAGGTTAATAAAGTGACCCAAACATGTCTAAAACCTATTGGTTGTGTTTTTTTAGACCTATCCCCACCTTATAATTTAAATAATATACTTTTTAGCCATTAAAAACCAAAAATAAATTTATTATAAAATAATATTTCTAGCTTTTCCTAAGGTTCCCCTCACCCCTCTTAAAAAAGGGGACTCCCCCTTCTCTCAAATTAATACACTCAAAGCCTTTTGGTTTGCCCAAACCCTGCAAAAATATCCTCTTAACTTCCCTCAATTCATCCTAGATGCCTTCCTTTAGTCAGAAAGCCATCTTAAGGCGCGATTTTAATCAAATCAAAAGGAAGAACCTGAAGAAGAGGTAATGTTTTCACCACCCTCTTTCAAGTTCCTTTCTTCTTCAACTTCTTATTTCTTTGTTATTTCCATTATAAAATAATAACTCCAGTATCTTCTATATAATGTGATGTTATTATAAATATAGTACAACCATATTCAGTATTCTATCCATACTTTGAATGACATGTCACCATACATGTGTATGTACGACTTACCATCTCCACGTTGTGGTGTAATTGTTATTCAAAACATTATTATTTGGATGGGTATGATAACGATGTTTAATTCATGTAAATAATAAATATAACATAATAATTATTATTTATATATTATATAACATCCAATTATATATTATTTTAATATCAAAAGAATGATATTGTCGCTCATGCGTACGTACGGACTACCGTCTCCATGAACGCGATGAGATTCATTCCCCATCGTATCCATTCAAGTATAATTCTCATTTGATGATTAAAAATAATGTTTAAGGAATTGACATCATTATGTATATGAATAAGATAAAACCTATCAATAACAAACATGACTTATGTAACAAAACATATAAAATAAAACGAGTAAGTTAACACCCGAAACGACGATAATACTAAGATATTATTAACAAAGCAATGTTAAAAGATCATATATGATATCATATTAATGTATATGATTATTGTATAATTTAAAAAAAAATTATTTCACCATTATATAGGAGGTTAACCAACCCTCAACCAAGGAAAAGTACAAGGTAAGGGGTTTTCATCTCACTCCTTATTCCCATGAGATTCATTCCATATTGCCACTATTACCTTTTGTGTGGTGTATGTACTGCCCATACTTGTATTCTTTGTGTAATAAAATTTAATTTATGTGTATTTAAATATTCATTGTATGATACTTATTTCATGGGGTGTATGTTTCGTAAGTTTCCAAGTTGTTAAGGGTTTATTTCACAATCTCTTCATTATCCGAGGTTGTTTATACGTAATTATCTACTGGGACCTCTTTATCATCCACATCCATGTTCCTTAAAAATGTATTTCAAATCATTCTTACTATTTTATAGACTATGGGTTAAAGTCATTTATACCCTTGTTGAATTTTTATAAGATTTTTATAAATGAATCTTTCCATTGTTTTCCAAACAAGGTCCTTTTTAACCTTTTCGACAGAATTAAGGTAAGAATGTTTTTTTAACTTATACGGCAGGTGCAACTATTTTCCACCATTATAAAATCTTTAAAGCTTACCTTACAAGCTTATAAGAATATTTTCAAAGTAAATGTTTTCTTTTATAATTATGTGTCTTTTAAATGATTTCAAAAAAAGAGATATTTCTCTCAAATTGTTTTGATTTCATCTTTGTCAACATCCTTTGATGGATTTTTATCTTATTTGAAGTTGATTTATTATGATACAAAAATTACATATTGTATTGAAGGTTTTTTGATATGTTTTACTGTGGATGTGTTATTTTTATATGATTCATGGTTTTTAGAGAAAGTATTGACATTTCGTATGCTAGTTTTAATACGAATGTTTATGTTATGTTTAAACCTATTCATACGAGGAATGCATTAGACTTAATAAGTGATGAGCGGAGCCCACTATAGCTCCTCGATGAATCAGTAGGTCTCATAATACAAACTAGTGTCTTGGCACAAGGCCTTGAAAAAATCTTATTTGTAGTCTTGGCACGAGGCGTTGACTGTTTGGTTATGACAGTCCGACATTATGTATTCCATCATTATGAAAGTTGTTATTGATATTGCATGTGATTATTCGACTAGTAGAATATACCTGTGAATAAGTAAATGGAATTATTTCATTTTATCTTTTCCATATTATGTTGAAGTTCAAATTTTAAAGGCTTTTGTTTTAGCTATACATTTCTTTAAATGTTTATGTTTATTTATGAAAGTTTCCGCTATATTGTTATCCTTACTGAGCATCTGAGATCACCCCTTTCAATGTTTTAATTTTTCCCAGGATGTGAAGAAGTATTTTATGAATGACCTTCAGGGAATTTATGAGGAGATATGAAGACAAGATGTTAAAACATAATTTTCATTTAATGATTTTAGAAAATTCATTACCGAAATTTTGGTTTGTTAAACCGTAAATAACATCATCCACACACATTTAACCTAAAAAATTATCCAAAGATGTGTTTTCTTAAATATTTTCGGGTACATTACTCCTAAAAGAATAATTTAAAAAAAGAAAATAACTAATTCACTCATACCAATATTTAGGTGCATGTTTAAGACCATATAATTTTTTTATATTTGAAAAAAGAATTCAGAAAAATAGGATTTTGAAAACCAGGAGGTTGTTCAACATAATCTTCCTCAACCATAAAACCATTTAAACGGGTATATTTAACATCCATATAGAAAAGATTAAAAATAATATGAAATGTATATGTTAGAAGGATCTTAATGTATTCTAATATGGAAACAAGTAAAAAAGAACCCCTCATAATATATTCCTTATTTTTTATTATAACATTTAGTTACTAAGATAGCCAAATTCACAGTGATCACACCTTGATCATATCTCTTACTCCAAAAAAAACATTTAATTCATAAAAACAGATAATTATAGGGCCTTTCAAATATTTTCCAAACTTTATTTCTTTTAAACTAGTTTATTTATTCTTCTATAGATAAAACCCAATTTTTATTATCTAGGGATTCCACAATGGTTTTAGGTTTAATACATGAGATAAAGGCACAAAAATTGACTACATTTCAAACACTTATTATAGTCCTAAAGCCTCTATATAAACCACCAATAATTGAATCTAAAGGATGATATTTTAAGGTTATTATATTTCAAATAAATATACTCTATGTTTCTCTAATGTCTAAATTTTTGGGAAACTTTTTTATATGAATGCGTTCCGATTTACCATCCATTATAGTGTTTATATAAGTATCAAGTATCTAGGTTTCAATAGAATCATCAAGGTCATCAATGATTTTTTATGAGTTAAAGTATTAACTTTATCAAACTCCACATGAATTGATTTTTTAATTATCGTTAAATTCTTATTGAAAACTCTATAATCTTTAGAAGTAGTGTAATTACCATAAAATATTCCTTATTCACATTTAGAATCAAATTTAACAAGTCTATCCCTAGTATTAAAGATATAAACCTTGAATCCAATAACATTAAAGTATCTAATCATTGGATTTATTTCATTCCAAAACTCATAGAGTGTTTTATTTAAATACAACTTATTATAACTCTGGTTGTAAAATAGAAAGATATATTGACATCTATAGCTCAGAAAAATGAGTAGCTAATCCATATTCACAGATAAGGTTTCTATTAATTTCTTTAACAAACATATTCCTACTATTAAAAACACCATGACATGGAAGTGTTACAATAGGGAAAAATTGTGTTTAATACCATAATTTGAATAAAATGAGTTAAAATTATAAATTTCAAATTATCCAACACTATAAATTCTATAAGAAACTATTTTAGAAATTTTTATATATAATATACATTAGAAAAATTAATGAATACATAAAAAGATTTAATTTTTTGATTCAAAAAGTAAACCTAATTAAATCTAGAAAAAATAACAGAAATAATAAAAAAAGACTTGTTTCCAAGTATTTTTTTTCTATCTAGCTCAAATAAATCCTTGTGAATAAGTTTCCATGGGATAGAAGTAAAAACTTCATTGATTTATTTGAAGTAATATGTGTGTTTCTTTTCGATTTTATATGCATCAAATCGACTGTTTTCATCAAATTTTAGTTTTAAAAAATTCGAAAATAAATTCTTCTTAAACAACTTTCTCTCGGAATAAACTTTACATTGTCAAAGTCTTTTATGAAAATTCCAAGATTTAGTTTTCTCATTATTTTGACAATTAGTATTTTATCTTTATATAGAATCCAGATATGAAATATAGTTATTTTCATTTCTAGGTTCTTTAAATCTAAGAGTTTTATCCTTATAAATAAAATAGTAATTATTAGAAAAATCTACTGAATTACCATCATCCCAGAGTTGAGAGATACTTATAGTTTTATTTAATTATTTAACATATAGATGTGTTTTGATAAATATAGATTTCATATTTCCTATAGACCCAACTCTAATAATTTTTACTTTAACATTATCTCCAAATGTAAAATGGAAACCATCAATCATTAATAATGAATATAAATTTAATGTTTTTTTACCCATATATCTTGAGTTTCCACTTTCCATATACCATCTACCATTTATATTTTTATGGGTACTTATCTTAAAATTTTAAAAGTAGGTGTTTTTGAACCAATATGTTTTTGGGTCCAGAAGTGATTTCAATTAAATATTTAGGAATCTAAATATTATTTATTTGAGTGGAAATTCTACCCTTAATAGTATATAAATATTGAAAAATATAGCTAAAAATTTTATAAATATTAAGATAAAATAATTATTATGATGTCCAAAAATTCCACAGTGAAAACAAATTACAGTATAGGTTCTTTTTATTTTGGAACTAATAATAAAGTAATAACTATAATGTACTGGATTATGTCTATTACTATCAATTATTTATTTCACCTTAGCATGATTTTGACTACCAAGGATATTATTGAGGTATTTTTAGCCCTGATTAAACTTAATAGTAACCAAATTTTAGGTAAAAAATTTATATAACAAATAATTAATTCTACTATCATGCACAACAGAATATAATTAAACATTGTCGAATTTATATTTTAACTATAAAAACTGGTTAAAAAAAGAATTATTTTATATAGTAATATAATCCTTATATTTTCTAATATATTTATTCTATTTCATTAAATCATATTATTTATCTCCAAACATGGAACAATACTCATTAATCTCATTGAAATAAAAATCAATAGGTTTATGTATATGTGATAGAAATGAATGTTATTTTTTAGTATGAGTTATAGAAAACATATTAAATTATTGATTTTATTTATTATCCTCATAATCAAAATTATAGATATCATTGAATTTTTTAGAAGTAATCTATGTAGATTTTATATATTTCTTTACTTTATTATTAAAATATGATCTTATAGATTTTTTTCATATTTTTTTCTTAAATTTAAATTAATGGATGTTAGTCTTGATATGTACAACATTTTTTCACTCATAGAGTCTTAATTTTTAAATCACATTATTTTTCTCAAAATTATTAAAATATATTATAAAACCCTTTCTTATCTTATTGAAATTATTGAATTTTCCTTATAATTGTGCTAATTCACCACTAAAATATGAATTACTAAGACCACCATAATTAAAAGAATCATAAAAACTATCTTCACCTTTATTTTAATCCTTTAAAGTAGCAATTTTGAGGGAATCTCTATCCATTCTAATTAATTTAAGATCATTAACCTTTTCCTGCATTTCATCTTCAAAAATCATGAAATTATAAATTTAATTTTTTATTTTTTGATCATTAATAGCCATGATATGGTTTATGGAAACATAGATTATAAACCATATTATATGTAAAAATCGTAATACTTTTAAATATTGATAATATTATAGTATAATAAATCATTACAAATTAACATTTTTCATGATCATAATAAGTATTTTATTCATCTATTTGATGATTTCTCCTTCAAACATCTTGAATGTTTCAAAATTCAATATGGTAGTTTTATATCTTAGTTTTCACACATTTTATATAACATTATATATAATAAAAATAGTTTCCCACAAATCATAAGAAATTATAAATTAATAAAATATATTAAATTCACATTGTTTCAAACTATACATAATAATGTTCATTGATTTGGAATTAAATTTATATAAAACCTCTAGTTTAGTACACCAAAGCTCGGATCACTAGTAAAATTTTTTTAAGGGTTAATCACTTTAATGTTGGATTCCAAACACAAATTTTTTAAATATATCATCATTCATTTCTTCTAAAAACCATAAACTTTTCAATTTATGTGAGTTTTTATAGCCATAATTATACCTTCTATTTGATTATACAATGATGAAACAAAAATAAATATAAAAAATTCAATGAGTTAATGTAGACAATTTGAATGATTAAATATAATAAAAGTGTTATCTTAGATTTGTTAATTAAAATGGACCAAGGTGGGGGTAAATTTATTTTTTGAATTTCATCATTTCAAAATTATAGCTTATCTATTTTATCAAAACATTAATTCAGTACCTTTTTAATGATATATTCATAGTAATAAAGAAAAGAAAAAAATATAGGATAAGAAAGAAGATAATTTTATAGAGGTTTTGGATTTTCAAGAAACTTCCCCTGGTCCACCCCACTAAAACCAAACATAGGTATAATGATTTTATTCAGTTTTACTATAGATCTCTTAACTGAGTGCAAGTATCTGACACTTAGTTTTTTTCCAAATACAAAAAAGTTATTTTACTCACCTATTTTTATAAGACTAATCCTTGGTCTTACACCACATTTAATAAAATAATTGCACACTCATGAGAACAATATATAATTTATATAGTTTTAATCACAACAACACAAAGTTGTGTTATATTTCAAAACTAATAGAATCAAAATATTTTATAGAGAAAAATCTTTCTTTATATCATAGCTCTAAAAATATTCACATCCATGCATTTTTCTTAAAAAACACAAAACAACAACAAGTCTTTCTTATTTTTCATATTTCTATCATTCAATCATACAGTATATAGAAAAATAATAACAATACATTTAAAATTATCAATATATCATAACAATAGTATTTTAGTAGTTTTTGTATATTCAAAAATAGTCCTGTGAAAAATTGATATATACATTTTTCTATCAAAATAATATATATGAAAATTAATTTAATTAATTAAAAATATTCAATTATACTTCTACTAAAATATAGAAATGTTTTTTACCTATTATTATTTATGTAGTATTCCCAAAAAATATTTCCCAAAAAAAATCTTTGTCAAATCATGCTAATGTCAAGATTTTATTAACAAACTATTTCAATGTTAAATTAATATCTCCTATAAATCATCAACTATAAATATCTTGAAAATATATCCAAATTTATAACTTGAATAACACTTGATATGTAATATATTTCTTTAAAAATATTTCATAATTAAAAAAAAACCACTTCTTATGAAGCATACATATGAATAAATCATTCAATGATTACATATGAATAATTTTTTTTTTCATAAATTGGAATATAGTTGAACTCTATCTGATATATACAATTTATTTATTAGATAATTTTTAACACATAAGAGTAAAATATGAATATAACTCAATATGAAACAACCTATACTCTATTAAAATATTGATATATATTAGTAATTTCACTTTTAACTAAATACAAAAGATCCAATACTTAATGAATTATTTCACGCGTAAGATTAATTTACCACTTTCGCTGAATACCTAAGAGTTTTTTCTCTATATTTAATATTCCATAATTAGAAAATTTCCTCTAATTCAATCCTGAAAACTTTATAATATAAATTCATTTTGAGAAAATATTTAATAAATAATTAAATAAACTAAATCTAACTTAATTTAAACTCATTAGTAAATCAAATAAGGAATTTTTTTGAGCATAATAAATTAATATTTTAAGTGTTTTTTGATGAAAAAATATATATTTCAACACAATTTTTCACTCGACCATGAAAATGGAACCATACAAATATTTTCGAATTTAATAGATATAAAAACTTTTAATTTATCGGATAAAATTATAGAGTGGAATTTATTGGGACTTGAAATCATGAAATAAAAACATATATTATTTAGGACATTTTGAAATACATCAAAACAATATTGAGTTTAATAAATATCTACATCAATAATCTCTACCATGATCTTGATTTCCATGGGTTAAAAAATTTATTCTATTGAATATCTCCATAGAATAGTTTTATAAGGTTTAGAAAGAATATACGCATAAACCCCATTTTCACCGACCCCTTTGAAATTATAAATTCTGTATAGTGGGGATTATTTAATAACTCAGGATTTATTCATTACATATTGATTTTTTTTTTCATGTTTTTTAATTTATTTCGATGTGTTTTTGAATAAATTTTGAAGTCAGATAAAAATAAGTATAAATGTAGTTTATTATTATTATTATTCTTGTTGGGAAGTAGTCTTGGCCATTGGGAATCTATAAGGGATCATTAAGAGCGTGGTTATCTGATAAAATTATAGTATATGTTGATTTATTTTCTTTAAATTAAATATTAAAAATTTTAGTTGGGATAAATCACAATACACTTCTTATTTTAAGTGTGTTTATATAAAAAAATTCATGTTTTTTTACAGAATATGTTCTACAAAATTATAGTCCTTTCCAATATTTTCATTTCGTACTTTGATAATTATAATTAATACTCATTATGAAACATTAAAAATATATTTTAACCTATTAAAAATGGAAGAACTTTTTTGACGTGCATTTAAAGTCTAGCACCCCAAGGATCTAATTAATTTTTATCTGAATCTCTTAGACAATTGTTGTGTATGATATGGATAAATCCTAATTCTACTATATATATTAATAATACCTTATAATTAGCTTGAAATAATGATATTCAAAGGTATAATAATTTTAAGTGTCAATATTTAGGTAATATTGAATGTAACGCTATCATTATAGGTGTTTCATGTGATGAAATGTATGAGAGATTCTATAATGAATTTTTATTATAAATGCATGATCGATTAGGGGTTATAAAGGAATTATAACTACCTTCCATTTATTTTCATATTTAAAACCTATGAGTAAATTCCATAAAGGATCAAGGAGTTTCCTCAAGTCCTATATAAATGAGACCAAAACCATTGAGATGGTGGTCCAACCTCATTCAAATGATTCTCACTAAAATCTACCTTTGTCCTTCATCCTTTTCCATCAAAGATACTAACATATCATGTTTTAAATAATAATATCATCCATGAATTGGGTGATATTAGTCATCACATGGATATATCATGAATTAAATATTAATTTGGTTATTTCTATGGGAAATTTATCAAAGAGTGTTAATGAAGACATGATTTGTAGCTATCTTTGGTGTATGGTACAAAAATAATCTGTTTTCTTATATATGGGTTTGGTTTCAAATAATGTTTGATCATGGTTTGGGTTTCTTTATGTCTTCTAATACTTGAATAATTTATACTCAATCCTTATAAACCCATAAAATTTGATGATAACTATAATTTTATTTGGATTTTAAACTCTATTGGTATAGATTTAGTGTGGGAATTTAAGTGAAATGAAAGTATTATTAGATAAGGATACCCCATCTCAATGAAAAAATTTACTATATTTGAGGATTATATTAGAATATAAACCACTAAAATGGTTAATTAAGGAAATATTAGAGTGATTCATGCAACAAGAGTCATAGAAGAACCCTTTCATTTTCTATATATTTATGAAATTATATTTTTTTATCAGGGTTATGGAAGGAATATTAAAATTATCATGAGTATATTTAAGCATTATAAATGGGTTTGAGGGTAATCAATTAGCTGGGAGAAATATTTCATTTTATTTGGAATAAATTTTCATAATGCTAGGAAAAACTTCATCCTTAACTTTCTTGGGGTTAGGTAGGGAACACTTTTTTTACACACTTTAGACTTCCAATGTTTTAGGGGAGGCCTAAATTTAGATATTTTTTGATGTTTCTTTCTCAATAAAATTCCAACATGTAAAATGGAGTGGTAAATCAATATCGATGGCTATAAGAGTCTGTTTGGTTAAATTTATTATTATTTTTTAAAATTTTCTTTTATTTTATGTTATTTAAATGTAATTATGATTTTATAAAGAGTTTGATTGATTATATTAAAAACTTTTTATGGGTTGAGAGTATTTTTTAAAATAAAATAGCAACTATACTTTGGAAGGAATGTTTCAGACCCATTATTCTAGTTGATTGGGAATTTAAAATTTAGAAAATTTCAACATGGCTCTTCAAGAATCATTTATGTGGAGACATTTAAATAAAGGATCTAAGAATTTGGGATTTCATAAGTCAATATTCATCAAAAAATTTAAATATGGTAATATTACTATTATGACTCCTCTACATGGCTAATTTAAGCGAGGCTTATTCAAACATCCTAATTTACTTTAAATGGCGTGCTTCAATGAACTCCACACTCAAATTTTGGAATTATAATTAGACCATACTTTCAATATGTGATCTAGTTGAAAGTAACTTTCATATTAATCATCTATAAATTTTATTTATTGATTCTTTGTTGAAAAAAATTGAGGATCTTTCTCCTATGATTAAACATGATATTGAAAACTATTATCTCATTACAGCTAAAGATACTATTATTTGGGATCCATCCAGGAATGGTGTTCTCATTAAAAACTGCATTATTTGTTTAGTAATGAAAGTTCTTCTTAGTATTTGGACTAGTTTAAACATTATTAAAATCCTTGGATAAGTCACTTAAGATATTTATTCATGGGGAGGATCTTTCATAAGAGAATACATATTGATGATAATATGAAATTTTATGGTCTTTAATCCTGCACTACATGTGTAATCTGTAGGTCTAATATAGTGGATGTGGATAATCTCTAGGTATAATGACTATTTTATATTACCATTTAAGGGATCATTATATAACTTATTTAAGTTCAATTTTTTAAGGCTTGGTCATGGAGTAGCTCATGCGTATCAGAATTGAAATGATTTTTTCCAACTCATAAAGCTTCTTCATGCTACTATAGTAGTGGGATTCTGGTGCATCTAAAACTATATAAAGTTCATGATTTATTAAGGAAAATTGATATTAGTAAGGGAGATGATATTGTATTTCTATTTTATATTCATGGAGGTGCATAATCTTCAAAATTTAGGCATGTATACTACAAATAGGTATCTTACTAATTTCAATAGGTTGGGGACTAAATCTAATATAAAAAAATGACAGGGATCTCTCTTAATTTTTTTGTAAACTACCAATTCAAGGGTGGATAAATGTTAACACTAATTGATAATTAAAGGTGAATCATAGTGAAATATATTATTATGGTATTTTGAAATATCTCCATGGGAATATGTCAAGGGTTATTTTATGATTATTGTTGAAACACTTCTATACATGAAGTGTAAATGATTGGTGTTTTTAGGGTTGTTAAAATATCTAATAACTATAATTATATATGTTTATGAAAATAATGTGAATCTAGATATTTGGTGTAAGTGATTAGGAAAAATGAGATCTTCTTATCTTGGGAGATCCTTCCATAATAGAATGAATATTTGAAGTTCCTTAAATCCTTAGAAACATTAATCATGCATACGAGTAGGGAAACTAATGTAATAATTGACAAAATTTCCATAAAATTTGTGGTTTGTTATTTATTTTTTCTAATGGATGATGTTCCATGTTATTTTCATGACATAGTGGAAAAAGAAATATGTAACACCTCCTGTATTCAGACTTTTATAATTTTATTTTAAATGGTTAGGGATTTTTCTCTCTAGTTGCATATTTATTATTATTATTATTACTATAATGCCCAATTTTAAATAATGATTAAAATTATATATTATTTTAATGTTAATATTTTTTTTATTTTAGGTGTTGTTTAAATGATAGTATTTATTTTATACTTATTTTCATTCATTTCATATATATATATATATATGTGCATGTTGTGTGTATTTTTAACTTAATATGGATATATATATATATATATAAATATAATTTCATAAAGGGGTATTATTATTCCCATCAACATTATCATCCTCCTCCTCATCATCATACTTACTAATGCTATTATTATTATTATTATTATTACTGTTATTATTATTATGACCCCACATTAGTATACGAGTATTTTGGGGTACATCATGAGGTTGAGTCCTCAGGCGCCATTTTGTACTTTCATACATACGTAAATTACCTACATTATTATAATTATTATTATTATTTTAAAGATAGGTAAAACTCCATCTTTTCTATTTGTGGGGTGTTATGCACAGACCAAGGGGTAGGGGACCCTCCTTTAATATTATTCTTATTCACTTCTTCTTCATTCACCCTCAAAGGGAGATCGAGGTCAGGTAAATTCTTCTTGATTTTATATTCTCTTTCCCTATATCCTTCCCATTATCTATAAATCCACAATTTAGAATTTTATAAAACATATGGATTTAGAATAAGGGTTCAACCATGGTACTCTAGGACTAGTAACAATGTTAACTTATAGGAATTAATAGAACCTTATTATTTATTTAAATATTTTTTAATATTTTTTTGTGGGATATTAGATGTAATTTATTGATTATATGGTGATAATTCTTAGTGTTTGTTTGAATATGTGATAATAATATGTACAATGTTCTATACAACTTTTATATATTCATATTACCTATGATTATTTCTCATTTTCAATTTGTTTCTCAATGATATAAAAGGTATATATAATATACATGATAATATTTAAGAAATATTTAGAGTGTTTTCATCTATTTAATCCTTTATATAGGGTAAATCTATTATAAAATAAAAAACCCACACTTTTATTAATGATGTATACATGGTGTTTGTTAAAATGAAAATATGGTTTTATATAGAAATTTGTGAAATTGTTTTAATGGAATAAAATATTATATAATATGATAAATAAATGAGCTTCATTTATCAAATTTTATAATAGATAAAGGGGTTCATGGGTCATTCAAAGTGCTTTATCCATGCTTTATTATACTTTAAAATTATTTTCCTCTAAATTTATTTCCCAATTATATTTTGAGAAAAATATCGTATGATTTTTCAACTAAATGTTACGGATTAGTAAAAAAAGAATGGTTATATATAGTATGTTTGGAATTACTCAAAATCCCCTTTTTAAAACAACACTTCATGAGAATACCTTTGAGGTAATTTGGTGGAATTTTAGGACTAGTATCAATGATATGTAGTTTTTCCATAGTTGGGACATAATTATCCCTTTTAAATATAATCATGGGATATGATTCCCCCTTATAAATAAAATTATGAGACATGAAACTATCTTGTAAATCAAATCAGGAGACATTGATCTCCCTTATAAATTAAACCCTAAGAACATGCTGCTCTAAAGAAATTCTTAGGTATCCTTACTTTAGGATCATAGGTAGTATCCCATTATTAACATATAATAAGTATGTTTTTTCATTTATGAACATATTGACACACTCACATGTCACACCCACAATATGTTTTTTTATGCATAGATACTTTTATTTTTTTACATGTTTGTTTACCCATTTCCCTTATTAATTTTTGGTTCTTTGAGGTGTTTTTATTGTTTTGTGTTAAGAATGAGATTTTTGAAGGTTACAAAACCATGTACAAGGTGTTTTAACACCACAAAGAGACTTCTTTATGTCTAATATAACTATTTGAGGGAGATATTCCATGGTGACATCTAGGGGATATTGAAATTATTAGAGGGATAAAACTTTATCCCACCATACAATGATGTACATAAGCTGTCCATTTTGGTTAGACCACAGAAAACTTCACATCTTGGTCTAGGACATTAGGCAAGGGGTTGTTCCCTATAAAAATTTATGAGGGATAATAATGTCATGGTGCTCCCCTAGTCCCCATTTTAGATGGGATTTATAGAGGGACACCTCATTGTTGTATATGTAAACCAATCAATGGTGAGACCCTGTCTAGTTTTTTTATTATAAGTTATAAAACTTTCTATATGTCCTTTACTTATATAACCCAACTTATCCCCATTTATTCCCCATTTTCAAATTATTAATCTACCATACATAATCAAATCATCTTTCCTTATCTTTTGGATTGATTTTTCATAGTTCATCTACATATTTTTTCAATAAATAACTCAATAAGTGATTTTTCATCTCTCCCTTGGTTTAATTCTCATTTCCCCATAACTTTACTTCTTCCCTATGAAATAGTGGCCCAGGTGTTTCCATGGAAGATTTAAATAATGGGTTTTTTTATTTTTAGGGAATTTTTTTCCTTTTTAAGGATCCCATATGCTCTCCTCAAGTGGATTCATTTTTCTTGACAATGGTTTCATTCAATTAAGGTAGGTTGTTTCAAATCACCCTTTTTTATTTGAATTCTTATGTTCCTAAAATTTATGAAAAATTTAGTTTTAAAATGTTTTTAATGTGTAAAATGGTTTTTTTGAGGAAAAATTTATATACGATAAGATTCCTTTGATCCTTTATTTATCTTGAATTATTAAATTGGTTTTAAATAATTTTTATAAGATTAATGAATAGTGCCTATGAATTGTTTAATGAATATAATATTAAAAGTATGGTGTTTGATTACTCTTTTTAACATAGGTGATGAACATATATTTCCAAAGAATATATTTTATATATATTTAACTAGGTTTAAAAATAATTTATTGAAATTAATTCCTTAATAATGATTGTCATACTAGTTAAACTTCATGGGAAGGCTGGTACTTGGGTTGTAAAACCTAGAATAGGAGGTCCCTTTCTATTAGTTAATCATGTTTCATTGACAAGTGAAGTAATTTTTAATTACTTTCTAGTATGTAGTTAATAAATTTGGTACTCTTCACACTAGTCTGGGGCATCACCCAAACCAATGAAGTAATTTGAAACTCCTTTAACTATACGAGTTCATCACCCAAACTAGGAAAGAAACATTACTAGCTAACCCTTACATTTAGTTTCCATAGAATATATCCCATTCTTTTTGTGTAAAATTAGACTCTATGGTTTTCCAGTATTCATTTCCATTAAATTAAATTTATATAGCATTCTATTTGTATTCGTAAAAAATAATCAATGTTTATTTTTTCTTAATAGTTTCAAATTATAATTATTGGATTTTCATAACAAAGGAATTTTATGGAAAACTTGTTAAAATACTACTGGGATTGTTGTGCTCACACCCTACGTACACCCAATGGGTGTATGCAGACCTTGTTTTCACTAACACAGGTAAAGTAAAGGTACCACATAAAAGAAGTATATGTTTGTGATTTCTTTAACCAAGTTAGTGGTGGTGGAATGGTGGGATAAATCCTTATGTCATATAGATATGGGAGGTTGTTTTAGTTTATTTTGGTCAAGGTTTTAGTTTTTTCATACTCTTCTTGTATCCCCTATTTGGACTCCCAACCATTCTACCTTTATTTTGGATTTCTATTGTATTTTTATACCTTAAATAGGTTTTGGTATGTTATTTTCATTATTTTCTATTTTTTCCATTATTATTTTGTTATGTGGTTGAGTCATCTATCACAATATATTCATTTGAGTACCTGACTTTCCAAATTATGTAGAAATTGTTCAATATTCTATGTTAGAACTAGTTAGTTGTTTTGTTGAAAGAAAATATTCTCAAAAGTATTTATTAGATGCCAAGACACTATTTTCCATCCCGTGGGGATTGGGAACACCCTTTATAAGTTTCCAAAGACCAACTTGGGTACCTGGGTTAGGGGTTTCTAGGTTAGTTTATGAGAAAATGGTATAAAATATGAGATTTTGTTTATTCTATTTAGAAATTTTGGGTTTACAAGAGATAAGATCATCAGATCTCAAGAGGTAGGTATAAATAAGTTCTTGAAATAACTTTTTTTACACAAATTTTATTTTCCAAGGGATTTAGGGATTGTTTTATCATTGTTCTTATCTTGATTAATCCTTTAATTATAGGTTTACTTCCAACATTGAAGGAAGTTGGAAGGGGAACCAATAAGGTCTATGGGTGGGGCGTGTGGGCTGCAGACCATGAAATAAATCCAAACATCTAGAAAAGATGAAGTTCTATGATTCTTTGTTCTTGAAAGATTTTAAACATTATAGGTTTATTTTATAGATCAATTATGATTGATATGAATAATTCTTATATGATATCAATTTTTTTCCATTTTAATTTATTTATAATTTTGATATGGATTTATATAATTTACTATAAGTGGTGTTATTATTTTTAAATGTTTAGTCTCATTTCTTATATAAGAAATTTTAATGTTAAATTTCTATAAAAACAGAATCTCTTAACTATATGAGCATTTTCTAAAAAAATCACTAGAATTTTTTATTTTATTTGAATAAATTTTATAGATAATTTTCACTTGTTTTAACTTGTGAGAAGTTTTTTAGGTATTTTGGATAACATTACAAAGAATTGTTTTATAATGGAATTAAATAGATCAATTAGTTATATATTTTAATGATAAAATAAATTTTACCAATTTTGATTTTTGAATTGATGGTTTCCTTGATTTCTAAGATTATCTATATTTGATGAATAGATAATATATTTCTATAAAAACTCTTTGAAAATTTAAAATTAACAGATATAGATGTTCTTATTTCATTAAATGGTTTTTAATATAATAAAGGTTTTAATGTAATATTTTGAAGATATGTTTATATTTAATTAGACTATGAATCTGATTTGGTTTTTTGTCGTTTTTTACAGGGTAAATCATTTTTGAAGTGGTGTAAAACATTTTCAAAAATATAGAAAAATATTTTATTTATATGTACTTATTTCATAAAATTATTTTTTCTTATATCTATATTTAATTTAGGGGATCACCATTGGTGTATTTTTTTTTTGAATTTTGAATTTTTGATTGTAGTTGTCATAATGGTTGTTTAGTTTTTAGAATAAGACAATATAATCAAATAGGACCTACATCAATTTAATTTTCAATAAATAGGTTTCATAGGTTCTACTAAATGACTTATTTTAGTGGAAAAAATATTATCAAATGGTATAAGTTCTTTCTATGAGTTCATGTGCTTTAACTATAATAAACTAATTCATCTTAATTGCATGTATTTAATGAAATTTTTGATTTTATTTTGTTTTTAAATCTATGGTGTCTCAATTAAATAGGGATACATATGTTTTTTTATTATGAACATTAAACTATTAAAAAATATGTATTTTAAAATATTATTTAGTAAAAAATAAATTATTCATAGAACATTAATTTTTATTTTTAGCATACCCCTGATGAAAATCATCATTAAGGGTTTAAAGAAATTTGGCCTCTTTTTGGTTTTGAAAGGGGATGATATGTTTTGAAAAAAAACCCTATAACTATTTTTAAAATAGTTAGTGATTTTTAAATGTACCTTATTTTATTTAATTTATGTATCTAAAAATATACATTATTTGAAAGATTTAGTTTAAAATATAACTTTTATACCATGTGGGGTTGGTTTCTTTAATGAGAATATTGTATGTTTTCTTAAATTTTTTAATTATGATCATTATTTTATTTTATGTATATTTTTTTAATAACTCTTAGTAGTATCATGTTATTTTCAAAGTGGAATGGAATTTTTTTTATGTATCACTTAATATTTGAAGTGAATTAACTTTTTTTATGCTTGTGGTTTTCAAATATGACATTTGTAGTGATGATAAGTTTTTATTTGGAATTTTCTTTATATAACTAAACATATCTAATGATTTATAAAGTGTGTGAAGTTTTTTGTTTTTTCCTTTATCAGTTACTTGTTTTAATTTAGAAGAAAACATGGGACATATTCATGTTATAAGAATTTCACTAGTCTTTATCTCAACTATTTTGTATGGTTTTATGATTTATCTTGGTCTTAACATATTTTGATGGTTTTGAAAATGGTGACGTATTAATTAGTTATTAAAAATGTATTCAATGTAGTATTATATATGAAAATAGTTTATGTGAATTTTGGGTCCAATTTTATAATTATATAATACAGTTTGGGATTTAATTTTATTATTATGTTTAGGAATGATATAAAATGAACAGTATATGATTTTCTAAATGATTTTTCAGGTTTAAATATTATAAATTATGTTTTAAAATATGGAATTGGGTGAGAGTGATCCTATAGTTTTGTTTTAAAATTGTTTTTTGGTTTTATTGGATTAATTGTTATAGTTATGTTTGATAATAAAATGGAATTTAGTAAATTTATTTTTTTGAGGGATATCACTAATTTTAAAGTAATTTTAATTTTTTATAGTCATCCTCTTCTAATAAGTGACATATCTATTTTAGATAATTATATATTTATGTGATTTGGGTTTATACCATAATTGATTTTAAAATGTATAAACTCTTATTTTAAAACGAATTAATATTAGTAGATCAATCATCTTCAATAATATTTAGCATATTTAGGTGTTGAGAATGGTTTACTTTTAGTTAAAATATTAATTTTTTATAGAATTTTATTCTGCTTTAATCCTTTGAGATGTTTCTTATTATATGATTTTATGATTCCTATAGGTGGTCTGGAGAAACCTAGGTTATTAGAATGCTATTAGGGGTTGGATGCTGGGTTATATGGGATACTCACAACACCTACTGACATTATGGGAGTAAATATTCAATGTATAGTCATAAATTAAAAGTTATGTATTTGGTTATTGAGTTAGAATGTTTGATCAAAGGTAGTGGAATGTATTTGATGATGAACATGGTCTTTCCTAATGAGCTACTAGATTTTTCTAGTGACCACAGGAGGACTCAGGGCCATTGGGTTTGTTGGAGGCTCCCCAAAACTAGGTTATAACTTAACTGTGATAACACATGTGCACATAGTTCAATAAGGAGAGGTAGTGTTATTCGAGGTTTATTTGGATCAGTTGTTCTATATTTAAATGATCATTGTGGCTATGGGAACTCTATTTTGGAAGATGCCTCATCCATGAACACATGTCAATCTTAGAGTATGATTTACAATATGGCCTTCTAAACAATAAAAACTGAATCTGATATGGTTGTGAACTTATTATGTATATATACTCCTTCTCATTATCCTATTACTTATTACATTAGGGCCTACAAAAATATGATCAAGAAATTTGTAGTTATTTTTAACACTTGGTTTGTGGGAAACATGGAACGAGATAGTATTTCTTCTATATGTTCTCTAAATAGATATATTTAAATATTAATTAATTCTGAATTCCTTCCACTTGTTTATAAGGATGTTGATATTATAGATACTCATAGTCTTGAATATTATAGGCCTCTTTTAGACTATTATTGTCTTTTATAAATTTTAATAAAATCACTAAATTATTAGGTTATACATTTATTTTAAGATAATTTCACTATTTTAAATTGATTCCTTTATAATTAGATTTACTCCATTTAATTTCCATGTATTTAATTATTCATCCTAATTAAATTTTATTTATTTGAGTAATCTAAGGATTAAATGGTGGGAAGAAACTTGACTATATTGGATTATTTAAATAAACTATTCTATTATGATTCTAAACTTGAATGGGAAATAAATATTAAAGTGGTGTTATTTTAAATGGATTGTGACCAAGTTTTCATTAATTTTATTAAAACATAAGGACTTGTTTGGTAATTTTAGAATTAAATTACACTTCTATTATAACTTAATTTTTTTTATTATGTCCCTAATCACAAATTACTGATTTATATTTTAAAAGGGGTATTTTTGGTTTTTAATATAATTTTACATTAAATTTTATTTTAATTGTTATTATTTCCTGAAAGTATTAATTTTGAAATTATTTTATTGTAATTTTTCATAAAATATGTTTTTGAATAATCAAATATTTCTTATATTGAATAAAATGATAGAAGTCCATTGTGTTTATTTTGGTTTAATACTTACATAAAGGAGTACCATAATTTTGTGAGTTTGTTTTTGTTATATTAGGAATTGAGTCATTTTACAATGGTTTTCTCTTAAATTATGCTATTTCATTTATGAAATAATAAAATTTATTTTCCTTAATATTTTTTTTGAATTAGAAGTTTGGATTTTGGAAATTAATTGTATTGGGGAGTAAGTATATTTTTATTTATATTGGGGTAACTAAATTCTCACTTGAGAAACTTTGTGATGAATATTTTATGTGAGCCATTGATTATGATTTTGGTTTTGGATTTAGTATACTATTAATGTTTAGTTCCAAGTTATTTTATTTTTGTTGAGTTTATGCTCTATGGTTTTTCTTCAATGGGATATAGGTCCCAAATTTTAATATCCTCTTAGTATAATGTGATGCTTAATATAATAAGTAGATAATCCACCAAATTTTTATATTTTAGATTATATGTATTCTTCCATGTTTCATCTAGTGTTTTACTCATGCAATAATTTTGAGAGACTTTCTAAGGATTAAAAATGATATGGTGGAATTATTTTTTACAAAACATGTATGATTTCTAGGTTTATAGCTTATTATTTAATGTTTTTATGTTCTTTCTACTCTTATCTTTTTAATTTTGAGTTTTTTGAGGTTTTTTTCTTGTTATTCATGTTCAATAATGAACCTTTTTCAGGTCACCACACTATGGTTTTATTTCATTGGGTATAAAATGACTGTTTGAGGTAGATATTCTATGAAGGCATCATTGGGATCTCAAAAAACATGGAGGGTTAAAATGGAATATCACCATTCCATGGTGTATTTATGTTGGTAGTTTTTGTTATACCATAACAACCTCCGCATTGTGGTCCGAGTGATTCTACATGGGGAATTTTACCATATGAAATGATGAGGCTACACCATTTCATGGTGGTACCTTGGTCCCTATTTTATCTATTATCAATGAAGGGGCACCAAACCGTGGTCCATATAGACTACACCATGGTGATTCGCTAGCTATTTTAAAACAAAGTGAATTTCCCTATATACATTTTCATAATTTAACCAATTTAACCAACCATATACACCTTTATTTCCCATTCTCACATCTTCCAACATTTTCATATGATGAACTCCCCTTTATTTATGTCATGGATCAATTATTTGTGGACATTACACCAAGTTCCTTCAACAAATTACCCGATAAATGGTTTCACCTCTATCCCTGGGTTATATTCTTCATTTTCCCTTGGTTTTCCTTGTCCCATGTTAAAAACCCTTTAGTATATTCTCAAAATTAAGTGGGTGAGGGGAATTAGTGTTGAGGAATTTTTATTCCAATTTTCACCTTTTATCCCTTTACCAATTAGACCTTTTAGGATTTTTATTTTCTTATTGTCACTTTATTTTTTTATGCATATAAATTTAAGTGAGTAAATAATGAAACATACTATTTTGGAAAGGTTCACTACCTAATAAGAGTATATATTCCTTAATGTGTATGGTGGTGACCAATTCCTAAATTATCCATTATAATAAGATACCTATTACATTGGTTTGGATATAAAATAACCCTAAAACAAAGTGTAGTTCCATAAACTTTAGGATGGGGGATGGATATAATATCGAGTCCTGAGATTGCAGACATCCTAGTCCTATTAAAACACCTTGGTAGATATCTATACTTCCTCTGCAGGTAATATTCAACTTATTCAAAGTCATTGTTGCAACAATAATGTTCTCAACTAGATGTAACTTCTATTGAATGTAACAATAAATATTTGTTTTTATTCCTCTTCTCTTACTTACATAACTAAATTAAAAAAGTATTGTCATTAATCTTCTATTGTATTCAACGTATTTTAAAAAACTTTATTAACTTTCACAAAAAACTGGAATTATACCTTTATTGAATAGGTTATACACTTCTTATTATTCTATTATTATTCTTTCTTATTATATTACCATCTCCATATGATACCTATCCATTAGATACCTTTTGTCTTATACCCTTTTATATAATATTTATCAATATGATACTTATTTGTCCTATTCTTATCTATCTAACTCTTCACTTATTTATCATGTACATATTCATTAAAAAATTATCAATCTGATACTTTCCATCTGGAAATAGTTTGTATGAAAACTTTTCCACCTATTTCCTCACTTATTCATTTGATATCTTCTTTATCAAGTATATTACATCTCTTTCCTACACCTTATTCTCCATTCATTACCTCTTTATCTGGTACACTATGTTTGGTACCTCTGTGAAGCATTCTTTGAATAAATATCTCTAAATATCCTTGGTAAACACATCACTTATTCAACCTAAAAAAATTATCTAAATATTTATAATTAACACATCACCTTTTTAACAATAAGAGAATCTTCACTGCACAAATTCTTCTCCTTATATAAGAATCATTCCTTTTAAAATAAAGGTAACTATGTGAAATCCAAATTTTAATTTCATACTCAAAATATTCTTCAAATTAAAATTTTATGATTTATTGTTTCTTCATTTTAACACCTTAAAACAATCAAGTAAATATGAGTAAAATACAATTGTAAGAATTTCACTCAAATATTAGTGAAAAAGGCAACTTTAACCTTTGAAAAATCTCATCTAGAATATTGATTTTTTCCTTTATGATTATTGAATCATTGAATTCCCAAGTCAACTCACCACAATATATGACTTTATAAAAACTTTGAAAAGATATTCAAGAATTTATTGGTACTTATTTATAGGAACTTCTCTATTTAGTAACACTCATTTTGGTGAAAATATCTAAATCACATTTTTTATACTCTTTTATGGAAATCTCTTTTTCTAGTTCCCCTTTATCCATTAACATATTTTCTTATGGACTTAATAATACTCTATCTGATGATTTCATAATACCCTATTATATGACTTGGAGTTTATCTTCCTTATAGACTTTATAAATTTACATTTGGTAGTCTTATTATATCTCTTCTTTTGATAAAAAAACATTTAATGACTTCAAGATACTTTGTTCGATAGATAGAGCTTGGAAAAATATATTTGATTCCTTTGATCAAAAACTAATATCCAATAACTCAGAAACATCTATCCAATCATTTGGAAAAAAACATTGTGATTAATTTTCTCAAAAAAAAATTTATTAACTCACTCATAAACCTCTATCTGCTACCTCTAACATCACTATTAAATGACTCCATTTTGAGAACCCCATAAAATGATATTATTCAAAATCATCCATTTGATTTCCTTCATCAAAAAACTCTATATGATAACCATGAGTTTTTATTATGAGTTTCAATACATATTCTCTATAACTTGGACTTTGTACAAATATATCTCAAAATATTTAACCCTTTTTTCTATCTTGAAACATCATGAAAAAACTTTTCTTGAACTATGAAGACCTTTGTAACCATGATGTGAAAAAATTCGAGGAAGAAAAAAACTACATTTGACTTATTTTGACGGATCATTCATTGTTTTATGTAACTATGAATATAAATGGAAAAAAATTTGGTTCCACCATATTTCTGATTACTTTATACCATCCATCTCTATCCGTTAGAGCCATGCTTCATAGTATAGAATAATTCAACCAAAAACTTCTTAGAGTGGATCTGATTTTATAAGAATAATTCATAATGTTGTTAAAAAATGTGCTTCTTTAGACATCAAGGAACATTTATTGAGACATTCAGAATGGCTCACCAATTTCAATAATTAAATCTTTTAAAAATATTTTAATAAAAACCTTCTTTACTACTTCTACAAAATATTGTCATTAACATCAGTCTTGGATATTTTAATGAACCTTATAAGAAATATCTTTTTTACAACCTATTTATCATATTGATATCAATGGATTATTTTTAATTCATTGAAAAAATTAACATAAAGTAAAACACAGATAAAGTGGGTTAAATAATACCCCTCTGTATGTAATGGTAATACCTTTAAAATGAGTGTGAAAAGATATGAATATTTTATTATTTCCCTCCCAATTTCATTTCAAACATTCAATTTACTTTCTTTCCCCCTTATTTAAAAGCAGTACAATGTATATGAGAAAATGGCATCGATTCACTCTTAGTAATTTTTCATCATTCATCTCACTTTAAGTCTATTTGATCATTTCTCAGAGTAGAAAACAAGTGAATTTGATTTATACAACAAAGTAATCCTTTTTAAAATAAGATGATACAAAAAGAAATGATATCACACAATATTGTCTTTAATGGATGTTCACTTTTATTCCAGGAAGATGATACCAATTGTGATTTAAAACAGTTAAACTAAATCTACCTAAAACTCCAATAGTCACATGAAATAAAACAATAAAATCATTTGAGAACAAATTCTAAGGATAAATATCCTTGGTATGCTTTCATTCCTCCAAATTTCTTATGTCATTGATTAGTTAAATTTATCCTCCTATCTGTTAGGATTTTATTTTTTTGTTACCAAAGATGAGAGATAAGAAATTTATATCTCTTTAGGGAAATAATATTTAAGACCTTTCTAGAATAATCATATTTCTATGAGATAATTATTTTGGAATCTTCTTCAACATAATCCACTTGTCTCGCCCTAAGGATACATTTCTCATAATCTTCATAGTGATAAATATCTTAAATAGATATGATTTAGGATCTCAATGTTAAGAATACACCAAAATCGGTCTATAACTTGTGGTTATCAAGATTTTGAAACTTCCACGACTTTAACATATTTGATATTATTCAATTTATTCTTTTGGAATTCCAAATTTAAGATCAAAACATTATGGTATCTTCTTCTCTTTTATATCATGTTTTGAAAATAACCAATTCAACTTCATCAAGGATGGTCCACTAATTATATTTTTCTATATACCAATTTAGGAGTCATTATGGGATTATATCCTCATCGAGAATGTCCAAAATTTTCAAATAGGTCTCTAACTTAGGTTCTCCAACTAAGATCATGCATCTCCTTCAATTACCTATATAATAATACCAAATGTATTAATTAAATGTTAGAGTAATAATATAGGTCTTATTTTCTTCTTATTGTGAAAAATAATGCAAAAATGATTTTCTCAACTAAGTTGATTTATTTTCTCTACTCTTTATTCTTACACATGTGAAATTAAATTATAGTTCGACATGCATGGATATTATCATTTATTAAATTTATTTTCAAGCAAATTTTCTCTTTATAAGATCCTTTCGTGAATTTGTATCACCTAGTTCAATTGTAATCTTTTTAAATAACTCTTATTATGATAACATTATTGTAGAGTAATATCTAGGAGTGTGTCCAACCATGATTCACCTCACATACAACACTTATTAAACTCAAGGGTTTTCTATTGTTAACACCCAATCATAAAATTAAGATTATTCATGTGGAATCTTTTCTTTTCGTTTTACACCATCCCTTTCATGCGAATCTTTCATTTTTCTTGCTCTCTCCAAATAATTTATCCATATTACTAAAATATCATAGGGTAAATTGGAATTATGTTTGGGTTGTCCAAATGGATTATTATGGGATCCATTTATCTTTGATGTCCTTTTGGAAGATGTATGCCTCCTGGAATATAATGAACTAGCCCAAGTTGACATTAAACATTACCCAAGATAACAAACCATAAGATGGAGATAAAAAAAGGCCAAAAAACATGCCAAATGTATAAGGGGAAGATAAAAAAAAATTTCAACACAAAAGAAAAGATAACACAACCATGATAAATATAATGCCAATCTGAAAAGATTAAACTGAAATATAAGGAAAGTTATGATCAAAACGAAGTCCCCTTGTCACCATCTATTAACACCATCCCAATCCAATATGAATACAACATCAACCAATTGAATCCATCAAGATATATGAAACCCTTATCTTTCCATGTGTCTTTAAATATAAGGCCTGTATACACCCAAATTCATATATAGTTTGTGAGGAAAAATCCTATTAGGATATGACTATAAATATATAAATTTTTTTACTACCATGAAACCATTAGTTTTAACATTAAAACAAAACCGATTTATAAATAAATATCAATTGAAATTAATTTTTTAAAACTTAATTTTGGTTACTTTTAAATAATTTTATATTCATATAAACTAAGAAAATAAAAATAAAATGAAAGATATTAAAAAGTCATAGTTAGAATCATCCATGGAAACACCAAAAATTAAAAATATGAGAAATAAAATATGAAACAATACCATGTTGTATAAAACTAAACACAAGTTGGGATTTATCCTATGATAAAAAATATTAGGACACATAAAGGAATATAAATTGAGGCATACCATGAAACCTACCGATATCAAGTCTTTCCATGGTATATCGACACCATAAGAATAAACCGTAGTGGTGCCACACTCACTAAGGTTGAATATGTCCATAACTTAACACATCCAAAGTTATCAGTGTTCTATATTTTCCAAAACATTTAAAGAAACCATGGTCACAATTTAAAAAAAAATTCATAGAAAATAATCACTATTACCTTGCTTGAAAATTTATTTTTATATTAAATCCACCTATGAGACATTTCATCAAACACATGAAATGCATAAAATATTTTTAAATTCAAACCCCTTTAAAATACCTTTTTCATGCCACCTAAGATTAATTGCATAATATAACTCATATTTGATATCAAATCAATCATTTTAATAAAATAAACCAAAAAAAAATTACAATTACATTATGAAATTCATGGGTTAACACCAATATATAGGGACACCTACCTTGCCAACAGAGGAAAACTAGTTTTCTTTAAGAAGAAAGATTAGAAATGATGATATATGATCCTCACATGCCTAGATCCATAATAAATAACCAATTCCATATATGAACCTATAGATTTGGAATCCACAAACCAATCAGCTTCAAACCAAATAAGGGGAAATGAGATCAATGAAAGATCTAAAGATAATGGAAGAGATCAGATAAAAAACAAAACATACCATAAGTTGATCCAAAAAGAATGAAGTGAATTCATCATGTATATTAGAAGAATAATATCTAGAGTACTTGGGAGAGTTATTTCAAGATTAATAGATATTATGAAGTGATTAGATATAAAAATGACTAATTTCATTGAGGTAAATTCCAACTTTTACAAAATCCACACCGGTCATATGGTTATCCCGCATGCTTTAAAAAACTATGTGCAAACCATGTGGTAACTTCTACCTCTTGAAAATTGTAGCACATAATTTCCTAGGTAAAGTAACATAGTTAGAAAAACTATGCTCAATATTTGTGATAGCCACAGGAAAATTACCCAAACACATGCATGGGTTTTCTTATAACTCACACGGTTAGAAAAGCATGATAAAATCCACTAGAACTAACAAAATGATTCTCTATGGGTTCTCCTAACCATGAACAGACTATGCACCTGGCTTATTTTCTTAAAAAAAATGAAAAAACTCCACCCCCTTATCTCTAAATCCTTAATAACCCCATAAGAGATAATCTAAGCTCAAAATAAAACATATATCTGACTCGTAGGGTGTCACAATTCTCTCCACAATGAATCATTCTACCCCCCAAAAGCACTTCAGGTTCTAGAATTTCAAAAATATGATAACACAAATGTATCATCAATGATTACCTCTTCCATTTATCAGGGCTAGTCCATTTTTAATTCCATATTATATGAACTAAAGAAATTATTTTACTATGTAGTAACTTATCTTAGTGATCTATAATCTGAACTGGTTGTTTAACCATAGAGGTGTCATGATCAATATCAAAATCTTCTCATTCAATCAAATGGGAAGGGTTCGATTGACACCACCTTGGAAGGGAAAATTATAACACATTGTGAATCTCCATTAAGCGTAATCATAATTCCAACAAAAAAGACACCTTTCTAAGATGTTCAATGATATCAAAAGGGCCAAAAACCTTAGTTCCAACTTACCCTTTTTACCAAATCAACAATGTACAAAGTGAGTTAAAACTCTAATAAATATCCAATCACCAAACTCAAACTCTAATAGAAAATGAAAATGATTCACATAGGATTTTTTATGACAATAATTAATTTCTAACCTCTTACAAATTATCTTCACATTTTTAGTCTTATCCTAAACAGTGCTCGACCAAACTTAAGAGCATTATCCCGTCTCATTTCAACACAAAGGAGATCTATATATACACATATAAAATGATTTCAAAGGAACCAGTTTAATATATGATTAATAAATATGTATATTGGAAAATTTTACCAATGATATATTCCTTTCCCATGAACCAATAAAAAAAAGCACAAACACCTGAAGTATATCCTCAAGGATCTAGATGTCTCCCTCAGTATACCCATTTTCCTGAGGGTTATAAACTATGATTAATTTCAATTGGGTGCCCATAACCTCTTGGACACTATTCCTAAATCTATATGTAAACTGAGGGTCCCTGTAAAAAATAGATGTAAAAGGAACCCCATAAAGATTCATGATCTCTTAGATGTATAAGTTCCTATGATCTACTATATTTTTTTATCACCTTAATAAGAATGAAATTAGAAAATATCATAAGTTAATAAATTATCACCCAAATTTAATACTTTAATCTAGGATTCTATGGAAATTTTATGATGATGTTTAAAAATATATGATTCCATTTTCAAACTGGAATGGGTAAAGGATTCAAAAAACTAGCAGGTTTTTGGTTCCCTACCTTTATCTTCTAAAAAGTGAGGCATCATGAAACAAGGCTTGATATCAACTGGATCATCATCATCCACCAATACTAATGTATCAAATCATGACACATTTTATTAGTCACATGGTGTATCGACCAACAAGAATAGTTCCCAATATCAAATAAATGTTTCCTAAAAAATGCGAGAGTGACCAACTTGCCTTGGAAACAAAAAATACCAATAAGAGAATGAGACCAATCGCTAAATATCTCTCCACCATTATGGATTTTACTTAATCACTAACATATATTTTCTACTGAAATTCCAAGATGAACCTAGTGATCAAATGAAAAAAATAAACTTTCACACAATCTAAAAAAACATGTTCATAAAAATTTTAAACCTCTAAGCTCATCTCATTAAACCAAATAATTAGAGACCACTCCTACACTAATTAATTTAAGTATTAGGTTGGTAAGTTCTCCCGCAACACGTTCATGACAACACTACCTTTTTCAAGAGTAGAAAAAATATCTAAATTGGAAGTATGAAGATATTCAACTCGATGTATCTTTCAAAATTTGAGATCGCTCTGATTAAAAATATACTTTAGACTCTTATGATATTAATATACTTTGAATCACTCCCCAAAGTGATATTAGTTCCATTTTTTGAGCGAGTGAATAATGGATACCAAATCAATGTCATAGGTAGCATAGTTCTTCTCATTAGGGAATAATTATAGAGATCCTTTTTCCACCACCCATTTTTTATACATCAAGATACCCCCCAATCCCATACACAAGGAATCATGGGAAAAATAATATCATGAACCCTATTA
Organism: Viscum album; assembly: GCA_963277665.1. Taxonomy (NCBI): domain Eukaryota; kingdom Viridiplantae; phylum Streptophyta; class Magnoliopsida; order Santalales; family Viscaceae; genus Viscum; species Viscum album. The sequence goes on along the minus strand of OY728128.1, from coordinate 699,881,067 downwards.
TGAAAGAATCATAAATAGCGGTATCATCAAATTCACATTAAATTCCCTAAAATATCTATGAAATTTATCATTACACTACAACTTAAAACCATTATAAGTTAATTATGTCATATGAGATAGAATCTTGGAGAAATCTAGAAGAAACCACCTATAATTATTTTCTAATCCCAAGATTATATAAATTTCAAACAAATTTATGGTTTACTCCTATGACATTTCCACATGAATATTTTTAGGATCTATGGAGATTCCCCTCTTTGATATGAAATTTCCAAGAAACATCAATTTTTGAATCCAAAATTCAAACATAGGAGGACATACGTATAAATGATATTCTTTCTTGATTTTAAGGATGATATCAAAATGATCCATGCATTACTTATCTAGCTTGGATCAAAAAAATATCATACACAAAAACAAAAATGAAAGAGTTAAACAACTGACAAAATATTTAGTTCATTAATGAAATAAATACCACAAGAGAGTTAGTGATACTGAATAGCATAACTAGAAAATAAAAATTCCCATACCAACTCCTAAATGTTGTATTTGGTATATCCTCTTCTCAAACTCTCATTTGATGGCTTGTCAATCATAGGTCAATCTTAGTAAACCACCATGATTCTTTGAGTTAGTCCAATAGACCGTTAATCCTAGGTAAGGGGTATTCATTCTTAATATTCACTTGATTAAGCTTTAGGTAATCAATAAAATGATTAAGGATTCCACCTCCTTTAATTTAAAATAGAATCAATGATGCCCAAGTTGACACACTTGGATGAATAAATCCATTGTCCTCAAGATAAAAAAGTTGAACTTTAAGTTCCTTGAACTCAATAGATTCTATATTATTTAATGACATACAAAGGGGAATCATCCCAAAGAGAAAGTCAATAGTGAACTCAGCCTCTATATGAGGTAGTGACCTAGAAAAATAATTAGGAAATACCTCAGAGTATGCGCTTTCCACTATAGGAAGTGAACTAATCAAACATCTATTTATGATGTGAATAAGAATATATAACAACTGGCATGAGGTCATTCTAGTACAAGGAAAAACATACCCACTCTCCTTAATATAGAAACCCACTCACCTTAAAAAACACGAGAGACTCCATCGAGGGATTAAAATTAAATTTGAAAATGTTAATTGTTTATATTGGCCCTAACACTAATCATCCAATCCATTCCAATTATGAGGTCTAAAATATGAAGATCAAGAACTAAGAAATCCCATTAATCATATATGTTAGCAATCATCAATAGACATGTGGGAAATTTAAAACCCTATCCTAACCTCTTTTACAAAGGCAATGAATGATATAACATGAATGGAATAAGCCTGAAATGTAATCCAAACACATCAACAAAATTAGATGATATAAAATAATAATATTGTTCTATGTCAAATAAATCTAGAACCAAAAAATTGATATAAAAACCTCACCTCTAACAATAGGGAACCCCACTTTAGATTATTCTAGTGCATAATATACTATACAACTACTTTCATTATCAGCTCGTACCTAAGATTTATTCATTCCCTAAATTTCCCCTTTAGCATGAGATTGATACCCACCACCCTTTGAGGAATCTAAATTAACTGGAGATCCTTTGGTAAGAGTGGATCAGGTTCTACTTGCTTGGGACATCCTTCTGAAAAAAATGATTATGGTGACCAGACTTTCCATGATGATTACATGTCCTGATTTCTTCCATATTGTATAGATTGTTACGACCATGCCTCCCAAACTGATAGAAAATTGCCTGATGATATCCCATAAAATCCCTAGGAACTAGTCCTGATGTAATTTGAGCACCCTTACTCTTTATTTTCAAGCCATATGATATAAATTTTCTACATCCTATAACAACTAAATCTCCACTTAAACCCATTTTCCTTGCTATTTATGCCTCAGCAATAACCACTTTATTAACCACCTCGAAAAAGGTTGAAAGGATTAAGATAATTATCATTTATTGAACATTTTCCCTCAAACCCATCTAAAACCTATAAGATTTAAGGTGGCCATTATTGAAAGGCTTTGATGATAGGTAAAAAAACTTGGTGAAGTTCATAGCATACTCCAAAACTAAAAACTCAACTTGCCCTAATGTCATGAATTCTAGCATCTTTTCCAACCACAATGTTTCAGGATAACATTTTTAGTTGAAGATCTTATTCAAATATTTCTATGAAATATACTCATTTAAAGTTTCTTTAACTATGGTGTCCCACCATTTTCTTGATGATCAATCAATCATACAAGTAGAAAAAAAAACATTAGAGTACTATAGAGTTTTTAGAAAGTGGATGTTCCTCTTAATACACTCAAGAAAATTTTCATATCCCTAGGTTACCTTATCACCATGGATGATAGGTGGATTTTTGGGGTAAATTATAAGTCAAGATCCACCACTCTTCCTTAGTTTCCAACACCAACCTAACATAGAGTCTGCATTGTGTGGATAATAGTTTTGAATAATAAAGGGTGTACTGGAGGATTCACCAATGAAACTTTTCTTATAGATTCTTATCATGGAATTTGAATAGTTATTTTTGGAGGAATTTTATATTAATCACAAAATATAGCATTCAATTAGCTTAATAGAAAATTACTTGATCAAAAGAAAAACTATAAGAATCCATTTTAATGCCTTTAACAACAAGAAATTCCAAAAAAATGGATTCAATAAACAATAGAAAATAATATTATAAAATAATAGGTTATTTTAAATAAACCCAAAATAATGATTATTAAAATAAACTAAAAAACTAATCTCAAGGTTGAGGAAAACCCCTAAACACCCATGGTAACTCAAGTTTATACATTGAAGTAAGCTATCTAGGAACCCTTATGTACTTACTAAGTGAATTTTGATGTCCCTAACTCCTATTTACCAAATACCCTAAACCAAAAATAGAATGTTTCTCCAAACTTTCAGTTGGGTATTGGCTCTGATACTATAGGGAACCAACCTAGGCTCACATGACACATCAACCAAGCTAGATCACCACAAGTTTATGATATAAAAACAAAGCCTAATAAAAATACATATCATGTATAACTGAAAGAGTAAAAAATAGTCTACAGTGAAGAGGAACATATAACAGAACTATGAGGCATAAAATATCAAGATAGAAAGTCTAGAACTAAATAAGAGAATTTGAATATCAAAACCAATTCCCAATGTGACAATCCATCACCACCATCCCAATCCACTATGAAGAATACGTTAACCAAGAGGATTCAGTGAGATACATGATGTCCTTACCTTTACCTATGTCCTAAAAAACTAGGTATGCATACTCCGAAAGGAATATGGAGGGTGTATGGAAAAATCCCAATAGGATACCACTATGAATCAATAATATTTCAATCACCATGAAACCATTAGTTATATCTCTAAAACAAAAAAAGTTTACAAATAAATTTCAAATGATTTTTTTAAAACATACTTCGGTTTCTTTGAAAGAGTTTCTTATTAAAATAAAATAATAAAATGAAAAGTACATGAATGATAACATAAAAACATAAGTATAATTGTACATGGAAATACCAAACCATAAATATGTGAGTAATCAAATAAGAAACAATACCATCTTGTATAAAACCAAGAACAAGTTGGGATTTATCCTATGAGAAGATGTACTAGGAAAAGTGAAGGAACACTAAGCCATGAATACTAGGAAACCTACTGATATAGAGTCTTTAAACAGTCTATAAATATCATAAGAATAACCCTTAGTGGTGCTACACTCACTAAGGTTTCATATGTATATAATCTGATGCACCCAAGGTTCCCAATGTTCCAGGTTTTACAAACATTTAAATAAATCATGATAAACATTTATAAATTTTTTTTAAAGAAAAGCATCATATATCCCATTATTAAAAGTCTATTTTTTTCAAAATCACCTATAGGAGATTTCATCAAACATATAAAGTGAATAAACTATTTTTAAAGAAAAACCCCTTTAAAAACCCATTCCAGGCCACCCAATATGTATTTCATTATAAAACTCATATTTTATATCAAATTAATCAATTTCACAAACCAAAACAAAATATGTTTCAAGAAAATTAAGTAATTTAGGGGTTAACACAAATGTATTGAGAAACCTACCTCACAAATGCTGGAAAACTAGTTTCCTTTGAGAATAAATATTAGAAACATGGAGATTAGGTCCTCAAAATACTAGATCCATAAAAAATCTTTAATTACCCATAAAAAACTATATATATAGGATTCACATCATAATAAGGTTCCAATGAAACTAGGGGAAAGAAGGTAAATGAAATATCTAGACTGAAGAGAATAGATCGAATAAAAAACATAAAATACCTTTAGGAGATCCACCAAGAACAAAGGAAATTTTTTAAGGATCCAAGGAGAAGACTCTATAGAGAACTAGAGAGAGGTTAGTTTGAGACTAATAGATATTAAGTGGAGATTATATATAAAAATGAACAAGGTAATTATGGTAAATTCCCTCTTTTTGGGAATACAACATGGGTTTCATGGTTAGACAAAGCATATTCTAATTGTGTGGTAGTTTCTGCTTCTTGAAAACTAAAGTGCATGGTTACCTGTGTAATTTCACATGGTTTGAAAAAAAATTCCCAATATGTGAAATAAAAATTATAAAAAAACTTAGAACCTACATGATTTGTATGGTAACTCATTTAGTTAGACAAACCATACCGAAAGATATTAGAACCAATAGAGCCATTCTAAATGGTTACCACACAGTTACTCCTAACCATGAACATAACCTAATTTATCTAAATCTCTATATTTTTACCCTCAAATCTCGAAAAACTTTATAACCACACAAGAGATAATATAAGCTAAAAATATATATTTGATCTAGAGGGAATCACAAGGTCATCTTAGACTTGTTTTGAATATGAATTGTAATCGATTTTTTGTCCATGGATTTATTACCAATATTATTTGATATATATTAATGGGTATTATGATTTGGAATTTTAGATTTATCCTATAGTTTTTTCTATTATTATTTTACATTTTTACCAAATTTTTTGGTAATCCCTTCTACTTAAATTTTGATACATGTTAAGATGACCATATACCAATCTTGTTATAATTTTTATTCTATACATCACAAATATTTTCAATCATTTTTTTATGTATACATATTTTTCTTAGATTTTGGATGTTGTATATTAATATTAAGATTTATCAAGCTTGTAATGGGATTAATTTATGCTTTAATATTTACAGGATTATATTAAAAATCTAGTGATTTTTTTTTGAATTTATTACAATACCAATGTTGAGAAATAAACCTTAATATTTTTATATCTACTAAATGAAAAATAAAATTTATTGTAAAATGGGAATTTTGTATTTGTTTTTTTATAAATTGTTGGGATATTCATGGGGAATGAGCTTCCATACAACTTTTCTTATCCACCCTTGGTATAGTGGTAGTATCTCCACCCCTTTAATTTATTCATACTTATATAGATTTTTTTAGTGCTAAACTATAAATGAAAATATATTTATAAAAAAATTATAAAAAGTTATGGATGGTACTTCTTTATTCAAAACTGCTTGATATAGATCATTAAAAAATTTCAAGATCATATTATCATTTGTTAGTGGAATTTTATCACCAGAATCATCTGTTGATCATTATTTAGAGACACCAAATTTCTACTTATTTTGTGAAGATTCTATATGTTTATTTTAAATATTTAATATCATGACTTCCAATTCTAGACTTCTCATATTAAGGGTGTTCTTTTGATCTTCAATCAAACTTACCTTAAGTTCAAAATAATTCTTCATTATGTTTACCTCTTGATCTTGAATTTTAAATTTTCTTATTATAATGAGTTAGGTTCCTTGATCTTATTTTATTTCACTTACAATTGTAAACCATTGACATAAATTAAAATTTTCAACTTTACTTCAAGTTCATGTATCATATCTATAAGTTTTCTATTGAATCAATATTTCTATTCAACTTTTTTGATCCATTTGTTTTTAAATTTTAAGTAGATTATTTTAATCACCACAATTATTCCCTCAAATGATCCAACTTTCTTGGAGAGCATTATGCATTATATAACCTTTTTCTTAAAAATCCTTCTTCATATTATCTACTTCACTTTCAAGATAGGTGACCTCTTCCTGCATTCTTTCAAAGACTCTGAAAATAAGTGATGTTGTTTATCTAGGAATAAAAAACAAAATATATTTTAATATACTAATTAATATATATTGTGAAGTTGTGTATAGTTCATCATAACAAATTATTCTAGGTTATTCTTCTTGAGTATATCTTGTGTATTAATTTTCACATACATCGTGATCACTTGACCTCATTCCCCTTGAGGTAGGAATATTTTCCTTCTCTTTGATGGAAATTATAACCACCTATTCTTCAATTTCCAAGAGGGATATATCTCCTTTTTTATCATAACATAGAGGAAATTAATTTCCATATTTTTATTGGATACAGAGGGACATCCACCTCATCTTTATTTTCTATTTATTTTCACTATTCATCATGATCTTAATAGAATTAGAATTCTGACATAATAGGCACAATTATTCAACAAAATAATATGAAATTGTAAAATAGAAATGAAATAATATTTTTAAATCAGAATAAATACAAATTAGAGAATCCTATGTAGGTTAATATTCTCTCAGATACCAATTTTTAGGGCCAATTTTGGATATTCTCAACACTAATGGGGTGAATCAATGTTGAGGGTATTTTTAATCCAATTCATAATTTTTATCCATGTACTTATAAGACCTGTTAGAATACCAATTCTCTTGTTATATCTTAATTTTCATATACATGTAAATATAAGTTATTAAATGATTTCACATGATGTTTTTAAAAGGTTCACTACTCAATAAGATAATATAGTCATTTCAATGTATAATGGTGATGAGTACATAGATTTTCAACTATAATAAGATACGAATTATAGTGTTTTAGCTTGAAAATAATCCTGAACTTAAGTGTGGTTTCCAAAGATTTAGGAGGGGTGGTGGAAATAATCTTGAGTCCCTAGACCATAGGTAACCTTTTCCAATTACTAAAACATAAGGGATCTTTATACCTATTATGTAGACAATCTTAAACTTCTTCAAAGTCTTTGCAGCACCAAGAAAGTCCTCTATAAGATGTGACTTCTATTGAAAGTCACAGTGATGATATTTTATTCTTTTTATTATATAACTTTCCAAAAGTTTTTCAGTAACAAATTCTTATTCATATATTATATTTAATGTGTTATACACTACCTTCTACCATTTTACAACAACAAATTGGAATACTTACTGTCTTTCACAAGTGAATATTTTATTCCGCTCCCATTATTATTCCTTTTTCATATGGTACCTTTCCTATACAATACATTTTCATCTAACACTATTACATTATATACATATCCATATAATACTTCATTATAAATTATCTCTAAATATAATTGTTCACTTATTTATCTAGTAATTTCTTGTCTAGAACTTCTCCATCCGATAATTTTCATGCAAAAATAGTTCATGTGATACCTTCTTCATCCAGTTCATTGATTCTTCATTTTATATCTTTCTCATATATAATGTCACTACTCCTTCTAGTACCTTCTTATGGATATGATACCACTATTTGGTACATAGTGTCTAGTTCCTCGATGTCTGATTATTTGATAAATGACATCTCAAGATCCATGACAAACACACCACTTCTTTGAACTATATAAAATTCTATAAATATTCATAGTTTTCACCTCAAATTTTAAACAATAATATTAAATTCCCTGAATACCTACTCATCCTTATATAATCATTGTTTTTTTTGAAAATAAATGGAAAATATTGAAATCCAAATTTGAATTTCCTACTTGAACCATTCTTCAAAATAAAATTTACCACTTGATTATTTATTCATTTCAAACCTACAAAAATTAAAGTATTTAGGTGTCAAAAATATTTATAAGAACTTCCATAAAATCTAATGGTTGATGATCTCTTCAACTATCATCAAATATCAGCTAAAATAATAATTTTTTCTTCTTTATTATTAAATCATTGAATGTCCATTTATTCATATTCATAATGTATGAATTTATAAAAACTTTTCAAATATCTTCAATAATTAAACTGGTAATTATTTGTAGAAAATTATATATCTAGTAACTCTCCTTCTAGTTAAATATCCTCATCACCATATATGATAATTCTTCATAGGAATCTCTTGTTAATTTTTCCTATATCCATTAAAATCTTGTCCGATAAACATCATAATACTCATTTTGATGACTTAATTATACTATATTTGATGACTTTGAGTTTCTATATCAAATGACCATTATAAATGTACATGTAGTAGCCTTTATACATCTATCCATCTGATACAAATTCATCCAAGGTCTGTTAGTTACTTTATTTGATGGACTCGGCTCAGAAAACTCTATCTGATGCCTTTTCTTAGAAACCCCTATCCGATGACTTGGAAGCATCTATCAAATATTTCAAAAAAAAATTGATGGATTAACTCATAAAATTATATCCAATGACCTCACTCAAAATTTATTATCTGATAACACCAAACTCTCTATATGATGACTCCCTTTTGAGAACTCTATACAATGAATTTATTTGAAATAATTAATTCTATATCCTATCTTGAAAAAATAAATTATATTTCCTTGATTTTGTATCATTATTTAGAACATAAGATCTTCATAACTTGGACTTTTTATAAAAATATCTTTAACATATAATAAACTTTCTTTGTATGAAAAATACATGGAAAAATTCAACTTGAACCATGAGAACCTTAGTAATCATGAAGTGAAAATAGTTTAAGAACACCAATGAATTATATAACTTATTTTTTTGATAATTATATATATGATGTTATAATAAATAAAAAAATATAAACATTTGGATCTACCCTTAATCCAATCACCTTGGTCTGTTTGTCTCCATCCGTTGGACCCATACCTCACTGTTTGGAACACTCCATTAGAAAACTTATTTGGTTGGATCAAAATTCATAATGAAACATCAAAATTTCATTAAAAAATGTGCATCTTAAAATATAAATTCATATTTATTTATACATTAATTCTCACTCACCAATTTTTATAATTCATATCATCAAAAAACCTTTCAAGAAACTTCTTTTTCAGTACTTCTACAAGATATTTTTTTCAACATTAGTCTTGGATACTTAAAATAACCATAAAAAAACTTCTTATTTACAACCTATTCATCATATTTACATAAATTATATCCATATAATTCATAAAAAACCATTAAAAACAAATAAAACCCACACAAACTCTGTTAAAAAGTCTTACCATTTTTATTGGTTAGGAATTCCTTTAAAATGTGTATGTCAATATGTGAATATTTTATCTTTTATCTCCCCATTTCATTTCAAACATTCAATTAAATTTATCTCCATATTATATAAAATAAATGAAAATTACTTGTGAAAAGGGTATAAATTAACTCTTAAGCATCGTGTTATCAATTATTTCAATCTATTTCGATATGAGGCATGCTCGATATAGAAAAAAAGAGGATTTCATTTAGTCAACAAAGTTGTCACTTATGAAATAAAATTATAGAAAAATAAATGATATAATAAAATATTGTATTCAAGGGTTTCCTACTTGTATTCTAGGATGAAGAAACCAATTGTTATGTAAAACAATTATAGATTAAATCAACTTTAAACTCATGTAGTCGCTTCAATAAAAAATGAAAAAAATTTAATTATAAATTCACTAGATAAACAGCCATGGTACACATTCATTTTTATAATTTTATTATGTCGTTGATTAATTGTATTTATCTAGATTTTTATCATGATTTTTATTTTTATTTATAAAGTATAAGAGATAAATAAATCATACCTATTTAGTGAATTGATTTTCAAGAAATTTCTAGGATAATCAGATTTGTATGAGATAATGATTATGGAAGATTATTCAATATACTCGACTTTTCCCACATGGAGACATTTATAACTATTTTCATAGTGATGAATATATTCAATAGATATGATTTAGGATCTCTATGTTGAGAATACACTAATATTTATCTATAACTTATAGATTTATATATTTTTCAACTTCCACAAGTTTAACATAGGTAATATTATTCAAGATATTTGTTTGGAATTAAAAATGTAAGTTTAAAAAAAGTTTTTATTTTCTACACTTTACTATCATCTGTTAAAAATAACTACCTCAACTACATCAAGGATAACCCCCTCACTATATTTGTCAATATAACAATTTTAGAGTCATTCCAAGATTTTATCCTCATATGGACTGTTATGAATTGATATCTAACTCTCCTACTAATGTTCTCGACTAATGATCATTCTTTACCTTCAATTACCAATATTATAATCACAAATGTAGTAAATAAACTTTAGAGAAATATGGTAGATCTTCATTTATTCTTAATTTGAACAATAAGGTTGAGACTATTTTCTCAACCAAGTTTCTTAATTTCCCATACTCTTCATACTTTCACATGTGGAATTAAATTTTGGATGAATAAGTATGGATATTATCACTTATCCAATTTTTTTAAGTCTATATTTTTACTTATTAGGAGCCTTTAAGGCATTTGTATCACTAGGTAGATTTTATCTATTTTAATAAGTTTTATTGCACTGGAATTATTGTAGAGAAATATCTAGGAGTGTATCCAAACATGTTTCCCATTACAAACATCAATTATTTATCAAAAAGGTTTTATTTTTTTTGACACCATCTCATTAAATTCATCTTCTTAATATTGAATATTTTCTTATACATTATTCACTTGAATTTTATTATTCCTTTTCCATTTTTATTTACATCTCTAAATATTATGACAAGATTACTAGAATATCATCACTTAAATTGGAAGTAATTTTGGGTTTTCCAAATGACTTATAATGGGTTCCCATCATCGTTACTAAAATCATGGATGATTCAAACCTCATGGAATTCTTGGACTTATTTTGAACCCAAATTATATTCAACTTACACTCAAAGTATTTCTTACGTATCTTATTTGAAACCTTCATAGGGGTTTTTTCTAATTTGGGATTTTATTTTATTTTATACTTTTCTTAAGGTTGATTATTTTTTGTTAATTACCAAATTAAATTTTCTTCTCATCCCACTATATTTTGATACATTCCAAGATGAGCATATAATAATCTTTTGACCATTATTATTTTATACATCACAAATATTTTCAATTATTCCAAACATGTATAAAGTATACATGTTTTTCTTCATCTAAGGATGTCTCATCTTCATCTATGGATTTCCCTCCCTTTAACACGAGCTTCCTTTATGAATTAACATTTATAGGATTGTGACAACAATCTAGTCTATAATAACTAATTTTTTTGCAACACCAACATTGAAACACAAACCATTTTCTTCTTATATATATTGTATGTGATCTAGAATTACTAGAAAGTTGGGAATTCAATTTTTGGGTTTTATTCACACCTTTTTTGTATCTTCATGTTGAAAAAGATTCCATATTTCATTTCCTATCCACCTTAGGCGTGGTGGTAGGATCATCACCCATTTTCTTCATCTATACTTGGGTAGATTTTTTTGTCCCATAATATTCATGAAAATAGATTTAGATAAAAAATTATAAAAATTTATGGATGGTACCTCTTTCTTCACAGATTCTTGAGATATATCATTAAATGAGGTCATGATATTATTGTAATATGTTAGAGGTCATTTATTTTCAGAATATTCTATTAAGAATTATTTTATAGTATAATTTTTTTTATTTTTGTGAATAATAAATATGTTTCATTCTACGATTTAATAAGTTGAATTCCAATTCTATAAATCTCATTTTGAGGGTGTTCTTATGATATTCAATAAATCTCATCTTCTATCCATAATAATTTTTAGTTATTCTGACATCTTGATAATGTTTATTAACCTTGTATTATAACAATGTGTTGAGTTCCTTGATCATCTTGGATGTCACATCCAATTTTAAATCTAAGACATCAATTCTATATTTAAAATTTTATTCTTGTTAATGGATATTCTCTATAAGAGTCTTCTTGACTCTATATTTATCATCAACTTGTTTGATCAATTAATTTTCAAAATTCTAGAAGATTATTTCAGGATCTATATTTATTATCTCAAAGGCTCAAACTAGATGTGAGGTATTTATGCATTATATAACCTTTTTTTATAATTCATTCTTCATTTTATCTAATTCAATTTCATTTTGTGTGATTGGATCCTATATTCTTTCAATTACATCGCAAAAAAAGTTATTATTTTTCTTTAGAATTAAATACTAAATATATTTTAATATACTAATTGATATATCTTGTGAAGTTGTTGATAGTTCATCATAACCACTTATGCATGGTTCTTCATCCTGAAGACATATTGTGTAAGAATTTTCACATACCTCATGATCACTCAAACTTGATCCCCTTATGGTATGAATGTTTTCGTTCTCATTGATGTAAATTTTAAAGACCTATTATTTACTTTCCAATATTGATATGTCTTATTTTTTATAATATCATAGAGAAACCAAATTTAATCATTCCTCTTAAATCAAGAGGGATATCCTCTTTGAATTTTTATCCTCTTTAATTATACTTTTCATCATGGTCTTGGTTGAAATATAATTCAAATATGATACGTAAAACTCTTCACCAAAATGGAAATTCATTGTAAAATAGAGAAGAAACATAAATCTTCAAAATATAAAAACTTAAAAGAAGAGAACCCAATAGTGTAGAACCTTCACTTAGATACCAATTATTGTGACCAATTTGGGATATGCTCAATATTGAGGGGGGATCAATTAGTTTTTGGTGATTTTAATACAAATAGTTCCTTTTATCACATTAACTCATAGACATGTTAGGATCTTGATTATATTTTTACCTCATTCATTTCATATTAAAGTAAATGTAAGAGATTAAGGATGTTACATGATGTTTTTAAAAGGTTCACTACACAATATGTGTATCTAGTCCATACCATAAATGGTGTTGACCAATACAAAAATTATCTACTATATTAAGATACCAATTATAGTGTTTTTTCTTGGATAAAATACTAAAGCTAAAAGTGGTTACCTACAATTTATGAGGGGGATGGAAAAAATCACGAGTCCTTATATTAGGGATAGACTTATCTAATTTTAGTACCTTTTTGTATATTTATATTTCCTGTATAGATAATATTAAAATTCTTCCAAGTATTTGGAACACCAAGACTATTCCCTACCAGATGTGACTTCTGTTAAATAATATAGTGGATCTTTGTTCTTTATCCTATTATCTTACTTGCACAATAGTGTGTATGTAAATTTTCATATTATTCTCTTGTATAAAATGAAGTTCACATTAACTTATTCACCTTCACAAGAACAAATTGGAATTCTACCTTTCTTACACAAGTGTATGAATTATTCTTTTAATGTTATTCTTCATTCTCTTTCTAGTGCCTTTTTAATTCGATACCTATTTTTTCCGATGCCTATTTATCTAATAATATAATATAAAGTACCTTTATATTTGATAATTCATCATTTGGTACATTTTTCTATATAACTTCTCCATCTGATTATGTTCATCCATAATAAGTTCATCAGATACCTTCATTTCCTAGTTATTCACTTCTTCGTCTGCTATGTTACTACTACTTATATCACCCTTTTCTCCATCTGGTATTTCACTATCCAACACACTAGGTATGGTACCTCTTAATATAATAATTCAAAAAACATCTCTCAATATCCTCGGACAGTTCCTCATCTTTTAAAAAACATGACCAGATTCACTGTGAACTTGATTCCTTTTGTGTAGGCATTATTTCTATGAAAATCAAGGTAAAAGAATGACTTCCAAATTCAAATATCCCGTATAAAACATTATTAAAATTTTAATTTCTCAATATATTGTTAATTAACTTTAATACATTCAAACATTAAAGTAAATTTATGTAAACAAAATTCATAAGAACTTCCATAAAATATCTATATCAATGATATTGTCAACCTTCCTCAAATATCACCTAGAATCGTGATTTTTTCCATCATGATTATTAATAATTGAATGTATATATTATAATTATCACAATTTATGAATTTAAAAAAACTTTAAAAATATATTTAAGCCTTAACCATGTACATATCCATAGGAACTTATCCATCTAGCTACACTCCATCTGGTGAAAATATCCTTATAACCATAGCTAAAACTTCTTTATAGAAATCTATTTACTAGGTTCCCCTCCTCCCATTAACCTCTTTTCTAGTGGAATTTTTAATACTCTATTTTATAAATTTATAATACTCACTTTGATGATAATGAGATTCTCTGTTTGATGGAACTTGTAAATTTCCATCCATTAGTCTTTATACATCTCTTCAGTTGATACAAATTCATCCAATTACTTGGAGTTACTATGTGTGATGGTATCAACTTGGAAAAATATATCCAATTCCATTATTTTAAACATCTATCCTATGACTAAAAAAATCTATCGGATCATTAGAAAAACCTATGTATAATGATGTCTCTTGAAAACTTATCTCCAATGACCTTACTTGAAAACCTCTATTCGATAGCTTCAAAATCTTTATTCGATGACTCCATTTGGAGAAATAAGTCCAATGATTTCATTGAAAATGATATATTCAGTATCCTTTTCTAGAAAACTCTATCCGATGACCATGATTTTTGATCATTGGATAAACATTCACCTATCCACAACTTTTAATTTGTATAAATTTATTTCAAAATTTGGACACCCTTTATCTCTCCAAAAACATCATTAGAAAACTCACCTTTAAACCTAAGAAACATATTAATTTGGATGCGATAAACATTATAGAGCATCAAAGAATCATCTAAATAATTTTGTCTATTCATTATCTATCTAACATAACTATGAATACAAATAGAAAAAACAATTGGTTATTCCCTCTATTCGATCACCTCATTGCATTCATCTTGGTTCATTAGATCCATACCTCACTATCCAGAACACTCCATCCGAAAAGCTCTTAGAGTAGATATAACTTTATAAGGAAACTTTATAATGTTGTAAATAAATGTTATTTTTTAAACATCAAGGAACATTTCTTAATACATTAAGAATATTTCACCAATCATCATAATTGAAATACAAAAAAAACTTTCAAGAAACTTCTTCTTTACCACCTCTCCAAAATATTTTCATCGACATTAGGTTTGGATAGTTCAATGATCCTTTTAAGAAACTTCTCTTTTAAAACCAATTTATCATATTGGCATAAATGAAACATATCTAATTCATTGAAAAACATTGATCAAAAATACCATGCACACAAAGTGGGTTTCACATCCATTATAAAAATAGAGACTTAGGGGTTGCCATGGTAAATTATAATGAAGGGGGTTTAGATGTTTATGATATATTTTCACCTCATAAGGGTCCCACATACTCTCATTAAGTGGATTCATTTTTATTATCAACTATTTCATCATGTTAATGTACGTGGTTTAATACTCACCTTTTATTGGATGAATTCTTATATGCTTGATATTTAAGAAAAATAGGGGTTTCTAATGTTTTAAAATAATAAATGGTTACTTGTTGGACTAATTTATAAATATTAAAATTATATTGATTTCTTTCTTTACTTGAATTAATAAAGTTGTTTTAAAGCTTGTTTTTAAGTAAAATTAATGATGACAAGGAATTATTTGATGAAATGACTTATAAAAGGGGGTTTTATTACTATTTTTAACATGGGTTGTGAAAGTGGATTTCTCAATAATATTTTTTATATGGGTTTAAAAATGGTTACCAAACTTTTATTAATATTAATTCATTAATAATGATGGTGTAACTCATTAAAATTTATGGTAAAATCATTTATCTGGTAGGAAAACCGAGAACATAAAGATTTCTCATTCCATTAGTTTAATGTGTAACCCAAACTAGTAAATTAACTTATGATTCCTTTACACTATCTTCTAAAGTAATTTGATACTATTACCACTAGTTGGGGTCATCACCCCAACTAGTGAGGTAATTTGACACTATTTCTTCTAGATAATGGTATCATCCCAAACAGTGAATTAACATTACAAGGTAACCATAACCTTTAATTACCTTAGGGTATATCCCATGTTTTTTTAAAATGCAACTCTTTTTTCATTATTCATTGAAATTAAATTAAAGGCATGTAAGATTCTATTTATCTTCCATAAAAAATGGAAAAGGTTATTTTTATCTTAATAATTTGAAATAAGAATGCTTGGATTTGTCTAATAATGGTTGTCTATGGAACAATTTATGGGATCCTACTGGGCTTGTTATGCTTACACCCTATATACACCCAATGATTATTTGTAGACCATTTTTCATAGATTTTGGTAAAGGAATGAAAACACGTGGAGTAAGTGGATGTTTATGATTTTTCTATCTTGGTTGGTAGAGTTGAAACGTTGGGATATGCCCTCATGTCACACAAATATGGGTAGTTTTTATTTTTGGTTTACTTTGGTTTAGAGTGTGGCATGTTCATATTCATATTGTATCACCTATTTAGATTCCCAATTAATTTCTATTTATTTTAAATTTATATTATATATGTATACCTTAAATATATTTTTTGCATGTTATTGCCATTTTTTTCTACTGTTTACATTTATGTTATGTCATATGGTTGAGATATTTTATTACTATTTTCTCATTTGAGTACATGAATCACTAATGTTTATTAAGATCCTATTGGGTTCTTGGTTAGGAACCATTATATATTTTATTAGGTGAAATAGTTCTCAAAAGGTATTTTATATATGTTCATGCACTATTTTCCAGCTCGTGGGGATCGAGAGTTCCCTTTGGGACTTTCCACGAGCCCACTCAAGTTCCAGGTCCAGGTTTATTTGGGAAACTCACATTTTTCTTTTATTGGACTTGACATAACATTTTATATAGAAATGTTTTAAAGTGTTATTTTATACTACTTGTTTTTTATTATAAATGAATCATGTATTTTATAAATTTAGTTAAAACTATAATTATTGGTTTATCTTTATATATAATTGTTATATAACACTTCAGGGAAATCCATACTCGGTTTGTGCATACTAACCCCATGTATATATAATTTTTTTCATATGTAAATATGAATTCATGTTTTTTTGTCTTTATGTAACTCATCTACATTGGTTCAGGGTCTTGGTTACTATAGAAATTAGATAAAAAATTAAAAATGAAAGGACATTTGAACATAATGATTTACATGGTTTTTGATGAAAACACTATAGCTATAGAGCGGAGAAATAGTTATACTATTATATGGGAGATATATATGTTAGTAAAACAAATCCACAAAAACAATTCCAAAAACTCATTAAATTTTAATAATGGGGAAAATGTTCAATAAATTTTTGAATTGGAACTGCCTTCCGAGTGAAATAAATTTTCAAAATTTTAACATGTGCATCAATCTAAAAAAATGATTTCATGTGTCTAGGTGCATCATTTCTAAAAAATTTCTCTATATGAACCCATGAAAACCCCATGTAAAACTAAATGTTTTGACTCTACTTTCCAAATTAACCCTATATGAAACATGAATTTGGAAATCCATGTTTCTTCTCATCCATGTGTGAAATTTATTATAATGTTTTTCCAAGTACATTTCAACTATAAATCCCCCATGACCACAGCATTGAGGATTTATGGTGGATTTGTGAGTAATTGTTTAGTAAAGACCCCATCAAATCAAGATCCATATATCTCAACATTCTATCACTTATAATTGGATTCCAGATATAATCTCCTCAAATAATATTCTCTTCCAATAATCTTTGTTGTGTTACTCCACTCACTCCATTATAATCTCTCGATCCCAACTGAGGTGATACAATGCATCTATATCTCAATGACCATCAACTTCATCATTATTTTAGAAGGAATCATGCTTCCATGAATATTCTTCAAGTCCAAAGGTTTAACCTTTATTAATCCTCTTATAAAATGATATTTCATCTGAATACATTTTATCTTGGAATGGAATACCAGATTCTTTTCAAGATTTATTGCACTTTGGTTGTCAGAATGTGCATATTGTCCCATTACTCCATTTATAACTCATTTAGTAAACTCATAATATATATAATCACATTTCATACTTTAGTAAAAAATATATTATACTTCAGTAGTAGATTATACCATAATAATATTTAATTATGAAAACCGATTAACAACTATACCTCCATAGATATAAAAATTTCCGATATTAATCATTATTCTATCAAAATAACCACCAAATTCTATATCAATATATCCTTATAATGTCATCCCAACTTGAATAATGGAGACATTATCTTTCTCCCCTTAAAGTATATCAACACCCACTTCATAGCTTCCCAATGTTGTTACCCTATATTTTCCATGTACATAACAAAAAATCACACCTCATGTGCTATGTATGGTCGAACGAATACCCTAGAATAAATAAAAAAATATACACCTAATATATAAGATATTTTTTTCCATATATTAATGTTCATCATTTAAATTTGGTGATTTATTATTTGACAACTTGAATAATCTTTCAAGAGAAATAGAATCCAGTATTGCCTCCTATATATTAAACCCGCTCAAAACCTTCTCCACATAAGAAGTTTATAAAAACTTCAAGGTTACAGTAACATGATCTTGTATGATCCTCATCCCAAAAATCCTTTTATCCTCACTTTGATCCTTTATTTCAAATTATTTTGAAAATTTTACCTACACTCATTGTTCATTTTCTCACTAGCCACTATAATGAAAATAAAATCTACACGAAACGAAAATATGACACAGTAGTTTTCAAATGATTTTAAATAAAAAAACAAATCCAAGTCATATCACTTATGGTATTTATTTCCCATTAATGAATCAAATTTTTTATTCCACTTCCTCATTGCATCCTTTAGCGCATATAGTTTATTGTTATTTTTGAAAATAAGATTCTATTTTTTTAGAATAAAAAACCATAAAATTGAACCATGTAGATATCATACTATAAGTCTCTATGATATAAGGTTATCCTCAAATAAATAAGCTATAAATTTAAATCATCCAAATATACAATGTTCAATAAGACTCAAAAAGTTATTTTCTTAATAATAAGTGAATAAATTTCGATGTAATCCACATCCTCCTTATATTGGAATCACTTTACAACCAAATGTTCATTATACCATACACTAGAATAATTATATCACCCTGATATTTTAATATATTAATACCTTTAAATATTTCAGTGTATTCGATAGCATTACCCACACGCAACATCGAACATAAACGAAACCGTGATATGTTTAGATAAAACAAAAATATTTAAGTATGACAAAAAACCTAGATATTGAATTCTTAGGAATCAATAATATTAACTAATTTATAAAATATATATATAAATAAAATAAATACTACATCTAATAATAATTAAATTCAATTACTTTATCTAAAATGAATAATAAGATCATTTATTGTTTAGAAAATTATTTTTCTAAAAATTGATTTTTTGCTATATGAATTTATATTTAAAGAGGCATATGATTAATGATGATAAATTATGTTTTATATTAAAAAAATTTAACACCAAATTAGTTGGTAAATATCATGAAATAATAATAAAATTTAATACTTGTAAATGTAATCTTCTAATAAAATGATTTTTCATTATAATTTATTAATTTATTTAAAAATTGAATTTATAAATTTCAGAATTATAATTAGAAAAAATTTAAATCATTTTGGGATTTAAAATAACAATACTATATTAAGATGAATTTAGGAAAATTTTCTTAAATATTTTGTTTTTGGTGAATATTAAAAAACACCGATTTTACTAAATGTTTTCACTTTTATGACATTATTGACAAGAATGAATTAAATTTATTTTAAACCATTATATATATATATGTATATATATAAGTAAAATAAATAATTTAAAATTATTACATTTTATTTATTAAAACCATGTATATCATTTTGGAAACACAAGTAATATTTTATTATAAAAAACTATTTTATCTTCTTATATTAAAAATTAAATTTCATCACATATATATATATATTAAATATATAAAAATGTATTTAATATTTTATATCAACGTGATAATATATTTATTAATTACAATTACAATTTCGGGTCTAAAATTACGGTTTCTATGACTATGTTAATAACCATAATAATGGTAAAATTGTTATTTTCAAATAATTTTTTTATTAATATTGTGTAATTTTTATGTAATATATTAAATTAGAAAATTTTAAATAATGAATACAATATTATATTTAAACACATATATAATTATATTAAAACACATTTAACTAGTAACCAAATATAAATAATATTAAGAACACATAATGGTTAAAACACAATTTTTTTACAAAAAATGTTTTTACACATATAAAATGATTTAGTATAAAAGTTAATTTTATGTTACATAGAAATAGAATCAGATTAAATTTATATTTAATATATGTTAATAAAACCAAAATTTTATAATAGGGGTTGTTTTATTTTTTTATTAAAACATAAAGTACTTAGTAAAAAACTAGTTACCATGGTAAAAACAAAAAAAAAGATAAAAGTAAAAAAAATAATAAACAATGTCTTCCAAAATCATTAAAAATTCTGTGGAAATATATCATTGGGTATTTATCTACATAATATAATCCCAAACTCAATTATTTCTATCTTTTTGAGTCATTTATCCATGAATAATGAAATGATATAATTGAAAAGTAACGAGGCATTCACAAAAGTTCCATTTCTTAACTTATAAAAGGGGACACTTCCACCCCTTTATGCTACAGCCATTACTTTTAATTCAATAAAATATTATTTTTTCCACCTATAATTATATCTCATGTTAATAGTCCTTGGGTCTTTATTAGTTAGACAAATAACTTTATTTTAAAGGATACTTTCAAGAGAAAGTTCAAAGTCCCAAAGTGAGTAATACTTAATCTTTAATATTTTATTATTAATATTTCTCTTCCAATCCTATAATTACCATATTAATATGATAATTCCAGTAAAATTTTTATACTAAAATTTTATTATAATATCAAAAAAACCTTTTTTTATTCCTTTTTATCAACATAGAGAAACAAAATTATGTTAACCGTGCAATGTGAGGACTATCGCCTCCACGAAGTAACACTTTTTGTCATATTGATTTTAATTAGTTATCCAAACCACTAAAAATATGATTCAATATCTTAAAAAATATAGATAATATCATTATTCTTATATTATAAAGATATTGTACACTTCATTAACTATACTCACCCCTTGAGATATAGTGTGTTCTTGTTTGAGGTTGGATTAACCTCCTACTTGAATAATAATATAAAAATATAGCATGGAATATTATTTAAACATAAATAATAATTTTATTATAATTTTATAAGAAAATAATTATTTTATTTTGGTTCTGTAATTGTTATATTAAGTATTTAACTTATTATCAAAATATCATCTTTGATTTCAAAAATCACCGAAATAAGCTGACATCGATCCAGCTTTCACACAAATATTTACATAAACTATATAACAAATAAATAGAATATGATAATGAAAAGTTTATATTAAATGAAATTTATATGAATAAGGTTACTAATAATGAATCTAATGAACTTAATTTAATTATTCAAGAAGTTATGCACATTAACATAATGAATCAGGAACAAGATAAGAGTTTCTTATCTCAAATTTAATTTCTTGAGACATATTTCTTATTATACACCATGTTTTATTTTTAATGTTGTATATACCTACCATTTAATATGTTTCATTATTATACTCTCATTATTAATTTAATTTAACGTTTCATTTGAAATCATATTCTTCAAGGGGGTTCATTCAAAAGTTCATTATGTCGTAAGGGTTTTGTGTCTCAAATCCTTTTCTTTGATACATATTTTATATTATAATTTTAATTTCCATAATATTGCTTATATACTATATATTTGATATAGTTTTCATTATGTGTCTTTTTTTAATGACATTTTTTGCGCAAATTCAAAATCTCTCTATCTTTCAAGTATTTTGGATTAAAACATTACTCAAAACATAAGGGTTCTTTATCTCAAACCTTAATTCCATGAGACATGTTTATGTTATACAACATGTTTTAATATGAAGAGTATATTTAATACCCATGTATGTATCATTATCAAATATATTTTTTCATTTGAAATGATAATCCAAATCAGTTCCTTTTCTTCAAATGTATTTTTACTCAATTGTTACCCCATATATAATGCTTTTAGTTAACTTAATTTTCATTCAATGAATTTTGATCATAATTTTGGACATAAAAGATGGGTACATTATACCTATTGAATATATTATGGAGGTATTCTAATTTTTTTCTTTTAATTTACCTTTCTAGTATTTAAAACAACCTTTTTAAATATTTCTTACTTCAAGGAGTATGTTTCCTATAAGGGATATTTATTACTCAAATATTTGTTATTTGAGTTATATAGTTTCAACATAAACTTGTTTCTTTAATTCATGGGTTCTCCCAAAATAATATTTTATTGTACCATATTTTATATATTTTTATAGGGAAATAAATATTTTTATACATAATAAAATTTTCTTACTCTTTTTACAATGTCAGTTTTGAACAATCTTATTTTCAAAATAATAAAAATCATTTTTTTCATTCAATTTCATATGTTTTGATTTCCTCTTCTATTTTTTTTGAGATAAAAATTATTTATTTTCAAGGATCAATTATTAGAGATTCTTTTTTAATGTAATGGTTTTTGAAAATCCTTCACTTCACCTTTTGAAAAGTTACATTTGAAATTGACTTATAAATATGTATTTTACATCAATATTAAATATATTTTATAAAAGATATTTTATGTTTTCACTTCCTTTTGACTTTTTCATTTTCAAAAGGATTTAACCTAATAGAGTTTATGTTTAAATATTAATAATATAATATATATTTATCATTTGGGGCATTTAATTGATGATATCAAATAATTATATTCTTAATCCCTTATTTTATGATACCATTCAAATAATTCATTTTGTGAGTCTTTTTTTCATTTATGCCAACATCCTTATATGTTTATATTGTTACACTAAGGATATATCCATTTTCAACCATCCACCTTATTTTTCTAGATTGGTTATTACCATCTTATCGATTTTATTTACATGGGTAAAAGTATTGGTATTACATATTTTGTTATTCCAATATGGATGATTATTGGAAATGTGACACTATATTGTTTAAAATTCTTCCTTATTTATACCAATGGGTTATTATCATGCATTCCATTTTATTTACATTAGGAAAATTATTTGTGTTCCATATGTTCTTATTATAATACAGATGATTATTGACAAGTCTATTATATATTTTTTTAACCATCCACCTTATTTTATAGATGAATAATGATCATGTTATCTATTTTATTAAAATGATGAAAAGTTTTGGAATTCTATATATTTTAATTCCAATATGGATGATTATATTAAGGTTTAATACATACAATTTAACCATCCATATTATTCATTCGAATGAGTTATGACCATGTTATCCATTTAATTTATATAGGGAAAAGTATCGACATTTCATATATTTTTATTTCAATATGGATAATTATTGACAGGTTGACTATGTATTGTTTAACTATCTACCTTCTTTATATGGATGGGTTATGATCATGTTATCCCTTATATTTACATGGTTAAAATTATTAGTGTTATATATGTTTTTATTCCAATATGAATGATTATTTGTAAAGTTGATTCTATAGTGTTTACTCAAGATCTCATACGATGAAAGCATTGGACTTAAACAAGTGATGGGTGGGCCTTGTCATTATATATCCCCCCGATGAATTGGTAGATATCATAAGACAAATATGTCTTGGTATTGGGTGTATTACTACCCAATTCAACCAGATACTTCACTAAAATATTTATGATGAGAATGATGTATTGGATATGAACTTTATAGAAAGGACAATGTCTTGGTTGAGGCATTAATGGTAAAATTAATATGTTTAACATTATGCATTCAATTACCTCGAATTCAATTATTTTTATTCATGTGATTTATTTATATTCATTAATATCCATGGTTATATTATTATTTTCATTTTATTTGGGTATGAAATTATTTTGATTATCCATTCATTACAATTTAGTTATGGTATTATTATGATCACTTATGATCTTTAATTTTTATTACTTATGTTTACTCTACTGAGTGTTTAAGCTCACCCCTTATGATATTCCCATTTCCTCAGGTTATAATGAAAATAATTACTCATGATATATCTAACAAGGTATCTTGTGGGATATGATGGAAACTTGTTCTGGATTATGTGGTTTCGTATAGAGTGAAAGAAATAACCATTAGTTGAGAAAGACATGTGATTTAGTAGTTTATGTTTTTTCCTAATTCTATAAATACATAAACCTAAAATGTATTGGGATTGCATTAGATGAAATATTTTATATAAAACATGTAATTATTGGATAATTATATTTGAGAATATATAATTGGTATCAAATCTAGTATGTAACATAAGTGTTTGTGGACCTGGGCTCAGGATTACAGATTTGGGGAATCACCATGTGTATTAGTTTAGGGTTTATATAATATTGGAGATTATGACATTTTTGGATGATAAATTAAGGGTTTATAATTTAGGGTTTATCCCAATATCAAAGTTAAAGATAACCCTTTGGGATAATATATGATTTAATATTAATGTATTAATTTACATTTTATTTGGGGATTAAGAGAAGAAAACATTATTGAAAACTATAGGGATAAGTCTAAATAAGAATTATAAGTATAGGATAACATACCAAAGTTTTGGTAAATAGATATTTTGTGGTTTAATTAAAAATAAATATTCTACCTGGATACTACAAGTAGATGCGGGCTCTAACACAAAATTACATAGGGGTAAAAACCCAAAAAAGGGTGAATAAGGTATTAACTCAACTACGACCAGGTGCATGATAAAGAGGTATAACTACATACCTTTTTCAACACTATTGGGGGATATAATTTGGTTAATAAAATTATTTTTAAAAACCATTATAAAGGATTAATTTTTTTAAAGAATATATTTAAGTAGTATAAGATAACCCAACCTAAAGAACCTTATATTGAACAGAGAGTATTTAGGTTAAATGGAAAGATAATGTAATAATTTCAAATAGTAATAAATTTAGAGGTTGAAATATTATATTAATTGTATTTAAATAATTATATTATGGTGTTAATTATTCATTACTAATGATTAAATCATTGTGGTTTTAGTAATGGATGAAGGTAGAAGATACAAGGTTAAAAATGGAGCCATGTACAATGCAAAGATTGTCAAAAAAAAAACCCAATGGGATAAGAGTTGAAGTTAGAAACCTTGGGATTATAAAAAAAATGGATATAAAGAATAATGATTAATAATGTGAACATATTTAAAATCCAATACAGACCAAAGATGATAAGGATGAATTCTTATAAAGTTTAGGTGATGAGGATGATAAAGGAAAGGAGATTCAATCTCTTTCATTCCAAAAATATGGGAAGAATCTCATAGGGAAATTTTATCAATGAAATGGAATATGTTTAAATTGTGGAAAACTAGGAAATATAGAATCCAAGAGTTTTATTAATAAAATGGATTTAAAAAACTGTTTCTTTATCATGCCTATGATATTAAGGTAAAAACCTAATTAGAAAATATATCTTGATTTTAATCTATCTTTTAGATAGACATGAATAATTTTATTTGTAAGTGATAGTTTAAATTATAGGGATTCCATTTATTTATTAGTGGGGGGGTGGAAACACCCCATAATTTTAATATATTATTTCCTTTAAATAATTCAAAGTATTTGACATCTTTATCCACATGAAACATCAAACATTAATGAAACCATGATATATTTAGATAACATATAAATATTTATGTTTGACTACTAAAATCTAGTGGTTGAATTATACCAAATTAATATGATTACCCTACTTATGAAATATTTTTAATTACATAAGTTTACTTTTAATATGATTTAAATTCAATTATTTTACATAAAATGACTAATTAGAGAATTTATTTTTTAGAAAAACATTTAAAAAAAAAAATCATTTTATGAGATATTAATTTAAATTTAAAGAAACATAAGATTAATGATAATAAATTACATTTTATATTAATAATTATTTAACACCTATTTAGCTGGTAAATTATGTAAATTAAGAATAACAATAATTTATATATGAAAATTTCTTTTTTCCAATAAAATAATTTTTTAGTAAATTTTCAGATTTTATTCTAAAAATAAAATATATAATTTTATAATTTTAATTTGAAAAAACAAACATACTTTTTTTATTTATAATTAAAATATTATCCTCATATTAATTTTTTTGGATTCTTTTGAAATAACTGGTTTTTGGGTGAATGGTGAAAAAATAAAGATTTTCATAAAAACTATCACTTTTATTACATTATCATAAAAAAATAATGCATTAAATGTTTTTAAAACATTTTTATATATAAAAAATTTATTTTTAAATAGAATAAATCATTTAAAATTACTATTTTGTATTTATAATACTCACGTATATCATTTTGGAAGTGTAATATTTTATTCCAAACAATCATTTTTATTCTCTTACATTACAAGTTACTTTTCATCACATTTAGAAATTAAATATATCAAAATAAATTTCATATTTTTGATCAATATGATCATATTATGTAATAAATTAAATTTATATTTTTTTCATGAATATATGATTTCTGTGATTTAAGTTAATGACCGTGACAACAATAAAACTATTATTTTCAAAGAATAGTTTTATTAATATTATGTAAATTTTATATAATAAATTAAATTAATATATTTTAATTATGAAAAAAATATTATTTTTAAACACATATATAATTATATTAACACACATTTAAATGATAACTATTGCTAAATGAGATTAAGAACACATAATGGTTAAAACACCACTTGCTTATAAAAAAACCATTATATATATAATATTTTAATTTAAAAGTTATGTTTGAATTATTTATAGATTGAAATAGATTAAATAAATATTAAATTTATATTCATTACATTAAAATTTTCTAATATGGGTAATTTTACACTTTTACAAATGCATAAATTACTTAATTAAAAACATGTTACCAAGGTAAAGACAGAAAAATCTAAAAGTAAAAGCATAAGAACAAATGAATTCCAACATGTTCAAAACATGTGAATAAATACTTTTTTGTGGTTTTATAGACTTAATAACACCCAAAAATACATTAGTTATAACCTTTGGAGTCTTTAACCCTTGAATAGTGTAATGATATCATTGAAAAGTAATGGGCTATTCACAAAAGTTCCCATTTTATTCCCTTATAAAAGGTGACACTTCCACCCTTTCATGACACGCCTATTTATTTGAATTCCTTAATAAAATTCTAGAATATTTATCCTACCATGATTATATACCATGTTTATAATCCTATGTTCTCAATTAGTTAATTTAATTCTTTCATTTCCGAGGATACCTTCAAGATAATGTTCAAAGTCCCAAAGTGAGTATTACATAATCCTTAACATTTTCTTCTTAATATTTCTCTCCTAAAACTATACTTACCATAGTAATATGAAAAATTATGTTTCATTATTATACTTAAGTTTTATTATATTAATGGGCTAAATTTATATATTCTTTTCTATCCACTTTGAGAAACAAAGGCGGCGTTAACCAAGAGTTGTGAAGACTACCACCTCCACAAAGTATCATTTTTCATTTTTCATAGTGACTTTAATTATCTACAAAAAATAATTATATTAAAAACATAAGGAATATAAATAACATCATTATTTTTCTCTTATAATAATATTATACACTACATTAACAATTATCACCCATTGAGATATAGCATGTTCATGTTCTAGGTTAGTTTAATCACCTTCTTGAATAATGATATAAAAATATCTCATAGATGAATATGGGAACTTAAATAATAATTTAATTATAATTTAATTACATAATAATGATTTTTTTGTTATTTAATTGTTATATTAATTATTTAACTTATTATTAAAATATCATCTTTGATTGCTAAAATCAATCAAATAAGCTGACGCCAAATCATTTTTCAGACAAACATAAGAAAAAACTATATAGTAAATAAATATAATATCATAATAAATCATATATTTTAAATTAAATATATATAATTTTAATAATAAATTATCTAATAAATATAATTTTAATATTTGGGAAGTTAAATTCTTGCACATAATGAATAAAGAAAAGGTAATGGTTTCTTGCATTAAATATAATTTCTTGAGACATAAATACATTATACACCTTATTTTATATTAAATGGTGTATCTACTACCCAATTAATATTTTTTATAATTATCCTATCATTATTAATGGTATTTATGTTTTCATTTGAAATTATATCTTTTGGGTTTTCATTCAAAATTTTCTGACACCGTAAGGGTTTTGTGTCTCAAATAATTTTCTTTGAGACATGTTTTCTATTATGAACCTAATTGAACTTATATGGTGTATATAATATATAATATATATATATATTCCTATGATTTATCTTCTATTAATTGTAATTTATGTGTAATGTTAATCTCTCTCTAACTCTCTTTCAAGGAGTTTGGATAAAAACGTTACTCAAGACGAGAGGGTTCTTTGTCTCAAATATTAATTACTAGAGATATATTTATTTTATACATGATGTTTTCATTTGAATGGTGTATTTACTATACATGGATATATCTTTATCATACATTATTTTTATTTATTTGAAATACTAATCCAAATTAGTTTCTTTTCTTCTAATGGTTTTTTAATCAACTGTTACCCTAACTGTATGCTTTTTGATAACTCAATTTTCATTTATGGAGTTTTGATCATCCTTTTAGAATTAAAAGTTTGGTACATTCTAAAAATTGATTATATTCTATTTTTTTCTATTTTTTTCTATTAATTAAAAATTTTAACATATAAAACACCTTTTTGAAATATTTTTTACTTCAAAGAGTACGTTTCCCATAAGGGATATTAATAACTCAAACCTCATTTCATTGAGTTATATTGTTTCATCATAAAATTCATTCATCTATTCTTGGGTACTCTCTCCACAATATTTTATTATTAATTTATTTCCCTAATTTTATATGTAAAATGATATTTTGATGCAAAATAATGTTTTGTTACTCTCTTTACAATGTGAGTTTTGAAAAAAAGTATTTTCAAAATAATAAAAAGAGGATTTCCTTTCATATTCCTATATTTTGTTTTACAATCCTATTTTCTACAAGATAAACTATATTAATTTTAAAGGCTTCATATTATAGATTCATTTTAAAATTAATTTTCTTCAGAATCTTACACATCACCTTTGAATGAGGAATATATAGTTTTTTTACATCAATATTAGACATATTTTCTAAAATATCTTTTAAGTTGTCACTTCCATTTTACCTGTTCATTTTAAAAATTATTTACCCTAATAGGGTTTACATTTCACTATTTATAATTTAATATATATATATATATATATATATATCATTTGGTCCATTAAAATAAAAATATTAAACAATTTGATTCATGATCCCTTCTTTTGTGATATTGTTCGAGGAATTAATTTTTATGAGGGTGTTTTATTATATGTTTACATCTATATAAGTTTCATTTATTATAACAAGGATATGTTCTTTTCCAACCATCCCACTTCTTCCTATATATATGTTATGATAATGTTATCCCTTTTATTGATATGGGGAAAATTATTGGCAATTTTATGTTGTTATTACAATACAGATTATTATTGGCTAGTATATTATGTATTCTTTAACCATCCACCTTCTTTATCTAGATGGGTTTTAATGATGTCATCCATTTTATTAACACGGGGAAAAATATTATCATTTTTATGTTGTTATTACTATATTTATGAATATTGAAAAGTTTATTATATATTATTTAATAATCCAACTTATTTCTCCCGATGGGTTATGATCATGTTATACCTTTTATTGTCATGTGAAAATTTATTGGAATCATTATGTTTTCATTATAATAAAAATGATTATTTTCAAGTTTAAAATATATTTATCAAACATCCACCGTATTCCTATGGATGTGTTATAACCATTTTATCCCTTTTATTGATATGGGGAAATGTATAGGCATTCTATATATTTTTATTCCAATATCGATGATTATTGGAAAGTTTACTATATATCGTCTAACCATCCACCTTCTTTGTCTGAATGGGTTATGATCGTGTCATCCCTTTTATTAACATGGGGAAAATTATTGGCATTATATATGTTTTTAATCAAATATATATGGTTATTATAAATTTTGATTATGTGTTACTTGCTCATTATATCACATGATTAATGCATTGAACTTAAACAGGTGATGTATGGTGCCTGGTATTATATAGACACCTAGTGCCTCATTAGGTCTCATGAGACAAACATGTTTATGTATTTTGGCGTATTCCTACCCAACCCATAAAGATGTATTAACTAAAATCTTGATAGAATAATTATTTATTGGCTAAGACCTTGTTGGAAAGGATGATGTCTTGTTTGAGGCCTTGATGGTAAAATCCAGATGTCCAACATTATGCATTCCATCCCCATGAATTCAGTTATTTTTATCCCTGTGAATTGTGTATTTTTTTATATCCATGGACATATTATTCTCCAAGTCTCATTTTATTATGAAATTATTTTGATTATCTATTCATACCATATTACTAATGTCAATCTTATACTCACTTATGATCTTCAGTTGTTATCATTTATATTTATCCTTACTGACAATTTTAGCTCACCCATTTTTGTATTTCTATTTCCCTAGGTAATGAACAAAATAATTACACATGATATGTCTAATAAGATAGTTCATGAGAGATGTTGAATACTTGTTATGGATTAAGTTGTTTCTTATATGGTGTAAAAAATAAACATTAGTTGAGAAAGACTTAGGTTTTATTAGTTTATATTTCTTCATAATTATCTAAATATATAAACCTAAATTGTATTAGGAATATATGTAATGAAATATTTTTTTATGTAATGTAATTATGGTAAATTCATGTCTTGGAATCAATAGTTGGTCTCAAATACAGTTTGTAAATATGTGTTTATAGCACTAGGCTCGAGAGTGTGCGTTTGGACCGAATGGTCTGAAGGCCTTATTTTTTATTTTATTTTGGATAATCCCCCTATTTAAGGTATTAAGGGGAACCCCTACACGACCCGTAGGCCCAAGGCACAAGGCCCGTCATGATCTGAAATACATGACCCAAAGGCCCAGAGGCATACCATGCCCATTACATGACCCGTAGGCCCAACCCACTAGAACTGCCCCTCCCCAGAATCTGCATCATTGATCACCTTCGGTTTGGGTTTGGGGAATCACAATAATCTTCTTTATTAATATAGTATACACATTTATTGTGAAATGACTTATTCCCTTTTGTTAAAGTAGCAAGTTCCCATAC
Organism: Viscum album; assembly: GCA_963277665.1. Lineage (NCBI taxonomy): Eukaryota > Viridiplantae > Streptophyta > Magnoliopsida > Santalales > Viscaceae > Viscum > Viscum album. The sequence continues at coordinate 699,849,433 of OY728128.1, read as the reverse complement.
CACAATAGCATTCTATGTTGATATTCCATCCTTCATTTCCATCCTCACACTTACTTGAATCCTTTATTTGAACTACTTCATGATATCAATTATGTTATCCATCATCAATCATGTCACACCCCAACCATGGACGCCCATGTTTTTTTTCATTTCTCAGTCCCACGACATTGGGCAGAGTTGCGTTGGGTCCAAGATTGACCTTTCTTTGAAGCATTGACGTTTTCAGTGGGTTTCAGGATAGTGCGCAGTCACCGCACTGCTAGCGTTCACCGCGCATTCGGTTCGTGTAGGTGCATGGTCTCCGCACCGCTAGCACCGATCGTGCGCTCGGTCCTAGAGACTGTGCAGTTGACCGATAATAATAATAATAATTATTATTATTATAATTATTATTATTATTATTGGATTATTATTGTTGTTATTATTATTATTATTATTATTGGATTATTATTATTATTATTATTATTATTATGTATTAATAATAATATTAGTATTATTATTATGTATTAATAATAATATTAGTATTATTATTATTTTTATTTATTTACTTTTTTTATTTTATTTCATTTTTCTTCATCTTTATTCTTTTATTTTCCCTCTTTATTCTTTCCATTTTTTTCATGTGGGTGTTCCCCTGCCACCCTCTTCTCTCCCGTACGACCCGGCGCCTCCCTCTTCCTCTCTTCTTCAGCAGTCCACGTGCAGGACCCTTCCTCCTTCCCTATCATGAGCAGGAAGCCCGCAGCGCCCTGGCTCCCCCCTTGCAGCAGCTTCCCCAGCCTACCGACCTCTCCCCAGCCGTGTGCGACCAGCGCCCCAGCCGACCTGTTCGGCTCCCACCTATTGCGGACATGCCTCGCCCAGCCCTCCGCCTGGCACTGCACAGCGCCCTCCAGCCGCCCAGCCCTTGCTTCCGGCTCACCCACGCCACCTGCATCCCTGAACCCACCTCTGCCTTGCCTACCTCCCACTACCCGATCGCCAGTCGTGCCTTCCCATGCAGCAGCGCCCAGCATCCAGATCCAGTGCCTCCCATGCGCTCGGTCTCCTTCAATGTCACACCAGCCAGATCCTGCAAGCATCACCTTGGACCCTCCTCACCTAGCAGGTTTCCCCCTCCTGCATGTTGCAGTTCCTGCACTCGCCCCTTCTCCTTCTGCGAGTGAGCCGGCCCGGACGCCGCTTCCTCCTCCTGCGGCGTCTACTGCGATGCCACCCTCCCTATCCGCCTTCACCTCGCACCGCCGCTGCCCAGTGCCCCTAATCCTCTCACCTACAGCAGCCCGCAGCCCCCTTCTTATCCTCCCTACATAAAGCCACCGCGGTCTCATGTTATTAGAAAATCCGCTCGCCCCTTCTTTTACTCCCTGCGTTGTCCGACCTCTGCGGCTCCGCCTCTGAACCGCTATATAGCCTTGGTTGCCACCTCTCCCGGCCTCCAACCCCTTTGATGCACCCGGTCTGACCAACCCCACAACACACACCAGCCGCCCTGTCGCGGCCATCCACCAGCTGCCCTGTCGTGACCACTCACCGGCCGCCCCGTCGCGGACCCTCGCTGGCGTCACCCAGCCAGCACCGACCCTTGGCTCTTCCTTGCGGCGCAGCCGGTGCCTTCACATGAGGCCAGTCACCACCAACCCACCTTCTCCTGTCGCGGTGACCTCCAGTCAGACGCGCGCACAACCCCAGCAGCCTACCCATTTGCGCAGCAACTGCCTTGTCAGCGTTGCCCCGACTAACCCACCTCTACCAACGCATTTTCTCCCCGTTGGTACCCTTTTATTCTATTCCCGTTTGATATTTATATTTGATATATATATATATATTCCTTTTGTTGATTAGATTTTTTATTAATTAATTTTTATTTGGGTCAGTTTAACATTTTAGGACCCGCGCGGGGCGTTTCCGACTGAGCGCCATCGCTGCGGTTTGTTTCTGAGTTTGCGTCGTCGTCACACTTCAGTTTCTAGGTGAGGGTTTCTTCCCACCACTTAGTTTTATATGCATTAGTTGGGGTTTTTTGTTGTGTTTTGGGTTCTTAGTGTTTTTTTGCAGCACGTTGGACCTTACTGTGTGGTGCCGGACGTGCGTCTTCCTTTTCATCTTGGTCTCGAGGTAGATCCCCCACATGCACTCACCTTTAGATTTAGAATTTATTAACTGCTTGGTGTTTTATTAGTTTTAATAAATAGAAAATAATATGAGATAATTAATTTTTAAATGATTATTTGGTGTAAAAAAAGAGCCGTTTATTTTATACACATCTCTTGAAATATTTTCCTATCAAGCGAACACCCAGTCGTGAAAGAATGCCAGTTTTTCCCTTAAACATAATTCACAGAATTTCAAATGCAGTTCTGGTTTTAAAGATAAATGGTTTCTTCTGAACAATCGTTTCGGGTTTTCTTGAGAAACGAGGTTTTTATTTAAAGTTGGTGAAGGCCCGTTTGACACTTTAATAAAATAAATTATTTTGGAAAAACTCACTTTGGGGTTAGTAAGGGGTGTTCTTTGGTGTACGTTCATTACGTGAATTGTGTGTGATATTTTTTCATTGTGACTGACTGATTTACATTACGGACACACCCCTTTTTATTGTATTTGTTGACATGGGAACTTGCCATAGTGAGTGAATCTTCTGAGAACGATTGCTGCACTAGTTTAGATTATGCACTGTCTAGTGGCCCCATAGCTGGGGAATACTGAGTTATTGCTGCTATGGGGATTCGTCCCCTCGGTTAGGACATGCACGACTATGCCGAGTGTTAGGGTGTTATGACGTCATCGAGTTAGAGCATGCTTTCAGGATGAGTCAGATGTATAGTATGTTCTGGATTGTTCACGATCTCCTAGGTTCGACACATGTTTCTTTTAGTTTTTATTTGTATGTAGTGGATGGTTGAGAGGTCTAGTTCAGTTGCTGCCCCATGTGTGCCACTTTTTCCATTTCCCTTGGTCTGTGTTGTGTGTTATGTGTAGTTTTCCTTTTTGGCTAATAACTGAAGTTTGGATTTCAAAATGGTTCGCAGAAAATGATTTTAAAAGAATTATACCTATTCTTTTCAGACATTAAACTTGTTTTTAAATTAAAAATGTCAATGGACTGATACTTGTTTTAGAAATGAAAGTGCATATGTATGAAAACCAATATTTTGTATATTTAGTTCAAACCTGTAATTGGTAAATTTCATTATTTGAAGGTAGTGCATTGGGAATAGATACCAGGCTAGCCTACTGAGTTTTAATACTCACGCCTATAGTTCTTTTCTGTTTTTAGTGTTTGTGCAGGCTACAGCTTTGGTGTGTTCATCGTGGGAGACGTTTGGTCGTGAGTTGGAGAGGGACCCATGAGGTCACACAGAGATAGTGGTTGTTTCTTTCGGTTCATTTTATTTTCTTTTGTTATTATTTAGTTACTTTACTCTGTATATTTTATTTTGCGCTGCTCTATTTTATTTCAACTACTCTAATTATTTATTTATACTAGGTGAAATCATTCCAACAACCTCTGTTGATTCCCTGGCACTTGTCGCCATCCCGGGAGGATCATGAATGCCTCTCGGGTCATGTCGCAGACCGGCTTGGGTTACTGGTTCAGGGTTGACCCGGGTTCTTTAGTGACAAAATGGTATCAGAGAAGGTTGGATCTTAGAGGACCTCACTTTTAAGAGAACCCTTTGTCATTTGGGATGTCCGGTAGATGGAGATTTGGACTGTTGGAGCTCAGGAGGTAGGTTACGGGTCGGTGCCTGATCACCACCGCTCGTGACGAGACCCGAGTTACCAGGGTTAGTCTAGGATTTGAGTTGCTTGTCCTTGGTCATTTCGGATTGAGGGATGACAATGGTGGTGAATCAGTTCACTTTGTTGCCTCATATGGGGTGGTGACCCATGTGGAGTCCAAGTGTCCGGCTCGAGGTCCTCTTAGTGTTATGCTTTACTTGGGGCATGACTCACCACTATGTCGCTGGGTCAAACATATGCACTAGTTCCACATTTCAGTGGGTTATTACTGCTTGGGTTTTGTTTTAGTCTCAGTTGATTTGAGTGCGCGTTAAAGGCGAAATTGGTTTTAAATGGAAAAGTGTTTCTTCCAAATTGTTTTTGAAATTACTAAAGTTGATTTCTAAAAAATAAAGTGTATCGGTTTGGAAAAACTTGGTATGTGTTTGGATTGGTAAGGAAAAGAAGTGTTTGAACCTTGGAACTCCTTATGGAGGGTTACACGTGCATGGGTATGTATGGAAAGTGCGTGAGGGGAACTTGTTCATAGATGATGTGAGCGGGATTGAATAAACGCACATGTGATGGTTTATAAAGTTCCATAGGTGAGTTTTTTAAAAAAAAAATTGCAAAGAAATAACCGTTTTGGAAAAGTGATTTCTCCTTGTGTTGTATGCATTTGGATTATGAGCCTATTGTCCTTGGCTGGTGTTGGTGCCTTGATTGAGTTCTGGCTTGATGCCAGTTTTGATGGGGTTTTTTTATGTTGTCATGAGTATGCCGCCCAGAAGGCCTCCAGAAGTTGTTAATGAGTTATGCTTAGTTCTCAATTCTTTTTGTGTGTTGCTTTCTTTTTGAGGTAATCAAAGTCTATTAGAGGTAGTTGTATTGTTATGAAAGATAGCTTGTCTTTGGGTTGTAGGGGACTCCCAGGATAGTTAAGGTTCATACCGCCCAAGAGTTATTTGAGGGTTTAGTTCTGGATGAGTAAAGATGAAATGTCTCATCGCCGGTAGAGTTTTGGGTGTGATTAATGGTGGTCGACTTCCGCGAAGGTTCCCCGCCTGGCAAGGAATGCGGGCTGGTGGAACCTGTCTCCAAGAAATCATCATTGTCAGTACCAGCTCCTAGTTCGTTGAAACGCTCTCTTGTGCGCCACCAGTATGGCCTGTCCAGACATTCTAAGTTGTTATGTTGTATCCCTTTGAAAATGTACGACCATTGTGGTTGTTGGAATCATCGAACAGAAGAAGGAGTTAGAGACCAGAAGATGAAAATGCTTGACTGTGAGGCAGGAGATTCTTCAGCTATCAGGGCCCTAGCCACAGGTCTCGGGGTCAAGCTCGTGCACAATCAGGAGTTATCGAGGGTGTGTGGAACCTCGGTTCAGAAAATGTCTTCGGATTTGGAATGGAAATATCCAAAATTTCCCTTGTTCTATTCTCATCGATGTCGTAAGCTCATCCTTGTTGTGGTGTCATGATGAGCTCGTTCCTCCAAAATCCAAGCGGTGTTATCTACTCTCAGTGTGGTTCTTAAGTTTTTTGGTCTCTCTGAATGGTGTGGGCCCGTGAATAAATGGATCTGTTCTGATTTTGAGTTGGTCCTAGATGTTTTTGATAGGGTAGTGTTCGTTTCTTGAAGTCTATGGGAGGTGTTGAGTTAATTTCTCATCCACAAGTTGTTAGATTGTTCCGTAACAAGATTTTCGTGAAGTCTCAGGTATGTTGTTCGGTATATGTTGGGGGGAAATGAATGAGTTATGTTTGGTAGTTCCCATGTTTCCCCCCGGGGGTAGTTTGTTCGGGTTTCAAATGTTTTTGTATTAGTGAATTATTGTGGTGGGGATAACCCCCTCACATTCTCCCCTCAATATCAGGCAAAGGTTTTTCTTGAATTGGTCGGGTGTGACGTTTATTGGGAATGGTTACCCCGAAGCTCTCTGTTCTCTATGATTTTTTCTGAGAATGAACTCAAGTTGTGTCAACTGTTGGCTTGGTGACTTTCTGGGGGTAGAAAGTGTCTGTGGTGGGGAGAATTATCACACCCCGACCATGGACGCCCATGTTTTTTATTCTTTTCTCGGTCCCACGACATTGGGCAGAGTTGCGTTGGGTCCAAGATTGAACTTTCTTTGAAGCGTTGACGTTTTCGGTGGGTTTCAGGATAGTGAGTAGTCACCGCACTGCTAGCGGTCACTGCATATTCGGTTCGTGTAGGTGCATGGTCTCCACACCACTAGCGCCGATCGTGTACTCGGTCCTAGAGACTGCGCAGTTGACCGATAATAATAATAATTATTATTGTTATTATTATTATTATTGGATTATTATTGTTATTATTATTATTATTATTGGATTATTATTATTATTATTATTATGTATTAATAATAATATTAGTATTATTTTTATTTTTATTTATTTGCTTTTTTTTATTTTATTTTATATCATTTTTCTTCTTCTTTATTCTTTTCTTTTCCCTCTTTCTTCTTTCCTTTTTTTCCACGCGGGTGTTCCCCCGCCACCCTCTTCTCTCCCGTACGACCCGACGCCTCCCTCTTCATCACTTCTTCAGCAGTCCGCGTACATGCCCCTTCCTCCTTCCCTGTCGCGAGCAGGAAGCCCACAACACCCTGGCTCCCCCCTTGCAGCAGCTTCCCCGGCCTGCCAACCTCTCCCCAGCCGTGTGCGACCAGCGCCCCAGCCGACCTGTTCGGCTCCCACCTGCTGTAGCCATGCCTCACCCAGCCCTCCTCCTGGCACTGCACAGCTCCCTCCAGCCGCCTAGCCCTTTCTTCCGGCTCACCCGCGCCACCTGTATCCCTGAACCTGCCTTTGCCTCACCTGCCTCCCATTGCCTGACCGCTAGTCGTGCCTTCCCATGAAGCAGCGCCTAGCAGCCAGATCCAACACCTCCCATGCGCTCGACCTCCTTCATTGTCGCACCCGCCAGATCCTGCAATCATCACCTCGGACCCTCCTCACCTAGCAAGTTTCCCCCTCCTGCATGTTGCAGCTCCTGCACGCGCCCCTTCCCCTTCTGCGCGTGAGCCGGCCCGGACGCCGCTTCCTCCTCTTGCGACATCTACTACGACGCCACCCTCCCTATCTGCCTTCACCTCACACCGCCACTGCCTGGTTCCCCTACTCCGCTCACCTACAGCGGCCCACATCCCCCCTCCTTATCCTCCCCGCATAAAACCACCGCGGTCTCCTGTTACCGGCGAATCCGCTCGCCCCTACTTTTACTCCCAGCGTTGTCCGACCTCTGTGGCTCCACCTATAAACCGTTGTACAACTTTGGTTTCCACCTCTCCCGGACTTCTACCCCTTGGCTATGCCCGGTCAGACCAACCCCGCAGCACCCACCAGCCGCCCTGTCTCTTCCATCCTCCAGCTGCCCCGTCGCGACCACTCGCCGGCCGCCCCGTCACGGACCCTCGCTGGCCTCACCCAACCAACGTCGACCCTCGACTCTTCCTTGCGGCACACCTGGTGCCTTAACCTGAGTCCAGTTGCCACCGACCCACCTCCTCCCGTCGCGGTGACCTTCAGTCCGACGCGTGTACAACCCCAGCAGCCTACCCATGTGTGCAGAAACTGCCTTGTCGGCATTTCCCCGACTAACCCGCCTCTACCGACGCGTTTTCTCTCCACTGGTACCGTTTTATTCTATGCCAGTTTGATATTTATATTTGATATATATATATATATATATATATTCCTTGGGTTGATTAGAGTTTTTATTAATTAATTTTTATTTGGGTCAGTTTAACTTTTTAGGACCCACACGGGGCGTTTCTGACTGAGCGCCATCACCGTGTTTGTTTCTGAGTTTTTGTTGTCGTCGTGATTCAGTTTTGAGGTTAGGGTTTCTTCCCGCCGCTTAGTTTCATATGCATTTGTTGGGGTTTTTTGTTGTCTTTTGAGTTCTTAGTGTTATTTTTGCAGTACGTTGGACCTTACTGTGTGGTGTCAGACGTGCGTCTTCCTTTTCATCTCGGTCTCGAGGTAGGTCCCCCACTGCACTCACCATTAGATTTAGAATTTATTAACTTCTTGGTGTTTTATTAATTTTAATAAATAGAAAATAATATAAGATAAATAATTTTTAAATGACTATTTGGTGTAAGAAAAGAGCCGTTTATTTTATACACGTCTCTTGAAATATTTTCTTGACGAGTGGAGACCCAGTAGTGAAAGAATGTCTGTTTGGACTTTAAACATAATTCATGGAATTTCAAATGTGGTTCTAGTTTTAAAGATAAATGGTTTCTTCTGAACAATCGTTTCAGGTTTTCTTGAGAAACGAGGTTTTTCATTAAATTTGGTGAAGGCCCATTTGAAACTTTAATAAAATAAATTATTCTAGAAAAACTCACTTTGGGGTTAGTAAGGGGTGTTCTTTGGTGTGCGTTGATTGTGTGATTTGTGTGTGATATTTTTTCATTGTGACTGATTGATTTACATTGCGGACACACCCCTTTTTATTGTATGTGTTGACATGGGAACCTGGCATAGTGAGTGAATCTTCTGAGAACGATTGTTGCACTAGTTTAGATTACGCACTGGCTAGTGGCCCCATAGCAGGGGAATACTGAGTTATTGCTGCTATGGGGATTGGGCCCCTCGGTTAGGCCGTGCAGTGCTATGCCGAGCGTTAGGGCATTACGACGTCATCGAGTTAGATCATGCTTTCAGGATGAGTCAGATGTATAGTAAGTTCTGGATTGTTCACAATCTCCTAGGTTCGACCCATGTTTCTTTTAGTTTTTATTTGTATGTGGTGGACGGTTGAGAGGTCTAGTTCGGTTGCTGGCCCCTGTGTGACACTTTTCCATTTCCCTTGGTGTGTGTTGTGTGTTATGTGTAGTTTTACTTTTTGGCTAATAACTGAAGTTTGGATTTCTAAATGGTACGCAGAAAATGATTTGAAAAGAAATATACCTATTCCTTTCAAATATTAAACTTTTTTTTAAATTAAAAAGGGCAATGGACTGATACTTGTTTTAGAAATGAAAGTGTGTGTGTGTGAAAACCAATATTTTGTATATTTAGTTCAAACCTGTAATTGGTAAATTTATTTATTTAAAGGTATTGCATTGGGAATAGATACAGGGCTAGCCTACTGAGTTTTAATACTCGCGCCTATAGTTCTTTTTTGTTTTTAGTGTTTGTGCAGGCTACAGCTTGGGTGCGTTTGATGTGGGTGACATTTGGTCGTTAGTTGGAGAGTGACCCACGAGGTCACACATAGATAGTGGTTGTTTCTTTCAGTTAGTTTTATTTTCTTTTTTTCTTGTTTAGTCACTTTACTCTGTTTATTTTATTTTGTACTGCTCTGTTTTATTTCAGCTGCTCTAATTATTTATTTATACTGGGCGAAATCGTTCCCACAACCTCTGTTGATACCCTGTCACTTATCGCCAGCCCAGGAGGATCGGGAACGCCTCTCGGGTCATGTCGCGGACCGGCTCGGGTGACCGGTTCAGGGTTGACCCGGGTTGGTTAGTGAAAAATCAATAATAAATAATTAATATAAAATTCCTATATTTGTAATGACTCACAACCTCCTTGAAATTTTAAGAGGAATCTCTACACTCCAGTTCACCAATTGATTCTCAGTATGTTTAATATCCTTTTATGGGATAACTTCAAGATCAAATCTCTTATGAAATAAGGGTTTATTTATACTATCATTAGATTAAGAATCATGTATATCCTTTTAAAGAAAATTTTAATTAATGATTATATTATTGCTTCTAATGATATTTCTATCTTCATTATCCCCAAAATGACAACTAAACTTTTCAGTTTCTTATCTAATGAGTAAAATTTATGATATTTAATATCTAACTTATCCCTAGAATATGATTCAATGTAAACACAAGATAAAAAACAAAATATATTTAAATGTGAAATATTTACCTTCTTTATTATCTATACGTACTTGGTTATTTCCTATCCCTAAGGTCAGATAGACTATTATTTATCAAGTAGCCATATTAACAATTTTAGTCAAAATAGATTTGGGTAATTTAACATGAAACCTCACACTTTTGGCACAATCAACTAAGGTTCTGTTCAAGTTATCTACCACACTATTTTGTTCAGGTGTTGCAAAAACCATCTTATCCATATGAATTCTATTTTATATAGAAAACTCTTTGAACTCTTTATTTTTATACTCATCACCATTTCTAGATCTAAAACACTTCACATTCAGCCCTATTTAATTATTTATAAGACTCTTTAATTTTTATCATTAATAGAAAAACATAAAAATTATTTTTCAAAAAATAATTCCATTAATTTTCAATCTGGTCAACAATAAATGTCCAAAAATAAAATGATCCACTGAGGGAATACAATAACATAGGTCCCCATACATCAGAATGCATCAAATTTAGTATTCCTACCTTCAGTGATCTTCCCACTTTTGTAAAGAAAACTTTCATCTTCTTTTTAAAATAAAATACTCACAAAAAATATTACATTTATTTTTTTCTAGTATAATTCCCTTTATCGTAAGATCCTTTATTCCCTTCTCACTCATATGACTCAATCCACAATTCTAGGTTTTGGAATCTAATTCTGAATTAAAATACATAACTATAATATTTTAATAATCACTTTAATAAAGTGTTCCATTACTAACTACATATTATATAACCATTTCAGTCTTTTAGATTTTCTAGGACCCCATCAAAAAATTATGGGAAATATGTATTATCATAAAGTTATCAAATGAATAATTACTTTCTTCAAAGTCAAAGAATATATCTAACATTATTCAATAAAAATAAATTTATATGTTCAATTTTAATTTGCATATAACCATTTTTATAACATTAATAGGTTTATCATTAACAAGATATACCTTCCCAAAATATCTTCAAATAAAATTTTATATACATTCCCTCTTTGTGGTTAAATGAAAAGAAAAATCAGAGTCTAATATATAATACACTATAAGGCTATTGATACTAAGAACCAGTGATTTTTCAAATATTTTCAAATAATTATTCATTGTCTCACTACTTAAATCTCTTTTTTATCTTTTATTTTTTATTTACATGTTTCTTCTTCCCAAAACTCCAAAATTTGTAGTTTTTTCCTTTGTATTTATCTTAGGTCCACAATCTAGACTTTGGACTACCTCTCAAGTATGCTTAACTTGATGATCTAACCATACCATTAATATTCATATAATTTCTCATGAATTTTCTTGATTATATTCCATGAATATATTCTCTAAGGATTAGATAATTTTTTTTATTTAATTTGAATTTTAATATTCCACTGGAACCATTTCCCACTATGATAGTTACAATATATATTTCCAGTAGCGATGATAGAAAGATAAACATATTGATTGTCACCAACCCTACCCTAGGGCCTGTGTCGTGACTACCCCAAACCCTCCTTCCACAGTCCAGGGGTTGCCGACTAGCATTGAAAGGAAAAAACCTGAAAAATGGGAAAGAATTTCCATTAAACCTACAACCACACAGTCCAAGAATACAAAAAGAAGCAACCATGATGTACACTACTGTAGTAAAAAGTGTACTGAAAGTAAAGGGGTCGTAATACAAGCCCAACTGAAAAGTACAAGTACAATAGAAAATTGGAAACAACTCTTGGATCATCCACCATGAATCCTACCTGAAGGGTAGGTAAAACACATGATCAGTAGTCATTGTGTCATGTCACTTCAAATGGTCCACCTCTGAGTAGCATCCAGACCTACCTCCCTTAGCCTTGATTAATGTTGTTTGTCGTCTGCACAAGACACAAAAAGGTGCAGGTGTAGCTCATGTAGGGGTGAGTATAACAATACTTAGTAGGGATCCTGAGACCCCTGAAGGTCTCCTAGAGTTCCATAAAGGAAAAACCACAAAGCAAGACCTCAAATAAAAAGAATGAAGTAGTTAACAACTCTACTTAGGTATATTCCGATATATATACCTAAGTTATCAAAATATACTCATCTCATTCATGAGGAAACATAAGGAACCAACTTTTAATCCATTTGCATAACTGATCAATGAGGGGAGAATACCACAAATGTAACACCATGAAGGTAATGCCACGAAAGTAAAAGCTCCACAAAGGTAAAAACCCAAATCTCACCCGGAATAACTTAAGTACAAAAGTACAGATGATTAGACGAATCACTGGATCATATTATTCAGTTGAGAGCCTCTGCTGCTGACCTACATAGGATCAGTAGATGGTGACCCACATAGTATCAGTGAGCGCTGACCCACTCAGTATCTCTAAGTGATAACCCACATATGATCGATATATGCTAAAACACATAGGATTTATAGATGATGATCCATATAGGATCGATGCTCTTTCATCACGTTACAACCAGCCAATAGATTCCAGTACTAAGCATGCTTGATTCTGGGAGGATCTGCTCCTAAATCTATTGGTCTTACCTCAACCACAGTGAAGTTCCAATAATAATTATCCCAAAGGACCTCCATGCCATAGGGGTTCCAACGCGACAGACATCGCATCAATCAGAGGCCCGGTCTGTGACTTATAAGCGTTTTAGTACCGAGGCCCTGGTTATATTTGGGTTCGATCGAACCCCGATGTACTCAAATAATCCACAAAACTCAAGTAGAGTATACCAAAAGTTCCTTCTATCTCCAAGGATCCTAGAGCCATAGTTAGTTTGTCAAACGGACATACGTTTCACAAGTTATGGCCCTTTAAGCGAAACTGGGTCTGGTTGGGTTCGGGTCCTGTCCGACTCGGTCTGACCGCCCCGGCTCGACCTCAAATGGCCTGGGCCAACTTGGTTGGGCTGTGATCCTACGAGATTGGTCTTCTGGGCTATGGACCATCCCAACCCACCTGGGCGGCTTGGCCTACTGGGTTAGCGTGACCCAACCCACGGAGGGGCGCAACCCACTGGGTTGGCACGGCCCGGCCTGTGGAGGGCACAACCCATTGAGCTCGCATAGCCCAAACTACTAGGCTCTCATAGCCCAACATGTTTGGCTTGCATGGCCCATCCCACATAGGGGCATATCCCAATGTTCAGGGTCTTCCCTAACTGGCATGGGGGGAGAGTTCCCCGGTCTTCTCGAACGGCTAAGACTATTCATTTCGTGCGGTGGCACCACGTGGCACCGCCTGGTCTCACCATGGGACATGTAGGGACTGGGTCCCTACTTCCGCAGCATCAGATCAATGACCACCCTTTTCAGTGGCACACCGTGCCGCGCCACTCCGCCTCCTGTGGCTGCATGGTGTTGGCCGCTACCCACATCCGCCGTGACCACCGTCTTCGGTGGCTCGTCGTTGCGCGCCACTCCGCCTTTCACGGTCGGCCTGAGATGATCTCCACCTTAACCTGTTGCAGTTATAGCTGCGACCTTCTATTTCGGCGGTGCATGATGGTGTGCCACCATCTCCTTCATAGCCGGCCATTGTTGGCCACCACCATCACCTATTACGTCGGTCTCCAGTACTGCCGCTCCAGCGATCTTCCGTGGGTCACCTATTGAGCTCTAGGGGCCCATTTTCCATCCAAAGGTATCAACAACCTCTCCAGGATTCCCTCTTCACTGCTTAACCCTCAGTTATGGGTTCTGTTCAACCTGAATAAAAAGTCCGTGAAGAACTCATAGATCAACAAAGTAGCGAAGGGTCTGGGCATTGTTCATTTGGCCCGCACCCTCTGTGTTAGCTTGATAACGTGGGGAAGAATAAGATTCAACAATTCGAATAAAACTAAACAAAATAAAAACCCTACCTCAATATTGTTGGAGAACGTTCTCATTTGAGGAAGAGTTGGTGTTCGTCTTTCCCACAACAAGCCTCCAACGACGCCGCTCAATTGTCGTTCTTCAGTTCGTGATTCAGTGGCGCTCGTCACCACTGACCAGAACCAGTCTCATCCTCAAAGTGGTTGGAATCACGGTACACTACCAGAGCTTCGTCGCTTAATGAATCCATGCAAACACTCTACCCCAAGATACATATAAATAGAAGAGGGGGAGGGTGAGTAACACACATGGAATTAATGGGGTTCATATAATTCATGAACCTTCCTAATTCCAAGGATACGGTTACAAGAATAAAGGGGAGTCAATCCATTTATTGCCTTGACATGTCTTTGGTCTTGCCCCCGCTGCTCATCCATTGGAGAAAAAGAAAATAAAAGAAATAACATAATATATTATTTTATTAATCTTTCAGAAGTCTGCAAAATTAACTTTTTTACCAAAATTACTACGGTTGAAGTGAATCCTCCCTTAAGTGAATCCCAGTGCTGCAGATTCAACAGTGCCATCATATTTTCAATCTGAGCACTGGTTCAAAAGATATAAAACGCCGCCCATGTGTTTACTGAACATACCTTAAAAAATTTCATAAATTCACTCTAGGCACATCAGGTCTCGGAATCACGTTCTTTCAATTTTCACAAACTCGTAATAATTCTACATATTTAAATAAAATATACATGGAAAATCCAGGTCTTTACATTCTCCTCACCTTAGGGATTTTCATCCAAAAAATCCACAACATAGACTAAGGAAACAAATGGGGGTATTGAGCACAAATCTGAGCCTCTCACTCCCATGTGCTCTCCTGGAGGTTCCCGTGCTGCTAGAGAACGTGCACTAGAGGAATCGATCATCCATGAAGGACCCGCTCCTATCGATCCTCAATCTCCACTGGAACGTCCATAAACATTTCCCCATCATCAATGTCCAGCTCGCCCCAGTCGATAACGTGCGATGGATCATGCACGTACTTCCCCAACTTTGACACATGGAAATTTCATGCATCTGATGCATCTATGGGGGAAGATCTAGGTGATACACCACCTCGCCAAATCAGATGAAAACCTAAAAGGGTCTGATAAACCTTAGAGATAGCTTGCCACCCCAACCAAATCTCTGAAAACATCATTGATGTGAGATGCATAAAAAGACATGGTCTCCCTCCTCAAACTCCAAAGGTATTTGTCTCCTGTCAGCATAAGACTTCTTCCTGCTCTGTGTAGTCTTCCTCTGCTCCTGGATAATCCGAACCTTCAGAGTGGTAGCCTGTACCAACTCTGGACCCATAAGTGCTGACTCCCCTAGGTCTGTCTAGCATAGAGGTGATATGCCAGGTTGACCATACAAGGCCTCAAATGGTGCCATAGTGATTGTGGAGTGATAGCTGTTGTTGTATGAGAACTCCACCAAGGTCAAGTGATCCTCCCAATTGCAACCAAAATATAGGACGCAAGCACGAAGCATGTCCTCCAGTTTCTGAATGGTCTTCTCTGTCTGACCATCCGTCTATGGATGAAAGGCGGTGCTCAAACATAGCTGAGTCCTGAATTATTTCTGTAATCCCTTCCACAGCCGGGATGTAAAACATGTGTCACGATTAGAGACGTTCATCGATGGTACCCCATGAAGTCTTACAACCTCCTGTATGTAGAGTCATTCCAATCCCTTTACTAACCCCTGCTCTATGATGGGTTGGAAGTGGGCCGACTTGGTGAGTCAGTCAATGATCACCCAGATGGAATCATGTCCCATGGGCATCTATGGTAGTCCCATCACGAAGTCCATGGATATACTATCCCACTTCTACTCCAGTACCTCTAGAGGCTGTTCTAAGCCTACTAGAACCTGATGCTTGGCCTTCACTTGCTGACAAGTGAAGCATCGTGAAATAAACTCTGCTACTGACTTCTTCATCCCTAGCCACTAGTGCTGACATCGAAGGTCCTAGTACATCTTCACCGCCCCAGGATGTACCACTATAGGGGAAGTTTGGAACTCCCTTAACACCTCCCCCCATAGTGCTGCTGGGGCCATGGTGTGATCTCTAAAGAGGGTGAAGTGCTCCCCACCTTCAAAAAATCCATCAGGTGCCTGCCTTGAGAATATTTGAGCACATCGAGCCTCATAGTCAATGTCCCCAAGCAGTGCCTTCCAAACTCACTGAAGAAGTGGGGGAGTGATAGTCATAGATTGGATGTCAGATTCTCTATCTCTATCAACAAAGGATATATGTAATGTGGCTAACTACTCTGTTGCCTCACTCAGTAGCTGTAAACTAGACTTCATGATGAGTGCGTCTACCACTATGTTCCCCTTCTCGGGAGTATAGACTATCTTAAAGTAATAGTCCTGGAGGAACTCCAGTAATCGTCATTTTCTCAGGTTCAGGTCCTTCTATGAGAATATATAACTGAGACTCTTGTGATCATAGTATACTATAAAATGTTCGTCCATCAAGTAGTGTCACCACATCTTCAGGGAAAAAACCACTACTGCTAACTCCAGGTCAAGGGTAGTATTGTTTATCTCATGTTGTCTCAGCTGTAATGAACTATAAAAGATCACTTCTCGCTCCTAAATTAGGACACATCCATGTACGGTCCCTAATGTGTCATAGTAGACTACATACCCAATGCCTTTTTCTGGTAACCTCAAGATAGAGACACTTGTTAGTCTCTTCCTCATCTCCTGAAAACTCTGTTGGCATCTCTCCGTCCATAAAAAGGGTTATCCCTTCTTGATTATTGCTGAAAAGGGTATTGCAACTATGGAAAAGTCGAGTACTAATCTCCAGTACTACCCAACCAACCCCAAGAAGCTACGGACCTCAGTTACACTACTGGGTGTCTCCCAAGCAAGAAAAACCTCTATCTTAGCCGAATCCATTGGAGCTCCAACTTCTAATATAACGTGTCCTAGAAAGTGGACCTCCCCTATCTAGAACTGTAACTTCGATAGCTTACAATAAAGATGGTACTCTCATAGTGTATCCAGAACTTTCTACAGATGATAGGCATGATCCTCCTCAGATTCCAAGTATATCAATAGGTCATCGATGAAGACCACCACAAAGCGATCGAGGTATGGTTGAAAGATCCTGTTCATGATTCCCATGAACACTGTAGGGGAGTTGGTCATAAAAAATGTAATAAAAAAGAACTCATTGTGGACATACCGACATTTGAAGGACATCTTCTACACATCCTCATCTCATACCCTGAGCCGGTGATAGCATGATCTGTGGTCTATCTTCAAAAACCAACTAGCTCTCTTTAGCTGATCGAAAATATCATCAATCCTCAGAAATGGATACTTGTTCTTCACGGTCACCTAGTTCGATCACTGATAGTCCACACAGAGTCTCGAACTCCTATTAGCCTTCTTGTCAAACAATATCAGAGCTTCCCATGGAGAAACACTGGTCTTTATGAACCCCTTCCTCTGCAAGTCCTCCAATTGTACCCATAACTCACGAAGCTTTGCAAGATCCATCTGATATGATGGTGTAAATATTGGTGTCCTCCTAGGGTACAAGTTGATGTAAAATCCCAAATCTATTCAAGAAGGTAGTCCCAAAACATCATCAGGAAAGACATTAACATACGAGTCCACCACTACAGGATAGCTCGGACTCTGAACATCAACTGCTATGAGGGAAAGACTAGCCAACTGATGAGTGATCGTCTACACTCTCCTCCGGGTAAGTCTATCATGTGCTATAAATGTGATTTTCTCTCCAGTAAAGGAAAACCTGGTCCCATCCTTGTGGATTCACCACACTTTGCACGTAATGCAGTCAATCTGAGCATCGACTGTAGATAACTATTCCATACCAAAGATGATGTTGTAAGGCCTCAACACTGCTACTAGAAGATCCTAACTGAAACTCTTGCCTCCTAGATTAATCTCACAATGCCATCACCAATGTGTAATCATAGAATCCCCTCCTATAGGAGTCTCTAGATGTAAGGATCGAGCCAAAAACTCTACCAGAATATTTGTGATCCAAACAAGGGCTGTGGAAATAAAAGATTGATTGGAACCTGTGTCTATAAGTACTAAAACTAGGGTGGATTAGACACATATTATACCTCGAATCATCTTCGGAGAACTGTGTTCATAGGCCTCAGCTTCCTAGAGCTAAGCTTGTCCTTGTCCACCTGCTCTCTGTGGTCGAGGTGGACCACCCGAATGTGGTGGCGGTAGAACCTCGAATCGCCGCCCACTGCCTGCTACACGACCAACTCCTCTGTGAAATCTTCTTACTGCCTCCGAACCTCCTTGATCGAATCTATGCCTCTTCCTCAGAGGTCCTTCGACCAACTACTCGTCATCCGTAGGGAAGGTCGGGCAGTTGCGAGCCATGTGACCCTACCCGCCGCACGAGTAGCAATGCATGCTCCTCATCTATCCTCCTCATTCCTATGAGCCCCACACCACCGACCCAATCTCCTAAGGTCATCCACCAGAAGGTCTGTCCTTCTTGGGCCTCTGCATCATCCATCTACTGCATATTGTAGATTACTCTACTACCTAACGTCCATTGGTGGTTCTTGCTGTCGGTTCATGGTCAGCTAGGAAGCACTCCCCCAAAAGTGATTGCTGTACCACCCCATCCTCCGTCAGAATGCTGAGTGATATCATCAATGCTCTGATCTCCCATCGAAGACCCTGCTCAAAGGTTTGGTCCCTAATGAAAGGGTCCTGAACCATGTCAGTGGAGTAGCAGGAGAGACCAGTGAACCTCACTGAGTACTGGGCCACAGTTATGCTGCCTTGCTGTAAGTGCATCAGCTCCTGTATATGCACTGATCGTAAAGTTGCTGGAAAAAATTCTACCCTGAAAAGGTCCTCGAATTCTTCCCAGGTGAGGGTTACCTCATCGTGTTTCTGGAGTGTCAGGGTCCACCATCTTCCCAATGCTCCCTGGAAAAGGCTGGCAAGTAGGATCACCATCTGGTCTGCTGGTGTCCCAACTAGGCCAACAACTATGGCCACAACCTCCAGTTAGTCCTCACACGCCTGCAGATCCATCTCTCCTTGGAACCTTAGAGGCCTCTACCGCTAAAACTCATGCAACACGCTCAGTCGACACGCAACATCTACTGGTAGGGATGGTTTCAACAGCTGCCCAACTAGTATTGGTGCTGCTGGTACACCACCTATATGTGATAATGCCGTAAGAGGGACATGCACCGAGGCCTCATTGCTCGGTGGGCCGTCATTATTTACTCTCTCGACAACCCTGGATATCTGTCTAGGTAGTGGCATCCTGAAAGAAAATAGATGCACCATGATCAATAAGTCATACCTGGTGAGCTGACATAAAGAGATCATAAGAAAATATTTTCAAAACACACACAATCAGTGTTTTCGTGAAATGATTTGGAAATCAGAATTCATGGTCTTGGTGTATGGATATGTCATCCACCGCACCAACACTAGATTCCCAAAACATAAATCCACACTCAAAATAGTTAACACTATTACCACATTGAAAAGATCAGAATCCTAGTTCTTTGGTAGAACCAACTCCTATGATACCACTTTGTTACGACCCGTCCACCAGGGCCCATGCCGTGACTACCCCAAGTCCGCCTTCCATAGGCCAGGGTTTGGAGACTTGCACCGAAAGGCATAACCTTGAAAAATGGGAAGGCATTGCCACTAAACCTACAAAAACACTGTCTAAGATCAGAACAAGAAGAAAACTTGAAGTAAACTACTGTAGTAAAAAAGTTTACTAAAAGTGAATGGGCTGGAATACAATCCCAACAGAAAAGTAAAAGTACAGAATAAAAGAAGAAACCACTCCTAGATCATCCACCGTCGATCCTACCCGAAGGGTAGGTACAAATCACGATCAGTGGTCACTACGTCACATCACATAAAATGGCCCACCTCTAAGCACCGTCCAGTCCTGGCTCCCCCAGCCTCGATCAACACTATCCGTCATCTTCACAAGACACAACAAGCTGTAGGTATAACCCATGTAGGGGTGAGTATAACAATACTCATTAGGGACCCTGAGACCCCTGAATGTCTCCCAGAGTTCCACAAAGGAAAAAAAACACAAAGAAATACCTCAAACAAAAAGCATGAAGCAGTCAAAAAATCTACTTAGGTATATTCCCATACATATACCTAAGTTATCAAAAATATACTCGTCTCATTCATGAGAAAACATAAGTCTCCAAATTTTAACCCATTTGCACAAATGACCCACGAGGGGAGAATACCACAAAGGTAACGCTACAATGGTAACAACACAAAGGTAAATGTACCACAAAGGTAAAGACTCAGCTCACACCAGGAATAACTTAAGTACAAAAGTACAGATGATTAGATGAATCCCTGGATCATCATATTCTGTTGAGAGCCTCTACTGCT
Organism: Viscum album; assembly: GCA_963277665.1. NCBI lineage: Eukaryota > Viridiplantae > Streptophyta > Magnoliopsida > Santalales > Viscaceae > Viscum > Viscum album. Next base: position 699,829,509 of record OY728128.1, on the reverse strand, counting down.
GACCCACACAAGATCGGTAGATGCTGACCCACATAGGATCAGTGAGAACTAACCCACTTGGGATTTCTGAGCACTGAGCCACATATGATTGATAGATGCTGACCCAAAAAGGATTGATAGATGCTGACCCACATAGGATCTATGTTATTTCTTCACGTTACAGCCATCCAATAGATTCCCGCACTAAGAACACTTGACTCTGGGAGGATCCACATATCAAGATATTAGTTATAACTCAACCACCAATAAGTTACACTAAGAAGTATCTCAAAGGACCTAAATGTTGTAAGGGTTCTAACACAACAGACAATGCATCAATCGGACGCCTAGTCTATGACTTATAAGCATTTTAGTACCGAGGGCCCGGTTGGATTCGGGTTCGATCCAACCCAGATATACTCCAAAATTCCCCAAAACATAAGATGAGAATATAAAAAGTTCTATCTCACTCCAAGGATCCCAGCACCACATAAGGTTCATCAAACAAACATTCGGTTCACAAGTTATGGCCCTTTAAACAAAACTGGGCCTAGTTGGGTACGAGTCTTGTTCGACCTGGTCGGACCGACCTGTCCCAACCCGGTCCGGGTCTGACCCAGCTTAACTAGAACTAGCATGGTCCGGACTGGTTGGGCTGGGCCACAGTGGGCTCGGCCTGCTAAACAGTAGACCGGCCCGGCCCGCCTGGGCGACACGACGTGCTGGGATGGGGCAGCCAGACCCACAGAGGGGCGCAACCCACTAGGATCGAATGGCCCGACACATGGAGGGTGTGGCCCAACCTGGCCTATGAAGAGAGTGGCCCATTGGGCTCACATAGCCCAACCGGCGGAGAGGTGAGACTCATTGAGTGGGACCCACCGAAGCTGGCATGGGGAGAGCGCCCCCCCGGTCTTACCGAACAACTAAGGCCATTCAGTTCGTGCGACGATGCCATGTGGCACCGCATAGTCTTCCCGTGGGACACACAGGGAGTGGGTCCCTACTGCGGAGGCGTCGTAACTGCAACAACCCTTTATGGAGGCGTGCCGTTTCACGCTGCTCTACCTCCTGGGGTTGGTCAGTGCTGGCTGCTCCATGCGTCTGCTGCGGTTGAAGAGCCACAACCACCCTCTCCGACGGTGTATAGTTGTTTGCTGATCCACCTTCTGTAGCCGGCTTGAGCCTTCCACCTTCTTCAACCACCGTGGTTACGGCCGCGACCTTCTCTTCCAGTGGCGTACGATGGCGTGCCACCATCTCCTTCGTGGCCAGTTGTTTCCAGCCACTACCATCACCCGCTGCATCGGTCGCTAGTGTTATCATGCTGTTGTCATGACAGGGGTCTTCCACAGGTCACCGGGTGAGCTCCGATGGCCCGTTTTTCCATCTGAAGGTATCAACGACCTCCCCAGGATGCCCTCTTTGCTGCTTGACCCTATGTTTGGGGTTCCATTCATCCCCAATAAAAATTCCGTGAAGAACACATAGATCAAAAAAGTAATGGAGGGTTTGGACCTTGTTTGTTTGGTCCGCACCCTCCACGTTAGCTTGATAACATGAGGGATGAATAAAATTCATCAATTATTTTTAAACTAAACCAAATAAAAACCCTACCTCAAGATCTTTGGAGAACATCTGCGTTTGAGGAAGATTCAGTGTTTGTTGTTACCTCAACAAGACTCCAACGACACTGCTCAATCGTCGTTCTTCGGTTCATGATTCGGTGGTGCTTTTCACCGCTTGCTGGAACTGGTCTCGTCCTCCAAGTGGTTGGCATCACCGTACCTTTCCAGAGCTTTGTCACTTGGTGAATTCGTTCCAACACTCTACCCCGAGCTCCATATAAATAGTAGAGGGGGAGGTTGATTAACGCATGTAGAACTAATGAGGTTTATTTAATTTGATGAACCTTCCTAATTCCAACGATACAGTTACAAGAATAAAGGGGAGTCACACCATTTATTGGCTTGAGGTGTCATTAGTGCCACCACCTCTGCTCATCCACTGGTGTAAAAGAAAATAAATAAAATAACATAACATGTTATTTTATTAATCTTTCAAAAGTCCACAATATTAAAATTTTCAACCGACCTACTATGGTCGAAGTGAATCCTCCCTTAAGAGAATCCCGACACTTCAGATACAATGGTGCCCTCAGATTTTTAATTGGAGAACCAGTTCAAAATATTGAAAATTCCACCCACAAATTTACTGAATGTACCTTAAAAAAGTTAAAAAATTCATTCCAGGCACACCGGGCCTCAGAATCATACGTACTCAATTTTCGCAGACTTGTAATAATTCCATATATTTAAAAAAATAGTGGAAAATCTAGGTCTTTACATTGATTTCATCACAAAATTATTCTATACCCAACACAACTATATTGAAATAATATTAAACTAATTAATATGATTTTAAATTGAATTACCCTCATATATCTTTAGTTTTAACAATCTATAAATTAGGAACTCCTTGTTTGATATAGAATAATTTTTATATAAGTTGAAAAAACATTCATCAATCCCATATTTTTATTCTTTGCCTTGATATTAAATGAGACATTCATTTCCAATATTTGGTTTATAACTCCCAGATTCTATCAACCTAATAATTCCTAATTCAAATCTCACATCATTTATTTACCCCGTCTATGGTATGTGAATCTTATTCTGATAAAAATAATCTTCAATATATATCTTCTGAAAGCCTATGCTATTTATATAAAAGTGATCAACTGGAATATTTCCATCATCCACTTCCATTATTATAAAACAAACTTCAACCCTTAAACTTAAATTGAGCTCTGATTCCACTTTTTGTGAAAATTAGAAGAAACAAATTAAATTCAAAGATATTCAAACATAAGAATTTATATGCTTCAATTAAAAAACCTTACATACATGGAGGGTAGCAATAATTTCACTATTCATAGGGAGAGATACAAATATTTTTCTATATAATAGACCCATACAAATAATTCGAGTGTCCATGTTCATTTTAAAAATGTTGAAATAGCTTGTAATAAATTTCCAAGCTGAAACCACCTTCTGAGTGAATTTTTTTTAGTTTCTCCATGTGTGCATCAATTAAATAATTTAATTTCATGTATAAAATTGAATCCAATGATAAAAATTGATTCCTATTAAAATTCATGATCCCCTTATAAAACAAGAAACCATAATTTTTGTTCCTATATGAAATATGTGTGAAACTAACATTTCTGAATCCATATTTTTCATCAACCCTATACAAAATTTATAATAGTAACTCTATATTTACCCCACAACCATAAAATAACCATTAACCTCAACACTAAGTATGAATGGTGGATTTATATCATAGTATTTATTATGTATTTGTTCAAATAAGGCTTCACATATGTCTATATTTGTTTTTTTGATGAATTTATTCCAATATGGGGCTCGAAGATGGGTCAATGGTGGTTTAGGGAGGATTTTAGAATGTTAGTCCATTATTTTTATATTATCATTTATCATGTTTTCTTGGGTTTTATTGGATGTATTAATTGTAATTTTTATGGGTTTTTACATTATCATGAACATAGATTTATCCATTGTTTTTTATATATTTTTATGTAAACCTAACTTATGGATTTTTTTTGTTTGAAAATATTCCCCCATGGTATAGTGTCAACCCTTCAAATTTTTCTTCATCATTTTCTATTATTGGTGGCGTCCCTAAGGTTAGTGGTTTTGTATCTCGAGTTCAGGGTAAGTATAAGGTTGTTGGTTTTAAATGGTATTATAGTTGGTTTAAGTTGTTGAGTTAGTGGTTGGAATGGATATATGAGCATTGAGAATCAAGAGGTATATTACCAAACATTCCTTTCTAACATATTCAGTAATGAGCCTCGAGTTACCAAGGGGTGTCCAGGTGTGAAAATTTTTGGGTTACCTTTAAAGGTTTACTATTTTCATTTATTTTGTTTTCGACCATGGTGAATTTTCTTGACCGAATATTGGGAAGATATGAAAATTTAGTATCTCTCATGTAGGCATATAGTGATTATTTATATTTGGGTGTGTTCATGATTGTTTTACATTTTCTTTTTCCACTATATTTTGAGAATTATATTTTGTTTGCAAATTTTATTATATTTCTAATTATTTGATTGATGTTTTTAGGGACCCCATCATATTGGATAAAGATTTATCCAAGATTATAGTCATTAAATAACTTTATAATGTTGGATAAATAGTTTTTATTAATAGTAACCTAATTGACCATGGGTGCATTGTATAATTTATTGGTAGTGTGGTTTTTTTCTTTTAAAATCATTTTTAATTGATAGTGAAATTATATTTCAACTTTCTAATTATTTTAGAATATTAAATAATAACAATAATAATAATAAATAAAACTATTTTGATTAAAAAAGGGTCATTAATTTATACTTTGGTTGTGTTTGGTGTGTTAAATTTATTAATTAATGTTTTGTTTTGTTTTTTTTGTATCAAGTAAAACTAATTTTGATTTAAAATATTTAAAGTATATTTTAAGTTCTATCACTTTTAATGGATTTTATAATCTAGTATTAAAATGGATTTTTAGTATAAATGTGTCATTTTATATATGGTTTTTTTCTTTAAATAGATTTGGTTAGTTCTTTAAAATAATGTTATAAAATTTAAAACATTTTATTTTTCTTTTAAATGTGAAACACCTTAAAGAAAGACGTTTTTCGATAATTTTTTTTGGATTTGATTAAAAAAAGATTATTTCTTAACCCATATAATTTATTTTGTTCAATAATCATTTTTTGGAATGTAGTTTTGTTTTAAGAAACATTATAAAATTTTCACCAAGAATAAAATATTAAAAGTTTATGTTTTTAGTTTTTAAAGGTGTTTATAAACTTATTTTTTGAGACTTTATTATATGTAATGTCATAAATTTCTTATAGGTAAGTATTGTATCTTGATGCCCAAAAATAATACAGTGGTATTTTCAAAAGGTGTTATTTTGAAAATTTTTTGTAAAGGTTTTAGTGAATTTGTATAGTGTTTGGTTATTGTTATGTAATAAAATTTGAATGATTTTAAATTGAAATATTTTTTATTTCTTTTAAAAGAAAATAGACACACACATATATAAATAAGCGTTTTGGTGATAAGTGTTAATTTTTTTTGGGGTATGTATATCTTGAATAATATTTGTTTTGTTAAATTATTTTAAAAATATTCTTTGCATTGGTTTTTTTGGGAAATAATTGTGTTGGATGGGTTTTTCTTATTTTTATGGGTGTCTTTGGATATGTGATTCTCCCAAATCCAAAATTAATATAATAACAACATAGTTTTTTTATACTATTTTATTTATGATTATTTTTTTGGACCCACTGAGTCTCAATTAATAGTTTTATTTATGATATATCTATGTTTATTTTGTTTCAATTGAAGGGGGTGGGGGGTGAATTTATAAAATTCTGTATTTAAAATAAATGCTTAATTTATAACCCATGGTTTTGATTTAAAAATAAATGAAAAAATATATATTTTTATTTTAAAACTTATTTCATTCCGTTTATTATTGTGTTTTTTGTTGTTATGTAATATTTTATTAATTATTGTATTGGTTTTCCATGATTTGAGTAGTGGATATGTTTTTAGGATGGGTTTTGTTTGAAAATGAAAGTATATAAATTTTTTATCTTTTGATAAAATGGTTTGGATTTTGGTAAGTAGGAGGGGTGAGATAAAGTGGGAAATTTTTTTTCTTGGGATTTAGCAATATTATTTGGTTTATTTGGAAGGAATTAGGTGTAATTATTTTTATTTGGTTGACTATATTGGAATTTAGTTCCTTGACTGGATTTTTTTGTGTTCGAGAGAAAAACTTTTGGTTTATTTTGGAGGATGATTAACTTTATGATTATTTTGGTGAATTGTTGTAATTGGGCCTTAACCCATGTGTTTTTAAGAGATAATTTGGATGTTAATTATGGTTTTTGATATTGAGGTTTTTGTGTCCTATTGTAGTTTTATTTAATATTTAGGGTTTGGGTAGTAAATATTTATGACCCCATTAATTTTGAGTTTAAATGATTGAAAATCATGATGTTTTATAATATATTTATGTTAGAAGCTTTAATTTGATGTTTTAGGGTTATAAGGTGAACATTGGGAGAAAAAATGGAATTTTTAACATCATTCATGGGTATTTTAAAAAATATAGGGGTAGGGTGGAAATACACTATTCATATGCACATGCAACTGGTTAATTTTTTAGTGATCTAGTGAGTTCTAGGGGTAAATTTCCCTTGTATTTTTAAAATATATCCCTCATTGTGGGAAGTTGGTTGCATGAGTAGTGATCATAGTCTGGAGAACATGAAAATTTATTATAAAATGTGTAAAATTAAAATAAAACATATTTTTTACTCTATTTTGACACCAAAAACATTTCTTGAATTCAATCTTGGTCTTAGGATATTTTAAATGTCCCGTGGGAAGTTGAATATTGAATTCCAACATCAAATGACCATAACCTCTCATACAAGTATCAATTTTATCCCCATGAACTATCAAATTAAATATTTTGATGACATTTGTGATATCATGTATAGGGAGGCACTATACCCCATTTTTCCCTGATAAATATAGGACTATAAGGCTTCAAAAAGTATATTTCATGTTAATGTGACCTAATTTCTGGTCATATTCAAATGTTTCAGCTTAGTTAAAGAGGGTCCTCTTTTCCTTTTGTGATTGAGTTAGAATATTTTTATTTGTTTTAGATTCATATTTAGGAATGATATTATGGAATTAATAAATTTCATTTGAGATTATAGTGATTTGAGGGTATCATGTGATGTTCCTCATTTAAGATTCATTTTTAAAACAGGTCTTGATGTCTAGGTTTTCCTATGTTTGTGTCAGGATTTGATAGAGAAATATTTTTCCCAATCCTATTTTATCTTAATAAGTTTATTGTGTGATGCATATCCTTGTTGTGTTGGATTTAAAATATGATACTTCTTTTATGAATTTCACCTTATATGTTCTTCATAATACCTTTCTATTAACCCTTTGATCTTATCTGCTTATAATCCCTTGAAATAAATTTTTATAAATTTCATAGTGGATCATAAGTGGTCATGGGAATTATTTATGGTGGTAGGTCATAGTTATAGTTACTAATTATTATGAAAAAATGTATCATTTTATTTAATGGGTTTTGAAAAATGGATTTTAAATATAAAACAAGTTTTATAAATTTTATAGGAAGATTTCATTTTAAAACCTAGTTATATGTTAATCCCATGAATTTAGTATGAATGTGATTTTATGAAAATTTTCACACGACTTTCTATGGGTAAAAACTTTTATGGTGGGGAGAATTTCCACACCAACTTTATATTAATGATTTAATAAAATTATATTAATGGTAATCATAATAATATGAGTTTGATATTTTAATAATTTTGGATTTAGTATTATATCATTAAATTGGGTTTTTAAAAATGGTTTCCCGAATATCATAATTTGTTTCATTAATAAACTCTATTAAATTCATCACATCTTAAAATATAGATGACAACATTCATGCATTGGAAATTAAGATTGTATTATTCATCTTATTCAATACTCTATTGGTTTAGTTCACTGATAAAGTACTTTATAATGTTTATCAACTTTAATATAGAATTTTAAATAAGAATACTTTAAATAGATAGTTATTATTTTATTTTAGAAACTATATTAAAGTAAGGTTCTCTTAACATAGAAAAAACTTATCTTGGATCAAATATTATAGAAAAAATAAATATTTATGTTTCAACTTATTAATATAGTGAACATAAAATCTCTACTATTATACCAAGCATTATCCCATATTTAATTGAATATTTAAATATTGTAACACCCCGAGATTTTATGATATATATTCTTTTTAATTTCTTTGATATCTTATTTTGTATGATACACCAAGATTATCTTCCTGTATAAGAAAGAATATACTTGGCTTGTGTTACACGCAAGAGCGACCTTCCTCAACAGCTTGCATGGTACGCAATACAAAGTTTCACTAAACAATGATATATTATATTATTCTGAACTAGATATTTTGAATAGTATAAACTATATTTTTTTAATTTAACATTATAATTCATCTTACACATTTTCTAGAACATGGTATGAGAACAAAATCAATTTTTTCGTATAAAGGAAGTATTTTTCAAAAAAATGCAATTTTGATGCCTTTTGATGGAGGACCCATTTTAAATCTAATTTTTTACAAGTTTATATGTTCAATTTGACAAAATAAACTAATTATTTTGAATCAAGATATAAAAATTTACTTTAAATAACTTTTTCATATTTTTATGATAACTTTCATATTTTGATGAATAATAAAAATACACTAAATTTTACTTAAAAGAAACTTTTTTTCATCAAGATAATTTATATGGATAAATTATAATATTGAATAGTTTGAAATTATAAATAGAATATATTTTCACCATTTAATATAATTTATGTCATTATCATTAATTTTACATTTAATTCATAGGTAAAAACATTTAAATCTTTTGCAATGTTTTAAATAAAAACCCATTTTTCAACAACGGGATTAATTTTATATTAATTACTACATATTCTGTGTTTTGAATTTATAAAAATGGATTCCATATTTGGAATCAGTAGGTCCAAATTATGTTAATAGGCTACTTTTATTTTTGGCTATTATGAATAGTAATTGCAGTAAATTTTATTTTCCGTAGTTAAAGGTAAATCGGGTAATTAAGGGTAACAATAATATTATAAAATTACCCTAAAACTTCTATTAATATAATTGGATGATTATATTTCATCCTAAAATATAATTAGTTTGAAATATTATCTATTAGAACCCACTTGAATGTGATTAAGACCTTTAATTTATATTATTTATAGGAAAGTAAAATATGTCTCACTCAAACTTTAATAATTAAATTATTTTTAATATAAGGTTAAACAGAATATGAATTTGATTATAAATGCTCATTTTAAAGATAAAATGTTTTTTTAATGTTAATTTATTTTTAATTTTTAAGAAATATAAAATTACCTTAATATCTTATACATTAATGATGCAGAAATTATTTATTTTGTGAAAAATCAATAATATAGTTTTTATTAAAATAATAATACCCATCAAAAGACCCAAAAACTTGAACAAAACATATTGGTCGAGTATATCTACACCATAATCATCAAATTCTCGACTTGTGGACCATTTGGAGCCTTATAAAATAGATTATTACATTTATATTATTTTATTTTAAATGATGTCAAAGTTGTCACCTTCATAATTTAATAAAGATAACATTTTAAATGTTGGATGTTTTAGAAGATAAATTAAACTAAAATTATTCTTATGAAATATATTAGATTTATCTTCATCATAGTATTTTATTTTTAATTTTTATGCAACAAATATGTAAATTAAATAATTATAAAAAAATGTTATAGTAATTATTTTATTAAGGGAAATATCAAATCAATGGTTTTGAAAATATTAAAAAAAAATTTATATGAACTAATAAATGTGCTCCAAGAATTTTATAGATGATTATTACATGTTAGGAATATATTAAATATTTTGGTTCGACTCTATAATCTGTTTGGATTTTATTTAAATTCAAATAAATGAATAGTGTCCAAATTGACACTATTGATATTTTATAAAAATAATATATTATTATATTGTCTAAAAATAAAAAAATATATAAAAATTAAAAATTGAAATTTATATGGTCTAAAATGTCATAAAGTATCCAATTATGGACAATTCACAACACATAAGTAAGTATTTATAACCATTTAAAATTTATAATATTATTACCACAAATAAAATTAAATAGATTAAATAAGGATAAATCAAAATGATAAGGTTTAAAATAAAATAAAAAATTGTCTAGATTTGATTGGTTGATGATATTACAACACTATACTACCTCATATTTTAATTTGAATCACTTTTAATGTTTTTATGTGGGGGTTGAGTATATTATAAATTAATATTTTGGAGCTTTCCAAAAGTGCACCTCTACTCTCTTATAAAAAGAGCACATCCTCCCTCTTCTCTTCACTCCATTTTGAGCTTTCAAACTCGACCAAAATTATAGTCGCTCGTGTGTACGTACGGTCTACCGTCTCCATGATGTGATGTGATTTGTTCTACATGATATTCATTGAAGAATGATTATATAAATGAATTTAATGAAATAATATATTATACTAATACAATTCTATAAATAATAAAACTATAACCTAAAAATAGGAATAATAATTTATTTGACAAAACATGCATAATAACATAAAGTAGTAAACACCCAAATAACGAGTAACAATGAAATATTACTAATAAACTGAAAAGAATATGACCATATATGATATCATAAAAATAACTATGATTCTAGAATAAGTAAATGACATTATTTAAATCATTATACAAGAGGTTCAGATACGTACAAAGCAATCAGACAAAAGTTAAGGGATAATTATTCTAATCTCGTTCTTATCCGAGATTATTTATTCATAAGTATTTACTAGGGTTATATTTATCATCTATGTCCATGTTTTATAAAAAATGTTTTCATAAAGTTTTTACTATTATTCCATATATTCTTAAAGTCATGTTTACCTATTTTTGACTTTTACTTAGTGGTATTTAAGGAATCTATCTTTTGTTTACCATACGAGGTACGTTTTGACTTTTCCGGAATAAGTACGAATAGATTTTTTTTAACTTATATGGAATGAATGGATTTTTATAGTTTCATAAGGCCTTATTTTCATGAATTTTCCTATACAATATTTCATGATTATTTTCAATGAAATTATTTTCTTTTAAAATTATATGGCATTTTGAGAAAAGAAAATTATTTTGAAGAAGAAAGGATATTTTCCTCAAGAATTCATTTCAAGTGTTTTATCAAAACTATTTTCCATCTAAGATGAAATTATTTAATATGGATATGTTTCATGTATAATTTCCCTATTATTTACATGGTTTTATCTTGTTTATGATGAAATTAAATCCAATGTTTTATATGGATTATGTAATGATGGGATGATGTATATGAAACCCATTTTATTCGTTGGGTTATGATGAATGATTTATTTTGTGGAACATGAAAGAATGATTTAATTATGAGATTGGTGGGACCTATATCTCCCTCCAATGCATTGGGAAATGATTTATATCTCATGATATAGACATTACTAGAATAGAAAGTAAATCTGGTTCAGTAATATAGGGCTGAATAGGCATGTAAACCCAGTTCAGTAATGGTCATTGTCCACTATGATGGTCTTGGAAGCAATTCCTTGGATACTATGGAAATCATATCATGTGCTTAATGGTTTTACATAATTACATGTTTTATTCCCATGTTATTTTATCATGGTTAATGTTCCTTTGTGATCTATGCCTTACATATCGCCATGATTTATTTCACGACACAAGATTTTGATGTTTAAGCTTTATGTTCATGTTTTTAAGTTCAAATGTATATGTTTTTTATTTTCTATATTCTTACCCTTAAAGAGAATTTGAGATCACCATTTATATGTTTTATTTTCCCTAGGATTTAAAGAAAGGTTTTAGGTAAGAAAAAAAGTGAAATATATTTATGGGAGATGTTGAAGATATTTCATCATGATTAGAAGATTATGTTCCAAGTTTCCAAAGACACCAAATTATTATGGTCCTTAGGTGTATGTTTTGGTTAGGTATTAAGTATTCCTAAAAAGTAATGTAATGTCCATGTATGTCAAGCATGGGTTTGTTATAAATATGTCATTTTATTTAATCATATATGTAGTGGAAAATATAAAGGGAAAAAAATAAAGGATAAGAAAAATAAAATATTAATAGAGGTTTAGGGTTCTCCAGAAATATCCCTTAGCCCACTCCTCTGACACCCAATATATGTATGGTGATTTTAATTAGATCATTTCACTAAGGAAATCATATCTGAGTGGAAGTATCTAGAACTTAGTTATTTACAAAATACAATAGGAGATTTTACTAGGTTATTTTCTACAAAACCTATCCAATATCTTAAACCACAATTGGTACAAGAAGTGTGAACTCATGAAAAGGATAGATATGTTGAATATTTTGATTTTAAACTACACATAGTTGGGTTATATTCCACAACTGATAGAAGATAAGTCTTATCTAGTTTTAAATACGTATCCAAAGCATAGATATGAAAATATTTATATCCATATATTTAAATTAAAAAAAACAACAAGACTTTCTCATCGTCATTATTTATATATTTTAGTCTTATAGTATATAGAACATACATAACATGACTTTTAGAATAATAAAAAAAATAACATAATTACTATTTTAGTAGTTTGTGTATATTTAAAAATAATTATTCAAAAATATTTATAGATAAAGTTTTTTATTTAAATAATCTATATAAAAACTCATATATAATTTAGAAAAAATATTCCACTAAAATTATTATTGAATATAGAAATATTAATACTCATTTAAATGATTCATTTTTCAAGAAAATATCCTCAAAATAAACTTATACAAACATTCCTAAATTTAATCCTTTATTAAAAAAACATTTAAAAATTGAATAAATATCTTCTTTAAATTAGAAGCTAAAAATATATTTAGTAAATATCTGAATTTTGAAATTAACTCCCACTTCATATGAAATATACTTTACTAAACATATTTTAAACATAGAAACCCCTTATTTTTAAGTATACGTAAGAATAAATTCTTCCATGAATCTATAAGAATAAATTTTATCAATATGTAAGCATATAGATGAGATTTCACTTGTATATTATATTTATTACTCAATGGATTTTCCATACTTAAGAGTAAACTTTGAAAATTAAACAATATGTAAAATATTTTACCTTTTTAAATTATTTATATGTAATAGTAAGATCACTTTTCCCTAAATATAAAAGATCCAATTATTGAATAATTTATTTATATGAGGCGATGATGAGAAATGATGATGGAAAGAAATGGAGATGTGACCTTATTTGTTGTAGAGGTACATGGTTTGAGGGTGTCACACATATGTTGGATACCCACTTGGTCGTATATCTCTTATCAACTCATCCAAGACTATATTTTTTGAAATTAAAATTTGTTTTCGATTTTTTAAAAAATTTATTTATTGTTTTATTTTGGTTAGTGGTATTTTTAATTTGGTTGGTCAAAAAAAATACTTAAATAATTATTTCATATGTATGATCAATTTACCACCTTCACTAAATACTTAAGAGTTACATCTCTATATGTAATATTCTTTACATATCATGTTTTATCAAATTTAAAAATGTAAAAAATTAGTATATAAATTCACATTAAGAAACTCTTTAAAGAATAATTAAATTACCTGTAACTCACTTAAAGGAAACTCATTATTAAATCAAAAAAATATTTCCATGAGAATCAAAACATATGATAGTAAAAGTATATTGAATAAAAACAATTTATTTTCACAAAATTATCACATGATCATGGAAATAGACCCATATAAACCTTTTCAAGGGATGATATATAGATCAATAAATTAATGAGATGAAATTTGAGAAAGAAAGTTATCAGGACTTGAAATAATAGAATAAATAACATATAATATTAAATACATTCAAACTAAATTAAAATAAAATGGATTTGAAAAATATATATAGATAAATAATCTCAAATTATATCTTGAGTTTTATATTTGAAAAAATATATTCCTTTTAATATCTCCCTATAATAGAGTTATAAGTCATATGAATAAAATCTATATAAAACCTATTAATACTAAATCCTTAAATATTGTAAGATGTATTTGGTGTGTAGTTTTTAATAACTTAGGATATGTTGACTATGTGTTAAATTTATTTTTTATTTTTTAAAATTATTTAGATTCATTTTTGATTAAATTTTGAAATTGGATGCAATATGATGTTTATTTTTATTTTTTATGTTTGGTGGGTAGTAGCCATATCCACTGGAAACCTGAATGGGATCATTAAGAGATATTTTATCAAATGAAGTGGAACTTTATATTGAGTCATTATTTTAAATTATATCTTACAGATCCGTGTTTTGATAAATCACAATATAATTATTATTTTACTTGTGTTTAATTAATATTTTATTCAAGCTTATTTTGTATAATTTTCTATCCAATATTAATTTCCTTTAGAACTTTTTTCATTTTAAATATGACTCATTTTTGTTCATACTCATTTTGAAACTTCACGATGACATATGAATGTAGTATAAATTGAATAACTTCTCCAAGGTGAATATAAAGATATTAGAGTGAAAATTAGCATCCAAATGATCTCTAAGATTTTGTTATAACAAATACCTATAATTAGAGGATCAAAAAATTAGGATATATCATTGAAGAGTTGAAAAGAATAAATACCTATATTATTGAAATATATATTATGATTTAATTTTTTAATGTTTCACTGAGGATTCATGTGATTCCATTTCTGTGAGGATTCATTATAAAATCCCAGTGTCTTTTCTTTATATAATATTTTTTTGATCACTTTTGGTAAAAGAGGTTCCATAATTAGAAACACATGCCTATTATATTATGATAAAATAATTCATGAGGGTGGGAATTATTGGTTATGTAATTTTAGATCAAAGTGGTTTCACATAAAAACCTATTTCTTACAGATATGGTTATTTATCCTCTAATTCGTTGGGTAAAATTGAAGTGGTTATAGGGATAAGAACCTAAATATACTTCATTAATAATGTTTTTTCGGGAATTTATTGATTGTAATTTGAAAACCAATTTAATTTTTATACTCCATATTATAATTGTTTATATTATATTGTTTTATTTTATTTATAATTACTCTAATTTTTTTTCTTAAAAATTATATTTTATACCTCAATGATTTTATTTATTAATTTATTTAATTCAAAATGTTAATATCATTCAAATTATTTAATCCAATTTATATATTTAATTTTATATAATTGAAAGTGACATATATTCCTTCCAAACTATCATTTATTAAATAGGTAATTATTTAATAAGTTTGTTAAAATATTAAATTCACCCCTTATTGAATATTCCATACATGGAAAATATTATATACCAGAGAATACCATTGAAGAAAAAATGGTGAGAAATGAAGGATTTAATGAGCCCCTAAGAATTTAGTGGTTAGAACCAGGATTCCAATGGGATTTAATAAACCTTATTATTATATGGTGGTATTTAAAAATTAAGTTTGTGGGATTTTATGTTTAAACTTTTTTGAATCCATATAGATGAACCATATAGCACAAAGTAACTTCTCTAAATTCTCTCTAAATTATTTTAGTTTCATGTTTTATTTTTTTACTTTTTTCATCCAATTTAATAAATTTTCTTTATGTTTGGGAACTTTATTAATTTCCAATGATTGGAGAGGAATTAAACTTTTTTTACATACAACATCAATTGATTATAATTTAAGAGATCTCAATCATCTCCTCAATTTTAATTGGATGATTTTATGTGTGAAAAGTTTAATTCATGTGTGATTTTATCCTTGGGATAGAAAAATTATTTTATAATGAAATACTATTTAATAAATATTTAATTAATTTAATTTTTGGCCTATAGTGCTTATCATGCATCTAAGAAATTGAGGTAAATTTGAATTTAGTGGATAAATCCAATTATACCTTATCAATTCATTAAAGAATTGAATATATATTTAAATAAGTTTAGTATCATATATTATCTAGTGATGATATTAATAACTAAATGTTACTATAAATCCAAGCATGATATATAATCATTTTCTAGTAGTTCTAGATTTTTCTTGTTGAGTCATATTTGATATTTCACATATATCATCCTCTATATTGATGTGTTTTAAGGATCACATGATAATTAACCTATAATATAACAAATAATGTAATGATTTCCACGAAACTACTTAATGGAATGATATGTTTAAGGAACTATTTATAGAGTTTGGATTAAAATCAAGATATATACTCTAAAAAATATCAAATAAGTATCAGAAAATGATATATCATGAAGGGTATGGATGTACAAGAATAAAAAAAATAAAAAGGAAAATTATTAGTAAGAAACTATGACACTCAACAATAACTAAACTATAGGTCATAAGAGAAAAATTAGAATATTGAAAGATTAAGGATTTTTAAATGAAGAAAATATAGTTGATGAATATTAAAAAAAAAACAATAAATCCACTAACACCTAAATACCATTTATTAAATAAGGATAAATCATTAAAAATAAACACCATTTAAATTTTGTGTCTCAATGATAAAATTCATTGGATAAATCTAATAAAATTATATGGAAATTTATATAGTTATTTGATGATAAATACTATATAGAGTTGAAAAATTATCTATGGAAGATCAAAAAAAATTATATCATTCAAAATTCATTTTTTGAACGTTTAAATACAACATACAAAGTTAAGAAGTTATAAATCATTAAAATTTGCAAATAACATAAGAACGTTTTTAAATATTTCTATATTTATTTATGAACTACTAATGAAAAATATTTTTTAATGAAGAATTTTAAGTTCAAAAAATGAAAATAGACCAACTTTTATTAACATATATGATCAAATAATTTAATGAAATAATATAAATTCAAAATTTAAAAACATTTAATCATATGAATTTTCACATGTTTAAAAGTCTAAAAAATTTATTAATACAAGAATCATAGAATATCTTAAAAAATATAATATTAGTACTCTTTAATGTTATAAGGAAATATATAAAAAACATAGATATAAGACATCATATATTTGATCATGCAAAGTCTATAAACAAATTTTGAGTATTATAATGATAAAATATAAAATATTTAAATAATTTTAGTGGAATATTAAAAGGAATGGATGAAAATGATATTCATTTTTTTAATTTTGAATGAAAATTAATGATATATTATAGAATAAAACATTTAAAGTGAAGGTATTATATTATCTCCATATGAGAATCATCTTTAATAGTCATATATATTTAATGATAAGAATTCAAAGTTTGATAAATAATATTTCAATAAGAAGATTTAAATTTTTACTAGTAGATTTATCTTTTGGGAGAAACAAACAACACTTTATCACTAATAACTATATTTATTAAGTGATAAAATTATTTAATATGAAAATTAACTTAAATATTTATATTTATAATTACAATATATACTAAAATTGGTTGATAATTTGATAAACTAATGAATCATCTGAGATTGATTCGATAGGACCTGAAGAAAATGTATAATTTTATGAAATACGACATAATACACTAATTCTTCTACAATTATTATCATTTTTATCTTGATATAATTTTATGATATCATTATTAAGATACAAAATGTTCCACATATGTTTATTTTATAAAATTTTACCTAATAGTTTTGTGACAAGAACAGTTATGTACTAGGGTAAGAAACTAACCCTCGATTTTATAGATAAGTGGGAAAACTTATAATCAGATTTATTGGTACTAGATCTATATATGATATGATCCACCAAATTAAGGTTAATAATGAATTATTTATAGTGAAAATTACTTATTTTTTAAATAATAAATTAATAAGAGAATATATAATTCTTATTAACACATTCACAGACATTGTAAAAACCTATAAATGTGAAAATTTATAATTTTATAACCCTATTATCTAAATAACAAATTCATAGTATGGTGAATATTTTAGAGTCAAATATATAGAGAAAATATAATACCTAGAGTAATATTCAATCCTAAAAGTTACTACTAACAATTGAAGTGATTTTTATTAAACTAAAAAACATATTTTACTAAAGGTGTGATATCCAAAATATTGATTCAATAAATATATGTAAAGACCAGTAAAATTCAAGGAATTTTTTTTCTTAATTTTCATTGGGATTTTACAAGAACGCAGTTTCTGACGGCACATGATTCCGAGGCCCGGTGTGCCTGGAATTTCTATCCAAAGTTTAGCTCAGGTACGTTCAGTGAACGAACGAGCGGGAATTTATAACTTTTGAACCGGTGCTCAGAATCGAATTCCGAGGGCACCGATGGAACCGTAGCACCGACAATTGATTAGGAACGCCATTTCCGGAGTTGCGTTTGCATGAGAGAAGTTGTTAATTTTTGTGGAAGGTAAAATAAAAATTATGCAACAATTTTTATTTTTTACTTTAAGTGGTTTTAGCTTTGGGTGGAAGTTGGGTAACTACCCAACTTTCCAAGGGAGGTTATGAGGGTGGTGGGGCCCACAGAAACCCCACCCCTTCACATTCTTAAACCCCCTCAACTCACCATTATGGATGACAACATGTCATGAATTAATTATGTGGAATTATTTCAAACTCTTGAAATTCAAAAGTTTATGTTATGTTAATAAAATAAGAGATGAACTTATTTTATTTGTGGTTGGAACCTTGTTGTGTGAACTTTGGGATGAATTATTTCAAACTCTTGAAATTCAAAAGTTTATGTTATGTTAATAAAATAAGATATGAACATATTTTATTTGTGGTTGGAAACTTGTTGTGTGAACTTTGGGAGAAAATCCAAGGATCTTGAGAACTTCTTTCTCTTCGACGAAGAACACGAAGAACGCGAAGAACGCCGGATTCCTCGGAGGTCGACATCCGCGACGCGACTTCTTCCTTCTGCGACGTCTCTTTCCACGACAAGTTATTTCCGTGACAAATCCTCGTTCGACGAACCTCCGTTCAAGCTACGCTCGAGGTAGGGGTTTATTTATTTATTTGTTCGTGAATACTACCTTGTCGTTCTTCGTGAAAATACAACCAATTTCTATCGATTAATGAGAGGGGTCCGGACCGCACAAACACGGCCGACCCTCCCTTATCCATGTTATTGTTTCTAATGTGGTTGGAACGGGAATGGCGTGGTGCCGTCGCACCACGCGGGATCGTACGACAAGTAATGCGCAGCGCCGTCGCGCAACGCCGTGAAATTGAACCAAGTCGTGGCGCCATTGCACCGCGCCAGAGAACCGCAAAAACACCGCGGCCGGAGTGGGGTCGCGGCGGAGGGGTGCGGCGCCGTTGCACCGCACCAGACGAATGAAGGTCGCGGTGGAGCATGGGAACCAGCGGCCGGAAACGGGCCACCGGTGTCGGAGCAGGTAGGGGACCAGCTGTCGCCGGTCCCATGGTGACAGAAACCGGCCGGCCGAACAAGGGAAAGTCGTGGGTTCAAACCCCTGTCCGGCCAGCTAGCGGCCCCCATTAAGGGGGGCCGCGGTTACAAAACGCGGGGGGCAACGCCCCCCCCCCCCCCTCGCAAACCGAACGGCTCGGCCGTTCGGCCGAGCCGTCTGGTGTCGCGCGCCAGTGCGCCGGGCCGCGCCCAGCCGGGCTGGCCCGGTCCCGGTTCGGGCCGACCCAGGGGGTCTCGGGCGGGGTCAGTCCGGGCCCGAAACCCCCGTTTTCGGACCCTCTTTGGTCTTTTGCCCATATCTTGGGATACAGACCTCCGATCGACGCACCGTTAGTTGCGATGTGATCCTTGGATCGAGAAAGTTGTTTCGGTATATCGCACTCAAGGTTTCAGAATACTTTGCAATCGGCCGAGTTGGTTCATACACGAAACCAACCGGGCCCTCGGAGCGGAAACGTTCATAACTTGAGCTCCGGACGTCCGATTGATGTGCCGTCGACTTCGTTGGATTCTTCATAGTGAGACTTATATTTTGTCTTACTCCGCCCGAGGTTTGGATGCATGTGGAGTAAGGGCGGGTTGGTTTTGCCTTAAAAACCAACCGGGCCCCTCGGACGAAAAGGCCAATAACTCTCAGACCGGGCGTCCGATTGACGCGCCGTCTACGACGTTGAGTTCCTGTTGACGATACGGAACTTTTGGATACATCAACTCTGGACTATGTTTTAGTTGATGTATCAGTCTCTCGTTTCGTGGAGCAGACCCTCCCGAATGAGCTTGCTGTGTGTGGGAACCCTAGAGCTGGCTGCGTTTGCGACTGTGACGACAACGATGACTATACAGAGATCCTCAGTGGATTCGACGGCGACGACTAAAACACTCAGCGATCCTACATGGATCAGTGCTACCGATCCTATGTGGGTCCGATCCTGTGTGGGTCAGTGCTCATCGGTTTTGTGTGAGCCAGCGCCTACAGATCCTGTGTGGGTCCGATCCTATGTTGGTCTTTGTGGGGGTTAGTTATCTATCGATCCTTTGTGGGTCAGATCCTTTTTGGGTCATTGCGGGGGTTAGTACCTATCGATCGTTTGTGGGTCCGACGGCTTAGATGAATCAGTGGCAATATCTGATCATCTCTATCGTCATACAAAGAAGTATACCTATGTGAGCTGAATCCTGTTTGCTTTCCTTTGTGGATTGTGTTGTGCTATCCTGTGTGGATTACGTTTTGCTTTCCTGTGTGGACTGGGTTATAATTGGGCTTGGATGTTGGAGCCGAACAAGAATGGTGGCTTAGGTATATGTATGGGCATATACCTAAGTAGTGTCGGATGTTAATTCGTGATTGTAACTCTTCTTTGTGGATTATCCTTGTGGATTCTGGGAGTCCTTCGGGGGTCTCAGGGTCCCTACTGAGTAGCTTATACTCAAACCTTCACGGGATATGCCCGCACTACGTTGTGTTGGTTGCAGACGACGGACATCGCTGATCGTGGTTGAGGCTTGCGGAGCAGGACGATACCTGGAGGTGGACCACTGGGCGGAATGTACTTAGAGCGGCCGGCTGGACCCGAGGAGCAGTGGAGGCAATCTGTACCCACACTTCAGGTGGGATTTCTAGTGGAAAGCTCGGCGTTGCAGCTTTACTTTTCAGTTGGTGTTTTCCCATCCAGTTGTACTTACTCTGTGGTGTTTGTTTACATTAAAAAAGGCAATGCCTTCCCTTTTACCGGGAATTACGCCTTGGTGCTAGTCGCCAGCCCCTGGCCTATGGAAGGCGGGCTTGGGGTAGTCACGGCATGGGCCCGAAGACGGGTCGTGACAAATTGGTATCAGAGGAGTTCGGTTCTACCGTAGAACTTGGGACTCTGATCTTTTTCTATGTGAAGTAATAGTGTTAAGGATATTGGGTGTGGTTATCAGTCCAGGGAGCCCAGTGTTGGTGCGGCGGCTGACGTATCCGTACACCAGGACCCTGACTTCTGATTTCCTACTTAATGCAAGAAAACATTGATTGCATCTGTGTTTCAAGTTTTCTATGTGATTACTCTATGTCAGCACACCAGGTATACTATTTGACCGTGGCACACCTGTTTCTTTTCATGATGGCCCCACGACGGCAGCTAGCTAGGGTTCCGAGAGTTGTGCATGACGACAGACCACTGAGCGACGAGGCCTCAGTGCAGGGCCCCTTGACAGCTGAGGCACCGGCGGTACCTTTACCTGCCGACCCACCGATGCTTCCAGCCCCAGCTACTGACGACGCACGTCACCTTAGTGCACTGCATGAGTTCCAGCGCCAGCGACTGCCCAGGTTCCGCGGGGAGATGGACCCCTAGGCAGCCGAGGACTGGCTGTAGGCAGTTGTACGAGTTTTCCGGTTAGTGAGGACACCAGAAAACCTCATGGTGATCCTCACAGCGAGCCTACTGCACGCGGCAGCATGCAGATGGTGGAGCTTGATGATCTAGGTGCACGATGAGGCATCTCTCCTCTGGACGGACTTTGAGAGCCTCTTACTCTCGGAGTTCGTCCCATCCACCCTCCATGCGGTGTGCATCCAGGAGATTCTACAGCTGCGGCAGGGCAGCTTGACGGTCTCCCAGTACTCGGTGAGATTTACCGATCTCTCGCACTACTCAACAGACATGGTGCGGGACCCATTCTTCTGGGCCTGGACCTTTGAGTAGGGATTGATACATGAGATCAGGGCATCAATGATCTCCCTCAGTATTCCGACTCAGGAAGGAGTACTGGAGCGGGCCCTTTTGATTGAGAGCTTTCTTGCTGAGCCTTCTTCAGCAGCGAGACCTATCGCGGGGTGGTACGTAGTAGAGTCTTCTGCAGTAGGCAGTCGACGGATGAATCATGGGTCCAGGAAGACCAGACCCTCATGTAGATGACCTCAAGACACTGGCTCAGCTGTGCGGGGCACACAGCGCGAGGCCAGTCTTTCGAGAGGCAGGCAGTGCTACTCATGCGGCGGGTAGGGCCACATGGATTGTGATTTCCTGACCCACCGTGCCGAGGAGCAGCAGACGGTTGAGGGACCACTGAGGCAGAGGTAGAGGGTCGACCGTGGAAGTCCGAAGGGAGCAGGCGGACGAGGCAGAGGAGCAGGCCGGGCAGCAGGTGGTGGGCGACGCTTTGAGGCTCTACCACCACCACCACCAGGAGTTCCACCCTGACCATAGGGAGCTGGCGGGCAGAGACAGGAATAGCTCCAGGCAGCGGAGACCTATGACCACGGCGCACCCGAGCTGATTCGAGGTACTATCTGTGTCTATTCCACCCTTGCTGCAGTTCTTATAGACACAGAAGCGAGTCACTCTTTCATAGCCGCTGCCCTTGTTCGGAGCTTGGAGATTCTGACAGATCCGTTGGCTTGATCCTTACGGCTAGAGACTCCTATGGGAGCAGACTCGACGATTACGCACTGGTGCCAGCAGTGTAAGATTACTCTAGGAGACGAGAGCTTTGGCTGGGATCTTCTTGTAGCAGCGTCGAGGCCTTACGACGTCATCTTGGGCATGGATTGGTTATCTACAGTCCATGCACAGATTGACTGTATTAGGCGCAAGGTGCGATGTGTACGCACCAATGGGA
This sequence comes from Viscum album, assembly GCA_963277665.1. Taxonomy (NCBI): domain Eukaryota; kingdom Viridiplantae; phylum Streptophyta; class Magnoliopsida; order Santalales; family Viscaceae; genus Viscum; species Viscum album. The sequence continues at coordinate 699,806,724 of OY728128.1, read as the reverse complement.
GTAGGTTCACCTTCACCAGCGAGAAGGGAGCCTTTGTAGCACAGGATGGACTCTCGCAGAGGAGAGGGCATCCCATCACTCATCAGTTGGCTAGTCTCATCCTAGGATCAGTTGACGTGCGCAGTCTTGGTTTTCCTGCAGTGGTGGTTCAGTATTCGGACGTCTTTCCCGACGACATTCCAGGACTACCTCCTCGCAGAGAGGTAGACTTTTATATTGACATGTACCCCGGGACAACCCCGATATCGACTCCAGCATATCGGATGGCCCCCTCCGAGCTTCGAGAGCTACGGGTACAGTTGGAGGACTTGCAGGGCAAGGGGTTCTTCCGACCCAGTGTTTCACCCTGGGGTTCCCCGATTTTGTTTTCCAAGAAGGCGGATGGGAGCTTGCGACTTTGTGTCGACTATCGTCGCCTGAACCAGGTAACAGTGAGGAACAAGTATCCGCTACCGAGGATTGATGACCTCTTCGATTAGCTCAAGGGAGCATGGTGGTTCTCAAAGATAGACCTCAGGCCAGGCTATCATCAGCTCAGAGTTCGAGACGAGGACGTGCAGAAGACGACCTTCAGGTGTAGGTATGGCCACTATGAGTTCTTGGTTATGCCATTCGGCATAACCAATGCTCCAGAAGTGTTCATGGCCCTCATGAACAGGATCTTTCAGCCATACCTCGATCGATTTGTCGTGGTCTTCATCGACGACATTTTGATTTACTCGACGACTGAGGAGGAGCACGCCTACCACTTGCGGGTTGTGCTAGACACACTCCGAGAGAACCAGATTTATGGAAAGCTCTCAAAGTGTCAATTCTGGATACGTGAGGTCCACTTCTTGGGACACGTCATCTCTAAGGTGAGAGTTGCAGTAGATCCTGCGAAGATCGAGGCAGTGCTAGCTTGGGAGCCACCCAAGAGCGTGACAGAGGTGCAGAGTTTCTTGGGACTAGCTGGATACTACTGGAGATTTGTGTCAGACTTCTCCAGAGTTGTGGAACCACTCTCAGCTTTGACAAATAAGGGGAAACCCTTTGTGTGGTCAGACAGATGTCAACAGAGCTTCCAGGAGCTGAGACAGAGATTGACCAGCGCACCTATCTTGAGGTTTCCTGAGGAGGGAGTAGGGTACGTAGTCTACTGCGATGCATTAGGGACCGGACTCGGATGTGTCCTGATGCAGGAGCAGGCTGTGATCACCTATGGATCATGTTAGTTGAGGCCGCATGAGCATAACTACGCTACCCACAACTTGGAGTTAGCAACAATGGTCTTCACGCTGAAGACATGGCGACACTACCTGATGGGCGAGCGCTTTACAGTCTTTTCTGACCATCAGAGTCTCAGATACATCTTCTCTCAGAAGGACCTGAATCTGAGACAGTGGCGATGGCTCGAGTTTCTCCAGGAATATGACTTTGTGATAGTCTATATTCTTGGGAAGGGGAACGTGGTAGCCAATGCTCTAAGTAGGAGGACGGGCATTCAGCTACTTGAGGAGGCGACAAAGAAGCTATCCTCTTTGTAGATACCCTTCGTGGATAGAGATAGAGTAGGCTTCCTTCAGTCTCTCACAGTCACCCCTCCACTTCTGCAGCGGGTCAAAGAGGCACAACATGGGGACGCTGACTGTGAGACGCAGCGTGCACAGATATCCTTATGATAGGCACCTGATGGTTTCTCCTTTGGAGCAGAGCACGACGTCCTTTTCAGAGGATGTACCTTGGTACATGTTGCTTTACGGGAGGAGGTTCTGAGAGAGTTTCACACTTATCCTTTGGCGGTACATCCTGGAGAGGTGAAGATGTACCAGGATCTCAGATGACAACACTGGTGTCCGGGCATGAAGAAGGCTGTGGCGGAGTTCGTTTCTCGATGCCTCACCTGCTAGAGGGTGAAGGCAGAGCACCAGGTACCAGCAGGCTTGGTACATCCTTTGGAGGTCCCGGAGTGGAAGTGGGACGACATATCTATGGACTTCGTGATTGGACTTCCACGCACTTCCAGAGGTCACGACTCCATTTGGGTGATTGTCGACCGACTCACCAAGTCGGCACACTTCTTACCCATCAGAGAGCAGGGCTCAGTGGAGAGTTTGGGACGACTTTATGTTCAGGAGATTGTGTAGCTTCATGGTGTGCCATCATCTATCGTCTCCGATCGAGATGCTCGCTTTACTTCCCGACTTTGGAAGGGGTTGCAGGAGGCGTTCGGGACACAGCTACGTCTGAGCACAGCCTTTCACCCTCAGACGGATGGTCAGACGGAGAGGACCATTCAAACTCTCGAGGACATGCTCCGCGCATATGTCCTTGACTTTGGTCAGAGCTGGGAGGACCACCTACCCTTGGTGGAGTTTGCGTACAACAATAGCTACCACTCCCCCAACGGGATGGCACCATACGAGGCATTGTACGACCGACCTTGTAGATTTTCTTTGTGCTGGACAGACCCTGGGGAGTTAGCACTTGTGGGACCGGAGATGGTCCAGGCCATGACAGAGAAGGTCCAGGTCATCCAGGAGCGGATGAGGACAGCTCAGAGCCGGCAGAAGTCTTATGCTGATAGGAGGCGGAGACCACTAGAGTTCGAGGATGGGGACCACGTCTTCTTGCGTGTCACACCTTGACATGGATTACAGATATTTGGCCGAGGCGAAAAGTTGTCTCCACACTTCATCAGACCGTTCCAGGTCCTCAGCATGATTGGCGAGGTAGCTTATCGCCTGGCTCTACAACCTCAGTTGCACCGGGTGCACGACGTCTTCCACGTATCTCAGCTGGGGAGATACGTACACGACCCGACGCATATCATTGACCATGGGGATCTAGACGTTGATGATGGGGATACTTTTACTGAGGTTCCAGTGGAGATTGAGGATCGACAGGAGCGGGTACTGTGTGGATGGTCGATTCCTCTAGTGTGCATCAGATGGAAGCACGAGAATCTCCAGGAGAGCACTTGGGAGCGGGAGGCTCAGATGCGTGCTCAGTACCCACATTTGTTTCCCTAGCTTTTGATGTATCTTTACGGGGACGTAAATCCCTAAGGTGGGAGTAATGTAAAGACCCATACAATTCAAGGAATTTTTTTTCTTAATTTTCTTTGTGATTTTACAAGAACGCAGTTTCTGATGGCACATGATTCCGAGGCCCGGTGTGCCCGGAATTTCTATCCGAAGTTTAGCTTGGGTACGTTCAGTGAACGAATGAGCGGGAATTTCTAACTTTTGAACCGGTGTTCGGAATCGAATTCTGAGGGAACCGATGGAACCGTAGTGCCGGTAATTGCTTAGGAACGCCATTTCCGGAGTTGGGTTTGCACGAGAGAAGTTGTTAATTTTTGTGGAAGGTAAAATAAAAATTATGCAACAATTTTTATTTTTACTTTAAGTGGTTTTAGCTTTGGGTGGAAGTTGGGTAACTACCCAACATCTCAAGGGAGGTTATGAGGGTGGTGGGGCCCACAAGAACCCCACCCCTTCACATTCTTAAACCCCCTCAACTCAACATTATGTATGGCAACTTTTCATGAATTAATTATGTGGAATTAATTCAAACTCTTGAAATTAAAAAGTTTATGTTATGTTAATAAAATAAGAGACGAACTTATTTTATTTGTGGTTGGAACCTTGTTGTGTGAACATTGGGAGAAAATCCAAGGAGCTTGAGAACTTCTTTCTCCTTGATGATGAACACGAAGAACGCGAAGAACGCTGGATTCCTCGGAGGTCGACATCCGCGACGCGACTACCTCCTTCCGCGACGTCTCTTTCCGCGACAAGTTATTTTCGCGACGAATCCTCGTTCGAAGAACCTCCGTTCAAGCTACGCTCAAGGTAGGGGTTTATTTATTTATTTGTTCTTGAATACTACCTTGTCATTCTTCGTGAAAATACGACCAATTGATATCGATTAACGAGAGGGGGCCGAACCACACAAACACGGCTGACCCTCCACCCTTATCCATGTTATTGTTTCTAATGTGGTTGGAACGGGAATGGCATGGTGTCGTCGCACCGCGCAGGATCGTGCGGCAAGTAATGTGCGGAACCGTCGCACCGCGCTGGAGAACCGCTGAAACACCGCAGCCGGAGCGGGGCCGCGGCGGAGGGGTGTGGCGCCGTCGCGCCGCACCAGACGAATGAAGGTCGCGGCCGATACCGGGCCGCGACGGAGCATGGGAACCGGTGGCCGGAAGTGGGCCGCCGGTGTCAGAGAAGGGAGGGGACCGACCGTCACCGGTCCCGTGGTGGCAGAAACCGGCCGGTCGGGGCGGGCCAGCCGGGCAAGGGAAAGCCGGGGGTTCAAACCCCCGACCGGCCAGCTAGCGGCCCCCATTAAGGGGGGTCACAGTTACAAAACGTGGGGGGCAGTGCCCCCCCCCCCACAAACTGAAAGGCTCGGCCGTTCGGCCGAGCCAGCTGGTGCCGCACACCAGTGCTCCGGGCCAACCCGGACTCGGGTCGGGTTGACCCAGGGGGTCTCGGGCTGGGTCGGTCTGGGCCCGAAACCCCCGTTTTTGGACCCTCTTTGGTCTTTTGCCCATATATTGGGCTATAGACCTCCGATCGATGCACCATCAGTTGCGATGAAATCCTTGGATTGAGACGGTCATTTTGGTATATTGCACTAAAGGTTTTGGAATACTTTGGGTTCGGTCGAGTTGGTTCATACACGAAACCAACCGGGCCCTCGGAGCGGAAACGCTCATAACTTGAGCTCCAAACGTCCGATTGACGTGTCATTGACTTTGTTGGATTCCTCTTAGTGAGACGGATCTTTTGGCTTACTCCACCCAAGGTTTGGTCACTGGTGGAGTACGGTCGGGTTGGTTTTTCCTTAAAAACCAACTGGGCCCCTCGGACGAAAAAGCCAATAACTCTCAGACCGGGTGTCCGATTGACGCGTCGTATGCGACGTTGAGTTCTTGTTGATGATACAGAACTTTTGGATACATCAACTCTGGACTATGTGTCAGTTGATGTATCAGCCTCTCGGCTCGTGGAGAGGACCCTCCTGAACGAGCTTGCTGTGTGCGGGAACCCTAGAGCTGACTGCGTTTGCGACTGTGACGACGACGACGACTGTACAAAGATCCTTAGTGGATTCGACGACGACGACTACAACACTCAGCGATCCTACGTGGATCAGTGATACCGATCCTATGTGGGTCCGATCATGTGTGGGTCTTTGAGGGGGTTAGTTACCTATCTATCCTTTGTGGGTCAGATCCTTTGTGTGTCATTGTGGGGGTTAGTACCTATCGATCCTTTGTGGGTCCGATGGCTTAGATGAATCAGTGGCAATATCTGATCATCTCTATCGTCATACGAAGAAGTATACCTATGTGAGCTGAATCCTGTTTGCTTCCCTTTGTGGATTGTGTTGTGCTATCCTGTGTGGATTACGTTTTGCTTTCCGGTGTGGACTGGGTTATACTTGGGCTCAGATGTTGGAGCCGAACAAGAATGGTGGCTTAGGTATATGTATGGGCAAATACCTAAGTAGTGTCGGATGTTACTTCGTGATTGTATCTCTCCTTTGAGGATAATCCTTTTGGATTCTGGGAGACCTTCGGGGGTCTCGGGGTCCCTACTGAGTAGCTTATACTCACCCCTGCACGGGCTATGCCCGTACCACGTTGTGTTGGTTGCAGACGACAGACAACACTGATCGTGGTTGAGACTTGCGGAGCAGGACGGTACCTGGAGGTGGACCACTGGGCGGAATGTACTCGGAGCGGCCGGCTGGACCCAAGGAGAAATGGAGGCTATCTGTACCCACCCTTCAGGTGGGATTTCCCGTGGACAGCTCGGCGTTGCGGCTTTACTTTTCAGTTGTTGTTTTCCCTTCCAGTTGTACTTTACTTTCAGTTTGGGTTTGTATTCTGACCCACTTACTTTTCTGCACTTACTGTAGTACTCAGTTTTTACTTAGTGTTTACTTCTACTGCTTTCTTACTCTGTGGTGTTTGTTTACTTTACAAAGGCAATGCCTTCCCTTTTATCGAGAATTACGCCTTGGTGCTAGTCGCCAGCCCCTGGCCTTTGGAAGGCGGGCTTGGGGTAGTCACGGCACGGGCCCGAAGACGGGTCATGACAATATAATGAATTCAAGTAAATTCTTATTTATCATATAAATTTGATCTATATAAAATATTAATCCTATATTTATTTTATAATTATTAAATTTAATCATTCCTTTATTTAAAAATATGTTAATTAAATAATTTGGTTACCAGAAACCATATTTAAACATAAACTACATGAATTAATTCAAGGACCATGAATAAAGATAAATCATATATTTTTCAAATTGAATTTTAATCTTGAGATCTTTTCATAATGATCATGAGAATATAAATAAAAATTTATGCACAATAAATGATGACAATGATATCCAAATAAAAATATCCTTAAAATTAATTAGACTATATTAAATCAGTCACTATTAAATCACATCCCAAACATAAAAGAATTTATCTTACCATTTTGGGTTTACACATGTGAAAATTAATAAAGATCAAACCAAACATGGATAACTAAAATCCATTAGATTAAATAACTTAGAAAAATATAATATTTTATATTCTACTCTACACAACACCTCTAATTTATGCCTATAATCTATCTTCTAGAATATATACATTTAGATATGAAACTATTTTATTTATTTATAGATTTTTTATATCATTATCAAACCATGAATAAATTATATGTATAATTATGCATAAATTTTATATCTTTATTGAATCTTTATTATCTCTTTGGAACCATTACTTAATTTATTCCACATTTCCAAATATTTTTCCAATTTTAAATATTTATATACACAAATAACGATATGGTTTTGTGTGAAATAACTATTTTTTATATATTTTAGCCTATATATAAGTTATAACTATCTATTTGACTACGTTTTTTTGTTATAATATATTTTTACCTTTTATAGATAAAACAAATCACACCATGATGTGGCTTCATTGAAATAGACAGTTTAAAAAAATGGTTGAAAAATGGACACTATGTTGGGTATAATGCTCAATATGACTTCCAAAAAAGTGTGGTATTGGGTTTTATTATTAAAATAACTTAAAAATGGTAATGGTGGTGGGTGGGTATAATTCTAAAAATAGATAACATAATATATATGGTGGAAATTAAAATGTTTTATCCCATCATAAAACACATCAAACACTCATTTTTAGGGGTATAATGAATCTTCATCCAAAAAACACTTCATATATTCTACAACTTTACACAAAACAACTTCTTGTGAATCAAAACAATCATGGTTTCTTTAATATCTTTAAAAAAACTAAAATTTCATCCAAATTAACTTATTTTCTTGATTTATCCTTTTTTATAGAATCCATTGTGATCAAGGAAATACTTTAAAAGAGTCACATGCTTATTCAAGAACTAATTAATGGTAGATGATAAATTAACCATGGTTTAAACAATGACAGAAAACAAAATAGAGGGATCAGACAACATAATAGATTATTATGAGAATGATAATAAAAATTGAACATTCTACAATAAAAAAGAAAAATAAAAATAAATCTAATTTTTAATAAAATTTTACAACAAAAAAATTAGTACTTATTAACCATATATATATATAAACTTCAACTATATTTTAAATAAGATTTGACTAAGAAAATAGTTATATCACAAATATTACTTAATAAATTTAACATAAAACTTAAATATTATTGTAAATAATATGAAAAAAATACCAACACTATGTCTCAATTCTCAAACAATCACTATAGAGAAAAAATATTACATTACAAAAAAAACAATTATTGTGTAATGCCCTAACTTGAATCATTGGATCTGATCCGGAAAGCCACATTACCTCATGTAAACCCCACCATATATAAGAGGTTTCCAACTAGAAATAAGGTTTTGAACACCTTAAATTGGGATACTATACCAATAGTATCAAATAAGAAAATCATAAATTTTAACATAAAACATAATTAAATATTTTTAAAATATATGGAATATAATATTTACGAAGTAATATAGACAGATAAACCATGAACCCCAAAGTGGTAGCTCAAACAAGAGTGTGATAAAGATAGGAAAATAAATAAACACCATGAAATCATTATGGATTCCATCTTGTTACCCCATATACTCCCCATGATCTATATCTAAGATCCATTTTTTTTGGGTACATGGCCTTTCCTATATAACTATTCTTAAAGTATTCACATGCTTCTGTGTAAAGACCTTAACCCTAGTAGCTTAGATCCAATGGTTACTTAGTTACATTGGAACTAGATACAATCAACCACATCACAATGCATTAAATAGTTTATTTGTATTGATAAAATATATACATACTTAAAATTCACAATAATTTTTTATAAAAAAAATTCAAAAAAGTATTTTTTTGAGAATTACGTTATTCCCCTCAGCATATCATGATATATCAATCACAAAACACTTCCTTGCATCTTGAGTAAAATGAAACATAAGAAAGGAGTGATCTTAGATGCTCACTAAGGGAAATACAACAAAATATATCATTAATAAATAAGCATAAAAAATATAGAAAGGTAAATAAAGAAAATACATTTCATTTAAATAATAACGTGATCATAATATGGTAGGAATAAATGATGATCAAATAAGACATATAAAAACTTATATGAGCTTGAAACATATCCATCGATATTAAAAATAGTATAACAATCACATGTAAATAAATAAATGATTTCATTTTGATGGAATGAATAATTCTGATCATCTGAAACTTATAGTCAAGGCCTTATCCAAGATATCTAGAAATAACGTCAAGGACTTATTCCATGAAATTTGAATAAAAGGTTAAGGCCCTGACCAAAAAACAAGATATTTTGCCTCAAAATACCTACTGATTCATTGAGGGGATATAATGTGACCTTCAAATCACTTAATAAGTCCAATTCATTCCTCATATGAAAAAATACAACTGAATCAACATTCCCTAACAAAATAGATTACTTTCCATATCAGAAGAAATAGTCATATGAAATATCAATAATTTCCGCAGTCAAAATTATCATAAAACATCCAAAAAATATGATGAATGAAATAATTAGAGTACATACTCAACATAGTATTCAAAAAATTATGTTTACATAGATGAAAATAATTGAAATATATTACAAGAATATTTCTCGAGAAAAATATATATTTTTATTTTAAAAATAATTGTTAAATTCTAAAAACTATACATATAATAAAGGAATAATTTTATTATAAAATAAAATTATAACTATGTAAAGTAATATTAAAATAAATGAGCCTTAATGATTGCATAAAATTATATTCATTCCATATAAGATAAAAAACATTACTTTCAAACATCTGTAAGAAAATTCCAAAAGTTCCACTTACATAAAAAGATAGGAAGATTCATTTTAAAAGATTATGTAAAAATTAAAAATGGTTAAAAATTAATTTAAAAAATAATGGGTAATATTAAAAATATATTTTAAAACATTTTTATAAAACATATACATGGAAGAGAAATATTTCTCAACTAATATTAGAAAACCAATCCCGAATTATGACGAGATTATGAAATATGCCTTTACCACTTGGTTTTTTTAGAATCATAATTACTATGAAAGAAATAAAAATAAATGAAATATTAAATACCATTAATACAAATATATTCTTGATATAATATATCAAAGGTTATGTATATACACCCCAAAAAATAAATAAGTGGTGAATATGGAATATGTCTCACATAACTAAAAGTGAGACGATAAACTACTACCTTAGGCCCAAATTCATATGTAAGTGTTTGAAACTCATGAATTTAAAATATAAATTTATTAGAAATCTATTAAAAAACCACAATAATATATATCATAACATTTAAAATTAATTAATAAAATTTTATCACCCATTTATTAATAATTATTCATTAAATCATTATTCTGGGTGACAACTGCTTCATTTTTCATGTATGTTTTGATTTAGTTTTTCCATTAATTACAAATTTATCACGGTTAAATCATTTAAAGAATGTAAATAATGATATAAACACTATATATGCTAATTATATACATATTTATATTAATTCATAAAATTTAATGATAGAAAAATGAATTTCTCCGATCTTGGAGACGGTAGGCCTTACACACACATGAATACTATATTCACTTTTAGAAGTATGGGATGAAAAATTAGTAGCTAATTATTCAACTTTATATAATAATTATTATATAATTTGAATAATATATATGCATCAAATCCATCCTCATTACTCTCTAAGTAAAATATAAATGAAAACTGAATCACATTGTTTCGTGGTTGTGGTCATCCACATGTATGCACGAGTGATGATATTGTTTTCCAAAGGATTGGAAGGTAAGAAGATATATATGAAATTATATTTAAAAACTAAAATTTATTTCCTAGATATTATATTAGTTCCATATTTATAACTTTTAAAGAACCGTAAATTTCAAGGGAAATTTTTTTTCATAATTTTTTTTTGGGATTTTATGAGAACGCAGTTTCTGACGGCACCTGATTCCAAGGCCCGGTGTGCCTGAAATCAATTTCTGAACTTTAGCTTGGGTAAGTTCAGTGAACGAACAAGCGGGTTTTCCTAACTTTTGAACCGGTGCTCGGAATCAAAATCTGAGGGCACCGATAAAACCACAGCGCCAGTAAATGTTTAGGAACACCTTTTCTAGAGTTGCGTTTTCTTGGGTGTGGTTATTAAAAAAAGGGTTAACTAAAGAATGAAATAAAAATCTGTGCTGCATTTTTTATTTTATGTAGTTTTAACCTATGCATGGACGCTGGAGTGGGGCCCACTACATCCTAACTCCATTTGGTAGGATAATAGTGAGGTGGGGCCCACACGAGCCCCACCCCTTCAAATCCCTTAAAACCTCCCACGTGCATTTATTTGTGTAACACACCCGCACCCCCCTTTTTAAATGTCAAGTCAACTCTCGAAATTATTTGGATTATTAAACGCTCTTTAATTAAGTCAATTAATTGAAAGTGATCTTTTGAATTTCGAAAAGGGTTTGCTTGAGTAATAAAATAAGGCAAAGCCTTATTTTATTATTGTTGGATCGTTGTGTGGAGATATTTGGAGATTAGAACTCAAGTCTTGGAGATCTTCTTCTTCCTCGGAGAAGAGCGCGAAGAACACTAACACACTTCTCGATCTTCTTTCCACGTCAAAGAGAGGGGAACGTTGCATCCTTCATCGGGCGTGCACTGACGACGTATACAGAGCCTCGTTCCATGACGCCGTCTTCCGCAACGCCGTCTTCCACGATGCCATCTTCCGTGATTCCTTCTTCCACACTACCATCTTCTGCGACGCCGTTTTTCCGTGACGACCATCGTTCGACAACTCCTTGAGGTAGGGGTTTGAGTTCAAATTTAATGGATTAAATTTGTAGTTGCTTTGTTGAAGTTGTTTTATTTTGGGCCGCCTATTATCTTTTTAATGGGAGGAGGTCGGACCGCATGAACACAACCGACCATCCTCCCCCTTTGTTTTTGTTCTTGTTGCGGCTCAAACAAAGGCAGCACGGTGCAACGGCACCGCGCGGGAACAAGGAGGAACGCGGCGAAGGAGCGCGGCACCGTCGCGCCGCGCCGTTGAGGCCGAAAGAAGCAGCAGCCAGAGTCGGGCCGTGGCGGAGGGGCGTGGCGCCGTCGCGCTGCTCCGGTCGGACAAAGGTCGCGGCGGTGCAAGGAGGGGAGGTCGGAACCGCCGGCCGCCAGCACGTCGGAGGGGCGGGACTGCGAGGTCCCGCGGCGGCAGCACCGGCCGGCTAGTTGGGCTGGCCGTTTCGGAAGAACTGGGGCTCAGAACCCCCAGCTGGACAAGAGGTGGGCCCCCTCATGGGGACCGTTTCTTCAATCAAGGGGGGCAGCCCCCCCCCCCCCCCTTTTCCGTTTCCCGCTCGACCGAAACGACCGAGCAGACTAGCCGCGCGGGCCGCGCCCGCGCCGGGCCTGGCCGCCCGCGCCGGGCCGGGCTGCCCGCATCGGGTCGGGTCGCACCAGCCGGGTCGGGCCGCACCCTTTTGGGCCGGACTCGGACCCAGGTCGGGTCGACCAGGATCGGGCCGACCCAGGGGGTCTCGGGCCGGGTCGGTCCGGTCCCAAAACCCCCTAAAAACGGGCTGGTTCATTCAAACGCCTGTAACTTGGGCTACAGACCTCCGATCGATGCATCGTCAGTTGCAATGCAATCCTTGGATTGAGACGGTCATTTAGATATATTACACTTATGGTTTCAGAGAACTTTTTGTATGACCGGGTTGGTTCAAACACGAAACCAACTGGGCCCTCGGAGCGGAAACGCTTATAACTTGAGCTCCGGACGTTCGATTGACATGCCATCAACTTTGTTGAATTCCTCTTAGTGAGACGGTTCTTTGGCTTACTCCACTCAAGGTTTGGACATAGATGGAGTATAGTCGGGTTGGTTTTAGCTTGAAAACCAACCGGGCCCCTGGGACGAAAAGGCCAATAACTCTCAGACCGGGCGTCTAATTGACGTGCCGTCTGTCGCGTTGTGTTCCTATTGACACGACGGAACATTGTGATACATGAACTCTAGTCTACATGACCGTTAATGTATCGACCTCTTGGCTCGTGGAGCGGACCCTCCCGGAACGAGCGTGCTGTGTGTAAAAACCCTAGAGCTGGCTGAGACTTGACGACTGCTAGTCGATCGACTCGGAATGTTTAGATAAGCCTAGTGGGGAGCAATTGGTTGTAGTTGAAGACCGACGGCAGAGGAGCGCTTGGTTGTAGCGGCAGACCCGCGGTACTCAACAGAAGGAGTACCTCTATAGGCTCTGAGGCGGAGCGCTTGGTTGTAGCGGCAGACCAATAGTGGGAAGCGCTTGGTTGTAGCAGCAGGCCCACAGTACTCGACAGGTGGAGTACTACAACAGTCCAAGGTTAGTGGGAAGCGCTTGGTTATAGCAGCGGACCCACTGTACTTGATAGAGGAGGAGTTCCCCCGTATCTATGGTTTATACATCTTGAATAAAATCCTGGTTTGAGCTGAGTCTTGACTTTCAATCATTATCTTCTATGTGATTGACTTGATATCCTGTGTGGATTGGTTTATTCTTAGCTATGTGGATTGGGTCGTACTTTCCTATGTGGATTATGTTTTACATTCCTGAGTGGGATGGATTGTACTTGAGCTCATGAGTTGGAGCTGAATTGGATTTGATGACTTTGGTATTTGTATGGGCATATACCTAATTAGTGTTGGATGATATTTCGTGTCTGTATCTTTTCTTTGTGATTTATCCTTTGTGGATTCAGGGAGACCTTCGGGGGTCTCGGGTTCCCTACTGTGTATCGTATACTCACACCTGCATGGGCTTCACCCGCACTATGTTGTGTTGGTTGCAGACGATGAACATCACTAATCGTTGTTGAGGATGGTAGACCTGGACGGTACTGGAGGTGGATATCACGTCGAGTCGGTGCCCGGAGGTAGATTCACGACGAGTCGGTACCCGGAGGAGATGGACGGACGTGGAGTGCTGAGGAGGAGATCTGTACCTACACTTCAGGTAGGAAACTATAGGACGATCCAGGAGCGGCTTTTCACCTTTCAGCTTTTGTTCTTTGAGTTGTATTTTTACTTTCATTTGTAGCTGTACTTTTCAGTTGGGTTTGTATTCTGGCCCATTTATCTTTCAGCAATTTCTTTTGTACTTAGTGTTGCTTCCGCATATAATCTATGGTGTTTGTTACTTTTATAAAGGCAATGTCTTCCCTCTTATCAGGATTTTTGCCTTTGGTGCTAGTCGCCAGCCCCTTGCCTATGGAAGGCGAGCTTGGGGTAGTCACGACATGGTCCCCGAGGACGGGTCATGAAAAATTGGCATCAGAGGTGTTCGGTTCTACTGCAGAACTTAGGAATCTGATCTTTTTTTGATGTGAAGCAACAATGTTAAGGGTATTGAGTGTGGTTATCAGTCCAGGGAGTCCAGTGTTGGTGCGGCGGCCATCATATCCATACACCAGGACCCTGACTTCTGATTTCTGACTCAATACAAGAAAACAATGATTGCATGTGTGTTTCAAATTTTTCTTTGTGATTTCTTGTGTCAGCTCACCAGGTACTGTTTTGACCGTGGAACACCTATCTTTTTTTCCTGATGGCCCCACAATGGTATCCAACTAGGGTTTAGAGCTTTGTGCGAGATGACAGCCCACCGAACGATGAGGCCTCAGTGCAGGGCCCCATTACAGCGGAGGTATCGACGATACCTCTACCCGCCGAGCTGCCGATGCCACCAGCCCCAGCCACTGAGAGTGAACATTGCCATAGTGCACTGCACGAGTTTCTGTGTTAGAGACCACCCAGGTTCCGTGGGGAGACGAACCCTCAAGCAGCCGAGGATTGGCTGGAAGTTGTTGTTCGAGTTTTTAGATTGGTAGGGATGCCGGCAGACTTCATGGTGATCCTTGCTGCCAGCCTCCTTCAGGAAGCAACAGGCAGGTGGTGGAGACTGATGCTCCAGGTGCACGACGACACATCCCTTATATGGGCAAACTTCAAGAACCTATTCCGAGCAGAGATTGTACCAGCCACCCTTCGAGCAGTGCGCATAATGGAGCTACTTCATCTTCAGTAGGGTAGCATGATGGTGGTGCAGTATTCAACAAGGTTCACCGATCTCTCACGTTACTCCACAGATATGGTACATGACATGTTCTTCAGGGCCCAAACCTTCGAGCAGGGGATCAGGAGAGAGATTAGAGCTTTAGTTGTTTCTCACAGCATCCCAACGTAGACAGCGATGTTGGAGCGAGCCCTCTTAGTGGAGAGTTTCCTTGTTGAGCAGTCTCCAGCAGCAAGACCCACCACTAGTCGGCATGTGGCCGAGTCTTCTGAAGCGGGAAGTAGACAGATGACGCAGAGGTCCAAGAGGACCAAACCTATAGGTGATCGACCGCATGACACAGGATCGCGTGTGTGAGGAACCTGGGGTGGAGAATGACTTACCAGGAGCGGACAATGTT
Organism: Viscum album; assembly: GCA_963277665.1. Taxonomy (NCBI): domain Eukaryota; kingdom Viridiplantae; phylum Streptophyta; class Magnoliopsida; order Santalales; family Viscaceae; genus Viscum; species Viscum album. Next base: position 699,791,680 of record OY728128.1, on the reverse strand, counting down.
ACTCCTGTGGCGGGGTTGGTCAAATGGATCGTGACTGTCCGACCCGCTATACAAATGACCAATAGATAAATGAAGGACCTCCCAGGCAGAGGCAGAGGTTCGATCGGGGCGGATCGCAAGGAGTAGGAGACCGAGGCAGGGGAGCTGGCCGTGCAGCTGGAGGTGAACGACACTTCGAGGTGTTGCCACCACCACCACCAGGAGGTTTACCCCAACCGCAGGGAACAGGTGGACATGGGAGAGCTCAGCTGCAGGCAGCTGAGGCATTTGACTATGGAGCTCCGGAAGATGGAGGATAGGAGCAAAACTAGTTCCAGGCATGGAAGCCTTTGTTGTTGGTTCTTCTATCATTCTTTTTGTTGATGTTGTGGTTGTATGTGTCTTCGTACTTTGAGCTGCAGTAATAAAAGACACCTTTCTTGTGGTGTTTTCTTTCCTGTCTTCTCCTTATGTAGTTACTAAGAGGTTCTAGTTTAACAAACCATTAACTTGACCCTCACTTTTGAGATACCTACTAGAGGAGACCCAGTGACCACACACTGATGTCGACAGTGTGACTCAACCCTTGGAGGTGAGAGTAACGGTTGGATCTTTTGGTAGTAGAATCGAGGAATTACGACGTTATCCTTGGTATGGATTAGTATCATCCGTGTTGGGATTGACTGTATTAAGCAAAGAATGTGGTTCAAACTGGGGATGAGACCAGATTTCTCTTATCGGAAAAGATGAAATATTAACAGCTCTTGTAGGACCAGAGAAGGTCCAGGTCATCCAAGAGCGGATGGGGACACCTCAGAGCCGACAAAAGTCTTATGCTGACAGGAGGCAGATACCACTAGAGTTTGTGGATGGCGACCACGCTTTCCTACGGGTCTCAACTCAACGTTGATTATGGAGTTTTGGACGGGGCAAAAAGTTGTCTCCATGCTTCATCGGACACTCCTAGGTCATCAACAGGGTAGGCGAGGTGGTTTAACGCTTGACCTTTCAACCTGAGTTGCACCGGGTGCATGATATCATCCACCTACCTCAACTGAGAAGATACGTGCATGATCCTTCACACATCATCGACCACGGGGGGTTGGACGTCGATGATGGGGTGACATTCATAGAGGTTCTAGTGGAAAACGTGGATTCACAAGAGCAGGTCCTTTGTGGATGGTCGATTCCTCAAGTACGCTTTCACTGGCAGCACGAGAACCTCTAGGAGAGCACATGGGAGCAGAAGGCTCAGATGCGTGCTCAGTACCACTTTTGTTTCCCTAGTTTGTGTTATAGCTTTACAGGGACGTAAAGCCCTGATGTGGGAGTAATGTAAAGACCCGTAAATTTCAAGGGAAATTTTTTTTTCTTAATTTTCTTCGGGATTTTACGAGAACGTAGTTTCTGACGGCACCTAATTCCGAGGCCTTGTGTGCCCGGAATCAATTTCCGAAGTATTGCTCGGGTAGGTTCAGTGAACGAACGAGCGAGATTTCTTAACTTTTTAACTGATGCTCAGAATTAAAATCTAAGGGCACCGATGAAACCGCAACACCGGTAATTGCGCAGGAACACCTTTTCTGGAGTTGCGTTTGCTCGGGTGTGGTTATTTAAAAAAGGGTTAACTAAATAATGAAATAAAAATTTGTGCTACAATTTTTATTTTAAGTAGTTTTAACCTATGCATGGACGTTGGAGTGGGGCCCACTACATCCTAACTCCATTTGGTAGGATAATAGTGAGGTGGGGCCCACACAAGCCCCACCCCTTCAAATCCCTTAAAACCTCCCACGTGCATTTATTTTTGTAACACACCCGCACCCCCCTTTTTAAATGACAAGTCAACTCTCGAATTTTTTTGGATTATTAAACGCTCTTCAATTAAGTCAATTAATTGAAAGTGATTTTTTGAATTTTGAAAAGGTTTGGCTTGAGTAATAAAATAAGGAAAATCCTTATTTTATTATTGTTGGATTGTTGTGTGGAGATATTTGGAGAGGAGAACTCAAGTCTTGGATATCTTCTTCTTCCTCGGAGAAGAACGCGAAGAACACCGACACACTTCTCGATCTTCTTTCTGTGTCAAAGAGAGGGGAATTCTGCATCCTTCATCAGGCATGAACCGATGACATATACGGAGCCTTGTTCCGCTACACCGTCTTCCGTGACGCCGTCTTCTGTGACACCATCTTCTGCGACACCATCTTCCGCGACGCCGTCTTCTGCGATGCCGTTTTCCGCGACGACCATCGTCCGACAACTCCTTGATGTAGGGGTTTGAGTTCAAATTTAATGGATTAAATTTGTTCTTGCTTTGTCGAAGTTGTTTTATTTTGGGCCGCCTGTTATCTTTTTAACGGGAGGAGGTCGGACCGCACGAACATGACCAACCCTCCTCCACCTTTGTTGTTGTTCTTGTTGCGGCTCAAACAAAGGCAGCGCGGTGCAACGGCACCGTGCAGGAACAAGGAGGAATGCGACGAAGGAGCGCGGCCCCGTTGCGCCGTGCCGTTGAAGCCGAAAGAAGCCGAGGTCGGAGTCGGGCTATGGCGGAGGGGCGTGGCGCCGTCACGCCGTGCCGGTCGGACAAAGGGCGTGGCTTAAAGCCGCGTCGGTGCAAGGAGGGGCGGTCGGAACCGCCGGCACTTCAGAGGGGTGGGACTGTGGGGTCCCGCGGCGGTAGCATCGGCCGACCATCCGGGTCGGCCGTTTCGAAAGAACCGAGGGTCGTAACCCCCGGCTGGCCAAGAGGCGGGCCCCCCTCATGGGGCCCGTTTCTTCAATCAAGGGGGAACCCCCCCCCCCCCCCTTTTCGTTTCCCTCTCAGCCGAAACGGCCGAGCAGACTGGCCGCGCCCGCGCCAGGCCAACTAGCCGCCCCGAGCCGGGCCGGGCCGGGCCGCGCCCTATCGGTCCGGACCCGGACCCGGGTCGGGTCGACCCGGTTCGAGCCGACCCTGGGGGTCTCGGGCCGGGTCGGTCCGGGCCCAAAAGTCCCTAAAAACGGACAGGTTCGTTGAAACACCCATAACATGGGCTAGGGACCTCTGATCGATGCATCGTCAGTTGCGATGAGATGCTTGGATCAAGACGGTCGTTTCTATATATTACACTCAAGTTTTCAGAGAACTTTGGGTATGGCCGGGTTGGTTCGAACACGTAACCTACCGGGCCCTCGGAGCGGAAACGCTTATAACTTGAGCTCTGGATGTTCGATTGACGTGCCATTGAATTTGATGAATTCCTCTTAGTGATAAGGTTCTTTTGGCTTACTTTTCTCGAGGTTTGGACGTAGCTGGAGTACGGTCGGGTTGGTTTTAGCTTAAAAACCAACCGGGCCCCTAGGACGAAAAAGCCAATAACTCTCAGACCGAGCGTCCGATTGACGCACCGTCTGTCGCGTTGTGTTCCTATTGACATGACGGAACATTGCGATAGATCAACTCTGGTCTACGTGACATTTAATGTATCGACCTATTGGCTTGTGGAGCAGACCGTCCTGGAACGAGCGTGCTATGTGCGAAAACCCTTGAGCTGGCTGAGACTTGACGACTGCTAATCGATCGACTCAGAATGTTTCGATAAGCCTAGTGGGGAGCGCTTGGTTGTAGCGGAAAACTCACGTCGGAGGAGTGCTTGGTTGTAGCGGCAGACCCGCGGTACTCAACAGAAGGAGTACCTCTGTAGGCTATGTGGGGGGGCTCTTGGTTATAGCGGCAGACCCATGGTGGGAAGCGCTTGGTTGTAGCAGCAGGCCCACAGTACTCGACAGGTGGAGTCCTACAGGAGTCCAAGGTTAGTGGGAAGCGCTTGGTTGTAGTAGTAGGCCCACTGTACTTGATATAGGAGGAGTTCCCCAGGAGCTATGGTTTCGACATCTTGAATACAATCCTGGTTTGAGCTGAGTCTTTACTTTCAATCATTATCTTCGATGTGATTGAATTGATATCCTGTGTGGATTGGTTTATGCTTTCCTGTGTGGATTAGTTCATACTTTCTTATGTGGATTATGTTTTACTTTCCTGAGTGGGCTGAATTGTACTTGAGCTTGTGAGTTGGAGCTGAATTGGATTTGATGACTTAGGTATATGTATGGGCATATACCTAAGTAGTGTTGAATGATACTTCGTGTCCGCATATTTTCTTTGTGATTTATCCTTTGTGGATTTAGGGAGACCTTCGGGGGTCTCAGGGTCCCTATTGAGTATTGTATACTCACCCCTACAAGGGCTTCGCCCGCACTACGTTGTGTTGGTTGCAGACGACAGACATCACTGATCGTGGTTGAGGCTGGTAGAGCTGGATGGTACCGGAGGTGGATATCACGTCAAGTCGGTGCCCAGAGGTGGATTCACGACGAGTCGATTCCCAGAGGAGACGGACGAACCTCTAGTGCTGAGGAGGAGATCTGTACCTACCCTTCAGGTAGGAAACCAGAGGATGATTCTGGAGCAGCTTGTCACCTTTCAGCTGCTGTTCTTTGAGTTTTATTATTACTTTCAGTTGTAGCTGTAATTTTCAGTTGGGTTTGTTTTCTGGCCCATTTACCTTTCAGCACCTTCTTTGGTACTTAGTGTTGCTTCCGCTTATACTCTGTGGTGTTTGTTACTTTTATAAAGGCAATGTCTTCCCTCTTATTAGGATTTACGCCTTTGGTGCTAGTCGCCAGCCCCTGGCCTATGGAAGGCATGCTTGAGGTAGTCACTACATGGGCCCCGAGGATGGGTTATGATATAACTATCCATGTAAATTGATGAATAAAAATGAATTACATCGCTACATAGAGATGGTAAGTTGTATGTACACACGAGTGATGTTTTTTCTTTTCATAGGATGGAAAAGAGATGGAATATGATTGTATCATACTAATAATAAAACATAAATATATTAATTATACAAGATTTATTATTTTATTGTATATACAACACATGATGAGGACGTAGAAGAAGAAATAAAATTGAAAGAGTCGGCAAATATTATTACCTATTCTTCAGTGAGCCCCCTTTATATCTCTTCTTAAGGGACCTAGAGATGCTATTTTGGAATGTGAAGAACCTAAATAAAAGGTATAAGTATTTTTCTAAGATTAATGGGTAGGGGTTAGTCATTATATATGGATAAATGTGGTGTAAATAAGTAATAGTGGAGTGGCCTTTTATAATTGAAGGGAGGGTCATTTTTGGAATTTATTAAATTATTAAATTAATATAAATTATTTCTCATTAAAAAATTGATTCAAATTGATATAATTATAATATATAGTGAATATAAGTTGAAATAATTTCATCAAATAAAAGTTGGGAAAATTTTGGATATTTTTTCACTCTTACCTTTTTGTTTTAACCCCACATTAACCCTTTTGACAATTTTCATACTATTAAAATTTTATTCTCTCTAAGGGTCAATGATGTTACTATAAAATGAATAAAGACCCATAAATAGACCATGTCACATTTAATTAACAATATAAAATTACTTTTCTTGAATATAATATATTTAGGTATTTTATATCATTTAATTAATTATTTTTTATTATAAATTATAACAATGTCAATTTTTTGAATGATTCATTAAATTGACTATAATAATTTCAATAAAACACTAAAAATTATAAAAAAAAATATTTCATTACATCTATAAAATTTCATGGTAATATAAAAGATTCTTGTATCACATTATTTATAACAAATTTTATTACTTTTAATATTTCATATAACATTTATTTTATTTTTCTATTAATTGAAGAATCACCATGTTAATGCTGTGTAAGCATTTAGCATAGTAATTTATTCAATAAAAATTAAAATTAAATTTCCATGATTAAGATAAATATTTTATATTTATAAATAATATCTATTTTTGAATGTATTATCTGTATAACCCCTCCTTAAAAATATTATAGTTATTAAAAAAAGAATGTGAATTGTTTTACATTTCTTAAAATAAAATACTATAAAGGTAATATTCTCATAAAATGTATAGAAATTACATATAACCAAATATTGGATGATTATTGAAGAAATGAAATCATTAAATAAGATTAAGGTATGTTCTAGGTTTATTTTAGAGATCCTTAATATTTTATATTTAACATTAATTACACGATTTACACTTTACCTTGGTAATAAAAATTATTAAGGTTATTATTTGTATTAAAAAAATAAAAGGGAACTACTTAATAAATTTGGAGATAATAAATCCAAATATGAAATATTTTTTTAAAAAAATTAATATCAAAAAATTAAATTCATTTAATTTAAAATTAAACCAGTAGAACACAATAAAAAATAATTTTTTTTCAGAAAAATATCTTTTTAAGTATGGAAAATTTTTTATACAAAATTTAACAATAAAATTAATTATAATGAAAATAATTCAATTATTAATAATATAATAAGACCAATAGTTTATTTTAAATAATTTAAAATAAAATGGAACTTTTTAAATGCTTGAAATAAAAATACATTTTAAACAACAATCAGTTTTTCTAGTATTTACGGGAAAATTAATATTTTCAGAAAAATATGAATATATCACCATAAGATATTTTTTATATGATTATTTAAAAAATGAAATTATTTTTATAAAAAATAATATAGAGAAATTCTAGAATCTTCTTATAATATTTACTCACAAAAATCAATAAAAATTATTTTCTTATATAAAATATATTTCAAAAACATAAAATAACTTTACTGGAAATTGAGTACATATTTCCAAATAATTAATTATTAATTTTTCATTGAGTAGGTAATATATATATATTTCAATTAATTTAAGACATTCCATTCCCTTCCATTTAACGATAAGGTTATAAGAACCATATTTAAATAATAATAGTTTTGGGTTTGTTTAAGCTTGATGTTGCGTGTTGTATATGATATCAAATATAATGTTATTTTAAAATCCTATGGTTTTAAATTACCCCTTAAATAAATTTCTGTAACGACCCGAAATATTGAATAAATCTTGTTTCCTAATTTTGTGTGTTATTTTATTTTTTTTATACTCAACAAAAATGTTTCATTTGATAACATGAGTATAATTAAAATGAGACCATTGGGTTTTTGACTGTTATATGACCATTGGTCAATATGACCGCTGAAACTAAACGTTTTGATTATTGTCTCTAAATACAAGTAATCTTGGTTAATTAATATAGAAAGAAGATTCGATGGCCTCACCTAGTAGTCTTGGACTAATCGAAGCCCATCTAACAAAACATGGGAAGGCGGTAGCACCACTGGGCTTTGCTCTGGACCAAACCCAAGCCGAACTTCATCGTGTGAAGTTAGAACGGAATCACCTTCGTGAGAAGTTAAAACTGATAGAAATTACTACTCGTGCGATGTTGGCCGGGCCTCCCTCGGATTCTCTCACCTTAGCACACCTTACACTTAGGTCCTATGATGGTGTGATAAGGGGATATGTAAGGAGACCGTAACTGCCTTATGTAATCCTTTGTTTTAAATAAAAATTTCGATTTCCTCTTATGATGAAGTTTATGAATTTTCAAATGACCAGATAAATATAGTATGCATATTTTTGATGAATTTTAGAAAAAGGATATTTTAAAAATGTTTATGTAAACCTTAAATAATTAAAAACGTGTAATGATTTTCAAAAAATTGTCTTCTACAATTATGTTCAGTATGAAATTTGGAGTCTAATAAGATCAACTTAATTTCTAATGAATAGTAAATTATGAATAGTAATTTTATGCTTAGGATTAATAATGTGACCAAATGGATTAATAATCTCCCTTAGAAAAAGTTTTAATATAATCTAGGCACCTTGATTAAGTAATGTGATTCAATAAAATGGTTAAATAACAGTTTCATATATTATTATTCAAGTATTAGTTTTTTTAGGTGAATAGTGGTTTTTTAATTAAAAATTTAATTAAAAATATTTAGAAAAATATTTTTATAAAATGGATTTCATTTTTGAACTCAGAGTGTCGATATTATGTTATGGTAATTTTTGGAGATTTTTCAGAAAAAATGAATTTTCAGTAAATAGTGTATTTATTTAAAAATTAAATTAAAAATATTTAGAAAATTATTTTTATAAAATGGAGTTCATTTTTGTAATCATAGCATCGATATTTGGTTAAGGTGATATTTTGGGATTTTTCTGAGAAAGTTGAATTTTCAGTGAATAGTAAAAATACAGTTTTAGGGTTTTGGTATGTTTAATGACATCATAAATGTGTCATGATGATGTCATGAGATATTTTATGGGTTGGACGTCCAAAGGTGATGAATTATTGTATTGGGGGCTCCATGTGGCCTAACTTCATGGGAAATATCTTGGGAGAGCACATGGTTTTGAGAAACCCACTAATGAGGTGTCCCTTGGCCATTAATACATTGTCCCCTCACTTTCCCTATAAATACCAAGCCATTCTCTCATCCTTTGGACTGAAAAATCATTATCAACTAAGTTATGGTCTCCTTACCTCCCAAGGAGTCATCCATAGGTGCCCCCAAGCCCTCAAGGTCCAAACATTATAGTTTTAAGAGTTATGTTTTATGGTAAGGGATCTGAACCCTCTCTTTCTTTTCAAGTGATATATTTTATGTAATTTATTTTATGCTCCATGTTCTTATGTTGGTGGATGTTATTTTATATTCATTATACTTTCCTTTTTATGTTCATATGATGAGGTACCCCCTCTTACTCTCATCATTTCATTTTATGAAATTTTAAGTGGCACTGTTAGGCTGCCGAAATTTTTGTAACTGATTCTTTCACCCTTCTCATTTTCAAGTTCTATTTTTTTTTCAAGTCTTTCAAGTTACTTTTTATTATGTTTGGGTATGATCTCTATATATTTCATACTTTTCTTTTATGATCATATGATTAGAGACCCCATTTGATCTCTTCAATTCAGTATTTTGAAGTTTTAAGTGGCGTCGTTAGGCTGCCGAATTTTTAAGTGGGGTTTTCACCTTTCTCATTTTTCAAAGTTCTAATTCCATGTCAAGTCTTGCAAGTTCCTTTTTATTATGTTGGGGTATGATATATATATCTATCATACTGATATTTTATGATCATATGATGAGAGATCCTATTTGATCTCTTCAATTCAGTATTTTGAAGTTTTAAGTGGCGCCGTTAGGCTGCCGAATTTTTAAGTGGTTCTTTCACCTTTCTCCCTTTTCAAAGTTCTAATTCCATGTCAAGTCTTGCAAGTTACTTTTTATTATGTTGGGGTATGATATCTATATCTATAATACTGATCATTTTTGATCATATGATTAGAGACCCTATTTGATCTCTTCAATTCAGTATTTTGATGTTTTAAGTGGCGCCGTTAGGCTGCCGAATTTTTAAGGGGATTCTTTCACCCTTCTCATTCTTTTCAAAGTTCTACTTTCATGTAATGTCTTTCAAGTTACTTTTTAATTATGTTGGGGAATGATCTATAAATCTATCATACTGAACTCTTATGTTCACATGATTGGAGACCCCATTTGATCTTTTTAAATCATTTTTGTTGAAGTTTAAGTAACGTCGTTAGGCTGCCGAACTTCCATAAGAGAAATCTAATTTTTATCTTCCTTCCATGTTTTTCATTTAAAATTGTATGTCCTTAAAATTTTATTACCATGTTCATATATCCTTCTTATTCTGTCCCTCTACTCTTTTATGGGTCATTTATGAATGTTTGACCCATGTACCCTCTCTTTTCAATGTTTTCTAAAAACCCAAAACATAGCCGTTATGCTGCAGAATTTTCGTCTCAAAATGCCTCTCTCTTTTCTCAAAATTATTTTATGTTATAAAGTGAATACTCAAAGCTCTTATTTATACAGGGGTATTCACATATATATATCAAAATGTTTTATTTTAAATTCTGGGATTTACATACATGAGACCCGCTCTCCCCCTCCGTGGGTTTAAAGTGACGTAAAGATCATGTCTTTAAAGCAGTTTTTTTTAAACGTTATGATTATGAAATTAAACCCATTTATTTTATGCTATATGGGTTATTTACGAAATTTTTTATGATGATATATGTGTCTCACATGATAATAAATGAAAATTTATGGGTGCGCCCTGATAGTGCTCTAGTGCATTGGGTAATGATGTAACCACTAGAGATTACAATTTTCACGATATCTTGGTGAATAACCTTGGTAATTTTCAAATGACACATTGGGGATGGACCATGGTGATATGTTCATGATTTTCTATGTTAGAGGATGTAGCCACATCTTAAAGTTAGGAAAAAATTTATTTTTATTATGATATTCCACATGATTTCTTTCTCATGCCTTAAAGTTCTTTTTCGTGACATAGTTGATGTATCTCAAGTTCACATGTTAAATGTTTCTCTTGTTCCCTTACTGGGCCTTCTGCTCACCCTTTCTTTTGATGTATGTCCCCAGGTTATGAGATGCAGTAATGAACCTAGGATGAACTTAAGGAGAATCCTTTCAAGTGTTTAAGAAGAATGTTTTATGTTGTTTTCATGTATTATGTTCATGGTTTCCAAGACACTAAACCTTAAAGATCCTCAGTTTTGTGTAATGTAAGGAATGTTTATGTTATAAAAAGGTAGGATGCTATAATTTCATCCTCAAAATTTGAACTCTTGATTGAAAATTTATGGGTTTATATTTGAAGATATCAATGAGTTAAACCAACAACGTAAACGGGATAATAAAAAATCTTCTTAAATAGAAGGAAAAAGAAATAAGAAAGTCATAAAAAGTTGGATTCTGTATAATAGAAAATTTCAGAAAAGTGAAAATATGAAAAAGTCAGAGAAAAATAACACCCAAGGATTAATAGAGAGTGATATAGAACATGGTCATGAGAAAGGTAACTATCAAAAAATCATAAATCTGTGATGTGTTGAAAGACAATTGATTTCTCGGTAATAAAATTAAATGGATAACGTTATTTTATTTCAAGGTCCCTTTTTTCTGAAGTCAAGGTATTATTTTAATATATAGATAAAGAACTCTATAAAGTAATCTTACCTAATTATTTTCAAGTTTTAAACATAATATCATCATTTTGTATGCTCCAATATATTTTAACTTCTTCTGTTATGCCAGGAAATAGATATTCGAGATGGACTTTTCCGGCCTAAAAAACGTTTAATGAATCAAATGATCTTTTAGTAATCCCTTCATCCTCTAAATATTTAGAAAAACCAAAATGGTTTTCTCACATTAACCAATATGATAAATCTTTCATTAACATCAAACCATAATATCCAAAGTTCAACTTAATTAATTCCATAAGTATCAAATATTAAGGATCCTACAAAACATGTCTAAATAAAATCAAAAAATGAAAAAAAATTAGGAATGAGGTAACTAAATTTCAAATATCAACTTATCATTAATCCTCTATAAAGTATCTCTTAGTTTCACATATAAATTCCTTGATCACACATTTTCCTAAAATATAATAATAACTTAAATCACCATGAGAACATGCATGATTCTAAAATTAAAATATAATATAATATAACTTATTATATAAATCCCAAAAAAATAAGTAAACTCTATCATTAATCATTTACAAATTCAACAAACCTATCCCATTTAATTTCATTTCAACATAAAGAACATATTAGGTTTATCTTTCTATTTTTCATGATTTCTCCAAAAATACTATCTTACCACTAATCAATTTTCTAGGTTATTGGTTCCATTCAACATAGAAATCCTTAACAAAAACATATGAATTAAAATCTATACACATTTCCTAATTCTTATAACCAGAATATCTTTGATAAAATACTTCTAAAACATAATTCTTGAATCCAAATACACAACCACTTTAATCATTCCCCTTCTACTATAGTAATACGATAAGCTTTAACATTATGACTTTTATTCTTATAATATACATTCTCTTATCTTTAAGGAAATTTATTTTTATAATTCCCCATATCCCTACTGTTGAATCATTGTATATTGGAAACATTTTTTGTGCAATATCAAGCCTTATGTCCTTTCTCTCCACACTTGTAACAAACTAACATTCCATTAAAGTAAGCACTAGGGTGTTTCCTTCCAAAATTATCACATGTGTGAAAATAATTCATTCCCTTATTATATTTGTAATTTTTTTGATCTTAAATCCTTTTATTTTATTTATTTATTTAGAGACTATACGACTTATAGAATTATTTCTCCATCTTGATAGAAAACGATACTATATCCTCATATGATGATAATGTTTGGGATAGTAGTTCCCGTTGAAGGATTGTTTTAAAACCATAAAAGAAATATTCAATCTTACTCTTTGGATTACATAAGTTGTATGTTTCATGCTCGGATAACCTTGAAATGTTTTCCTCGTACTTAGAAATATTTTCCTCTTCCTTTTTTTTAAAAATCATGAATTGTCTCACCATATCTACTCATTTTTATCAAGGAAGATATTTTTACAAGAAAAGTTCCTTAAAATAATTCCATTATATATTTTTTATTTCTACATCATCTTTAATGTTTTGAATCAATGGCCATCATTGATCTGTATCCCCTGATAGAAGATAAATCGATATGATAACCTTCTCCATTTCATGACTTCCAATATCATGAAATATATTCTATAAGGAACTTATCCATTTCCCTAATATAAATGGATTTTAAGTTATATCAAAATATGGAGGATGAAAACATAAAAAAAGGTCTGAAATTGTTAAACTACGTTATAGATTAGCCAGATGATTCATATGGGAAAGGTTATTTCTCATAACCTGAGTCAGCTATTCCAATATAGTTATAACTTATTCAACTCCATCTATATCTCTATCTCCAAAGTAATTTTATTTCCCAAAAGGAGAATCCCTAAACAGATTACGCACATTGATATAACTTCCATTCCTCCTACTAGGTTCCATTTATAAAAATTACATACACTATATTAGATCATAACATTTGGAAATAAAATGTATAATCTCAAAACCTTCAAAACACAAGATGTAAATTGAAAATTATATCTTAATCATATGTTTGGTTTCTTTGGGAAGATTTCAAAAACAAATTCATTGGGTTTTGAACTCTAATATATGTTTTCCCAAATCTTTTTCCCAAGGTTTTTTCTAAACATTCTCTAATACCAACTATAAATAACTCGACACTAGTTTCCATAAGAAGGTGGTTATTATGTTACATAGGCACAAAATACAAGAAATCACATCCCAAATACCAAATAGTTTACCAGTATTGGTAAACAAGAAAAAAACATAAAATTCACATTAAATTTTAAAAACATAAAATACAAAAACTTCTTTCTATGATAAACAAATTATTCCCCTTAGTATATCCCTATAAATAAATCACAAAACAGTTCCTCGTATCTTAGAAAAAATGATACATAAGAAATGGGTGATCTCAGATGCTTATTAAGGTCATGAATACAACATAATATATCATGAATAAAAATTAATAAGCAGTATGGAATGGTAAATAATAGAAACACATTCCATTTAAACAATAACTTGAGTATAATATGGAAGGAATGAATGATTATCAAATAAAGCATATAAAAAATCACATGATTTTGAAACTTATCAATATATATTAAAACTAATAGAAGAGTAACATGGACATAAAAAACTTATTTCATAACGATTTAATTCATAATTCTGGGCATATAAAACTTACCATTGATGCCTCAACCAATAAATCTAGAAACACCATCAGGGCCTTGTTCCATGATATCTGAATAAATGGGAAATGTCTTAGAAAAAACCCAAGATAGTTTTTCACATTATACCTAATGATGTATAAAGGGGATATAATATGGCCCAACTATCACTTATTAATTCAAATTCATTATACATATGAATAAATAATACAAATGAATCAACATACCATAAAAAAATAAAAAACTATTTTTATTGTAAGAACTATTCATATAAAATATCAATACTTTCTCGAATAAAAATAATCACAAAGCATACAAAGAAATATTATAGATGATATTATTAGAGTATATCCTCAAAATAAGATTCAAAAAAGATTTTTAAATATATGAAAATAATTTAATGAGATTACTGGAGTACTTCTTGAAGAAAATAACCTTTTTTACTTTGAAAATATTTTTTTAAAATTAAAAATTTATGCACGTAATAAAGATATATTTTTCCTTTAAAATAACCTTGTAAAATTGTAAAGTATTATTCAAATAACTGAGGCATCATTGTGGTGGGAAATTATATTCATGGGGTATAAGTTATAAAAACATTCCTTTCACACATTTGTAATAAAATTCAGAAAGCACCTTGTTTGAAAAAAGACATGAATATTCCTTTTATTATTTTTATAAAATGTATAAATGGGTAAAATAAATTTTAATAAAACATTAGATAATATTAAAAACATTTTTTAAAAGGTTTTTATAAATAATGGACATGGAAGATATATATTTCTCAGATGAGACTTAAAAATAAACAATTTCGAATAATGATGAGATAGTGAAATAATCCCTTACCACTTAGGTTTCTTTGGATTTGTAATCCCCATGAAAGAGGTAAATTAAAATTAAACATTATATAGGATGAAGAAAATTATATTTATGATATATTATGTAAAATGGGAAATATATACACCACATAGAAGAAATAAGTATTGAATATGACATATGTCTCACAAAACTAAAAGTGAGACGAGAAACCCATACCCGAGGTTCTACTTCCTTCACACATGTTCGAACTGCTTGTATAGTAAATTCAGATTTATTATAAATATATTATAGAACTATAATAATCTATAAAATACCATTTTTTGTACTTATAATTTTTTTTCACCCATTAATTAAAAATTTATCATAAAATCATTGTTCTGGGTGAAAAATGATTTGTTTTGCATGTATGTTTATATTTGGTAGTTCCAGTGCTTATATTTTGATAAAGGTTAAATCTTTTAAAGAATTTTAATAATTATATTAATATAATATATATTCATTATATACATATTTAGTGTGATCCTTATAATTTAGTGATAGAAAAAAGCATTAAACATATCATGAAGACAGTAGATCATACTCATGAACACTATATTCAATTTTAGATGGATGGAATGAAATAAAATAATATAGTTATTCACCCTTAAAGAATAATCAAAATATCATTTAAATAATATATATTCCTAAAATCTATCCTCATTACCATC
Organism: Viscum album; assembly: GCA_963277665.1. Lineage (NCBI taxonomy): Eukaryota > Viridiplantae > Streptophyta > Magnoliopsida > Santalales > Viscaceae > Viscum > Viscum album. Next base: position 699,776,550 of record OY728128.1, on the reverse strand, counting down.
TAGGTAGAATTAAAATAAAAAATAAATCACATCGCTTCGTGGAGGTGAAAGTCCACATGTACGCACGAGCGACATTATAATTCTACAAAATATTAGAAGGTAAAAAGGTATATAAGATATTTTATTTCAAAAATAATATTTATTTCAGTGATATAATATTAGTTCCATATTTATAACCATCTATGTAAAGTGGTGATGAAAAATATAATTACACCGCTACGTGGAGACGGTAAGACGTATATACGCATGAGAGACGTTTTATCATTTCATAGGATGGAAAAGAGATGGAATGATGTTTTAACATAATCATAATAAAATATCAATATATTTATGATACTATACTTTTTTATTTTTGTATGGGTACAACATATGAATAATAATTAGTAGAATAAATAAACTTGAAAGAGTCGGTAAAGATGATTACCTCTTCTTTGGTGAACTCCCTTTAGATCTATTCATAAGGGATCATGTTTTTTGATTTTGGAAGGTTCATAACCTCATGAACATAGATAAGGATGTTTAGAAGTGTACTGGGTAAGAATTGGTCTTGATATATGGCTCAATGTGGTGTAAATAAGTAAGGGAGGGGTTCCCTTTTATAATTGAGGGGAGGGACATTCTTGGAATTTCATAAAATATTAAATTAATATAAATTATTTATCATGTAAATATGGATCCAAATTGATATAATTAAAATATAAGCTGAATATTATTCTAAATAATTTCATCCAATAAAATTTGGATAATTCTTAGATATTTTTCACACTTATCTTTTTTATTTTAAACCCTTGAAATCCATTTAACAATTACTATACTATTAAAATTTTCTACTCTCTAAGTGTTAATAATGTTACAATAAAATATCAAAAGACCCATAAATGAAACATTATAGATTTAAAAAACCATATATAATTAATTATTTAAAATAATATATTCTAAGTAATTTTATATCATTCAATAAAATATTATTTATTATAAAATATCAATAATGTCAATTTTTAGAACTATTCATTACTTTGACTTTAATAATATTCACAAAACAATCAAATTTTGAAAAAAACATTATTTTATAACTAATATTTCATATAAATCTATAAAATTAATGGATAACATTATGTATCTTAAATTATATTATATTAAATATTTTAAATATCATTTATTTGATTTTTTCCTTTAATTGAATAATAAATGCATCAACGTTGTGTAAGCATTTAAGATAACTATTTATTAACTAAAAATTAAAAATAAATTACCATAATGTAGATAAATATTTTCACTTTAAAAATACTATATATATCCCAACATATTTTTGAGATATCCCCATATTAAAAACATTCTAGTTTTTAAAAATAGGAGTGTGACATGTTTGACTTTTCTTCGAATAAAAATACTATAAAGGTCATAATCTCATTAAAATTGCCAAAAAAACATTCCATATAACTGAATATTGAATTATTATGGACTAAATATAAAATTAAAATAATATTAAGAAATGTGTTAGGGACATGTTATTGTCCTTATCATTTTTTTAACTTTAATTAACCTATTTACCCTTTATCGTTGTAACAAAAATTACTGAGGTTAATATTCATATTGAAAAAATATATATGGGACATATTTAATAAATTTATAACCCACAAATTAAAATATGGAATCCATTTTTAAAAATTGAGAACACAAAATTCTTATAATTTAATTTCAAATTAAATGCTAAAACACAATGAAAAATATTTTTTTTGAGAAAAATGTCTTTTAAAGAATATAAATATTTTTCTACAAAAAAAATATAAAATTAATTCCAATGAACTTAAATTGATTATTAATAATATAATAGAACTAATCTTTTTATTTAAATCATTTAAATAAATGGAACTTTTTAAATTCTTGAAACCAAAATATAGTTTTTAATAAAAATTGGTATTTTCCACTATTCATTGGAAAATTAATAGTTTTTAGAAAAATAAGAAAATTTCACCCTATGATAATTTTGAAATTATTATTTAAAAAATTATATATATATATATATATATTGAAAGAATTTAAATAAAATTTATAAATTTATTAGAATATTTATTAAAAAAAGTAACAAAAACATTTTTTTTAGAAAACGTGTTTATGAATAAAAAAATAACTATATTGAAAATTGTGTACTTATTTACTATGAATTAATCACTAATTTTACATTGATTAGGTCATGTAATATATTTCATAAATTTTTTAATAATATACATGTCCATAAATTTAATGGTTATGTTATAATGATCATATTTAAATAATAATATTTTGGGGTTCGTTTACGCTCAGTGTTACGTGTTGTACATGCTATCGACATAACATTATTTTAAAATATTTGATTAGTAAATTAATTATTCCCATGAAAGGTGTGAATATTAACCAAGTAAAAAACCACCAATACATCCTAAACATTAGAGAAAATGCATAAGAGTGTATTCCAAGACAACAAATTGCACATAAGCAACAACACACAAACATGTAGTGAGTAGTTGTTCACTAACCAATATGCCACAAACCCCTGAAAATACCTGATTTGGATAAAGGATGTAAATGAGGCTATAATAGGAGACATTAACTAGATTCATCCAAAACGTCCCCATATGTATCCCACAACCACTACAATGATAATAAGTGTCTGGTTATTCAATAAGGACACTGTATCCCTAACTTTGTATCGGTCCACCATCATCATCCTCACATGTCCACTTTTTACCCCTCTAAGTGTTAACCAATTCATGATGGTCCACTTACTTAAACACAATTTCATTAAGGATTTTAACATCTATAACTACACATCACAAGATGTTCCAGATATCCCAATGTTGATCGGTACCCTATATCTGTCAGGCCTACCTCCATGTTCATCATTTAAGGAAGGTCACACACCCCACCCTGATGGTGGTCATTATTAGGGACACCGCATGACCCAGCCTGATGGTGGCCCTTATACTCTTATGATGGTAAGTCCCATATGGAATGATTGATATATTTGAATGTGAACGACACCTCTGTAAGGAAATATCCCATACCAGTCTGTAGCTACAAGATATTCATAACCCATGAATTATCTACTCACACTTTTGCTGAAATTTACATGATATGACTCAAAAAAATAAAACAATCAATAGTCTGTAGCCATTGTCACATCATGTTTCTCTCCGTACAAGGAGAAATCTAGCCAATAATAAAGAAGCTCTTCAACCATGTATCTAAAGAATGGTTTCAAGAACTTTGAAATACCACAAACAATATGTTTCTTACTGTAGAATAATAAGGAATATGAAGAATATTTCTCAAGATGACACAAAAAAATCATTATAAAAAATATCAAGAAAAAGTATCATCATCCATACACAGACATGTGATCAAGATCAAACAAAGATCTAACTAAGTATGAAAGAACGCAAAAGTGATCAAACTTAAGAATGGTCTAATAATATAATCACACATCATATGTGACAACCCGAACCCTAGTAGCCCATAGTCAGTTCCCTTTACCATTACATTGGAATAAGATACAAGAAATTAAATCCTAGAGAATCAGATAATTTATTAGTATTGTTAAAGTAGACACCTACACAAGTCTTAAATTATAATTGAGCACAGAAATTACAAGATATTTTATTAATTTTTTTTATTCAATCTAGCATATCACCACATATCAAACATAGTAGTCTTCTTAGAATCATTTTGAAAGGAAGAAAATATTGGTGGTTTAAAATTTTTAGTAAGGGTTAAGTAAAATTAACTTATTCATGAGTAAATAAGCCCAATCAATATGTAATGGTAAATAACTGACCACACATTCCATTTAAATGACTTGAATATTCGAGAAAGATAGAGAAAAATAAATATGTAAAGGTAAATAAATAAAAACACATGCCATTTAATAAATTAATGTGAATGAAATTCATCCACATATTATTTCATAGTGAAAATATCATGGATAATAGTTACTAAATTTTGAATGAAGGAAATACTTAATTATTAAATGTCATGTTTACCAGGTACATGAATCCTTTACCATCAAGACCTTCCATATAAGGAACCAGCCTTAAAACATTACATAATCTTGAATTAAATGAATAATTAACATTGAGAATCTTTTCCGGTTTAGAGTTTTAGAGAATTAGGAGATAACTATTACATCTAAAAAGATTACAAAGTAGACACATCAACTCAGTTTCCATTTTTTTTACAAAATAAAAACTCTTGAACAAAAGATTCATGTGTAGTTCCATGTTTTAGATAGCATGAAATTTCCATGATCCAATCCTTGACCCTATTCCACTTTATGTCCTGTGATTTTTTTTTAAAAACACGGGATGAACATAAAAAGCTCATTAAGCATTATAAAACAAGGAAAGAAAACATTAGTCCACGTATACATAAGAATCAATGAAATCATACTTTACTCATAAAACATAAGTGCTTGAACATACCTCTCAAAATCATAATGTTTATGAATAACTCATAGAAATCATAAGACATAAAGGTAACTTGAGGCATTCATAACATTCTTTCATAGGGAGTAACCCTCATGGTTACGTTTGGAATACCCATCACAATATATTCCTTAAATCTCTTCAGATAAACCTTAGAGTTTAACTCCTTCGTATTACCCAATGAATTGGAGAGCTATCACAGGCTCACCCACCCTAGGTTTTTCACGGAACCACCCATATTTGTAACAATTCCGAAGAACCATAACATAATCATAACACATAACTTAAGTATAAAATAAAGATAACATTCCCACATTGCAATAACAATATAACAATTTAAGGTATTAAAATAATAAATCCATTAAAAATAACCATTTTAAATACCAAAATATTTAAAAAGAGTATAAGGTATTTATTTTTCTTTTGAAAACATTACAGCTTGTTAAGGAATCCATAGATCCAATAATACTCACAGTGGCAGAAAAGGTCGTTGTCACCACTTACATTAAAAAAAGAAACATTCCTTTTTGTCGTTTAGTAAAACGATTCATAGAGAAAATATTCCCATTGAATGAAATGAAAATTCAAAATGGGTTTATACACCGTATAAAAGAAATTTGTGTATAAAACAAAATATGCCTCAATGAAAGGATATTAAGACGAAGTCTCGTACAAGGTCGGTATCCTTAGAATATGGATAAACCAATTACATACTTATGTGTGAGAAATAAAAATACACCCAATATAAGTGGATATTAAGTGTAAAATAATCAGATGCATTCACACATATTCATAGAGTGACATATTCATGGAGTACAAGTTTAACCGAAAAAATTTAAATTGAGTTAAGAAGTCCCCTTTCAAAAATTCGACAGCCTAACAACGTCATATTAAAATTCAGAAAATGAGTTGATGAGAGAGAAAATGGTATCTCATCACTTGGACATAAAATTTACATCAATAAGGATATAGAAGAACATATCCCAACATAATAAGATGTAAATTAAAAGACCTAACAAAATAAGTCTTTTAAAAAGTGGAGGGTGAAAGGTTCCCTTACCGAATTGGGTATCTTCCGAAACGTACACCCCATGGAAGAAGGGTCATAAAATGAAGATGTAATTACAAATAAATTAAATTATATTACATAAAGAGTACAATCATGGGAAGTACATACACTACACAAAAGGATATAGTGGAAAATGTAGTTTGAATCTCACGGGAACAAAAGGTGAGATAAAAACTCCTTACCTCGTGGTATTCAATTGAGTCGTATGATCAAAAGATTATAAGAACCAAATTAATCACAGAATACCATGAATAGAATGATAATATATATATCAAAAGGCAGTACAAAATACACCACATGCAATAAATAAGTGGTGAACAATAGAAATCTCACGGAATTAAAAGTGAGATAAGAAATCCCTTACGAAAATTTGGCAGCCTAACGACTCCACTTAAAAATTCCAAAATTAGATTTATGAGATTAAATAGGGTCTCTCATAATATTAACATAAAAATTACAGTAAGAGGAATATTAAATAGCATCCCCCAACATAATAAAGAGGATCTTAAAAGGAATGACATAGAAGAGAGTACTTAAAAAGAAAGAGAGAGGTAGGATCCCTTACCTCAAGTCCGACTTGTCTTGTTCGTTTATTTATATTCATGAATAATAAACTTTGGTCAATTTATAATTTCTTAAGTACCTCCTTTAATGTTTATTATTCAATTCATATCACATATTATAATGTTATAATAATTAGTTAATTTTGTGAGTTCATATTAGATGTTTTTGTCGATGTTCGGTACATGAGTAAAAAATGAACATGTTTGAAAAGAATTGTCCATTTTGTTATAAGTAAATAATCTCCAAAATAGTATTAATGATTTAAATATCATATATATCCAGTATATATTAATTTTATACTATTCCATAATATTTGGCGATAAGAAATGAAATGCACTGTTCATGGAGACGGTAAGCCGTATGTACGCATGAACGCTACTTTCATTTTTATTTCATACATTAATAGAATGAAAACATGATGATACATAGGTATATCATAATTAAAGTATAATATCATATATAATATAATTAAATACATCCTTTATATATCCCACATAGGGCATTAATGATTCAAATCACTTTGAGGGGGCGGTAGTCCGCACTTCCTAAAATGAAATTATCGCGTTTACCCATTATGGAAACCGTAAAGGTAAGGCATAAATGAAAAATACAGAAAAATAAGGAAAAAAAACATAATATATATTATATATAAATAAAGTTACATATTAATGGCCACCATGAGAGGTGTTAAAATAAGATTGAACAATCATCGTTTCGTGAGGCAGTAATTTGCCACCCACAGAAACAGTATGTTTTTTAACCATTAGATGGAGGTGTGTGTAGGTGTAACAAGAATACTTATTATAAAAAAATCCTAGTATATTTAAGATACTGGTGTTGTTACAAAATAAAGGAATAAAAAGTGTTTATGGGGTTGGAGAAGCAAAATAAAACAAAATAACATAAGAGAAGACATTACTTTAAATCGGGTAACTCTTTTTGATTTGAGCCCAAAGGCTTCCTTGGAAATACTTCTGCCCAAAGTGAGGCTTCTAGGAGTAATATAGGGATTTGGATAGACAATATTATTAGATCTTAGATGATCCAAGGGCTTGAGATGTGTGGGTAAGGGGGTAGAGTTGGGGGCCTTTTATAAGAGGGAGGAGGGTCACTTTTGGAAAGTCTTGGAAAGTTACTTTATTATGAAATGAGTTTCAGATTCTAAAGGTCCCACAATGATATATTTCGAGGATAAGGTGATAGGGGTTCTAAATTCACCCATCCAATAGTTTTTATACATGTTTAAGTCTTTGATTTTACCATATATTTTCATTTTATTTAAATCGTTCATTAATGAGGTTATCACTGCATCACCATGGTGTCATAAATAAATTAATTTATTTAATAAAAAAATACCATGATGTAGGAAATATTTTTCTATTTTCAATGACTATTTATAGTCTAAGATATCATTTATGTAGACAAAATTAATTTTTTTTTACTTAGGTGTTACATACTTTTGTTATATTTTTCTTTCTTTAAAAAATAAAATGATAAAATGTCACTATCACCCAAATGTGATTCCATGGGGTCCCTAAGTTGGCACAAGACATACCATGGTCGACCATGACACAGCAAATAGCATTAGAACACATGTTGGGGTCATTTTATATTATTATTATATTATTTTATTATCCATAACTACCTGATTACTAATTAATCACGATAATTAAAGATAATTACCATCGTTACTATTCATAATGTAAAAAAAAAAGAGTCTTACTTACATAATTTGGTCCTTATGATTCCAAATATGGAATCCATTATACCAAATTCCAAACACATAAATTGCAGTAATTAATTTAAAATTAATTCCTGTTGTTAGAACCAAAGACGGGTTTTTAAGAAGTAAAATCTATAAAAAGATTGATTTGTTTTTACATCCAATTTAAAAGTGAAATTACATCAAATGACCAAAATTGTAGTAAATTATAAAAACATAATAAAATTACACCTTAAAACCAATTAAAATGACAATCTAACTATATAAATAAATTGGATGAAAAGGTAGTTTTGAATTAAAATGCTGTATTTTTCACTATTCATAAAAAATGAACATTATCAGAAAAATACCAAATATTCGCCCTAAGATAAATTTTATATTCCAAATTAAAAAATTATTTCTATCTTACCAAATTCAAAACACATAAGTTTCGTTAATAAATTATATAGTTAATTCTCACTGTTAAAACAAATAGTGTGTTTTTAAGAAACAACATCTATCAAAGGATTGACACTTGTTTATGTCCATTTTCAAAGTGAAATTAATTATAATGACCACCATTGGATTAAATGGTAAAAATATATTATAATTAAACTTTACAACCAATTAAAAATATAATCTATCAATAGAAATAAATTATATTAAAAGGAGATTTTGAATTGAAATACATCGTTTTTAAAATAAATAAACTTTATCGGAAAAATACCAAAAATTTACACCAAGTGAATTTTTATGTATTGATTATAAAGAAGGATTTTATTTTTTCACATATAACATATAAAAATTACTAAAAGTATATTTAAAAAAAAGTTTCATCATCAAAAGGCGGTTAATCTACCTTTTAAAGAATATTAGAATATTTATTCATAAAATTGGATTCATTTGCATTTTAAGCCTCTAACATTTATTGAATAATGTAAAAAAATGTAACAAACATATATAATCATATTTTAGTTAGTTATTTTCATTCCCTCTATTCCAATGGATAGATGTTATCTACCATTTAAAACAATATTATTATATTATTAGTGTGCAAAGTAAGATTTCAAAGAAACTCATTGTCGCATATTGGGTATTCCATCGAACATAGCATCCTCTTTAAAGTAAAATTAATATTTAATTCAAATATATTAATAAATATGAAAATGTGATATTCTTTATTTAACTGGGATGTTACATACTTCCCCCCCTTTTGGGAATTGCATCCTCACAATTTTAAAATTGGGCTCGGAAACTTCTTTGAAATCCCCACATCGGAAAAAGAGTCAGTAAAACTATTACTTTAAATGAATGAAAGGGAAGTACAAAGGTCACCCAAGTTAACCCATACTAGGATTCCATGTAGAAAAATATGAATATGGAAGAGAAAAAAAACCACCCAGTTCTGATGGAGAGTGACAGAAAACATTTTTAAGAGAAATTTAACCACCAGAAAATCACAAACTTGTTATGGGTTAAACGGTATTTGATTCCCCAGTAAGAAAAGTTAACATAAAACATTTTTGTTTTATGTTACTTTCACTACTAGAAAAGGGGGCATTGGAGCCCCCCCAGACTCGGGCGACCGCCATTGGCGGTCGCTATAGCTCACCATTAGCGACCGCCAATGGCAGTCGCTAACCTAGATAAAAAAATCCAGGGGGTTTCTGCGCCCCCCCCCCCCCCCCCCCCCCGCGCCCTCGATCTCCCTCCGCCCTAGCTAACCCCCTCCCTCCCTCGCCGCCCTCCCTCGCGCCGCCCTCCCCCTCCCCCGCGGCCCGGCCTCCCCCGCCGCCCGACCTCCCCCGCCGCCCGGCCTCCCCCGCGGCCCGGCCTCCCCCGCCGCCCGGCCTCCCCCGCCGCCCGGCCTCCCCCGCCGCCCGGCCTCCCCCGCGGCCCGCCCTCCCCCGCCGCCCGGCCTCCCCCGCCGCCAGCCCTCCCCCGCCGCCTGCCATCCGGCCTCCGGCCGCCGCCCTCCGCCCTCGGGCCTTCGGCCGCCGCCCTCCGCCCTCCGGCCGCCGCCCTCCGGCCTCTCGGCCCGCCCCCCCACCCCGGACGACACCCGCACCCCGGACAGCCCTCGGCGCGCACTCCGGACCGCCCCCCGCACCCCGGACGCCTCCCCGCACCCCGGACATCACCCCCCGCGCACTCCGGACCGCCCGCCGCACCCCGGACGCCTCCCCGCACCCCGGACAGCCCCCCCTGCACTCGGACACCCCCCTCCGAACCCGGACAGCCTCCACGCACCCCGGACAGCCCCCCTCCCGCACTCGGACACCCCCCCCCCTCCGAACCCGGACAGCCCCCCCGCACCCCGGACAGGCCCCCCGCACCCCGGACACCCCACCCCGCACCCCCGACAGCCCCCTGCACCCCAGACAGCCCCCCCTCCCCCGCACCCCGGACACCCCCGCACCCCGAACACCCCTGCCCGCACCCCTGACAGGCCCCCGACACCTCGGAAACCCCTCCCCACACCTCGGACAGCCCCCCCGACCCCGGACACCCCCCCCCCCCTCGCTGCCCGTCCCCCGTCCCCTCACCGCCTCCTCTCCTCCAGCTCCCCGCCGCCGCCGCCGCCCGTCCCCTCCCTTGCCGCACCGCCTTTGGCTCCGGCTCCCCTTCGCTGCCTCCTCTCCCTCGCAGCACCGCCTTCGGCTCCCCTCCCTTTCAGGTTTGTAGCTCAATCAGGTAACATGAGCTTTCAGTTACATTATTATTTTATCAATGGTTCATAAACAAATGGTTAATATTTATTTTGAATATAGTTGATTTGAAAAATGTAAATGTAATAAGTATTGTGTAAATGTTTGTTATACAGATATTATTATGGATAAGAGTTGGATTGATCTTCCAAATCGAACGTCTAGAGAATATTTCAATGGCATTATGTAGTTTATTGACTTCACGAGAGGATTTGAAAGTGACTATATTAGTTGTCCATGTAGAAAATGTGCTAACAGATATCAATTCACACGAGATACTGTGAGGGAGCACCTTTTCTTTAATGGATTTCTGAAAAATTATAATAGTTGGACTCGTCATGGAGAAGAATATGTTCGTTGTCAAAATACAGATGCAGCTCAGATGGATGTTGATGCAAGGATGACTGATCCAATGCATGAAATGCTTACTAAAATGGTACGTGGGTTTGATCCTGAAGGCATTGACATCCAGAATCTTGAGACCGGTGAGATAAATCTTCGCTCTGGTGAAGATCGTGATTCGAGGAGGTTTTATGAAGTACTTGATGATGCGAAAACAGAATTATGTCCTAGATGTACTTCTTACAATAAACTGTCGTTTATCGTGGAGTTGTTGTATTTGAAGACTTTGAACAATTGGTCAGACACATCATTCGACATGCTTTTGGTTTTATTGAAAAAAGTTCTTCCTGTCGACGCTAAGATTCCTGAGTCGTATTACTATGCTTGTAAGTTGACAGAGAACTTAGGTTTTACATATGAGACTATAGATGCATGTGCAAACAACTGTATGTTGTTTAGAAATGAAACTGCTCATTTGGATATTTGTACGGTTTGTGGCACTTCCAAGTGGAAAGAGAACAGGGGAAATAAGACTCATCAAAGTCATATTGCGATACAGGGGAAACCGATTGTCGTAAAGCAAATGTGTTACTTTCCCCTTAAACCGAGGTTGAAAAGATTTTTTATGTCATCTAAAGTTTCTAATTTAATGAGATGGCATGCAGAAAGAGTTCATGAAAGTGACATGTTAACCCACCCGGCAGACTCTCATGCATGGAAGTATTTTGATAAGAGACATCCCGACTTTGCTAAAGATGTTCGTAATGTCCGATTGGGATTGGCAGCAGATGGTTTCAATCCATTCAAGTCTATGGTTGGTGCAACTCATAGCACATGGCCCGTGGTGTTGGTTCCATATAATCTTCCTCCGTGGCTTTGTATGAAGCAACAATTTATATTACTTTCCACTCTTATTGATGGACCTAAAAGTCCGGGGGATAAGATTGATGTTTACCTTCAGCCATTGATTGATGAGTTGAATGAATTTTGGGGCGATGGTGTGATGACTTATGACTGCGAAACGAATGAAATGTTCAAACTGCATGCTGCTTTATTGTGGACAATCAATGACTTCCCAGCTTATGCAAATTTATCAGGCTGGAGTACGAAAGGTGAATTTTCTTGCCCTTGTTGCAATAAAAGTAAAAAATCTGTATGGCTTAAACATTCCAAAAAATGGTCATACATGGGTCACATGCGTTTTCTCCCTCCCCATCACAGGTTCAGAAAGGACAGAGTGGCATTTGATGGTTCTAGAGAGTTCAGCCCAGCACCAAAGATCATGACAGGAGTCGAAATGTTATCACAGATTGAGGAAGAAAACATCCGCACGGTATATGAAATTCAGGATTTGGTGGCTCCTCCAGTACGTAATATTCGTGCTGCGGGTAGGCAGCGCAGTCACAATTGGAAAAAGAAAAGTATTTTTTATAGTCTTCCGTATTGGAAAGCTAACATGTTGAGGCATAATTTGGATGTCATGCACATTGAAAAAAATGTTTGTGATAACATATTGTGGACCATTTTAGGTGTCAGTGGAAAGTCAAAGGACCATGTTAATGCACGCCGTGATTTGGAAGAAATGGGTTTAAGGAAACAGTTGCATTTACAGTTAGCTGAGGGAAACAAGGCATATATGCCTGCTGCACAGTATTCGATGACTACAGAGGAGAAAGAGACATTTCTTTCCATTTTGAAGATGGTCAAGGTGCCTGATGGTTACTCTTCTAATATTTCAAAGTGTGTGAATCTGACGAGCAAGACATTGCAAGGGTTGAAAAGTCATGACAATCACATATTACTTCAGCAGTTGATTCCAATCGCAATTTGTGATTGTTTATCCCCCAATGTTGTTCAGCCCTTGATTGAGATGAGTAATTTTTTTAGACAGCTTTGTTTAAGAAATCAACGAATGAGTGATTTAAAAAGTTTGCAGGACCGAATTGTACTTACGCTTTGTCACTTTGAGAAACTTTTCCCCCCCTCATTTTTCGATGTTATGGTCCACTTGACAGTGCACCTAACTGATGAAGTAATGGCTGCTGGTCCAGTGCAATTCAGGTGGATGTATCCTATTGAACGGTATTTGAGTACATTGAAAAGATTTGTACGCAACAGAGCTCGTCCAGAGGCATCAATAGCCAATGGTTATTTGATGGATGAGTGTACTACCTTTTGTGCAGAATATCTTACGGATGTTGAAACAAAATTAGATAAGCCCTCTCGGATTGATGATGGTCCAGTTGGAGAAGGAACCACATTTGATATGGACAACATCGAGTGGATACAAGCACATCGATATATCTTGTTCAATACTCCATCAGTTGCACCATTAATGCAGTAAGTATCTTATCAATGTGCTTGTATAACTTTTACATGTTTTCTTTGCATAAGTTGATCTTTTAAACATCGCGTAATCATTTGCAGGAAACACATTAATGAGATAAAAGAAGAGATGCATCGTGCGACTGAGTTGCAAATTCAACAATCTCATTATGCGGCATTTCATGGTTGGTTCAAGGATTATGTATGTATAAATTGATTTTCATTATGAGTGAAGTATTAAACTAATTCTTTCTGCATATATCAGTATTGATTTTTATAAATTATGTAGGTTCGTAAGCTGAGGGAGTTAGGGGACCCCACGCTACCTGAAGTATTTATCCAACTGGCTGAGGGTCCATCTATAACGGCTCGTCGTTATAAAGCTATTGATGCTAATGGTTTTCGATTTCGCATTAAAGATGTTGACGACAAACGAGCAACAAAAAATAGTGGCATCGGTTGTCCCTTTGTCGATTCTGGTTATTACTATGGTCAATTGATAGACATCATTGAAGTTGTATACACACACGGTTTGAAGTACATATTGTTAAAGTGTAATTGGGTTGATCCAGTGCGTGGATGTAAAGTCGATCAATATCAGTTTTCATTGGTGAATTTTAACTATATGTTATACAGAAATAATGAACGAGTTGAGAATGAACCTTTCATTTTGACATCACAAGCGGAACAAGTATTCTTCGTTACTTTGCCTTCGGATCCAAGTTGGCAAGTTGTTGTCAAAATGTCTCGGCGAGGAGTGTTTTTATTTGAAGAAGATGAACCCGAGACTATTCCGTTTGTTTACCAACAACTTGATCAACATACCGTAGTTCAACATGAAGAAGATATTTATTGGGTCAGAGCGGCTGTTGAAGGAGAAACGGTCGATTTGCATGCTTAATGAAAGGTATAATTGTTTTACCGCTATTCAGTAGAATGTCCTAGGATATCATAAATTATCTAATCATTTTATAAATCCTTATAAGTTTTAATCCTCACTTTTGTAAGTTAATTCAGTCATAAATATTTAGGTTGATTAACTTTCTGATTTTTAAAATTCATTCACAACTAATTATTCAATCCATTTTTTGTTTGATTAACAGTTGTACAAGTTTGATTTATTAAGAACAATCCAATTTATCTTTTAAACACTTTGGACTCATTACTGATATTTTGTATGACTGCAGACATGTCAGGGGAAGAGGCAGAAAATCCACATCATCCATCTGAGGCATCTACGTCTCAGGGTCGAGGTATGTTTGAATGTCATTGTCTATATTTTTTATGTAATTGACATATATATATATATATATATAACATTTGTCAATTTATATATAAAATTGTTTTCAACAGGATCAGACTCGGCTAGTTCTTCCTCTCGCAGAAGAGGCCCTGGTCGTGGCATATTATCATGGAATTCCGACACGACGACAGATGTTTCATTTGATGAGGTATTTCATCCCGTGGGACCGAATGCCCCGGCATTTATTCGTCAGCTGGGTCATATCATACGTGACCCACATCGATTTCCATTGACCACGCGTGATTGGGCTTCTATCCCTCAGGACACATTAGATCGTCTACGGAGGGAGGTTCAGGTAAGAAAATAATTTTACTTTATTTTCTATTTATAAATAATACTAATATGTTTGATTATTTTCATTATAGAAAAATTTGAAAGTATGCCCTGAAGAGTTTCGGCCCGTGTGTATGAGCAAATGCCGTAAGCTATGGAAAGATTATAAAGGCAAAGTGAAGAGGGACCACTGGGTACCAAATGTGGGTGCCCTTGACATTTTGGAAAAAGTCCCGAGAGGTGTCCTCCCGGATCAGTGGCGTGACTTGGTTGCATATTGGTCTACTGAGGGTGTTGCGGTTTGTATATTAATTATTTTGTTGTATATATATTTTCAAGAATATGTGATTTGTTTGAAATTTGAATGAATTGAATGTAGGAGGTGTCAACACGCCATTCGGAGAATCGAGCGTTGCAGGGACCAGCTCACAGGCTCGGGACTCGTCACGTGTCTCAGATCCGACATGAGGTATATATTATTCATTTTTTAATTTATTAATTAATATGGTTTTGTGTTTATATTCTTTTAATATACAGTTGCGAGGGCAAGGTGCAGCAACTGATAAAATGTCGGTGTGGATAAGGACTCGTGATCGCAATGATCCAGAGGTTGCAGCATTGATAGTAAGTGTCTGTACTTACCAATAATTACATAAATCTATATATTAACATATATATATTTATATATATTTAAATATTTCACAGGATCAATTTGAAGCTGAGTTAGAACATCTGCCAGAGGACCAGCGACAGCTTCCCATGCGACGGGATGAGATCTTTCATCGCATTATTGGTCGGGACGGGCATGGCTATAGTTTGACCTATGGAGCAGGGATTCCTCGTTCTGTAGTGTCCCGCGATGCGGTTGTCGGTCCTGCTGTTGCTCATATGACACAGCAGATGTCAGATTTTGAGGCACGGCTGCGCGATTCCGAGGAGACAAATGCGCAATTGACAGCTGAGGTTAGAGCACTGCGGGAATATGTGCGTCGAGCTGATGGTACAGGGGATCATACGACGCAGGTATATACTGTATTTATTTATTTAATTTAAATTATTTTTGTTATTAAAATATTTATAATGTTTATTTGTTGTAGGCACCTGGCCCACCAGAAGGAGGTAGCAGTGATGGCAACGCGTGACGCACCATATATTCACGAGATATGTTTTTTGTTTTTACTGGTAGGGTTGATATTGATGTACTGTATTTATTCATTTAAGTAATGCATTATTACCATCCATGGTGGTCTTTTAAATATTTTATACACATATTGAGTTTTTGATCAGATAATCTTGAATGATTCTACATTTGAAAAAGTCGAACTAATTCCAACTGATCAATAAATCTGATATTATAGATTATGTATTATCCAATATATTTTTTATAAATTTCAGTATGGTATCGATAAAAGAAATATGTATTAATTAGATGTTATCACTTTTATTTTTCACTTTTGTAATCAATGGGATGGCCTTTGCACCCCCGGAGAGCCCCCCGCACCCCCGTAGAGCCCCCCCGCACCCCCGTACAGCCCCCCGCACCCCCGTACAGCCCCCCCCCGCACCCCCGTAGAGCCCCCCGCACCCCCGTACAGCCCCCCGCACCCCCGTACAGCCCCCTTCCACCCCCGTACAGCCCCCCGCACCCCCGTAAAGCCCCCCCCCCCCGCACCCCCGTACATCCCCCCGCACCCCCGTACTGCCCCCGCCACCCCCGTACAGGCCCCCGCCACCCCCGTATAGCCCCCCGCACCCCCGTACAGCCCCCCCCCCCCCCCCCCCGCACCCCCGTACTGCCCCCCGCACCCCCAGAGAGACCCCCGCACCCCCGTACAACCCCCCACACCCCCGTACTACCCCCCGCCACCCCCGTACAGGCCCCCGCCACCCCCGTACAGCCCCCCGCACCCCCGTACAGCCCCCCCCCCCCGCACCCCCGTACTGCCCCCTGCACCCCCGGAGAGACCCCCGCACCCCCGTACAACCCCCCACACCCCTGTACTGCCCCCCGCCACCCCCGTACAGGCCCCCGCCACCCCCGTACAGCCCCCCGCACCCCCGTACAGCCCCCCCCCCCCCCGCACCCCCGTACAGCCCCCCGCACACCTGTACAGCCCCCCCCGCACCCCCGTACAACCCCCCGCACCCCCGTACTGCCCCCGCCACCCCCGTACAGCCCCCCGCCACCCCCGTACAGCCCCCCGATACCCCCGTACAGCCCCCCGCACCCCCGTACAGCCCCCCGCCACCCCCGTACAGCCCCCCGCACCCCCGTACAGCCCCCCGATTGTGTCGTTTTCAGCAGCGCGGCGCGCGCTGAAATGGCACGTTGGGGGGTCAAAACCACCCGAACGACCTCCGAATGCCAAGAAACCGTACGACAACATCCGGGGCGTGAATTGTGAAATGGTCGGCCAGACGGCACCTCATTCGGAGGTTCCGTGTGACCGCGGCGGCCGGAAACGCGTTTCCGGCGCCGTTAAACACCAAAACGGCGTGCGGCGGTCCGATTCGGAGCAAACGTGCTCCGAACGACCTGAAACCGCACGGGAACGATAGAAATATTATTCCTGAGATGCAGGAGGAGGCCGCACGTCCATCGGACGTGCGGTGCACGCGACACGTCCGATTGTGTCGTTTTCAGCAGCGCGGCGCGCGCTGAAATGGCGCGTTGGGGGGTCAAAACCACCTAAACGACCTCCGAATGCCACGAAACCGTACGAAAACATCCGGGGCGTGAATTGTGAAATGGTCGGCCAGACGGAACCTCATTCAGAGGTGCCGTGTGACCGCGGCGGCCAGAAACGCGTTTCCGGCGCCGTTAAACACCAAAACGGCGTGCGGCGGTCCGATTCGGAGCAAACGTGCTCCGAACGACCTGAAACCGCACGGGAACGATAGAAATATTATTCCTGAGATGCAGGAGGAGGCCGCACGTCAATCGGACGTGCGGTGCGCGCGGCACGTCCGATTGTGTCGTTTTCAGCAGCGCGGCGCGCGCTGAAATGGCGCGTTGGGGGGTCAAAACCACCCGAACGACCTCCGAATTCCACGAAACCGTACGAAAACATCCGGGGCGTGAATTGTGAAATGGTCGGCCAGACGGCACCTCATTCGGAGGTGCCGTGTGACCGCGGCGGCCGGAAACGCGTTTCCGGCGCCGTTAAACACCAAAACGGCGTGCGACGGTCCGATTCGGAGCAAACGTACTCCGAACGACCTGAAACCGCACAGGAACGATAGAAATATTATTCCTGAGATGCAGGAGGAAGCCGCACGTCCATCGGACGTGCGGTGCGCGCGGCACGTCCGATTGTGTCGTTTTCAGCAGCGCGGCGCGCGCTGAAATGGCGCGTTGGGGGGTCAAAACCACCCGAACGACCTCCGAATGCCACGAAACCATACGACACCATCCGGGGCATGAATTGTGAAATTTTCGGCGAGACGGAACCTCATTCGGAGGTGCCGTGTGACCGCGGCGGCCGGAAACGCGTTTCCGGCGCCGTTAAACACCAAAACGGCGTGCGGCGGTCCAATTCGGAGCAAACGTGCTCCGAACGACCTGAAACCGCACGGGAACGATATAAATATTATTCCTGAGATGTAGGAGGAGGCCGCACGTCCATCGGACGTGCGGTGCGCGCGGCACGTCCGATTGTGTCGTTTTCAGCAGCGCGGCGCGCGCTGAAATGGCGCGTTGGGGGGTCAAAACCACCCGAATGACCTCCGAATGCCACGAAACCATACGACAACATCCGGGGCGTGAATTTTGAAATGGTCGGCCAGACGGCACCTCATTTGGAGGTGCCGTGTGACCGCGGCGGCCGGAAACGCGTTTCCGGCGCCGTTAAACACCAAAACGGCGTGCGGCGGTCCGATTCGGAGCAAACGTGCTCCGAACGACCTGAAACCGCACAAGAACGATAGAAATATTATTCCTGAGATGCAGAAGGAGGCAGCACGTCCATCGGACGTGCGGTGCGCGCGGCACGTCCGATTGTGTCGTTTTCAGCAGCGCGGCGCGCGCTAAAATGGCGCGTTGGGGGGTCAAAACCACCCGAACGACCTCCGAATGCCATGAAACCGTACGACAACATCCAGGGCGTGAATTGTGAAATGGTCGGCCAGACGGCACCTCATTCGGAGGTGCCGTGTGACCGCGGCGGCCGGAAACGCGTTTCCGGCGCCGTTAAACACCAAAACGGCGTGCGGCGGTCCGATTCGGAGCAAACGTGCTCCGAACGACCTGAAACCGCACGGGAACGATAGAAATATTATTCCTGAGATGCAGGAGGAGGCCGCACGTCCATCGGACGTGCGGTGCGTGCGGCACGTCCGATTGTGTCGTTTTCAGCAGCGCGGCGCGCGCTGAAATGGCGCGTTGGGGGGTCAAAACCACCCGAACGACCTCCGAATGCCACGAAACCGTACGACAAAATCCGGGGCGTGAATTGTGAAATGGTCGGCCAGACGGCACCTCATTCGGAGGTGCCGTGTGACCGCGGCGGCCGGAAACGCGTTTCCGGCGCCGTTAAACACCAAAACGGCGTGCGACGGTCCGATTCGGAGCAAACGTGCTCTGAACGATCTGAAACCGCACGAGAACGATAGAAATATTATTCCTGAGATGCAGGAGGAGGCCGCACGTCTGATTGTGTCGTTTTCAGCAGCGCGGCGCGCGCTGAAATGGCGCGTTGGGGGGTCAAAACCACCCGAACGACCTCCGAATGCCACGAAACCGTACGACAACATCTGGGGAGTGAATTGTGAAATGGTCAGCCAGACGGAACCTCATTCGGAGGTGCCGTGTGAACGCGGCGGCCGGAAACGCGTTTCCGGCGCCGTTAAAGACCAAAACGGCGTGCGGCGGTCTGATTCGGAGCAAACGTGCTCCGAACGACCTGAAACCGCACGGGAACGATAGAAATATTATTCCTGAGATGCAAGAGGAGGCCGCACGTCCATCGGACGTGCGGTGCGCGCGGCACGTCCGATTGTGTCGTTTTCAGCAGCGCGGCGCGCGCTGAAATGGCGCGTTGGGGGGTCAAAACCACCCGAACGACCTCCGAATGCCACGAAACCGTACGACAACATCCGGGGCGTGAATTGTGAAATGGTCGGCCAGACGGCACCTCATTCGGAGGTTCCGTGTGACCGCGGCGGCCGGAAACGCGTTTCCGGCGCCGTTAAACACCAAAACGGCGTGCGGCGGTCCGATTCGGAGCAAACGTGCTCCGAACGACCTGAAATGAGATTATTTCTTGAATCGATGTTTTTAAATTATTATATCACAATGATTTGATATTATATATATATTAAATATATATTAAATATATATTAAAACATTTAAAATATATTATATATATATATATATTTAAAATATTGTATTTAATAGTATATATATGAATATTTTTACACACATATATATATATATATATATTTATATTCAATTCAATAAAAAAAAATTTAAATTTTTTTTTTAGAATAGCGACCGCCATAGGCGGTCGCTAAAGGCCTCTAGCGACGAGGCAACAGCGACCGCCAATGGCGGTCGCTGCGCGGCCGCTAAAGCCCTTTAGCGACCGCCAATGGCGGTCGCTAATGGCCTTATTTATAGTAGTGTTTTTATTGAGGAATTTATTTATGAGCTTAACTAAAACATAATGAAACATACTTACTTGTCATGTATAATTTCAACTTTTACTAGATTTCTAACACAAACTCATATTTTCTCCAAGCGATGAGTATCCGGGATGACTTGTTCACATTAAGAGTGCTAAAATCAAATTCTAGAGAATCAAATAATCCAAAAAAGAGAACTATATATTTCCCATGTCTTTAGAACTTAACCAAAACCAAAATTGTTAGTACATGATCAGATAATCCCCAAAAGGATAATCCTTTATAAAAAGAAAAGCTACTCTTAATCTCCAAAATTTGTTAAACATTACCCAAAGTTCAACAAAGGCCATTCGATAAACAGTTGTACATAAAATTCTTCAAAGTAATCAGACTAAGATTGAAACCCAAATATTTGAAGGATTTAATCACATAGTCTTCCAGGATAAATCTTATCATTTATCTCCAAATAACATCAGTTTCTCTTAAAGTCTCATATTGAAAAGTAATTAACCTAATCACATATCCACCATGAGAGGCTAATCATTTCAATAGATAACCCAAAATCAACTTATTCCTGATTCATAAGATCATATAACTAAAAATAATTATTAATACTAACCAGGGACTTCACGTAGTTCAGTGGTAGGTGATAACTACCAGTCGCACATTGGTTGTGGGTTCGATTCCCGCAGCTTTGTTCGACGCGATGGGTTGTCACATGGTCTGCGTGTTGTCCTTTCTCCAAAACTATATAATTCTTAAAACATTCCCCCAAAAGAGATAAAATCTTCAAAAATAACAATAACATAATTTAAACTCATGTTTATCTCATGCCTTTCATTTTCCATCATAACATATAGTAACCCATAATTACCTCAAAAGTAAGGATCATATAAACCGTAATCGTTATCTTTATAATTATTGCCTGAACTTCCACATCGATTTGGTTCTCTTGTACATGATGAATTAGAAAACTCACTAAGGTTCAAGTGGTTAATCATGACTCATGATAGTTGGTTTAGAATAGCCATGAGATTTCTCATTGAATCCCCCATTTCATCCAGTCTCTTAATCAAAGAACCACCACAGTTTCCTTCAAACCCATTGTCACTTTGGTGCCTGCTAGATCTATCCATTTACTAAAACAAAAAATGTCAGTGTGAGTATATAAAAAATATCATCATGTACCAATGAGGTAGATAAACACTAAGATATACTTATCGAAGTTATCTCAAACTCATTCCAACTTTAAAAAATAACAATGACTTTATCTAATATACTAACCATTGTGGTTATACATAACTTGTCAGTTATGCTTAAACAATACTCTAACCTCTAAAGTTATCTAAACCGACCTTTGATACCAACTATAAGGACCCATCCTTAAAACATTACATAATATTGAGTTAAATGAATAATTCACATTGAGGATCGTTTCAGGTTTAGGGCTTTAGAGAATTAGGAGATAACTATTACATCTCAAAAGATTACAAAGTAGACACATCTACTCAGTTTCCATTTTTTTCAAAAATTAAAAAATCTTGAACAAAAGAGTTATGTCTAGTTCCATGTTTTAGACAGCATGAAATTTCCATGATCTTATCCTTGAACCTATTCCACTTTATGTCCTGTGAAAAACATTTCAAAAACTTGGGATGAGCCTAAAAATCTCAGTAAGGGTTATAAAAGAAGGAAAGAAAACATTATTCCATGTATACATAAGAATAAATGAAATCATACTTTACTCATAAAACAAAATTGTTTGAACATACCTCTTGAAATAATAAGGTTTATGAATAACTCATTGAAATCATAAGACATAAAGGTAACTTGTGGCATTCATAACATTATTTCGTAGGGAGTAACCCTCATGGTTACGTTTGGAATACCCATCATACTATATTCCCTAAATCTCTTTGGAGAAACCTTAGCATTTAACCCATTCGCGTTACCCAATGAATTGGAGATCTATCACGGGATCACCCACCCTAGGTTTATCACAGAACCACATGTATTCATAATAATTCCCAAGAACCATAACATAATCATAACACATAACTTAAGCATAAAGGAAAGATAACATTCCAACATTTCAATAAAAATATAACATTTTAAGGTATTGAAATAATAAATCCATTCAAAAAAACCATTTTCAATACCAAAATATGTAAAAATAGTATATGGTATTTATTTTTCTTTTGAAAACATTACAGATTGTTAAGGAATCCATATATGCAATAATACTCACGGTGGCGGAAAATGTCATTGTCACCGCTTACGTTAAAAAAAGAAACATTCCTTTTTTTCGTTTAGTAAAAAGCTTCGTAGAGAGAAGATTCCCTTTGGATGAAATGAAAAGTCAAAAGGGGTTTATACACCATATAAAATAAATTTGTGTATAAAACAAAATATACCTCAATGAAAGGAGATTGAGATGAAGTCTCTCACAAGGTCGGTATCGTTAGATTAAGGATAAATCAGTTACATACTTATGTGTGAAAAATAAAAATACACCCAATATAAGTGGATATTAAATGTAAAACAATCAGATTAATTCACACATATTCATAGAATGACATATTCATGGAGTACAAGTTTAACCCAAATAATTGAAATTGAGTTAAGAAGTTCCCTTGCAAAAATTCTACATCCTAATGGAGTCACATTAAAATTCATAAAATTAGTTGATGAGAGAGAAAATGGTATCTCATCACTTGGAAATAGAATTTAAATCAATAAGGTTATATAAGAACATATCCCAATATAATAATATGTAAATTAAAAGACATAACAAAATAAGTCTTTTAAAAAGAGGAGGGTGAATGGTTCCCTTACCGAATTGGGTAACTTCCGAAACGTACACCCCATGGAAGAAGGGTCATAAAATAAAGATGTAAATACACATAAATTAAATTATATTACATAAAGATTAAAATAATATGCATTAAACACACCACACAAAAGGAAATAGTGGAAAATGTAGTATGAATCTCACGGGAACAAAAGGTGAGATAAAAACTCCTTACCTCGTGGTAATCAATCGAGTCGTATGACCAAAAGATAATAAGAACCAAATGAATCACATAATATCATGAATAGAATGATAATATATATATCAAAAGGTAGTACACAATATAACACATGAAATAAATAAGTGGTGAACAATAGAAATCTCACGGAATTAAATGTGAGATAAGAAATCTCTTACGAAAATTCGGCAGCCTAACAACGCCACTTAAAAATTACAAAAATGGTTTTATGAGATCAAATAGGGTCTCTAATTATATGAACATAAAAATTTCAGTAATAGGAATATAAAATAACATCCCCCAACATAATAAATAGGATCTTAAAAGGAATGACATAAAAGGGAGTACTTAAAAAGAAAGAGAGAGGTAGGATCCCTTACCTCAAGTCCGACTTGTCTTGTTCGTTTCTTTATATTCATAAATAAAAAACTTTGGTCAATTTATAATTGCTTATGTAAATCATTTAAATTTTATTATTCAATTCATATCACATATTATAATGTTATAATAATTAGTTAATTATGTGAGTTCATATCAGACATTTTTGTCGATGTTCGGTACATGAGTCAAAAATGAACATGTTTGAAAATAATTTTCCATGTAGTTATAAGAAAATAATCTCAAAAATAGTATTAATGATTTAAATATCATATATATCCAGTATATATTCATTTTATACTATTCCATAACATTTTTAGATAAGAAATTAACTTCACCGTTCCTGGAGATGGTAAGCCGTACGTGCGCATGAACGCTACTTTCATTTTTATTTCATACTTTAATGGAATGAAAACATGATGATACATAGGTATATCATAATTAAAGTATAATATCAAATATAATATTATTAAATACATTTTTTATATATCCCACATATGGCATTAACTATTCAAATCACTTTGAGGGGGCGGTAGTCCGCACTTCCTAAAATGAAATTATCGCGTTTACCCATTATGAAAACCATAAAGGTATGGAATAAATGAAAAATAAATAATAATAAGGAAAAAATAAACATTATATATATCATATATAAATAAAGTGGCATCTTAATGGCCACCGTGAGAGGTGTTAAAAGAAGATTGAACAGTCATCATTTCGTGAGGCAGTAATTCGCCACTCACAGAAACAGTATGTTCTTTAACCATTAGCTAGAGGTGTGTGTATTTTTAGCTCGAATCCTTATTATAAAAACATCCTAGTATATTTAAGATACTGTTTTTTTACAAAATAAAGGAATAAAAAGAGTTTAAGGGGTTGGAGAAGAAAAATAATACAAAATAACATAAGAGAAGACATTACCTTTAAATCGGGTAACTCTTTTTGATTTGATCCCAAAGGCTTCCTTGGAAATACTTCTGCCCAAAGTGAGGCTTCTAGGAGTAAGAGAGGGATGTGGAGAGACAATATGAGCAAAGGTTGGATGATCCAAGGGCTTGAGATGTGTGGGTAATGGGGTAGAGTTGGGGGCCTTTTATAAGAGGGTGGAGGGTCACTTTTGGAAAGTCTTGGAAAGTTACTTTATTATGAAATGAGTTTCGAATTTTAAAGGTCCCACAATGATATATTTCGAGGATAAGGTGATAAGGGTTCTAAATCCACCCATCCAATAGGTTTTTGACAAGTGTATGTCTTTGATTTTACCTTATTGTTTCATTTTATTTAAATCGTTCATTAATGAGGTAATCACTGCATCATCATGGTTTCATAAATAAATTTATTTATTTAATTAAAAAAATACCATTATGTAGGAAATATTTTTAGCATTCCAATGACTATTTATATTCTAATAGTTCATTTATGTAGACAAAAATAAAATTGTTTTACTTAGGTGTTACATAATTTTGTTATATTTTCCTTTAAAAAATAAAATGATAAAATGTCACTATCACCCAAAAGTGATTCCATGGGGTCCCTAAGTTGGCACAAGGCATCCCATGGGAGGCCATGACACAACAAATATCATTAGGACACATTTTGGGGTCATTTTATATTATTACGATATTATTTTATTATCCTTAACTACTCAATTACTAATTAATCACGATAATTAAAGATAATTACCGTCGTTACTATTCATAATGTCCAAAAACAAAAGAGTCTTAATTACATAATTTGGACCTTCTGATTCCAAATATGGAATCCATTCTACAAAATTCCAAACACAGAAATTGAAGTAATTAATTTAAAAATAATTCTTGTTGTTAGAACCAAAGACGAGTTTTTAAGAAGTAAAATCTATAAAAAGATTGATTTGTTTTTACATCAAATTTAAAAGTGAAATTACATCCAATGAACAAAATTGTATTAAATGATAAAAAAATAATTAAACTTCACCTTAAAACCAATTAAAATGACAATATAACTATATAAATAAATTGGATGAAAAGGATGTTTTGAATTAAAATGCTGTATTTTTCACTATTCATAAAAAAATGAATATTTTCAGACAAATACAAAATATTAGACCTAAGATAAATTTTATATTCCAAATTAAAAAATTATTTCCAAATTACAAAATTCATAACACAGAATTTTCATTAATAAATTATATAGTTAATTCCCGCTGTCAAAACAAATAGTGTGTTTTTAAGAAACAACATCTATCAAAAGATTGACACTTGTTTATGTCCATTTTCAAAGTGAAATTAATTATAATGACCACCATTGGATTAAATGATAAAAATTTATCCTAAATAAACTTTAAAAGAAATTAAAAAGATAATCTAACCATATAAATAAATTAGATTAAAAGAATGTTTTGAATTAAAATACAACATTTTTAAAAAAATGAACTTTATCGGAAAAATACCAAAAATTTACACAAAGTAAATTTCGATGTCTGGATTCTAAAGAAGGATTGTATTTTGAAAAATATAACATATAAAAGTGACTAAAAGTGGATTTAAAAAAAAGGTTCTTCATCAAAAGGCGGTTAATTGACCTTTTAAAGAATATTAGAATATTTATTCTTAAAATTGGACTCATTTTCATTTTAAGCATCTAACATTTATTGAATAATGTAAAAAAATATAACAAACATATATAATCATATTTTAGTTAGTTCTGTTCATTCCCGTTATTCCAACGGCTAGATGTTATCTACTATTTAAAATAATATTATTATATTATTAGTGTGAAACGTAAGATTTCAAAGAAACTCATTGTTGCATATTGGGTATTCCATAAAACATATCATCCTATTTAAAGTAAAATTAATATTTAATTCAAAAATATTAATAAATATGAAGAAGTAATATTCTTTATTTAACTGGGATGTTACATTCCATATGACAGTTTAAAACATACTTATGTTAAGAACTTTCACAAGATAGTTTAGAACATTCTTGGTTACAAATTAAAAGGGTTTTTTCTAACTAATTTAATCTCATGAGACTACTAATGCATCATGTGTCTTAGTTTATATGGCCCCCAACCATTTTCATACCTATCTAATGAATTCATCATATATCGAATAACCATTTAACACATAAATAATGTTCCTTATCAAATATCTTTTAATGTCTTAGAACTCTCTTGTCCATTACTTTGTGAGAATCCTATTTTTAAAGTGTTCAAGGAGGTCAGGTTGACTCATTTAAAGAGTTGTCTAAAATTTCAATTTTCCAATGGTACCTCATCCTAATAGAGAGTCACGATAGCGGATCATGATAGCATGTCACCAAAACAGTTTGCAAAAGAAGTTCGTGACAATAGGTCGGAATGGTAGGTTGTAATAGTAGGTCACGACAACAGTTCACAAAAATAAGTTGCAACAACAGGTTACAACTGAAGGTCTAAACGGTTGTTCACAATAGTAGGTCTCAATAGTAGGTCTCAACAACGAGTCTCAATGGTACGTTCTGATGGTATGTTGCAATAATAGCTTCTAAAGGTGAGTCTCAGTGGAAGGTCATGATGGTGAGTCACAACAATAGGATTCAACAGTAGGTCAAAATGGTGAGTCCCAACGGTAGGTCCTGATGGTGAGTTGCAATAGTAGGTCATGATGGTGAGTTGTAATGGTAGGTCCTAATGGTGAGTCACAATAGTTGGTCCCAAAAATAGGTCACAATAGTTGGTTCTAATGGGGAGTAGCAATGGTAGAGTATAACAGTGAGTCAAAATATTTGTTCATGATGGTAAGTCACAATGGTAAGTCCGAATGGTGAGTCTCAATAGTATGTCCTGACAGTGATTCGCAACTGTAGGTCCTGACGGTGAGTCGCAATGGTAGGTCTTGATGTTGAGTTGCTGATGGTAGGTCTTGATGGTGAGTTGATAATGGTAGGTCACAATGGATTCTTTTACATGTGACTCTCAATGGTAGGTCGTAATGGTAGGTCACAATAGTAGGTCCAAACAGTTTTCCAAATTTTCATAATTTTCTAGAATTTTCCAGTTTTTCCCTTTTGACACCCCTTTTGACATAAAATGAGTTAAATGCCATATTTAAGTGGGGTTGAAGGAATTTGAAGGGATATGAATCATATATTTAATTTTTCTAAACATATAGATACTTTTAATTGGTTAAACTACTTGGATTAATGTGATCAGCCTTAATGAAAATTATAAGCCATTTCAAATACCGTGAGTTTTGAATTTAATCCTTCAAAGTTAGAGACCTTACCTTAGTTCATTCCTTCTCATTTCTCTTGATACAATACATTCTAAATTATTCTTCCCATATAACCCATGTGTCCATGTTGTAGGAGTTGGTTTGAGTTTTTCTTGAGGGTTTCCTACAACATGTGCACCCCTGTTTTGCCGCAATAAGGAAGTGTTGATCTCTTATTATTACAAGTAGGTTTTTCTTCATCTCCCTTATTTGTGTATAATGATGGGTGGGTTTTTAAATGTCCTCTTTATGAAGATAGTGTAATAATAAATTAATAAAAATAATTGAATCAGTTTAATATCAATTTGTGGGGTTGGGAAAAGTGATGTATGTTCTTCTTTGTTAATTATTGATTTTTTGTTTCTATGGGCTATATGCCTACTAAAAATTGTGTTCATTGGGGGTCCTTGCTTCCACATAGAATTTTTATAAATTCATGTTTTTCAGATTATGGTTAAAAAATTATTGGAATCTGTTAACCACATATATTCAGATAAAATAAATTGATTCCCCAAGATTATAAGGTTTTTGCGATTACAAACTAATTTAAGTGGAATTGAATAAGGGATTCCCTATCAAATATAGAAGCATGTATTTCTATGTTATGTGTTGTAACATTTCATTGGACACAGTTGTGTGATGTGGGTTGGCTCCAGTGATATGATGAAGGGAATATGACTATGTTGTGATATGTGTGGGTAGTGAATGAGATGTTTTATGTAGTGGGGCTATGATTGTAGCAATGGTACATATGGTTGTATAGTGGGCATGTGACGGGTATGGTTATACAGTGGGGATATATGATGGTTATTGTATGTATGTGCAAAATGGTAGAAAAAGGGGACGTGGTTACAAATTTTCAATTAGGTGGGATTACTAGAAAGAGATTAATGGGTTTTTGTGTGGTGCTACTTTCTGTGTGTTGGTTATTGAACTGAGTGAATTGACTCTAGTTTCTTGGGAAGTATGGAACTAAAATAGTATATATGTTCTTGGGACGAATATGGGAAAACTATTTATTTGAAATGGAATTTGGAATGTGAATAACTAAAGAATGAATGATAACATGCTGTAGTTAAATTAACAAATGTGATTGTTAATATGGGATTATTCAATATTTGTGAAATATGTTAAGCAGCTAAATGTGGATTAAAAGTATAATGTGATTTATGGCTTGTGTTATTCTTGTATGGGGTTTTGCTTATGCTATATGGTTGGGGATATTAAATAAGATGTATTTTTAAATGAAATGGGTTTTATAACAAATTTTGGATACATGTATCCAAGTGAATGATAAAATTGTAATTATTGATAAAACAGAAACCCTAGAATATGGCTTGTGATTTTTTGTTTTGTGAATTTAGAGGATAGATCAAGGTTGGAAGTGTTGTGTGAAAGTTTTTTAGTTGAGAAACCATAGGTTGGGATTATGGTTTTGGTATTATATATATATAATTATACATCAATGTGATTTTTATATATACTCCACCCTAGTTGAGCACTATGTGACAACCACCCCTATCATCATAGGGGAGGGTGTATTTCCCAAACATCCCACTAGGAGGATGGATAGATGGAAACCTGCTCTTCCTTACTCCCTCTTCCTGAAGTTGATAGCACAAGAATCTTCGGGCTTGTTGTGGTTTTTAAGGCCCAGGTGTGTGCAAGCGAGTTGTACTTTCCCAAGTTTCTTCAGGATGAGATGTGTTGTTCTTTCCCAGGTGTCTTTGGAATGAGATATGGTTTATAGCACAATTGTATGTGGGTGGGATGTGATGTGGTATGTGGGATAGGTGTCTATGGGTGGTATGTGATGTGGTGTGAGGCCCTGGTGTGTGTGGGTGGGATGCGATGAGATTTGTTTTCCCAGGTGATGAGACTAACTGTGAGGCCTAGGTGGGTTCGGGCAGGTTGAGATGTGGTGTGTTGGGAAGATGTGGGAGCACCAAGATATTTTCTGTTAGGTTGTGAGAGTGGATAATCAATGGGAAAGTGGTGTAGGGTACCCTATCATCAATTTACCAGGAAAGTCAGAACCAGGAGAAAGACCGGTCCCACAAATTTATTAAGAGAAAAGATTGCAGATAAAAGTAATAGAAAAACTACATCATTACATTACATCAAACCCATACTCATCCTTCTCCCCATCCCTGTCCCTATAGTCAGATCTCTCATCGTCAGGATCAGCTGACTCCCATTCAGAAGACTCGTACTTCCGCATCATCTCAAGATACATCATTTTCTTTTGGAGCATTTCCTTGGACATTTTCTCCTTTGGTGGACGTTTGCTACTAGGTTCTTTGTTCATCATATGTATGGACCCTCCTCTCGATCTGTTAGCAGATCTGGTTGCCATGGGCTTTGTAAGATCAGAGTAGTCTTTCCTCGTCCTTCTTTTGGGTGGAGTGTTGTAGATTACATCTTTACACAGGGTTGTTTTGCATCCATTTTTCATGATGTCACTATACGAGGCTCTTGGAGTAACATTCTCCTTTTCACCTCCCATTCCCATCCCCACCTCTGAGCATTTTGAACCGGGGGTTACCAGGACATCATCCGATGGGTTGACATCAATAGCATCTCCACCCAGACATGGCTTTTCTCCCTCCGTCCTATTAACCGGATCATGTTGCTCACCCAGCACATCAAAGATGTTTTTGGTCAATATGCTTGAAAAGCCTCCTAACTTTTCATTGTTCAAGGGAGATGCAAATTGTTTAGCCAGACTAGAGGCCTCTGGCTGTCCAGTATGCTCACTTCCCACTTCCAAATCTTGGTGTGACATCATAGTGACCATCAGCTCTTCACAGATCACATCTGGACAGCACCCATTGATCTCTTTCAAGCAGGTTTTTTCATTCTGCTAGCCCTGCTCACCCTCCCCTTCGAGGTTCTCAATCCCAGTGGAGAAGGCCTTTGAATCCTCCCCTAACTCACCAGACCGGGGTAAACCAAGATCACTTTTAAGTCGCGAGAAAACAGTAGGAATGATTACCTCAGATTCAGCCAGTGAGGATTCCTTCAGGACATCCTTGCAAGCCCCCAGTGAAAGAGGAATCACCACATTAGGAGACGCAGGGGTAGGCACCTCGGATAGAAGTATGGTTTGCACCTTCCCACTGATTTTCTCAGAAGCACCAACCTCCTTGCAGCTACCACCAGGAATCTTACATGGGTTAATCTCCTCATAGTGGACAACTGGTTCAGGAGGCTCATTAACGAAGGGAGAAGAAAAATTCTTCCTCTTGCGGCAATCAGAGCTGTAATGTCCCTTTTTGTTATAGAAATTACAGAAATGGCTCCAAGTTTAATACCTTATTACTTGGTAATATCTGTATTCACCTTCCACAACAATCCAGGCAAGCTCAGGCGGCGGCTTGGAAGTGTCCATTACAACGCACAATCGAGCAGCCATTGGATAATTGAGGCTCGCCGTACGTTGATCACAACACAGGAAACGACCCAGAGAATGGCCAATAGTGAGGATTGCATGGTTTGGTAAGGAAATAGTGTCAGGTGACATTAGTCAATAACATAGGGCTGGGAATACCAGACATGAAATAAACTTTTAGGCTACTTTGTGATTCTATGCAAGGACTCTGATCCTACATAATTACCATGTTAAGTGGCACTACTTGTAGGGTAGAGACCTAGGAGAGGTACATTCATCATAATGACTTGTGTTCTTAATTGAATTTTTCAATTTTGGTGAAGTTAAAATGATTTAAATAAAACATGATATTTTATACATGTTTCTCTGCCTTTTCCTATGTTGTTATTGCTAATAGAATTCAATAGTTGTCTGATAAATCATTCTAATAACCAATGGGAAAGAGTAATATTATGGTTAAATGGATTTAATTGTTTGTTTAAAAACTTATTGAGGATTTAATGTGTTGTTTTATATCCCTTTATAGAATAATTCTTGATAAATTGAATTTTTCTTCCTCTGTTCGAAATGTATGACATACCTTCTAGTTTCCCAATGCTTGAAATTTTCAAAGAAACATGCTTAGTGTATTTTCTTGTGATCAACTATTTAAATTTTGGAAACCATTATGAAGCTTATTACCTTGAATTAGATTACACACTAGCATGATAAAATAAATTATTATGGATTAATGTTCCCATGTGAGTTAATATGCTATATATTCTCTTTACATTTTTATTAGAATAATGTGTTGAAAACTTGTTCTAAAATTTGGCTTTAGGCACTTAAATTCTAAAATACCTGAAAACATCTATATTGGTTATTGATAATTCCTTTGAATTTCGAAAATTTGACAAGAATAACTTTTTCTTTATTTGGATTGATTTCAATTCTATAGTGTTGATATAACTATATCTTGTAAGCATGTGTTAGGGAATAAATTCTTTTCAGTTTTATTTCAAAATTTGGAAAGTTATTATCATTCTATATGGTAAATTTTTGAGACTAAAAACTATTTAAATGTTTAAACTTATTATTTTGTGAATGATAATTATTTTAAATTACTGAAATAACCCTACCTCACATGTTATATAAGGAGTATTTTGTTATGGTAAACATGTCAAAAGTTGAAACCATTTTGTGTTCACTAAGGAAATTATAGTAAGAAATATTTGGGTATGTATAATGATTAATATGATTTGTAAGTAGAAACTTGATATTCTTATTTCATTATAAAAGAATATTTTTGTGAAAAATTCAATTATTTAAGGATTTTTTATCTTGATCATGATAAAGAATGGAACATTATAATACAACATATGTGGTTTAAATTTTTTTGTTAGAAATCATGTTTTACTTTGATGGTCATGACAACATGTTGATTATTTAATGAAGTATTTGAATTGAACACAGGGAAATATCATGTGGAATCTTTCAAATGAAGTTAGAAGTGTTTTTTACTTAGGTAATAAGATGAACCTATAATGTATTGTTTGAGAATATTGAGCATGATCTGTGATATTACATGTGTTCAGTTTTTTCTTTAACTTGTATGCATGTTAGAACTATTTAAAATTCACAGTAGAATATTTCAATTGAAATAATCTTAGAATGTTAAGTGTTTTTTGTGTTTTCATTACTACCATTTCATTATTGTGTTGATATGACTTGCTGAAAATAGCAGCTGTTGGAACCCTTGTTGTACTATGATTTTTTTAGATAATGGAATCCTTAATATGAATAGTTGTTTAAAGTCACCATGTAATGACCCAAAATTTTATTAATTAAAACCCTCTTAATCTAATTAAATGTCTTATTTTGTAAGATGGTTATATAAAAAATATGCACTTACTTGGTTTTATGTTTTTGGATTTTAAAATACCGTTAATAATTTTTATCATTGCTAATATAGACATTGAATAGTGATCACATGATTAATATAAATATAGGGCTTTAAAAATCAAATTTACTCAGACAAAAGAAGTGATGAACACATATAGTTGAATTTATCCATACGAATCCCATTTTTTGAAGCTTAGATAGGAGGTAGCATCACTAGGATTTGCTCTTGACCAAGCCCAAGTTGAGCTTCAATGCGTTAATCTTGAACGGAACCTACTATAGGAGAATTGGAAGTTAATAGCGATTACTATCTGAGCGATGTTATCTGAGCTGCCCCATGAGTCTGTCACCATCTCACACCTTACCCTTTGGTCTTATGTGGGTGTTATAAGGGGTTATGTAACAATACCCTAGCACTATTATTATGAGCAATATTTTGGTATAAATAATATACATTGATTTTATTTTTGTTACTTTGTAAATGTGTTTTAAAGCACAAATAGTATTTTTTTCATAATATTGAATTAAGAAATAAATTTTGATGAATTAATGTATTTTTGAATTAAATAATATTTTAATAAAATATTAATACTAAATTAAATTTTATTAAATATAAATGATCGTATAATTTTTTATGAATGTAATTTTAATTTTTATTATGGTTTGAAAACTGTTTTTGTCAAAACCCAGGAATGTTCAATAAATGTCGGATTTATTTTAAAATTAAAAATTAAAATATTTAGAAAATTATTTAGATAAAATGAATATAATTTTTCGATTCAGGACATTGAAATTATCTAATAGTGAATTTTTCATAATTTTCTAAGAGTCAATTTTTTGGTTGAAAATTAAATACCATTAAAATATATAATATGTTTTATGACATAATAATGACCCAATAGTGATTTAATAAAATACTATAAAAGGAATATTCAGCCAATATATGTTTTAAATTTAAAATAATTTGATTTCATATTTGTTTTATTAATTTCATGGTGCCTTACTGGACCCTCCAAGACTTCTAAAATATTTTAACTTTTTAAAATGATTTCTTTGAGAGTGTGACTCACCTCCGCATAAGAAAGCCTAATATTTTAATAATTTTTTCCATTGGACATATAAAATAATTCTTTACACTCCACTTTTTAAAAATTAATGTTCATACACCATTGGTTGGTTTTTGGTTTTAAATATTTAATTATATAGATTCCAAAACCTATGTTTGTGAAATATTAAAGAATTCCCCTCTCTTTTCCTATATAAAACCCCCAAGATCCTACATCTACTCACTAAAAACTCTTATAACACGTCCCTACTCTTCCCTACTATCTCTATAATTCTCCCAAGGTTCCCCAAGCTATCAAGAATCCCCTCCCCAAGCTTTAGAAGTCACAAACTTCCAAGTAAGGGAACCTCACTTTCCTTCGTTCCTTATTTATGTCCAAGTTTCCTTATAGTGTTATGCCAATTTTATATTCAATTAAAAATATTGGGGTATGATTTGAAACCTCACATATACTGACCTACTTATGTTTTAATTATGAGAGGTCCCTTTCTCTCTCATTAATGCCTCCCATGTACACCCGTTACCATGCCGAAATTTTGTAAGGGATTTGTTCCTTTCTCATTTTGTCCATGTTTATTTATGTTATTAAACCATTTTATTTTCAATTAAAAATATTAGGGTATTATTTAAAACCTCCCCTATACTTACATCATTATATTTTAAGGATTATATACCCCTTTCTCTCTCATTAATTCCTCCCATGTACACTTGTTACCATGCCGAAATTCTGTAAGGGATTTCATCCTCTCTCATTTTTCTCCAAGTTTCTTTATTTGTTATACCATTTTATTTTCAATTAAAAATGTTTTGGTATGATTTAAAACCTCCCCCATACTTCCCTCCTTATGTTTTAATAATTATATACCTCTTTATCTCTCATTAATCCCTCCCATGTACACTTGTTACCATGCCGAAATTTCATAAGAGTTATTCCATTTCTCCTCTTTCTTCAAGTTTCATTATTATGTTACACCTTCTATTTAAAAATTACATGGGTTGGGACATGTATATATATTACCCCTTACTTTCCATTTCATTTACATATGATGAGATACCCATTTCTCTCTCATCAACCATTTTTATGAATTTTTATGTCACGCTGTTCTGCTGTTGAAATTGCACGGCGATTTCCAAGCCAAAATCATTGTGTAGTGAATACCATACCCATTTCTATATCAAGGATATTAACTTTTATTCATATATAATTATTTTTTATATAAGTTAATTTATGTATTACACATTTCTTTATCATGTAATAAATGATGATTTTCAGGGATTCTATGTTATATGATCCATGTGGCTCACTTATGCATGAAATGACATGTTTATAATGGGTGCACCCTAATAGCACTAAAATGCATTGAGTAAAGATTAGTATCATGATAAGCCATTTGAAATGAGGGTTTAATCATTATAATTCAATTTTAATGAGGGTTTACTAATTATCCATGTTCAATGATCCTTGTCTCATGCTAATATCATTTTAAATATTGTAGCCACATCTCCATGTTGTGATAATCATGCAATATCAAGAATTTATGTTCATGTTTCTATTATGATCTATTGATATAACTATTGCCTGACATGTATTTTATTCTTCATGTTATTCTTTTTTTACTCCATAAATAGGATTTATATCTCACCCTTTTCTTATTCATGTTCTCAGGTTATCCGAGGCAATGCTAAGAACGAAGGAATGTTGTGGTCATGTAAAATATGTTTTCAATAAAGATGTTGTGTTTTATGTTCTAAGTTGTCATGTATTGTTCCAAATATCCCAAGACACTAGACCTATAAATCCTTATTATTTTATTAAGTTCATTTTTATGTAATAAATCATTTTTAATTTTTTAATAAAGAGTATGTTTTTTATAGTTGGTATCAGAGGATATGTTTAGTTATTTTTGGGATTAGGATTAGAAAATCCTAGTGAAAGACTTAGGGATAAAACTAAGTATAACAAAAACATCCCTAAATTTTGGTGAGTTTATAGAAAGTGGTTTATCAATTAAATATATCCATTTCTAGATATGAAAACTTAGAGGTGTCTCTGGAACAAATTTATCTAGGAGTAAAACTCGAGAACACCGCTTTGAGCTAGACTCAAACAAGAACTGGTGCACGAAAATGGGCCTTATTGTACTCTTGGTTATGACAATCCCATGGGATAGGCTTTGTTAAATTCCTAAGATTAGTAAAAAACATTATTAAAGGAATAAAAAAATTCCCCTAAGAATATATGTTGGGATGTAGATCATTGATAACATAGATAGAAGCCTATAAATTCATAAGTTAATGAAATAAATTTAATTTATAAGTTATCCATTTTTTTCATTGGATTCCCCTTTAGGTGCTTAATTATTTATGATGATCATCCCTAAGTCTATAATGAATAATTTAGAACTAGAATCAAAATGTTAAAGTCATGGTTATCATACAAAGTTATACACATTCTTTTTTATCCTGAATGTTTAGTAGAATAATCCCAACACCACCACAAATCCTGGAAGTAGAGATGTTGGTGAGAATAGAAAATGGGGAAATCATTTTATACCATGAGTATAAATCCTCCCCTATCACAATTTTTAGATTGAACATCCCATCTAACCTTATCATACTCTCTCTGGTAGAATTTGATGCAATTCTTGGCATGGATTGATATTCTTTATATAGATCCAACAAAAATTTCAGTGAGAGGTAAATAACTATCGATATGGTGAATCGACCAACAATTCTATACCATTGCAAGGAAGAATATGAATCTTATTTAGAACCATCATCTAAAGTGTAGATATTACTTACCTATTAACATACATATCTTTCTCAAATTATTGAGTCTAAAGAAGCAACCATCCTTGAATTCATTCCTATTGTGTGAGAATTCACTAAATTGTTTCCCAAGGAATTTCATAGTAAACCTCATAGAAGAGATGTTGAATTCTTGATTGAACATATACCTGGGAAATTGAAAATATCTAAGACTCCGTATAGAATGGATGTTTTAGATATTGTGGAGCTAATGAAACAACTACAAGATACTCTAGATAAAGGGTTTATATGCCCAAGTGCTTCACTATGGGGTGCACTAGTTCTCACTACTAGAAAAATAGGCTACAACCACAGAACTATAGCCACAGTTTTAAAACTGTGGCTATAAGTCTTTTTCCCACAGCCTATAGCCACACTTTACAAAACCATGGCTATATCCCAAACCTATATCCATGGTTACGTGGCCTATAGACACTATTTTGAAAACCGTGGCTATATGCCTTTTTTAAAAGGGATATAGACATGATTTTGAAAACCGTGGATATAGGTCTCCCGCCTTTGTGTGGGAGATAATATTTCCCTCCAAAATAGTGGTGGGAAGAACTATTTCCATGGTTCTCAGGATACAACCATGATTTTTAATAATATATATAACATATTATATATATATATACACAAAAAAAATCCTTAGTGGTGTAGTGGTCAGGTCACTGAAACCTGAAAGGAAGGTGCTGGGATCAAATCCGGCTAGGCACACATTATTTTTATGCTATTGCCACAGTTTTTTAGGGCTATAGCCATAGTTTGAATCATGGTAATAGTACACCTATTGCCATAGTTTTCTCGGGATATAACCATGGTTAAAATTATGGCAATAGGCCACCTATTTCCATGGTTAAAACCATGGCCATAGGTCAACCGCCATGGTTGACAACAGAGAAACATATTGCCATAGTTTTCAAAACCGAGTAAATTGGCCACCTATTGCCCCCGTTAAAACTGTTGCCATAGGTCAGACCCTACTGCCATGATGATAGTGCCCATGGTTGGGAAAAACCGTGGCCCTAGCCTACAACCATAGTTTTGGGCTCTATTTCCATGGTTTTGATCCGTGGCAATAGCCCATTTTTCTAGTTGTGTCTCTTCTTCAAGAAGAAGGATGGGTCAATTCACCTTTCCATTGATTATCATAAGCTTAAAAAATCTCAATAAAGAACAAGTATACTCTTCCTCGAATTGATGACTTCTTGAATCAGCTACGTGGGGAACAATACATCTCCAAGGTGGATCTGTGGTCAGAATATTACAAAGTAAGGGTGAAGGAGGATATACCCAAGAATAATTTTTGTAAAAGGTACGGGCACTATGAATTCATATTAATGCCTTTAAAACTCACTAATACTCCAGAAATCTTCATGGACTTGATGAATATAGTCTTTAGAGATTACCTTGAATTTTTTTTAGTATTTATATATGATATTATAATATACTCCAAAACCAAGGAGGAGCATTAGGAGAGTCTAAGAACTATACTAGAGACCCTGCAAAAGGAGAAGCTCTATGAAAAGTAGAACAAGTATGAGTTCTGGTTGAATAAGGTCTCATTATTGGGTCATATCATCACAATAAATGGGGTATCAGTGGATCCCTCCAAGAAAAATGCGACTGAGGGATGGCCGAGGAAAACATCAGTGACAGATATCCGTAGCTTCATGGGGTTAGCTGGATATTATCACTGATTTTTGAGAAATTTATCACGAATGTCAAAACCTCTTACCAAGCTAACTTGGAAGGGATTCAAGTTTTCTTGGAGTGATGAATGTGAAGAGATCTATAAGGAGTAGAAAAAGAGGATTATCATTATTATCGTGCTCACTCTACCCACAAGTGAAGAAATTTTCATGGTATTAAGTGATTCCTTGAATAAGGGTTTGGGTTGTGTGTTGATGAAAAATGACAAATTTAATTATTATACCTCATGGTAATTGAATGTTCACGAGAAAAACTATCCAACACATGATTTAGAATTGGCTGCAGTAATATTCTCTTTAAAAATTTTATGACATTACCTCTTTGGGGAGAAGTGTGAAATATATACGGACCAAAAAAGCCTCAAGTATATATTCACCCAGAAATAGGTGAACATGTACCAAAAAAGATGGTTAAAGTTGATCAAAGACTATGACTGCTCAATCCATTACCACCCTGGGAAAGAGAACAAGGTGACAAATTCTCTAAGTATAAATGACCCAATAATTATATTATTGATGAGAATTGAAAAGCATCCAATATTATTAGATTTTATGAAACTGGATATGGAAATCATAAAGAATGTAACATCATCAATAATTTCACAAATGATTTATCAACCATCTCTTTTTGAAACGTTAAAGGATGCTCAAAAGGATGATGTAGGAATTCATAATAAAGCAGAAACTACCAGAAAAAGGAAATCCTCAGAGTTCAATGTTAATGAAAAAGGAATTATGATATTTGGGACAATACTATGTGTTCCATCAAATCTAGAGTTAAATAATTAACTTTTGGATGATGCACATAGTTGATATTTCTCCTTTCACCCCGGAAACACAAAGATGCATCGAGATATTCGAGAGAATTATTATTAGTATAACATGAAGAAGAAGACCGTTGAGTATACATAAAAATTCCTAGTAGGTTATCAAGTGAAGGTTGAGAGGTAGAAGTCTAAGGGGATGATGAAACCATTACCCATACCAATATAGAAACATGAAAAAAATCACCACGGACTTTTCCACTAGACTTCTGAAGACATCTAAAGGAAAAAAGGCTATCTAGGTTAATGTGGATTTTCTTACAAAGACTGAACACTTCATTGAAATTTTGGAGAATTTTTCATTAGATCAAGTGGAATGGATATACATCAAAGAAGTAGAAAGTCTACATGGAGTACCACTATTGATTGTATACGATCGAGATCCAAGATTTACCTCTATGTTATGGAAGAGTCTCCAACACGCTCTAAATACTGAGCTGAACTTCAGTATGGATTATCATCCTCAAACTAATGTCCAATATGAGTGGTCTATCCAAACACTTGAATACATGTTGAGATCATGCACAATGGACTTCAAAGGAGGACGAGATTAACATCTTCTTCTGGTGGAGTTCTATTAAAATAATAGTTTCCACTAAAGCATCCAAATGACCCCTTATAAATTTATTTATGGGAAGAGGTGAAGAACAACATAATGTTGGGATGGAGTTAGGGAGTGAAATATCCTAGGTCCAGTAATGGTCGAATAAATGGTGGAGAAGTTTAAGACCATCCACCATCACATTAAATATGCTTAGAGTCAACAAAAGAGCTATGCTGATAATCATCGACGAGACTTAGAGTTTGAGGTTGGAGACATGGTATTTCTCTTAATATCACCATGGAAGAGAGTTATGAGACTTGGGAATAAGGGAACACTTATTCCAAGGTACAACAAAACATTTTAGATCTTTGATCACAGTGGAGCATTGTCCCATCGACTAGTACTCTCACCGAACCTATATCAAGTACATGATGTATTCCACATATCACTCTAGAGGAAGTACATACCTGACCAATCACATGTACTCAATCTAGAGGTGGTACCATTATAGAATGAACTCTCTTATGAAGAGAAGCTGGTGAAGATCTTAGATTGTAGGGAAACAGTTCTACAATATAATACAGTTCCCCTCATCAAGGTGTTGTTGCAAAACCACAAGTTTGAAGAAGCAATGTGGGAATTGGAGGATGTGATGAAGAAGAGTTACCCTCATCTATTTTAGTGTGGGAAAAAGAAATTTCTAGGGTAAAAATTTTTAAGGGGGGGTGATCGTAATGACACAAACTTTTATTAATGAAAATATATCTTGATCTAATTAAACGTATTATTTTTTAAAATGGTTGTATAATACAAATGAACAGTGTTGGTTTTATGTTTTTGGATTTTAAAATACCATTAAGAATCGTTACCATTTCTAATATAGCCATTGAACATTGATCACATGATTAGTATAAATATAGGGCTATAATAAATTCAATTTACTCAGACAAAGGAAGTGATGGCCTCATCCAATAGAATTCCTCCATATGAAGCTCATTTGTTGGATCTCATAAAGGAGGGGAATTAGTGGGCTTCTCTCTTGACCAAGACTAAGCTGAGCTTCAACACCTTAAGCTTGAAAAGAATCACCTATGGGAGAAGTGGATGTTAATAAAGATTACCACCCAAGAGATGTTATCTAAGACACCCCAAGAGTTTGTCACCATCACACACCTTTCCCTTAGATCTTATGCAGGTGTTATAAGGGGTTATGTAACAACACCCTAGCACTATGATTATGTGAATTATTTTTTATAAACAATATACATTCATTTTATTATTGTTACTTTTGTAAATGATTTTTAAAGCACAAATTGTTTTTTATTTAATATTCAATTAATAAATTTATTTTGATAAATTAATCGATATTTTAATTAAATAATATTTTAATAAAACATTATTACTAAATTAACTTTTATTAAATATAAATGACCGTACAATTTTTTATGAAAATAATTGTAATTTTTATTAAGGTTTGAAAACAGTTTTTTTCATAACCCATAAATTTTTGATAAACTTTGGTTTTATTTTAAAATTAATAATTCAAATATTTAGATAATTATTTAGATAAAATGAATATTATTTTTAGATTCAAGATGTCAAAATTATCTAATAGTTAATTTTTCATAATTTTATGAGACAATCGAATGTTTGGGTAAAAATTAAATACTAGTTAAATATATAATGGGTTTTATGACATCCTAATAACCCAATAGTGATGTAATAGAACACTATAAAAGATATATTCGGCCAATATAAGTTTTAAATTTAAGATAATTTCATTTTATATTTGTTTTATTAATTTTATGGTGCCTTAGTGGACCCTCCAATACTTATAAAATATTTTTACTTTTTAAAAATATTTCCTTGAGAGTGTAACTCACATCAACATAAGCAAGCCTAATATTTTAATAATTTGGTCCATTAGAATTATAAAATAAATTTTCCACTCCCCTTTTGAAAAAACCAAGGGAAAAAATCATGGGTTGGTTTGTGGTTTTGAATATTTAATTATATAGATTCCAAAACCCATGTTTGTGAAATATTAAAGAATTCCACTCTTTTTTACTATATAAATCCACTCCATCTCCCAATTATTTTCACTCAAAACCCATGTATCACATCCCTATTATTCCCTCCTATATCTATAATCCTCCAAAGGTGCCTCAATCTCTCAACAATCCCCTCCCCATGCTCTAGAATACACACTCATCCAAGTAAGAGATCCTCACTTTTCTTCCTTCCTTATTTATGTCCAAGTTTCCATATAGTGTTATCCCCATTTTATTTTTTATTAAAAATGTTGGGGTTTGATTTCAAACCTCTACTATATTTCCCTTATTATGATTTAAGGATTAGATACCCCTTTCTCTCTCATTAATACCTCTCATACACACATTACCATGCCAAAATTCTGTACGAGATTTCTTCCTTTCTCATTATTGTCCATGTTTTTTATGTTGTTATAGCCTTTTATTTTCAATTAAAAATGTTGGTATATGATTTAACATCACCCTATACTTATCTAATTATTTTTAATGATGGTATACCCCTTTATATCCCATTAATACCTCCAATGTACACTCATTACCATGCCGACATTCCGTAAGGGATTTCTTCCTTTCTCATTTTTTCCAAGTTTCTTTATTTTTTATACCCTTTTATTTTAAATTAAAAATGTTGGGGTATGATTTATAACCACCCCATACTTCTATACTTATTTTTTAATGATGATATAACTCTTTATCTCTCCCTAATACCTCCCATGTACACCCGTTACCATGCCGAAATTTCATAAGAGTTA
Organism: Viscum album; assembly: GCA_963277665.1. NCBI lineage: Eukaryota > Viridiplantae > Streptophyta > Magnoliopsida > Santalales > Viscaceae > Viscum > Viscum album. The sequence continues at coordinate 699,733,509 of OY728128.1, read as the reverse complement.
TTCAATTTCTTCTCTTTCCTCATGTTTATTTATTATGTTATGCCTTCTATTTGAAATTACATGTGTTGGGAATTGTATCTATATGAAACAATTATTTTACCTTTAATTTTCATATGATGAGATACCTTTTTCTCTCTCATCAACCATTTTTATGAATTTTTATGTCACGTCGTTATGCTGTCGAAACTGCACTGTAATTTTCCAATCCAAAATCATTATGTAGTGAATAACATACACATTTCTCTATCAATGGTATTAACCTTTATACACATATACTTATTTTTTATATAATTTCATTAATTTATTCAATATTAATTTATCATTGAATAAATGATGATGTTGAGTGATTCCATGTTATATGATCCTTGTGGCACACTTATGCATGAAATGAAATGTTTATAAAGGGTGCACCCTGATAGCGCTCCAATGAATTGGGTAAAGAATAGTATCATTATAAGACATGTGAAATGATGGTTTACTCATGCTAATTCAAGTTTAGTGAGGGTTTAATCATGAAAATTCAAATGCAGTGAAGGTTTACTCATGCTCCATGTGCAACGAGCCTTGGCTCATGCTAATATCTTGTTAAATGTTGTTGCCACATCTCCATGTTATGATAATAATGCAATATCATGCCTTTATGTTCATGTTTCTCTTATTATAAATTGATATTACTATTTCATAACATGTATTTTGTTCATAATGTTATGTTTTTTACACCCTTACTGGGATTTATAGGTCACCCATTTCTTATGCATGTCCTCAGGTTATCCCATGCAAGGCTAAGTACGAAGGAATATTGTGGTCATGTAAAATAAGTTCTCAATAAATATTTTGCGTTTTATGTTCTAATTTGTTATGCAATGTTTCTAATTTTTCCAATACACTAGACCTCTCGATCCTCAGTGTTATCTAAAGAGCATGTTTATGTAATAAATCATGTTTAAGTGTGTAATAAAGCAAATTGTTGTTATACAACATGTCTTAAAAGGTTAAATACTTATATTTGGCTAATAAACTCATTCAGAATTGGAAATTTAAAATTTTGTGAACATACCCATACTAAATAATGAAATGAAGTTGTATAAACTACTAGATAATTAAGTAAGATACTATGTGATTCTTTTGTGTGTGATTTTTCTTGTTGTGACTACTTTTGTGAAATATGGTTCAAAAACCTTAATGTATAAAAATAGGGGGAAAACTAATCCCTAACCTAGAAACATTATACTTTGACGTGATTAAAACCATGAGATTGTGTCAGTGCCACCCAAAGCAGATAATATCTCGACATGGGAGAGAGATTTCCATTATTTGTGTGTTTGGGGATTCATGTATGGTGATAATTGTAAATGTTTATTGGGGGAGTTAAGAGGATGTGGTGAAAGAATTGGTTATGTGGAATAGGGTGGTTTTTTGGATGGTAAAGTGGTGCTATTTTGTGAAATGCATGGTGGATGATTTTGTTGGACGGTAAGTTTGGAAAATGGTTTTGTTGTGCAGTGGTAGTAATGTGTAGTGGAAGAGGTGTGTGGTTGTTGTTGTAATATGGATTATTTTTTGTTGTATTACGTTGTGATTATATTTATTGAATTCCCCACCTCTCATAAAAAGGATTAATCACTTAACATTGGTAATAAAAGAAACTCGTTGTTTTTTAAATCAATAAGTGAATGAAGATGGGCTTACCTCCCATGTGTAAATCTACTTTTACAAAAAAGTGTTGGGAATTTTAACATACCACAGTGTTGGTTTGTTTGTTATGTTTTATCTTATACTGATAGAACATGTGATGACCCCAAACATATGTAGAAAGGGAAAATATTTCCCTGCAGAAAGGCATATTATATTACAACACGTTTTAAAATGATGATGGTGAGTGATTCAGTACCACCCAAAGCAGGCAATATCATGGTGTGGTGAAGGGGTTCTTTTTATTTTTTATGCTTGTGGTTTGTATGTGTATATTAATATATGTTTTGTGTTGATATAGGAATGTTATTTGAAATTACTACTATTAATAACATGAAACTGTGAAAAATAGTAATTTGAAATGTTGAACCCCTTACTGTTTCTGCATAAGTACATTTCTGGAAATTAATGTTTTATTGAAAAACCTAGAAAAACTTTATACTTGGATAAGCTGGTACATTGAAAAATCATGCATTAATTATGATTCATGAAAATTTTCAGTTCATATTTTCTAAAAATTGCATTAAAATTTAATTGGTAAAGAGAATGATAGTGCTCTCTTAGTAGAACATGGTAAATTTTGTGAAAACATGAACCCTTTCAACTTATGTAAGAAGTCTTGGGAAACATGTTCAAGAAAATTGGTTTTAAAAAATTTATTAAAAGTGTTTTCACAAAGATTATTTTGACAAATTCTATAAAAAGGGTTCAAAAAAATGTGTTTCAAATCAAAGTGATTTTCTTATCCTACTGAATTCATTTAAGATTATCATGGATATGATTTAATAGGAATGTTTTCAATCATTACATTCTTTGAAAGAAAATGATAAGATACATGTCTAGGAAGTAATAAAATCGCTACTCGAGCATGGTAATTTATTCCTTCATGATTTTTTAAGTATGAAATATTTTGAATTTAATTTTTTTTAGATTAAAAAATTAGGAAAATGAATGTATAGATTTTCATTCAATGGATTGTTTAAGTGAATTTGTTGATATAAAAGGTATAGAAATGTATTCTATGATCTAAAAAATCAATTCAATTTGAAATAGTGTACAGAAATTATTTGAATGTGATCCATTCCTCGGTGTTATTATGGTTGTTTAATTGTTATGCATTACATACTAGACTTGTTTTACCTATCTATGTGACTATGTCCTTGTTTGAGAGGTATCTCCTTGATGGAAGGTTTTATAGTAACTATTGTGTTCTAAATATATTTATATCCATGAGAGGTATCCCATAGGGTGGTTGTTTGGGCCCCTTTTTCCCATTTTGTTTTCATTTAGAATTCTCAAGGGAGATTATAATTTGAGAGGTATTTAATGTAATGAATTGGACCTATCAGGTCTATTAATTTGTGAAAATTTAGTGGTTGAAGTGTTCTGGGAGGTCACGATGACTCATTTTCAGAGTTTTCAAAAATTCTAGTTTTCCAACAGTACCTCATCCCAACAACGTGTCGCGACAGTGGGTCACATTAGCAGGTCACGACAGCCGGTCGTGACAGCAGGTCACCATAGCAGGTCGCGAAATAAGGTCACAATAGATGGCCACAATAGTAGGTTGAAACAACAATTCACAACTTCAGGTCACAATAGTAGGTCCCAATAGCAGGTCGCAACAGTAGGTATCAATGGTGAGTTGCAATGGTAGGTCATGGTGGTGAGTCACAAGAGTAGGTCCTAAAAGTGAGTCACGACAGTATGTTCGGATGATGAGTCACAATAGTAGGTCCCCACAGTAGGTCACAATAGTAGGTCCTAATGGTGAGTTGCAATGGTAGGTCCCGATGGTGAGTCACAGCAGAAGGTCATTACTATGAGTCACAATGGTAGGTCCTGATGATGAGTTGCAATAGTAGGTCCTAATGGTAGGTTGCAATAGTAGGTCCCAATGGTGAGTCAAAATGGTAGGTATTAATGGTGATTTGAAACAGTAGGTCCTGATGGTGAATCTCAATGGTAGGTACTGATGGAGAGTCACAACAGTAGGTCCGGACAGTGAGTCGCAAAGGTAGGTCCTGACGGTGAGTCGCAACGGTAGGTCATGATGGCAAGTCGCTGATGGTAGGTCCTAACGGTGAGTCACTAATAGTAGGATGAAATGATGGCTCGCACCAGTGAATCACAATGCTAGGGTGCAATGGTAGGTTTTAATGGTATGTCCAAACAGTTTTCCAAATTTTTATAAATTTCTAGATTTTTCCAGTTTTTCCCTTTTGACGTAAAATGAGTTTAATTCTATATTTAAGTTAGGATGAATCCATTTTAAGGGCTATAAATCATATTTTTTTTCTAAATATCTGGAGACTTCTAATTGATCTAACCGTATGGATTAATTTGATCAACCTTAATTAAAATTATAAGATATTTCAAATATCATGAGTTTTAGATCTAATCCTTCAAAGTCGGAGACCTTCCCTTTGTTCACTCCTTCTCCTTTCTCTTGATAAAGGAAATTATAAATTATTATTCCCATAAGATCCATGTGGACAGGTTTTAGGAGTTGGTTCATGTTTTTCGAGAGATTTTCCAGATACATGTGCGCCCAATTTTGGTACAATAATGAAGTGTTGATCGATTCTTATTCCAAGTAGGTTTTCCTTTATCTCCCTTATTTGTGTATCATGTGGGGTGAGTGTATGAATGTCCACTTTTTGAAAATATAAGAATAACAAATTAAAATAAGATAATTAAATCAGTTTAATATCAGTATGCGGGGGCTGGTAAAAGTGATGTATGTTCAACTTTGTTAATTATTGATATTTTGATATATACCTACTGAAAATCATGGTCATTGGGGGTCCTTGTTTGCACACCGAATGTTTATGAGTTCATGTATGTATGCTTCTATGTAAACAAATTCATGGAATATGTTAACCACGTATATTTGGATAAAATATATAGATTCCAAAGGATTATATGGTTTCTGTGATAACACCCCAATTTAAGTGGAATAGAATAAGGGATGTCCTGCTAAATCTAGAAGCATGTCTTTTTATATTATGCGTTGTAACTTATTTTTAGACACAATTATGTGCTTTGGGTTGGCTCTAGTGACATGATGATGGGAATATTACTATGTTGTGATATGTGGGGGTAGTGGATGAGATGTTTTATATAGTGGGGTTGTGATTGTTGTAATGGTAAATATGGTTATACATTAGGGATATGATGGGTATTGTTATAAAACAAGGTATTATGGTGGTAATGGTGTGGATGTGCAGCAAGGTTGCAAAAAGGGGATGTGGCTGTAAATTGGTGATTATGTGGGATTAATAGAAAAAGAGTGGTGGGTTGTTTTGTGGTGCCTCTTTATGTGTGTTGGTTGTTGTAATGAATGAATTGATTCTAGTTTCATGGGATCTATGGAACTAAAATACTATATTTTTTCTTGGGAAGAATATTGGAAAACCATTTATTTGAAATGGAATGTGGAATGTGAACAACTAAAGAATGAATAATAACATGCTGGAGTTTAATGAACACATGTAATTATTAATATGGTATTATTAAATATTTGTAAAATCTTTTAAGCAGTTAAATGTGTATTAAAAATATAATATGACTTATGGTATGCGTTCTCCTTGTATGAAGTTGTGCTTATCCTACATGGTTGGGGATATTAAATAAGATGTATTTCTAAATGAAATTGGTTTTCTAACAATTTTTGGATATATGGATCAATGTGGTAGATAAAGTGGGAGATTTTGATAAAACAGAATCCTTGGAATATGAATTGTGGTTTCTGTTTTGGGAATTTAGAGGTAGTATAAAGGTTGGTAGTATTGTGTGCAGGTTGTTTAGTTGAGAACCCATAGGTTGGGATTAGGTGTTTTTTATTATATATATATATACTTTTACTTCCTTGTGATTTTTATACACACCCCACCCTAGTTGAGAACTATGTGCTGAACTCACCCATCGTTATAGGGGAGGATTTCTTTCCGAAACATCCCACTCGGAGGATGGATGGATGGCTACCCTCTCTTCCTTTCTCCCTCTTCCAGGTGGTGATAACCCAATATTCTTTGGACATGTTGTGGTTTATAAGGCCCATGTGTGTGTGGGTGATTTTTTATTTCCTAGGTGTCTTCTAGATGTGATGTTTTGTGCTTTCCGAAGTGTCTTTAGGATGAGATATGGTTTGTGGGATAGGTGTATGTGGGTGGGATGTGATGTGGTATGTTTCCCAGGTGTCTACGGGTGGGATGTGATATGGTGTGAGGCCCATGTGTTTGTGGGTGGGATGTGATGAGCTTCATTTTCCCAGGTGATAGGACTAGTTGTAAGGCCCAGGTGTGTTATGGTGGGTTGTTATGTGGTTTGTTCAGAAGAGGTGAGAGCAAAAAGACATTTTCCATTAGGTTTTGAGAGTGGATAATCAGTGGGAAATTAGTTCAGGGTGCCCTATCATCGATGTACTTACTATATTACTTTACTTGACTTGCGTTATTTGGTTATAATGCCTTGTTGAGGTTGGGGTTGATAGTATAACTTGCTAGGAGCTCTTGGGTTTTGATTTTTCATCATAGGGGCATTAATATACTTCTTCCACTTATGCATGAGAGACTTTGGTGTTTTCCAACAGAGTATACCTATATGTTCACCCTTCGTATATAAAACATTTTCCAGATTCCCAGGAGGACTTTATGGACTGTGTTGGACATTTCTAGCTCATTCCATTGGATTTTGATTTGTGTCCTTCCATTATCTTTTATTTGTTTTTTTATTTCATTTGGAGACTTTTATATATATCAATTTGTATTTATACATGCATTGTAGGGTGGTTTTGATTTATTTTTTACATTTTATGGAGTTGTTTGAAGTTTATTCCTCTTATATTCCAATCTTGAATTCTAATAAAGGGTAATACCTCCCATATTGTGATATCCTTGTACCCTTGAGGCTAGTCACCAACCCAGGACCTACTAGAGGCGGGACTTGGGGGACATTTTCTCCCTTTCTTCATTTCCATCCTAGGAGGGGTATCTTTGGAGGGAGGAGGCCGCGACATATATTTATTGATTAAGGTATATATATATATATTTATCAATATTTTCCCAATTAATATATAACTATAAAAGTAAATACCATATGAAAAAATGGTGAAATTTTTAGGAATTAAATGTATCCATGATGAATAATATTTATATTTGGGTTAAATGTAATGTCTACATGAAACCAAATAATTCAAGGTAATGTTAATGATAAAAAATGAATCAAAGTACTGAATGTCAATAATTTCCTTAGTCAAAGTGAGAATATACCATCTAAAGGAATATTAAGAATAGTATAAATATAATATATACCCATTGGAGTAATAATGAAGGGTTTTTTAATTAATTAATTGAAATACCATAAAATATATTGTTAAAAAATGTGGCGGAAAATATCCTTTTAATTTTATTTTTTTAGAAATTTTTTCATTGAAAATGAATCTTATAACCTAAAATTACATAAAAAACTTTGTAAATACTTTTCTTTGAAAATATAAATTTAAAATTATAAAATAATCTTGAAAAAATTTTAGCGTTCATGATGGCTAGAAATTCCATTTATTCCATACAGGTTAAAACAATTTTTTTTTTATCTTTTTTAGTAAAATAAAAACAAGAATTGTTTTGAAAATGAAAAAAAATATTCCATTGAAAACATATTTTAAAGAGTAAAAATGGGAGAAAATTACATTAAAAACATTTTTAAAAGGTTAAAAAAATTATAAAAATATTTTTAGAAAACATGGTTTTGAAAGAAAACAAAATTCTGACTAAATATAGAAATGAATTCGTATTTTCTTGAAAAAATTTTCTAAAACATTTTATGTACAAAAAAGTAAAAAAATTGTCATATTAATTGATAAATAACATGAATTAAAATAGTTTTATAAAATTAAATTGGTTATTAAACAAATGTCATATAATTTCCTTTTTTGGAAATTGAAGAATAAATAATCTCAATTAGATTGAGATTGTGAAATTAACCCTTAAAATGATCACAATGTTGAAGTGAGAATTAATAAATTAATTGATTATGTGTATCGAATATAAATAGAAATAAGAAAGTGGACTTAAAATAGAATATAATCAAAAGTCATTACACAAACAATCTTAATATGACATAATCTATAATGTATAATTTTAATAGAATGATTGGGAATTGATTTATAAAATCCATTACCTTATGCTTACTTTTGGGTGAATGTTATTTAACCACATTTATAATGGGTTTAAACATGTTATTAACTTATTTAATAACCATATTATTACTTATTATATCATATATGATTCTTTTATAACATCTTATCACCCATTCATTAATAATTTTTAATTATTTTCATCGTTTTCGGGTGTTAATTTCCTTGTTTTTCAAGTATGTTTGGACTTTTTTTGTTCATATGAATTAGATCATGATTTAATCATCTAAAAATTGTAAAAAATGATGAAATTACCATATATATTCAGTATATATGTATTTAGAGAAATCCATAAAATATTTTGATAGGAAATGAAATACACAGTTCATGGAGATGGTATAACGTACATATGCATGAACACTGTTTCCATTTTATGTTGTATTTAATGAAATATACGTAATATATATATATATATTATAATTAAATAATCATTATTATGTAACATATATAATTTTTGTATAAAACCTTCTTTAATACATTCCATGTAAAGTGTGAACGAATCACATCGCTTCATGAGGCTGTAGTCCGCCGTACACACCAGTGACATTATTAATTTAATAAGTATAATAACATCATTAACATAATATATATCATATATAATCTATAAATAAATCATTATATATTAATTTAATCAGTATAATAACATCATTAATATCATATATATCATATATAATCTATAAATAAATCATTATTCCCAAACTTTAAAGGTGGTAATGGAAAAAATGAAAGACATCGGTCCGTGAGGCGGTATTACGCTGTACACACGAACGATAATTTTCTAACCCATTTGATTTATTTTTTGAAGTTTTATGTCATAAACTTAAAATAAAAAATTATAATTATTTTAAAGATACTTAGGTTTTTATATAATCTATTTCTAAAATGAATTTAATGTGGTGGAGATGAAAATAAAATAAAAATTCTTATAGAAGAACATTGTCTTCTTTAGGTTTCCTCCTTAGGTTTGCACTAATGCACTCTTATGTTGGATTTATGAAAAATATAAAGACTATAATATTAGTTGATGGAAATTATTATGTGAATTGGGTAGGTATTATCTGAAACAAAGTGGTATTAATGTGTTAATATAGGAGGGTAGGGGGGCCTTTTATAAATGGGGTGAGTGGCACTCTTGTAATTTTTGAAGAGGGAGAATCCCAACCACATTTTTTCCACATAAAGTGGATAAAATAATATAATAATATTGATCATAAGAGGTATAATTTCAAAATATTTCCATAAATGGTTTTGGATAGGTTTCTTTGTTATTTGGGCCATTAATATTGATTTTTAATTCCCTGGTAAACTCATTTTTCTCTTAAACACAATAATTAATTTTAACTATTTTCACTAAACATTTTGGTTAATTTTGTTTGAAATTATTATGAATTATATTTTATTATTAATAAAAATATTTAGTCCATTTTCCTAAATTCATGACCTATAAGTGTAAAAAATTAATTCAAAAATAATCCCGTAGATGGGAAGAAAAAGCTAGTTTTTAATGTGAAAATGTTCAAAAGTTTACAATGTTTTTATATCCAAATTCAAGAATAAAATGATTAAAAAAGTATTAATAGGATAAATAGATATATACTTTAACAATTATTACTTTAAATACAATTAAAAATATAATTTAACATTATAAAATATTAATATGAAATGGTATTTTTCAATTAAAATCTAGTATTTTTTTCACTATTCATCAAAAAATGAAACTTCTTTGAAAATACCAAAAATTCAGCATAAGATAATTATGATAATATGATTTGAAAATTAAATTATATTATTTGAAATAAAATCAATTACATAATAAAAATACGGTTTTAAAACAAGTTCTCCATTAAAAGGTGATAAAATCATCTTTAGAAAAATACAACTTTTTATGCGTAAAATCAGATTTGTTATTATATTATGTCCATAAAATCCATTGGATGAATGTAAAAAAAATTTATTGAACATATATAATTTTTAGATTTAATTAAAATTATCCACTAATAGTAATCAATTTAATTTATTAATATAAAATTCCTTTGTCACAGAAAAAATAGTTTTTTTTATAAAAAAACATTTCATTTTATTTTATTGGTTTTTAAATTCATTTCTAATTAATTGCTAATCAATGAATTTAATAATATAATTTAATAATTTAGTTAATATTATTTATAATCTAAAATTCAATATCTAAAAGATAACTTTAATATTAATATTAATAGTATATTTTTGTTCAGTAAAACTCGGCCTTGCATGTAACATAACCCATCAAAGAAAGTTATTATTGGGTGAAAGAAAATATAAACTCAATGTTGAATGCATGTAAATATATAGAACAGATTGAATTTATTTTAAATATGAAATATATCATAACATCTTAGGATTTTATAATCCATTCTATTCTTGGTGTGGAGTTTCATACACACTACTGAATAAAATGTTCATACTTTATAATTTTTTGATATTATATTCACCCCACATTAATTAAATTGCAACCACACAATTTAATATTGATCTTGGAAATACAGGGTCTGATGTATTGAAATTATTTTTTTGAGAAACCCATATCATAATTGGGTTAATAAAACATCTTCTTAATAATAGATATATTCAAGTATAATGGTTATCTAGAATAAACACATATCTAGATTTTTGAGTACGAGAACCTAGGTGGGAAATGAAAACATGGGAATGTAAGTGAAAAATAACACCCAAATATTAACGGAGAGTGATAGAGAACATGTTAAGGAGAAAGTTAATAAAAAAAATTCATAAAATATAGGTGTAAAAGGGTCATTGATATCATAAAAAATGATGATAATTGAAAAACATTTTTGTTTCAAGACCCTTTTCCTAGATTTGAGGAATTATTTCACTCTCTATGAATATAAGTGATTGTACATACATGATAATTTTTTTTTCAAAGAATAATATTATTGTATGGTTTTTCCTTAAACTAATTCTTCTCCACCTCTTAGCATAGGTTGCATCATATGATTATGTAATACAATAATCTCTAAAACCTTGTCAAAATATCAACTTAAACCATTTCATAAATGGTTAATCATATGTACCTTATAAAATATCAAGATCCAAAACCTTGAAAATATGGTCACCAATTTTAAAAAATTATCTTACACTTAATCCCCCTAACATCATGACGTAGTTTTTAATCTGTACATAACAAACATGTGAACACTTAATCATGTATTTTCTTGAAACATGGTAGCAACCTAAATTACCATAAAGCCTTATTTAAAAAATGTATACATTATTATTTTTTATATAAAACAAAGGGTATTAGATATATTACTTAAATAAAAAATGTTGTAAACTCTCTCAGTGAGAGTATAAACAAATTTTTCAAAAAATCAATAATTATTTTATAGGTAGTGAACACCATCCAATTTATAATTCCCATAACAATAATCTATTTATACCAACATAGTTATCAAAACTATATGAAAATATTAAGGGTTATATTTCACTAATTCATGTGTTTTCCATGAATTTTAAATTTCTACTAAATCAATTTTCTTAGTACCATTCGACACACACTTTCAAATACCTAAAAAATAATAATTATAATAAAATTATTATATATTTCATAATTTATATAACCAATACATCATTGATAAAAAAAAATAATTATTGAATCCAAAAAAAGAACATTAATCATTCATCTTTATTTGGGGTAATAGAATAATCTTGACTATGATCCATTAAATTATTTTGAGGTGTATTATTTTGACTCTTGGGGAATTTATTTTTATAGTACGCCATATCCTTTTAGTTGAAGCATTGAAAATTGTAAACTTCTTTCTTTACCTTATAACTGTGAAGTTTTTAACCTTTTTATCCACATTTAAAAAAAATCCATTCTCCTATTAAGCATATACCAAGGTGTTTCCTTCAATTATTATTACATGTGGGAAAATATTTATTTACCTTCTTCCCTTTATCTTTATTTTTCTCTGTCATCTCTTCTTATCTTTCTTCCTTTTAAAGACATAATACTTAGATAATTATTTCTCTATTTTTTTAAAACATTATCCCATGTCTTTATATGATGATAATGTTTGGGAGACTAATTATATTTCAAATATTGCCTTCAAACCATTAAATAAATGACCATTATTACCCTTTGGATTATGTGAAATGATGGAGTTCCCATTAATTCTGTTAGGAACCATTTATAAATATGGGAATACACTAGATTAGATCATATCATTAGGAAACATAATTTATTATCCCAAAACATTAGGTTGTTATTATATACTTATCCACAATGTCTATCATAGGGTTAAGTTCCCTAATCTTTGCTTTCCTAAATCTAGTTACCAAGGTAGCTAAAAAACATCATTTGATAAAAAATATAACAACCCCAAACCTAGTAGCCTAGAGTTAGTACCTGAAACCATTACATTGGCATTATATAAAAGGAATTGCATCTCGAATTATCAAATAATTTAGTAGACTTGGGTAATGAGATAAAAACATGGGTTTTTAATTACAATTTAATACACAAATTACAGCATAATTTTTGTATAGAATAACTTTATTCCATCTAAAATATCACTGTATATCAAACACAGTACTCTTCATGGAATCCTCAGAAATGGAAACAAAATAGTGGTTTTCTCAAATACTGAGTAAGGGTTAATTATAATGGAAGTAATCATGAATAAATAAGTATAATCAATATGGAATGGTAAATAATTGAAAAAAATCTCCATTTAAGTAACTTTAATATCATGGAAAGATAATTCATAATACATATGATAAGATAAATAACTGAAAATACATTCCATTTAATCAATAATTGGGAGTACAATGAATCCATATATTTTTTTCATTTTGAAAATGTATTGGATAATAATAACTGAATTATGAATGTAGGTGATGCTTAATTGTTTAACGTTCAGTTTAAAAATTATATGAATCATTTACCGCAAAGACATTTCACAATATGATTTAAAATATACTACTATCAAGACCTTTCAAAAGATATTTTAGAACATGCTTGGTTACAAATGTGAAAGCTTTGTTTCCAATAAATTTTGTCTCATGAGACTACTGATGCATTAATGGGATTACTTTAAATAGTTCTTCACCTTTTTCAAACATGTACAAATAATTCATTATATATTAAATAATCAATTTAACCTAGAAACAAAGTAACTTATAAAATATCTGTTTTGAGTAAAGTATACATATTTAATAATATTTTATCAGTTAATCAATAAATATCAATGTAAATACCATATGTAAAAATGGTATACAATTCCTAAAATAAATTCATCTATGATGAATAATATTGACTTTTTGGGGAAATTTAATGTCCATAAGAAAGTGAACAATTCAAGGTAAATTTAATGACAACAGAAATGTATCAAGGTTGTGAATGTCAATATTGTCCTTGGTCCAAGTGAGAATAAAACATTGAGAGTAAGATTAAGGATAAAATTAATGAAATATAAACCCATTGGGGTAAGAATAATGGGTTTTTTCATTGATGGATATAAATACCATAAAATACCTTTAAATACATTCTTGATGAATGTTCCCTTTTTCCTTTTGAAAAAACATTTTTAAAAGAATTTTATTATAAAATAACATTTAATAAATAAAATTACAAAAAAAATTGAAAATTATTTTCATTTAATATGACTTTATAAACATATAAAATAATAATTACAAAACTTTAGCGGTCATGATTGCTGGAAATTTGTTTCATGTCAGACACGTTAAAATAACGTTTTCTTTCAATTTTATATTAAAATCCAAATGGGAAATATTTTGAACACCAAAAAAAATCCCATTGAATTTTTTAAAGAGTAAAAATGGGTGAAAATTATTTTAATAAATAATTTTCAATATTTTATAACATTTTTTAAAACAATTTTAGAAAACCCAATTTTGTAAGAAAAAATATTTCCAATGGAAGAGAAAAATGAAGTTGGATTGTCTTAAAAACATTTTATAAAAAAATTTAAGTAACAACGATTACAAAAATGGTACTATTAATTGAAAAATATCCTGAATAAATATATGATAATAACATTAGAGGGTTTATTAAGAAAATATCAAATAATTCCCTTTAATGGAAATTCAATAATAAACCATCTTGATTAGAATTTAATTGTGAAATAAACCCTTTAAATGATGATAATGTTGAAGTGAGAATTAATAAATGAATATAATATGTGTTTCCATTGTTAATACACATAAAAAAGTGGAATTAGAACAAAATAAAATAAAAATTCATTACACGCATAATCTCAGCATGATATAATCAATGAATTATAAGTTTAACTTAATGAGTGGAAATTGAGTTAAGAAATCCATTACCTTGTGCTCCCTTTTTGTTGACCATGATTTAACCTACTGTATAGTGGTTTTATAAATTATATTAACTTATTAAAGAGACATATTAATATTTATTATATTATATATGATTATTTTATAACATATAATTACTCATTCATTAATAATCATTATTATTTTCATCGTTTCAGGTGTTAATTTTCCCTATTTTTCATGTATGTTTTAAGTTGTTATTTTTTTCATCTTAATTAGATCATTATTTCATCATATGAAAATTTTAATCATGATTAAAATATAATATATATTCATTAAATATTTTTTTAGAGTAATCAATACAATTTAGTGATAAGAAATAAAATACATTGTTCCGGGAGACGGTAGGTCGTACATATGCATGAACGTTGTTTCCATTTTCTTGTCATAATAAAAGAAAGAAAATTAAATTATACATATATATATATTATAAGTAAATTATAATTATTATTTAATATATATCACATATTTGTATTTAAACCATTTTTAATACATTCCATGTAAATCATGAACGAATTACATCGCTTCGCGAGGTGGTAGTTCACCGTACACATGATAGACATTATCGTATTAACAAAAATGGAAAGCATGAAGGTATGTGATATATAATAATTATAGAAGCATAATAAAATTATAAATATCATTTATTAAATATAAATCCATCATTACTCAAAACCTTGAACAGTTGTAATGGAAAAACAAACGACATAAGTTCACCAGGCGGTAATCCAGAGTACACACAAACGATGATTTCATAGACCATTTGATGGAAGTGTGAGAATTTGTATATATTAAACTTTGAATAATAACATATAATTATATTTAAGATATTTATGTTATTATATAACCATTTTATAATAGTATTTTAAGTATATGGATAAGGAAATAAAAAAAAACTCTCTTAAAAGAAAATTGCCTCTTCTTCAAGTATCCTCCTTAAGTTTACACTAAGGCCTCCATAATTTGGATTTATGAACAATAGATTGACTCTAAGATGATTGGAGGGAATTTTAGGTTTTTATTGGGATAGTATTGGTAGAGACAATTTGGTTTTAATATGTTTAGAGAGGAGGTGAGGGGGTGGCCTTTTATATGTGGTGTGAATGAAACTCTTATAATTTTTTAAAAGGGAGAATCATGACCTTTTTTCTATTTCATGAGGCTCAAATAATTTACCAGTATATATCCTAGTTGTTATAATAAAAAATAATGGATCGATACTAGGTTTTGAAATGTTTATAGATCATTTGGACATACATGTTTAAATTTTAGTCCCTTGGAAAACTCATTTTACTCTGAATTGGTACAATTAATTTTAACTACTTTCAATAATTATTTTGGAAAAAAATTAAATTGAAATTATTATAAATTATAAATTATTATGATTAATAATATTTAATAAATTTTTCCAAATTTAAACCATATAAGTGGAAAAAATTAATTTTAAATCAATCTCACAGACGAGATGAGAAAGCGAGTTTTTCAAGTGAAAATGTTCAAAATCATGGAATGATTTTATATAAAATTCAATATTAAAATGATTAAAATGACCTAAATTGGATTAATAGATGTATAGTTTTACTATTTTTCCTTTTAAACTAATTAAAAATATAACTAAACATTATAAATTCTTTAGATGAAAATGATGATTTCATTTAAAAATATAATATTTTTCACTATTCATAAAAAATGACCTTCTTAAAAAAATTCACCCTATGATAATTTTAAAATTAAAATTTAAAAAAAAATTATTTTTTAAAATAAAATTTATAAAATTGTCTAAATTTTGTTTTAAAACTAGCAAACCATTAATAAGTAGCAAAACTGCCTTTAGACAAATACAAATTTTTATGCATAAAAGTAAATTTTTTCTTTTCTTATACCTATCAAATATATTTTGAGAATATCAAAAAAAATTATTGAATATATATAATTTATAAATTTCATTAATATCATCCCCTAATAGTAATGAATTTAATATATTAATATAAAATTCGTTTGGTTCATAAAAAAATAGTTTTTATAAAAATATTTCTTTTATAATCAAATGGTTTTTATATTCATTTCTTATTAATCAGTAATCAATGAATTAAACCACATGTTTTCATAAGTTAATTTATCCTATATATAATAGTAAAATTAATATCTAAGAGATAATTTTCACAAAAATTTTAATAGTATATTATTGTTCGGTAAATCTCAGTCTTGAATGTAACAAAATCCATTAAAGAAAGTAATTGTTAGATGTAATGGAAGCTAAACTCCAGGTTGTGTGAATTGAAATATTTACAATAGATTGAATTTATTTAAATAGAAAATATATTATAATGTCTTAGGTTGTTATATTCTTCTATACGCTTGGTGTTTCATGCCATACACGCTATTTAATATAATGATCTTACATTAGAATTTTAGGGTGTTAAATCATTTCAGGATAAAAAACATATCCAAAACCACAGAATGGTAAGTAATTTCCTACATCAAGGTTTTCCCATCAACGCCAAGGTTCTTCAATAGATTAATCATTATAACCATGTTCACAATACAACTAGAGCATTATCGAATGCCGATAAATCCTTGAACCAATTAAATATAAAACACCATGGGTTATAAATAATGACTCAAGAAAGAAGAGTAATCCAAAGGGTTATGATCATAAAACATACTCATAGAAAACCACCATCAATGGTATAGTTTGAGTCAGGTTGAATATAAAAGGTAAGGATAGGAATAAAGAGACCCACAAAAGAAAAGTCACCAATAGGGTCACCACTGAGATGTCATATAATACCAATGATCCTCAAGAAAGGATATTGATACACCAAAGATAAAAAAATCACTAGATAGAGATCTCTAAAAAAATTACTGAAACCATAAGACATTAATAAATTCTTATTTAGGAGCCCTTATATCTACATAAGGGGAGGAAAGATAAAAAACCCAAGGTTGTATCTTTAATAAATATGTTTTTATAAAATCCTTTCCCTAAAAGGCTGAGATTCTCATTTATAACTCATTTTATGGCCGAGAGAGTCCCAAATAGTGGGAGGTATGATTCAATTAATAAGGAAAATAATTTATTAATAACACTTTTAGGGACCCAAAATTATTATCTATGCATTACCCTGTTGGATATTTCAATATCTCATAAGAATCCCAATGGTTTCATCCATTTCAAATACCATACAGATTCCACTGTGATGACCACCATAACATAGCCATTTCCATAGAGTTCTTGAACACCAGTATGAAATTTAATGTTCCAATATTGTGGTTCCAAACATTAACCTGTTTTCCCTCACCACATCCCAAAAAATGGGAATAGTGAGGTCACCTAGGTGTGGCCAAGGATAACCGTTCCCAAGAACAGCAAATGGACAAGGCTTGGACATCCATTTTTCTCCTCTACAAATTTTACATTGAGGTAAACAAGGGACCATAAAAACTAGCACTATGCCTATGGTGTTTTCTATTTAGGATAAAAAAACCTAAAAAACTCACTTTTAATTTTCCAAACACCTCCAATACAAAATTAATGTAGCTTCAACCCTCACAAAGTTAAATAAAATCACTTTAGTTATATCAAAACATTTATTAACATAACCATATATAGTGAGGGTATTATAATTATCCCTCTCCAATGAATTCCAATCCTTAAGAATTATATCTAGAGTAGATATTGAATAAATTATAATATTGTAGATGAATGTCAGACTCCAACCACCAACTATCCTTTGAGACCCATTCGTGACTCTATGAGATCCAAAAAAGTATCATCTTATTTCCCCCTTAAAATTTATTTCTACAGTTAATGATATGAATTAGAAACTCTACAAAATATTCGTCTGGTTCCAACTCAATTTACTCATAGTCTATAACATGCATAGGATTGAGTATGTACATCTAATGATAAGTTTCATGAAACCTATCATTCATAACTCATTAATGATGAGAATGAACCTTATAGTAAGACACTATCCCTAAATTCTTGATGATATCAAATGGTCCAACAAATATCATAGAAATATTTCATTTTTTATAAAGACTTCAATTCCCCAAATAAGTAGTCACCCCAAGAAAACATTGTCACCCATATTGAACTCCAAATGTATCCTCCTATAAATGATATATGATATATATATGATTTGAGTAGTGACCAATTTTTTTTGGATCAACTGCACTCCCTTTAAGGAATCATTCCATATAATGATCTCGATAACTACTTACTCACCCGACTCATTCCATCTTAGTAGTGAAAAAAATTGTAATCAATAAAGAGAATAAAAAATATATATATTAATTGAATCTTGGAAACAATTATCATTAGTGGACTCTACATAGGATATATTCTCACACCATACTCCATCGAAGTCTAGGATACAAGCTCGAAGAATATCCTCATGGATCCAAATCATCCTCTCTTTATTTACATTGATCTATGGATGGTACATCATACTCAACTTCAACTGAGTCTCCAATTCATTTTGTTATCTTTTATAATACCATGACATAAAACACAAATGTTTATCCAATATGATACTATATGTCACTCCATTAAGACATAAAATCTCTTAGACATATCGATTTCCCAACTCATCAATTGAGTGAGTCTATCAAATTACTAAAAAGTGGGATACTTTTTCAACCAAGAGAATATATCATAGATGGTATCACAACTCCTCAGGGTTCGGGGTAACTCCAGGATGAAGTCCATGGTAATTTTATCTCAAATCATTGATGAAAAAAGAATTTGTTAAAAAAAACCCATTAGGATATTGATGCTCAAAATTTATCCTATGATAGGAAATACATCATGAAAGAAACCAATGATGTATCTCTTTATACTTGGATGCCAAACCTAATGTCAGATGTCATTGTACATCTTCATCAGTATTAAACTCCATTCCCACTTTTATGTATAATAGTCTCTCATCATATCATCCCTTGATGAAGCTAGAATAACTACTCTTCCATTGAAATAGATTACATCATTATTATCCAAGGACCACATTGGAATATAATCACCCCCACCAGGTGTTATTGCATTAATACAAACATGGGGTCCATCTCTAAGATCTATTCCACACGGTCCACAAAATAAGGCATGATAATGAAAGGTACACAATTCATAGCTTGAAAATCCACCAATACATCCAAAAACACTCTACCATCAAACTCCTCTGATGTAATTCTTAGATTAATAGACTCTCTATAAGATAGTATACCTAAAACAATTTCTTATTGAGAGAATGTACAATGACATTACCATTCGATGGAGTGTATTCCATCTCAATGTAAACTTTCATCAGATACCCCACCCAAATCCTTGGCCTCACTTTTAAATCCTACTAATATAAAATATATTGGAGTCTCTTGTGGCCTATGTATATAACAAACCTCTCACCTAAGAGATAATTTCAACAACACTTTAGAGTGTGGATAACAACTACCAAATCCAAGTCATGCATTAGGTAGTTCAACTCAGGGGGTCATAGATGACTTGACCCATAAGAAGCTACATGATCTCTATGTATCAGTACAACACCCAACCCAACTCCTGAGGCATCAAAATACACCATGTATCCAATACTAAGACCTGTAAGGTTAAAACCAGGGTTGTCGTCAATGTTCTCTTTAGATAATAGAAAACCTCGTCACATTGATCTATCCACTCAAAATCCACTCCATTATTTCTGATCCCTATAATAGGCACTACCAAATAGAATAATCCCTACCTAAACCATCTACAATACACAAATAACCAAGGAAGATCCCGATATCAAACAAATTCTTGGGATGTTCCCAAGACATGAATGCCTAAACCGCTTCTTGGTCTATAGAAAATACCTATCTTAGAAATAATATTCCTAAGGTACCAAACCGATTGAATATAGAAGTTTCAATTTTACTTTTTAGCATATAACTAGTGTTCTCAAACTACACTCAAAATAATCTCAGGGTGGATAGTAGGTGTTTTTGAAGTCTTGGAATATATTAGGATATCATCAACAAGCACAATGATAAATGAGTCAAAATATGGATGGAAAATCCTTTTCATAAGATCCATGGACACTTGCAGAGAATTTTTGATCTCAAAAGGCATGAAAAGATACTCATAAATCTATATCTACTACTAGATGATATCATGGTAATATATTCTCATCTTACCTATTGATTATGGTTACTTAAAAAAGATAGATCATGGGGAACCACTAGGTTCTCCATTACAAATCAAAAAGGTCAGGAATATTCGGTAAAGGGTACCAATTGATCATTGTCACTATATTTAGTTTCCTATATTTTATACAGAGCCATGGAATACTATCTGCCATCTTTCCCTTCTTCACACAACCCCAGGGGACCTTAGTCCCTCAAAGGAGCTTCTCTCTAGCCAAAAGAAATCCAGTTCAAACCACCGAACAGGTATGTCACCCCAAACTGTGAAAGAGAGGGCTGTTAATCTGAACACTTGGAATTCTTTTGCTTTGCTGGCATCCAGTGATGATGAAATCCAAAGTGACAATAAGAATCAAGCAGGCACGATACAGGAAATTTCTTCTGAGGGAGTTACAGATGATGGTGGAGGTCCATGGACACAACCTACTGCTGGAAGGAGAGGCTGTTGTTCTCGCGACAGGTCAGGGAGCTCGTCTTTCCATAGCATGCACACACGATCACGAGGTAACTAAGGTTTTTTTAACTTTAAATCCTATTTTGAATTATGGACATGGTATCCTCAATTTGTACTTTGTTACACTTTTTAATAATAAAAGGCCTAGCACCTTTACCTTTGAAAAAATGGAATATTATCTTCCTTCTTGGAAAATAGTACCAAAGTACCCCAATGTGTTATACTCTGTCTGATATAGAAATTCATATCTAGATCATCTCTTTGAACCATCAAATCATGCAACGCTATTGAAATAATAAAATAAGGACGTATTGCTATCAGTTTCACTATAAGAATGAGTTCGATCTAAAAGTCAATTCCTTGCACATAATAGAGTCTAGGAATTTCATTCAAAAATACATTTTGATACAAGTCTATAGGTCTATAACTAGTGGAAAATTAGAGGTTAATGTTATATCTACTACAAGATTCATTCTTGAAACATATGACATAATACCTCCAAATTAGCTTAGGCCATATACCATTTTAAATTCTCCAATACCCCATTCACCAGTTATCACAAACTTCTCTCCTTAGGTAATATTAAAGGATACATGTCTCTTGTAGCAGTTTATGTGTACCCAACTACTAGCCAACCCTTCCAAATTGAAGATCACATCAAAAAAATTTATCTCTAGGACCATGAAATCCCATTGATGTTCATAGCTATAAAACTACTATGGGACACTCTGTACATCTTTGAAGATGATCAATATTCTTCCCCAAAGGTGTAAAAAAAGACAATAACTCATAATATAACTTGACCATTAAGCCAATCATCTCTTAGGTGACATTTTTATAAAATAAAAAACAGTTTTTTTTAAATAATATAACATATTTCTTAAGAAAATATTATGAATACATAAGGAATTTTTATTAAAATATCTATCTTTGGTGATAACACCCACAAGGTATAACACTTTTAGTAATAACCAAGGATCTTGCCTTGTTCTCTATACCTGTAGGTCAATCACAATCATATGTATAACAAAAATATACATGTTCAAGTTGGAATATCTAATTCCAAAATAGATATATCAAAATAGTAAGAACATAAATATATCACACCATAGATAATATAATTCTATAACAAATAGATTAAAAATGAAGGAATTAAATTAAATAACTATTATATAGAAATTATTATATATATATATATATGACATGTCATCCAACATGCCTAGTCATGATGCATGAATGCAGTGAAATCCTATAAAATCATAAAAAATTAATTTTATATATATATATATATATATATAAGTTAAATATAAAACCATAAACCATAACTGTAATAGTAGTCCCAAAAATGTTAACATAGAGGTATGTTAAATATTTTTTGTCCAGGAAAACATGAAACTCTCCTAATTGAATCCCACGCAACCAAACTCATTTAAATTTACCTAAACAATCAAGAAGAAATAAAGAGGAAAAAATTCCTTTGATACCATTTCACAACTACTAGAAATGAATCACAAGGTCTGAGCTAGAGAGCCACATGGATTCATGAATGGTTCCCCATATGAAAGAGGGTTTCAACTAGAAGCGATGGTTCAAACATTTTCAGTGAGGAGACTATACGCTCAATATCAATAAATAAATACATAAATAATAACAAAATAGAATAAATAAACACTATTATGACATATGGCATGAAATGTATCTATATTAAAATAGAATGATAAACCATGGGCCCCAAAAGTGTCAAGTCAAACAAGAGTATGAGCATTATAGGAAAATAAATAGACACCATGAGATCACAATGGAGTCAATCCCAATACTACCTCTAATCACAATGCTCTATATTTATGTTTCTTATAGTTGGGGCCATGACCTTTCCTATATCCTATTTCATGAAGTCTATAAGTGAATTAAGATTCTTGTGCATGGTGTGAGTATTAACCCAGTAGGACACCACCGATGTGTCCTTAACATGAGTACATATGCATAATTTTGTAAGACATGATAATAAATAACACATAAAAAATAGCACAAACACATGTACCGATCGATCTTTCACTAAATAATTCACCACAACCCCAATAGTACCTTGTTTAACTTTATGTCAGAAACATAGTCATAACATAAGTCATAAACTAGATTCATCAATAAGGAAAAAACATGAATCCCAAAGCCACCATAAAGCTAGTGAGTTTTTTGTCATTCCATAAGGCCTCCATATCCCTACTCAAGCCTCATTCCACCACCATAATCATCACTAGTCGACATTATTCCCCACTAAGGACTAACTAAGTCCCAATGATCCAAATTCTTTGTTATGATAATAGTAAGTATATCATTGTATATCACTAAAGGTTATATGATATACTACGTGTCCTAACATTGGTTGGAACCCTATGCTTGCTAGACCAGTCTCCATATTATTCCATTATGGAACACCACATGTCCCATCTTAACAATGGTCATTATCAGGGATATCGTATGACCCAACCTAATATTGGCCATTATCCTTAGATTATGGTAAGCCTCACCTAACATGTTTGATGTATTAGGATGTGAATGTCACCCCAAAATGAAAATCTCTAATATCAAATAGAAAATGAAGGATACTCATTACCCCTATATGATATACTCCCATAATGAATAAAATGTCCATGATCTGACTCATACCATCAAATGATCCATATTACATAGCCTTTGTCACATCATCATGCTCCCCCTCCAAGGGGTTGTCTAACGAATACTGAGTATCCTATTCCACCTAATAATGGAAGAAATTTTTCAAAGGTTATGAAATACCAAATATAATGCATATCATATCGTGGATTAATAATTCATATCAAGAAATATTTTTAAGAGGTTATACACAAATCATAAGAACACATATCAAGAACATGTATCATTAGTCACACACACACACACACATATAATCAAACTCAAACATGGGTCACATGGGCTACTCATGCACACACATTTGATTAAACTCAAGAATGGTTGGAGAATATAATCACACATATAATATAATACTAAGAACCATATTCATGGAATCATTATGGTAAGGAAGATCATAAATCAATGTTTATTATGCCAATATCAAGTTTTGTCAAGAGAATCTTTACCCAAAGCATGTTCACGCACCAACCGAAACAAGATAGAATATTAGAAACTTGTAGAACTGGTTCCAAATAAATTTATTTGGGTTTTAGAGTAAGACTAAAGAAATAACAACATGGAAATGGGGTGGGATCATAATAGTTACCCAATAAAACCACCATCAATATTATAATTAGAATATGTTAAAATAAGAAATATCAAGGATAGAAATCAAAAGACTCAACGAGGTAGAGTCACCAAGTGAATCAGTAATAAGATGTTGTAGAAAACCAAAGATCTACAAAAAAGGTTTCCGATACCCCATATTTGGAAATAATAATTCTAGATGGTGATCTTAATAAAAAATCCTGAAAATAGAAGACACTAATAGAAAGAAATGTAGGTTTCTATAGATTAACCCAATGAGATACAAGATCAGAATAACCAAATACACAACATTAGAAAGGGGGTTCATCTAAAATCATTTCCCAAAACACCTTGAAGTTCATCTAGAAATCAATTGTATCCTCAAGCAAAGGAGTTATGATTCAATTAATAGGGAAATGAATCAATAAGTAACACCTTTAGGACCCCATAGTTATGATCTACACGATTCCCCTTTGGATCAATTATGATCCGAGAAGAAGGCCAATAGGTTTGACCATTAAAATGGCCATGAAGACACAACAAAAACCACTACCACAACCTAGATATGGACATATTGTTATGTAATACAATATTGAAACAACTTGTATCTATGAAATGGTCACAGGATTTAAACCACTTCCCACAAAACAACCATAAAAATTGGGATAGTGATGTTACCCAGACTGTGACCTGCACCATCCATCCCTAAGTACTATTTCTTGGACATTGATTAAATATCAATTTTCCCTCCTTTACCATATTACATTGAAGAAATCCAAATACCATCACAATTTGTTTGAACTTTTTGTGTAGAAAACATCAAAAAAAAACTTTTATGTTTTCATAAACCTCTAACACAAACTGATCCCATGTTTAACCATCATAAGGTTTAAAAAATAATTTAAGAGATATCAAAAATTATATTAACACAACTGAAAAAAAGAAAAGAATGTTACATAGTGCTACTATAATACAAAAAACTTCCAAAATATCCAAAAAATTGAATATTTTAAAAATATAGATTATAAATTGAGCTATAACTATCATTGAATCATAATTCATAAATTATTGGATATAACTTCTATAAGTGATCTCAAAGTATAAAAATCCAATAAACAAAACTAACATAACTATACATTCTAGTAATCCAAACTAGAAGTATAAAATTGAATAATTGGAATTTGTAACTACTAGTAATTTTTTCATAAATAATAAAACTTTTGAACCATCATGGAAAACACCCGAATCATCAAAATATTTTCATAAAATAATTAAAAATAAGAGGAAACCCCCTTTTTATAACTACTCTTGTTTTTTCAAGTGTAATTTTTATGGTTATTTTTTCACAATTTTTTAATTTTTGGATTTTTATAAATAATATAAGATTATTAGAATTTATCTTCACAAAAAAAAATAACAATTTTATTTTGTATGAAATCATGATGAATGCATGGTGGAATCACATCATGGTTTTTATGAATGGAAGAAGCATGAAGAGAAATAAGGTAATGAGGAATTCTTATAGCCAAGGTTAGATTGGAGTTATTTAGTGTATATTATGGAAACTACTATCCACTATAAGGAGAAAAAAATATCATGATTTTTTATAAAGTGACATAGTTTCTAAAGAAAAAGTCATAATGAGAATTTTTGTGGATTGGGTATTTGGTGAAGTTACTATCCACTCATGGGTGAAACTAAATCATTCTCTAATTTGGTTTTCCATGGTTTATATGAGAATAATTGATTGAAACCATTTTAGAGTGTGGGGTGAAATAGGAAGAATATTTATATCATTGTGTAAACTATAACATAGTTTTATAAGAACCATGTCCTTTTTCTTAAGGATTTGGTTTGTGATAATGTCATTTAAATGGAATTTCATTTGAAAACAGTAATGATTTTATATTATGGTTCATGATGTTTTAAATCCATGACCTGGTTTCAGCGACTACGTCATGGTTATATAATAATATATTTTTAAACTGATTTTTCATCATTTCTATGTGGTTGATTTAAGAGGTTTTATTTTTTGGAATGGATAGTATGCCGTGAGATTTTTTTGAAATTCCCTCAACTCAATTCTTCCCAAGATTCTTTGACTCACAATGACATTTTAATATGTTTCCTTGATTAGAATACATTATGAGAGACGATTATGATTTAATGTGATGTTTCTGTAGATTGATTTTAATTATTCCCATTCCTCTCTATTTTTATTTTTTTAATTGATTCTAGAAGA
Organism: Viscum album; assembly: GCA_963277665.1. Lineage (NCBI taxonomy): Eukaryota > Viridiplantae > Streptophyta > Magnoliopsida > Santalales > Viscaceae > Viscum > Viscum album. The sequence goes on along the minus strand of OY728128.1, from coordinate 699,707,154 downwards.
TTAAGTGATTATGTTTTCTTTTTTAGCTTCTATTTTCTGATGGAATAATTGATTTTTTGTGATCTTAGTTGTCTATCTCATCTATTTTGTGTTTCGTTATGTTATTTATGTGAATTATTCTTTCTATGATATGATATTAACATTTACTAGGTAATAAGTGGTGAATAATAGATTCAATCAAATGTTGAATAAATTATATGACCATTGAGGTTACACAATAGTTTTTTAATGGTTAATTATTTAGATTTATTTATTATATTGAATAAATATTTATCACCTAGAATATAAGATGATTTTATAGTAATTAAATTATTATTATTAATATTAATGATAATAATATGTAATTTGATTGAAAATGATGATATTGATATTAAATAATGATATATTAAATAATTAAATGTTAGTATAATTTTACATTACTCTTATGTGAATTATATAACTTAATAGAAATATAAGAAAGGAAAATTAAATGTTATAGACTATTAACATGTGTTGAGGGACTATAATATCTACTTGTTAATGTAATATTCATGATAAAAGTCACTGTTAATAATTGGATAGTCTTGTATAAATAAATGAGGATCTATTAATTTTTTAGTTTGTATAGAGGGTGTATAAAAGGGGTAATTAAATTACATAGTTGATTTAAATTATTTTTAAAAATAAAAGTGATTTTAGAAATTATAATTGAATTATTAAGGGTAATAATTATTGATAAAATAAATTTTAAAACAAAATATTTGTGTTTTGGATATGAAAATGAATTATATTTCTTTTTTTTTTCAAGTTCAAGTTGATGATGATTTTTTTTTTCATTTTTCATTTTTTGGAATATTTTGGATGACATGATAATTTTTCGGGAATTAGTATTTTTATTTTATTTAAAATAATATGGATTATAATAATGAGATAGTTTTATTTTATATAAAAATTACATGAGGTTGGATACTATGTAATGAATTTTTGGGATTCTATTTTAGAGTTTATTATTGATATTTTTATTGATATTTCACTATTTATTTCTTCCAGGATGATTAATTAGATTTATCATATATTTATTCAGTTGAGGGAAAATCTCTTCCCTAGTGATATACATATACCCTCAGTGAATATCTCTATCCTTCTATGTTTAGGGAGCACATATAAAATCCATGTATCATTCCACCTATGTGTTACAGTTATGTCATTATAGAATATTAGAAGACAATATCATAATAGTTTTAATTTATATGATTTCTATACTTGGAACAAAATAGTATAATGGTGACTAGATTCCTGGACATGGTTTGAAAGATATGTCTGTGTTTTTGAATAGTATAACCATAGTAGAAGTATAATTTTCCATAAAATCGTGGGATTAGATAATTTATTCCCAAATGATATGTTTAGGCTTTAAATTAACACACAATGATAGTGTATAGTGTGTGTGTGGGGGGGGGGTTATGTATAATTTTAGCATATAGGTATATGAAATATGTGTATGAACATGTTAATTTTATTGATTTGTGATTAGGTTTGAGGAACTAGTTTTAGTTAAAAAATTTAATTATTAAAAAAGTTAGTATATTCAAAAATAAGTTATTAATAACTAAATGTTTAAATACAATTATAGGAATGGATTTAATTATATGATGTGATTTATTTAGTGTGATTTATTACATTATATACATTCTTAATATATGATGAAATTTTTGTTTTTTATTTTAAGTTGTGATGTTTAATTAATGATTGTTTTTTTGATTTTATAGAGTAAGGGAACCAAATAAAAGTGTTAATACACCTTTTGGTAATGTTGTGGAGATGAATAATTCTAATGAGGTTTATTTGTAAGTAGAGGAATAACATCATCTTCCTTTATGGGTTGATAATACATTAATTGAGGTGAATATTATGAAATGTTTTCTTAATCCGATTCAAAGTTTGAAGGGAATGCCTTATTAGGTGATGTTACAGATGATAAAAATAGTTTAAGAATTGGAGGAACAATATCCTCTTATATTTAATGGTGATGTGGGATTATGTGTTATGAATGAATTGTGGTAGTTTCAAGCTACATATTTTATTTGGTTTGGACACTGGAAGGGAAAAATGTGAAGGTATCTATATTTAGGCTCAAGGGGATAATACAATACATATGGGAAATTCCTATACATGAAATGGGGTAAAAATTATTATATGGTATGTATTCTAGTTTTTATTCTATGAGAAGTAAAATTTAGAGACACTGATAATGGAAAAGGTTATAGAATTTACAGTGTTGAATCATTTTTACAAATCCATTATCAATTATTCAAATAAATACATGGATTCACTCTTTTTTGTTATGATCCTGGGTAGTGATATTTCTACCAAGGAATATTATTTTGAGTAAGGTTTTAAGTCGAAACTTTACTCTTGGGAGATAATAATTATTTACCAAATATTATAAATGTTTTAAATAAATCCTTCATAAATTAGAATAATTTAATGGTTGAATAAATGGAATATATTATTTATAGTGCAAGCTAATTATATTAGAACAAGAATATGTTTTATTTTCATTGTGGGATGTAAGCAATCATGGGGCATGGTAAAGTATCTTTTACCATTAATTCTAGGGTAAACAGTTTAATTACGTTGTTTTTAGTGTGTCGGAAATGACCATGATCATGATACATGTCCCCATGAGATAGAAGAATTCCCTTTATATCAACAAATGGGATACATAAAGAAGTTTTTTAGAAGGGGACATAGAATATTAGAGGTCAATACTTTTCTTCCACCCAGTCATCTTGTGTATGGATTTATGCACCTTAAAAGAGTGATAGTTGGATATCATTTGGGATTTTTGGTCATGAAGGTGGAATAACTATTAAAAGTTAGTCTCAGTATGGCGATATAACTTAGGGAAGTTAAGTGACCTCAGATAGGGTAATGGTACATGTATATAGAAGCTATTTTTTCATGGATCGGGTACTGATTGATCTTATTGAGGTGTAATTTTCTATCATAGGTACAATACTAGGAACTTCTACTTATATAGTCTTCTATTTAAAATTGGTGAATCATATTCATTTATCTTTTACTTTTTAGTGTCTTATTTTTTCTTTCGGTCGATATGTTTTTGGGAGAACTAACTATGGATAATTCATTGGGAGAAAAGAGAGAATCCCATTTAAATATTCCCAACTTATTCCTTTGTTATTAGAAAAGTTGAACCTCTTTTGGTCTTATTTATTCAATAGAAAAAAGGTTTCTTATTTGATCATAGGGATATATTGGTTAATGTAATGGTATGAAACTCATTAAAATTTAATCACTTAATATTCAAAATCTCACTACCCTAAATTCTGTTGAAGTCAATGTTAGATGGGTAACTCTTATTTTATTCATTATAAGATGATATAATGATTGTTTCACTTATTTTACCTTAATTAAATTTTTTTAATGTTTTCATATCACATAAACACTGGTTTACGAATTTCATAAATTAAGTAAATCATGTAAAAAAGGTATATGAATTTTACTTGGTTTTCCCATACTGGGACAATCCAATGATCATACAAAGACAATGTACTCATATCCCATAATCCACCAAACACACTTTTCATTGGTGGTATTATGAAAGGTTATTCCAAGCCTTGGGTTACTCCCCTTACAATGATTTAGGAGTGGTTCACTACCTCTCAATGGTCACTACCTCACTCATCTTCTTTTTCTGAATACTCAATTAAGGAACAACATTGCCATAAAAACTGATAAAAGGAAAATATCAACATTTTGTTGATTAACTGAGTGTAGATATGTTCCCTTTTATCTTCACATCATTACTACTATTTATATGAACGTTGTGAACACTACCATGATCACAAATCCACCTTAATTCAATCATCATAGAATAATTTCTTCCTCTTATTTTTCATGATCAAAAGTGCTATTGATTTCTTTTAAGTTTTCCTTTGAACACAAATATGAAATGTTCAAATATTTAAACCATGGTGATCCTTACCCTTTTATAGAGATACATATCACTCGAACATTGATATAATATCTATGTTTCCCCTATTTTATATCTTCAATTTACTATTTTTATAATGGGAAAATTATTTAATTCATATTCTATAAATTCTATTCAAATTCATTCATTAAAATATCATATTTTCCACCTGATATATAAGAAAAATTGAGTAATTTGGTTGACCAAATATTATTATAGTGTGACTCCTATTACTATAGGGTAACCTTCTTCTTTCAATAAAAGTCCTAAAACCATACTACTTCCTTTTAGGACAACATCACATGAAAAACCATTCTTATTGATGCAATATTCATATCATAATTTATCTTATTATTTATAGACTACTATTGCTACATGGGATATTGTGTTGCAATGTGATACCGAGTCAAAAATAGATCCATAAATCTTACTCCATTAACACTTTTAATATTGAGAGAAATCTTACACATATTAATTCCATGATATTATCCATTTAATTATTCCAAAAATATCTTATAAAAAACATGATATATGGAAATAGATATCCCCATTAAAACCTATAGAAAAATCTTCTCCAAATTATGTATTTAGGTGTCAAAAAAATTTTAATTTTAAATATTCATTTAAATTGGTATTGAATATTTTAGATCTTTTTCAATTTTATCTCATCCCGAACTTCCCATGACCCAACTCTTACGAATTATCCCTTTCCATATTTTGGAACAAACTATTTACTCTTATATACTCTCAAGATTATTCTTACATATCAGATTCTATACCCATATGAATATTATCTCTATAATTTTCCCAAAAACATAGATATGTATATGAGTTAGTCTTATATACCAGCAAGGTGAAACTTATATATTTCATTTTCCTATAATATACTTGTATATATCCCTCTGTGCTACTGTAAGTTCCTATTATATATTTCCGAGTTACTCTTACGTATCCTCTAGTGTATTTCTATGTTATTCTTGCATATATCCATGTTAATGTTATTTATTTTTAGTTTAATCTTTAATTTTGAAATTACATAAATTACACTGTTTAATATCAACAAGGATGACATTATATATCACTAGTGAAACTCTAAGATACATTTAAATATCACCCAATTTTCTTATATATATATATACAGGTTTATTTATTCAATTTTTATTTTTCTAGCCTATATTATCCTTACATATGACTATACCAATTATTTATTTTATATATCCCCAAACATATACTCCTACAAAAAATTATTTTTTCTACCAAAACACGTGGTTTCTTCATGTTACATACTTTCAACTCAACTCCATATTTCTCTACTTTATTTTTTTTCTTTTTATTAGGTTATTTTTGAACCCATGACATAGATATTTTCACTTTATATAATATATATTTTTTCATTTATACCATTTTCTATAAATATATATACCACATATTTCAAGACACACATAGCATTTATTTATTTCTATAATATCTATATATCCTTTTCTTGAACCAGAATCAGAATAACTCCGCTTTTAGAAAAAGTATTTCAATTACACTTACACCTTTTCTATTCCCCATCATTATTTATATTCATTAAATATTTTCAATATTATGTATAAAAGCATTATTGATGACCATAAATCAGACATATAATTATTTGTTTAAATTATACATAGCTTCATTAATTTGGTTGATAATAAACCCAATAATTCATTACTTCTCAATTTGATGCTAGCAATATCCCATTCTATATTTGTTAGAAACACTCATTTTTGATCCAAAACAATAATACTTATATCTTTGATACTGATGGAAATATATTGAAAATTATATCTCACTCATTTAATTCATGATGTTTCAACTCCCCCAATTTTTATATAAAATCCATAGAACAACCTCCATAAAAATAAAAAAAAGTATAATCCTTGAAAAAATCATTTCTATGAGAGACAATGAAATTCACATTCAGATTTTATATCATAATACATTGTCTTCATGATGTTAAATGAAATAATATCCAATATGTTTCTGCAACTAATGCTGTTTTTTGGGATAAACATTGATTCATATATTGTCAATTATTCTAGGAGTGTATAAAAATTTTTGATACCAATATTTATAAGGAAATATTATCCGTTATCTTTAAATAACATAGGTACATCATCACTAAATTTTATCCCCCACTAGTAAAAACGATTGCACCAAATTTAGAGAGTGTTGGCTCCCCCTTTATAATAAATTTCAAGTATCCTTAAATATATTTCTCATTCTTCATACAATGATTCCATATTTTACTTTCAATCTCAAAAAACACTTCTAACTAATTATATATTCTGAAATATTTTTAGTGAGTGAAATTACAACTTAGAAAAGAGTCATAAATAAAATCTATAATCTTACTTAGTCATAAATTAGTATAAGAAACAAGTTTTTAAGTTAATAACCTATCCACTTAAGTCCATTACATACCTAAATTCATGAAACACAATAAATTAACATACTCTACGAATATACACATTAAATCAAAAAAAAATTATAAAAAATAATTAGTGAATAAAACATGAATCATTTAGTGTGCGATTTATACCAAATTAATTTTCAAGGATCATCTCTAGTCATAAATTTGATAAATATAATTTCTTTATTACTATATAAAATGTATTTCCCAAGTTGATAGGTAATACAATTTATTTAACTTTAGAATATAACTCCCTTTTAATGTCTCAACCCTATCTGTAAATATGGAATTGTTATTTGGAATGATATTCACAAATACATAGCTGATTTTGATATCTGAAAAAAAAAACAAAATGATATCACATGTTATACCAAATAAAATAACTCATGAAAACTATTTTTGTTTTTAATTTTCCATCAAAGTGACATCCATGTTTAAGGTTTATGGATGATTGATTAATATTTTATCTGGACACAAACACTTCAATTTAACATTGATACCAACTATGTTTTATCTGAAACCTCTTGTTTCACTATTGTACTTGAAATTCGAGATTCATCAAGATACCAACTGCAATGAACCAACATAAATTTGAATTTAAAATCATTCCTTGACACTGCTTTCATATTTTTATGCACTTCCCCCCACGGATAACATATTTTCTAAACATGAAACACTTCTATAATATTTTTAGTATTTATGTGGATATTACAATTTCTATAAGTTAAGGAATATTTTCTATCACTAAGGGCCATATATTTTCCTTTATAGATAATTTTGGAAAGCTTAATATGAAATAAAATGTTTATGATAGAATTAAGTATCTCTTTATTTTCCTTTATCCTGAACCTTATTCATGGAAATATTCAAAGGATTTTCCTCCTTAGATTTTATTTCCCTAAAAGAAATCTCCACTTATAACTTATTTACTTTATTCTCTAAACCTTATTTCTTCCCTATTTATACTTAAATATTTTCTTATATTTCCCAACACGTAACTTTTTTTGGGATATTTCCTTTACATGATATTTTTCAACTTTATAATCACATGAAAATATTTTATTTTTCTAAATAATTTTCTTTTATTTCCAAGATATATATTTTTTAAATATAATATTTGTATCTCATCTTAAAACTAATTTAATCATAGATATTTTATTCAACTATCCCATGAAATAAATTTCTTGAAAAAAGATATTTTTCCTTAGGAAGACTATAATTGTCTCTATTGGTTTTAGCTAAAAATATCCTTATATATTTACTAGTGAAATGATTATAATAGTAATAATTATTTGAATAAATTGCATACCTCTATTTCTATGGTTGGTAAGTCTATTTTTGAAAACATATAACTACTTAATGGTGAGAAATGTTTTCCAATTATCTATAAATGAACTGTTTATATGACCATGATTTCTATAATAAAAGCACATTTCACCATAACTTATACTAAAACTAATGCTTTATACCTTACCTATTAGTGGGAACTTCTTGAGTTTATGTTCATTACATCCATCAATTCCTGTTCTCTTTATATCATCCATGGTTTTCTTCATTTCAAAATTTAAATTTGTTTCATCATGGACAATGATATTTTTTACCATGGTATACAACCATTGTGTCATCATTATTTTTTATGCTACTCCATTGATTCAACATATTTTTCTTAATATTTATATTATGTATTAATTGATAATCCAAAAATTATAAAGCACATTTTAGAATATTATTTCCCTTTTCACTTTCTTATTCATCTTTTTTTCTTAACCATGATCAATTATACATTAATTTACTACATATATTAAATCCTTGATTCAATTTGAGAAATCATACCTTCCTTGACCCCCTTAACATTAGAAATTTCATCTTATAATTCATTGGAAAGATCATCCAACATGTCAAATTACTTATTAATATTGGTTTTAATTTTAGAAAAGAAATCCTTACAGACTACCTTCTATTTTTTTGACATTGATTTTTATTAAAAAATTCTACCATGTGAGCAACCATCTAATATTCTCTAGACTTAAAATTTTGAAGTTATATTAACATAAGGAATTTAACTTTGGTATTGGTTTTATTTATCTAAATCATTGAATACATATCTTCCAATTGGTTTTCTTGGATATCATCTTTATATTTTAAATTACAATCCACTTCAACCAATCATTTTTTTTTCAGGATTTTTTAATTTTCAACATTCATATTCAAAAATATAACATGGATCTCATGTGCCTTATTCACTTTGATTAGCTTTAAGAGTTCATTTTATATTCCTAGATATTTCTCTTATGATAATTTTATTGATTCCATAGTTATATTTCATGATATATATTCATCATAAATAGGCTTGACATTACTCAATATATCATTATATTCTACTAATCATACAACATCATTGAATGAACCATTATATTTATAGTCAAAGTCATTCATTCAATCCATTTAAGGTTCACTTCAATATTCTATCTGAATATCCATCTCACCATAAAATATTTCAATTTTTTTTAACTACATTGGATATATTTTTTATTTTTTATGATTCTTTCCCTTTTCCATATTATAAAGATATTATAAGGGAATAATTTTAAGGAAATGTATCTCAAAAAAATATTCAAATAAATTCATAAAAAACAAATAATAATAGAAAAACCCATTCTCATATACCTATTATAGGTTCACAAGGGTTCCTAGTGTGAGGTAACTATAGAGGCATGTATGGGTAGGGAAAATAATTGTAAGAAACTCATTCTAATTTAATAACTAAATCATCAAAATCACATAACTATAATTGATATTGAACTCATTGTTAGTTTGGTTACTTCATCATTATTGAATAATGATTTGATTTTTATTTAAAATATCATTTCCTTAATCAAATTTTGTTAATTATTATATATCCTAAACACTCTTATTTTTTATTACCAAAAGTGATTAAAGAATGCACATAATATATAATAATTTTACATGGTTTACCCACACTGGGATAATCCACGGACCATACAATTACAATGTGTTGATGTTCAATAATAAAATATAGGAATTTATATATTATAGGTGTAGTGAATGTATAACCAAGCCTTGTTTTACACACCTTATAATTACTTAGTGTTGGTTAACTAACCCCCTAGGGCCACTCCACCACTCTACTCTCATTGATCACTACTCAAGAATGGAAAATATTTTGGAATAGAAACCACTACCCGAATAATATCACCACTTTTTATTCATTGAGTATAGATATGTTATCATTCAACTTCACATCACTAATAATAATCATAAGAAAGTTGTGAATACCACTATGATCATAGATCAACATTCCTTAAGTCTTCATGAAATAACTTCTTCTTCTATTTTAGAATAATATTCATTATACTCAAATTATTTATTCTTCATTTTCTTTCCAAAAAAGATATATAATGACTAACTATTAAATCCATGATCCTAATTCACTTTTATAGGGAAATATATCACTCCAAACTCTATATAATATCTATGTTTATCTTGATATAGATCAGAAATTTAATATGTGTATAATGATAAAATTAATCCACCACTTTCTATAAATTTGAATAAAATTCATCTATTAAAAACCAAAATTTCATTCATGAGAGATATGAATAAATGAGTAATACATTTAAAGTTATAGTATTATGCCATGACATAAAATACTATTATAAAACTTCCTTTACTAAAAAACAAAAAATCATGCTACTTCCTTTTAGGGTGACATCATAGTGAAAATAATTTTCTCAATGAAACATTCTTTTAATAGTTAGTATTATTCTTCCCATAATTCTATTATGAAATTGGAACTACAATTATAACATAATATATATTCAAAACTAGATCTCGTAATCTCTCATGTTAAACACTATTAATTTGGAAGTAAATCTTCCATATATAAATTCTAGGATATTATCCATTTAATGTTTCCATAAATATCTTCTTATAAATCATAAAATTTGGAAATATATATTTCTATTAAAACAACCAAAAATTTATTCTCTAAATAATTTATCTAATGATTCATGAAATTTGGAATTTAAATCTCTATTTAAATCATCCATAAATATTATATATGATTTCCATGATTATTTTATCTGAAACATCACATCGAACTACACGTGAGAATTATTCCTTTCGTCAAGTTGGAGATAAATTTTACTCTTATGTAATCTATATTTTATTCTTAAATATTAGATAAAATCCCCATATAAATATTATATATATGAATAATTTTCAAAAATATATATGTGTGATAAGTAGTTACTCTTACATATCAGCAAGATCCACCTTACATGTTGAATTTACCAACATTCTACTCTTACATATCACCATATAATAGTAGAAGAAACTCTTATATATAGTAATGTAACTCTTACCAATCCCCCTATAAAAATTTTATTTACTCTTACTTATGGTTGGGTTACTCTTTCATTTTTTCATGATATTCTTCCGTATTTCTATTTACAAAACTCTACTCTTACATATGAACATGTTTAATCTTATATATCCCCAATGAAAAACAAAGCTACTTTTATTTACAACCTAAATTTATCTTATATATATTGGGATATTCATACCATTTTCAATTTTATTGGCTGAGTTATTATTATATATATCCTTTCCAATTATTTCACTTTCATAACTCCAACCTTCACCTATTTTGAAACATAAAATTCTAATTATATAAAACATTATTTTACTTGTCACTATATTTAAAATTAACTTCATATTACTCTAATTTTAGAAAAAATGCTTTGATCACACTGATTTTGAACCTCTCAAGTCACTTTCCTAGATTTATTGAATAACTGATTTTAATTTTGGACCATGGTAAGTATTCATGTCACCTCATTGAATAATATTACATTATTTTTCATTTTAGAAAATCTCTATCAACTTTTCTAGAATAATTCTCATAAAAAATAAACTTCTAAAATAATTAATCCTATCACAGTCACACGTCATGAAATTCTTTATCAATATTTATCATTATTAATAATTTTCAACATTATGGACAATAAATACATGATCAAAAAAAATACAATATATACTATATTGGTTAAATCCAACACTACATCATTTATTTGGTCGATAAAAAATCCAACACTTCATTACTACTCAATTAGATTATAATATTTGGTTATTTCATTTGGGAAAATAAGCAAGTAACCACTTTTTTGATCCTGAAGAATTAATTATTCCACCTTTATATGGAATCATATTTAAACATATTCATTGATGATATAATGATATATTCATGATCTTATGAGGAACATGGGGAGCATTTATCATTTACCTTGTAGTCTAAAAAGGCTCCAAAAAATAATGAGGAAATGATGAAATTTCATTCTTATATAAGTGATGTGAAATTTCACAGGCATATTGTCTTCTATGTATGAAATATCCATTGATCTTGAAAAGTCAGTGGTAGTTATATCTTAGGATTTACCTATTAATGTTTTTTTAGATTCAATGTTTATTTTCTATTTCTTTCTATAAACAATTATTTAATCAGGATTTATCTAGTTTAGTTTCACTAATGATGTTATTTAATAGAAAATTGGGGAAGCAATAGTGGGTCGATAAATTTAATTCTATGTTTTGGGAGTAAAAGAAGATATTTTTTTATACTCCCACTCTTATCATACATGATCCAAATAATACTTATGAAGTTTATTACTCATTAAAAAAATAGAGGAACACAACAATGTGAGGGAGTTTTATCTCTTTAATCATTACTCTATATACTTTTATAATTACTAATATGTAATTATTAAAGATATTTTTAAAAATTTGAACAATATATATATTTCATTTAAATGTATAAGAATAAATCGATTTATGATTCAATTTATTTTTTTTATTTTAATTTATTTTTATACAAGAAATTATTTTCACATTTGAACCAAAATAAAATATAAAAACCATTTAAAAATATATTATATAAAATATTTTAATATATTAAATTTAGGAAAATTATATATATGATGCATTTGGAATTGGATACAGTTTCATGTTGATGTAAAAGGGTCAAGTTATGGCATATATTTCTTAGCGTCTTAGTTTTTTTGAGAATAATTCTATAACCCATGATCTTGAGTTGGTTGTAGTGGTGCACACATTCAAGTTTTTGTGGATTTTTTGTCTTGTGAGAAGAATATCATTTATTTTGATCGTAAAATATAGAAATATATTTTCTATTACCTAGATTTGAGTCTTTAATAATGAATATTTTTGAATATATCTAGTAATTTAGGGTTGAGATGTTATATAATTCTGGGAAAGGTAATGATATTGGGGATGATTTGAGAAACAAAATGTTATGTTGATATAATTTAGGTTTTAAAAGATTATTGGAAATTATTTTCACTTTTCCCAAAGATACATTTATATTTATTTGAGCTACATGGAAATTTATAATTAACACCCTTAACCACCTCTTAATATTTTATGTAGTGGGTAAAGGAATGTCAAGATTAAAATTTTGAGTGATTGGTTTTTCTTGATGGAATACATGTTGGGTAGTATATACCTAGGTGGTATTTGAATCCCTATTTTCTTCTGTATGTTCATGGGTCAATTTTAGTCCCATTGGGGTTTTCAGAAGAGGTAACGATATATTTTCATAATTCTTAGTGGTTTTTTATTCATGGGTTGACCAAGATTTATTATAGTTTTCAATAAAAAAATGTATAGTTAGAGAAAAAATTTATATAATAATGGATTTCATTCAATGTTCCTTACTTATCTTCAAGTAAAATCATAACATGAGAGACTAACTTGTATTCCATAGTCACTTACCATTATATAATGGAAAGGGGATTATGTTAACAAATATTTTATTACTGTATTTTCAATATCCATAAATTTTTGGGACACAATTTTCATTATTTTTATAGGTTCACTAATTTTCTGTAATCTTTCACTGATTTGGGAAACCTATATGATTGATGAGTTTGAGAATATTTATATTCAAAATATTTTTATAATTTTTGTGGTACCAAAAATTATTATATCCAATTGATATATTAGATTTAAATACTGGATTTCAAAATATTTATGGACTAATTTAGGTACTTGGGCGGAGTTGAGTGTGAATCCCCATCTTTACATATATAGGAAATTCAAGATCACTTTTCAAATTCTTAATTATATGCTTCATGTATATATTTTGATGTATTTTAAGATCATATATCTATGGAAGATGTTTTTTATTAAAATATTTATAAATATTCCATTCATATGGATCCATTTGTGGGATTATATAATACGTTTTTTCAGATACCATTGTGTTAGATAATAGAAAGTGTTTTATATTTTATTCCTTGAATGGTGAAAGAAAGTTCTTATCATGTCTGGTTATTTGGAAAGAGGCTATATATGACATACAGTAGATACAAATCATATGATTATTGGAGAGATTAACCTTTTGAGTTCGATTTTTTGGTCATTTTTTTCGTGTATCATCTTGGTTTAGACATTGATGCTTGAGTAAATATGAGGAGTTGGATTCATGCTTTGTAGAACCATTTAAGATCTGGAGGAGATTGGATAAGTTTATTATAAATTATATTTGAATTTGAAATTTATTATAGTGTATGATTTATTTCATGAATCTACACTCAGTAAGTATAAACAAGATCTATCTATTTTACTCTATATTGATTATTCATAATTAGAGATATATGCTTCTTTCATTGGAATAATATAAAGTATCACTGATCAGAGTATGAAAATTCTAAATGGAAGAACCATGCCACATGTATGAGGACTATCGAAAAATGGTCACTTGACAGAGTGTACTTGGGAATTATAAACAAATATGAGGTCTTACTGGCATAAGTTTTCCACTATAAGAACCTTGTAAGGATTCTCAATCATAAAAATCCATTGACTGGGAGATTGAAATGGATCTAGGTATTTTAAGAATTATTTGAATTTTAATTTTTATTTATTTTTTTATTCTTTGATTATCTATAATAGAATATGAGGACTTGGAGTTATTTTTAGCTACAAAGTTATAAATTGGATTCTTAATGATACAGTGATGTGTAAATAGGGTACCCACATTGTGATTTTTCTTTAAGGATGAAATTTTTAGGGAAATATTGTGATTAAATATGTATGTGGTCATGGTTATTCTAAGGTTATTTGGTGGGAATTTTGGAACATACTTTAAATCACAAGGAGAAACCAAACCATATTTCTTTTTAAAATAGTTTGGTTTTGGAAGCGACGTCCCTTTTTGGGATAGTTTGTGTTTTTTTATGTAGTTACTCTGTGATATATTGAGAAACCATGTGAGGAATTCATATAGTTATCCATGGGTTATGGGGGAATCAATAACATAATTGGTCTATAGGGGGGGTATAAAGGAAGTTGGGATCATGGTTTGAAGATCTATAAACCATGGAATGATATTTCAGAAACGTTGACAAGATTATTGAGTTATTGGTTTGAGATAATGATTCTAAAATGGTCTATTAGTGTTAAATAAATTATATTTGATATCATGGTTTTGGAAATTTTAAAATAAAACCCTAGTTTTATTGATCATATCATGGGTTTTCTAGATAATATTTTTTAAAATTTCTTTTTATTAATTTTAAGTAGTATGATTAGGTGGTTTTGTATTTTGAATGAATAATAATACCCATGAAATTATTTTTTAAAATAGTTGAATTTATTCTAGACTATATTCTTTAATTATTGATATATATTTGGTTCATTTTTGTTTTAAGACCATTGAAGTGATAATATTAGGATTTAGGGTGATAATTATCCTGATTAGTGATTTTTTTCTTATTGTTCTCTATTTTTATATTTCTAGTGGACTATAAAATATAGATAGATTTAGGTTCTAATTCATGAAGGAACCATTTATCGGTTTTTAGGTAGGTGACCGATCTCATCTACTTGATATTTAATAATATTATTTAATATAAAATGTAAATATATTTAAGTGATACTAGTAATGAGTGGGTAATTAGACTTATGTAAATGATTCACCTTAATTTTGAAAAAATTATATGATCATTGTGGTTATACAACATTTTTAATAGTGGTTATTTCTATAATTCAATTCTTATATTTAAAGGGAAATTTATTTGGATAGGTGATGATTTTAATCTCGGGGAAATTATTTTTATTATTATAAATGAAAATAATAAAGAATTTGAATTAAAATTTATGAAATTTAAATTAAAATGTGATATATAGAATAGTAAATGATTAATTGTAATACAAATTGGTGTTATGTGAAAAAATGTGACTTAATAGGAATAAAAAATAAAAATTACATATTATGGATTACTAACATGTGATAATGTTTTATATTTTCAACATCAAAATAAATGTGTTGATATAAAATTCATGAGTAAGAGTAATATTATTTATGGTTTAGGATTGGACAAATAAAAAATGATTAATTAATTCCAATGGTTATATTGATGGATTACAAAAGGGGGGATTAAACAACATAGTAAAATATCATTTTTGAAAAAATGAATATTTGTTTGTGAAATTGGAATGGAAATATTAAGGGAATGAATTATTATTAAAAAACCATTTAAAACACATTATATGTAGTTGATTTCTAAATATTATTGTATTTTTCATGTATGGATTGATTTGATGATAATTATTTTGTGTTAAATTTTAATGTGGCATTAAAATATTTTTAAAGATATAATGATGGATTCAGTATGAGTTATGATGTTAAATTTTATAAAAATATGGATTGTTAAAATGAAATATTTAAATTTTGTATAAAAATTTAACATATTTAAATAACATATAAGTAATCTTAAATTAGTCTTGATATAATTACATCTATGGGTTTTTCTATTCATCATGTTAGTATATGATTTATACCATTCTATAAGATTGACAAGATGAAATTTTGTTTATGTACACGAGTTTTCAAGATGGGTTTCAGTGATTTTTGAGCTCAATACTTTAAAATATGGGGTTTTTTTGGTTTTTAGAAGGATTGGTAATGATATAAATAAGTGAAGGGTTTTAAATAATTTTTGGAGTTACAGAAATTTCACACCATGATTATAGTGTTCATGTCCTAAAAGGGATAAATAAGATATTTGAAGGTGTCCATAAATATTTTTCTCATGGTGCACCATATGATGTCACATCACAACCTCTAAATTAGAATTTATTTATGTCCCCCTAGAAGACTATTCATAATATTCATAATTGAGAATGAATAATATTCTTCTAGAATCTCCCTGTAAATTTGTATGGTTTTATTCTTTCCTTTTGGGGAAGTATTTCCATTCCTTGTCATGGAAGGTTAAGTTAGAAAAAATGGTGGTTCAGATGAAAGCATAAGGAATAAGGCTATAGAGAGGAATGATGTTGCCAGAATCATCATGCCATATATCTGAGATCTACTTATTATATACAATTATTAATGGAACACGCTATAAATAGATATATTTCATGTTTTGATGTGTCTAAATTTAAATATTTAGATATGATATCCCAGCCAATATGTGGGAATTTTATGCCATTATTTATAGAATATTTGATGTTTTAAAAGTGAATATATAGTAATAATTTCATGAAGTTATACATCAGGTCATAACATGATCAATTGAGTGGTTAGAGTGGAATATTTTCTGCATACCTTTCATGATCACACCATATCACCTATCATCATGACATGGAATAGGGATTGGTTATTAATTGGAAAGAAATAGAGTCTTTAGGTGGATTATAAATCTTATATATTTTTTCCACTTGTTTTAGATTCTAGAGTCTTTTATTCTTACTCTCATCCCTATATATTATTTGAATCATTATAACCATTTATTATAGTACAAATATTTCTATCAATTTTTATTTATTTTTTCTTTGATACTTCATTGTTTAGATTACTTCTTGAATATGAATCAACTGTGTATGTTGTATTTTTCCTATACTATGAATGTTTGATCTACTTAAAGTTAGAGGGATCAAGATTAGAAGGATATTTGAGCTAATTATTCACTAATTGAATCCATATAAAATTAATTTTTTAATTTATATTTTTTTGGAAATTATTTATTTAATACTACTTATTATGCCTTTGAACAAGAGGATTGTGGTGGTAAGAACCCCAAATAAATTATGCGAGTTAGGTTATTTCTAGTAACTCATATTCAAATCATTCATTTAGGATCTATCTTAATTGACATGGAGTATTATACTTCCCTAACCAAGGAGTTTTTAATGGGCTTGGTATAATCAATGAACATAACCATAAGAAGTTAGTGACCATAGAACTACCTTAAAACCAATAAAATTGGTTAATCCATGAGTGAGAGAAGTGAAACATGTAGAGGTATTCCCTGAAACATGATCCCATTCTCTTTTTTAAGCTAATCACTTTTATCTTAACAAGTTATGTGGTAATTTTTTTGATCCAAACCTTGGTTAAATAGTTGAGTTATCTTCAAACATATGAAAGTCATGGAAATTACACAAATCACTCATGATATTGATCATGAAATCCTTTAGTCTACAACTGAGTAATTAGTAAAGGATCAATCAGTTAAATAAATTTATAAATGTTAGTATCCTATTGGAATTAATGACTCAGACTAGTTCTTCCATGTTTTCAGAAATATTTTCTATGAGGCATGAGGACTTCAATAGTCTTATACCATTTATCTTTTTATTTTTATTCATTTTACATGTGTGAGGTGTGTTGTTTTTAATAGTATAGGATGGTTGGTTCATTATAAGGATACTGAAAACTTAATCTTAGTGTGATTTCCATTATGATCTTCTTGAATACAACTCGATAACAGAGTGGGATATGTTCACGTGTTAATGTCCTACTAGGGAGGATTTATATAACCTCATCACACTCAATAGGTAATAGGAAAAAATCTCTAACATGGACTTAGAGAGTAGATCATGATTAGTGCCTTAGGAAAAAACAATCATGGACTATGTTCTACTATCTACTGATGGGGTTTTCCCAAGTAGTGTTTATCCTCCTATATAAGTAGAAAATATTGAGATAAAGCTGCGCCTTATCCAGATGATATGAAATATGGGATAGTTTAGTGATTGACCTATAATCCTTGGAGCCATTAAAAAATATCTCTAATTTCTTATAAATATATGAAACATTAAGAAATAATTGAATATATTTAGATTATATCGAGATAAGAATATTATCATTCTCACTTTAAAATTAGTCTCGTGACTGGAAGAAGAGATAATTGACAGGGTCTATTACCACATGTGATGATCTATCCAAGAAATTTTTTAATAAGTACTTTCCACTAGCCTAAAAATGGAATCTAATTAATGATATAAAATATATCAATCAATTGGGTGGATATTTATATTTTTAATTTTGGGATAGATTTAGTGAACTTATTAAGAAGTTCCCACATCAGGGGATCAATATTTTTATTCAAATTCAAGCATTCTACTATGGGTTTCATCCTGCATCTTGGGCTATGGTTGGCACTTGAAACGATGATGGACTAATGATGATGACTTCTAAGGTCTATTGAGATATCCATAATGAAATATCTTATAATTTAAGTCTATATAAATGTTATAGAGGACTCTCAAGATGGATAATGCATTAGGTGGATGAGACCACTTGATTTCCTGATGATATTTAATAACTTATAATGAAGATAGATGCTTTTAAATTTCTACTGGCCCCTACACCATGATAGAAACCGTTATTATTGACACCAACACTATATGTATAATATTTTGAGATCTATTGTAGCCCTCATACTTATTTGGAGTGCTGGGTTGGAGTATAATATAATTATCACCTAGATTTTAACTACATCATTTAGAATTAAGGTCCTTGAAAATACCAAAATTCTTATAATACTAGGAGGATTGTGTGGTCCCATCCCTAACAAAATAACGGGTGAAACCAACCATAAGGAAGGGAAAAAGTAGAATTGAAACCAAGGACTACATGGATACCCGCCTCATGTATAACCATGAAGACCTTTTTAAATACTGACACCCATCAACCTAAATAAATTTATTCCCTAAAAAATAAATTCTAGAAAATATGAGCCTACCAACCTCTAAAAAACCTATTTAGGATATGATTCAATAATATTTTTCAAATTAATATTAGTGAATGACCAGTCAAGAAAGTAACATGATGAATCACTGGTTTACTCTCTTAAACCTCAAACATCAAGTGAGGATGATCACCCAAGCCTTATCATATAGGTTACCGGCTAAATTCTTGAGTAACACAAAGATGACTCCAAGGGAAGAGTAAAATGTCATGACCCCAAGAAATGGAAGAGATTTGTAGGGAAGGAAGCCCCACATGGTTGAGAAGAAGGTGGGAATGAAGAAACTAGAATACGATAGCATTTTGAAGGAAGTTGAAACACCCATTTATAGGTATATGGATGTGAATGAAGATGATAAATAAGGTAGAGTTACATAATAGATTCATAGGGAAATAAGAATGGATGATTATAAGAAACCAGAAACCTATCAACACCCTTACCTTTCCTATAGATGACAGGGAATGGGAAATATGAATACTTGAATAAGAAACTTCTAGAAATTTATATATAGCTTCATTTTAAAATTATCTTTCCCAAGGTGATTTATTATATTATAGTATGTGATTTTTTTGAAGGATTTATTATAAAAAATGTGGATAATGAAATATTTAGGATTAATTTACCTAAGTGAGTATTGTTTGGTAATATTTTAATATAATATCCCATTGAATATGTGTGATCCCTAGAGATTTTCAATCCCCTACAACATTATCCCATGCACCTTTTTGAATGAACTTTGAGATTTGGGATTGAGAATAAATCTCATGCTATTGAATGTATCCAAGAAATTGGGATTAGATGAACCTAATCCAACTGGATATTAATTTCTTCTAGCATACCAATCCCCAAAAATGCCACATATGCATCCTTAATTATTTTTTCATTAATGATATGAAATTAATTTTCCGCACTAAATTCACAATTATTAAATTAAAATCGTAAGAGAATGTTTACATTATGTTGGGAAGTATGTTCATAGAAAAGAATAATTTTATGAATGATTTAAATTAAGGAAGACTGATTTTTATTATTGTAGAGGAACAACTTATCTTTGATCTTATAAAAGTAGAGAAGCCTGAATAAGAACTAGAATATTTTCCTGATATTTTTACTATGATTAAAAATATTTTATCATGAGTCTATAAGAATAAGAGTAGGAGATACCATGAAATATAATTAATGATATGGTGGATGATAAATTAGAGAAAATTATTGATGAGGCTAGAACTAGTGTTAAAAGCTTACAGTATATAAAATATCTATCAAGGAAATCTTATCTAGGTTTCATTCCATCAATAATCAATCCACTGACACTTGATTTGAATATTCTACCTAGTATATTAAGGTACACATTTTTTGGATAGTTTAATACCTTAAGAGTAATAATCAACCCAAAATTGGATAAAGATAAAGAAAAAAAATTAACAGCTTTTAAGAGAAGAAGGCTAACACTTTCTTGGGATATTGATGATATTAAGGGAATTATACCACATGTTTAAACATACAATGTGTTTTGTTAGATTGTATGAGATTTAGGTGTCAACCACAAATGAGGCTAAAACCATTGATGATGGAGGTGGGAAAAAATGAGGTTCTTAAATTGTTAGATGTTGGGATTATTTTCTCTATATCAGACAGTGAATCGGTCAGCTCATTAAATGAAATGCTCAATAATGGGGTGTAATAATAACAATAATTGAATTTAATTGGATCATTATATTTAGTAAAACTATATTTTCACAAGTTTTACTAGACTGTATGATGATTTGAATAAAAAATCCATTTTTTCTAAATTTAAAATGGACCAATTTGAGTTTGAGCGGGAACCATGACATGTAGAAAAGATGAATAACAAAATAAAACCAAAACTAAGAGGAATATATCTCCATAAATGTAATGAAAGTGTCCCAAAAATAACCCCTATAATTCCTTTAGTGACCCCTTATGAACTTACAAATGCATATGTGCTTCATGAACTTCCTACGCCCAAAGCCCTATTGATACCCGAGTGACACCTCAGACCCCACATCTTTCCACAAGCACATGTGGATCTAGAATCACAAACTCTCCTTTAGAGGTGGATTCAATTAGGTAATAATTCCACAAATAGACTTACTTTTTTCATTTGTCACTCATATAAGAGCCTATACAAGTCTCATCCTAAAGAAACCACCACTACCCACAAACACTATGGAAAATGAGCCTTATTATTCTAGTTTCTATTAAATCACCTAATGTGTATCCACTAGTCACTGGGTAGTCATCAAAGTGCTCCATAAGTGGAGTGGGGGAGATAAAAATAATAATTTTATAATTCCATAGGTTTCTTAATATGTCATATGGGAACTAAGATCTACCTAAACAAAGTGATATGTGTAATGGAAAAAGGATATCACTAATGAAAATCACCAAAAAGCACTGTAGAATGGGCCATAACACCCAAAAACCCCAAACTATGGAAAATGATGATAATATAAGGAAATAAATAAAAAATCATAAAAGACCTTGGATGACAGCTCACAGTTACACATTAGGTAGAAAAGGATTCCCAACATCATAATCCAATGTTGAAATAATTGGTTTATCATGAGTTCTATTTCTTTTTCAAAAACATACTCTGGTTATATCCAAATATCATTATACCCAACCAATCATTCAAACACTAATTTCACCTCCTCGTAGGATACTTTATCTTATCACCACATGTCATTTTTTTAGGTTTAATCCACTATAGAAATTTTAAAGGGGCATGGCATATATGTTTCATCATATGGTGGAATAATTGTTGGACATATTTGTCCATGAATATTTAATTTATGGGAGTTCCTTTGATGTGTGGATGAGTAATTTTAATTTAGTTCTCAAGATATGTATTGTGAAGTGATTAGTGTATAGATAGAAGAAGTTACACTTCATACCCAATCCGACCATAGTCAAGGGGATTCATACCTTTATTAGACACTCATGATTCTACCAGCACAAAGTCAGGGATTTTTACTAAGGTTGATCAACAACTAACTCGTTTAGTATAAATTTTTATTCCATTTTACATTAAAGAATATTGTTATAAATCCTTCACTGTCTTGAAAAGGTATATAATATCATTCCTAATTATAATATCTCTAATCCAAGAAAATCATTTCAAACTAATGTGTGACATGATCAATTTTTATATGGGAGTTATACCAAAATAAATATTTTATCCCAACATTCAACCCATTTACTAAAATATCCACATAATTAATGGATTATTGATAAACTAAACCATTTAAGATAAGGAACTTCTTATATTGTACATTTTTTTGTTTAATTTATATCCTATATCATCCTATAAAATGTTATTTTCTATATAAATCATATATATTTAGGGTACTTGTTAAATAATAAGGATTATAAGAGATGGTTGATTCATTAGAACCCACTATTATAAGAGTTGGATACTATTATAAAATACAAAAAAATAAGAGAATGTGTTGGTATATTACAAAACAATGATCCAGTTACCTAATGTGGAAGAATATGAAGAGATGAAAATCACTAATGAGTTCCAAGATGAAAACCCTTCTATATTTATCTTGAAGTTGGATTGTGTTTTATGATATAGAAAATTATTTGGATAATGGGAATTTTTTTCCACACTTTCCATAACAATAAGAAAATATGTTTTCAATCAATTAAACATATTATTATTGTTATGATCTGTAATTTTTTTCAAGTTGAATGGAAATGAAATCATGTGTTAAGGTGTCCATAGATCATATACAAAGAGAATATTGTAATTTTTTCCTTACTCTTCACCTATAATACACCATGTAAATAATAAAATAGTGTAAGAAGTATTATAAACCAAATTATTTTTCCCACTCATTATAAGGATTACATAAAAACTGGAAAAAATTATGATCGATGCCAACAGATAGGGAATATTTTTTGAACAAATGAAATAACAAAAAACTCTATTCTAGAAGTTGAGGTATTTGATGTGTGGGTAGATAATTTCATACCCCTTATAAAATTATTCTAGCAACACATACAATATCACATGTATGGAACATGTTTTGAAATGGGTGGAAGTATATGATACTTCTCAAAACACTTCATGTGTGGTGATAATATTTTTTTGAAAAAGAACATATTTTCTCTATTTGGGATATATCAGTTATTCATTAGTGAATAGGTAATATAGATAGAAAATAAATTTTCATGGTTATTTTTAGAAAAATATTCATTTAAATTCAATATTGACACCCACTATCGTTAAAAAAATGAGTGGCAAAGTGGAGTTATCCAATTAAGAGATCTTTTTTTTTGAAAAGATAGTGAACTAATGTAAAAATGATTGCAGTACAAAGATTTTTGATACATTATGGACATAAAAAATAGCTTATAAAATAGTTATAATTATGAAATCATTCAGGTTCATCTAGGGGAAGACATACCACATTCCATTGGGTATTGATCATCAATTGTATTGAGTAGTGATACAGATGTATAGAGATGCAAAAAAAGTTGTGGATTAGAAAATGATATAACTAGGTGATCTGAAATAACCCATGATACATGAATATTAGAATACAATGATTTACAAGGATAAGAATAATTAGAGAAATAAATAGTTAATTTATCAATGGATACTTTCACTTGGATGTGAGGTATTATTATTTAAATCGCAATTAAAAATGTTTTTAGCAAAACTGAAGTCTCGGTGGTCAAGGCCTCTTATAGTGGTCAAAATATTCTCACATATTAAATTAGAGATAAAAATAAAATATGATCTTATATTCAAGGTAAATAGAAAAAGTTTAAATATATACATACACACATTGTAATATTTTTATGTTCTATCACTAATTTTTCCATTAATATTTGAAAGGTTTTTCTAGATCTTGATGTTAAATGATGTTCTTACTGGGAGTCAACCTATACATTTTTTCGTGTTATATTTTTCATTTATTTAGACTATTATTGTATGATTTTAAAGGGTAATTTCTATATATACTCACTCATACTTCACCACTAGAGCATAATGGGTATTGAAACAAGGCTAGAGTAATGTTCTAATAAAAAAGTACTTCATGGATTTACCATATTAATAATACCCTGACCATTAAATAGTAATTTTAGTTCATGATTTTGATAAAGTGTACATTAAAAATGGTCAAAATAAGATAAAATATCTATATAATTAATTTTTTAGTATAGAAAATATCAAAATCAAACTGTGAAATTTTTACCTGAAAAAAATCCCAGATAGTCATGTTGTGGTATATCTGGCTACAACATGAACATTATTAAGGCCTATAATTAAACTAACCTGAGATTTTATATTTAATTGTCATGTTTTTAGATAGGTAATCATTCCATAAGGCATTAAAGGCATATAAATTTTCTCTTCTAGCCCGATAAACTCATTAGGACCATTATCCCCCCTTGAATAGAGCTCTTGTGACCAGTGCTACTCAACCTTACCATTAGTTTCAGAGTGCCTCAATGACCTAGGAAAACTATTACTAGCCTCTATGTTGGGATTAATAATTCCTCCCTTCTTTAGAAAAAACTATCTATGTCACCATTTCCAATTATTCCCATATTTTTACCCTAACCGACGCCTCCTTTACGTCACATCCTTTTATGATTTTTAAAACCATTCATTTGCAACATCAATTTATTTTAGCCCTATTAACCATATATTTCACTAATTATATGTCTATTAAATCTTAATACAAACTCCCAATAACACCAAAAATGGTAAATGTCCTTTAAAAACTCACCATCAAGTAGTGACGTAGAGAGAATTCCCCCAATCCTTCAACCGACCACTCATCCTGATCTTCCACTCTTCATATATCCTTCTCAGCCTCAAATTATTATCAATGGGGTAGTTCCACTCCAAAAAATACCGACATATTATTTCACTTAACTGAATAATAATATCAAGAGCAGTTGACCAAGTTTTAGATGAAGAAATCAACACTAATAAAATAATGGGAATGAAAATCATTTTGAAAATAAACATAAAATATGAAGCCATGGATTATATACAAACTACGCATCTAGAACACATTTTCCAAAACATAAAGGAGGCATTAAGGGTGGTTTTTATTTGGTTTTTTATCCATATGAATGCTGATGTTGGAGAGGGATAACTTCTAGGTAGGATGATTATATTGTATTTTGTCTCCGAATGAATTTAGAGTGGAGCTAAGATTATATAAACTATATTTTGTTCAAAATCCAAGAATATACGGTCTTCATGCCAGGGTTATATAAAATCATGTATCATAAGAGTTAGATATCGATAATTTATAATGCACGCAGTAAACATATCCTCGTGATTTATAAGAGTAATATGTTATTGACTATACTCTTTCCTAGCGATGACTTACAATCAATATGGAATAGAAATTTCCCATCTATTTCAAGGGACAAGTGAAAATGTAAATGGGAATATTGATGAGGGAAACTTTATCACTTTCTATATGAAAATCCTAAAGGTGTTTGACACATCATTTCCCCTATCCACCTTGATAATTCTGTAATGTATCAATTTATATTTTCTCTTAATGACGAGGAACATGAATATAAATGGACAAATATATGAGTTGACAAAAGAGTTTTTCCATTATTTAGATGAGGTCGATGCTCTAAATATCTAATTTAGAGCTACCTTAAAGTATTGAATATCCCCACGACCATTAGGTAGGATGGTATCTTTAATACTCGATCATCCATATCAACTATCAACTACTCAAGAATAGTGAGATCACTATTTTTTAGCTACACTTTACTTTTATATTGATAACCTGTGAGTACAATTTTAATATAGGTGGATTACCTTTAATACATCATAAGTATTCCTAAATTATCAAACAACATATTCCTCTCCCAAGATCATAGAAACCCTTATCGATATTGATACCTGTAGGTATTATGCGATCAATCTCACTATAAAGGAAAGGGCCTCACCACTTTTATTATTGAGGATATACAAATTTTTAGCCAATCTGTTTTTAGAAGGCCTCTCTCTTGATCATAGAGTTATCCATTATATAGGTTATGGAACTGATATCACCATCCCTATAGATCAAATCTCTTGTCTAAGTGACAATAGATTCTTCCCTATATATTATTGAGGTTGTTTATGTACCTAATCAAATTCAAAATCATACTCATAAGAATTCTCATAGAAGAGATCCAAGAGATTTGGGACCAATTATTTTAATTTCCCCTCCCTATCATTATGTTTCATTGAGGTGTTTATTTTTGAAACACATTTTGGTGTTCCTACCATGTAATTTTTTTGATTATAACCCTACTATATTTCTATGTTTAAATCTTTTAATGGAATACATGGGAATTATTTTTATAGAAACTTATTTATGAGTAATTTTTCTTGTTTTATTTGGACTGAGTAGTTTAAAATGTAGATTTTTAATCTCTCATACCACTCTACACATCCAAGATACACATTATTTTTGAATTCACCTTGATAATGATTTGAGGATGAGAACTACTTTCATCTGGGAGTTTTTTAATTCTCTATAAACTTTTGTGACTTTTCTTTTCTAATTTACCAAAGATTTCTATTGATACAATCTCTCATTTATTTTAAATAGAAGTTACACTATTTGATATTAAGTTTGGGAGATATTCTTTAAATAACTTTAATTTTATGTTTTAATCAATGGTTTAAGAGACACTATCCATGAAATACTAAATTTTTAATTAAAAAATTCAAAAAAACCATGGAAAAAAGTCCAAGTATTATGTGGAATTAATTTGAATTAAATTTCTTGTTCAATTTTAAGTTGAAATATTTAATGATTAATAAGTTGAATTTTTTCATTTAATGTTAATTTTCTGAAGTAATTATTAATTGATTTATTACTTATCATTCATGTCTTGAGTGATTTTCCAACATTTTTAAATCCTTTTATCAATAGGTATTCTATGTTTTTTTTCATATTCATTAATATACACTCTTTCTTAAGATAACACGGGAAACATATCACCAATATAAATCATGGTTTTATCTTATTAAATCATGATGATTTCTTAGGTCACATTGATATAATTGATTCCATTTTTTTCACCTTTCCATGTATACCTACTATATGTTTGTACCAATTTTAAGCCCATAGTATCCTTGAATTACCTTGATAATAATCCATATGATAATATGATTTATCTTTTATACCCTATTTCTATTAATATGATTTTATGATTTTTATATTTAAATTTATGAGGGATATTGGTGAAATATTAAATTGATGGGTGATAATTCCATGTAGGGGAAGATGTAAGGTTTTAATTGGAAATAGTGGATTTTATTAAAATTTTCCATAATGTTTAAATTTTTATTCCTTTAGTATTTTTAAAATAATAAATAAAAGTAATGTGTTGTATACTGGACCTATTGATGATAAATTTCATTGGAACTATGATCTTTATATAACCATTATAATTAGTGTCATAAGGATATCAAATAAGGGTAGTTTAATGGGTGTGTGGTTTTCTCTAAGTGAATTATAATTATAGAAATAAAAAAATAAGTAAGGAGAAAAAAATGGAAAACTAGAATATTTTGTTCATATTTTCTTTCATGATAAAGCTAATATAATTGATTAAAAGTTTATTGATTTGGGGATTATGCAATTTTAAATAGGATATGAGGTTTTTTCATTGAGTATGAATAAAATATATTTCATTATGTTGAAATAGTTGAAACTTTCTTTTCAATCCTAAATTAGTATGATTATATCATAGACCACCCACATTTAGTCTCAAAATCATTAAAATCCAATTGAAAATTCCTCTTAATCAGTGTGATCTAATTTCTATTAAGTTCATACTAAGATATTTTGAAATAATATTTATATAATGTATATTTTTGATATTGGGTATAATTGATATTTACATTATAGTCTTGAGTGAAAGTGAATTTAATTTTTGGGAAGGTATATAACAAGATAGACATGAATATTCATGGAGAATTTAAGAAATAATAATGGAAGGGAAAAATAATTATAGTGATATTTTAATAATTAATCTTGATTATATATATATAATTAATTATTGGTTGATGTTTAATTATTTTTTTTAATCTATTGTTCAAATTACATATTGGGATTTTTTTTCTTTAGTTGATGTCTTTAATACGTTGGAATTATTACTAAGATGTTTTTCTATGATAAGAGATTGTTATTTTTTGATGATTTTATAGTTATTTCATGTGAATGAGTTTTATCATGGATTTTAGTGATTTTTGAGATCAATAATTCTTAATACTGTTTATTTTATAAGGTTTTAAGTATTATTGTTTTTGAGAGGAATAATTTAATGTTTCTGATTACTTTTAGGGGTTGTAATCATATCCTGCTTTGAATCACATGTTCATGACATTAAGGGTAGGTATAAGGGTTTTGAATGAATTTATAAGGATTTTTCTAAAGACACACCATTTGATGTCACACCATGAACTATGAATCCAAAATTTATCTAAGTCCCCCCATGGAAGATCATGTGTAAGATTTTTCATTTAGAATGTATAAGATTATTATGATATGTCCTAATAAATATTTAATGTCTTTTAGTTGGTTTCTAGAAAATTAGATCTAAACTTTGGAAATGAGGGTTGATTCATTTTGTGACGAGTCTTTAAGAAGAAACAGTTTGGACAAAGCTACATGGATCCAATCTATTCCCAGTACCATCACACCACACACTGAGGGAACTACATGGGGAAATAAATTATTTAAAAAACACATTATGGCTAGTTACCTTTAATTATACGATGTGTCTGGAGTGAAATATTGGAAAATTATATCCCAATTGATATATAAGGATTTCAACCTGTGGTTGTTTAAATATTTTAAGTTCAAAAAGTGGAAATAAATTCTTCATGTCACAAAGTTTCTTTCCAATATGGGACACTCTTGATTGAAGGGATAAATGAGAATATTTTCTAAGACCATTTCTTATTTACGCCACATCACCTACTATCACACCATGGAGTGTGTATTGGCTATTAATAGGGAATATTTCATGTATTTTGGAATATTTTCAATCTTTTTTATATTTTCCACTCATTTTTGATTTCGAGATTATTTTATGTTTCCTCTCATTTTAGTACTCTATTTTCATAAACACAAGCATTTATTCAAGTAAATTTATTTTGAATTAATAGTTACATGTTTTTGATTTAATATTTTTTAGATGTTACTTATTGAGATGTGTCAACCATGTGAAATAGAGATTTCCTCTTCCATGCATTGATGATCAGGTTATGGGGTGAGGGTTCAAGACTAGAAGGAGTTATGCATTACATATTCACTAATCATAGTTAGGAAAAAATTATTTTAATTAGGAGTTTTTTTGAATTTAATTTTATCCTATTATTTCATACATATCTAACGAAGAGGTGTATAGAGGGAGGATACCAAAAGAGATTTAACAAGTTAGAATTTAACCAGTAATTCATACTTATCTCTTTTTCATAGGATGAAACTTATTCCACCTTGGTTAATAGTTTTCTATAAAAAATGGATTTTTAATGAACAAGGTAGAATAAATAAACTTGAATATAAGAAGTTTATAACTTTATAATTACCTTTCAACCAATGAAATAGGATAATATATGAGTTATATAATTTAAATACTTATATATTTCACCTAGAAATTGATTGGTACCCTATTTTTAGTTATTTATTTTTAATTTAATAAGTTAATTCATACTTTTTTTGATCTGAAAGTTATTAAAATATTTGAGTTGGAATTAATAAATAGAAACTCTTATAGATCAACTAGATTCTTTATGGAACTGACCATAGACTCCAATATTATACAACCTTGTAGTTATTGAAGTATTAGAATGTTTAATAAAATTTTAATCTCCAACAGCCATCAGAATTGATGACATCATCATGCTATGCCCTATGGAGACTATATATTCCATGTGGTTGGAGGGTATTATACATTTATATGCATTTGGTAGGTTTTTTGATCAATTTTTTTAGATTTGAAAGTTCATAACTAAAATTACAAGAATCCACTAGTATTAATGAGTGTTGGTATATGTATAGATAATATTAGTGTGATTTGGTTTACACTTGAAATTGTAAGATTTATACTATTTATTTATTTTTAAGATAATTTGTATCATTAACCCTTTCATATAAGAACATGTGAAACTAATTGAATTTCTTGGGATCATAATGGTTTCTTGTAAGATTATATATCACACAATGTATGTACACACATCATGCTTCTGTGTAATTTACACATGGTGATAAAGGTAAAGTCATTGGAACTTTGTAGATGTGATACATTTTTTCGTGAAATCATAGAGATATTATACAAAAGTATTTGGAGTATTGTTGTAGAGTTATGTAAAACTCCAAGACTGATTAACCTAAAAAATTTCAAGCTAGATATTATTGTGTGATCTTAGATTAATCTCTCCAAATTCCATAGTCTTTTTCCTAGTTTTAAGAGTCTAATAAAAACATTTTGGAGACTATAACCTCAAAATCCAAAAAAAAAGAAATAAATCCCATAAAAATTCATAAACTAAGTCTTAGATTATGTATGTGATTTTTTCAAATGAAATTTAAATAATAAAATAAAACATACACAAACATGAAATAAAAAAAATGAAATATTTCAATAACAGTATTATATACATAAGAAAAGGATCATGCCATGGGTTAATCAAATACAATGTAATCAATATATATATATAAAATTATATCGTAGACTGTGATGCATAATCACGATCCTTAACAAGACCTTATCTATAGAATCTAATAAATTTACTCTTTATAGGTCTCTTATAAAATAATACCAACCCAACTTGCATCTCGTACAAAGGATCTACACATCCATCGAGGTTCATATAAAGATGAAGAGAATGAATGATAGTAAGAAATGACTAATTTGGCCTTTAAAATATCCCACCATATATATCACATGTATGTACATATAATAAAGTAAAACAAGTCTTAAAAAACATTAGAAATATGACCATGTAGATCTTTTATGTGATAATAAGACCACCCTGATACTTGAATGTTTTTTATTTGGAATGTGTTGGTAAATTGTGTAGGTTATACAAAAAATATATGATGGTGTAACTAAGAATCTAATTTATTCAACTAAACCATAGGTTATGTAAGGTTAAAATTCCTAATTTCCTCGATTAAGGTTTTATTATTGTTTCGTATATTATTTTGGTTGGTTAAATAATGACAACGTATTAATTTTTGGTTTTGGATTGATGGTACTTTTTCAATTGGGGTTTTAAAATTGGTTTTAAAGGTTTGGGGATGGAATTTCAGGTATATTTGGGTATGGTATGAAGTTTTATAGGTGGTTTAGAAGCTAAGAGTAGGTATTAAGTTTAATTAGTAGAGAATATTACATAAAGGCATGGTATTAGTTAGTCACTGGAATTTCATTGGGGCCCACCAATACTCTGGTGGAGTCTCTAGTGGCTTACCAGGATACCAAAAGAGTTTTGATGGGCCCCATTGGACTTTTGGTAGAGTCTATTATTTTTTTTAGTAGGTTAATGTTGGTATTATTGTACATTAAATCATTGAAACCCTACATTAGGGAACCCCTCATTCATTTCTCTCTATATTTTTGGTTCACTTTGGAGAGATCCTCTCATCCAGATCCTTATTAATCCTCCTAGATATAGATAAGGGTTGTTTAAATAGTTTTCTTCCATTAGTTTATTATAGGATCTCTCTCTATTTTCTTATATTCAGTATTCATATATTTTAATATGATTTATTATTCTTACATAGGGATTTTGAGTTGGGATTTTACATTAGAATGAGGAAATAAACTCAATAACATTGAGATTTCTCTTCTCATGGCTAATGGATTCTATTTTGGGTTAGTTTCCTTTAGTTCATCATTGTTTTAATGATAATTAAATGGTATAGGGTTTATTTTCAGGAAGTTATTTTTTTTGAATTGTAGATGTGTTATGGTATTTTAAATTTGTTCTTTAGGATATTACTTTCTCACAAAAACTTTAATATTTATCTTTAAATATTTACTTAGAGTTTTATAATTTCTAAATGATAGTAATTTTATAATTGGTATATTTTTTAGGGAAAATTGGTTATTGAATTTTTTTAGAATCTATATTACTGTTTGGATGAAACAGATGACTTACCTAAGAAAATGTTATGGTATGTTTCCTTGTTATCCAGATATTCCTATATGATTCATTCCTTGTCTTTTCAAAATATTTTTAATAAAGTTAATATTTTTTTTAAATTATAGATATGTGGTTTACCAATGATATTATGGTATAAATAATTAAACGATTCTTAATGGGTTTCCCGGATATTATGAAGATATATTCATTCCCTATTGTTCATATTAGTGAACCTTACTTTTCCATTATATCTTTTAAATACCTTGTAATTATTAAATTTTATTAATATGTTTCATTTGAGATGTATGTTGGGTTTCCCATGTCTATATAATATAATGAAACCCTAGTGTCTATAGGTAGTGGTAAATTTATTTTAAATTAATTATTGGTTAAAATAAAAACGATCATATTTTCTATAGACTCAAACCATGTGGGGGATAACTTTAAAATTAAGAGTCCTCACTTGGTCATGGACTTATTGATTTGTTGATTCATAATTTAAGCACACTTCCTTGAGTCCCAACCATATCATATTAACAGAATCACCTAATATCACTTAAAACTGAATGAACTATAAGTCAAAAAACTAGACATAACCTTTCTTTAAGAGAGTTAATTAGTAGTGATGTGGTGGCTTGGTTAATTTAGTGATAAAAATTGATTTATCATGTAAAAACTTATTGTCTCAAAATTATTCCAATTAATATAACTAAAATAAACACAATGGTTTTTCCTAATAGATAATGGTACATAGAATTTTCAAAACACCTTGTTTAGAATATGTTTCACCTTTAAAATGATTTATTATATAAGAATTATTGTATATTTATTTTATCTATTTTAAATGATTTACTAATCATGTTTTAAAATTCACTCACATTTCTTTATTTTTGAATATAGTTTCTTAAATATATTCAACCTTTTATAAATGTCGATTAAAAATATTTCAGTTTAGGAATTGATTTTAATAAATTATATTTTAAAAATTGTGTCTCTAATCATGTGGTATACCTTATAGATGTACTATAACTATTACCACCAGTATACACTATATGGTGTATTTATTAGAATGTGTATATAATGCTTGAATTGGTTGATCATTTATTAAATATGGCATTATTGAACTATCCCTAGTATGTTATAAAGGTACAGTTTGTTATCATTAATTTGGAATAACACTAGCATTGTCTGACTATATAATTTTTATTTATATTTTTGGAATAATATATTTCTTTTTTTATGTTTGTAGTCAATGTTGTTCTATTCGATACTTGAGTGATATTATAGTTGATCATGCCAAAAATAGATAATATCATATTTTATGTTAAGTATGGTCGTATGTTATTATGTAAAATCATGTTTTTTCCTCTTGGTGTTTGACATGTTGGTAGATGTAACTAGAAATATAATTATGAGAATAGAAACTACTTAATATATTTCTCGCATGTTAGAAAGAATTCATAATTACTTCATGAAATTTTCAACATGTTTATTGGTGGAAGGGATCTTATTAATTTCTTAACTAATATATAATATTTATGTTGTTATATTTTTACACAATAAAATATTTAAGTAGGTATTCCATCCAATGAAATGGTGGTTATACTCATGGGATTGGTTTTTATATGATGATTGAATATACATGTTGATGGTTTTTTGTTGGGATCACAATTACCTAACTCATTATTCCCATGACCTATTCCCCGAGATGAGCTACAATATTTTCCTAACTAGTTATACCATATTCTTTATTCCTGGTATGACTTGTTAGGACCTCAAATTATTTTATACACATCCTCTCATATGTGTTGGTGCATATGTTTACATGTTTAAGCTATTATGAGGCATTAGAACAACCTCCCATATAGGATGATACTGATTATCATATAAGATTTAGATATGTGGTTCGAAGTAGGTAGTATAGGTATAAAGCCTCTTAATATATAGATTAATTGGATTTAGTTAACATATATCAATATATAGCTTCATTGTCAATATTCTTCTCTTATTTTTCTAATCACTGAGCAAACTATTTTATCATATACATATATAAATATATAGAAATTTTTTTGCATACACCTAATACATCACTATTTAATTTAGACATGATTGGGGGTTCCCTATTGAATATTAATGGTAACACCCTTCATGGACATTTAGTGGAAATAAAAATCCTCTTCTACATCATTTCTGGTACCTATATGTGTTTCAGTAGTTGTTGGATACCTTTAGGTTATTTTTTTGGTTTTCTTTGTAAGTATATTAGTTCCCATATAAGAGTTAGAGATATTGGGTATGGTTAATGTTAATATTTGGAAATTTTTCTATAGTTATTCTAGTATTCCCTGTCATGTGACCTATTTAGTTTTGACATTTTTCTAGTTCTTTAATACATATTAAACTGAATGTTTTTTGGTTATTCATGCATTAATATAGAGAGTTATTGAATGTTTAAATTCTTATGTATTTTATTATGACCTATTTGATTTTTGGTTTACTTTTTTAATTCTTTACATATGAAATGGTAATACTAAAATTCAAGTAGAGTCCATTTATGAATTTTTATGAAAACACTTAGGTAAATGATTTCATAAAATATATCCTGAGACTCAAAATAATAGTAACCAACCCTTGTGGATTGAGGTGTGCATCTAGGTTTGAAGAAATCTAATTTATTTATCTTATATGAATCTGTGTTAGGGTCACTGAAAAATTGTATCTGATCAATATTGAGATTAAATTGATTTTAATTTTACTTAGATAATAGTTAGGGAATTCAAATCATGAAAAGTTACCCATAAAAGGTGTATAGAACTAATTTATTTTGGAATATCAAGTTATCACGAATCAGTTGGGTTATCAGAAGGAACTATGTGTTTTATTAAGGCTTTCATGTTTCAATATTAGGTATGATGTAATGGAACTTAAGATAATAAAAAATCACAGGATCTGTTCGCCACCACCATGACTAAACATGGTCACTATATACCACAAACATGACTCCCTATATAGAAACAGTTTTTAACCAGAAATGATGGTCTATGTATAATCATGGGGATACTATACCATTTCATACAAACAACAATTAATATCATTAGTATTAGTAATAATAATAGTTAAAAAATGTAAAATGTTTAATGAAAAAACAAAAAGATATTCCAAAAATAATAAACACCGAAACCCATTATATAATAATATGAAAAACTATATGAGTTTTACATGTCATAAAGATAATAATAATACATACCATGAGATGGTCATATACAAAAAATCCTAAAAATAAACCAAAAGAGGAAAAACAATTAGAGGGAATTGAAAAACAAGTCTCTATTAATATCCCAACACAACTCCTAAATCCAAGTTAGTTTCCTAGATAAATCATCAATCATATTACCCTTTAATTTATCTACAAATATAACCATGATGCTTTATTGGGTACCCAAAACGACTAGAAATGGTGTTAGTATAACTTAAAAGGCCACCACCAATGGGGTTGCTAAGAATAACCAGTCTATAAAGGTATATACTGATGTGACATAATATATAAAATAAAATTACAATAAAAAAACTATCAATCCTTAGGATTCGTGATGACACCTGAGACGAACCGTACCTATATTGAGTAGTTCTATGGAAATGTATAAAATTTTTTCTTATAAAAAACAAGGTTTATAATTGATCCTGTCCATAATACCATCACATGATATCAAGAAACCCAATTATAAATACATCAATCACATTTCAGAAAATTTTTACTCTTAGATGGAATGAATCCCAACCCAATCATCCATAAGGTGATAGTTTTCATGATACCCAATGAACCCCTTATGAACACTAATGGTTATCGTAATCTACCAAGATATATCAGAATCCATTTATGGTTGAAAAGATACCCAACACATCCAAAAAACCCACTACATCACATTCCATATATATATAGTTGTTATGAATATACAACCACCTTTTAATTTTATCTCCTAGTAGGTTGGAATGGTCGCCCAACCAATATCACATTACTATTTCATAATTCCCAAATTCCAATGATTTTCATTATTTCCCAACCCATATCATATAACTTGTATAAAAGAAAAAAATATCAAGAATAAGTAATAATATAAGTTAAAATAAAAAAAATCCTAATTCTCAATTTAAACAACAACTGTATAAATTATCCATGATTATATAAAGATGAAAAAGGATATAAGGGGTTGGAAACTAGCCCAAATTTATTATATATGAAGTTCAAATTAGGTTGGTCACTCACACATACAACATAATTCCCCTACACATATTTACCTAAGGCCACCGCCAGGATAAACTCACTTTATCACACTCTCTTACCAAATAATAACATTATTGAGAACATACTCTAAGTATTATAGGCCATAATTTTATTAAAATCACCAATATATGTAGCCACCTACATCCATTAAGAACAATTAGTTTTAGAAAACCTCACTATATAAATGAGTTTTTGATATAAAAACTAAAATTGGGAAACCTACAAATATTATAAGGTTTCTAGAATAAAAAAAAGAACCATTTATATTTAATATTATGATCAATAAGACAAGGATGGTTTGACAGAACATCACATCCAATGTGGAATCAAATATAGACATAAGGGACCAACATTGTCTTGAGAGAATGTTTATCATTGAATATCACCCGAGGATTTAAGATTAAATGGTATAAGTCAAAGAACCAGCCAAATGCACTATGTTTTTTTATTTTCGACAAGAGAGTACTAAAAAATTAAGAAAAAAAGGAAGAACCACAAGAGAAGTGATAAAATCACTGAATATTAATTTCTATGTATGATGGATCAATGATAAACTAATAAATGATTGATATTTCAATTTGGTAGAGAATAAAATGAAGGAGAAGAGAGTATATGGTCATGGATAATCAAGAAATTTGGAAACCTCATTTATTTTTACATTAATATTAAAAATTATTAGAATCAACTAATTAAAATTACTACAATGAACATATATTGTAGCGTGGGATTACTGGTCATGACCCAACAACCCTATTAGGTTACCCTCAAAGTGTGTCCCCTCCTATCATGTTGTGACTCCCTAACCATGAAGAAAAAGATGACCCCTAGGTATCTACTACAAAGTCACTCCATCCATTGTGCACCCATTCCTCACTGGCCTACTTCCTGATGTATCTCTACACTACTACAACATGATTCATACTTCTTGAATATGATTTCATGGAACATTTCCTATGATTCAGTGTATCTGGATACCTTAAAAAGTATTTAATCTTTTATAACCCTCAAGATACATATACAAAATCTTATTCATTCCACAATTCCCTATACAATTAATTGACCCTCACCATATAAAAAATTATAATCTTACACAACCAAAAATATATTCTTACACAACCCTCATCATGTTACATTGGAATATGCTACTGTATAATAAAATTATTATTGGACATTGACATGGATTATCCCTAATATATAATGGAGTTATAAGTCATATGCACATAATATTTAACCTAAATTTGGAACTAATTCCAAAAAATGACCCCTGGGTCCTCTACTTATATCTCCAACATCTAAAAAACAAAAAAACACATGAAGTTAAGTAAAAATTAAATAAAAATAATTCATCATATGTATTTAGGGAGTTATAAGTTCCCAAATATATGGATGATCATTTTTGATAAATGTTTATGAGTATCACCATGACTCATTGGTGAATTTCACCAGATAATAGGCTTTTATATTAGTCACCTTATCCCTTGTATCCTTTTGTATACACCCATATTGCAACTAAATTAATACCAAAGGAAACAAATTCATAAATATTGTCTTCTTACATTGACCAATGATACAAACTAAAT
This sequence comes from Viscum album, assembly GCA_963277665.1. NCBI lineage: Eukaryota > Viridiplantae > Streptophyta > Magnoliopsida > Santalales > Viscaceae > Viscum > Viscum album. The sequence goes on along the minus strand of OY728128.1, from coordinate 699,668,629 downwards.
GCTCTTCAAAATATGAATTATCCACCAGCTCAACATTGTCTATAAAGATCACAAAAGAATAGGTTTGTTGGTATTTACAAGTTTGAATTACATGAAAAATATCATTAATATCAAAAAAAATCAAGGAAGAACTAAATTATAGTTACCCATGAATTTCATACATAAATATTACATCTTTTTAGATAATTATTTTACATATAAAATCATGATCCATGAATAAACAATAATGGTATATTTTTTTTAGATTCTAGGTACATAAACATTTTATTTAGGAAAATTCTTCATTATCTACCATAATTTTCTTTTCACATTGTACCATTCATAACATACCATTCTTAAAACATTGCTTCATAATCTGGGAAAAGGAAACATATGAAATGTTGAGCGTAGATTCTTATTAAGGGTAAAAAATGGGAGACATCAATCGATGATCATATAAAAACATAAGATAACCATAATGGTATGAGATCAAGAAAAAAGTTTACAATGTTTACATAAAATATTTTATATATCATAAAAAATATTCATACAATAAAACCTTTTCACTTTTAAATAAATGAGTTATAAGAGTGAGGAATCAACATAAATAAATCATGAACCACATTTTTTAAATATAGTCATGAAAAAATGTTATAAAAGTGTGTCACCATCATTTTCATATAATCCATTTCATATGTTAAGTTAAACTATCAAGACCATAAAATCATAGTGGAATTGGAATCAAAACCCATTTCCCAAATCACAATAGATCCTGAATCACCACTTATTTCTCATAGTTGATTATGTATCCCTACCAATTTTCCATAGTTGATCGATCAAATCTACTCATTTTTCATAGTTATCTCATGAGATATAAACCATTAACCAATGTATTATGGGGATATATAATTATGGGTGAAAATATCACATAATTAAAACCATATATATGTGTTCTATAGGATCTCAAAACATTAATAACATCATTATATCACAACCCAAGAAAAATAAACAAGTTTCATAATAATTTACTCATTCCGTCATAACATAACCTAGGAAAAATAAATGTGTTTTTGAAAAATCTAAACATTTTAATCATAATAAATAAAAATAAATAATATGTATGGTATCATTGGATCATATCCCTAGTAAATAATAAGTAAAATAAAAGGATTTTATCATAGAATATTTATTCTATTATAAGATAAATGAATTATTTCTTGAGGAAATTACCCTTAAATTTTAAAATAACTTATTTAAAATCCTTTTATTTATAAAATATTAATTAAAAAAATAATTGATAAGAACTATTGAAACATTTAAAATAATCTTTAAATAATTTATTAGTTATGATGAAAATAATTTTTGTGTATGTCGAGTATGTTAAAATAACGATTCCTTTCACACTTTGAGTAAAAACTCAAAAGTACTTTCTTTGGAAAACGTTAGGAAGATTATTTTAAAACATTTTATAAAATATAAAAAATGGGAAAAATGTATTAAAATAATTATAGTATAATAGAAAAACAGTTTTGAAACATTTTAGAGAAAAAATATAAATGAAAGAAAATAGATTTTTGATTGAAGTGAGAAATAAAGTGGGTTTCATTAAAAACATTCATTTAGTATTTTGAGTTATTAAAGAGAATAAAATGAATGAAAAAAATTTAATCTCAATCAATAAATTAAATAGAATAAAATTAGTGGAATTTATTAGATTGATCTCATATAATTTCCTCTACATAAATTAAAGCATAAACAATCCCAATAAAAATGGGATTGAAACCTAAATCCCTTATAGTTTTGTTAACTTTTGAATATTATGACCCATGAAAGAATAAAATAAAATAAAACATTTAATATCAAAATAATAGTGATATATATGATATAAGATGTAAAATAGGATGTATATAGACCTCATAATGGAATATAAGTGCATAACATAACATATTTCCCAGGGAATATAATTTGAGACGATCATCCCTTACCACTTTAATAATCTTCGAATCAAAACCTCATGAAATAGATAACCTTAGATGTAAATTTAAATACTAATTGTTTTAATGATTTAAATAATAAAATTAATTCAAGGAAAATATATACACCACTAAAATTAAATAAGTGATGAATATGAAAGATATCTCAAAGAAATAAATATTAGATAAGAAATTTGTTTACCTCATGTATCCTCTTTTATCATACTTGTTGGAACCTAAATTATATTAAATATTTATTTATTATAAATTTATTACATACCAAAATAATATATATTAAGTCATATATTATTTAATTATAAAATATCATCACCTTTTTATAATTTTTTATTGAAATCACAGTTTTGGGTAATAACTACTTCATTTTTCATGCATGTTTTGGTTTGATTGCCTAGTCCCTATACTCTGATCACGATTCCATCATCTAAAAAATGTTATTGATGTTATTAATATCACATATTTTCATTATGTATATATATATTTACATACACAATGACATATATATATATATATAAATCTATAAATGGTAGAGATATAAAAATGAATTACACCACTTATAAAAATGGTTGGTCATACATACATATGAACATTGTTTTCACTTTTAAATGAATGATACACAAGAATGGTAAATAGTAATTAAAAATTTAATAATTATTATTTTAACATATATATAATAAATATTCATTAAATCTGTCCTTATTACAATTGATTTTAAATAAAAGTGAAAAATGAATCACATCACTTTTTGGAGGTGGTAATCCACACGTACGCACGAGCGACATTATAGTTTTCCAAAAGATAGGAAGAAGGTATAAAATCATTGATTAATCATCATAATACGAATTCCATATATTTAGGATAATTAATTAATTATTTTAAAATGGATACCATTGATATAGAGTAGTTATAATAAAAAATAAAATATAAAATGATCAGTTAAGAGTTATACCTCTTTTTTAAAAAATATTATATGGCATACACCTTAATCCATGAAAGGATGGTATCTTGGAAATTAAATATGATCTATTATTTGTTTAAGGAAACTAGGAAGGTATTATGGTATTCATTTTCTGGTATATAAGGCTCAATAATTTTGAATAATGAAGCAGATGAGGTTCCCTTTAATAAGTGAGGGGAGGGGTACCCTTAGAATTACTTAAATCATTAAATTAATATAAATTATTTTTATAATAAAGTGGATTAGAATTTATATTTTTTGGATATAGGATGACTATAAGGCTAAATTTTATCATAAATTAAAATTTAACTAGTTTCAGTTATTTTTTACCCCTATCTCTTTGTTTTAACCCTTGTTATCTCTTTTGACAATTACTACAATATCAATGTTTTTTCTATTTAAGGGTTAATAATTTTTCCATAAAATTAAAAGTGACCCATAAATGGAACATGTTTAATATTTTAAAATATATGAAATTAAATATGAATAATATGGATTTTTTTAAATTTTAAATCATTTAATAAAATATTATCTATTTTAAAATATAATTAATTCTGTTTTTGGAAGGATTAAATTTATTTGACTTTGAGAAAAACATGATAGAAAATTAATTCAAATATAAAACTTTTACACATCCTTAATATTTTATAATTATCTATAAAACTTGTGGGACACTATTAATCAATAAAAAAATTACTTTTATACTTTTTTAAAATCATCTACATGATTTTTCTACTTCTTGCACATGCACCGTGTTGACTTTACATAAGATTTCAAGGTAATTATTTCATCACTAATTTTTTAATTAACATTAAATAAAAATTCATTAATATATAAAATAACTATTTATAATATATTTTTGTTTTTATCCTATTAAAAAAATTATATATATTAAAAGTAAGAATGTGACATTTTTGACTTTATCCTTTACTTAAATATTATAATGATCAAAGTAAACGATAAATAGAAAAAGATCATATTTTAAAATTTTAGAAGATTATTGAAGAAACATACTCATAAAATAAATATATTAAAGTTTTTTAATACATTTTATGCATTATCATATTGGTATGAACCCTAATGAAAACATTTTACCTTTATTGTGGTAACAAAAATATACTATAATTACTATTCATATTGAAAAAATGTAAGTATTTTCTAAAATGTAACCTCCTGATTCAAAATATGGAATGTATTTTAATATATTCAATTCATATAAGTGTAAGAATTAAATTTTAAATTAAACCTGAAAAACACAATGAAAAGTAGTTTTATAGAAAAAATGTTTTTTGAATTACAAAACAATTTATAGTAAAATACTTCACAGAGTTAATTACAATGACATTAATTGGATTATTTATAATATAGATGAAATAATTTTACTTATAAAACCATTTTTTTAAAAATGTAACTTTTTAAATGCTTGATATAAAAATAATTTTTTCAATAAAAATCAATATTTTTAACAATTCATCAAAAAATAGATCTTTTTAATAATTTCAATAAAAATCACCCTAAGATAATTTCATATAATTATTTAAAAAATGGTATTCTTTTATTAAAATAATCTCTCTAAAAATCAAATAAATTAATCATATTATTTTCTCACAAAAATAAATAAAAATATTTTTGAGGGAAAATATATTTTTAAAGTATAAAATGGCATTAATAAAAAATATTTGCTTCATCTAAAACCTTTATAGTTTTTTTAAATTTTTTATTACTATTAATTATAAAAATTAATGGGAAGGTTATAACTATATAATATATGGTGGTATATTTAGGACTATGGATGCATGTATCACAAGCAATAAAAAGAAATCAAATTTATTTAAATAGAAATGTATCATAATGTCTTGAGGTGTTATATTGTAAGACCCTGACTCCAGTATCCTATATTCAACGATTAAATTATTAAATGAGAACTAGATTCAAATAATCACATCTCGAAGGACCTAATAGTTTAGTAGTCTTGAATAAACAAATGCATACATGATTCTTATTTAACATTGTAAATAAAAAAAATATATAGTATAAAAAATTATTTCATCCTGAATATTATTTATAATATCCTTTTTTATTTCCTGAGGAAAATAAAACAAAAAAAGGTCTAGCACACATTCTTAATAAGGGTAACGTACAATGGATTCTATCATGAGTAAATAAGTATTAATAAACATGGAAATGTAAATAACTGAAAAAACATTCCATTTAATCAATAACTTGAGAAAAAAACTAATTCAAGGATAATATCAATGTGAAAATAACGTGGATAATAAGAAGTTAATTCTAAATGAAGGAAATACTTAATATTGGATTCCATGATCTCAGACATCATGGTATCTATACCATTGATGAATTTTTACAAGACTTTTTAAAACTATGTGTAAGAATACCCAAAAACTAAATTAATGATAGAAAAATGATTTATTTAATAATAATTAATGATGCATCAATGGGATATATAATTCCAGTCCCCACCCTCCAATGCACGACTAATTCATTCTTCATATATCGAATAATCGATTTAATTTATGAAAAATAAGCATTCTAAAATATATCAATATTAAGTATAGAAATAGAATTTATCCTTAATTCATAGTCAACCAAATACCTTCAAAGTATAACACCATATATAGAAATGGTATACTGTTTAGGAAATAATCATATCCATGATATAAATAATATGTATATATAAGAAAAATGTAATATACAATGTTAAAACGTAAGTGAATATTTCAAAGGATGGTATGATTTCATCATATTCCAAGTGGAGAATAATTAAAATAAAGGGGTTTTGATACTGATGAATAAAAATACCATAAAAATTATTGACCTTATTATTCTAATGATCATCAAATCATGATTATTGTGATAATTAACAAGTTTCATGATTTTTGTTAGAATTTTATTATATAAGAAAAATTAAATAAAATTGAACAAGGTTGAGACACTTCCATATGAATCACCACTTAGATAAAAAATTGGATAAGTATGGAAAGACTCAATTCTAATAAAAATAACTGCCAAGAAGTCACACCATCAAGGATAAGTCACTATCCACAATGTGTCACCACTAAGATGGAAATTTGGAAAAGTATGAGACACCTCCATTATCAATAACTCACTACCCCTTTTTAAATTTAGTTTTATTTAAATACTTCTAACGGATAAATTTTCAAATTTATTGCCATTTTTTATTTTAGTGATTATCTCTTAATTTCATTATAGGATGCATTGATTTATGTGTCAGACATACAATATGAGGACAATAGAGGATCCAAATTACTCTATCTATTTCTTATGATATAATAAAAAGAGTAAGAAGACTCTCTCATTCATATATAGAAATATGTGTAGAAACACATAGTGAGATCCACACTTGAAGTGACATGAACATTATTACAAGAAATGAAAGAGATTACCTACTGCATCCTACTTACACTTGAATGAGGAAGCTAAAGAACATTTTACATCCACTACCTTCCTACTGTCATGAAAAAAAATTATATGACACTATGTTCTACAACAAATTAATAAAATCTAACTCGAACATCAGTTCAAATAAATTTCAAGGATCTCAAACTGAAAATACTAACAGACCGGCCAACTCTATCTATTTACGTCATTTATTTTCTCAGTATGTTCAGTTTCTTTTTCTTTACAACTACTATGTGTTACTCTATTTTTACACACAAATCTCCAAATTTAAACTAGATGATACCTGATATCTTTTCATATTGTATTTTATCTTATTTTCCCACAATAATTTTGGTGGAGGTCTTGTATGATATGTTGTATTTATACTCCCATGAAAACTATATAAGTAGCCTTCTATGGTCTAGATAGTTGGTATACTGTTATAAAACATGATGTAGGTTGTGGATCAAAAATTTATTTTATATAAACTTCTTGGTAGTAGGTGATTTCCAAGAGGACCAGATTAAGTCTCAATTTGAGACTGAACCTCTTGTATTCAAAATTATTCTATGAGTTTTTTTGTTTTCTTTATATATTATATATTAAAACCAAAGTTGTTTTCAACTTCATAAAAACCCACTCCTTTGATAGTTAGTTTTAATTAGAGTTTATATTAGAACTTGATTTAGTAAATCGATTTCAAAGGATAAAATAATAATGTATATTGTTTTAACTAAGACCTAGTAAATCTTTAGGAACTCTTTTAAAAGGTCAAGTCTTATATCAAATTTCTATTTTAACTTACAGAGCAATTTTTTTTTGAAATTAAGGGATTTTATTTAAATTTATTTTAAACCTAATTTTTTAATGGGTACTCAATTCACTCCTCTCTTGAGATAATCATTCCGACCAATATTTGGTGTTAGATGTGAATCTTTGGTATGAATGTTTTCCAAATCTTTTTCAACTGTGATTTTGGTTGTGCTTTAAAGATCTTAAATTTCTATTAGTTCTAAATTTAAATTTTTATAATGGATAATATACCCTAAGGTTCTAATACTAACATACCGTCTTTATTCAATGGTAATAATTATTCTTAATGGAAAATAAAGATGAAAATTCATATAGAAAGTATGGGATTTTAAATCTAGTATGCTATTGAGGATAAGTATGATTTACCTAGTAATCCTATAAAATATTGGACTGATGTTACAAATCATTCCTAAAATAATAATTTTAAATCCATGAACTCATTATATTGTACTTTAGGAGATGAAAAATTCAATATAATTTTCTATTGTAAAACTGTTTTGAAATTTGGGACACACTAGCGGTTTCTCATAAAGTAACAACTAATGTTAGGGAAATGAGATTTCAAAAATATACTATTAAATATGATAATTTGAAAATGAATCCTGATGAACTAATCTATGTCATGTATCTCAGGTTTAATGAAATTGTGTACACTATATGCTCTCTTGGAAATCTAGTGTCTGATAAAGATCAAATCATGATACTGTTAAGATAACTTCCATAAAGATGGTGAGGCACATTTGTATCAATTTTATAATCATGTTACATTAGAAAAATATCAACCAAGGAGTTGATTAGTAAACTGATGCTTTATGAAGTGGAACTGAATGTAAACCAAGAGGAAGATGATGAGACAAAAAGAAAGTTAGTAGCCTTTAATACTATAACATCCAAATAAATAAAAAAGTAAATAGAAAAGATAAAGGATAAATGTTTAGGTGATAGTGAGTCACCTACAGAAAGTGAAGAACAAATGGTTCACCTAGTTGGAAGATTCAATAAATTTTGTAGAAATAATATGTTTTTCATAAAAAGTAGTTTTAAAGGGAACTATGACACAAAATGAAACTAGAATAGAGATTGGACGAAGGATTATAGAATAAATAAAATTATATACTATGAATGAAAAATAAAATTACACATGAAATAAAATCATCCAAAGTGAAAATTCAAAAAAAAAATGACGACAAGGAACGAAGGTATAAGAACAAAATTAATGACACTTGGAGTGTTTCTGAGGAAAATGATAGTGATTCTGATTCATCACATAAGGAAATATTAGATTGAGTTAACACTTTCTTGATTGAATAATGTCTCAGAGCTACTTGTTATTTCTAATGTTTTTTCTATGCTTAATTCCAATAATTCTTAGAATGAATAAACTGATGATGATATGAATAAATAAGAGATGTTTGAATATTATTATATGATATAAGACACTTTTATTGTACTTAAGCGGATATATGAGGTTCTTAAGATACCTTATGTTTTAACTTCCAACACTAAATCTGATTTATCTATTAAGGAGTGGAATTATTTATTTTTAAAAGAAAATAATGAACATAAAATGCCTAATGAGAAACTTAAGAAGGATGTAGAAAAGTTTTCCAATTATAGAGAAACTTTTACTTAGAATTTGGGGGGAAAATTAGCTCAAAAATATACTACTGGTATATGATACAAACCAGAGCCAATAAGAGTAGTAAAAAGCACATTTGTTTCAAATTCAAAGTCTAAAACATTTATTACTAGTAATTTTTCTAAAGGACCGAACAAAGTGTTTATTTCAAAGATATTACAGTATGTTTTTTTAAAGGTGATGCCTTGGACCAAAATGACCAAAGAGAAAATATTATAGTATGTTTACAGGAGATCTATTAAAAAAAGTTTCCTAAATTCTTGATTACTAACATTTATAGTCCCATGAAAATATGGCTAGAAAAATCATTTCTTGTATGAATTCTATTTTTTAGGAATCTGCTTGAAGACATCCTGCAAAATTTTATGGTAAATGGATAATGAATGTTCAAGGAATATAATAGGAGATTATTATATCTTCATGAGTCTAATAATGGTTGATTGCGGTCATGTTACCATTAGTGATAATGATAAAGTGAAAATCAGTAGCCAGGGATAAATTGGTAACATCAATTCCGTTTTAAGTTCAAAATTTATATTTGTTGATGATATAGAATCTAACCTACATAGCATCTAACAATTATGTGATGATGGTTTTCTTGTTAAATTTGAAAATTATTCAAGTAATATATTTTATTAAAATGATACTTTAGTTCGTACTGCTTTTAGAAATGAGATTGCTTATGCTGTTGATCTTAATTCTCAAGTTTCTAAAAAGGTTTCCAACTTGAGTGACTTTCACAAAGAATATTTGATTTTGAATATGGGAATAGAAAATTTTAATATTTAATCACTTTGTATGCTTAATAAAAAATTATTAGTCTAGGATCTACCCAAACTAGAGTTCAAAAATGACAAAGTTTATAACCCTTGTCAAAAAGGGAAGCAACAGAAGATTTATATTAATTTAAGGAAAGAAGTTTCAGCTTATCAACCTCTAGAGATGGATCATATCAATTAATTTGGACCATATATAGTTTCTAGTATAAATGTAAAGAACTATAAATTAATATTAGTATATGAATTTTCTATTTATACTTGGGTTTTTTTTCTAGCTCAAAAAACTGAAGCCTGATCGTACTTTACCAAGTATGAAAGAACTATAGAAAACATAAGTGGACTTATGATTAAGACCCTATGAAGTGACTATGGCAATGAAATTGAGAATCAAGACTCTAAATTGTTTTTTTACAAAAAATATCTATAGTTATAACTTCCCTTCTACTAAAACCACTTAGAAGAAGGGATTTGTAGAGGGAAGGAATAAAAATCTTCAAGAGATGGCTGAGACTAGGCTAAATGAATATAGATTACCAGTCTATATTTGGGTAGAGGATTTAAACACAACCTATTACATAAACAAAATAGTTTTAATGAGACCTATCCTGAAGTCAAACGCTTATGATCTTGGGAATAATAGTGTAATGCCCTGACCCTAGTTACGCAGAGTCGGTGCATTATTATGCATCATTGGAATGATTATAAAAGATCAAGTCTCGAAAGACCGATTAGTTTAGTATCCTTGGAATCAATAGATACATTCATAAATGTTACATTACATTATAAAGTGAAAAACTACAATAATATAGTATCCATGGTCCACACTCATATCCCCTTCAGACTATCCCTGGAGGTCAGTCACAAAATATTTCTTCACATCCTGGGAAAAAATAAAACATGGAAAGGAGTGAGCTCAGATGCTAAGGAAGGATAAAAATATATTGGAAACATTCATAAATAAGCATTAACATTTAAGGCAATATATAACTAAAACAAAAATATTTTAAACTTCAACTTCAATATAATCTGGAAAAAATAAAATGAAATAATGGCATTTACTTATTCACATGGATATTATACTAGTTGAATAATCACATGAAATATCAATAACCACTTTCATAATGATGGAATGCATAATTCCAGACTATCATAACCACATAGTCAAGGCCTTATGCCAAGACTACAAATAATATTTTGTCAAGGCCTTATGCTAAGACACTAGTTTGTCTCATGAGACCTACCGATGCATCGAGGAGCTATAGCGGGCTCCACCCACCACTTACTAATACCAATGCATTCCTAATATGAATAGGTTTAAACATAACATAAACATTTGTATTAAAAATATCATACGAAATGTCAATACTTTCTTTATAAACCATTAATGGTATAAAAATAACACTTCCATAGTCAAACATATCACAAAACCTTCAATACAATATGGAAGTTTTGTATCATAATAAATAAACTTCAAATATGCTTAAAATCTATCAAAGGGTGTTGACATAGATTAAATCAAAACTATTTGAGAGGAATATCTCTTTTTTGAAATCATTTAAAAGTCAACCATTTATTAAGGAAGTAATTTAAAAGAGATTTTTGAATCAAAGTGTCCCATACCACATTGAAACTTTTGAAAATAAATACCATTTCAAAACATTCATTTCCATATAAATTAATCAATAAAATAATTTTGAAAACATGGACATTAATTAAAAAGATTTAAAAAGATAAATCTTTAAAACATTTAAAATTCTGATCTTGATAAAGAGTAACTTTCACAAATTCTAAAAATATTCATTTTGAAATCATTTAAAGTCACATAATTATAAAGTAAAACATTTACTTTCAAAATATTCTTATAATATTGTAAGGGAAGCTTCGACGATTTTATAATGGCGGAAAATATCTGCACCCGCTGTATAAGTTAAAAAAGACATTCTTACCTTAATTATGTCAAAAAGGTTAAAAAGGACCTTGTTTGGAAAATGACGGAAAGATTCCTTTATAAAATTCTTATAAAAAGTCAAAAAAGGGTATAAATGACTTTAACCCATATTCTGTAAAATAGTAATAATGTTTTGAAATACATTTTTAAGAAACATGGATGTGGATGATAAAGAGGTCCCCGTAGATAATTACGTATAAACAACCTCAGATAATGAAGAGATTGTGAAATAAACCCTTACCAATTTGTTAACTTACGAAACATACACCCCATTAAAAGAGGTATCATATAATTAAGATGTAAATACACATAAATTAAATTTTATTACACAACGAATACAATTATGGGCAGTACATACACCACACAAAAGGCAATAGTGGCAATATGGCATGAATCTCACAGGAATAAGGAGTGAGATGAAAACCCCTCACCTTGTACTTTTCCTTGGATGAGGGTAGTTTAACCTCCTGTATAATGGTGAAATAATTTTTATTAAATTATAGAAGAATTATATACGTTAATATGATATCATATATGATCTTTTAACATTGCTTTGTTAATAATATCTTAGTATTATCGTCATTTTGGGTGTAAACTTACTCATTTTATTTTATATGTTTTGTTACATAAGCCGTGTTTGTTATGGATAGGTTGTATATTATTCATATCCAGAATGATATCAAGTAATTAAAAATTATTTTTAATCATAAAATGAGAATTATACTTGAATGGATACGATGGGTAATGAATCTCATCGCGTTCGTGGAGACGGTAATCCGTACGTAAGCACGAATGCTACTTCCATTTCATTTTTCATTTTAAAAGGAATCAAAACCAAATGATACATAGGTATATTTTTATTCCAGTATAATATAATATCTTATATGTTTTACTTAAGTTCATTAACACTATCCTTTATATGTTCCATGTATGGTATGAACGAGTCATATCACTTTGAGGGGGCGGTAGTCCGCACATCCTCAAATGAAATTATCGTATATATATACAACATGAAACAAATAATTGTATTCTATAAAATGGAATTACATAAGCTTATATATAAAATAAGTACCATTAATATCATATTTAATTATAGTGCCTTCATAATGGCCACCATGAGAGGCGGTAGGAGATAATTGAACAATCATCGTTTCATGAGGCGTTTGGTTTCCATCCACATAAACATTATGTTCTTCACCCATTAGATGAAGGTGTGTGTAAGTGTAGTTAGAATAATTCTCATAAAAATATCCTAGTATATTTAGAATACTGGTTTTGTTACAAAATAAAAGAATAAGAAGAGTTTAGGGGTTGTAGAATTAAAATAAAAGAAAAGAAGCTAAGAGAAATCGTTACCTTTAATTTAGGTAACTCGCTTTAGTTTGAACCAAAAATTACACTTGAAGTGCCTTATTCCTAAGTTAAGGATTTTTGGAGGAGGAGGGGGATTTAGGGCCAAAAGGTTTGAGAGGTGTGAGGAATTGGTTAGAAGTGGTGTCCTTTTATAAGGGGGAGGAGGGGCTCTTTAGAAAAAACTTAAAGTATTATTTTATAATAAATTTATATTCGGTTTATAATGGCTCAAAACTGAATTATTTAAAGTCTAAGGTGGGTATGGGTCTAAAACCATTCAACCAATAGGTTTTAAAGAAGTTTGGGTCCCTATTTTACCCTTATCTTTTAGATTTAACTCTTAGTTAAATAGTTTGACATTTACCATGTCTCTTTGTATTTTTATATAATATGGTCCATAAACTTACTATAAACTACCAAGAAAACCCCAAGTGGTTCATTGATGACATAAATATAATCATATAAGTCTTTTGGAAGAATTGTAGAGTTTTAGAAATATTATATCAATTAATAATATAATATTGTTTTTCAAAAACTCCTTTATGTCCATTTTGACACTATTTAATAATTTATTTTTTATAAAGTCTTAATAACTTTATTAATTCGAAACAAATTAATTTAATCAATACTAACATTCCATATGGACCAATAAATTTCGTTGAATTTATTAAAAGTCTCAAATTATATTTATTTGGGTATTTATAATATCAATTATTTTAATATTTCACTAATAAAGTAATTACTGCATCATCATTGTGTCATAAATAAATTTAATTATGTAAAGTTTAAAAATTATAAATAAAATACCATTATATAGGAAATATTTTTAGCTTTCTAATTAACATTAATAATAGAATTTATCTTTTGTATAACCCCATACTACAAATGTTTTAGTTATTAAACTTTGATTTTAACTCGTTTAACTCTTCTTTGAATTAACTAATAATAAATGTCCTAATCTAATCCAAGTGGACCAAAGAGGTTCATATTTTATTTCTAAGGTTGTTTTTCATCGAATTATACTTATGAAATAGAATTAGGACATATGTTAGGGTAATAATAATATCATTTTTACGCTTAATTACCCTATTTACTTTTTACCGTGGTAAATAAAAGTAAAAAGTTACTATTCACCAAAAATTATTTTTATCTTATTGAACCACATTTTACTCCTTGATATTAACCATTTCTCTTGGATTTTTGAAATTCCACTAATAGAAGTGGTAAGATTAATTTTTATGTTAATTTGCAAATTCTTCTAGGAGATGGGTAAAAGAGGGTGAAAAGTTCAATAAATTTTTATATATCTAAAATTATTATAAACTGACTCCAATGAGTTACATAGAACTTATATATGTATTATGTATCTATTTTGACCTAAAATAAATTTAAATAAAATAAATAATTATTTAAATAAAAATTTTGTTTTAAACTATAAGTTAATGTTTTTTCACTATTCATCAAAAATGGAATGTTTTCAGAAAAATACCCAAAATTTACCTGAAGATAATTTTGATATTCCGAATTCTATAATTAAGTCTATTTTACCAAATTAAAAACATATAAGTTGCATTTATTAATTTAAAATTAATTCCCACTGTCAAAACCAAAAGGCGTATTTTTAAGAAATAATAACTACCACAATTTTGACACTTATTTATGTCCAATTTCAAAGTGAAATTACTTACAATGACCATCATTGGATTAAATGGTAAAATTATAATCTATTTATACTTAAAAACCATTAAAAGGTATAATTAAACAATATAAATTATTTTTATTTAAAAAGTTGTTTTCAGTTAAAATATAGTATTTTCCACTATTCACCCAAATATGAAAGTTATCAGAAAAACACCAAAACTTTATCGAAACTAAATTATTATGTCCCGATTCTAAAGAAGAAGTTTATTTTGTAAAATTGAATATATAAAAGTTTCAAATATTGGATTTAAAAAGGCTTCGCTATTAAAAGGCGGTAAAATTTCATTTTTTGAAAAATACTTCTTTTATCTGAAAAAATGTATTTGTTCTTACATTATGTCTAAGAAACTCATAATATGGATTCTAAAATTATAAGGATTATATAAAGTGAAAAACTCAGTTAATACTATCCATAAACTCTTTTGAATGGCTTGTTTGGTAAGTCACGGTGCGCTAGAAGTCAATGTTGCGTGTAGTGAATGTTATTGAATTTCTTTGAAGAAATAACGTACTATGAAATCATGGGGTGTTAAATTCTTCCCTCCTTCAATGAATTGCATCCTTGCAATTGGAAATTATTTTTCAAAAATAAAAGGTTGAAAATAGAATATACCATTGGGAAAACCCACATCGGAAATTAGGTTAATAAAATTTTGTCTCAATAAGAGGAAAAGGGAAATGAAAGGGTCACCACAAAATTATGATCTCGATTAGGGGAACATTAGTTGTAATTAGAGACATATAATTGGAGGAAAAATGTAAATATTTATAGGTAGTGATCAAGGTCATCAATCACAAACAATTGTAAAATTGAGGGCCTTAAATTCATCAATTTATGATGATTTAAAATACCATCAGTTCAACAAAAAATATGGTATTAGGAAAACACATTTTTTGTTTTTATATCCCTTCACTAAAGTATAAGAATTAATTTATTCATAGAATAAGAGAAGAAGAAAAATATATACTTGATAAGTAGAGTCACATCCTTTAACTAATTTCTACCACAAACTCTACTTTCAATCTAAAAGATAATAGAATGTAAAAATAATATTCTATTTATCCTATTCGTATAGGGTTTCAAAAAAATGAATTTATAATTCATCTACCATATTTTAAAAAAAAAAGACTACATTATTCAATCCCGGACATCACATGGGCTAGTGGTAGGTGATACACCCTTGTCGCCCTTCAGTTGCGGGTTCAAGTCTTGCGGCCTTGCCGGACACGACGGGTTGCCACCCGACCATCGGGTTGTCCTTTTATGGAAATCCAAAAATAATATCAAACTAGAATTATCCAAAATACTTCTGTCCAAACTCATAGTCCAAAATTTATAAGGAAGGTAAACACAACGAAGATCCTTTTTTCCGCGTAATAACATGTGAACACCTTCATTATGTATTCATTTCAAACACTGCAATATCCTGAATTACCATAAAGCCTTATTGATTACATTCATGATCCCTTATTACTTATAGAATACTAGATATACTCCTTCTATCCAAAAATGTTGTAAACTCCAACAATTATGGAATATAAAAATCCTTAATTAGTTTCAAGGTAATCAAGAATATCCAATATAATTTATCCAAATCAATCATGTATCATTATAAAATTACTACCTCAGTATCAGAACCATATTATGGTTTATCTTTCTCTCAACCATATATTTTCCAAAAATTTAACCTACTGTTGAGTCACTTTTCATGGTTCAACACAATTTCAAGTCCTTAATGAAATATTACTGCAGTACAATCCTTATATACTCTATAATTATTATAACTAGTACATTGTTGATACAACACTCAAATGAAATAATTCACTAATAACAACATAAAAACTCTAATAATTCCCCCTCATCTTTGGTAGTATCATAACTTGATTATTATCCAATAGCATCATTTGGGAAAAAATCTGATGGTTTGGACATCGGATCGTGTAGTGTCCCAACTCCTTGCAGATGAAACTTTGTTCATTTGAAACCTTTTTCTTACCCTTGCGGTTATGTACTTGGTGTCCTTTTTCTCCACACTTATAACAAACTCACATTCCCTTCAGGCAAGTTCTAGGGTGTTTCTTCCCACAGTTATCACATATGAGAAAATTCTTCTTTTCCCTCTTCCCTTTATCCATCTTTCTCTCTTCCATCATTTTCTTCTCTTTCTTCCCATAAAATCCATAGGACTCGGAGAATTATTTACTTATCTTATTAACACGTGATACTATTTCTTCATATGTTGAGAATACATGTGAGATTATTTCCATTCTAAATGTTGGCTTAATGCTGTGAAAGATATGATCCTTCTTACTCTTTGGATCATACGTATTGCTAGAGTTCACATTCCTTCTACTAGGCTCTATTTATATACTATAACATAAATTAGGTCAGTTTGTGAATTGCAATGAATAATTCCAAACTTGTAAAATACCTAACGTAAATTTAATGGTTTATGGATATAATCCATAATCATTAAGATGTTTTCATTAAGGAATTATATACCCATAAACCATTCATAATGGTTTGTAAATAAAATGAGAATTATCCTAAGCATATCCTCCGGGAGTGTCGTAACCAAGAGTGCACCAAGGCCCGTTGTCGTGCACCGGTTCCCATTCGAGTCTAGCTCAAAGTGGTGTTTTCGGGTTTTAATCCTAGGTACATCTGTTCCAGAGCCGGATCTACCTTCTTGTATCTAGACAGGGATGTATTACTTGGAAAACACACAAAATCTCTACAATACCAAAATTATAGGAAGTTCTTCTATACTAATCCTCAAAAACCATCTTAGGTCTATGTGATCTAATTAGAGTTTATCTAAATCTAGCTTCCAATGTTTGTACTAAACTTCCTCTCATACCAAATATAATTCCCCAACCCCAGTTACCCAGAGTCGGTGCATTATTACGTATCATTGGCATGATCACAAAAGATCAAGTCTCGAAAGACTGATTAGTTTTGTAGCCTTGGAATCACTATAGACATTCATAAATGTTACATTACATCATAAAGTGAAAAACTACAATAATATAGTATCCATGGTCCACAATCATATCCCCTTCAGAATATCCCTGCAGGTTTGTCAGAAAATATTTCTTCACATCCTGGGAAAAAATAAAACATAGAAAGGGGTGAGCTCAGATGCTCAGTAAGAATAACAATATAGCAAAAACTTTCATAAATAAGAATAAACATTTAAGGCAATGTATAACTAAAACAAAATCCTTTTAAACTTGAACTTCAACATAATATGGAAAAATAAAATGAAATAATTCCATTTACTTATTCACATGGATAATCTACTAGTCGAATAATCACATGCAATATCCATAACTACTTTCATAATGATGGAATGAATAATGCCATACTATCATAACCACATAGTCAAGACCTTTTTCCAAGACTACAAATAAGATTTTATCAAGGCCTTGTGCCAAGACACTAGTTTGTCTCATGAGACCTACCAATGCATCGAGGAGCTATAGTGGGCTCCACCTATCACTTACTAAGTCCAATGAATTCTTCATATTAATAGGTTTAAAAATAACATAAACATTCGTTTTAAAACTATCATACTAAATGTCAGTACTTTCTCTATAAACCATGAATGGTTTAAAAATAACACATCCATAGTAAAACATATCACAAAACCTTCAATAAAATATAGAAGTTTTGTATCATAATAAATAAACTTCAAATAAGCCTAAAATCCATCAAAGGGTGTTGACATAGATGAAATCAAAACTATTTGAGAGGAATATCTCTTTTTTGAAATCATTTAAAAGTCACACAATTATTAAGGAAGTAATTTAAAAAAGATTTTTGAATCAAAGTGTCCCATACCACTTTGAAACTTTTGAAAAGAAATATCATTTCAAAACATTCATGTCCATATAAATTAATCCTTAAAATAATTTTGAAAACTTGGACCTTAATGAAAAATATTTAGAAAGATAATCTTTAAAACATTTAAAGTTATGATCTTGATAAAGAGTAACTTTCACAAATTCTTAAAATATTCATTTTGAAATAATTTAAAGTCACATAATTATAAAGTAGAACATTTACTTTAAAAATATTTTTATAACTTTGTAAGGGAAGCTTCGACGATTTTATAATGGCAGAAAATAGCCGCACCAGCCGTATAAGTTAAAAAAAAGACATTCTTACCTTAATTCTGTCGAAAAGGATAAAAAGGACCTTGTTTGGGAAACGACGAAAAGATTCCTTTATAAACTTCTTATAAAAAGTAAAACAAGGGTATAAATGAATTTAACCCATATTCTATAAAATAGTAAGAATGTTTTGAAATACATTTTTAAGAAACATGGATGTGGATTATAAAGAGGTCCCAGTAGATAATTACATATAAACAACCTCAGATAATGAAAAGATTGTGAAATAAACCCTTACCAATTTGGTGACATACGAAACATACACCCCATGAAAGAGGTATCATACAATTAATATGTAAATAGACATAAATTAAAGTTCATTACACAAATAATACAATTATGGGCAGTACTTACACCACACATAAGTTAATAGTGGCAATATGGCATGAATCTCACTGGAATAAAGAGTGAGATGAAAACCCCTCACCTTGTACTTTTCCATGGTTGAGATTAGTTTAAACTCATATATAATAGTTAAATAATTGTTATTAAATTATAAAAGAATCATATACATTAATATGATATCATATATGATCTTTTAACATTTCTTTGTTAATAATATCTTAGTATTATTGTCGTTTCGGGTGTTAACTTACTCATTTTATTTTATATGTTTTGTTACATAAGCTGTGTTTTTTATGGATATGTTGTATCTTATTTATATAAATAATTATATAATGTCTTTAAACATTATTTTTAATCATAAAATGAGAATTATACTTGAATGGATATGACGGGGAATGAATATCATCGCATTCGTGGAGACGGTAGTCCGTACGTACGCACGAACGCTACTTCCATTTCATTTTCATTTTAAAAGGAATAAAAACCAAATGATGCATAGGTATATTATTATTCAAGTATAATATAATATCTTATATGTGCTAATTAAGTTCTTTAACACCATCTATTATACGTTCCATGTATGGTATGAACGAGTCAAATCACTTTGAGGGGGCGGTAGTCCGCACTTCCTCAAATGAAATTATCGTATAAATATAAAACATTAAATGAATAATGGTTTGATATAAAATGGAATTAAAGAAGCTTATATATAAAATAAATATCATAAATATGATATTTAATTATATTTCCTTCATAATGGCCACCATGAGAGGCGGTAGGAGATAATTGAACAATCATCGTTTCGTGAGGCATTTGGTTTCCATCAAAAGAAAAATTATGTTCTTCACCCATTAGATGGAGGTGTGTGTAAGTTTACTTCTAATACATCTCATAAAAATATCCTTGTATATTTAGGATATTGGTTTTTTTACAAAAGAAAATAATAAGAAGAGTTTATGGGTTGGAGAAGTAAAATAAAAGAAAAGAAGCTAAGAGAAATCATTACCATTAATTTAGGTAACTCCGATTGGTTTGAACCAAAAACGACTCTTTAAGTGCTATATTCTTAGGGTAAGGATTTTAGGACGAGTTTAGGGATGTATGGAGATTAGTTGGGAAGAGTTTGGATGATCCAAAATGCTTGAGAGGTGTGAGGAATTGGTTAGAAGTGGTGTCCTTTTATAAGGGGAAGAAGGGGCTCTTTAGGGAAAAACTTAAAGTAATATTTTATAATAAATTCATATTAGTTTTATAATGGCTTAAAACAGGATTATTTAAAGTATAATATGGGTATTGGGTCGAAAACAACTCAAACAATAGGTTTTAGATAAGTTTGGGTCACTATTTTACCCTTATCTTTTAGATTTAACTCTTAGTTAAATAGTTTGACATTTACCATGTCTCTTTGTATTTTTTTATTATATGGTTAATAAACTTACTATAAACTGCCAAGAGAACCCAAAGTGGTTCTTAAATGACATACCTATCATAATATAAGTCCTTTGGCTGAACCTTAGATTTTTAGGAATATTATATCAATTAATAATATAATATTTGTTTTAAAAACTCCTTATTGTCAATTTTGACACTATTTAATAATTGATTTTTGTTAAAGTCTTAATAACTTTATTAACTCGAACCAAATTAATATCATCAATCCTAAAATTTCATATTAACCAATAAAATTTTTAAAATTCATTAAAAGTCTCAAATTATATTTATTTGGGTATTTATAATATCAATTATTTTAATATTTCACTAATAAGGTAATTACTACATCATCATTGTGTCATAAATAAATTAAATTACTTAATTTATAAAAATTATAAATAAAATACCATTATGTAGGAAATAATTTTATATTTCAAATGAATATTTATAATTTAATTTATCTTATGTATATCCCTATATTAAAAATGTTTTAGTTATTAAACTTTGATTTTAACTCTTTTAACTCTTCTTTGAATTAAATAATAATAAATGTCCTAATCTAATCAAAGTGGACCAAAGAGGTTAATAATTTATTTCTAAGTTTGTTTTTGGTCTAATTATACTTATCCAATAGAATTAGGACATGTGTTAGGGTAATAATAATATCAATTTTACCCTTAATTACCTTATTTACTTTTTACCGTGGTAAATAAAAGAAAAAAATTATTATTCACCAAAAATTATTGTTATCTAATTGAACCACATTTTACTCCTTTATATTAAAAATTTCTCTTGGATTTTCGAAATTTCACTCACAGAAGCAGTAAAATTATGTTTTATGTGAATTTACAAATTCTCCTAGGAGATGGGTAAAATACGATGAAAAGTTCAATAAAATTTCTATATATCTAAAATTATTATAAACTGAATCCAATGAAATACATTGATCTTATATATGTATTATGTATCTATTTTGACCTAAAATAAATTTAAATAAAATAAATAATTATTTAAAAAAAATTCGGTTTTAACCTTTAACTCAGTGTTTTTTCACGATTCATCAAAAATTGAATGTTTTTAGAAAAATACCAAAAATTTACAATAAGATAATTTCGAAATTATTAATTCAACAATGAAGTCTATTTTACGAAATTCAAAACCTAGAAGTCCCATTTATTAATTTAAAATTAATTTCCGCTGTCAAAACCAAAATGCGTATTTTTAAGAAATAATAACTACCAAAAGTTTGACACTTTTTTATGTCAAATTTCGAAGTAAAATTACATACAATGACCATAATTAGAATAAATGGTAAAAATATAATCTATTTATACTTCCAAAACATTAAAATTTATAATTTAACAATATAAATTATTTTGATTTAAAAAGTTGTTTTCAGTTAAAATATAGTATTTTTCACTATTCACCCAAATATGAAAGTTATAAGAAAACACCAAAACTTTATTGAAACTAAATTCTTATGTCCCAATTATAAAGAATAAGTTTATTTTTTCCAATTTAATATATAAAAGTTTAATGTATTGGATTTAAAAAGGCTTCTCCATTAAAAGGCAGTAAAATTGCATTTTTTTTAAAAATACTTCTTTTATCTGAAAAAATGTATTTGTTCTTAAATTATGTTTAAGAAACTGATAATATGGATTCTAGAATTATAAGGATTATATAAAGTTCAAAATTCAGTTAATAATATTCATAACAACTTTTGAACGGCTTGGTTGGTAAGTCATGGTGCGCTAGAACTTGGTGTTGCGTGTAGTGCAAGTTATTGAATTATTTTGAAGAAATAACGTACTATGAAATCTTGGGGTGTTACAAATAGGAAGCCCAAAGTTAATTAATTTATAATTTTTGGCTGAAAATTCCTTATTCTTAACACTATGGATAATCTAGACAAAATTTCTTCCAAGAGTGATGAAGTAATTTTCCTTGGTTATTCAATTTCTAGTAATTCCAATGGAGTTTTTAATAAATGTACGAAGACCTTGGAAGAGTCTTTTCACATTAAATTTGATTATTCATATCCAAATGAGCCTAACACCTCTTTAGAAAACCTTGAGGATGATTTATCAACTCTGAACCAAAATTCTAAACCTACTGATTCCACTATGAAACAATTAGAAAAATAATCCAGTTCTGAGGAATTTTCAAAACTTATAGAACCTAAACCTATAGAAGAAACTAAAGTAACCATCCCTCTATTTTCTAGATTTATTAGGGACCTTATGTACCATACTTTATATTCTGTAGTTTGATACCTAGATAAAGGTACATAGACTAATGGTTCTCTTAGAAATCAGGTTGAAAAAAAATAATTCTTGTATCATATAGAACCAAAGAACATCATTGAAGAAATTAATAATGAATTTTGGTTAATGAAAATAAAATAAGCGTTAAATCAATTTGAAATAAATAACATATGGTAACTTGTTGAAAAATCCAAGGAAACCTTGAATCTGGGCACTAAATGGGCATTTATAAACAAGGTAGATGAGTCAGACACAATAGTTAGAAATAAGGCAATACTAGTTTCACATGGTTATAGTTAAGAAAAAGGAAGAGTCTATGAAGATACCTTTTCACCTGTATCTAGACATGAATCCATTAGAATACTACTAGATTATGGATCTTATCTAGATTTCAAACTATATCATATAGATGTCAGGATTGATTTATTAAATGGGTATATAATTTAGGATGTTTCTTTAAACAACCCCCTAGTTTTTTAAATCCACATTTTTAAAAAAGATTTTTAAAATTAACAAAATATCTATATGGTTTGAAACAAGTTCTATGATCTTGGTATGATAGGATCAATACTTTTCTTATTTCTAAACGGTTTTAAAATGTTATATATTATCCTATGCTTTTGATAAAATGAATTTCAAAAGATGTTTTAGTTATAAAAATTTATGTTGATGACATTATTTTTGAATATTAAAAAAATTCATTATGTACTGACTATTCAAAAATGATGAAAAATGAATTTGATATGAGTTTATTGGGTGAACTCAAATTCTTTCTTAGTTTTCAAAATTTTCAAAATAAATAAGGAATAATTTTAAATCAATGTAAATATACAAATGAACTTTTAAAATATTTTATCATGGATATAACTAAGAGTAGTGATACTCCTATATTTACCACCTATAAATTAGATCACGTTGAAGCTAGAAAACTAGTGGAAAAAACCAGTTTCAGAGGTATGATTGAAAGTATTATCTTCCTTACTTTTAGATGACCTAATATTATGTTTAGTATATTTATGCGTGATCATTTTAATTCTAACCCAAAATAGTCACATCTTATAGATGTTAATTTTTTTTAAAATACCTCAAATATATTACAAATTTAGGAATGTTCTGTCCAGAGGACACACATTTGATCTAGTTAGTTATTCAGATTCGAATTTTAGTGGATGTAATTTAGATATAAAAAGAACCTGTAGAAAATTTCACTTTTTAGGTAAGTCACTTGTATCATGGTGTAGTAAGAAACAAAATTCTATTTCACTGTCACTATTGAAGATGAATACCTAGCTATAGGTAGCTGGTGTGAACAAATTTTGTGGATGAAATACTCACTACTAGACTATTGATATCAATTCTAACATATCCCTATAAACAATGATAATACAAGTGCTATTAATATTTTTAAGAATCTTATATCATATTCAAGAATAAAAAATATTTATGTAATACATCACTTTTTGAGAGAACTATTTCGAAATAGAGATATCACAATTTAAGAAATTGTTACAGAATATCATATTTCTGATTTTTTCACTAATCAATTGAATTATGAGAGAATTAATTACATCAAACATGAATGAAATATGATTAATTTCGGATAATTTCAATTTTTTGGGACTCACCATTTGGTTTGTGTCACCGTTGGGTATGCCCCACTATTGGACTTATCACCATTGTAATTATCATAGATGGACTTCTCAATATTGGAATTATCACCATTGGAATTATCACTATTGTTATGTTTCTTGACTTTATGAAAATTTCAATTCTTATTTTTAAACCATTAGTTTATATTTTTCTCAGATTTTTTAAATTTATAATGTGATTTTGGATTTATACTGATTCTCAATTTTCATTTACCAGAATCATTGAAAATTCCATATGATAAATGAGACACTTTTTTTGTTTCAATGAACCTATTTCCTCATGCCTTTCTCTATTGAAGACATTGTGATCCTTCCTTTCTTGACCTTGTGACCTTCCTTTCACCTTTACCCAAGTATCTCAAGATGATATTCATTGTTAGAGTGAAGTTACCTTTATAGTCTTCACCGAATGAGTCGCATTTTTCAATGAAGAAGAAAGAGGAACCTAGTCATTCTACACCTCTGAAACTAGTTATCCTTGAGATTTTGAAGAGGTTTGTTTATCCCAAAAGTATGTCGAAGAAGAAAAGATGCTTTCAAGAAGATCCTTAATATTGAATTTTATATAAAACTAAATATGGATGGATTGGTTCTATTAAAATAAGATACCTTTTTATCCTAAGAAGTTGTATGATTTATGATAGTATATGTAGTTTGGTTTTGAAGAAGAATAAGTGTACTTTGTAAGAATCCATGTTAAAGGTCATAGAATCTCATTTTCTTAAAAATAGTGAGCTGAATGTTTGAAAGTTATCCATGAGGGGTTTTAATGATTATCAAGGAAATATCAGGGATGATAGAGATAATTTAATTTCTAAAGAAGGACATACTGAGTTAATAGGTTATGGAACATTGAGAAGGACATTTTCATCTGAGTTAGATAGAGATTTCAGGTTTCTTTCCATGTTTATCCAGCACTTTTTGTGCCCTTGGAAGGGTGAATTTTCCACTCAAAGTTATTAATATGTTTACTTGTTTTATCTTATAAAAATAGGATAAAAGATAAAAAAATTCAGATATATCATTCTTTATATATAAAAAATGATCAAGCCAACCTCTAGATCAAATTACCCGATTTATCCTAAGATGAATTCTACTATGTAAAATTCGAAAAGGATTGTGGATTTAAATGATGAGTCATCTATGAAATGTGGTGAATTTTTTATTACAAGGATTATCTGCAAGAGGATAATGATTTGATGGAACCCTTGAAAAAATATGTGGGTAAATGATAGTGAGAAATTATATGATGAGTTATATCTTACGGATCATCCTTCAAGATCGAGAGATCTTGTTGATCCTGGTCTAGAACCTAATGATTTTTTTATACTCCGATGAGATGGAAGAAGTCTCTATTGGTTAAAAAGAAGAAGATAAATATACAATATATGAGGGTAAAAACCCTAAACTATCCCATAGTTCTCCTGCTATCATTTATGGAGATCCTTATCCTTGGAGGACTCTACCTAAAATATAGAATTTTTTGAAAAGTGATGAGGAAGAGATCAAAGTATATGGAGAAGAACTGTTTAAAATAATTTCTAAATCAGATGATCTAAATAGAGATGATGTTGATGTAGGACAGAATGAATATAATGAATATGGAAATAAAAAAGTAAGTGGTGATGAAAATGTGAATGGAAGTAAAGATGCAAATGATGATGATGATGATGATGGAGATTTGGATCTTGATGGTTCTAGTGGTAATGTTATAAGATAATATAATGAGACTCCTCAAGATCTACTAGTTCCTCATGAATGCTCTATTTCCAGAACAGAAGAGAGACCACATTTTTTTTGTTGAAGTAGATATACCTGGTAGGAAAGAAGAAGATTCATCAATTTATAGAGATTAATACCCAAGTTATAAAGTTGTTTCTTATGTTGAAAATATATCTATTATTGGTGATTATATAGAGTAAGATCAAGCTCTTGTTGAGAAGATGAGAATTATTTCTTATACTGAGAAGCATATGGTTTAACATATGGTAAATGAGCCTATTTTTGAACAAAATGATGATGTGGATACTTTAGATAAGTCTTCAATTGAAGAGAATATGGTTTATGAACCTTATGTTGAATATAGAAAAGTTGAGATCCTTGTTGGTGTAACTTTTTTAGTGGTATCTACATTTTCTTTTTTCTTCTATGGTTGAGCCTCCTGGAAAGCCTTTAGACAGATGGATTAATCCCAAGTCAGATGAATGGGATTTGTTTTTTGATAAGGTTGAACATTAAGAAAATAATGGTAAACCTTCCATTCTAGAAGAAAGAGATTTAAAAGGATCAATGGTTTCTCAGATTTATGTTTCTTGTTTTTTAGAAAATTTTTCTTCAATAAGCGATTCTACTCCTTTTGTCCATCCTATTTCAATTGATGTAGTCACCAAGGGTGACTTAGATGTTTTTAGAGAAAATATTTTTTTTCATATTTTGGTATGTTTTTTTGTGAACAAAGAACATTTTATTACTAATCTATGTGAACAATATGTTATATGTCTATTTGATTTGTTGATTTACCCCATTCAACCAAATTTGATGAACCATACTCACAAAGTTGAAAATGAGAATATAAGGTTAGCAAATGAGTTGGATTCTTTGAAATTTATTGTGGAAATAATGAAGTCATATTTTTTTAAAAATATGGATGATTTTTTGGAGAGAGATGAAAATATTACCTCAGTGGATTCTAGTTAAATTTATCCTCCTCTAAATAGCTTTGATGTTATGTTTCTCCAATCAGTGACCAGGGAAGAGCTCAGAACTGCCTCCAGTAGTGCTTCATGTGATTTTGATGCCTTACCATTGGAGATTTTAAGAATGTTTGAGCATAATAATGATCATTATAATATGATGGTCTTATAATATTATAAGAAAATGAAATATGACTGAGATACAATAACCAATTCCATCAAATATTATCTCTTTTTGATTTATACTATGAACGAGATGAATGATCTCTTTATGTTTTTGGTATAAAATTTGAGGACTCCTCCTATGAATCAATCTTTTAAATAGAATATTGATTAGTTAAATGTATTGACTCCTCGATTGAATATTTTTATGGAAAAAAATAAAGAATTATTTAGTGTAATGTAGCACATTTGAAATATTATAATGAAATTTATACATCTTATTAAATTGTTTCTTCATGTGCATGGGACCACATTTTTGGCTCAAGAAGCCATCCCAGTGAATTCCCACCTAACAACTCCAATAGCTACCCTAGAGTATTTCCAGCCTAAAGTGGCCAGATACCCTCTTGGAACATTTCTATCTTCAAACCTTTTCCCTTAACTCTAAGGCAGTAAGTGAAACATATTTGGCCCACATTTGATATATTCAACCTAATTCAACTATTGTCAATGTTCCCTTAGCTATCACTTTAATATCCTCAGCCACTCCACCAGTTACTTCATATATTTCTGCTAAAGCCTCTGCATCAGCCAATGAAATGTGAAAATCATTATTGGATCCTTCCAGTGATCCTAATAATAAGCATTGATACTTAGTGTCTTTTATGGGATTGTTTTTGATGTCTTATTTTAATTGAACACATTTTGGGCTATAGTTTTCATTAACATTGTTCCTAATAATTATAATTATATTTTTAACTCTATTTTTATTTCATTTATTATATTGTTCTTTTTCTGTTACTATTTCCATTTTCCTGTGCACTTTTTGATAATCCAAAAATGTGGAGAAGATCAATGGCATTACCTTTATAGTTTTTCTCTCTTTCTTTCCCTTAATACCATATTTCTATGTGTTTACATTGATACTATGTATTTTATTTTCATTCTCTAACTCTTTGATAACTTAAATATAAATTGTTATGTTTTTAATTTGATGCTATTGATATAGAATTCCATGATTTTTTTATTATCAAATGGGAGGAGATTAGTGACCTCCTTTTTTGATGATTATAAAATCATGATCATTGTGATAATTAATGAGTTTCATGATTTATGTTATTATTTTATTATATAATACATATTAAATAATGTTTCCCAAAGTTGAGACAACACCATATGACTCACTTCTATGATCAAAAAATGGCTAAGTGTAGAAAGACTCACCGCCATGAAGTCACACCATTAAGGATATGTCATTGTCTGTAGTTTGTCACCTCTGAGATGAAAATTTGACAAAGTATGAGAATACTATAATGATGTATCACTATCAAAAAGTTCTTCATCACATTGAGACACTACGAAGAAATTTGTACTACTATATGGAAACATTGAAAGTGTTGGAATGACACACCTCCAACCTGACATACCACCAAGGAATTGTCACCGTTCTAAGGACACACCATTCCAATGTCTCATCTCCAGACTCTAAGTCACTTCCAATGCCACTAACTCACCACCAATGTTTCAATTTATTTTGATTTAAATATTTATAATGAGAAAATTGTTGAATATAATTATATTTACTATTTTAACAATTATCCCTTAATTTCGCAATAGAATGCATTATTTTATGTGTCTGACATGAGGTATAAGAAGCATAGAGGATCCATATGATTATATATGTTTATATTGCTTCTATTAAAAGATGAATCAAACTCCCATATTCATATATAGAGAAATATGGAGAAACACTTAGATAACTCCACAAATGAAGTGAGTTAGAAATTATTAGAAGGACTAGAAGAGATTGCATGCTGCATCCTACTTAAACTCGACTGAGGATGATGAAGCACATATTATTTCTAGTACCTTACTTTAGTAATAATCAATGATTATAAGAAAATATGTTCTATAATAAACTTCTTAAATCTAACTCGAGTATCAGTTCAAATAAATTTCATGGAGTTTAAAGATCCAAAGCCTAACAGACCGAGCAACTATATCTCTTAACATATTTTACTTTCTCAATATATTTAGTTTATTTTTATTTATGGGTAGTGTGTGTCACTCAATTTTCTATAAACACTATCTCCTAAATTAAATTGTAAGATACCTGATATCTTATCATACTATTTGTTTCTATTTGTCCCATGATAACTATGGTAGAATTCTTGTGTGACCTATTGTATTTTCAATCCCATGAAAATTATGGAAGTGGCCCTGTGTGGTCTGGAAAGTTGGTATAATGTTGTAAAAAATGATCCATATTGTGGATCAAAAGTTTATTTTATATAATATTCTTGTTAGTAGGTGATTTTTAAATGGAGAACACTAAGTATCTTCTTGAGACTAAACCTATTGTATTCAAAATTCTCTAAGTGGTATGTTTTTTTTGTTTGCTCTATATTTTTGTATATTAAGACCAAATGTATTTTTTACCTTAAAAAAACCCAATACTTTGATAGTCAGTTTTAATTAGAATTTAAATTAGATCACATTTTAGTGAATTTATTTCAAAGGATAAAATAATATTGTATATTTCTTTAATCAAGACCTAATCAATGTTTGATAACTCTTTTAAAATTCCAATTCTTATATAAAACATAGGTTTTAACTAACTGGGCTATTTTATTTAAATAAGGAGATTTTTTTTAAATTAATTTCAAAGATAAATTTTTATTGGGTACTCAATCCATCCCCCTCTTGAGATACTCACTCAGGATGACCAAAAAATAAAACATTCTTGGGGGAAATACACTTTCAATTTAGAAGAGCATATTAAAAAACTGCAAAAAGTATATAAAGTAAATAGTTTTCCTTGAAAATAAACATGAAAATTTTTAAAGAAAGACTAAAATAAAATATTATTCATGATGGTAGGAAAATTTATTGATACCATATCAGCTAAAAAACATTCTTTTCACACTTTCATAAGAAAAATACCTCATTTGGAAAATGAAATGAAGACTCCATATAAAACATTTTATAAAAAAGTACAACATGGGTAAAAATTTCTTTTGATAAATCACTATAGAATTGTAGAAACACTTTTTAAAACATTTTTTTAATAAAATATAGTCATGGAATAAAAATATACCAGATAAAAATGAAATATTCTCTTTTTTTCTTTATAACAATTCATTACTTGATTAAAGTTCCAAAGGGAAAACAATTTGAAGAAAATATAGATACTAATTAAAAGGGTAAAATTGAAATGAATATATAATTATCATTAAAAAATATATATTCATGTAAAATACCTAAATGGGGTAGTATATACACTATATAAAAATAAATAGGCTCATAATACCAAACATTAATTAATAGAGTGTATATTGAGACAAAATCCCATACCTTTGGTCTGACATGCCATGTAGGTGATCTAACCTCTTATATAGTAAATTTAAATGTATTATACAAACACAAAAGAACCTTATTCAAATCTATGATATCATATATGATCTATTTACATCATTATATTAGACTTTAATTAATAGGTCATTGTTAAAATCATTGTTTCGAGTGGTAACTATTTATTTCATGTAAGATTTTATTTGATAGTCTTGGTCCTTGTACTTTGATCAAGCTTAAGTCATCTAAAAAATAGTAATAATGATATAAATATCATATATATTCATTGTGTATATATTTTTTGTAATTCAAAAAATTTAGAGTTAGAAAAATGAATTACACCGTTCATGGAGAAGGTAGTCCATACAAACGCACGAACATTATATTCACTTTTAGACAGATTATTGAAAGAAAGAAAGAAAATTATTAACCTATATAGAATAATTATTATATCATTTAAATAATATATATTCATAAAATAAATCCTAATTACCACTTTTTAAAAAAATAAATGAAAAAAGTCACATTGCTTTGTGGAGGTGGTAGTCCACATGTACACACAACCATCATTATCATTTCTCGATGGGTTAAAAGGTAAGAAGGTTGATATGATATTATTATTACAAAAGTATAATTACATTATAAATATATTATATAAACATTAAACCCATCATAATTTCCTTCCAAAAAACATGGTGATGAAAAATGAATTGTATCACTACAGAGAGATGGTATATCATATGTTTACACAAGTGATACTTTTAATTCTCATTTTCTGGGAAAAGGGGTGGATAACAGTTTTTTATTAATCATGATAAAAATAAATATATATTTATGATACTGGATTTATTATTTTATGATATATACAATAAATTTAGAAGAGGTACAAGAATAAGTAAATTTAATGAGATTAGTTAAGATGATTAACTCTTCTTTAGGAGAACTCCATTGGATAATTTCTTATGAAAACCTATAATTAGTATTTTAGGAGAATATAATCAAAAAAATTTTTTAAGTAAGTTTATAAGATAAATGGAAAGGTTTTGGTAGAGATAGTTTACTCAATGTGTTGTAAAGAAGGAAGGAAGGTGTTCCCTTTTATAATTGAGGAGAGGGGTAATATTGGAATTGCTTAAAATATTTAATTAATATAACTTTTATTTCATATAAAAATGGATAAAAAATTTATATAAATCTATGATAATATTTTTATAATTATAAATATTCAAATATAATATAATTTAGACATGTTTTGGGTATGTTTTCCCCATTATATTTTAGTTTTAACCCCAGTTAATCCTTTTGAAAATTACTGTAATATTAAAAATTGGGCTCTGTTTTAGATAAAAATTATTAGCCTCAACTGGATTTTTTTTATCATTCTATGATTTTATTATACTTAGCCACTACTGTGTAAATTCCTATTAAAATGGATATGGAAACTGATTTTTCAAAATTTGGTCACTTTACTAGGATCCTAGTGGAAGTTGACCCCAGAACTTACTGGATTAATAACCTAGTTTTGTCATCACTAGATGATGAAATATCTCTAATATTTGTATATGAAATATTTCATGACTTCTGCTCATATTTTCAAATTATTGGTCATGTCAAAGATTAATTCTATAAGAGCATAGATTTTTCTTTTTATTCTTTAAAATGGAATTATGAGGCTTCTATAGGAAGAAAGTGAAGAGGTAGGTAGTACAGGATAATGTGATTTCTATTGGAGACATTCATGATAGGGAAAATGATAAGGATAATGACATTTCTTCAAAAAATATCTAGGATTATTCTCATAAGATGGTATACGTGACACATAAGGCTCTAAATTATGTCCAAGTTTTGCATGTTCATGAGAAGGTCCATATGAATGAGGGAATACCTAAAAATGGAGATTATCATTGTCTAATTTCAATTGATATTGAAACTAAGGGGTATTAAAGTGTGGAGTTGTAGGTGTTTGAAAATGTGGCTCTTGTTCAACATGATGCACTAGAGGATGATCATTCATAGCCTTAAGGGAAAGACTTCATGGTTAAACCACTAGCAATAGAGTTATCCGGACATGAATCACATGTTGATGGGTCCAAACAATATGAATTTCAGCAGGATATAAATTTTCATCAGGATATTTAGAATTTATTGTAATCCTTATGTATTAGTAAGTGGGGAAAACTTTTGTATGATGAAAGTGATAAAGATAAATAATTGGTCTTATTGGATACTACTAATCTCAAGCCTTCTAGAAGTGGTGTTTCTTTTAACGATACTGTTATTGGAACAGGAAAGATTGATCCAAAAAAAAAGTTCAATTAAAGGATTGTTCCAATATACCAAGGAATGTTTCTCCTAGATATTCTTCTATGCTTTCAAATGTCATGCTTACCCTGGAGCACAAAAGGTCCAAGGCTGGGATCCTTAAGATTCTCAACCAAGGTAACTCGCTATTGGAGTGGGAAACCAATGATGAATCTAGATATGACTATGGGAATGATACCTATTTTTATGTATACTAAACCATTTTTTTAGATGAGGACATTTCTCTTTGTGTGACCCCATTTGCTTCTCTTTTTATTTTTTTCTTTCTTTTAATAAATGGTTAGAAGCTTTACTTCTAGCTAGATCTTTTTGATATGTTACTATAAAATGAAAAAGGGACCATAAATCAACCATGGTTTATATTTAAAACCTTATCCCACTCATTTTAATGAATTTAATATTATTGAGAATTGAATATCATTTAATATAATGTTGTTTATTATAAAATTTCATTAATTTAAATTTTAATAACTATTTATTACTTTGACTTTAATAGCATAATTAAAATTAGTAAATCTAGAATAAATATTTTATTATTTTTTAAACTATTGTGTTAATATAGAATGTTTATTGACCAGATTAAATATGTCAAATTATATTACTTGTAATTTTTATATCATTTATTTTATTTTCCATTAATTGAATAATTACAACATTAGTGTTGTGTATGTATTTATGGTAATTACTTATTAACTAAAAATTAAAATTAAATTACCATGATGAAGATAAATATTTTAGATTTAAAATTAATATATATAACTAAAAATATCATCTTTTTTTCCCATTTTAATAATATTATAGTTATTAAAAATAAGAGTGACATTTATGACTTTTCTTTACATAAAATATTATAAAAGTCATAATCACACTCA
The DNA here is from genome assembly GCA_963277665.1 of Viscum album. NCBI lineage: Eukaryota > Viridiplantae > Streptophyta > Magnoliopsida > Santalales > Viscaceae > Viscum > Viscum album. Next base: position 699,634,780 of record OY728128.1, on the reverse strand, counting down.
AATGTCCACAAAAGGACAAATAACCATTTATTTAACGGGTATGGATAAAAATTATGCATCCAATAAAATTAATATAGGTGTCGTGGTCATTATAGTGTCAATATAATATTGTTTTAACCATTAATTACCAGATTTATCGTTTACTATGTCAAAAAAATTACAAATTTTACTATTCATTTTGAACAAAAGTATATGGTACCTATATAAAAAATGTCGAGATCCTGATTCTAAATTTTAAATTCATTTTAAAAAATTAATAAAAAACATTTCATAATTTAATTTAAAATCAAACATGGAAAACATGAAAAATATGTTTTTAGAAAAAATAAAAACTGTAAATATAAAATGTTTTTAATACTAAAATCAAGTATAAAATTCATCTAAAAAACCAATATTATATTATTTTAAATCAAAATAAACTAATTAAAATTTAAAACTAGTCAAAACTAGAAATTGTCTTTGTAAATAATTTAAAATATGATACAATTTTCAAAACGAATTAATATATTTCATTATTCATTGAAAAATGAATCATTCCAGAAAAATATAGAAAAATAATTCTATTATAATTTTAAATATGTGAATTAAAAAATGAATATATTTTTAGCAAATAAAATTAATAAAATTAATATAAATTAACTATAAAATTTGATCATCAAAAGAAATAGAAACTATTTTTGAAGAAAAATTATTTTCTAATGAATCAAAATGACATTAATAAAAATTTAGTGATTTTGTACTAATAATTTAACAATAAATTTATATTGAATATGAAATTTATATATATTTCACATGTTATTTTATTTTATTTATAGCCACCAATTCAATTTCTAGGTTATAACATTGATATAATAATATTTTTTTGTTCTTTTGAGATCGGTGTTGCATGTCACATACACTATGAAACATAATGCTATTCTTTTAAAATATCATAGTGTTATATTCTACCACCTTAAATAAATTGTGTCCTAACAATTTTGATTTTTTTTTGAAAATTTTTTTGTGAAATTTAAAAATTCATTTTTGTAAGACCCACATCATAAAAATGGTTAATAAAACATCCTATTAAATAGAGTGAAATAATAATTTGGAGGTCATAAAAAAACTAGGTTTTAGAATAGGGGAAAATTTTTGGGAAGTGAAAATATGGGCATGGAAAATAATAAATAAACCCAAGGATTAAAATAGAGTGATAGAGAAACTTTTAGTGGAAACATTAACCATCACAAAACCATAAATCTATAATGGGATAAAATACCATTGATTTTTTGTAAGAAAACTAATTGAATAACATTTTTATGTTAAGGAATTTTACTAAATTCAGTGTATTTATTTCCTATCCAAATAAATCACTTTGGTAAAGAAACTGAATTCCATTTAATAAGTATAATATCATCCTTTGTTTGTACTTATATCTATTTAAACTTCATATCTTATGCATGGAAATAGATATTCGTGAGGATTTTTTTAATTCCTAAAGCACTTTTAATGAATAATAAGATTCACAAATCAATCCTTCAGTATCTAAATATTTAACAGAAAATGGTTATCATAGGTCATACAGTATGATAAATCATACATTAATATCAAACAATAGTATCTAAAGATCAAATTAATCCACTATTTATCTAGTTAACCTTAATAATCCTTGAAAACATTAACTACCATATTCAAACCCAAAAATATGATCAATCATTTATCCCTTGAGAACATAAATTTGTTCATAATGCCACATTCCAAACATTTGAATACCCTATGTACATATAATAATATTCACTATTAATTTTAACCATATTCCATATATCTCATATGGAAATAATAAACATAAACTCAAATATTTTTAACCTTAAATTTTATCTCAAACCATTCAGGTTTCACTTTAAAAAATGTAATAAAATTCTTCCTAAATAATCAAAAAGTTACAAATACATCAACCAAATGAAATGTCTCAAACAATTTCATTAATCACTTCAAAATATGAAAAAAATGATTTGGTTCTATTATATGATTCCCAAAATAAAATTTTTATTTAAATATCAAATGTTTAAGTAAAAATAATTTCATACTAACCATGAAATTACATAGGGCAGTGGTAGGCACCACACCATTATCTCCCTTTGATTGTAAGATCAATCCTTATAGCCTTATTGGATGTGACGATCTATCATCCGACAAGTGGATTTTCCTTTTTCTAAAACTATATCATTCCCAGTTTTTTAATGAACATCCTCAAATCACTTTTTTTAACTGCGGTGTTTTTATTTACTATATATTTTTATAATTTACTAACTATTTTATCCTAATAATCCATATATAACTCAGCCTCAAAATAATATTAACCTTTAAGTTTATCAATAAAATTAAATTTATGTCTACAAAATATAAAATCATTTCCCCAAAAAACTATTTCAATAAAACATATACTAAACTAAAGGTTTTTCTACCAATAAATGTCTCCAAAAATATCATTAATCATGTTAAACTACCTTCACATAACACTTAAAAATGGATATATATGTTTTTAAAAATATGAATAATCATAGAATTATCATCCCAAAACACTTTAGGTGTTTCCCAATATCAAATAAAAATTAAGGCATATCAGTCCCTCAATCACGTGCTTTCCAAAAATTCCATCTTTTCACAAAATCACCTTTCAAGGTTATCAGTACCATTCAACATATGATTTAAAATCATGGAAGAAAAACCATTGCGAAAAAATACATAGATATTTCAAGATTCTTAAATCCAAAATTTCATAATACTTTTACAACATAATTCTCAAGTTCCAATTAATAAACACTTTAATTATTACACTTCAATAATTCAAATAATGTAGATCATTTCATTGTCTAAGAGTTAACCCTTGGATTTGGACATTGACTTAGAAAATTCCAATATTAACCACACATAATACATTAAACTACTAATGGTTAGCTAGGATTTAAATTATTCCATTTTATCATACTCTTCATTTTTCCTTGATAATTCATGTATTTATTCACTTATCTTTGACACAAAAAAATTTTCCCATTATTTCTACGAATTCTCCAAGATTTATCATTCCAAATTTCAAACATGACAGAAATTATTCCTTATTTAATCCATGGTATGAACTACATGTGCTATCTGTAAACTCTATCCTTATCTTATTTGGTGAGTCAAAGAGTTGGTTAAGATGAAATATTTTAATCATATATCATCGTAAATGATTTGGAATAATCATAATATCCTTCACTCTAGTAATCATCCAATTTGGTTATTATAATCACCACATTATTCATCACATTCAAGGTTAATGTGATTCCTCTTAGTTTCATCCATTAAATAAAACCAAATAGAATAATATGAGAAACAATAATCATAGTGGGAAACCACATAACCTCTAACCTATTAAAATATATGATTTTATCCTCTATATAGACTTATACTCAAAGTCAGTCATAGTGTTATGTTCCATAATATATATTTTCCTAAATCTAGATCCAGAGGTTTATACTAAGCTTCATCTGATATAAATTGTAAATAACCCATCTTCTGTAGCTAATTTATGATAGTTACAATATTAAAATGAAACATGATACAAGTAATTGTGTACCAAAGGATAAAATAGTTTAGTATTATTATAGAACCATATAAATATATATTCCCATATTACATTGGTAATAAAAAATACATAGCATAAAAAAATTATTGAATACTCAATTTTATTCATAATATCCCTCTTCATATCTTGGGGAAAGAAAAAAAATACAAGGGTGAGCATAGATTCTTAGTCAGGGTTATGTACAATAGATACTATCATGAGTAAATAAGGCCTAACAAATATGGAGACATAAATAAATAGAAACATGTGGAATTTAATCAAAAATTTGAGAAAAAATTGAATACATGGATAATATCAATGAAAAAATATCATGGATAATAATTACTTAATTCTCCATAAAATAAATGCTTCATATTAGACAACATGATTTTAGACATCATAATATCTATATGATTGATGCATTTTCCAAAGATAGTTTAAAACTATAGATAGCTATACACCAAAAACAAATTTAATTCTAGATTACTAATTATTACCAGGAGACCTATCAATGCATCAGGGGCTATATAATATTGGGCCTGTAATGACCTGCCAATTCTCATTGGCTTGAGAGTACAATGATTCATTACTAGGCCTTAAGCGACATCCCCAAGACGCCAAAGGCTGACAATAAATGCCGAAGTGTTTCAAATATAAGTTGGGGGATAATTTACCCATTAATAAATAACCACCCATAAACCAACCCAGCATAACCAAGCATTCACTATATGATGCATGGAAAAAAGAAAGACCACTAAAAAACTTCATTATGTCAAACCACATCAATTACACAACAGCGGAAGACTAAACTAAGCATCAAGGTACATAGCAGATGAACGACTCAAGACTCTCAAAAGGCACCACGACTATGTGCTCCACAAGATTCAAGCTCCACAACATCACCCAAGCATCACCACGAGCCACTAGCAATAAGATTCTTTACCTTTACCTGTGTCCCGGAATACAACATCTTCAAAATCACCAAAGTGCCAAAGCCGGGGTGAGTATAAAACTCAGTAGGATTCCCCCAATGACTTCCCTACTCATTCCACTAGGATAGAAAGGTTAGAAATATTTATATAAAGAACAAATTATATAAAGAATTTTCTCTAAAGCAGTTTATAACTAAATATAAACAAGTTTCCAAAACCATTCACAACCAAAGGCATTCCAAAAGCAATTGAAACAAATTTTCCAGCAAGTTATTTTTCCAGAAAAATAACCGAACAAGCTTTAGAACCATTTCACAAGATCCCTTTTTGGCATACCCAACCATTCCACAAACCCATGCAACCAACCATGGATGCTACCTGGAATAAGGGTAAATCCCTAACCCTTATCCATCCCAACAAGGATGGGGGAGACTTCTTACCCGTATCCAACCCAAATGAACATGAATGTTTGATGGGGGAGAGCCTTAACCCTTATCCGTCCCAACATTGATGGGGGAGACCCCTAACCCTCATCCATCACGGATGTAATATGAATATTTGATGGGGGAGAGACCTAACCCTTATCCATCCCAACCCTTATCCATCCCAACACTGATGGGGGAGACTCCTAACCCTTGTCCGTCCTGAATGCAATATGAACACACACCACATATTCCCATCAATCATTCCAAAATTCCCTTTCAATAAAATGAAAACCATTTCAAAGCCAAACCATTTCAATTCCAAACCATTTCAATAAAACACACTTTTTATTGAAAACCAATTTTTCATCAAACCATTTACAATGTCAGAAAATCCATAATTTAAAATCAACATTTTAAATTCATGAAGCCAAATCACTTTGCACAACAATTGACCAAGATTTCACAATTTCACTAAAACCATAAATCATCACTAACAAAGATTTATTCTATGCTTTTCACAATAAATTCCACACCACACACTCAATTTGAAAGCATGCCAATCAGTTATACTAAGTGGAGTCGAGAAAGAAGTCCCCTACCTCAAAGGTTTTTATGAGAACCACAATGGTCGAAGAACGCTCAAGAAAACTGGGTTGCTTCTTCAAGAACCCACCTTAGATCTCTTCTACTAGAAATATCAAGACCAAATATCATTATATTTGGAATACAAAGACTTAGATCAACCCATAATGGGTGTAGATCTAAGAAACTGAGAAAAGAGGATAAGTAGATCTATGTAGATCTAATAAACCAATCAAGAACGAAGAAGATCGATCACATACCTCAAGAATCTGACATTGATTCGCCCAGAGAAGCCTTTGGATCACCTCCGGAATGATGGGAGAACCCTCTTTGACCTTAGGAGAAGAAAAATACTGATTTAAGTCTACTTAGGAGGAAAAAATATCCCTTGGAGGAAAAAACTCATGAGATCTACCTTTATAAGATCTCGTTTAAGTGGCCACATTGTTTTCTCACACGGTTAGACAAACCATGCGCTAACTGTGCGTTAGACACTACCTTGGTAGACACTCCATGCATAGTTTTTCTGAACGTTTATACAAACCATGAACCACCCTTGCGGAAGATGCTGCCTAAGAGGCCCACTGCGCACGGTTTGGCCACACAGTTTAGACAACCCGTGTGCCGCCCGTGCAACTTCCCCTTTGGCTCAAACATCATTTAAAGTTCTCATGAATCTCACATTCATCACCCTTAACGTTAAAACCATTAAAATCATCCACAAAGGGTTACATACCAGAAACCTAGGGTAATACATTCTCCACACCATTGGTCTTTCCGTCCTCTGAAAGTAGAAAACCTTCACCCAACTGAAAGAGTTCCAGCCACTGCTCTTTCATTTCCTTCTCACGTTCCCAAGTCTCTTCCTGAATCCGACCATGCTTCCATAAAACCTACACTAGACCGATGTTTTTCCACACAATACTTTCTCTTGGATATCCACAATCCGTACCGGGATATGTATCAATGAAGCATCTGGTTCTAGGTCAACGTGATCTCATCTGATCACATGGTCAGGATCAGGCTGATACTTTTTCAACTGAGATACATGGAAGACATTATGCACCAAACTGAACCATGGTGGTAATGCCAGCCGATATTCCACTGCTCCAACCAGTTACAATATGTCAAAAGGGACAATTTATGTAGGAGATAGCTTTCCCTGCTTCCCAAAATGATGATGTAAAAGCCTTGTAGAGATCCTCAAGAAGACATGATCACCCACAACAAAAGACAACGGTATTCAACAGTGATATACATAAGATTTCTTACAATTCTAAGCTATCTCCATCCTATTTCTAATCAACTGGATCTTCTATGTTGTTTCCTTGATGAGGCTTGGTCCGTCTAGTGATTTTTCACTAGTTTCCACTCAGCATAGTGGAGAATGACAAGGACGCCCATACAATGCTTCAAACGGATCCATGTGTATTGAGGATTGATAGCTGTTATTGTATGGGAACTACACTAAGGGTATATGCTCCTCCCATGAGCCACCAAAATCCATTACACAAGCCCGTAACATATCTTCGAAAGTTTGTATCATCCGCTCGGATTGCCCATCCGTCTGAGGATGAAATGTCGTGCTCATAGTTAACTGAGTTATAAGGGCTTGCTGTAATGATTTCCAGAAATGATATGTGAACCTCAGATCTCTATCTGAGACTATAGACACTAGTACACCATGCCTCTTTACCACTTCTCAGATATAGATTTTTGAATGATCTTCCACCATATGGGTTTTACGAATAGGGATGAAATGGGCTGACTTGGTTAGACGATCCACTATCACCCAAATGGAATCTTGTTTCCAGATCGTTCTTGGAAGACTTCTAACAAAATCCATTGCTATATGATCCAATTTACACACTGGGATAAGTAATGATTGTAACATTCCAGCTGGTCTCCGATGCTCTGCTTTAACCTGATGACATGTTAATCACCTTGAGATGAACTCGACCACCTTCCTTTTCATGCCGCTGTAAAAAAACTGCGCCTTCAATGCCTTATACATCTTCTATGTACCTAGGTGTATAGCCCATAATGAATGGTGGTAAGCATGAAGGAGTTGTTCCTAACAAACCATAGGTACAACCATCCAATCTCTGAAACACAAAACTGAAGCCCCATCAAGTTTCCAACCATCAATGGTCTCCCCGCCTTTGAGTTTTGAACTTACAACCATAAATTATGTATTAGATGTTTGTACTTCTATGATCATATTTACTAAATCAAGAAAAAGTGTAGATAAAAACAAAACAGCAACATCACCTTGGTCTTCACATTCCACATACATGTCAACTAAGACCAACTTCAACTGACATTCATTTGAAGCTTCTTTCTCTGACTTAGCATACGACTTTCTACTCAATGAATCTGCCACCAAATTTCCTTTACTGAGTGTATACATCAAGTCAAAGTCAAAAATTTGGAGATACTCAATCCACATCCTTTGCCTCAGGTTCAAATATTATAGTGAGAAAATGTGTTTCAAGCTGTTTTGATATGTAAACATAGTAAATTTTTCACTAAAGAGATAATGTCTCCTTGTTTTCAAAGCATGGACGACTGCATCCAACTCCAAATCATGTGTTGGGTAATTTTTTCCATGCTCCCTCAACTGCCTTGAACCATAAGAAACCACATGATCTATTTTCATGAGAAAACAACCTAAACCTGATCCTGAAGCATCACAATACACCACATACCCCAGTCCTAATTCTGGAAAGATCAATATAGGTGCCGATGTAAGCCGAACTTTCTGTTCCGGAAAGGATTTCTGTCATTCTTCCATCCATTGGAAGAGAGCATCCTTCTTAGTCAGAGCTATCATTGGTGAAGCTAGTCATTAGAAATCACACACAATGCATTGGTAGTAACCATCTAGACCAAGAAAACTGTGTATCTCGAACACATTATTTGGTAGTTTCCAAGAGATAATGGCTTATATCTTTTCAAGATCAAAAGAAACACATTTCTCAGAAATGAAATGGATAAGGAAACATACTTCCCATACCCAAAAATCACACTTTGATAATTTTTCATACAAATGATGATCTCTCAAGATTTGTAACACTGTTTCTAGGTGCACCTCATGATCAACCCTTTTTTTTAATAAACCAAAATATTGTCCACAAACACCACAACAAAAGAATCCAAATATGGATGAAATATCCAATTCATCAAATCCATGAAGACCACTGGTTAATTTTTTAGACCGAAAGGCATAACTACATATACGTAGTGGAAATATCTGCTTATGAAAGTTGTCTTTGGCATATCCTACTTCCGAACTTGAAATTGGTGGTTTCCTGATCACATTTCAATTTTAGAAAACCACTGAGCTCCCCTTAATTGATCGAACAGATCATCAATGTATGGAAGTAGATATCTATTCTTTATCGTAACTTGTTTAAGCTTACGATAATCAACACACAGCTGAAGAGTTCTATCTACCTTCTTCACAAAAAACACCAGTGCTGCCCATGGAGAAGTACTTGGTTGAATGAAAGCCTTTCTTTCTAGCTCCTCTATCTGCAATTTCAATTCCTGTAACTATGTTAGTTCCATCCGATAAGATGGAAGGGAAATAGGACTGGTCCCCGGAAGGAGATCAATCATAAAATTCACTTCCCTTGGAGGTGGTAACCCTAAGAAGTTATTGGGAATGACATATGGAATTTGATCCACAACAACTGGAAAACTATTTTCCTCAATCTCTTCTATTGATGCCAAAGTCAACGCTACCAGTTGGTGAGATATCGTTCACACCATTGGTGCTAACAAGTTCTTTGAAACTTTCTTTACCGTCCTCTCTCCTCTGAAGAGATGGTTGATGTCGTCCTCAGTCGGGAAACTAACTGTTATCCTATAACAGTAGATGTGAGACTTAAACATTATCAACCAATCCATAGACAGGATTACGTCATATTCATCCATGTCCAACATCGAGAGGTCCCATTTTAACTCAGCTCCATCAACAGTTATAGCACATTCTTTACACACAAATTCTTAATATTCTCTTTCACCAAGAGGAGTTTTCAGTTTCAAAATAGAAGGCATCATTTCTAGTTTTAAACATAGAAAGTCTACAAAATGAGAAGCAATGAAGGAATGTGATGCACTAGTATCAAAGAGCACTTGCACAAGGTTAGAATTCAAAAGAATCATACCCCTCATCATATATTGTCCAAACTGATCATCGACCAACATCTACTCAGCTCCATACAATTGCTTTGTCGCTGCACTATTCTCCTTGTTGCCTTGCTGAGATTTACCTAGTTGAGGAGCCATAGAATTTCAAGAATCACCATGGCTAACTTTTTTATGTTGACGAGACTGATTCTGATGTCCACGTCCTGTGTAGCATATGATGCTTGCGATGCCTGAGGGGTGTCATGCACACCCGACCTCGATGAATTCGTACAATAGTGCTATAGATTCCCCATCTTCTTGCAATTGTGACATGCTCTAGGTTACGCCGTACACTCTCTCTTTATGTGGTTAGTCGAACCACATTAAAAGGAACCTTCTCTGCTCTAGGGTCATGGAGGAAGGTTCACTGATCCCGCCGTCTGGTTCTGATTTTCACTCGCACTGTGGAAATATGTATCCCTTTTCCTCTTGTTCCCAGTGGTTAATTTATGACCATTTCCAGTAGGTATCATCAATCCTCCTTTTATTGATCCCAATATATCACGTTCAGCAATAGTCTCTTTGTTCACCATCTCTCTATAATCCGTAATACAGAGCACCACAATCTTTGATCGAATCTCTTCCCTTAGCCCTGATTCGAAGATGCGTGCCTTCAACGACACGCTTTCCACGACCTCTGGTGAAAAATGGACTAAATTCATGAATTTAGCTGCATACTCTGTGACAGAGAGATTCTCTTGTTTCAAGATAAATAAGTCCATCGTTTTCTGGATCTTGAACGTGTGAGGATAGAATTGTTTGTTGAACAATTGTTCAAAATCATCCCAGGTGAGGAATTCATCTAATTTATCCTACACCGCTAAATCCTACCACTGACATGCAAGATCCTCGAGCATATACATCTCCAACTTTACTTTCAGCTCTACTGGTGTGTTAATGAAATCGAAGATGCGATTCATCCTACTTAGCCACACATCCGCCTTCTCGGGTTCAACATCACCCCGAAAGTTTGGTGGATTCTGCTTCATGAACTGGGTGGTATGATCAACATGACTTGGTTCATTCCTCCGGTTCCCCGTTTCCACAGCATGAAAATCCTGGACAATACTCTGAACCAGCTCTTAGTTCACATGTGGTTATGGTGAAACCACATTCTTTGCAGCCTCTTCGGGGTGGTTCCGAAGACTTCTACCGGGCACCATTTTCTAAACCAACAACAAACTACGTCAATCTCACTCTCTAGCAACTGATGGCTTAGCATTCCAAATTCTATCACATCATCTATCACAAAATTATTTTCAAAACAACCTTTTTCCCATGTTAAAACATTTTTGAAAACATTCCTCATGCATTTTGAAAATCAACCCATTTTCAAAATACACGAAATACCCAGTTTTCAAAATCTTTTACTTGAATAGAATTTTGGCATTTTTAAAAAATTCGCACCTTGAAAGAAATCCTTACTCATTCCTCACAACGAGATATGAAATCCTAGTGGGAATTCATTCCTCTACAATGCATGTCATTTTCCTGTCATTAGCTAAACCCATGACAATGAGATTTCAAAATATTCTAGAAGTGTATCCAAAACACTTATGTACCCAACACCCTGGTAACTTGAAGTTGAGAATAAATGGGATAGCTATGTCCTTTTATGATATACATTTCAAGTTCGGACAATCCTACTCCTATCTAAGATTTTGACCTAAGGAATAGACAAGAATGAATTTCAACTCCAAGACCAAGAACATCGATGACCACTTATTAGGAAAGAACCGAACAAGCTGATACCATTTATAATGACTCGCCAATTCTCATTGGTTTGAGAGTACAACGAGTCATTACTAGTCCATAAGTGACATCCCCAAGATGCCAAATGATGGCAATAAATGCCGAAGGGTTTCAAATATAAGTTGGGGGACTATTTAACCTTTAATAAATAACCCATAAACCAACCCAGTATAACCAAACATTCACTATATGATGCATGAACAAAAGAGAGACCACAAATCAAATTCATTATGTCAAACCACATCAAGTACACAATAGAGGAAGACCAAACTAATCATCAAGGTACATAGCAGATGAATGAATCAAGACTCTCAATAGACACCACGACTCTGTGATCCAAAAGCTCCAAGCTCCACAACATCTCCCAAGCATCACCACGAGCCACTAGCAATAAGATGCTTTACCTTTACCTGTGTCCTGGAATACAACATCTGCAAAAGCACCAAAGTGCCAAAGTAGGGGTGAGTATAAAACTCAGTAGGTTTCCCCCAATGACTTCCCTACTCACGCAACTAGGATAGAATGGTTAGAAACATTTATATAAAGAACATCTTGTATAAAACATTTTCTCAAAAGAACTTTATAACAAAATATAAACAAGTTCCCAAAACCATTCATAACCAAAGGCATTCCAAAAGCAATTGAAACAAATTTTCCAACAAGTCATTTTTCTAGAAAAATAACCAAACAATCTTTGTAACCATTTCACAAGATCACTTTTTGGAATACCCAACCATTCCACAAACCCATGCAACCAAACATGCATGCTACCTGGAATAAGGGGAAATACCTAACCCTTATCCATCCCAACAATGATGGGGGATACTTCTTACCCTTGTCTAACCCAAATGCACATGAATGTTAGACAGGGGAGAGCCCTAATCCTTATACATCCCAACATTGATGGGGGAGACCACTAACCCTTATTCGTCCCGAATGCAATATGAATGTTTGACGGGGAGATAACTAACCCTTATCCATACCAACAATGATGGGGGATACTCTTAACCCTCATCTGTCCCAAATGCAATATGAACACACACCCCATCTCCACATCAATCATGCCAAAACACCCTTTCAATAAAAATACCTTTTTATTGAAAACCATTTCCATCAAAACCATTTCAAAGAAAAACCATTTCAATTACAAACAATTTCAATAAAACTCCATTTTTATTGAAAACCAATTTTTCATCGAACCATTTAAAATTTTGAAAAATCAATAATTTAAAGTCAACATTTTCAATTCAAGAAGGAAAATCACATTGCACAACAATTCACTAAGATTTAAGAATTTCACTGAAACAATAAATCATCCCTAACGAAGATTTATTCTATGCTTTTCACAATAAATTCCACACCAAACACTCAATTTGAAAGCATGACAATCAGTTCTACTTAGTGTAGTAGAGAAAGAATCCCCCTACCTCAAAGGTTTTGACGAAAACCACAACGGTCAAAGAATGCTCAAGAAAACTGGGTTGCTTCTTCAAGAACCCACCCTATATCTCTTCTCCTAGAAAGATCAAGACCAAATATGAACATATTTGGAATACACACACTTATATCTACCCATAACGGGCATAAATATAAGACACCAAGGAAAGAGGATAAGTAGATCTATGAAACTGATTATGAATGAAGAAAAAAAATCACACTCTTCAAGAATCCGACTTCGATTCGCCAAGAGAAGCCTTCCAATCACCTCCGGAATGATGGGAGAACCCTCTTTGACCATAGGTGAAGAACAATCCCGAGTAAGGCCGATTAAGAGAAATAATTATCCACTTATAGGAAAAAACATGTGGGATCTACCTTTATAGTATCTCGTTTATGTGGCCGCATGGTTTACTCACATGGTTAGAAAAACTGTGCACTAATCGTGCATTAGAAACTACCTTGAAAGACACTCCATGAATGGTTTTTCTGCATGGTTACACAAACCATGCACTGCCTGTGCAGAAGCTACTACCTCAAGGGCCAACTACGCACCGTTTGGCTGCATGGTTTAGACAACCCATGTGCTACCCGTGCAACTTCCCCTTTGCCTCAAACTTCATTTAAAGTTCTCCTAACTATCCCATTCATCACTCTTAACTTTAAAACCATTAAAATAATCAAGAAAGGGTTACATACCAGAAACCTAGAGTACTATAGGGCCCCACTCATTATTTTATGTCCATTTCATTCTTCATATATCCAAAGATAAATTTAATTCATGAACAATATTCCTTATCAGCAAATATATGTATTGAGTTAAAAACAAAGGTTTAATGATAATCCCAAGTCACTCATATACTTTAAAATTTAAAAATGATGTGTAGAAAATGATTAGGGTTTAAAAAATAATCATATCCATCATACCAATAGTAAGGACAATTCAGAAGAATTCAATATCTAATGATAAAAGGTAAGTGAATGTTTAAAAGGATGGTATTATTTTAATATATCCCCAGTGGATAATAAGTAAAGATTTTTTTCTCATTGATTAAAATAACTGCCATAAAAATATTAAAACATTATAGAGGAAAATAATCTTTTCATTCTAAAATTACTTATTCAAAAAAACAATGAAAATATAATGGATTTTATTTTTGAAAAGAACCATGTAAATTTATAAATAAATATTAAAAAAAATATTATTCACGAAAGTGGGAAAATTATTTCATGCCATGTAATTTAAAAAAACACATTTTAAACTTTTTTAAGAAAAGTACCTCATTTGGAAAATTACTAGAAGACTCCTTTTTAAACCATTTCGTAAGAAAGTAAAACATCGGTAGAAATGTAATTTGATAAATAATTTTAGAATAGTTTAAAAAATATGAAATAATTTTAATGAAAATATGGGAATGGAATAAAAATATACCTGGTCAAAAAATAAATAAGATCCCTTGTTCTTTAAAACATTTTTTTCCTGATTCAAGTTCTAAATATGGAAAAACTCGAACAACATATAGAAACTGATGAAAAGAGTAAAGTTAAAATGAAAATTTAATTATCATGAATAAAAATATCTTTATTTTAAATACCTATATGGGGAAGTAAATACACCACATAAAAATAAAAATGTGCATAATACCAAACATGTCTCAATGGAGTGCAAATTGGGACAAAACCCCTTAACTCAGGTCCGAATTGTCATGCAGGTGTTATAACATCCTATAAAATTTATTTAAATTTATTATAATTACATAAAATTACAATAATAATATTTTTTACATCATATATGATCCATTTATAACAATATATCACCTATTTTTCAATGATTAATTGTTAAAATCACTATTTCGGGTGGAAATTATTTTGTTTTCCAAGTTTGATTTGGACTAGTAGTTTCTGTCATTATACATTGATCAAGGTTACATAAAATATATTTTTAACAATTTTATAAATATCATATATATTCATTATATAAATATTTTGTGTAATACATAAAATTTATATATAGAAAAATGAATTACACCATTCTTGGGGATGATAAGTCTTACATATAAATGAATATTGATTTTAGTTTTAGATGGATAGAAAATAAGAAAAGTAAATAATTATTAAACATTAAAGAATAATTATTATATCATTTAAATTATATATATTCATTTAATCCATCTTCATTACCATCCAATTAAAATATAAATGAAAAACAAATCACATCTCTTGGTGGAGGTGGTAGTCCATGTGTACACACGAGCGACATTATCATTTCCTGAAGGTTTAGAAGGTAATAAGGTTGATATGATATTATAATTAAACAAGTACAAATATGTTATAAATATAATATATAAAAATAAAACACATAATAATTCTCATACATAAAATATTGTGATTAAAAATGAATTATATCACTATGTGGAGACGACAATCCATCTGTATGCTCAGGTGATACATTCACTTACCAGTACGATAAGAAAGAGGGTGGATAATGGTGGTTTAATAATCATGATAAAATTATATATATTAGTTATAATTAAGTTATTATTTTATTATATATACCAAATACTTTTAATATGTATAATAATTAGTAAATTGAAAGAGATCTGTTAAGATGATTATATCTTCTTCAGAAGAACTCCATTAGATCATTTCTTAAGAAACATAGGAATATTATTCGGAGGATTATAGAATATCCAAAACATAGATAAGGAATTTTAAATATAATTGGATTGGTATTGGTCAATATAGGGTACTCAATGTGGTGTAAAGAAGTGAAAGAAGGTGTGTCCTTTTATAATTGAGGGGAGAGGCACTCTTAGAATTTCTTAAAATATTAAATTAAATTAAATTAAATTTCATATAAAAAAGAATCAAAATTTATATAATTAGATTATAATATGAATTAAACTAAAAATAATATCATAAAATAAAATTTTTACATCTTTTGGGTATTTTTCACCTTTATTTTTTAGTTCTAACCCACCATTAATTTCTTTTCCAATTACAATAATATTAATGGTTTCTATAGTTTAAGTGTTAATTATGTTAATATAATATTAAAAATATACCATAAATGTACCATTTTTGATGTTTAAAACCTTATCTCATTTATTCATCCAAATATAATATTCTTATGAATTTTATATAATTTAATAAAATATTATTTATTATAAAATATCATTAATGTCAATTTTTAGAAATATTCATTACATCGATTTTTAAAACTTTAAAATAAATTCAACCTAAAAATTTTATTAATTCCATAACATGTCATGTTAATCTATAAAATATGTGAATAAATTTAATTACCTAAAATTATATTACTTTTAATATTTTAATATCCATTATTTAATTTTTATATTAATTGAATAATTACTACATTAGTGTTGTGTAAGCATTTAAGATAACTATTTCTTGCCTAAAATTAAAATAAAATTTCTATAATGGAGATAATTTTTTTATATTTCAAATTATTATTTATAATAGAGAATATCCCCACTTCATCTCTTATGTTAAAAATATTATAATTATTAAAAACAATATTGTGATTTTTTTTACTTTTATTTACATAATAGATATTAATGGTCATAATCACACTCAAGTAGTGACAAAAAACCATATAGTTGAATAATTAATGATTATGGATGAAAAGAACTCAAAAAATATTTTTTTTCAAGTCTTAGGATCGTTTTATAGTCTGTATCATGTTATTTTTAACCTTTAATTAGCCAATTTACCCATTATTTTGGTAACAAAATTTATAAGCTACTATTCATATTGATCAGATCTAAAAGAGACATATTTACCAAATTTGGACATCCAAATTCTAAATATGGAATCCATTTTAAAAAAATTAAAATAATAAAGTGGTATAATTTAATCTGAAATCAAATTGATAAAATGCAATGAAATACATTTTTAGAAAAAATACCCTTTTTAATATAAAAGGTTTTTATATTGAATTAAATAATAAGATTTGATTAAAAATCTATAATTGGATTGTTTTAAATTAATAAAAATCAGTTAAATTTTAAAACTAAAAAAATATAATTTTCCTTTTAAATAATTAAAAAAATGATACAACATTCAATAAGAACAAATTGTTTTACTATTCATTGAAAAATAAATATTTTGAGAAAATTATCCAAAATTAATCCTAATATAATTTTGAAATTCTAAATATAAAAATTAATTTAATTTTTTGAAAAAAATTTATAAAATTTCTAGATATTAATTATATTATTTGATCTTGAAAAACAATAGAAACCGTTTTTGAAGAAAACATATATTTGTAGAATAGAATAACTTTTATAATAATTGTGTGATTATTTGCTAATAATTTATAAATACAATAATATTGAGAATGAAATTTATAAATATTTAATATGGTAGTTAATCCTATTCATACCCACCAGTTTGAATGCTATATTATAATGGTCATATAATAATGTTTTGTGTTTCATTTGTGCTCTATGATACATGCCATATACGCTATCAAACATAATAATATTATTTTAAAATGTTGGGGTGTTAAATATATTATAGAACCCATATAATACTTTTACTCTCAGAAATCAATCAATTCAATATAAAAAATTGATTATAATTCTCCCTCATCACACCCTCATGTTCCCTTATAGCTTCCTCTAAATTATGGTTTTAGCATGAAACTTTAACTAGGTTAGGTGTCTTGTTTCTTAGGAATTTATCTCTATAATCCAAAATCAATACAGATTATTCCAGATAAGATATATATTTTCTAGTGGTATAACCTTTTATTTTAGTACATGTAAAGGATTAAGTATGTACTTCCTCAGGAGATATATATGGAACACATCATGAACTTTAGAGAGATTCAGTGTAAGTTTCAAACAATAAGTTTCCATCTCAATGTGATCAATAATATAAAATGAACCAATATATCTAGGGATCATATTTCCCATCATTCTAAGTCACACAACCTTATTCAAGGTATATATTCGTAGGAATACATTTTCACTAAAATCAAACACCATATCTCACTGATGATTATTAATAGAATTTTTCTATCGATTATAAGCTTCTTTATGTGCTACTGAATATATATATCCTTCTATTCCATTTATTCAGATTGATTAGGTCCTAATAGATTTATTTTTTGAACTTTATCCCAGCATTTAAGATTTCTACACATCTTACCACAGAGGGATTCATAAGGATCAATTTAATTGATTGATTGATAGCTGTTATTGTAATAAAAGTCCACCAAAGGAAGTTGTTGATCCCAACCACCGTTAAATATATTGAGAAATATCTAAACATGTAATATAAAGTTTTAATATTTATCTAAGACTAACAATATTTTTAAGGATTATATACATTACTAAAACTCAACTATTCATGCAGATCTTATTGAAGTCTTCTCTTGAACATAGAGGTATACCTCTAATTCAGATCAAATATAGTAGAATGTGGTACTCTATAAAATCATACCACTTCACTAATGTATAACACTACAAGATGATCAAGATATAAATCTTTTATTATTGAAATTACATGTGTTTACATTTAAAGGTTATTAAATACAAGCCAAATAACATTATTCCCTTTAGATGTTTCGGGGATCCATGGTAATGTTTTCATATTTTCATTCAAGTGTGGATAATGGTTGTAACAACCCATAAAACTCTTGTTTATCAACCTTGAAATACTGGAATAATAGGTATTGTGATACATACTTTAGAATATCCATTTTAAAGTTGTCCCAACAAAAATAATCTTTCGTATATTTATAAATACTTTTCCTTCTAGTATGAAAAGAGAATGAGGAACTATGAGATCTATCTAGAATCTCTCTCTTCATGTATGGTATTTTAAAGTTGCATTCTTGGTTTGTAAACCTTATCATTCCATCACAATGAATGTTGACTCATGAAAACATTTCACCTTCTTTTTCAGCTCAACATCTTATATATTCACCTCTGTAATTTTAAATGGATATACGGTTAAACACTCATTTGATAAAGATAATATTTCCCCATTACTTCATTACTTTTAGATCCATCCTTTACAAATAAAAAAATGGATATTTTGTGATCCAATTTATAGATGATATTGCATGATCATTTTGTATTAGTAAAATTTCCACCATATTTTATCTCTCAATGTGTTCATGTATTAAGATTTAATAATTTTTAATCAACTCCAACTATCTCCTTTGACACATATTCAATTATTTTTGGGTAAATATATACTTTAAACATTTTTTATTAGTATAAATTTCACACCTTTCTTCATAGTTATAACACTACCCTATCCATGATTAAAATATTTCCACAACTACCTCCAAATCATGAGTTGAGTAATTTTTTCTCATGAACCATCAATTTTCATGAGGAATAATCCATCAAAATATAATTTTTCATGAGGACTCTTACCATTACCTTCTTCAATGTATCACTATAGATCAAAAAACCTTATCCACTATAGGGTAGTCTAAGTACAGTGGTTCCTATAAACCTTCACTTAATTTCATTGAAATTTTACTCACATTCATTAGAAAATTAGAACTTAACCAACTTTTAAGTCAACATGGTGAGTGGATTATATAGCTATGAGAAATCATTCAAAAATGTTTTTTGTATCCAGATATCCTAAGAAACCTATTAATTTAAGTTACCATGGTTAGTGTAGTCTGTTTCTAAATAACATTTGTATTTTTAAGATCCACTAATATAACCTCACTTGAGAGTATTTGTCCCAAGAATGAAACCTTCATATTCCAAAATTCACACTTGGTAAATTTTGAAAATGACTTCTACTTCCTCAAGAAATTTAGTACAATTCTCAAATAATATTCATGATCTTCCTTGTTTGGGGATTTGTGTTGATTTAAAAATAACCTATCTTCGATCTGTATTTTCTTGTTCTTCGATATTACATACCTCTTACACATGATTCCATATTCTATACTTATGAATATAATATTAAACCTAATTATTGTTACAATATATACCATTTTTCCATTAGATCTTTTAAATACTCATCAAAAGTATTTTACAAAAAAATATTTCATAAGAGATGATGCACCAGAACACATTAGTTTTGTGAGGAATGACCATTATCGATGAAATACCAATATATGATTTAATGAATAAGACGTAATACATTTTCCCATCCATGGATTTGGTTGTTAATATCCCATACACATCCATATACAAAATATCAGGAAATCTTATTGAATTTTTCATTTTTGGCCTATATGTTTTGATAATAATATTCCCTTTTTGAAAACATTCACACATGTGAATGTGATATCATGAAGGTGTAGGGATGTATCAGTATCAATTATTTTTCACCAATTCCTCTAATTATTTTTTAAAATGGACATGAAACTTGTAACATAATTTATTTTCTTCTTCCTTGGATAGAAAGAAACTATAATAATCTCCATTGATAAGATAGAGGATTCATTTGGTGTATATTCCTTGAAAAATTTTATTACCATGTTTCCCATTTATTATAAACTTTTATTTTTGAACTTCATGAAAAATTTCAAGCCACATAATCGACTCACACTATGTAAATTCTGACAATGGAATTACATTAACATGACATCCATATGTATTATTTCCTTTCTACATATATGGGACTTCCCAAAGTCGATGATATTTATCCCCTTATCTTTTCCAAACCACCTATCACCATCCTTGTAATACATTATCCCCATGAAATATTATTCATTTTCCACCATTTGAAATTTATAACTATTATCCATATTCCTTGTTCCACCTCTATCATTTTTTATTAAGGTAATTATAATAATATTATCCTTCTCTACCATTACCTTTTTGATCTATCTCAATAACTTCCCTTCCGTAGCTTGTAAATTATGTAGTTATACAAACTATTCCATTGATTTATCATAATCTTGTATGGATACATATATATTTTTATATTTCATCTTACTACAGAATCATTTCAACTATTATATCCTTACTATTTGGGACTTCTTTTCTAAATTTTCATTGTTATTTATATGATGAATTTGTGACTTTTTTCCAAAAAAAATTAAAAAATATATAAATGTCAGTTAAAACAAAAATGGGTGTTACAAATTTTGATAGTCCATTTTTCCCTTCATTCTCACTAAAATTTATTTTTATTAGATAACATGTATTATATGTTCCCAACATATCCATAATAATAACACTGAACATTTTGTGTATTTTCTATTTCTACTCTACTCAATATTTTACTTTTTGAGTTGACTACGAGTCTCCTAACATAGAGTACTTTTGGGGTGCGAGTGTTTGTGGATTTCCATCAAACCCCGTAAATTTCTTCTTATGATCAAGCCTCATAATAGATCTTTATTTTTCCATAAATACCTATATTTTTTTGTTATAGATAACTTCTTCAGTGGATTTCCCATGGGCATCCTCATTAATTGGGGAAATCAAACTTCTTGATTCAATTTCACGAGTTAAGAGTGTTTCTCGATCGTTAAAACTATGTCATAATATCATTTAATCACTTCAAAGTTCCAATATTTTATTGAACTATCCTCTCCCTATTTTTTTCAATACACCACTAATCTAATCATGTTCTTTTATTTGCAAGGTTTTGGACACATTTTTTTCTAGAACATCAAGAATTTCCAAATTTGAGTATTTTAACATATGATTTCAAATATGAATTCCCCCTTATTTATTCTAGATACATTTATTTGAGTTACATACTAAATAATTAGCATTACTTGCTTCTATAAAAATTTCAAATGTTTAAAAGTAGCCTCTAATTCAGATTTGATAACAAGTCTTCCCCTTCTTCTATAACCTTTATTATCATTTTACTCCACTAATTTATTATCTAAATTATCCATAACTTATTCTTCATCGAGGTCTCTAAAGTAATGGACCTTATATAATCACGATTCATCTAATTTATCATCTTCTTTATATAACAGGTTCTTCTTAATAAAGAATTTATATTAAAGTTTATTTTTCTATTCATTCATTATAATTTTTTAATAACTAGTTCCTCTTTGTCCTCATAATTATCTTGAAATTTATTAAGACACCTAACAACATGATGTCACACTTTTCCACATCAAAAAAATAAATCGAAATATTATCTTTGAATTTTGATTTTCATATTTTATGATTTCATTAAAATAAGGATGTTATCCCATCAACATTTTAATCCTAAAGACCATATTTCAATTAGTTTTTCTTCATAGCATCAAATTTTAAATCAATAGTTTTTTATTTTGGAACTGAATCTTTTTCACTGTTACTCACTTTATATTCCATAGTAGTTTTATAAAGGATATCCGATATCTCATCCTTGGATATTTATCATCAACAACTGAATCTTTTAAACTGAATCATGAAGATACTCTTATGAGGATCATTTTTAAAATTTTTATATATCCATGTATCTCTAAAATTAAATTTCAAATATTTCCCAATAATTTTCACTTAATAAAAGAACACACAAACTATATCATTTATGCTTATTCTAAAATTTGTATACTTATTACATGAATTTGTGGCTTTGATTATATATATTTTTAATATTCTTCACACATAACGAGAAAATAGGAATATGAAAATGGTTCTATAACAACTATTATAAGAATGTCACTATAGGGAATCCTAAGGCTAAACCATGGTTAAATGGCTCCCAGTGTTAGTCTAGATCTATAGTCTATGAAGACCATGGATATAAGACATAATATAGACCTGGCAATGTGACATCGTGGTGATAAATCGATGCGAGGACTACTAAATTTACATGGAAAATGTGTGTGAAAGAAATATGACCCTGTTTTTTCATAAACCATGGTGGTATAAAGGACCTATAGTGATTTTACCATGATTTTCCAAAATATGTTGTAGTAGTGAGGCCCTAAACAATTATTTTAAAAACGTGTTCCCATAAAGAATAAAGAAAAAACTTATGGATATAGGTTTGAAAAACTATGGAGG
Source organism: Viscum album (assembly GCA_963277665.1). Lineage (NCBI taxonomy): Eukaryota > Viridiplantae > Streptophyta > Magnoliopsida > Santalales > Viscaceae > Viscum > Viscum album. The sequence continues at coordinate 699,611,904 of OY728128.1, read as the reverse complement.
TTGATAGGACCTATGGACACATTTTCCCAATACATTTTCCATAGAACTTAAAATAAACAACTATTTTCATAGTTTTCAAAAACCAGGGTTATAGAGAGGACTTATGACCATAGTTTTGGAAAATCATGGACACATATGTTCAAAAAAATATTTTTTTAATTTCCAAAAAGAATAACTATTATAATAATATACAAATATATTTGTGTGTGTGTATAAATTTATAGAGTATATCGTATCTTTGTGTTAATTTCTTGGTTGGATTATAGAAGAGGTTAGAAGATTTACACTCACTAGATTTATTTAAATTTTCCAAGGATATGGATATTGTTTAGTAAACTATTGAAATACATGCTATTGAAAAATTGTGTGTAACCTATATCCATGGTAAATTTGGATTGTATTCTTCGATCATGTAATCCCATGATCTGAAACCATGTCTATAACCTAGAACCTATTGCAATAGTTCTAGGGTCCATGGTCCAGGTAAATGTGGCCCAAGTCTATAGCCACTATTTTTTCCCAATTATAAAGGTTTTGGACCATGAAATATTTCTATTTTTGAGTTGTGATAAGTATGGATATATTTCATCAACATACTATGAGAGGCTTTCAATGAAAATACATTTTTTAAAGAGGGTTTTACAATGATCTCCTTTAGAAATTGACAACCTTAGTATGAACATCTATCTCAATAATACATCTCTCTGATAGAGATAAACACTTCATATTGTAAATGATTCCATGAATGTATTCCTTGTGTAGATAAATCACCAAGGAATAAAAATAATGTTTTATTTCTTTTTTCCACAACTAGAAGTTTCCAACTTTAAAATTGGAGATCATTTATGGTTAAGAACCACATCCATATGTTCAGAAAGAGAAATATAACTGAACCACAATCCTTAATAATTAATACTACTCAATGATATCAAAATATGATTATACTATGGTGGTGTATAATGATATTATAAATTTAAATTTTATTTATTTACAATAATCTTGTACAAATTTTTATAGGGAATTTTAATTATCTGTTATAGATGTAATTAAATGATGAATTTAGTAAAGGAGAAACAAAATGGTTTTTTAATTGGTTAACCAAATGGTATTGTCCAAGGAGCATGCTTGGAAATGTTTTTATGTACCTGAAGCAATAAATATCACTTATTTTTGGTTACAAAGTTTCAAGATTCCCCACTGGTCCTTGGGATTTAGAACCACAAAGTAAATTTTACTACTCTCCTACACATAGGGAACACAATACTCAGATATGTGTTTCTTTATTAAAACTTCATAAATAGAGAATAATATTACATCAATTATAATTCCTTGAGATTTTAGTAGGCATTTTCTTTTTTAAACCATATATCTATAATTATAAACTATATTCTTTTCTATTTATATAAATGTGATAAAATTGATTAGGAAATAATTCATATAGTATATGAAATAAAAATAAAAATACTTTATTAATACATAAGTGGAAAATTAAAACAAAGAAACATAAAATTAATCATTCAACACAATGAATTATTACTCACCATGGATAAAATACATCAATTAAAAGTGCATAAAACAACATGATATATTATATAAAAGGGAATAAAATCTCCCTGACTTGGAAATCACTTGGATCATCTTCAACCTTGAGGATAAACGATATCTAAAAAAACCTATTATAAGGAAGATCCCCATGAAAGGGGAAATAATTAGTAAAAATATATAATATAAAATAATGACTAGTCCTTTAGATGTGTCAGTGTAATGAATAAATGATTTAATAGGTATAAAAATATAAGAATGAAATATGGCCATTGCAAATATAGCCATTTAAAATATAGTTGTTGAAAATATAACTATTGGAAATATAGTCATTGGTTATATATCCTATAGGTATACTAATTTTGATTATTCTTATGTAGTAAATTTAAAATAATATAACTCAAAATATGATATTAAAATATTATATATATATGTGATATGTATAAAGATTAATAATATTATTAAAATATTATTTATGTTTTATATAATATTAATAAATTTGTTTAATATCAATCATGATGTGAAATGAAATTTTATAATTTAAAATTTTAATGGTATTTGTTAAAGTGTATTTAGTAGAGGTAAAATTTCATTTTTTTCAATGAATAGTTTAGTTAAATATCTTATATTTTATCATAATAGATTAAATTAAAACTTTTTAAAATATTATTATATATCAACTAATATATTAACATATTTTACATTATAAATTTATGTGATGTAATATTATAAATTCTTTATAATTTAAAAATATCAATTTTCAATAAAAAACATTTCATTATATTTTTTATTTTAATTTTATTAAATAAATAATTAACTTTTAGAATATTAATTACAATATAATTACATCATTTTTATATCTAAACCACTAAAATATTTTTAGTATGATTTTTTTAGTTTTTCTGGAAAAGGGTTATTTTTAGACAAAAAATATGTTTTATGTTAAAATTAATTTTTTTTGATATTATCATTATGTAAGAATATCCTAGAAGAATAAAAACAAAACGTATGTATTAAAATTTATATTTTTGGAAATGAAATTATTCATTTTAAAATATTATTTTAACTTATAAATTCTTTTTCCAACATTCGGAACTAATTAAAATTCTACCTTAATAAAAACCATTTTAATTCTTTTCTTATAATTAAGTGTTTTGATGGTGAAATTTAGTTTCAGATTTCTTTAAAATACACCTAATTTTTTTAGGTTTATAATAAAAAAATTTATATTTTAAAAATAATTATCTTTTCTATGCTAATCATGCACATAAATTTATAATTAAAATAAAATATTTTTCCTAAATTGTTTTATATATTATGTTCCTTTCTTTTTAAACAAAAATTTCAGACCCATAAAATTTTTATTTGGTAAAATTATTTACACATTTGATATCATAATGTAGAAATTAGGTTAAACATACAATATTATTTTTTGTCTTTAATATTAATCACTGCAGTTAGACATTAATTATAAAGATAAAATTGAATTACGGTAAATGTTAAAAGTTAAATGAAAATTCTTAAAATCACTATAGGCTGCCTCCAAAATTATTTTATGAAGATAATATCTACCCATAAAAACTTCAAATATACTTTTTACCATTTTATTTTCATTTATTTTTGAATAGAAAAATTAAATTGTTGAAAATTTAATGGTTACGTCCAAAAATAACCCTTCCTTTCACTTATAAAAGGGAAACCCTTCCCCCACAACAAGACTCACCTATAAATCAAATTTTTTATTTAAAATTTTCCCATTAATCCTCCTAGATCCCACTTTAATGTTTCAAATATAATGAACACAATTTTTTTATCAAAATACATTCCTTTTCAATGTGAATTACAAGGAAAATTTAAGTCCCCAACAAGGTTAGTGTGCATTCAACTATGTAGAAATAGATTTACTAGTTTTTGTCTAAAAATCCAGTATTTCAGATATTATTTTTATTATAAACCATATTTAATTTATGTTATATATATACTTCCTATTTGAGATATTATATGATGAAATAATATTTATTATTAGAAATTTATGTCTAATTTAAATCTCTTTCAAAAGGTTTTTTATTTAAATAGTTCTAAATTTATAAGGGCTTTCTTGACTCAAATATCTTTTTTGATCCATAATCACTTCTCATTGATTATAATATTTCAATATTTAAATATCCTACACTATATTGATTTTATTTTTCATTTATATCATATTTTTTATATAAATCACTTTTCACATTGAAATCTTATTCCTTAATGAATCTGTTGTTTTGTTAAAAATAATTCACAAATATATTAATGGTTTTTTATCTATTTCCATGATATTACCTGTCACCAATTTCATACTTTTTATAGTGGAAATAATTGTTTTTATCTTCAATGATCCTTATATTATCATTTATTCATTTTAAAACAAGGGATTCTTAGGTTACTCTAATATGTGGTTACTTTTTAAAAAAGGTATTTCAAAATATTAAATAGGTTTTCCATCCTTTAAAAATAATTTTTTTTATTTATTATACTAAAATAATTCATTTTTATAGATTTTTTTTGGTTCTAAAAGAAAAATTATTGTATTAATTTTTTGAAGTCATTTGTTTCAAAATAAATTTGATTTACCTTTTTAAAAAATTACTTTTCTAGGTTATTGTAACTTCTTATTTTATTTCCTTAATATAAGTTCCTTATGAAACTCTTTTATGATTTCACCATATTTTCCCTACACATCTAAAGGATTATCTTTATTTTAATTTATTTTCCATGAATCTCTCATTAAATGATCTTATGAAATATCATTTTTTTGTGATTTAGTTTTTTCTATCTACCATTTATATACATTAGGCCTGTTACCTTGATAATATCTTGAAGTTTTGTAAAACCCATTTCTTTATTTTATGGTTCTTTAAGATATGGTCAATGAAAATAGTTTTATTTATCATGGGTTTTCATGATATATTTAATTATTTATTTCTTATTGGGAACATATGAATTTAGGGTGATAGATGGGGTCCTATATCTCCCTCCAATACATTGGTTAAGATTTTATACCTCATATGGTCAAGACGATGAGCATAAACATGGTGTTAATTAGCTACAATGATAAGATAGAGAAGGAAATCATTATATATTAGCGACATTTACATGACTGATAATGAAAATTATGGATATTAAATAAATTTATAACATTGAACATGGACATGATGAAAATTATCTACGTACAAGATTGAGTGTAAACAAATTGTAGATTAGTTATATTTACAATATTGAGCATAAAAAGGTTTTAGATTAGATATGTTCATTGTAATGAACATGAAGTCAATGTGGGTAGTTATATTCAAAATGTTATGAATAATTTTTCTCATTCCAATGTAATTATTATTTGTTATATTCTTATGTTATGATCTATGGAATATATTTATAATATCATTTTTTTGTACTCACTTTCCATATTATATGGTGTTACTTTGAAATTATGAGCCCTTCCAACATGAAATATAGAAAACCCGTATTCTCCCATTCTACATTTAATAAGATATTTATTCTAATTAAATGTTCTTTATCATAATTATGGTCTAACCCTTGATGACATTTTGATGTGTTTTTTCATTACTGACTATCTGGCCACCCATCATTCTTATGTTTTCCTTAACATAGATTTTATATATAATTAAAACTTTTTGGTATTCTATATGACATTATAGAAGAGTTAGGTTATTTAGATATGTTCACATATATTTAGGATATCACTATTGTTCAAGAACCTAAATCTTACAGTCCTTGGGTTGTGAAACTATTTGTGCGGTATAATATCTAAATCACAAAGTCAATGTATTATTTATGTTATGTTTATCCTGGGTTCCTATAGTTCGTATCAATGTAGGGTTTAATTATTTTTAATGAATAATATATCTATATTGGGTATTGTGATTAGTTTAATTTAGTGGAAACCCTAGGGGTAATTCTAAGGGATATGCCTAAGTCTAGGATAACATCATGAAATATTGTTAAAATTTTGAATATTGGGTGTTTTCAAGAAATTAAATCCCTAGGTTGATAAAAGAATGTTGATATTACTTTGTAACAAATTCACCTTAGTATAAAAAAATCTAAAAAGGTTATTTGAACATTGACTCCATCATCACCTTGATACATGATGAGTGGTAAGAAGACCACACATCGGGATATACACTCTCAAAGGATATTGTTTGGTTGATCATGGTCTCTTTATGAACATCTATATAAAATTTAATTACTAGTTTTTCTACGGTATAAGTTTAGAAGTATATGATAAATCAACATAAAGTAACACATGTTAACTGATATCAATATAGGTTGAATGAAATAAACTATAGAACAATGAGATAATGTAAAAGAACAGGCTGTTTTGAGGTAAAATTCCTTTTATGATTATGAAAACCCTCCTATATTTTTAATGTTTAATCACTCAAGTATACCATTTTGGTTTTAGTAATATACCGAAACTGGAGGAACCAGGGGCGAGAGTGGAAATTCTATTATTAACTCAACCAATAAATCATTAGAATAAGATCTAGAATGAGAAAACTTATGATTATTCTAGACCATCTATTAAAAAATATGTCTAATAATGCGAACATAGTCAATGTATCCCACATTCTAGAGAAAATAAGGATGGGGTGTCATGAATTATTAAGTGAATAAGATTATGAATAGAAAAGAAATTAATTCTTTATTAGTAAAAATATTGTAAGAAAAACTAAGGTGATCTCTTTAAGAGGGATATAATCTATTTTACATGTGTATTAGGGGGTCATCGGGTATTAAACTGTGGAGTAAAAATGAATATTTCTATTTAAATGATTGAATTAAATAGCGGTCACTGAAAGATACTATAAATAATTTATCATATAATGTGTGTGTAAAATGGAAATTATCCAACTGAGTTACCTAATACAAGAAATAACCATGACTATGAGAATCACCAACCTTGAAGACCAAGATTATAGTGTAATAATTATTCAATATCTACTCCTAAATTGAATCATGATATTTAAGTTACATGTACACTCGAATCCATTGTTATATATATCTTGTTGAAATTTTTTTCTAGGAACTCTAGTATATCAAATCTGTTTTCTAAGATGATTGAATTTATACCATGATGATTTTATTGTCAGATAATTCTTCTAGTGGCGTGATTATTGTTTTCCATATTGATTTCTATTGGATGATTTCTTGTGGTAATATTATTATCATTCTTATAGATAAATTTAACACAATTTTAGTGATGGGTTATGTCCCTCCACTTGGAGGAATACTTTTCTGGAGTAAGAAAAATCTATTTTATATTAACCTATAATATTATATCAATAAATGGGAAATAATAAACACCATAGAAAAATAAATTACCTAATATGGGTGTTATTTCCAAAAAAAGATAAACTCTTGGGCAAAATAATTGTTAAAAATTTCAATGATAGGGACAAGTTTATCCTAAGAATATAGATATGTTTCCAATTATTATAACATTGATATTTACCAAGAAATTATATCCTATTTTTTATTTATAATTTAAATGATCTATTAGTTTTTGATAATTAAATTAATGGGTACATGATTTTTTAAGGGTTGAGGGTGAATGTAACATCCTAGTTTTTTGAGAAGTATGTTATTTTTATAAATTTTACATTTATAAATATAATCTATATATTTTTATTTTTTTAATGGAATTTAAATTGAATATAAAATAATTCATAAAATATTTGAATTAAAACTAACAACACATCATTAATTCATTAGTGGAATGTTAGAACAAATTCACATAAAACTAAGTATTTCACATTGTGGATTATTATTCACAGTTGATATAATACATCCATTAAAGGTTCATAAATAAATAAGAAAAAATAGATAGGGAAGAATAAATTCATCACAATAAGGAAATCCCTTGGATCATCTTCAACCTTTAGGATCACCAATATAAAAACAAAACCATTAATATGGAATATCTAAATGAAATGAGAAATAATTATGAAAAATATCTCATATGAAATAATAACTATTCCTTATGAAGTAATTATGGAATTAATGAATGGTATATTATGTATAGATATAGGATTAAAATCTGTACATTAAAAATATGGTTTTTTCAAATATGGAAATTTAACATATAGTCATTTAAAATATGGTGGTTGGTCATATATCCATTAGGTATACTGAATTCATTTATTATAAAGTAGTACATATAAAATTATATAACTCAAAATGTGATATTAAAATATTTTAAAATCAGATATATATATATATATATATACTTAATGTATAAATATTAATTTTATTATTGAATATGATACTATGTAAATATAAAATTCAAATAAATATTTTAATATAAAAATAACAGTAAAATTAAATTTTAGAATATAAAATTTAATTGTGTTTGTTAAATAGAATATAATAGAAAATTATTATTTCTTTATTCAATGAAATATTTTTAAGTATTTTATATTAATAGACTAAATAGAAAACATTTTAAATATTATTATTTATGAAGTAATTTATTAACATCATATAAATTTGAAATTGATATGAAAAAATATTTATAACTCTAAATATTTAAAAATTCCATTTTTAAATAATTTCAAATTCTTCTTATATTTATCATTTTTATTAAAAAAAATTAAATTTTAAACTCTGAATTAGGAAAAATAACATCATTATTGGATTTATAATATAAAACTTATTTTAGTATGATTTTTTTGTTTTTTATTAAATGGTTGAACTTTTTTTTCAAAAAATACAGTTTTGGAAATATTCCAATTTTTGTGATTTTATCATTATGTAAGTGTTTTCTATAAGATTACAAAACATTTTAAGTACTAAAACATAAATTTCATAAATAAAATTATACATTTAAAATTTTTATTTGAACTTATAAATTCTATGTCTAAAACTATTAGTACTAATTAAAATATAAACTTAATAAAAATTAATCTCGACCTTTTATTATAATTAAATATGATAATGGTGAAATTTGGTTTTTGATTAATTTAAAATGCACATATCATTTTTTAGTTTTATAATAATCTAATTTATGTCATAAAAATTAGTATTTATCATAATATTATCCTATACATAAATTCCAAAAAAAATTAACATGCCTTTCCTAAAGAATTTTTTTACATATTATGTATATTTATTTTAAAATAATCACTTTAAAAAGTAAAAAAATTAGTTAAAAGGAATTAATAATTATAAATCAGTAGGTCCAAATTGGGTAAAATTCCCAATATTAATTTTTAACTTTAATATTAATTACTATGCTTAAAAACTAATCAACAAGGTAAAATTAAATTAGGTTGAAATTTAAAAAGATAAAATAAAATGTTTACAAAACACTAGTTTTTGTACAAAATAAGTTTATTAGGAGAATATGGACCCAAACATAATTCCCCAACATTTTTTTTCTTTTTGGTTCCATTAAACATTGAATAGTAACATTATATTATTGAAAATGTAATGGTTACTTCCAAAACAACACTTCCCTTCACTTATAGAAGGGTAATATTCCACTGATTCAAGACTCACCTCTCCATAAAATTTCTTCCTAAAAATATGGTAAATTAACCCTCCCATAACCATCTCCCCATGTAAAAAATCTTCTGATCATCATTATTTAACATAATTTCTTTAATTATAAGTATAAATTTAATGAAAATTTATGTCCCTAAAGCGGTTTGAATTCATTGAATTAAACGAGAATAAAGGTAAAGGATTTGGTATTAAAATTTATCTCTTTGTCACATGTGTTTATTTTATATACATAATTTCATTTATGTGGTGTATATACTACCAATTTGAGATATTAAAGCATGAAATAAATTTTATTCATGTTAATTTAATTTTAATTTAAATCCATCTATTTTAATAGGTTTTTATTTAAATGTGCATCTAATTGGAAGTGGTTTTACTGACTCAAAACTCCTTTTTTATGTCATAAAATCTTCACATCAGTTATAATAATTTGATATTAAAATATCCCACCCAATGAAGTTGTTATGTTTCATTTCTATCATATTTTATAGGAAAATATGGTTTCATATTTAAGTATTGTTCCATGGTGAATCTATTATATTTTTAAGAAGAATTCCCCTGGGTTTTAGTTGATTTTTTATCCATATTAGTGTTTTTACATCCCTCTAAGGTTATAATTTACCTAATGGAAACTAAAAGTATTTTTATCACTAAAGATCAATATATTACCATTTATTCAGTTAAAAGAATGTATATTTTGGTTCCTGTTTTGGGATATGATTTTTAGACAAAGCTATTTTAAAATGTTCAAAAGGTTTTCCACCCTTTAAATATAAAATGTTTAATATTCCACTCCACATTCTATTTTGATAACCTTAATGTTTTTTCAAGAAACATTATTGGATAATTTTTTTAAATAGTAAATGTTTCCAATATATTTTCACTTAACCTTTTCAAAAATGAAATTTCAAGGTGATCGTAACTTCTTCATATACCACTATGATAAAATCACTTCTTAAAAACAATTTTTTGATTTCAATACTATTTTTTATCTCAAAATTAATAGTTTTCTTGGAAGATATTTTTCATGAATCACCCTCTAAATTTTCTTATGAAATATATTTTGAGGTGATTATATCTTTACTATCAACCACTTAAATGCTTGAGAGAAGTATCAGTGATACCAACATGAAGTGTTGTGAACCAATTTTTCATTTACATGGGTTCTTTATATTATAATGAATGAAACCCATGTTCTTTAACTATATTTTTTATAATATCTTCAATGATTCATGTATTATGGAACACATATGTACGAATGATGATAAGTGGGGTCCTATATCTCTATTAAATGCATTGGACAAGGTTTTATAACTCATGAGTTAAATATGTCGAGAATTGACACGATTTTGATTAACTATATTCATAAGATTGAGAATGAACTCAATATAGATTATCTAGGTTCTCATAATTGAGATTGAACAAGATTCATATTAGTTAAATTCGTAGGATTGAGTTTGGAAATGATAAATATTAGCTACATTTTCAATATTCAACATAAATACAATGTTGATTAGCTTTATTAACAATATTAACCATGAACACAATGTATATTATATACACTCACATGAATAATCCTAAACTCAATGTGTATTTCTAATTTCAAAATGTTATAATTACATATTCTTATTCCTATTTCATAAGTCAATGTTATATAATTATTTTATGATCCCTAAAACTTGTTTATTATATCGTGTTTTCATAAACCTTTTCCATGGTATATGTTTTTGCTTTATGATTACATGCCCTTCCATCATGACCAATAGATAAATTTTACTATCCCTTGTTCACTGTAACAAGATATTTATTCCTTGAATTTTTTTATTTCATGAATATTTTCAATTTTTTTATTTCATGTTGATGAATTCGTCCTTATTTTAGATTCAAAATGAACCCTTTTTTATGTTTTACATTTCCTGGGTTTTAAAGATAAGTATTACTTGTTGGAATTCGATAAGGGAGTCTAGTGGAGTTCAATTATAGAGAAATTTCTACATGTGTGGCTTATGTATCAGGTCCTCAATGACACTAAAACATTCAGTATATGGGTTGTGTGACTATTAATGAGAATTATTAACTATATCAGGAAGGTAATGTATTATTTAAGTTATGTTATTGGTTCACTATACCAATTGTATTGCATCAATATGTTTCATTTTTTTCTATTTGAATAAATTCACAAGAACCCTCTAGTGAGTGAGAATATTAGGTCACCTTCCTCTTTTAATCCTTATTTACAAAATATGTCTAGAATAATTGAAATTTAGTTCTTTATAACTAAATATCCATACCATTATTTCTCCCTTTTCTAGAATAAAAATAGGAATTTTACAACTATATTGTTGTCTCTATTTTACAAAAATTTATTTATAAACATATTACTATGAACTTTCTATATATATTCTCTCTCATGATGTAATTTCAACACTTATTTTCAGGATAATCATCATATATTATACATGGTCATCCTTTGATATAGAATAGATTATAAATTAACCAATAAATTATAAAAAAAATAGTCCCTTAAATTTTGAAAGAACCATTTTATAAAACCTATATACATATCTTAGGAATTAATCATCATAAAGGGAATAACTAAAAACAAAAAAATGGATATAAAAACCTTAGAATTTTATCCTAGGAATCTCCTCTCACTGACCAAAATCTAGAAATAGATGAACCTAATATAGATATTTGAGAACCACTTCACTCCATTAATTTTTTTAAGAGGTTCCCCAATATTCCAAATATGATACTTCTAATTTACTATCACCTCATTCAGGTGGTGATAGTTAAAAAATATTGAATCTCTCATCCGAATTCTTAGAAGTCAATACTAGAGATTCTAAGGGGGATTGGATGATACTAATGAAACTATTCTCTATAAGGTTATACAACTATAACATAGTATCCCTAAGGTTATAAATAATTATATAATAATCCATGGATGATATCAAATTAGTATTTGGGTGAAAATCGATATATAAGTAAACCTTTTGATGAGGTGAAAATCCCAAAAATGTCTTTCAGGAAAACATCCTTATTGTCCTCTACCATAACTAGAAGATGTTTTTTATGTTTTATTCTATATGTAGAGACAAAATATCTAATTTTTGTGTGAAAATATATTAATTATAATGTATAGGTTTTTTTATTGATTGGGTATCCCACTTTCCCATGAAGAAGATTCTAGATCCATCATCTTATAAAAACATGACTCTCTAATGATATTACTCTATTGGGGGATGTTCTATAGATATCAAAAACATACCAAATACGTAATCATATAGATTAGTCATAGTAACCATGAATTCTTAAAAAAATACCTCTCATGTATTTTTATGTATAAAATAGAAATAGATATATGTGAGTGCAGAATTACTTTTCGTAGGATTCTTTAGCCAAATGGGTTAGAATTAGGGATTCACTATAATGTCTATATTTTATGATAAGGATAAAAAATATAAATGAATGGATCATATTTTTTTCTATGATTACATGTTATGGAGTTGATAAAACATATATTTTACCTTTTATATTTTCGGTCACCACTTATTCATAGCCCTCAATCATCTACATCTACGGATATCATTGATTACATGCCCTTTAAGCATGGTGTGGGATACCGAGAGATTGTAGTAGTGGGATCATATCATAGTGTCATCATTTTTTGGAACTTCCTCTTGGAGAAATGATATCTCCTCTTCCAACTACTCCTTCTAGAGGGATACCCTATTCGCCTATAGGAAGTCCCAGATCAAGTAGTTTCCCATAAAAAGGGTTCTATTAACTACTTGAATGTAATACTCTACATAAAAGAATAGAAATTCATTCATTAGATTACTTTTTTCCAAAAAAATCATATGATCACCTATCCCTTGGATGAATGGATCCTGTTTCTAACTCAATTGATGTTGATTATTTAGTAAGCGTCCACACTATTGGTTGCCTCATGTTCCATGATAATTATTCCAACGACATATTAGCCCAATTATTTTACTATTATAGTGGGTTTCTTTTACAAACCCATAATATCTACCATTACAATGAGAAGAATCTATCCATCAATAATTCTCCCTCCATCCCCCTAAAATAGGTCGGAATACACTTGGATTTAGGTTTCTTTAAATTTTGTGGTGGATACTATACTTGAACTTTAATTCTTAGAAGAATACATCTACGATCATACCAAGGGATTACCTCATGATATTAATGAATATTAGAGTTTACTCAACAAAAAACATTATTCCCTACTCCAACATTAATTTATATTGGATGAGAATTAATCCCATTATTAATAGGTAGTACTCCTCATGTAAAAATCCCTTTAAATTTGTGCAAGGTCGAATCACCTCATAATGTATAAAGTTAATCAAATCCCATTAGTTTCCCACTTCAAGATATATATGACTTTCTAAATGCACTTAAATCTAGTCAATAGGTGTCCAAATGAGGTAAAAAGATCAAAACAATATCTTAAGTTATTCATTGATCACTCAGTTCTTGGATATCCTCATAACATGGTTGGGCTCAATCCCTAAAGGACATGAAACACAGTCATACAATATACATACTAATCCTATCCCACTAGAATGATGAACTTCACATAGGTGGAGGAATGACCACCTACACTATAGGAGTTGGGTCTACTCAATTTTTAATGGATTTGGAAGCTACCCCGTATACACAAGACAAAAAACCCTTATAAACTAATAATTATATAGAATCATTGTTGTTGGATCATAATGTATATGAAGATTGCACAATATAAAAGGGGGTGAATGGTACGTAGGTTTAAAAACATTTCGTTCTTATCCTTAAAGGATTTAATTTAAACATATTTAAACTAATTCAATTAACAATACCTCTTAATGTATTAAAAAATTAATCAAATATGGCCTTGGGTCTGTCTATAAAAGTATCATAATCAAATTGATTGGAATAATGTAATCAACCTGTCATAAATGAAATTAATCATATTTATTGCTAAAATTATTTAAATAGGTTAAGCGTGTAAAATATCGTAATCCCTATGATTACTATGATCATAGTAAAACAATACAATGATTCAATCATAAAGCCTACTAAATTGTATTGCGTAATTAAAAATATTGTAATAACTACAAATGTGATTACAAAGATCTTAATCCTATTTTATTAATACGTATCATAATCATATTGGTTATGATAATCAAAATGAACAATATAAAAATGAATATATAAAACAATTCACTTTTTTTTACAATACAAAAAAATGTGAAAGAATTAAATTCTTTTAACCCAAAGAGAAGGGTATCCAATAACCTTGGATAAATTTCCCTTGATTTATACTTTCAATAAAGTATGTTTTAACCATACTAGGGTAAGTCCTCGATACTATGATCAGATTTTGTCTTACTGTCCTCACAAGCCCTCAATTGTGAAGGTAATCAACACCTACTTCTTCCTAGCCTCGGAAGCCCTCGATCTAAAAATGATCGAAAGATATGTCTTAATATTTCTATAAGGCCTCGATCTTAATAACCACCAATCATTACCACACAAAGAAAAAAAATCTATAGAAGATTATAAGTATGTCCGACAAGCAGTTCACAACTTGATCACTTCATAGCTTTCATACAAATAATTTTTTGGCAGAGCTATCATAGAGTACCAGTCATTCCAAAAACTATGTTCTCATCTAAATGACCTAGTATTTTTAGGTGTTGGATCCAATATACATATTTTCCTCCAACTGATGGATTTCCTCCTAAAACGTTCGAGGGACTTGGACACCAGAAACTCCAATGGTTATCTTGTAACTAAAATAAGGACATCATTTTATAATGTATATCAAAACTGAATACATGACACCATTTTGATTAAAAGTGTTTCCTTTCGATACAATAATATTTTCTAAATATGAAAAAGTGGGAATAAAAAATAATTTAGCTCTTCCAATAAAATAAAAATGTAAATAGAAAATAGGTATGATGATTTTCTTTAACATAGTGGGTATGATTTATTTTGTCAGTACGATACCGAATGGTGTGTATGATGAAAATAATAATTGGGGAGTCTGACGAAAATCATAATCAGTGAGTAATATTTATATCGTATCTTGGGTAATTATGATAATCATAGGTACGATAATCATGGATTTGATAATATTCATATTCTTAAGAAAAATTGTAATTCTAAAATGTAAAACAAAAAAACAGAAAGTAAACATGATAAAAAATATGAATTCATTAGAAAATATTGTTTGCGATTTCCAAAACAAAAAGGAATAGTAATTTCAAAATAAGACTTTTGACTCAATAATCTCCTCCTTTTTGGAAATCACAAACCACAAGTTTAAACAAATAATGAAATAAAAAAGAAAATAGATTACATATTTAGAAGTGGACACTTGTATTTTTCTCCCTCTGAGTTTTAAAACTCTTTTGAATATAATTTGAATACGACTAAACTCCCCCTTAGGAACAACATCCTTAAGGATCATATTCTATTGAAAAATCCCCCTTACTAAAATTATTCATCCTTTTGTAATTTTTATTCTCCTATTTTCCATTTATGATAATTTCTCCATATTTATACTATATTATCACCCTATATAAGGCATTATCCCCTCTTATAAAGCATTTACCCCCTTTGTGATTTTCAAAAAGTAATAAGGATGTTTTTATAATACCCAAAAGGGGTTAAAGAGACAAAATATGTGAAGAGATAAAGTATTTGACCATCTAAAAAATGATGAAAGAACATTCATCCAAAAAATTGTAAACACTTAATCAAAATTATATAGATGATACAAACATTAATTTAAGGTTTTTAAAATAATAAAACGAGAGTTAAAATATTTCATTTCATTTCCTTTTTATTCTCCTTCTACTTCTTTATGAGATCCAAAATATTCATCTTTATTTTCTTGAAATCTGTCTTGTCTTATAGGAGCTTATCAAGAGACTAATATTGAGAAAAGAAATTTTTGTTCTTAATATTCAAAAAATTGTTCCTGGGTAGAAATCAGTTCTTCTGGGGATTTCAGTTTCTCTTTTAGAGTATGAATATAAACTTCTTAAGAATGAATCTTTTCTTCCTGGGATTTTTTTGTCTTTTTTAGAAATTTAAACATATCATTCATAAAAAAAGTGATTTTTAGATCAATAATTTCATCCTTATAAAGAAATATATTTGACTTAAAAACATACATCCTTTTTTCAACCACATTGAAATATTTAGATTGTCTTTCTTCTTGTCCTCTGACTGATTTCAATTTCTGAGCGGTATCACATTGTAATATGTTGACTGATTCTGAGAGTTCATTCACAATTCCTCTAACATATTTTTTTTTTATTTATTATGCTTTAAAATTTTATATATATTATGTGACTATTTTACAACTTTATTTGAGTCCTTCCTATGATCTTTGGTTCTTTCTTATAATACTTTGAAATCGACCTCGAGTTTCATCAGTCTTTTTCATTGAATTTTGATAGAGTCTGATCAATTATTTTAATTATATGTGACAAAATTAATCTTCCCTTTAATTCATGATAAATAATAGATTGACTTTTAAATTCTTCTCGTTGCTTAAAAAATATATTGATTTGTTTTCAAACAGATAGTATGATGTGAGTCAATGTCTTCCTCATAATTGGGAATCTATACACTATGAATTCCAACATCTTCATACTACAACTTTTAAATCAAATATTTTTATTTGTTTTTTACCTTCCTAATATCATGAAATTTGAATAAATTTTTGATCTTGAGATCCATGACCAACCTAATTTTAACGTGGAACTCCTAGGAATGGTAATTTTTTGATGTTTTTTGAGAGGATCTGACTGGGACTGTATTGGATTTAGATTTCTGATCATGACTAGCTAGTTTTTCACCTTCCTCATTTTCTTCATTTTATTTTTGTCCACTTCTCTCATCACTATCTTCTTCTTATTCAATATATTCACTTTTCTATCACATCTCAGTATCTTTTAATAAAACATTGTATTGAAAAACTTCTGGTGGTTCCAATTATTCTTTTACGTTTTGTTACTTCTTTCCTTTGTTTTGATCAGAAAGGGTGATTAATTATTTTTTCACAGATTCCCTAATAGTTATTCAGACACTTTATTTTTCTACACCTTTCATTAACTTATTAATGTAAAAGGTTTCTGCCTTTCTCTTCATCAGTTTATTTCTCTTAGGAATTTATTTTATAATTTCATCAACCTGAATATTTTCAGTTAGAGATCAGCAGGATTGAGACTGAATTTAAATTCTCTTTATTTCTTTTCATCTTGTTCCTATCTCCATTGGGTTTATTTTTCTTCACTATAAACAATTTTATTATTTAGATTTATAATAGAATCAGACTTGGATTTATTTTCTTTTTCTGAAAAAATTGTTACAGATTGTTTCGGTATTCCATATATTCATCCAAATATCTCTTTTGGAGTTTTAGATTTAATATCCTTAAAAAACTTTTTAGATTCAGAATCTAAATGGATTTTCATTCTCTTTCCTATCTCATCACTAATCCAAGGAATTTTTAGATTTATTGGCACTGAATTAAGAGGAATATTTCAAAACATCAAACATTAATGTATGAAATTACTCAAATTTTTTGGAAACATGATCAACTAGGACTTTATTTCACCGTAAATGATATTATTAATAGTTATGAAAATGTAACCCATTACGTTGAAATTAATTATATTCAAAAGATAGTCAATTGTAAAGAAATCTAAAACTTTGAGATTTTCTCAATCACCACTACTAGAAATTATTTAACCTTGCATCCAGAGTGTGGTTAGTATACTATCAACTGATAGGTGAGTTCTTTTCCTTTTATCGTCATGAATCTAGAAAAGATATTTCTTATCCCTTTCATTGAAAAATGTTCCATTTTCTATTGGAAATATATATGAGGGACACCGTCAATCTCCTTGTAATATAAAATTTAGGAAATTCACTACTAGATTTGCTGAAATACTAATTTCACTGTCATAAACAAGAATGGATACCTTCACCTTTTCATCACCCACCTTCATAGATTTATAGAATTGTATCACTTCATCCACAATTATCTGATCATAGTTTTTATGTTTCTAAATACATACATACTCTCATATTTAAACCTAAATGATCCTTTTTAGAGAATAATCATACTTGTCATAGAAATTTTGTGTAAGAAATATTTACTAGAATAACATCATCATTGAGTAATATTTTAGTGCCATTTACTTTAGAGAGGTTGATTACGACTAATAAATGAGTATGGTGGAATACTCTAAGTATGGTGACTATCAGACTTGGTTATTTTTGGAGTAATAGATCTTTGATACAGAAAGGATACAACTGATGTGGGATAGGGAGGTGGTCCATTTATATAGTCAAATTAAATATAACCATTAAACGTCTACAATTCAGATTAGATCAAAGATATCCAACGGTTTAGATGAACTCTTGAGGTTTATTATTAATTTTTTTAAAAAAATTTTATTCAAATTGAATCCGATAATGTTTTAAAAAAATACCAACAAACATAAATATATTCAAAACCGAGTGAAATGTAAAAGAAATTGTGCCTTTCTAAATCTAAAGTTATATTTAATGGTTTCAATAGATTTTTATTCAAAAGAAAATAAAACAAAAAAATTAGTTCCAAATAAATTTGTGGTGCTGAAGAAATTTTTTGGTGCTGACATATATTTGGTACCAAATAATTTTTGGTGCCGAAAAAAATATTGATATTGATTTTTTTAATAAATGTTTTATAAAACAAGAAACATATATACTACCTCTTTTAAAATGAGTAATATTAATGCAAGGAGATGATTTACTCAAGATGTAAATGTGAATAATTAATTTACAATGACAATTCATAGATTTTTTTAATGTATTCAAATATATAGAAGGGTAATAGTTTTGTAAAAATCTCAGCAAGTTGTTCTTGTGTTATGATAAATTGTAAAATTTTATGTCCTCTATTTGTGTGATATATAATAAATTGATGCCTAATATCTATTTTTTACACGATAGTGATGTTTAGGGTTTTTACGTAGATCTATGGAACTAGTCTTATCACATAATATTTTAGTTTTTGTAAAACTCATGCCATAACCAGTGAGTGTGTGTTGCATCCAAAACACTTTATCACAATAACTCTCAGCTGCTACATATTCAGCTTCAGTAGTGAAAATTGATACATAATATTGCTTCATATAATAGTAAGAAACTGATGAATAACCTATGAAATAAGAAGTTCTATATTTAATTTTCATATCCATTCAATAACCAAAAATTTCAGTATCTGAAAAACATTTTAATTTAAAATCATTTCCAAAAGATTAAAAAAGTAACAAATCCATAGTTCCCGTAAAATAATGAAAAATTATTTTAAAATATTTTAAATTACATTCCTTTGGATTTTATTGATATCATTCACATAATCATACTAAAAACATTATGTTTGGATGAATCACTGTTATGTATAGTAAGCTTCCTATGATCCCACTAAAATTTATATGATTTACTGGTTGTCCACATTCATCAATTTCAAGAGAATTTTAGGTACCGATTAGAGTAATAATAATTTTCTTATTTTCTTATCCATAAATTTTAAGAATATATTTAATATACTTAAGTTGGGATATATAAATCCTTTCTGGTAATTGAGAAATTTGAAAACAAAGAAAGAATGTTAATCCACCCATCATGTCAATCTTAAACTCAGATTTCAGAAGATTTCCAAAGGAATCAATTAGAGATTGTCGAGTTTATTTGAATATAATGCCATCAACATAAATTTTAATGATCAAAAAGAATTTATTTATTTATCAAAACGGTGGGATCAACAGTTCCCTTAACAAAATTGTTTTGATGAAAAAATCTAGTTAATCAATCATACTAGGGTCTAGGGGCTTGTTTAAGACTATATAATGCTTTGGTATGTTTGTTAACATATTCAAGAAGTTTTGTATCCAAAAACCCGAGAGGTGTTTCTACAAAAACATCTTCTTGAACCAAGAATGTTAATCCACCCATCATGTCAATTATAGAATTTTCTTTAGGTCTTTCAACCAAGGTCCAGAATTTGTACCTTTTGAATTCATTTAGTTTATATTTCATTTCTTTAATCCAATATTCACCTCCAAAAGCCTCGTCATTACTTTTATGCTGGAATTTTGAAAGAAATTATAGACATTCTAATTCACTTCTAAAAGAAATTATAGTCCATATAAGTTGATTTACATCACAAATGATATTATCATTGAGATGATTCTTAAGAAACAACGGGCTTGGGTTTTGTAAAACTTTTTCATCAACATAAGATATAAATTCTTCTGGATTGAATACTTTAGAAAAAATTTTGTGAGTATTTTACTTATTAGAAGTGTTTTTTATCAAAGGTTGATAATCAATTTTGGAAAACACCTGAGAAGATTTTGGTTGGGATTGTTTAAAATTAAAAGGATCAGTTTCATCAAATTTAACATTCACTATCTCCTCAATAGCACAATAATTTTTATAGAAAACATTATAAGACTTAGAAGTAGTAGAATAGTCTAAGAAAATACCTTCATCAGATTAGGGTGTGAATTTATGTAAATTATCTTTTGTATTCAAAATGAATAACTTTCATACAAATACGTTGAAGTACGAAACTTTTGGTTTTCATCTAGTCCATAAATCATAAGTTTTTTTGTTAAGAAATGGTCTATTTAAAACTTTGTTTATAGTATACCATGTAGTGATCACAGCTTCAACCTAAAAATGTTTTGCAATATAATATTAACTCAACGGGGGTTTTTTCTCCTAAAGAATATGATGTTTTCTTTCAAAAACACCATTTTTAAGGTGATCTATGTTTTAAAAAGTTACGTGTTATGATTTTCTTAATACAATAAGTTTCAAAATCATAATTTTCAAATTATTTACCATGTTCAATATAAATTTTTATCAATGGAAGGTTTTTCTAATTTTAATTTTGGAAACAAAAGTGTTAAAATAACAATAGACTTCATAGTTCCTTTCTAGAAAATAGACCCATATATATCAAGTGTAGTCATAAACAAAATCAAATAAATAATATTTTCCTCCAATACTTCCAGTTTGTGTAGGGCCAAAAAGTTCCATGTGAACCAACTATAAAGCATTAAAAGTTGAAAATGTACTAATTGATTTAAAGCTTGACTTATGTTTCTTTCCATGTTGACATGGGTCAAAGACTTTTGAAGAATCAAATCTTAGTTCTAGAAGATCCATAACAAGTGTTTTGTTAGATAATTTATATTATTTTATAAGGATAAAATGTCCTAACCTTTTATTCCATTACCAAGATTTATCTTCCATTTCACTATGGCAAGGTAAGACTTTTCACCTTAGGTCATCTAAATTTAGTGTAAAAACATTCTCAGGACGATGGGTAGAGAGAATGAATTCATCCTTGTAATTGTTTTTTCTGCACATTTATCACTCCTAAAATTCAATAGGTACACTTCCTCACATAATTTAATTACTCTCACAAAGCTATTCTTAAGACCCCTAACAAATAAAATTTTTTAAATCAAATATTTTTCAAGAAGAACACTATTAAATATACCAAGAATCATTCCTTGATCATTGTCTCTGAAAGTAACTCTTCCACCTTTCATTTAAATAATTTTTTCAAAGAAGTCTTCGTTTCTAGTCATATACCAAGAACATCTACTATCCATAGACTATACGTTCTTGTAGTAGGTATATAATTCTGTTTTCCTAAAAATAAAATAATTATATTTTCAGTGTCAAAACGTTTTTGGATATAGAAATGTTAAAAAGAAATTTTTTGGGATCCGACATTGGTTTTGAAAAATGGGCTTTGTGGAATCCTAAGGATTTAATTTTGTTTCAGAAATGTTTTTATTCTAATGATCTCTAAATTAATACATTTTTCAAAATGGTTTATTTTTAGGAACAAAATAATTGTTACTTAAAATGGTTTTTAATGAGTATATCCCATTACTAAACTATTACCTTGTGGGGAAAATTGTTTATACATTTTTCAAAACCTCATTAAACAATTGTAAATTTTTTCAAATGTATATTTAAAAAAATATTTCATAATTTAGTTTTAAAACTAAATTCTAATCCAAATTGGTATTACATTCATAAGTGAGTTTTGAATTTAAAGTTTTTTTTCTCTAAAATAACTTTTTTTTAAAACCATGAAATCTTATACTTTACAGAATTAGCTTCCTAAATGTTTTTATAAATATAATCAATTTCAAAATTGTTTTTATCAAGAAATTTAGAAATATATGATGCATATTTTGTTAAAAAATTTATGATAGAATTTTATTTTTAATATTTTTTACTAAATTTTCAATTTTAATTTTCAATTAATTTTTCAAATCAAGAAAACTCTTCATATGAAGGTAGAGAATTATCTTCTACTTAGAAATTTTATTCATTAGTAGAAATATAACTGTTTTCATCAGGATAATTTTCACTTAAAGACATATTAGTCAAATATTCAATAGTTTGTACCTTTACCATGAAATATTGATTTTTAATAGTCAGTCTGGAAAGAAGACCAATATTCTTCTATTAAGAGTTTTCATTTTTTGAGGATTCATCTAATGAATCTCCACCACTAGCACTCTAAGTTTCATTTTCCTTTAAGATTTTATTTCCTTTTTTATTGTATTACTTTTTCTTATTCCTTTTAGAATGTATTTTTTTCTATCTTACATTTTCATATTTGAAAAGTAGGTCTGATATTTCCATATTTATTGCATTCATAACATGTAACTTTAGACACTTTATTATCATTATTATCCTTGTTCATTTTCTTATGTATATACTAAAAATCCTTTTTTCCAATGATCCTCTTCCCGCTTTGATAAATATTGGCTAACTCATTCATTGAATGTTCTGATTCACTTGAGTTAGATTGAATTATAACATTCATTATCTTTTTAGACTTAATAACTTTCTTATGAGTCTTGGATTTAATCTAATTTGAAGTAGTAGTAAAAGAAACTCTTCTATTACCTTTCTTTTATTTTTATTCATTTCTTTTCAATCTAGTTTCCTATTTCAAAAAAGTTCCAAATAAATTATCAAGAGTATCATTTGTAACCTTTCTTGATTCATAAACATCATTTATTTTTTATTCCCACTCTTTAGGAATGATTTCTATGATATTATTGACAAGGTTTCCATCATCCAAACCTTTGTGTCCCATGTATTGTAAACTATTCAAAATTTGCATAAATCTTTGTTTTAACTTAAAAATAGGTTCTCTAAAAGGGAATTAAAAATCTTGATAGTCTGCTCTTATCATATCACTTCTAGTTTGAACTACTTTAGAGGTACCAAAATGAGTAATCTCCAGTTTCTTATAAATATTATTGGATTATTCAAAATATAAAATCTAGATATATATATTTATAGTCATTTAAGAGAGTAAATTATTTCATACCTTGTAATTCGGTTGATACTTTTACTTCTCTTGATTGGTAAAGAGTCTTACTTTCCTGTTAGGAATCTTATATTCACTAGTAATAATAACAATGTTGTCAACTCCAGTGTTGATTACAAAGTTATTCATTCGATCTCTCTTGTATTCATAATCGTTTCCATAAAAAATTATTGGTTTGTAGGATTGAGATTATCAACCAAAATATCATTAAGTCCTTCTATCTATAAAATTCTATTTTACCATAGTACACGTTAGTGTAACAGATACTTATAAACAAAAAGTTTATTAAAGAAATATAACTAACTTGCAATAGAAAAGTAACCAAATATATGATCACTATAAAACTACTCTAATACAGATTGTTGGATCATAATGTATATGTAGATGGAACAATTCAAGAGGGGGCGGGGGTGAATTGGAGGTTTATAAACTTTTCATTTTTTTCTCATAAGGATTTAGATTAAAATGATTTAAAATAGTTCAATTCATAATACCACTTAATATATTAAAATATTAATTGGACATGTCCCTCGGTCTAGATATAAAAGTATCATAATTCGATTGACTACGATAATGTAATCCATAGGTCATAAATGAAATTAATCATATTTTGAGTTGAGACGATTTAAATAGAGTAAGCATATAAAATATCTAAATCACTATGGTTACTAGGATCAGAGTAAAAAAATACAATTATTAAATAATAAAGCATACTGAATTGTATTGTATAATTAAAAATATTTTAATCACTAAAAACGTAAGTAAAATAATCATAATCAAAGTATGTTACTAAAGTATTGTAATCAATTTGGTTATGATAAGACTATATAATGCTTTGGTATGTTTGTTAACATATTCAAGAAGTTTTGTATCCAAAAACCCAAGAGGTGTTTCTACAAAAACATCTTCTTGAACACATTCATTATGAAAATAAAACTTCAAATCTATTTGAAAAAGATTGAAATTAAAGAATGCTGCAAAAGCTAATAGAATATGAATAAAGTCACATCTAGATTCCAGATAATTGGTTTATTCATAATATGTTTCCTCTTGTTGATTATAACATTTACCAAGGTCCAGAAGTTATACCTTTTGAATTCATTTAGTTTATATTTCATTTCTTTAATCTAATCTTCACCTCCAAAAGCCTCGTCATTACTTTTATGCTGGAATTGTGAAAGAAATGATAGACATTCTAATTCACTTCTAAAAGAAATTATAGTCCATATAAGTTGATTTAAATCACAAATGATATTATCATTGAGATGATTCTTAAGAAACAACGGACTTGGGTTTTGTAAAAATTTTTCATCAACATAAGATAGAAATTCTTCTGGATTGAATACTTTAGAAAAAATTTTGTGAGTATTTTACTTATTAGAAGTGTTTTTTATCAAAGGTTGATAATCAATTTTGGAAAACACCTGAGAAGATTTTGGTTGGGATTGTTTAAAATTAAAAGGATCAGTTTCATCAAATTTAACATTCACTATCTCCTCAATAGCACAATAATTTTTATAGAAAACATTATAAGACTTAGAAGTAGTAGAATAGTCTAAGAAAATACCTTCATCAGATTAGGGTGTGAATTTATGTAAATTATCTTTTGTATTCAAAATGAATAACTTTCATACAAATACGTTGAAGTACAAAACTTTTGGTTTTCATCTAGTCCATAACTCATAAGGTTTTTTGTTAATAAATGGTCTATTTAAAACTTTGTTTATAGTATACCATGTAGTGATCACAGCTTCAACCTAAAAATGTTTTGCAATATAATATTAACTCAACGGGGTTTTTTTTCTCCTAAAGAATATGATGTTTTCTTTCAAAAACACCATTTTTAAGGTGATCTATGTTTTAAAAAGTTACGTGTAATGATTTTCTTAATACAATAAGTTTCAAAATAATAATTTTCAAATTATTTACCATGTTCAATATAAATTTTTATCAATGGAAGGTTTTTCTAATTTTAAATTTGGAAACAAAAGTGTTAAAATAACAATAGACTTCATAGTTCCTTTCTAGAAAATAGTCCCATATATATCAAGTGTAGTCATAAACTAAATCAAATACATAATATTTTCCTCCAATAATTCCAGTTTGTGTAGGTCCAAAAAGTTCCATGTGAACCAACTATAAAGCATTAAAAGTTGAAAATTTACTAATTGATTTAAAGCTTGACTTATGTTTCTTTCCATGTTGACACGGGTCAAGGACTTTTGAAGAATCAAATCTTAGTTCTAGAATATCCATAACAAGTGTTTTTTTTAGATAATTTATATTATTTTATAAGGATAAAATGTCCTAACCTTTTATTCCATTACCAAGATTTATCTTCCATTTCACTATGACAAGGTAAGACTTTGCACCTTAGGTCATCTAAATTTAGTGTAAAAACATTCTCAGGACGATGGGTAGAGAGAATGAATTCAACCATGTAATTGTTTTTTCTGCACATTTATCACTCCTAAAATTCAAAAGGTACACTTCCTCACATAATTTAATTATTCTCACAAAGCTATTCTTAAGACCCCTAACAAATAAAAATTTTTAAATCAAATATTTTTCAAGAAGAACACTATTAAATATACCAAGAATCATTCCTTGATCATTGTCTCTGAAAGTAACTCTTCCACCTTTCATTTAAATAATTTTTTCAAAGAAGTATTCGTTTCTAGTCATATACCAAGAACATCTACTATCCATGGACTATACGTTCTTGTAGTAGGTATATAATTTTGTTTTCCTAAAAATAAAATAATTATATTTTCAGTGTCAAAACGTTTTTGGATATAGAAATGTTAAAAAGAAATTTTTTGGGATCCAACATTGGTTTTGAAAAATGGGCTTTGTGGAATCCTAAGGATTTAATTTTGTTTCAGAAATGTTTTTATTCTACTGATCTCTACATTAATACATTTTTCAAAATGTTTTATTTTCAGGAACAAAATAATTTTTACTTAAAATGGTTTTTAATGAGTATATCCCATTACTAAACTATTACCTTGTGGGGAAAATTGTTTATATATTTTTCAAAACCTCCTTTAACAATTGTAAATTTTTTAAAATGTTTATTTAAAAAAATATTTCATAATTTAGTTTTAAAACTAAATTCTAATCGAAATTGGTATTACATTCGTAAGTGAGTTTTGAATTTAATTTTTTTTCTATAAAATAACTTTTTTTAAACCATGAAATCTTATCCTTTACAGAATTAGCTTCCTAAATGTTTTTATAAATATAATAAATTTCAAAATTGTTTTTATCAAGAAATTTAGAAATATCTGATGCATATTTTGTTAAAAAATTTATGATAGAATTTTATTTTTAATGTTTTTTACTAAATTTTCAATTTTAATTTTCAATTAATTTTTCAAATCAATAAAACTCTTCATATGAAGGTAGAGAATTATCTTCTACTTAGAAATTTTATTCATTAGTAGAAATATAACTGTTTTCATCAGGATAATTTTCACTTAAAGACATATTAGTCAAATATTCAATAGTTTGTACCTTTACCGTGAAATATTGATTTTTAATAGTCAGTCTGGAAAGAAGACCAATATTCTTCTATTAAGAGTTTTCATTTTTTTAGGATTCATCTAATGAATCTCCACCACTAGCACTCTAAGTTTCATTTTCCTTTAAGATTTTATTTCCTTTTTTATTGTATTACTTTTTCTTATTCCTTTTAGAATGTATTTTTTTCTATCTTACATTTTCATCTTTGAAAAAGTAGGTCTGATATTTCCATATTTATTGCATTCATAACATGTAACTTTAGACTCTTTATTATCATTCTTATCCTTGTTCATTTTCTTATGTATATACTGAAAATCCTTTTTTCCAATGATCCTCTTCCCGCTTTGATAAATATTGGCTAA
Source organism: Viscum album (assembly GCA_963277665.1). NCBI lineage: Eukaryota > Viridiplantae > Streptophyta > Magnoliopsida > Santalales > Viscaceae > Viscum > Viscum album. Next base: position 699,584,460 of record OY728128.1, on the reverse strand, counting down.
CTCATTCATTGAATATTATGATTCACTTGAGTTAGATTGAATTATAACATTCATTATCTTTTTAGACTTAATCACTTTCTTATGAGTCTTGGATTTAATCTAATTTGAAGTAGTAGTAAAAGAAACTCTTTTATTACCTTTCTTTTATTTTTATTCATTTCTTGTCAATCTAGTTTCCTATTTCCAAAAAGATCCAAATAAATTATCAAGAGTATCATTTGTAACCTTTCTGGATTCATAAACATCATTTATTTTTTATTCCCACTCTTTAGGAATGATTTCTATGATATTATTGACAAGGTTTTCATCATCCAATCCTTTGTGTCCCATGTATTTTAAAATATTCAAAATTTTCATAAATCTTTGTTTTAACTTAAAAATAGGTTTTCTAAAAGGGAATTAAAAATCTTTATAGTCTGCTCTTATCATATCACTTCTAGTTTCAACTACTTTAGAGGTACCAAAATGAGTAATCTCCAGTTTCTTATAAATATTATTGGATTATTCAAAATATAAAATCTAGATATATATATTTATAGTCTTTTAAGAGAGTAAATTATTTCATACCTTGTAATTCAGTTGATACTTTTACTTCTCTTGATTGGTAAAGAGTCTTACTTTCCTGTTAGGAATCTTATATTCACTAGTAATAATAACAATGTTGTCAACTCCAGTGTTGATTACAAGGTTATTCATTCCATCTCTCTTGTATTCAGAATCGTTTCCATAAAAAATTATTGGTTTGTAGGATTGAGATTATCAAATGAAATATCATTAAGTCCTTCTATCTACAAAATTCTATTTTACCATAGTACATGTTAGTGTAACAGATACTTATAAAAAAAAGTTTATTAAAGAAATATAACTAACTTGCAATAGAAAAGTAACCAAATATATGATCACTATAAACCTACTCTAATACCGATTGTTGGATCATAATGTATATGTAGATGGAATAATTCAAGAGGGGGCGGGGGGTGAATTGGAGGTTTATAAACTTTTCATTTTTTTTCTCATAAGGATTTAGATTAAAAAGATTTAAAATAGTTCAATCATAATACCACTTAATATATTAAAATATTAATTGGACATGTCCCTCGGTCTAGATATAAAAGTATCATAATTCGATTGACTACGATAATGTAATCCATAGGTCATAAATGAAATTAATCATATTTCGAGTTGAAACGATTTAAATAGAGTAAGCATATAGAAGATCTAAATCACTATGGTTACTAGGATCAGAGTAAAACAATACAATTATTAAATAATAAAGCATACTTAATTGTATTGTATAATTAAAAATATTTTAATCACTAAAAACGTAAGTAAAATAATCATAATCAAAGTATGTTACTAAAGTATTGTAATCAAGTTGGTTATGATAAAAAAAATGAGCTACAGAAAAATGAATATATAAAAAAATTCACTTTCTATTACAATATAAAAAAATGTAAAAGAATAAAATTCTTTTAACCATAAGAGAAGAGTATCCAATAACTTTGGACAAAGGTCCCTTGATTGAAACTTTCATGAAAATATGTCTTACCCATACTAGGGTAAATCATCAAAATAATGGCGGACTTCTATCTTGGAATCCTCATAAGCCCTTGATTAAGAAGGTAATCTGCAGCTCTATCTTCCTAGCCTCAGAAGCCTTCGGTCCAAAAATTATAGGCACATATGTATTTTTATTTCTAGAATAATTTGATATTAATCACCTATTATTGGTGTCACATGAAGAATGAAAAATCTATTGAAGATTACAAATATGTCAAACAATTTTTTCACAACTTGATCACTTCATGGATTTCACACAAATAAATTTTTGGCAGATATCTCATAGAGTACCAATTCATCCAAAATGTTGTGAGATTGTCCAAATAACCTAGTATTTATAGTTGTTGGATCCAATGATCATATTTTATTCCAACAGTCATATTTTCTCCTAAATATTCAGAGGGACTTTGACACTTAGTACTCCAAATGGTCATATTGTAACTAAAACAATGAAATAATTTTATAATGTATATCAAAATAGAATACACAACACCATTTTGATGAAACGTTTTTTCATTCGATAAAATACTATTTTATATATATGATAAGTGGGACTGAAAAGAATTTAGAATTTCTAATAAAATAAAAATGTGAACATTAAATGAGTAGGATTTTTTTATACATTGAGTATGATTTATCTTGTCAGTACAATACGAAATGGTGTGTACGATGAAAATTATAATCGGCGAGTCTGATGAAAATCATAATCAATTTGTACGATGTAAATCATATTTGGCTTCATGATGATAATCATAAGTATGATAATCAAGGGTATGATAATAATCTTATGCATAAGGAAAATCATAATGATAATATGTAAAACAAAAAAACCCTAAAGTAAACAGGATAAAATAAAATATGATGTCATTTGAAAATACATTTTGTGATTTCCAAAACAAAATGTAATAGAAAAGTCAAAAGAGTACTTTTGACTCAACACTAATTTTTGATTTGATCATTGATAAGAAGATTAATTTCTGGTATGGGAATGGAAAACACCTTCCTTGGGTTCCTCGATAGTTTCCTATGTGATGAAATCTTCTAAGTTAAAATGATTAACGATGATCATTAAATCATATTTGGAGAGATCACTCATTGAGGACTTAAAATCCAATGAACCATTTTTACAAGATACTTTTACTATTTATGGCTCTGAACAACTAGTGCCTCAATGTACAAAGTTGAAAAGTAGGTTTTTAGAGTTATGGTGAATGGATACATTGGATTCCTCACTAATTGTAGAAACCCTAGGCTGAAAGTAAAAAATTGAGATCTTTTAACACAATTCCCCTAATTTCCCAAACTAATACCCATCATACATATATCTTAAAATAATTTCTCTAAGAAAAACCATAAATTCATACCACTTTGACATGACCTAACCCACTGGGACCCCTCTTGGATGGTGGTAAGTTGACTGTGCCACCTCAATCCCACATTTGATAGGCCAAAGGCTGGTGACTAACACTAAGTAGTCATATCTCACATAATAGGAGGCCTTATAAAAATGAACCTATACAAAACCCATGGCTCCTCATAGAATATAATAATTCTAAATTAATAAAACTAAAATAGGTAATGTCACAAACCTATCATTAAAATCATTTATTTTATTATTTTCTTCACTTTGGATATTTTTGTCGAGGTTTAGGTTGAGTACCAGTTTGAATTTTTGAGTTTTTGTCAAAAAATGGATGTTTTGAGATGTTGGTAACTTTTTATAGAGTGCGTTGAAACTCACTGCGGTGGTTTTGAGTTGTGGGCATTGAGAACACCAATATGTACATCCATAGGTAAGGGATATATATATATATATATATATATATATATATATATATATTCCCTCTTGGTACATATTCCCTCATGGCATGGGGAATATGTGAAAAGAAAGTATAGATATTTATATTTATGTATAAATAAATGTGCATGTAAGTGTGAAGGGTAAATTCAGATGGTTTTCATCAAAGGGTGGCATGTTCGAGGTAGGTCCCCTATTCCTAAGCCTTTAAATTGAATTCCATTATTGATTGATTTTTAAAAAAATGTGTTTTCCATTTTTATATGAAATGATTTTTCCGCACACACACACACACACACATATATATATATATTGAACTTGAAAAAAGGCTTCTCACTTGGTTGGTATATATTCTCTTGAACTTTTACAGTGAATAGTTTGAATTAAGCAGGATATCAATATTTCTTTAAAAATGTGTGGTTCTATGGTTGTTTAATTAGCCTTTTAAATGATTTTGAAAATGACTTATATGACTTATAAAAGTTTCTCATGATTTATGTGTATGGTGAAAAATGTGTTTTTAAAAAATTTTATGATGCTTATGGCATGAAATTAGTTTTTCCTAAGAGAAAATATGTTTTTTTTTCGAGTGAATTCCTTTTTTACATATTAATAATTGTAGAAGTGGGTTAATAAATTATGCAGGTTGTGCATAGCATGATTTTATGTGGATTTTGTGTGTATGTAAATTTGAAAAAGGTTTTTCTTATGAGAAATGGTGATTTTATTTGTGTGTTCACATTGCTAGTTTGTGAATATGTATGTGTGATACATATGTAACGTGAGAAATAGAAATAGAGCACATGGGAAACCTGGGGTATCAAGGTGGGTGGACTAGGACTAGTATTCTAGTTGATTTAGAAGTGGATTGTCTAATTTTCTTCTAAAAGGATTAATGATTACAACACTAACTAAATGATTATGATGATTGGAGACCACTAGACCATTGGGGTGTCCCCTCTAGTGTCTCATGCATGAGAAAATTGTTGGTCATGGTATCTAAGCCATGTTTCACCAAGTTATAAGGTTCCTAGGGTCCAATTTGTGCAAGTTACCTGTAGGGTTTGACCTTAGTTCTTGCTTATGACATTGTTCGTGTGATGTGACTTCCATTTCAATTGGTTTATTCTTGAATACTATTTTGTGAAAAATATATTTTAATATAAGTTTCTTTTCATTCCTTTTGAAATTGTAATACATGCTTTGGAATTATTTTGAAAATGTAGTGGAATAGAACGTTTTTTCATAATAATGTAAACTTGTGACTTGAATTTGAAAATAATGAAAAACATTATTTTATTATGTCTTATTTTCAAACAAGCATGTTGGGATTCTTTTTAAAGGTAAGGGAATTGGGAATTGTTTTTCTTTGGTATTCCAACCAAGAACTTTAGTTTCTCACACCTACTATATCACTTCATTTTGAGATTTTAGTTTTGGTTATATCTTGTAGAGAGCATGCTGATGTGTCTAGTAGTGACCCACGAGGGAACTTAGACGTATGTTTGGTTTTTCTACTTTATTTTATTTCTATTTCTAGTGGTTTTCTATCTTGTTCGGTTTATATTAATTTATTTGTATTTCATTTATGGTCCAAATCATTCTAGAATGTCTTATTTCAATGCCTGACACTAGTTACCATCTCAAGGGTAAAGGGAATGCCCTTCGGGCATTATCATGGGACAACTCAGGTGAAATTTTCAAGGATGAGTCGGGTTGTTTTGTTGAATAATTGTACCAGATGATTCCCTTGTTATTTGGGGTGTCAGGTAGGTTTGATATTAGGATTATTGGGACTTGAGAGGTATATGTGGGAAGGAAATTATGAACCCTTTCCCATCCTAAGCCTCGAGTATCCAATGGTAGTTTAGGATTTTAAATATTATCTGGCTTGGTCTGTTTGGATAAGGGGTGAAAAAAGGAGTGATCCATTGTTATGTGATGAGCTTGCATAGAGTATTGACCCATATAAAACCCATGTTCACGGTTCAAGATACTTCTTGTCATTGATGGTTGATTGGAGCATGGTCTACCAAACCATGTTTCTGGGTTAGGCATTGTCATTAGTTCCTTATCCTTGGGGTTTTATTGTATGTTTTTATTTGACATAGTTCTAATTGGTGTGATTGGATTTAAAAAATAAAAATGATTTATAGAAAAGGAGTCTTAGAAATGGAAAATGGTTTTCGGAGCATCAAAATTGTTTTTGAAAATGAAAATGATTCCTTGAAATTGTTTTATTTTAATGGAATGTGTGGTTTCAATGGAAAAAATGGAAATTACTTTGGAAATATTTTTTGGGTTTTGGAAATAATTTTTGGTAGGTGAGATGAATGTTTCATGGGAATTTGGGCATTAAGTTGAATGGTATGTTCTGGAAATGGGAAATGTTTTGAATTGACCCTGGATATTTCTATGAATGACCACATATATGAATGTACAATTTGGATGAGTGGATTCTTATTGGTATGTCTGGATGAGTTCTTGATATAGAAAAAGGATGTACATATGTGAGATTTTATGGTGTACCAATGGTGGGAATTTATATTGTTTTCATTGTGGTAAAATAGATTAATAAAGTGAATTTCAATGTTTTAGAAAGTGCGCAATCGTTGAATTTTTCCCTTTCATGTTTGGTATCCTTTTTCATAGGCTTTTGGTTTTGATATATTGAAAATGTTGTTGAAATGGTGATTTGAGTTTAAGTTTTGGTTTGTGATTGAAGTGTAGGATTTTGGTTTATTAAGAGTTTTGAATTGATTTTGTGCCTCTTGTTATCAAGTATTCCCTAGAAAATTCCTGGTTATTAGTAGAAAATAGGAATCTAGGATACTTTTCTCTATGTTTAAGTGAAAATTAGTTTTGGTAATTGGTGTTGGTCGTCGTTAGTGGTCAGAACATATCAAAACTAAGGTGGTTAGGGTTCTTGAGAAAATTATAAATGAGTGTTTCTCTGAGTTTCCTCATTGGTGATGCTACCAAAACATTGAATTGAGTGTTGAAGCCATATAATTTATTGACATTGGACCACATTGTGTCTTCTTTGTTTGTCTCCTACCTTTCTAACTAAAAAATAGTAAAATATCTCATTCATAGTGACTTACAAAGAGTTTTTCTTATCAAAGTCTCTTGGGTTATTTGAAGGGGTTCACTAAGTTGAATTACTGAATGAGGAAGTTCCATTTATTAATCATCATCTCCTGACTATAGTGTATTATATTCATCAATACATTATTGAACCAACCATAGGTCTTAAAGTATAGGTTTTCACACAACCAGTAATCATTGGGTGTGGGGAACTGTGGTCCAAATTTTGTCTCCAATGCTGGAATGGGGACGGTTTAAGTTTATCTGTTGTATATTATTTGTTTTTGAAGGTTACCTTCTTTTGTAAAAGGCATAGAGGCCTAGTTTCCTTGCGATATTACCCTTTTTTAAAGTTCCACTTTGGTTTCAATACGTATTGGTGGTCTCATTTTATTTTAATTCTAGTTTTTGGGATTTATAGAAGGGAACCCTTGAAAGGATGTCTCCTTATTGGTGAAAATCTTGAGAGTATTATCTATAATTTTTTTTATCTCTTTTTGTGGTCCTTTTTTGTTTTAGGTCTTCTCATTTTAGAGATTCTCATTTATTGTGGAAAAAAATGAATCATGGTTCAGTTATCTATTTGGGGTGAGCTCTTTCCTTGGGTTTTCCCATGTGTCGGGGGTTTCTAGTTTGAGATGGAAGTTCTCATGTTGGTCTGTGTGGCAGTTGTTGTTCTATATTGGGTTTTTCATCTTTATTATGTGTTGGTGGTTCTAGAATTAGCATATGCTGAGAGTCTCAATGTTGGCCATGCTAGTTGGGTTTGTTAAGGTGTGGGGAACCCTCTTCTAATACTTATGGATTTTCAATTTTTAGATTCTCTTAGAGATGGTCGGGTGTGATTGGTAGAGTGAAAAGTCACACCGAGCACATGATTTTGTTGGCCCCTATTATTTTCGAACGTGAGTTTGATTCCTCATTTGGTTGTATGACTTTTTAGGGGCATAAATATTTCTGTGGTGGGGAGAGTTTTCACACCCCGACCATTAAAATTATTTATTTTATTATTTTTTTGGCTTTGTATATTCTTGTTAAGGTTCAGGTTGAGCCCCGATTCTAATTTTTGAGGTTTTTTTTAAAAAAAATTAAAGTTTTGAGTTTCAGAGCATCTAGCGCATGGTTTTCGCATGGTTTGGGAAACCATGCAGCAACTATGCAGTTTGGTTTTGGGATCCGAGCAGAGGAATTTGACATGGTTGGTGCATGTTTTGGTAACTATGAGGCCATCCCGTACGAGTGACCCTTCCCTCAAGTAGGTTGCACATTGTTGGTGCATGGTCTAACAGACGTTATATCCAAACTGTGTTGCATGTCCTATTTTTAAAAATAGAAATAAATAATATAATAAATGAAAAAAATAATTTAAATAATTTAAATTAAAATTAAAAGAATTTTTAAAAATAATAATAATAATATTATTATTATAATAATAATGATTGTTATTATTAGTTTATTTTATATAAACCCTGAAGGGGTTCCCCCTTTTTCCACCCTCACCCCACATGACCCAAAACCCCTTCCCTCTCCTACCTATGCACGCCGCCCTCCTCTATCTCCCCCCATCAGTAACCTTTGTCTCCTCTGGCGCACCCTCCTTCTCCAACAACCACACCCCCATCCTCCTCTGATGGCGACAACCATCCCTCGTGAAGAATCCTGCCACTTCCTCACTCATGTGAAACCCACCTTAGCCAAAACTCCCCTATGATGAACCACCACCTCTTACACATTTCTTTCAGTGCATCATCATGAGTCGATCCATTGTGAGATCCCTCCACATATGGTTTTCTTCTTCTCCTATTTTATTTTCTCTTCTGATTTGTCAGTTTTATTCTCTTCTTGGTGGTGGGTACACCTTAGACAAACCCTAAATTCATTTTGGGGGGATTTATTTGTTTAATATTGATTATTATGGTTCATTTGTTCCTTTCTAGGCATATTCTAGACACGTAATCCATGGGAAGTTGGTTTTCCATGATTTTTGGGTAAGTATTATTTGGTTACATTGTTTTTTCTCAATTTTAATTTATGGATTTTTTTATATTTATGTTTTCATAAAATTATTTTGGGTGTGTGGGTCTTTTCCGTGGTGTTTTGAGTTATTTTTTATTTTTTTATAGAGTGTGTTGGACATCACTATGTTAGTTTTGGGATGTGAGTATCAAGAACGTCTATATGTACATGCATATGTAAGGGATATATATATATGTGCCATTTTTGTACATATTAACTTAAAGTGTAGGGAATATTTACAATGCATTTATGGGTATATATATATGTGTGTGTGTGTATAAATACATATGTGTGTAATTGAAAAGGGTTGGTCTAGGTGGTCATCATCAAAAGGTGTCATATTCAAGGTAGGTCCCCTATACCTAAGCCTTTAACTTGAATTCCATGATTGCTTGATTGTTTTTAAAATGTGTTTTCCATTTTTATGTGATATTCATATGCTATATATATATATATATATATAATTTTTCAGGGTCCTTGAAAAATGGCTTTGCACTTGGTTGTTAGACTTTCTCTTGAACTTTTAAAATGAATAGTTTGAATTAATCAGGGTATCAAGATTTTTTTTAAAAATGTGTGGTTATGTGTTTGTTCAACTATACTTCTAAAATTATTTAAAAATGATTTCTATGACTTCTAATGGGTTCTCATGATTTATGTGTGTGGTGAAAAAGGTGTTTTTTGAAAGTTTTGACATAATTATGTCTTGAAATTGGTTTTTAAGGGGAAATATGTTGTTTTTAATTGAATTAATTTGTTGTAGTTTATAAATTTTTCAAGTGGTTTAATAAATTATATAGTTGGAGAATAGGATGTTTTAAAGTGGATTTGGTGTGCATGTAAATATGAAAAGGTTTTTATTATGATAAATGGTGATTTTATTTGTGTGTTCACATTCCTAGTGGGTTCATGTGAATGTGGTGATACATATGTGATAGAAGAAATTGAAATAATGTACATGGAAAACCAAGGGTATCTAGGTGGACAGACTAAGACAAGTATGCTAGTTGATTCAAAAGTGGGTTTTCCCAGTTTCATCAAGAAGGATTGATTATTAAAACACTAACTAAATGATTATGATGATTAGAGACCACTAGGGCATTGGTGTGTCCCCTCTTAGGGGCTCGTTCACAAGAACACTATTGGTCATGGTTTCTAAGCCATTTTTCACTAGGGTATGAGGTTCTTAGGGTCTCATTTGTGCTAGTTACCTATAGGGTCTAACCATGGTAATGTATTATGACATGGTTTTTGTGATGTAATTTCCATTTCAATTATTGTATTATAGAACTCTCTTTGGTGAAAACCATATTTTAATCTATGTTACATTCTTTTCATTTTTAAATATTAATGCATGCTTGGGAATAATTTTAAAAATGTAGTGGAATATAATTTTTTTTCACAAAAATGTTATCTTGTGACTTGAATTTGAAAAGAATGAAAAAAAATATTTTATTATTTCTTATTTTCAAACTAGCATTATTGGGACTCTTTTTAAAGGTAAGGGAATACATAGTTGTTATTCTTTGAAAATCCTTCTGATCATCTCAGTGATCATTTCTACTCTATTTTTTCAGTTTTAGGTTCTAGTTTTGGGTATCTCTTACGGCATGCATGTTGGTGTGTTTGGTGGTGACCCATGAGGACACTTGGAGGTATGTTTGGTTGTGCTACTTTATTTTATTTCCACTCCTATTGTTTATCTATCTTGTTCATTTTATATTAATTTATTTTTCATTCATTTAGGGTCCAAATCATTCTCAACTATCTTATTTAGATGCCCGACACTAGTTATCAGCTTATGAGGATCATGAACACCCTTCAGGCCTTGTCACATACCGACTCGGGTGACCGGTTTAGGGTTTACCTGAGTTGGTTCGTGATAGATAATGCATGTGATAGTCTTAAAAACCCACAAATTGGAGAGTACTAAATCATCCATAATATAAGAAGAATGATAAATAATCAAAAAACCAAAGGGGAAAAGAAAAATAAACTACTTATATGATATTGTATATGATACAATGTAGGATTATACATGACCAACTCCCTCCTCTTACATCTATGGATAAAAATATTCTCCACCAAGAAAAATTATACCATGATCAGCACAAAGAAATCCATCATATTCATAAGAAATGATAGTGAGGGTGTATATTTCCTTGCATGGATTAGTATAAACATAATAAATATTGTTCCCAAAAAACAACATTGTAAAAGAAGAAACAATATAGCTACACCATGGGTAAGAGAAAATGGATGTTGCACAAGAACCCATATATCCTTTAAGGGAGAGAACACGTGACATGACAGAAAGAGTCATTCTCTTCACAGCCCAACTACAAGAGATCCAATATATAACCCAATGTATCCAAACAAATAAAACCATATAACCTGTGTGAAATATTTATAATAGAAGTGGTGAACCTTCACCTCACCAAAGGATGTGCACTATTTATGAGGGTAATTGAAACTGGTATAGGACCCCCACCTAATTAGAGGTCTTAGGTGTGGTGTAACTGACATCATATAAATATAAACATAACCCCAGGTATGTGGGGGGGGGGTAACATATCCTTTTAATTTCATGTGGAGGTCCCTCTCTATGAAATAATCATGTGGTCAGGGTTATCTCTATCCATGATAAATATTTTATGACCATAAATGAACCCCATCAGCTTTCTTATTGAGCCAAGGAGACTAATATGCTTATACACCTTGCATCTCACCTCATATTCAAAATATCAGTTCACCATATCATTCTATAAGGTAAACAAATGTGGATATACTATCCAAAAACTGAAATTCTATTCATAACAAAAGAGATATGAAAATTCAGTAGTAATAAGAAAATACATGGAATTTACAATAGGGCTAATCAAAATTGTATCCCTTCAGTATATGTTTGATTATATAATTCCTATCAATGTGGTGTGTAAAGGTCTACCGAACTGGAATGTTCATTAGGGAACATGGCATGTGGGACTAGATGGGTACACAATGTGTTCCACCATTTCCCATTTAATATATAATTTCACATAAATAATGTGTCCTGGGAGAAACACAACATGCAGACTCCAATGACTCACTCGATGTGTAATGTTGGAGAGGTTGAGTAATGTAAAGTCAAGGGAACATAACATATTGTCCTAAACCACATATAGTGTGTGAAAAAATGAACACCTGCGTGTGATCTAACTATACCCACCATGTATTTTAGCTTATAATTATAATACATTAAACCTATGGATATGTGGTGTACTATATTTATCTTTTGACTGAAACCTAGTCGAATATTGTTAGAAACTACATGTAATTTTGATCTGGAACACATATTTTGTGCTCCATGTCATGAACCTAGATTTTATATAATGTTATCAAATCATACACCATTAACAATATCAACTCCTATCACACCTCAAACCCACAAAAATATTCTTCCCATGATGTCATTCCACCAATGATCAATTTTCATTCATCCATGGCATGAAATGGATTTCAAAATAAAGTCACGTACTTCTCTATCATTCGGTTCATCACCACACTTTGGGAACATACTCCAACACACCATTAGAAATATATTACCACCAAATAATCCTCATTTTTATGAAGATCTTAACAACCATACCTAAATCAATCTATCACAGTATGGGATTTTAATTGTGTGTCATTTTAGATGCAGATATTTTGAATCTATATACTAAATAAAGGTCTATGATGGGAAATTAAAGAAAAAGAGAGGAAATTTAAGTACAACTATTACAGGGAGTTAAATATAGACACTGGGAAGCATATTTTCTAGTTTTTTGGTGTGAAATTCATAGAATAACAGAAGGATAACATAGAAACTAGGCTTTTTAAGATAAATTATGTAAAATATTAAATTTATTTTTTGTCGATATCTTCATAATAAATACAAGAATAATAAATTAATACTCAAAATCATAAATAATATAGTTAGATAATAATAATAATACACTAACTCAGAAACTGATGGATCTATGATGAAGAATGTTTCCGCATTGAGCGTACTTAGTGATTTTTATAGAGACTTCCATCATTTGGGTTAACAAAAGAAGATAGATCTTCATCGATCATCCCATGATCTTTAACTCTCGCATTCCTCCTCATACTTGGGTTTATGGTGCCTAAACATAGAGAGAAAAGTTAAAGTGCTTCTAATATGATAGATTTAGGAAAATATATAATTATAAAATAAATATATTAACTAATTAAATAAAGTAATGAATCGACCCATGATGGGTTAACTTTTGAAAGCTAATTGGGATTGATGAGTACCCCAATCCAATGGTAAAACCTCCATTATAGACTTAACCACAATCATTGATTTCCCATATGAGGCTTCATTTAGAGGGAAATTAATTGTTATTATGAATTCACACCCACCCACAAAAAACAATATATTATTTATAATATATTATTATCGGGACTCTATAATGCCTAAAAATCCATGATGACTCTGTGATGCATCCCTAAAATATTAATTAAAAAATTCTAATGGTTCAAAAAGGAAAACTAGAGTTGTTAAATCATCCCCACCTTAAAGTATTGTTTCATTAAAAAATATTATCCAACATGAAAATATGAGGGAATGAGCTCCCATATTTTTCTCATGCTTCAGTGAACTCCCTTAAATGTTTCCATGTTTCCAATGGATACACACTAGAAAAATATCTCACTCATTAAGGGACCTCACCTGATAGTCCTTGATCAACACTCAGTACTTTGAGAAAGTGGTTCCATTATCAATATCCATCTCACCCTAATCGATGACATGTGATGGGTTATGAACTTGTCTCCTAAACTATAACATGTAGAATATATCTTGCATTAGTCCAATTATAGAGGCAATTCTTTGTGGTAAGAAAAATAATCCACCCTATTCTCGATCTATAATTGACAAATTGATTTCTAGGATAACTGGCCTTCTTGCCAAAATCTCAATAAATTTAACTATATAGTGATATAATGTAAAACGTACCCTCAATAATATAACTATAAAGGACTTTAATGATAGATCACATAAGAATTAATATATCTTTGAGTAGTCCTCATCAACCTCTGGTTCACTTTGACCTTCAAAATAATCTCTCTACCATCTTTGATATTAGTAGTGATAACTCTCCTAACTCCATCCAACACAAGGGTAACCTATAGTGTATCAGACCATAATTTTAGTAGCTATTCCTTTTTGAGTAAATTTTGTGTGATTAATATCATATTACATATTCAATGCCAAACTAAAATAAATCATGACATATTTGTGATATATAATTATATGTATAATATGTGAAAGGACAATCAATAGAAATAACCCCATTATAAAACATAGTCGTTGAATTGATGGGTATAAATATAAGTAAACCCATTATTAAATAAACATATAAAGGAGAATCAGTGGTAATAATAAATGATATCCTTCCTTATGAGTCTTGTTTATTTGATATTGGAAAGGAAATAACACCACATGGGTTTCCCCTAGAATAATCTAAATATAAACACTAATAAGTAAAACCAGAGTGAAATTGTGTTTGGGGAAGTTCAAGATAGTTTTAATAACTATGATATCCTTGATAGATGAGTCCCCACTCATGAAATCCACTATTTCTCATCATTCACATAAATCATATATGTAATTCTTATAGGATTTTTATGTAGAAATTTGGATGATAGGAAAAATTTAATGTAATAAGTTTTACATATTCTCTCATTATTATATTTTTAGTTTTTATAAAAATGAATTTTCAAATAAATTTAAATGGTTATATTTAATAAATATTTTTTACTATTTCTTTGGTATTAATCACTCTATTTTAAAAATTAGGATTTTAAATCATCTAATTTCAACATAAAAAAAATGTAATGTGATTATTTTTCTATATATTATCTATTTTTATCATAATGAACAAAATTGATCGCTATCAACTAATAAATATAATGAATAGTCTTGAATATATATATATATAAAGATTTACTATTCATTAATATATTTTTTACAAAGAAATGAACATGAAAAAAATTATATTATGCGTGAGAATATATTTTTCCTAAAAATAATTTCTATGTAATGTGTATTTATATTAAATTTTATTTTTATAAATTTTATAAATTTAATTATATGAAAAGTATTTATTATTTTTAATCATCATTTCCGAATTAATTAATAAGTTTAATATTAATTTTTGGAATATAAAAATTTAGCATGGAAAAAATGAACACCTTGACAATGACAAAAATATAGTAAAAGTGTTAAATCATGTGGTAAAAACCTAAAAGATCATAAAAAAGATATTTGAATTAAATTATAATGTATTTATCAACCTTATCCATATATGATCTTCATTGGTTTTCAAATTTGGATCAAATTTTCTATAAAATTATTTTTCTTTCTATATTAAGTAATAAGTATTTTTAAAAATTCCACTCCCCCACTTATAAAATACCCCTCCAACACCCCTTGCATGCCGCTTATTAAATTTTAATTATTCTCCATTATCTACCATATTTTATTTACTAACAATATAATATGAATTTTTTCATAGTATTTTCAATAGATATTTCCCAATTCCATTAAGACTATGAAGGTTTCTAAGAGGACATACAGTTTCTTCACTATATATAATAACTTCTTAGTAGTGTTTTTTATTAATATTATTAATCCATATATTATTAATTATAATGAATTAAATTAAAAAAATATAAAAAATATAATAATTATTATTTAATGGATATATTTTAATAAAATCACTTCATAAACAAATTCAACCATTGATTATAAAATGTTTTTATGTCAGTTTAACCACCCACGTGCACAATATAATAAGTCTTTTTTATCATAGTAGATTATTGAAAATTAATTACTATTAATATAAGATATTAATGAGAAATTGATTATATTTTCTGTTATATAATGGTAATATTATAATTTAATTCATGGTTTATATAACAACATTTATTTGTTAGTTTTTTTTGAAATGTGCATGTTATGAATTTCATCTTAGGAAATCGGACCAGAAACTCCCTTGGAATGAACCTATAAATTCATAAATAATTATTTATGATATATTCCAGTTTGGAAAATATTTTTGAGATTATGGACCTATTTTATAACTTATTTCACCATGTTCAACATTCTAATATAGTTTTAGAGAAATTTATCAAACAATCCCATGTGGCCGGTGAGAGAAAAAACAATAAAAATAAATGAATTGAATATGATAATAAAAAGAACTTAACAATTGATGTATATAATAAAATGGTTCTAAATGAAGTATTTATTAATCCTAATTTTTTTATTCAAGAGTTTATACACACATATACACCTAATGATTTGTGTCCTATTGTAAGGGATCTTTCAAACCAACCACTTTTCCCTTGGGTTAAACATTATATCTATATACCTCACATTCTATCTATAATATCCCCATTTATATATTAGATATATATGTGTGTGGATTAAATATATAACTATTTTATTTTTCCTTTCATTTCTAGGGTTATAGATTTTTTTTCAATTTATCATCACAATCATTGATTAAAACAAACCAGGTTAATATCGACTCTCATATTCAAAATTCTATTTAATGTGAGAAAATTTTAAATTTTATTGACATAAATGATTTCAAAAAAACAATAAATATTTTTTTGAACAATATTCTAATTCATTATTCATTTAAAAAAACATAATGTTCTCTTTTTCTTTAATGGTTATTTACTCATTCCATAAAATATCATTTCAGAAGATAAATTTTATAAATTATTCACCACTCCATTATTATGATGTTATTTTACTTAAATATTATATTTATGAAATATTATTATTTATTAAAATATAATGTTAAAAAACATTTAATTATTTCTTATATTGGGAATCATTAAGATATATCATTTAGTTATGTTTGAGATAAGATTATATAAACCCTTCAATTTTCATGGGCTTTACTTATGTTTATGACTTATAAATGGATTATTTATATGGAATAGATATAAATATACATATTATGATTTCATAGGTTTGACTATAGTTATATAGACTCCCAATTCATTTTTTAATGTTTTCATATCATGAGATACCATGTATAATGCATGATAAATGGGCCCAGAACACTATGTTTTGTTATGTTACCAATGATCCTTGACTTACCATTGTGATTTATTGATTAATTTATATTAAATATTCTTATTATTCCATGATCCATTGATATATAATACTTTATTCCATGATTCTGTGTGATTATTTTCATTTATTTTATCATTTTATACTTCTTAACTATTAGGTTTTTTCTCATTATTATGTTTGTTACCTTACCGAGATTTATAGCTCACCGTTTTCTCAATGTGTGTTCCCAAGGTATAATTTATACTAATAAAATATACAAGGGTATTAGGAGGAACTTATAACTATTTAAATAATATAAAAAAAATATTTATAAATTGATTTATTATGAACTTAATTTTTCAATACCACCAGACCTCCAGATTTGAAGTTTGTGTTTTATTAAATATTATATTTTAAATCAGGTAACAATATGTGTATATGACCCGAGATGTTATAGTTTGTACCGTATAATATTTTAGTTATTTTTGGGAATCTATTTAGATAATATAATATAAAATATACCATAAATAACTAATTTTGAAATGTATAAAATTTTATTTTATGATATACTTGACACTTATGAGTTACTTTTTAATTCATTATTTTCATTTTATCTTCCTATTAATATTATTATAATCATTAATTATGTTATTTATTTTATTAAAAGGATATAAATAGGAGTAACCACTCCAAAAAATTATGTTATAGATAATGAAATGTTTTCCCAAATGAGAATCCAGATGTGATGGGTGTGGGAGTTGAAATCCTCTTGGAAATACTCATGGAAATGATCGAGGTTATGAATAATAATTGAAATAATGCGAAAAAAATCCTTCTAAAAATAGATAAAAATATATTTGTTGATTATTTTATATGTTAATTTCATCTCATATTCAATGGATATTTTTATCTCGTAATTAATAAAAAATTTATTAATTCAACTGATAAGATATTCGTTGTCCTTTAGCGCTCTATGAAAGACAATTTTATATAGGTTTATCAGTGGTGGTAACTAATTATGAATAAAAAACACAAAGATGTAATTGAATCAATCACATGGGATTCATTAATTAAAATTTATTTCTATAAATATTTTCCTCACACTATCCTTCTTATGATTCTGGATTTTCATGGACTCAAGTAGAGAAAGGATGAAGCAATCGATTCATATGAGGAAATTTTTATACGGTTTGTAAGTAATGCCTCTAAATTAATCAATTAACCTAAATTTAAGTATTAACACTTCATTAAATTGGATAAATTCTTTTTAAAAAAATTATTTAACAATTATAGAATTTATAAATTACAATGAAATAGTTTTGTGTTCCCTTAATGTTTACATTGAAATCATTGATTCTTAAGGGTCTTATGCGGATGGTGAAAAATATTATTGAATAGAGTTAAAACATAGAGGGTTATGGTTTAAATATCATATATAAAGTAAAAAAAACTGCCCATCTGTCATAAATTTTGGATGAATCATCCATAAAACCGCCTTAAGGGAATAAAAAATGTTACAACTGTGGAAAGGAGGGAAAAAGAGATAAATCTTGTTAAAGGGGGTTCAAAAACCAAATAATACAATGGGAGAAAGGAAGTATCTAGAAAATACACAACCCATTGTCTAAAGACTCAACTATAAGAAACATATACATCATGAAATTAAGTATACTACGATAAAGTATTTCAAGGATAAATGATGAAAAAAACTCAAAGGCCTAGAGAGTAAGGATGGAATTATGTTATCCCTACTAGTGGTATGGGTCATTAAAATGAATTATGGATATTTACACTTATTATTAATTCATGAATATAAAATATCATATTTTATTTGAGTTCTAAAAAGTCTTTTATGTCCAAATAGTTTTGTAAAAATATTTTAATACCACCTCAAGACATTGAGGTTGAGTTATCGGTGAAAATACCAAGTGGAGAAACTATTTAATCTCAAGTAAAAAACTCTTCCCAAGAAAACATTGTTGATATTAATCTATCAGTAAGACTTATTATTCCATATAAAGTGGGATTCATTGATATAATGGGAATGGATTGGTTGTATTTATATAGATCCAGCATCAACTGTCGAGAGAGGGAAATCACATTCTATATAAAAAATCATCCTATGATTCTATAAAGTATTGAGGATGATGATGAATATTTAATAAAAAATACCCATAATGTACATATATTATTCCCTTATATGAAAT
The DNA here is from genome assembly GCA_963277665.1 of Viscum album. Taxonomy (NCBI): domain Eukaryota; kingdom Viridiplantae; phylum Streptophyta; class Magnoliopsida; order Santalales; family Viscaceae; genus Viscum; species Viscum album. The sequence goes on along the minus strand of OY728128.1, from coordinate 699,565,673 downwards.
AATATATAGCTATAATGATTAATACATAGGATAATATCACCATTGAATACATTTATATTATTACAGAATATGTTTATTTATTCCCTAAAAAGTTCCATTACATTATTCAAGATTAATATGTTGAGTTATCAATTGAACTTATGCTTAGAGCTCAACCCATATCAAATAGTACTTATATAATTTCACTGTTAAACATTAATAATTGAATTATAAATGATAATATTATTGGGAAAAGGTTTTTATAATCCTAAACGATTCACTATGGCATCTAATGATTCTCTTTATTATAAATAAGGATGGATAAATTCATCTCTACATTGATTATTGTTAGCTCAAAAAGAAAATGATAATGAACAAGTATCCCCAGTTGTAAATTGATTATGTGATTCCTCATACCTACACTTTTATAATCTAGTGCGAATAAACATATTATTCACTTGTAAGCTTTAAAATGGATCAAAGAAACCTAATTTTAACCATCAATAAATACTATATCACTAATAAATATTGATTAACATACATTTATAGAAACTTTTAGGTTAATAGTTTTAGAGATTTATAAAATTATTTAAAATAATAAATCCTATGTATTTCCCATTCATGGGATATTTTTTCCACTATATAAGAAACTACTTAATCCATAATTTGCCTTCAAAATCTCCCACAAAATTCTCCAAACATGCTACTATTATATAATTATCATGTCTCATACTTACTTTTATAAAATAAGGAAAATGAAAACATAATAAGGATGAGAAAAAATTCTTAGAATGAGAAATCATATATTAGTATCTTTCATGGCATGAATAATCGTACAGGAGTGGATAAGAATGAAATAATTTCATATAAATAAGGACATAATCATTCAATAAATCCATGCATGAAATTACACTATAAAAAATCACATGGATAATAATAATTTAATTCATTATGATTTAATTAATATTGTTATAAAAATTTATATTTACCTTCAAGGTCTTTTCCAAGAAATCATTCTTTCTTTCAAGCCCACATCCAAGAACAAATTATTTCCATCAAGGCCTCAGCAAAGACATAATTATTTTTTCATTAGGTAGGAAATTCAAAATACCCAAAACATTTTTCTCATTAGATTAATAGATGCATTGAGGGTCTATATAATATTGGTACCCACCTGTCACTTATTTATGTCCAATTAATTCATCATGTGGTTGATATTAATACAAATTCAATACATAATCAACTATCTAACATAATCAATAATAATTTGTATTGAGATACAAATGTACATAATTTAAATACTTTTCAAATCGATAAATTAACATAATCCATATATAGAAATAATTTTATAGGTTAAACAATTCAAATTCAACTTTCATTAATTATCTATAGTAATCCCTATTAGAATAATAATATATGAGTTTTCAAAACTTTACCTAGTAAAAAAATAATCATAGTGCATCAAGATAATTTACATGGATATATAAAAAAATAAATCCAAAGTGTAACACAAGGAATATCAAAATATGATAACAATTTTGAATGACACTATCATAACAAGAAAACTTTGAATAGTGTCACATAAGAAAGGAATTGGAATAAAAATAATTCTAAAAACAAATGATGATTTTCAAAGACAGATGTAGTAATGGATTTAAAATATTTTAATCCCATAATGTAAAATTATATTATAGGATTTAGATTGTAATCTCTGGCTAATATATACACCATGAAAAAGGTAACCTGTGGTGAATCAAATCATATATCAATGAACCAAAATTTATTTGAAAACACCCGTAATGTAATAGTTATGTAAGAATAAAAATAATATAACATTAAATTAAAATATAAATAAATTAAATATATTCATTAAAATTGATGTAAACAGGGAGTTGAATCAACTATATAAAATAAAAAATGATTTAAAATATGAAACAAGTCTTATAGAATTGAAAATAGAGACAAATAACACTAATGATTTTAGAAAAAAATTAAATTAAAACACCATAAATAATATAATATAAAATGAGGAATTAAATATAATGAATAATTACCGGATGATGATTTGAAATATTAATTTTTTTGTAGATACCACACCCAAATGAATATACAATGTATAATAAGAAATATCTCTGAAGGAGTAAAAACTTGAAAATATACCCTTATAGTGTCATAATCATTCAAATTGAAAATATAAGGATTTTAAAAAATGTGATGGATTTATATATCCATTATATTTTATGAATAATTATTATTAAAATATTTCTATGGATAATATATACTCAAAAAAATGAAACATGTGGTGAATACACATCATATCTCAATGAAGGAAAATAGATATACAAAAACCCATAACTTAATTATTACTTAGTATAAATTCACTATAACCTCATGTATAAAAAAATAAATTCCATAATTGACTATTTAAAACCATATTAATTTTTATTTTCCATTTTAAAATTAATTTAAAACCATTTATTACAAATATATAAATCTGTTATAATTTTTTTCTATCTTTGGGTTTAAGGAAATTTTTATTTTTTGTTTTATGAATGTATTGGGTGATGGGGTAAATCATTTATAGTTAGTTAACATTTTATAATTCATAGATAATATGTGATTATAGAATCATGGTCTCTTAAGGGTTCATCACATCTAATTTTATTTGTTCAATGTTAAGGGAATGGTTGGTGAAAAAGAACTTATAATGAACTTGTTCTAACAAATTTAATGACCGAAAGGTGATATATTTATAAAGATATTATACATAAATAACACCATTAAAGAATATTTAAAATGTATTAAATAAATTATTATTATTTTATATTATAGTTATATAATTTTATTTAATCATTCACGAATTAAATATTATAACATCATTCTCATAGGTGGTAAAACTAACCCAAAAGGATCATGTTATAATGATTTAATTTGTAAGAAAGTTATTATCCTTGAAAAAATTCATCCAATTATTTTAAAAATAATAAAAAAACATTATCCAAGAGTATATTTCATTTTAGGTTATTCGATTTGATAGGTCGTTGACCCTGAATGGACTTACATATTGAAAGTTATTATCGTCTGAAGTGAGACTATAAAAAATGGCCAGAAATGGAAATTATGGATCGAAATACAGAATTTCATGAAATTCAAGAAATTTAAAAAGTTATAAATTTAAATAATATAAATATTTAATGAAATTAAAACTCTTATGAATGATGGTGAATTTCATGAATCTTAACTCTAGTTTAAAGAAGTCACTCGGTTTTGCAGAGCTTGAGGCTATAAAATCCGCACAACGTATGTCTCTCCAAGAAACTACAACATCTGTGAAGATGAAAAAATCTCCTAAAACTTTGTCATTCATAAAAGATGGTAAAATTATCAAAAAAAACTTATGAACTGATATTTTATAAATACCCCCATATAATTATCATTTCAATAGGAGATGTTGAGTTGTGACATCACGCTCTCAATTCAAAAAACTTCAAATAGTTCCACATATTTGTGTAAGTTATTATACCTTGGGAAATATTTCAAAAATAACCCCATTTGATCTCTTCCATATATTTTTTCATGTTTCATAATGTTTCATGAATCTTCTATCCATGAAGAACAATTTTCGCAAAATATTTCCATCCCTCAAAAAACTCCAATTTTTTCAAAACTCCACTATTTAACAAAACAGTGTTTTACATATCCGTTTGTAACTCTCATTTCACCGAGAATAATTTTAAAAATATTATCATATTTTAGTAATTCCTACTTTTGGAAGCACCTACCTTCACATCCCTTGGTCTACACCATTAGGGATGCACCCACATACCCCTCCATAGGATCAGTGTTGGGATATGCTCTTGGGTCTATATTATGGTCCTAATGCTATGATCACTGATCACTATGAAAAATAGAGAGTAACACCATGAACTTTTTGGGCCAGGTTGTAGAAATTTTATTTTTCACCCTTAAATATCCCTAACAACAACTCTTAAAATTCAATTAGTCGAGATACTTTTCTACACACCCTGAAACACCTTGATTTGACCAACTCCCCTTGACCACTTTCTCATAAAACTATTTTTTATTCTCCTCCTAGGTTCCCCTAAAAACATGAGTTGAAATAATTATCAAGTAACACATGAAACACCATCACCGGAATTATATTCCATGTCGAACCAAAAAAGGGTGCTCTCTTGTAAGTCCTACACAATCCATTTCTAGGCATATTCCACCTCTATAGTCCTCACTTCATGATGTTAAACTATAGAATAACCTATGTGGAAAGTATATGATTCCTCGTGATATAAACATGAGATTAATTATGTATTTAGCATTATATGACTTGTTCCATGATCATGATATGGACCCTTAGTCCTCAATACACGACTTTAAATGGTATTATATACTTTTAATGATAATATGATGCCTAATGTGAAATCAAAGAGATGCCTTATGTGTTAAGCATAATATGTCTCATGAAATGTCCATAATACAACCACCAAAAATCCCTTAATGACCTCCTTCTTAGTCATAATCCTAAATAATATTCCTATAACCCATCAATGCGTTGAGATTCCCATTTGACCCTCTATGTGTAATAAATTATAGGAAGCTTAATGCACAATCCAATCACACCACATCCATTCACATGGAGTTAAAATATAACCTTACCTATGCCAGGAACATGGGATTCCCTCTAGACCCAACATGATAAATAAAGGATGGCCATATCAATTCATAATCCTCCCACACCACATCCTTTCACATGATGTTAAAATATAACCTTACCCTATGCAATGAACATGGGATTCACTCTGTGATAAATGCAGGATGACTCATGCAAGAGGAATGATATGCCTCATGTGATACACATGAGATGATACCCCATCAATTGGTAAAATCCCACATGTAATCCTGTTCAAATCATTTCTACTCCATAAGGAATCCCAGGAAGCTCAAACATGTAAGGCCCATTCACATCATCACTAGTCATTGCAGTACCCCAGAAATCTCCCACGAATATGCCCCATTCACAATATTGGTGTTCCATAGGAACACTCAGGTAGCTCAAATATGTATTCCCTATTAACACCATGGATTATCCAAGTATCACCCTTAGAATATCCCAAACATAATCTATATTCATGTCATTTCTTCTCTATATAATCATCTAGGAATATCCCATATTTAATACTAGTTCACTTAATTTATACACCATAGTGGCACCTAGGTATCTCCCACGTGTAATCCCCATTCACATTATCATTTATCTTTAAAGGTATATAGGAATATCTCATGCATTAGCCCCATTCAAATAATCACTTCTCCATAATTTCATCTGGGTAAATCTCATATGTAGAAAACATACACATCATTTTTTCTCTATAATAGCACATGGGTAGCTCCCATGAGTAAGCGCAATTCACAAAATTACTACTCCATATCATTACCTAGTCAGCTCCCACTCATAATCCTCATTCATATCATTACTGCTTTACAATGACACTTGGGATGATCTCATGCCTAATCCTCATTCACATCATTGCTACTCTATAGAGGCACCTGACAAGCTCCCACACACAAGCACCATTCACATCATCAATTCTCCATAGAGACACCTATGAAACTTTCAAAAATATTCCATACACTTACATTGTTGATGATACATCTTTGACATGATTATTCTTACTGGATGATGTTAAATTGCAGGACTCGTCCTTTCACGTGATCGTGAACTATAGAATTGAACTAAATCGGATTTGATCCATGAATACCGATAAGGTATGTAAGAAACATCCACAATGTTCAATCCTGCCACCCATGAGTGTGGAATATTCCCCATGGTGACACAATCCACCAAAATGAGTGTGAAATCTTCCCCCACTAGGGAAACACTCCACCAAACCATGAGTGTGAAATCTTCCCCCATTGTAACACACTCCACCAAACCTAAAGTGTGAAATATCCCCCCTAGGGACACACTCCACCAAACCAAAAGTGTGAAATATTTACCATCATGTACACTATAGAGACCCTGACTTAACATAAATGTATATTACATCATTTTAGTTGAATATTCAGAAAATTATAAAAATACATGCCCGAGGACTATAATAGTTCACTATCTTAGGAAAATTCGAACAAAATCATCTAATCTAGTGAGATATATTCAGTGTATCTAGTAATGATATTCCACTTTAATATTCATATTTAAAAAACATTCTCTATAACCTAGGGAAAAGAATCATAGGAAAGGGTTGAACTTAGATTTTAAGTAAGGGTAAAAAAGGGATATGTGTAAGAATACCATGAGCATAAGTGTATGAGAACATGATTGTGTCATTAAAAGAGCGTGACCTTCATCTCAAAGATTGTAAACATGAATTATGGAATATGGATTAAAAGTTCATAAGATATGAATCATAGGATAATCAAGAACATAATACATGAAAGCACAACATAGGAACAACAAATGGAATTGTGGTATACACATAATATTATAAAATTTTGAACATTTATAAGTAGAAACTATTTCACTCGTTAGGTTATGTATATGAAATTAGTCCCTCACATTGACTTGCGGACATACAACTTGGTCTACACATTATATTGTGAACATGTAATTAGGCACACACATAAACTTATGGACATAAAACCAGGTACATGCATAACATTATTAACATGTAATAATTTTCATTTGTAAAATTTTGAACATGTAATAAGGTTCACTCAAACATTGTGATCATGTAATCCAGTTCATGAATAAACTTATATACATACAGCCAAGTCCATGCATAACATTGTGAACATTTAATCAGGTTCACACATAAACTTATCAACATGAAACTAGGTTCATGCATAACATTATGAACATGTAATTAGGTTTATGCCTAACATTGTGAACATGCAAATCAATTTCACGCATAACATATATACTCATGAGTCATCTATCATTACCTAATTCATTGGAGGGAGATATAGGTACCTCCCATCACTTAATGAAATCATACATGCATGTTCCACAAGATAACAAAATATTCATCATATCTTGACCCATGAAAGAAATGGGTATCATTAAAATTTTATCACATCATAACCTATGGAAAATATATAAGTTTCATAATCATTTCATCAAGGTATAACCTGTGAAAATAAGTGGGTTTGAAAAGCATATAACCCATAGAAGAGAAAAAGGTGTCATAAAAATCATTTCTTCAAAAAATATATCATTTATGAAATAATATGAAGGATATTCTTGGATTATATCTCCATTAACACATAAACTATAAGAAAGTATGTTATCTTAGATATATAAAAAATATGAATAATCACATTGGAAAAATTTTAATGAAAAAAGACTTTCATTGGAAATAATTTTCATAAAACCATTTTAAAAATAATTTTATTATAAAAAATAATTAAAAAATAATTTAAAACATGTATTAAGGAAAATAAATCTTCTCCTTTGAAAAAAATATTTTAAAAACATAATTTGTTTTTAAAATCTTTTTCTTTTAAAATACCTTTTAAAATATATAAAAGAATATTGAAAACATTTTTACAACATTTTTCATTGAAAACGCATAAAAAAAATTATATAATATTAGGGAAAAAATTAATTTAAAAATAAAATAGTAAACTTACAAAGTAAGATTCAAGGAAATGATGGTTATGATGGCAAGGAAGTCTATGAATTCCAAACATTCCATTTGTACCTTAAAAGATTTAAAAATTCCCTTGATTAGAAAATGAAAGTAGTTTACTTTTAAAAAAATATTTTAAAAAGTTAAAACATGGGTAAAAATTTCATTTAAACATCATAGGATAATATGAAGAAATTTTTTATTTTTTTAGAAAAAACGGTTTTGAAGGAACACAAATTTTAACTGAAAGTGGAAGCAAAGTTGGATTTTCATAATTTTTAGTAATTATCATAAGTACCAAAGAGTAGAAAAATGGTACCATTACATGGATATATAATTAAAAACTATATGATAAGAAATATTCATGATTTTTTTTAATATATGGATCATAGTATTCCGTCAATGGAAGAATAATTATAAAAAATCTTGATAAATGATAGGATTGTATCAATAAACTGTTACCACCTTAGTATCATTGAATCATAATCCTATGGAAATATTAACATTACATGAAGATTAAAATATCATTTAGAGGATAATATTTAGTAAATAACATGTCAATGAGAAATATATATTCCTCGTAGAAAAATATAGGTGTATAACATAGCCTGTATCTCAAAGATGAAAAATTGGTACAAAATTAATTTATGGATTTCGTAACATTTGAACTGTAAACCTCATGAAAGAAAGATCATCAAATGGATATGTAAATAAAAATAAATTTAACTATAATAATCATATAATAAATTTATGGGAATTATATACACCACACAAAATAAATGAGTTTTGAGTATGGAATATGTCTCACATAAATAAAAGTTAGACAAGAAAACCCTTACCTTATGTCTTGAATTTCTTCATACATGTTCAATCCTCCTATAAAATAAATATAGGTTTATTATAAGTCTACATCAGAACCATATTATTATATATAATTCAATATATTACATGGTTATGACTTTATATTACCTTTTTATTAAGAACTTTGTTCTAATGTTATGTTTTGGGTAATATCAACTTTCTTTTTCATATATGATTTTGATTTTGATTATCAATCCTCTTAAATATATCCTTATTTACTTATTTATAGAATTTAAAACATGATATAAATATAATATATATTCAGAATATAAATATTTATAATAATCTATAAATGAAATAAATATGAAATGAAATACACTGTTCATGGAGACAGTAGGTTGTACGTATACATGAACGTTGTTTCCATTTAATTATCATTTTGAATGAAAAAAAGTAAATGAAATATATTTATATATATATTATAATTAAATTAGAATTATTATTTAATATATATCATATAATATTACTAAACCCATCCTTAATATGTTCCATCTAAAGTGATAATGAATGACATCACTTTGAGGAGATATTAGTCCACACATCCACATACAAAGTTATCGTATTTAAAAAGATAGAAAACATGATGGTTTATTTTATATGATAAAAAAATAAGAATAAATTAATAATAAATATAATATATATGGTATAAAAATATATTTTCCATTATAATTCTTACCTGTGAGAGGTGGTAATGGAAAAATTAACAACGTTGTTTCGTCAGACGGCATTCCACCATACACACGAACGATATGTTCATTACCCATTAGATATAAGTTTGTGTAAGTGAAGGTAAAATAAATAGAGTAACAATATATATATATATATATATTTAGTACACTAATGATATTATTTAGGTATTTAATAAGATTATTTTAGTAGGTGGAGAATGAATACATACCAAAGGAGCTTGAGGAAGGATGTTACCTCTTATTTGGGTAACTCCTCTTGGTTTGAACCAAAGGGATTCCTTGGTTAGATTTATAACTATATGAATGATTAAAGGATTAAGGGAGGGATTCTGGGAGATTATTTGAGAATATTTTGGGTGATTCAGAGGTATTTATATCTGTGAATGAGTTGGAGGGGTGTGTTCCTTTTTATTGTGGGGGAGGAGTGATATTCTTGTAAATTTTTGAAAAGGGAATTACACCCAGGTTTTTCACATGTTATGTGTCTAAAATAATAAGAAAAATTAGATAAAATGGGGGTTATGGTCAAAATATCAACATTAAATAGATTTTGTAAAAGTTTATAGGTCATTTTGGGCCTTAAGTTTAAGGTTTATTTCTTTGTTAAGAAAACATTCTCTATTAATTATTGTAATTCATTTTAATCACTTTCACTAATATTTTGGTAAAAACTAGATTGAAATTATTATAAATTATTAATTATTATGATTTTACATATTTAATCAATTTTCGAAACTCCAATCACATAAGTGAAAGATACTAATTTATAATTAATCATGCACTTGCAATGACAATGCGGGGTTTTAAAAAAATGGTCTAAAAGTTTAAAATGTTTTCATATAAAATATCATTTTAAGTTGGTTAAAATTACCTAATTGGATTAATTTATATATAGTTTATCTAATTATACTTTAAAACCAAATTAAAACATAATTTAACTATATAAATAAATTATATGAAAATATCAGTTTTGAATTAAAATTCCATGTTTTTTCACTATTCATAAAAAATGAGTCTTCTTAGAAAAATACCAAAAATTAACCCGAACTAAATTTTGAAATTCATATTTAAAAAATGAAGTTTATTTTTTCACATAAAAGTTATAAAATGTTTCAAAAATTATATTTAATATGGGTTAACCAATAAAAGGTAGTAAAAATTTCTTTTATAAAAATATATCTTTTTATTCATAAAATTGAAATTATTATGATCTTATACCAATAAAATATATTCTATGTTTATTGAATATATAATATATTAACTTTATTGAAAAATGTAATAAAATAGTTTTTTAAAATTTATTGAGATAAAATTGTGTTTGTAAATAGAAAAATATTTTTGTTAGAAAAGAAATTTATTTATTTTAAAAAAATTGTTTCATTCACTTATATAAATTTTTAAAAAATGATTAATTTTATATAAACATGTAAATTATATCTACATAATTTAATTAATATTATTCGTAATTTCTATTTTGAATGATATGTGGTATCAATAAAATTATTTTAATAATCATATTAATTGTATATTGTAGTTCTGTAAAAACTCAGTCATGCTTGTAATGAATGATATCAAAGGGACTCAATATTATCTATAATAAAAGCCAAAAATAGTGTTGCATGTATCAAAATATAATCTAAGTATTTAGAGTAGTGAAATATTAACCTTATTTTGTTTATAATTCAATCCAAACTTAGTGCTTTTATATAAAAACTATCTCTAGTGTTTCATGAAATGTAAAATATCAAATAGAATAAATTAATTCAAAATCATTATTTCATAAAATAATGGGGTATTATAGAAACACTTCACCAAACCTCGATTGTAAAATATTTTACACATAAAACACACTCTAAAAAACCCAGAGTTTGAAATCTTCCCCCATGGGGCCATGCTCCACCAAACCTTGTATGTAAAATCTCCACCATTAGGGACACACTCCACCAATACCAGAATAAAAAATATTCCCCCTGGGGGAATAGACCACCAAATCCCAAGTTTGAAATCTTCCCCCAAATATATAAACATCACAAAATCCCAAGAGTATCATCTACCCCTTTGGGGACACACATAACCACCCAATTGTATCCACAAGATGTAAATTGTTTTACCTAATCTTGAAAAACTTACCAAAAAAATAATCATGGGATAACTATGGTAAAAATAATTGGATAACATATTCCCCTAGAAGAAACAATATCATAGAGAACATGATATGCCTTTAGTTTTTTACCAATGATGAATTATATCATATACCCCTGACTTCAATTAGAGAAGAATTTGTAGGTTCATGAGACACCCAACATCCAAAGATTCCTTAACATGATCGATGTTTCCACCTACTCTGATCGAAGGTTTTTGTACTATTAAGACAAAATAAGTATAATTAAACCTAATTCTATTCAATATGTCACTAGAAATTAGTTTCATGAACATGACTCAAATCAATGAGGTATACCTGGAATAGGAATAAAGTAAAAGTATGGATCAATGGAAGGAGAAAGCAACATCACATCATCTTATTTCTATTAAGGATCCAACATCACCAACCATGGTGGTGGATTCCACCTTTATTTGGAATAAGGGAATGTAAGGTAAAAAATATATTTCACTACATCAATTTGTTCCCTGACTACGAAGGAGTTAGAAAAAAATGGTGAACCCAACAAGAATCTATTATCCTTAAAACATGAGGATATGAAAAATGTAGGGTATGTCCAAATCAATGAATCACCAATTTGAGTCCCCTCTTCTTCATTTGTAAGTGGATGAGAAACATTGGGTGTGTGAAGAACTAGTGGCTGAAATTACATGAAAAACCCACCTACCACTATTCTAGGATCATAATATCTAGCATTGAGGGAAGTTCAACCATATACTTAATCCAATTTCTTAAAACCCAGGATCCTTTTCATTATCAATGGTGGGAGGTTGATCATATCCCTACTATGGTTTATCCAGTCCATGATCCTTAGTGCTAGTATTAGGGGTAGGTCAATCATATCCCTATTCTCATCACTCTTTTATATGATATGTCACTTTGAAAAGAATAGATATCTTGTAGGCACCCTCACTCTGATATTTCAGTGATATAGGCATCCACTACTCCTAGATTCCCTCACCCTAACATTTTGGTTAGATAGGCATCCACATCTCTTAAGTTCCCTCCCCTCAAAATTTCAGTGAGGTTAGAATATATAGATCCTTTCCACCTCCACCATGATATTTTGGTGATATAGGCTTCCAAATATGCTTAGTTTCTCTCACCATAAAGTTTCTATGAAATAGGAATCCAAATCTTTTAGAAGCCCTAATAATGATATTTTGGTGAGATACGCATCCATAACTCCTCAACACACTTGCCCTAAAAATTTAGAGAGATATTCATCCATATATCCTAGATTCCCTTACCCCAAAATTTCAGCATGGTATGAATCCATAACTTATGGGAACCGTCACTCCAAAATTTTAGTGAAATAAGCATTCATGGATTACAGGGACCCTTGCCCCGACATTTTGGTGAGATAGGCATCCATAAATCATAGGTTCCCTTGACCTGAAATTTCAACGAGATATGAATTCAAACTCATAAGTACTCTAGCCTAAACATTTTGTGGAGATAGGAATACACAACTTCTGGGATCCCTTACCCCAACATATCAGTAACATTGTCATCACCATCTTATAGGAACCCTCTCCCTAGAATTTTGGTGAGATATGATTCCACGCCTCCTGGGATCTGTCACCCTACCCATCTAGAGGGTTAGGTTTTCATGCCTCCTTGTAGTTGTTACCCCACCCATCTAGAGAGTTAGTCTCACACAACTCTTAGGCATTGTCTCCCCACCCATATTGATGGTTAGGATTGCACACCTCCTGGGTACCATCTCCCTACCCATCTAGGGAGGTATGAAACAATTCTAGTATATCATTATGAATATCACAAGGGAAAGTATAATATAAAGGTCTATTATACTTATACTAGTAGACCATACTCTAATATATCATGTGGACCCTACCAGCCTTGGGGTCGTCCATGTCATCTTGACCTCTACATGGGGATGCGTGTTCATCTGAATAGAATTGAGACACAAACCATCTTCCAAGAACGTTAGGAAGACTCTCCCTCTTACTTGGGCCATCAAAAACCATCCTAAAGGGCCTCTTCATGATAAAAAAACTTCTGAGTTCCACCCTACATCCCAAAAATTAGAAAAAACAAATTTACACACAACATATCCCAGATCATTCATGGAGAACATTCACAAGTATACTTGGGAAATTTTAGTGGAATACTATTATAGGAAGCCCCTAATTATTAAGGATCACAAACCATCGATATGGGGTAGAGATGACCAATGATTATTCCATCAAAATTATTGTTTTCATATCTCTAGAACAATTTAGGGTTATTAATCTAGGGATATCATTTTGGAGGATCTAACACTAGAATGTTGTTGGGGTCTGGGTCATCACGGTGCGACATCTCCCTAACTGAGGGCACTATGTGTTGAATAATTACCAATGCATCATAGTTGAAAAATATAAAAATACATAGATACCATCATCTCAGATGCATTACATTAAATTTTAGGACAACATCTTGGTCACATGATGGTAAAATTTATGGTTTTTTAGTCAAATATATTTGAACATAAATGGTATAAACTACACATCCTTCCCACATGATGTTAAACTGTATGGTCTTTTTTCTAATAGCATGATGTAAACCTTCATGATGATGTCATAGTTTCATGATATTAAAATGTAAAACATTTCTCATCCTAGAAACTTGTTGTTAAACTATAAAAACCCATATTCAAATATATGTGACCTTAAATGACAACCACTGCACTTCCTTACCATACGATGTTAAAATACACATCCACCATCCTTGTAACATGATGTTAAAACTACATAGAATCATTAGTCCTATATGGAAAACCCTAAAAGAAACTTATTTCTTTCTTACTATATAATTATAAATATCATATAATTTTTTTTTATTGTCCGTGAAATTCACATCTTCCATACTTATTGCCTGACATTAATCTATGTAGAAGAATTGTTCCTTTTTTCATGACCTTAAAAGGTACTTCCACCATCCTCGTTGGATGATATTAAATGGCACAACATCATTTGTCCGGTTTTCACAACCATAAAAGGAACACAAACTATCCTTATTTCGTGAGATTAAACTATGTAGCATCATCGATCCTGTCTAAATGACCTTAAAAGGCTCATACTTAGTCCAAGATCTATAACCTTAAACTAGTAGCATTCCCTTGGTCCAATCTCTATGACCATAATCTAGAATCATCCTCCTGTTCAATGAAGCACAATAATAAACTCTTTTGAATTGGACAAATCTTTATGACTTTATACTAGAAGAATCCCCTTAGTATGATCTGTAAGACTTTAAATACAAATTCTAACATCCTTAACATAAGATGTTAAACTATAGACTTACCTTGTGCGATAAACATAGGATCCTCATGAGTTAAGCATGCGGTGACTCAAAATCCATATTTCACGTTGTAAAATGATGTGATTCTATGAGACACCAGTTCTTTACATTCCATGCTGGTCAACTAATGCATCGTACTTCAAGAACTACATATGGATTGATTACCGATTTCATGGGATAAATGGTCACACCTAGATCCGGTAACATGGGTCTATCCTAGTCCTCGACCTACCTCAGAAACCCCACTCTTGATAAGGGGCTCAAATTTATTTTTTTAATATTACCCATTGACCTTATCAAATGCACTATGTTATAGAACCTAGAGTGATCCATATTACATGGACATTCCCCGAATTCATCTCCACACTTTGTGTCTTCCACAATTTGGTTCCTCACCATCCTTTAAATATGAATGGGCACCATAATTGATATGGTGCTTTAAAAAATGTCTCATATACCATATTGTTAAAAATCCCCGAAGGATCCTAGATGAAAGATGATGGTTCCCGTTTTTTGAACATGGTCAGTGGTCGATCATGCATTTTCCAACTATATCATTGACCAGAGAAGTTGTGGATCCTATGTTTAGAACATTTTCAATTGTGGTCCTTGCCCATTGTTCACCCCGTTCATTGTAAAGATCTCTAAATATATGATTTAATTCATTTCCACCTCCCTATGATTTGGTGAATTTCCTACACACTCGGTGTAATCCCTCTGTGCTCTCGTGTCTGTTGAGTAAGAAGGTCAGTGTTGTTGGGACATTCTCAACCCAACATCTCATTGACTCTTTTTTTGTTATTCCATTTTCTAGGTAAATACCCTCATCAATCCTTATTTACCACACAGATAATGACTTACATGGTCTTAGGAGTATTGGTCAGTTTTGTACCCATGTGGTCAATCCACACAAAATCGTAGTCCATGTATCATTAACATAAACTATGTTCACCTCTGTATAAGGAAATTTCATATGATGTGAGGCCTCCCTAGAACTCCATTTACATCGAGGTTATTCTCTATCACATTCCATATGAATTACTCTAAAACAAAATCATGGAAAAAACTATATGATCTTAAAATAGGATTCACATTCACATATATGTGACCTTAAACCACACCAACCCGATTCCATGTTTTATGACCTTAAACTATTTGCAGCCAATTTGGACCAATCTCTATGATGTTAAACTAGTAGCAACCATAGTCCAAGTTTTAGGACATCAAACTTCAATTCTTAACCCCCTTAGTGTAAAATGTTAAACAAAATCCATAACATATTCAATAAATATAGGATTCCTCACATACCAAGAAATATATGCCTGAAAAGTGAACATCCTCAACACATGATGTTAAACTACAACCTTACATCATGAAATAAATGTGGTATTCCCCATAGAATCCATGTGATACTTTAATTCCTTCATTGGATAGAATTTCCCACAACTTATGAAATTTTTCTCTTTCCACAATGAGATATAGAACTACCTATGGCTTGATTCCCATTCTAAGGGGATACATAGTTAAGCGTCGATCCATTTTATTCAGGCCTAAACAACCAATAATCACGAACCTTTCCCATTGGGGGAGAGAAATTACATTCACCAAAATTTGGCCCTTTTCCCCCACATAAGGTCCAAGAATCATAACGTTAAACTATATTAACTTTGTTTCAATGTATCTATATGAAATGTGGTCTGGAATTTTCCTCTTTTGCATCAGGTATTACCTATTTAATTACACACAAATAACCATTAAACAAACATTCCCCCATTCCAAGAATCAGGAAATTCAATTTATTTCCAAATTATCCTTTTCCGAAAAATATGACCTTAAGATCCATGCAATTGGATACATGATTTATTTTTGTGATTCATGGAATTTTTAGACCCTCTTCAATGTCAGTTTTCGACTCTTAGAAACCACCGAAGAACCCTCAAATTACTTACTAGTAGTCAATGAATTATGAAATTAAACCATGTGAATCCTCACCTCATTGAAATGGTTTGGTTCAATACTAGTATTTCAACAAGACAATTCCCCCACCTCTTTATTGAACAATGTGGGGCTGGATTCCCATTACCATGGGATATAGTGATTTATATACCTCATACCATTGTGTATGAGCTATGAATTCATCACAGAACCACCCATTACTCATGGTGTTATTGCAACAAAAATCCATTATAGTCCTCTTCCTCCGGTGTTAGCCCCAAATCATATTCCTTGAACCATTAGCATGGCAAGATTACCTCATGACCCGAAATGGGGAATAATGGACCTAGAAACTCAATGCACAAGCCCCATCAAACTCATAAAAAAATAAAATTAAACCCTATCTATACAACATATTAATTAGGGATTACACATATAAAAAATATAGAATATTTAAATATCATCAATCAATAAGACTACCTTTACTGGAGTTGGTCTCCTACAATGCCAGTTTTCAGAACTATGTGTGGTTTGATTCCCATTCCCATGTGTTATATAGAGGCTCTCAAATCTCATGTCCTAGGTCAATCCCCCAACATTGAATCCTTTTGCGGTCTTTAATTCCACAACATCATGATGCCTATTTGGTTTTAGTTTGTCATGTTTTTTGTAGAAGAGGGTCTCATTCACACTGCCTTCCCATCAGTTTATCACTATTTCATGAAACAAAATCCTCCTTAAAAGACCCACACCCGATGGTCCAAGCTCAATGAACTTAAAGAAACTTCCCCTATGGTCCATGATCTAGGATATTAACATAGATGCATCACTACAGTCTGAGTTTTATTAAATTAAATTACAAATAAAAACATTCTCGAGGCCAGGAATTAAACAATAGGCTCCCCCCATATAAAACTGATATTCCTTATATGACAAGTATGGGATGATTGAAAACACATCCTCTAGACATGATGTTATAATATATCCTTACCCCATATAAAAACCATATTCCTCATATGAAAATATGGTATTAATATAAAAACCATCCTCATACCATCATGTTAAAATATTTTCTTAACCCATATAAAACCAAGATGTATATTATGAAAATTATTGTATGATCATAAAACAACATCATCAGAACATGATAATAAATTGTAACATTGCTTTGTATAAAAATAGGATGCCTCATAAGAAAAGTATGGGTTGACCACAACCAACGTCCTCAGAGTATGATGTCAAAATACAATCATACCATATGGAATGATAATAAGATGCTTTATATTACCAATATGAGATGATTTGATGTCCTCTCTAGAGAATATAATAACCCAACTGACATCGGTATCCTACCATGATGAGTTCCAGAACTATGTGTGGAAAGATTTCCATTATCATGGGATACATAGGGATGATAAGATCTCCTATCCAAGGCAAAAAACTACCATCAGATAATTTTGGGGTCTTTCCCCTTAGGGATAGGTATGATATATTCCTACCAAAATTTTCATCCAACACATTTGGGTACATGTAGGAATGGATCTTGGGACACTGGATCATCATTCCTGGAAATTCCCCACTTTTTCATTCATGCCATGTTCTTTCATTGATTTGGAAAAACCTCATACATATAATATAAATGGGATTATTAATGATAATGGTGTCTACCCACATTTTCTCACCTTCCATTCTGGGCTTATTCCTTGAATGATACCCAGTAATAGATTGCATCTCACATGTTTCAAATACAGTCAGTGGTTGATCATGTAAACTTTTACACATCCTTAAAATGATGAAGGTGTAGAAAATATGTTTCAAACATTGTCAATAGTTTTTCCACATCCATCAATCATTCCCCTTTTACTATCCATGACATGAAAGTCATGTTCTACCCCCCATAAGATTTTATAGTCACTTTTTGACCATATTGGGATCTAATTCCTACCAATCCTTGATTATATCATAGAGAATGGATCACACAGGATTAGAAGTTGGGTGGAAGTTTCCCTCAATAAGGGTTGAGATTCATGGGTTCATCTTTTCAGTATAGACTCTAAAGACTTAACTATGGATCCCAATTCCACACATCATGAGTTTAAACTATGTGTAATTTTTCCTAAGAACATGTCATGTGATGCTTAGCCTCATAAGTCCTAAATTCATTTTCGGTAAACTCCAATACCTGAAATTAACACTCTTTTGAGTTGAAAAAACATGCTATGGAAATTTTGAACTTAAAATTTTTGAAAACATTCAAATCCTCGGGAACGTGGAATTGTATGCAAGTTGGCTCTGAGATGTTCTATGTGGCAGGGCCCACTAGGTTATGAATTCAAATCAGGACGCCTCTCCCCTATGATATACACATCCATTTAAGACATAGAACCCTATAGTCAAAGAATCATGACCTTAAACTGTTTGATACTTTCCCCATATTCTGTTTCTTAGTGTAGGGCTTCCTTGGAACACCATTTATATCTATTTTTTAACAATGGACATTATAATAAAATTTATTGGAGAGCCCATTATGTTCAAGCATTAATACCTTAAACTATTTTAATCACCAAGTTACATGATCTATAGTCTTAAACTAGGATTCATGGTCTAGTAATTATGTCCTTAAACTATTCAAAACCCTATGAACAGAGCATTATAGACCTAAATTGTTTTCTACTTCCAAGTCTGACAAGTATGAACATGAACTACCAAAGGAAAAAAGAACAAATATATATGAGGTTAAAAACCCATAATGTAAAAGTAATAAATATTTAGACTCTCCCAATTAGGTAACACCCGTAACTTGGGAAATAATAAGGGTATAAAGAATAAATTGATACAATGCTAACAACGAATCACTATAAAACCTGGAAAAAATATGGCTATGTTCTATAAACACATTAGTTGAGGAAAAATTTAGATACAAATTTTAAGGTCCCTTTTCCCCATTGTCCCTTCTAGGAGGTACCCCAATATGTTTCCCTCTTACACCTCACCACCTAATAAAAGAGTCTGGTCTTCACATTAGTTCACATGTCTTAGTCACAAGAAACTATGCTTTGCAATGAATATACCAATCAAATGATGATAAATTGAGTGATAAATTTTCCTCACAGTAAGGATTTAATTTTTTTTCATCATCCTCATAACATTATGTAATACTGAGAGGCATATTATGACCTCACCAGAGAATCATATTTCTCCATTCTATTCTAGTAACCTACAACATCTTTTACGTTTATCAACCATCATCTTACACTAGAGATGATGATCCCCTTGGAAGATGAGTCTAAACTTTGTTCATATAAATATGCCTACCAAATTTTCTTAAATTAAAAATGATGTAATTATACAAGTTTTTAACTCCTTTAAATCATTCCATTAGTTCAACTGCACACATTGAATCCCCCATCACATGGATCCCCATCATCCTCCATGTCTAAACATACCCTCACCCCTTGATGGAAATAGTGCCTGACCAGAATAGCTGACCTACCAACCTAGGCACACACCTAGAAATAAATCTGAAATAATTTTGAGATAGGTCCTATGTTTTAAAAAATTCCATAGATCAACCATAATTTTCCCCCATCCTCAGAAAAATGATAATAGATTATATGTTTTAAATACTTTTAATAATTATCCTCCATTGTTACATGACCCCATTTTTATTCTAGGTCATGGTAATCTTTATTTATGCCCATCATTAACCCATTGTTTCAGTATAATTAAATTCTCATGGTGTTACCCCACTCATAAACCTATACATTTTGGGAAAAAATATGGCGATGAAAAGATTCAATTTCCATCAAAAGAATTCATGGCCACGACACCCCAAAATGAGATTGATTCCCCATTCCAATCACAAAAAAAATTACCCTATTTAGATTTCTCATACATGTTAATTATATTTTATTGCCTCATGTTCCACTCACTGAGAATAAATCTTGTGGGATTATATATTTTAGTTGGTTTTTTATCAATGTGATCAAGATACAACGAGACTCATGTAGGTGGTTTCCTTAGTGATTTATTCAGAATCTAGTCTGCCTCACCCTCCTCATCCTCATTAGAACCCATTCAGGGGGGGATTTTGTGATGAAACAATTCATCCAACTAAATACTATACACCAAAAAATATAATAAAAAAAATTTCTTTTCAAAGACACTAATTTTATAAGTCATAAAGTATGAACAAAATTATAGATCAAAATTTAGGGTTTTCTAATGTCAAACTACCAAAAACGTCCAAAAAATGAAATTTTGTAATAATGTACATTATTCCACGAACATAATTTTTTTTTCCAATTTCATAAAATTCATGAAACTCAATATTTTGAGAAATTAAAACTATCATGAAAGAAGGTAACTTTCATGAATTGTAACATTGGTGAGTGAAAGTCACCATGGAGTGTGAAGCTAGAGGAGGTAACCTCTATGAAACGTATGTGTTTCTGGGAAACTCAAACATTCAAAAAGAAAAATATAATTCATGAAACTCGATCTTTTGAGAAAGATGGTAAATTTCAAAAAACATATCTTTATATGGAATTGGAAAATTTAAATTCCCCATCGAGTCATCATTTTGTGCGAAGGAGATACTGAGATGTGACATCGTATGTAACACCCTAAGTTTTCATTGGAAATTCATGAAACTTTGTTTTAAGTAGATATTTATAACTAGCCTTTAAAAATAAATTTTCCACTTTTATGTTTTGAATTTTGAAAAATGGTCATCTACAATTGTGTCCAGTAAGTTATTCAGAGCCTAATGGAACCAACATGTTTTTTAGTGAATAGTAACAAACCCTTATGAATAGTAATATAAATAGTAATATGACCCTAATGAATATTAAATTGTACTATTATTTTATTTTCTTAAGTCTTGAAGATAATGGAATTTTGGTTAATTTTATATTGTGATATAAAAGCAGTTATAGTTTTAAAATTTTTAATTTTTGAATTAAGTATGATCTCATTTAAAAATTAAATTAATAATATTTAGAAAATTATTTTCAAACAATGGAGTTCTTTTTTGAATTATATACGTCGAGAAATGGTATGGGTGAATTTTTTGATTTTTTTTGAAATTCTAGAATTTTGGATGAATAGTAAAATACGATAAAATATGATAAATGATAAATATTTGATTTACTGCATCATAGGTGATAGGCAGATGTAATCCCACTTGGTTTGAACTCACATGACATTATTACTATTTGGGGTCACATGAATTATGATTATTCATTGTCTTGAGAAAAAAATTATAATAATGATTAAAATGATGTCAAATACCTCCACTCCTCCACTATAAATGTGACCCTCATTTCCCTCTTCCCCTAAACCTGTCAAGCCTTTATCCTCACCTATGTTCTACCCAATACTCCTCCCAAGGCTCTTCCCCATTTATTATATCTTCTGGTCTTACAAAATGGTCAAAACCAAAGGCCTTAAGAAAGATCCTCAAGAAGAAGAGATCAAGTGGTAAACATCCTCTTTTATTTTCTTTCTTTCCTTTCATTTTATGTTCTTATTTTTATTTTCCTTTGGTTTATGTTGGGATATTTCATTAAATATCACTATTACTACCTATATTATTTAATAATGATGAGATAATCCTTTTCTCTCATCAAAATATTTTATGAAATTTTAGGTGACATCATTAGGCTGCAGAATTTTCATAGGGATTTCTCAAATTTTCTTTTATTTTGAGTTCCTTTATTTTATTCTTCTCTCCTAACATTCTCTTATCCAGGAGGAATGAAATCTCTATAATATTTTATATTATATATGTCCTCATGTACATGGGAAATTCATCATCAATCTTCTTCTCCTTTCCCACTTATTCAAGGAATTAAAAACATTGTCTGTGATGTGTCAAATTACCGACATCAGGGTTGATGTGATTTAAATTTGCTATATTTCCTTAAAAGATAGTCATGAAACCATTTTAATGTTTGAACCAAGTGATAATATAAGTATTATGTCTCATTCATAATTTTTTAATTCTTTTTTACACATGGTTATGATTTATTAAACTAAATGAGGTCTTTATTATCAAAGAACCACTAAAATGATATAAAAAACATCATTAATGTTTTAACTTATGTATAATCCTCATGTAAGATTTCAAAATTATAAATGTTATAATATATTGTTCTGGAATTATTTAAATACTGCTCCTTTCCAATTCTAGAGTTTCACTTCCAATTGAAAAGAACAATCCATCATGAACCGATCATGAAAATCAAGTAAAGAACTCACCCCCAACAGTGAAAGGAACAAAAAACTAACAATTAAAGGGTGAAACGATGTTATGAAATGATAATATAATGTAGATAACCCCGCCTATTTATAACATAACTTTTCAATACATTTTACAAACAAAGGATATATAAATTCTAGTGTCTTGGAAATCAGGATCATAATACATGAAAACAATATAAACATTCTTCTAAACCACTTGTAAGGCTTCATCATTGTTCATCGTAAGTTCATTAAAACATCTCATAACCTTGGAGCATACATTAAAGGAAAGGGTGAGCATAAGTCCTACTAAGGTAAACAAGAGAAACATTTTACATGTGAACATGAGATACATCAATAAAGTCATGATAAATAACTTTAAGGCATGAGAAAGAGATCATGAGGCATATCATAATAAAAATAACATTTTTCATAACTTGAAGATGTGGCTACAACATTTAAATTATAAAATCATTTCTGTATCAACAAGTTCTATCCCCAAGGTTTCATTAAAAAATTAGCATGGTTATTCACAAAGGTATCATTAAAATGGTCATTTCTAGAGATTAAGTCTTTACACAATGCATTGGTGTGCTATCATGGAGCACCCTTAATTTGTATTTATTATTATGTGAGCCACTTATATCATCATAAAAAATTTCATAAATAACCCATATAGCATAAAAAATGGGTTCCATTTCATAATCATAACGTTTTAAAAACTTCTTTAATGACATGATCTTTATGTCACTTTAAACTCACGGAAAAGGAAAGTGGGTTTCATGTATGTAAATCCCATAATTAAAATAGAACACTTTGATATATGTTTGAATACTCCTGTATAATAATATCTTTGAGTATTCACTTAACAAAATAAAGGAATTATAGAAAAAGAGAAAGACATTTTGAGATGAAAATTCTACAGCATAACGGCTATGTTACAGGGTTTTAGAAAACATTGAAAAGAGAGGGGACATGTGTCACCCACTCATAAATGATCCATAAAACAGTATGGGGATAGAATATAAAATATTTAAGAATATGTTAATGAAATTTGAAAGATATATCAATGAAATGAATAACTTGAATGGGAGACAAAAATAAGATTTCTCTTATGAAAATTCAGCAGCCTGGCCGGGTTACTTAAAACATCAAAAAATGAATTGGTGAGATCAAATAGGGTCTCTCATCATATGAATATAAAAAGGAAATTACAATGAATATATAAGATCATAACCAAACAAAATAAAATGAACTTGAAAGAAATGACATGAAAATAAATCTTGAAAAATGAGAAGGGTGGAAGAATCCCTTACAAAAATTGGGCATCCTAACGGCACCACTGAAACATTCATAAAATGAAATGATGAGAGTTATAGGGGACCTCTCATAATATTATCATGAAATAGGAATTAATATGAATATAAAATAACATCCCCCCAACATAAGAACATGGGGCTTAAATGAAATGACATACAAAAGAGTACTTGAAAAGAAAGAGAGAGGTATGATCCCTTACCTTGAAGAGTAACTTCGAAAGCTTGAAGGTCTGGACCTTGGGAGGCTTGAGGGAACCTTGGGAGGACTACTTGGGAGGTAAAGTGACCAGAAATTATTTGGGGAGGATTTGGAAATGAAATTAATGAGGGAAAGGATTGATATTTATAAGAGAAGTGAGGGGACAAAGCATTAATTGCAAAGGGACACCTCATCGGTGGTATTGGAAAAACCATGGGCTTGCCCATGGTATTTTCCCATGGTATTGGCCACTTGGGACAAATCATAACTTATCTTACTATTCATAAGTCGACTAGAATTATTTCATAATTATTACATCCTTAATGATGTCATTAAACACCCGAAACTCAAAAACTGTATCCTCACTATTCACCGAAAATTCAACTTTCTCCGAAAAATCCCCAAAATTCACATCAACCAAATATCGATGCTCTGATTTCAAAAACGAATTCCATTTTATGAAAATAATTTTCTGATTTTTTTTAATTTAATTTTTAATTAAAAATACTATTCACTGAAAATTGAACTGTTTCAGAAAAATCCCAAAAAACCACCTTAACCAAATATCGATGCTCTAATTTCAAAAGTGACCACCATTTTATGAAAATAATTTTCTAAATATTTTTAATTTAATTTTTAAAATAAAAAACACTATTCACTCGAAAAAACTAATCCTTAACCAGTACTTTCGGGAACAGTTATTTACCTATTTTATTGAATCACATTACTTAATCAAGGTGCCTAGATTATATTAATACTTTCTTAAGTGAGGTTACTTAATCTATTTGATTAAATTACTAATCAAAAGTGTAAATTCACTATTCATAATTTACTATTCATCAAAAAATATGTTGATCTTATTAGACTCTAAATATCCTACAGAACATAACTATAGAAGACCATTTTTTGAAAATCATTACAAATTATTAATTATTTGAGGTTTAAATAAATATTTTTAAAATATTATTTTCCTAAAATTCATCAATAATATGCATACTATATTTATCTGGACATTTGAAAATTCACAAAGATCACCATAAGAAGAAATAAAATTTTTCATTTAAATCAAAGGATTACACAATGCAGTTATGGTATCGTTACATATCCCCTTATAACACCAGCATAGGACCTAAGATTAATGTGTCCTAGGGTGATAGAATCTTGGGGTGGCTCTGCCAAAATTGCCCGAGTAGTGATTTATATCAGCTTTAACTTCTGGCGAAGGATATTCTGCTCCAGCTACACACAATGAAGTTCGGCTTGGGTTTGGTCCAGTGAAAAGCCCAATGTTTCTACCTCCTTCCCGAGTTCCGTCAGATGGGATTTGATCGGCCTGAGACTACTGGATGAGGCCATCGAATCTCCATTCTATATTAATTAACCAAGATCACTTGTATTTATAGACAATAATCGCAACATTTAGTTTCCAATAATCATATTGACCAACAGTCATATAACTATCAAAACCCAACAGTCTTATTTTAATTATACTCATTTTATTAAATGAAATAGTTTTCTTGAGTATAAAATAAAATAACACACAAAGTTAGGATACAAAATTCATTCAAAATTTAGGTTCGTTACAATCTTCCTCCCTTAAGAAATTGTGTCCTCGCAATTTTAAAATTGGGCTTGGAAATTTCGTTGAAAGTGCCACATCGGAAAAAGAGTCAGCAAAACTATTACTTTAAAATAAAGGAAGGGAAGTACAAAGGTCAGCCGAGTTAACCCATACTCAGATTCCATGCAGTAAAACATGGATATAGAAGAGAAAAAAGGGTCAAGTTCTGATGGATAGTGATAGAAAACATGATTAGGATAAAATTAACCACAAGAAGATCACAAACTTAAGATGTGTTAAACTATATTTGTTTACCCAGTAGGAAACGTAAACCAACAACGTTTTTGTTTTACGTTCCTTTTTATAATTTTGAGGAATTCGTTTACTACATAGAGTAAAAACATAAGTAAATATACTTACCTTCAAGTATATTTTCATCCCTTAATAAGTTTCCTCCAAGACTAATCTTTTCTCCAAACAATGAGCATTCAAAAAGACTTGGTCTCATCAAAAGCACAAGAATCATCTTCTAGAGAATCACATAATCCACAAAATAATAACTATATTTTTCACTTCCATTTAGTCATCAACAAAAAATAAAAAGGTTAGTATGAGATCATATAATCCCCCAAAAGGATAATCATTTATAAAAAGGAAAGTGACTATTAATCTCCAAAATTCAACAAAAGTTCTCAAAGTTACAGAAAGACCATTCAATACACAACCATCCATCAAATTCTTCAGAATAATCCAAACTAATATTGGACCCCAAAACTCATAAGGATTTAATCACCTAGTCTTCCCCCAATAAATCTTAAAATTTATATCCAAATAACATCGACTACTATTAAAGTCTCATACTAAAGTGTAATTAACCTATTCACATATTCTCTATGCTAGGTTCATCATTTTCCCGAAATCACCCAAATCACCATATGTCCACAATAAATACATAAATTCTTACAAAAAAAATTCCACCATTCCTCCTCAATTTACATAATTTTTTATTTTATTTCCCTTAGGTATATAGTACTCCAAAAGAGAAAACATCGTCCAAAATAACCTTTATCATTTAATCACCAAATCATTTTCCTATAAAAAGGATATCCATTTGATAAAACATAAGTTTCCAAAATCAACTTATTCTTGATCCATAAAAATAGCAGGTGCATTAGTCAGTCCGAAGGTCTTAACAACAAACTCATAATGGTCATATCTTGATTGGAAGGCAGTTTTTGGAATATCATCAATCTTCACCCTCAATTGATGATAACTAGAATGAAGATCAATCTTAGAGAAGAATTGAGTCCCATGAAATTTTTCAAATAAGTCATCAATTCATGGAAGAGAGTATTTTTTCTACACTTCGATCCCATTAGGTTCTCTATAATCAATGCATACCTACATTGATTCATCCTTCTTCTTTACAAAGAGAACTGGTGCTCCCTAAGGAGACACACTTGGTCGAATAAACCCATTCCCGAAAAGATCTTGGAGATGTTTCTTTAATTCCTCTAGCTCCACATTTTCCATCCTATAGGGGGTCATTGACATCGGATGAGATCCAGGTATGAGTTCAAGGGATAAATCTACCTCTCTTTCTAGGGGAGGTCTGGGTAACTCTTCATGAAACACGTCAACGTATTCTTAGGCGATGGGGACATTTTCAAAAAGAATAAATCATTTGTGAGAAACTTATTTCATTTATGAATCTTTTAACTAAAAATGATTTTTTGTCTTAAAACTTCATGCTTAGACAATTACATTTTTCTATAATTCCTTCATAATGATTCATAAAAATCTTGCGGATAACCAAAAATATCCCCTGGGAGTGTCGAACCAAGAGTGCAGTAAGGCCCGTTGTCATGTACTAGTTCCCGTTCGTGTCTAGCTCAAAGTGGTGTTTTCGGGTTTTACCCCTATGTACATCTATGCTAGATCCACCTATACCAGCTTATATCCAGACATGGATGTATTTGTTTGATAAACCACTAACTCTATACTAACCAAAATACCAGGAAGTATTCCTATATTTAAACTTTTCTATAGGGTTATTCCTAAAGTATTCACAGCCTAATTTCCATAAATAACTAAACTGTCCTTCGATACCTACTATAGCATCCCACCTTTTTATAATAAAACTTTTCATTACATATTACAAACAGAGTATCTTTAAAGTCTAGTGTCTTGGGAATCAGGATCATAATACATGAAAACAATATAAAAATTCTTCTAAACCACTTGTAAGGATTCTTCATTGTTCATCCTAAGATCATTACAACATCTCATAACCTGGGATCATAAATCAATGGAAAGGGTGAGCAGAAGGCCCAGTAAGGAAACACGAGAATCATTTTACATGTGAACATGAGACACATCAATAATGTCATGATAAATAACATTAAGGCATGAGAAAGAGATCATGAGGAATATCATAATAAAGATAACATTTTCCATAACTTGAAGATGTGGCTACAACATTTAACTTAGGCAATAATTTCTATATCACCAAGGTCCATCCCCAAGGTTTCATTAAAAAATAACGAAGGATATTCACCAAGGTATCATTAAATTGGCCATATCTAGAGATTAAGTCTTTACCCAATGCATTGGAGCGCTATCAGGGCGCACCCTTAATTTTTATTTATTATCATGTGATCCACATATATCATGATAAAAAAATTCACAAATAAAACATATAGCATAAAATAAATGGGTTTCATTTCATAATCAAAACGATTTAAAAACTGCATTAAAGACATGATCTTTATGTCACTTTAAACCCACAGAAAAGGAAAGCGGGTTTCCTGTATGTAAATCCAAGAATTAAAATAGAAAATTTTTATATATATCTTAATACCCCTGTATAATAATATATTTGAGTATTCACCTAATTAAATAAAAGAAATTGAGAAAAAGAGAAAGACATTTTGAGATAAAAATTCTGCAGCATAACGGCTATGTTACAGGGTTTTAGAAAACATTAAAAAGAGAGGGGACACGAGTCACCCACTCATAAATGATACATAAAATACTATGGGGATAGAATATAAAAGATTTAAGGATATGGTAATGAAATTTTAAGGATATAACATATGAACTTATGAACTTGAAAGGAAGAAGAAATAAGATTTCTCCTATGAAAATTCGGCAGTCTAACAGCATTACTTAAAACCTAAAAAAATTAATTGATGAGATCAAATAGGGCCTCTCATCATATGAATATAAAAAGGACAGTATGATAGATATATAAGATCATACCCCAAAATAATAAAATGAACTTTAAATTAATGACATGAAAATAAAACTTGAAAAATGAGAAGGGTGGAAGAATCCCTTACAAAAATTGGGCAGCCTAATGGTGCCACTTAAACATTCAAAAAAAAGAAATTATGAGAGTAAGAGGGGATATCTCATAATATTATCATGAAAAAGGATGTAATATTAATATAAAAGGACATCCCCCAACATAATAACCTGGGGATTAAATGAAATGACATACAAAAGAGTAGTTGAAAAGAAAGAGAGAGGTGGGATCCCTTACCTTGAAGAGTAACTTCGAAATCTTGAAGGTAGGGACCTTGGGAGGCTTGAGGGAACCTTGGGAGGACTTCTTGGGAGGTAAAGAGACCATAAATATTTTGGGGAGGATTTTTAAATGAAATTAATGAGGTAAAGGCTTGGTATTTATAGAAGAAGTGAGGGGACAAAGCATTAATTGCGAAGGGACAGCTCATCGGTGGTATTGGAAAAACCAGGGGCTTTCCCATGGTATTTTCCCATGGTATTGGCCACATGGGACAACTCATACCTTGTCTTACTATTCATAAGTTGATCAGAATTATTTCACAATTATTACATCCTTAATTATGTCATTAAACACCCGAAACTCAAAAATTGTATTTTCACTTTTCACCCAATATTCAATTTTCTTCGAAAAATAC
The DNA here is from genome assembly GCA_963277665.1 of Viscum album. NCBI lineage: Eukaryota > Viridiplantae > Streptophyta > Magnoliopsida > Santalales > Viscaceae > Viscum > Viscum album. Next base: position 699,535,833 of record OY728128.1, on the reverse strand, counting down.
CAAAAAATCACCTTAACCAAATATTGATGATATGATTTCAAAAATGAACTCCATTTTATGAAAATAATTTTCTAAATAATTTTTAATTTATTTTTTAAATAAAAACACTATTCACTGAAAATTCAACTGTTTGAGAAAAATCCCAAAAATTCACCTTAACCAAATATTGATGCTCTGATTTCAAAAATGAACACCATTTTATGAAAATAATTTTCTAAATATTTTTAAATTAATTTTTAATATAAAAAACACTATTCACATGAAAAAACTAATACTTAACTAGTACTTTCTGGAATAGCCATTGACGTATTTTATTGAATCACATTACTTAATCAAGGTTCCTAGATTATATTAATACTTTCTTAAGTGATTTTACCTAATCCATTTGATCACATTACTAATCAGAAGTGTAAAATCGCTATTCACAATTTACGATTAATCAAAAATTAAGTTGATCTTATTTGACTCTAAATTTATTACTGAACATAACTGTAGAAGACCATTTTTTGAAAATCATTACACATTATTAATTATTTAAGGTTTACATAAATATTTTTAAAATATCATTTTTCTAAAATTCATTAATAATATACATACTATATTTATCTAGAAATTTGAAAATTCAAAAACTGCACCATAAGAAGAAATCACAATTTTTATTTAAATCAATGGATTATACAAGGTAGTTACGGTCTCATTACATTGCCCCTTATAACACCAGCATAGGACCTAAGCGTATGGTGTGCTAGGGTGAGAGAATCTTGGGGCGGCTCTGCCAACATTGCCTGAGTAGCGATTTCTATCAGCTTGAATTTCTTGTGAAGGCGATTCCACTCCAGCTTCACACGATGAAGTTTGGCATGAGTTTGGTCCAGGTCAAAGCCCAAAGGTGCTACCTCTTTCCCGAGTTCCATCAGGTGGGCTTCGATCAGCCTGAGACTACTGGATGGGGCCATCGAATCTCATTTCTATATTAATTAACCAAGATCACTTTTATTTATAGACAATAATCCCAACATTTAGTTTCCAACAGTCATACTGACCAACGGTCATATAACCGTCGAAACCCAATGGTCTTATTTTAATTATACTCATTTTATTAAATGAAATAGTTTTGCTGAGTATAAAATAAAATAACACACAAAGTTAGGAAACAAAATTCATTCAATGTTTCGGGTCATTACATAAGGTATTATAAAGATGGATATGATTCTTTAATATATTAATAACACTCTTTTAACTATTATATAGGAGGTTTAAATGAGTTGTAAGTAAGAAAAAACTGAGATAAGGTAATTCTTAACCTGATTTCCACTCTTGGCATTAACCTTCTACTTCATTATCTATGTGGTATCAAAAAAAAAATTGTGATAAAAATTGTATCTATTATGATAATTATGTATATTTAAAGGGTATATAAATATTAAATCCACTCTATTATGTCTCACTTCAATTATATGGTTTATGTAAGGGGATTTTCTTTTAAAATATTTTTTTAAAATTCTGTTTTGAAAAATTAAAAAGCAATGTTTTTATGATATTATTCATGTTGTATGATTATGTTCAGGATCTTAGGAATATTTTATGATTAATTGGGGGACATATATATCCCTATAATTAATTGGGTATGTGTCTGTTGGAGGTCGATCGTATGGTTACTCTATGTGTAACTGCGATGGTTACACAAATTGTATGAAAGTCGTGAGGGTTACAAATTATAAGGTAGTAGTGAGGGTTACAATATTATGTTTTTAATTCCCCAATATACCTTTATGGTTACATTTATGTTCTTATGTTTTGTGTGGATCTTGTGTAAATCTTATGTTTCACAAAGTAAGTTTATATGGGTGACCGGTATGCCTTTTGAAAATGATTTCATATGTTACAAGTGTTCATGGAAAAATGTGTTCTTTCCTTCTTTTTATATCCCTTACTATGTTTGTTGTGATCATCCCAAGTTTTTAAATGATTTTCATAGTTTATAAGGATGTGTAAGACAAACAAGGATTCCAAGTTAAATATTTTAACATTATTCAAAGAAATCATGTATTATGTGAAAATATTTATATTTTTTAAGAAATGAATACTGTTTGAATGGTATCCACTCTATAAAAAGGTGTAATTTTATGAATGTATTATTTCCCAATTCTATAAAGATCTAAACATGAAAAGGTCCTCAATACAAAAGAAAGTTAATTATTGACTAAATTCATGATTATTTATGTAATATGGTCAGGTCCTTATATTTGGAATCAGAGGATGTTATAGATAACTTTAGGGGTTATGATGATGTTAAAATAATACCTTAAATGAGTTTTAATCTATGATTAATTTGAAATATTATAGAATTTAAAGATTACCATGTTTCTTGATCAAATATATTTTTTTTTAGAATGGTTCTCCATAGAATAATTAGGGAAGCTGAAGAGGAGAGGAACTGACAGAATGACATCCTTCCAAATCTGCAGCCCAAAATGGTAGGGATTCAAATTGAGTAGTTTGTGACTGTAATGGATCATATATTTCAAGAAATAAATTGTGGTGGAATCCATGAAAGAGAACAACTAGAGGTACCACAATAGAACAAGAAAATAGTGGAACATTTTATGAGACAACACCCTCCTGCTTTCAGTGGATCATCTGACCCTGTGGCGGCTGAAGGATGAATTAAATCCCTTGAAAGGATATTTGATGTTATGGGATATTTAGATAATCAAAAGGTAAGTGTTTACATTTATCATTTTGAAGGTGAATATGATTAGTGGTGGTAAAGGGTAATGAGTATTAGGGATAGAGAGGATTTTGATGCCTTAGAGTGGGATGAATTTAAAAGTATTTTCCTTGAAAAATATTTTTCAAAGGTTGTGAAACATAGGATGGAGAAGAAACTACTTGAATTAAAGAAAAAATAGAAATATTTAGTGGATGGGTATGAAGAGTACTTCACCCGACTGGCAAGGTATGTTCCAATTCTTATTCTGGATCTTGATAGAAAAATTAATTGTTTTACTCAGGACTAAATCCAAGGAATCGAAGGGCATTGGCCTCCCATGAATTAAAAAAGTTATGAGAAACTTTTCTGATGTGCTAAAATGTACATATGGAGTTTTCTGATGATCATGTTCATTTTTGAAACAAGGGGAAGAAGAAGTCTAGATGGAAAGCGATGGGTAAGAATCAAAAAATGAAATATGATGGTAAGAAAATCTAGTTTCCAGTTTGTGAAAAGTGTGGCAAGAAGCACCATGTGGAATGTCTTAGAAAAACTGGGAAGTGTTTTAAATGTGGTAATTTTGGATATATGGCCCAATATTGTAATGAAAACGGTCCTAAGAATAATGATGATAGGAAAACTGTTAAGTGTTTTAAATGTGGTGAGATGGGTCATTATGAAAATAATTGCCCAAAGAGAGATCCAAATGATGCAATGAAAACAAAATATAAGCAGAAAGGTGTAGTGATATCCTTTGTGACTACATCATCAGATTTCTGTCCATACAGTGAAGTGGTATCATATACTCTATTCGTTTACTCGGACTTTGCTAAATTTTTGTTCGATATGGAGTCTACACATTCCTTCATTTCTGAGAAATTTTCTAGTAAATTAGAAATATCACCTCAAAAAATGAGACCAAAACTTTTTGTTAAAACACTAGGGGAAAATATTATAGCAAAGAGGAATTATAAGAATCTTTCTATTGTTATATGTGGAAATACTTTAATTACAATCCTTTTTGTTTTACCCTTAATCGGTTTTGATGTTATTTTGGGAATGGATTGGATTTCTATTTATCATGAAAAGATTGATTGTAGAGCTAAAGAAGTTGTTTCTCAAAAAGAATTTCATTTTTTATACAAGAATGAATCCATACAATTGATAACATATCGGGAAGATGAGAAACTGTTGAAATATGGAAATGAAAGTTATCTCCATAATATTATTGAAAACAAGGGGAATGTTCAGATTAATGATGTGCCAGTAGTAAATGAATACATTTATTTTTTTCCTAATGAGTTACCCAGTGTTATACCTAATCGGGATGTCAAATTCACAATTGACTTAGTTCCTGATACTAAGACAATTTCAAAACCCCTATATCGTATGGATCAAATATAACTTCTTGAACATAAATATCAGTTGAAATATTTTATTGATAGAGTCTTCATTAATCCTTGTACTTCACCATGGGGAGCTCCCATTTTTTTTAAAAAAAACAAGTATAGTTCTATGTGACTTTGCATTGATTATAGAGATTTGAATAACATCACTGTTAAAAACAAGTATCCTTTTCCTCACATCGACAACTTGTTTGATCAGCTCCAGGGAACTCAGTAATTTTCCAAGACTGACTTGAGATCCGGATACCATCAGGTGAAGGTGAATTAGGATGACATCCCAAAAATAGCCTTTTGTACTAGATATGGGCATTATGAATTTGTTGTTATTCCATTAGGGTTAACTAATCCACCTGCTATATTCATGAATATTTTGAATAGAATATTTTAAGAGTTATTAGATAAGTTTTTGGTTGTGTTTATTGATGACATTATGGTATTTTCTAAAAATAAATAGGAGCATGAAAAACATCTAACGGTTGTTTTAAAAACCTTAAAAGAAAATAAACTGTATGGAATATTCAAGAAGTGTGATTTTTGGTTGGAAAAGATTTATTTTCTTAGGAACATTGTAAATAAGGACTGAATAAAAGTTGATCCTTTTAAAACAAAAGTGGTTTATGAATGTCCAAGACCCACAAATCATACAAAGATTCGTAGTTTTCTTGGGTTAGTAGGTTATTATAGATGGTTTGTTAAAAACTTTAAACGGTTATCTAGATCAATATCTATGTTAACATGAAAAGGGTTTAAATTTATTTGGAGAGAATAATGTGATGTTAGTTTTCAGTAACTGAAGAAGGGATTGGTGAATGCTCTAGTTTCAGCCTTTCCCTCCCGAAAAGGTGAGTTTTTCATCTAAAGTGATGCTTCATTGAAGGGACTTGGTATTGTCTTGATTAAGAATGATAAGGTAATTTATTATGCTTCAAGAAAAATTAAACCTCGTGAGTTAAATTATCCCACACATGATTTAGAATAAGAAACTGTGGTTTGTGATATGAAAATATGAAGGCATAATTTATACGGAGCCAAATGTCAAATACATGCTCACCATAAATGTTTGATGAATATATTCAATCAGAATGAATTAAACATAAGGCAGAGAATATGGATTGAACTGATAAAGGATTATGACTTCATGATCAATTTCCATCTGGGAAAATCAAACAAATGGAAGATTTATTAAGTCGAAAACATCATGCATCATTAACAATGTTAATTTTGGAAAATTATCCACTCATTAATGATTTGAAAAATTTTGGCTTAGAATTTGTTGGAACATGAAATACCTCGATTTTGTATTAGGTTTCAATGTTGTCATCATTATAAGACAGAATTATGTATGCGAGAAGTAAAACCATGAGCTAAAGAAAAAGCTATAATTAGTTAAAATGGGTAAGTTTCTAGAATTTAAGCTTTATAAATATTGTGTTTTATGATTTGGAAGAAGGTTGGGTGTGCATTGTGATTCCTAGTTGAGGAAAGACTTGTTGTGTGAAGCTCATAGTTCTCCATTTTTAGTTCATCCTGGCACTACTAAGATGTACGGAGACCTTTAAGAGTATTATTGGTGGGAAGGAATGAAAAGGGGTATTGCTGATTTTTCTATGAAATGTTTGACATGTCAACAGGTGAAAGTAGAGAGGAAGTTACCGAAGGGGGTGCTTCATCCTTTCCTAGTTGTTGAGTGGAAGTGGGAGAATGTATCCATGGACTTTATGGTGGGACTACCTAAGATATCTAGAGGAAACAATGAAATTTGGGTTATTGTTGACCAGCTGACAAAATCTATACATTTTCTTTCTATTCGAGATACAATTTCTTTGGATCAGCTTTCTTGACTGTACCTAAATGAGATTTTCAGGTTACATGGAGTTCCTTTTTCCATTGCATCTGACTGGGATCCCAGGTTTACTTCAATCTTTTGGAAGGGACTTCAGAAGTCTTTAGGAAGAAAATAAAATTTCAGTACACCTTTTCATCCTCAATCAGATGGGAAGTCAGAACGAATGATTCAGACTTTGGAGGATATACATTGAGTTTGATCAATGCACTATCAGGGAAGTTGGGATCATCATCTTTCTTTAGTTTAGTTTTCTTATAATAAATGTTTTCATTCTAGTATAGAGATGGAACCATTTGAGGCATTTATAGAAATCGGTGTCAGACTCTAGTGTTTTTGGATGAAGTCTGTGAAAGAAAGTTGATGGGGCCAGAATTAGTAAAGGAAGTGGTTGAGAAAGTGAATTTGATTCAACAACACACGAGGATAGCTCAGAGTAGGCAAAAAATATATGTAGATAACATAATGAAAGACTTATCTTTCGAGGAAGATGACCATGTTTTCCTTAAAATCTCTCATTGGAAAAGTGTGATGCGTTTTAGTAATAAATGAAAGCTAAGTCCCCGGTTCATCGGTCCTTTTGAAATCCTAGAAAAATATGGACCGGTTGCATACCGAGCAGCTTTTCCCCCGAATTTATCTTAGTTACATAATGTTTTTCATGTTTATATTTTGAGAAAGTATGTGCCAGATTCATCACATGTCTTGAGCCCAGATGTAGTTTTGCTGGAATAGAAACTTTCTTATAAATAGAAACTATTTCAGATCCTCGATCAAGGGGAACACGTATTGCGGAATAAGGTAATCCACTAGGTAAATGTTTAGTGGAGAAACCCCGTGGTAGAATAAGAAACATGGGAGTCTGAAAATTATATGGGAGAAAGGTACCCTCACTTGTTTAGTAAGTAAATAAAATTGTGAGGACGCAATTTTCAGAAGGTGGGGATAATGTAACACCCCATGTTTTTTTTGGAAATTCATTAAACTTTTTTTATGTAGATATTTATAACGAGCCTTTAAAAATATTTTTTCCACTTTTATGTTTTGAATTTCAAAAAAGGATCCTCAACAATTATGTTCAGTAAGCCTTTAGAGCCTAATAGAACCAACTTGTTTTTCTAGTGAACAGTAACATACCCTTATGAATAGTAATATGACATTAATGAATAGTAAATTGTACTATTATTTTATTTTCTTTTGTCTTGAAGATAATGGAATTTTGGTTAATTTTTCAATGTGATATAAAAGAAGTTATAGTTTTAAAATTATTAATTTTTGAATTAAGTATGATTTCATTTAAAAATTGTGTTAATAATATTTAGAAAATTATTTTCAAAAAATGGAGGTCATTTTTGAATTCTACATGTCATTAAATGGTAAGTTTGAATTTTGGGGATTTTTATGAAATTATAGAATTTTGGATGAATAGTTAAATATGATAAAATAAGATAAAATCTAAATACTTACTGAATCATAGGTGATGCAAGGATGATGTAATCCCACTTGGTTCAAACTGACATGACATTATTACTATTTTTGGTAACACGAATTATGATTATTCATAGTCTTGAGCAGAAATATTATAATAATGATTAACATAATATTAAATACCTCCTCTCCTCCACTATAAATACCACCCTCATTTCCCTATTCCTCCCACACCTCTCATACCTTGAGCCTTACCTATGTTCTTCCCAATACTCTAATAAATTATCTTCCTCACATCCTAGATCTTTTGGTATCACAAAAAGGCCAAAAACAAAGGCTGTAAGAAGGATCCTGAAGGAGAAGAGATCAAGAGGTAAACATCCTCTTTTATTTTCATTATTTCCTTTGATTTTATTTTATTATTTTTTTCCTTTGGATTATGTTGGGATATTTCATTCCATATCTCACTTAATTATTATATTATGTAATAATGATGTGATACCCTTTTTCTCTCATGAAAATATTTTATGAAATTCTATGTGATGTTGTTAGGTTTCCGAATTTTCATAAGAGATTTCTCAAATTTTATTTTATTTTGAGTTCCTTTATTTTTTTCTTCTTTCCTCACCTCCTATTATCCAATAGGAGTTAAAGCAATATAATATTTTATATTTTATATATTCTCAAGTTCATGGAAAATTAATCATCAATATTCTTCTACTTCCTCACTTATTAATGGAATTTAAAACATTGTTCGTGATGTGTCAAATTACCGACATCAGGGACGATGTGATTTTAATTTGCATTAATTCCTTCAAGGATAGTCCTGAAACCATTTTTATTGGTGAACCATGTTATAATATAAGTATTATGTCTCATTCATGGCTATTTCATTCTTTTGTACGCATGGTTTTAATTTATTAAACAAAATGAGGTCGTTATTATCAAAGAACCACTAAAATGATCTAGATAAACATCATTAATGTTTTAACATAAGAATAATCATCATGTAAGAATTCAAAATGACAAATGATATAATTTATGGTTCTTTAATTATTTAAATACAACTCCATTCCAATTCTTGATTTTCACTTCCAATCAACAAGAACAATCCATCATGAACCAATCATGAAAATCATGTAAAGAACTCACCCAAAATAGTGCATGGAACAAAACACTAACAATTAATTGGTGAAATGATGTAATTAAATGATCATATAAGGTATTATAAATATGGATATGATTCTATAATATATTAATAGCACTATAATAACTATTATACACGAGGATTAAACTAGTTGTAAGTAAGAAAAACCCGAGATAAGGAAATTCTTAACCCGATTTCCACTCTTTGGGTTAACCTTCTAATTCATTATCTATGTGGTATAAAAATTGTTTGTGTGATGAAAATTGTTTCTATTATGATAACTTATGTTTATTTATGGTTTATATACATATTCCATCAACTATATTATGTCTTACTTCAATTATATGGTTTATGTAAGGGGATTTCCTATTAAACTTTTCTTTAATTTTTTTTACAAAATTCAAGAGAAATATTTTTATGATATTATTCATGTTGTATGATTATGTTATGGATCTTGGGAATTGTTTATGATTAATTTTGGGACCTATATCTCACTCCAATTCATTGGGTATGTGTATTTTGGAGGTAATCCTTATGGTTACTCAATGTGTAACTCTGATGGTTACAAAAATTGTATGGTAGCTGTGAGGGTTACAAATTATAAGGTAGTCGTGAGGGTTACAATATTATATAAATAATTCCCCAAGATACCTTCATGGTTGCATTTATGTTCTTATATTTTGTTTGGATCTTGTGTAAATTTAATGTTCCACAAATCATGTATATATGGGTGACAAGTATGTCTTTTGAAAATGATTTCATACGTTACAAGTGTTCATGGACTAATTTGTTCTTTCCATCTTTTTATAACCCTTACTAAGTTTTTTGTGATCAACCCATGTTTTTAAATTATTTTCATAGGTTATAAAGATTTTTAAGGAAAATAATGATTCCAAGTTAAATATTTTAATATTATTCAAAGAAATCATGTTTTATGTGAAATGTTTTATATTTTGAAAAAAATGAATACTGTTTTTATGGTATCCACTCAGTAATAAGGTATAATTTTATGAATATATTATGTCCCAATTTTTGAAAGATATAAACATGAAAAGATACACAATTAAAAATTAAGTTAATTATTGATTAAATTCAAGATTATGTATGTAATAAGGTCAGGTACTTATATCATACTCTAAATTAATGATACTATTAAGTGCTTGACATATTTGCGTAACTCATTACCAAATTGGTAATATTTCAAAAATTCCCTCATGTGATCCCTTCCATACATGTGTTAGTTTTTTATGATGTTTTTCTATGATTTTATAAATTAATATAATTTTTCATGTAATATTTTTATGCCTCTCAAAACTCTTGTTTTCATGACACTCCAATGCCCCCATGAAATAGTGTTTTCCATATCCATATGCATCCTTTAATTTTTATGAGCATAATTTTGAAAGATATGGATGTATTCACCAAACCCCTACTTTCATGAAACTCTTACCTTCATGCCCACAAGTTCATACCATTATGGATATACCCTCTTACCCCACCTTGGGATCAGTGTAGGGATGTAGTCCCATGCCCCCTGCCTGAACTCTTCTCTTTCATCACTAAACCCCATTAAAAATTGATAGTCAAAAGATGAAATATTTATTCAAGGTCAAAATAATTTTTTGTTATTCCCTTTTACAGCCCTAACATCTACCCTTGAAATTCCATAAGTCCATATATATCACTACACACCCTGAAATACTTGGATTCAACCAACATAACTTTTTCCATTTCTCGTGTCATGATTTGAGATTCTCCTATTGGATTCAACAAATACCATGAGTTGAAAAAATATCCTATGAAACTCTTGAAACCTAAGCTATTGAATCATATTATAGGTCAAAACAATAAGGTTTTATCTCTTGTAAATCCCATAATAACCATTTCTAGGAATATCCCCCCTAGTTCTCACTATATAACATTAAATAGTAGTATACCCAATCTGGAATGTATATGTTTTCCCATGTGGTAAATATGAGATTCCATACAGGTATTGCCTATGATACCACATTCCATGATCATGAGATCCCCCCTTAGTCCTCACTAAATGAATTTAATCATTATTATAACATACACGATGAGAATAAGACGTCTCATGTGAAAAGAAAGAGATCCATTATCTATCAAGCGTAACATGCCTCATGTAATGGTCATGATATTAACATCAAACAGTCACAATGGGCCACCTATATAGGTGTAACATCCAATCATAATCCTCTAACCCATGAATATGGGATGCTTCCCTCTAGACTCAATATGAGGAATAATGTTTTAGAAGCTCAATGTATAATCCCTTCACACAACATCCTTTCACATGACATTCAAATGTAACCTTACAATGTTCCAGGAACATAAAATTCCATATTTACACAGCATGAGGGGGAAAGGATGATATGATAAATGTATAAGTCCTTCACATGATGTTTTTTCATAAGATATTAAACTATAATACTACCCTATGAAAAAGGAATAGGATTACCTGTGTGATAATTTTAGGATTCCTCATGTGAGAAGAATTAGATAACACATTTGATACACATGAGATGATACATTATCACCTAGTAATCTCCCAAATGTAATCCTTATTCACATCATTTATTCTCCATAACATTATTAAGAAATCTCTCACATGTAATTCCCATTCACATCATCATTGATCCATAGCAGTACTCGAGCATCTCCAATGAATAAACTCCATTAAAACCATTACTTATCCAATTAGTATCTTGAGAATATCCCACATGTAAGATTCACTAGTGTAGAAAACGTTATTTACATCACCATTTTTTACGTCGGTTATATATAACCGATGTGATAATCCATGAAACGTGGTTTTTTATGTCAGTTATTTTATAACCGGCGTAACAAATGCAGTGAGTAGAATTTTAGCGTCGGTTATTTTAATAACCGACATTAAAAATCACTTGTGTTTGGTTGTTACGTCGGTTATCAAATAACCGACGTAAAAAACCAAATCGCGGGGGGTTTTTTACATCGGTTATTTGATAACCAACGTAAAAAAACCAAAGCGCATGGGGTTTTTTACGTCGGTTATTTGATAACCAACATAAGAAATGAGATATCTATGAGTTTTTTACGTCGGTTATTTTATAACCAACGTAAAAAATGAGATATCTACGAGGTTTTTACATTAGTTATGTTATAACCGATGTAAAAACTATGATTTTTGATGTCTTTTTTACGTGGGTTGTAGAACAACCGACGTAAAAAACTTTTTTTAAATCGGTTATAAAACAACCGACGTAAAAAAAACATTTAAAAAATTAACAACCCCTGACGATTGTCATTTACGAATTTTTGTTCGATAGTCCGGCGGCTCGTCTCTCTCGCGCGATAAACCCTAATCGGCTCATCGATCTCGCGGTGTTAAACTCGTTTTGCCTATAATGTTTATCATCTTTACTCTCCTTAGATCTATCATCTCAACTCTCAACACACAAGTAAGCCTTCCCCGAATTTATTTCATTCGTGTTTTTTCCTGAATAGTCTATATTTATGTTTTGCAATTTGTGTGTGCTTTTTTTCGTTCGTTTTGTGTGCTTTCAACTCGTTCGATTTTTGTGTGCTTTTTTTCCCAGATCTATCATCTCAACTCGTTTTGTTTTCTTTCAACTCGCAACACAAAAGGAATTCCAAAACCCCTATTTCATGTAAGCCTTCAACTCGCAACACTATATTTTTGTGTGCTTTTTTTCATTCGTTTTTCCTAAATCTTATATTTTTTGTGGTACCAAATTTTTTTTGATGGATTTGGATATGTCTTTAATTTTATATATTCATTTTATCTTGAAATTGGGTGCTTTTAATGTGTGACTCTGAGGTTAATATTTGGGTGTATTTTAAAACCTATGAAAGTGATCCATTAATTTTGAAAGGGGAATCCAATTATGGTTTTTTAATTCTTTGTTGTCATGTGGGCCTCAAAAGGGGGGTTTTGAATGGGTGTTATGTGTAAAACCTTGTCACACTTCTTGAAGGTGTTTTATGAAAAAGTTTGTTTTTCAGGTGTATTGTTTGTGACATTTTTTGAGGTAAATTATTAAAATATGGGGGTGGTTTAATAAATGTGTATTTAGCTGAAATTTATATTTTGGATTTGTATTGGTATGATTTTTTTCTTGAATGGGGGTTTTGGAATGTCTTTTGTGTGCAAAACATGGTTGTTCCTCTTGGGATTGTTTTATGAAAATTGAAAATGATTTAGTGAGTTGAAAAAAGTGATAAAATGGTGTAAATGCAATATTTTGGTGATGTTATTCACCTAATAAGGGTTTTTGAAAGGTAACGAGGTGATTTAAGATGTCAAACATTTTCAGAATGTTTTATAAATTGAGGAATTGTTTTATTAAATTGTGATGTTGGTGTGAAACATATTTGTGGACTATTTTGTGTGACTTTTTTAATAAAATAAATTATGATATTAGTTATCAAGAAACTTGTGATCATATAACTAGTTGAATATCAATGGTTATTTTTAATTATCATACGATCATTTAAGTGTCCATATTTAATAGTATTTAATTCCATCTATTTCATGCTGAAGTATATATTAAATGCAAGTGTTTTTCATTGTTCACCATCCCTAGTTTTATATGTAAACCATTGTTTGGGGGGTTGTCTGGGGGTGGGGGGGTTGTACAGAGGGTTGGGGGTGTCCAAGGGGGTGGGTGGGTGTGGGGGTTGTCCAAGGGGGTGGAGGCCTATCCAGAGGGTTTTGGGTGTTGTCCAGGGGGTGGGGCTGTCCAGAGGGTTGGGGGGGGTGTCCAAGGGGGTCGGGGTGGGGTGGTGTCCAGGAGGGGTGGGGGGTGCTGTCTGGAGGGGTGGGGTGTTGTCCAGGGGGTGGGGGCTATCCAAAGGGTTGCGGGGTGTCCAGCGGGGTGTCCAAGGGGGTAGGGGGTGGGGGTAGTGTCCAGGAGGGGTGGGGGTGTTGTCTAGAGGGGTGGGGGCTGTCTAGGGGGTTGGGGGGATGTCCAGAGGGTTAGGGGGGTGTCCTGGGGGGTGGGTGGGTGTGGGGTGATATCCAAGGGGGTGGAGGCCTGTCCAGAGGGTTTTGGAGGTTGTCCGGGGGGTGGGGGGCTTTCCAGAGGGTTGGGGGGTGTCCAGGGGTGTTTGGATTTACATTGTGATTTTCTCCATCTGAATTTTTATTTTAAATATGATTTGATTCTCAGGTTTACTCCATTATCTCCAATTTTCTATCAACCATGTAGGCGCCATGGTTTTATTTTATTCAATGGAATTTAAAACTGTTATATCTAACTATATTTTGTTTTAATAATAATATTCAAGTATATTTTTTTAAATGCGCATAGACTTGTTTTATATTTCAAAATTGTTTTACATTCAAATTATGATTTTTATCATATAAACTTATATTTGTCTTATCTTAAAAATATATATATTTTTTATATTTGTTATAGGTAATAATGAGTCAATGTTGGATTATGGCACATCGAATGAGAAATGAATATGAGGAAGGTGTTGATTCCTTTTTGGAATTTTCTAAACGAAATGTTCCAAGTAGTGACATTTTTTTCTATCCATGCCTGAAATGTTTGAATATGAAGAAGTTGAAAAGTAGAGAGATAAAAGATCATCTGATATGTCATGTTTTTAATCCGAGTTACAGCCCTTGGATTTGGCATGGTGAAACTGGACGAAATTTCACTGATGATCATGATGATTCACAAGATGTTAACTCTGATGGAATTGAAGAAATGATTTGCGATATTGTAGCAGAACAAATTGAGATAGAACCGACAATTGCGCATCTATATAGTGATGATGAAAAACCATTATATCCTGGTTGTATAGATTTTATGGTTTTTTCGGCGGTGCTAAGATTGATTAACCTGAAGGTGAAACATGGATGGAGTGACATAAGTTTTACAGAGCTGCTACAATTGATGAAAGACATTCTCCCAAAAGATAACAATCTTCCATATTCACATTACAAGGCCAAGAAAATATTATGCCCGATGGGATTGGGATAAATGAAAATACATGCCTATCCAAATGACTGCATTATTTATAGGAAGGAATATGAGTTTCTGTCAGAGTGTCCTAAATGTGGGACATCACGGTATAAGGTGAAAGAAAAATCACAGGCTGATGTAGAGATTACAAAGCTCCCTTCAAAGATATTTTGGTATCTTCCTATAATTCATCATTTCAAACGTTTATTTGCTAATTAACATGATGAAAAAAAGGTTAATATGGCATGCTTATGAGTGGGTATGTGTTGAAAAAATACGTCATCCAGCTGATTGTCCACAATGGAAGAAAATTGATGCGCAGTATTCTACATTTGGAAATGAAATTAGAAATCTCAGACTAGGGTTGTGCACAGATGGAATGAATCCATACCGAACTCTCAGTAGCACACATAGTTCATGGCCGGTTTTATTGGTAATTTACAACCTCTCTCCTAAAGTTTGTATGAAGCACATATATGTCATGTTGAGTATAATGATCTCTGGTCCAAAGAAACCTGACAATGATATTGATGTTTACTTGTCACCGTTGATTGATGATTTGAAACTGTTATGGGCTGATGGTATTAGGGTGTATGATTCTTATAAAATGGAATATTTTCAACTGCATGCAGTGCTTCTGTTCACTATAAATGACTTCCCAGTGTATGGAAATTTGTCTGGATACAGTGTTAAAGAGCATAAAGCATTTCCAATTTGTGAACAACAGACGTCATATTGTCAATTCCATCATGGGAGGAAAACAGTGTACATGGGTCATCGAAAGTTTTTGCCTATGGATCACCCTTATAGAAGACTGAAAAAGGCATTCAATGGCACACAAGAATTTGATACTGCTCTAAAACCTTTATCCCCTGATATGTATTTTGAGAGGGTGAAAAACCTTGATGTGACATTTGGAAAGACACAAAAATCTGGTAATGATAGACATATTTGGAAGAAAAGGTCAATATTTTTTGAGCTGCCATATTAGAGGTATCTTGAAGTTAAACATAATATTTATGTCATGCACGTGGAGAAGAATATCAGTGATTGTTTGATTGGAACATTGTTAGATATTAAAGGAAACACAAAAAATGGGTTGAATGCAAGATTAGACTTACTATCATTGGGAATATGATTGGAGTTAGCTCCCACTCCTAAAGGAAGATGAACATATCTTCCCCCAACATGTCATACATTATAGAAGAAGGAGAAAATTTGCTTCTGTCATTGTATTCATGATATCAAAGTGCCTCAAGGTTCTTCTTCTAATGTAAAAAAATTTTGTCTCATTGAAGGACTTGAAGTTGATAGGTATGAAATCACATGATTGTCACGTCATGATGCAACAAATTATACCAGTTGCATTGCATGGAATATTGACCATTCATGTTATAAAGACTATAATGAAGTTGTGTTATTTTTTCAATTCAATTTGTAACAAGGCAATTGAAGTGAATGCTTTGAACATGTTATAAAAGGATGCAATTTTTATACTTTGTCAATTGGAAATGTATTTTCCTCCAACTTTTTTTGATATAATATTGCATTTAATGATTCATCTGGTTCGAGAAATAAAGCTTTTTGGACCTGTATATCTTCGTTGGATGTATCCTTTTGAAAGGTATATGAAAATATTAAAGGGGTATGTTAAACATCCATATCGACCTGAAGCCTCCATTATTGAAAAGTATATTTCTGAGGAGGTAGCAGAGTTTTGTATGACCTACATGGCTGCGGCACAACACATAGGTTTGCCTCCATCTCGCCATGAACAAGTTAATAATGAGGGAAAGGGGATTCGTGGCTTGAATGTCAAATCATTTTCAGGTGAACAGATGAAGAAGTTAGAATCATACATCTTGAATAACATAGCTTATGCTAAACCGTATATCACATTGCATATTAATGAGTTGAAACAATGTCAACCAAAGAAGAAAGAAATGTGGATTTTGAATGAGCACAACAAAACTTTTTTGTCATGGATTAAAACGAATTTGCTTGGTAGATCAGATGTATCAGATACATTAAAATGGATAGTGGGTGGTCCATGTTTAAATGTGATAACATGGTCCGGTTATGACATTAATGGTTATACATTTCTTACGAAATCTCAGGACAACAGAAGTGCAGTTCAGAATAGTGGTGTATTGGTGTTTGCAGAAGCGATGCATTTTTCGAGTGCGAAGGACAAAAACCCAATTTCTGCATCAAGTTCATATTATGGAGTGATTGAAGACATATGGGAGGTTTATTAATATAAAATTAAAGTTCATGTTTTTAACTGTAAATGGTTTATCAGTAACAACAGTGTCAGACACGATGAATTTGGAATGACACTTGTTAATCTGAATAGATTGGAAGACATAACTGATTCTTTTATAATGGAAACACATGCAAAACAAATTTTCTATGTAGTAGATCAATCAGATATGCAGTGGGCTGTTGTTTTACAAGGGAAAAAACAATATGTTGGTGAGGATGAACTTGATGAAGATTCTGATTTATTTGAGATACCTACTTCCATGGAAAGATTAACAGAACATAATGATGAGCATGTTGAAGACATAGTTTGTGCCATAAGGAACGATCACGATGAAGGAATTTGGGAAAATAATCCATTTGTACATTTATAAAATTACAGGTAACATATGTTTATTTCATGTTTATATTTATTTTTTTCATAAATGTTAAATATTGTAAGTTCTTTATTTATTAAAAGATGTTTCAAAAAAAATAAGTATAAGTTTTTGTTTGTTTTATGTTTTTTTAGTTTACATTATCATGTTTATAACCATTACATGAATTATATATCTATTATTTTTGTTCAGTGACAATTACGTTACCATGTTTACCATGTTTACCATGTTTACCATGTTTACCATGTTTACTATCTTGACCATCTTGACCATCTTGACCATCTTTACCATGGTTTAATATGCTTACCATATTACCAATGTTTACTATTACGTAACTTAGTACACTTATCTATTTTTTGATTACTAGTATTAAAATATTTGAATTTGTATATTTTTGAACTGACGTTTGTTTTTTTGATTCGAAGGATAATGAAAGATCATTCAGTTGATCAATCATATGATTCTGGAGATGAGAATATTGGTAGTCATACCTCTGGGGATGAACATTCACATGCTCCTATTAAGACAAAGAGTTCAAAGGTTGGTAAACATGGGTGCACACGTTTACCAAAATTATCACTTGCCCATACGCAGGATCAGAGGATAGTCGTTGAGTTTGATGATGATGATATTCCTAGAGGTCCGAATGAAAAAGATTTTAAGAGTTTTGTAGCAACTTAGGCTAAGAGGAAAGTAAGCATTCTGTATGATGATTGGATAAGTGTGGATAAAGCGATAATCTCTCAGTTGTGGGAGACGATTTTGGTAAGATATTTTGTCATTGTTTGACTATTATTTTAATTTTTCTAGTATATATAATATGTTTAACCTCTTCTTTATCAGATGACATTTGATATTCCTGACACTAGAGGAGTCAGGAAGAAATGCTTATTGTTGGCTTCCAGGAGATGGAGGGATTTCAAATCAACCCTCTCATATGATTTCATTTATGGTTATAGGAGTCATGACAATCCATGTCATATATATCCTTTTATAGATGAAGACACATGGAGATAGTTTTTTGAAAGTAGAAGAAAAGAGTCATTTCTGGTAAGGGCAATGTAAAATTTTATAAACTTTCTTATATAAATGATTTTATTAATGTTTTGTTAATGATTTATTATTCTTAAATTACAGCAAACAAGGAAATCTCATCAGGAGATCCAATCTAAAAATGTATACCCTCATAGTTTATCTTGGGGAGGGTATGCATTATTAGAAGAACAAATGATGGCGGAAAAATTTCAAAAACTAAGAGCTGAGTCTTCATGCTCTGGAGAGGTGGCCTATCCATCCCCTCCATCTAGACATGAAAAATGGAAGAGAGCTTGGAAGGAAAAAAAGGTCAATATCTTTTGGAAGAATTGAGAATCCTAGCTGAGAGGATTGTAAGATATCTATTTTATTTATTTAAGTCAACTATTTTCTTCATATAATTTCAATCATTACAGAAATGTTCAATTAATTAATACAGGACTCTCTCGAGGAGTAGAGTTCACAGTGGACATTTACAGATACTGGGAGGGAAGATATTTTATCTGCAGTATTGGGAAGTCCTGAACATCCTGGTCGTATATGAGGATATCCGGCAGGTGTATCGGTAAGAAAATTGTTGCCACGTTCTTCAACTTCTAACATTGAGGGGGTTTATAAAAAAATAGAATCATTGGAGGCTGATGTTAAAAATATTAATGCGATGATGGAGGACAAGATTAGAGTGTCGGTGCAGTCTATGTTTGCAGAAATGCAAAGACAATTTCAGACTACAGCTCCCACTCCTCCACCTCCCCCTGCAGACCCCATTATTTATCCTCCACCTCTGCCAGTAGCTTCCACTCCCCCACCTCAGCCTGTGGACCCCATTTTTTATCCTACTCCTTCGCCGTAGATTCCTACTTATTGTGAGTTGTATGTTGATGATTCTCAACATCATATAGTAGCATATGGGTTGGTATATTGTATAGGAGATACAGTTCATCATCAACAATTAGAGGTAGAGAATCAGAGGATCACTGTACAGGATATTATAGATAGATCAGCAAGGGTACCAATACCTACAGATGAGGTGGCGACAGTTGGACAGAGTATCAGCCATTTTTTAATTTGGCCATCCAGACTTCTTAGACTCATTACCATAGTGGTATGAATGTGATATATTTTATTTTGTTTTTTTATTAAAGTTGTTTTTTCATTTGAAAACTAATATATTTTTCAATTTATTTTTACAGGAATACTTCAAAGGTAAAAAAATACTGTATAGACAACAACAAAGAAAATGGCTATGACATCAGATACAGAATCTAGTAGTCTTGACAGATTGTCAAGATATTCAAATTTGTTGGCGGGTTATTTTGAGTTTCCAATAGAAGCTCATGTTTGTGGACGTTAAATAAGTGTGGGGATTATGAAAACTGATATCATGGAGCTTGTTACTAGAGATAAGTTGGGCATCAACGTGGTGCAAATTTTTGGTATGTAAGTCTTAACACCTTTTCCCTGCGTTATATTTATTAAAAATGTATACTTATGTATTTTTTGTATTAGGTATCTTTATAAAATTCCTGAGAGGAATGAACTGACAGATGTATATGGATTCATGGACCCGCAATTGATTTCCCCTAAAGCATGTGCATTGAATGAAGAAAAAATAATGGTTTATATTGCTGAAAGACTTGAAAAGAATATAGTCACACAATGTTGGATGATGCCTTTTTGTGAGAGGTATGAAACACATTTCTCTCAAAGAGTTAATTATCTTTTAACATAAAAAACCACTAACGTTAAATTTCCTTTTTTCAGTGATCATTGGATGTTAGGGATTCTTTGCCCATGGGAGAAAGCACTTTATTGGATATGCTCAGTCCATGGTGATGTGCGGGAAAGTTTTAAGAATATATTGGAAAAGTAAGTTTCAATTTCTCAATAGTTTTATATATTATAATGAATTTAAAATTTACCCCATTCGTATTATTTTCTAACAGTGCATGGGCCTACTTTTGAAAAAACACAAATAAAAGGAGTGCAAAGATCAAATATGTAAATGCGAAGTTAAATATCCATTTATAATTTGTACTTTTTGATTTGTTACATAATAATATATTGAATTTACACTCATTCAAACAGAATTTTCATGAACAACAAGGCTTCATCGAATGCGGATATTATATGTTAAGATTTATGTATGAAATAATAACAACTGGGACAGTTGTGAATTTTGACCTGGTACGATTTCCTCTTAAACGTTGCCATAATATTTCAATTTGATTTATTCATTATACACGTTAACTATGTTCCTTTTCAGTTGTAGCTTTTTTATGACCCTCAACCATATACTTCTGAAGACATCAAACACTTACAAGTGGATTGGTCAAATCATTTTAAAGGTTTGATTGAATTTTAGTTTTTTGTAATGTAAAATGTAATTTTCAATTTTGTCATTGTAATTGAGTATTTGGTAGTTTCTTAGGTTGGATTTAGTTTTTTTTGAAGTTGACAGTGTAAGTTTTTAATGTTATATATGTGAATGTTTAATTTTTCTCTACTTCTTGTTTTGGTCTACTTATGATGAGTTTTCTGGTATGGATTTTGGTCTGTGGGGGAGGGGTTCCAAGGGTATGGGGGTGTGTTCAGTGGGGTTGGGGGTGTCCCGGGGTCTGGGAGGGCTGTCCGGTGGGGGGGGGTAGTCCAGGGCTGTCCAGGGGTGTGGGAGGGCGGTCCAGGGGTGTGGGAGGGCGGTCCAGGGGTGTGGGAGTGTTGTCCAGGGGGTGGGGGTATACATGAGGGTGGGGGGGGGGTTGTCCAGGGGTATGGTGGGGGCTTTCAACTGGGGTGAGGGGGTGAGGGGGTGTTGTTCAGGAGGGTGGGGGTTGTCAAGGGGTGTTTGGGGCTGTCCAGGGGGTCGGGGGGCAGTCCAGGGGTGTGGTGGGGGCTCTAATGGGGTGTGGGAGGGTTGTCCATGGGGTATAGATGAGGGTGGGGGCTCCAATGGGGTGGGGGAGGGCTGTCCAGGGGGTATACATGAGGGTGGGGGCTCCAATGGGGTGGGGGAGGGCTGTCCATGGGGTATAGATGAGGGTGGGGGCTGTCTAGTGGGGCAAGTTTTATATGTTATCAATGTAAATGCTTAAATTTGATCTCCTTCTGTTTTTGTGGTACGATTTCTTGATTTGTTTTCTGGTTGATTCTGGGGGAGAGCAGATGACTGCATTCTGTTATTTTCTAACCGACATGATAAAGAAAATAGTAAGGGTTTATCACATCGGTTATTTAATAACTGAAGTGATAAAAAGCCTGGGAAATGGTTTAGCACATCGTTTATTTAATAACCAACATGATAATGAAAATGAGAAGGGTTTATAATGTCGGTTATTTAATAACCGACGTGATAGAAGGCCTGGTAAAGGGTTTATAACGTCGGTTATTTAAAAACCGATGTGATACAAGGCCTGGGAAATGGTTTATCACGTCGGTTATTAAATAACTGACGTGAAACACAGGGGGGGCCGGTTTTATGACGTTAGTTATTATATAACCGATGTGATAAACCCCCCGCCCCCTGGTTTATCATGGAGGTTATATAATAACCGACGTGAAACCCCCCCCCCCGGACTGGTTTGTCACGTCGATTATTAAATAACCGATGTGAAACATGGGGGTCTGGGTTTATAACATCGGTTATTATATAGCCAACGTGATAAACCCCCCTCCCCTCGGTTTAACATGACGATTATATAATAACCGACGTGAAACACGGGGGGGGGGGGGGGCTGGGTTTATAAGGTCGATTATTATATAACTGACGTGATAAACCCCCTCCCCCTAGTCTCTCACGGCGGTTATATAATAACCGATGTGATAAATGATTTCCCAATCCTTTTATCACATCGGTTATTTAATAACCGACATGATAAACCATTTCCCACGCCTGTTATCACATCGGTTATTTTATAACCGACATGATAAACATCACGATTTTATGTTTTTGACGTCGGTTTTTAAATAACCGACGTAAAAAATTAAAAATAACCGACATAAAAACATTTTCTGCACTAGAGATTCATTCACATCATTGCTTCTCTATAGAGGTACACAGGAATATCTCATGTGTAAGCCATGTTCATATCATTGATTTTCTACAGAGGCACCCAGAAATTTATCATGAGTGATCCCCATTCACATCATCACTAGTCCATAGATACACCTAATAAATCCCTACATATAATCCCCATTCACATCACTACTTATCTATAGTGACACCTGCATTGCTCCCATATGTAATCCTCCATTCACATCATTTATGTTCCATAGTGGTACCAGGGTAGCTTCGATGCATAAGACCCATTCACACCATTAATTGTTCATAGCTACACTCAGGTAGCTCCCACACATAATCCATATTCACACCATTTCCACTCCATATTGGTTCTCAGTAATCTCCAATGCGTAATCCCCATTCACATCATTACTGATCCCCATTTTAACCTAGGATGATTTAAAATGTAATCCCAAAACCATCACTTGTTAATGCTCCTTACGAAACGTGAGCATCCGTACCAAATGAAATTAATCTTCAGGGACAATTTTAGTCATATGAACATGAAATACATCATCAAATCACATGATTTTTTATCTATGTTTACCTATAGGGTACATAGAAATCCACTAAGAGGTTCAATTCTGACAACCCCAATGGTAAAATTCCCATATGGGGACAAAATTCACAAAACTATGAGTGTGAAATACTCCTCCCTTGGGGACACACTCAACCAAACACTAATAATGAAATCCCCACCTAGGGATACACTCCACCAAACCCTAAGTGTGAAGTCTCCCCCCCCAGGGGGCACACTCCACCAAACCCTGTGTCTGAAATCATACATCACAGGGACACACACAACCAAACACTATTTGTGAAATCAACCCTCAAGGGATGAACTCCACCAAACCCTAAATTTCAAATCATCCCCCTCATCACACATTACACACAAACCCGAGTGAGAAATATTCCACACCTAGATTTTGACTACCCTAAATCCCATGTATGAAATTTTTTACCCTGGGGACACACTTAACCAAATACTATGTTTGAAATATTCCCCTTTGATGAAACACATAGCCACAATATAATATACAAATAATGTTAAACATATAACTTGATCTAGAATTCCAACCCCATTTAAAAAATATGGGATGATTGGTGAAAACCCCTCAAAATACGTATTCCCTTAGTTTCAACTACCTCATCGAAAACAAAGTATTCCATTGGTTACATGTCAAATATTCCTCATATGATATTCCTTTGAATTCAAGATGATAATAATTTATAGGTGGTTAACATACCCAACATCTGGAGATTCCCATACATGTCCTATGTTACCTCCTAATCTGATTGAAGGTCACTGCCCTGTTTAAATTAATGTAGCATAATTAATCAGCATCAACCTCTAGATGGAATCAGGAACGAGTTTTGTGAACATGACTCAAATTTATGAGGAAGATACAGAATAAGAGAAGATCGCCGATGATGGGTCAATGGAAGGAGGAACCCTTATCACATAATCCCATTTCTAAAAAGGATAAGACATAAATAACCTGGGTCTTGGAGGTATCCTTCCTTGGATAGAGGGGATATAGGGAAATAATTACATGTCACTATAATGAGAGGTTCCCCAAATGAAAAATAATGAGAAAAAATGGAGAAATAGACATGAATATATTATCCTTTAAATGTATAAAGATGAAACATTTCAGTTATTTCTATATTTAGGCATCACTAATGTGAATATTCTCTCTTTTATTTTCAAAAGGATGAGTAACATGGGGTGTGTGAACAACTGGTGGCTACAATTCCATGCCAAAACCACCTCCCTCTAGTCCAATTTCCTCAGTTCTAGCTTCAAGGAAGGTCAATCATATAATTTCTTTAGTTTCTCTGGTTCATACTCCTCATAACCAACATTATGGGTAGTTCTGTCATATCCCTACTCCATTTTCACTGGTCAAGTATCCATAGTAAAAGGTCCCAATGAAGGATGATCATATGTCTGCTCGCATTGCTCTGATTTTTAAGGTGTCACTCTGATAATAATCCACAAATTCTGGGTGCCTTATCCCTGATATTTTGGTAATATAACAATCTATATATTAGGGATCCCTTTCACCAAAATTTTAGTGAGAAATTAATCCCATTTAATTTTTGTGAGATAGATATCCATAGCTTTTTGGCGCCATGAACCCAACATTTTTACGAAATAGGATTTCACAAATTCTGGGTGCCCTCGCAGCAAAATTTCTGTAAGATTGGAATCCATATCTCCTTAGAAAACTTAACCAAACTTTTTAGCGATATAGGAATCCATAGCTCAATGGTTCCCTATACCTAACATTTTAGAGAGAGGGGAATCCACATCTTCTTGTTACCCTCGTCCTAATATTTCAGTGAAGTAGGAATCCATAGTAGTTGGGCACCCTCACCCCAAAATTTCAGTGAGATAGATATCTATAGCTACTGGGTTCCCTTTACCATACATTTCAACAAGATAGGCATCTAAATATCCTCTACCCCCTTCCCTAGACATTTCAGTGAGATCAGGGTCCCCAACCTTTGGGTACACGTGCCCCAACAATTCAATGAAATAGGCACCCACATCTTTTCGGCGACCTCACCTTGACATTCTGACGAGATAGGATTCCATGTGTATTGTGTTACATCACCTTACCCAAATAGAGGGTTAGGTTTCCATGCATCTTAGGCATCATCATTTCACTGATGCAGAGAGTTAGGCTTCCAAACCTCCTAGGAACCATCGCCCTAACTATCTGAAGTGTTAGGATTCCATGCCTCTCGGGTGACATCTTCCCAGTCATCCAGATTGGGAGGAAACAAATAATACTCTACTATTATAAATATCATAAGGGGAAATATAATGGTGGTTTCCTATCATCATTACTTCTATTGACCTCTCTCTAACAACACATCTGTTTCTTTTCACCCTTGGGTAACTCTATGTCATGTCAACCACTACATGGGGATGTGTGTTCAACCAACTAGAATCGAGATCCCAAGTATCTATAAAGAAGGCCGGGTAAACTCTCCCTACTACTTGTACCATCAAAAACTGTCATGGAGGTCGTCCTCATGATATAAAATGAAAATAGTCCCTCCTGGTAGACCCAACACTATCCCTTTGAAAGTTCCACATGACATAGCCTAGCTCATGCTTGTTGAAAATACATGCATATGATTAGGGGAATCTTGGGGTAATCCTATATTAGGATCATCCATCATATTTATGTATCCTAAACCCCCAGGATGGGGAAGAGTTGACCTTGCCTTTGTGACTAAAATCCTTGGGGTTAGATCTCCCAAAAAATCAAGGGATCTCATTTTTGAAGGTCCAACACAAGAATGTTGTTAAGGAATGGGTCAGCTGATAGAGCTAATATTTTCACTATTTTTATCATATAATTAAATTATTTAAACCCCACCAGTGTATTATTTTGATTTGAATTTTGTTGTTTTTGTATATTAGTTATATTTTGAGCATAAATACACAAATTTCTTATTTTTTGATTTTTTGACTAGTTTTAATCAATTATATACTTCAGGGATATTTCTTTAATTATTGATCCAAATCATGTGATTATTTTTTTAGGGTTCTTATTTTCATGGGATACATATTTTTAAACATGTTCAAGTCATGATTCGGACATATGGAGGCCCAAATATATCAATCTTTGTGGAAAGTTATTCTGTCCAGCAGTGCTGATCCCACACCAGTAATTGAGGCATAAATCCAATTTAACATGTCCAAATTCCTTTATTATAGATTGGGATTGAAGAGTATTACAATATAAGGTTCCTTGAGGTGTTTATATCAATATTATCTCATTAATTAATTATTTATGTGGTTCAAATATGTAGAATATGAAATCTATCATCAGGCATAAATAGTTCCATACTATTATTAATTAATATCATCTGGACCATGTGTGAAAAATGTTTGAAATTTTTTGGAGGGACACAAAAGTAAATATGGAACAAATTTTAAACAGGTTTTAATTTGTGAATCTAAAGGTTTAATGGTCATTATGGATTATGAATATGAAGAATTGGAAAACCATTAATCACCTTGACCGAATTAAATGTTTGGAGTAAATCAGCCATAACTCCTTCATCTGATATCCAATAAATCTGAAATTTTGAGGGGAGACATGGCACAAATATATGAAAACAATTAAGAAATTATTACAAAAAATTACCTATCGTTTAGTGGGTCTAACATGTGGTAACTTTATAGGATATATTATGGCCTATAATAGGAGGAGAGATCATCCTTTGCAATGCATTCCATTCCATCCCACACTAGCCATTTTCCAAGGAGGTTAGATTGAGAGGGAAAGGTAAAGGTGAATATTTATATATTGATGAAGAATCCATGAATTTATTCTATAATAGAGAATATGAAGGCTACTCAAGTGATGTGAGGCTATGAACTAAGTTGTTGTGGACGATGACAACCAACAAACACTCTCTTTATAGATTCATTCTTATTATGTAATCTATTTTGGAATTTCTCTTGAACTTATATTCTTAAATGAATGTAGATTTTTTCCTCATTGAATATATTTTCATTAGAAGAAATTATAAGGTTTTTCACTCTATGAAGTAAATTAATTGATTCTGCTATTTAAATTTCATCGGTGAGGTCTTTCCATTGAGTATAGTAAAATCAATTAGGTTTGATTACATGAAGTTTTTAAATTAATTGAATCAATTATATTGGAGGGAAAAAATAATATTGAGGTATTGATATGATATATATATAAATTTTATGTTCACCTAAGGGTCCTGAGGGGGACATTTAGAAATACAGTTGAGAAATATTTATTTTAAACAAGGAAGCGGGGAGTGTCCGAGAGGTTGAAACTTGTCCACAAATATTGTTTTAATTATGATTTCAAATACAACTAATTTTCTAAAAAAAATTCTTTATTTACGTTTAATTTTCTTGCACTTTATTTTAGATCTATATTTTGTTTTCAAACTTTTACTCAAATCCCCAAATTTATCTTCTTGTGAAAATAAAAAAAACAAAAGTGAGAGTCTTGCAACTCAAATTGAAACCTCATTAAGGAAGAAATTAAGAATTGATTTTTTTAAATAAACCACAAAATATACTAGAATATTTCCTTGGTAATTTTCTATTGTTGATTTTATAGAAATTGTTTTTGCATGACCTGAAATTCTGACCCAAACTTGTTACCTTTGGATTGTAAAATTTATAGAAAATTTCACACAAGGGTTAAATATACTATAAATACCCCTATCCCAAGATATTAATCTTCCCCTGACAAATATAGAGGGAAATTGTTTGAAACTGAAATTCCAATGGTTAAAAATAGAACCTTGAAAGAATTAGCTTCATTCAATAATGAAAATCAAGAAAATCATGTGGAATATCCTGATGTACCTACTGGGATTGAAATTAAATATGATTTCATCAACTAACTTAAAAAATTTAATGAGTTACCAGGTTAATACCCACATGAAAACCTTTATGAATTCAATTATCTTTGTGTCAACATGAAACCTTAAGGAGTTAATCCACATAAAATAAAATTGAGTTCATTTCCTTTTTCTTCAGAAGGAGTTTCCAAAGAATGTTTATTATGTTCAAAATCAACTTTTATTAGAAATTGGAATGAATTAATGAAAAATTTCTTCAATTTTTTTCCTTGCCTCAAGAATAGATTCCATTTTAAAGGAGACTTGTAGAAGTAAGGAATGTCATGGTGAACCATTTAATGATTACTAAATAAATCTAGTTTAGCTTCCCCACCTTCAAATCAGTGACCAACTCTTGATTCAATATTTTCATGAATGTTGGTGTATTAATGATAAAAGAATCATTTATGCTACAATGGGTGGGGATTTAGTTGAAAAAACTAGCTGCTGCAAGGTCTTTAATTGCAAACATGGCGCAAAATGATCAACAATTTGAAATAAGAGGCCTTCTTTATGTGGAAATTTCCCAATAATTCCCCAATGAAAATCCTAAAAACAATATTATTGTGAGTAAAATTTATTATCTTACCACCATGGTGAGGTCAATGGTGTTGTCTAACAACCCACCAACACAACCAAGACCTGAATCCACATTTCAAATGAAAGTCCACTATGGAATTTTTTTCTTCTAATGAAAACTTTACTGACCAATTACCATAAATGAAAGAACCTCATACAAATTCTAATGTTATTTTTCATGGAAATACCTTTAAATCCAACCAAAAAAGGCCATCTCAAACTAACCAAAATTTCGACCAGGGAAGGAAAAACCACTCAAATGAAATATTTCAAAAACCTGAATAACCTAGAAGCTTCTTCCTAGGACAATTAATTAATTCTAAACCAATTTATTTCATTAATAAATCCAATTTCTATAATGGAAGAAACTTTCATCCCACTCCCCCATTCAAAAATCAAATATCAACCTTGAATAATCAATAAAACAACAAAAAAACCAATTGAATACCTTGATGAATCAGTTGGGTAAACATTCCTATGATTTTAATTGCATGAAAAATCAAATTAATGATGGTTTATCCTGACAGACTCAAGGGAATATAAGGGATAAATTGAAGGAAAGTGTGAGTGAAATTGAACTTTGGAGTGGAAAAATATTGAATAACCCTCAAGATGAGAAACTCAATACAATTAATGACACTATTTATGAGAATAAAACTACGTATGAAAAAGATGGAAATTATGAAGTTGTTTGAATGGAAACAAAAAGTCAAGAGAAGAATGTTTTTTTGAAATAACAAAGAATAATTGAAATAGGATGTATGGTCCTTCTGTTTCCTCAATCCGTACTCATATTATCTCAAAAATATTTAAACCACAACTTCTTTACCCTAAGAGTGAACCACTAATGAAGTAAAGTGATGAAAAAGAGTTAGAAAATTCGGTTTTGGAAACATTTAATAAAGTACAATTCAACCTACCATTTTTTGATGTAGTGAAAAAAATTCCAAGGTGTGCTAGGTTTCTAAAAGAAATTTGTAACCACAAGAGGAAAATCAAAATGATGTGAAAAATTAAACATAGGGAGGAATATTTCATATATGATTCAACATGATTTTCCTATCAAATTTAAAGACATAGGAACCTTTACCATTCCTTGAACCATTGGGAAATGTGAATTCAAAGATGTCAGGCTTGATTTAGGGGACTTAATCAATGTTATACCACATTATTTTTACTTATCTCTTCAGGTTGGATAATTGAAAACCTCTGGAATTATCATTCAACTTTCCAATCGAAGTACTACTAAGCCTGCTGGAGTTATTAAGGATGTTATCATTTAGGTTAGAGACATGATTTTTATTATATATTTCAATGTCTTGGATATGGAAGATGACCATTTTAGTACCCATTTACCTCTCATTGTAGGGATACCATTTTTGAAAACTAAAAAATCAATCATCAATGTTCACCAAGGGACACTTTCATTGGAATTTGGAGGATATTTTATTCATTTCAATATTTTTTATTCCATGAAACACCTTTTTGAGGATCATTAATCCCCCCAAATAAACATGTTTTAATGGTTTTCCACTAATATGTTCCCTAATTTTACCTATGAAGAAATACCAAATACTGATTTAAAATATTATAATTTTTTTGTTACTAAACATGATCAACAAGAGGTTGAAAATGATTATTTTTATGAGTATTGTGATGTTGATACTTCTGATCTAAGAATTAATGAAGATTAATTTCTAGAAACCCTTGAACCTTATAGTGGTCTCCATAGAGAAGTTTCTAATTTTGAATATGAAATTAGTCTTGAGAACATGGAAATTTACTCTCATGATTAATATCATATAAAATATGGAGTTGTAATGAGCAATCATATTAGTGGGCAGTGTACTTTGATCAATGAAAAAAACCCACCCGATTTAGAGTAGAAACCCCTTCCTTAAAAACATAAATAGGTATTATATATGAGAATGAAGAATTACCTATCATCATTTCAAAATATTTTTCAATGTACTAGGAGAAAAAAAAAATTAGAAGTCCTCAAAAATCGCAAGAAATTCATAAGATGGAATCTATATGATTTTCTTAGAATAGACCCCTTAGTGTGCATGCACCGATTTTTTTAGAATAAAATTCTATATCAATGAAAAATTTTCAAAGGATATTGAACCCAAAACTTCTGGAGGTTGTCAAGAAATAAGTCACCACCCTATGGTCTTTTGGAATTATTTTTCGCATATATAATATTCAATGGGTGAGTCCAGTCCATGTTGTTCCCAAAAATTTTGGCTTTACAATATCAAGGAATGAGTTTAGTGATCTTGTCCTTCTCAAAATTCCAAATAAATGGTGAATGTGCATTGATTATATGAAACTCAATTTAGTTACAAAGAAAGGCCACTTCCTATTGAAATTCATTGATCAATTCCTTGAAATACTTACTAGGAAGAATCACTATTATTTTCTTGATGGATTATATGGTTATTTACAAATTAAAATTTCACTGGAGGATCAAGAGAAAATCACTTTCACATGACCCTTTGGAACCTTTGATTATTAGAGGGTGAAATTTGGTTTGTGTAATTCTGTTGGAACTATTCAAGGATGTATGATGATCATTTTATCTAAATATCTAGAAACATGAATGGAAGGTTTTATGGATGACTTCACTATTTATGGATCATCATTTGAATGTTGTTTAAAAAGTTTGGATGATGTTCTTGAAACCTGCATTACCAAGAATCTTGTTTTCAATTATGAAAAAATACATTCCATGGAGGGTAAGGGGATTTTTCTTGATCATGTTGTGTCCCTAAATGGAATTAAGGTTTATTAATCCAAATTTGAGGTCATTTCTTCATTCCCATAGCCAAATAGAGTGAGTGATGTGAGATCCTTCGTTGTTCATACTGGTTTTTATAGGTGATTCATAAAGTATTTTAGTAAGGTTCACTTACACTATCATGACTGCTCTAGAAATATGTCCCATTTGTATTTGATGATAATTTTAAGTGTAACACCTCAAGATTTCATATTATGTTATATCTTCAAAGTAATTTAATAACTTGCACTACACACAACACTGAGTTCGAGTGCACCATGACTTACCAAACTAGCCATTCAAAAAGAGGTTATGAATAGTATTAACCAAATTGTGAATTCTTTATACTCCATATAATTTTAAAATGCATATTATGTGTTTCTTAGACATAATATAAGAACAAATTCAATTTTTCAGATAAAGGAAGTATTTTTCATAAAATGAAGTTTTACCACTTTTTAATGGAAAACCCTTTTTCAATCCAAAATTTGACCATTTTATATATTCAATTTGACAAAATAAATTTCTTATTTACAATCAGGACAAAAAAAATTTAGTTTCGATAAATTTTTGGTGTTTTTATGATAACTTTCATACTTTGGTGATTAGTGAAAAATACTAAATTTTAATGGAAAAAAACTTTTTTAATAAAAATAATTTATAGTGATAAATTATTTATTTGGATGGTTTGGAAGTTTAGTTAGATTATATTTTTATCATTTAATACAATTTATGTCATTATAAGTAATTTCACATTTAAATTTGACATAAACACATATTAATCTAATGATAGATTTACTTTAAAAAAACCCCCGCTTTTTGTTTTGACAATGGGAATTAATTTTAAATTAATTAATGAAAATTATATGTTTTTAATTTGACAAAATATAATTCCTTTTTGAATTCATAATATCGAAATTATTTTAGGGTAAAGTTTTGGTATTTTTTGAAAACATTCAATTTTTTATGAATAGTGAAAAACACTGTGTGATTGTTTAAAACTGACTTTTTATTTTATTTCAATTTTTTTTAAGTCAAAATAGATATATAATTCCTATAAAATTTCAATGTAATTTTTTGGAGTCATTTTATAACAAAATTTGATGTATACATTTTTATTGAACTTTTTAACATATTTTACCCATCTTCTAGGCGTATTTGCAAATTTTCATAAAACATAATTTCATCACTTCTATGAATTGAATTTCAAAAATAAGAGCAACAAGGATGATATCATTAATTAAAATGTGTTTCAATAAGATTAAAATAATTTTTGGTGAATATAAACTTTTGGCTTTTATTTACCATGGTTAAAAGTAAATAGGGCAATTAAAGGTAAAAATGATATTATAATTACCCTAACACATGTAATAATTATATTGTATAAGCGTATATCGACCAGAACCAACCTTATAAATAAAATATGATTCTTTTGGTCCACTTTTATTAGATTTTGACATCTATTATTATTTTATTTAAAGAAGAGTCAAAAGTGTTAAATTCAAAGTTTAATAACTAAACCATTTTTAATATAGGGTTATACAAAAGATAAATTCGACTATAAATATTTATTATAAATATAAAAATATTTCCAACATAATGGTATTTTTTATAATTTTTATAGATTAATTAATTAAATTTATTTATGAAACAATGATAATGCAATAATTACTTTATCATTGAAATATTAATATAATTGTTATTATAAATATAAAACTAAATGTAAATTGAGAATTTTGATACCATACACAAATTTTATTAATTAATATGACATGTTAGGGTTGAATCAATGATTTTTTTGAAGTATTAATGCTATTATGAATTTCACAAAAACCAAATACTAAATAGTGTCAAAATTGACTTAAATGAGTTTATAAAACAAATACTATATTATTAAATAATATAATATTCCTAAAAATCTAAAATTCTGAAAAGGGACTTATATAATGATAGATATTTCATTAATTAACCACTTGGGGTTACTGTGGCTTTTTATAGTATGTTTATTAACCATTTATTATTATAATACAAGAGGACATGATAAAACATAAACTATTTAACTAAGAGTTAAATCTAAAAGATAGGGTTAATATGGTGACCTAAACTTATCTAAAACCTATTGGTTGGGAGTATTTAGACCCATACCAACCATATATTAGATATATGTCAATTTGGAGTCATTAGAAACCGAAAATGATTTTATAATAAAATAATATTTCAATCTTTCCCTAAAGTGACCCTCACCTCTCTTATAAAAGGGTACTTTCCCTTCTCCCAAAATGACACCTCCAAGTCCATTTGTCTCGGACAAAACCTACCCAAACATCCTCCCAAATTCTGTCACTTGACCCTAGAATCCTTACCTTGAGTAAAAAGCCAACCTATAGAGCACTTTTTTTCAAATAAAATGGAAACACCCAAAGAAGAGGTAATTATTTTATCACCACTTTCAAAGTTCTTTTCTTCTTCCACTTTCTATTTATTTGTTATTTCCATAAAAAAATAATAACTTCAGTATCTTATACATACTATGATTTTATTATAAATATGGCACAACCATACTCATTATTTTATCCATCCTATGAATGATAATGTCACTATGTGTGCCTACACACGGCTTACTGTCTGCACGCCATCGTGTAATTTGTTATTCAACACTGTGTTATTTTGATGGATATAATGATGAGTAATATATATATAAATATTGAAAATAACATGATAATTTCTCTAAAAAATTAATATACCATCCAATTAGACACCTTATAATCATTATATAAATTATATCATCGCTCATGTGTATGTACGGCTTACCATCTCCACGACGCGATGAGATTCATTTCCAGGTACACCATTCAATGATGATTATAAAAATATAAGTTATTAATAAGTATGTAATATATGACATAATAATTCAACTGGATATATATATTTATGTATGTATGTATGTATGTATGTACTTACATATATCTTATTCACATACTTCCGTTCAATACGATATGAAAATGGAAACAACGTTTATGCGTACGTACAACCTACCATCTCCATAAATGGTGTTTTCCATTTCATATATCTATCTATTATACATGTTTATATTCTAAATATATATTATATATAAATCATGTTTTATATTCTGGAATTTTCTAAATCATAATTTAAATGAAACAATCAAGAATAACAAGTTAAAACACGTACGATAAAGAAAGTGACTATTACCTGAAATGTTAATTTAACATGGAAATCATTATTAAATGGATATTATAAAGTCATAAAAGAATCATATATGATATAATAATTATTAATATGGTTTTGGTATAATTTTAAAACATACTATGGTCATTATACAGTAGATTAAACATACCCTCGACCAAAGAAAAGTGCAGGCTAAGGGTTAATTCCTCAATCTAGTTATTATGTTTGAGATTGTTTATGTGTAAGTATTTTTGGGGAAATTTTTATTAACCATGTACATATTTCATAAAAGGAATTTCAAAATGATTCTTTCAATGTACTCTTTAACTAAAACATCATTTTAAATGTTTTAAATATTTATTCTTCTAAATCTTTCTCATAAATGTCAATGTTTTCAAAATGTTTTAATGAATTATTTATATGGAAATAATTGTTTTACAATTTTAATTCCTTTAAAAAGTTTCAAATTGGTATGGTACACTTTGATTAAAAAATCTATTTTAAATGACTCCTTTTATAAATTTGTTACTTTTAAATGATTTAAAAAAATGGGATATTCCTCTCAAAAAGTTTTACTTATCATTTTCAACTATGTAAACATTATTTACTAGATATTATAATTGATTAAGGTTGATTTTTTATAATAAAATATTCCATATTTAATGGAATGAGGTATGATATGTTTGACTGTGGATTTTCTATTTTTATACCCTTCATGATTTATGGTTGAAGTATTGACATTTTGTATGCTAGTTTTAAAATGAATGTTTATGTTATGTTTCAAAATCTTCATATAAGGAATGAAGTGGACTTAGTAAGTGACAAGTGGGTCCTTCTATAGCCCCTCAATGCATCAGTTGGTCTCAAGAGAAAAAATAGTTTCTTGGCCCAAGGCCTTGACAAAACTTTTATTTGTAGTCTTGGCACGAGGCCTTGAATATGTGGTAATGATGTCCAGGGTTAGGCATTCCCTCATTATGAAATTAATTATCACATGTGATTATTAGACTAGTAGAATATCCATTTATATGTTTATATTGTAATTTTTGATTTATTTTCTCCATATTATGTTCATGTTTATGCTTCAAAGGCTGTTGTTTTTATTACACATCTTGACTTAAATTTTATAGCTTCCGTTAAATAATTTACCTTAAATGAGAATCTGAGATCAACCCTTTCTTATGTTTTGTTTTCCCAGGATTTCAAGAAGTGTATTATGTTTGATATGAAAGGTTACGATTGGGGAATAATAGAATTATCAACAGATTATTTATGTTGTGTTTTATGTTTGAATGTGTAATGTAACATTCATGTATGTAATATTTTTTCCAAGACTACCAACCTAATCGGTCCTTTGAGACTTGATTCCTTGTAATAATAGAAATGTATTAAAATAATGAACTGGATTCAGGCTTCTGGGGTCTGGGTGTTACAGTTGGTATCATAGGATGTTTACTACAAACCTTAGAAACTAGATTTTGAAAAACTCTGAATAGAGAATGTTACCCTAAGATAGAATTTGAGAATTTGTATTGAAGAACTTCCTAGAATTTGGGTAATGAAAAGATTTTGTGAATTTTCCAAGAAATACATCCTTGTCTGGATATGAGAAGGTAGAGGTGGCTCTGGCACATATGTACCTAATATTTAAATCTTTGACAAGGAGTTTTAGGCTTGAATCAAGGTATCCTGGTACACGATAATGGGCCTTGTTGCACCCTTGGTTATGAAACTCCTAGGGGATATGATTAGGATAATTCACATTTTCTTTATATGCCATTATAAAGGATTTATGAGTAAATACTTCCTCCAAGATTTTTTTAGGATTATAGATTTTATGCATAATATTTTCAATTTACATTAGGTATTTTACAAGTTTGGAATAATGAATTGTGATTCATAAACTAACTTAGTATATGCTATTATTTAGAAATAGCTCCTAGTAGAAAGAATGACAACTCTAGCAATACACATGATTCAAAGAGTAAGAAAGATCAGATCATTCATAGTATTAAGCCAACATTTAGAAGGTAAATAGTCTCCCACATATTCTCATCATATGAAGAAATAGTATCATGTGTTAATTAGGTAAGTAAATAATTCTCTGAGTCTTATGGATTTGAAGGGAAGTAAGAGAAGAAAAGGATTCTAGAGATAGAGATAGATAAATGGAAGAGGAGAAAAAAGGATTTTCCCATATGTGATAACTGTGGAAAGAATCACCATGGTAAATTCATGAAGGTAATGCGATTTTGTTGAAAGTGTGGAGAAAAAGTACAACAATCACATGATTTCAAGGGTAAGAAAAAGGTTTTAAATGTACAATGCTTCATATTCAAGGAGTTGGGACACTACGTAAATCAATTTCCAAATCATTAGAGTACGCCAAAAATGATGCTATTGGATAATAATCAAGATATGATACTACCAGAGATGAAGGGGAATGACTAGTGTTCTCATGTTATGATTAAAGAATTATTTCATTTGAGTGTTGTATTAATTATGTACTAGTTATATGAATTATGGAAAAAAATAAGGATTGTACTGAGTACTATTTTGTTGAGGATTTGAGATTATATGGTTCTAGGAAAATTGACTCCATAGAAAGTTAAACATTTTGGAAAATATAGGGTTGAAGAAAGGATACACCAGAATATGATTCCAATAATAAGGTAGTGATTTTGGGATATGATATTATTTATTTGGATAAATTAAATTAGACATTCTTGACTATATTGATGCTAATTAATTGTTTTTTTATTCTGTCATTTTTGGATTTTAAAACATTTTTGGATATAAAGACTATATCCAGAATTCTATAAGGAATAAGGGAGCATGAATGTAATAAATAAGGTTTTATGACAATTCATTATGTTAACATGTTTTAAAATAATACATGATGATGGTATTCACATGTTATTACGTGGCCAAAAAGATCTTCATTTTGTTTACCTTCCTTAAAAAAATTTGGATTGTGAGTTTAGACAGAATTATTTTGGATAAGTCTAAAGGTTGGAATGGATTGAGTTTGACATTTGATAATATTTTTAAGGTTAAATAATTTATTTTGATTATTTTTGGATTGTTATAAAAAAGGATAACCTGGAGGTCGGACGACAACTCGTCGCGTCCAGCTAGGCCATGAGACTTGAACCCGCAACCAAAGGGTGACAAGGGTGCATCAACTACCACTGGCCTATGTGATGTCCTGGTTTGTATAATGTACTTTTTTTAAATAGTATTATAAAATAATTATAAATACATTATTTTTAAAACCTGATACGATTATGATAAATATAATATTTATAAGTTCTATTATCTTTTGGAGTGAAAGATGAGTTTGTGGTAAGAATTAGTTGATGGATGAAACACTACTTGTCAAGTAAAATTTTTTACACTTATTCTATGAAAAAATTAATTCTTAAACTTTAGGGAAGGGATATAAAAACCAAAAATTTGTCATCCAAATACCTTATGTTTTTTGGAACCGATGATATTTTAAATCATCGTAGATTGATGGCTTTGAGGCCCTCAATTTCACACTTGTTTGTGATTGATGTAGCAAACTGAGATTTTATGAGATATATTATTTCTAATTTATTTGATGTCTTCTATTATACACTACACCAATATTATATTTTACTATACACAACACCATATTAGCTTGCAGTATATGAAACACTAGTCTTGGCTCGTGTTATACCCAATTTCAAGTTCGTTTTGTGGAAACTATTCTATGCAAAATTATGTATAGATTCTATTTAATTTATAAATGAAATAAGTTTTGATTATGTTATAAGCAACACCAAATGGAGCATTCACTACACATATCCCTGACTTGGCTTGCATTACAGGCAATCAAGACCTTCCTCGATATCTTGTGTAGTACTCAATACCGAGTTTCACTAAACGAGATATTATTATAATATTATTATGAACTAGCCATTATGAATAGTAATACACACTTTTTGAAATTTTATAAATTTTATCTTTCAAAATGGACTTCATTTTTGGATTCGGAATATCAAAATTAGCTTACTTTGAGTTTTTGGTATTTTTATGAAAACATTCAATTTTTGATGAATTGTGAAAAAACACTAAGTCATAGTTTAAAACCGAATTTTTATTTAAATAATTATTTATTTTATTTAAATTTAATTAAGGTAAAAATAGATACATAATACCTATATAAGTTAAATTTAATTCATTGGATTTAGTTTAGAATAATTTTAGATATATAAAAATTTTATTGAACTTTTCACTATCTTTTACCCACCTCTTTGGAGAATTTGGAAATTCACATAAAACCTAATTTTACCGATTTTGTGAGTGGAATTTTGAAAATCCAAGAGACACGGTTAATATAGAGGAGAAAAATGTGGTTCAATGAGATGAAAATAATTTTTGGTGAATAGAAACTTTTTACATTTATTTACCACAGTAAAATGTAAATAGGGTAATAAAGGGTAAAAATGATATTAACATTACCCTAACACATTTTCTAATTCAATTAGACAAGTGTATCTGGATCAAAAACAACCTTAGGAATAAAATATTACCCTTTAGGTCCACTTGAATTAGATTAGTACAGTTATTATTATTTTATTTAAAGAATAGTTAAAATAGTTAAAATCAATGTTTAATAACTAAAACATTTTTAATATAGGTTTATACATAAGATAAATTAGACTATAAATATTTATTAGAAACAAAATAATATTTCCTACATAATGGTAATTTAGATATAATTTTCAAACATTAAATAAATTAATTTATTTAAGACACAATGATGATGCAGTAATTACCTTATGAATGAATTATTAACATTATTGATGTTATAAATACCCAAATAAATGTAATTTGATACTTTTTATTAATTACACTACTTTTATAGGTTAATATGACATGTTATTATTGATTTAATTAACTTTTTTATAAATAATAATGCTGTTATAATTTTCAGAAAAATCAATTACCAAATACTGTTGAAATTGACATAAAATAGTTTTTAAAAAAAATATTATATTATTAATTGTTATTTTATTCCTAAAAATATAATTTTTGGGAAACTGACTTAGATAAGGTTATATATATTAATAATGAACATCTTGGGGTTAGTTTGGATTGTTATAGTAAGTTTATTAACCATATAGTGTAAGAAAACAAGAAGACACGATAAAAGTTAAATTATTTAACTTAGAGTTAAATCTAAAAGATAAGGATAAAATAGTAACCTAAACTTGTCTAAAACCTATTGGTTGAGAGGATTTCTACCCATCCCCACAATATATTATAAATAAATCAATTTGGAGCTATTATAAACCGAATATGACTTTATTAAAAAAAATAATATTTTAAGTTTTTCCAAAGGTGCCCCTCTCCTCCCTTATAAAAGGGCACCCATTCCCTCTTCTCTTCACACCCTTTTTAGCCTTGAAGTTCGGCCAACCCCTACCCATTTCTCTTATACACTTCCATAGAAACTTTATGGAGTTTATGTTATTCTCAAAATACCAACTCTACTTCTTTAAGAGGAATCTTAAAGGAGGTTCATCGAAGAAGAGGTAATCTCTTCTTCTGATTCTCTCATGTTTCTTTCTTCTTCTACTTCTTCTTCTTTAGTTGTCTCATTATAAATTAATAACATAAGTATTACATATATACTTATATGTTATTATAAATATTAAACAACCGTATTTCACCTTCTATCCTTCCTACGGAAAACGAAATCACCGCGCGTGCGTACGTATGGAATACCGTCTCCACGCAGCGGTGTAATCTGTTTTCGAGCACCACCTTACTTGGATGGGTGTAATGGTGTAAATAAATAACTATATATGATTATTTTAATGTGATATTGATTATGAAATATTATACATACACTTCAATACAATTCCAAGATCATGGGAATGGTATCATCGCTCGTGCGTACGTACGGACTACCGTCTCCACGACGCGATGAGATTCATTCTCCATGTTAACCATTCATGAATGATTATAAAATATATATAATAAGTAACAATGAAATATATTACATAATAATGATACTAGATTTATGTATATATATATATATATATATGAATGTAATCTACTTAATTCCATTCAATTCAATAAGGAAACAAAAATAGCATTCATGCGTACGTATGGCCTACCGTCTCCATGAACGGTGTATTTCATTCCATTTAAAGATCTATCATATATATATGTATATTATGAATATATATTATATATAAATCATTTTCAACATTCTATAATTAATTAAATCAGGATATAAGTAACAATTTCAATAACAACAAGTCGAAACACGTATAATAAGTGAAACGATTTTACCCAAATCGCTCCTTTTAGATCGAATTTACAAAAGAACGGGTAATATAAAGTCATAAGTAAACCATATATGATATCATAACAATGAATATGATTCTGTAATAATTCAATGACATTATTTAAATCATTATAGATAAGGTTCAGAAACGTACGAATCATATCGGACCTTAGGTAAGGGATAACTATTCCAATCTCGTTCTTAGCCGAGATTGTTTTCGTAAGTATTTACTAGGGTAATTGTTATCATCCATTCCCATGTTTTCTAAAAATGTTTTCATGTATTTTTAAAGTCCTTTTTACCCATTTTTAAAATTTACCACATGTTATGAAAGGAATCATACTTTTTTTACCACACGGCGAAATTTTTGACTATTCTGACAAAAGTACGAGAAGAATGTTATTTTTAACTTATACAGCATGAACGGATTTTTACGGTTTCATAATGCCTCATTTTAATGAAGATTACTCTACAAGATTTTATGACTATTTTCAAAAAAATACTTTTCATTTAAAAATTTCATGGAATTTTTTGAAAAGAAAAATATTTTGAAGAAGAAAGGATATTTTCCTCAAGAATTCATTTCATGTGTTTTATGAAAACCATTTTCCATCTAAGATGAAATTATTTCATATGTGTATGTTTCAAGTATAATGTCTCTATGATTTACATGGTCTCTATTTTGTTGTGATGAAATGATATCCATTTGTTTTATATGGATTATGTTGTGATGAGATGATGTTTATGAAACCCATTTTTATTCTTTGGGTTATGATGAATGATTTATGTTTATGTTGTGGCAAAAGTAAAATGATTTAATTATGATATGGGTGGGACCTATATCTCCCTCCAATTAATTGGGTAAAGATTTATATCTCATGAGATAGACATGGCTGGAATGGTAAGTTAATCTGGTTCAGTGTTACCGGACTGGAACGAGGAGTGAACTCGATTCAGAAAGGGACTTTGTCCACTAAGATGGTCTTGGAAGCAATGCCTTGGCTACTATGGAAATCATATCACGTGCTTAATGTTTTTCCACAATTAAAAGCATTATTTCCATGATATTTTATCATGATTGATGTTCTATTATGATTTATTCCTTATGTACTGCCATGTTTTATGTCATTGCTCAAGATTTTGATGTCTAAACATTATGTTCATGTTTTTATGTTCAAATGTATATGGTTTGTTTTATTTTCTCCATGCTTACCCTTACTGAGCATTTGAGCTCACCCTTTTTATGTTTTCTTTTCCCCAGGATATAAAGAAATGTTTTAGGTATGAAAAAAAGGGAAGATCTTTATGGGAGATTTTGAAGATTATTCACCAAGATTAGAAGATTTTGTTATGAGTTTCCAAAGACACTAAACTATTACGATCCTTGAGTTTTGGTTTTCGTTATGTATTAAGTATTCCACAAAAGTAATGTATTGTCCATGTACGTCATGCGTTGGGTATCTACAGTTGGTATCAGTGGAAAGGTTTAGTTAACCTTTGGAAACTTGGATGCTAAAACTTTAGTGAGATCCTTAGAGATATTTCTAAGGTATGTCTAGGGATGTCCTTAAGGTTTAGTATAACTATAGGTTACAGTCCTAGAGTTATGTTGACGATCATGAATAACCTAGGGTGAACCTAAGGTATCATGGATTAAAGAATGTGTGATAAGTTATAAATCCCATAAGTGACTTTTAATGAGAATGTGGTTCCTCGTTATTTTAAATGTTTCTTACACTATGGTTTCTGGTTTTAGTCAATGGAGGAAACGAGAAGGAATTCAGTTAACGTTGATTCCGATGGACAAATTGGTGACTGTGATCAACAAAATCATGTAATTACTAGTGGTAAAGATATTTTGATTATGTAGAATCAGTCATCACGATATATAATTAACAAGGTGAACTTTGGTTGTATTCCTAAGTCATCAAATAAGAGTAAGATGAAATTTTATACATGTTCCCATGGAGAGGAACATAGAGCAAGG
This sequence comes from Viscum album, assembly GCA_963277665.1. NCBI lineage: Eukaryota > Viridiplantae > Streptophyta > Magnoliopsida > Santalales > Viscaceae > Viscum > Viscum album. The sequence goes on along the minus strand of OY728128.1, from coordinate 699,493,295 downwards.
AAGATGAAGCTTTCTACGTATCAAGAAGAAGGGAATAAGAACCTTGAGGAATACATCAAATGGAGGGGAATATGTTATCTGTGTGGAGAAAAGGGTCATAGAGTGACGGACTGTTATGGAGTTCAATGTCTTATTTGTGGAGAACATGGGCATTACCCAACTCAATGCCCTGACCTAAGAGGTTACTTATAAATCAAGGAAGGAATTATTCCCTGGAAATCATTGAAGAGGATGGATTAATGTGTTTATGTATTGGTATTCAAGAATAATGTTGTTGATGTAATTTTATAGTATATTGGAATATCTATGTATAGGTCCATTGTGGTTTTCCATAAGAATATGGCATCAGTAACCATGAAAAGTGATTGAAATATTTTTGGAAAGAAGACAATATGCACATAATGAACGGATAAGGAGAAAATAATATGTTTGATAGTATTCATGAGCTCATGATTGATATAAGGACCAAGTGATATCATGGTTTGAGTATATATAATTTTTGATATTTTGGTATGTGGAAAGAGTTAACTTTTAACTGAATTCATGTTTTCACTAAGGTTCAATGTGTATTCATTTTTCAAGATAATACATGATTAAGGTATTCACATGTTTGGAATGTGACCCAACAATATATATCTTATATGGGGGATAAATGATGGTATTCACATGTTTTTTTTGATTCCATTTCTAGTAATCATTTTCTTTATACTATAAGATTGGACAAAAGTATTTTTGATAAGCTTAAGGGTTGGAATGGATTAAGTTGGACATCAGATATAATTGTTTAAGGCTAGAATGTTTTTTCGATACTATTTCTGGAATGTTATAATAGTGTAGTTTTAGAAATATGACAACCCATAGGAGGAGCGACAACCCGTCGCGTCAGACAAGGCTGTGGGAATCTAACCCACAAACGAAGTGTGATAGGTCTTTATCTCCTACCACTGGCCTACAGGAAGTCCCTGGTTAGTAGAAACTAGTTTTATTTTATTAAGTGGTATGATAGATGAAGTATAAGTCTATTTTTGGAATCATATACGATTAATCCCACTATAGATGGACTTATGTATATTTGATAACTTTTGATAACCTTTTGATTTTGATAGATCTAATGACCCATCATTTATCACATGATCTTATAACACTTCACAAATGAAAAATTCAACATCATTACTTTGAGAGATGAAGTGGAAATTTTCCAAAGAACGACCAACAGTGAGATTGTACCAAAATCAAGAAATTATTTCTTCTAATTCAAATTTCTTCAACTTTAGGGAAATGATCTTGAAAACCAAAAATGTTGCCCTAGTTCCCTTATATCCAATGAATCAGATAGTATCTTAGATCATCACAATTTTTTGGCTTTGTGATTGTTGGATTTTTTATAGCCATGTTCTCTACCACTCTCCATCAGAACATGACGGCTAGATTTCTCTTCCATATCCATATTTTCACCTATGATCTCCTATGTGGCCACAAAAGTGATGAATTGCGTTGGGTATCCGTTTTGTTTCAAACGTTCATTTTTAAAAGTATGTTTTAGTATTCCTTTTTACGATGTGAGTTTCTATGAAAAAAACATTCAAGTAGTAAACCTATTAGAACACCGATGAATTTCGAGGGAGAAATTCATTTTAAGGGGGGTAGAATGTAACACATGAGATTTTATGAGATATATTATTTCTAATTTGTTTGATGTCTTCTATTATAAACTACACCAAGATTAGCTTTTACTATACGCAACATTGTATTAGCTTGCAGTATACGCTACACTATTCTTGGCTCGTGTTACACACAATTTCAAGTTTGTTTTGTGGAAATTATTCTATGCAACATTAAGTATAGATTTTGTTTAATGTATAAATGAAATAAGTTTTGATTATGTTATACACAACACCAAATGGAGATTTCACTACACGCAGCCCTAACTTGGCTTGCATTACATGCAATCAAGACCTTTCTCGATATCGTGTGTAGTACGCAATACTGAGTTTCACTAAACGAGATATTATTATAATATTATTATGAACTAGCCATTATGAATAGTAATATGCACTTTTTGAAATTTTATAAATTTTATCTTTCAAAATGGACTTCATTTTTGGATTCGTAATATCGAAATTATCTTAGGGTGAATTTTTGGTATTTTTATGAAAACATTCAATTTTGATGAATAGTGAAAAAACACTGAGTCATAGTTTAAAACCGAATTTTTATTTAAATAATTATTTATTTTATTTAAATTTAATTAAGGTCAAAATAGATACATAATACCTATATAATTTCAATGTAATTCATTCGAGTTAGTTTAGAATAATTTTAGATTTATAAAAATTTTATTGAACTTTTCACCGTCTTTTACCCACCTCCTAGGAGAATTTCGAAATTCACATAAAACCTAAATTTACCTCTTCTATGAGTGGAATTTCGAGAATCCGAGAGATATGGTTAATATCAAGGAGTAAAATGTGGTTCAATGAGATGAAAATAATTTTTGGTGAATAGTAACTTTTTACTTTTATTTACCACGGTTAAATGTAAATAGGGTAATTAAGGGTAAACATGATATTAATATTACCCTAACACATGTCCTAATTCTATTGGAAAAGTTTATCTCGACCAAAAACAATCTTAGGAATAAAATATTACCCTTTAGATCCACTTGGATTAGATTAGGACATTTATTATTATTTTATTTAAAGAATAGTTAAAATAGTTAAAATCAAAGTTTAATAACTAAAACATTTTTAATATAGGGTTATAAATAAGAAAAATTCGACAATAAAAATTCATTAGAAAGATAAAAATATTTCTTACATAATTCTAATTTAGTTATAATTTTTAAACATTAAATAAATTAATTTATTTATGACACAATGATGATGTAGTAATTACCTTATTAATGAAATATTAACATAATTAAAGTTATAAATACCCAAATAAATGTAATTTGAGACTTTTATGAATTACAATAATTTTTTAGGTTAATATTACATGTTATTATTGATTTAAGTAAAAAATTTAGAACAATTCATTCTTTTATGATTTTTACAAAAATCAATTACCAAATAGTGTCAAAATTGACATAAAATAGTTTTTAAAACAAATTTTATATTATTAATTGTTATTTTATTCCTAAAAATCTAAGTTTCGGCCAAATGACTTAGATAAGGTTATATATATTAATAATGAACATATTGGGGTTAGTTTGTCTTGTTATGGAAATTTTATTAACCATATAGTGTAAGAAAACAAGAAGACACGGTAAAAGTTAAATTATTTAACTTAGAGTTAAATATAAAATAAAAGGTTAAAATAGTAACCTAAACTTGTCTAAAACCTATTGGTTGAGAGGATTTATACCCATACCCATATTAGCTTCGAAATAAATCAATTTTGAGCTATTATAAACTGAATATGACTTTATTATAAAATAATATTTTATGTTTTTTCAAAGGTTCCCCTCTCCTCCCTTATAAAAAGGGAACCCCTTCCCTCTTCTCTTAACAACCTTTTGAGCCTTGAATATTGGCCAAACCCTGCCCATTTATCTTCTCCACTTCCCTAGAAACATTCTGGCCATTCTGGTTTTCTCAAAAGACCAACTCTACTTCCTTAAGAGGAAGCTTAAAGGAGGTGCATCGAAGAAGAGGTAATCTCTTCCTCCGATTCTCTCAAATTTCTTTCTTCTTCTACTTCTTATTCTTTATTTGTATAATTATAAATTAATAACATAAGTATTAATTATATACTGATATGTTATTATAAATATTAAATAACCCTATTTCACCTTCTATCCATCCTAGAGAAAATGAAATCACCGCGCTTTCGTACGTAAGAAATACCGTCTCCACACCATGGTGTAAACTGTTTTCGAGCACCACCTTACTTGGATGGGTATAATGGGTAAATAAATAACTATATATGATTATTGTAATTTGATATTGATTATTAAATATTATACATACACTTAAATACAATTTCACGATCATGGGAATGGTATCATCGCTCGCGCGTACGTACGGACTACCATCTCCACGACGCGATGAGATTCATTCTCCATGTTAACCATTCATGAAGGATTATAAAGTATATATAATAAGTAATCATGAAATATATGACATAATTATTATAGTGGATCTATGTATATATATATATATGTCATCTACTTAATTCCATTCAATTCAATAAAGGAACAAAAACAGCATTCATGCGTACGTACGACCTACCATCTCCATGAACGGTGTATTTCATTCCATTTATCGATATACCATATATATATGTATATGATGAATATATATTATATATAAATCATGTTTTACATTCTGGAATTAAGTAAATCAGGATATATGTAATAATATCAATAACAACAAGTCAAAACACGTATAATAAATGAAACGATTTTACCCAAATCGCTGCTTTTACATCGAATTTACAAAAGAACGAGTAATATAAAGTCATAAGTAAACCATATATGATATCATAACAATGAATATGATTCTGTAATAAGTCAATGATATTATTTAAATCATTATACAGGAGGTTAGTATACATACGAAGCATATCAGACCCAAGGTAAGGGATAACTATTCCAATCTCATTCTTATCTGAGATTGTTTTTCATAAGTATTTACTGGGGTAATTGTTATCATCCATCCCCATGTTTTCTAAAAAATATTAATGTATTTTTAATGTCCTTTTTACCCATTTTTTCAATTTACCAGATGTTATGAAAGGAATATTACTTTTTTTTACCACACGGGGAACTTTTTGACTTTTCCGACAAAAGTAGGAGAGGAATGTTATTTTTAACATATACGACATGAATGGATTTTTACGGTTTCATAACGCCTCATTTTCATGAAGGTTACTCTATAATATTTTATGACTATTTTCAACAAAATACTTTTCTTTTAAAAATTGCATGGCATTTTTTGAAAAAAAAATGATTTTGAAGAAGAAAGGATATTTTCCTCAAGAATTCATTTCAAGTGTTTTATCAAAACCATTTTCCATATAAGATGACATTATTTCATATGTGTATGTTTCAAGTATAATTTCTCTATGATTTACATGGTTTCGCTTTTCTTATTATGAAATGATATCCATTTGTTTTATATGGATTATGGGATGATGTTTATGAAACCCATTTTTATTGTTTGGGTTATGATGAATGATTTATGTTTATGTTGTGGCACAAGTAAGAATGATTTCATTATGAGATGGGTGGGGACTATATCTCCCTCCAATGCATTGGGTAAAGATTTATATCTAATGATATAGACATGGATGGAATTGTAAGTTAATCCGGTTCAGTGTTACAGGACTGGAACGAGGAGTGAACTTGATTCAGAAAGGCACTTTTTCCACTAAGATGGTCTTGGCAGCAATGCATTGGCTACTATGGAAATCATATCATGTGATTAATGTTTTTCCACAATTACACGTTTTATTTCCAAGATATTTTATCATGATTGATGTTCTATTATGATTTATGCCTTACGTATTGCCATGTTTTATTTCATTGCTCAATATTTAGATGTTCAAACATTATGTTCATGTTTTTATGTTCAAATGTATATGGATTGTTTTATTTTCTCCTTGCATACCCTTACTGAGCATTTTATCTCACCTTTTTTATGTTTTCTTTTCCCCAGGATATAAAGAAAGGATTTAGGTATGAAAAAAGGGAAGATCTTTTTGGGAGATTTTGAAGATCATTCACCATGATTAGAGGATTATGTTCCAAGTTTACAAAGACACTAAACTATTACGATCCTTGAGTTTTGGTTTTTGTTATGTATTAAGTATTCTGAAAAAGTAATGTACTGTCCTTGTACGTCAAGCTTTGGGTCTCTACAATTTATGACCTCAATCACTCCCTATTAATATTTATGTTTCCCCTCCAATTATGTCTCTCTAATTGACACCATTGTTCTCTTAATCGAGATCACAATTTCGGGGTGACTTTTTCATTTCCCTCTCTATCTTATTAAGACTAAATTTTATTAACCCAATTTCCGATGTGGGTTTTCCACAATGGTATTTTTCTATTTTTAACCTTTTATTTTTGAAGAACAATTTAAAATTTCAAGGAATAAATTTATTGAAGGAGGGGAGAATGTAACAACCCAAGATTTCATAGTACATTATCTCTTAAAAGTAATTCAATATCTTTCACTACTACAAAAACGGGCAATAACAGCGCTAAAATCGGGCTTTAACAGCGCTAGAAAAGTGCTGTAAAGCTCAGCGCTGATAAGGGGGGGGGGGGGTCCTTTCACAGCGCGTTTTAAGCGCTGTTAAATTTCACCTTTAACAGCGCTAAAAAAGCGCTGTTAAATGTCGCCTTTAACAGCGCTAAAAAGCGCTCTTAAATGTCTCCTTTAATGGCGCTAAAAAAGTGCTGTTAAAGGAGACATTTAACAGCGCTAAAAAAGCGCTGTTATATGTTGCCTTTAACAGCGCTTTTTTAGCGCTGTTAAATATCTCCTTTAACAGCGCTTTTTTAGCGCTGTTAAATGTTGCCTTTAACAGCGCTAAAAAAGCGCTGTTAAATCCCTGCCTGTTGCTAAAAAAACCTGCACGAGTACAGCCAGCCGAGCAGACCTGCACAAAAACTAGTATATCAACCACAGACCTGCACAAAAACTAGTATATCAACCACAAGCATGTCATCAACCGATCACAACGCAACCAAACAGTATTCTTACCATGAGTTAGATACCGTCTACCCAGAAAAAAAACTACCTCATTACATAGTATCACAAAATATTCCTACACAACTCAGAAGATAAATACTAGAACATTCCACTATGCATTGTTTCTCCTTGGATTGCCACTTGGTTTTGACAAATCGTGTAGAGCCCGTGCTCCTTGAATCATTCTGAAATACATAAAAAGGATATCCCAACTCTCCCAACCATCACCCTTAGTAATTATATATATTAATACAAAAAAGGTAACATATCATAAACTGGGGGACTGTAATGAGACATCAAGATTAACATTCTATATATAGGATCGATTTCTGGTAGGATTGGTTGCGTTGATACATGACTCTACCTGGACCTCAAAAATAGATATATGATCTCACTCCAGGACTTTCAGAGAGACTCCAACTATGTCTTGGACGTCCTGCTGAAGCGATCGTACTACCGTAAGTAGGAAAAGATACCAAAACCATCCTAGGAAGGATCATGGGAGCCAACCCTAATGAAATATGTCCTTGATATAGTGTTCAAATAGATCAATCATGGTACATAAAATTATGTGTCATTTAAAGGGTCACATGCCTTGTCCCTTTACCCTGGGTAACTCCAATGTTCAGCTGCCTGTGTGAATATACATGTCATATCAATAGGAAATTACATGGCATGTTAAAAAACATATACTTTTTACCCTTTGATCTTGTGTCCTCTTATGCACCCTTGCCCTATGTTAGTACATGACGTCGATCCCGTGTGATTCTTCCTCTGTATCTGTACAAGGGATAAACTGCATAGCTGGCTCATTAAAGACGTGTAGTGGGATATATTCCATGTATAAAAGCCATGTAATCCACCCCAAGTTTGTGTATCTCAAAAATTCATGTGAAGTCTTGGGGGAGGGTCTACAGTACATGTGAGGTGGATATCTCAGTTGTTGATTTCACTTAAAAATAAGTCCATTTTGAACAAAACAGAGGCAATTTGAGTGGTTTCGACCACACCGGGCCTCGTATTGAGTCGGGGTTGACTCATACACATCAAATTTGACCCATGGATCATTGTCCTTAAGTTTCAATAGAATCCGAATGCTTTTGGTCAGTTTCCCGTATGTCAGTTGTTGATTTCTCACTTAAAATTAAGTCCATTTTTTACAAAAACAGAGGCACTTTCAGTGGTGTCGGCCACACAGGGCCTCAGATTGAGGCGGGGTTGACTTGTACATGTCACATTTGACCCATGTTTCATTGTTCTAAAGTTTCAATAGAATCCGAATGTGTTTGGTTGGTTTGTCGTATGTTAGTTTTTGATTTCACTTAAAATTAAGTCCATTCTTAACAAAAATAGAGGCACTTTGAGTGTTGTTGGCCACACCGGGCCTCGGAATGAGGCGGGGTTGACTCGTACACGTCACATTTGACTCATGGATCGTCGTCCTTAAGTTTCAATAGAAACCGAATGTGTTTGGTCGGTTTGGTGTATGTATGTAAAATATTGTCCATTTAAAACAAAATGCATACACTTGGAGTGATACCGGCCACACCACGTCTCAGATTGAAGTAGGGTTGACTCGTACACGTCACATATGACCCATGGATCATTTTACTAAAGTGTTAACACAATCCTAAGGCATTTGGTCAGTTTCCCGTATGTCAGTTGTTGATTTCACTTAAAAATAAATCCATTTTGAACAAAATAGAGGCACTTTGAGTGGTGTCGGCCACAACGGGCCTCGGATTGAGTCGAGGTTGACTCTTACACGTCAAATTTGACCCATGGATCATTGTCCTTAAGTTTTTACAGAATCCAAATGCGTTTGGTCAGTTTTCCGCATGTCAGTTGTTGATTTCACTTAAAAATAAGTCCATTTTGAACAAAAGAGAGGCACTGTGAGTGGTGTCGGCCACACTGGGCCTCGGATTGATGCGGTGTTGAATCGTACACGTAACACATGAGTCATTGATCGTTGTGAAAAAGTATCAACGCAATCAGAATCCGTTAGATCGGTTTGGCGTATGTACGTAAAATATTGTCCATTTTAAACTAAATACATACACATGGAGTGATACCGGTCACACCGCGCCTCTGATTGAGCCGGGGTTGACTTGTACACGTCACATTTGACCCATATATCGTTGTCCTTAATTTTCAATAGAATCTCAATGCGTTTGGTCGGTTTGCCGTATGTCAGTTGTTGATTTCAGTTAAAATTAAGTCCATTTTTAACAAAACAGTGACACTGTGAGTGGTGTCGGCCACACCGGGCCTCGGATTGATGCGGTGTTGAATCGTACACGTCACACATGAGTCATTGATCTTTGTGAAAAAGTATCTACGCAATCAGAAGCCGTTATATCGGTTTGGCGTATGTACGTAAAATATTGTCCATTTTAAACTAAATACATACACTTGGAATGATAACAGTCACACCGCGCCTCTGATTGAGGTGGGGTTGACTCGTACACGTCACATTTGACCCATGGATCGTTGTCCATAAGTTTCAATAGAATCCCAATGCGTTTGGTCGGTTTTCCGTATGTCAGTTGTTGATTTCACTTAAAATTAAGTCCATTTTTAACAAAACAGTGACACTGTGAGTGGTGTCGGCCACACCGGGCCTCGGATTGATGCGGTGTTGAATCGTACACATCACACATGAGTCATTGATCGTTGTGTAAAAGTATCAACACAATCAGAAGCCGTTAGATCGGTTTGGCGTATGTACGTAAAATATTGTCCATTTTAAACTAAATACATACACTTGGAGTGATACCGGTCACACCGCGCCACTGATTGAGGCGGGGTTGACTCGTACACGTCACATTTGACCCATGGATCGTTGTCCTTAAGTTTCAATAGAATCCCAATGCGTTTGGTCGGTTTTCCGTGTGTCAGTTGTTGATTTCTCACTTAAAAATAAGTCCATTTTGAACAAAACAGAGGCACTTGGAGTTGTGTCAGCCACAACAGGCCTCAGATTGAGGCGGGATTATGTGTATACATACACGCTTGGTCTGGCAGCTAGCCATCGAAGTCATTCTGAAATTGAATTCGGATTTTCATCTAACTCCTTAAAAATATGGTCTCGAAACCATCCTATAAACTGGTGATTATGTGTATTTTCTATCCATTTTCAGCCCTTGATGGATTCAACTGCCTCAAAATTTCTTTGTGGGTTTCAATATATGGAGCAACCTCTCAACTGTTATGCAAAACATAAAGGTGGGCCTGCTCCCGATCAGTAATATTGATTGTCACAACATCTCTTCCAGAAATTCCCTCACCCTCAATGCGTCCAGTGTAACGAGATTTCGGCAGACCAATGCTTTCCACATCAGATAGGTATTCAGTACAGAATTCAATGGCTTCCTCAACAATATATCGCTCCACAATACAACCCTCTGGCCAACTTCGATTTTTGACATACCCTTTCAAAATCTTCATATACCGTTCAACGGGGTACATCCATCTATAGTGCACAGGACCACAAAGTCGAACCTCTCTCACCAAATGAACCATAAAATGAACCATCATATCAAAGAATGTTGGCGGGAAGAACATTTCTAATTCACATAAAATGATGACAATTTCTTTTTCCATAGCTGGCAATTTCGCCGGGTCTAAAACTTTGCTGCATATAGCTTTGAAGAAGAAACAAAGTTTGCTTAACGTATGACGAACATTCTTGGGCAAAATGCAACGTAAAGCTATAGGAATTAAATCTTGCATCAAAACATGGCAGTCATGTGATTTCAAACCTTTTAACTTCAAATCATTCATTGAAACAATGTTTTTGATATTTGATGAATATCCCTATGGAACCTTTACATCATTGAAGAAGTTGCAAAACTGATATCTCTCATCCCTAGAAAGAGTGTACGTGGCTGGAGGAAGAAACGTTCGATTTTCACCCTTCACGGGAGCCAACTCTTATCTTATTCCCATGTCAACCATGTCCAACCTTGCCTTAATTCCATCCTTTGTTTTGCCAGGAGCATTTAGCAACGTTCCTATAACACTGTCACATACATTTTTTTCCACATGCATCACATCAAGAAAATATCTGACGTACAGACATTTCCAGTATGGTAATTCAAAAAAAATTGATCTCTTTTTTCAACTGATTTTCGTAAGGTTTTTCGAAAATGGTTTACCAAAAACAGTGTTCACGTCTTTTACTTTCTGAAACCGCTGATCACCTGTTAGTGGAGACGGTGTTTTGCGTTGTTCTGAACTTCCATTGAATGATGTCATCCAAGATCGGTACTTATGTCGACGGGGTAGAAATCTACGATGTCCTAGAAACACAAATTTGGATGAATGTTTCAACCTAATTGATTCTGTATCTTCTTCGCACAAAGGACACCCTTGACTTCCTTTAATGCTATAGCCTGAAAAATATCCATAAGCAGGGAAATCATTTATCGTCCCATACAACAACGCTCTCAACGTGAAGTATTCTTTTTCATAAGCATCATACAACATAACACCTGAATCCCACAGTAACTTCAAATCATCGATCAAGGGAGCCAAATATACATCAATATCGTTACCTGGTTGTTTTGGTCCTGATATAAGCAAAGATAACATAATGAATTTCCGTTTCATTCATAACCAGGGTGGCAAGTTATAATTTACCAACATAACAGGCCAAGTACTATGAGTGCTGGTTTGAAAACCAAAAGGATTCACTCCATCGGTAGATAACGCAAGACGCAGGTTTCTTGACTCATTTCCAAATTCAGGATACTCATGATCAATTCTCTTCCATTAAGGAGAGTCGGCAGGGTGACTTAATTTTCCATCTTTATTTCTTTTATTTGGATGCCACGACAATTGTCTTGCAGTTTCTTCACTTCCATATAGATGCCTAAACCTTGGAATGATTGGAAAGTACCATACAACTTTCATAGGACTGCGTTCATCTTTCTTGTATCGAGAAGCACCACACTTTGGGCATTCTGTAAGTGATTTGTTCTCCTTGTGAAACAATATACAGTCTTTCGGGCAGGCATGTATTCTTTCAGAAATCATACCCATCGAGTGTAGCATTTTTTTAGCTTCATATGTCCGTCTTGGTAGCTCATTATCTTCTGGAAGCATGTCATTCAAAAGATCAAGTAGTTCCGTGAAACTGACATCACTCCATCAATTGCCTGCTTTCAATTTATACAACTTCAGTACAGCTGACAATGCAGTATATTTAGTGCAACCAGCATACAATGGCATCTTTGCACAACTCTTTAACTTCTCAAACAATTTTGGGCAATCACGGAGTTCATGTTCAACTATCCTTGTCATTTCCTCAATACGATCTTCATCATCATTGATATCTGTAATCACATCCTCTATACGGTCTTCTTCATTATCCATATTTGTAATCATATCTGATGATCCATAAAAGGCAGTTTTATTCCAGCCAATAGATACTTTCTCTTTTTCCCCGTGTTTATTCCAACATTTATAACTCCTATCTATTCCGTAACATATCAAATGTTCTTCCAACTCCTCTGGAGTAATTAGTCTAGAATAACAACAACGTAAACACGGACAAAGGAGTTGAGAAGGATCCTTTGCATGATACTGTGCAAACTTGATGAACTCTTTCACTCCGTTCTCATACTCTATTGTCAAATGATTAGCATCCATCCAATATTTATTCATTGCCATTAATTCTGAATAAACAACATGGAACATCATGTCCATTAATTACAAATGAACAATAACGAATGTCGTGTCCATTAATTCCATGTAAACCATAAGGAGCATATTGTTCATTAATTTTGAATAAAAAATATGGAACATCATGTCCATTAATTCCAAAATAAATAATAAGGAATTTCATGTCCATTAATTCTGAATAAGCAATACAGAACGCCATGTCCATTAATTCCAAACAAACAATATAGAATGTTAATTCCATTAATTTCGAATAAGCAATATGGAAGTCCATGTCTATTAATTCCAAATAATCAATGAAACATCATATTCATTAAAGAAGGTAATAATGATGTAATCACATCCATATCATATTATGATCAAGTCTAAGGAATATCACCCTTTCATTTTATCAATTAATTTGATAAATTTAAGTCTTATAACTGATAATTAGTAAGATGGGGTCCACGGTATATAATCAATAGCACTACATTGTTTAAAAATGGTTAAGGAACATGGCCTTACCATTCAACTTTTATTTAATTCATTTATAAGTGATCAAGTAGTCCATAGGTATGTCCATTACACATAAATATCATTAATTCCCTTTAATAAACCCATGGGCATGGGATATATCAACACATGTCAAAGGTGGTTCAATTTCAAGCCAAAGATCAATAGGGGTCATGGGCCTATAAGAAACACACCCTAAGGGGGTGATTCGAGTAAGGTATACAACCTCCAAAGAATAAGTTTGGTGCACAATGGCTAACCAATTTAAGACATGATAATCTACTAAATTAATTTTACATTTTATAGTCAACATGCAGAAGGTTCACCACACGGCACAATAGCGCATCATATAAACTAGGGGTGTCCATGGGTCGGGTCGGGTCGGGTTGGAGGTGTTTCAAGGCCCGACCCGAACAAAAAAGTTCGGGTTGGGTCGGGTTGGGTCACAAGCTTCCGGAGCAACCAACCTGACCCAACCCGACCCAGTGGGGTCGGGTTACCCGTCGCATGCCTGAAGGACCCAACCCAACCCAACCCATCGAGGGTCGGGTCAATTTGGGTCGGGTTATATGTGTAAACCCGACCCAACCTGACCCAAACCAATCCAACCCATCCCAACCCAACGGAACCGAACTATCCACTCAAACCCAACCCCCCTAGACCCAACCCGATGGACCCCCTGCACTACACCAGCCTGCTGCACAAAAAAACCAGCCCCCCTGCACAAAAATTTCAGCCCCTCCCCCTGCACCCTCTGCCCCCTCCCCCAGGCACACCACCCCCCCCCCTCCTGTACCCTGTACAACACAACACCCCTCTCCCCCTGCCCCTCCCCCCTGCACAGTCTCCCCCCTCCTACACCCCTGCATAAAAAACCCAGACCCCCCCCCCCCCCACCGCACAAAAATTTCAACCCCCCTGTAAAAAAAATTTCATCCCCCTACACCCTCTGTCCCCCTCCCCCAGGCACACCAGCCTCCCCCCTCCTGTACCCCGTACAACAAAACAACCCTCTCCCTCTGCACTCCCTTCCCCCCTCCCCCTGCACTCCCTGCCCCCTCCCCTCCCCCCTCCTGCACACACCAAACCTACCCATCCCGTACCCCTGCACACACCAGCCCCCCCTCACACCCCCTACAAACCAGCCCCCCCTAATGTGACTCACTATCAACACCAGTAACAGAACCAATTGAAGTTAAAGTGGAGTAAATTCATGATGCAGTAGAAATAAACATTACTAACATAAGGAAAATCAAATCAAAAAAACACACAGCAGTAGCATATTTGAAGAACGAATAAGCGAAAACATATGCAAAAAAAAATCATCACCAGGAGTAGAGTGAATAACATTGATTCAGTCTGAAAAGAGGGAGGAGGGGAAGCAGAGGCGACAAATAAATGAAAACCACATAAAAACCTACACTGAAAAACAATATTTAGGGCATCCACATACCTTGGGTGAAGAAATCGGAAGTCCAAAGAGGTGAGGGAGCCTTCTGCGCTGCCTGGAAGACGCGACCACCGGAGTAGGGGTGCACGGGAGGAGCCGCCAACCGTTGAAGAGGAGGAGTAGGGTTCGGAAGGGAGGAAGATCAGTGGAAGAGGGTCGAGAAGAAGTAGAAGGAGTACGGCGGAGGTCCGGAAAAGGGAAGATCGGGGGGAGGAAGCAGTCGCAAGGGTACAGTCCCGCGAGAGCATAGGGCACGATAAAAAAGATGGGACTGTCGGCCTCATTTTAATAAAATGGGAGACAGGTTTTAACAGCGCTAGAAAAGCGCTGATAAATCCCCCCTTTATCAGCGCTTAAATTTTAGCGCTGATAAAGGGTGGCTTTATCAGCGCTAAAATTTAAGCACTGATAAAGGGGGGATTTATCAGCGCTTTTCTAGCGCTGTTAAAACCTGCCCTTTATCAGCGCTAGAAAAGCGCTGATAAATCATCCCTTTATCAGCGCTTTTAAAAAGCGCTGATAAATATTATCCTTTATCAGCACTTTTTGATTAGCGCTGATAAAGGTAGCGCTTTGCTTGCCCGTTTTTGTAGTAGTGTTTCACTACACACAACACTGAGTTCATGTGCACCACGACTTACTAAACTAGCCGTTCAAAAAGCATTTATGAATATTATTAACTACATTTTGAATTGTATAGAATCCATATATTTTTAACATCCATATTATGTGTTTCTTAGAAATAATATAAGAACAAATTCAATTTTTCTGATAAAGGACGTATTTTTCAAAAAATGCAATTTTACCGCCTTTTAATAGTGAACCATTTTTAAATCCAATATTTGATACTTGTATATGTTAAATTTGACAAAATAAACTCATTAATTAGAATTAGGTCCTAAAAATTTAGTTTTCGTAAATTTTTGGTGTTTTTCTAATAACTTTTATATTTTGGTGAATAGAAAAATACTAAATTTTTATTGAAAACAACTTTTTTAATCAAATAATTCATAATGCTAAATTATATATTTGAATGTTTTAGAAGTATAATTAGATTATATTTTTATCATTTAATAGAATTTCAGGTCATTATAAGTAATTTCACATGTAAATTTGACATAAACACATGTAGAACTTTTGAATGTTTTTACTTTTTAAAAATCCAGCTTTTTGGTTTTGAAAATGGGAATTATTTTTAAATTAATTAATGAAACTTATATGTTTTTAATTTGATAAAATATAATTTATTTTTGATTTCATAATAACAAAATTATCTTAGGGTGAATGTTTGGTATTTTTTTGAAAACATTCATTTTTTGATGAATAGTGAAAAACACTGAGTTATTGTTTAAAAATGACTTTTTATTTAACTAATTAATTATTTTATGTAAATTTATTTTATTTAAAAATAGTTATATAATACCTATATATTATCAATGTAATCCATTTGAGTCATTTTATAATAAAATTAAATGTATAAAATTTTATTGAACTTTTTAACGTCTTTTACCCACCTTCTAGGCACATTTGCATATTTGTATAAAACATAATTTTACTGCTTCTATGAATTGTATTTCAGAAATATGAGTGACATATTTGAAATTATTAAGTAAAATTTGTTTCAATAAGAAGATAATAGTTTTTTGGTGAATAGTAACTTTTGGGAACGTGTTTGACTCCCATTTTTAATTTCCCATTGACTTGCTAAGATGTGATATGGAATAGAACCTTGAGTGTTAAGTGTCACATGGATATTCCATAGATTCGTCTCCAAACTTCAAGTAATCGTTGATTTTGATCCTCAAAATCTTTAAAATATAAATGGGACCCATAATGGTCATGGTTTGTACCCAAAATGGCTCATCACCCATCTTGGGAACATTACCCAAACAATCCCTAGTGATATATGATAGTCCCTATGTTTTTTACTAGGTCAACGGTTAATTATATAGTTTTCGTCCCCATCCTTGATGGGTGTAGTTGTGGATACTATGTTTCTAAGACTTTAAATAGTGGTACCTTCTCATTGGTCACCCATTTCATGGTCAATATCACAAAATTCATTATTTTACTCTTTTCCACCTCCCTTATGTTTTGGTGGAGTCCCAACACTCTTGGTGTTACCCCTCCATGCATCTGTGTGCATTGAGTAAGAAGGTAAGTGTCTTTGAGACATTCTCAACCCATCATCTCATTTCCCCTACTATTAAATTAAATGTGTCGAGGATGTCCCCTCACCACTCCTTACTTCCCACACTGAGCATGAAATGTGTGGACTTAAGAATCTTGGTAGGATGTATACCCATGTGGTCGAGATGTAGAAATTCTTAATCCAAGAATCATGAACATAAACAATTTTCACAACTCTCAAATGAAATTTATTGTAATTTGAGGCTCCCCTATTCCTCCTTTTACGCCGTGTTCATGCTCTCTGTTGTGTCATATGAATACATCTGAAACAAAAACATGGTCCAAAATCTAATCCCTTAAACTTAGAGTCATGGTAAAAGTTTTTTTACAAAAAATTGTAGTATCAAATGTCCAAGAATTATGACCTTAAACTATTTTTATCCCCTTTGTTGTGATCTAAAAATCCTAAAACTAGTAGAAACCATAGTCTAAGTAATATAATTTTTAAAATAAAATCCCAATGTCCTTAGTGACCAACATTAAACTGCATCGTTACACTATGAAAGAAACACAGGATGCCTCACAGACCAAGGGCTATATGACCAAAAGGTTAACTTCCTCATCACACAATGATAAAATGTATCCTTAATAGATGATATAAATGTGGGATTCCCCACGGAAACCATGCGATACTTCAATACCCTCATCAGAGATTATAAAACCAAAATTTATAGAATTTTCCTCCCACCACACTATTGTAAAGAACTATATATTGATTTATTCTCATTCTTATGGGAAACATAGTTTCACCTAGGCTCCTTTTATTCAGGACCAACCAAAAAATAATCATAAAACCTTCCCTCTGTGGGGGGTGGGATTTCATTCGCTAAACATTTGTACCTTTGTCGCCATATATAGTCCAAGAATTATAACTATAAACTATGCTCAGTTTGATTTATGGTATCTATGTGGAATATGGAATTTCATTACCCTCCTCTCATATTTGGTTTTACCTATTTCATTCCACACAAATACCTTTCAAAAAAACATTACTTTATATCAACTTCATGAATTTACACTTCTTACCAAACTCCCTTAGCCCAAACCTTATGAACTTAAACAACATTAGATTGGTTCCAGGATTGTTTTTTGTTGTTTAGGAAAGTTTTTCCCCTCTTTCATGTTAGTTTTGAGCTCTTAGGCACCACATGAAAATCCTCAAAGTACCTACTCTAGGTCCAATACTTATTATATTAATATATGTGCATCCTCCCCTTATTCACATTAATTTCTTCATCCCTAGTGGTTCGGGAAGACAATTCCCTGAGCTCTATTCCGAACATTGTGTGGCTTGATTCCCATTCCCGTGGGATATATAGTGACACCTAGAAATTTTGACTTCTCGATCAACTATGAATTCATCACAAAAAACCCTTTACCCATGGTTCCATTGTCCACAAATTCTTTTATGGGAATCCTCCTCAGGTGTGATCCCCCAATCATATTTTTCAATCCATTAATTGGATGATATGACCTCATGACCCGAAATGAGGAAAAATGGAATGGGAAGCTTAATGTGAAAGCCCCTCCAATGTCTTTAGCACATGAAATTAGACTATAGAATTACCCCATATAAATTTGGGATTCCTAATATCACAAATTTTAGTGGATTAAATATCCATACTTGAGAGGATAAACCATCTATCATCATTGGTCTCCTATCATTTTGTGTTCCAAAACTACATGTGGCTTGATTTCTATTACCATGGGATATATAGTGACACTCGTAACTATTGTACTCGGTCTAGTACCCTTTACTGAATCATTTCTAGTGTTTCCCATTCCCATAATCTGAGCATTGACTTGGGTACGATTTATCAAGTCACTTATTGAATAGGTTTTATTTCCCCTACTTTTATGTTGGGTTATCACTATTTCATGCCACATAAGACTCCTTAAGACACCCACATCCTGTGATCTAATCTCTATGACCCTATGATTCCAAATTCCCCTATGGTTTGAGATCTATGATGTGGAACTAGAAGCATCTCTATAGTCTCAGTTTTATACCTTTAAACTATAATGAGTAAAGTCTATAACACAAGAAGTTAAAATAAAACCCTACCCTATATAAAACCAGGATGCATCATATGAAAAGTATTGGTTGACCAAAATAAAAATATCCTTTCCATATGATGTTAAAGATTAAATTTATCATCTATAAAACCAAGATCCCTACTATGAAATGTATGGGATTACCGAAAAATTACCTCAAACATGATGTTATGTTTTTTCCTTACATTATATAAAACTTATATTCCTCACATGATGTGTATAAGATAAACAAAAAACAATGTCCTATACATATAATGATAATATGTAGTCTTCCCTGTATATAAATAGGATACCTAATATGAAAATTATGGGATGACGAGAACAAAAATCCTCAATTCATGACATTAAACATAAATATTACACTATGAAACAGACATTGTATGCTTCAAATGAACAAAATAATAACTAAATATCCTTTAAAACAGAACCCTACCACGAATGATATCAGTATTATATTATGCCCAGTTCCATAACTATTTGTGGATTATTTACCATTCTTATAATACATGTAGTGATTCTTGAATCTCTTATCTTGGCTCTATCCCTACTTCATCTCATTTTGGGGTCATTCTGCTATGGTCCAAGCTTGATCCACAACTACCAAAATTTTCATCGAATGCATTTGAGAGCATGAAAGAGTGGCTTCTTGGACACTCGACCTTCTTTCTGAGACATTACCCACTTCCCCTATTGAACCTCATGATTTTATAAGTTATATAACCAACATCATACCAATATGATTGGGCTACTTAACTATAATGGGGTCTAGACACACTAGCTCACCTTCCATCCCTGTACCATGCCTCAATGTATCCTCAATAACAAATAGTATCTCCCATGTTTTGAACATGATTTGTGAGGGATCCCACATTTTTTCACCCCATCCTTAATCAAAATAGTTATAAAACCAATGTTTTAAACACAATAAATTGTTTTTATCTATCTATTATTCATTCCATTATTACTATCCATGTCCTGAAAGTCACGATCTACCCTCAAGAGATTTTTTGGTTACTTTTTACCCTTATTATGCCCAAATTCCTTCCACTCCTTGTTTCTCACATATAGCATGCATCATATAGGAATATGATACAAGTGATAGTTTTCCTTAAGAATGGTTGAGATGCACAGGTTCCCCCTTTCTTCTCTAACACAATGACCTTAAACTAGGATATCAGGTCCAGGAATCATGAATTTAAAGAGTATGAATGTCATCCTTGGAATATGTCATGTTTTGTATGTCCTAATTATCCGTTAATTGAAATTATGCCACCTCCCTTCTATTACATGAACACTCCTTTGAGACACACAAAAAAAGGTCCAAGCATTGTGATGTTGAACTATTTGGAATTGGTCTAATCTTTACAAATATAAAATTGTGTGCAGTTTTCCTCTAAGATGTTCTGTGGGATAGGGAATCCTAGGTGCCTCATTCTATATGGGTTAACTATACTATATGAAATACACATCCCTCAAATACACACAACCATGTGTTCTAAGAATAATAACCACAAATTTTGTATCAAAAACCTTAGATTTATTTTCTTGGTGCATGTCCTCCTAGAAATAGAATTTCAATCAGTTTTGAACCCTTTGGTGTTATAATAACCTATGTTGGGGGATACCTATAAGTCTATGCATCAAGACCATAAAGTATTTGTATAACTGTGGTCCAAGATCTATGAACATAATCTAGGAGTCATGGTCTGATAATAAAGACAATAAAATATTTTCAATCCTATGTTTCAAGAATTATGACTATACACTATTTGTATCTTCACAGTCTGACTACTATGAACTTAAACTGACAAAAGAAAAAGGAATAGAAGTTTGTCAGGTTGATAACCCATAAGGGAAACCTGATCTATAGTAAGAATCCCCCAATCTGTTTTCTCTTGTGACATGGGAAAAAATAAGGGGATAAAAAGAAAGAGGTTCAAGGATATAAAGAACCCACTATTGAACTCATAAAAAATCTAGAAATGCAAGTTGAACAAGTTAGTTTGGGAAAATTTTAGATCCAAATATTAAGACCCATTTCCCACATGAGATGGTCTATGATTTATCCCATTGTGTTACCCAATTGAACCCCTTACACCATGGATGAGAGGGTGTTATTCATGTTAGTTCACACATTCTGGTCATAAGATGCTAAAATATGTTATCAATACCACAATAACACAACGTTAAACTTTTTGATACACCTTCCTCATTGTATTATGTTAAATAGAATGTACATCATCCTCACAATATGAAATTAAACATTATTTCCATCATTCTGATTTTATGATGTAAAAGTGAAAATCATATTAGTCCCTCACTTGAGAAGCCTCTTTCCCTCTTCAGTTCCAGTCCCCTACCACATCATTCATGATTTTCAACTGTCACTCAACACTCAAGATGATGCTTAACACTCAATATAAAGCTCCCCTTGGAAGATGAGTCTATAATTTTTCCAAAATGACAAACCCAACCAATGTGATTAAGTCACAATGACATAATTATAATATGTTTAGTCTATATTAGATAATTCTATCAGTTTACCCCTTGATTTTAATCTCCCCTGACTTGGATAACCATTATCCTTCATTTATGAATGTGACCCCTTAATGGAAGTGTTGCACGACCACAAAGCCTCACCTACCATCCCAGGAACACTCCTGGAAAGACTTGGGACAACATTTTATGATAGATTCCATGTTTCTAACATGGTTAGCGGTTGAACCTCATTTGGTTTCACCGTACTTAGAAAAATGATAATGGATTATGTGTTTCAAACATGGTCAATGGTTATCCTCCATCTTCATACCAACCCCTTTTATGTTCACGATCATTGAAATTTTTATTCACTCTATTCTTCCCCTATTTGTTCATGTATAATTCAATGCCTTCATAATTACACTACTCTTTAACAAATTCATGTTGTGAAGTAATTTTTCTATTCATAGAACCACTCACCATCCAAGGAATTAATATTCATGACAAACCCAAAGGTGATCGATGTCATATTCCAATACCAAATGTTTTTCCTATTTATTAATCTCATATAGTTGAATGATATTATATTGTATATTGTTTCCCAAAATGATCATGACTCACATGAGTTTATAGGTTTTAGTTGTTTGTTTCAACAATACTAATGAGAAACAATGTCCCTTAAGGATAAGTGTTTTCCTCAGTACATTACTCAAAATCTTTTCTATCTCTCTATCCTCATCATCATTAAACCCAATTCTGAGTGGGGGGATTTATTGGAATATAAAAAATTCATCCAATGAAGAAAATATAATGAATAAATGAACAAATATAATAACTCAATTTTCACTCTTTGATTTGACTAGTTTATTATCCTAAATGGTATTAAAAATCAAAAGTTATAATACTCAATGGGTAGACTACCATAAAAGGCTAAAAAAGGTCATTCAGGAAAAAAGTTTAAAATTTAATGAAACCAAAAAAAATCAAAATTAAGAACATTTGAGAAGAAAAATATTTTTTGAAATTAAAAATAATATGAAAGATGATAAATTTCAATCAATATAAATTCAGTTCAAGGAAGTCACCTGACCACATAGAGATAGAGGTGTTAACTATCCCTCAAAGTATGTCTCACAATGAAACTAAAACTTTTGCAAAGACAAAAATCCTAAATTAATATAAATTTTTTATGAAATATGGTATAATTACTAAAAAAATCTTCCAATGACCTGATCGACTATAGATACATCCTTAATTCATCATTTTAAGATGAGGAGACACCAATTTATGACAGATCACTCTCAATTCATGAAACTCAACAGTTTTTTAGAAATTCTAGTAACTCATGACACCATGGGTAATATTTTTTGAATTCCATCATTAGTTCCCTTACATATATGGGTCTATGATTGAGGATGTTTTTTAAAACATTATATCCATGAAGAACAATATTTTCATAAGATGTCCATGCCTCGTAAAACTTCAATTTTCCTAAAAATACAAAGTTTGCTGAAACGGTGTCTCAAAAATCTATTTTGATCATTAAATTCACTAAGAAAACATTATAAATAGTTGAGAACATATGATAAAACCAAAAAATTAAAAAACTAATACCTTTTCAACCACTGGTGCATACTGTTGGGCCTACACCCCTGTATGCCTCCTCAGGATCTATGATGGGCTTCCTTCTTGAGCCTCAGCCTAGTCCCATCGCTACCCTCACTAAACACCATGAAAATATAGATTTTAACCATGAAATTATTGTTCTAGTCAATGAAATTTTTTTCACACATATACTACCATAACCACCATCCATAAAATTCCATTATTCAAGATAATATTCTACAAACCATGAAATAAATTCAGTCAACCGAATTTTTTTATTCCCTTTCCCATGCCACAAGTTGAGATTCCCCTCTTGGAATAAACTAATACTATGAGTTGAAATTCTCTTCAAGAAACTCTTGAAACCCTACCATATGACACCTTTTCCATGTCAAACCAAAAAGTGTCACTCTCACATATATCCTATAATGGAAATTTCTATGAATATTCCACTCCTTAGTCCCCACTAAATAATACTAAACTATAGTACACACTATTTGGAATGTATAGGATGACTCATGTGGTAAACATGTGATGTATTACATATCTTGTGTAATATAAAACATGCCATGATCATAATACATGCACATTATTTCTCAATACATGACATGAAACTTTAGTATACCCTATATGATTATAATTGGATTCCACTTGTTAAAATAATTATATATATTTTATATAAAGAGGTATATGCCTCATTTAATGGTCAAGATATTACCACAAAAAAACCCACAAGGGATTCCTACTTAGTTTTAATCCCCAATCATCTTCATCCAACCCATTAGTGGGTCGAGATTCCCTCTTGACCCAACATGAGGAATGAAGGATATGAAGACCAATTCATAAGCCCTGAACTCCACATACTTTTAAATGACATTAAACTATAACATTACATTAGTCCAAGATGTGGGATACCCTCTAGACCCAACATATGCATTAAAGGATGGGTGGCTCAATGCATAAGCCCTGCACACCACACCCATTCACAAGACCTTAAAATGTAACCATACCCTCTGAAGAAAACATGGGCTACCCTTTGTGATAAGAGAAGGATGCCACATGTGAGAAGAATGAAATACCTGATGTGATATACCTGAGTAGATACCCCATCACCAATGAATATTTTATGCATCGACAATATTCATAGCATGGATTCTCTATAACAGCACCAAGGAAGATCTCACACATAAGCCCCATCTACATCATCACTACTCTTAATAGTGGTCCAATAATCTCAAATGCATAATCGTCATTTACATCATTACTGATATATTTAGGAACTCGATCATATCCCACATGCAAGCCCCATTCAAACCATTTATGATCCTTGAATCACCCTTGTAGCTCCCAAACAGAATCCACATTAAAATCATTGATTCACTATTGAAGGACCAGAGAATCTCCCATGTGGAAACCCCATTCAATGAATTTCTTCCCAATAACATCAATAGGGAAAATTCCATGCATAATCCCCATTATCATCATCAATTATCTATAGTTGCACCCAGGAAGATCCCATGTGTAAGACCTAATCACATCATCTATTCCCCAAAGAAGCACCTGGGAAACACCCACATATAGGCACTATTCACATCACTAATGCTCTAAATAAGAATATGGGATGATCCCACAAGAACGACCCATTTACAACATTTCTTCTCCAAAACGTCACATAGTAAGGTCCCATGTGTAAGCCCCATTCAGATCATTTATACTCCATAGTGGAACCAAGGTAGATCACTTGTGTAATCCCCATTCAAAATATTGTTGATGCAGAGCGGAACTAGAATAACTATAACACTATATTATTTTATGAGATAGATTCGTTTTAATTTCTTTGATATCTTGTGTTGTATACTACATGATGATTAGTTTACATTATTTGTAACACTGTATTATATTGCAGTATAAACAAAACTATTCATTACTTGTGTTACACGCAATTTAAAGTTATTTGGTAGAATTTATTTCACACAAGATTTAGTATAAGTGATAAATAAATATTATAATCTAGTCATTATAATGGCAGGTATGAATAATATTAACTTCCTTCTAAAAAACTATTTAAATGAAAATATGTGAGTCTAAAAAACAACAAAATCACTATTTATGGATTTAATTAATGAAATATATAGGTAATATATTCAATTTAATGTTCAGAACACATCTTATATGTTTTCTAGACATGATATAAGAAAAAATTGAAATTTACAGATAAAATGAGTGTTTTTCTAAAAATGAAGTTTTAAAGCCTTTTGATGGAGAACCCAATTTATATATATATATATATATTACACTTAAAATTTCTTTTTCAAAAAAAAAATAAACTTCTCATTTGGATGCAGGATATAAAAATTTACTTTATTTGAATTTTCTGTATTTTTCTAATAATATTCATTTTTTAATAAATAGTGATAAATACAACATTTTAATTTAAAAATTCATTTTTATCTGATTTATTTATACAAAAAGGTTACCCATTTAGTTAGTTTTAAATTTTAATTAGATTATTTTTTCATCATTTAATACAGTTTTTTCATTGGGATTAATTTCATATTAAAATTAGTTACAAATTCACATCAATCTTTTGATGGTTTTACCTTTTTTAACCCTGTTTTCTCACTTGGAAAATGGGAATTAATTTTAAATTAATTACTAAAACTTATGTATTTTGAATATTTAAAAATGGATACCATATTTTTAATCAGTGAGTCCAAATTATTTTAATACTTATTTTTTTTATATTATGAATAATAACTACGATAATTTTTATTTTCCATATTTAAAGGAAAATCAAGTAAATTAGGTTAACAAATAATATGATAAAGATAATAAAATTACCCTAACACCAATAAAAATCATATTGGATGAATTAAAGTCTACCAATATCACCTAATGGTCTTAATTAATTTATTTAAAAGAATTATTTCCATAAAAGTTATGTAATTATAATTAAAAGAAAAGAAAGGGACAACATGTAACTCTCTTATCTCTTATAAGTATAATAATTTTAATGTAGTTATAAACATAATAAAAATTAGAATATAAATAGTATACAAAAATATAATGACATTATATATATAATTTTAATTTATTGATAATTTTTATATATTAAATAATTACCATAAATATTGACACAACAGTGGTACAATAATTATTTTATTAAGAGAAATATCAAATAAATAATATTATAAATAGTAAAATAAATATTATTTGAAATAATTACTATCATAAATGATTTTTATAGGTTAATATGACATGTTAGAATACTATTAAATGCTTTGGTTATAAGTTATATCTCTTTTGGATTTTTTTTAATTCAATGAAATGAATAATGTAAAAATTAACAGTTGATATTTTAAGAAAAAAATATTTTATGAAATTATTTAAAAATAATAAGTATATATTAAAGTTACAAATTAGATAAGTTATGATCTAAATGTTAATTAATTATCCAATTATGGAGAATTTTCCCAATATAAGTAATCTTAGTAGGCTCTTAATAATTAAAATGGTGTTGCCTGAATTGAAAATAAAAGAGAGTAATTAAGGGTAAACTAAAAAGATAAGTTTTAAAATAAATTAAATACATGTCAAAAAATTATTGGATGAGATTATTTATAAATATCCTCATATTATCCTTGAAATATATCACTTTTTAGATATTGTAATTCTAAAATCTTTTTATAATAAAAACTATTTCAGGACAATCCTAAAGTGCCCCTCCTCCCTCTTATAAAAGGCCACCATATCTACCCACTTAATCACACCTCTCAATCCCCTTAGATCATCCAAATCCGACTAAAATAATATTTAAAAATACCTCCCATTCTATTAGAGACTACTCTTTGGGAATAAACCCATACTATCGTGACCTTTTCTACAAATTAAAAGGAGATACTTGAAAAAGATGAAATTGTTTTATCACCTCTTTCAAAATTCTTTTCTTCTTATAATTTTTATTATTATGTTTTTCCATAATAAAGTAATAATCCAGTACCTTATACATTATTAGATATTATAATAATTATGCAACAACCTTATACCTCTATTTATCTATCTTACAAAGAACAATATCACCACGTGTACGTACGTACGAATTACCATCTCCACGCCGTGGTGTAATTTGTTATTCAATAATACTTAATTTGGATGGGTATAATGATGAGTATAATGGATGTAAATAATTAATATAATATTATAATTATTTTTTATATGTAATATACCATCTAATTCCATACCATTAAACCATTAAGTGAATGATATCGTTGCTCGTGTGTACATACAACCTAGCGTCTCCACGATGCGATGTGATTCATTCTACATGATCTTCATTAAAAATGACTATATAAAAGAATGGAATAAATAAATATGATATATATTATACTAATATCATTATTTAAATGATATAACAGTAACCTAATAAGTTTAACATGAATTTATTTTATAAAACGTTCATAAGAACCTAAAAAAGTTAAACATTCATAATGCCTTATTTTCATAAAGTACGAGGATAATTTTCCTTTAACATATACAACATGAATGGATTATTAATTTTTAATAATTCCTTATTTTCAAAAAACTTAATTTATAATATTTCAAGTTTATTTTCAATTATATTTTTTTTATTTTAAAATTTCGTGTCATTTTGAAAAAGGAAATCATTTTTGAAGAAGAAATGATATTTTCCTCAAGAATTAATTTCAAGTATTTTATCAAAATTAATTTCCATCTAAGATTAAATAGTATTATGTTTCTATCCCTACTATTACTTGGATTTTATTATGTTTATTATGGAATTGTTTTTATGAAATCAATTTATGTTATATGTATTATGATGTAATGATGTTTAAGAAATCCATTTTTTCCCTAGGTTATGCTATGATGAATGATTTATGTTTTTGTGGAACATGTAAGAATTATTTAATTATGAAATTAATTGGACTTATATCTCCCTCCAATTTATTTGGTAATGATTCATATCTCATGATATAAACATGAATGGAAGGGAAAGTAAATCCAGTTCAATAATACAGGGATGGAATGACAAGTAAACCTTGTTCAGTAATGGACTTTGTCTGCCATGATGGTCTTGGATATTAGACTTGGCTAATATGGAAATGATTTTCTATGATTATGTGTTTTCTAGAAGTTCATGTTTTATTTAAATGCTATGTTATCATGGTTAATTTTCCTTTATGATTTATTCCTTACGAACTGATAAGATTTATTTCATGACTGATGATTTTGATATTCAAAAATTATGTACATGTTTTATACATTCATATGTTCATATATAGTTTTATTATCCTTACTGAGCATCTAAGCTCACCCTTTCTTATGTTGACATTCCTCAAGTTATAAAGAAATCATTTAAGTAGGATTACTAAAGGGGAAGATATTTATGGGATATTTTGAAGATCTTTCCCAAGTTAGAAAAATGTATTCCATGTTTCCAATGACACTAAACTATAATGGTCCACTGGTGTGCATTTGTAAAATGTAATTAATATTCATCTAAAAAGATGTAATATTCAGATATGTCATGCTTTGGTCAGTGTAGTTGGTATTATAGGAAAGGTTTAGTTAGCCTTTGGAAATGAGGATGTGAATACTTTAGTGAGATCCCTAGAGATATTTCTAAGGGATTTCCTAAGGATATGTATAATTATAACTTATAGTCCTATAGTTATGGTAATGATCATGAATAACCTAGGATTAAACCTAAGATGTTAGTGATTGAAAAAACACCCCCTTGATTATGATGTTTTCCTAGGATGATTTTTTCTTATCACACTATTCTTTTTTGGGTTTTAGAGAATTGTCGGAACCTAAAGGAACCATGTTAATGATCAATGCACTGGGAAATGCAATGATTTTCCGCCTAAAAAAATAAATGTTATGGTAGATTGAATGAAAAATCTTATCACTATACTTACACATGTTATAGAACATTTTGGACTTCCAAATGAGCAGAGAAGGGGAAAACATTCGGTTGAGTCCTTTATAAGGAAATGTCCTCCTTCATTCAGTGGGTCTTCTGATCCACTTACTGGTGAAAAAAGGATCAGGACCATTGTAAATATATTTTCTATCCTTCACTGTTTGGAACATAAAAAATTCATTTTGGTTGTTTATTGTTTAGAAAGAAAAGTAGTCCAGTGGTGGGATATAATTATGAATACAAGGCAACGAGATAAAATTGAATCCATGGAATGGGATGAGTTGAAGAACATAATTTTTAACAATAATTTCCTCATACTATTATCAAAAAAATGGAAAATTAATTACTTGAGCTTAAGAAAAAGGATGATGAATCTGTTGGTACAAACGAGAAAATTTTACAATACTGGTAAGGTATGCTTCTGGATTTATCTTTCAACCTGATAGTAAAGTTGATCGATTCTTCAGTGGATTAAAACCAAGTCTTTGAAGAGCATTAGATATAAGAGAAATTACATTCTATGAAGTTATTTCACATTGTGATATCAAGGTAGAAATGTAAGATGGTGTTACATATCAATCTCATGGTTTTGACAAGAAAAGAAAGATGGAGTTCAAAAGAAAATCTCAAAACATTGGTGAAAAGAAGATGATAGATTCTTTATGATAAAAGTGTGGAAATAAGTATGATGGATACTCTATTAATGGGACTATAAATTTTTTTAAATGTGGAGAATAATTTCATCAGGAATTTTAGTTTCTAAGTAATGAGAAAAGTTAGCTAATTATGTGAACAGAGAAAAGGCTATCAAGAATGCACCACCCACGCTTCAAAACTACAAGTTCAAATAAATAGGGAATTATTATAACCAATTCCCTAATCTAAGGGTGATAAATGATGATGTACTTGAATGACCTATTAAGGCCAAATACAAATGTAAATCACACATAATCACTATTGATGATGTTGAATATGAATATGAAGTGGTGGAATGATTGAGTGTTTATGTAATGGGATTCCAAAATAATGTTTTAGAATCACTTTTATGGTATTATGGAATAATGAAATATCTATTTAGATATCTAATATGGTTTTAAACATGTATTTGAATGTATATTATGAGTGTTACATGTAACTATAAAAAGTGATTGAGGTAATAAGGTGATGTTTTTGGAAAACACGTGATTTAGGGAAGGATGGCCCGTAATATGAAATGATGTTGAGATAATTATATTTTGATAAAGTTATTTTGGATAGGAATAAGTAAATTAGATTATATTGGTTACCTTGTAACTATTTAAGGATTTATTGAAATGTGGGTTATGATATCTCAGATGAATAATATAGCTTTTTGGACTTAAGAATAATAAAAAATTTATGTTTTCAATAAGGATATTTGATAGTTCAGGTTGTTACCATGACTCAAGAGAATACATGATTAAGGTATTCACATGTTTAGAATGTGACATCCACGAAATAACTTATGAAATATGGGAGATAAATGTTAAACCGATTTAGTTCACCTCTTTCAAAAGTTATAGATTTTCAGTTTTTTGGAAGCATTATAAGGTTATCCAATTATGGATAATATATGTCATACTCCAATTGTAGTTTGTTAGATTAATGTATTATCTCACTATATGCGGAATTATGAATATTTTATAATATCTATTAAAATTTTTATTGAGACATTTAGAATGACCAATCATTCTATTTATGGATCACATGATCTTCTATCACTTTAGGAATGGAAAATTCAACTTCATTTCTTTGAATAAGAGATGAAGTGGAAATTGTTCAAGGCATGAACAATGGTGAGACTGTACAGAAATCAAGTAATTATTTCTTTTCATGTTATTCCACTTTAGGGAATGAATATAGAAAAACAAAAATGTTATCTTAATACCTTCTTATCTGATAAATCATATGCTCTTTTAAATCATCACAGATTTATGGGTTTCTGGTTGTTAACATTCTCCAAACTCTGTTCTCTATCACAATCCATTACAACTTGATGGTTATATTTTTCTTCCATATATATTTTCCTAATTCCCAACTATGATCTCCTATTTGGAATCCCAGTGATGAGTTACTTTGGATAATTGTTATGTTTCTAACTTTCCTTTTTTAATATAAAGTTTTAGAATTCCTTTTTATGATGTGGGTTTCTATGATAGAAAAATTCAAGTAGTAAACCTTTAATAACCCAGAAAAAATTTTAGGAAGAAATTCAATTTAAGGGGGATATAATGTAACACCCTGAAATTTTATGAGATAGATTCTTTTTAATTTATTTGATGTCTTGTGTTGTACACTACACCAAGATTTTCTTGAACTATACACAACATCATATTAGCTTGCAGTATATGAAACACTATTCTTGGATTGTTTTATACAAAATTTATTGTTCTTTTAGTATAATTAATTTCAATCAAGACCGAGTATAAGTGATATATAAATTTTATAACCTATTCATTATAATGGAGAGTATGAATAGTGTTAACTTCCTTATAAAAAACTAATTAAATGAAAATAAGTGAGTATATAAAATAATAACATCACTCTTTATGGATTTTATTAATGAATTATATATTTAATATATTCAATTTAAAATTTAAAATACATATTATATGTTTTCTATGCATGATATAAGAACAAATTCAATTTTATAGATAAAATGAGGGTTTATCAAAAAAATGTTGTCTTACAACCTTTTAATGGAGAAACCATTTTAAATATAGTTTTTTACACTTTTATATGTTATTTTTTACAAAATAAAATTCTTATTTAGAAGCAGTATGGGAAAATTTACTTTGGTTGAATTTTGGGTATTTTTCTAATAATATTCATTTTTTAATGAATACTGAAAAATGCTGCATTTTAATTTAAAACTACATTTTCATCTTCTTTATTTATACAAAAACGATTTCATTTTAATTGGTTTTAAAGTATAATTAGATTATGTTTTTATCATTTAATCCAATTTCGATCATTGGAAATAATTTTACATTTAAATTAGATATAAACGCACATCAATCTTTTGATGATTTTTACTTTAAAAAAACTCATCTTCTCTAATTAACAATGAGATTTAATTTTAAATGAATAACTAAAACTTTTGTGTTTTGAATTTTTAAAAATTGATTCAATATTTTGAATCAGTGGGTATATATTATTATAATAGGTCACTTTTATTTTTTTGGATATTATGAATAGTAACTATGGTAAGTTTTATTTACTATAGTTAAAGGTAAATTAGGTAATTTAGGGTAGAAACAATATGATAAAGATAATAAAATTAAGCTAACACATACCAAAATCATATTTTATGAACGAATATCGTCCAAAATCACCTATGTCTCATAATTGATACATTTAATGGACTTTTTTTCATGAAAGTGATGTAATTATAATTAAAACAAAACAATGTGACAACATGTTACTCTCTTATCTCTTATAAGTATAATGATTTTAATGTAGTGATAAACTTAATAAAACTCTAAAAATAAAATTTCTACAAAAATTTAATAAAATTATCTACATCTTGTGAATTTATTTTTATTTTTTTGATATTAAATAACTACCATAAATATTGACACAACAGAAATACAATAATTATTTTATTAAAAGAAATATCAAATAAATAATATTATAGATAGAAAATTAAATATTATTTGAATTAATTTATTTCATAAATGATTTTTTAGATAATATGATGTGTTAAAATAATATTAATTTATTATTTTTTGGTTATATATCTTCTTGGATTTTATTTAAATTCAATGAAATGAATAGTGTAAAAATTGACACTATTGATATTTTATAAAAATAATATTTAATTAAATTATATAAAAAATATAAAAATATTTTTAAATTAAAAATTTGGAATGTTAAGGTCTAAAAGTTAATTAAGTATCCAATTATGGGAAATTTACCACATATACATAAACTTAATATCCTCTTAATAATTACAATATTGTAACCTCAATTAAAATTAAAAGAGAGTAATTAATGGTAAACAGAAAAGATAAGGTTTAAAATAAGATACATACATGTAAAAAAATAATTTGAAGAGATTATTTCGAACTATCCAAATATTATCCTCTAAATATATCACTTTATAGCTAGTATAATTCAAAAATTAATTTATATTAAAATAATATTTCCAGACATTCCTAAAGTGCCCCTCCTCTCTATTATAAAAGGCCACCACATCTACCAAATCACTCACACCTCTCAAGCCCATTGTCTCATAAAAATTATTCTAAAATAATATCCAAACATCCATAAATTTCTCATAGATACCACACTTTGGGTAGAAATCCATACTAAGGAGACCTTTTGTGAAAATCAAAAAGAGATACTCGAAAAAGAGGTAATGGGTTTATCACATATTTCTAAATTGTTTTCTTCTTATACTTACTCTTATTATGTTGATTCAATAATAAAGTAATAAATCCATTATATTATACATTTTTAGATGTTATTATAATTATGGTACAACCTTATACCTCCTTTTATCCATCTTATGAATAACAATATCACCATGTGTGCATAAGTACGAATTACTATCTCCACAACATGGTGTAATTTTTTATTCAACAATAATTAATTTGGATGGGTATAATAATGATTATAATGGATTTAAATAATAAATATAACATGATATTTATTATTTATAATTAATATACCAATAAATTCCATACCATTTAACAATTAAGTTACTGATATTGTCATCTATGTGTACGTACGACCTATCATCTCCACAATGCGATACAATTTATTATACATGATCTAAATTAAAAAAAGAATATATACATGAATAGAATGAATAAATATGATATATATTATAGAAATATCATTCTATAAAATTTATGACTATAATAATGATTTGGAACATGAACTTATCTGAAAAAACTTGCATTATAACATAAATCATATAATATCTGAATAACTAGTGACAATGAAATGTTACTAACAAACATATGATAATATAATAATATATGAAATCATTAAAATTATTATGATTCTAGAATAATTCATTAAAATTATTTAAATAATTATACATTAGGTTTGGATACTTACGAAAAATATCAAACCTAAGGCAAGGAATAATTTTTCAATATCCTTTTTATTCCAGATTGATTATACATAAGTATTTAATGGGGCTATATTTATCATCCATTTCTGTGTTTCTTATAAATGTTTTCAGAAAATGTTTACGATTATTCTATTATTTTTAAAGTAATTTTTACCCTTTTTTTACTTTTAATACATGTTTTGGATGGAATATTTCTTTCTTTAACCATATGATGTACGTTTTTACTTCTCTAGAAAAAAGTATGAGGAGAATGTGTTTTTAACTTATATGAAAAAGTTGGATTCTTATTATTTCATAAAAAATTATTTCCATGAAGCTTATTTTACATGATTTAATTTATATTTTCAATTAATTTCTTTTCTTTTAAAATTTCATGGCATTTTTAAAAAAGAAAACATTTTTTGAAGAGGAAAGGATATTTTCCTCAAGAATTTATTTCAAGTATTTTATCAAAATTAATTTCCATATAAGATGACTTATGGTTATGTTTATATAAATATTATTACTTTTATTTGATTTTGTATATGATGGAATTATTTTTCTGAAATATATTTATTTTATACGGATTATGATGGAATGATGTTTAAGAAACCCATTTTTTGTTCCTTAGGTTATGCAATGATGAATGGTTTATGTTTTTGTGGAACATGTAAGAATTATTTCTTGATGAGATGGGTGGGACCTATATCTCCATCCAATGAATTGGTTAAATATTTATATCTCATGAGATAGACATGACTAGAATAGTAAGTTAATCTGGTTCAGTAATATTTCACTGGAAGAATAAGTAAATCTGGTTTAGTAATAGACTTTGTCCGCTATGTTGTTCTTGGATATGAGCCTTGGTGAATATGGAAATGATTTTCTATGATTATGTGTTTGAAATAATTTCATGTTTTATGACAATTCTATGTTATCATTGTTAATTCTTTTATGATTTATTCCTTATGAACTGATAAGATTTATTTCTTGACTCAAGATTTTGATATTCAAATGTTTTATTCATGTTTTTTACATTTATATGTTCATTTATATGTTCATTTATTATTTTCTTACCTTTACTGATAATATAATCTCACCATTTCATATGTTTCTATTCATTAGGTTATAAATAAAAAATTTACATAGGAATACTAAAGGGGAAGATCATTATGAGAGATGTTGAAGATATTTCTCAAGTTAGAAGAATGTATTCCATGTTTCCGAAGGCACTAAACTATTACGATTCATAGGTGTGCATTTTTAAAATGTATTGAATATTCATCTAAATTTTTTTAATATTCATATACTTCATGATTGGGTCATTATAATAGATCTCATTCATAATCTGCATTCGCATCATCACTTATCCATAGAGGCAGCTAAGTAGATTTGACACTTAATCGCCACATCTTCCCTTATTGATTGTCCTTTCGTGACATGATCACCTTACTTAAAGATGTTAAAATTCATGGAATAATCCTTTCATATAACCTTAAACTATCATACCAAACCATTTGGTTTTTGAACCATAGTTACCAACAAGACACCTTGGAAGCCTCTATAAGGTTCAATGTTTAAAACCATGATTATGAAATCTTACACCCTAGGGACACACTCCACCAATCCACATGTGTGAAATCTTCATTCTTGGGGACACAATCCAGAAAACCCTGAGTTTGAAATCCTACCCCCTAGAGACACACTCCACAAAACTCAGATTCTGAAATCTCCCCCCCCCCCTAGATCACACTCTACCAAACCCCAAGTGTTAAAATTTACCCCCTCGGGACACACTCCACCAATACATGCATGTGAAATCCCCCCACCCCCCTGGGGACACACTCCACTAAATGCTCTATGTGAAATCTTCCCACACGGGGAATACTCTACCAAATCCCAAGTGTGAAATATTCACCCCTAGGGAAATACTTTACAAAATCCTAGGTGTGGATTCTTCTGCTTTTGGGACACACATAACCACCTAATAATCTTCAAAATAAGTTAAGCTAGTGACCTAATCCATAACCCCTAATCCATAGAATAAACATTAGATTCCTGAGGTAAAAATCATCATATGAATTACACCCAGGGCGTTGACTATGTCATGGATAATATGTGAGGCCTTAGGTTCTATGCCAATGATTTATTATATGAGATACCTATGATTTCAAAATAAGAAGACTATATAGGTGCCCAAACCACCCAACTTATAGATATTCCTACTAATTTATGATATTATAACCAACTACGATGATAGGTATCTTATCTTTTGAGACTGATGTAGCATAATTAATAAGATTTTACCTCAAGATGGCACCGAGAACGAATTCAAGAACATTAATCAAATATTTGAGGGAGTACCAAACTGGAGATGAGTTCCAAGGGGAGATCCATGGAAGAAAAAGCCAAAATCCCCTCATACCATTTCATTCCAGGATACAAAATCTCCAAATATGTTTATAGAGGCTTCCCTCCACTGAAAATAAGGAATATGGGGAAATAAATACATGTTGATGCGATGATGTGTTCCCCTAATGTGAAAGCATCAGAAATAGAAATGTATTTACATAATTTTAATATAACATTCGTAAAATATTAATCATTTAAAAAATGTCATTTAAATTTATTAAATTAATTATTATAACCATCCATGAATGGAGGTCATGGTAAATAAAATTCATTGTATGTGGAGACGGTAGTACACACATATGCATGATTAATTGTTCAATTGTTTTTAAACAAATGTGATGGAATGATGGAATTTGAGAAAATATAATTTCAAAAATATAATTTTTACATATAAATAATATAAATTAATCAATTCTATCCCTTTTACCCTCCATATGAGGTGGTGATGAAAAATGAACAAAATTTCTTCATGGAGGTGGTAGTATGCCAATATATAGAATCAATGTTGTTTTTTTATTAGTGGATAAGGTGATTGAATAATTGTTAATCCATTAATATAATAACATTAAATTGTTATAGTAATTTAATTTTCATTATATCAGCCTCACTATAATTTTTTTTGGAAGAGTATGATTAAAGAGAAATGACTAAGGATTAAAAAATACTCATGTTTAGAATTAAAGATTTATCTTGGAAGTCTCTTTAGAAATGGATTCCTTAGCATATAAAATTCAATCCATAGTAATTTTTTATTTTTATAAGTTAATTGTAGGATAAAATTTCATATTTTCAAAATTAAATTCAATGGAATAAGGGTTTAATTATGGGTTAGAAGTGTTCACCATTTATAAGTGAAGATAATTATAATTTTGGGTGTGAACATTACTTTTCAATAATGGAATGTTACTATTCAAGTTTCAAAGGTTAAAAAAGTTTTAAATTTTTTAATTTGGGGTACCCTAAGGCTGATAAATAAATTAAAATTAATTTTTACTCATTTTTTAAACTTTCATCGATCCTTTTACTCCTAGATTTTTTAATTTTTCCATTTTAGGTTTTTACTATGGTAACTAATTTTTATTTAACTAATTTACTTTAAATGTAAAAAATATGATTTATTACATAATATATAAATATTTATTCTAAATATGTGATAAAATTTATCTAATAATATTAATATATTTAATATAAATTAGTTTTAATGTTAAAGCATTTCACGTTTAATGAGATGTTTTTAGAAAGTGTATTGTTGTGCATAAAATTAATCATCATGATAAAATTTTCAATGTTTTAGATTATAATAATATAAATTGTTTTATTATAAATCAAATTAAAATTATTTGTCTTTAATTTGAATACAACACCAAATTTTATCATAAAATATTTAATTAAAATAAAATAACAAGAACAGTTTTTTTGAAGAAATATTACATAAGATTATAAAATGTTAAAAATATGTTTTCAAATCATATTAGTACTTCAAAATGTGTTGATTTAATACCTAAACAAATATTTAATAATTTAAAATGTTTTATATGTATTAAATTTATGATTACATGTTTATATGTCCATAAACTCTATGACTTTAGTGAAAACTGTATTTTTTACTATTCACCAAAAATCATTAATTTCATCCAAATAAAAGAAATTAACCTTAAGATAATATTTTTTTTATAAATATAAAAATTAATTAATTTTTTTAAATTATAAATCTTAATTTATATAATTTAACTTATAAATAAAATGGTAAATATATTACTAAAATTATTTTCATTGGAAAATAAAGTTTTAAAATATTGTATATTCTTAAACTTATTTCCTATCAATTACTAATAAAATTTGGTTTTAACATATTATTCATATTATTAAAATGTTTAATCCATAATATATTTATTATCTTGAAATAATTCACAAAAAAGGTAAATTTATAAGGGTTACATTTTAATTCATGATTCAATCTTATTATACATTCAGCCACACTAATGGAATTTTTTCAATGAGTTATTATTAATAATGAAAATAAATTTCATTTATATATATATATATATTTCATAATTTGGTTAAATATATTTTCACCATAAAAAACTATATAAATTTTTTAACAATTATATACAATTACCCGTTTTTTTGTGGTTTGGTGATTCATGTGAAGAATGAAATTGAACATAATGGGTTTTAAAGGAAAATATAATTAAAAATATCACAGTATTATAGATGAATTGTTCCATCAGTTATTTAGTGAAAAATACTTCCCTAAAATGGACCTTTTTTCATGATATCATAAATTAATTGAAAATATGGAAGACATTTCAAAGACTACATTCCATACACAGTGTGTAGAATATGTGTTAACAATTATTTTATTCATACTCACAAATTATCCAATAATCTTCCTAGACATGATGAATAGAGTATTTAAATAATACTTTGACAAATGTTTTGTAGTATTTAAAGATGATATTATCATAGAATCTCGAATTATGGAGTAATATGCGGATAATTTCAGCATCGTGATAATGAAATTGATAATGAATAAGTTATATAAAAAGTTTTGAAAATATATATATTTGATGGTGAAAGTAAAATTATTTGGTTATATTATCATAATAAAGGGGATATATGTGGATCCTTTTAAGGTAATAAGGATTTTTTTAATAGCCATGGAAAACATCTATAATGAATATAAATTGATTCCTTTGGTTTGCAGGGTTATATCGATGATTTCGAAAGAACTTCTCTAAATTTCCAAACCCACTAACTAAGCTAACTATGAAGGGTGTAAATTTTTTTGACTAATAGAAACGAGTAGTGATTTATGAATCTCAATAATAGACCTATAAATTCACCTATATTTACACTAACCACATGTGGGGAAGGATTTTTTATCTGTAATTAATCTTCCAAAAATGTATTAGGTTACTTATTCATGAAAAGTGATAAATTAATAGCCTGTGCCTCAATATTGTTGATGATTCATGAGAAAAAATATCTTACACATGATTTTTAGTATCATGGAGTAATCATAACTTTAATTATTTGTATGAATTATTTATATGTAGATAAATTATATATATACTTATTATAAAATATTTAATTATATATTTACATAAATGGAGCTCAGTATGCTCCAAATTTTTTTTAGTGTTGATAAAGGACTATGATTTCTCAATCCCTTACCATGTTGGGAATTAGGATGAAGTGGGATATTAACTATGTAGAAGACATCATACAAAATTATCCATAATAAAAATTTGTAATGATTTAATAATATTAGATAAGAAAATAATATAAATGTGGTTCATAAAAAAACTACCATTATCAAATGACCTCTCAACTTTACATTCTAGTGAAAATTAAGAAATATTAAATGGATGATGTGGATATAGAAATGAAGGTCGATGCTATATGAAAGGGGAATTGCTAAGTGTGAGACATTAATGAAAAAATATATGTGAGTGTTTGGAAATGACTACATATTTTGTTATATCCTTAAATAAATAATGATCTATTGACTGATTATCATAGCTCAACATTTTCAACCCACCATGCATCACAATGATACACATAGATATTTGATAGTAATACGATTGGGATTATATAAAGAAGAATACTATATAATACACATCAATGTAACTAGTATAAAAATAGGTGTTTTCATAGTTGAAAAGTCTTAAGGGGATGATGAAACCTTTACCCATACTTAAATATAAATAGAAGAAAATTACTATGGATTTTATCATTGGTCTTTTAACGATGTCCCAATGAAATAATTCAATATGGTTTATAATAGACCATCAAACAAACACTGAACAATTCATAAATATTTTAGAAAACATCCCACTCAATAAACATAAAAATATATACATTAAAGAAGTGGGAAGGATACATGGAACACCATTATCAGTTGAATTTGATCAAGATTTGAGGATGATATAAATGTTATGAAAAATACTTTAATATTCCATGAACATAGAGATTAACTTTATTATGAATTAAAACCCCAGACTGATGGATAATCTGATTAAACTATCCATACACTTGATAAAATATTGGGATCTTGATCAATGAACTTTATAGGATATTGAGATCACTATCTTCCTCTCCTCATGTTCTCATACAAGAAATAGATTCCACACAAACATCCATATGCCCCTTTTGAAATACCTTTATGGATATAAATTTACAACTCCAACATGTTCAGATGAAGTCAGATAAGGTAAAATATTTGTACATTATATTTTTTAATAAATTTATGTCAAATTGAAAACTATTAAACAAGATAGTAGGATAACAATGATTCGACATAAGAGATATGTTTGAAATTGATGATGAGACATGGAGTTTGAAGTTGAATGAAGAGTGTTCATTCATATATCCCCATTGAATAAATTCATGATTATTGGGAATAAGTGAATACTAAATCCGAGATACATTATCCCATTTGTGATTCTTGATTGAATTTGGCCTATAGACTATTTACTAGAAATCACACCAAAACTATGTCACAAGTAATATGTTTTTGACATATTCTTATTGAATAATTGTATAACTAATCCCTTAGATGAAATAAATCTACAAGTGGTATAGTTATAAATTTATCTCTATTATAATGAGAAACCTAATGATAGTTTTGGATTGAAGAGATAATGTACCATGGAACAACATCACTCAACTGGTCAAACATTTATGGCGAAATCATATGTCTATGGAAGCTATAGGGGAACCTACGTACCCTCACATTTTTACCCAATTATTGGAATTTCAAAAGTGAAATTATTTTTTAAGGGGGGATAATTTAACAAACCTCAATTTCATTATATATTTCCTTTTTAATAAACTATTTTTTATCAATATTTTTTTCAAAAACAACATGAAACTAAATCGAATCAAGATATATTAATGAGATAAAATTTATAGTATTAAATGTGATCATAATATCATATCCATTGCATTGGTTGGTATAAATGAAAGTAATCTCATTGTGAAATACATTTTTAAAGGATAATTAATGACATTAAAAAGATGGATTCTTATTTATAAGTATCGTTTTTCTTAGCTTGGAAAGGAGGTGGAATCACTAAGGGTTTCCTTAGGACAAGACCAAGATGAACTTCAACATGTACACCTTCTGAGAAACCATATATGATAGAAGATCCTTCTCATGGAAATCAATAAAATATCCAAGATAGGTGAATCACACCCATGAATTTCACCATTAGTTATCTTACCCTTAGATCTTATGGGGTGGTATTCA
This sequence comes from Viscum album, assembly GCA_963277665.1. NCBI lineage: Eukaryota > Viridiplantae > Streptophyta > Magnoliopsida > Santalales > Viscaceae > Viscum > Viscum album. The sequence continues at coordinate 699,451,949 of OY728128.1, read as the reverse complement.
TAGGATTTATAAGTAGAAGTTGGTAGAATTTTTAATTATTAATGTAACAAATCTTATATATGATCTCATTATTTAATTATTAATTTTCTAAAAAGATAATTTTGAAATAAATATAAAATATTTTATTAGTTACATAGGAGTTGATTAATCCATGTGAATAATTATTCAATTTTAAAAATTAAGAGAAATAAATTATATAACGTAAAAATTAATACTTCTCAATGAATTCTATTCTTATTTATATTATGTATTTCTATATTAAATAAATAAATTTATCAATATTTAAATATAAATTTAATGATATATATTGATAATATATATATATATATAATAAAAAACACTTATTTCAGGATTTTTTAATTAGAATGGAATAATAATAAATTCATTTCATTATTAAAAATAATTTTTTAAAGAAAAATTACTTTTCTAGGTAATGCGTTTTTATATTAAATTTAATTTTTATCACTTTTAGAAATTGAATCAAATAAAATGAATTTATTATTTATAATATTCATTTCCAAATTATGTAATGTGGTTTTATTTTTTTATATAAAAATAACATACCAATGTAAAAAATGGTCACAAAGATAAAGGAATAAATAATGTCAAAGTGTTAAATCAATAGTTATAAAACATGAATATTACAAAATGTTTCTTTTAATGAGTGGATGAGGGATTTATAAACTTTCTATAATCGTATATTAATTATTTTAAACATTAACCCATGTTCTTTGGAAATTAATTTCCTTTTTATATTGAGTAAAAAGTATTTAAAAAATTCCATTATTATCACCTATAAAAGGACCCATCCACCACTGCTTCAGAGAAATGACTAAAATTAGAATTCCACTCCATGATATTACAAATTTACATCCATTATAATTCTTTTAGAAAATAATTATCTTCTTATCCCAATAAATATCTAAAATTCCTTCAAAACTAAGGCAACTTCTAAGAAGAGATATAATTTATTATTTAAATGCAATATCTTTTTTATCAAGGTTTTTTATTTATCATATTTATCTCAAACTTATTAATTATTATTTATCTATTTAATAAAATATAAATAATAATATTATTATTATATTATTATGATAATATAATAAATTAACTTCATAATGATTCTCATGCATTGATTATATCATGATTTTGTTTTTTTTATTTGACCACCTACATGAATGATGCTATAAATTTTTATCACACATGATAATGGATATAATAATAATGATAATTAATAAAATAATAAATAATAAATGTTTAATTATTTAGTTTTATAATTGATATATTAATATTGAAATAAATTTTAATATAAAACCATTTATTTGATAATAAATACCAAAACGAGTGTGATATAGATTTAATCATAAAGAACTGAACTAAAAACCCCTAGAGAATGAACATAGAATAACATAAAAAATTATATAACTTCTTCCATTATTTTTACTATTATAGTGATTATGGAACTATTTTAAAACAACTTTGAAAAAGAATATCAAACAACCCCAAGTGGTCGATGGGAGAAAAAACTATACAACAAATGAATGAAATATGCTAAAAATGGTCCTTAAAAAACTAAATATAATAGAAATATATTTTGAATAACATATTAAATAAAATTTGTTTGGTTTCTCATATAGTTAGATGGACACACAAAGCGGTTTGGGTCTTATGGTAAGGGAACATCAGAAGACCCCTCTTTTCTTTTGGGTTATACAATATCTCTCTTTATACCATACCCTATATATCTCTCTAATATCCTCTTTTATATTATATATATTCTATATATATGTCTCTTTTGTAAATGTATATAAATATTTTATTTTCCCTTTCTTTACTGGTGTTATATATGATTTTCAATATAACTCCCCAGTATTTAAAATAAATTAGTTTAAATGGGACTTTCTCTTTCAAAAATCCCTTTAATATGTCCAACATTTAATTTTTTTCTCATCCATGGTTTATAAAAATAATATATATTTTATGAAAAACAATTTTTATTTATTACATTTTTTGTATAAAACAAAATCTTTCTACATTACTCATAGGTTATTTATTCATTCATTAAAATTTCATTTAATAGGTTCAATTTTATATATAATTCTTCACCACCTTCTTGGAATTTTTTTTCAATTGAACTTCATATTTAATATTAAATATAATTAACTAAAATACTAATATCCTATAAAACTTAATTCTATCCACTCTTGGGAATTGATATGATATGTCTTATAGTTGTATTTTAGATAAGATTATGTCTCTCGTTCCTTTATCATGGGTTTTTCCTATGCATATAACTTATGAATGAATTGATTATGTAGCACACATATGCATGTACATATTGTGATGTGTTGAGTAAGAATAAACTTATACAACCTCCTAATCCAACAGGTAATGCTTTCATTTAATGACATTCTTTGTGATGAGAATGAGGAACAAGAATGTCACACTATAATTTTCTCTTGATTGGTTGCACTGAGTTATGCTTACGATGCACAAACTTAGGTTTTTGACACATTGTTACGTTCCCATGATCCTATGATATCTATTCCATCATTCCACTATTCAATGTAATTATTCTCATTTATATTATCTTGTTATTCGTATTTAACCTTATGTTATATTTTTGTTCCATGTTTGTTCCCTTACTGGGATTTATATCTCACCATATTCTCTATTTATATCCCAAGGGTTTCCATTTTTGTAATTGAAGATCTAAATAACATATGGGAACCTTATCATGATCAAAATAATGTAAAATTAGTGTATTTATATATTTATTTAATATTTATCTAATATATAAAGGGAACTAGAACTCTAAAATTCTAGGTTGTGTTTTATGATATTTTTATTTGAAAATCAATTAGTAAAATGTGTACAAGAATGGATTTGTTATATATAGGGTCTCCCATATAAGGCCTTGAAAGGTGAAATGTTGATAGTTGATTGTTTAAATTTTTTTAAACATGTAATCTCTTAAAGTCACGTGATCCTCCACAATTTAATAGAAATCCAAAAAAATTCCTCATCATATTCCTTAAATCCTATATGGTTCACTCAGTCTAGCCATCAGTCAGAGAATGGAAACAATATACAAATCTAGGACTATTTTTTGAAATACTCTCTTAGGATCCTCCAAAAAATGGATAAAAATCATGTGAATTGGTAGGAAATTATTTTTAAGATTTTCCCATGTATCAAGGTTATATCTTCAAAATATAATTTTATCATGCCCTCTATTTAACTTTTATCCAAAAAATAAGGAACTTGGTGAACATGTTTAGTCAGTTGGTAATCACCCAAATTACATTATGAACCTTCCCTGATTAGGAATACCCCATCATCAAATATATTGATAAAATAACCATAATCCACTCTAGTATATCATTGGATAGGTAAAAACCTGCAATGAACTGGTTGTCTACCATCACTTGGTTGTAGGAGATTCCCTATTAGATATACTCAAAAACACTATTTTTATTACCAAACCGCCAATAATTACATTATATTTCCTAGTAAAACATTTTAAAAATATGAAATTACACTAAGGGTGATTTATAAAACTCTATTAGAAACTCATCATGATGAATAATTGGAACATCGTTCAATTTTTTTAGGATGACATGCTCTCAACCTTTAAAAAATCCATCTATTTATAGGATTGAGAAAATCCAATCACATAAAACCTCAAAAAATATGAAACCAATAGCCTCTCTCAAACACTGAAGATGCAAAAGGGGACACCACCATAGATTATTAATGATCCCTTTATCCATCATCCACAAAAGACAACATCATTGAGGTAAAAATTCAATGTCACTTCTACAAATAAACGAAAATGGGAATTCCCAATAATGAAATCCTCCATAAATTTTCCAATAATGGGAGTACATAATATCTTAATTTCATATTCCTGTAGTAAATCCAACTAGTAAATCTACTTTACTCTAATATCTCTCTATGTGAGGATATACATAATACACTTATTTTACTCAAAAAATAAAAAATTCTCACCAATAAGGTAGTGTATTCACATCCTTAGTTATAACACCACTACCAACTCCAAGTGATAGGTTGCACATTTTGTTTCATTTGGTAACAACTTATGAGATAGGAAATAAATCATTTTTTAAGTCTATATAAGTATTAAACTAATCCCATATCTAAAAGAATCAAATAACACCATATAATACTCCCCATCATCGGATAAAAATAAAATAGAACTCATCATCCCTTAATTTATATCCCCAATAACTATTTGGAACCACTAAAACTAATTAATTAGCAACCCATTTTGGGTAATGTAAGTCATTGGGACAATAATGTAAGAGAAATCTATAATTAATCTTTGATAATTCCTCAATAAACCAATTAATATTATCACATTGAATACGATAAAGTATGGATCCCAAACTAACATTAGATCAATCTTCCCTTGGTCCATACATACTCTACCCTATGATATGAAATTTCCAAATAAATTGATCTCTTAAATCCAATATTTTCACTTTTAATGATTATCAGATTTCTAGTTCCATCATAGTAAGTCTATGACAATATTTTAGTTCTCTGTATGATCCTCCTTCGATTTTGTATAGATTATAATTCCATCAATCAATAAAACCATGAACCTATCTATGAAAGGATGAAATATTTAGTTTGTAACACCCTAAATACCATTGGGTAATTAATAATTCCAAAGGGTATCACTAGAAACTGAAAATTTCCATATCGGTATCAGAATTATGTCCTTTTAATGTCCTCAATATGAACTAAAATTTGGTGATTATTGTACCTAAGATCTATATTTGAAAACCTCTTTACTCCCTTCATCTTATTGATGAGTTAATTGAAACTTAATATAGGGTATTGTTTCGTGAATTCCACCTGATTTATGTGGAGATATCAAATATAATGCCCAACTTTCCCATTCAGCTTATTGGAGAACAACAACAATGATTCCTAGGGAATACATTGGGTCTGATTGAACCATTGTTCATAAGGTCCTCCAACCACTCCTTTAGCTCCCTAAGCTCATCTAAGGTAATTAAATAAGATGAGGAAGATATCATAGTTGACATAGAGTGAATATCGATATATATTTCAACCTCTCTATAAGTGAAATCATGGAACATATACATGAAAAAGTCCATGTAATCCTATACCACTTTTAAAAGATGATTTTCAATGTTTTTGGTTCACATAAATTCAATGTCTTTTACTGATGTGTGATTGGATTCAAATTTTTATATACATTCCCTACTCATTGAAACATAAGTTACCACTCACCAATGAAGAAGAATATTAATCCATCATATTTAAATAATTTAAGTAAATGATCATTCTATTCTATATTGGAATGTACTATAGATATATAGTATATACTAATGAATATATTAGGCTATTTCATCAAAACCATAATAAGGATTGATAGAATCTAATCCCCACTACGAGAAAGATCAAATTGTCAATAGATATGGGTGAGAGTGTAATCTATTTTAATATGAGTCTATAGATGTAATTACCTAGACCCCATTTTCCTAGAGAGGGTGGTTAGTTTATTACATTGGTCCTAAATATAATGTACCACATCCCAAAATACAAAATAGATTAATAGTCTTGGTAAAAGAGATATGTAATTGAATAGAATATTATATTTGAAAATATAAAATATAACATAGTAATTTCTATGGGACTATATTTATTCCCTAACAATATCACAACATATCAGTAAATAAAAATTTCCCATAATATTAGGAAAAGGAAATAAAGTAATGGGGTTAGAACAAATGGTCATTAAGGGAATGGATACCATAGAAGAAAAATAAGTAACGAATAATATGGAAAGAATAAATGGTTGGTCAAATATTTCCATATAAATAATCACATGAGTTTGAAAATTATTCATGGATATAAGAAATATTTTAATAAAATCGTTGACATAAATAACTAATTAAATAATGATTGAATTCATAATTCCAAAAATCTGAAACATAACCTCTAAACCTTGTACCAAGACACCAAAAAATATTGACACACCTCATTCCTATATGTCTATATAAATTTTTATGGACTCAACAAAAGACCCATTCAATATCATCTTATGTGACCTATCGATCCATTGAGGGGAAATTTAATTCATTTACCCATATATAACTTAATAATACAAATTCATTCATTATATAAATAAAAAATTATTAAATTACATGACTTAAAAATTGATAAATATGAATATTAGAATAACAAACATACATAATATCAATACATCCCCTAGTCAAGATAACAAAAAAACCATCCACATAAATATCATGTATTTTATAATAAGAGTTTAAATTTAGTAAATCATAAGGCTCAACAACGGATGTAAACATAGATGAAAATAATTTCAAAAGATCTCTAGAAATTTTCAAGATGAAAATAACCTTTTACTATTTGAAAAAAATAATTAAAATTAAAGAAGTTATAAAATATTTGGGAAACAAAATTATTTGAAAATAATTTTTTAAAATTTTAAATGAATCATTAATATAAAGAGTGGTCAAGTGTTTGGGAAATTTTGTTCATGTATTATTAGTTAAAACCACATTCCTTTCACAATATAGTAAAAAGGTCAAAAATTACCTCCTTTATAAAATGATATGAATTTTTCTTTTAATCCGTTAAAAAAAATTATAGGTAAAAATTTATTTAATAAATTATTAGATAATAGTGAAAATATTACTTAAATTATTTTAAGGAAAATAATTATATGGAATAAAATGATTACTTACTAATTAGAAAAATAATATCAGTTTTCCTTAAACTATTTTTTCTGGTATCTTAAGTACATAAATAGGGGAATATGAAATTAAAAGTTTTAAAATATATAAGTAATCAATTGTGATGGACTAGACCTATCATGTCTATTACTTTGTGGAAATCCAGTGTTTTAGGGGTTTTGGAAGTCATAGCAAGTCAGGATCGGTGAGTGGAATCGGTGGGTGGCATCGGTAGGTGGTGTCGGTAGGTGGCATCAGTGATTGGATTTAGTAGGTGGTCTTGGTAGGTGGTGTTAGTTAGTGGTGTCGGTAGGTGGTGTTGGTAGGTGGAATCAGTGAGTGGCATCGGTAGGTGTCATGAACCATCCCTCGGGGCTCGTGACATGACTACCCCATCCCACCTTCCATAGGCCAGGGGCTTCCGACTAGCACCAATGGCTTATTCCCAAAAACGGGAAGGAATTTCCTTTAAACCTATACAATGCAAGGTCCGAGAACACAACAAGAAACAACTGTGAAGAAAACTACTATAGAAAAAGAAGTGCTAAAAGTAAAAGGGGCCGGAATACAAGCCCAACTGAACGTATGAGTACAACCGAAAAGTAAAAATACAACTCAAAGGAATAATACAACTAAAAATGGAAAAACAGCTACTGAGTCATCCTCCGAGGATCCCACTTGAAGGGTAGGTACAAATTGCCTCCTCATCACTCCACTTTTTCCCATCTCCTCCATGTCCCGCCTAGTCCTGGCTCCCTCAAACCTCAGCCCAGCTGCCTATCGTCTGCACAAGACACAACAAGGTGTGGGCATAGCCCATGCAGGGGTGAGTATAACGATACTCAGTAGGGACCTGAAGACCTATTAAGGTATCTTAGAACTCCATAAAGGAAAACCACAAAGAATTATCTCAATCACAAAGCACAATGTAATGGACACAGCTGAAACCAGGTATACAACATAGAGAAATAGAATTATGATGCTGACCCACACAAGATCACTATGAATGTTGATATCTAGCCATGATATTCTATAGGGGTAGTAACAAGTATCACTCCTAGTCACAACATCGAACACCTCGGCTACTGGAGAACTCCTCTAACGAGTATAGTGGGCTAGGCACATCACACAGAGGTTCCTCCCACTAATCATGGACTGTTGAGGTACTTCTCTTGATGAGTACCATTGGTCTGCCACATCACATATAGGTTCTCCCAATCTAGGGTCTATCGCCTCACACATAGGTTCTCCCCATTGGGCCAGTCGAGTCACTCTGAGTGGAAACGGTTAGTAGTTACCAAGTCTTAGTCAGTCGCAGGGTTCTGTACGTAGTGTGGTTGGGACAACCGATGCCAAAGCCATCGGTCGTATTTCAACCTTCACTAATTCTAACAAGAAAGTAACCCGATGATCTACCATGTCATAAGGGTTCCAACGCAATAGACGGTGTGTCAAACAGTCACCCAGTCTGTGCGTTATTGGCATTTCAGTGCCAAGGGCCTGGTTGGATTCGGGTGCGATCCAGCCCGGCTGTATGCTAAGTTTCTCCAAAACTCTCATGGAGTAATTAAAAAGGACCATGTCACAACAGGGATCCCGATTCTGCATATGGTTTGTTAAAAGGACATCAGGTTTAGGTGTTAGGACCTGTTTTGTGTAAATGGTCGGTACTGGGTCTGGGTCCGGTCCACCTCGGTCAGACCAGCCTGACCCGGTTCAGCATGGGCCAACTAGGATTGACCAGGGTTGACCTAACCAAACATGGGTCGAACCTGAATCGGCTCAACCCAGCCCGGTTGGCCTGACCCAACACTGCTAGGCTGCGGGTGAGGGCGCTAGGCAGCGGGTCAGGCTGCTAGGCCGCGGGTCGGCCCGCTGAGCGATGTGTTGGTCTGCTGGGCCGACCCGGCAGTGCCACCTTACTAGAGGAAAGGGCCTCCAGGGATACCCAGACGTTTCACATCCGAGTAGGGATTACATGGCGTGGAGCCACCTCAGCGGGTCTACCCATGGGGTTTGACCCAACGTTGCACCTTGTGGCGTCGCGGGTCCTTTGTGCTGCAGCTGACGGGTCGTGGCTTTGCCAGCAGGTGTGCCACTGGTGCACGCCCAATCCACCGGCTGCCAGTTGAACCGATGACTCTCTGCTCTTTCCATGGCCATCGTAGGCCGCGGCCTTGCTTCCGCATGGGCGCACCTCCAGGGGTGCACCCCACCTTCACTCCTTCGGTTCTGTCGCGGTCATTCGGCGTGTCAGAAAACTTCTCTAGCAGTGCATGATGGCATGCCAAACTGTCACCTATGGTTGGCCAGTGTGTCGGCTTCCTTCCTCCAGTCACAGTGGCTGATGAGCCGCGACCTTATTTTTTTCATCGGCAGCACCTGATGGCACACCGCGCCTCCTCTGCGGCCAGCCGATGCATGCCACTCCGATGATCGTCATGACTTTGTGATGCGGCCTCTTCTTGCAGCATGTGTCGACGTTCTATCCCCAAATTAGCCAGTCAGTATTGTCATGTTGTTGGTGTTACATGGAGGTGCAAAATTTTCAAAGTAGCGGAGGGTTCGGGCTGGGTTTGTTAGGCCCACTTCCTCTGCATTAGCTGGAAAACATGATGGGGTTAAGGGTTTAACAAATTTTTTGAATTTAAATCACGATCAACCCCAAAAAGACACCCTCCAATAACCTCCCTAAAAAAGAATGAATTGTGGGTCAACCCATTAGTCCGTTGACATGTGTTCTTCATATTATTCATGAACGGGAATAGGAAAAAATTTCTCGAATCGTCAGATAAATGTCAGATCTTGAAGGTGGGTTGATGTTCTTTGATCCTGCAACAAGCTTCCAACGATGCTGCTCATACATCATCCTCTGGTTTGGTGTCATCCGTCACCTCCCACTGGGTTCGGCTCTGTAAGGGTCTGGTGTCGCGGTGCTCCTTCAGTACTTCATTTCTTGGTGAAGCTATGCCGGTACCTCCCCCTAATCTCCATATATTTAAGAGAGGGTGAGGTTTTGTAATGACATTGGAGTTTAATGGGGCTCATCAATTAATAAGCTTCCTAATTTCCCAACGACATCATTACTTAGGGTTGGCAGGTCAAGCAATTTATTTTCTTGACACGTCGCTAGCCCCACCCCTTTACTTTTCAGTTGGAGGATATGAAATAAAATATTAAACTTAATTTATTTTAAAATGTTGTAAAACGTAACTTTTCTTCGGACCTACTATGGTCAAAGTAAAGTCCCCCTTAAGAAAATCCCAGCGTTGTGGATTAAACGGTGCCCTCGGATTTTTAATATGAGTAATGGTTCAGAAGTTATAAAACACCACTCACGTGTTTACTGAACGTACCCAAAAAAAGTTTATAAATTCATTCTGGGCACTCTGGGCCTCAGAATCAAGCACTGTCAATTCTCACAGACTCATAATAATTCCATATAATTAAAAAAATACATGAAAAAACAAGGTCCCTACATTCTCCCCAACATAGGGATTTTTTTTCTCTGAAAGACACAACATAGAATAAGAAAAAATTGGTGGTACTAAGAATGAATTTGTGCCTCTCAATCCCATGTTCTCTCCTGGAGGTTCTTTTGATTCTAGAGAATGCACACAAGAGGTATCGACCACCCACGAAGGACTTACTCCTATCGATCCTCAATCTCTACTGGAACCTCTGTAAACATCACCCCATCATCTAAGTCCATCTCACTATGGTTGATTATGTGAGATGGGTCGTGCATGTATCTCCTCAGTTGGGATACATGGAAAACATCATGCACCTTCTCCAACTGCAGTGTAAGTGTCAAGCGGTATGCCACCTCACCTATCCTCCGAAGGATCAGAAATGGCCCAATAAACCTCAGTGATAAATTTCCACCTAGGACAAATCTTCGTAGTCCTTGATGAGAAGAGACTCGCAAGAAAACCTGGTCTCCCTCATGGAACACAAGAGGTCTTAGTCTCCTGTAAGAATATGACTCGTGTCTACTCATTATAGTCTTTATCTACTCCTGGATGGTATACACCTTCTCAGTGGTAGCTCATAGCAACAATGGACCCATAAGTGTTGACTCCCCTAGATCTGTCCAGCATAGAGGTGATCTACAGGGTCGATCATACATGGCCTTGAAAGGTGTCAAACCAATGGTGGAGTGATAACTGTTATTATAGGAAAAATTCTCCAAGGGCATGTGATCCTCAAAACTACTACCAAAATCTAGGACACATGCACATAGCATGTCCTCTAGTGTTTGTATGGTCTGCTCTGTCTGACCATCTGTCTAAGGATGAAAGGTGGTGCTCAAATGCAGCTGAGTCCCGAATGCCTCTTATATTCCCTTCCACAACTTGGATGTGAAACATGTGTCACAGTGAGAGATGGTCTTCGATGTAACCCCATGAAGTCACACAATCTCTTATACGTAAAGGCATCCCTAGCCCTCTACAGATCCCAGCTCTCATATTGGTAGGAAGTGGGCAGACTTGGTGAGTCTGTCAATGATAACCCAAATGGAATCATGTCCCCTGGATGTATGTGGAAGCCCTGTCACAAATTCCATAGATATTCCATCCCATATACACTCTGGACCCTCTAGTGGCTGAGCTAAGTCTACTGGAACCTGATGCTTGGCCTTTACTTGCTGAAAAGTGAGGCATCATGAAATAAACTCTGCCACTGACTTCTTCAACCCTGGCCACCAGTGCTGACACTGGAGGTCTTGGAACATCTTCTCAATACCATGATGTACCGCTAGAGGGGATATACGGAACTCCCTCAACACCTCCTTTTTTAGAGACAACGGTACCATGGTACGTCCTCTGAAGAGGATGACCTACTTGCCACATTTAGAAAACTCATGATGTGCCTGCCCTGAGGATACCTGAGCACATCGAGCCTCACAGTCAATGTCTCCAAGCTGCGCCTCCCTGAATCGTTGAAGGAGTGAGGGAGTGACTGTCATAGACTGGAGGTATGTTGCTTTATCTCTATCCAAAAAGGATATCTGCAACGTGGCTAACTACTCTATCGCATCACTCAACAACTGCAGACCAGAACTCCTGCTGAGTGCATCTGCTACCATGTTCCCCTTCCTAGGAGTATAGACTATCTCAAAGTTGTAGTCCTAGGGGAACTCTAATCATCGATGTTGTCTCAGGTTCAGGTCCTTCTGAGAGAATATATACCTGAGACTCTTGTGATTACAGTAGACTGTAAAATGTTCTCCCATCCAGTAATGTCACCATATCTTCAAGGAGAAGACCACTCCTGCTAACTCTAGGTCATGGGAAGCATAGTTCAGCTCATGTTTCCTTAGCTGTCGTGATACAAAGGCGATCACTACTCGCTCCTGCATTAGGACACACCCAAGTCATGTCCCTGATGCGTCGTAGTAGACTACATAACAAACTCCCTCTTTTGGTAGCCTTAAGATGGGGGCACTCGTCGGTCTCTAACTTAGCTTCAGAAACTCTGCTGGCATCTCTCCATCCATACAAACGGTTTCCCCTTCTTTGTCAATGCCGAAAAGGGTTCCACAACTCTGGAAATGTCAGGAATGAATCTCCAGTAGTATCTAGCCAACCCCAGGAAACTCTGCACCTTGGTCACACTCCTGGGTGGCTCCCAAGATAGAACAACCTCTATCTTCACTGTATCCACTGCAACTCCAGTCTCTGAGAAAACATGTCCCATAAAGTGGACCTCTCGTATCCATAACTAGAACTTCAAAATTTTACCATAATGATGGTTTTCTCTGAGTGTATCTATAACTATCTTCATATGATAGGCATGCTCCTCCTCCGTCACTGAGTAAATCAAGATGTCATTTATGAACACCACCACAAAAATATCGAGGTATGGTTGAAAGATTCAGTTCATGAGTCCCATGAACATTGTTAGGGCATTCATCACGCCAAAATTAATAACCAAGAACTCTTAATGGCTATACTGAAATATGAAGGCCGTCTTCGGCACATTCTGATCTCATATCTTATGTTGTTGATAGTCTGATCTGAGGCCTATCTTTGAAAACCAAAGAGCATCCTTTAGCTGATTGAAAAGATCATCAATCCTCGGAAGTGGATACTTGTTCTTAATGGTCACCTAGTTCCGGTGCTGATAGTTCACAACGAGTCTCAAAATCCCATATTCCTTTTTTGGAAAACAAAATTGGGGTAGTCCATGGAGAAACACTGGGTCTTATGAACCCCTTTTCCAGCAAGTCCTCCAACTATACCTATAACTCATGAAGCTCTACAGGATCCATGCAATATGTGGGTGTAGATATCGGTGTAGTCCTGGGGTACATGTCGATGTAAAAGTATACCTCTCTATGTGGAGGTAGTCTTGAAACATCATCAGGAAAGACATCGACAAACTAGTCTACCACTATAGGTTAGCTCTAACTCTCAACATCAGCTGCTCCGAGGGTAAGTCTAGCCAACTAATGAGTAATAAGTTGCACCCTCCTCTGGGTAAGTCCATCCTGTGCTATAATTCTCCCCTTCTCACTGTTGAAGGAAAACCTGGTCCCATCCATTTGGACACACCACAATTTGCACCTAATATAGTCAATCTGGGCATGGACTGTAGATAACCAGTTCATACCAAAGATGACGTCATAAGGCCTCAATGCCGATACTAGGAGATCCCAGCCGAAGCTCTCACCTCCTAGAGTAAGCTCACACTACCGGCACTAGTTTTTAATCATCTAATCTGCTCCCATAGGAGTCACTATCCACAAGGATCGAGCCAACAGCTCCACCAGAATCTCCGAGATCTGAACGAGGGCTGTGGAAATAAAAGAGTGATTGGAACCTATGTCTATGAGTATTGTAGATAAGGCAGAGTAGACACATATCATACCTCTAATCATCTTCAGAGCACCATGGTCATCGGCCTTAGCTTCCTGGAGCTGAGCTCGTCCCTATCCTCATGCTTCCTATGGTTGGGGTGGACAACCTGGTGGTGGTGGCAGTAGAACATCGAAACACCACCCACCACCTGATGCATGTCCAGCTCCTCTGCCACACCCACATGATACCTATGGACCTCCTCGCTCGAACCTCTTACTCTTCCTTGACAATCCTTTGACCATTTGTTGGTCATCTGTATGGTGGGTCGGGCAATCGCGAGCCATGTGACCCTTCCCACCGTAGGTGTAGCACTGCATGTCCCTTGCCTGACCTCCTCTACCGCGAGAGCTCCACAACTCGGACCCTGCATCCCAGGACCATCCACCAGATGGTCTGGTCCACTTGGACCTCTATGTCATCCGCCTACTACTAGTCGCAGATGACTCTGCCATGTGTCTCCCGGTGGTGGGTCTCGCTGTCAGTGCCTGCTCATATAGGAAGATCTCTACAAAAATCACATGCTCTAGAACCCCAACCTAATTCGGTATGGTGAGAGATACCATATATTCTCTAATCTCTCATTGGAAACCCTACTCAATGGTCTGGGCCCTGTAGAAAGGGTCTCATACCATGTCAGTGGAGTAGCGAGCGAGATCAGTAACCTTTCCAAGTACTGGGCCACTATCATGTTTCCCTGCTGTAAGTGCATCATCTCCTGTATATGTACAGAGTGTAATGTCTCTCAGATGAACTCTACCCTAAAAAGGCCCTCAAAGACCTCCCAAATTAGGGTCACCTCATTGTGTATCTAGAGCATCTGTATCCACCATCTCCCTACTACTTCCTGAAAAGTCTGGCTGTTAGGATCACTATAAAATCTGCAGGTGTCCCAACTAAGATAAAAACTCTGGCCACATCCTCCAGCCAGTCCTCAGCTACCTATGGACGTCTTGCCTTAGAACCTCGAAGGCCTCTTCCACTGGAACTCAGGAAACACGCTCAGTTGGTGTGCACCCTCTAATGGTGAGGCTGGTGGCAACAACTGTCCATTGGGTAGTGGTGCTGCTAGTACACCACCCAAAGGTGCTAATGCCCTAAGAGGGACCTACACCAAGCCATCATCGCTTGGTGAGCCGTCATTGTGTACTCTCTTAGGAATCCTGGCTGGCTATCTATGTGGCGGCATCCTGAAAGAAAACAGGTGTGCCATGGTCAATAAGTTATACCTTGTGAGCTGACTCAAGATATCAAAAAGAAAACATTTCAAAAAACACTCAATCAGTGTTTTTGTTTGATGAGTCTAAAATCAGAATTCAAGGTCCCGGTGTATGGATACTTCGACCACCGCACCAACACTGGACTCCCCAAACTGAAAACCACACTCATAACACTTAACACTATTACTTCACAGAAAAGATCAGAGTACTAGTTCTCTAGTATAACCAAACTCCTTTGATACTACTTTGTCAGGACCCATCCCCCGGTGCCTGTGTCGTGACTACCCCAAGCCCACCTTCTATAAGCCAGGGGCTGGTGACTACCACCAAAGGCGTATTCCCTAAAATGGGAAGTCATTTCCTTTAAAGCTGTACAACACACGGTGTGAGAACACAACAAGAAGAAACTGTGAAGGAAACTACTATAGAAAAAGGATTACTAAAAGTAAAAGGGGCTAGAATACATGCCCAAGAGAAAGTATGAGTACAACTAAAAAGTAAAAATACAACTGAAAGGAACAATAAAACTAAAAAAGGGAAAATAGTTGTTGAGTCTTCCTTCGAGGAGCCCACCTGAAGGGTAGGTATAGATCACTTCCTCAGTACTCCATGTATGTATGTCTCCTCCATGTACTGCCTAGTCCTAGACCCCTCAAACCTCAGTCCAGCTACCCGTCGTCTACACAAGACACAACAAGGTGTGGGCATAGCTCGTGCGTGGTTTTGTATAATGATAATTAGTAGGGACCCCGATACCTCCGGAGGTCTCTCAGAACTCCACAAAGGAAAAACACAAAGCATGATCTCAATCAAAAATCACAAAGTAATGGACACATCTCAAACCAAGTATACAACAAAGAGAAATATAATTATGATGTTGACCCACACAGGATCTCTATGATTGCTGATATCCAGCCACGGTATTCTCTCGAGGTCGTAACAAGTATCATTCCCAATAAAAATTTCAAACACCTTATCTAATGGATAACTCCTCCTCTAATGAGTATAGTGGGCATGCCATGTCACACAGAGGCACTTCCCACTAACCTTGGATTGTATAGTTACTCCTCCTATTGAGTACCATGCGTTTACCGCGTCACAGAGAGGTGTTCCCCTCAGTGGGTATGCCGCGTCACACATATGCACTCCCCCTCGTGGACTACTAAGGTACTCCTCCTATCTAGTACCATGGGTATATTTTGTCACACAGCGGTGCTCCCCACCGTGGGTCTACCGCTTTACATAGAGGCTCTCCCAACATGTCCAATCGGGTCACTCTGAGTCGAAACAGTCAACAGTCGTCAAGTCTCAGCCATTCGTAGGGTACTGTACATAGCACGCTTGAGAGAACCTCTCCCCAATCCATCAGTCATATTTCAACCAGAATTAAGTCTCACAAGAAATTAACTCGATGATCCGTCATGTCATAAGTGTTCCAACGCAATAGACGACGCGTCAACCGGATGCCCGGTCTGTGTATTACTGCCATTTTAGTGTGGAGGGCCCAGTTGGATTCAGGTGAGATCCAACCTAGATGAACTCAAATTTTCTCCAAAACTCTAATGGAGTAAGTCAAAAGGACCATCACTCTTCAAGGATCTCGACTTCATAGACAGTTCGTCAAACGAACGACCGATTTAGGAGTTAAGGCCCGTTTTGTGTAACTGGTCAGTACATGCTCTGGGTTCGGTCTGCCTTGATCGGACCGGCCCGACCAGGTTCCACATGGGCTGAACTGGTTCCACATGGGCCAACCTCGATTGACCTGGGTTGACCTGGACCAACCCGGCAGGGCCGCGGGTCAGGCCGCAGGTCGGCCCACTGAGCGCCAGGTCGGTCCACTGAGCCGACCCGACGTTGCCACCCACTTAGCGGCACGAGCTGCCAGGGATACCTGAATGTGGCACATCCCGGTAGGGTTGATGTGGCATGGATCCATGTCAGTAAGTCAACCCGCGTGGGTTGACCCAACCCGGTTCCACATTGCACCGCAGGTCCTCTCTGTCGTGGCCGTCGGGTCGCGGCTTTACCGCCAGGCACACCGCTAGAGCACGCCTCATCCACTGGCCATCGGTCGAACCAGTAGCCCCTTACTCCTACCATAGTCATCGTCGGCCATGGTCTTGCTACCACATGGGAATGCCGCCAGGGGAGCGCCCCACCTCCGGTCCACCAGTTTTGTCTCGGCCGGGCGGCCTGCCGGCTGACTTCTCCAGCAGCGCGCGATGACATGCCACACCATCACCCACAACCTACCGTTGTTCCAGCCTCCTTCCTCCATCTTCCACGACTGACGATCCGAAACATACTCTTTTTATCAGTGACACAAAACATCACGTCGTTCCTCCTCCGTAGCTAGAAAATGTCGGCTGCTCCGATTACTATCAGGACTTTGTTCTATGGCCTCTTCTTGCAGTGTGTGTCAACACACTATCCCAAATGTAGCAAGTCAATATTTATGGTCTGTCAGTGTTCCATGGAGGTGAAAAATTTGTAAAGTATCGAAGGGTTTGGGCTGGGTTCGTTAGGCCAGCGCCCTCCACGTTAGCTTGATAACATGAGGGGGTTAAGGGTTTAACAAAATCAGGTAATTTAAATCAAAATAAACCCTACAAAGTTACCCCATAGTAACCTCCCAAAAAATTGAATGAATCATGGGTCTACCCATTAGTCGGTTGACCCACGTTCTTTGTATTATTCAAGAATGAGGAAGAGGAAAACATTTAAAAATTATAAACAAATAAACTCCCAACCTCGAATCATTGGAGAAACACCCGCGCTTGAAGGTGGGTTGGGGTTCTTCGTTCCCACAACAGGTTTCCAACGACGCTGCTCATACATCGTCTTCTAGTTTGGTGTCATCCATCACCTCCTTCTAGGATCAGCTCCATAATGGTCCAGCGTCACAGTGCTCCTTCAGCACTTCATTTCTTGACGAATCTGTGTTGGTACCTCCCCCAAGGTTCATATATATAGGAGAGGGGGAGGGTATGTAATGACGTTGGAGTTTAATGGCGCTCATTAATTATGAAGCTTCCTAATTCCACAATGACGTCATTACATAGGGTTGGTAGGTCAATCCATTTATTATCTTGACACGTCACTATCCCCACCCCTTTTCTTGTCTGTTGGAGGATATGAAATAAAATATTAAAATTATTTTATTTCATTTCTTTTGAAAAGTTGCAAAATATATCTTTTTCTTATGAGATACTTAGGTCAAAGTAAATCCTCTCTTAATTGAATCTTGATGCTAAGGATTCAATGGTGCTCTCATATTTTTAATCTGAGCAACAGTTCAAATGTTATGAAATTCCACTCATGTGTTTAGAGAACGTACTTGAAAAAATGTTCTAAAATTCCTTCTGGCCCCTCCGGGCGTCGGAATCAGGTGCCGTAAATTTTCAAAAACTTGTATCAATTCAATATAATTATAATTATTACACGGAAAATCCAGGTCTATACAGTAGGTGGCATCAATTGGTGGCATTCGTAGGTGGTGTCAGTTAGTGGCATCAGTGAGTCGCAATGGTGACTCGCTAAAGGTGGGTTATGATGGTGAGTCTTCCATCAGAAGGTGGCATCAGTGAGTGGCATCAGTTGGTCGAATCTATTAGTGGAATCAGTGAGTTTCATAAGTGACATATCCATGGGTGACTCGCATCAGTGGCTCACCCAACAGTGATTCATTTTCCTACAGTTTTTCAAAATTCTAATTTTTCCCAGTTTCACCCATTTAAAGTTTTATTTGATGTAAAATTATTTTAGAACCTTGATTAATCATTTTTATTCCGTTTAAAAGGTTATAGATTGTATCATTAAATTCGTAACACCCTGGATACTTCTAAATGTCCATGCTGTGTGCACTTGGTCAAGATCCACTTTTAAAGGACTATGAAAACTTTTTCATCTGTTGATAGAGGATCTGGCCTTTCTAAAAGCTGATATACTTTCTCTCTTTTTTTCTTTCTATTTAATTTTTCTACAGAGTATACTAGAACCTTTATTCCCTGATTGATCTTGGGTTTATGGTGATCCCCTTGGATCACATCTCCCTATAGGTTACTCCTGCTGTGTGCGCACCCCTTGTTTTGGTGCTAGGAAGAGTTTTCAAGCATTTTTTATTTGAAGTAGGGATCCCTTCGTCTCTTTTAAATTTTGAATCAAGTGAGGTGTGTGTATAAATTTTCTCTTTTGGATATAGAAAAATTCGTAATGAATAAATATAATCAAATCTTTTTAATATCGATACCCAGGGTATGGGGAAAAGTTAGAGATGATTATGTTTTATTTGTTACTGATATTGTGATCTATATAGGTTATATGCCTACTAAAATTCTTGGTCATTGGTAGTATTTTTTTCACACCTATGGTTCTTTATAGATTTTTATAGTTGATCCTATATGAATTACTGTATGAATATGAATTTGTTTAACCAAGTATATTCTGTTAAATAAACAGATTCCCCATGATCAAACTTGTTCTATGTTAACCCATGCAGTATCAAATTGGAATTAATGACTGAGTGTTTGATAAATCTAAATACTCCCTTCCATTTCTTATTATGGTTTTGTATATTGTGTTGTTATTTTGCCTCTTGTGCCTTGTGTGGTTCTAGGGTAGAATGCATGACTATACGGTGGGATGGTACAAGTGGTTTAAGAGAATATCAGTTTGGGAGATTGATTGATTGTGGAATGGATGGGATGTGTTTGAGCAGTGGGGATGCAAGATCGGGTTGTGATATGTTTATGTTGTTTTGTGTGATGAGTGTGGTGTTTCTATATAGTAGGGTTGTCATGTTGAATGTAATGAGGTGTGTTTCAGGTTTTGGTAGTAAGTTTGGGGGGTTTCTTGTTGAGAGGAAGGATTTGGAAAGATAACTTTGAAGAATGATGAAGGCAATGGTTGGTATGCATATTGAATGAAGTGGAAATATAAAGTGAGTTGCTTTGATGTGTGGAATATTCCATGCTATGATTGGTAGTTGTTGAGTAGGGATTGAATGAATAAATTATCTCCTTAATAAAGAATGATAATTGGTTAAATGATATAGTCTGGGGTAGGATTGAGTTTTATCTTGTTGTAAATGGATTTCATTTATTTACATCTGATGTGACTGTTACTAGTGTTAATAAATGAATTTAGAGGTAGCAGTAGAGTCAAAAGTATCATAGGGTGGTTGATAGTTTGATTGATAACCCATAGGTTGGGAATGATTGTTTGATACTATATATATACATACATGTATTTTCCTTGTGTTTTCTAGGCGCACCCACCCTAGTTGAGCACTATGTTTCAAACACCATCATTGTCATGGGGGAGGGTTTATTTCCCAAACATCCCTATGGGAGTATGGCTAGATAGACACCCGCTCTTCGCTTCTCCCTCTTTCAAGCAGTGATATCCCAAGATTCTTTAGGTAGGTAGTAGTTTTTGAGGCCCAGTTGTGTGCATGCGAGTTGTGTTTTCCATGGTGTCTTCCGGATGCGATGTGTTGTGCTTTCCCAGGTGTTTTTGGGATGTGATGTGGTATGTGTCCTAGATGTCTGTGGGATGCATTTGGTTATGAGGCCCTGGTGTTTACGGGTGGGATTTAATGATCTTCATTTTCCTAGGTTGCAGGACAAGCTGTCCATCCCAGGTGTGTGTGAGCAGGTTGTGACATGGTACATTCGAAAAAGGTTGGAGTTCCAGGACGTTTTATGTTGGGGTGTGATAGCAACTAATGAGTTGGAAAGTGGTGTGGGGTACCCTATCATCATGTGATCTATATTACTTTAAATTACTTGTGTTATTTGGTGAGCGTGTCTTTGGTAAGGATGGGGTGGCTAGTATAACTTTTTTGTGATTTTGGTTTCCATTGTTTTCTCACATGGGATTTAGTTTTCTTATCCACTTGTGCATGAGATACTTTGGTTTTCCCTACTGAGTATTCTTGTATGATCACCCTACATATATAAAACTACATTCAGGTTTCGAGGAGGATTTGAGAACCATTATAGGCATTAATATCTCGGACATGGGGGCAACGGTAGTGTCACTGCATAGTTCTAATATTTTAGTATTTACTTTGGATCTTTTCCTTTTATTGTAGCAGTTTTACATTAAAAACTTGCATGTGGGATGGATTTTGGTTTTCTATTATATAGTTCTTGGAGTTTTCTTTGAGATTTACCGTCTTATATCCAGAGCTCATTTTCTTATAAAAATGTTAATGCCTCCCATTCTATGAGATTCTATATGCTTGGTGTGGGTCACCACCATGGGGCCTACTAGAGGTGGGAATCATGGGTTATTATCTATCTTCTTTTATTACCATCTCAGGAGGGGAAACTTCAGAGGGAGGGGGTCATGATAGAATGGTATCAAAGCAATTGAAAGATTGGATTGAGTTTGGACTTATGCATAGTGAGGATTGCATCGGTTGGTAGGGAAACACTATTAGGTGATCTTGGTGTGTGACATTGGCCCAGGATGATTTCATAGGACAAGGGATTTTAGGACCCCTTGTGATCCAATGTAAGGATTACAAGCCTAGAGAACCACCAAGTGAGGCTAAAAAATTTGTAGAGTAGAGACCCTTGGAAAGGTACATGCATCATAATTAATTTTTTTCTTGTCTAAATAGGAGTGTTATGGGGAATTTGAAAGGATAAAAAATATGAGTTAAATGAGTTAAAATGAATCTTAAATAAAACTCCATTCTACTCGAGATTAGGAATTCCTTATTTAGATTTTGGATATGGCACCTAGTCATTTTCTGTGTGTTGTATAAGTAGTAAAGGCTCAGTAGGCTGACCTAGTTGATCGACGAAGGATTGAACTAGTGGAGGAGGATGAATAGTGGTAGAAAATTTTACGTGATTTCCAGTGATAGACTTAGGGGATGTATGAGGGCAGCGTTCTACACATGGAGATAGAGAGTTGGTTCGAGGAGCTTGTGATCACATTTAGCTTAATCTGGGATCTAATGGGGTACTAGGTGACCTTGGTAGTAATGTAGATGTAGGGAGCTGCATGTCAATGACGGATGCTTTACCTGGGGTAGAGGAAAGAGGATGACATTCTATGGGTCAATTTTGAGAAGGAGTTCCAAGCAGAATTCTTTTCTTCGACCATGAACGATGAGAAGTGGTAAGAGATACACTCCCTCTAGTAGGGGATTATTTTGGTATAGAAACTGGGGATTAACTTCAAGGATCTCCTTTGTTTTGATCCGGATCTCTTTCGGGATGAGGAGTCTCATGCAAGACGCCTAGTGGAGGCACTTCATCCTTTTCTTAAGTACGTGGTTACCCCATTTACCTTGCAGACATACATGGAAGACTAGAAGAAGGAAAAAGTAGTTGAGAGGATGAAATTTTGAGGAGGTCTACCACAATAGTGGAGTCGTCCATGTTATTCAAAGTTAACGGTTATCAGTAGTAGGTCTTAGGCGCTAGGGACATCGAGGTTCTGACCAGCGGGGAGGTGACCTAAGTAGTTCCCATTTCTAATTTCTGGTCCTCATGCCTATACTATGGACTTGGGGCTGGTGTGTTTTATCTATGGATTCCATGGGAATCTTTAGAGTTAGTTACCAGCAGTTTATTGAGCTTTGTACGGTAGGGGAGGACAGGTATGGTGCCCTCCTCAGCAGCAATTTCAGGCAGGGTAGTTCAAGTAGTAGGGACAACTTCCTCACACTCCGCTGAGGGAAGATGGACCCAGTAGACCCCGACCATAGGTTTTTCCTTAGGGACCTCAACTTGAGCACGGTCAAGGAGGTTACAGTAATTATAGGGGTAGAGGAGCTAGGCATGGTCAGTTACATGCTGTAGAGGTTGGAGTTCCATCAACGCCAAAGATAGTTTGAGGTACGATCAGTTTTTTTGGTACTCATGCTTATTATTTGCTTGATTTAGGAGATTTTCACTCCTTTGTTTCACCCAGTATATCCCATTCACTAAGAATAGACATAGAGAGGCTTCCCATGACCCTAGTGTGGATTAATCCAGTTGGAGGTAAGACTATCTTATTTGATGTATACTAGGGATGTGAACTTATGATGGGGCCACATCAGTCCCATGAGGATCTTTTCCTATTATATATGAAACCATATGATGTCATCCTTGGCATTGGTTGGTTGTACTTAGTCCATGATTTTCTTATCTAGTTCTGGAGAAGAGTCATGTTTTCAGACATGGATGGCCAGCATGTGGATTTTGTTCACAAACATAGTTATCAGATGAGTAGTCGATGTATGAGACCCCTTCTTTATTTATTAGCAGAGATGTTAGTTAATCGATGGATACAAAGATGGAGTAGGTTCCTGGTGTTTTTAGGGAGTTCTTGGATGTCTTACCTGAGGAGGTTGTGACTCTACCCCCTCAATGTGATATTGAGTTCGGGATAGACTTGCATCTCGGTGCCTCTCCGATTTTGATGGCTCTTTATTAGATGGAACCTTTAGAGCTATGGGTGTTGAGGATTCAGATAGATTATTTGATGAATAATGGATTTATACATCCCAGTTTCTCACCATGGGGTGCTCTAGTATTGTTTTCAAAAAATATGGTGTTGAGTTAATAAGGTTCTTCTTATGACTTTTCCATTCCTTCTTGTTTTGAAAATCACAAACATCTTATCATAAGGAAAATCGCTTTTATAAGAAAAATTGCTTTCTTAAGAAAAATTATCCTTATCATATTTTCATCTATATTTTTCTTAAGTATGTGATTCGGATTCATTTTCTCGGAATCGTTGAAACTTTGATATAAAGCATTCTGTTTTAGGATTCGGATTCTGGATAAGAAATATAAGGAAGTTTCATTCTGAATTCCGAATATGAACTCTGACTAAGTTCTATTCCAGATTGAAGATACGAATTCTGAAAGAGAATTCTCATTACGAATTCTAATGAAGAATTATCATTACAAATTCTAATGAAGAAATCTCATTCCGAATTCTCATTACGAATTATAATGAAGAATTCTCATTACGAATTCTAATGAAGAAATATCATTCCGAATTCTCATTACGAATTTTCATTACGAATTCTGATGACGAATTCTCATTACGAATTCCGATGATGAATTTTCATTACGAATTCTGATGACGAATTCTCATTACGAATTCTGATGAAGAATTATCATTACAAATTCTATTGACGAATTCTCATTACGATTTCTGATGACGAATTCCTATTCCGAATTATCATTCCGAATTCACCTATTAAACAGAATTTGAGTATCTTTGTTTTTATACACTCTGAATTAATTCAGACTCCGAAAAATATCTTTTTTTTACTCCGAACATTTATATTGCTTACACTTCTAAAATTTGTCTACTCTTTACTATTGTTCCTTACACTCCGAACCTTCACTCCGATGTTTTCATTCCGAACTTTTATGATAGAGTTTAAAACGATGTCGTACATTCTGTTACACTTGTTTTGTTATAAAACGATGTCGTCTGTTTTGTTATAAACTAACCGTTGTCTAAGTGACACGTGTACAGGTCCCTCTGATCTTTAAGGAAAATATGACCGTTGGAGAATGAGCCGACCTTACCTATAAATAGGATCTCATTTGAAAGAGCTCGTGGCGGCTGATGGCTGAAAAAGTACTGAAAGGATGACTAATTTCCTTGAAGTGATTTCTAGAGAGAGAGACTCTTATAAACTCTCAAAGCTCCGTGCGACTCTGAATGTTGGTGATTACATTCGAGGGCTTCCGGGGATAGGAAGACAGAGGTGCCGACTACCTTAAAGTTCGAGGGATTTCTTGCTGAGGAAGACAGAGGTTTCCAACTACCTTGAAGTTGAGGGCTTGCGGAGATAGCAAGACAGGGACTCCGATCTTCGTATCGAGGGCTTACCCTAGTGTGGGTAAGACAGACTTTCTTGAAAGTATAAATCAAGGGACCTTTATCCAAGGTTGTTGAATACCCTTCTCTTTGGGTTAAAAGACTTATATCTTGTTACTTGTAGTTTTACTACTTGTTTATATTCTGCTGCATTTTGTATTATAAGGAAAGTATAACTTTCTTATACTTCCTTATTTTTACTCTGTTTTATTTTGATTCTATACTCTTTAAGGTAGAATCTCATATTATAATCATTTGTTAAGATTCAATTTCCGGAACCATATTTCTGGAACCCTCATTCGGAATCTCTTTCCTAGTTTGCATTCGGTGTTAAGAGGTGTTGTGAATTTTCTTAGTTTAACTTTGTTAAACTTAGCCTTTTCCTTTGCTTAAGGAAAACATAGTTATTCTTAACTAACTTTAAAGGTTCCAAAGGAATTTTTAAAGTATACAATTCACCCCCCCCCCCCTCTTGTATATTGAGCATCTACATCACTATTTCGTTCCTACAATTGGTATCAGAGGTTGGAAACCTCTTACTCTATACCAATCTTACATTTGGTATCAGAGCAGGTATCTGAAATACTTGTACTCACATATAAGTTTTTCTTGCTCACATTTTCATTCCGAAATTTTTCCTATTCCGAACTTTTCTCATTCCCAACTTTGTTATTACGATTCTTTGCTACTAACAAGTTTGTGTGCAAAGTTATTTTAAGTATGGCAGGAATTAATGTTGGTTCAATTGACAATCTAAATCCGACAAGACCACCTATATTTGATGGTAATGACTATGAATACTGGAGAGATCGTATGAAGACTTTTGTTATCAATACTGGAGTAGACAACTTTGTTATGCTTACTGGTGATTATAAAATTCCTGACAAGGAAGTCAGATCTTTTACTAACCAGGAAAAGCAAGAATATCAACTCAATTATAAGGTACGCAACACTTTACTATGTTAAATGACCAGAAATATATATAGCCAAATTTATTCTTGTGAAGCAGCTAATTGTATATGGAAGAAGTTAGTGGTTACACACTTTGGGACTTCCAAAGTGATTGAAACTAGAAGAGCTATGCTTAGAGCTGAATATCATGGCTTCAATTTTCCTTATGGAGAACCAATCTGTAAAGTTCAACAAAGATTTATGACTATCGTCAACAGTCTACAATCTATGGGAGAGAAAGGTTTAGATGATGAAGCTCTTGTGGACAAGATAATTGATATTATGCCCAATGAGTGGGAATCCAAGAGAACAGCTATAGATGAGAACAGGAAGGTAACTCAAATTACTCTTGATGAGCTTTTTGGAACTCTTCTACAACATGAAACTATAATGAAGAGACATGCTGACAACATCAAGAAGAAGAATGGAAATGGTACTGTTGCTTTTACTACAACCTCAAATCAGATGAAAGCTAAGACTCCTGAGAGAGTAACCAGATCCAAGTCTAAGAAAGTTATTTTCCAATCTGAATCTAGTGAGAGTGAAGTCTCAGAAAATGAATTATCCAATCTTGCTCGAAGGATGAACAAGATAGCTGGACAAAGAAATTTTCAATCTAAGTATAAGAAGGACATGAAAGATAAGAAAGATGGAGAAGTTACTTGTTATGAATGTAAAAGAGCTAGACATATAAGACCAGATTGCCCTATGCTCAAAAAGAAAGAAAGGAAGGAAATACATTCAGACAGGAACAGAAAGAAGTATTATAAAGCTAAAGCTAAGAATGTTCTGAAAGCTAATGACACCTGGAGTGCCAGTGGTGGTGACTCTTCAGATGAATATTCTGATTATGAATCTTCAGGACAGAAGAATCTTGGTCTTATAGCTAGATTACCTATTGATAATCATTGTCTTATGGCTAAGGTACGAAATGCTGAATCATTGACCAATGTTTCTTTAAACACTAATGATAGTAAGTATTATAACTCTTCTGATGAAGAATCATCTTCTGATGAGGAAAATACTTTACCTACTTATGAAGAAGTATCTAGGTTTGCTGAACTTCTTGAGATTGAGAATTCCAAACTCAATAAGAAACGTGATAAGGAAAACTCTAGGAATTCTATTCTTACAAAAGAGATATCAGATCTTTCTAAAGATCTTGATAAGAAAAATTCTAATTTTGAAAATATTTCAAAAAATCTTGAGGAAGTAAGTTCTGAGAAGAACAAACTTTCTAAAGAATTAGAAGTAGTAATTTCTAAGAAAAATGTTTGTGAGCCTAACTCTAGTTCTAAAACTAATGATTTTGAGGATAAAAACTTGGTTGTAAAACTCAAATCCGAAATTTTTCCTTAAATAAGTGTTTATCAAACTTTACCCACGGTAAGGAAAATTTTGATAAGATGTATTCCCAAATACGACCTTTAAGAAATAAATCAGGATTTTGTTATACCCATGCAAAACCTATTTTCAGTAACAATTATTTTGTTCCTCAAAGTGCCCCATTTTGTACCAAGTGTCAATGTGGTGGTCACTGGGCAAAGAATTGTTCCTTAATCAAACCCCAATCTCTAGGATTTCACAAAGATTACTTTTCTAGGAAAATGTGGATACCTAAAATTTTATTGTCTGGAAATCTCGGATCCAAACAAGTTTGGATTCCGAAAGTCTAATTTTCTTCTTGATTTCAGGAAAATAAAGAAAGTACCAGCAACAATACATTGTACATGGATAGTGGATGTTCCCGGCACATGACTGGTAACAAAAGTTTTTTTGAAAAGATTATCAAAACGAAAGGTGGAAAGGTAACTTTCGGAAATAATGCTAAGGGATAGATTGTTGGTATTGGTAATATTGTTCTTTTAGGTAAAACCTTAATTTCAAATGTTCTTTTTGTTAAGGGTCTTAAGCACAACCTCATTAGCATAAGTCAGTTATGTGATGAAGGGTACCTTTTGAATTTTAGGAATGATAAGTGTTTAGTTCACAATTCCAAGGAAGAATTTATTCTCTCAGCCAATAGGCAAGATAATATCTACACTTTGAACCTAGAAGACCTCAGGAGCCAAGATTTACCTTGCCTAAGTGCAATGGAAGATCATTCTTGGTTATGGCATAGAAGATTAGGACACTGTAATATGAGAAACCTATGTAAACTCTCTAAGAAGAAACTAGTTAAGGATCTACCGGAGCTTAGATTTTATTCTTCTAAAGTTTGTGATCCTTGTCAATATGGAAAGCAACACAAATCTAGTTTTAAGTCAATCGGTGAAGTCTCAACAACCGATGCATTACAGTTAGTGCACATAGACCTATTTGGTCCAACACAAACTGGAAGTATTGGAGGAAAATACTATGTGTTTGTTCTAGTTGATGATTACACTAGATTTACTTGGGTCTATTTTCTAGCAAATAAATCTGAAGCTATTTCTTATTTCAAATGTTTTAGATCTCAAGTTAAAAATGAGAAAAACCTTCCATTGAAAACTATTCATAGTGATCATGGAGGAGAATTTCAAAATTCTGATTTTGAAACTTTTTGTAGTAAGAAAGGTATTACTCACAATTTTTCAGCACCTAAAACTCCTCAACAGAATGGTGTAGTTGAAAGAAGAAATAGAATTCTTCAAGAAATAACTAGAACCATGTTGAGTGAATATTCTATTGCTAGACATTTCTGGGTTGAAGCTGTAAGTACTGCTTGTTATACTATAAATCGAGTTTTGATTAGACCTTTTCTTAATAAAACTCCTTACGAGTTATGGAATGGTAGAAAACCAAGACTTTCCTACTTCAAGGTTTTTGGATGCAAAGTATTCATTTTGAATACTAAAGACAACCTACATAAATTCGCACCAAAGTCTGATGAAGGAATTTTCATAGGTTATTCCACAACCTCTAAGGCTTATAAAGTTTTTAATAAAAATACTTGTACTGTTGAGGAAACAGTACATGTAAAATTTGATGAGTCAGATCCTTTTGTTTTTAAACCATCTCAACATACATCTCCGGATGTGTTTTCAAAAATTGATTGTCAACCTTTGATAGAAGAACCTTCTGATAAGGAAATTGTTCAAGAAGATACTTCTGAAACATTTACCCCAAAAGATTTTCTACCCTATGTTGATGAACAGGTTTTACAAAACCCAAATCAGGTGTTTCTTAAGAATCATCCCAGTGATAGTATCATTGGTGATGTAAACCAACCTGTAAGGACTAGAAGTTCCTTAAGAAATGAAGTAGAACATCTATCATTTCTTTCCCAATTAGAACCTAAAAGCACTGATGAAGCTTTAGGTGATGATGATTGGATCAAAGAAATGCAAGATTAACTAAATGAATTCGAAAGGAATAAAGTCTGGACCTTGGTTAAAAGACCTAAGGAAACTTCTGTTATTGGAGTAAAATGGGTTTTCAGAAATAAATGTGATGAAAATGGAGTCATTGTTAGAAATAAAGCTAGACTTGTTGGTAAAGGCTATAATCAGCAAGAAGGAATAGACTATGAAGAAACCTATGCTCCAGTAGCTAGACTTGAATCTATCCGTATTCTACTTGCCTTTACAGCATTATTTAATTTCAAACTTTTCCAAATGGATGTGAAATGTGCTTTTCTTAACGGTTATGTTCAAGAGGAAGTTTTTGTTGAACAACCTCCTGGCTTTGAAGATACGAAACATCCTGATCATGTTTTTAGACTTACTAAAGCTTTGTATGGCCTTAAACAAGCCCTACTAGCATGGTATGATAGACTTACTGGATTTTGGATTCAAAATAACTATGTTAAGGGAAATGCAGATCCAACCCTTTTTATAAAGAAAGATAAGAAAAATGTTTTGGTTGTTCAAATTTATGTTGATGACATTATATTTGGTTCAACTCAGCAATCTTTGACTGACTCTTTTGCTAGTATAATGAAATCTGAGTTTGAAATGAGTACGATGGGTGAGTTAACATTTTTCCTTGGTTTTCAAATTTCTCAAAAACCAGAGGGAACCTACATATCTCAACATAAGTATATTAAATATCTTCTTAAAAAGTATGGTTATGACAACACTAAGATTATAAGTACTCCCATTGGTACCTCAAACTCTTTAGATCTTGATGAAGCTGGGAAACCAGTAGATCAAACATCTTTTAGAGGTATGATTGGATTTATACTTTACTTAACAGCTAGTCGACCAGACTTAATGTTTTTAGTATGCTTATGTGCAAGATATCAATCCAATCCTAAGGAATCTCACTTAAAGTCAGTAAAAAGAATTTTTCGCTACCTTAAGGGAACCATGGATCTAGGATTATTTTATACTTCTGGAAATGATTTTGTTCTAAAAAGCTTTTCTGATGCTGACTTTGGTGGATGTAGAATGGATTGAAAAAGTACATATATAACTTTTCATTTCTTAGGAGATTCTTTAGTTTCTTGGTCCTGCAAGAAGCAACATTCTGTAGCACTGTCCACTGTTGAAGCTGAATATGTAGCAGCTGGAAGTTGTTGTGCACAAGTGTTGTGGATGCAACACACACTCACAGACTATGGCTTGAGTTTTACTAAAACTCAAATTTTGTGTGATAACACAAGTGCCATTGCCCTAAGTAAAAACCCTGCACATAACTCTCATGCAATACACATAGATATTAGGCATCACTTTCTTAGGGATCACACACTCAAAGGAGATATTATTCTTCAGTTTATCGGAACGCAAGATCAACTTGCTGATATTTTCACAAAATCATTTCCTTTTGATAGATTTGAATATATTAAATAGAAGTTAGGAATGATAACCGTAAGGTAATATTTCTTAATTAACATTCTGTTGAAAAAGTCTCCTTACAGTAATAAACTCCTTTTCATAAGGGGAGTACATTTGTCTGTTTGTTTAACAAAGTTTTTTTTTAAAAAAAAAATTTAAACTTTTCGGAACGAAGATTTCCGGAATGGAACTTCCGGAACTAAAATTTTCCAAAATGGAAATTCTCATACAACATACTTCAGAAATGGAAGTGTTCGTATTGAACCTTTCTGGAATGGAAAATTTTCGTACCGGTATTTTCATAACGGAACTTTCGTACTGAATCTTCCATAATAAGTTTTTCGTTTTCAAATTTTGTAATAAATTTTTCGTACTAAGTTTTTCCTTACTAAGTTTGTTTTTCATACTGTTTTTTTTTAAATTTGTTTTCCGTAATGAGTTTTCCGTAATGAGTGTTTTCGTAGTGAGATTGTTTTCCGTAGTAAATTTTTGAGAACTTTGTCTTTTCATAATAAATTTTTTTTAATCATATTTTTATATTACCCATTACGAATAATCCCCCTAAGCCAATCCGAAAGGTATGATTTCCTTACTCATGTTTTCGTAGTCATACTTTACTTGCTGGAATTTTCTTGTACTATGTTTTCGGACTATAGTTTTCTTAATTCTTAGTTTTAATAAAAACCTCAAAAAGATCGAATTCAAGTTTTCAACCGTCAGATCTGATCGTAGCTCATTCCAACTGTTAGATCAAATGTGGAATGTGAACCGTCATCTCATTGCCTATATAAAGGGGACTTAAATACTCGTCCCACATCGATCTCAAGCTCTCGCGTCCCGAATCTCTGCCTCTCTGATTTAAGGCTGTTCCGAACTTCAGTTTTCTCCGTTCCGAACATCAGTTTTCTCCGTTCCGAACTTCTCAGAGGATTACAGATCCGAATGTCTGCAGAGTTAGCGTCTCAAGAAATGTCTTCCACCAAGCCTATTTCTCAGTGGTTAGTTTACAGAGAAAGGTTAGTCCATCCGGATTTCTTCAGCAACTACGATTCTCTCATTTCAAAGAACATTAAGTTGAATGTCTGGGAAGATGTTGCGGTGTCAAAAACTGGGAACCAAGAT
Organism: Viscum album; assembly: GCA_963277665.1. Taxonomy (NCBI): domain Eukaryota; kingdom Viridiplantae; phylum Streptophyta; class Magnoliopsida; order Santalales; family Viscaceae; genus Viscum; species Viscum album. Next base: position 699,420,435 of record OY728128.1, on the reverse strand, counting down.
GAAGTATATTCAGACTTACTTGTTGAGTTCTATGAATCAGTTTCCTTCTTTAAGGAAGATAATAGGGAGAAGTTCTCTTTTAAGTCTTATGGAAAGACTTAAAAGCTTTCTCACACCAAGGCTAAAAGCTTGGTAGGGCTGTCTTATGAAGGAGAAGTCGAGTTTATTTCACATGTGTTGCCAGACTCTAAGGGTAGCTTCAACAAGGAAAAAGCCTTAGAAACTCTCGGACTGGCTGATGACAAGGCTCCGAAGATTTCAAGTCTATCTAAAAATTTCCGGATTATGGAGTTCTGGGTGCAAGGACTTATCGTACCGAGGAAAGGTGATAAAGATAGATTGAATAAAAGTGAGATCTATATCTTAGATTTTCTGATAAATCTAAGGAAGTTTAACTTGATGAAGCACATTCTTCTTACTATTGAAAATTTGAAGAAAGGAAATCTGAGAGCTCAGATTATTATGTATCCAGCAATCCTCTCCAAGTTAATTGTTCGGTGCCTTGAGTCTTTCAAGGAGGCTTGTAAATCTAAGACAAGAGTTTGCAAGATCATGCTGGTCAGCGATGGTACTCTGAAGAGAATGGATGTGGCTTTCAACAAGGAAACGACTGAGTTCTTCGATTTGCCAAGTCATGAAGAAGCGGCTCCGAAAGCTGCTACACCGGAATCATCTAATCCAGTAAGGAAGAGAAAGCTGAAAGAAGTGGAAGTACAAGTAGAGAATCCTAAGTCCAAGGAAGTCCATTCCGCTCCTCCTAAGACTAAGAAGAATAAAGCCTATCCTGATGAGGTTGTTACAAAGTGGAGAGCTGATAAAGAGAAAAGGAAAGAAGGGGATCCGCAGTTCGGATTGGACCCCGCGGAGGCTAAAGCCTTGAAGGAGAGAACTGCTGATGAGCTTGAAAAACAAGAAAAGCAAAAAAAGCTCAAAAAGAAGATGTATGAGGCTGAGGTAGCTCAGGCTTTGTTGAAATTCAATGAAATGGTTTTAGCAACTATTCCATTTCCGAGATCTTTCTCCTTGGAATCTCTACCTGAGACTCCAGGAAGAAATTTTGTTGCTCCGGAAGAAGCTGTTGCTAAGAATACTGAGGAAATAGAGCAAGTTGAGCAAGTGGAACAAATAGAAGAGGGTGTTGAATGAAGTGGTGAAACCGGAGATGTGCTGAAACAAGTAGATGATTACAAGGGGACACCTTCGGAACACTTATCACTCCGAACTTCTGAAGTTGAATCTTCGAAGCTAGTTACTCCAGCAATGGAAGAAGAGAAAGGAGAAGAAGAAGTTTATTATCATGGAGAAGAAGAACATCTTTTACTTTATGTCGCTCAGAATGAAATCGTAGGGGTTCGTGTTCAAGAAGTCGCTGATGAAGAAGATAATGTTGTTCAAGTTTCTGATAGTGAGAAGAGAACTCTAGAACAGGATTCAATTCCGGAAAAAGACAAGGGAAAGCAAATTCTTGCTGATACTCCGAGCTCAGAAGTGAGGAAGAGGAAGTAAGTTGGTAGCTCTTCAAAGAGAAAGCTTGAACTTATTGAAGAAGAAATTTCGCCAAGAAAAGTTTCAGATTCGGAGTCATCTTCAGTGGGGCATGACATTGTTGTTCAGTCTTTGAAGATGTTGGTGGGAACCATTCCGACCTTCTCTAGTATTGATTCAAGATTCCAGATGCTCCAACATGCTTTGAATCAGAAAACTGACTCTGTATCTATGGTTATGGACTAGTGTGTTGAAATAGAGGCTCAGTTCAAAACGTTTTTTGTTGGTTATGAAACTCATAGAAAATCTTGCAAGAGGATGACAAATTGGTCGAAGAAGACTGCAGAAGAGATGAGGTTGTTCAATGAGTTTCAAGATAATGTTAAAGATGCATTTGAAACCGAGGACAAGAAGATAAATGAGTTAACTTCATCCTTTGAAGAGAAGCTGACAGAAGAAAAGAACTTCCAGATTCAAGAAGTGAGAGATCTGAATGGGAATCTGAATTCTGTTTCTCAAAACTGGAAGTTTGAAAGAGATCATCATATTGATTTTGAAGAAAGGATAAAGGCTCATGAAGAAAAGATCAAAGATCAGGAAGAAAAGCTGAAAGCCCATGAAGAAAATATTGAAGCTCAATCCGAAAGAATAGTTATCTTAGAGAAGCAAACTGAAGAAGATCATAAAGACCTAAAGAAGATCAAGACTATTCTAAAGGGGCTCATGTCAAAGGAAAAAGATCCTAAATAACCAAATCCGATATTTTTGTTGTATTTTTTTTTCATTGTTGTCGAGATTTCAAATCTAATAAAATTTGTGCCTCTCGTTTCTTTTGTTGTCATTACTAATATTTCAGGTACTTTGTTATTTTTCCATTCCCTCCAATTATTTTTGAGAATTACAAAGGGGGAGAAGGAAAAGATCCTTAAGAAAAAGAAGAACTCTAATAAGACTTTATCAATGGGGGAGAAGAAAAAGATCCTTAAGAAAAATAAAAACTCTAATAAGAGTTTGTTTAAGGGGGAGCTTTTTCATTAAAGAAGACCTTCTTTTCTATCACTCCAGAAATCTGAATACGATCCTTAGAGTTTCAAATCCTAAGGGGGAGTTAGTTGTATTCATCAATATCCTTAAAGCAAAGGGAGATAATCCTTAATGTTTTTCTTTCTTCTTAAAATTTCTTTTTCGAAAGGATGTTTGTGCTTTCTAAAAAGGGGGAGATTGTTGAGTCAATAAGGTTTTTCTTATGACTTTTCCATTCCTTCTTGTTTTGAAAATCACAAACATCTTATCATAAGGAAAATCACTTTTATAAGAAAAATTGCTTTCTTAAGGAAAATCAATTTTATAAGAAAAATTTCCCTTATCATATTTTCATCCATATTTTTCTTAAGTATGTGATTCGGATTCATTTTCTTGGAATCGTTGAAACTTTGATATAAAGCATTCTGTTTTAGGATTCGGATTCTGGATAAGAACTATAAGGATGTTTCATTCCGAATTCCGGATATGAACTCTGACTAAGTTCTATTCCAGATTCAAGATACGTATTCTGAAAGAAAATTCTCATTACGAATTCTAATGAAGAATTCTCATTAAGAATTCTAATGAAGAAATATCATTCCGAATTCTCATTACGAATTCTAATGAAGAATTCTCATTACGAATTCTAATGAAAAAATCTCATTCCGAATTCTCATTACGAATTTTCATTACGAATTCTGATGACGAATTCTCATTACGAATTCTGATGATGAATTTTCATTTCGAATTCTGATGACAAATTCTCATTACGAATTCTGATGAAGAATTCTCATTACGAATTCTATTGACGAATTCTCATTACAATTTCTGATGAAGAATTCATATTCCGAATTATCATTCCGAATTCACCTATTAAACAAAATTTGAGTATCTTTGTTTTTATACACTCTGAATTAATTCAGACTCCAAAAAATATCTTTGTTTTACTCCAAACTTTTATATTTCTTACACTTCTAAAAGTTGTCTACTCTTTACTATTGTTTCTTACACTCCGAACCTTCACTCCGAAGTTTTCATTCTGAACTTTTATGATAGAGTTTAAAACGATGTCGTACATTCTGTTACACTTGTTTTGTTATAAAACGATGTCGTCTGTTTTGTTATAAACTAACCGTTGTCTAAGTGACACGTGTACAGGTCCCTCCGATCTTTAAGAAAAATATGACTGTTGGAGAAGGATCCGACCTTACCTATAAATAGGAGCTCATTTGAAAGAGCTTGTGGCGGCTGATGGCTGAAAAAGTACTGAAAGGATGACTAATTTGCTTGAAGTGATTTCTAGAGAGAGAGACTCTTATAAACTCTCAAATCTCTGTGCGACTCTGAATGTTGGTGATTACATTCGAGGGCTTCCGGGGATAGGAAGACAGAGGTGCCGACTACCTTAAAGTTCGAGGGCTTTCTTGCTGAGGAAGACAGAGGTTGCCAACTACCTTGAAGTTGAGGGCTTGCGGGGATAGCAAGGCAGAGACTCCGATCTTCGTATCGAGGGCTTACCCTAGTGTGGGTAATACAGATTTTCTTGAAAGTATAAATCAAGGGACCTTTATCCAAGGTTGTTGAATACCCTTCTCTTTGGGTTAAAAGACTTATATCTTGTTACTTGTAGTTTTACTACTTGTTTATATTCCGCTGCATTTTGTATTATAAGGAAAGTATAACTTTCTTATACTTCCTTATTTGTACTCTGTTTTATTTAGATTCTATACGCTTTAAGGTAGAATCTCATATTGTAATCATTTGTTAAGATTCAATTTCCGGAACCATATTTCCGGAACCCTCATTCGGAATCTCTTTCCTAGTTTCCATTCGGTGTTAAGAGGTGTTGTGAATTTGCTTAGTTTAACTTTGTTAAACTTAGCCTTTTCCTTTTCTTAAGGAAAACATAGTTATTCTTAACTAAATTTAAAGGTTCCAAAGGAATTTTTAAAGTATACAATTCACCCCCTCTTATATATTGAGCATCTACATCACTATTTCGATCCTACATATGGATGGTGGTATGAGGTTGTGAATAGACTATTGGAGGTTAAATCAGGTAATGCTCAGGAACCGTTACCAACTCCTAAGGATAAATGACCTTTTTACTAGATTAAGGGAGAATTTTTGTTCTCTAAGATTGATTTTTGGTTTGGGTATCACCGACTATGGGTAGAGGAAGGTGATATCCTGACCAATATTTTCAAGTTAAGGTATGAGAACTTTGAGTTTCTTTTTTTTCGTTCGGTGTTACAAACACACCATCCATGTTCATGGGGATCATGAACTCCATATTTCATGAGTTTTTGGACCAGTTCTAGGTCGTATTCATTAATGATATCCAGATCTACTCAAATTCAAAGGAGGATCATATTGAGCATCTCTAGATTATATTACACATTCATCATCACCACCATCTCTATGAAAAGTAGTTCGTGTGTAAGTTTTTGATGTGAGAGGTGCACTTCCACAAAAATCTGGTGTCTGAACAGGGTATATCAGTGGACCCTTCAATGTTTAATGTAGTTTCTTCTTAGAAATTACCCAATAATGTTGCAAAGGGTCATAATTTTCTCAGTCTAGAAGGATATTACCGTAGATTTGTACCCTATTTCTCTCAAGTAGCAGCATTGTTGATATCCTTGACTAGGAAAGAACAAGAAATTATGTGGAGTGGACAGTGATAGGTAGCATTCAACTACCTGAAATGGAATTTAGTTAGTGCACTAGTTTTCTAGAGGAAGGAGTGATGTTTGATGTGTTTTGGGATGCTTCCCATATGGTCTTGGGATGTGTTTTGATGAAATAGTGAGGAGATGTCTCTTATGAGTCTTGTAAGTTACATCCCCAAAAAATCAACTATTCCACTCATGATTTGGAGCTAGTGGTGTTCATGTTCATACTGAAGTTGTGGTGGAATTACCTAATCGGGGAGAACTTTGTGGTCTTTATGGATCATAAGAGCTTGAGGTATATCTTTTCCCCATGAGAGAAGATAATCAGTGGGAATGTGGTATGGTGTATCTTAACATCAATGTGATCTATATTACATGACATGAATTGTGTTAATTAGTGAGGGTGGATTTGGTAATGTTAGGGTGTCTATTATACATTTTTCAATGCTTTTGGTTTCCGTTGTTTTCTCACGGTGTAATTACTATGCTTCTACACTTGTGCACGAGAGAATTTGGTTTCTCCTTACTAAGTATACTTGTATGATTAAACAACATACATAAAACTACTTTCAGGCTTCTATGAGGACTATGGGGACCGTGCTTGGAATTACTAGCTTTGAGTTGGGGATAGCCACCATTTCACCACTTTGCTTTGTTCTTTTGGGATTTACTTTGGATATTTTTATTATATTGTAGTAGTTTTACTTTAAAAACATGCATGTGGGATGGATTTTTGTTTTTCATTTATATAGTGCTTAGAGTTTTTTGGAGATTTACCATCTTATCTATTGATATTGTTTTCTTATAAAAATGGTAGTGCCTCCCATTTTATGAGATTATATACCCTTGGTGTTGGTTTCCACCCTAGAGTCCACTGGAGGCGGGACTCGGGGGGGCATTATATCTGTTACTTCATTGCCAACTCAGGATGGGAATATTTGGAGGTAGGGGCCATGAATTAGTGAATAATAAAATTTATAGGGTTTGTGATAGAAATATCAAATAATTTTTATAGTGGATACTTAAACATAAACAATCCAAAATAATGATGTGACTGTGAAATAAAACCTTACCTCATGTTTAACATCCATTATATGCATATGAAACTTCTGTATAATAAATATATATTTATTTTAGTCTATTATAATACCCATATAATATATATGAAACTATATATGATTTATCTATAATCATTAATCACTTATTTATTAATAATTCTTTGTTAAAATCGTTTTTATGTAATAACAGCTTTGTTTTCCATGTATGTTTTGGTTTTATAGTTTTGGTACATTTACTATAATCATGGATAGACAATAAATTGAATTTTAACCATGATATAAATTTCATACATATAAATTTAGAGTAATCCATAATGGATATATATTGAAAAATGAAGTACACCGTTCATGGAGATGGTCGCTCATACGTACATATGCAATCTATTTTAACTTTTCAACAGATGGAATGAAAGAAAAGTAAATAATAATTCATCCTAAAAAAATAATTATTATATCATATACATAATTTATATAATTAAATCTATCCTTATAACCATTTAATTAAAATTAGAATTTAAAAAATCACATCACTTCATAGAGGTAATTGTCCACACATACAGAAGAATGTCGTCATTGGTTTCAAATAGATTGGATGGTAATAAGGTATATTTTATATTTTAATTACTAAATGAAAATTATTTTATAAGTATCATATTTAAGAATTAAACCCATAATAATAAAAATAGAAGAAATATGGTGGTGGAAAATGAATTGTATTACTATGTAGAGATGGTAAGCCATACATACTCATGAGTGATGATTTTACTTCCCATTTGATAATAAATATGTTGGATAATGGTTATTTATTAATAATAATAACATTTATGAATATTGAGGAAACTAAAGATATTATTTTATGATAAATAAAAAAACATTTATAGGAAGGAAAGAATAAGTCAAAAAGGGTGAAATTGGTTGAGTCAATTACATCTTCTTTCAAAAAACTCATTTTAGACCTCCTTTATAGGATCCTACGATTGATATTTTTTATATTTCAGAACCTATATAATTTTAATGATTTTTTTGATAAGATAAATAGTTTGTTCTTTTTCACGATCTATTTCCCAATGGCGTGTAAAGAAGATAATGAAGTGGGGTCCTTTTATAAGGGAGGAAAGGACACACGCGGAATTATGAAAAATATTTTAATATAACTAATTCACTATCAAGAAAGATTATTTTTAATGGAAATATATTCAAATATAAGGTATAATATTATTTAAATATCATCAAACAATAAAATTTTGATGGGTTGATGTGGTATTGTAAACCTTTTCTTTTGGTTTAACCCCTAAGATATCTTAATTTATCTTTAAGCATGATAACATCCTTTTCACTCTTAAGGGGATATGATTTTACTTATAAGTTTAAAATTGGGTCATAAATGGAAAAGTAATGAAATTTTATACCATATATTACCCCTTTTTACTCTTTTAATATTTTAATTATCTTCAAACAATTTAATAAAATATTATTTTATTAAAAGAGCATTATTTTTAGTTTTGACACTATTAATTTAATCTGACTTACAATTAAAAAAGAAAAAAGTGTACTTATAATATAAAACATTAAAATATAATTAATATGTTATATTAAAATAAAAAAATCATTAAAATAATAAATCACCCACATTTTGATTCTTTTAATATTTTAAAAACCAATTTTTTTATTTTTCCATTAATTGACAAAAAACTTTGTCTGCAACGTGTAATGATTTAATGTAATTTTATAATACCTAAAATTGTAAAATAAACTACAACCATGAAAAAAAATTATCATTATCAAAATAACAATTCATATTTTTTCACCACATTCCTTTTTCCCAAACTGAACACATAATAGATATGTAAAAATAAGGGAGTTACATTTTGTATTATTTATTATCTAAACATTATATTGGAAATTTTCATGGAGAAGTGTTACATGAATGATTAACTTTATAGTTTATATTGATAAAGGTATAATTACCTTCATACAATAAATTTCTTTATGGAAAATGGTGATCTTTATACTTAGTTTTAACCAAGATTAACCAGGTTTACTCTTAATAGGGGTGATAAATTTTACTATGGTTAGTTTTCATTATGGATAAAAATAAAATTAACATATTTAATAAATGTTATCATCATGATTTAGAATATTGAATCCATTTTATAAAATACTATACATATAATTGATAGTAATTAATTTTAAAATAAGTGTGAAGAACGTGATGAACACTGCTTTTAGAAAAAATTAATATTTTTATGAATTAAACTTGATTACCTTTCATACCGTGCATACTAAAAATATTATATTAATGTTACAATTTTTTATTTAATATATAATATATATAGTTCATTAAAATCATTCACTAATTGTGATTAATTTAATTTATTAAGATAAATGGCACTGCATACAAAAATTCTTTTTTTATAAGACTGTATTTTTACTTTCAAATGATTTTATTATCATTATTTTTTATTTAAAATAAATAGATAACAAATAAATTTAATTTACACATGTATAAATTTTTTTCATAGATTAGTTAATCATATTCATACCCACCAATTTAAATACTATGTTATAATGGTATACTATAGCCCAATTAATTTAGACTTGGGGTTCTGTTTATCACAAGCTACCAATTTTTTTTATTTGAAGAGAACTATATATTAAAATCTCGGGCTATTACACTATATTATTGGTTTTTTCAAGGATATCCATTGAAATATATGTCTTTCAATATAGTTATAGATAAAAAATCAAATGTCTATGAGTATGGGTTCCATAGAAGATTAGACACAGATCACACCTCAGACCATACAGGGAACTACATGGAATTAGCCATCTATCACCTATATCTAGTCACGTTATTGACCTCTATACCTTTGATCATTCTATAGTTAACCTGAGGTAGGGGGTAGTGGGAGTGGATCATATAACCCCCTCCTCTATTTTTTCATCCTAGTATATCAAAAACTCGATTTCTAAAGTCTCCTCATGGAGGGTCTCGAATATCCTTGATGCCACAAACCAGCCTGGGTCAAATTTCCTTATCACATGGGTTATACTATAGTATGTATGTAAGATAACTATATATACCCACTAGGGAGTTACATGCACCATGTAATCTAAGGGAGATAACATGGGATGTGTTTCACCCTCAAACAAGTGCTAATAATCAACACATCCTTTCCGAATAATACAACATAGATCATCCATACATTGGAAGTAAATGGAAATAATATAATAAGATACAAGAAAAAAATTACATATATAATATAAATAAATAAAATTATTTATCAATGTAAATAAAATGGACAAACAAACCATATAAAAATTAATAAAATAGTTTGATGAGTTTTTTGACACATCAATCGTTACAAAATAAAAATATATATACTACAAGAATACCTCCAAATGACATAGGGTTTCTCACCACATCCCAACTCACCTCTCAAGGGATTGAAAAAAGGATTACATTATTAATATAAATTAGATAAACTATAAAAAACAATATATATATATATATATATATATATAACACAAACATGAGTGTGTATGCAAGTTGTGAGGTAATTGGTCCAGTAGGATATGGACAAGGTGTATATAAAATTCCATTCATGAATATTTTAATAAAATATAGTTAAAAAATACTTTTTAAGATAAAATTTTCCATTACATAAATAGTATAATAATAAATTCCATTAATCATAAATAATGGAAAAATTTATTTATGTAAAATATATAAGACATCACAAGGAAAATAAGATCCTTTGGTTCCTTGAAAAAAACTAGTTTCCACATTTAAATACCTTCTTAAATTCACCAAACATAAGTTTAACCATTTCCATAGTTATTTTAAAACACTTTCCAAATCACCTATTAAATCTATTTCGTGTGAACCCCCAAACTATATAAGTATAAAAACTCAACATAACAATTCACCAATAATGAAATGGAATATAACAAAAGTAAACACTGATAGTATAGGTGGTTCCACATGTGGATGAACACATGGGTAAAAAAATAATGAAATTTTAATCCTCCAAAATGAACACCTAATCAATGGATAAGTGTCATGGGATACACCCTATGTACTATTGTTATATTAACATAACAATTCTATAAACATGGGACTAAAAACTGACCTAAGTTTCACCCAAACCATAACATAAACCATCCAACTAGCCTGCACTAACATCATAATGGGGGTCTATCCATATATTCCTATTAAAAACTTAATGGTAAACTAGATAATTAGTTTACTAAACTAGTGTATCATAAATAAATATCCCCAACATAGCCACATAGGTTTCCAATAAGTAATAAAAATGGAGGTGAGAAAAAAAGTAATTATTGGTGTATAATTTTCTAAATATTAAATAATACATGTCACCTCACATACAACACCCTCTCACACTTCATAAAAATATCATAAAAATATTTAATGACCCATAAAGGTGAGGAACAATAATAAATTATAATAATAAGGGTCTCCCAAGGTATAAAAAAATCATTTTAGAATCTTCCAAATATACCTTTTAATGGAATCTGACTTGAGATTCTAATTCATTTTTCATTTTAGGAAAATAATTATTTTTTAAAATATTATTTTAAAATACATTTAAAATTTGTTCCCTTTATCCAAAAAAATCCATAAAACAAGGTTTCCATACTTATAATGTAAAAACATGGAAACAATATTTTACATTAAATTAAAATAATTCAAAATAATCCCATTAAAAATTTTAACAAATGATTTTACTGAAAATTCATTTATTTTCAAAAAACAGTAGAAATTCATACAGTAAACATTTTATATGAAGTTTAGAACTCATATGAAACACTTGTAAAATGTATCTGTAATTTCGTATATAATTATAAGTATATATGAAATGAATTTTTAGAAGACAAGAATCTCATGAATTGAAAAATAATTGTATAGAACATAAACGCATACCTAAAACCTAGTTGAAACAATTAGACTACTTTGGTGAAGGTCATTAAAATAAATAAAACACACTCTACAAAATCTAAATAACCAAAACCATATGTTATAATCACATTGAAATCCAAATCCGTATACATAGTTATTAGGGTTCTAGTAGGATGGAAACTATTAATAGAAATGTAATAGGGAAGATAGGGGAAGATAAGAGAGTAATAAAACTGGAGAGGAGAAGGGATTAACTTAAAAAATACTCTTCAAAACAAAACAGTGGAATCCATTAAATGAAATAATATGGAAGGATATATCAATTGAGTTTTGAAGAGTGTGTATTTATGAATGGGTGGGGTAAGGGTTGAGATACCCATAAAATACAATGAGTGAAATTAGATAATTTCACTTTTTTTGTCAAAACGGGTAGACCAAATGATTTGGACACATAGGTTACCAAACCATATGAATATCACATATCTTTTATTTCATGGAACCTTCACATCTCACATATTATAGAAACATGATTTTCTAAACTATTCACCTATCGTATGACACCCTCTTCTAAAAACTATAGTATTTAGAAAGTTATTCCTAAAACCCACACAGTTTTATAAATCTATTTATTACTATGATGTATAATAAAAATATTAAAATGTTCATATTTATATCCCAAAACTCACAAAATTCGAAATTTACAAGTAATTTAATAAAATTTTAAACAACCAGAATACGGGGTTATTACAATTGTCTAGGCCATGATACTCTCTTCTATTATATATTCTTTGATCAAAAATAGATGGTAAACAAATAAAAAATCATCACATCCTAATTTGAGAGGAGATTAGTTTACGGAAATACTTAGAATGAACCTACTAATAGAAACCCACTCAGTACATACCATTCTAAAAGACAACCATCCTAAAAAAATTAATCTCTCAAAACCATATAACCTCTCCAAATGTGTTAAAAAAATCATAACTACCGGATTTACTATGTGTATAGAGACCTATAAAGGTCCCACCGCCATTTATTATTCACTTAAATGGTCAATGAATGGAAAAAAATTTTATAAGAGAACCACCATCAAAGAAAAACCACATCTACATTGAATACCCAAGTAGTATAAAATCCTCAGAAAACCAAAATAATCTAAAAAAGGAATGGATAAAATCCCAAAAAAATTGATGCAACCCCTATGATAATCTCAAACCATCCATAAAATAATCAGACAAAATTCATTAATGAGTCTACTAAAAACATTCTAACCAAAATAACTAAGATGGTTATCCACAACAACCTCAATTGGGGGTGAAATTGTTATGATCATAGGTCAAAATATAAAAGATAAGGGTTACCTAGGTCCTCAAATCCAAAATACTCTATCATGATAAACCCTTTAAAAATAGTATCAGACACCAGTGGGTTCATAATATGAACTGGGGATTCATATGTATTTGTTTCCCAAACAAACAACAATGATCTTTCACTTGTACTCCCATCCATAGTCAAGATTCATCACAAAACCATAACATACAAAATATCAATAATTGATATTACACTAACCTTTAGTTATAATCACAATAAAATAATAGGTATCTCATCAAAAGGGTTTACACATGCACAAAAATTACCCAATAAGAATCACAAAAAAATCATTAAATCGGTCCCTAATCCAAAAAAAATGGATACCATACAATAAGTAATCGTCTGCTAAAAATGTTGCATGAAATAATAATTATAATAAAGAAACCTAATTTTTTTTAATGATGACCTAAAAAATCCACAAAAAATTTAAGTACGTATAACTTTCATACAAGAGGAATTAGATCACCCTAAATCCCTACACTAAATGAACACAGGGGGTCTATTTTTTAATGAGAATCACACAAGTTATGATAATACTATCCCACATCAATCTATAGTTATAACAAGATCTCATCAAACATTTAGTGTACACAAGATGGATTTACCTTAAAAATATCAATTAAAACTATGGAATTATCCATCACATGTTACCTAACCAAATCATCATGACCCCATATGTCCCTATCAACCAAAATTGAAAAGTAGTTTAAGAAAAATATAAGAATACATATTCTAAGGTCTATGAGAACAATACCCACAAATAAAGGATATTATTTAGAGTATTTAATCACCAGATTAGTAGAGAAGATCACCAAATATGAAAAACAATTGATATTCACTACCACAATTTATTGAAATTGTATACGGCTTACAAAATCATGATACTTCTCTACCATTAAACCTTAAGGATATAAATATTAGATAAAAATAATCTTGCAAAATTCATAGAAAATTTCCTCAGGAAATTGAAAAGGTACCAAAGACACCCACCAAACTCATATCAACCCATCATTCTAGATTACAACATATCATACACTTTAATATTCAAGAGTTTTGACATGATTGTAGTCTCCCTAGATCCATTCTATAAAATGTACCATTTTATCCAAACATTGATCATTACATAAGGAATCTAGATGGTAATATAAGATATCCAAGGTAAGGATAAATACTTGAGATGTTTTAAAGTCCAAAATTCTATTCGGATTATAGGAAGAGTTTGGAAGATAAGGGATATATTCCAAATGATGAGAAAATATATTAATAGGGTTTTACTTGAAAATAGGCATATTCATTCTTCATTTACCCTTTTCGGAGGAATACATGAGTAATGGAAGACATGTATCCAATAAATAAATATAAAATCCCTTTTTTAGGAACACATTTGATTCCCAATAGCCCAATTTGAAAAAAAATATTTGGCAAAAAAATCAACTAAATTTAAAAAATAAATTAAATAATTTAAAAAATTATTAAAATTTAAAATCATTTCTAAATTATCTGGAATAAATTGAAAATAATAGTGTAAATATCCACTCACATTTCAATATATCTTCTAAAGTTTATAATGAAATCGTCCACTTTATAAAATAAATTATATGAAACAAATTTGTTCATTCTAGCAATAACCTAAACTTTGTTTCAAGATGAAGTTTTTTATAAAATAACTCCCATTTTTCATCCAAATAAAACTTTTATACAAAAATAATATAAAAAATATACCACATCAAGAGAAATATATCCCAACAAAATAAAAACAATATCAAAACCCCTTTCGATTCCTATTAAAAAGTGGAATCCACATTAGGAGAAATCCAAAATTAAAATAGATAAAAACCACAACTCTAAGAGGGGTATAGGGATGTGAAATATTTTTACAAATGGTTCATAATTCTATTCAAAAACTATGTGACATAATATATGAAATCTTTAGAACTATCTATATAGGATCTATATGGATGGTTAAACTATGCAAGATAACCATATAGATCAATTTTTATGTTAATTTCACCGAAAAAACATAAAATAACTCCCAAATTCATTGGGATAACTAATTTTAAATTCCAATATAAATTTTACACATTTATAAAAAATAATAATTCTATTAGTAAATCAAAATACAAGATTCAAATCCTGATTACATATGGGAACTTTATGCTTATAATGAGAAATTTCTAACCAGAATATCCTCTCACTGACCTCTCAAATTTTGACATTCCTATCTATATATTACAAAGATAAAACCCCAAATACGAAGAGGGGTATTTGATACAATTTTATCATTAATTACCATGGGTCAACTGCCACACCAACTAGGTCATCCCTCAAAAGGGTCCCAAGGGTATTATTGATCCCAAAAATCTAGAGACAAGCACTTGGGAATCAAAGTGATACCTCATGGTAATGATTTCACCATAAAATATGTTTCAACAATCAGCAGACCATTTTCCAAAAAAATGTGTATGGAGTTTCCATACATACCAAATTGATGAAAAATTGATAAAAATAAATAATTGAAACAATAGAACAAAACATTACATATCTAATAAAAATGAATCAATTCATTTATAAATTTGTATAACTAAAAAAAGTCCATTTCAAAATTAATAAAATAATTTTATGAGTTTTCTTATAAATAAATAATCTCAACATAAAAAAACCCCAAACTATACCTCTATAATTCCTATACATGACCCATGGTCACTCTCACATCACTAATCACCCATCAAAAATCCAAGAGAATGGAATCAAATCTATATATAATGTATGGAACCTGTACTAAACATAAGAAATGAACACACACACAAGTGTGTATTTATGGTGTGGTCTAATAGGATCAGTGGGATGTCACCAAAGAGTCTATGAAATTCCTTTTATAGAGTATTAAATTAATGATAGTGTGTAAAGTATAATAGAAAATAAGGTTTTACCCTAGTTGATGAAAATCAAAACATAAGCCTTAAATATAAAACAATGAAAAAAATTATGTATTTATTTGTAATACTATGGGAAAAATTCAACATTGATGTTAATAAAACATAATGTAATTTCCCACATTTAAATTTTTTCTTAAAATCCAAAAAAAACAAGTCCAACCATTTATTTTTTTTTGAAATCATTTTGAAAATAAATTTTAAACTCCATTAAAGGATACAATGTCACGACTATAATGAACCATACTTTACATACATTGTTAATACTTCAAAATTGAAGCACACTTATTACAACATATGACAAAACCACAAAGGACCGTATAGGTATAGTGTCTTTAGAAACTGGGAAACATAAACAACTGGTTCATAAATCTTCTATAGTGTCTCCCATTTATTTCATCATATATAGGGTCCCTTTTAGCATATTCTACTTAATATCCATCTTCCTGACCTGGGGAAAAGAAAACATAAAAGGGTGAGCTCAAACGCTCAGCAAGGGAAAATAAAGGAAATAAAAATCATATCATATCTTTTTGAAAATCATAACCTGCAAAAGAGATCATAATAACTTAACATGGAATAAATCATAGAAGTGAAAATGAGATCCCCATAATCATATCATGAAACTTGAAATCTTTGTGGCATGCACACATAATCATAGAAATTCATTTCTTGTTAGTCATGACTCATTGCCAAGACTATCTTAGTAGACAAAGTCCCTTTCTGAACTGAGTCACCCTCGTTCCAGTTCTGTTTCACTGAACCGGTATAACCTACCGTTCCAGCCATGTCTATCTCATGAGATATAAAATCTTTACCCAATGCATTGGAGGGAGATATAGGTCCCACCCATCTTATAATGAATCCTTTCTTATGTGTGCCACATAATCATAAATCATACATCATCGCATAACACATGTAACAAAAATGGGATTCTTGAAACATCATGACATCATAAAACAAATCATATAAGGTAAATGACTTCATAAAAATAATTTCTTCAAAACATAATCAAATCAATGTAATAATAGGGATAAAAACAGAACCCTTTATTATCTTAGATGGAAAATAATTTTGATAAAACACTTGAACTCCATTCTTGAGGAAAATATCCTTTCTACTTCAAAAACATTTTTCCTTTCATAATATGTCATACAAATTTAAAATAAAAGAAGTTGATTAAAAATAAACTTGAAAACTTGTAAAGGAAGCTTCTTGGAAATAATGTTTTAAAAATCCATTCATGCCGTATAAGTTAAAAAAACATTCTTCTCATACTTTTGCCGGAAAAGTCAAAAAAGTACCTCGTACGAAAAACGACAAAAGATTCCTTTCATATCCTTTACTAAAAATTCTCCGAAGGGTAAAATTGGATTTATACAATTGTATGTGGATGGAAATAATATTACATATTGAGGAAACATGGATGTGGATGATAAAATACACCCCAGTAAATGCCAAAGTATAAACAATCTCGGATAAAAATGAGATTGTGATATTTCCCTTACCTTAGGTCCGATTTGCTTTGTACGTGTCCGAAGCTCCTGTATAATGGTTTAAATAATGTTATTTACTTTTTCCAGAATCATAAATATTGATATGATATCATATATGGTCATATTCTTAGCTTCTTGTTAGTAATATTTCATTGTTACTTGTTACTCGGGTCTTTATTGCCTTTTGTTCTTATGCGTGTTTTGCCGAATACATTCTTATTCTTCTTTTAAGGTTATAGATACCTTATATCCATAATGGTATTATTGTAACATGTATCATATTTATTCATTCAATTCATTTATATAATTACTATGTAATGATGATCATGTAGAACGAGTCACATCACATCGTGGAGACGGTATTCCGTACGTACGCACGAGTGATGATATTGTTCCTATGATCATGGAACTATATTGGAGTATATATATATATTATTTCAGTATCAGTATTACTTTATAATAATCATAAATAGTTACTCATTAAACCATTATACCCATCCTTGTAATGTGATGGTGGAAAAATAGATTACACCACGGCGTGGAGACGGTATTCCGTACGTACGCACGCGCGGTGATTTCATTTTTCCGTAGGATGTATAGAAGGTGAATTAGGTTTGTTTCATATTTATAATAACATATAAGTATGTAAGTAATACTGATGTTATTACTTTATCATGAAACAACTAAAGGAGAAGAAGTTGAAGAAGAAAGAAATTGAAAAGATCGGTAACGGATATTACCTCTTCTTTGGAACGCCTCTTTGAATCCTCCACTTAGGGAACTAATATTGGTCTTTGAAGAAGACCAGTACCTCTAGGATTATTCTAGGGAAGTGGAGAGGAGAAAATGGCAGGGTTTGGCCGAGCTTGAGTGCTCAATTTGGTGTGAGGAGGAGGGGGAGGAGGTGCCCTTTTATAAGGGAGGAGAGGGGCACCTTAAGAATATCTCAAAATATTACTTTATATTAAAGTCAAAATCGGTTTATAATGGTTCCAAAGGGTCTTATTTAGAAGCTAAAGTGGGTAAGGGTCTAAATCCTATCAACCAATAGGATTTAGACAAGTTTAGGGTATTATTTTAACCTTATCAATTAGATTTAACTCTAAGTTAAATAATTTAACTTTTACCATGTCTTTTTGTTTTCTTTCACTATATGGTTAATACACTTGCTATAACATGCCAAACGAACCCCAAATTGTTTATTATTAATATATATATCCTTATATAAGTCATTTGGACGAACCTTAGATTTTTAGGAATAAAAGAACAATTAGTAATATAATATTCGATTTAAAAACTATTTTGTGTCAATTTTGACACTATTTGATATATGATTTTTGTGAAAGTCATAAAAGAATTATATGTTCGCACAAAGTTGATTAAATCAACACTAATATATCATAGTAACCTAGAAAATTAGTGGAATTCATAAAAACTCTCAAATTACATTTATTTTGGTGTTTATAACATCAATTATGTCAATATTTCATTAATAAGATAATTACTGCATCATCATTGTGTCATAAATAAATTAAATTATTTAATGTCTAAAAATTACAAATAAAATACCATTATGTAGGAAATATTTTTAGTTTTCTAATGAATATTTATAGTCGAATTTATCTTATGTATAACCCCATATTAAAAATTATTTACTTATTAAACTTTGATTTTAACTATTTTAACCCTTCTTTAAATAAATTAATAATAAATGTCCTAATCTAACCCAAGTGGGCCTAAATGGTCATATTGTATTCCTAAGATTGTTTTTGGTCGAATTAAACTTATCCAATAGAATTAGTACATGTGTTAGGGTAATAGTAATATCATTTTTACCCTTAGTTACCCTATTTACTATTAACCGCGGTAAAAAAAAGTAAAAAGTTACTATTCACCAAAAATTATTTTTATCTCATTGAACCACATTTTACTTACTGATATCAACCGCGACTGTCGGATTTTCGAAATTCCATTCACAGAAGCGGTAAAATTATGTTTTATGCAAAAATTCAGTTTTTAACCTACCACTTAGTGGTTTCACTATTCATCAAAAATTGAAAGTTTTCAGAAAAAAACCAAAATTTCACCCTAGGCTAATTTCGATATTCTGAGTCCAAAAATGAAGTCCATTTTGAAAAATAAAATTTATAAAATTCAAAAAAGTGGTTATTACTATTCCTAACGGCTAGTTTTAATAACATATTGTTGTTTAGTGAAACTCGGTATTGCGTACAACGCAAGCTATCGAGAAGGTCGCGATTGCGTGTAAAGAAAGCCAAGCAAGTGTTGTGTAGAAAAAGATTCATTTGATGATTTATATAACATAAAAGTCTCGGGTGTTACATTCTACCCCCCTTAAAAAGAATTTCGCCCTCGAAATTCGTCACTTTGTAACAAACAGATGAGGATACTTCTCCCTCATCATATCCTCAAGCTCCCATGTAGCTTCTTCAAGTTGGTGGTTCCTCCATAAAACTTTCACCAATCGAGTGGTCTTACTTCGTAGGACTTTTTCGCTATGATCCATAATCTCTATCGGTTGTTCTTCATAAGAAAGATCTTGCTCCAGCGGTACAACTTCTGAGCTGAGTACATGTGAAGGATCAGGTATGTACTTACTCAGGAGAGATACATGGAACACATCATGAACTTGAGAGAGATTCGGTGGAAGCGCCAATCGGTAAGCTGCCTTTCCAACCCGATCCAGTATTTCGAAAGGACCGATATATCTAGGGCTCAACTTCCCCTTCTTTCCAAATCTCATAACCCTCTTCCGGGGAGATATTCGTAAGAACACTTTATCACCCACTTCAAACTCTAGGTCTTTTCTTCGGTTGTCGGCATAACTTTTCTGTCGACTCTGAGCTGCTCTTATGTGTTGTTGGATAGATCTAACCTTTTCTATCATTTCATCAACGAGATCAGGTCCTAACAGCTTTCTTTCCCCAACTTCATCCCAGCAAGTTGGAGTCCTGCATTTCTTTCCATAGAGAGCTTCATAAGGAGCCATCTGAATACTGGAGTGAAAGCTATTATTATAAGAAAATTCCACCAAAGGTAGGTGTTGATCCCAACCTCCTTTGAAATCCATAGAGCAAGCTCTCAACATATCTTCTAGGGTTTGAATTGTTCTCTCAGACTGACCGTCTGTCTGGGGATGATAAGCAGTGCTGAAACTCAACTCTGTATCCAGAGTATGCTGAAGACTTCGCCAGAACTTCGAGGTAAATCTCGGATCCCGATCAGATATAATAGAAAGTGGTACTCCATTCAATCTTACCACTTCCTTTACATATATCCTGGCAAGATGATCTAGAGAGAAATCCTCTCTCATAGCAATGAAGTGTGCAGACTTTGTAAGACGATCAACTATGACCCAAATAGCATTATTTCGTTTGGATGTTTTAGGAAGTCCTGTGACAAAGTCCATAGTGATTTTTTCCCATTTCCATTCGGGTATGGGTAATGGTTGTAACATCTCCTTAGACTTCTGTCTCTCAACTTTAACTTGTTGACAAACCAAGCATCGAGAGACATATTCAGCAACATCTCTTTTCATGCCATCCCACCAAAAGTACTCTTTCAGGTCCCTATACATCTTCGTGCTTCCAGGATGAATAGAGAATGATGAACAATGAGCCTCATCCAGTAGCTCCTTCTTTAATTCGGGGATGGGTGGAACACAAACCCGATTCCTGAACTTTATTATCCCATCACAATCAAGGTTGAATTCAGGAACATTTCTCACCTTCTTTTGTAACTCGACATCCTCTTTCTGTGCCTCTTTAATCTTCACATGTATAGATGGTTGAACATTCATTTGATAAAGATAAGATTTTTCCCCTTCCATTATAATTCCAAGATCCATCCTTTGTAAATCCATAAATATTGGATCTTTTGTGATCCTCATCATGGATAAACTAGCATGGTCTTGTCGACTTAATGCATCTGCCACCTTGATTGCTTTCCCAGGGTGGTAATGGATTGAGCAGTCATAATCCTTAATCAGCTCCAACCATCTTCTTTGATGCATATTCAACTCCTTTTGTGTGAAAATATACTTTAAACTTTTATGATCAGTATAAATATCACACCTTTCACCATAAAGGTAATGCCTCCAAATCTTTAATGCAAAGATTACCGCAGCCAACTCCAAATCATGTGTTGGGTAATTTTGCTCATGGATTTTCAACTATCGTGAGGCATAAGCTATCACCATATCATTTTGCATAAGAACACACCCCAATCCCTTCTTGGATGCATCACTATAGATCACAAACCTTTCTCCACTACAAGGAAGTGTGAGCATAGGTGCACTGGATATCCTTCTTTTCAACTCCTTGAAATTCTCTTCACATTCCTCTGTCCAGACAAACTTAACACCTTTCCGAGTAAACTTGGTGAGTGGATTGGATAATCGTGAAAAATATTTTACAAAACGTCGATAATATCCAGCCAAACCAAGAAAACTTCGGATCTCAGTTACTTTTGTTGGTCTTGACCATCTTTCGATAACCTCTGTTTTTGCTGGATCCACAGATATCCCCTCTTTTGAGATTATGTGACCCCAAAATGCAACTTTTTGAAGCCAAAATTCACACTTGGTAAATTTGGCATAAAGATTATCTTTTCTCAGGGTCTTCAATATAATTCTCAAGTGATCTTCATGCTCTTCCTTGCTCTTTGAATAGACAAGAATATCGTCTATAAAGACTACCACAAATTGATCAAGATAGTCTCTAAAGACTCTATTCGTTAGATCCATGAAGATAGCAGGGGCATTAGTAAGACCAAATGGCATCACTATAAATTCATAGTGTCCATACCTTGTACGGAAAGCCGTCTTTGGTATATCCTCCCTTTTGACCCTTAATTGATGATACCCTGAACGAAGATCAATCTTGGAAAAGTATTGAGCTCCACGTAGTTGGTCAAATAAGTCATCAATGTGTGGGAGAGGATATTTGTTCTTGATAGTGATCTTGTTAAGTTCTCGATAATCAATGCAGAGTCTCATTGATCCATCTTTCTTCTTAACAAATAGAACAGGTGCTCCCCAAGGTGACGCACTAGGGCTTATGAATCCCTTATCAAGATTCTCTTGGAGTTGCTTCTTCAATTCCTGCAACTCAATTGGGGCCATTCTATAAGGTGTATTTGAAATTGGAAAAGCACCTGGTACGAGTTCTATTGAAAACTCAACTTCATGATTTGGTGGAAGACCCGGTAATTCCTCCGGAAAGACATCATCAAACTCCCGTACAATGGGAATATTCTTAATCATGAGTTTCTCAACAACCATTTGAGATAAATAACCTTCATTTAGTGGAATCAATACCCATAAGATGGAAGAAATTTCCACTAGAAGGTTATGTTCATCCTTGCATTGATAGACGATCGTAGATTGATCTGGAATATGAAATGTGACTTCCATTCTTTTGCAATTGATATGAGCTCCATGTAGAGAAATCCAATCCATGCCAAGAATCACATCAAATTCCACTAAAGGAAGGATCACAAGATTTGCAGGAAGCACTTTCCCAAAAACTTCAATCGGAGAAGAATTATAAACTTTTGATGCAACTGTTGTGCCATTAGGTGTTGTCACAGCTAACTCAACATCTAATTGTTGAGGTAGTACGGTGATACCCTTAGAAACTTTTTCAGAAATAAAAGAGTGGGTGGATCCAGAATCAAATAAAACATTTGCTACTTTAGAGTGGATGGTAAGTGTACCTTTCACCACTTCGTTATCATACTCCACATCGCTGATAGAAATTGAATGTGACTTTCCTTTGTCTTTAGCCTTAAGATTTTGTTGACGTCGACCATCATCATCAACCCTTGGATTTGGGCATTGATTGGCATAATGCCCCATCTCCTTGCACTTGAAACATTGAAGTGTAGTAGGATCATTCTGTGTATCCCTTCCTTTGTTTGCATCATTAGACATCTTCTTCCCATTATCACGGCATTCAAATGCCCGATGACCTTCCTTTCCACACTTAAAACATTTACTTGTCCCTTTAAGACAACTCCCTCCATGTTTATTTCCACACTTTGAGCATAAGGGAAAGCTCATCTTCTTTTCAGTGTGCTCTTTAGATTTTCCTTTGAATTCAATCTTCCTCTTCTTATCAAGCCCATGTGACTGATGGGTTACTCCAATCTCCATCTCGACTTTGAGAGCACATTGAACGATTTCCTCGTAGCTATTGAAGTCCCTTATGGCTAACGCCTTTCGAAGACTTGGTTTTAAGCCACTAAAGAATCGATAGATCTTACTCTCAGGTTGGATAATAATACCAGAAGCGTACCTTGCAAGTCTTGTAAAATTTGCTTCATAGGTACCAACAGATTCATCATCCCTTTGTTTCAGTTCAAGAAACTCTTTCTCCATCTTTGTTCAAAGAATACGAGGGAAGTACTTATTGAAAAATAAGTTCTTGAACTCGTCCCATTCCATAGACTCAATTTCATCCCTTTGCCTCGTATTCTTAATAAGATTACACTATTGATCAGCATCTCCTTCCAAACGATACACTGCTAGAATGACTTTATCATGTTCAGAACATTGAAGAACTGAAAATATCTTTTCATTAGTACTAATCCATTGTTCAGCAACTAATGGATCAGTAGACCCACTGAAAGAAGGTGGACGCTGCCTCATGAAGGATTCAATAGAATGTTGCTCCTTCCTTTGCTCGTTTGGAAGTCCTGCATGATTCATAGCTTGAGAAAGTTGTGTGAGCATAGCTACAAGATTTTGCATTCCAGCTCCCATATCGTTGGGTTGCTCAGGGGGACAATCATTGCATTGCCCATCGCATTCCGCATTAACACGGTTCCTTCGGGTTCCAGCCATTGACTAAAAACAAGAAGAATAGTGTGAGAAACACTAATTATAAAAGGAAAACCACATAATCAAGGATAAAATTTCACACTTAAGGTTTTATCCTAGGGTATTCATGGCCATTTCCAAAACACTAAGATTGTGTTCTATGCTTAGACTTATCCTTAGGGTTATTACTAAGGCTTTCACATCCTAGTTTCCAAAGGTTGACTATACCTTTCCTCTGATACCAACTATAATGACCCATACTTTACATAAATTGTTAATACTTCAAAATTGAAGCACACTTATTACAACATATGACAAAACCACAAAGGACCGTATAGGTATAGTGTCTTTAGAAACTGGGAAACATAAACAACTGGTTCATAAATCTTCTACAGTGTCTCCCATTTATTTCATCATATCTAGGGTCCCTTTTAGCATATTCTACTTAATATCCATCTTCCTGACCTAGGGAAAAGAAAACATAAAAGGGTGAGCTCAAATGCTCAGCAAGGGCAAATAAAGGAAATAAAAATAATATCATATCTTTTTGAAAATCATAACCTGCAAAAGAGATCATAATAACTTAACATGGAATAAATCATAGAAGTGAAAATGAGATCCCCATAATCATATCATGAAACTTGAAATCGTTGTGGCATGCACACATAATCATAGAAATTCATTTCTTGTTAGTCATGACTCATTTCCAAGACTATCTTAGTGGACAAAGTCCCTTTCTGAACCGAGTCACCCTCGTTCCAGTCCTGTTTCACTGAACCGGTATAACCTACCGTTCTAGCCATGTCTATCTCATGAGATATAAAATCTTTACCCAATGCATTGGAGGGAGATATAGGTCCCACCCATCTTATAATGAATCCTTTCTTATGTGTGCCACATAATCATAAATCATACATCATCGCATAACACATGTAACAAAAATGGGATTCTTGAAACATCATGACATCATAAAACAAATCATATAAGGTAAATGACTTCATAAAAATAATTTCTTCAAAACATAATCAAATCAATGTAATAATAGGGATAAAAACATAACCCTTTATTATCTTAGATGGAAAATAATTTCGATAAAACACTTGAACTCCATTCTTGAGGAAAATATCCTTTCTACTTCAAAAACATTTTTCCTTTCATAACATGTCATACGACATTAAAATAAAAGAAGTTGATTAAAAATAAACTGGAAAACTTGTAAAGGAAGCTTCTTGGAAATAATGTTTTAAAAATCCATTCATGCCGTATAAGTCAAAAAAAACATTCTTCTCGTAATTTTGCCGGAAAAGTCAAAAAAGTACCTCGTACGAAAAACGACAAAAGATTCCTTTCATATCCTTTACTAAAAACTCACCGAAGGGTAAAATTGGATTTAAAAAATTGTAGGTGGATGTAAATAATATTACATATTGAGGAAACATGTATGTGGATGATAAAATACACCCCAGTAAATGCCAAAGTATAAACAATCTCGGATAAAAATGAGATTGTGATATTTCCCTTACTTTAGGTCCGATTTGCTTTGTACGTGTCCGAAGATCCTGTATAATGGTTTAAATAATGTTATTGACTTGTTCCAGAATCATACATAATGATATGATATCATATATGGTCATATTATTAGCTTCTTGTTTGTAATATTTCATTGTTACTTGTTACTCAGGTCTTTATTGCCTTTTGTTCTTATACGTGTTTTGCCGAATACATTCTTATTCTTCTTTTAAGGTTATAGATACCTTATATCCAGAATGGTATTAGTGTAACATATATCATATTTATTCATTGAATTCATTTATATAATTACTATGTAATTATGATCATGTAGAACGAGTCGCATCACTTCGTGGAGACGGTATTCCGTACGTACGCACGAGTGATGATATCGTTCCTATGATCGTGGAACTATATTGGAGTATATATATATATATTATTTCAGTATCAATATTACTTTTTAATAATCATAAATAGTTACTCATTACACCTTATAACCATCCTTGTAAAGTGATGGTGGAAAAATAGATTACACCACGGCGTGGAGACGGTATTCCGTACGTACGCACGCGCGTTGATTTCATTTTTCCGTAGGATGGATAGAAAGTGAATTAGGGTTGTTTCATATTTATAATTACATATCAGTATGTAAGTAATACTGATGTTATTACTTTATCATGAAACAACTAAAGGAGAAGAAGTTGAAGAAGAAAGAAATTGAAAAGATCGGTAACGGATATTACCTCTTCTTTGGAACGCCTCTTTGAATCCTCCACTTAGGGAACTAAGATTGGTCTTTTAAGAAGACCATGACCTCTAGGATTATTCTAGGGAAGTGGAGAGGAGAAAATGTCAGGGGTTGGCCGAGCTTGAGTGCTCAATTTGGTGTGAGGAGGAGGGGGAGGAGGTGCCCTTTTATAAGGGAGGAGAGGGGCACCTTAGGAATATCTCAAAATATTATTTTATATTAAAGTCAAAATCGGTTTATAATGGTTCCAAAGGGTCTTATTTCGAATCTAAAGTGGGTAAGGGTCAAAATACTATCATCCAATAGGATTTAGACAAGTTTAGGGTATTATTTTAACCTTATCAATTAGATTTAACTCTAAGTTAAATAATTTAACTTTTACCATGTCTTTTTGTTTTCTTTCACTATATGGTTAATACACTTACTATAACATGCCAAACGAACCCCAAATTATTTATTATTAATATATATATCCTTATCTAATTCATTTTGCCTAACCATAGATTTTTAGGAATAAAATAACAATTAGTAATATAATATTTGATTTAAAAACTATTTTGTGTCAATTTTGACACTATTTGATATATGATTTTTGTGAAAGTCATAACAGAATTATATGTTCAAACCAAGTTGATTAAATCAACACTAATATATCATAGTAACCTAGAAAATTAGTGGAATTCATAAAAAGTCTCAAATTACATTTATTTTGGTATTTATAACATCAATTATGTCCATATTTCATTAATAAGATAATTACTGCATCATCATTGTGTCATAAATAAATTAAATTATTTAATGTCTAAAAATTAAAAATAAAATACCATTATGTAGGAAATATTTTTAGATTTCTAATGAATATTTATAGTCGAATTTATCTTATGTATAACCCCATATTAAAAATAATTTACTTATTAAACTTTGATTTTAACTATTTTAACCCTTCTTTAAATAAATTAATAATAAATGTCCGAATCTAACCCAAGTGGGCCTAAATGGTCATATTTTATTCCTAAGTTTGTTTTTGGTCGAATTAAACTTATCCAATAGAATTAGGACATGTGTTAGGGTAATAGTAATATCATTTTTACCCTTAGTTACCCTATTTACTATTAACCGCGGTAAAAAAAAGTAAAAAGTTACTATTCACCAAAAAATTATTTTTATCTCATTGAACCACATTTTACTTACTGATGTCAACCGTGTCTGTTGGATTTTCGAAATTCCATTCACAGAAGCGGTAAAATTAAGTTTTATGCAAAAATTCAGTTTTTAACCTACCACTTAGTGGTTTCACTATTCATCAAAAATTGAAAGTTTTCAGAAAAATACCAAAATTTCACCCTAGGCTAATTTCGATATTCTGAGTCCAAAAATGAAGTCCATTTTGAAAAATAAAATTTATAAAATTCCAAAAAGTGGTTATTACTATTCATAACGGCTAGTTTTAATAGCATATTGTTGTTTAGTGAAACTCGGTATTGCGTACAACGCAAGCTATCGAGGAAGGTCGCGATTGCGTGTAAAGCAAGCCAAGCAAGTGTTGTGTAGAAAAAGATTCCTTTGATGATTTATATAACATAAATGTCTCGGGTGTTACAACGACTAGTCCCCCAGGGCCCGTGTTGTGACTACCCGAAGCCCAACTTGATGTATAGGTAAAACTAAAAATAGCTCCTATAAACGCCCACCAATGATCCTACCTAAAGGGTAGGTACAACTTTCGAACGATCCTCTCTGTGGTACGTCTCATCTAATGGTCCACCTCAGAGCAGCCTCCAGTCCTAGTACCCTCATCCTCAGTGCTGTCTATCATCTGCACACGACACAACAGGGTGTAGGCATAACCCATGTAGGGGTGAGTATAACAATACATAGTAGGGACCTCGAGACTCCTGAAGGTCTCTCAAAATCCACAAAGGTTAATCCACAAGGAACAATAACAACAGTTAACCCTACATAGGAATATTACCATACATATAGCTAAGTTATCAAGTATACTAATCTCACTCATGAGGAAACACAAGGCCCAACTCCTTAGCCAAAATCTCAACTATTCCACGAAGGAAAGAATTACATGAAGGTAACACCACAAAGTAAGTACAACAAAGGTAACACCACACATAAGAATACTACACAGGTATCACCATGAAGGTAAGTCCCACAATAGTAATTCTATATAGATTAATACCACAAAGGTATCACAATGAAGGTAAGTACCACAATTGTTATGCCACACATGAGATTACCATAGTGGTATCACCACACAGAAGTGTACCACAAAGGTAAAGACTTAGTTCACACCAAGTATAACATAAGTATGGAAGTATAGATGATTATATGTATTTCTAGATCATCCTACTTCATCGAGAAGCTCTGTTTTTGACCCACACAAGATTGAAGATGACCCACATAGGATCTGAAGATGACCCACACAAGATCTAGAGATGACCTACACAGGATTATTATGCACTGAACCACATAGTATTGA
Source organism: Viscum album (assembly GCA_963277665.1). Lineage (NCBI taxonomy): Eukaryota > Viridiplantae > Streptophyta > Magnoliopsida > Santalales > Viscaceae > Viscum > Viscum album. The sequence continues at coordinate 699,391,884 of OY728128.1, read as the reverse complement.
TGAGCACTGACCCACACAGGATCCAAAGATAACCCACAAAGGATCTGAAGACTCCTCAAGTACATCTAGCCATATGGTTCCCGCACTAAGCATGTTTGATTCCAGGAGGTTCCGCTCCTCAAGCCATCGATCGATACTTCAACTGCCACTAATTCCCATGAATAAGTACCCCAAAGGACCGCCGCATCACAAGGGTCACAATGAAATAGATGGCGCCTCAATTTGATGTTTGGTCTATAAGTTATTAGTTTTTTCGTCTTGAGGGCCCGAATGGATTCGGGTTTGATCCATCCCTACCACACACCAACTTTATCCAAAAATCAAGAGGAGTATACAAAAATATCTATCTCGATCCAAGGATCCCGATTCAATAGAGGGTTCGTCAATCACACACCTAGATCACAAGTTATGGCCAAAATAGTGTATCTAGATCCAGATGGGCCCGGGTCCGGTCTGGGTCTGACCTAGACCGGTCGAGCCGCATTGGACCGAGCCCATGGGGCCACGGTCTAGCCTGGCTCGCGAAGGGGGAGGCCTATGGTGCAACCCGAGTCAGGGTGGCCCCTCGTGGTGGTTCTACCCTAGCTGCCACCCAGGAGGGGAGGCACCCCCCAGGTCACCCAAATGGCCCGTAGGCCATTTAGTTTTGTCAAACCAGGCGGCACCACGTGGCATTGCCGGCTCGCATGCAGGACACACCAGAGGGTTCCAGCTCAGTGTGACGCGGCCAGCTGGAATGGTTGGCCCTCCTTCCAGCACCGCGGATGCGTGGCGCTCCTCCACCTCGGTCGGCCAAGTGTCGGCTGCCCTTCTGTCTCCCCCGCGGCCGAGCAGCCATGATCTCCAGCTCTGGCGGCACAGACGTGTGTTGCCGCTTCGCCACGAAGTCGGCCTGTGTACTGACCTCCATCCCCTTTTCCATAATCGACGACGAGCAACAGCCTCCTCCACTACCGGTGGCACGGATGCACACCGCCCCGGTTCAACATGGATGGTCGTCGTATTGTCCATCGTCCTCCTCCGCCTCCTAGTCGAACCGCAGCTGGCTAGTTTCCAGCATCTGTTCTCTTTCACGGGTCATTGAAGCTTTATTCTAAGCCCAAAAAATTTGACAACCACGTATTCACTTTCCTTGGGTCAAGATCTCCACATCCATATGTCGCGCTCAAAAAAACATTCTGTTTTTAGCATGCTTAATTATTTGGCATTGAAGAACATGTGAAGAATAAAAAGAAAAATCATGGTATTTTGGTGGATCGATGGTCGTTCTTTTTTGGCCATCTTCATTAAGAATCGGTAATATGAAGAATAAAAAAAATATAGTTATCATATCTCAAAATAAACCCCTACCTCATTTGTTTGTTGGATATAGCATGAGGATGGAGATAAAGACGATGAAGACAATGAAGATGTCTATGTCCGTCGCTCCCGCAATACGCTCCAAAGTTGGTTCCTCGTTCTTTCTCCGGAGGATGTTCTTCATTGGAGGATATTTCTCCAAAGCTCTCCCAAGTCTCCCCTTGCCCACGATTTCCCCCAACCACAAGAAAGGTGAGGAGACAACCTAATAAATTAAGTTTATTAATTAAACAGTTAAATTTGGCTCATTAAATTGTGAAAAAACCACGAGTTTCCCTACATTAAAGGGGAGTTCAAGTGGTCCCAACCCGCAAGTTTCAAATGGAAGGTTTCAATAAAAATAAAAGTTATTATTTTATTTTTACTATTTTTCTTTTAACACTAAGACGAAAATATGAAAAACTAACTTCCACCCTCAACCAAATACGGTCCAGGTGAAGGTCTCATTAAGTGAATATCGGTGCTGCGAGTTCAACAGTGTCCTCATATTTCAATTCTGAGCACCGGTTCAAAAGTCACAAAACTACGCTTGCGCATTCCTAACAAAAAGTTTAGAAATTTATTCTGGGCATACCGGGCCTCGGAATCACATGTCGTCAATTTTCATTGAGTTGTAATTTTTCCATATAATTATAAAAAATACAAGGGAAAATATAGGACTTTACATTATCCCCACCTTAGGGATTTTCATAATCGAAAGCCACAACACAAACTGGGGAAACAAGTTGGGGTACTGAGAATGAATCTGAGGCCCCGCTCCCATGTGCTCTCCTGAAAGTTCACGTGCTGCCAACGTACCCGCACTAGAAGTATTGATCACCCACAAAGGAATCTTTGTTGTTTATCCTAAATCTCTACTGTAACCTCTAAAAACATTACCCCATTGTCGATGTCCAGTTCTCCCCAGTCAATGACGTGTGAAAGATCATGCACGTATCTTCTCAGTAGAGATACGTGGAAAACGCCGTGCACCCAATGCAACTAAGGGGGAAGAGCTCAGCGGTATGCCACCTTTCAAAGTCTAAGGAGGAACTGAAAGGTTATGATGAACCTTGGAGATAACATACTGCCATAGCCAAATCTCCACAAACCTCATCGTGGTGAGACCCGTAGGATGACATGGTCACCATCCTCAAACTCAAGAGGTCTCCGTCTCCTGTCAGCATAAGCCTTCTACCTGCTCTGTGTAGTCTTCATCCGCACCTGGATGACCTACACCTTCTCTGTGGTAGCCCGTACCATCTCTAGTCCCATGAGTGCTGACTCCCTAGGGTCATTCAAATATAGAGGTGATCTGCAAGGTCGACCGCACAATGCCTCAAATAGTTTCATACTGATAGTGTAGTGATAACTGTTGTTGTACATGAACTCCACCAAGAGAAAGTGATTCTCCAAGAATCTTCCAAAATCAAGGACACAAGCACGCAACATGTACTCAAGGGTTTTAATGGTCTGCTCTATCTAACCATCCATATGAGGATGGAAGGTGGTGTTCAATTGAAGTTGTGTTCTGAATGCCTCCAGCAACCCCTTCCATAGTCGGGATGTAAAATGTGCATCATGATCAGATAAAATCGTAGATGGAACCCCATGAAGTCATACAATATCCTTCATATATAGGAATATCAATCCCTCTACTTAGCCCTGCTCTCTGCCTTCACTTGGGAACAAGTGAGGCACCATGAGAAAAACTCTTCCACTAATTTCTTCATTCTCGACCACCAGTGCTGACGCCGAAGGTCCTGGTACATCTTCACTACTCTTGTATGTACCTCTAGAAGGGACATATGGAACTCCCTCAACAAATACTCTCGTAGCACCACCGGTACCATAGTACACCCTCTTAAAAGGATTACGTGCTCCAAACCTTTAAAAAATCCATTAGGTGCTTGTCCTGTGGATATCTGAGAACACTGAGCCTTGTAGTCAGTGTCCTAAAGTTGCGCCTCCCCGACTCACTGATGGAGTGGGGGAGTGACTATTAGAGACTGAAGATAATATGCTCCATCTCATTCCACATAGGATATCTACAAAGCGGATAGCTGCTCCATTGCCTCACTCAACAACTATATACTAGATCTCCTGCTGAGTGTATCTGCTATTACATTCCCCTTCCCAGGAGTATATACTATCTCGAAGTCATTGTCTTGGAGGAACTCAATCCAATATCTATGTATAAAGTTCAGGTCATTTTGAGAGAAGATATACCTAAGACTCTTTTGATCTGAGTAGACTGTAAAACGTTCGCCCATCAAGTAATGTTACCACATCTTCAAGGAGAAGACCACTGCTGGTAACTCCAAGTCACGGGTAGCATTTTTCTTCCCATGTTGTCTCATCTGTCGAGAACCATAGGCGATCACTGCTCACTCCTGCATCCGGACATATCCATGCCTGATCCCTAATGCGTTGTAGTAGGCTATGTACCCAACGCCCTCCTCCAGTAACCTTAAAATGGGGGGCACTCGTTAGTCTCAACCTCATCTCCTAGAAACTCCGCTAGCATTTCTATGACCACACGAAGGGTTAACCCTTCTTAGTCAATGCTGATAATGGTTTCACAACTCTAGAAAAGTTAGGCACAAACCTCCAGTAGTAACCGGCCAAACCCAGGAAACTTTTCACCTCTGTCACACTCCTGGGTGGCTCCCAGGCAAGCACAACCTCAATCTTCGCTGGATCCACCACAACTCCCACCTCTGAGATGACGTGTCCTAGAAAGTGGACCTCTCGTATCCAAAACTAGAACTTAGAGAGCTTACCATAAATCTAGTGCCCTCGGAGTGTGTCTTGAACTATCTTCAGATGATAGGCATGCTCCACCTCTGTAGCTAAGTATATCAAGATGTCGTCGATGAAGAATACCAAATATTGATCGAGGTATGGATAGAAGATCATGTTTATGAGTCCCATGAACACTTTTTGGGTGTTGGTTATGTCAAATGGCATAACCATGAACTCATAATGGCCATACCGACATCTGAAGGTCGTCTTCTGCACATCCTCGTCTCATACCCTGAGCTGGTGATCGCCTGATCGAGGGTCTATCTTTGAAAACCACCGTGCTCCCTTCAGCTGATCAAAGATATCGTTAATCCTCAGGAGTGGGTACTTATTCTTCACAGTCACCTTGTTCAAGCACTGATAGTCCACACATAGTCTCAAACTCCCATCCTCCTTATTGGTGAACCAAATCGAGGCTGCCTAAGGAGAAACACTGGCCCTAATGAACCCCTTGCTCTGCAAGTCCTCCAACTGTACTCGCAGCTCTCGAATATCCACGGGAGCCATTCGATATGATAGAGTAGATATCGGTGCCATCCTGAGGTACAAACTGATATAAAATTCCACCTCTCTGTGAGGAGGTATACCTGGAACATCGTATGGAAAAACATCAGCGTACTGGTCCACCACTTCAGGATAGCCCGGACTCTCAACACCAACCGCTCTGAGGGTAAGGCTAGCCAACTAATGTGTGATCAGTTTTACCCTTCTCTGAGTAAGTCCATCTTGTGCTGCAAAGGTTTCCTTCTTTCCAATGAAGGAAAACCTGGCCTCGTCCCTATGGAAACACCACACGTTGCACCTAATACTGTCAATCTAAGCATAGACCATGGATAACTAGTCCATACCCAAGATGACTTCGTAAGGCATTGATGCTGCTACTCGAAGATCTCAGCCAAAGCTCTCACCTCCTAGAGTAATATCAAACTATCGGAACTGGTGTTTAATCATCGAATTATCTCTTGTAAGAGTCTCTCACTGTATGGATTGAGCCAACGGCTCCACTGGTATCTCCGAGCTCCAAATGAGGGTTGTGGAAATAAAAGAGTGACCGCCACCATTGTATATAAGTACTGCAGATAAGGCAGAGTAGACACATATCGTACCTATAATAATCTCTGGAGTGTTGTGCTTGTTGGTCGTAGATGCCTAGAGAAGACTGTTTGTAAGGAATATCATGAGATCAGCTGGTGTCCCTACCAGTTGAAAAAATCTAACGACGGCCTTCAGCCAGTCCTCAGCCACCTGTGGATCTGTTTCTCCCTGGAAGCTTGGTGGCCTATGGCATTGGAACTCATGAAACGATCTCAAGCAGTGTTCACCCACTTCTGTTGGGGCTGGTGGCATCGACTTCCCAATGGGTAGTGCTACTGCTGGTACACCACCCGATGGTACAACTGGTGTAAGGGGGCCCTGCACCAAATCATCATCACTCACTGGACTATCATTATGTACTATAACTGGAACCCTTTCTCGTGGTCTATGTGGAGGTATCCTGAAAAGAAACAGGTGCGCCATAGTCTTTACGTTATACTTGGTGAGATGACTCAAAGTGATCACAAAGAAAACTTTTCAAAAACACACATGCAATTAGTGTTTTTCTGCACTGAGTAAGAAATCAGAAGTCTGGGTCCTTGTGTATCGATACATCGGCCGCCGCACCAACACTGGATTCCCAAAACTAAAGACAAAACACATAACACTTAACACTATTGCCGATTAAAAGATCGAAGTCTAAGTTCGTCAGTAAAACCGACGTCTCTGATACTAATTTTTCATAACCCGTCACCCGGGGCCCGTGCCGTGACAATCCAAATCCCAACTGGAAGTACAGGTAAAATTGAAAGCAACTCCTATGAATTCATGTCAAGGATCCTACCTGAAGGGTAGGTATATCTCTCGAACGATTGTCTCTGCGGTACATCTCGTCTAATGGTCCACCTCCGAGCAGCCTCCAGTCCAGGTACCCTCATCCACAATCAACATTGTCTATCATATTCACAAGACACAATAAGGTGCGAGCATAGCCCGTGCACAGGTGAGTATAAAAATACTCAGTAGGGACCCTAAGAACCCTGAAGGTCTCTCAGAATCCACAAAGGATAAACCAAGAAGCACAAAAAAATAGTTAACCCTACTTAGGAATATGCCCATACATATACCTAAGTTATAATGTATACTCATCTCTCTCATGAGGAAACACAAGGACCAACTCCTTAGCCAAAAGCACAACTGTTCCACAGAGGAAAGAATACCATGAAGGTAACACCCAATGTAAGTACCAAAAAGGTAACACCACATAGAAGAATACCTCATATGTATCACCATGAAGGTAAGTCCCACAATGGGAACACCACACAGAAGAATACCACAAAGGTATAACCACAAAGGTAAGTATCACAATGGTAACTCCACACAAGACATTTCCATAAAGGTATTACCACAAAGAAGTGTACCACATTAGTAAAGACTCAACTAACACTAAATATAACTAATGTACGGAAGTATAGATGATTAGATATATTGCTGGATCATCTTACTTCATCAAGAAGCTCTGTTGTTGACCCACAAAGGATCGCAGATGACCCACACAGGATCTGAAGATGACCCACATAGGATCTATAGATGAACCATAGAGGATCGGTATGCACTGACCCACATAGGATCACTGAGCGCTGACCCACACATGATCTGAAGATGACCCACATAGGATTTTAAGTCTCATCAACTATAGCCAGCCACATGGTTCCTACACTAAACATACTTGATTCTCAGAGGTTCCACTCCTCAAGCCATTGGTTGATACTTAAACTTCCATGAAGTCCCACGAAGAAGTAACCCAAAGGACTGTCACATCACAAGGTTCACAACACAATAGACGGCGCGTCAATCGGACGCTCGGTCTGTAAGTTATTTTCCATTTAGTTCTGAGGGCCTGATTGGATTTGGGTTCAATACAACCCGGCCATACCCTAACCTTATTCAAAACTCAAGTGGAGTATACCAAAAGGTCCTTCTTAATCCACAGATCTCGGTTCAGTAGACGGTTCATCAATCAGATGCACAGGTCACAACATATGGCCAAAAAGGCGTATCTGGGTCTAGATGGGCCCGGGTCCGGTCCGACCCGGCCCGGCCCGACCCGGTCAGGGTCCATCCTAGACTGGCTGGGCTACGGTTGGCCTGACCAATGGGGTCGCAGTCCGGCCCAGCCCGCTGGGTGGCCCACGGTGTAGCCTTCCACTAGGGTGGCCCCTCGTGGTGGAGTCTACCCTAGCCACCACCAGGGAGGAGAGGCACCCCCAGGTCACCCGAACGACCCGTAGGCCGTTCCATTTTAGCCTACTAGGTGGCGCCATGTGGCGCCACCGGCTGGCACGCGAGACCCACCGGAGGGGTCCCACTCGGCGTGATGTGGCTGGAAAAAATGGCCGGCCCTCCATCCAGCGGCGCAGACACGCGCCGCTCCTCCACCGCGGTAGGACGAGTGTTGGCCGCCCTCCGGTCTCCACCGCGGGTGACCGGCTACAGTCTCCAGCTCTGGAGGCTTAGACAGAGGCCGCTGCTTCGCCACGTGTTTTTCCGGTGTGTCGGCCACCATCCCCTTCTCTATTGAGGCCGAAAAAACGCGGCCTCCCCTACTACCAGTGGTGCAGACGCATGCCGCCCTGGTTCCACAAGGCTGACCAGCATACCAGCCATCGTCTCCCTCTACTGCCTGCTCGAACTGCGGTCGGCCGGTTTACAGCCGCCCTCCACTTCTGCGGGTCATCGCAACTTCATTGTAAGCCTAAAAAATATAACGACCTCATATTCATGATCCTTGGGTCGAGATCTCCATGTCCATATGTCGTGCTCAACGAAACATTGTGTTTTTAGGGTGCTTACTTTTTTGGAATTAAAGAACGCATGAAGAATGTGTGAAGAATAAATAGAAAAGTTCATGGCATTTTGGCGGATCGATTGACGTGTTTGTTTGGCCATATTTACTGAGAACTATGAATATGAAGAATAAACAAAAATATAATTATCATATCTCAATATAAACCCCCTACCTCATTTTTTTTGTTTGAGATAGAGTGATGAAGGAGATGAAGACGATGAAAATGATGAAGACGTCGACGTCCGTCGCTCCTGCAATACGCTCCAAAGTCGAGTCCTCGTTCTTTACCGGGAGGATGTTCTTTGTTGGAGGATATTTCTCCAAATCTCTCCCAATCCTCCCCTTGATAATTATTTCCCCCAACCTCATGAAAGGTGAGGAGCCAACCTAATAAATTATGTTTATTAATTTAACAATTAAAGATGGCTCATTAAATTGTGGAAAAACTAAGAGTTTCCCCACATTAAAGGGGAGTTCAGGTGGTCCCCACCACCAAGTTTAGAATGGGAGGTTTCAATAAAAACAAATGTTATTGTTTTATTTTTATTATTTTTCTTTTAACACTCCCATGAAAATACGAAAAGATAACTTCCACCCTCAACCAACTGCGGTCGAGGTGAAGGTCTCCAAAAGTGAATATCGGTGCTATGAGTTCAACGGTGTCCTTGGATTTTAATTCCGAGAACCGGTTAAAAAGTTAAAATATGTCGCTTGCACGTTTACTAAATGTACCTAAAATGAGTTCAAAAATTTATTTCTAGCACACCAGGCCTCAGAATCACGCACCATCAATTTTCCCAGACTTGTAATTTTTTAATATAATTAAAAAAATTACATGGTAAAATATGGGTCTTTACATACAAACCCAATCATATAAGGATAAAAACATAGAATATGTATTTATTGCAATATAATGGTTATAAAAAAAAAGTAAACAATGATAGTACATGAGGTTCCACAGGAAAACAAGCACATGGGTATACAAATAATCATGAAATGTTGTTACCCTATATAGAACCATCAATAAAGGGATAAGTTTCATGGGATACACCATATATATTAATGTGAAATAATCTTAATAGTACTATAAATACATAATCAAATAATTTCCTATACTTTTCCCAAACCATAAAAAACCATCCTAACAGACAATAATAGATTCATCGGGGGATCTCCCCATATAGTTATATAACTTACTAGAGATAACACCATCCAATGTGTGTACTAAGATAATGTAGCATAAATCAAAATCCACTACATAGTTAATTTATTTTTCATGACCAAATCAAAATATAGGTGGTAAAATAATAAATAAATGATTAGTATATACAATAATAAATCTGTTAAAACATCACACTCGGACTCTAATACCCTTGATTGAAAAAAATAAAATTTTATTCTTATAAACACTATATAAAACATATACAATACACAAATGGGAGAAAAAACATCAAATGGAAAGAATGAGAAAATCTCAAGGTATAAAAATTAATTTTAGAATGATCCAAAATGCCTTTTAATGAAATATGACTTCAGTTTCTTAGTTATTTTCCATTTTATGAAATACATTCTCTATAAATACATTATATAAAAATATTCCAGAAATAAAACACATCTTGTTAACCAAAATAATTTCTTAATACATTTTTTTCTTAATTAAATGTCAAATAAGCATTAAAATCCCTTATTTTACATTATAATCAAGTAAATGATGTCTATTTGGAATTTTTGCAGATTCTTGGCACGAAAAGAGATTTACTTTTGAATGAAAACATGAAATTTGTCGAGAAAACCATTTATTCCAATATGAAAACTCATATTAAACACATTTCAAACATTTAAAAGAGTTCATATATAATAATAAAATATACTAAATGAATTATAAGAAAATAAGATATTTATATATTTCTAAATAGTGTATGTATATAGAAAAAACAACCAAATATTGGATTAAAACTAATTTCATTTAATGGAAAAAAACCATTCCAAGAAAACAAACACCCTATATAATCCCCAAGAATTCAAAACACTAGGATAGAACAACCCCAATAAACTAAATCCATAAACATAGGGATTAGGGTTCTGTGTTGAAAGAAACCCCTAGGATAAGATAAAAGAGAAGAGAGAAGAGGAGAAGGGAGGGAAAACGATGAGAGAACAAGTGATTTCAATGAAAATAAAATTTTAAACCATTAAGAAGAAGATAAGAGTTGAATAATTAGAGGGAATGATAAATAATGTAATCATTGAAGAGGGAAAGAACCTGAATGGGTAAAGAAAGAGTGGATAGACACTTAAAGAATGAATGAGAATATTGGAAATTAAATTTTAATGTTAAAATGGGTAGGATACGCAGTTTTGGAAACATAATCTACTAAAATGTTACCCAATAATGATGGGGAAACTATATAGAACCTATAAAAATTTCATTATTTGGATTTGTGGTTTTCCAAAACGTTCTACAATAATGTTTCACCCTCTACAAAAACTGCACGATTGTGACAATTCCATCTATAACAATCACAATTATTCCTAACTATGTGGTAACCATGTTGTAAAATAAATACTCAGTAAATTTAAAATAAATGGTTCTAAACTCAAAAAATTAAAAATTAATGCATATGTAAATAATATTTAAAACTGTGGTATCCTGCCTTTTTAATACATAACCTTTCATTACATTTTACAAATAGAGGATCTTTAAGGTCTAGTGTCTTGGAAATCAAAAACAATTAAACATGAATACAACATAAAAAATTCATATAATACACTTTTAAGGCTTCATCATATGATCAGCCTAAGTACAATTTCTTCCACTCATATCCTGGAGACATACATCAAAGGAAAGGGTGAGTAGAAGGCCCAGTAAGGGTAAACAAGGGAATCAGTGTACTTGTGAAATCAATAAGAACATGAATAACAACATAAGGATATGATTAATGGAAGTATAGTAATATAATAATGAAATGAACTTGAAACATAACATGAATATGTGGCAAAAACATTTCATTTAGACATTCGTGAACATATCACCAAGGTCCATCCCAAAGGTGTCATAAAAATTACCAAGGTTATTCACCAAGGTATCATGAAACTTGTCATTAGTAGAGATTAAATATTTACCCAATGCATTGGAGTGCTATCAGGGCGCACCCTTAATATGTATTTACTTACATGTGAGCCACATAGATCATAATCAAACATTTCATGAATAACCCATGGAGAATGTACGAAATGTGTTTCATTTCAAAATCATGACGTTTTAAAAGCTCTTAAAAATAAGATCATTATATCATTTATAACCCTTGGAAAGGGAGTGAGGGTTATATGTATGTCCATTCCAAAATCAAATATATCATATTTATATATTTATGAACACCCAGAGAAACGAAATAGGTCTGGGTATTCACATAAATAAACAGGGGAATTTCTCGAGAGATAGAGATAGAAATTTTGATACGAAATTTCTGCAGCATAACGGCTATATAACATGGTTTTAGAAAACATTGAAAAGAGAGGGGGAAAGGGTCACCCACTCATAAATAATTCCTAATACATCATGGGTACTGAATAAGATCATGGTATGAATAATTTAATGACATACCACATGAAAAGGAAACCTGATAGAAAAGAGAAGATGCGATTTATTTTACAAGAAATTCGGCAGCCTAACGGCGTCACATAAAAATTCAGAAAAAAAAATTATGAGAGAAGAAAGGGTCTCCCATAATTTGGACATGAAATGGACAGTAATAAGAACATATAATAACATACCATCGACATAAAGAGATGGAAAATATAAGACACAACATAAAGGAAGTCATTACTTAAAAGAGGAGGGTGAAAGAATCTTTTACCTTGAAGAGTAACTTCGAAAGCTTAAAGGTAGGGACCTTGGTAGGACACATTGGGAGGACTAATTGGGAGGTAAGGAGACCAGTGCTTCATTGATGAGTATTTGGAAATGAAAATAATGGGGGAAAGGCTTGGTATTTATAGGAGAAGTGAGGTGCCAAGTCATTAATGGCCAAGGGACACCTCATCAGTGGTATTGGCGAAACCATGGGCTTGCCCATGGTATTTTCCCATGGTATTGGCCACTTGGGACACCTAATACCTTATATTACTATTCATAAGTTGACCAGAATGATTACATAATTATTACATCCTTAATGATGTCATTAAACACCAGAAACTAAAAACTATATTTTAACTATTCACCGAAAATTCATTTTTTTCAGAAAAATCCCCAAAAATCTCCTTAACCTAATATCAATGCTCTGAAGTCAAAAATGAACTCCATTTTATAAAAATATTTTTCTAAATATTTTTAATTAAAAAACAATATTCACTTGAAAAAACTAATACTTGACTAATAATTTCTGAAAAACTTATTTACCTATTTTATTGAATCACATTACTTAATAAAGGTGCCTAAATTATATTAATAATTTATTTAAGTTAGATTACTAATCCATTTGGTCACATTAACAATCCTAAGCATAAAATCACTATTCATAATTTAATATTCAAAAAAAAATTATGTTGATCTTATTATATTCTCAATTTCTTACTGAACACATTTCCAGAAGACCATTTTTTGAAAATCATTACACATCATTAATTATTTATGGTTTACATAAATATTTTAAAATATCCTATTTTTCCAAAATTCATCAATATACATAATATATTTATTCGAACATCTGAAATAAAACACAAACTTCTCCATAGGAAGAAATCTCAATTTTATTTATCTCAAAGGATTACACCAAGTAGCTACGGTCTTGTTACATAGACCCTTATAACCTCAGTATAGGACATAAGTGTATTGTGTGATAAGGTGAGAAAATCCATGGGTGGCTCGACCAACATCGCCCGAGTAGTGATTTCTATAAGCTTGAACTTCTCCAGAAGTTGATTCTGCTCCATCTTCACATGATGAAGTTTGGTTTGGGTTTGGTCTAGAGTAAAGCCCAGTGGTGCTACCTCCATCCCAAGTTTCGTCATATGGGCTTCGATCGGCCCAAGACTACTGGATGAGGCCTTCGAATCCTTTTTCTGTGTTAATTAACCAAGATAACTTGTATTTAGACACAACAATCACAATATTTAGTTTCCAATGGCCATATTGACCAAAAGTCATATAACAGTCAAAACCAAATGGTCACGTTTTAATTATACTCAAGTCATTAATTAAAGAATATATTTTTGTTGAGTATAAACTAAAATAACACACAAAATTAGGAAACAAAAATTCATTCAAAATTTCGGGTCGTTACACTCTTCCCCCCTTAAGAAAATGTTTCCCCTAAACATTTAACTCGGATCCTCAGAAAAGAAAAGGTGTGGGTACTTTTTCCTTATACACTCCTCTGGTTCCCACGTGGCTTCTTTATATTTGTGGTTTCTCCACAACAGCTTAACAAGGTGGGTGGTCTTGTTGTGCAGAACCATGTCTCTATGATCCAATATTTCCACCGGCTGCTCCTCATAAGAGAGGTCATGTTCCAGTTGTACCACCTCTGGGATTAGTATATGTGAAGGGTCCAGTATGTACCTCCTCAAGAGGGATACATGGAAGACATCATGAAATTATGCTAGATTTGGAATAAGTGCAAGCTGATAGGCCACTGCTCCCATGTGATCAAGGATTTCATAGGAGCCAATATACCTAGGGCTGAGCTTCCCTTTATTCCCAAACCCCATGACTCTCTTCCAAGGTGAAATTCGAAGAAAGTCCTTGTCACCAACATCAAAATCCAAGTCCCTTTGATAGTTGTTGGCATATCTCTTTTGATGACTCTGAGCAGCCTTAATGTGTTGGTGGATAACATGGACCTTTTCTATCATCTATTGCACAAGATCAAGCCCACAAAGCTTTCTCTCACCAGTTTCATCCCAACAAGTAAGAGTTCTACATCGCTTCCCATATAGAGCTTCATAGGGTGTCATTTGAATGCTCAAGTGGAAGAAGTTGTTGTAAGAGAACTCAACTAAAGGGAGATGTTGATCCCATCCACCCTTAAATTCCATTGAGCACATTCTCAGCATGTCCTCGAGTGTTTGAATAGTCCCTTTAGATTGGACATCAGTTTGAGGGTGATAGGCCGTACTAAAATTCAATTCAGTGCTCAGAGCTTGTTGAAGACTTCTCTAGAATTTTGATGTGATCCTTGGATGATGATCAGATACGATAGAAAGTGGAACTTCATGCAGCCTTACCACTTCCTTCACGTAAATCATGGCAAGTTGATCAAGAGAGAAATCTTCTCGGATAGAAATAAAATGGGCAGTCTTGGTGAGATGGTCCACAATAACCCATATCACATTGTTTCCTTTGGAAGTTCTCGGAATACCAGTGATGAAGTCCATAGTGATATTGTCCCACTTCCATGCTAGTATGGGTAGTGGTTGCAATACCCCTTTAGAAAGTTGTCGCTCTGCCTTCACTTTCTGACATACTAGGAACCTTTAAGTGTAGTAAAAAAATCTCCCTTTTCATATTCTCCCACCAATAATTATCACGAAGGTCCCTATACATTCTTTTACTTCCAGGATTTATAGATAAAGTAGAGCTATGAGCATCATCCATCATCTCCTTCTTTATTTCTGGAACAGATGGAACACGTAGTCTTGTATGAAATATTAGTACACCTTCTTGATTAATATTGAACTCAGGAAACTTTCCATCCTTCACAGCCTCAAACTTCTCATGTAATGAAGGATCTTTTTTCTGAGCCTTCTTGATCTTCTCTAGTAATGATGGTTGAGAAATCATTTGGGTTAGGGTTGATGATGTCTCTTTCCTTATAATTCCCATGTCCAGCTTTACTAGGTCATGGATCAATGGATCTTTTTGAATCCTCATCATGGAAAGAAAAACCAGGTCTTTCCTACTTAATGCATAGGCAACTTTGTTTTCTCTTCTAGGGTGATAATGAATTGAACAATCATAGTATTTAAAAAGTTACACCCATCTTATTTTCCTCATGTTCAATTCCTTTTGTGTGAAAATATACATCAATCTTTGATGGTTTGTGTATATATCACATTTCTCCCCATAATGCTAGTGCCTCCATATCTTCAGAGAAAAAACAACCATTGCCAGCTCCAGATCATGCGTAGGATAATTCTTCTCATGAATCTTCAATTGTTGAGATGCATAAGCAATGACCTTGTTATTTTTCATGAGGATGAACCCAACACCTTTTAAAGATGCATCACTAAAAATAATGAATCCTTCTCCACTTGAGGGAAGAATTAACACGGGTGTAGTAACCAATATCTTCTTCAGCTCTTTAAAAATTTCCTCACACTCCTTTGTCCAGATGAACTTGAACCCTTTTCGCGTTAACTTGGTTAATGGATTAGAAATTCATGAAAAGTTTTTCACAAACCTCTTATAATATACTTCTTATCCAATAAAACTACGAATCCCAATTATTGTTGTAGGTTGAGGCTACTCCTCTACAACTTTTGTATTTTCAGAGTTAACTATGATTCCTTCATTGGTTATAATGTGCCCTATGAAAGAGACTTGTTGTAACTAGAAATCACATTTACTGAACTTTCCAAAAATCCTCTCCTTCTGTAGAGTTTGAAAAATCACCCTTAGATGATCTTCATGCTCCTCGAAACATTTGGAATATATCAGAATATCATCAATAAAAACTACCAAAAAGTTATCAAGGTATTCCTTAAAGACTCTATTCATTAAATCCATAAAAATAGAAGGTGCAGTAGTCAGTCTGAAGGCAATAACAACAAACTCATAATGCACATATCTTGATCGGAAGGCAGTTTTTGCAATATCTTATTTCTTCACCCTCAATTGATGATATCCAGATCGAAGATAAACCTTAGAGAAGAATTGAGCCCCATGAAGTTGGTCAAATAAGTCATCAATTCTTGGAAGAGGGTACTTGTTCATCACTGTGATCCCATTCAGTTCTCTATAATCAATTCATATCCATATCGATCCATACTTCTTCTTCACAAAGAGAACATGTGCTCCCCAAGGAGACACACTTGGTCGGATAAACCCCTTCTCCAAAATATCATGGAGTTGTTTCTTTAATTCCTCTAGCTCCACATTTTCTATCCTATATGGGGTCTTTGATATCAGATGAGATCCAGGCACGAGTTCGATGGAGAACTCTCACTCTATTTTTGGGGGAGGTCTAGGAAACACCCCCATAAATACATCAACATATTCCTGGACAATGGGGACATTTTCTATCATCAAAATCTCATCTCCTTCTTCTTCTTCACTAATAAACTCCATAAAGAAGGATATAGGGGGTTCTTTTAGACAATTATGAGGTTGAGATATGTCTCCTTGGAAGATAACTGTAGGTTTTCCATTCAAGACTACTGATATTTCCTTACTTCTGCAATTGATCTTAGCATTATACTTTGAGAGACAGTCCATCCCTAGTATAATGTCAAATTACAGCATGGGAATGACTACTAGATTTGTGATATGATTATGCTCACTAAAGTAAATACCAGAGTTTCTAAATACTGATGATTCTTAGATAGTCCCAACAGGAGTCCTGACTAACAACTCTACTTTTATAAATTCATGGGTAGATTCTAAATTCCTTGAAAACATGGAGGAAATAAAGGAATGCGTAAAACCAGAATCAGAAAAAGTATTTTCTAGCTTTGAGAGGACAACAAGAGTACCTGCTACCACATCATTCGGAGCATCGACTTCAGGTATCGGGATAGAAAAATCATGGCATTGATCCCTTGGCCTTTGCTGAAGCTGATGGTAGTTCCCCTCCACTGCCCTCATATTTGGACAGTGATTGGAAAAGTGCTCACATTTTCCACACTTGAATCATTGGACATCAGGTAGGGCCTGAACCATCTTCCCCTTGTCGTTTTTTGGAAGTTGAGGTTTCACATCACCATGAAAATTTCTCACAATTTGGCCATCTCTGCCACACTTTTAGAACTTCCCACTCCCAAGAAGGTAGTTCCCAGAATGCTTCTTCCCACATATATTACACGTGGGAAGTTGTACTTACTTTCCTCCTCTTCCCTGATAAAAATTCCTCCCTAAGCTGGGATCCATAGATCTCTTCTTGTCGTTGGATTTATGAGACCACAATGTCTCACCAAACTCTAGCTCAACTTTCATCGCACTCCACACGATCTCATCATAGCTATGATAATCTCTGTTGGCTAGATTCTTCTGCAGATGAGGTCTCAGTCCACCAAATAATCTATCAACCTTACCGTTTGGATCCATGAAAAATCTTGAGGTATATCGTGAATTCCTTGTGAAGTTAATCTTGTAACTTCCCACAAATTCATTCTCCTTCTTCTTCAGCTCAAGAAACTCCTTCTCCATTCTTGTTCTCATGGAACGAGGGAAATAATTACTAAAAAGGATCTCTGTCAACTCTTCCCACTTCGTAGATTCAACTTCCATTCTTTGCCTTATGTTTTTGATCAGTTCCCACCACTGATCAGCTTCTCCCTCTAAGAGATAGACAGCCAGGGTGACTTTCTCTTGCTCTAAACAATGTAGAATAAAAAATATCTTCTCTATAGAGCTGATCCATTGCTCAGCAATCAATGGGTCGATCGATCCACTAAAAGTTTGTGGTCGTTTACGCATAAAGGATTCAACAGAATGTTGTTCCCTTCATGGTGAGATCGACATATTAGCTTGATTCAAGTTATTACTGATAACTTGAGTTAGTTGGTTCATCATTCACATGAATGTTTCCATTTTGGCTTCCATTAGAGGGCTATCAGCGCATGGTCCATTGTGGTCACCATTAGCACGGTTCCTCCTATTTCCCACCATTTTCTAAAAGAATAAAATCTTAGTGAGAAAATTGTTTCATTTATGAATCTTTTAACTATAAAGGATTCTATTTCTTAAAACTTCATGCTTAAACAATTATATTACTCTATAATTCCTTCACAATGATTGATAAAAAGCTTACGATTAACCAAACATATCCCTCGGGAGTGTCATAACCAACAGTGCAGAAAGGCCCATTGTCGTCCACCAGTTCCCATTTGAGTCTAGCTCAAAGCGGTGTTTCCAGGTTTTACCCCTATGTACATCTATGCCAGAGCCACCTCTACCTACTCATATACGGACATGGATGTATTTGTTTGATAAACCACTTACTCAATAATCACCAAAATACCAGGAAGTTTTCTATATATTAAGACTTTTCTATAGGGTTCTTCCTAACGTTTTCATATCCTAATTTCCATAAATAACTAAACCTCCCTCTGATACAAACTGTGGCATCCCTCCTTTTTAATATATAACTTTTCATTACATTTTACATACAGAGGATCTTTAAGGTTTAGTGTCTTGGAAATCAGGAAAAATAAAACCTGAATACAACATAAAAAATTCTTCTAATCCAATTTTATGGCTTCATCATAAGATCATCCTGAGTAAAATTACTACCTTTCATATCCTGGAGACATAAATCAAAGGAAAGGGTGATCAGAAGGCCTAGTAAGGGTAAACAAGGGAATCCATGTACTAGTGATATCAATAAGAACTTGAATAACAACATAAGGATTTGAGCAATGGAAGTATAGGCATATCATAATGAAAAGAACATTAAACATAACTTGAATATTTGGCCACAACATTTCATTTAGACATTCGTGAACATATCACCAAGGTCCATCCCCAAGGTTTCATAAAAATTTCCATTGTTATTCACCAAGATACCGTGAAACTTTTCATATCTGGAGATTAAATATTTACCCAATAAATTGGAGAGCTATCATGGCACACCATTAATATGTATTTACATACATGTGAGACACATATATCATAATAAAACATTTCACAAATAAATAATGGAGGATATAAAAACTAGGTTTCATTTCAAAATCGTGACGTTTTAAAAGCTCTTAAAAATAAGATCATTATATCCTTTATAACCCATAGAAAGGGAGTCAGGGTTATATTTATGTACATTCCAGAATCAAATATATCATATTTATGTATTTATGAATACCCATAGAAACGAAATAGGTCTGGGTATTCACATAAATAAACAAGGGAATTTCTTGATAGAAAGAGAGAGAAATTTTGAGATGAAATTTCTGCAGCATAACGATTATATAACAATGTTTTAGAAAACATTGAAAAGAGAGGTGACAAGGGTAACCCACTCATAAATAATTCATAATATAGTATGGGTACTGAATAATATCATGGTACAGATATTTTAATGACATACCACATGAAAAGGAAACATGAAAGAAAAGAGAAGATGTGATTTCTTTTACGAGAAATTTGGCAGCCTAATGGCATCACATAAAAATTCAGAAAACAAATTGATGAGATAATAAAGGGTCACTAATAATTTGGACATGAAATGGAAAATAATAAGAACATATAAGAACATACCCTCAACATAAATATATGGAAACTATAAGACACAATATAATGGAAGTCGTGACTTAAAAGAGGTTGGTGAATGAATCTCTTACCTTGAAGAGTAACTTCGAAAGCATGCTGGTCGAGACCTTGGGAGGATTGAGGGAACCATAGGAGGACTCCTTGGGAGGTAAGGATACCATTACTTAATTGAAGAGGATTTTGAAATGAAAAGAATGAGGGAAAGGCTTGGTGTTAATAGTATAATTGAGGGGACATGTCATTAATGGCCAAGGGACACCTCATCAGTGGTATTGGATAAACCATGGGCTTGCCCACAGAATTGGCCACTTGGGACCCCTCATACCTTATCTTACTATTCATAAGTCGACCATAATGATTACATAATTATTACATCCTTAATGATTTCATTAAACACCCAAAACTAAAAACTGTATTTTCACTACTAACCGAAAATTCATTTTTTTTCAGAAAAATACTCAAATATCACCTTAACCTAATATAGATGCTCTGAATTCAAAAATGAACTCCATTTTATAAATATAATTTTATAAATATTTTAAATTAAATTGTTAATTAAAAAACACTATTCACCCGAAAAAACTATTACTTGACTAATAATTTCGGAAACAGTTATTTACCTATTTTATAGAATCACATTACTTAATCAAGGTGCCGAAATTATATTAATACTTTATTTAAGTGAGATTAATAATCCATTTGGTCACATTACTAATCCTAAGCGTAAAATCACTATTCATAATTTACTATTCACAAAAAAATTAATTTGATCTTATTAGATTCTAAATTTCTTGCTGAACACATTTCCAGAAGACCATTTTTTGAAAATCATTACACATCATTAATAATTTAAGGTTTACATAAATATTTTAAAATATTCGCCTTTTCCAAAATTCATCAATATACATCCAATATTTATTCGAACATCTGAAAAAAACACAAACTTCACCATAAGAAGAAATCACAATTTTATTTATCCCAAAGGATTACACCAAGTAGCTACGGTCTCATTACATCGCCCCTTATAACCCCAGCATAGGATCTATGTGTAAGGTGTGATAAGGTGAGAGAATCTGAGGGTGGCTCAGCCAACATTGCCCGAGTAGTGATTTCTATTAGCTTGAATTTCTCTATAAGGAAATTATACTCCAACTTCACACGATGAAGTTCAGTTTGGGTTTTGTCCAGAGCAAAGGCCAATGGTGCTACCTCCTTCCAAGGTTTCGTAAGATGGGATTCGATCAGCCCGAGACTACTAGATGAGGCCATCGAATCTTCTTTCTGTATTTATTAACCAAGATCACTTGTATTTACAGACAACAATCACAACATTTAGTTTCCAACGGTCATATTGACCAACGGTCATATAACAGTCAAAACCCAATGGTACCATTTTAATTATAATCACATCATTGATTAAAGAATATAGTTTTGTTGAGTATAAACTAAAATAACACACAAAATAAGGAAAAAAAACTCATTCAAAATTTCAGGTCGTTAGAAAAACAATATGTACTCAAGGGTGTTACACCTTATCTCACCACATCCACTAATGTGGAGGTCCATGAAATGACTAACTACACTTTTCTACATGATGGGGCAAGAAGTATCAACATATTTAACCTCACTACTCCAAGTAATATCATTTAATGTTCCCTAGATTATTGTATCTATGTGTGAATAATGGGATGTTGATCATCCAATTTGGTACATCACTTGTGGCCACCTCATATTTAATGATCCTAATGCTTGATTCATGCTTACCAAAACTAATGAATCTTATCCAAGGTGTCTACAACTATACCCTGATACCTACTATCCCTCATATAATAATCACTCCATTACCATGGTTTAATATAGATAATCAAAATATAAGGGAACTCATTAGATTATGATTCCTAATAGAATGTCTCTATGGAGGAAATGCTCAAACTTCTAAACATATAAGAGAATATAATGGTTTATATCAAGGGAGTACCCAATTAGATTATTAAATCTTGATACATACTAAAAAACATACATGCTTCTTTACTGAAACTCCAGTAAGTCTGTTATGATAATAGATATCAACATCAATAGGAATTTCTATTGCCAGAAAATTCATTTTAACTATATCTAAGGGAATAACACCTTTTCATGATTTTTTCTACTAAAAGCCCACCAGTGACCTAATACATCATCAAGAAGACTAGATACAAGAATGAAAACCCTATAGACATGTGTCCAAATAAAGTGGGAAACCTAGTCTATCATCTCAAGATAAAGAACAACGACTTATGGGCCACGTTTGTAATAAAACAAGGATGATCTATGTCACTAGAACTCATGAATCACACATAGACTACATGATTCATTTCATTTACCTTATAATGATCACCATACCTATAAGTGGAGAAATAATCCCTTATACATTGGAAGGTGAGTCTTCTTTTTTTTGAAATGGGCTTTTCCTAACCCAATATTGGGATCCTTGCTAGCTATCTACTGGAACCAAATCCAAAAATTTACAAAGATGAACCATAATCATTAAATGATATCTATGTAAATAAATCAAGATAAAAATTGAAATCAATAATTAATTCATATATAATTCATATACCATTTATTGTTCTTAAAAATCAGTGCCTCAATGTATTGATTAGATTAAGAAGTTACCAATGTCTTGAGTAATGGATACTTTATCCACTACACCATCATTGGATCACATGGACTTAAAGCTAATATAGAAACCCTTTAAAACCATTGAGAAAAATTTTAAAAAATAATAACCATTATGCATCTATCTCAAAACTCTATTACCATGAAAAACCTATAGTTGAAACCACTTAAAAAGTCTCGACCCCCTAAGGCGCCTCCTAGGTAGTGGTAAAAATGTGCATCACCCAAATCCTACCTCTCACAGGTTAGGGGTTAGTGACTAACAATAAGTTATAATATCTTTTATATTTCGAGGCCTTATCTTTATGAATATTTTTCAAAACATAGACCTCTAAAAAGTATATAATAATATTATAACGTCACAACCCTAGTTACCCAGAGTCGGTGCTTTGTGACATGACATTAGAATAATCACAATAAATAAAGTCTCTAAAGATAGATTAGTTTAGTATCCCTGGATTTACTAGATACATACATGAGTTTTACATTACATCATGAAAAAAAACATTGTGTCTCCTTTGAACACACCCATATTATAATAACCAAAAAAATCATTAATGAAAATTCCTCTTGGTCTATTTAAATGTATTATAATGGTTATGTAGAACATATGGACTTATTTGGTTTTTTTTTGGATTTTAAAATACCATTAATAATTTTGACCATTGTTAATATACTCATTGAACATTGATCGCACGATTAGTGTATATATAGGGCTTTAAAAAATCCAATTTACTCAGAAAAAGGAAGAGATGTCCTCATTCAGTAGACTTTCCATGTACGAAGCCCATTTGTAGGAGCTCCAAAAGGATGTGGAATCATTGGGATTCTCTTTTGACCAAGACCAAGCCGAGCTTGAATATGTTAAGCTTGAGCGGAACTGTCCACAGGAGAAGTGGAAGTTGATAGAGATTACCACTCGAGCGATGTTATCTGAGCCACCTCCAGAGTCTGTAACCATCACACACCTTACCCTAAGGTCTTATGCGGGTAATATAATGGGTTATGTAACAAGACCCTAACACTATTATTATGTGCATTATTTCAGTATATAATAATGAATATACATTCATTTTATTATTGTAACTCTGTAAATTGTTTTTAATGCTCAAATTGTATTTTTAGTTAATTTTCAACTAAGGAATATATTTTGATAAATTAATTGATTTTTAAATTAAATGATATTTTAATAAAATATTAATATTATTAAATTAATTTTATTAATTATAAGTTATCATATAATTTTTATGAATGCAATTGTAATTTTTTATTAAGGTTTGAAAGCTGGTGATGTCGAAACCCATGAATTTTTTATAAATGTCGGTTTTTATTTTAAAAGTGAAAATTCACATATTTAAAGAATTATTTATATAAAATGAATACTATTTTTTTAATCTGGTTGTTGAAATTATCCCATGATTATTTTTTCATAATTTTCCGATACAGTCGAATTTTTGGGTAAAAATTAAAAACCATTTTAATTTTTAATGTGTTTTATGACATCATAATGACCCAATAGTGATGTAATAAAATACTCTAAACATTATGTTCGGACAATATATGTTTTATCCTTAAAATAATGTGATTTTATGTTTTTTTTATTTATTTTACAATGCTTTAGTGGACCCTTCAAGACATGTAAAACATTTTAGCTTTTTAAATTGATTTCCTTGAGAGTGTGACTCACATCCACACAAGAAACCCTATTATTTTAAGAATTTCTGAAATTGGCCTTAAAAAATATTGTTTTCCACTCCCCTTTGGAAAAAACCATTGGTTGGTTTGTGTTTTTGATTAGTTTAACACGTGGTGTCCCAAACCTAAATAATAAAGAATTCCTTCTTCTTTCCTATATAAACCCACACAAGCTCCCACTTCTTCCTCACTCAAAGCTTGTGGAGTCATACCAAAAACTTCCCTTATCTCTCTATAATCCTCCAAAGGCTCCCCAAGCCCCCATGAATCCTCTCTCAAGCCTCTTCAATTATTTTTGGATCACACTTCCATGTAAGTGATTCATTCCTTTCTCTTTTTATCCAAGTATCTTAATATTGTTATGCCATTTTATTTTAAATTATAAATGTTGGGGTATGATTTATAAACACGCCTATACATTCTTATTTATGTCTCAATGAGTATATATACCTTTATCTCTCATCAATTTTTTCCATGTATACCTGCTACCATGACGAAATTCTGTACGGAATTTTCTCTCCTCATTTACAATAAAATAATTCCTTTGCAACATGATTCTAAATTCCATAACAATTTTTGAAACATGTATCTATATGACCCCTTACTGTAAATTTAATGTAAATATTATGATACACCCCTTTCTCTCTCATCAAACATTTTTATGAGTTCTTATTTCATGTCGTTACGCTGCCGAAATTACACCGCGATTTTCTAAGCCAAAGTCATTATGTAGTGAATGCCATGACCATTTCTCTATCAAGGGTATTAACCTTTATGAACATTTACTTATTGTTTAAATAGTTTAATATATTAATTACACACTCCTTTATCATGTAATAAATGATTATGTTTAATGAGTCCTGGTTTTATGATCCGTGTGGCACACTTATGCATGAAATGAAATGATTCAGAAGGGTGCACCCTAATAGCGCTCCAATGCATCGGGTAAAGTATAGTATCATGATACTACATGTTAAATTTGTGTTGAATCATGATAATTCAAGTGAAACAAGGGTTTACTCGTGCTTCATGTGCAATGAGGCTTTACTCATGCTCCATGTGCTATGAGCCTTGGCTCATTCTAATTCCATGTTAAGTGTTGTTTCCACATTTTCATGTTATGATTATCATGATTTATCATGACTTTATGTTCATATTTCCCCTATTATCTATTTATATGCATATTTTATAACATGTATTGTATTTCTCATGTTATTCCCTATTTATTCCATTACTATTCTTTATAGCTCACCCATTTCTTATGCATGTCCTGATGTTATCCCATTAAAATGCTAAGTATAAGTGAATGTAGGGGTCATGTAAAGGATGTTTTCAATAAATATGTTGTGTTTCATGTTTCATGTTGTTATGTAATGTTCCTAATATCCAAATACACTATACCTCTTGATATTCCATGTCATATCAAGTGAAGAGTTTATGTAATAAATCATGTTTAAGTGTGTAATAAAAGCATGGTTTTCATAGTTGGTATTAGAGGATAGGTTTAGTTATTTTTGATATTAGAATTAGAAAACAACAGTGAAGCTTTATAGGTAAGAATAAGTATAATAAAAACATCCCTAAATTTTAGTGAGTATTGAGTAAGTGATTTATTAAGAAAATACATCCCTATCTATATACGAGCAGGTAGAGGCGACTCTAGAACAGATGTACCTAGGAGTGAAAACCCCGACAAGGAGTTTCGGGCTTGACTCGGGGTATCGTGGTACACTAAAAGGGTCTTGTTGCACTCTTGGTTATGAAACTACTGTGGGATATGATTTGGTAAATTAACAAGCTTATTATGAACCATTATTAAGGGAATTTAAAAAAAATCCTCTAAGAATACATGTTAGAAGGTAGACCATGGATAACATAGATTGAAGCTTATAGATTCATAAGTTAAGGAAATAAAATTAATTTATAAGTCATCAGTTTTTTCCTTTGGATTACCCCTTATGTGTTACCCCTAACTTTCCTTTTATTCCATCCAATGGCTGGTAATAGGAGGACTTGAGCTAACAACCGATGTGAAGATCAATGCGATGACTGTTCTAATGAGATCCCCAATCCAATGGGAGTGGGAATCGCAAAATTTGCCACAATAATCTCTCAGTTAACTCAATAATTGAATAGAAACATAGGTCAAAAGGAACGTTCAACCCCCCCCCCCCCAAGAAAGAAAACGTCACAATCGAGAGCTTCGTGAGACAAAGGTCTTCTACTTTTAATGGATCATCTGATCCCTCAATCACCAAATAATGGATCAACTCCATTGAAAAAAAATCTTCTCCATCCTTTAATGTTCCAAACAAGTGATGGTTCTTCTGGATGCTTATCAAATGGAGGGTGAATCTGATCAATGATGGACATTGATTAAAAATATGAAGCCTGAGGAGGATATCGAGGTATTGGAATGGAAGTATTTTCAGAAGATGTTTTTTGATAAAAAAATTTTGCGCACCCTATAGATTAAGATGGAAAGGGACTTCATTTCCATCAAGAAAAAAGATGATGAATCTATCAGAGCATACGAGGAAAACTTCACAGGGGTTGCACGATACGCATCTGGCATTGTCGTTACCCCTGAATTAAATGTTGACCGCTTCTTTGGTGGGATGAAACATAGACTGTGAAAAGCCCTGGAAATCCATGACTTTGACAGCTATGAGGAAATAGTCTAATGTGCCCTAAAGGTCGAAATGGAGATTGGAAAATCTCAGGGGTATTGTGGGGATAAGAAGCGTATGATTGAATTCAATTCTGGAGGTCTAATGAATAAATCCAATCGTGCTAAGAATATCCAACACCCCACTTTCCAAAGGTGATAAAAGAAGAACCCCAGATATTGCTTGAAGGGGACGGGGAAATGCTTTAGGTGTAGAAAAGAAGGACACCTAGCTGCTAACTACCGACAAGAAAAACCCATAGCTACAACAGATGACTGTAATGCTTTGTTCAACTCTCAATGCATTGTTCATTGCTTCAACTACAAAGAAGCAATGCATCTTGAAAAGCAGTTACCTAAGCCAAGGGATTTTGGAGGCAACCAACAACCTCCATGGCAGCAATGGTGAGCTTTTGCAATCACTACCGTCAAATTGAACCCTGAAAATGAAGCGGTGATAGGTTCTCTAGTTATTCATTTAGGAATAGAGAATATAATTTTTGATTTAGATTCTGTGCATTCTTTTATATCCCAAATGTTTAGTAAAACAATCCCAGCACCACCAAAAAGCATGGAAGTAAGGATGTTGATGAGTACGAAAAATGGGGAAATCATTGCATCCCAGGAATATAACTCCTCCCCTATCATAATTTGTGAATTGAAATTCCCAGAGAACCTCATTATACTCCCTCTGGTGGAATTTGATTCAATTCTCGGAATGGATTGGCTTTCCATATATAGATCCAACATAAATTTCCGTGAGAGGTAAATCACTCTCCATGGATCTTGATGAAGATGGTAAATCTATTGATCAAACCAATTATAGAGAAATGATTGGATTTATACTCTACATGACTGCTAGTCGTCCTGATATTATGTTTAGTGTGTGTATGTGTGATCGTTTTCAAGAAAACCCTAAAGAGTCACATTTAAATGCTGTAAAGAGAATTTTCAAATACCTCAAGCATACTCCCAATTTAGGACTGTTCTATCCCAAAGGACAATCATTTGAATTAGTTAGTTATTCTCATGCTGATTTTGCTGGATGTAAGTTAGATATAAAATGCACCTCTGGAACATGTCACCTTTTAGGCAAGTCACTAATATCATGGTGTAGTAAGAAACAAAATTTTGTTGCATTATCTACTAAAAAAGCTGAATACATAGCTGCTGGAAGTTGTTGTGCACAAATTTTGTGAATGAAATACACATTACTAGACTATGGATATCAATTCAGACATGTCCCAATAAACTATGACAACACAAGTGCTATTAATATTTCTAAGAATCATGTTTCTCATTCTAGGACAAAACATATTGGTGTAAGACATCACATTTTTAGGGATCATTATCAAAAAGGTCATATCACTTTGGAATTCATTGGTACTGAATATCAACTTGCTGATATATTCAGTAAACCATTAAATTATGAAAGATTAGACTACATCATACATGATCTTGGTATGATTAATCATAAATAGACATCTTACTGATCATAATGTTTAATAATTTACTGTATTTTACATTACAGTTTTATGGTCACTGTTTCTATGTTACTGTTTTATGCTCATGGTCTCACCATCAAGACCTTATGCTCATGGTAAGTCAACTCACTGTCTCACCATGACTACACAGAATGCTCACTGTCTCACCGTGACGACTACCAACTGTCTCACCGTGATGACTAGTTTTCATCACACCGTAATGCCTACTCACGGTCTCACCGTGAAGATTATTTTTATTCTTATTTCAACCCGTATCACTGCAATTTTTAGTTCACTGCTATTTGATTTCCCGCATTTTTGTTTTTGTGACGTTTGACATTCCCAAATGATAAAACTTAAGGGTTTCATTCGATTCCTTACACGAATTATCTCCTGAACCTTCTCTTCCCTCTCGACCGAACATTTAGTGAATGCCAAGGATGAAGCTTCCATCTTCACCCTCGTCTAAGAAGCACCGCTCTATGAAACAGAAGAGAATACCGAGGATAGCTCCCGAAGGACTTCTAAACCCAAACCTGGTAAGTCGTACTGTTGTACCTGAAAAAGAAGTTTGCCCTAAGTGGCTGTTGTCTTGCCAATATTTAGTTTTGAATGTTTTAAGATAACAAAGATTGCTTGAATGGTTCTCTAGACAAAATAGACCGATTTTCCCGAGTTTGGTATCTCAATTCTATCAGTATGTGAAGTTTTCTTTTGAGTTTGGATAAATCTTTATGGTAACCAGCTGGATAAATGGACAAAAGTGATCTTTCTCTTCGAGGCTATGGGCTGCATGCCTAGGGATTCCACATGAAGGAGTTTGTGAGGATTATCAGAGAGACCCTCCTCCAACAACCAATATCTTTAACCTGGAGAATGCTTTGGAGATCCTGATTGGAAATGGCACCAAGCGCAGGGCCATAGCTACTAAATTAGATGGGGAGACAAGAATATTGTTCAATTTTGTTCAAAATTTGATTAGTCTGAGAAAAGGAGATTTTGCTGTGATGAAGTATCAGGATGTGTTCCTGATTCACCTATTGAAGAATGGCCATAAGATCAACCTATGCAAGTATGTTATTAACCATATCTGTGAGCTGATTAAAGTAACTTCCAAATCCACCTTCTTGTTTTACTCAAGGATGATTTCAGCTATGTTAGTTTCCAAAGCGATGGTTGGACCGAATGAAGAAAAGTTAGAGGACCTTGATTTCTGCCTATCCATTCCTATCATCAGAAGGGAAGATTAGATAGAACCCCTAGAAGAAGCAGTGGGTTGAGGATAATGATTAATTGTATAAAAAGTTTAATCCTGTTGACTATCCTAGAAGGCCTAAAAATCTATCTGATCCTGGTTTGGAACCAGATGAAGTGGCTGAGTATTCAGAAGAAGAGGAAGAGGAAGTAATAGTTAAAGTATCTCATAGAGATGAAGTTGGAAGTCCTCCAATGGAAACTGCTCCTCTTGAAAAAGAAAGGGTTGTTATCCCTGCTGAAATACCTCAAGGAGAGGAAGATGGTGTTAGTTTGAGAGAAGAGGAAGCTCCTGCTTCTAGTGCAGATGTAAATCCAGAAGCTCATCCTAATGCTCCAAGAAAGTTGGTTTTTCATGATTCAGAACAATAAGGAACCTTAGAGGAATATCCAGTTGAAGAGGATATTTCTGTTGAGAAATAAGAAAGTCTCGAAGCTCAACCAGTGGAATAATCGATTCCTAAGATAATTCCCTCTACTGAAGAGAGGATGGAAATTTCCTTTCAGCTGGCAAGGCAAGAGTTTTCTAAAGAGATTAGAGATGATCATGTGGATCATGATCGTGGTGAGCCTATTGTCTCAGAAATGGAAGCACAATTTGAGGGGGAGGAACCTCAAAACATTGAGATTATAGAAGCTGGATGTGCTGAAGCTTCTCCACCTTCGGTCTCATACTCTATGTACACTCGGTATGAATTCCCAAGCTTTTATGATGTAAATGAGTCACAGCAAGTGACTACAGCTGGAATGGATCTTTCTTCTCTGTTTCAACTGAAGTCTGTAGCTCATCCAGAACCAAAACCAGAGCCCCATCCTCAATCTAAATCAGAATCTATGTCTGAAGATGACTCTGAACCTCAAATAGAATCTAAACCACTACCTTTACCTGCACCCTTACCCAAGCATCACTCCTTTGTGACTAAAGATGATCTGAAAGTTTTTGGAGAAACTTTGTTAGCTGGAGTTGAGAAGATCCTATCCACTCAACCTCATCCAGTGACTCAATTAAGTCAAGAAGATGCATCAATTCTCTTGGAAAATATTATCCTGCATATTCACCCAAGGATGATCCGAGAAATTCAAGAAGTCAGAGTTGTGAATAAGCTGTTGAGTTCTGATGTTGCAAACCTGAAAAATATGGTAGCAAATTTTCATATTGAGTTATCTTTGAGATCAGAGCCTGCTCCAGTTTCTGCCCATGCACCTGTTGTTGCTTCTCCCGAGACATCTGATTCCCTCGTTGCTAGGGAGATTGTGTCTCAACTTCATCCATATATACTTTATTTTGATGAGATGATTGGAAAAAGACACACCAAAATGCTGGACCTCATGAGGGAGCTTGTAGAAAATCTGAATAATCTTATAGACGAATACACTGGATGCCTGCAAAATGTTCTAAAACAACTCAAAGTTCTAACCGAAGCTGTCAAAGATTCTGCTGCTTCTGATCAGATCTCCACACCTTCTTTGGATGATTCTATGCTGAGATCCATAATCAAGGAAGAATTTCAGAATGCCTTCACTGGATTACATCTATCCTCTTTGTCAGAAGTGATTAAGAACAGTGATAGAGCATTGGACTTGGTTAGCATTCATTCTAAGATAGCCAATGATGCTCAACAAGAGATCACCAAAAAAATAGATTTTTATCTCTCCTAGATTTTCTCTAAAAGTGATATGACAGATCAATTTAGATATCTTGTGGAAAATTTTAGAATCCCTCTGGTGACTCAAGCTTTTAAAGCTCATGTTCAGAAGCATACAGAGTTCACCAGATTGTTGGACAGATTTATGGAGAATAAGGTTGATATTGAAAAGGCTATGCAATATGGTGGTGAAATCATTACTGATTTCATCAATATTTTGAAGCTATACCTTCATGTGAAGAGTACTTCAATAGTTACTCCAGCTGCTCCACCCCTTAGACCTAGTCTACATACCTTAGCCTCAACTGCCATGACAGTTAGCCAAGCTCTTTCTCAGATCCGGCCAGTCATTCTTGACCAACTATAGCCTAGATCTTCTTCTACTCCCACATTGGCTCCATCTGTTTTTGAAGGTCTACCCTTACCCTCTTTGTCTACCACATCTATTCCTTCTTCTACTTTAGCTCCGGCTCCTGCTGCTGATAAAGGAAAGGAAAAGATGGATCCCTGAAGAGTCCAGGGACTGTTTTCTTTTTGATGGGATGTCATTTTTTGTTTACTGTTTGTACTTCTCCTGTTTGTTCTATTCTGAACCTTTTTTAATGAAAAATGCTTTGTTTCATTTCATTTTCTCTACTTTTTTATAATCCCAAAAGGGGGAGAAAAACTATAAGTATAAAAGGGGTAGAAAAACTACATGTGTCAGTACTTTAATGATTTTTGATATTCTGATATGCTAGTTTCTTTAATGTTACATTTCATTTATATTTTGACTATATCTAATTTGTGATCATCAAAAAGGGGGATATTGTTGGACTCCTCATGTGTTAATCATGTTTTATTTATCACAAATCCTATTAATGTTAATTAATCTCAATCTTCACATCACATCTTGTTAATGCTCTTTAATCTCAATAATAACTACACATCATGTTTTAATGATAAAAAATCTTATGGATGTTAATTACTCTCATTATTATTTACAAGTCTTATGCATGATCACAAATCTCACATATATTATCAAGCCTTATATTTATGATTCAAGCTCTTTTACTCTCAAATGATTAAACTTAATCCATAGTCTGAATATTACAGTCTAAGTCCAAATACATATATTTTTCTAAGTATGGACACACCGTGAAGGACTCACCGTGACCCAGACACCGTGAAGGACTCACCGTGACCCAGACACCATGAACAAGACACCATGAAGGACTCACCATGACCCAGACACCGTGAACAAGACACCGTGAAGGACTCACCGTGACCCAGACACCGTGAGCTACACACCATGACATGGACATACCATGAAGTTCATACCGTGAATCTCATGCCATGAAGTTCATACCGTGAAGCTCATATCGTGAACCATATAACATGAAGAAGGCACCGTTTACATAATCACTGTGACACAGTTTCTTAACTTTTTGTCAATATTATTTAAATAATACTAACGGCCATATTTGATGTTTTTAATGCAATTAATGTTATTTAATGATAGTTGTTGGCATGTCAGGAAACCGTATCTCATACCTATGAAAAGGGAATCATTCCTACTGCCAGAACTAGTGGAATATAAGGAAGATTATGATACAGTACAAAAAAAAGAAGAGAAGCGAAATGAGAAGCGATAAAAGTGTGACGATACAACAAGAAGAACTTACATACACCCGAGAGCACTATGCTGAACAAGAAGAACAATCCTAAATAAGAAGGAGATTGCAAGACTTTCAAAGAACTCTCATGAATTCAATCAAACACTCCTGTAGAACACAAGATTAACTACGACAATCTGTTTTTCAATAGAAAAACCAGAGAATGACTCAGAAGCATTCCTGCTGAATCCAATGAGTCCAGATCTATATTGATAATCACTAGAGATTTATAAACACTTATATGCTCTCTCTAAGTGATTTATTTATTAACTTGTGAGCAGTGTGGTGTACTCTGTATATCTTATACACACACTGTCTCCTGTACTGAACTGGAGGATATCAAAATCATCACTCCAAATCTGTTAACTCTTGGTTACCCATGTCAACTGTGGAAGAGGTCCTTGTGTGGCCTGGTCTTTGTTTTGTTTCCCACGTAGAACAGTGGTAGAGGTCCCTGGGTGGCCTGGATAGTTTTTTAAACTGTTGTTAACCCTGATCCAAGGTGTGGATCAAATTTATATAAATTTGAGAGGACTATGTCTTGACTTGAGACTGAACCTCTTGTTATATCTGATGTGCATCTTTAGTTTAAGTTCAAAGTATACTACATATATTTTATTTATTCTGCTGCTATTACTTTGAAATACAAAAATATTTTAAAGCTACTTTGATAATTAAATTAGAAAGTGTTTACATTTATTCTAAATCAGTAGGATAGTTTCAAAAGTTAGTTTGATCTTGTGGTTAAATTAACTGAGACCTAATCAATCTTTGAGAAGATAAGTGAACAATTACAATCTTTATAAATTCACTACAGTTTACTTATTTTATTAATCATGGGATTTTAAATATAAAATATTTTAACAGAAATTTTAATTAGAACTCAATTCACCCCCCTCTTGAGTATCCACTCCGACCAAAATTTGGTATCAGAGGTTTCGTTTTTGTTTAAGGATTTTTGAAATACTCTATTTTTCAACTGTGATTTTAGTTGCATCATTAAAGATCTAAAATTTCTGTAAGTTCTAATTTTTATATCTTTAAATTATCTTTCTAAAATCTAGCTATGGACAATAGAAAAGAGGGTTCTGCTACTAATAGGCCACCTTTCTTCAATGGTATAAACTATGCTCAATGGAAACTTAAAATGAAAATTCATTTAGAAAGCATGGGTTTTGATATCTGGACTGCTATAGAGTCGCAATATAAAATTCCAGAAACTGAAAGAATAACTTGGGATGAACCTATAAATACCGACTATAATAATAATTGTAAATCCATGAATTCCCTGTACTGTGCTTTAGGAGATGAAGAGTTTAATATAATTTTTGATTGTAAAAATGCTTTTGAAATTTGGGATACTTTGGGTGTCTCTCATGAAGGAACAACCAATGTTAAAGAAATGAGATTAAATACTTATACTATTAAATATGATAATTTTAAAATGAAGACCAATGAACCTATTTCGGATATGTATCTCAGGTTTAATGAGATAGTCAATACAATGAATTCACTCGGAAAGGTTGTTCCAGCAAAGGAACAAATTATGAGAATCTTGAGATGTTTACCAGACCGATGGAGAGGCACATCTGTTTCAATCAGAGATTCATGTGACATTGCTGCTCTACCAGTCAAAGAACTCATTGGTAAGATTATCATGTATGAAGAAGAACTCAAGGTGAATAAAGAGGAATATGATGAACCTAAGAGAAAACTTGTGGCTTTCAAGACTACTGCTTCAAAGAGTAAGGACAAAGATAAAGCTCAAACACAAACTGGCAGTTCAACCAGTGAAAATTCAGACTCTGATGGTGATGCTGAAATGGATCAGATAGCCAGAAGGTTTACGAAATGTTATAGGAAGAAGAAATTTTTTAGAAAATCAAATTACAAAGGAAAGTATGACAATAAGGGACATTGGAAGAAGGATTAGAAAAATCCAGATAAAAGTGATAAGTTATTTTCTACGAGTGCAAAAGAAAAGGACTCATTAAAGCAGACTGCCCAAATCTAAAATTCAAGAAGAAATATGATTACAAGGACAGTAAGTACAAAAAAGCTATGAAGGCTACCGGGAGTGCTTCTGAAGACAGCACAAGTGAATCTGAAATTTTTGATTCTGAAAAGAATCGTGACAACATGTGTTTCATGACAAACACATCTGAGGTAACCTCAGATAATCCTGTTTTAAATTCTTATTATTCTGGAGATAATTCAGAATCTGATTATAATTCTGAAAACATGACTACTGAGGTATTATTTGAATACTGTAATATGCTGGAAGAGACATGCAATGAACATAAGGATAAATAAAAATCATTGAAGAAACAATATGCTCTCACTACTACTGTTAAAACCAAACTTACTATTGAAAAAGAGAAAAATGCTCAACTGTTAAAGGCGAACACTGAACGGAAAATGTCAAATGAGAAACTTAGAAAAGACTTAGATAAGTTCACAATTGGAAAGGATAAACTAACTCAAATTCTAGGAAAGCAAGTTGAACCAAAATACACTACTGGAATAGGCTACAAACTTGGACAAAGATAGATTACCAAGAATAGATTTATTCCTAAATCTGGACAGAATACTGTTAGTTCTAGTTCTAGACATTTATATGCTTCAACTAGTTATTCACATAGTTATAAATCAAATAGAGTTTATCTTTCAAAATATTTTGATTCTGTAAATTATATGAGACCCATAAGAAATATTTGGGTACCAAAAGTTTTGGTTGCTAACCTGTCTGCACCCAAGAAGATCTGGGTACCAAAATCATTTCTTATCTAAATCTATTTTGTAGGAAACCTACTTGAAGAGTTCCCACAAGAAGACATGGTATTTGGATAGTGGATGTTCAAGACATATTTCTGGGGATTACTCATGCTTCAAAAGTCTAATAAAGGTTGATGGAGTTCATTCCACCTTTGGTGATAATTCTAAAGGAAATATCATTGGCCTAGCCAAATTGGTAACCCTGATTCAGTTTTAATTTCCAAAGTTTTATTTGTCGATGGACTGAAATATAATCTATTAAGTATTTCTCAATTGTGTGATGATCTTTTTAATGTCAAATTTGAAAATGATTCTTCTAATGTTTTTAATTCTAATAATGTTTTAGTCTTTTCTGCTTTAAGAAATCAAAAAGTTTATGCTGTTGATTTAAATTCCTTATCCAAGAAAAATGTTCCTTGTTTAAATGCTTTTCATAAAGAGTCTTGGTTATGGCATAGAAGATTATGACACTGCAATATACACTCACTTAGAAAAATAACTAGGAAGAACTTAGTTAGAGACCTACATAAACTTGAGTTTCCAAATGACAATGTTTGTAATCCCTGTCAAAAGGGAAAGCAACATAAAGTTTCTTTTAAATCAAAGAAAGATGTTTCATCTTCTCAACCTCTCGAGTTGGTTCACATGGATTTTTTTGGACCATCTAGAGTTTCTATTTTAAATGGGAAGCACTATTTCTATGTCCTAGTAGATGACTTTTCTAGATTTACTAGGGTATACTTCTTAGCTCACAAAAGTGAATCTTGTTCTTACTTTGTTAAATACTCCAAGTCTATAGAAAATCTTAGTGGACTTGAGATTAAAACTCTAATAATTGATCATGGTTGTGAGTTTGAAAATCATGAATTTGAATCCTATTGCTCACAAAAATGGCTATATTAATAACTTTTCTTCTCCTAGGACACCTCAGCAAAATGGTGTAGTATAAAGAAGAAATAGAACCCTTTAAGAAATTGCTAGAACTATGCTTAATGAATATGACCTGCCTATTTACTTTTGGGTTGAAGCTGTGAATACAGCTTTTTATATTATTAATAGAGTCTTAATTCGACCTGTTCTTAAGAAGTCTCCATATGACTTGTGGAACAATAGAAAACCTACAGTTAGTTACTATAGAGTATTTGGCTGCAAATTCTTTATTCTTAATACAAAAGATAATCTTTATAAGTTTGCTTCTAAGAGTGATGAAGGAATCTTTTTAGGATATTATTTAACCAACAAGGCATATAGAGTTTTCAACAAAAGAACCAAGTGTGTGGAAGAATCTGTTCACATCAAGTTTGATGAAACTGATCCACATGAGCCTAAAACCTCTCTTGAAAATCTTGAAGAAGATTTATCTGTTCTGGACCTTAATGATAAAATCAATGAACCTGCTATAAATACAACAAGTTCTGGAATTATTCTAGAATCTGCTCCTAATGAACTCAAACCTAGAGAAGAACCTGAAGTTTCTAGCCCTCCCTTTACTAGATCAACTAGAATTCTAAAGAATCATCATTTATATGCTGCTGTAGGAAATCTTGATAGAGGGACACAGACTAGAGCTTCTCTAAGAAATCAGGTTGAATATCAAGCCTTCTTGTCACAGATTGAACCTAAAAACATTGATGATGCTATTAATGATGAATTTTGGGTAATTTTTATACAATAAGAACTCAATCAATTTGAAAGAAATAAAGTTTGGAATCTTGTTGAAAGATCTAAGGACACTTTCACAATAGGCGCTAAATGGGTGTTTAGAAATAAAGTAGATGAATCTGGAAACATAGTTAGAAACAAAGCTGGGATAGTTGCACAAGGCTATAGTCAAGAAGAAGGTATTGACTATGAGGAGAATTTTTCTCCAGTAGCCAGATTAGAAGCTATTAGTATTTTACTTGCTTATGTTTCACATCTAAATTTCAAACTATATCAAATGGATGTCAAGAGTGAATTCTTGAATGGATATATTGCTGAGGATGTTTTTTTGAACAACCACTTGGATTTTCAAACCCTCATTTTCAAAATCATATTTTCAAATTATCAAAAGCTTTATATGGTTTAAAGCAAGCTCCAAGAGCTTGGTATGATAGATTTAGTACTTTTCTAATTTCTAAAAGTTTTTATAAAAGGAATAGTTGATCCTGCTCTGCTTATAAAACGAAATTCTAAAGATGTTTTAGTTGTACAAATTTATGTAGATGGTCTTATTTTTGGATCTTCAAAAACTACATTATGTACAGATTTTTCTAAAATGATGCAAAATGAATTTGAAATGAGTTTAATGGGTGAACTCAAATTCATTCTTTGATTTCAAATATTTCAAAATGATGATGGAATTATTTTAACTCAAAGTAAATATACTAGAGATATTTTAAAACGTTTTGGATTGGATAACACAAAAAGTAGTGACACTCCCATGAGTACCACCTGTAAGATGGATCTTGATGAAGATGGTAAATCTGATGATCAAACCACTTATAGAGGAATGATTGGAAGTCTACTCTACCTGACTGCTAGTCATCCTGATATTATGTTTAGTGTGTGCATGTGTTCTCGTTTTCAAGAAAACCCTAAAGAGACGCATTTAAATGTTGTAAAGTGAATTTTAAAATACCTCAAGCATACTCCCAATTTAGGACTATTCTATCCAAAAGGACAATCATTTAAATTAGTTAGTTATTCTGATGCTGATTTTGCTGGATGTAAGTTAGATAGAAAAAGCACCTCTTGAACATGTCACATTTTAGGCAAGTCACTAGTATCACAGTGTAGTAAGAAACAAAATTATGTTGCATTATCTACTACAGAAGCTGAATTTATAGCTATTGGAAGTTATTGTGCACAAATTTTGTGGATGAAACACACATTACTAGACTATGGATATCAATTCAGACATGTCCTAATAAACTGTGACAACACAAGTGCTATTAATATTTCTAAGAATCTTGTTTCTCATTCTAGGACAAAACATATTGATGTAAGACATCACTTTTTGAGGGATCATTATCAAAAAGGTGATATCACATTGGAATTCATTGGTACTGAATATCAACTTGCTGATATATTCACTAAACCATTAAATTCTGAAATATTAGACTACATCATACATGATCTTTATATGATTAATCATAAATAGACATCTTACTGATCTTAATGTTTAATACTTTACTGTATTTTACTTTACGGTTTCATGGTCACTGTTTCTAAGTTACTATTTTATGCTCATGGTCACATCGTCAAGACCTTATGCTCACGGTCAGTCAACTCACTATCTCACCGTGACTACACAGAATGCTCACTGTCTCACCGTGATGACTACCAATTATCTCACCATGATGACTGGTTTTCATCACACCATAATGCCTACTCACGATCTCACCGTGAATATTATTTTATTTTTTATTTTAACTTGTATCGCTGTAATTTTTATTTCACCGCTATTTGATTTCCCGCGTTTTTGTTTTTGTGACGTTTGACATTCCCTAATGATAAAACTTAAGGGTTTCATTCGATTCCTTACCTAAACTCTCTCCTAAACCTTCTCTTCCCTCTCACCCGAACCTTCAGTGAATGCCAAGGATGAAGCGTCCATCTTCACCCTCTTCTGAGAAGCGTCGCTCTAAGAAATGGAAAAGAATACTGAGGATAGCTCCCAAAGGACCTCTAAACCCAAACCTGTTAAGTCGTACTGTTGTACCTGAAAAAGAACTTTTCCTTGAGTGGCTGCTGTCTAGCCAAAATTTAGTTTTGAAAGTTTTAAGAGAACAAAAATGGATTGAATGCTTCTCTAGGAAAAACAGACCGATTTACCTGAGATTGGTATCTCAATTCTATCAGTATGTGAAGTTTTTTTTGAGTTTGGAGAAAAAATTATGGTAACCAGCTTGATAAATAGAAAATAGTGCTCCTTCTCTTCGAGGTTGTGGGCTGCATGCCTAGGGATTCCACATGAAGGAGTTTGTGAATATAACCAGAGAGACCCTCCTCCAACAACCAACATCTTTGACCTGGAGAATGTTTTGGAGATCCTGACTGGAAATGGCACTAAACAAAGGGCCATAGATGCTGAATTAGATGGGGAGACAAGACTACTGTTCAAGTTTGTTCAAAATTTGATTAGTCCGAGAAAAGGATATTTTGCTGTGATGAAGTATCAGGATGTGTTCCTGATTCACCTGTTAAAGAATGGCCATAAGATCAACCTGTGCAAGTATGTTATTAACCATATCTGTGAGATGATAAAAGTCACTTCCAAATCCACCTCCTTGTTTTACTCAAGGATGATTTCAGCTATGTTAGTTGCCAAATGGATGGTTGGACTGAATGGAGAAAAGTTAGAGGACCTTGATTTCTACCTATCCATGGCTATCATCAGAAGGATGAAGATTAGCTGGAACCCCTGGAAGAAGAAGTGGGTTGAGTATAATGATCAATTATATAAAACGTTTAATCTTGTTGACTATCCTAGAAGGCCTAAAAATCTATCGGATCCGGGTTTGGAACCAGATGAAGTGGCTAAGTATTCAGAAGAAGAAGAAGATGAAGTAACAGTAGAAGTATCTCCTAGAGATGAAGCTAGAAGTCATCCAATGGAAAAAGCTCCTGTTGAAAAAGAAAGGACTGTTATCCCTACTGAAATACCTCAAAGAGAGGAAGTTGGTGTTAGTTTGAGAGAAGAGGAAGATCATGCTTCTAGTGCGGATGTCAATCCAGAAGCTCATCCTAATGCTACAAGAAAGTAGGTTTTTCCTGATTCAGAACAACAAGCAACCTTAGAGGCAAATCCTGTTGAAGATGATATTTCTGTTGAGAAAGAAGAAAGTCTGGAAGCTCAACCAGTGGAACAATCAGTTCCTGAGATAATTCTCTCTGCTGAAGAGATGATGGAAATTTCCTTTCAGCTAGCAAGGCAAGAGTTTGATGAAGAGATTAGAGATGATCCTGTGGATCTTGATCATGGTGAGCCTATTGTCTCTGAAATGGAAGCACAATTTGAGGGGGAGGAACCTCAAAACCTTGAGATTATAGAAGATGGGTCTGCTGAAGCTTCTCCACCTTCTGTCTCATACTCTATGTACACTCGGTATGAATTCCCAAGATTTTATGGTGTAAATGAGTCATAGAAGTGACTACAACTTGAATGGATCTTTCTTCTCTGTTTCAACTGAAGTCTCTAGCTCATCCGGAACCCGAACCAGAGCCACATCCTCAATCTGAATCAGAATCTGAGTCTAAAGATGACTCCGAACCTCAACCAGAATCTGAACCACCACCTTTACCTGCACCCTTACCCGAGCATCACTCCTTTTTGACTAAAGATGAACTAAAATTTTTTGGAGAAACATTGTTAGTTGGAGTTGAGAAGATCCAATCCACTCAACCTCGTCTAGTGACTCAGTTAAGTCAAGAAGATGCATCAATTATCTTGGAAAATATTATCTTGCATATTCAACCAAGTATGATCCGAGAAATTCAAGAAGTCAAAGTTGAGAATAAGCTGCTGAGTGATGATGTTGCAAACCTAAAAAATATGGTAGCAAATTTGCAGAATGAGTTATCTTTGAGATCATATCCTGCTCTTATTTTTTCCCCTGCACCAATTGCTGCTTCCCCTGAGACATCTGATTCCCTCCTTGCTAGGGAGATTGTGTCTCAAGTTCATCCATATCTACTTTCTTTTGATGAGAAGATTGGAAAAAGACACACCAAAACGCTGGAACGCATGAGGGAGCTTGTAGAAAATCTGAATAAGCTTACAGATGAATACATTGGATGCCTGCAAAATGTTCTGAAACAGCTCCAAGTTCTAACCGAAGCTGTCAAAGCTTCTCCTGCTTCTGATCAGATCTCCACACCTTCTTTGGATGATTCTATGCTGAGATCCATAATCAAAGAAGAATTTCAGAATGCCTTCAGTGGATTGGATCTATCCTCTTTGTTAGAAGTTATTAAGAACCGTGATAGAGCATTGGACTTGGTTAGGATTCATTCTAAGATAGCCAATGATGATTAACAAGAGATCACCAAAAAAATTGATTTGTATCTCTCTCGGATTTTCTCTAAAAGTGATATGACAGATCACTTTAGATATCTTGTGGAAAATTTGAGAATCCCTCCGGTGACTCGATCTTTTAAATCTCAAGTTCATAAGCTTACAGAGTTAACCAGATTGTTGGACAGATTTATGGAGAATAAGGATGATTTTGAAAAGGCTATGCAATATGGTGGTGAAATCATTACTGATTTCATCAATCTTTTGAAGTCATACCTTCATGTGCATAGTACTACTATAGTTGCTCCAGCTGATACACCCCTTAGACCTGGTCTACCTACCTTAGCATCAACTGCCATGACAGTTAGCCAAGATCTTTCTCAGATCCGGCCAGTCATTCTTGACCAACCACAGCCTAGATCATCTACTACTCCCACTTTGGCTCCCTCTGTTTTTGATGGTCTACCCTTACCCTCTTTTTCTACCACATCTATTCTTTCTTATACTTCAGCTCCTGCTCCTACTGCTGATAAAGTCAAGGAAAAGATGGATCCCTGAAGAGTCCAGGGACTGTTTTCTTTTTGATGGCATGTCATTTGTTGTTTACTATTGGTACTTATCTTGTATGTTCTATTCTGAACCCTATTTAATGAAAAATGCATTGTTTCATTTCATTTTCTCTACTTTTTGATAATCCCAAAAGGGGGAGAAAGACTAAAATTATAAAAGGGGGAGAAAAACTACAAGTGTTAGTACTTTAATGTTTTTTTCTATTCTAATATGCTAGTTTCTTTAATGTTACATTTCATTTATATTTTGACTATATCTGATTTGTGATCATCAAAAAGGGGGAGATTGTTGGACTCCTCATGTGTTAATCATGTTTTAATGATCCCAAATCCTATTACTGTTAATTAATCTCAATCTTCACTGCACATCTTGTTAATGCTCTTTAATCTCAATAATAACAACACATCATGTTTTATGGATGAAAAATCTTATGGATGTTAATTACTCTCTTTATTATTTACAAGTCTTATGCATGATCACAAATCTCACATATATTATCAAGCCTTATATTTATGATTCAATCTCTTTTACTCTCTAATGATTAAACTTAATCCATATTATGCATATTACAGTCTATTTCCAAATATAGATATTTGTCTAAGTATGGACACACCATGAAGGACTCACCGTGACCCAGACACCATGAACAAGACACCGTGAAGGACTCACCGTGACCCAGACACCGTGAACAAGACACCGTGAAGGACTCACCATGACCTAGACACTGTGAACAAGACACCATGAAGGACTCACCATGACCTAGACATTGTGAGCTACACATCGTGACATGGACATACCGTGAAGTTCATACCGTGAAGCTCATGTCGTGAAGTTCATACCGTGAAGCTCATACTGTGAACCATATACCATGAAGAAGAAACCATTTACATAATCACTGTGACACCGTTTCTTAAATTTTTTTCAATATTATTTAAATAATGATAACGGTCATATTTGATGTTTTAATGCAATTAATG
The DNA here is from genome assembly GCA_963277665.1 of Viscum album. Taxonomy (NCBI): domain Eukaryota; kingdom Viridiplantae; phylum Streptophyta; class Magnoliopsida; order Santalales; family Viscaceae; genus Viscum; species Viscum album. Next base: position 699,349,056 of record OY728128.1, on the reverse strand, counting down.
TTATTTAATGATAGTTGTTGGCATGTCCGGAAACCGTATCTCGTACCTATGAAAAGGGAATCATTCCTACTACCAGAACTAGTGGAATATAAGGAATATTAAGATGCAGTACACAAAAAAGAAGAGAAGATAAATGAGAAGCGAGAAAAGTGTGACGATACAACAAGAAGAACTTACATACACCTGAGAGAACTGTGCTGAACAAGAAGAACAATCCTAAACAAGAAGAAGATTGCAAGACTTTCAATGAACTCTCATGAATGCAATCCAAAACTATTGTAGAACACAAGCTTAACAACGACACTCTGTTTTTCAACAGAAAAACTAGAGAAAGACTCATAAGCATTCCTACTGAATCCAATGAGTCCAGAGCTGCATTGATAATCACAAGAGCTTTCTAAAATCTTATCTGCTCTCTCTAGGTGATTTATTTATTAACTTTCGAGCAGTGTGGTGTACTCTGTATATATTATACACACAATGTCTCATGTACTGAACTGGATTATATCAAAATCCTCACTCCAAATCTCTTAACTCTTGGTTACCCACATCAACTGTGGAAGAGGTCCTTGTGTGGCCTGCTCTTTGTTTTGTTTCCCACGTAGAACAATGGTAGAGGTCCCTGCATGGCCAAGATCGTTTTGTAAAGTGTTGTTAACCCCGATCTAGGGTGTGGATCAAATTAATATAAATTTGAGAGGACTAAGTCTCGACTTGAGACTGAACCTATTTTTATATCTGTTGTGCATCTTTAGTTTATGTTCAAAGTATAATACATATATTTTATTTATTCTGCTGCTATTACTTTGAAATACAAAACTATTTTAAAGATACTTTGATAGTTAAATTACAAAGTGTTTACAATTTTTGTAAATCACTAGGTTGGTTTCAAAAGTTATTTTGATCTTGTGGTGAAATTAACTGAGACCTAATCAATCTTTGAGAAGCTATATGAACATTTACAATCTGTATAAATTCACTACAATTTAACATATTTTATAAATCTGGTGATTTTAAATAGACAATATTTTAACAAAAATTTTAATTGGAACTCAATTCACCCCCCTCTTGAGTATCCACTCCGACCAACACATAGTAATGCCTTTTAGACTCACTAATGGTCCATAAATATTTATGGACTTGATGAATAAATTCTTTAGATATTACCTCGAAATTTTTTTGTTAGTATTTATAAATGATATTTTAATATACTCCAAAGCCAATGAGGATCATGAGGAGTATATAATAAATGTACTAGAGACCTTTCGGAAGGATAATCTCTATGTAAAGTACAAAAAGTGCGAGTTTTGGTTAAAGGAGGTCTCATTCTTGGGCCATATCCTCACAAGTAATGGGATATCACTGGATCCCTTTATGATAGCTACCATTGAAGGTTGGATGAGGCCAATATTGGTAACAGATATTCATATCTTCTTTATGTTAGCTAGATATTATTGCCAATTTGTGAGAAATTTATCACGATTTTCCAACCCCCTTACCAAGATAACACAGAAGGGAGTAAAGTTTGATTGGAGTGATAAATGTAGAGAGAGCTTAAAGGAGTTGAAAAGGAGGCTTATCATTGTGCTCATGCTCACATTACCCACGAGTGGATAATTTTTTATGGTATTTAGTTATGATTCTAAGAATGGAATGGGATGTGTGTTGATAAATAATGATAAAGTGATAGCCTACGCCTCAAGGCAACTGAAAATCCATGAGAAAAACTATCCCACACATGATTTGGAGTTGGTGGATGTGATTTTTTCATTGAAAATATAGAGGCATTTTCTCTATGGGGAGAAGTGTGAGATGTATAATGATCATAATAGCCTAAAATATATATTCACGTATAAAGATCTTAATATGCGCCAATGAAGACAAATATAACTCATCAAGGATTATGACTTCTCAATCCATTACCACCCCGAGAAAGTGAATAAAGTGGCAGATGCTCTAAGTAGAAAGGATTCAGTGATTCTGTCATTGATGAGAATTGATAAGGATCCATTCTTATTATAATTGAAGAGGATGGACATGGGAATTTTTAAGGGAGGAACATCATCAATCCTTTCTCAAATTATTTCTCAACGATCCCCCTTGGAGAAAATAAAGAACGATCCAAGAAAGGATGTTGAAATTATGAAAAGGGTGGAAGCTATCAGAAATGGGAAATCCTTAGAGTTCATGGTTGACAAGGATGTAATTGTGATATTTGGGTCACGATTATGTGTAACATCTGATCTAGAGATAAATAAGGAGCTTCTAAATGATGCACAAAGCTCAACCTTCTTTATTCACCCAGGGAGTAAAAAGATGCATCAGGATCTCTGAGAAATATTTTGGTGGGACAATATGAAAAGCGAGACTGTTGAATATACATCAAAGTTCATAATATGTCAAAAAGTAAAGGCTATGAGTCAAAATTATAAGGGGATGATGAAACCACTACACATGCCATCATGGAAGTGGGAGAACATTACCATGGACATTTTCACTGGAATTCCAAGGAAAGCTAGAGGAAAAAATGTTGTATGGGTCATTGTGGATCGTCTTACAATGATAGATCACTTTATTGTGATTCGATATGACATATCATTGGATGAACTTGCATGGATTTACATAAAAAAAAAGTGGTAAGGCTGCATGGAGTACCACTATCTATTGTATCCGATCATGATCCAAGATTCACCTCAAAGTTCTGGAAAAGTCTCCAACATGATCTAAGAACTGAACCGAACATCAGTATAACCTATCATCCTCAAACTGAGGGCCAATATGAGCAAACTATTCATACACTGGAAGATATGTTAAGATCATGTTCTATGGAATTTAAATGAGGGTGGGACCAACATCTTCCATTGCTTGAATTCTCCTATAATAATAGTTTCCACTCGAGCATCTGAATGGCACCATATGAAGCCCTTTATTGGAAATGGTATAGAACACCAACGTGTTGGGATGAAGTCAGTGAGCGTAAGATGCTAGGATGTGAAATGGTCAAAAAAATGGCGTAAAAGGTGAAAACCATTCAACAGCATATCAAGGAATCCGATAGTCGATAAATGAGTTATGTGGATAACCATCAATGTGACTTAGAGTTAAAAGTTGGAGACAAGGTGTTTCTATGGATATCTCTATGGAAGAAGGTCATGAGAGTTTGAAAAAATTGGAATTTAAGTCCTAGGTACATCAGCTCCTTCATGATTCTTGATCATGTCAGGGTTGTGGCCTATCTACCAGCACTTACACCTATCATGACCAAAGTTCATGATGTCTTTCATGTATCTATATTATGTAATTACATACCGAACCCTTTACTTGTACTCTCATCATAGTTAGTACAACTAGAGGATAATCTTTCTTACTAGGATCAATCAGTGAGGATCTTAGATCATAGAGAAAAAGTTTTACAATATATGACAATTCACCTCTTCAAGTTCTTGTGAAAAAACCACATGTTTGAAGAAGCGATGTGATAATTAGATAAAGTGATGAAGTAGAGTTACCCACATCTGTTTTAGTGTGGGAAAAGGAAATTTTGAGGGTGGAATTTCTTATGGGGGGAAGATTGTAATGACCCAAAAATTCATTAATGAAAATTTCTCTTGGTCTTTTTAAATGTCTTCTCAAGGTTATGTAAAATGTATGGACTTATTTTTATTTATGTTTTTGATTTTAAAATACCGTTAAAAATTGTTACCATTGCATATATATATGTTGAACATTGATCAAATTATTAGTATAAATATAGGTATTTAACAAATCCAATTTACTAAGAAAAAAAGTGATGGCCTTATCCATTAGAATTTCCCCATACGAAGCCCATTTTTTGGAGCTCGGAAAGGAGGTGGTGTCATTGGGCTTCGCTCTTGATCAAGCCCAAGCTGATCTTGAATACATTAAGCTTGAGCGGAACCGCCTACGGGAGAAGTGGAAGTTGATAGAGATTACCACTCATGAAATGTAATCCGAGCCACCCCAAGAGTCTATCACTATCGTGCACCTCACGCTAAGGTATTACGCACGTGTTATAAGGATTTATGCAACAATGAACTAGCACTATGATTATGTGCATTATTTTTTTTATGTAATAATGAATATACATTCATTTTATTATTGTAACTCTATAATTAGTTTTTAAACCACAAATATTATTTTTAGTTAATTTTCAACTAAAGAATCTATTTTGATAAATTAATGTATTTTTGAATTAAATAATATTTTAATAAAATATTACTATTATTAAATTATTTTTATTAAGTTTAGATGATCATATATTTTTATGAATGCAATTGTAATTTTTTCGTATGGTTTGAAAGTTGCCTTTATCAAAACCCATGAATTTTCGATAAATGTCAGTTTTTATTTTAAATGTGAAAATTCACATATTTAGAAAATTATTTAGATAAAATTAATTATATTTTGGAATCAAGACGTTGAAAATATCCAAAGGTTATTTTTTCACAATTTTCTGAGATAGTCGAATTTTTGGGTAAAAATTAAATACCGTTTAAATATATAATGTGTTTTATGACATCATAATGACCCAATAGTGATGTAATAAAATACTATAAACATTATGTTCATAAAATATATGTTTTACAATTAAAATAATGTGTTTTTAGTTTTGTTTGATTTATTTTACAATGCTTTAGTGGACCATTCACGACTTATAGAACATTTTAGCTTTTTAAATTGATTTCCTTGAGAGTGTGAATCACCTCCACATAAGCAACCCTACTATTTTAAGAAGTTAGTCCATTGGAATTATAAAATATTTTTTTCCACTCCCCTTTGGAAAAAACCGTGGGCAAAAACCATGGCCTTGTTTGTGTTTTTGATTAGTTTAATATGTGGTGTCCCAAATCAAAATAATAAAGAATTCCCTATCATTTCCTATATAATCCCACCCAATCTCCCACTTTCTCCTCACTCAAAGCCTCTAGAGTTCAACCAACCCTTGAAATCCTCTTTCTATTATCTTTCCAAGGTGCCCCAATCTCTTAACAAGCCTCTCTGAAGCCTCTACCAAGCTTCTGGGATCCCACTTCCAAGTAAGGGATTCCATCCTTTCTCTTTTTATCCAAGTTTCTTAATATTTTTATGCCCTTTTATTTTCAATTATAAATGTTGGGTATGATTTAAAACTCCCATATACTTTAATATTTATGTTTTAATTATTAGATACCCCTTTATCTCTCATCTATGGCTTCCATATATTCCTATTACCATGCCAAAATTCCATATGGAATTTCTCTCTCCTCATTTACATTCAAGTAATTTTTTTGCATCATGAATCTAAATTCCATTTAAATTGTTGGGAAATGTATCCATATGACCCCCTTACTATCCATTTCATGTAAATATTATGATACACCAATTTATCTCTCATCAACCATTTTTATGAGTTCTTTTGTCACGTCGTTATGCTGCTGAAATTGCACCACAATTTTCTACACCAAAGTCATTATGTAGTGAATTCTATGCCCATTTCTCTCTCAAGGGTATTCACCATTATGAAAATTTACTTATTGTTTAAAGAGTTTAATTTTTGAATTACACACTCCTTTATCATGGAATAAATGATTATGTTTAATGAAACCATGTTTTATGATCCATGTGCACACATACGCATGAAATGAAATGATTAAGAAGAGTACACCCTAACAGTGCTCCAATGCATTGGGTAATGTATAGTATCATGATACATCATGTGCATTGAGTGTTGACTCATGATAATTAATGTGAAATGAGGGTTTACTCATGCTTCATGTGCAATGAGGGTTTACTCAGGATCCATGTTCAATGAGAATTGGCTCATGCTAATTCCATGTTAAGTGTTGTTTCCACATTTCAATGTTATGATTATCATGCTCTATCATGCCTTTTTGTTCATATTTCTCTTGTACTCCATAGATATGCCTATTGTCTGACATGTATAGTATTCCTCATGTTATTCTGTGTTTATTCCCTTACTGGACTTTATATTTCACCCATTTCTTATGCATGTCCTAAGGTTATCCCATGCAATGCTAAGTACGATGAAATGTAGTGGTCATGTAAAGGATGTTTTCAATAAAGATGTTGCATTTAATATTTTAAGTTGTTATGTAATGTTCCTAATCCCCAAAGAAACTAGACCTCTTGATCTTCCATTGTAACACCCTAGACTTTTATGTTATATAAATCATCAAAGGAATCTTTTTCTACACAACACTTGCTTCGCTTGCTTTACACGCAATCGCGACCTTCCTCGATAGCTTGCGTTGTACGCAATACCGAGTTTCACTAAACAACAATATACTATTAAAACTAGTCGTTATGAATAGTAATAACCACTTTTTGGAATTTTATAAATTTTATTTTTCAAAATGGACTTCATTTTTGGACTCAGAATATCGAAATTAGCCTAGGGTGAAATTTTGGTATTTTTCTGAAAACTTTCAATTTTTTATGAATAGTGAAACCACTAAGTGGTAGGTTAAAAACTGAATTTTTGCATAAAACTTAATTTTACCGCTTCTGTGAATGGAATTTCAAAAATCCGACAGACACGGTTAATATCAGTAAGTAAAATGTGGTTCAATGAGATAAAAATAATTTTTTGGTGAATAGTAACTTTTTACTTTTTTTTACCGCGGTTAATAGTAAATAGGGTAACTAAGGGTAAAAATGATATTACTATTACCATAACACATGTCCTAATTCTATTGGATAAGTTTAATTCGACCAAAAACAAACTTAGAAATAAAATATGACCATTTAGGCCCACTTGGGTTATATTAGGACATTTATTATTAATTTATTTAAAAAAGGGTTAAAATAGTTAAAATCAAAGTTTAATAAGTAAATAATTTTTAATATGGGGTTATACATAGGATAAATTCGACTATAAATATTCATTAGAAAGATAAAACGATTTCCTACATAATTATATTTTATTTGTAATTTTTAGACATTAAATAATGTAATTTATATATGACACAATGATGATGCAGTAATTATCTTATTAATGAAATATTGACATAATTAATGTTATAAACACAAAAATAAATGTAATTTGAGACTTTTTATGAATTCCACTAATTTTCTAGGTTACTATGATATATTAGTGTTTATTTAATCAACTTGGTTCGAACATATAATTCTGTTATGACTTTCACAAAAATCATATATCAAATAGTGTCAAAATTGACACAAAATAGTTTTTAAATCAAATATTATATTACTAATTGTTATTTTATTCCTAAAAATCTAAGGTTCGGCCTAATGACTTAGATAAGGATATATATATTAATAATAAACAATTTGGGGTTCGTTTGTCATGTTATAGTAAGTTTATTAACCATATAGTGAAAGAAAACAAAAAGACATGGTAAAAGTTAAATTATTTAACTTAGAGTTAAATCTAATTGATAAGGTTAAACTAATACCCTAAACTTGTCTAAATCCTATTGGTTGATAGGATTTAGAAACTTCCCCACTTTATCTTCGAAATAAGACCCTTTGGAACCATTATAAACCGATTTTGACTTTAATATAAAATAATATTTTGAGATATTCCTAAGGTGCCCCTCTCCTCCCTTATAAAAGGGCACCTCCTCCCCCTCCTCCTCACACCAAATTGAGCACTCAAGCTCGGCCAACCCCTGCCATTTTCTCCTCTCCACTTCCCTAGAATAATCCTAGAGGTCCTGGTCTTCTTCAAAGACCAATCTTAGTTCCCAAAGTGGAGGATTCAAAGAGGCGTTCCAAAGAAGAGGTAATATCCGTTACCGATCTTTTCAATTTCTTTCTTCTTCAACTTCTTCTCCTTTAGTTGTTTCATGATAAAGTAATAACATCAGTATTACTTACATACTGATATGTTATTATAAATATGAAACAACCCTAATTCACCTTCTATCCATCCTACGGAAAAATGAAATCACCGCGCGTGCGTACGTACGGAATACCGTCTCTACGCCATGGTGTAATCTATTTTTCCACCATCACTTTACAAGGATGGGTATAATGGTGTAATGAGTAACTATTTATGATTATTATAAAGTAATATTGATACTGAAATAATATATATATACTCCAATATAGTTCCACGATCATAGGAACGATATCATCACTCGTGCGTACGTACGGAATACTGTCTCCACGATGTGATGCGACTCGTTCTACATGATCATCATTACATAGTAATTATATAAATGAATTCAATGAATAAATATGATATATTTTAAACTAATAACATTCTGGATATAAGGTATCTATAACCTTAAAATAAGAATAAGAATGTATTCGGCAAAACACGCATAAGAACAAAAGGCAATAAAGACCCGAGTAACAAGTAACAATGAAATATTACTAACAAGAAGCTAAGAATATGACCATATATGATATCATATCAATATGTATGATTCTGGAACAAGTCGATAACATTATTTAAACCATTATACAGGAGCTTCAGACACGTACAAAGCAAATCGGACCTAAGGTAAGGGAAATATCACAATCTCATTTTTATCCGAGATTGTTTATTCGTAAGTATTTACTGGGGTGTATTTTATCATCCACGTCCATGTTCCTTCAATATATAATATTGTTTCCATCCACTTACAATAGTTTAAATCCAATTTTACCCTTCGGTAAGTTTTTAGTAAAAGATATGAAAGGAATCTTTTGTCGTTTTTCATACGAGGTACTTTTTGACTTTTCCGACAAAAGTATGGGAAGAATGTTTTTTTAACTTATACGGCATGAATGGATTTTTAAAACATTATTTCCAAGAAGCTTACTTTACAAGTTTTCATGTTTATTTTTAATAAACTTCTTTTAGTTTATAATTTTATGACATTTTAAGAAAAGAAAAGTGTTTTTGAAGTAGAAAGGATATTTTCCTCAAGAATGGAGTTCAAATGTTTTATCAAAATTATTTTCCATCTAAGATAATATAGGGTTCTGTTTTTATCCCTATTATTACATTGATTTGATTATGTTGTGAGGGAATTATTTTTATGAAGTCATTTACCTTATATGGTTTGTTTTATGATGTCATGATGTTTCAAGAATCCCATTTTTGTTACATGTGTTATGCGATGATGTATGTTTTATGATTATGTGGCACACAGAAGAAAGGATTAATTATAAGATGGGTGGGACCTATATCTCCCTCCAATGCATTGGGTAAATATTTATATCTCATGAGATAGACATGGCTGGAACGGAAGGTTATTTCGGTTCAGTGATACAGGACTAAAACAAGGAGTGAACTCGGTTCAGAAATGGACTTTGTCCGCTAAGATAGTCTTGGTAATGAGTCATGACTAACAAGAAATGATTTTCCATGATTATGTGTGCATGCCACAAAGTTTAAAGTTTCATGTTATGATTATGGGGATCTCATTTTCACTTCTATGATTTATTCCATGTTAAGATATTATGATCTCTTTTGCAGGTTATGATTTTCAAAAAGATCTGATATGATTTTTATTTCCTTTATTTTCCCTTGCTGAGCATTTGAGCTCACCCTTTTATGTTTTCTTTTCCCCGGGCCAGGAAGATGGATATTAAGTAGAATATGCTAAAAGGGACCCTAGATATGATGAAATAAATAGGAGACACTGTAGAAGATTTATGAACTAGTTGTTTATGTTTCCCAGTTTCTAAAGACACTATACCTATACGGTCCTTTGTGGTTTTGTCATATGTTGTAATAAGTGTGCTTCAATTTTGAAGTATTAACAATGTATGTAAAGTATGGGTCATTATAGTTGGTATCAGAGGAAAGGTATAGTCAACCTTTGGAAACTAGGATGTGAAAGCCTTAGTAAGAACCCTAAGGATAAGTCTAAGCATAGAACACAATCTTAGTGTTTTAGAAATGGCCATGAATACCCTAGGATAAAACCTTAAGTGTGAAATTTTATCCTTGATTATGTGGTTTTCCTATTATAATTAGTGTTTCTCACACCATTCTTCTTGGTTTTAGTCAATGGCTGGAACCTGAAGGAACCGTGTTAATGCGGAATGCGATGGGCAATGCAATGATTGTCCCCCCGAGAAACCCAACGATATGGGAGCTGGAATGAAAAATCTTGTAGCTATGCTCACACAACTTTCTCAAGCTATGAATCATGATGGACTTCCAAACGAGCAAAGGAAGGAGCAACATTCTGTTGAATCCTTCATGAGGCAGCGTCCACCTTCTTTCAGTGGGTCTACTGATCCATTAGTTGCTGAACAATGGATTAGTACTACTGAAAATATATTTTCAGTTCTTCAATGTTCTGAACATGATAAAGTCATCCTAGCAGTGTATCATTTGTAAGGAGATGCTGATCAATGGTGGAATCTTATTAAGAATACGAGGCAAAGGGATGAAATTGAGTCTATGGAATGGGACGAGTTCAAGAACTTATTTTTCAATAAGTACTTCCCTCGTATTCTCCGAACAAAGATGGAGAAAGAGTTTCTTGAACTGAAACAAAGGGATGATGAATCTGTTGGTACCTATGAAGCAAATTTTACAAGACTTGCAAGGTACGCTTCTGGTATTATTATCCAACCTGAGAGTAAGATCGATCGATTCTTTAGTGGCTTAAAACCAAGTCTTCGAAGGGCTTTAGCAATAAGGGACTTCAATAGCTACGAGGAAATCGTTCGATGTGCTCTCAAAGTCGAGATGGAGATTGGAGTAACCCATCAGTCACATGGGTTTGATAAGAAGAGGAAGATGGAATTCAAAGGAAAATCTAAAGAGCACACTGAAAAGAAGATGAGCTTTCCCTTATGCTCAAAGTGTGGAAAGAAACATGGAGGGAGTTGTCTTAAAGGGACAAGTAAATGTTTTAAGTGTAGAAAGGAAGGTCATCGGGCATTTGAATGCCGCGATAATGGGAAGAAGATGTCTAATGATGCAAACAAAGGAAGGGATACACAGAATGATCCTACTACACTTCAATGTTTCAAGTGAAAGGAGATGGGGCATTATGCCAATCAATGCCCAAATCCAAGGGTTGATGATGATGGTCGACGTCAACAAAATATTAAGGCTAAAGACAAAGGAAAGTCACATGCAATTTCTATCAGCGATGTGGAGTACGATAACGAAGTGGTGAAAGGTACACTTACCATCCACTCTAAAGTAGAAAATGTTTTATTTGATTCTGGATCCACCCACTCTTTTATTTCTGAAAAATTTTCTAAGGGTATCACCGTACTACCTCAACAATTAGATGTTGAGTTAGCTGTGACAACACCTAATGGAACAACAGTCGCATCAAAAGTTTATAATTCTTCTCGATCGAAGTTTGTGGGAAAGTGCTTCCTGAAAATCTTGTGATCCTTCCTTAAGTGGAATTTGATGTGATTCTTGGCATGGATTGGCTTTCTCTACATGGATCTCATATCAATTGCCAAAGAAGGGAAGTCACATTTCATATTCCAGATCAATCTACGATCGTCTATCAATGCAAGGATGAACATAACCTTCCAGTGGAAATTTCTTCCATCTTATGGGTATTGATTCCACTAAATGAAGGTTATTTATCTCAAATGGTTGGTGAGAAACTCATGATTAAGAATATGCCCATTGTACGGGAGTTTGATGATGTCTTTCCGGAGGAATTACCGGGTCTTCCACCAAATCGTGAAGTTGAGTTTTCAATAGAACTCGTACCAGGTGCTTTTCCAATTTCAAAGACACCTTATAGAATGGCCCCAATTGAGTTGCAGGAATTGAAGAAGCAACTCCAAGAGAATCTTGATAAGGGATTCATAAGCCCTAGTGCGTCACCTTGGGGAGCACCTGTTCTATTTGTTAAGAAGAAATATGGATCAATGAGACTCTGTATTGATTATCGAGAACTTAACAAGATCACTATCAAGAACAAATATCCTCTCCCACGCATTGATGACTTATTTGACCAACTACGCGGAGCTCAATACTTTTCCAAGATTGATCTTCGTTCAGGGTATCATCAATTAAGGGTCAAAAGGGAGGATATACCAAATACAGCTTTCCGTACAAGGTATGGACACTATGAATTTATAGTGATGCCATTTGGTCTTACTAATTCCCCTGCTATCTTCATGGATCTAATGAATAGAGTCTTTAGAGACTATCTTGATCAATTTGTGGTAGTCTTTATAGACTATATTCTTGTCTATTCAAAGAGCAAGGAAGAGCATGAAGATCACTTGAGAATTATATTGAAGACCCTGAGAAAGGAGAATCTTTATGCCAAATTTACCAAGTGTGAATTTTGGCTTCAAAAAGTTGCATTTTTGGGTCACATAATCTCAAAAGTGGGGATATCTGTGGATCCAGCAAAAACAGAGGTTATCGAAAGATGGTCAAGACCAACAACAGTAACTGAGATCCGAAGTTTTCTTGGTTTGGCTGGATATTATCGACGTTTTGTAAAAGATTTTTCACGATTATCCAATCCACTCACCAAGTTGACTCGGAAAGGAGTTAAGTTTGTCTGGACAGGGGAATGTGAAGAGAATTTCAAAGAGTTGAAAAGAAGGTTATCCAGTGCACCTGTGCTCACACTGCCTTGTAGTGGAGAAAGGTTTGTGATCTATAGTGATGCATCCAAGAAGGGATTGGGGTGTGTTCTTATGCAAAATGATATGGCGATAGCTTATGCCTCACGACAGTTGAAAATCCATGAGCAAAATTACCCAACACATGATTTGGAGTTGGCTGCGGTAATCTTTGCATTAAAGATTTGGAGGAATTACCTTTATGGTGAAAGGTGTGATATTTATACTGATCATAAAAGTTTAAAGTATATTTTCACACAAAAGGAGTTGAATATGCATCAAAGAAGATGGTTGGAGCTGATTAAGGATTATGACTGCTCAATCCATTACCACCCTGGGAAAGCAAACAAGGTGGAAGATGCATTAAGTCGACAAGACCATGCTAGTTTATCCATGATGAGGATCACAAAAGATCCAATATTTATGGATTTACAAAGGATGGATCTTGGAATTATAATGGAAGGGGAAAAATCTTATCTTTCTCAAATGAATGTTCAACCATCTATACATGTGAAGATTAAAGAGGCACAGAAAGAGGATGTCGAGTTACAAAAGAAGGTGAGAAATGTTCCTGAATTCAACCTTGATTGTGATGGGATAATAAAGTTCAGGAATCGGGTTTGTGTTCCTCCCATCCCCGAATTAAAGAAGGAGCTACTGGATGAGGCTCATAGTTCATCATTCTCTATTCATCCTGGAAGCACGAAGATGTATAGGGACCTGAAAGAGTACTTTTGGTGGGATGGCATGAAAAGAGATGTTGCTGAATATGTCTCTCGATGCTTGGTTTGTCAACAAGTTAAAGCTGAGAGACAGATGTCTAAGGGGATGTTACAACCATTACCCATACCCGAATGGAAATGGGAAAACATCACTATGGACTTTGTCACAGGACTTCCTAAAACATCCAAAGGAAATAATGCTATTTGGGTCATAGTTGATCGTCTTACAAAGTCTGCACACTTCATTGCTATGAGAGAGGATTTCTCTCTAGATCATCTTGCCAGGATATATGTAAAGGAAGTGGTAAGATTGCATGGAGTACCACTTTCTATTATATCTGATCGGGATCCGAGATTTACCTCGAAGTTCTGGCGAAGTCTTCAGCATACTCTGGATACAGAGTTGAGTTTCAGCACTGCTTATCATCCCCAGACAGACGGTCAGTCTGAGAGAACAATTCAAACCCTAGAAGATATGTTGAGAGCTTTCTCTATGGATTTCAAAGGAGGCTGGGATCAACACCTACCTTTGGTGGAATTTTCTTATAATAATAGCTTTCACTCCAGTATTCAGATGGCTCCTTATGAATCTCTCTATGGAATGAAATGCAGGACTCCAACTTGCTGGGATGAAGTTGGGGAAAGAAAGCTGTTAGGACCTGATCTCGTTGATGAAATGGAAGAAAAGGTTAGATCTATTCAACAACACATAAGAGAAGCTCAGAGTCGACAGAAAAGTTATGCCAACAACCGAAGAAAAGACCTAGAGTTTGAAGTGGGTGATAAAGTGTTCTTACGAATATCTCCCTGGAAGAGGGTTATGAGATTTGGAAAGAAGGGGAAGTTGAGCCCTAGATATATCGGTCCTTTTGAAATACTGGATCGGGTTGGAAAGGTAGCTTACCGATTGGCGCTTCCACCGAATCTCTCTCAAGTTCACGATGTGTTCCATGTATCTCTCCTGAGAAAGTACATACCTGATCCTTCACATGTACTCAGCTCAGAAGTTGTACCGCTGGAGCAAGATATTTCTTATGAAGAACAACCGATAGAGATTCTGGATCATAGCGAAAAAGTCCTACGAAATAAGACCACTCGATTGGTGAAAGTTTTATGGAGGAACCACCAACTTGAAGAAGCTACATGGGAGCTTGAGGATATGATGAGGGAGAAGTATCCTCATCTGTTTGTTACAAAGTGACGAATTTCGAGGGCGAAATTCTTTTTAAGGGGGGTAGAATGTAACACCTGAGACTTTTATGTTATATAAATCATCAAAGGAATCTTTTTCTACACAACACTTGCTTGGCTTGCTTTACACGCAATCGCGACCTTCCTCGATAGCTTGCGTTGTACGCAATACCGAGTTTCACTAAACAACAATATGCTATTAAAACTAGCCGTTATGAATAGTAATAACCATTTTTTGGAATTTTATAAATTTTATTTTTCAAAATGGACTTCATTTTTGGACTCAGAATATCGAAATTAGCCTAGGGTGAAATTTTGGTATTTTTCTGAAAACTTTCAATTTTTGATGAATAGTGAAACCACTAAGTGGTAGGTTAAAAACTGAATTTTTGCATAAAACATAATTTTACCGCTTCTGTGAATGGAATTTCGAAAATCTGACAGACACGGTTGATATCAGTACGTAAAATGTGGTTCAATGAGATAAAAATAATTTTTTGGTGAATAGTAACTTTTTACTTTTTTTTACCGCGGTTAATAGTAAATAGGGTAACTAAGGGTAAAAATGATATTACTATTACCCTAACACATGTCCTAATTCTATTGGATAAGTTTAATTCGACCAAAAACAATCTTTGGAATAAAATATGACCATTTATGCCCACTTGGGTTAGATTAGGACATTTATTATTAATTTATTTAAAGAAGGGTTAAAATAGTTAAAATCAAAGTTTAATAAGTAAATAATTTTTAATATGGGGTTATACATAAGATAAATTCGACTATAAATATTCATTAGAAAGCTAAAAAGATTTCCTACATAATAGTATTTTATTTGTAATTTTTAGACATTAAATAATTTAATTTATTTATGACACAATGATGATGCAGCAATTATCTTATTAATGAAATATTGACATAATTAATGTTATAAACACCAAAATAAATGTAATTTGAGACTTTTTATGAATTCCACTACTTTTCTAGGTTACTATGAAATATTATTGTTGATTTAATCAACTTGGTTCGAGCATATAATTCTGTTATGACTTTCACAAAAAATCATATATCAAATAGTGTCAAAATTGACACAAAATAGTTTTTAAATAAAATATTATATTACTAATTGTTATTTTATTCCTAAAATTCTAAGGCTCGGCCAAATGACTTATATAAGGATATATATATTAATAATAAACAATTTGGGGTTATTTTGGCATGTTATAGTAAGTGTATTAACCATATAGTGAAAGAAAACAAAAAGACATGGTAAAAGTTAAATTATTTAACTTAGAGTTAAATCTAATTGATAAGGTTAAAATAATACCCTAAACTTGTCTAAATACTATTGGTTGATAGTATTTCTACCCTTCCCCACTTTAGATTCGAAATAAGACCCTTTGGAACCATTATAAACCGATTTTGACTTTAATATAAAATAATATTTTGAGATATTCCTAAGGTGCCCCTCTCCTCCCTTATAAAAGGGCACCTCCTCCCCCTCCTCCTCACACCAAATTGAGCACTCAAGATCGGCCAACCCCTTCCATTTTCTCCTCTCCACTTCCCTAGAATAATCCTAGAGGTCCTGGTCTTCTTCAAAGACCAATCTTAGTTCCCTAAGTGGAGGATTCAATGAGGCGTTCCAAAGAAGAGGTAATATCTGTTACCGATTTTTCAATTTCTTTCTTCTTCAACTTCTTCTCCTTTAGTTGTTTCATGATAAAGTAATAACATCAGTATTACTTACATATTGATATGTTATTATAAATATGAAAAAACCCTAATTCACCTTCTATCCATCCTATGGAAAAATGAAATCACCGCGCGTGCGTACGTACGGAATACCGTCTCCACGCCGTGGTGTAATCTATTTTTCCACCATCACTTTACAAGGATGGGTATAATGGTGTAATGAGTAACTATTTATGATTATTATAAAGTAATATTGATACTGAAATAATATATATATATACTCCAATATAGTTCCACGATCATAGGAACGATATCATCACTCGTGCGTATGTACGGAATACCGTCTCCACAATGTGATGCGACTCGTTCTACATGATCATCATTACATAGTAATTATATAAATGAATTGAATGAATAAATATTATATATGTTACACTAATACCATTATGTATATAAGGTATCTATAACCTTAAAAGAAGAATAAGAATGTATTCGGCAAAACACGCATAAGAACAAAAGGCATTAAAGACTCGAGTAACAAGTAACAATGAAATATTACTAACAAGAAGCTAAGAATATGACCATATATGATATCATATCAATATTTATGATTCTGGAACAAGTCAATAACATTATTTAAACCATTATACAGGAGCTTCGGACACGTACAAAGCAAATCGGACCTAAGGTAAGGGAAATATCACAATCTCATTTTTATCCGAGATTGTTTATTCGTAAGTATTTACTGGGGTGTATTTTATCATCCACATCCATGTTCCTTCAATATATAATATTGTTTCCATCCACTTACAATAGTTTAAATCCAATTTTACCCTTCGGTAAGTTTTTAGTAAAAGATATGAAAGGAATCTTTTGTCGTTTTTCATACGAGGTACTTTTTGACTTTTCCGACAAAAGTACGGGAAGAATGTTTTTTTAACTTATACGGCATGAATGGATTTTTAAAACATTATTTACAAGAAGATTCCTTTACAAGTTTTCAAGTTTATTTTTAATCAACTTCTTTTAGTTTAGAATTTTATGACATTTTAAGAAAAGAAAAGTGTTTTTGAAGTAGAAAGGATATTTTCCTCAAGAATGGAGTTCAAATGTTTTATCAAAATTATTTTCCATCTAAGATAATATAGGGTTCTGTTTTTATCTCTATTATTACATTGATTTGATTATGTTGTGAGGGAATTATTTTTATGAAGGCATTTACCTTATATGGTTTGTTTTATGATTTCATGATGTTTCAAGAATCACATTTTTGTTACATGTGTTATGCGATGATGTATGTTTTATGATTATGTGGCACACATAAGAAAGGATTCATTATAAGATGGGTGGGACCTATATCTCCCTCCAATGCATTGGGTAAAGATTTATATCTCATGAGATAGACATGTCTGGAACGGAAGGTTATTTCGGTTCAGTGATACAGGATTGAAACGAGGAGTGAACTCGGTTCAGAAATGGACTTTGTCCGCTAAGATAGTCTTGGCAATGAGTCATGACTAACAAGAAATGATTTTACATGATTATGTGTGCATGCCACAAAGTTTCAAGTTTCATGTTATGATTATGGGGATCTCATTTTCACTTCTATGATTTATTCCATGTTAAGATATTATGATCTCTTTTGCAGGTTATGATTTTCAAAAAGATATGATATGATTTTTATTTCCTTTATTTTCCCTTGCTGAGCATTTGAGCTCACCCTTTTATGTTTTCTTTTCCCCAGGTCGGGAAGATGGATATTAAGTAGTATATGCTAAAAGGGACCCTAGATATGATGAAATAAATGGGAGACACTGTAGAAGATTTATGAACCAGTTGTTTATGTTTCCCACTTTCTAAAGACACTATACCTATACGGTCCTTTGTGGTTTTGTCATATGTTGTAATAAGTGTGCTTCAATTTTGAAGTATTAACAATGTATGTAAAGTATGGGTCGTTATATCCATGTTGTATCAAGTGAAGATTTTATGTAATAAATCATGTTTAAGTGTGTAATAAAAGTCAGGTTGTCATACATATCCATTAGCCTATCCCTGCTGGTTAATCAAAATATAATTCTTCGCATCCTGGAAAAAATAAAACATATAAAGGGGTGAGCTCAGATGCTCTATAATGATAAAAATATAGGGTAAACTATCATAAATAAGCATAAACATTAAAGGCATTGTATAAGACTAAAACAAAAAAAAAATTTAAACATAAACGTCAGCATAATATGGAAAAGATAAATCAAATAATTCCATTTACTTATTCACATGGATATTCTACTAGTCGAATAATCACATGTAATATCAATAGCCAATTTCAAAATGATGGAATGCATAATGCCGTACATCATAACCACATAGTCCAGGCCTCGTTCCAAGACTAAAAATAAGATTTTTTCAAGACCTAGTGGCAAGACACTATATTTTCTCATGAGACCTACTGATGCATTGAGGAGGTATAGCGAGCTCCACCCATTACTTACTAAGTCCAATGCATTCCTCGTATGAAAAGGTTGAAACATTACATAAAAATTAGTATTAAAAATAGCATAATAAATTTTAATACTTTATACATAAACTAGAAATGGTATAAAAATAACACATCCATAGTCAAACATATCACAAAACCATCATTACAATATGGAAGATTGTATAATAATAAATCAAGTTTAAACGAATATAAAATCCATCAGATGATGTTGACATAAATGAAATAAAAACGATTTGAGAAAAATATATATTTCTATTTTAAAGTCATTTAAAAGTTAAATTATTATAAAATAAACCATTTATTTTGAAAATATTATTATAAGATTGTAATTGATGATTCTAAGGCTTTATAATGGTGGAAAATAGTTTCATTGACTGTATAAGTTAAAAAAACATTATTACCTTAATTTGTTGAAAAGGTCATAAAGTACCTTGTTTGGAAAACGAAGGAAAGATTCCTTTCAAAACATTTTTTAAAAAGTAAAACAGGTGTATAAATGAATTTAACCCATATTCTAGGAAATAGTAAAAATTCTTTGAAATAAATTTCAAAGAAACACGGATATGGATGATAAAGAAGTCCTGGTAGATACTTTCATAAAAACAACCTCAAATAATAAAGAGATTGTAAAATTAACCCTTACCTTGTACTTTTCCTTGGATGAGGGTAATTTAAACTCCTGTATAATAGTTAAATTATTGTTATTAAATTTAATAATAACTACATACATAAATATGATATCATATATGGTCTTCTAATATTTCTTTTTTAATATTATTTTAGTAGTATCATTGTTTCGGGTGTTAGCTGATTCGTTTTCCTTTATACGTTTTGTTACATAAATCATGTTTGTTATGGATAGGATGTATTTGATTCATATATATAATGATATTATGTTCTTAAAAATTATTTTTATTCATAAAATGATAATTATTCTTGAATAGTTTGGATGGGGAAATAAATCTTATCGAGTTCATGGAAACTGTAATCTGTACGTACGCACGAGCACAATATCATTCTATTGATAGTAAAATAGTATGTAATTGGATGTTATATCATATATAGATAATAATTAACATGTTATATTTATTATTTACATCAATTATATTCATTATTATACCAATACAAATAATGAAGTGTTGAATAACAAACTACACCACGACGTGGAGACAGTAAGTCGTACGTATGCACATATGATGACTTCGTAATTCATAGGATGGATAGAATAATGAATATTGTTATACCATATTTATAATAAAATATCAGTATGTATAAGGTATTGGAGATATTATTTGGGTATGGAAACAAAAAATAAAGAGAATCGGAATAAGAAAAGAACTTCAAAAGATGTGATGAAATTATTAACTCTTCTTCAGGTTCTTCCTTTTGATTTGATCAAAATGGATCCTTAAGTTGGATCCTGATTAAAGTAAGGCATCTAGGTTGAAGTTAGGGTTTTTATAAGGATATTTGATCTGGGGTTGGCTAAACCAAATGGCATTAGATATGTGATTTTGAGAGAAGGGGAAATACCCTTTTATAAGAGAGGTGAGGGTCACTTTAGGAAAAGTTTGAAATATTGTTTTATTATAAAAATAATTATCGGTTTACAATTTCTAAAAATGGATTTATTTCAAGGATAAGGTGGGTATGGGTCGAAATAATCTCATATAATAGGTTTTAGACAAGTTTAGGTCACCATATTAACCTTATATTTTAGATTTAACTCATAGTTAAATTGTTTATCTTTTTCCATGTCTTCTTGTATTATTATTATTAATGGTTAATTAAATTACAATAAAAGCCAAAAGAACCCCAAGTGGTTCAGTAATGACATATCTATCATTATATATGATCTTTGACTGAACCTTATATTTTTAGTAATATTATATCATTTAACAATATAGTATTTGTTTTAAAAACTCATTTATGTCAATTTTGATACTATTTTGTATTTGGGTTTTGTGAAATTCATAATAGCATGATTACTTCGAAAAAAAATTCATTGAATCAACCCTAACATATAATATTATTCTATAAAATTCGTGGATAGCATCAAAAACCTCAATTTACATTTATTTTTATATTTATACTATCAATTATTTTAATATTTCATGGATAAAGTAATTATTCCATTATCATTGTGTCATAAATAAATTTATTTATTTAATCTCTAAAAATTATAAATAAAATACCATTATGTAGGAAATCGTTTTATATTTATAATTAATATTTATAGTTTAATTTATATTATGTAATACCCTATATTTAAAATGGTTTACCTTTTAAAATTTGAATTTAACACTTTTAACTCTTCTTTAAATAAAATAATAATAAATGTACTAATCTAATCCTAGTGGATCAAATATGATTATATTTTGCTCATATAGTTTATTTTTGTGTAAATACACTTATACAATTGAATTAGGACATGTGTTAGGGTAATTATAAAATCAATTTTGCTTTTAATTACCCTATTTACTTTTAACTATGCTAAATAAAATTCAAAAGTTAATATTCACCAAAAATTATTTTAATCCTATTGAACGAAATTTTACTTTCTGATGTCAACTGTGTCTCCTAAATTTTTTAAATTCATTTCACAGAAGTGGTAAATTTTTGTTTTATGCAAATTTTCAAATGTTTCTAGAAGGTGGGTAAAAAACGTTAAAAAATTCTATAAATTTTATTCATCTAATCTTATTATAAAATGAATCCAATGAATTAAATTGAAATAATATAGGTATTATGTATCTATTTTAAATATAAAATAAATTTAAATAAAAATAAAAATTATTTAAATAAAATTTGGTTTTAAACAATAACGCAGTGTTTTCCACTATTCATAAAAAATTAAAAGTTTTCAGAAAAATACCAAAAATTATCCCTAAGATAATTTTGATATTCCGAATACAAAAATGAAGTCCATTTTGAAAAATAAAATTTATAAAATTTTAAAAAGTGGGTATTACTATTCATAACAGCTTATTTAATTGGTCATAGTGTGCTAGAACTCTAGGTTGCATACAACGCAAGTTGTTGTATTATTCAAAGAGAACCATACTGTGGAAGCTTGGGGTGTTAAATTCTTCCATTCTTCAAATAATTTCATCCTCAAAATTTCTAGAATATTACTGCATAAAAATATTCAGGTGGTTCTTCATCTTATGTTCCTCGGGTTCCCAAGTTGCCTCTTCCATCTTATGGGTTCTCCATATAACTTTTACTAGATGAGTCGTCCAGTTTCACAACACTTGTTCTATGGTATCAATAATATTAATAAGATCTTCACAATAAGATAGACCGTGTTTCAATTCTATTTCTTCATATGTGAGTACATGTGTTGGGTTAGGCATGTATTTTCTCAACAGGGATACATGGAACACATCATAAACTTTGGAGAGACTTGGCGTCATTGCCAAACGATAAGCTACAACTCAAATTCATTCTAGAATATGGAATTGTCTTATATACCTGAGACTTAATTTACCCTTCTTACTGAATCGTACAACACACTTCCATGGAGATACCTTGAAGAAAATAAGATCTCCTACTTGAAATTCCAAATCATTCCTTCAGTTATTGGCATAGCTCTTTTTCCTAACTTGAGCTTGTTTGATGTGGGTTTGGATAATCTTATCCTTTTCTATTGTTTCCTCAACAAGTTCTGGGCCTATGAGTTTTGTTTCACCAATATCGTCCCAACAAGTTGGTGTGCGACATCTCTTTCCAAATAACACTTCATATGGTGTCATTTAAATACTTGAATGGCAGTTATTGTTATAGGAAAATTCTACTAGAGGTAAATATTGACCCCACATACCTTGAAAGTCATGTGAGAAAGATCTCAACATGTCTTCTATGGTTTTAATAGTCTATTCTGATTGTGCATTAGTTTGAGGTTGGTAGGAAATGCTCAAACGAAGTTCAGTATCTAGGGATTTCTGAGGAATTTTCCAGATTCTTGATGTGAAAAGGGGATCATGATTAGAAACAATCGATAGGGGTACTCCATGAAGTCTTACAACTTCATTAATATATAGTCTTTCTAAACGTTCAAGTGGTAAATCATCCCTTATGGTAAGAAAATGTGTTGAATTGGTAATATTATCAATAATAACACATATTGCATCATTCCTTCTAGGAGTCTTTGGTAGCCCCATGAAGAGTTTCATCATAATATCATCCCATTTATACTCAGGTATGGTAAGAGGTTGCATGACTCCTACATGTTGTTTTCTTCTAGACTTAACCTACGGCAAAACTATACATCTTGACACATAATCAAAAATCTCCCTTTTCATTTTGTCCCACCAAAAATGTTCCTTCAAATCTCTATACATCTTAGTGCTACTAGGGTGTATAGAGATATTGGAGCTATGATCATCATCAAAAAATTCCCTTTTTAGATCATGTATGTCAGGAACACAAAGTCTCTTCCTAAATGTCAAAATCCCATCTTCATATACAAAGTAAATCAATCTCCCATCGTTCACAGCTTTAATTTTAATTTTAAACTCCTCATCATCAGTTTGAGAACTTTTTATCCTTTCTAGTAAAGATGGTTTGGAAAACATTAGAAAAAGTATCGATGTTTCACCTTGCATGATTATTCCCATATCCAACTTTTACTAGATCCATGATTATAGGATCCCTTTAAACTATAATCTTGTTGAGAACTCCATGATCCTTTCTGCTCAAAGCATCTTCCACCTTATTTTCCTTCCCCAGATGGTAGTGTATAGTGAAATCATAATCCTTGAGTAGTTCAATCCATCGTCTTTTCCTCATGTTGATTTTTTTTCTATGAGAAAATATACATCAAACTATTGTGATCAGAATATATCTCACATTTTCAGCATATAGATTGTGTCTCCATATCTTTAGAGCAAAGATTACAGCTTCTAACTCATTATAATGAGTGGTATAGTTTTTGTCATGAACTTTCAGCTGTTGTGATGCATAAGAAATAACTCTATCATTCTGCATAAGGACACAACCAAGTCCTTTCTTTGAAGCATCACTATAAATAACAAACCCATCATTACCTAATGGTAGAGTCAAGAAAGGACCATTGACTAATCTTCTCTTCTATTATTCAAAACATTCATCACACTCTTTCTTCAAATAAATTTAACCCCTTTACATGTGTGCTTGGTTAATGGGTTAGCCAGTTAGGCAAAATTCAGGACGGAACGTTGATAATAACCTGCTAGAACAATACAATTGCGTACCTAAATTATACTCATCAGTGATGGACATTCTTGGATTGACTTGGAATTCGAATGATCGATAGATATTTGATCCTTAGAGACAATATGTCCAAGAAAAGAAATTTCTTGAAGCTGGAATTCACACTTTCTAAACTTCTCATATAATTCATTTCTTCTGAGGGGTTTCAGAATAGTGTGCAAGTGATTTTCAAGATCTTCATAGATTTTTGAGTATACCAAGATATCATCAACAAATAACACTAAAAGTCATCAATATATTCCATGAATAATCTATTCATTAGATCCATAAAGATAAAGGGTGAATTAGTTAGTCCAAAAGGTATTATTGTAAACTCGTAATTACCATACCTAGTACAAAATGTGGTCTTCGAAATGTTTTCCTTCTTCACACATAAATGATGATATCCAGATTGAAGGTCAATCTTTGAAAAATATTGATCTCCCAGAATTTGATTGAATAAATCATCAATTTTAGGTAGGGGATAATTTTTCTTTATTATTATTTCATTGGTCTTATTATAGTCAATACACAACCTCATAGATATATATTTCTTCTTAACAAAAATAATAGGGTCTCCCTATGGAGAAACACTAGGGAGAATAAATTCATTATTACTCAATGACTCTAGTTGTTTCTTTAGTTCCACTAATTCTATAGTGGACATTCTATAAGGGGTCTTCGATATGGGTCTTGAATAAGGAAATAAATCAATGTAAAACTCAATTTCTCATTCTAGAGTATAGCCAGGTAAATCCTCTGGAAACACATCAACATATTTTTGCACAATAGTTATGTCCTCTAATTGAACATTCCTTTCCTCACCCATAGTTATTCCACTCTCCTCCTCCCCAATAATTGAATTTAGTAGATCTACTGGGGGTGGATCTAGATAAGAATCATATGGTGATGTTTATTCTATAAAGATAAGGTATTACATATCATCATAAAAAATTGTAACCTCATTCTTCTTACAACAAATTTTTGCATCATGGTCAAAAATTCAATCCATACTGAGGATTATATCAAATTCAGTCATGGGTACAATGATGAGATTGGTAGATAAAGCATGTTTATATACCCTAATGGGAATTGATTCACAAAACATTGTTACAATGATACTTCCCTTAGGAGTTTTGACTGACAACACCGTTGTTAAATCAAATTGGAAATATCTAATTTTCTTAGCAAATTGGGAAGATATGAAACAATTTGATGATCCAGAATCAAATAAAAAAATTTCTAAAGTTGAGGAAACCATAAAATTACCTGCCACCATGTCATTTAGAGCTTAAACCTTAGTAGTAGTGATCACATATGCTTGGCCTTGCCCCCTTGGCCTTTTTAGAGGTATGTTTCCTTCATGCTTTATGACATTCATTTGTATAAATAACCATTTCTATAAAATTTTAACATTCATCATTGACATCCTCTTTATTTCCCTCACAATCATGAGGTTGGTTCCCTTTTTCACCACACTTGTAACAGACTCTCTTTCTATTTAGGCAAGTATAAGGGTGTTTCTTACCACATTTACTGCAGGATGGAAGTTCAACATTTCCCTTCATCCCTTTATTTCCATTTCCAAAGTGTTCAACATATCTCTTGTTCTCTTTATTTGCTTTAAATTCATAAGACATATAGAATTCCTTCTCCTTTTGATACCACATGATACCATATCATTGCATCTTGAGAAGGATTATGAGACTAATTCCCTGCAAATAAATTGTTTTAACCCATAAAAATAGATCAATCTTACTTCTTGGGTTACTTATATAATCTGTAGCATGCCTTTCTAACCTTGTAAAGTTAGCCTCCTACTTTGCGACATTATTATCCTCATTTCACCTCAGACTCAGATATTCCCTTTCTTTATCTAATTGATGTTCACAAGGAAAGTATTTTACTAAGAAAGGATATTTATACTCCCTCCATTATATATTTGATACTTCTTCATCCACCTTTGTGTTTTGAATTAATGGCCACCATTGATCTGCATCTTCTGTGAGGTGATA
This sequence comes from Viscum album, assembly GCA_963277665.1. Lineage (NCBI taxonomy): Eukaryota > Viridiplantae > Streptophyta > Magnoliopsida > Santalales > Viscaceae > Viscum > Viscum album. Next base: position 699,323,155 of record OY728128.1, on the reverse strand, counting down.
AACTGCCATGAAAACTTTTTCCCTTTCGCTACTCCCCAAAGCATAAAATATTTTCTCTAAGGAACTTATCCATTTCTCAGTTAAAAATGGATTTTTAGTCCCAAAGAATGTTGGTGGTTGTTTCCTCATGAAGCATTCTAACAATTATCCTCTGCATTTTGGATCAGGGTGCTCCATACGGGTAAGGTTATTATTCATAACCTGAGTGAGTTGTCCCAGTATAATTATAAGTTTTTCAGCATCGGTTGTATCACCATATCCAATATAATTATCTTCAGTAGGATGGAAATCCCTACATGGATTACGTGGGATGATATAGTTTCCATTCCTTCCACTAGATTAAATTTCTAAATAATGGCATACACTAGATTAGTTTATGAATCACAATACATAATTCCAAACTAGTAAAATACCTAACATAAATTGAACAGTTTATTCATGTAATACATAATCATAAAAAATGTTTTCTTGGAATAGGTATTTACCCATAAATCTTTCATAATGTTTTGTACATAAAATGTGAATTATTCTAAGCATATCCACCAGGAGTGTCGTCACCAAGAGTGCAGCAAGGCCTGTTGTCGTGTACTATGATACCCCGGGTCAAGCCCAAAACTCCTTGTTAGAGATTTCACTCCTAGGTACATATGTTCCAGAGCCACCTTAAGCTCCTTATATCCAAAAATGGATGTATTTCTTGGAAATATCAAAAAATATCTATATTACCAAAATTCAAGAAAGTTATTCTATACTAATATTCAATGTCTATCTTAGGGTAATGTTATCTAATCAGAGTTTTTATAAATCTAGTTTCCATGGTTTATACTAAACGTCCTCTGATACCAACTGTAACACATTAACCCTAGTTACCCAGAGTCATTGCATTATTACATATCATTGGGATTATCACAAGAGATCATGTCTTGAAAGATTGATTAGTTTAGTATCCTTGGAAGTACTAGATAAATACATGAGTTTCAAAATACATCATAAAATAAAAAAACAACATTGTGTCCCCTTTGAAAAAACTCATATCCTTTATCCTATCTCTTCAGGTTAATCATAATATACTTCATCATATCCTGGGGAAAATAAATCATAGAATGGGGTGAGGTCAAATTCTCAGCAAAGATAACAATATAGTGAAACTTTCATAAATAAGAACAAACATTTAACTAAACATATAAAACTAAAATACAATCCTTTTAAACATAAACTTCTACATAGTATGGAAAAGATGAATCAAATAATTCAATTTACTTATTCACGTGGATATTCTACTAGTCTAATAATCACATGTAATATTAGTATCCAATTTCATAATGATCGAATGCATAATGTTGGACAAAATAACCACATAGTCAAGGCCTCACGCTAAGACTACAAATAAAATTTCGTCAAGGCCTTGTTCCAAGACTCTACTTTGTCTCATTAGACCTACCGATGCATCAAGGAGCTATATCAGTCTACTCCCATCACTTACTAAGTCCATGTCAGTCCTTATATGAAAAGGTTGAAATATAACATAAATATTCATATTATAACTAGATTATAAAATGTTAATAATTTAACCATAAACCACGAATGGTATAAAAATAACACATCCACAGTGAAACATATCAAAAAACCTTAAATATAATATGGAATATTTTATCATAATAAATCAACTTCAAACAAATATAAAATCCATCAAATTATGTTGACATAGATGAAATCAAAACTATTTGAGAGAAATATATCTTTCTATTTTGAAATCATTTAAAAGTCACATAATTATAAAAGAAAACATTTATATTGAAAATATTATTATAATATTGTAATAGAAGCTTCTAAGGTTTTATAATAGTGGAAAATGGACGCACCCTCTGTATAAGTTAAAAAAACATTCTTACCTTAATTTTTCAAAAAGGTTATAAGGTACTTTGTTAGGAAAACAACAGAAAGATTCCTTTCAAAAAAATTTATAAAAATTAAAAAAAGGGTATAAATGACATTAACCCAAATTCTAGGAAATATTAAAAATGTTTTGAAATACATTTTTAAGAAACACGGATGTGGATTATAAATAAGTCCCAATAGAAAATTTCGTAAAAACAACCTCAGATAATAAAGAGATTATAAAATTAACCCTTACCTTGTACATTTCCTTGGACGAGGGTATGTTAACCTCTTTTATAATAGTTAAATAATTTTTTTAAAATTATAAAAGAACCACATACATAAATATGATATCATATATTCTCTTCTAATATTTCTTTTTTAATAATATTTTAGTAGTATCATTGTTTCGGGTGTTAACTGATTCGTTTTCCTTTATATGTTTTGTTACATAAGTCATGATTGTTATGGATAAGATGTATTTGATTCATATAAATAGTAATATTAGGTTTCTAAATATTATTTCTAATCATAAAATGAAAATTATTCTTAAATGGTTATGATGGGGAAATGAATCTTATCGCGTTCGTGGAGATGGTAATTCATACATACGCACGAGCGACAATATCATTATATTGATGGAAAAATCATATGTAATTGGATGGTATGTTATATTTAGAGAATCATTAACATGTTATATTTATTATTTACATCAATTGTACTCATTATTATACTGGTCCAAATAATGAAGTGTTGAATAACAAACTACACCACGATGTAGAGACGGTAAGCCATACGTACAAATGTATGGTGACTTTTTCATTCATAGGATGGATAGAATAAGAAATATGGTTGTACAATATTTATAATAACATATATGTATGTATAATGTACCGGAGTTTTTATTTTTTTATGGAAACAACAAAGAAAGAGGAAGTGGAAGAAGTAAAGAACTTTGAAAGAGGTGATGACATTATTACCTCTTCTTCGGGTTCTTCCTTTTGATTTGTTCAAAAGGGCTCCTTAGGTTTTCTTCTAATAAAAGAAAGGCCTCTATATTTAATTGAGGGTAGTTGGGAGGATATTCGAGTAGTTTTTGGTTGATCTAAATGGCTTTGGAGGTGTGATTTTTAGAGAAGAGTAAAAACCCATTTATAAGAGAGGTGGGGGTCACTTTAGGAAAAGCTTGAAATATTAATTTATTAATACAATTATTTTAGGTTTATAATGGCTCCAAATGGATTTATTTCTAGTCTAAGGTAGGGATGGGTAAAAATTATCTCAACAAATATATTTTAGACAAGTTTAGGTCACCAAATTAATCTTATCTTTTATATTTAACTCTTATTTAAATAGTTTATCTTTTACCATTCCTTCTTGTATTATTATAAAAAATGGTTAATAAACATACTATAAAAAGCCAAGAGAACCCCAAGTGGTTAATTAATGACATATCTATCATTATATAAGTCCTTTTTCTGAACCATATATTTTTAAGGAATATTATATCATTTAATAATATAGTATTTGTTTTAAAAACTCATTTATGTCAATTTTGACACTATTTAGTATTTTGTTTTTGTGAAAGTTAAAAAAACTTGATTACTTTGAAAAAAATACATTAAATCAATCTTAACATGTCATATTAACCTATAAAATTCATTTAATTCCTCATAAGTCTCAATTTAAATATATTTGGATATTTATAATATCAATTATTTTAATCATCATTAATAAGGTAATTATTGCATCATCATTGTGTCATAAATAAATTTAATCATTTAGTGTCTAAAAATTTTAAATAAAATACCATTATTTAGGAAATATTTTTATATTTTATATTTAATATTTATTGTCTAATTTATATTATGTACAACCTTATATTAAAATTTTTTTAGTTATTAAAATTTGAATTTAACACTTTTAACCATTCTTTAAATAAAATAATAATAAGTGTCCAAATATAATACAAGTGGATCAAATAGGATAATATTTTATTCCTAAGGTTGATTTTGGTCGAAATACACTTATCCAATAGAATTAGGAAACGAGTTAGGGTAATTATAATATCATTTTTACCTTTGATTACCCTATTTACTTTAAACCCTGATAAATACTATTCAAAAATTACTATTCACCAAAAATTATTTTAATCCTATTGAACTACATTATATTTAATAATGTCAACTGTATCTCTCGGATTTTTGAAATTCAATTCATTGAAGCAGTAAAATTATGTTTTATGCAAATTTTCATATGTGCCTAGAAGGTGGGTAAAAGACGTTAAAAAATTCAATAAAATTTTATTCATTTAATCTTATTATAAAATGACAATATTGAATTACATTGAACTAATATTGGTTTTATATATCAATTTTGACTTTAAAATAAATTTATATAAAAATAATAATTATTTAAATAAAATTCGGTTTTAAACAATAACAGAGTGTTTTTTACTATTCCTCCAAAATTGAATGTTTTTAGAAAAATACCAAACATTCACCCTAAGTTAATTTTGATATTCCAAATCCAAAAATGAAGTCCATTTAAAAGAATAAAATTTATAAAATTTCAACAAGTGGGTATTACTATTCAGAACGACTAGTTTGATTGGTTGTGGTGTGCTAGAACTTGAAGTTGTGTACATCGCAAGTTATTGTATTATTCAAAGATAAGAGTACCATGGAAGCTTGAGGTGTTAAAAATATAGAATAAATAAAAGGAAATTAACGATAATATAGTATTCATTTGATAAAATCTAAAATAAATGAACATAAAATCAATGCATCATCAAAATGATATGGGGAAAGGTACCCACCAAACAACAAAATAGAAACCCCATTATAAATTACTATGATAAAGAGGTATGCACCATAGGATAGATCTTGAAATGATCCTAACCTATTATTACCACCTATGGGTAAAAAAATGCTCCCCCAAAATTCAGTCCATTAATGTCACCACCAAGATGTCCATTTTTGGTATGAGACATGACATGTATGGGAAATTTTCCCATGTTTGGGTGTGTAAAAATACTCTATAGAATACCCCAAAACCATATGGGTAATAAGAAATAAATTTTATCTTATGTAAATGGTAGTAGTTAAATGATATAAAATAACTAAAATATTCTTTTGGAGAGAGAACATGATACATAAGAGGGACATTCCTCCTATAAGAACATCTACATGAGAAACAACATGAAAAATGGAGTATCCAAACCACATAGACCAAGAAATATGAGTATCCTCTCTAACACTATAGTAAAAAGACCCTCCCCTACCCCAAATATGTGTACTAATAAATGTGTTTAACGACTCTAGTGTTGGACCGCTACATCACCCCATCACAAAAGTGAAGGGATAACCAACTCGGTATATAGGGGGTCCATGCCTTGTGTATGGGGGGGGTGGGTAACCAACCGTACCAATTTTATGTGGGAGGCCCATGTCCTAACATAACCACACTTCCATGTGGGTTTCAAACATGAGTACACTCTGCTAATCATTAATAAATTCTGTTAGTTATCCTAAAAAGCTAAGGAGACTAATATGATCATATCACCTTACATCTCACCTCTAATATCGAATAGAATAAAACCACCAAGTTTATAATGAAAAACTATTCCGTATGGACTAGCCATTTTCCGAAACCCAAGTCCCAAGAAAAAAAGATATGAAAATTAACTATAGAGGTAAAATTATGTGACATGTATTATAGGTTTCACAATTTGTAACACCTTTATTTCAGTTTTTTCATTTAATTCCCCAACACATGGGATGTGCAGGTATTCCTATATATAATGTATGATAGAGTACATGATATATAGGGATGATGGGTAATATATGTTTTCAACCACATCCTACATCATGTAAGTGTCGACATGCACAATGTGTTATAGGGGAAAAATAATGTATTATATTCACTGGCTTCCTAAGTGGGTAATAAAGGGGAGTATGATTCATGTAATGAAAGTGGTATGTGATGTGTGGTCATGAACCACATGACATGTATAGACAAATGACCACCTCGGAATGTACTCCTTATACATTCAGTTATGGTCTTCTTAGAATATCATGGTGTTCTCCTTTATCTAAAAAACATTTGATATTTATCATTGACTAAAACCCTAGCCCTTGCTATTGGGAAATATATGAATTGGTGATCTCGAACACATGTTTTGTGCTCATTATATCAATCCCATATTATAAGAAATAGCAAATAATTTTCCCCATCACTGTTCTCACCTCATATCAACCCAAAAACACCACAAAATAACTCATCCATATATATCACTCCCCCAATTATAAATCTATTTCCATATAAGGATATAAATATAATTTTAGTCATATTTAACACATATAAATTATTTTTTTATCTCTATACTTTATGAACCCACACCATCATGCCACTGGAAATTAATAACCACCCAATAATCATCATATATGAAAAAATCATTACTACTAAACACAAATCATCACTCATAGAACCAGATTCTAATTCCATGTCCATATATAATAAGTTATATTTAATTTTCATTCAAAATGAAGAAATTAATGAATTTTAGAAGTATGAGGGAAGAAGAAAAAAAGAAAAATCATAGAAGTGAGTTAACAATGGGAATTGTTAATCTCGACCCATGTTTGTTGGGTGGGAAATTCAATGAAAAATGGAAGTGTTGCACAACATCCATGAATTTCAAGATAAATAAAAGAAAAAAGGTAATTTTTTGGGAAATTACATTTATAATAAAATAATAACATGATATTATTTCTTAGTATCATAAAAAAATAATAATAATAATAATAACTCTATGACCCACTAACAGATTGATTACTAATGAAGAATGTTCCTATAATGGTCATTATTGGTGATTTCTCTAGAGAATTCCATTCTTCATGTTTTTTGGATTCTCCATATCTTCCTCATTATCCCCATAATCTACTCCTCTAAAATTCACTCTGAAGATATTTGTTATGGATATTTACCATATTTAGAAAAGTAAATGATGTTTTAGTAGGGTGGATTTAGCTCAAAAAGAAATAAATTAATTAATTAATCTGCCTATGATGGTTTGTCCTCGAGGACCCCAATAAGATTAAATATTACACCACTCATAGGGTAAGGAAACTATTTAAAAAGCAATCAAATCATCATTTTTCCAATCATCTACTTCATTAATAAATAATTTCTTTATTCCCATGAACACAAATCTCCTAACTAAAAATAATATATTATTGTTAATACTCTAATATTGAGGCTTCAAAACATCAATAACACCATGTTGTCTTGGTCACTCATCCAAAAGAATTTATTTAAAAAACATTAAAATTTAAATAATAAAACACTGGTCACTAAAATTGATATGTAAATTAATTTAATAATAAAATAAAATTTCCACTAACGTTAACATTTTATGAAAAATATATAATTCTTATTTAAAAGGGAAATTTATCACAATTATAAAATTAATTTTGAAATATGTAATAAATATTATTAATCTAAATATTGAGTGAATGAAATAGGGAAAATTGATATTTTTTGGTAAAAAATAAATGATAGTAAATAAAGTGTAATATGGTAGAATACACAAAATATGACAACATAAATATGTAAGTGTGAACAAAACTCGATTTATATAGTTCTATTTGCTTAATTTTAGAATTAATTATCTTTAATCATTCATGGAAGTTGTAGATCATTTTAAGGTGTAGTCGGGATAATGGTAAAATAATATAATCAATCATTTTTAAATGAAATTCCACATTCAAAAATGAAAAATACAGATTTCTTTAATTTATACTCCCAAAAATATTGACTGGTTTATTTATATTTCACAAAAGTTGTCTTTACTGAAGATATCTCTTTAATTTAATGTAGATTTTGAGGTTTTAAGGGTCATTTATATTTTACAATAATTAAGTGTGGCATTCCTTCCAATTTCTATCATTTTATTTTTTACTATAATTATTTTTTTATATCATATTTTAAAATTAAATTTTATATGCTACACTACCCCAAATACGTGCAAGGTAAGTGCTCAGGTATTATCAGCACTAATAAAAATACACTGATAAAAGTGGGGCTTTTATCTACTCCAACCAAAAGCACTGATAAAACAGAAACTTTACCAATGATAATAATATCACTGATAAAAGTTTTTAATATAAAATATTACTAATTTATATTAAAATATTTGAATTATATTCAAAAATAATGTTTATTAGTATACATTAAATAAAAATAGAATGTTTATTATATTTATGTTTATTAGTTTTAGTTATATCTTCATTATATATTTATTATACTATATGTTTATAATATTATATACAAATACTTTTTAATATATATATATACTTATTAAAAATATATATATTTGTATTTAAATAAATTTAAGTTTCCAAATGAATGGGTCAATTGATGCGTACATCCTTCCCATGAATATATGTTCATTGTTTAGCCTAATGTTGGCCATATATACTATAGTACGATATATACTTGGTGTATTCATTCATTTCTTATATATATGAAGATTTATCTTCTCATAAATACTTAAAATCACGATAAATATATTTAAATAAACAATAAATGTATTTATTATATTTAAAAATATAATTATTTACTTATATATAATTATTTACTTTTTAAATATATTATATATAATTTTAATTATATATTACTAATTAAATGTAAATATGTTTAAATAATTATAAATATAATTTTTTTAAAATGATAAATATATATATTTATGAATACCTTTTTAATATATTTATTTATAAATACAGTTTTTTAATGAATACATACAAAAATAGAGAAATATATATATATATAAATAATTATCAAATTAAAAATAAAAATAATATATCAATTTATATTTATATATATTTAATTATAATTTAAATTATAAAAATATATATATTTAATTATAATTTATTCACAAACACAAGCACACACACACATATATATTTAATCATAGTTTAAATTATTAGATTATAATAAATATATTGGTTATAATTTTATAAATATGAATAAATGGTATGTTTTATTAGCACCAGTTAAAAAGTGTTGATAAAACAACCATTTACTAGCGCTTATTTAGCACTAATAATGATTAGTCTTTATCAGCACTAAAAAAACTATTAAAGGCCGGTTTTATCAGGGCTTTTAAGTGCTGATAAAGGCATGTTTTATTAATGCTTTCAATTTTTGTGCTGATAAAAAATAATTTTGTCATCATTTTTTATCTATCCCTGATAAAAGTGTCGTAGGGTTTTATAAATAAACCCTAAATTAATCCTCCTTTCTCGCACCCCTAAATCTCTAGCAGAAGAGGATCCCTACCACTGTAGTTGCCGCCACTGTTGCCATCACCACCTCCTCTCCTCCCTCCTCCCCTCCCTCCTCATCCTCCTCGGCCGCCGACTCCTCCACCACCGCGAATCGAGCATCACCGTGTGGTTCTCCTCCAGCGCACCTCTCCTACACCTGTAGCTCTCCTCTGCTACACTTATCCTTCATCGCGGATCTCCTCCCCCATTACCTCTCCTTGACAACACCTCTCCTAAGTCGCGTCGCTCCTACACTATGAATGCACCTCCGCCGCATGCTTAACCACACCTCCATTGTTATTTTTTTCCTCTTTCTCATTGGGTTAACTTATTATAGTTTGATATTGATGGTGATTTGTGAATTTTATAGTCTAAAAACCCTACTGAAAATCATGGTTGTTGGGGGTCCTTGTTTGTGAATTATTTATATTTGGTAAAATTAAATTTTTCTATACAATATTTTGAATTGGTTGATTTGAAAATCATCAATGCAATGTCGGTTTTCATCATGGTAGAATATAAATATTGTTATTTCTTGAAACTTAATATTTTAAGTGGGTGTAATGTATTTTAGTGGTGTTATTAGCCAAATAATTTGTTTCTTATATCAAATTATGACAGAGTTGAATATATTTTTTATGGTATAATTCTATGTTGTAAGATTAATCTATAAAAGTGTTTTTATGATTTAGTAATATTTGATGAATTTTATAAAGCTTGAAACTCAAATTTATAATTTTTTTAAATAAGTGTAAAATGATTTGGAAGTTACAATATTCATGTAATGTGTTGTAAAAGGGGGAGCCTATCAACTCTAAATGTGATGAAAGGAATATTCCAATAATGTAAGAGGAGATTTATTGACGATTTCCCATGCTTATAAAAGTTAGTAGAGAATATTTCCATTAAAATAGTAGTACTAAACATTTTTGTACACTCCAGGAATAATTGAAAGTAGAAATTAATATAATATGTGTCATCATTTCACCAAATAAAATTATAAGAGATATCAAAGGAATTGGAGTTTATATTTTATTACATAAATAAAATTTTAGGAGAGTGATAATGTTCTAGAAAGTGACACCCTTATTTCATAAGGTAGAGGATTTATCAAGGACTCTATATTTTTCCTTTATGATGAGTATTTTCTTAAGATTTTTGTTAAATGGGTAGTAGAAATCATGATGAATCCATGAATCTATTGGTACCAAAAATGTGGGGTAGGAAACATGATGTGATTATGTTTTGGATACTTGATAATGGTGCAAATAATTATTAAGGGGAGATTTTCAAAATTTAATTGAGAATTGGTATTAGTATTGAATTTATTGGAAATTTGTTAATATTGAACTTATTGGATATAAGTTAGTATTGGATTTATTAATAACATGTTGGTGATGGATTTATTGGAAAAAATGTAATAAGAATGTGTTTTATAATCATGGATATTGATAAATTTGTTTTCAACATATGTTAATTATTGGTGTTGGATTTATTAGGAACACATGATTGGATATTGGATGTTGTTCTGAAATTAGATTTCGAGAATGATATATGGTTGTTCTTAAAGTTATTATAAAATAATTATTTGATATTTTTTGGAAGTTATTCTATAAGAGGGGATAAATATGTTCAAAAGAATAGTTATGGAATTTTGATAATGTAGTTGATCTGGATGGAGTTTATTTGATAAATTTCATAAGATATAATAAATACCATGGAATGAGTATAAGTGTTACACCATGAGTAGAGTTCCTAGAAAAATGAAAAATGAATAATAATCCTTGTATATATAAAATTATAGAGGAAACATTTTAAATGAAATGGAAAATTATGGATAACCTTATAGTGATACAAGAAGGTCACATGTACCAATGTGTAAGGAACTTACAAAAGAGAATATGATGTCATAGAGAGGGATAATGGGGTTTTGGATGATTTTGGGAAGTAATTATAAAAATTATATATATATAGGATATAAGTAACATCTTAACACCATATTTCACTCTGAAAAATCTACATCATTCTATGGTTAGTTTCGTGAGGAATAATTCACACTATGTATAGGTACCCATGAGAATTAATATCCAAGATGTTTTGAAGGTGACTAGAAGATCACACTATGGGAGATGGAATATCAATATTCATGAAATTTTTCATGAGAATATAGATAATTCCATTTATATATAAGATTTTTTCATGTAATGGTAATAATGTCACACTTTGAGGGGAATGTGTAAGAGTTATTCAGGTCATGTGGAGCTTATACATTTCATGAAATGGCATAAGACGGCTCTGGTTGTTATACCTACTTTGTGATTTCCATTCCATATAGGACATCCAGATATGAATGATTAATTATTCTTGGAGTCCATGTTAAAACACAATGATAGAGAATATCTTGTTTTCATGTTGTAGTAAAAGGGTAATTATGATATATTCTACATAACAATTTTTGGTGTGAGATATGAAAATTTTGAGGTTAACAATTACAATCTATAATATAGAGTATAACACCAAGTAGTAGATTATTCTTGAGCCTCTGGTTTCATAAGATAATGAGATTCATATGGTGATGAAAATGTTCATTTCTAGATGTATTCAAGTTAATATATTTAACAACCCAACACAGGTCGACATGAGATGTCACCCAAGATGGCTCGGTACAAGGCATGAATCCCATTCTAGACCACCATGGGTTGGCGATAACCGAATGGGTATTGACAAACATAACTATGAGAATTATTTCACCCTAAAATATAATAACTAAAATAACTTAAAATAAATGCTGAAAATAAGGATTAACAAACCATGAAATTTTGAGTCCATTGAAATCTCCCCCTATAATGACTTATCATCCCTGAGAAGTGTCTCTAGTGGTCTTTCTAGACCATCTTGCGCCACTGAGCCTGCGTATCAGACCCCCGATTCCAATATTCTTCTGGAATACACCCAAAATTAAAAAACTCAAATGTTTGATGTTGTCTTCCTTATCAATAACTTTTCAATCCGATCAATAATTCATATTTTATGTTTCTCAAACAATGTCTAAATAACACCAATATTTCTTACATTACCAAGTGTAGATGTCTAAATAAAACTTCATTATGATTGGTCACATGATTCAACCCATTAACTAAGTGAAAAATCATACTATCTCCTATCACCAAGTTCCCCTAACAACCCAATCCCCACTCTATAGGTTTAAATAATTGATTCATTATTTATCTCCTCTAGTCGATACCCTTACTTGATTATCTATCATCTTCCAGTGCAACTCAGCCACTTATGTGCTCACACAAAATCAACCACCTCTACCTACAGGTTAGGTTCACCTGCACACCACTCCCAATGTACACTAAGAAATTCCATCACTACCAAAATATAATCATGAACATGATTGTCAGCTAAATACTAAAACTCACAATCATTTCCAATAACTCCCATACATGATCACATCAATGAACCCAATGTAATAACTCAAGGACCCCTCCACTTACCCTGACACGACTCTTATAATTTGACTCTCCACATCCTCACATGGTCTTGTTATTGACCAAAAAAATTATATTATTCTCATAAACCATAACTAATCATTACTCAAATTACAAACTATCAGGATGAGCTAACACCCACAAGGAATTTCCAAACATGGATTTCATCACCACACTACTCATCCCTTGTTTGGTCATAAATCATTCCATAAACGAAGTAATTGTCTCACACACCTATAAAACCATGACATAGGGTTATCTTATTTACCAAATTACATAGGCATTTCCCCATGAATACATTATTTCCTTTTCAAGATTTAATTATTAAGGATTCTATTAAAAGTAAACATTTTTAAAGTATTTTTACTTCTAATTTTTAAAACCTTTGTGTCTATTTAACAACATTTTATTACGAACTATTTATAATAATGTTTTAAATAGTAATCTATTTCCACTAAAAAAATTATTATAATTTTCACTTCAATGTTTTAAGAAATTTTAGTGAAAAGGTTTTTATTTTCACTTATATTTATCTTATTATGATTGTTTTCCATCTAGTGATATATTAGTCAAAATTTATGTAACACACCGACCCCAGTTACCAAGATTCTATGAATTATTACTTAACATTGGCATGATCACAAGAGATCAGTCTCGAGACCAATTAGTTTAGTAGCCTTGTAAATACTACATACATAAATAAGTTTTACATTACATTATGAAATGAAAAAAAAACATTATTCCCCCTTTGAACACACACATATCTCTTAGCCTGTCCCAATAGGTCAATAATAATATACTTATTCACATCCTAGAAAAAATAAACCATATAAAGGGGTGAGCTCATAGGCTGAGTAAGGATAAAAATATATCAAAAACATTCATAAATAAGCATAAATATTTAAGGCAATGTATAAGACTAAAACACAAGCCTTTTAAACTTAAAATTCAACGTAATATGGAAAATATAAATCAAATAACTCAATTTACTTATTAACATGTATATTCTAATAGTCAAATAATCACATGTAATATCAATAACTAATTTCATAGTGATAGAATGCATAATGTCAGACATCATAACCACATAGTCAAATCCTCATTCCAAGACTACAAATTAGATTTTGTTAAGGCCTTGCGCCAAGACACTAGTTTGTCTCATGAGACCTACCGATGTATTGAGGAGCTATAGTGGGATTCAACTGTTACTTACTATGTCCAATTCATTCGTCAAATTAAAAGGCTCAAACGTAATTTAAAAATTCATATTAAAACTAGCATAAGAAATGTCAATATTTTAACCACAAACCATGAATGGTATAAAAATAGCACACCCACAGTCAAACATAACCCATTCAATACAATATGGAAGATTTTATTATAATAAATCAACCCCAATAAAGAATAATGAAGTATATTGGAATAGATTAAAAGAATCATTAAAACCGTTTGAGAGAAATATCCCATTTTTTTGAAAACATTTAAAAGTCTAACTATTTATCAAGAAGCTGTTAAAAATAGATTTTTGAATCAAAGTGTCCTATACCAATTTGAAACTTTTAAAAGGAATTATAATTTTAAAACATTCATGTCCATATAAATAAATTCTTAAAATCATTTTTAAAACATGACATTAATGAGAAAGGTTCAGAAGAATAAATCATTAAAACATTAAAAATGATATTTTAGTTAGAGTTCTATCTAAATGAGAGATGCTTGAATAAAAATAATTGAGGTAATAAACACTTTATAATATATTGTGAATAGATGGATTCATGATATACTATGTCAAAGTATAGTTTATACACCATAAGAAAGTGAATTGGCATATAACAACAAATAAGTCTTAATGGAATATAAATTGAGATGAAATCCCTTATAAAGATCGTATCCTTGGATTAAGGATAAATCAATGAAATAATTATGTGTGAAAAATATAAATACACTCAATATGATTAAATATTAAGTGTAAATCAATTAGAGGACATTCAGACATATTCTTGTAAAAAATAAACCAATGACTTGGATGTTTAACTCAATGAATGGAAATTGAGTTAAGATTAACCTTATCAATTTATATCAATGACATGAGAATTTATAAATGGAGTGATTATGTGTACCAATAGTATATCCAAACAAAGGGGAGTGGAAATTATTAAATAAATAAATAAATAGTGATTTCACATGTAAAGACCCTTAAAATTCAAGGGAAATTTTTTCTTAATTTTCTTGGGAATTTTACAAGAGCGCGGTTTCTGACGACACCTGATTCCGAGGCCCGGAGTGCCCGGAATAATTTTCCGAAGTTTGGCTCGGGTACGTTCGGTGAACGAACGAGCGGGATTTTCTAACTTTTGAACCGATGCCCGGAATCAAATTCCGAGGGCACCGATGAACTCGCAGCGCCGATATTCGCTTAAGGAGATCTTTTCCAAGGTTGCGTTTATTGCGTGTTGAGAGTTAGTTTTGGGGAGTTTAGAATAAGTTAAATAAAAATTGTGGAATAAAATTTTTTATTTTAACTTGTCGGTTAACTTCTCTCAAATGGAGTTAGAGGTGGGACCCACATCCACTTAACCTCCCTTGGGAGGATTAAGTGTGGTGGGGCCCACACGAAGCATAACTCTTCACCTTCTTTTTTTTAACTCCCTTAAACTCCTCTTTTAATAACATGACAACTTTGTTAATTAATGGAGTTGAATTGTTTGAATTTCAAACCTTTGAAATTCAAATTGATAATTGTGTGAATAAAATAAGACTTTAGCTTATTTTATTTGGGTTAGAATTCTCTAACCACCTTGAGAGAATTTGGAGCCTTCTCCTTCTTCTTCAAACTTTGACGAAGAACGCGAAGAACATTCGGACATCGACGAAGAACGCCACGTTCTCGGGAACCGTCTTCCACGACGTCATACCCGCGATACCGACGACGTCTTCTTCCACGTCATCTCTTCCGCAATGATTTTCCGCGACGAAATCATCGTCAAAGAACTTCGAATCCTCGCTTCACGACATCGACGTCCTTCTTCCGTGACGCCGACCACCGCGACGCGTCTTCCGCGGGTCGTTGATGATCATCGTTCTTGAAACCGAGGTAGGGGTTTGTGGTTGATTATTTATTTACTCTCGTTCTTGGTTCTAGCATGATAATCTTGTGGATAAATATTTAAGGTTTATCATCTAACGAGAGGGGGGTCGGACCGCACAAACACGGTCGAATTCCCCCTCCTTTTTTCTTGATTATTATTATTTTCTTGAGGATGAACGAGATGGCGTGGTGCCGTCGCACCACGCGGGAATCACACGGCAAATATTGCGCGGCACCGTCGCGCCGCGCCGTGGAAAGATTATCATGAACGTGACGCCGTCGCGCCACGTTGAAGGAAACCAAAGGCGCCGCGGCCGGAGTGGGGCCGCGGTGGAGGGGCGCGGTGCCGTCGCACCGCGCCGGACGACGAAGGCCGTGGCCGGTTCCAGGCCGCGGCGGAACGAGAAGACCGGCGGCTAGCCGGGCCGCCGGTGTCGGAAGCCGGAAGGGGGACCGGCCTTGCCGGTCCCGTTGAGGAAGAACTGGCCGGCCATGTTGGGTCGGCCGGAAGGGAGAAGGACCGGGGGAATTTATTCACCCGGCTGGCCAAAACCGGCCCCCCATAATTGGGGGGCCGCGGTTACACCAAGGGGGGGGGGGGGGGCAGCGCCCCCCCGTTTTCCTCAAAGCAGGCCCCCCACGTGAGGGGGGGGGGGGGCGGTTATTAAAATGGGGCGCGGCAGGATGTCACGCCGCCAGGCAAGAGAAGCGGGGGGTCTGCTCCCCGCGCGTGGCACCCGAGCGGCGCCCAGGCCGCGCCGCCGGTCGGGCCGGGTCGGACCCGGGTCGGGTCGACCCGGTTTGGGTCGAACTGGTTCGGGCCGACCTAGGGGGGGGTCGGGCCGGGTCGGCCCGGACCCGGACCCCCCTTTTTCGAATCGACTTCGGTCTTTTGGCCATAACTTGAGATACGGACCTCCGATTGATGAACCATTAGCGGCGAGGAGATCCTTGGATCGAGACGGTCATTTCGGTATATCACATTCAAGGTTTCGGAATACTTTGAGTTCGGCCGGGTTGGTTCGTACACAAAACCAACCAGGCCCTCGGAGCGAAAACACTCATATCTTGAGCTACGGATGTCCGATTGACGTGCCGTCAGCTTTGTTGTGTTCATCTTAGTGAGACGGATCTTTTAGCATACTCCGCCCGAGGTTTGGACGCAGGTGGAGTATGGTCGGGTTGATTTTTCCTTAAAAACCAACCGGGCCCCTGGGACGAAAAAGCCAATAACTCTCAGACCGGGCGTCCGATTGACGCGCCGTCTGTTGCGTTGAGTTCCTGTTGACGAAACAGAAATTTTGGATACATCAACTCTGGACTGTGTGACAGTTGATGTATCAGCCTCTCGGCTCGTGGAGCGGACCCTCCCGAACGAGCTTACTGTGTGCGGGAACCCTAGTGCTGGCTGCGACTGTGACTGCTACTGCTACTACTACTGTGACTGCGACGACGACAGTACAGAGATCCTTGGTGGATTCGACGACGACTACAGCACTTAGCGATCCTACGTGGATCAGTGCTACAGGTCCTGTGTGGGCCCGATCCTGTGTGGGTCCGATCCTGTGTGGGTCCTTGCGCTCAGCGGTCCTGTGTGAACCAATGCCTACAGGTCCTGTGTGGGCCCGATCCTGTGTGGGTCTTTGCAGGGGTTAGTTACCTATCGACCCTTCGTGGGTCTGACGACTTAGATGGATCAGAGATCATCTTTATCGTCTTTCGATGAAGTATACCTGTGTGAGCTGAATCCTGTTTCTTTCCTATGTGGATTGTGTTGTGCTATCCTGTGTGGATTTCGTTTTTCTTTCCTGTGTGGAATACGTATACTTTCCTGTGTGTACTGAGTTGTACTTGGGCTCGGAGGTTGGAGCGTATTGGAATTGATGACTTAGGTATATGTATGGGCATATACCTAAGCTGTGACGGTTGTTACTTCGTGATTGTATCTTTCCTTTGGGGTTTATCCTTTGAGGATTTTGGGAGACCTTCAGGGGTCTCGGGGTCCCTACTGAGTAGATTATACTCACCCCTGCATGGGCTATGCCCGCACTACGTTGTGTTGGTTGCAGATGATGGACATCGTTGATCTTGGCTGAGGCTTGCAAAGGAGGACGGTACTTGGAGGTGGACCACTGGGCAGGACGTGTTCGGAACGGACGGCGGGATCCGTGGAGCAGTGGAGCTATCTGTACCCACCCTTCAGGTGGGATTTCCAGTGGACAGCTCGGTGTAGCATCTTTACTTTACAGTTGCTGTTTTCCCATTCGAGTTGTACTTTACTTTCAGTTTGGGTTTGTATACTGGCCCATTTACTTTTCCTCACTTTCAGTTGTACTTTGTTCTTAGTTAGTGTTTACTTTTTTGCTTGCTTACTCTGTGGTGCTTGTTTACTTTTCAAAGGCAATGCCTTCCCTTTTTGTTGGGATTTACGCCTTGGTGCTAGTCGTCAGCCCCTGGCCTATGGAAGGCGGGTTTGGGGTAGTCACGACACGGGCCCTGAGGACGGGTCGTGACAAATTGGTATCAGAGGAGTTCGGTTCTACCGTGAACTCTGATATTTTATATGTGAAGCAATAATGTTTAGCGTATTGAGTGTGGTTATCAGTCCAGGGAGTCCAGTGTTGGTGCGGCGGCCGACGTATCCGTACACCTGGACCCTGACTACTGATTTCCGACTTAATGTACGAAAACATTGATTGCGTGTGTGTTTCAAAGTTTTCTTTGTGATTACTTTATATCAGCTCACCAGGTATACTGTTCTGACCGTGGCACACCTGTTTCCTTTTCAGGATGGCCCCACGATGGCAGCCAGCTAGGGTTCTGAGAGTCGAGCGTGACGACAAGCCACCGAGCGACGCGGCCTCGGTGCAGGGCCCTTTGTCAGCAGTGGCACTGGCGGTAGCTCTACCCGTCGAGCCACCGATGCTTCCAGCACCAGCCGCTGACGATGCACGTTGCCTTGGAGCTCTTCACGAGTTCCAGCGCCAGCGACCACCTAGGTTCCGTGGGGAGACGGACCCCCAGGCAGCAGAGGACTGGCTGGAGGTAGTGGTACGAGTTTTTAGGCTAGTGAGGACACCTGCAGACCTCATGGTGATCCTCGCTGCGAGCCTACAGCACGCAGCAGCTGGCCAATGGTGGAGCTTGATGCTCCAAGTGCACGATGAGGAATCTCTACTTTGGACGGACTTTGAGAGCCTCTTCCGCTCGGAGTTCGTCCCAGCCACCCTTCGTGCGGTGCGTATCCAGGAGCTTCTTCAGCTGCGGCAGGGCAACATGACGGTCGCTCAGTACTCGGCGAGATTTACTGATCTCTCGCGCTACTCGACCGACATGGTACGGGACCCATTCTTCTGGGCCCGGACCATCGAGCAGGGTTTGAGACACGAGATCAGGGCATCGCTGATCTCCCTCAGCATACCGACTCAGACAAGAGTACTGGAGCGAGCCCTTTTGATCGAGAGCTTCCTTGCTGAGTCTACACCAACGCCGAGACCCACCGCAGGGTGGCACGTGGTAGAGTAATCGGCAACAAGCAGTCGACGGATGACTCAGGGGTCCAGGAAGACCAGACCTTCAGGCAGATGACCTCAGGACACTGGCTCAGCAGTGCGGGGCACACAATGAGGAGCCAGTCTTTCGAGAGGCAGGCAGTGCTACTCGTGCGGAGGGCAGGGCCACATGGCTCGTGACTGCCCGACCTGCCGTGCCGAGGAGCAACAGACGGTTGAGGGACCACCTAGGCAGAGGCAAAGGGTCGACCGTGGCAGTCCGCAGGGAGGAGGCGAACGATGCAGAGGAGCTGGCCGAGCAGCAGGTGGTGGGCGACGCTTTGAGGCTCTGCCACCACCACCACCAGGAGGTCCACCCTGACCACAGGGAGCAGGCGGGCAGAGACAGGCACAACTCCAGGCAGCAGAGGCCTACGACCACGACGCACCCGAGATGATTCGAGGTACTATCTGTGTTTATTCCACCCTTGCTGCAGTACTTATAAACACAGGAGAGAGTCACTCTTTCATAGCCGCTTCCCTTGTTCGGAGCTCGGAGATTCCGACAGAGCCGTTGGCTCGATCCTTACGGTTAGAGACTCCTACGGGAGCAGACTCAACAATTACGCACTGGTGCCGGCAGTGTGAGCTAACTATAGGAGGCGAGAGCTTCGGCTGGGATCTTCTTGTAGCAGCTTCGAGGCCTTACGACGTCATCTTGGGCATGGATTGGCTATCTACGGTCCATGCACAGATTGACTGTTTTAGGGGCAAGGTGCGATGTGTACGCCCCGACGGGAGCAGGTTCACCTTCACCGGCGAGAAGGGAGCCTTTGCAGCACATGATGGACTTCCTCGGAGGAGAGGACATCCCATCACTCATCAGTTTTCTAGCCTCATCCTTGGAGTAGTTGACGTGCGGAGTCCTGGTTTTCCTACAGTGGTGAATCAGTTTGCGGACGTTTTTCCCGACGACGTTCCAGGGCTACCTCCTCGCAGAGAGGTATACTTTTATATTGACTTGTACCCCGGGACCACCCCGATATCCACTCCAGCATATCGGATGGCCCCCACTGAGCTTTGAGAGCTACGGGTACAGTTGGATGACTTGCAGGGCAAGGGGTTCATCCGACCCAGTGTTTCACCCTGGGCTTCCCCGATATTGTTCGCCAAGAAGGCGGACGGGAGCTTGCGACATTGTGTTGACTATCGTCACCTAAACCAGGTGATAGTGAGGAACAAGTATCCACTACCGAGGATTGATGGCCTCTTTGATCAGCTCAAGGGAGCACGGTGGTTCTCGAAGATAGACCTCAGGTCAGGCTATCATCAGCTTAGAGTCAGAGACGAGGACATGCATAAGATGACCTTCAGATGCCGGTATGGCCACTATGAGTTCTTGATTATGCCTTTCGGTGTAACCAATGCTCCAGTAGTGTTCATTTCCCTCATGAACGGGATCTTTCAGCCATACCTCGATCGATTTTTCGTGGTCTTCATCGACGAAATTTTGATTTACTCTACGACTGAGGAGGAGCACGCCTATCACTTGCGAGTTGTACTAGACACACTCTGAGAGCACCAGCTTTATGGTAAGCTCTCGAAGTGCCAGTTCTTGGATACGTGAGGTCCACTTCTTGGGACATGTTATCTCTGATGTGGGAGTTGCAGTGGATCCTGCGAAGATTGAGGCTGTGTTAGCATGGGAGCCTCCCAAGAGCGTGATGGAGGTTTGGAGTTTCTTGGGACTAGCTGGTTACTATCGGAGATTCATGCCAGACTTCTCTAGAGTTGCGGCACCACTCACAGCTTTGACGAAGAAGGGGAAACCCTTCGTGTGTTCAGACAGATGTCAGCAGAGCTTCCAGGAGATGAGACAGAGATTGACCAGCGCACCTATCTTGAGGTTGCCTGAGGAGGGAGTAGGGTACGTAGTTTACTGCGATGCATCAGGGACCGGACTCGGTTGCATCCTGATGCAGGATCGGGAAGTGATCGCCTATGGATCACGACAGTTGAGGCCGCATGAGCAGTACTATGCTACCCATGACCTGGAGTTGGCAGCAGTGGTCTTCACTCTGAAGACATGGCGGCACTATCTGATGGGCGAGCGCTTTACAGTATTTTCTGATCATCAGAGTCTCTGGTATATCTTCTCGCAGAAGGACCTGAACCTGAGACAGCGGCGATGGCTCGAGTTCCCCCAGGACTATGAATTTGAGATAGTCTATACTCCTGGGAAGGGGAACATAGTAGCCGATGCCCTCAGAAGGAGGACGAGCATTCAACTACTTGAGGAGGCGACAGAGAAGCTAGCCTCTTTTCAGATATCCTTCGTAGATAGAGATAGAGCAGCCTTCCTCCAGTCTCTCACAGTCACCCCTCCACTACTGCAGCGAGTCAGAGAGGCACAACGTGAGGACGCTGATTGTGAGACACGGCGTGCACAGATATCCTTGGGACATGCACCTGATGGTTTCTCCATTGGAGCAGAGCACAACATCCTTTTCAGAGGACGTACCATGGTACCAGTCGCCTTGCGAGAGGAGGTGCTGAGAGAGTTTCACACTTCTCCTTTGGCGGTACATCCTGGAGTGGCGAAGATGTACCAGGATCTCATGCGACAACACTGGTGGTCGGGCATGAAGAAGGTTGTAGCAGAGTTCGTTTCTCGATGCCTCACCTGCCAGCAAGTGAAGGTAGAGCATTAGGTACCAGCAGGCTTGGTACAACCCTTGGAGGTTCCAGAGTGGAAGTGGGACGACATATCTATGGACTTCATGACTGGACTTCCACGCACCTCCAGAGGTCACGACTCCATTTGGGTGATTGTTGACCGACTCACCAAGTCGGCACATTTCTTACCCATCAGAGAGCAGGGCTCAGTGGAGAGCTTGGGATGTCTCTACGTTCAGGAGATTGTGCGGCTCCACAGTGTGCCATCATCTATCGTCTCCGATCGAGATGTTCGCTTTACTTACTGGCTTTGGAAGGGGTTACAGGAGGCGTTCGGGACACAGCTACATCTGAGCACAGCTTTTCACCCTCAGACGGATGGTCAGACGGAGAGGACCATTCAAACTCTTGAGGACATGCTCCGCGCATGTGTCCTCGACTTTGGTCGTAGTTGGGAGGACCACCTACCCTTGGTGGAGTTTGAGTACAACAACAGCTACCACTCCACCATCGGGATGGCACCGTACGAGGCGTTGTACGACCGACCTTGTAGATCTCCTTTGTGCTGGATAGACCCTGGGGAGTCAGCACTTGTGGGACCAGAGATGGTCCAGGCCACGACAGAGAAGGTCCAGGTCATCCAGGAGCGGATGAGGACAGCTCAGAGCCGGCAGAAGTCATACGCTGACAGGAGGCGGAGGACACTAGAGTTCGAGGATGGCGACCACGTCTTCTTACGGGTCTCACCTCGACGTGGTATATGGAGATTTGGCCGTGGCGGCAAGTTATCTCCGCGCTTCATCGGACCCTTTCAGGTCCTCAGTAGGATTGGCGAGGTGGCTTATCGCCTGGATCTACCACCTCAGTTGCACCGGGTGCACGACGTCTTCCACGTATCTCAGCTGAGGAGATACGTGCACGACCCGACGCACATCATTGACCATGGAGAGCTTGACGTTGACGATGGGGCGACTTTTACGGAGGACCCGGTGGCACTACTAGAAAAACAGGTATTTGCGACGGGCTATTTGCGACGGGATCCCGTCGCAAATAGCCCGTTGCTGAAAACGCCGTCGCAACTACACTTATTTGCGACGGGCCCGTCGCTAAAGACTGTTTTTGCGACGGGCATTCTCCCCGTCGCAAATAGTATTCCGTTTTTTTGTAAAAAACTTTTAAAACAGTTTTTGCGACGGAACCGTCGCAAATACCTTTTGCGACGGGACCCGTCGCAAAAACTCTTTTTTAAAAAAATAAAAAAAATTAATAATACTAGTATTTGCGACGGGAGTCGGGACCCGTCGCAAATACTTTTAAAAAAAAATAAAAAATATTAATAATACTAGTATTTGCGACGGGCATAGTATCCCGTCGCAAATACTATAAAAAAAATAAAAAAAATAAATTATTAATAAATTATTTTAATTAATATAATAATAGAATTATAATTTACAAATGAAAATAATAAATTATTTTAATTACTATAATAATAGTAGAATTATAATTCAAAAATAAAAATAATAGAATATTAATAAATAATTTAATTAATATAATAATATTACAATTATAATTCATAAATAAAAAAAATATTAATAAGTTATTTTAATTAATATAAAAATAATAGAATTATTTTACATTCAAATATTAAAATAATTCAAGTATTACAAAAAAAATAATTAAATTATAATATTATAAAATTTTAATATATATATAAAATTTTAATATATAAATAAAATTTTAATATATATATATAATTTAATATTATAAAATATAAATAATATTATTATTCATATTAATATTGTTATTTAAAAATATAATATTATTAATATTTTATAATGAAACAAAAACTACGAATAGAAAAAAAAATATTTTGATTTCACAAATTTTATAACAGAAATACAAACTCTAATCTATATGAGGGGGGGAGGGGGGAGGTGGGGGATCTGCAGATGGTGGTGGAGGAAACTCCATCCCTAAAGCATGAGTGAGTCGCCGCATGTACTCCATCTGCTCCTGATGCTGCTGCTGCCACCGACTCGTCTGCTCCTCGTACAACTGCTGCTGGCGTCGACGCTCCTCCTCATGCTGCTGACGCATCTGGTCCTGCTCCTGTCGGAGACTCTCTATCTGTGCAGTCTGAGATCGCAACTGATCCTCATACTGTGTAGAAAAAGATGCACGAGCTCCTCTCGAGCTGGACGCCGACATCGCAGCACTGCCATAATAATCTCCGGGAGTCAGTCGAGAGCCGATACCAACTACCCAGCCCTTCTCGAAGGCATACTGGGTGGCCTGCATCCATGCCGCCTCATCAAACTGACGGGTAGTGGTCTGATCTGATGACTCTGCCTGACTCTCAGGCCGGGCCTGTGCCGCTGCGGCCTCATATGACTCCTATAGTTGCAATTTAAAATTAAAATTGTGAATAAATTATATGCAGTTAATTTTTAAACTTGAAAACAAATAATACTGACCACGATGTGATGCTGACGATCACCTCTGAGCTCCCCAGTAGCAGGATCACTGTACATCCTCCGATATACGTCGTACTCTGTAATATCGGGGTGCTCGACAGCCTATAAGAATAAAAAATAAACTGTTAATATTTATAATTATATAAAATATTTATAAATAATGTACGTACCAGATGCTGTCTATGAGTACTGAAAGAACGACTCCCAGCTCGATGAGTCACCTCCTGCCTCCCTCGATTCTGCCTCCCCACCGATGATCTCCTCTGAAAGGCACCACTCAACCAGTGCGCACATAATCCATCCCATACATGGGATGAAATATACTCTGGTCGGTGTGCTCTACATGACTCATCAAACTCTGACACTCCTGTTTTCTTCATCGCAGCTTTTCTTAAATTGTGCAAAAACTGACGAAGGCGATCACGCATGGCCACCTCCCATGCCTCGTGGATGGCGTCACGCATGGTATCCTCGATCGGATACCATAAACCCTACAAATAAATCAAATTATCAAGTTAGAAATGAGATAATTTTCAAAATAAAAATTATTTATTTACGTACGTACCAACCAATGGCCGAACATGGCCTGCTGCACATCAATGGGAATCTGCTCCCATGTGGTCCAACGGCTGAGAGAAATAGTTGCGCAAAATAGCGCTGCCCTGTCCGACTGCTATATGCGAAAAACTGAAAAAATAATAAACATTTATTATGTGAATGGATTAATGAAATCTTAGTCAAATGCACAGGTTATTACACAGGTTATCACACCTCCGGGTGCGCGGATCAAACCCAAGACGTGGACGTTGCTCGGGGACGGGGTCAGGAATCATCAATCGTGCAAGACCGCGCCCCCTCCGCGTACTCCCTGGAGCGCCTGCAGGCTGAGGGTCATCTGCCAGCAACTCATCCGCATCGAAAGGCTGGTCAGCATCCGCCAACGCACGAAATGTGGCCTCGTCCATCTGAAACAGAAAATGTTAATGTTAGCAAATAATTGATAATTACTATTATATATACATATATACATATTATGATTGTATATAAATACCATGGAATTCTATAAGTGTTCATCTTCATCATCATCTTCATATATGTCAATGTCATCTTCATATTCCTCCTCAACATCATCGATATCCATTCGAGTTGCAGTTGCTTCATCTCTTACCATTTCAAATTCATGCGTGACATCATTAACATCATCGTCATCACCGACTCTTAAATGTGGGGTGCCGTCATCGATACTCATGTCTCTTTGTAAAAAAGATTGATTTTGAGTACTCTCTTGAAAAACTTCAATTCTTTGCACATCAGTGAAAGCACATTCACTTTGACTAAACTGATTGTCTCGAATTTTGATTTTTATTACACTCCACCAATCAGTCAAGTCTCTTGATGTTGCACAGTACTTTGCATAATAAACTTGATATGCCTGTTGAGCCAATAATAATGGTTCATTTACTGCGAGAACACTTTTACATTTAATATCGATGATTCCATGAGTCGGATGAACACGCACGCCTCTCTCTGTATCCAACCACCGACATTTGAACATGGTTATGTAATGTTGTCCAAGATAACAGAGTTCAATGATTTCATCAAGTATGCCATAAAAGTCAACTTCATTTTCTCGATGATGAGATCCTCTCAAGCTAACTCCACTGTTCATTGTTTTTTTTCGATTCCCCATATGCATGTGTGTGGAATCGAAATCCATTCACCACATATGCATTATAAGTTTTAACAAGTTTGGAAGGTGGGTTACTCAATACACACAGCCGTTTGTCAATTTTATCAGCATGTCGAGACACCTGAAGATTTGTGAAATAATTATCAATATAGTAAACTATACATTGAATGAGTTGTTAAATGATAAAGAATTTACGTTACCAGTTTTTGAAACCACTGAGAGAAATTTTTCAGTCGACGTTCTTCGAGAGCAGCTGCTGTAATTTGTGGAATTTGTTTCTTGATATGATTATCATACAACCTATAAAAACCAAAGTTATTTACTGTAACATAAATGATAGAATAAGTGATATAAACACTTACAGTACAACTAATGTCATCTCTTCACAGTTGAGCAGAACATACGTATGAGCTCTATGATGTTCATTATCTGAAAGCCAGCGTTCAGAAACTCCACCAAAACCAAGCTCTGACGGGTTGAAAATAGATAATTGATTGTCGATTTCATCAATATTCCTCTCATTCCGTCCCATTCGGTTGTGTTTTGAAGGATACTCAGATTCAAAATAATGGGAGCAGAAAAAAGATATTTCCTCTTGCAAATAAGCTTCTGCAATAGATCCTTCAATAGATGCTTTGTTGCGTACTTTTCTTTTCAATTTTTTCATGCATCTTTCAAATGGGTACATCCATCGAAACTGTACCGGACCTCCACATTTGGCTTAATATGGCAAATGTAACATCAAATGTTCCATTTAGTCGAAGAAAGACGGCGGAAATATTTTTTCCAGTTTACATATAATTACAACAACATCTTTTTCAAGTTTTCCTAGAGCATCATAATCTGCCGTAGCCGCACAAATTTCCCGAAAAAATGAGACATGTCTGTTATGGAATCCCAAATCACAGAATTCAACAGACCTCTTAATCCAATGGGTAGAAGTCTCTCCATTATAACATGACAATCATGACTTTTTAATCCAGTAATATGACCATTCTTTACACATCTACCCAAATTGGAAGCACAGCCATCTGGAAGTCTCAAATCTGCAATCCACTGACAAAATAATAAATGGTTTTCTTTAGACAGTGTATAAGCTGCTTTTGGTTTCAGTAACCTTTCTGTTCTGAGATTCTCAAATAGTTCCAATTCTGGACGCCTGCAAATTTGGGCAAGATCTAAACGTGCATTTACATTGTCTTTGCTCTTTCCTGGCGTATCCAAAACTGTATGAAACAAATTATCAAAACAGTTCTTCTCAATATGCATGACATCTAACATGTGTCGGACCAACAAATCAGACCAATATGGAAAATCCCAAAATATGCTACGTTTAATCCAATTGTGTTCTTTCCCAAAACCAGAAATTTTCTGTTGGTTTATTGTGGGACCAAAAGTGATGAGAGGTAATGAAAATACAACTGATTTTAACTCCGAACCTGATAGCATTTTTGGAGGTC
The DNA here is from genome assembly GCA_963277665.1 of Viscum album. Taxonomy (NCBI): domain Eukaryota; kingdom Viridiplantae; phylum Streptophyta; class Magnoliopsida; order Santalales; family Viscaceae; genus Viscum; species Viscum album. The sequence continues at coordinate 699,295,576 of OY728128.1, read as the reverse complement.
CATCCCTTTCAGCTGTTCCTTTTCTGAAATGAGATCTGTTTCTGCGAAAAGGATGATCAGCTGGAAGAAATCTGGGATGACAGTCAAAATAACACGGTTTCTTTCCATGAATGATCATAAATGCTTTGTTCTCTCCCATACAGTAAGGACATGATTTCTGACCATGTGTACTCCAGCCAGATAACATCCCATAAGCCGGGAAGTCACTTATTGTCCACATCAATGCTGCTCTCAGTATGAAATTCTGTTTCGTTGCAACATCATATGTACTGACACCAGTACTCCACAATAAATTTAATTCATCAATCAATGGATTCAAATAAACATCAATATTTTTCTTTTGATGTCCTGGAATTAGTAAAGTCAAAAAGATATATGGCTCCTTCATCAACATCCATGGAGGTAAATTATACGGAGTTAAAAAAACAGGCCAACATGAATATTGACTACCATAAGATCCAAACGGGCAGAAACCATCAGTGGAAAGGCCCAGTCGAACATTTCTAGCTTCTAAAGCAAATGATGGATGCACTCTATCAAAATGTTTCCATGAATCACCATCGGCTGGATGATTCAAGCTTTTATCGGTTGAACTATTCTCTTTATGCCATGACATCATTGTCGCTGTATTCTTAGACATGAATAAACACTGAAGTCTGGATGTAAGCGGAAAATATCTCAACTGTTTTACAGGAATTAAACCAGACTTCCCGTGTTGTCCTTCTTTATATCTCAGTTGCCCACATGTGGGACAACTATCCAACGACTCATTTTCCCCTGAATATAAAATGAAGTCATTTGAACATGCATGAATCTTCTGACAAGTAAGTCCCAAATTTCGAACCAACCTCTTACTTTCATAGTAATTTGCAGGTAAAACATTTCCTTCGGGTAACAGTGTTTTCAGCAAAGAAAATATCTGGTCAAAACAGGTGTTTGACATTCCGTTATCTGATTTGATAGCCATAAATTTTGCAACTGCTTCTAATTTGCTCATCTTGCAGCCAGGATATAAAGCATCCTCAGCAGACTTCAACAACTCATAAAATTCAGACGGTTCCAACTCAGGATTTGAAGCTATATCAGCCGGAGTTTCTGTATGTTGAACAGATGAACCTGCAACATCATGTACTAAATCTTGAAACTGGGATGGATCCGGAATCAAGTTTGTATCACCTGCTCTGGAACTGCGTTCACCGTGTTGATACCAAAAAACATAATCTGCTTGAAAACCAAAACGCAAGAGATGTTCCCCCACTTTGTCAAATGTGTCAAACGTTCTCAATGCACATTTTCTACAAGGGCATTTTATCTTTCCTTCTGAAACAAATTCTGGATTTGATGCCGCAAATGATAAAAAACTCTCCACACCCTCTATATATACTGGATTTAAACCAGAACCATTTGGATTTCTACATTGATTTATCCATATGCGGTCATCTAATAATGACTGTTGACGACCTCGTTGTTCCATATTTTTCTATAAAATATAAAAGCATTACTGGTTTTGAATAATTTGTTAGAAAAAAACACAAGCAATGATTGAATATATTGAGAATAAAGCAAAACTTATTACAAATATTAATAATTTTAATATTATATTGATTTTTTATTATTTTAATAACACTAATATAATTTTTTCATAAATATTAATTATATAATAATAACATTTTTACATTATTAGTATATTTTATTATTAATATTAAAATAACATAATTTTTTATATTATATACAATTCTCCTTTCATCTGTGTGTTTAACATTCTGTCTCCACATGTAATATTCGCATTCACTTTCACCTCTCCATTGCCGAGTAGGTTGATAATTTTGAAAAAGAATGCGAATATTACATGTGGAGACAAAAAAAACACAGAAGAAAAGAGAATTGTATATAATATAGAAAATTATATTATTTTAATATTAATAATAAAATATACAAATAATGTAATAAGTTAATTATTCCAAATTATTGGTAAGTATTTCAAATTATTGGTAATTATTCCAAATTATTGGTAATTATTCCAAATTATTGGTAATTATTCCAAATTATTGGTAATTATTCCAAATTATTGGTACTTATTCCAAATTATTGGTAGTTATTCCTAATTATTGGTAAATATTGGTAATTATTGGTAAATATTGGTAATTATTCGAAAATATTGGTAATTATTGGTAATTATTGGAAAATATTGGAAAATATTGGTCATTATTGGTAATTATTGGTCATTATTGGTAATTATTGGAGATTATTGGTAATTATTGGTGATTATTGGTAATTATTGGTGATTATTGGTAATTATTGGGGATTATTGGTAATTATTGGTGATTATTGGTAATTAATACTAATTATTGGTAATTAATACTAATTATTGGTAATTAATACTAATTATTGGTAATTAATAATCATTATTACTAATTATTGGTAATTATAACTAATTATTCCTAATTAATACTAATTATTCCTAATTATTCCTAATTATTACTAATTATTGTTAATTATTACTAATTATTACTAATTATTACTAATTATTACTAATTATTACTAATTATTACTAATTATTTCTAATTATTACTAATTATTTCTAATTATTACTAATTATTGCTAATTATTAGTAATTATTGCTAATTATTACTAATTATTGCTAATTATTATTACTTATTGATAATTATTAATAATTATTGATAATTATTGGTAATTATTACTAATTATTGGTAATTATTACTAATTATTGTTAATTATTGGCAATTATTGGTAATTATTACTAAATATTGGTAATTATTACTAAATATTGGTAATTATTACTAAATATTGGTAATTATTACTAAATATTGGTAATTAATACTAAATATTGGTAATTAATACTAATTATTGGTAATTAATACTAATTATTGATAATTAATACTAATTATTGGTAATTAATACTAATTATTGGTAATTAATACTAATTATTGGTAATTAATACTAATTATTACTAATTATTGGTAATTATTACTAATTATTGGTAATTATTACTAATTATTGGTAATTATTACTAATTATTACTAATTATTGTTAATTATTACTAATTATTGCTAATTATTACTAATTATTGCTAATTATTACTAATTATTGCTAATTATTACCAATTATTGCTAATTATTACTAATTATTTCTAATTATTACTAATTTTTTCTAATTATTCCTAATTATTTCTAATTATTACTAATTATTGCTAATTATTAGTAATTATTGCTAATTATTAGTAATTATTGCTAATTATTATTAATTATTGATAATTATTAGTAATTATTGATAATTATTAGTAATTATTGATAATTATTGGTAATTATTACTAATTATTGTTAATTATTGGCAATTATTGTTAATTATTACTAAACATTGGTAATTATTACTAAACATTGGTAATTAATACTAATTATTGGTAATTAATACTAATTATTGGTAATTAATACTAATTATTGGTAATTAATACTAATTATTGGTAATTAATACTAATTATTGGTAATTAATACTAATTATTGGTAATTATTGGTAATTATTACTAATTATTCCTAATTAATACTAATTATTCCTAATTAATCCTAATTATTCCTAATTAATTCTAATTATTCCTAATTATTCCTAATCATTACTAATTATTGTTAATTATTACTAATTATTGTTAATTATTACTAATTATTTCTAATTATTTCTAATTATTACTAATTATTTCTAATTATTACTAATTATTTCTAATTATTACTAATTATTTCTAATTATTACTAATTATTGCTAATTATTACTAATTATTGCTAATTATTACTAATTATTGCTAATTATTATTAATTATTGATAATTATTAGTAATTATTGATAATTATTGGTAATTATTCCTAATTATTGGTAATTATTACTAATTATTGGTAATTATTGGCAATTATTGTTAATTATTACTAAATAGTGATAATTATTGGTAATTATTGGTAATTAATACTAATTATTGGTAATTAATACTAATTATTGGTAATTAATACTAATTATTGGTAATTAATACTAATTATTGGTAATTAATAATAATTATTGGTAATTAATACTAATTATTGGTAATTAATACTAATTATTGGTAATTATTACTAATTATTCCTAATTAATACTAATTATTCCTAATTATTACTAATTATTACTAATTATTGTTAATTATTCCTAATTATTACTAATTATTGGTAATTATTCCTAATTATTACTAATTATTGGTAATTAATACTAATTATAGGTAATTATTACTAATTATTGTTAATTATTGTTAATTATTACTAATTATTGTTAATTATTCCTAATTATTACTAATTATTGGTAATTAATACTAATTATTGGTAATTAATACTAATTATAGGTAATTAATACTAATTATAGGTAATTAATACTAATTATTGGTAATTATTACTAATTATTACTAATTATTCTTAATTATTGATAATTATTGATAATTGTTCCTAATTATTAGTAATTAAATGAATAATTATCAATAATTAGAAATAATTACCAATAATTACAAATAATAACATTATTAATATATTTTATTATTAATATTAAAATAATATAATTTTTTAATTTATATACAATTCTTCTTTGATCTGTGCGTTTTCTATCTCCACATACAAATAATACATGTGAAGACAGCAAACACACAGATCAAAAAAGAATTGTATATATATAAAAAATTATATTATTTTAATATTAATAATAAAATAAACTAATAATGTAATAATGTTTTTATTCCTAATTATTGGTATTTATTACTAATTATTAATATTTATTCTTAATTATTAAAAATTATTACTAATTATTCCTACTTACCATTAACTATAAACAATACTAATAATTTAAATTTATTAAGTAATAAAACAATGTAAACATAATTAAATTACAACTAATTAATAATAATTGAAACTAATAAAAAATTCAAAATAAATAAAAAATTAAAATGAAGATAAATACCTTGAAAATTGATCTGTTATGATCGTTCTTCAAAACTTTAATATCAGCTCCGGAGAAAAAAATTAAACTGGAGAAAAACTCAACTCTAGAAATATAATTTTGAGAGAAGGAGAAGAGAAGGAATGAGAATGAAATGAAAAAAACGGATGGGGGTATTTATAGGTTAGATTATTTGCGACGGTACCCGTCGCAAATACCTTAGCCAACATTTATTACGGTCAACCGGTAAATAGTTATTTGCGACGGGACCCGTCGCAAATAACCCCTGCCGACATAGTATTTGCGACGGGGGAATATTCCCGTCGCAACTACCTTTTACCGCCGCCGGTTATTTGCGACGGGAATATTCCCCCGTCGCAAATAAGTTTCCCGCGATTTGGCGCGCATCGCGGGAAAACTATTTGCGACGGGGAAAGCAATCCCGTCGCAAAAGCCTCCTTATTTGCGACGGGGAAATACCCCCGTCGCAAATAAGTTTTTAACATGACTATTTGCGACGGGAATAAATCCCGTCGCAAATAACCCGTCGCAATTGCTCATTTTTCCCGTAGTGTGGAGATAGAGGATCGACAGGAGCGGGTCCTACGTGGGTGATCGATTCCTCTTGTACGCATCAGATGGCAGCACAGAAACCTCCATGAGAGAACATGGGAGCGGGAGGCTCAGATGCGTGCTCAGTACCCTCATTTGTTTCCCTAGTTTTTGATGTATCTTTACGGGGACGTAAAGCCCTGAGGTGGGAGTAATGTAAAGACCCGTATAATTCAAGGGAAATTTTTTCTTAATTTTCTTTGGAATTTTACAAGAGCGCGGTTTCTGACGACACCTGATTCCGAGGCCCGGAGTGCCCGGAATCATTTTCCGAAGTTTGGCTCGGGTACGTTCAGTGAACGAACGAGCGGGATTTTCTAACTTTTGAACCGGTTCCCGGAATCAAATTTCGAGGGCACCGATGAACTCGTAGTACCGATATTCGCTTAAGGAGACCTTTTCCGAGGTTGCGTTTATTGCGTGTTGAGAGTTAGTTTTTGGGAGTTTAGAATAAGTTAAATAAAAATTATGGAATACAAATTTTTATTTTAACTTGTTGGTTAACTTCTCCCAAAGGGAGTTAGAGGTGGGACCCACATCCACTTAACCTCCCTTGGGAGGATTAAGTGTGGTGGGGCCCACACGAAGCATAACTCTTCACCTTATTTTTTTTAAACTCCCTTAAACTCCTCTTTTAATAACATGACAACTTTGTTAATTAATGGAGTTGAATTGTTTGAATTTCAAACCTTTGAAATTCAAATTGATAATTGTGTGAATAAAATAAGACTTTAGCTTATTTTATTTGGTTTAGAATTCTCTAACCACCTTGAGAGAATTTGGAGCCTTCTCCTTCTTCTTCAAACTTTGACGAAGAACGCGAAGAACATTCAGACATCGACGAAGAACGCCACGTTCTTGGGAACCGTCTTCTGCGACGTCATACCCGCGATACCGAAGACATCTTCTTCTGCGTCATCTCTTCCGTGACGATTTCCTACGACGAAATCTTCGTCAAAGAACTTTGAATCCTCGCTTCACGACATCGACGTCCTTCTTCCGTGACGCCGACCACCACGACGCGTCTTCCGCGGGTCGTTGATGATCATCGTTCTTGAAACCGAGGTAGGGGTTTGTTGTTGATTATTTATTTACTCTCGTTCTTGGTTCTAGCATGATAATCTTGTGGATAAATATTTAAGGGTTATCATCTAACGAGAGGGGGGTTGGACCGCACAAACACGGCCGAATTCCCCCTCCTTTGTTCTTGATTATTATTATTTTCTTGAGGATGAAGGAGATGGCGTGGTGCCGTCGCACCACGCGGGAATCACACGGCAAATATTACGCGGCGCCGTCGCGCCGCGCCGTGGAAAGATTATCATGAACTTGACGCCGTCGCGCCACGTCGAAGGAAACCAAAGGCGCCGCGGCCGGAGCGGGGCCGCGGCGGAGGGGCGCGGTGCCGTCGCACCGCGCCGGACGACGAAGGTCGCGGCTGGTTCTGGGCCGCGGCGGAACGAGAAGACCGGCGGCTAGCCGGGCTGCCGGTGTCGGAAGCCGGATGGGGGACCGGCCTTGCCGCTCCCGTTGAGGAAGAACCGGCCGGCCATGTTGGGCCGGCCGGAAGGGAGAAGGACCGGGGGAATTTATTCCCCCGACTGGCCAAAACCGGCCCCCCATAAAGGGGGGGTCGCGGTTACACCAGGGGGGAGGGGGGCAGCCCCCCCGTTTTCCTCAAAGCAGGCCCCCCACGTGAGGGGGGGGGGGGGGCGGTTATGAAAATGGGGCGCGGCAGGTTGTCGCGCCGCCAGGCAAGAGAAGCGGGGGCTCTGCCCCCCGCGCGTGGCACCCGAGCGGCGCCCAGGTCGCGCCGCCGCCGGCTGGGCCGCGCCGGACCGCGCCGCCGGCCGGGCCGGGTCGGACCCGGGTTGGGTCGACCCGGTTCGGGCCGACCAAGGGGGGGTCGGGCCGGGTCAGCCCGGACTCGGACCCCCCGTTTTCGAATCGACTTCGGTCATTTGGCCATAACATGATCTACGGACCTCCGATTGACGAACCGTCAGCGGCGATGCGATCCTTGGATCGAGACTGTCATTTCGTTATATCGCACTCAAGGTTTCGGAATACTTTGAGTTCGGCTGGGTTGGTTCGTACACGAAACAAACCGGGCCCTCGGAGCGGAAACACTCATATCTTGAGTTACGGATGTCCGATTGACGTGCCGTCAGCTTTGTTGTGTTCCTCTTAGTGAGAAAGATCTTTTGGCATACTCCGCCCGAGGTTTGGACGTAGGTGGAGTACAGTCATGTTGGTTTTGCCTTAAAATCCAACCGGGCCCATGGGACGAAAAAGCCAATAACTCTCCGACCGGGCGTCCGATTGACGCGCCGTCTGTTGCGTTGAGTTCCTGTTGACGATACAGAACTTTTGGATACATTAACTATGGACTGTGTGATAGTTGATGTATCAGCCTCTCGGCTCGTGGAGCGGACCCTCCCGAACGAGCTTGCTGTGTGCGGGAACCCTAGTGCTGGCTGCGACTGTGACTGCTACTGCTATTGCTACTGTGATTGTGACGACGACAGTACAGAGATCCTTGGTGGATTCGACGACTAAAACACTCAGCGATCCTACGTGGATCAGTGCTACAGGTCCTGTGTGGGCCCGATCTTGTGTGGGTCCGATCCTGTGTGGGTCCTTGCGCTCAGCAGTCCTGTGTGAACCAGCGCCTACAGGTCCTGTGTGGGCCCGATCCTGTATGGGTCTTTGCGGGGGTTAGTTATCTATCGATCCTTCGTGGGTCCGAAGACTTAGATGGATTAGAGATCATCTTTATTCATCTTTCGATGAAGTATACCTGTGTGAGCTGAGTCCTGTTGCTTTCCTGTGTGGATTGTGTTGTGCTATCCTGTGTGGATTTCGTTTTACTTTCCTGTGTGGAATACGTATACTTTCCTGTGTGGACTGAGTTGTACTTGGGCTCGGAGGTTGGAGCGTATTGGAATTGATGACTTAGGTATATGTATGGGCATATACCTAAACTGTGATGGTTGTTACTTCGTGATTGTATCTTTCCTTTGTGGTTTATCCTTTGAGGATTTTGGGAGACCTTCAGGGGTCTTGGGGTCCCAACTGAGTAGCTTATACTCACCCCTGCACGGGCTATGCCCGCACTACGTTGGGTTGGTTGCAGATGACGAACAGCGTTGATCTTGGCTGAGGGTTGCAGAATAGGACGGTACCTGGAGGTGGACCACTGGGCAGGACGTGTTCGGAGCGGACGGCGGGACCCGTGAAGCAGTGGAGCTATCTGTACCCACCCTTCAGGTGGGATTTCCAGTGGACAGCTCGGTGTAGCGGCTTTACTTTACAGTTGCTGTTTTCCCTTTCGAGTTGTACTTTAATTTCAGTTTGGGTTTGTATACTGGCCCATTTACTTTTCTGCACTTTCAGTTGTACTCTGTTCTTACTTAGTGTTATTTTTCCGCTTGCTTACACTGTGGTGCTTGTTTACTTTTCAAAGGCAATGCCTTCCCTTTTTGTTGGGATTTACGCCTTGGTGCTAGTCGCCAGCCCCTGGCCTATGGAAGGCAGGTTTGGGGTAGTCACGGCACGGGCCCCGAGGATGGGTCGTGACATCACACATAATCTTGTAGTAAATTAATCAATGAAGTTTGTGTAAAACCCAATGAGTAGAAATTTATATTTGAAATTCCCTTACCGATTTGGTAACTTACGAAACATACACCCTATGAAAGAAGGATCATAAAATGAATATGTAAATATAAATATACTAATTTATATTACACAAATAATACAATCATGTGGAATTACATACACCACACAAAAGGAAATAGTGGAAATATAGCATGAATCTCGCGGTAATAAGAAGTGAGATGAAAACCCCTTACTACATTGTAATCAATCGAGTCGTATGACAAAAATTTAATAACCACTCAATGAATCACATAATACAATGAATATAAAAATAATCATGATAATATTTATCAAATTTATGTACAAAATACACCACATGCAATAAATAAGTGACAAACAATGGAAATCTCACGGAATTATAAGTGAGATAAAAAACCCCTTACCTCGTGTCCGACTTGACTCGTATGTTTCGTGTTATTCCTGAATAATAAAATTAATTTAATTTATAATTACTTATGAAAATTTTCCAATTTTTTTATTCCTTTTATATCACTTATTACCATTCTATAAAAATTATTTAATTGTTTTAGTTCATATCGTACATTTTGTCAATGTTCGGAACTTTAGTCCAAAATGAACTTCTTATAATTACAAATTCTCCACGTGGTCAAAATTCCACAATTTCCAGAATTATGTTCATGATTTAGATATTATATAAATAATATATATCTAGTGTGTATGTATTTATAATATTCTATATCATTTGAAGCTATGAAATGTAACACACCGTTCGTGGATATGGTAAGTCGTACGTACGCATGAACACTACTTTCTTTTCTATTTTATATTTAAAAGATTGAAAACATAATAACACATAGGTATATTATAATTCTATTATAATATCTACATTTTTAATTTAATTAACTCAATCCTTTATATGATCCATGTATGCCATGAATGAGTCATATCACTTTGAGGGGTGGTAGTCCGCACATCCACAAAATAAATTATTGTATTTACCCATTTTGGAAACCATAATGGTATGATATAAATGGAAAATAAAGAAGTATAGATACAACATAAATATAATATATATCAAATGTAAATAAATTTCAATCTTAATGGCCACTATAAGTTGTGGTACGAGAAGATTAAACAATCATCATTTCGCGAGTCCGTAGTTCACCGTCCATAGTAACAATATGTTCTTTACCAATTAGAAGGAGGTGTGTGTAAGTGAAGTTTTAATCCTTCTCATATAAACACACTAGAATATTGTGGATACTGGTGCTTTTATAATAGAAAGGAATAAAAGAGTTTAGTATATATGATAAGTAAAATAAAATAAAAGAACTTAATGGAAGACGTTACCTTTAAATCGGTTAACTCCCTTTGGTTTGAACCAAAAGGATTTCTTGAACTGACTTCTGCCTAAGTTAAGGATTATAGGTGGAAGGGAGGGATCCTAAGAGTATATTTGGGTAGAGTGTGGACAATCAAAGGGGATTTAGAGGTGCGAGTAATGGGTTATAGGTGAGGGGTTTTTATAAAGGGGAGGAGGGGCTCTTTAAGAATGTTTGAAAATTTTATTTTATTATATAATGATTTTCAGTTTCTAAAGGTCCAAATATTATTAAATTCAAAGATAAGATGAATATTATTCTAAATAAAATAATACAATAATAATTGGACAGGTTTTGGATATTTTTTTAATCATTATTATATTATTTATTTAAATAAATCATTAATGAGGTAAACACTACATCATTATTGTGTCATAAATAATTTTATTTATTCGATGTCTAAAAATTCTAAAAAATACCATGATGTAGGTAATGTTTTTAGATTACAAATGAATATTTATAGTCGAAGAGATAACTTATATAAACCCCTGTAAGAAATTATTTACTAAAAGATATATGTTTATGTCATTTTTGTCATCACTTTACATTAATTAATATGAAGTGTTATTATCATTCTTAAGTTTCTCCACGGGGTCCCAAAATCGACCCAAGGATGCCCATGGTCGAAAATGTATCAACAAATAGAATTAGGACATAGGTTAGGGTAATTTAATATTATTATAATATTATTTTTACCTTGAATTACCCTATTTGTAACACCCCATGATTTCATTGTACGTTATTTCTTCAATGTAATTCAATAACTTACACTACTCGCAACACTAAGTTCAAGCGCACAACGACTTACCAAACTAGCCATTCAAAAGAAGTTGTGAATAGTATTAACTGAATTTTGAATTTTATATAATCCTTATAATTTTATAATCCATATTATGAGTTTCTTTGACATAATATACGAACAAATTAATTGTTTTCATATAAAAGAAGTATTTTTTTAAAATACAATTTTACTGCCTTTTAATGGAAATCCTTTTTATATCAAATATTTGAATTTTTTATATATTAAATTTGAAAAGATAAACTTCTTATTTATAATGAGTATATAAAAATTTATTTTTGATAAATTTTTGGTGTTTTTCTGATAACATTTATATTTGGGTGAATAGTGAAAAATACTAAATTTTAACTGAAAATAACTTTTTTAATAAAAATAATTTATAGTGTTCAACTATAAATTTGAATAGTTTGGAAGTATAATTAAATTATATTTTTACCATTTAATCCAATGTTGGTCATTGGATGTAATTTCACTTTGAAATTGAACATAAACAAGTGTCAATCTTTTGGTAGTTATTATTTCTTAAAAATACGCTTTGTGGTTTTGACAACGGGAATTAATTTTAAATTAATAAATGAAATTTATATGTTTTTCATTTGGTAAAATAGAAATAATTGTTGAATTCCGAATATCAAAATAATCTTAGGGTGATTTTTTGGTATTTTTCTGAAAACTTTCAATTTTTAATAAATAGTGAAAGACACTACGTTATTGGTTAAAACCGACTCTTTATTCAAATAATTAGTTATCTTATTTTAATTTATTTTAGGTCAAAATAGATACATAATACATATATATGTTCAACTTAATTCATTGGGGTCATTTTATAAAAAGTTTTGATATATAAAATTTTATCGAACTATTTACCGTCTTTTACCCACCTCCTAGGAGCATTTGCAAATTTGAATAAATAATAATTTTACCACTTATGTGAATTACATTTCAGAAATCCAAGAGAAACTATGGATATCATTAAGTGAAATGTGAATCAATAATATAAAAATAATTTTTGATGAATAGTAACTTTTGACTTTTATTTACCACGGTTAAAAGTAAATAGGGCAATTAAAGGTAAAAATGATATTATTATTACCCTAACACATGTCATAAATCTATTAGATAAGTGAAATTCGACCAAAAACAACCTTAGGAATAAAATATGATCCTTTAGGTCCACTTGGTTTTGATTAGGAAATTTATTATTATTTAATTCAAAGAAGAGTTAAAAGTGTTAAATTCAATGTTTAATAACTAATCCATTTTTAATATAAGGTTACACATAAGATAAATTCAACTATAAATATTTATTATAAGTATAAAAGTATTTCTTACATAATGATATTTTATTTAAATTTTTTAGACATTAAATAATTTAATTTATTTAGGACACAATGATGATGCAGAAATTATCTAATTAATGAGATATTAAAATATTTGATATTATAAATATCCAAATAAATGTAATTTGATGCATTTTAAGAATTAAACTAATTTTATAGGTTAATATGAAATGTTAGGGTTGGTTATATGAAATTTATTAAAAGTAATAATGCTGTTATGAATTTAGCAAAAACAAAATACCAAATAGTGTCAAAATTGACATAAAAGAGTTTTTTAAAAAAAATATTATATTATTAGTTGATATTCTATTCCTAAAAATATAATGTTCTCCCAAAAGACTTATATAATGATAGGCGTATCATTAATGAACCACTTGGGGTTCTCTTTGAAGTATATATTACGTTTAGTAACCATATAATATAAAAATACAAAACGACATGATAAATGTCAAACTATTTAACTAAGAGTTAAATATAAACGATAAGGTTAATATAGTGACCCAAACCTATCTAAAACTTATTTTTGGAGTGGTTTTCAACCCATACCCACCATAGTATTTAAATAATTCATTTTGGAGCCATTATAAAACAAAAATGATTTTATTATAAAATAATATTTCTAGCTTTTCCTAAGGTGCCCCTCACCCCTCTTATAAAAGGTCACTCCCCCTTCTCTATAATTCAAACCTTAAAATCCATTTTTCTCGACCAACCCCTGCACAAATTCCCTATCACCTATCCTACCTACATCCTAGAGTCCTTCCTTTAGTCAGAAAGCCATCCTCTGAAGCCCTTTTGACAAAATAAAAAGGAAGAACCCAAAGAAGAGGTAAATATTTTATCACTTCTTTCATGTTCCTTTCTTCTTTCAATTCCCCTTTATTTGTTATTTACATTCTAAAATAATAACTCCAGTATCTTATATATAATTTTATGTTATTATAAATATGGGACAACCATATTTATTATTCTGTCCATCCTTTGAATGACATGTCACTATACGTGCATACGTATGGCTTACCGTCTCCACGTCGTGGTGTAATTGTTATTCAATACATTATTATTTGGATGGGTATAATGACAATTCTTAATTGATGTAAATAATAAATATAACATGATAATGATTCTGTATATATGATATAACATCCAATTATATATTATTTTAATATCAAAAAATGATATTTTTGCTCGCACGTATGTACGGATTACCGTCTCCACGAACGTGGTGAGATTCATTCCCCATCATATTCATTAAAGAATAATTTTCATTAGATGATTAAAGATAATTTTTAAAGACTTAATATAATTCTGAATATGAATAAGATAAATCCTATCCATAACAAAAATTACTTACGTAACAAAGCATATAAAGGAAACTGATTCAGTTAACAACCGAAATGACGATAATACTAAGATATTATTTACAAAGAAATGTTAAAAGATCATATATGATATCATATTAATGTATATGATTCTTGAATAATTTAATAAAAATTATTTCACCATTATATAGGATGTTAACCTACCCTCGACCAAGGAAAAGTACAAGGTAATGGTTAATTCTACAATCTCTTTTTTATCTGAGGTTTTTTTACGTAAGTATCTATTGGGACTTCTTTATCATCCACATCCATGTTTCATAAAAATGTGTTGATTTTTTTTACTATTTACTAGACAATGAGTTAAATTCATTTATACCCTTATTTGAACATATATGTTTTTAAAGGAATCTTTCATTCATTTTCCAAACAAGGTACTTTACGACCTTTTCGGCAAAATTAAGGTAAGATTTTTTTTTTCAATTATACGGCGGGTGAAGTTATTCTCCACCATTATAACATCATCAAATATTCCCTTAAAAGATTATAAGGATATTTTAAAATAAATGTTTTCTTTTATAATTATCTAACTTTAAATGATTAAAAAAATCAAAGAGATATTTCCCTCAAATAGTTTTGATTTCATCTATGTCAACATCCTTTGATGGATTTTATATTTGTTTGAAGTGGATTCATTATGATACAAATCTTCCATATTTTATTCAAGTTTTTGCGATATGTTTGACTGTGGATGTGTTATTTTTATACCATTCATGGTTTATGGTTAAAGTATTGACATTTCATATGCTAGTTTTAATATGAATGTTTATGTTATATTTCAACCTTTTCATATGAGGAATGTATTGGACATAGTAAGTGATGGGTGGAGCACGCTATAGCTCCTCGATGCATCAGTAGGTCTCATGAGACAACTAGACATGGAATTGGCCAAGGCATTTCCCAATTTGATATATGGTTTTGGTCGAGGCATTGACAAAATGTTTCAGAATGTATGGAATTATACATTCCCTCATTATGAAAAAATTATTGATGGTTCATGTGGTTATTTGACTCGTAAAATACCCATGATTATGTTTTATTATAGCATTATCTACCCAGCTCATATTCCTTCCATAAAAGTATTCATTTTTATTATTGGTAAAGGCATGTGGTTTCAATTATTCACCATGCTTAATATTTATGTCATCTTCTGCTATATTTCTTAACCTTATTGAACGTTTGAGCTCACCCCTTTCTTATGTTTTATTTTTCCCAGGATGCGAAAAAGTATATTATAACTAACCTGTAGGGATATTCTATGGGATCTCAGTGTTTTCTATGGAAACAATGTTGTTGTAGTTTTCCATTTTATGATGTAATGTAAACCTTATGAATGTATCTAGTACTTCCAAGGCTACTAAACTAATTGGTCTTTCGAGACTTGATATTTTCTGATCATGCCAATGATACAAAATAATGCACCGAATCTGGGTAACTAGGGTTGGGGTGTTACAGTTGGTATTAGAGGTTTTTTAGTAAAATCCTTGGAAACTAGATTTAGATAAACTATGATTAGAGCACATATCACTAGGATTGACTTTGAGGATTAGTATAGAAGAACTTCCTAGAATTTTGGTACTATATATATTTTGCAAGTTTTCCAAGCAATACATCCATGTCTGGATACGAGTAGGTAGAGGCGGCTATGGAACAGATATACCTAGGGGTAAAACTAGAAAACACCACATTGAGCTAGAATCGAACGGGAACTTGTTCACGACAATGGGTCTTGCTTCACTCTTGGTTATGATACTCACGGGGGATATGATTAGGATAATTATCATTTTCTTTACAAACCATTATGAAGGGTTTATGAGTATATACGTCCTCAAGGAATTTTTTTATGATTATGGATTATATCCATAAGCTTCTCAATTTATTTTATCTATTTTACAAGTTTGGAATTATGTATTTCGATTCATAAACTAATCTAGTTTATGCCATTGTTTAGAAATGGTGCCCAGTAGATGGAATGAGACATCCAGCGATACGAATGATCCAAAGAGTAAGAATGATCATATCTTTCATGGTGTTAAGAAGACATTTAGAAAAGAAATAGTCTCCCATATATTATCATCATATGAAGAAATAGTTACATGTGTTAATAAGATAAGTAAAGAATTTTCTAAGTCTTATGGATTTGAAGGGAAGCTAGAGAAGAAAAAGATGGTAGAGAGAACGATGGATATAGGGAATAAGGGAAAGAAGTATTTTCCTATATGTGACAACTGTGGAAAGAATCACTTTGGTAAATGCTTGAAGGGAATGGGATTTTGTAATAAGTGTGGAGGAAAAGGAAACCAAGTATGTGATTTCTAGGGTGATAAAAATGTATCAAATGTATAATGCTTGACCTGCAAGGAGTTGGGACACTACACAAATCAAGGTCCAAATCATCAGAGTATACCCCAAATGCTGCTATTGGATAATAATCAAGTTATGATACCACTGAAGATAAAGAGGAATTATTAAGAGTTCTTATGCTGTTATTAAATTATTGTGCCATTTGAGTATTGTATTAATGATTTACATGTTATGAGAATTATAGAGTATATAAGGATTATACTATAGTACTATTTCATTAAAGACATGAGATTAGTAGAACCAAGAAAAGTGACTCAATGGAAAGTTAAAATTCTTGGAAAATACATGGTTGAATTAAATAAAAAAATTTAATATGATCCTGATACTGAGGTATTGATTTTGGAATAAGAGATTACTGATTTGGATAAATTATATTGGATATTATTAACTACCTTAGAACTGATTAATGGTTTTTTTTATTTCATCATTGTTGGAGTATTCAAAATTTTTGGATATAAGGAATATATCTAGTATTCTATAATTAATAAGGGAGCATGCATGTAATAAATAAGGTTTTATGGTAATTCAGGGTGTAACCATCTTTTAAAAGAATACATGATGATGGTATTCACATGTTATTACGTGGAAAAAAGAATCTTCATTGTGTTTTAAATCATTATAAATTTTGTACTGTGAGTTTGGAAAGAAGTATTTTGGATAATTCTAAAGGATTATGTTTGACATTGGATTCTATTGTTACAGTAAAAGCATTTCTTAAGATTGTTTTTTAGTTTTTTTTATAATAGGTCAACCCGACGGTCGGGCGACAACCAGTCACGTCCGGAAAGGCTGTGAGACTTGAACCCACAACCAAAGGTCAACAAGGGTGCATCACCTACCACTGGCCTACGTGATGTCCCAGATTGTATAATGTAGTTTTTTTAAAAGGTCTGATAAATGAAATATAAATTCATTTTTTCGGAACCATATATGATTAGGATAATTCAAGTATATTTTTGTTCTATTATATTTTATAGTGAAAGATGAGTTTGTGGTAGAAATTAGTTAAAGGATGGAACTCTACTTGTCAAATATATTTTTTTCTCTTATTCTTTGAATAAATTAATTATTAAACTTTAGTTAAGGGATCTTAAAACCAAAAAATGTGTTAACCTAATACATTATGTTTTTTTGAACCGATGAAATTTTTAAATCATCATAGATTAATGGATTTGAGGCCCTAAATTTTACACTTGTCTATGATTGGTGTCGTCAATCACTCGCAATAAATACTTAAGTTTTTACTCCAATTATGTGTCTCTAATTTCCACCAATGTTCTCTTAATCGAGATCATAATTTAGTGGTGACTTTTTCATTTCCCTTTTCCTCTTATTAAGACTAAATTTTATTAACCCAATTTCCAATGTGGGTTCTCCACAAAGGTATTTTTCTATTTTTATACTTTTATGTTTGAAGATCAATTTCAAATTTTGAGGACACATTTTATTGAAGGAGGAGAGAATGTAACACCCCATTATTTCATAGTACATTATTTCTTCAATGTAATGCAATAACTTTCACTACACGCAACACTGAGTTCAAGCGCACCACGACTTATCAAACTAGTCGTTCAAAAGAAGTTATGAATAGTATTAACTGAATTTTGAATTTTATATAATACTTATAATTTTAGAATCCATATTATGAGTTTCATAGATTTAATATAAGAACAAATTAATTTTTTCAGACAAAAGAAGTATTTTTAAAAAAATGCAATTTTACTTCCTTTTAATGGAAAACCATTTTTAAATCCAATATATGAAACTATTAAATATTAAATTTTACAAAATAAAATTATTCTTTAGAATCTTGAAATAAAAATTTAGTTTTGATTAAATTTTGGTGTTTTTCTGATAACTTCCATATTTGGGTGAATAGTGAAAAATACTAAATTTTAACTAAAAACAAATTTTTTAATCAGAATAATTTATAGTGTTAAACTATAAATTTGAATGGTTTTGTAGTATAATTAAATTATATTTTTACCATTAAATCCAATTTTGTTCATTGGAAGTAAATTAACTTTAAAATATGACATAAACAATTGTCAATCTTTTGGTAGTTATTATTTCTTAAAAATACGTTTTTTGGTTTCGACAATGGGAATTAATTTTAAATTAATAAATGCAATTTATATGTTTTTAATTTGGTAAAATAGAATTCATTTATGAATTTCTAATATCACAATAATCTTAGGGTGAATTTTTTGTATGTTTTTGAAAACTTTCAATTTTTAATGAATAGTGAAAAACACTACGTTATTGGTTTAAACCAACTTTTTATTTAAATAATTAGTTATTTTATTTTAATTTAATTTAGATAAAAATAAATACATAATACATATATATGACCAACTCAATTCATTGGATTCATTTTTTAATATGTTTAGATATATTGAATTTTATCGAACTATTTACCGTCTCTTACCCACATCCTAGGAGCATTTGCAAATTTGAATAAAACATAGTTTTTCCACTTCTGTGAATTGAATTTCAAAAATCTGAGAGACACGGTTGATATCTGTAATTAAAATGTGGTTCAATAAGATAAAAATAATTTTTGGTGAATAGTAACTTTTGACTTTTATTTACCACGGTTAAAAGTAAATAGGGTAATTAAGGGTAAAAATGTTATCATTATTACCCTAACACATGTCCTAATTATTTTAGATAAGTTTAATTCGAACAAAAACAACCTTAAAAATAAAATATGATCCTTTAGGTCCACTTGGATTAGATTGGAACATTTATTATTTTTTAATTCAAAGAAGAGTTAAATGTGTTAAATTCAAATTTTAATAACTAAACCATTTTTAATATAGGGTTACACATAAGATAAATTCGAATATATATATATTCATTATAAAGATGAAAATATTTCCTACAATGTGGTATTTTTTTTATATTTTTTACACATTAAATAATTTAATTTATTTATGTCAAAATGATGATGCAATAGTTAACAAATTAGTGATATATTAAAATATTTAATATTATAAATAACCAAATAAATGTAATTTGAGACTTTTTATGCATTAAACTAATTTTATAGGTTAATATAACATTATAGGGTTGGTTAGATGAATTTTTTTTGATGTAATAATGTTGTTATGAATTTAGAAGAAACAGAATACCAAATAGAGTCAAAATTGACATAAAAGAGTTTTTAAAACAAATATTAAATTATTAATTGATATTGTATTCCTAAAATTCTAAAGTTTGTCCAAAATACTTATATAACTATAGGTGTATCATTAATGAACAACTTTTGGTTCTATTGGATGTTTATTGTATGTTTAGTAACCATATAATATAAAAAAACAAAAAGACATGGTAAATGTCTAACTATTTAACTAAGAGTTAAATCTAAAGGATATGGTTAATATAGTGACCCAAAACTATCTAAAACCTATTGGTTGAGTTGTTTTTGACCCATACACTACTTATCCTTTAAATAATTCAATTTTGAGCCATTAGAAACCAAAAAGGATTTTATTATAAAATAATATATCTAGCTTTTCCTAAGGTGCCCCTCACCCCTCTTATAAAAGGGAACTCCCCTTCTCTCTAATTCACACCATCAAAGCCATTTGGATCAGCCAACCCCTATCCAAATTCCCTATAAACTGTCCTCCTTTCACCCTATAGGCTTTCATTTAGTTAGAAAGCCTTCCTAAGGATACCTTTTGATCAAATCAAAAGGAAGAACCCAAAGAAGAGGTAAATATTTCATCACATCTTTCAAGTTCCTTTCTTCTTCCACTTCCTCTTTCTTTGTTATTTCCATTCTAAAATAATAACTCCAGTATATTTTATATAATGTGATGTTATTAAAAATATGGTACAACCATATTCATTATTCTATAAATCCTTTTAATGACATGTCACCATACGTGCATACGTACGGCTTACCATCTCCACATCGTGGTGTGATTGTTATTCAATACATTATTATTTGGATGGGTATAATAATGATGCATAATTAATGGAAATAATAAATATAAAATGATTATTATTCTTTATATATGATGTACCATCCAATTATATATTATTTTAATATCAAAATAGTGATATTATCGCTCGTGCGTACGTACGGATTACCGTCTCCATGAACGGGATGAGATTCTTTACCCCATTATACCCATTCAATATGAATTTTAATTAGATGATTAAAAATAATTTTTAAAGACATAATATCATTCTGAATATGAATAAGATACATCATATCCATAAGAAACATTACTTACATAAAAATCATATAAAGAAAAGTGAATCAGTTAACACCCGAAACGACGATAATACAAAGACATTATTAACAATGCAATGTTAAAAGATCGTATATGATATCATATTAATGTATATGATTCTTGTATAATTTAATAACAATTATTTACCCATTATACAGGATGTTAAATTACCCTCGACCAAGGAAAATTACAAGGTAAGGTTTAATTCAACAATCTCTTTATTATCCGAGGTTGTTTTTACGTAAGTATCTACTGGGACCTCTTTATCATCCACATCAATGTTTCTTATAAATGAATTTCAAAATATTTTTACTATTTACTAGACAATGAGTTAAAGTCATTTATACCCTTATTTTAACTTATATGTTTTTAAAGGAATCTTTCAGTCATTTTCTAAACTATGTACTTTACGACCTTTTCAAAAAAATTAAGGTAAGAATGTTTTGTTAACTAATACGACAGGTGCGGTTATTCTCCACTGTTGCAACATCGTCAAAGATTCCCTTACAAGATTATAAGAATATTTTCAAATAAATTTTTTCTTTTATATTTATGTAATTTCAAATTATTTAAAAAAATAAAAGAGGTATTTCTGTCAAATAGTTTTTATTTCATCTATGTCAACATCCTTTGATGGATTTTATACTTGTATGAAGTTGATTCATTATGATAAAAATCTTCAATATTGTATTGAATGTTTTCCGATATTTTGGAATGTGGATGTGTTATTTTTATACCATTCATGGTTTATGGTTAAAGTATTGACATTTAGTTTGCTAGTTTTAATACGAATGTTTATGTTATATTTCAACCTTTTCATATGAGGAATGTATTGGACTTAGTAAGTGATGGGTGGAGCCCGCCATAGCTCCTCGATGCATCGGTAGGTCTAATGAGACAACTAGACAGGGAATTGTATGAGGCCTTTCCCAATTTGATATATGGTTTTGGCCGAGGCCTTAATCATTTTTTGACATCTTGGCCGAGGCCTTGAAAAAATGTTTCAGAATTTCCAACAATATACATTCCCTCATTATGAAAATAGTATTGATGGTTCATGTGGCCATTAGACTCATAGAATACCCATGATTATGTTTTATTATGGCATTATTTACTTATCTCATATTCCTTCCATAAAAGTATTCATGTTTATTATTGGTAAAGGCATGTGGTTTCAATTATTAACCATGCTTAATATTTATGTTATCTTCCACTATATTTCTTACCCTTACTGAGCATTTGAGCTCACCCCTTTCTTATGTTTTATTTTTCCTAGGATGCAAAGAAGTACATTATGACTGACCTGCAGGGATAGTCTATTAGATCTCAGTGTTTTCTATGGAAACAATGTTTTTGTAGTTTTCCATTTTATGATGTAATGTAAACCTTATGAATGTATCTAGTACTTCTAAGGCTACTAAACTAATCGGTCTTTTTAGACTTGATCTTTTGTGATCATGCCAATGAAAAGTAATAATGCACCGACTCTGGGTAACTAGGGTCGGGGCGTTACACTATTTACCTTTAACTGTAGTAAATAAAAGTCAAAAGTTACTATTCACCAAAAATTATTTTCATCTTATTGAACCACAATTTACATAATAATAACAACCATGTATGTCAGATTTTTGAAATTCAATTCACAGAAGCGGTAAAATTTTATTTAAATAAAAAAGCCTATTTTTTACTACCACTTAGTGTCTACACTATTCATCAAAATTTGATGTTTTTTAGAAAAATACCAAAAATTCAACCTAAGATATATTTGATATTTAAAATTAAAAAGTGATGTCTATTTTACCAAATTAAAAACATATAATTTTCATCAATTAATTTAAAATTATTTCCCATTGTTAAAACAAAAAGCATGTTTTTAAGAAATAATTACTATCAAAAGATTGACATATTTATGTCCAATTTCAAAGTGAAATTACTTACAATGACCAACATTGGATTTAATAGTAAAAATATAATCTAATTATACTTTAAAACCAATTAAAAATATAATCGAACCATATAAATAAATTAGATTAAAAAGGCAGTTTTGAATTAAAATACAGTATTTTTCATTATTCATAAGAAAATAAATTTTATAAGAAAAATACCAAAAAATTACCCAAAGTAAATTTTGATGTCCTGGTTCTAAAAAAGAATTATACTTTTTCAAATAGAAAACATAAAAGTTTCAAATATTGGATTTATAAAGGGTTCTCCAGTAAATGGTGGAAAAAATGCATTTTTTTGATAAATACTTCTATTATATGAAAAATTGAATTTGTCCTTATATTATGTCTAAGAAGCACAAAAGATGAATGCTACAATTATATGGGATATATATATATATAAAATTCAAAATGTGGTTATTACTATTCATAAACGCTTTATAAACGGCTAGTTTGATAGGTCATGGTGCGGTTGAACTTGGTGTTGTATACATCACACACTATTGTATTATTTAAAGAGAAGCGTGCAGTGGAAGCTTAGGGTGTTACATTTTTTCATCCTTTAATAAATTGTGTCTTCGCAGTTTGAAATCGTTCTTTAGAAAAAAAAGTTTAAAAGAAAATAAAATACCTTTGTGTAAAACTCACAAAAAAAGAGGGTTAATAAAATTTAGTATTAATAAGAGGGAAGGAGAAATGAAAAATTCACCACCAAATTAGAATTTCAAATAGTAAAACATTGGTGAAAATTTTAACTGGAGGGAAAATGTAAATATTTATAGAGAGTGATTGTGGTTATCAATACCAAACAAGTGAATGAAAAATTGAGGGAATCAAAGCCATAAATCTATGATGAATAATGTAAGGTATTAAGATAATATATTTTGGGGTTTAAGATCCTTTCCATTTTGTTTATGAATTAATTACTTCATATAATAAGAAAAAAATACGTGGCATTTAGAGTTCCATCCTTTAACTAATTTCTACCACGAACTCATATTTCACTCCAAACGATGAGTACTCAAGACGACTTGGTCACACCTAAAGAACTAGAACCAACTTATAGAGAATCACATAATCCACCAAGGATGAACTATATACTTCCCTTGCCTTTAGAGATTAACCAAAACCAAAATGGTTAGTATAAGATTAGATGATCCCCAAAAAGGATAATCCTTTAGAGAAAGAAATACTAATCTTAATTTCTAAAATTAAACCAACAATACACAATGTTTAATAAATACCATTCAAAAAAAACTTTCCATAAAACATTTCAATATAATCTAGATAAATATTGAAACACATAACTCAGAAGAATTTGATAACATACTATTCCATGCTATATTTTGTCTCCAAATAACATTGACTACTCTTAAAGTCACATACTTAAAAGTAATTAACCAAATCACATATTCTATATGATATGTTCATAATTTACATAAATAAACCAAATCACATTAAATATAGAATAAAAACATAGATAAAATCTACCATTAATCCTCAAATGAAATCCCATAGTATTCTATTTTACATAGGCATATAGTGTTCCAAACCAAGAAAACTTTTTCCCAAATAACATTTATAACTTAATCACCAAATAATTTTCATGCACTAAGGATATCCATTTTATATAACATAAGATCCCAAGTCAACTAATTATTGATCAATAAAATCATTTAACTAAAAAAAATTAGTCGCACTAACAAAGGACTTCACGTAGTCTAGTGGTAGGCGATAAACCCCAGCCACACTTTGGTTGTGGGTTCGATTCCCACATCATTGTCCGATGTGATGGGTTATCACACTGTATGCATGTTGTACTTTTTCAAAAACTATATTTTATAACATTCCCAAAATTAAATAAATTCCTCAAAATAACCATAACATAATTTAACCACTAATGTTATCTCATACCTCACATTTTCATCGTAAAAATTAATAACCTCTAATTGCCTCAAATTCAAGGATCATACAAACCCAAATAGTTATTTATAACTATATCCACAAAATAAAAGATAATTATTCCTCAAATAGTATTTTTATATAACAAAGTTCAGGGTTACACATAAAAGAGAAAATTCTTCCAGTGTAATCCCATCAATAACGAGCACTAATACTTTCAAACATTTTACCATCCATTTATTTCCACATAGGTTCTTCCTTGACAAAGATTTTATCCTATAGAATAGGTCATTTACTCAGGTAATTCCCAGGTCCCCTAAATTTATGGAAAATGACTGTAAATGGATTATTGGGATCATTTTTATTTTCTCCCATAGTACTCTTCATTTTTCCTCAACAATTTTTTAATTGATGCCCTTTATTCCTACACATAAAGCATTTATTTGTTCCATTTAGACACTCTCCTGGGGTTCTCCTTCCACATTTCATGCATCATAGAAAATGATATTTCTTTTCTCCATGGGCTCCACTACTAGAGCTCTTATCATTCACCACCTTTCTCTTCTTTGTCGAGTCTGGGAGTTGGTTAATATATATGTTATTGATCATATTTTTGGAAGACTAATTTGGAATAAACATGATATCTTTTACGCCTATCAACATTCCATTTTTTTACTCATTTCTACCACCATTCCCACCTTTTACATCATGTTCAATATTACTATGACTTCCTTGGAATCCATCCATTGACTAAAAACAGAAAGTATTGTGTGAGTAACAATAGTCATAAAATCATTTAGAGAATATATCATGACACCTTATTTTCAATCTAAAACACCTTAGAATTAACCAAGTTTATTTATTATCATATTATATTAAAATCCTTGAAATTATTTTGTAAAGAAAACATGAATTATCCTAAGCATATCCCCCGGGAGTGTCAATACCAAGAGTGAAGCAAGACCCATTATCGTGTACCAGGATACCCCGGGTCAAGCCCAGAAGTCCTTTTCCATGTTTTCACTCCTAGGTACATCTGTACTAGAGCCAAATCTACCTATTTTTATCAATACAGGAATGTATTTTCTTTGAAATCCCACATTATATTTACACTACTGAAATTTTTGGATGTTCTTCTATACTAATCCTCAAATTCTATCTTAGGGCAGTGCTTTAAAATTAGAGTTTTTCAAAATCTACCTTCCAAGGTTTGTACTAAACTTCCTATGATACCAACTGTGACGCCCTGAACCCAGTTACCTAGAGTCTGTGTATTATTACATAACATTGGCATGATCACAAGAGATCATGTCTTGAAATACCAATTAGTTTATTAGCCTTGGAACTACTAGATACATACATAAGTCTTACATTACTTTATGAAATGAAAAACAACAACATTGTGCCCCCTTTTAACAAACTCATATCCCTTATCCTATCCCTATAGGAAAATAATAATATAATTCTTCCAAACTTAGAAAAAAACAAAACATAAAAATGGGTGAGCTTAGATGCTTAGTAAGGATAACAGTATAGAGGAAACTTTCCTAAATAAGCATAAACATTTAAGGCAATGTATAAGACTAAAACAAAATCCTTTTAAACTTATACTTTAGCTTAATAAGGAAAATATAAATCAAATAATGTCATTTACTTATTCACATGGATATTCTACTAGTAGAATAATCACATGTAATATCAGTATCTAATTTCATAATGATGGAATGCATAATTCCAGACATCATAACCACATAGTCAAAGCCTCGTGCAAAGAATACAAATTATATTTTTTCAAGGCCTTGTGCCAAGGCACTAGTTTGTCTAACAATACCTACCGATGCATCGAGTAGCTGTAGAAGTATCCACACGTCACTTACTAAGTCCAATTAATTCCTCATATGGAACGATTGAAACATAATCTAAACATTTATATTAAAAATAGTATATGAAATGTCAATATTTTAACCACAAACCATGATTGGTATAAAAATAGAACATCCACAGTCAAACATAACTCATTTAATATAGTGTGGAATATTTTATTATTATAAATCAACCCCACTCAAGAATAATTAAGGATATTGACATAGATGAAAATAATCAGTAAAACTATTCGAGAGAAATATCCCCTTTCTCTTGAAAACATTTAAAAGTCTCACCATTTATTAAGAAGCTGTTAAAAATAGATTCTTTAATCAAAGTGTCCCATACCACTTGGAAAATTTTAAAAGGAATTTTAATTTTAAAACATTCATGTGAATATAAAATATTCCTTAAAACCATTTTTAAAACATGAACAATAATGATAAATCTTTAGAAGAATAAATCTTTAAAAAATTTAAAATGATATTTTAGTTAGAGTTCCTAACCAAATGAGAGAAACTTGAATACAAATAATTAAGCTAAAAAAACTTTATAATATCATGATAATAAAGGGATTTATGATATAATATGTCAAAGTATAGTATATACACCATAAGAAAGTGAAATTGGTGCATAACAACAAAAAAGTCTCAATGGAATGTAAATTGAGATGAAATGTCGTATAAAGACCGTATCATTAGATTAAGGATAAATCAATGACATAATTATGTGTGAAAAATATAAATAAACTCAATATTATTGGATTTTCATTGTAAATAAATCAAATTAAATTCACACATATTCCTGTAAAAATGAAACCAATGACTTGGATTTTTAACTCAATAAATGGAAATTGAGTTAAGATTACCCTTATCAATTTCATATCAATGACTTTAGAATTTATAAATGGAGTGATTATGTGTATCAAAATTATATCCACACAAAGGGGAGTGTAAATTACTATAAAAATAAATAAATAGTGATTTCACACATAATATTGTATTAAATTAATCAGTGAATATTGTGTAAAACCCAATGGGTAGAAATTGATATTTGAAATTACCTTACCAATTTGGTAACTTACAAAACATACACCCCATGAAAGAAGGATCATAAAATGAAGATGTAAATACATATAAATTAATGTATATTACACAATGAATAAAATCATTTGGAAGTATGTACACCACACAAAAGGAAATAGTGGCAATATAGCATGAATCTCACGGGAATAAGAAGTGAGATAAGAACCCCTTACCATGTAGTAATCAATCGAGTTGTATGACCAAAAGTTAATAACCAAAAAATTAATCACATAATTATATGAATATAAATAGAATAATTATAATATATTTCAAATTTCAGTACACAATACACCACAAGAAATAAATAAGTGGCGAACAATTGAAATATCACGGAATCCAAAGTGAGAAAAAAACCACTTACCTCGTGTCGGACTTGACTCGTATGTTCCGTGTTATTCTGGAATAATAAACTCAAGATAATTTCTAATTCCTTAAGAATATTTTTCATTTTTATTATTCCTTTTATATCAGATATTACCATTCTATAAAAATTAGTTAATTGTTTGAGTTCATACCGTACATTTTGTCAATGTTCAGAACTTTAGTAAAAAATGAACTTGTTATAGTAACAAATCATCCATGTGGTAAAAATACCATTATCTACAGAATGATATTAATGATTTAGATATCACATATATCATATATATATCCAGTGTATATGTATTTATAATATTCCATATTATTTGAAGTTAACAAATGAAATGCACCTCTCATGGAGACGGTAAGCGGTACGTACGCATTAACGCTACTTTCATTTATATTTTATATTTAAAGGAATGAAAACATAATAATATATAGGTAAATTATAATTAAATTATAATATCTAGGTTATGTAATTTAATTAACTCCATCCTTTATACATTCTGTGTATAGCATGAACGAGTCGTATCACTTTTAGGGGGCAGTAGTCCCCACTTCCTCAAATGAAATTATCATATTTATCAATTATGAAAACCATAAAAGAATGATAAAAATGAAAAATAAATAAGTACAGAGATAACGTAAATATAATATATATCACATGTAAATATATCCCCATATTAATGGCCACCATAAGAGGTGGTAGGAGATGATTGAACAATCATCATTTCGTGAGGTAGTAGTTCACCGTCCACAGAAACAATATGTTCTTTATCCATTTTACGGAGGTGTGTGTAAGTGTACTTTTAATACTTCTCATATAAAAACATAGTATATTTAGGATACTGGTGTTTTCATATAATAAATGAATAAAAGAGTTTAGGGGATTGGAGAAGTAAAATAAATGAAAATAACTTAAGAGAATGCATTGCCTTTAAATCGGGTAACTCCCCTTAGTTTGAACCAAAAGGATTTCTTGAAGTGCCTTATGCCTAAGGTAAGGATTCTAGGTGGAATAGAGGGATCTTGGGAGATATTTTGGGTAGAGGTTGGTAGATCCAAGGGGCTTGAGAGGTGTGAGTAATGGGTTTGAGGTGAAGGCTTTTTATAAGGGGGAGGAGGACCTCTTTAGGATAGTTTGAAAATATTGTTTTATTATATAATTATTTTCAGTTTCTAATGATCCAAAACATATTAAATTCAAAGATAAGATGAATCTTGTTCAAAATAAAATCATCCAATAAGAATTGGACAGGTATTGGATATTTTCTTAGTCTTTATTATCTTATTTATTTATATCATTCATTAATGAGGTAAACACCGAATCATTATTGAGTCATAAATAGTTTTATTCATTTGATGTCTAAAAATTATAAAACAACTACCATGACGTAGGAAATATTTTTAGATTTAAAATTAATATTTATATTCTAATATATAACTTATATAACCCCATGTAATAATTGATTTACTAAAAGATATATGTTTATTTCATTTTTGTCATTACTTTAAATTAATTAATATAAAGTGTTATTATCACTCTTAGGTGGCTCCATGAGGTCTCAAAATCAACCCAAGTATTCCCATGGTCTGAAATGTATTAAAAAATAGTATTAGGACACATGTTAGGGTAATTTAATATTATTATAATATTATTATTACCTTGAGTTTCCCTATTTATTTATAACCACAATAAATAAAAGTCGAAAGTTACTATTCACCAAAAAAATATTTTCATATTATTGAACCACAATTTAATTACTAATAAAAAACATGTATGTTGGATTTTCGAAATTCAATTCATAAAAGTGGTAAAAGTTCATTTAAAAAATTCAGTTTTTTAACTACTACTTAGTGTTTTAACTATTCATCAAAAATTGAAGTTTTTCAGAAAAATACCAAAAATTCAGCCTAAGATATATTTGATATTATTAATTCAAAAATTATTTCTATTTTAAAAAATTAAAAACATAGATGTTGCATCAATTAATTTAAAATTAATTCCCGTTGTCAAAATAAAAATCGTGTTTTTTAAGAAATAATAACAATCAAAATATTGACACTTCTTTATGTCCAATTTCAATGTGAAATTACATAAAATTACCAAAATTAGATTAAATGGTAAAAATATAATCTAATTACACTTTAAAACTAATTAAAAAATATAATATAACCATATAAATAAATTAGATTAAAAGGCAATTTTGAAATAAAATACAGTAATTTCCACTATTCATAAAAATGAATTTTATCAGAAAAATACCAAAAATTTACCCAAAGTAAATTTTGATGTCTGGTTCTAAAAAAGAATTTTATTTTTTCAAATATAACACATAAAAGTGTCAGTATATTGGATTTAGAAAGGGTTTTCTGTTAAGAAGTGGAAAAACATCATTTTTTTTAAAAAATACTTCTTTTATCTGAAAAATTGAATTTGTCCTTATATTATGTCTAAGAATCAAAAAATATGAATGTTAACATTATATGGGATATATATATATAATTAAAAATTTGGTTATTATTATTCATAACCTCTTTCTTGACGGCTTGTTTGATAGGTCGTGGTGCGCCTAAACTCGGTGTTGCGTACATCGTACACTATTGTATTATTTACATAGAAGGGTACCGTGGATGTTTGGGGTGTTACATTCTTCCCTCCTTCAATAAATTTCATTCTCGCAATTTGAATTTGTTCTTCAAAAAAAAAGGTTTAAAAAAATACTTTTGTACAAAATCGATATCGGAAGTAGGGTTAATAGAATTTAGTCTTAATAAGAGGGAATGGAAAATGGAAAAGTCACCACAAATTTAGGATTTAGAATAGAAGAAAATTGGTGAAATTATAATTGGAGTAAAAACATAAATATATATAGGGAGTGATTGAGGTCATCAATAAAAAACAAGTGAATGGAAAATTGAGGGTCCCAAAGCCATAAATATTTGATAAATGACGTAAGGTATCAAGATAATATATTTTTGGGTTTAAGATCTTTTCCCAAATGTTTAATAATTAATTTCTTCATATAATAATAATAAAATACTTGATAAGTAGAGTTCATTACTTTAACTAATTTTTACAACAGACTCATATTTCACTCTAAACGACGAGTATTGAAGATGACTTGTTCACAACTAAAGTGCTAGAATCAACTTATAGAGATTCACATAATCCACAAAGGATGGACTATATATTTCCCTTTTATTTAAAGATTAACCATAACCAAAATGGTTAGTACAATATCATATGATCCCCAAAAAGTATAATCCTTTAGAGAAAGAAATACTGATCAAAATTTCTAAAATTAAACCAAAAATACCCAAAGTTCAATAAATATCATTCAATAAACAATTGTTCTTAAAATCTTTCAATATAATCCAAAAACAATTTGAAACCCAAAACTCATAAGAATTTTATTGCGTAGTCTTCCACATTAAACTGAATCTAAAAATAACATCGAATACTCTTAAAGTCACATACATAAAAGTAATTAACCTAATCACATCTTCTCTATGATAGGTTAATCATTTCCATAAATAAAACAAATCGCTATAAATACATAATAACAAAATATCTATAAATCCACCATCACTCCTCAAATGAAATCCCATAGTATTCTATTTTCCTTTGGCATATAGTGTTCCCAATAGAGAGAACATCTTCCAAAATCACATTTATCACTTAATCACCAAATAAGTTTCCTACACTAATTATTTCCATTTGTTAAAACATAAGATCCCAAATAAACTTATTATTGATCAATAAAATCATTTAACAAAAAATAATTAGTCACACTAACCAGGGTCTTCATGTGGTCCAGTGGTATGTGGTAAATCTTAGTCGCACTTTGGTTATGGGTTTGATTCCTACATCTTTGTCTGACACGAATGGTTGTTACACTGTCTGTGTGTTTTCCATTTTCAAAAACAATATTTTATAACATTATAACAAAATGAGATAAATTCCTGAAAATAACCATCACATAATTTAACCACAAATGTTATCCCATACCTCACATTTTCATCCTAAAAATTAATAACCTTTAATTGCCTCAAATTCAAGGATCCTATAAACCCAAATGGTTATTTATAACTATATCCACCAAAGAAAAGATAATTCTTCCTTGAATAGTATTTTCACATAACAAACTAATGGGTTACAAATAAAAGAGGAAATTCTTCCAAAGTAATCCCAGCAACAAAGAACATTAATACATTTTAACATTTTTCCGTCTATTTATTTCCACATAAGTTATTCCTTGACAAAGAGGTTATCCTATAGAATAGTTCATTGACTTAGTTAATGCCCAAGCCCGCTATATTTATGGAAAATGATGGTAAATGGATTATTGGGATCATTTTTTTCTTCCATAGTACTCTTCATTTTTCCTTGACAATTCTTTACTTTATGTCCTTCTTTCCCACACATAAAGAATTTCTTTGTTCTATTAAGACACCCTCATGGGTGTATCCTTTAACATTTCCTTCATGATGGAAAATGAGCTTTCTTTTATCCATGGTCTCCACTATTGCATCTCTTATCATTCACTACCTTTCTCTTCGTTGTTGATTCTGAGAGTTGGTTAATATATATGTTGTTATCATATTTTTGGAAAAATTATTTGACATAAAAATGATATATTTTACTATTATTAACATGACATTTTGTTTCTCATTTCTATCACCATTCCCACCTTGTACGTCATGTTCAATGTTACTATGACTTCCTTGGAATCCATCCATTGACTAAAACCAGAAATCATTGTGTGAGTAATAATAGTCATAAAATCATTTAGAGAATATATCATGACACCTTATTTTCAATCTAAAACACCTTAGGATTAACCAAGGTTATTTATTCTCCTCTTATATTTAAATCCTTGAAATCAGTTTGTAAAGAAAAAAAGAATTATCCTAAGAATATCCCCTGGGAGTGTCAATACCAAGAGTGCATCAAGGCCCGTTGTCGTGTACTAGGATACCCTAGGTCAAGCCCGAAAGTTCTATTATGAGTTTTCACTCCTAGGTACATCTATACTAGATCCACCTCTACCCGTTTGTATCAATACATGGATGTATTTTCTTGGAAATCCCACATTATATTTACACTACCGAAATTTTGGGATGTTCTTTTATACCCTAGGTCAAGCCCGAAACTCCTAGGAAACTTCTATGAATGTATTTTTGTTTCTAGGATACCATAGGTCAAGCCCGAAACTTCTTGTCAAAGTTTTCACTCCTAGGTATATATTTTCCAGAGCCACCTCTACCTGTTTGTATCTATACAGGGATTTATTTGCTTGGAAAGGCCAAAAAATATTTACCATACCAAAATTTTTGGATGTTCTTCTATACTAATCCTCAAAGTCTATCCTAGGGAAGTGTTTTCTAATCAGAGTTTTTCTAAATCTAGCTTCCATGTTTTGTACTAAACTTTATCTGACACCAAATGTAACACCCTGACCCTAGTTACCAAGAGTTAGTGCATTATTACATAACATTGGCATGATCATAAGAGATCAAGTCTTGAAAGAACAATTAGTTTAGTATCCTTGGAAATAATAAATACCTACATAATTTTTACATTACATTATGAAATAGAAAACAACAACATTGTGCCGCCTTTGAACACACTCATATACCTTAGCCTATCCCTACATGTCAGTCAAAATATATTTCTTCACATCCTGGGAAAAATAAAACATAGAAAAGGGTGAGCATAGATTCTCAGTAAGGATAACAATATAGAATAATCTTTCAGAAAAATGCATAAACATTTAAGGCTATGTATAAGACTAAAACATAAGCCTTTTAAAATTAATCTTTTGTGTAATATGGAAAATATAAATCAAAAAATTCCATTTACTTATTCGCATAGATATTATACTAGTCGTATAATCACATGTAATGTCAATAGCTAATTTTATAATGATGGAATTCATAATGTGGGACATCATAAACACATAGTCAAAGCCTCGTTGCGAGACTACAAATAAGATTTGGTCAAGGCCTTGTGCCAAGACACTAGTTTGTCTTATGAGACCTACCGATGCTTCAAGGAGCTATAGCAGGCTCCACCCATCACTTACTAAGCCCAATTTATTACTCATATGAAAAATTTGAAACAAAATCTAAACATTCATATTAAAACTAGCATACTATATGTCAATATGTTAACCACAAACCATGAATGTTATAAAAACAGCTCATCCACTCTCAAACATAACCCATTCAATACATTATAGAAGATTGTATTATAGTAAATAAAACTCAATCAATAATAATTAAGGATATTGACATAGATGAAAATAATCAGTAAAACTATTTGAGAGAAATATCCCCTTTTTATTGAAAACATTTAAAAGTATCATTATTTATCAAGAAGCTGTTAAAAATATTTTTTTTGAATCAAATTTTCCCATAACACTTTGAAAATTTTAAAAATATGTTTTTAATAAATTTAGGTCTATAGAAATAAATCCATAAAACCATTTTTAAAACATGGACATTAATGAGAAAGGTTTATAATAATAAATCTTTAAAACATTTAAAATGATATTTTAGTTAGAGTTCCTAACCAAATGAGAGACACTTGAATATAGATAATTGAGTTTATAATAACATTATAAGATCATCACAATAAAGGGATTTGTGATATACTATATCAAAGTACAGTATATACACCTTAAAAAGTGAATTGGTGCATAACAACAAAGAAGTCTCAATGGAATGTAAATTGAGATGAAATCTCTTATAAAGACCGTACCCTTAGATCAAGGATAAATCAATGACATAATTATGTGTGAAAAATATCAATACACTCAATATGATTGGATATTCTATGTAAATAAATCAAAGGACATTAACACATATTCTTGTAAAAACGAAACCAATGACTTGGATGTTTAACTCAATAAAAGGAAATTAAGTTAAGATTACCCTTATAAATTTCATATCAATGACTTGAGAATTAATCAATGGAGTGATTATGCATATAAAAATTATTTTGACATAAAGGGTAGTGTAAATTACAACATAAATAAATAAATAGTTATTTCACACATAATATTTTAGTAAAATTATCAATGAAGTTTGCGTAAAACCCAATGAGTAGAAATTGATATTTGAAATTCCCTTACCTATTTGGTATCTTACGAAACATACACCCCCTGAAAGAAGGATCATAAAATGAATATGTAAATACCCATAAATTAATGTATATTACACAAATAATACAATCATGGGGTAGTACATACACCACACAAAGGGAAATAATGGCAATGTAACATGAATCTCATGGGAATAAGAAGTCAGATGAAAACCCCTTTCCAAGTTGTAATCAATCGAGTCGCCTGACCAAAAGTTAATAACCACCAAATTAATCATAGAATACCATGAATATAAATAGAATAATTATAATATATATCAAATGTAATTACACAATACACCAAATGCAATAAATAAGTGGCGAACAATGGAAGTCTCACAGAATTAAAAGTGAGATAAGAAACCCCTTACCTCGTGTCTGACTTGACTCGTATGTTCCGTGTTAGGCCTGAATAATAAGAATAAGTTAATTTATAATTATTTAAGAACATTTTTCAAGTTTGTTATTCATTTTATATAACTTATTACCTTTCTATACCAATTAGTTAATTTTTTGAGTACATATCGCACATTTTCTCGATGTTTAGAGCTTTAGTAAAAAATGAACTTGTTACAATTACAAATTGCCGATGTGGTCTAAATTCAATTATCTACAAAATGATATTAATGACTTAGATATCATATATATCTAGTGTATATGTATTTAAAATATTCCATATCATTTGATGTTAATATATGAAACGTACCGTTCATGTGGATGGTAAGTCGTACGTACGCATGAACGCTACATTGATTTCTATTTTTTAATTAAATGAATAAAAACATAATAATACATAGGTATATTATAATTACTATATAATATCTATTTTATGTAATTTAATTAATTTCATCATTTATACGTTCCCCGTATGGAATGAACGATCCATATCACTTTGAAGGGGTGGTAGTCCGCACGTCCTCAAATGAAATTATCATATTTACACATTATGGAAACCATAAAGGAATGATACAAATGAGAAATAAATAAGTATAAAGACAATGTAAATATAATATATATCACATGTAAATACATCTCCATCTTAATGGACACCATAATAGGTGGTAGGGGATGATTGAACAATCATCGTTTCGTGAGGTAGTAGTTCACCGTCCACAGAAACAGTATGTTCTTAACCGATTAGACGGAGGTTTGTGTAAGTGTATTTTGAATAATTATCATATAAAAAACCTAGTATATTTAGGATACTGTTTTTTCAATAAATAAATTAATAAAAGAGATTATGGGGTTGGAGTGGTAAAATTAAATAAAATAACTTAAGAGAATTCGTTACCTTGAATCGGGTAACTCCATTTCTTTTAAACCAAAAGGATGTATTAGAGTGCCTTATGTCTAAGGTAATGATTCTAGGTGGAAGAAATGGATCTTGAGATCTTATTTTGGAAGATTTTAGATGATCAAAGGGGCTTTAGAGGTGTTAGTAATGGGTTATAGGTGAAGGCTTTTTTTATGGGGGAGGAGGGGCTCTTTTGGAAAGTTTGGAAATATTATTTTATTATATAATGATATTAGGTTTCTAACGGTCCGAAACTTATTAAATTCAAATATAAGATTACCCTTGTTCGAAATAAAATCATACAATAATAATTGGAATTTTTTTGGATATTGTTTAAATCTTTATTATCATATTTATTTAAATCATTCATTAATGACGTTGACACTATATCATTATTGTGTCATATATAATTTTATTTATTTGAGGTATAAAAATTATATATAAACATAATTATGTAGGAAATATTTTTAGATTGAAAATGAATATTTATTTTAAAATATATAACTTATATAACCCCATGTAACAATTGATTTACTAAAAGATATATGTTTATGTTATTTTTGTCATAACATTAAATTAATTAATATAATGTGTCATTATCACTCTTAATCGGCTCCATGGGGTCTCAAAATCGACCCAATGATGCCTAGGGTTGGAAATGTATCAACTAATCGGATTAAGACACTTTTTAGGGTAATTTAATACTATTATAACATTATTTTTACCTTGAATTACCCTATTTAACTTTAACAACATTAAATAAAAGTCAAAAGTTACTTTTCACTAAAAATTATTTTCAATTTATTAAACCAAATTTTACATACTAATAACAAACATTTATGTCGCATATTAAAAATTTAATTCATAGAAGTGGTAAAATTTCTTTTAAATGAAAAAGATGGATTTTTAACTACTACTTAGTGTTTTTGATATTCATCAAAAATTAAAGTTTTGCTGAAAAATACCAAAAAATCAGCCTAAGATATATTTTATATTACGAATTCAAAAATGGTGCCTATTTTACCGAATTAAAAAAATATAAGTTGCATCAATTAATTTAATATTAATTCCTGTTGTCAAAACAAAAAGTGTGTTTTTTAAGAAATAATAACTATCAAAATATTGATACTTGTTTATGTCCAATTTCAATGATAAATTACTTACAATGCCTAAAATTGTATTAAATTTTAAAAATATAATCTAATTACTCTTTAAAACCAATTAAAAAGATAATATTACCATATAATTAAATTATATTAAAATGTGGTTTTGAATTAAAATATTGTATTTTTCACTATTCATAATAAAAATGAATTTTATCAGAAAAATACCAAAAATTTACCCAAAGTAAATTTTGATTTCCTGGTTCTAAAGAAGAATTTTATTTTCTGAAATAAAACCTATAAAAGTGTCAAATATTGGATTTAGAAAGGGTTCTTCATTAAGAGGTGGAAAAACTGCATTGTTTTTTGAAAAATATCTCTTTTATCTGAAAAAATGAATTTGTCCTTATATTAAGAAACACAAAATATGAATGTTAAAATTAAATGGGATATGTATAAAATTCAAAATGTGATTATTACTATTCATAACAGCTTTCTAAATGGATAGTTTGATAGGTCGTGGTGCACTTGAACTCGATGTTGCGTACATCGCATGCTATTGTATTATTCAAAAAGAAGAATTCAATGGAAGAAAGGGGTGTTAAAATTTATTTATTATTATGATATAATTTATTTTGTAAAATAAGAATTATAATATTATATGATTTCTTAAGTTAATGTTATGTGATTTATTTTTAATTATTTAAGAAAAAATTATTTTCTATTTTAATCATTCTTTCATCTCTTTCTCCATTATCTCTCTCATCCCTCTTCTCTTCTATATTTACCATAGTTTTATCCTTCTCCCAGGAACCAAAATTCATTTATCATGAGGATTTAGGGCTTTAGGTTCTTTGAGTGTTTCCCATTGTATGTGACATGTTGTGTATTGGTTACTATTCAGTTTCAATTAGAAGTTTCTTTTCTCTTCCTTTATTTTATAATTCATGTAATGTGTATACATTATAAATTTATTTTCAATTAAATTATAGTAATGTATGGGTTCTTGGGTGAAATTATAAATTTCATTCTTAAATTCTAGGCTTGGAATAATGAGTTTTTTTCATAAGAATTTCATGTACTATTTTAAAATTAGATTAATTCTCATGAAAAGCATATTTAAAAATGTTTACAGGGTTATTTAAATGTTTTTTATAATAATTTTAGGTATTATTAATTTTTTGGTTTTTAATGGAATTTTTCATGTTCTTGGAGAATATTTGGTAAGAAAAAGTGATTTTTCGGTGCTTCCAAAATCATTGAAATGATGGGACGTTAAGGAATGGAAGGGAAACTCTACATAGTATGTTGTTTTTCAAATGAAGAACCATTTTTAACTTTTAAAAGTAAATGGTTTATTTATCATGTGACCCTCAATGATTTCCCCTATAATTGTTTCACTAGTTATGGGTTATTGATTATTTATATGATGGATATATGATGTGAAAAGGGGAAGTTATATTTGATGGTGTTGGAGGTGAGGTGTGAAACATTTTTTTTGTAATTATATTTATTTATTTCTCACCTCTATGGTTGTTTGTTTATGGTAACTTGGGTTTCTAGGTTGTAGGTCTTGATTCATGCTACCCTGGTACACACACTTATATGGTCCTCCTAGTTGTGTTTAAGAAATGGATATTGGGAGTGTTCATTATGATGAGTTATGTATTTTTTAATTGGGTGGATCATGTTATTGTTGGATGAAACATATATCATATGTTGTTCCATGTAGTTATAGTTCTGTTTTTGATCATCACACACTAGTACGCAGGGTATATCCCATGACATTTTTTCCTTTATTGATGGTTCTATATAAAGGATTAAATTATTATATTGATTACATCCCCCATATTCTTTATCTGTGGTTGGGTAGTCCATAAGGTTGATGGTAGGAACACTGAAAACTTGTGATAAGAGGTAGATAAGAGGTTTCATGAGACATATAAGGTGTGGGGCCATCAATGACTTTCAGTGGCTAGATAGAGGAAAGTGAAAGTGAAATCTAGTGATTTTGTTAGGGTTTCACATTTAAAATTATTTAAGTGTTTTAAAATGTTTCTTAAAGAAATATATGTGTTCAATATACCATTTTTTGTTTTTATGTTTCTTTAAAATGGTTAAAAAAGAATTGGGGTTTTGAAAAAAGATGTTTGGAACTAATTGGTTTATTTTAAAAGGGGTTTTTTATTTTAAATAGGAGTTTGTAGAAATTTTTGGGTTTTTAATGGGTTTTAAACTTTGATTTTATAAATAGTATTCAAATGAGATTTAAATTCTTCAATTTTTTTAGCCTTGGTTAATTTTTATATCAAAATTTTGTCTATTTATATTTTTAAATATTAATATCACAGAATCAAATAGGATGGATATGAATAAAGAATAGATGTATTCCAATCGTCTTACAAAAGAGTATAAAGATAGAGTGAAAGAGTTCATATATTTTGCGAAATATCATGCATATAATCCTTTTAAACTATTTTTTCCTTGTTTACAGTGTTGTTATTCAAGACAAGTTAGTACAGAGGAGTTGGAAGAACACATGATCTATCACAGAGTTGATTGAAGTTATAAATATTGGAATAAACATGGGGAAAAAGGGAATGTGGCTAGAGACTTGGTTAACACTGCGTTTTATGGATCATTTGATATGATTACAAGTGTGGAAAATGAAGAAGACCATATAGAGGATTTGATTACATATGTGCATGATGATGAAGATTGTATTAAGGAAATGACAAGGACAGTTGAAGATGAACTTCATGATTTCCCAAAATTGTTTCAGCTGTTAAAAAGTTGTGAAAAGATGTCATTGTATGACAGTGGCACTAAATATACAGCATTATCAGCCATACTGAAGCTGTATAATTTGAAATAAGGCAATAGGTGGAGTGATGCCAGATTAACAAAATTACTTGATCTCTTGAATGACATTCTTCCATAATATAATGAGCTCTCGAGCTGAACATATGACGCCAAACAAATGCTACGCTCGAAAGGTATGATCGCTGAAAGAATACATACCTACCTGAATGACTGTATACTGTTTTGGAAGGACCAGAAATCACTTAGAGAATTCCCAAAGTGTGGTGCTTCTCGATACAAGAAATATGATTCTGGTCCTATGAATATTTCAAGGTACTCTCCAATCATTCCAAGGTTTAGGTTCCTATATGGAATTGAGGAGACTGGAGGGAAATTGACGTGGCACCCATACAGAAGAAATAAAGATGGAAAACTACTGCATCCGACAGACTCTCCTTAGTGGAAGAGAAATGATCATGAGTATCCTGACTTT
The DNA here is from genome assembly GCA_963277665.1 of Viscum album. Classification (NCBI taxonomy): domain Eukaryota; kingdom Viridiplantae; phylum Streptophyta; class Magnoliopsida; order Santalales; family Viscaceae; genus Viscum; species Viscum album. The sequence continues at coordinate 699,254,888 of OY728128.1, read as the reverse complement.
GGTAACGAGCTAAGAAACCTTCATCTTACATTATCTAAATATGGAGTGAATCAGTTTGGGTTTCAAAGCAGCACTCACAGTACATGGCCGGTTATGTTGGTAAATTTTAACTTTCCATCGTGGTTATGAATGAAACAAAAACACATCATGCTATTTATGTTTATATCAGGACCAAAACAACTGGGTAATGATATGGATGTTCATTTGTATCCATTAATCAACGATTTGAAATTATTGTGGGATTCAGGTGTTACATTGTTTGATGCTTATAGAAATAAAGATTTCACATTGAAATCCATGTTTTACAGGATGATAAATGAATTTATTGCTTATGTAAATTTGTTAGGATATAACAATGAAGGAAATCTTGGGTGTCCTGTCTATGAAAAAGGAACACAATAAATTAGGTTGAAACATTCATTGAAAACGGAGTTTCTGGGACATTGTAGATTTCTACCCCAAAGAAATACATACCAATCTTGTACAACATCATTTGATGGATGTTCAGAAGAATGTACACTACCATCTTGACTAACAGGTGATCAACTATTTGAGAAAGTCAATGATGTGGACACTACTATTGGTAAAACATTTTTGAAAAATCGTACGATAATATATTAGAAAAAATCAGTTTTTTTCGAATTACCATACTAGAATTGTCTGTAAGTGAAACGATTTCTTGATGTTATGCTGGTTGAAAAAAAATGTATGTGATGGTTTCATTGGAACATTACTAAATGCACCCAGTAAAACAAATGATTGAATTAAGTCTTGGTTGGACATGGTTGACATGGGAATACGAGAAAAGTTGGCACCAATTAAGGGTAAAGAAAGAACATTTCTACCTCCAGCTACATACACTCTTTCCAAGCTGAGAGATATTAGATTTAAAACTTTCTAAATTATGTCATGGTTCTTGAGGGGTATTCATCGAATATTAAGAACATCATGTCAATACACAATTTAAATTTAAATGGTCTGAAATCAACTAACTACCATTGTTTTATGAAATATCCAATTCATATAGATTTACGTTGCATTTTTTCCAATAATTTCTTTCATACATTAAATAATCTCTATTTTTTTCAAAGCTATATATAGAAATGTTATATACTCGACAAAATTGATGATTGTGGAAAGAGAAATTGTCATCAGATTCTTCGAATTGTAAATGTTTTTCCTGATAACATTATTTGATATGATGGATCATTTTATGGTTCACTTAGTGAGAGAGATTCATCTATGTGGTCCTGTGAACTATATATTGATATACCCCATTGAACGGTATATGTAAATTTTGAAAGGGTATGTCAAAAATCAAAGTCTTCCAGATGGTTGTATTACAGAGAGATATATTATTGAGGAATCCATTGAATTCTATACTGAATACCTTTCAAGAGTACAAAGAATTTTTCTAATAAAATCTCATCACATTGGGTGACTTGCGGGTGAAGTAATTTCTAGAAATGTGGTCATCTTAATAAATATTACAGATCAAGATTAGGCCCAACATTACATTTTTCATAACAGTTTATACGTTGACCCAAAGGATGAAACCCTAAAAAAAATCAGTCATTCAAATCCATCAAGGGATGAAAAATGGATATCAAATAAACATAATCAACAATTTATAGGATTGTTTTAGGACCATATTGTTAAGTATTCTAAAGAAAATCAAGATTCAATATCATAATGACTTTGATGTCTAGATGGAGGACCAAGTGTGTATGTATTATCTTACAATGCTTATGTAATTAATGGTTATACATTCTATACTAATGAACATGATGAAGATAGTACCATACAGAATACTGTATTAATTATTGTTGATGAAGTGATGAATGTTTTTGGTGCTAAGTAAATAAATACAATTTATGTGAATATTTCATATTTTGGCATCATCAAAAAAATATTGGAGTTGGATTTTACGTCATTCTGAGTGCTGATTTTCTCAATGAAAGTGGTTTGATAAGATAATTACTATTAAAATAGATGTTTTGGGATTTGTGAAAGTTGATTTCAGTGAGGAAGGTTACAAAGAATAATCATTTATAACGGAATCACATGAAGTACAAGTATTATATATTCCGAATCCCGCAAACCAAAAATGGCCAATTGTTCTGTTTTTGGCCAAAACCACTAAAGAGACAGATGATAATTTAACGAAGGATGGAACTTTCATTGGGATGTCCCAATCATTTCACAGTGGTCCTAGTATAGATATAATTTTTTATGTTAGAGGAGACCAAAATGAATGAATTTGGATAGTCAATAGAGTGGTCAAATCCCTTCAACAATTTAAAAAAGAGTGTTCAATAATCAGGTTACATATATTTTTCTAATATACATCATGTTACTTTATATTGATATATTTTCACTACTAATTTTATTTTATCTAAATTAAATTTTTAACCACTTTTATAGATAATGACTTCTTCATGTGATGATGCTCCCAATCCCAAGGCACAATAGGTTTCTCAACCTGATGCTACTCGTAGTGTAGAAGAAAAACAGGTTTCTCAACCTTTTTACCTATGTTAACATATGTCTGTTGTTGCATTAATGTTTTATAAATTCAATTTTAAAACACTTTTGAAGATAATGACTTATGAACGTTATGATTCTCCCAATCCCCATGCACAATAGGTTTCTGAACCTACTGCTGCTCGCAGTGCATACGAACAATAGGTTTCTCAAACCATTGCCTTATGTTAATATCTATTGGTTATTACTTTTATATTATCTAAATTAAATGTTAAATAAATTTTTTAGATAAGGACTTATACACATGATGATTCTCTCAATCCCCTAGCACGATAGGTTTCTCAGCCTACTGCTACTCGTAGTGCAGATGAACAACCTGTTTCTCAACCTATTGATGCTCCCAGGACAGAGGTACAACCACCATCTTCACATGAAAATTCTAACCCTTTGGAGATTGAGTAACTTATTAAAGATGATTGATCTTAGGAAATGAAAGGTGATGAAACATCGGAGATGCAAAAAAAGGAGAAACTTAGATTGAAGGTATTATAAAAAATAATTAAATCTAAAGAGAATGGCAACAAATACAAGATTGGATGGAATAAGCGGGGCCAACATGTTAACCCTCGAAGGCCATGCTCAGTTGTTACATTGGAATCGTCACTCAAAAATGTGTGGCGAGTGATGTAACTTCATCACACCATGTTGTGTCTAATATTAAGCCACTTATATGCGGAGATATTATGGAAACATTATGATATGTTTTTTTAATTTACTAAAAATTAAACAATGAAACATTGACTATCACTTTATCATCTCTTATAGAGTGCATTTATAATAGATGAATCGCACAAATACTATGTATTAAGGGGTTTTGGATGTATTCATAGGGGTTTTCAAACACTTTTAATGAAATATATTCTTGAAGATGTTAAAGGGAAAATAAAATCACACCCACCTATTATTTATGCACACCTAATAATCCATGCGTTGTGGTATGTGTTTACTGACCATCATGTGAAGCAGTCTTTTCAGGTATATTGTGTATGGTAATATGTTTTTTGATTGTACATGTATTTATCAAATTTATTGATATAGTTTTATTTATGAAACAACAATTGAGTGCTGAAAATAAACAACGAGCATCAAAACCTGCATACCCCTGCTGTAAAGTAAGGATGGGGTATGCATCACTTGAAAAAAAAATGGTATGCATTTTAAATCTACCATAATACTTTTATGTGTCATAAAACAAAAAAATAACTATGTTATTTTGTTTATATATAGCATGAACAGTCCAAATTCATATCCACATCCATCTCACACCATGTTCTATGGAAGGAGGCACGTGTAATTAAATATGGTAACTAATAGATGAAAACACACAAAAACTATGGGAAACATGTGTAAGTATGAGATGATATTTTTTTTATTTAAATCACTATTACATAACAATGATTACTTATTTTTCTATATTTTCTATCTTACATACTCACAAGAATCAACACCACCCACATCATAAGCAGACATACCTTCAGTGGCCTTGAAGCAAATAGAAAAGTATGGCAGCGTCAGAGGTGCTGGTTTTGGGGTGACACCCCAAACATATTTTGAGAATGAAAAACAAGAAAATGATCAAACTGAGGAAATGAAAAAGATGAGAGAAAATTTAGATATGTTTCAAGAAGAATTAAACTATCAGAGAGAGATGATAACAAGTTTGATGGGGGAGACAATGAGAAGAAACAACTCAAGAACAACATACGCATGAAGATCTCACCCCACCCTACTCTTTTTGAGGCAAACCATTCCCCTCAAAAAAAAATTCTTAACTGAGGTTGTCAATTTTCAAATAATAGTTTCTGTGAAAAGTGAATTCGATACACTAGACACTGATACCTTTCCCATATTGATATTCTATAGGGTGAAAATGACTGTGATTTATATCTATCAACACCCACCCATCAACTTATAGCGAGGGATACAATGTTCAATATCTAGAACGACATGCTACACAACAGACTAATTCTGAGAGATCATGTCAGAGTGTTAATTACAACATCCCTAGAGCTGAGCACCGAGATACCTATTCCAATTGATTATGAAGATATTCATACGGTCAAACAAGCTCTAGGAACATTCATCTCATGGTTTTCATGTCTTGTAAAAAACATGTCGACAATGAGGTATTAGTTTCCAATTTAAATTTTAAGATAAACCTTAAACATTTAATGAAATTTTTTTTGAACTAATTCATGTTATTATGGATGGAAAAAGGGAAGGGTGTGAAATAAAAGACCGGTTCAAACTCATATTAAGGATCAACCAACCGATCAAAATGATCTTCCCAAATCACTTCTCCCCCTCATTCTATGTCTACATTTATTATCACTGAAGGATCATGTGGATATAAAGTTGAAAGATAGTGGTAATCACATAATTAATTTTGAAGAAAATATGTATGAAGGGAAAGATCCAGACTTCATTGGGGTTGAGAGTGAAACTGAAATCCACGACAATTATTGGTTAGGAGGCTCAGTTCAAAATGTTTACATGAGGTATGTTTTCATGATTTTATTTTCCAAAAGATGATATAATATGATAATTATGACTAAATAATTTTTTGGATTTTTTGCAGGCATATACATGAAAAAAATTGAATGGATTTCCCCATGAACAAAAATTTGGACTTGTTAGTCCGCATTTCACCTCTACATAATAAGAAGATATAACTTCCAATAAATATGGTGAAATAGTGAAAAGACTGCTCAAATCGTTTAACAGAAAATTTTTGGTTGATAGAATCTTCTTAATACCAACAATACATGGGTAAAACTCTAAAATTTAATTATATAAAATATATTTTAATTTCTTTAATTACTTATTCTTTTTTGAATTATTAGGCCACATTGGATGTTCATTATAGGCAATTTGGATACTCCAAATAATTATTTTCTAGATTAAATTAATGGATATCCAGCAAACCGACCATAAATAAAGGCGTTAGTCAGTTTGTAATACACTAAATCCAACATTTTATAACTAAAAATAAATAAATATATTTTATATTATCATTTAATGAGGATTATATTATGATTGGGCGGTGTGTGAATATCATCTACCTCATGGAATGAGGCTATGGAAAAAAGACAAGAAACCTGAAAATTACTATGACAGGATAAAACTAAATGTATATATAATAAGATTTTACTATCCAAACACATATAAATAAATTACTAATTTTTCTAAAAAAATTTCCAGTTCCTGAAACAAACAAATGATAAAGACTATGGTGATTATGTTTGTAAATTTATTAAAGAGATCATATTCCATGAAAAAACAAGCAACTATAAAGAGTTATTTTCAAATATAATTACTATTTTATTTAAAATACATACCAATCATTTCTGTATTTAAATTTTTCTAGTACTACCATGACTTCTGAAAAAAATAATATTCACAAGATGATATAGATATTCTTAGAAGAAAATGGGAAACAAACCTAATCGAAGAATGTACAAATATAGAATAAAGATAGTAAAATTATCAAATAATTTTCACTTTAATAATCTTGTCTACATTATAATTCTATTTTGTATGGTAATGTTGTTATTTGTATGAGATAAACGCTTTTCCAAAAATCATGTCTGTTGGTGGTCTTTGTTTGCACACTAAATTAATTTCTTGTTAATTGATTTTTTAAAAGACATTTATGGTCCCCATTTATAGGGTATGTGTGTTGTTAATAGAACAAAAAAAGATAACGAGTACCCATAAGGGGTTTTCCCATCCCTTGATTTTGTTGTGACATCTTGAGTTATAACGGGCACAAAATATTACTCCACTATTATGTTTTTCAACAATGAGAAGGTTTTTTCTCCAAAACAAATTGATTCAATCTACTACATTTGTAGTTCCCCTCTTTAGTCGACCCAGTGAAGAACCAACTTTCATATATTCATTCAATGGTCCTGAATATATGATAGTTGGTTCTTCATTAGGCCAAATAAAGTTATTCTTCATAAAGATAATGTTATTCTATGTCAACCGTACATGGATCAATGTTTTTTCCACAATCTTTCAAAATTCGCTAGATTGAGAATATTGAGCAGGTCAGGTGTCTTTTTTAATTTTTAGAGGAATGGGTACATTGATTACTTTGAAAAAACATGTGCTTAAATTTTTTTCTAATACTTTAGGAAAAAGATCTATGAGTCATTTGTGACGTGTAGAAATCAAATGCACCTCAATATGACACACAATGTCATCAGTATGACCCAAAATGCATCTTTATTTAAAATTGACATTAATTTAAGTAAGAAAAACACAACTGAAATATTAAAAACTGAGGAAATGAGTTCCTATTGTTTTGATACTTTAGGAAAATGATCTATCATTCACTTGTGACATGTAGGAATCAACCTCACCTCAATCTAACGCACAATGTCATCAGTATGACTCAAAATGTGTCTTGTTATTTAAAAATGACATTAATTTAAGTAAATAAACCCAACTAGCATACTAAAAAACCAAAAAAATTATCATTTGGGTTGTTTTGATACATTAGGAAAAAGATACATGAGTCATTTTTGATGTGTAGGAATCAACCCCACCTCAATATGATGAACGGTGTGACCGGTATGACTAAAAGTGTCTGTTTTGAGTTTGAAATTGACAATTCAGTTCAAAACGTGTCTCTACCTAAAAAAGAAAACTACCTCCAATTGAATTCCAAATTAAGGAGAAAAAATTCTTAATTCATTTGTGATGTGTATCAAGAAGTCTCACATCAAACTGAAGAACGATGCGATCGGTATGACTCAAATTTCATGTTTTCATCTTGAAATGACAATTTAGAAAAAAACCGACACACTGAAAACAAAGGAAATTATTTCTTATTATTTTGATACTTTATCACAATGATCTATTAGTCATTATTGATGTGTAAGAATCAACAACACCTCAATTTGATGCACGGTGTCATTAGTGTGACTCCAAATGTCTCTTGTAATTTAAAATTGACATTAATTCAGAAAAAAAACAACTGGAATATAGAAACCAAGAAAATGCATTCAGACTATCTTGATACACTAGTAAAATGATCTATGAGTTAGTTGGGATGTTTAGGAATAAACAAAACTTCAATCCAATTCACCATGAGATTAGAATGACTAAAAGTGTCCATTACAAGTTTAAAATTGAAATTTTAGTTCAAAACATGTCACTCACAAAAAATAAAGAAAACATGCTTTGATTTTATTCCACATTAAGGAAAGGAATTAATAAGTCATTTGTAAATGTATCAAGAAGTATCACATCAAACCAAAGTATGATATGACTGATATGACTCAAATTGTATGTTTTTGGGTTGAAATGACATTTTGGTAAAAAAACACAGTTGACATATTGAAAATCAAGAAAATGAATTCTGATTGTATTGATACTTTAAGAAAATGATATCTCGGTCATTTGTGACGTGTATGAATCAAACACACCTCAATATGATGCATGGTGTCACTAGTATGACTCCAAATGTGTCTTGTTATTTAAAATTGACATTAATTCAAGTACAAAAACACAACTGACATACTAAAATCCGAGGGAACGCATTTGGATTGTTTTGATACTTTATGAAAATTATCCATGAGTCATTTGTGACATGTAGAAATCAAACCCACCTCAATTAAACACACCTTGTCATCAGTATGACTAAAAGTGTCTGTTACAAGTTTAAAATTGATATTTTAGTTGCAAACCAGTCACTCACTAAAAACAAAGAAAATGTGCTTCGATTTTCTTACAAATTAAGTAAAGTGATTCTTAAGTATTTTTTGATGTGTATCATGTAGTATCATGTCAAATCGATGCACGATGCAATAGATATGACTCAAGTTTCATGTTTTTGGTTTGAAATGACATTTTAGTAAAAAAAACAGACATACTAAAACCTAAGGAAATGCATTCTGATTGTTTTGATACTTTTGGAAAATAAACTATCAATAATTTGTGACATGTAAGAATAAATCATACCTCAATATGACACATGGTGTCACTGGTATGACTCCAACTATCTCTTGTTATTTACAATTGACATTAATTCAACTAAAAAATACAACTGACAGACTAAAAAATAAGCAAATGCATTTGGATTATTTTGATATTTTTGGACAATGATCTATGTGTCTGTTTTGATGTGTATAAATCAACCCCACCTCAATCCGACAAATGGTATGACCGGTATGACTAAAATTCTCTACTATCAGTTTAAAATTTACATTTTAACACAAAACATGTCACTCACTAAAAACCTAGAAAATAAACTCGTTTTTCTTCCAAATTAATGAAAAAAATTCAAAAGTCATGTGTGATGTATATGAAGTAGTCCCACCTCAAATCAATGCATGATGTGACCGGTAGGACTCAAATTTCATATTTTCGGTTTGAAATGGAATTTTAGTAAAAAAAAACAGAACTACCATACTAAAAACTGAGTGAATTCATTTTGATTGTTTTGATACTTTAGGAAAATGATCCATCAGTCATTTGTGATGTGTGAGAATCAACCCCACCTCAAAATGACGCACAGTGTGACCAGTATAACTCCAAATGTGCCATTTCTATTAAAAATTGCCATTTTTTAATGAATTATTAATATTAATGTTTAATTTATTTCTTTATAGTAATACTAAATTAATATTTGTTTTTTATATAGGTGGAACCTTTTTCTAGATTTGGGATGATTAGTTTGTAAACTATTACCATCGGAGGAAATTTTTTAGAGTGGACCACATATTTCAAAAGAGAAAATATTAATTTTTTAACTATTTGTCGGATATTTGTAAATTTAATTTTATAAAACATTGTTCAAAATGTATATAGAAGTTTTTTTTATATACCATGAATAAATATTTTTGTATTCATGATTTCAATTAAATGTATATAGAATTGTCTGCCAAAAATTTTCTATGCACTTGTTTTTTTTCATCATTTGCATTGTGTACGTGGTTCTTTTGTATATACTATAAGTGGTCACTTTTTAGTAGGTTTTTCTGGTTTCTATAGGTTATTTTTTCTACTTTGTTTATTTTAGTCTATTGTTTATTTTTTATAGGTAGTTGGGTGTGCTGTCATATAAATAGCATGCCCAGATAGGGAAGCCTTTATCAGCATTTTAATTTGCATTAATAAAGGTCCACCTTTATCAGTGGTAAATATACCACTGATAAAAGGACCCCCACCTTTAATAGTGGCATTAATAACATCACTTTTTTACCACTGATAATGGCCTTTTTATCACTCATAAAAGCATATTTTGTGGTATTGGTACTATGGTTTTATTTTTAATTTATCTTTATCTATTTTATGTATTTTCCCTAAGGTATCACACATTGACCAATTATTAGAGGGGGATATTAAACTATTCCTTTGTATTACATTGTTATATTTCTTTATAAATTATTTACTATATAGGATGATAATGTTTCTATGAATATATTTCTATGCACTCAATTCATATAAAAATCCAATGTTTATCAAATTATTCATACCAATCTGTAAAGACTAGTTAGGACATAGACCAGAAAGGGTAATTTTGGTTAACTGGGGGGTTTCTTAGCCTATTTAAATTTTTAAAGAATGATCACATAAACTATTAATTATCCAACGGGGACACTTTTGGGTAGCATATCTCAATTATTTTTCTATTGTGATACATTTGATTAATAAGTTGAAATTCATTGATATAGCCATTTAAAAAATTATTGGTATAATTACTATTATCAAATACTCTTTTTAGTGAATACCCAATACTTATTCAAAGTAATGGCATTCATATAAATTCCATGACCATCGTTGGATTTAAAATTTATTATCTTGAAACCCACATCTTAATTTTGTGGGATTGATTAGATTAAATGCATGATATAATTTGTTTATGTTACGATTCCATGTAAATTTTAAATCGAATAATATATATTATATGAGATGTGTGGGACCTAAATTATGTTTTCCCCAATGCATTGAGTAATTTTTTATCTAGTTCCACATGTTCTTAATTACATTCAAGGTAAATTAATTATTTATAAAAATTATTAAAAACTAGTAAATTGGTGGATAGGGTCGATCCCTAGGGAATGACTTTTAGAAATATGTGTGACCAACTAGGTAGGAAAAAATCATAAGAAAAATAAAAATAAAAAATGATTGGTGAAACAATTATGGAAGTAATTATTGTAGTGAGTGAAAACAACTACAAACCAGAAGATTAGAAAGTGCTAACTCAAGATAGAGAGTGAAAATCACTTATTAACATGGAGAAATATAGAAGTTAATAGAGGAATTTTATTGTATAGCCTTCATTTTATTTATTTTTTATATTATTTTATATTTCCTCATCCATGCACAAGTATTTATATATTTTGAGAAAATAATATGATACATTAACTTGAATTATCAACTAGTGTGTGAATGGATACTACAATCTCCCAACTATATCTTCCACTAACCCAAATAATAAATACATCAGTTTTATACCAAAATCATCTTCTTAGATAACCCTATTTATTTTTCTTCACTAAGATATACACTTCTCATATGAAATATCACATGATAAAGTAGTGACTAAGATTCAACCAATACCTATTTTTTGGTAGTTTTTCTAATCAAACTTTTTTATAATATGATTAATAGAAATGAAGGTAATATCAATGAATACATTTTATATATATGATGTTATATTAATAAGTATAAAAATATTATTCCACTTTTTTTAGTTTTATCTAATAATCATTATTGGATTATTGAAATATTTCAGTGATTTTGAAACAAAATGCAATAAAGAAAACTATCCAAATCAGGAGAGAAAATAAATTCCTAGTGGGAGAGCCCCAACACCTCCCAAAATCCACTTCTGTTTTCTCATATTCCTCTTATAGTTCTCTGATTTCTTTTTTGTTCTCTAATATTTTTTATCCTCCTGACTCTTATCTCTCATCATTGTATTCTTTATAGACGTCTTCACAATGTATAAAATTACATGAATCAAAAAAATCATCCCAATAAACCATTCCAAAATTTGGAATTATCCATAGCCTCCACATGAAACCATTTAAATAGAAAAATATATATTTTTGTAACACTAGATGGCATTCGACAACAAAATTTGTTTCTCCTTGGAATTCCACATTAACAAGAATGATGAACATGACTGCATATGATTTCCATATAGAAACTTCAATGTTAGGATTGGATAAAAATGGTTTATTGAATCTTCTGTGTGATCCCACAACAACCATTACTGTAATATTTTTCTTCTTGATGAAGACAAAGAAAAAGAAGATGGAATGTTTGACCATTATGTGATTATAGCTGATTGGGAATGGATTTTCTAAATTTCTTAATTTTTAGTACATCGATGATCATGAAATAATTTTTTTTTGTGATATCCCCATTTAATTTTATGGGCATTTTATAGCACAAAATTTCTTCCATTATGTTAACCATATTTATTTAGGAAAAAATGGTCTCCCACAATATTTGGTTACATAATGCTTTGGAAACATGATCAATCTTTATAATTGGATATGTAAAAATTCATGTATGTGAAATTGTAATTTATAAATATTTTTAAATTAAAATACCTAGATTTATGGGCACTTCATACCATTGAGTTCATAAAATTCCACCCTCATTAATTTTCATCTACCAGTGTCAATGTACAATAGAATTGAACTAATTAATATCAAAACGATCGCTCCCTTGGAAAATTTATTTAAACACCCAATGTCTGACTTTATCCAAAAAAATTACCATAGTGTTGGAGAGATACCAGGGCCCCCATTTCATACTTGGATCACCTATGAACAAATATTTCTAGTAAGTCTTCAACTACTTAATCCTTGGTATTGACTTTATCACAATTGATCGACACCTCCAGTTGAGATCGAGAAATAATGGATCATGAAACTTTAAAAGTGTGATGAAGACTTCCATGATTCCATATTGGTCTTATGTATATTGATTTATTTATACACAAGTCATTCATGATTTGGATTCATCAACATGCTTCAAATGGATGATTCCTCAAACAGGGAAATTAGAATCTATTCAGGTTCTCTTCCGAATGATGTTGCTCAATTGATTGATTCTCGATGATGCAGTTTTATTTAACTCGGTGGTTGGATAAACATGATATTGATCAATGGAATGTGTAATTCATCAAGTGGTGCATGATTTCTGGTTTTTATTCCTTCTTGTTGCATGAGTTGTGTGTTCATGTTCAGAGTTTAGCGATTATGGTGTTGTTGGCGACTTCTCATATATCCTCAGTTCGTTATTTCTTTAGTTTATGTGAGGGAAAGTCTATGCATTGGTTTTTTTGGTAAAATACCAACTTCATATTCCTCCTTTATGTAGTGCACATAGGCTTCAGGTATTCTTAAGGACCTCGGATGGCATGCTTCTTTGATTGGAAAAATATTCGATCACGGTTTGGTGTTGTTAATGGTTTATCATCCGATGAAACTCAGTGTCGATATTTTCTTCAAAATCCTAGTCTCATGAATCTTTTATTATTTGTTTTTTTATTATGGAATTTATGTATATTAGTTTTTATTTCTGGTCAATCATTTATGATCTCCTTCCTCAAATTTAGGACTTTCTTCAACGACATCAATTTCAACAATATGATCTTCAATAGTGTCTTTGATCTAATCCCATTCACCTCAGTTAAAGAATCTTATCCCATTTCCATGGCATGTTGGATTGGTGGTAGTATTGTTGGTTGAGAATTTTGTTCACGGTCACATAATAAATTTTTCAAATTCTGAATCCTCAGGCATGTTTGATCTAAAATGTACATGATATCTTGAGTGGTTTTGGTGTGGTTAAATTTAAAAACAACAGACAACTGATCAAAATACTTCACCGTTTCCCCAAAAGTTATCAATTTTTTCTTATGGTTGATTATTTTTCCTTTTCAAAATTCTTGGCAACCTCGAACACATAAATTATTGCATGATCCATCCATCACATTGCCAAAAATAATCTATGGTCAATTTATTTTGTATAAATAAAAATGGTTTGTCTCTTAGATGTATGAATGGCCACTCAGATACTTGATTTTTTTTACTGTGGGTCCTAAAAATAACATTGAATAACAAAAAAGTGATAATAAATTATTAAAATTAAAAAATCAGATGAACAACAAGAATCACTGCAACTTAAAATACAAAAAAATAAATGAAAAATAAATATCCATTGCATGATTATGTAATTTAAATTTTCTTCCTATAAAAAAAATATAAAACCATTTTTTTAAAATTAAAAACATTGAATTGTGAAAGAATTTATTATCAAAATTGGGAATCACCAAGAAAAGAACTTACATAACAACAAATAAGCGTTCTTAAAAATATTTGGAATAATTAAAATCAATGAACATCAAATCATTTTCATGCTAAAAATAATAGAAATCATAAACACTAAACTTATTAATTAACAGAAATTGAAAAATTCACAAAATAATATTCCTTAGATATGGTAATTAAATATGGGGAACAATATAAGTGTCTGACACCATTAATTACTCATTTTAAAAGGATATTAAATTAATATTAATTTTAGTCTCAATATTTTAAACAATCATAAATTCTCTATAAAAATTTCATTTTTTTCACTTAATATTCCACAATTTAACCTAAAAAATTATGGAAGCGTGTGAAAGAATAAGTTCACATAAATTCCCCCACACTTAATCAATTTCATTATCATGAAATTAAATTCATTTTACCCATATATTTACAAATACACCTAAAAAATAAATGTATGGATATCCTTCTTATGTTCAAATACACATGCCCTAAAATAAATAAAATTGCAATGTATTCTATTAATTTAAACTTCCAAGCCATCTATGTGAACTATAATCACCACCCTATTTTAATATAATTCAATTACCAGTTCTTCGAGTGTTGATGAGTGAGATACAAGAAGAATTAAATTTATAACAAGAAGAACCTCTGTATTTCACTCTCTCCACCATTCCTCAACCAAAGTCATATTTTCGGGTTCACTGGTACAACTCATAATATTTTCTTATACATTAATTTTCTCCATGTTATTTTGGATTCAATATTACTATCAGCATATTAAACTAATTTTTTAAAATGGATCTTTATTCTAATTTTTCCAAGTTATAAATTTTTTAATAGATCTATGAATGTATCTTATTGAGTACAGACATTAGTAGTTTACTCAACACACCAAGTTCCATTGCCTTCAAGACTCACTATGGGATTCCAATTTACTATTTACTCCTGATTCAAAGGACTTATATTAATCATGATTGAGTTTCCTCCCTAAGGTGTTCTATTTAAGTTACTAGGTTTTATTTCAAATTTTATGTTTCCTCATGTTATTTTCCATGTTCCTCAAAATTATAACATTCCACACTTCCTTTATTAGTTTTCAAACATTGTTTTCATAAAAACAGTCAAAACAATAACTCATATATCAAGAAATTACTATAACGTAAGGCTTGGTAAAATTACTCAAAAAGAGAAAAACATTTTTCCCTTGAAAGGAAACATTGATTTTTTATTTTTCTAACCTAATAAAGGTAAATAATTAACAATACTAAGATCCTAAAATGGTGTTGAAAGGGATAATGTTTTGAAAAATAGGGGTTTCGATGTGTACATAGTTGATACATAGTTTAACATAGAGAATATACCCTTCCCCAACACACATAAAACCCAAAAAGACCCAAAACATTGAATCCTAGGATGGGAGAACATTTTCATTCAAAAATAAATATTCACTTAAATAATTTAAGGAATATTTAAGTGGTTACATTGATTTTAAAAAATATCACATTTCAATACATTTAATTAAATACCATTTTTTTGTTCATGCATTTTGTAGTTTATTAAAAGATAAACGATTTTTCAATTAAAATTAAAAAACAAGGTGAATATTAAAGAAGTCATAACAAACGATACTTTAAATTTGAAATCTAGTTTTTGAAATAATGATCAACACAATTTTAAAGTCCCTTGTAAAAAGAAACCTAAACACACAACCTAGGAAAAAAAATCTTTATATTAAATAGGTAATGAAGGGGTATCCACCATAATTAATTTTTGAATATATATATATATATATAATATGATTATAAATACAACTATATTGAACTAAAATTAGTATTCTATGAAATGTGGAATCTTTAATCATATTAGTTCAATAAAATCTACTCTCTATTTTTTATTTGAAAAGATCTATATATATATATATATCATGTTCCAACAAATTTTTTTTAAAGAAGACCAATATAAGATTATACAATTTTAAATTTAATAATTAAAATGACCAAAGGTTTGAGTTTATGAGAATTTTTTATGTCCACCATGAGTTAAAAACTCCATTGATATTCTTAGATGAGTTTACATTTCTCTCTAGATAATTTCATTATAGGTTAATATTATTTAAACACTATGAATTACTATCTTAGAAGTAGACATTCAAGTATAAATCTCATAGTTATTCAAGTAGAAATAAAAAAATAAATCAATAAAAATAATAGAGGTTTTAATCCCATAAAGTTAATAGATTTTAGTCAAAAGTTAGACTTTAGTAATAGATAAAAATTAATGGAAAGAGACCATAGAAAATCCCTTTAGCTTCCCCAAAATGTAATTTTTTATTCTCTACCAATTGACTAGAAATGGAATATTATATTACCTAACCTACTAAACAACAAAATTGACTATAAATATAATAAAGGGAAATGTTTTAGACCTCTTTGTTATCAATTTCTGAGTAAAGAGTTCTAAACATGAATTAAATAACCAAACACTTTACCCAAATGTATAGTCCATATTTTGTATGATAGTGTCATGAATGAAATTTATTCTTTCTCTAATGTTTTTAAAATTATTACATGATTCTCTCCTAATTTCATATAGTTTACTCAACTCTATCAATATTATCTCTCTTATGGACTTAAAATCATAGTTTAGATCCTTCCTTTCCCAATATGATGTATGAGGTAGTTCCACAAGAAGATGATATTACTTTCTAAAGGGAGTCCCATAAATATACATCAATATTGGGGTCTTATAGATTATCTTTTAAGCCCACAAAAAATCATCCAAATTGACTAACCCATATTTAATGGAATATGAGACTGTATTCTACAATATTTTTTGAACCTTTATCTTTTAAATTTCATCCATACCATAAGACCGTGTGTTGTAGTTGGTTCTATTCTTATGATGGAACCCATATGTCTCCATTAAATATTTAATCCTTTAATTCTTAAAATGAGTACCATTGTTTGTGATGAATTCTTTTGGAACTCTAAACCTTGAAAAGATATTTTTATTTATAAACATAACAACATAAGAAGAAAGATTATTTGGAAGAGCTATCAGCTCAACCTATTTGGATACATAGTCCTCAACCATAGGTATATACTCATTCCCATAAGAGTATGGACATGTTCTTATGACATCCAATCCCTATACATAAAAATATTATAGCTCCATAATTCATTTTTGTGGAAGATATTTAAATATACCAACAATTAATTGATATGACACTATAGTGACCCTCTATTTATATACATAAACATTATATAACATTTGATAAATACTAAAAATATTTCACAAAAAGATTCCAAATTAATGTATTAGTTTAGTGAATTTGAAACATGGAAATATAGAAACTAGAACATATATGAGATATATTATCTCATAATATGTTTTTTATGAATAACACACTTTTTAAAACCATCATACATAAAACATGTATTCATAACATGGGGAAAGAAACATAAAAAGTGGTGATCTCAAATGATCACTATGGGTTATAAATGGAGATATGTAAGCATAGTCATGTGAAAAAGGGTATGAGAACATGATTATAAAAATAGAAGATTATACCATGCATATAAAAGATTAGATACGTGAATCATGGAATATTTACTAGTAGTTTATAAGAGAGGAATCATAAGGAAATAATGAATATAATCCATATAACCATGACATATGAATAAAAAATGGAACTGTGGAAAACACATAATCATATAATATGATTTTCATAGTAGTCAAGGCATCACTTCCAATTCCATATAAGTAGTATGGTTTCACTCCCCATACCATATTGGTTGTCATGATTCACTACTATGGCCATCTTGGTAGCATGAGTTCACTCCTTATACCATCTTCATAGCCAGGGTTCACTCCCACAAACAACTTAGTAGTCAAGGTTCACTCCCAAGACAATATTAGTTTATCTCATGAGATATTAATATTTACCAAATTCATTAAAGGTAGATATATATCCCAACTATCTAATAGTGAAATCATACATACATGTTCGACAAAGTCATAAACAATCATAACATAAACCATGAATTTTAATGGGTATCATAAACATGTAATCATATCATAACATATGAAAAATATAAAGGTTTTATAATAATTTCATAAAAATAATAACCCCTAAAAATAAGAGGGTTTAAAATCCATATAACCCATGAAAGAGTAATGGTTTTTCATAAACATAATTCTATGAAAACATAAACCATTCAGGGAAGGATTATAAGGGAATCTTTGGATCATTTCTTAAAAAGGCATGAGTAATACTAATAGATGTAATATTAGATGGGAAATAATTTTGAAACAACTGTTAACCATATTTACTAAGGAAAATATCCTTTATTGTTTTAAAAAACATCTTTATAAAACATTAAATCTTTTTACTACAATTTTTCATGAAAATAACCTTGAAAAAGTATTATGGAATCTTTGAAAACATTTTTAAAACCTTTTTCGTGGAAATATTATAAATAAAGATTGAAAAAAATTCAAAACCATATTCCTTGAAAACATAAAAAAGAAGTTGAAATCATTTTAAAAATATTTTTCCTTAAAAACATGAAAAATAATATTTTAAAAATTCTGAAAACCATTTTACTTTAAAAATTATAAAACAAAATTAAAAACAATTTGAATTTTTCTGCTTGAATAATTATAAAATAAGTTTCAAAAAAAATTTCAAAAAATTTAATTGAAAACACTTTTAAAACTTATAAACAAATATTTTAAACATTTCGAAAACTATTTAGTTAGTAATACTTAGAAATTTTATAAAGGAATCATGATTTTTTTTTTGAAAACCCTTCTTTGGAAAATGACTTTGAAAATTTATAAAGAATGATTTAAATCATTTAAATCCCTTTCCTTGAAAATAATTTTTTTTTAAAAATATAAGGAAAATTTTTAAAATCACATAAACAAATTTTTTAATATTATTTTTTTAAAACCTTTTAAAAAACACCATTTTGAAAGAACACAAATTTCCCCCTGAAAGGATAAATAAAGTCATATTTTCATCATAACATTTTATTAGTTATATTAGGTACCAATGAGTTAAAAAATAGTACTAATATACGTATATATTTTGAATAAATAGAGGATAATAAATATAATGAGTATTCTTGAGATATGTGTCATAATATTGCATCAATTTAAGCATGATCATAAAAAACCCTGATAAACGATGAGAATGTTTCAATAACCTCTTACTACATGGTAATGTGGGATCATACTCTCCATGTAAGAAAATGAAACTACATAAATCGTAAAATTTAATGAAAATAAGGATATTCATGATATAACATGAGAAATATAATTATATAAACCTCAAAATAGAATTTAGTTTCATAAGAAAACATGATTTTCAAAGAAGAAAAATTGAGACAAAACTATCATACCGATTTGGTAACTTTTGAAAGATAAACCCCATAAAAGAAAGATCATAGAATGGATATATAAATACACATAAATTTAATAATAATAATCATATAAATAATTCATGGTAATTATATACACCATGTTAAATAAAAGTGTGGTGAACGTTGTATGTATCTCACATATATAAAAAAGTGACCTAAAATTACCTTACCTTGTGTCTTGACACTCACTGTACTCATTCAAAATTACCTTATAGTAAATATAAGTTTATTATATATTTATCAAAGAACCATATTCTTATATCTAATACTATATTTTTTTATTATAACTTTATATTATCCATTTTTTACAATTCTATGTTAAGGTTTCACATAGGGTAATATCGGCTTTATTCTTCACATGTGTTTGAATTTGTTATATCTATGGTCTTATACTTGTATCACGATTTCAAGAATGTAAACCATGATATAAATATAATTTATATTCAGTATATTTTTATTATAATAATCTATACAGTAGATAATTTTAAAATGAAATACACCGTTCACTAAGACGGTAGGTTGTACTAGGCATGAATGTCGTTTTTGTTTTATTATTGCATTGAATGAAAGAAAATAAATGAAATATATGCATATATATATGTATATATACCTATACATATACATATATATATTTATATGTATATATAAAATTATTGTAGTAGCAATAATAAATCATATAAATCATATATTTTTACTAAACCCGTCCATAATAAATTCCATGTAGAGTATGAACGGATCACATCACTTCAAAGAGGCGGTGGTTCACACTTCCTCAAATAAAATTATAAAATTTACACGAAATGTAAAGTAAAAAAATATTTGTTGTAAAACAATAAAATAATATTAAATATATAATAAGTATCATATATATAATATATAAAGGGAGTTTTCATCGCAATTCCAACCATGAGAGGAGGTTAATAAAGAACAAGTAATCATCATTTCATGAGGGGTAGTTATCCGTACACATAAATGGTATGTTTATTACCCATTAGATAGAGGTGTTTCTAATTTTATTTCCAACCCTTAATATAAAAACATATTAATATATTGGGGAAACTGATTTTGTTTTATAATCATATAATAAAGTGATTTGAGGTGGTTTAGAAAGAAAATAATAGAATGGATCCTAAGGAAGGATGTTGCATCTTCTTTGAGCACCACCAATTGGTTTTCACCATAGGGGTTTCTTGGATTTATTTATAATCAAATGGAATATTCAAGGAGGATGTTAGGGGTTTTAAGAGGTTGATTGTGTAGATATTGGGTGAACATAAGTGGTTTTAAAGGTACAAGGAAGGGGGATATGTGGTTCCCTTTTATAGGGGAGGAAATAGACTCACATGGAAATTTTGAAAAAAAGTTAGGTTAATCAAAATTTTTACATAAAAAGGTCACACAAACCCAAAAAAACTAAATAATTTAATGTTAATGAATGAATAACGGTCATCCAGTGGGTGCTGGAAAAGTTTCTAGGTCATTTGGGCCCTTACGTTTAAGGCATAGTCCCTTATTAAGCTTAATTTTACCGTAATCATTGTAATTTATATTTTTGTCTTTAAAATTTAAAGTTTATTTTGACATATAATTTGTATAAAATTTATAAAATTTAGATTTAATATATTTTATCCATTAAAAGATGGTAAAACTACTTTCATAAAAATATACATTTTCACATGTAATATTTGGTTTGTTCTTATATTATATTTGTAAAATATATTTGGATAAATATAATTTTTTTTGAATATATAACATATGAATTTAATTTATATCATTCACCAGTAGTAATTAATTTTACTTATTAAGATAAATTAACTTTTTGAAATAAAAATAATATTTTATAAAACCAATCCCTTTATATTCATTTGGTTTCTATACTCATTTCTTATTAATATATAACTAATGGATTCAACTATATATATTAATAAGTTAGTATAATATTCAATTTAATGGATCCGTTATATCTTACTAAATAATATAATTTTAATAATATATTATTGTTTGGTAACACTTGGCCTTTTGTGTTATGTGAGCCATTGAGGAATGTCTGTTTTTTGTGTAATGTAAGATAATCTCGGTGTTCTATATAGAGAAAGATAAAATTTATATTGTTTTTAGTGTAGGATTAACTTGTTGTTTCATATAATGTAATCCATATATGGTACATTAATATAAAAGAAACTATTTTTAGTGTTTTTCAAAAAAAATTATCAAAAAGATTAGATTAATTCAAAAAAAATTCACAAAATCTAAGGGTGTAACATTATAGCACCCTTAAAATGAATTTCTCCCTTGAAATTACTTTCTAATATCAAAGGTTTAATACTTTAAATCTCCTTTTAGAGAAACCAACATAATAAAAATGATCTCTATAACTTCCTTTAAAAAAGTGAAATCTAGAACCGTAATAGTTACCCAAAGTAACTCATAACAAGCCTCCCAGATAGGAGAACATAGGTGGAAATTGAAATCATAGACTTAGGGGAAAAGCGTTAAAATTCATAGGGAGTGATTGAGGACATCAATAATAAACAAGTGATTGATAAATTAAAATTTTAGGGCCTCAAACTCATAAATCTATGAAGATTGAAAAGGCCATTGGTTCACCAAAAAAATTAATGTATTAGGACAATATTTTTTGATGATTTTCCTAATGTTGAGTAATTAATTTGTTGACCTAGAATATGAGGGAATATAATTACTTGATATAATTAAAATTTAATTCTTTTTTTGTGATTTTATCAATTTTAAATTCAAACATTACATTAGGAAGTGGACGTATAGAAATTAACATTGATGCCTAATGTACTAAAATACACTTTTAATAGATATTAAGACCCATAAAAGAATCAAAACTAGAACTATTTGTCTCTAAATATTATTCAAAAAAATATTGTTCATAAATTTATCTCTAAAAATAATAATTAACACTACTGGTTCAACATTAATATTTTTCATAAAAATTAATTACACATTAACCAGGATCATGTAGGTCAGTGGTAGGCATGAAACCCTTATTTTCCTTCATTCGTGGGTTCAAGACTCATAGCCTTTCCAGAATTGATTGGTTGTAACTTGACATACAAGATTTCATTTTATAAAACCATACTAATATAATCTTAAAAATAAATATGACGGAAATCCTTGAAATAAGGTTAATCACTAAATAAAATTTTAATTATGTTTTTTAATACAAACTCAATACATAAATATTTATTTCGAAGTTTTATATAATAATTTCATGAATGGTTAACCCTATAACCCTTATGAAATATGAAAGTCCAAAAATATAGAAATAAAGTAGTGAAATCAGCTTAACATCGATCCCCCATATATCACAAAGTTTCTCTTGGGTTTCACCTTCTAAACATGTGACTACCATCATCGTAAATCCTATTGGAAAATGGTAATAACCTGAATTACCATAAATACTTTAAAAAAACATACACGCTTCCTTATTCTCAACATTACTAGATATATTTCTGAAATCCATTATGTTTTAAACATCATCCCTGATGACATATACAAATTTTTGAACAAATACATAATTGTTTATATTTTCATTGATAAAAAAAATTACCTTATGCAAAAAATCATATTTATATCAAATTTAATGACAATTTTCTCTATGTCCTGAAAAAATTAAGGGTTACCTTCTATTAGGGAAAATATCACCTTATAATTAAATCACTTATCAAGTACATAAAAAACATTCAACAAAATCTTGTAAATTCATAGTGAAAAATATAAACTAGAAAATACTTGTATATTTCACCATACATATAACATAATTATTAAATCTAAATACATAAAAACATAGATTATTCTACTTCATCCATATTCCATAAGAAGCATACATCATCTTATTTCTCAATACGTCTTTCCTTTCACATTTCATCTGTAGTCTCATCATCATCAACAATATAATAATGACTCATACCACCTTTCTAATTATCATCGAGAGATTTCATGAAAGGGAATTGATTTCCATAAAGACTATTCATTCCACAATTAATTAATTTTACCTTTTATGATGTAATAAGGAGGAAAATAGTCCCATTCGTTTCTTTAACTAAGCCCTTCATTTTCCCATTTGTAGTTACTTTCTTTGTGTCCTTTTCCATAGTCAAAACATCTTTTTTATTCCTCTAAGACATTCACGTGGGTAATTCTTTAAACATTATTGGAACAAATGGAACTAAATATTATTTTCTATAAGGTCTCTATTTCCCATACTATTTGTGAACTCTTTTATTCTCTTCCATGGTGAGTCTGAGAGTTGGTTAAGGTACACATTGGTAATCAGGTTCTTTGAAAATTGATTAGGCATGATTATAACATCCTTCACTCCAGTGATCATCCAATTTGACTGCTCATCAAAAAAATTTCTATCACGTTAAATATTAACCCATTTCCTTCTAGTTACCCCTATTGAATAAAACCAAAAAACATAGTGTGAGAAGAACTATTCATAGTGTAAAACCACATAATCATGAAAAAAAATTCTAATGGGATATCTAAATTATACCATATTCCTTAAATTATGACACCTCAGGTTTATCCTAGATTATTCATAACTAACTTAAATTTAAACCATTCATGATGGTTTGTGAAGGTTTTTTCAATTCGCAAAGCATATCCCCAAGAAGTGATGAACCGGGTGTGTAGTAAGGCATGTTTTTGTGTACCAGGATACGCCGAGTTAGGCCCAATAGTCCATGTCATAATTGTTACTCCTAGGTACATTTGTACAAGAGACACATCAAATTTTAGTATACAGACAATTATGTATTTCTAGGAAACCAAAAACTTTATCCTTTACCAAACTTCCATGAAATTATCTTAAACGTTAAGTCGTCCTTAAATTCCTTAAAGACTTCCCAATATTTATCCTTTAAAATATACCAAGGGATCTCACTAATTTCATCTCATCCAATATTCCAAATGCTTACTAAACCATTAATATGATATAAACTATAGAAATCATCTCTTTACATACATATAAATTTCATAAATTTTGTAGAGTACTTAAAACATTACACAAATAAGATACCCAAAGACTTTATTAGTTTAGTGCCTTAGGAAATATGGAATCATAAACAATGGTATATAAGTGAACTGTATTATTCTTACTACGATCTTCATGACTAAAAACATTCTGGAAACATCATAATTAATAAATATTTTCATAATCTGGTGAAGGAAACATAAAAGGGGTGAGATAAGATGCTATGTAAGGGTAAATAATGGAGATATGTATGCATAATCATGTGTATAAGTGTATGAGAACAAGATCATTAAAATAGAAGACAATACTCTTAATATCCAATATTATTTTCATGAATCAAGGAATAAGGATTAGAAGTTCATAATGTAATAGTTGGTGTCCTAGAACCAACTTTATTTACTTTTTTTACATGAATATTTAATTACATATTGTACTTTTTTCTCTATGACAATGGTTTAATTATGTCCTAAAGTGTTTTTCGCATTGATAAGGATATAACAATTCCCTGATATGATGAGAACCTTGAAGTGATATAATAGTATTCTTAAATATAGTTCTGAGGTTGAATGACATGCTATGATGGGATACATTTTATACATACCGTTAGGTGACATTTCTCATAAGACTATGATATTTCTTATCATGAAGTTCGCACTTGGTAATCTCCATGATGGGAGATTATGAGAACAGACCCACCAATAGAAATTCTGTATCTTTTGATGTCATCATATATTCCTATCTAAAAGTGTGTGTAATGGTCCTTAGAATTTAATATTATTATTAATATATGTCACGACTCATGCACTTTGATTTGCTGATGAAAAATATCATGCCATATGTTGGCGAAAAGTAGGATGAATTTGGTGAACCACAAATGACATGTTATTAATGGATAAGTCAAGGAAGTATTTGTCCCTTCCATTTATAAAAGTTGATATCTCAGCCCTTTGATTGAAATTGAACCGTCATCCAATTTCCCATGAGCATGGTTTAATGATGAGTTTATTTCAGGTAGTCGAAGAATGACGTATCAATAATTCAGGTTGATGACACTATCATGAAACCTATTTGATGAGATATTGTGAAAAAGGGATTATATTGCACAGTGATCATTCCTATGTGGATGTCATCATTTCAACTTTAAGTTCTTTCTCTTGAGTGCCTTGACCCATTTCTAAACATTAATCTTGGTATTTAGGAAAGCCAACCTAATTTTAATAAAAAGAATCCTAGAGGGCCACACACTAAGTTTTTCTGGTGGTATCGATTAATATCTATTTGAATTTAATTAACAAAATAAATATTATTCTCAATATTGAGGAATAATTTTATTAAAGTTAAAATGATCGCATTAATTGAATAAATATTTATTCATCAGATTGTGAATAAAATATATTTATTTATTTTATTTAACATTTAATAAATATTTATTTACTAGTTTTTAAATAAAAACATTTCTTTAAGAGAATATGATATTTTATTCGGATGATCAATAAATGGAAGAGGAGTTCAAACAGACCAAGAATGTGACGTCCTGACCCTAGTTACCTTGAGTCAGTGCATAATGAAATAACATTGTCATGATCATAAGTGATCAAATCCCGAAAGACGGATCAATTTAGCAGCCTTGGAAGTACTAGATACAAACATAAGTTTTACATTACACTGTAAAATAAAAAACAACAACAAAATTATCTCCTTTAACACATTTGTATCCCTTAGACCACCCCTACAAGACATTCATAATATACTTCTTCACATCCTGGGAAAAATAAAACACAGAAATGGGTGAGCTTAGGTTCTCAGTAAGGATAACAATATAGAGAAAACATTCATATATAAAAATAATATTTTAAGGCAATGTATAAGACTAAAACACAAGCCTTTTAAACTTAAACTTCTGCAAAATATGGAAAAGATAAATCAAATAATTCCATTTAATTATTCACATAGATTTCATACTAGTTGAATAATCACAAGTAATATCAATATCCAATTTCATAATGATGGAATGTATAATGATAGACTTTAAAACCACATAGTCAAGGCCTCATTCCAAGACTACAAATAAGATTTTTTCAAGGCCCTCTTCCAAGACACTAGTTTTTCTCCTGAGAACTACCGATGCATCGAGGAGCTCTAGAGGGCTCCACCCATCACTTACTAAGTCCAATGCATTCCTCATATGAAAAGGTTGAAACATAATAGAAACATTCATATTAAAACTAGCATACAAAATGTTAATAATTTAACCATAAACCATGAATGGTATAAAAATAACACATCCATAGTCAAACATATCACAAAACCTTCAACACAATATTGAATATTGTATCATAATAAATCAACTTCAAACAAGTTTAAAATCTATCAAAGGATGTTGACATAAATAAAATCAAAACTAATAGAGAGAAATATATATTTCTATTTTGAAATCATATTAAAGTAAAATAATTATAAAATAAGTAATTTATTTTGAAAATTTTCTTATAATATTGTAAGTTAATATTTGAAGATGTTATAATGACGAAAAATAACTGCACTCGTAGTATAAGTGAAAAAACATTCTTTCATTAATTTTGACAAAAAGGGTCGTAAAGGACCTTGTTTAGAAAATGACGGAAATATTCTGTTATAAAAATTTTATATAAATTAAAACAAGGGTATAAATAACATTAACCCATAGTCTAAGAAAATAGAAAAAATATTTTGAAATACATTTTTATGAAATAAATATGTGGATGATAAATAGGTCCCTGTAGATAATCACGTATAAACAACATCGGATAATAAAGAGATTATAAAGTTAACCCTTAACTTGTAATTTTACTTGATTGAGGGTATATTAACCTCATGTATAGTAGTTAAATCATTGTTATTAAATTATACAATAAAAAAATACATAAATATTAAATCATATATGATCTTCAAATATTGCTTTGTTAATAATATTTCTATTGTATCATCATTTTGGGTGTTAGTAGATTCATTTTCCTTTATGTGTTTTGTTATCTAAGTCATGTTTCTTATGGATATGATGTATTTGATTTATATCATGAATGATATTAAGTTCTTATACATTATTTTTTAATCATAAAATGATATTTATTCTTGAATGGTTACAATGGATAATGAATCTCATCGCGTTCATAGAGACGGTAATCCATACGTACGCACGAGCAACAACCCCATTCTATTGATGGTGTAATCGTATGTTATTGGATGGTATATCATATATAAAGAATCATTGACATTTTATATTTATCATTTAAATCAATTTTACTCGTTATTATACCATTCCAAATAATGTAGTGTTTTGAATAACAAACTACCCCACGACGTGGAGACGGTAAACCGTATGTACGCACGTATGGTGACTTGTCATTTAAAGGATGGATATAATAATGAATATGGTTTTAAAGTATTTATAATAACACCACAATATGTATAATTCAATGTATTTATTATTTTGTTATGGAAACAACAAAGATAGAGGAAGTTGAAGAAGAAAATAACTTTGGAAGATGTGGTGAAATTATTACCTCTTCTTCGGGTGTTTCATTTTGATTTGATCAAAATGGATCATTAAGTTGTCTTTTTGATCAATTTAAGGACTCTAAGTCTAAGTGAGGGTAGTTGGGAGGATATTTGAGTAGTATTAGGCCGATCTAAATGGCTTTTTAGGTGTGAAATTAAGAGAAGGGGAAATACCCTTTTATAGGAGAGGTGAGGGTCACTTTATGAAAAGCTAGAAATATTATTTTATTATACAATAATATTCGGTTTATAAGGGATTAAAAATGATTTATTGCGATTATAAGGTGGGTATGGGTCAAAAAACTCTCAACCAATAGGTTTTAGATAGGTTTAGGTCACCATATTAACATTATCTTTTAGATTTAACTCTTAGTTAAGTAGTTTAACATTGTCCATGTATTCTTATATTCATATAATAAATGGTTAATAAACATACTATAAAAAGACAAGAGGGCCCAAAGTGGTTAATTATTAATATATATAGCCTTATATAAGTCCTTTTCCAAAAATTATACATTTAGGAATATTATATCAATTAATAATATAGTATTTGTTTTAAAAACTCATTTATGTAAATTTTGAAACTATTTGGTATTTTATTTTTTTGAAAGTCATAACAACTTTATCAATTCAAAAAAATTTATTTAATCAACCCTAACATTTAATATTAACCCATAAAATTATTTTAATTCATCAGAAGTCTCAATTTACATTTATTCGGATATTTATAATATCAATTATTTTAATCTTTCATTAATAAGGTAATTATTGTATCATCGTTGTATCATAAATAAATTTAATTATATAATGACTAAAAATTATAAATAAAATACCATTATGTTGGAAATATTTTTATCTTTCTAATTAATATTTATAATAGGGTTTATATTATGTATATTCCTATATTAAAAATGGTTTAGTTATTAAAATTTTCATTTATCACTTTTAAATATTCTTAAAATAAAATAAAAATAAATGTACTAATCTAATAAAAGTGAACCAAAAGGATAATATTTTATTAATAAGGATTATTTTGGTTGAAAAAGACTTATAAAATTGAATTAGGACATGTGTTAGGGTAATTATAATATTGTTTTACATTTAATTACCCTATTTACTTTTAACCGTGGTAAATAAAAGTCAAAAGGTACTATTCACCAAAACATATTTTCATATTATTGAACCAAATTTTACTTACTGATGTCAACCATGTATCTCAAATATTTTAAATTCAATTCACAGAAGCGGTAAAATTCTGTTTTATGCAAATTTTCAAATACACCTAGAAGGTGTATAAAAGAAGGTAAAAAGCTCAATAAATTCTATATATCTAATACTATTATAAAATGACTCCAATGAATTACAATGAACATATATAGGTATTATGTATTTATTTCTACCTAATATAAATTTAAATAAAACAACTAATTATTTAAATAAAATTTTGGTTTTAAACAATAACGCATTGTTTTTCACTATTCATCAAAAATTGAATGTTTTCAAAAAATACCAAAAATTCACCCTAAGATAATTTTGATATTCTGAATCCAAAAATTATGTCCATTTTGAAAAATAAAATTTATAATATTTCAAAAAGTGGGTATTAATATTCACAACAACATGTTTGATTGGTCGTGGTGTGCCAGAACTCGAAGTTGCGTACAACACAAGCTATTTTATTATTCAAAGGGAATGTACCATGGATTCTTGGAATGTTACAATGAACATATCAATTGATATATTAATTATTTACAAGTTAGTAAATAATTTTTATCCATTTGTTTTAAGAAATAATAGTCTTTTTTTCATTATGAGTCATGTGATTTCATTTATGGTTCTGTTTTGTGCAAGTTGGTGCACCACAAATAATGGTGTTGTTATTGTTATTATATATCATGGGTTTTTGTTAGTAGTTATAATTTAATTTAATTTTTGTTTTGAAATTAAATATTGTAACTGAAACTCAATTTCAATTAATATGTTCAAACATATATTGTTCCAAACTCCAATGAATAGTGAACTGTTGATTCAAACATTTTCTCTCTCGAGTCCTCTCATCTGCCCCTCTTAAGAATGAGACCATTTCTTCAGGACCGAAGAACTACCAATCAAGAAAAATTGACACAAGACATTCACTTTTCCGTGCTAGCACCAGGATAATGAGTTACGTTGTTCGGAGACCATTGGAACACATGTGGATCACCGTTAGAGGTATTCTACTTTGGATCCTCATGAGGACAACGAATAAAATCCTTAAGGGTCATTCTAGATGATCAACAATCATCAATAAAGAAAGTTATAAAAACCTAGGTATTTAATTTCTTTTTAAATTAATAAATTAATTATAAAAAAGATGTGCAAGATTCTCTTTCTTGGATCCAGAACTTTTCTTCTCTTTGTATAAATATTTTATTTTAATATGTGGATACTAACATTCATCATCTTATTGATCCTGTATTGGTCATCGATTACAAAAAAAATTAAAGTTGGTCCCTCCAAACCACCACGCTTAGGTTGCGCATAGATCCTTCAAGTGGTATCAGAGTGGGATCAACATCATTTATAATTATTTAAACAATTCATTGATGACTTGAACGTTAATAATATAGTTTGTCAATTCATGTTTAATCGTTCTTGAAATATGAATTTTGAGATTTGTTTTTCCTCTTTTCATTTCTTGTATATCTAAAAAAACAAATAATTTTATATTAAAATTAAATCAAGGATCTCATCAGGAGGCACCAAATATTTTTTACAGGTAACATGATAGTACACACTATGTATTTAGAGTTACATTCCATGTAATCTTTTATACACATTGTGTAATCCAGATTACACACTATGTATTTTGTTCAGTGCCTGAGGAGTAATTAAGAAATTAATCATGTCATGTGCATTAGTGAAATGTGGTGTAGTTAATTCTTGCACCATGTGTTGAACATGACAGACTGGAGCATAGTCAGTGAGATTACACACTATGTGTCCCACTAGAAATGATGTGTAGTCCCTTCGGGTCAAGGGTCAAACCGCGTATCCCATGCATGTCTAATCTGACTGTTAACCATGTAACCTAGAGACAACATGATAAGTCGGCCACTGGACATGCCATATACTATGAGATTTATGAAGTATGCCTCACATGTCAAGTCTCTGGGTGTGTACTTCGGATAATATGATGAAGGCATTACACACCATCTACTATACCAAATTATGCAGAATTAAAACTTCAATGTTTTTGTAATATTCAGAATTACATATCATGTAGATTCGAACAGGTGTTCGATGTGTTACCTCCAAGATTATGGATGATAATCTCCGAGAAATTAAGAAAAGGATTAAGATAAAAGGATTAATTAATTAAAGATAATAATTAATCGATTCGAGCATGATTAATCTTAATAAGAATAATTAAATTATTTAATGATAGTTTTATTAAATTCACAATTCATTGCATGAATGTGGATGATCATGAGATAGACCCGATCATTGTATGTGATTGGTTTCCTTTTAATTCATTTTAAATTAAATTGATGTCTTGTGTGACATCTATCCTCATTAATATGTAGGTCATGTGTTCCCATGATTTATTTTATGTAAGAACCCTTTTTTACCCCTCACCATCATGTGAGTTAAAAAGAATATTTAATGGATGGAGCTCCCAAGATTGTGGAGGTGGTTCAAGTAAGGATCCCCAGTGAAACCAATCCAAGGAGATACAAAAGTGGACAAGTGTAAATCTATATATATGGACTATAAATGTTTCAAGTTGTTTCTCCCTTAGGATAGTGGTTAGTTTATCAACCGCTAGATAGACTAACCATTAGAAGATATCGTGATCATGACCTTTAATTTATCTTATTTGTTTTTGTTTCATGGGTTTTCATTATGGATGTATTGTTGCAACTATATAACTATTGAATTAACAAGCATGAATTATGGAACTAAAATTATATAGGCTTATGTGTAAATATTATCAAGAAATGGTTAATCACCTAATTAAGTTTTTCTTTATATTAACAAGCATGTGATAAAGATAATAAGTCAATTTATGCATAAGAGATAAAAATCCCTCAATAAAATATTAAGTCAGACTATGATTTTTGTTACTTGATTAAAGGAAGGACTCAATAAAACTAAGTGTTTGACTAACCCATGTTGGGACACTTACTTTTATACAAGAAACTCTTATGAATATTTTGGTTGACTCAACCATTTTACATGAAGAGGAGTAGCACTTTCTAGACTTCGTATAAATTTGGAGGCAAGTTTTGAGGAAGTCCAAGTCATTATTTCAGGATTAGGGAGTCCACTAAATGGATAACGGAGCTAAAAGCACGTAGTTATCAAAGGCATGACTACCTAAATACATTCAAATAGCTTTACCAACCTCTGTTGGGTTTATGCAAATGGGAATATGGATCATTTCCACTCGAATGTCCTAGCAACTAGACATTGAAAGTTCAATGGTGAGGGATGTTGGGATTTGATAAAATAGTAGAAAACATAATAAAATTAAGTTATTATTTCTCATAAAATTTAATCAAGAAAGAACTAATTACATTATCTTTTAATTGTGGAATAAAAACTATAGGCTTGTCAACCACACTATCCTTACAACCAATACTGGATAAAGATAACATCCTCACTGGCAGTAACTTCATGGAATGACCTTGATTCCTTTGGGTCATTATACACCTAGAACAGAAATATTACATGATGGATTCCTCATTAACCGATCCACCTACCCAAGAGGTGAGTGATGAAGAGTTCCTAGTCTATGAGAAACATATTAACGACGTGGTTGACACTCAATGTTTGATGTTATCGTCAATGTCTAGTGAACTCATGAAGTCTCATGAAAACATGGATTTCTATAGCATGATTTTGAACTTACATGTTTTTTTACTAGGATAGAGAAATATAGGAAAACATTTAGATCTCCAAGTCACTCTTTCAGAGTAAGCTTGGGGAGGGTTCCCCAGCTAGGCCTCATGTAGTCAAGCTCATTGGCTACATTGAGCACCTGGAGGTTCTGGGGTTTAAACTCTCAAATATCTAGGTACTGATCTCATTCTCACATCACTCCCTCAGAGATTATCCAGTTATGTTGTGAATTTAAATATGAACAACATTGATAAGTCTCTACCGGATCTTCTTATCCTCCTTTTCCAAGTGAAAAAAATACATGATATTTGAAAAAACTTATGTCCTTATGGTTAATAAGAGGAAAGGGAAGGAAAATATATTTAAGCCCAAAAAATCTTCACAACATTCCATATAAAGGAATATCAAAGGGGAGGATAGGTAATATGATGATATTTGGTTTGAATATGGCAAGAAGGTCCAATGGAAGAAAAACTACACCCATCCAAAGAAGCAAGGGGAAGCTTCAGGTGTGTTTGTTATCATGTTCAATTTATCTATTTCTATAAATTTTTTATTAGATACAACTTGTGGTGCTCACATATGTATCCAAATATATGAACAATGTAGATTCATGAAAATTGGCTGAGGGGAGTTAGATCTACGATTAGCTAATAGAGCTAGACTTTTTTTTGTAGATGTCATGGACTACCAACTCACGTTGCCAACTGGGATGATATTGGTGTTTAAGTGTTTTTATTATGTGCCTTCTGTAACCAAAAACATTATTTCTATATCCAGACTAGATATAGATGTATTTTTTTCATTTTATGAAATTAATGTTTCTTCTTTTATAAATATAGAATATGTTTTTGCAAGGCACAATTATATAACGATCATTATTTGTTGGATTACAAAAACCACGTAATGGAAATCGATAACAAAATTACTTCACATGACTCAAACCACACCCAACTTCGGAATCATAGGCTAGGTCATGTAAATGATAAATACTTGAAAAAATTACACCAAGAGGAATATTTAAATTTTTTCAAACTAAAACCACTTGGTGTATGTCACACATGTTTACAAGGAAAAATGACTAAATCATTATTTAGTGGGAAAGATAAAAGGGCCAACGATATTCTTGAATTTGTTCATACCGATGTGTGTGGACCATTTCCTATTTCAGAAAGGGGTGGGTACTCATAATTCATTACGTTTACTAATTATTTTAGTATAAATGGATATATATAATTAATTTGGTAGAAGTTGGATTATTTTGATAATTTCAAGGAATACCAGAATGAAGCTGAGAACCATCTTGGTAAGAATATTAAGAAGATCCACTCAGACTGAGGTGGAAAATATCTTAATCAAGACTTCATTGATTACTTATGGGATTTTGAGATCCTATACCAACTCACTCCTCCATACACGCCTCATTGGAATAGTGTAAGAGAAAGGATGAACCACACCTTGTTGGACCTAGTGATATCAATGATGAGTGATGAAAGTCATCCATTATCCTTTTGGGGATATGCGTTACAAACAAAGAAACACATACTGAACCAAGTAACAACTAAATTAATAAATGTTATTCCATATGAGTTTTGGATTGGATGAAAATCCATGTAAAAGAATTTTCTTGTGTGGGGAAGTAAAGTTCTTCTTCGGGCTTGTTTAGGTAACAAACATTCACCCTGAGGAACAAAGTGAACCTTTATAAGATACCCCACAGAAGCAAGGGGTTATTACCTATACAACCCCAATGAAAAAAGGTTATAGTGTAAATATACACCATATTCCTTTATAGGTTTCAAATCTAGAAAAGAGATTGTGGGAGTGAGATAGACTTAGATGAAGTTGAGGATAAAGGCACACAATAGTTGTTGTAGAAGAAGATTACACATATCCCCATGGAAGAAGAATCATTTGTAGAGAAACAATAACTTTGTATGAGTACAAGAGAGGTTAGAGAACCATAATGGTATTATTTTCTATTCATTGAGGATGGTGGATCATTATTAGTTGATTAGAGTGATCATTCAACCTACAAGGAAGAACTTAGTGTCATAGATGTTGCCAAGTGACAAGAAGACATGAATTATGAAATCGATTCCATGTACCAAAATCAAGTCTATATTTTGGAAGATCCTCCAGTAGATAAATGCCTTTTGCTTAAAAATGGATATTCAAGAAGAAACTAGACATGGAATGACTTGTCGGTACCTATAAGTAATGACTGGTTAGAAAAGGGTTTAAACATTGTCAAGGTATTGACTATGTAGAAACCTTTTCACCAATTACAATGCTAGAATCCTTTATAATTCTACTAGCCATTACTTCTTACCATGACTATGAGATTTGGAAAATGGAATTCCAAAAATACTTCCTTAACAAGAACCTTCATGAATATGTCTATATGACCCAAACTAGAGGGTTTTAGACTCCAAAAGATTCCAGAAATATATGAAAGTTGAAGAAAATACATCTATGGATCAAAGAAATCATCTAGGTCATGGAACATTCGTTATGACTAAGCTATAATAGAATTTGGTTTTATAAAGAATTAATGAGAGCCTTTTATCTGAAAATAGTTTAGTGATAGTGAATTTATTTTTGTAATAGTATATTTTGATGACATATTACTTATTAGAAACAAAATTACAGTCTTACATTCTTTTAAGGCATGGATGAATAAATTTATCTCCATAAAGGACTTGGGAGAGGAATCATATATTCTTTGGATAAAGATCCATCATGATAGATAAAATATATTGATGGGCCTATGTCAAAGTATATAAATTGACAAGATACTGAAGTGATTCAGTATGGAACAATCTACTATGGGATTGTTTCCAGCATTACATGGAATTCATCTTTCCAAGAAAATGAGTCCTCAGTCACATGAGGAAATAAAGAGAATGGAAAGAATTATATATGCATCAGCAATTGGGTCAATCATGTATTCTATGCTATGTACTAGGCTAGATGTCACCTATGAATTGAGTATGGTAGGAAGATATCAAGCTGATCCAAGTGACCGCCACTGGATGACAGTCAATACTATCCTTAAGTATCTAAGGCGTACTAAGGATATGTTCCTAGATTACATAGGAGATGAGGTACTAGTCATCAGAGGATACACAGATGCTAGTTTCCAGACCAATCAAGTTGACACGAAGTCAAAAATGAGATACATATTCACTAAGTATGGAGGTGTTGTGAGATGGAAGAGCTCAAAGAAAGATGTGGGTGTAGATTCTATAGAATATTTTGAGTATATCACCACTTCTTAAGTATCTAAAGAAGTAGTTTTGATGTAGATATTCATCCAAGAGTTGGATGTGGTTCCTAGAAGTAAAGATCCCATCACACTTTATTATGATAATACTAAAGTAGTGAATCTAGAAAAAGATCCGAGGTCACATCAGCAGATGAAGCACATACTTTAGAAGTACCACCTCTTGATCGACTTTTCTCAGAGATGTGATGTTTTAGTGTAATTATTTCCCCAGAAGACAACACAGAAGACCACTTGACTAAAGCCTTAACTCAGTAGAATCAAGATAATCATGTGAGGTCTAGATGACTGAAAGCCTTAGGCACTTGGCTCTAGTCTAATGTGAGTTTGTTAGAGTTTTTATCTTAGAAACAACTATTTTTACTTTTATTACATGATTATTTTTTCACATATTGTTCATTTTTCTGCATGACAATTATTCAATTATGTACTAGAGTATTTGTCTCATTAATAGGGTCATATAATTTTCCCACTATGATGAGATCCATAAAGTTCTATGATAATATTCATAAATATTGTTCTATGGTTGGATGACATACTATGATGGGACACATAGTATAAAAATTGTCTGGTGAGAGAACCTGTAAGAATATAAGATTTATTCCTATGAAGCTTTCACATAGTAGTCTCCAATATGGGATATTATGAGAACAAACATGCTAGTAGGAATTTTACATGTTTTTCTGTCATCTTATATTCTAATCTGCGAGCATATGTGGTGGTCCTTAGACTTTAATATTATCATTAATATGTGTCACAAATCACACACATTGATTTACTAAAAAAACCATCACTCCATGTGTTGGATGGAATTAGGGTATGTTTGGTGCATAAAAAATGACATGTTATTAATTGATAAGTTGAGGAAGAATTTGTCCTTTCCATTTATGGAAGTTGATAGCTTGAACTTTTGATTTAAATAGGACCATCACCTAAAATTCCACATCCATGCTATAATGAAGTGTTTATTTCATGTAATCATAGAATAATGTATCAAACATATAATTTCATGACACTATCATGAAACCTTCTTGATGAGATATTGTAAAAAAGGGATTATATTACACAGTGAGAATTTGTATGTGTATGTCGTAATTGCAATTTTAAGTTCTTTCTATTGGGTTCCTTGACCCATTTCTAAATAGAAATCTGGGACTTTAGGAAAGCTCACCCAATGCCAATGAGAAATAATTCTAGAGGGTCACACACAATGTGTTTCTGGCGGTCTCTATTAAATTCTATTTGGATTTAATTAAAATAATAAATATTATTCTCATGCCATGGAATAATATTATTCAAGTTAAAATGATCGCATAAATTAAATAAATATTTATTCACTGGATTGTGAATAAAATATATTTATTTAATTTATTGAATATTTAATACATATTTATTTACTAGTCTGTAAATAAAAATATTTATTTGAGAGACCAAAATATTTTATTCGGGTGTTCAATAAATGGGAAATGAGTCTGAATGGACCAAGACCAAGCCCTTTGATAAATTAATTATTTTCAAGTCGGTAAATAATGTTTATCAAGTTGGTATAATAATTAGTAATAATATTATTATCATTATATGGCATGAGATTTCATTTATGGTTTTTATTTTTTCAAGTTGTCACACTACAAATAATGGTGATGTTATTGTTATTTTATGGCATGGAATGGTTTTTCTATAATATTTATAATTTCATTTGATTGATGTTCTGCAATTAAATATTGTAAATGAAACCCCATGTCAATTAATATACAAGTATGACTTTTGTGACAAACCTCAGTGAATTTAGAATTTTTTATCTAAACATTTTCTCTCTCGACTCCTCTCATCTCCTCCTCTGAAGAATGAGATAAATTCTTCATGATTGAAGAACGAGTGATCAATAATGATTGATGAAAGACATTTTATTTTTCGTGCTAGCACCCAAAGGGCAAGTTCTTTTTTTTAGACCATTAGAGCACATATGTATCACCTCTATAAGGATTCTATATTGGATCCTCATGAGCGCAATGATGAAAATACATAAGTGTTATTCCGGATGAACAATGATCATTAACAAAGAAGGTACCAAAGACCCAAGTATTTAATTTCTTTAGAAATTAATAAATTAATTATAAACATTTTTTGTAAGATCCTTTTCCTAGGATCCGACACTTTTCTAATATTTTAGTAAATTATTGATTTTAATCCATGGATATTGGATTTATTCATCATATTGATCCTGGATTGGTTATCGATTATGGAAAAGGAAAGTTGGGCCCTCCCAACTTCCACACTTATGCTACGCAAAAATCATTCACATAAGACATGAATCATAAAGAAATGAAGAAAATAATCCAAGAAATAATAAAAAATGAATAAAACAAGGAATTGTGGCATAAAATTAATAATATAATATAATTTCTGTAGTGGTCAAGGAATCACTGCCATGGCTATCTTAGTAGAATGGGTTCACTCCCCATACCATCTCAGTACTCATAGATCACTCCCATGGACAAAATAGTAGCATGTGATAACTCCTCATACCATCTTGGTTGCAATGGTTCACTCTCATGGACATATTAGTAGTCAAGGTTCACTCCCAATACTAGTTTAGTCCATCTCATGAGACACAAATCATTACCAAATGCATTTGGGAGAGATATAGGTCTGAAACATCTCATATTTAAATCATACATACATGTGCCACAAAATAATAAACAATCATATCATAACCCATGAAATAAAATGGGTATCATAAACAAGTAATCATATCATAACTTATGGAAGAAGATAATGGTTTCATAATAATTTCATCAAAATAATAACCCATGAAAATAAGAAGGGTACAAAAGTATATAACCCATGATAGAGGACTGGGTTCTCATATTCATCATTACATCAAAACATAAATAAATCAAAGGACATGATAGGAACCTTTTGATTATTTCCCTAAAAGGAATGAATAACACAAAAAAATGACATCTTAAATGAGAAATAATTTTGAAAAAACATTAAAAAAAATTATTGATGAAAATATCCTTTCTTCTTCGAAAAATTTCTTTTTAAAATATTAAATCTTTTGAAGACCATTTTCATGAAAATTTATAAAGGAATATCTGAAAAGTTTTTTTGAAACATTCTTTTTCTATAAAATATTATAAATGTCTATTGAAAACATTTTGAAAGCATTTTACTTGAAAACATATAACAAAATTTTAAATTTTTTTAATTTCCTTTCATTGAAAATGTATATAATAATCTCTAAAACATTTTGGAAACCATTTTCCTTTAAAACTTATAAAATAATCTTGAAAACATTTTGAAAAAAAAAATTCCTTGAAAATTTATTAAATTAGATTCAAAGAATATTTGAAACATTTTTCATGGAAAAAACTTGGAAAACTTATAAATAGAGCATGAAAACGTTTTGAAAACCATTTCTTTGAAAAGTTTTGGAAAACATATAAAGTAATCTTGAAAACATTTTTAAACCCACTTTTATAGAAAATGGATTTGAAAATGTATAATGAATTCCTAAAATAATTTAAATAATTTTATTTGGAAATAAAAAATTTAAAACATATATTGGAAACATTGAAATTTACTTTAAACACGTTTTCAACATAATTTTTTTAAATCCTTTTATAAAACACCATTTTTAAAGAACACAGATTTATACCGAAAGGAGAAATAAAGTCATATTTTCATGAGAACATTTTATTTGTTATATTAAGTAGGAAAGAGTGGATTAATGGTAATAATACATGGAGATATCATGAATAATCATAAGATAATAAATATCATTAATGATTTGGGGAAATGTATCATAATATTTCTTCAATGTAAGCATAATCATAAACAACTCTGATAAATGATAAAATTGTTTCAATAAACTGTTACCACATGTTAACATGGAATCATACAATATATATAAGAAAATAAAATTACACGAAGATTAAAATATCATTATAATAAAAATTTTCATGATATAACATGGTAAATTTATGTATATAAAACTCTAAAAAGAATTTATGTGCATAAAAAACTTGAGTCTCAAAGAAGCAAAATTGAGCCAAAACTATCTTGCTGATTTAGTAACTTTTGAAACATAAACCCCACTAAAGAAAGATCATATAATAGATATGTAAATACCCATACATTTATTAATAATAATCATATAATACATGCAGGGTCACTATATGAACCATTCAAAAGAAAAGAGTAGTCAACATGACATGTATCTCAAAGTTATAAAAAAAGTGAGATGACATTTCTTTACATAGTGTCTTTACTGTCTTCGTACTCATAAAAAATTACTATATAATAAATATAAGTTTATTATAAATATATCACATAACTATATTATTATATCTAATACAATATATTATTTTATTATTACTTTATATTACCCTCTTGTTAACCATTCTATGTTAATGTTTAACTTATGGTAATATCCACTTGGTTCTTCACATGTGTCTTAATTTGATATATAATTGGTCCCTATAAATATATAATGATTTACAGAGTGTAAACCATGATATAAATATCATTTATATATATTATATGTTTATCATAAAAATCCACATTATATATTAGTATGAAATTGAATACATCGTTCATGGAGACGATAGGCTGTAAGTACGCATGACCACTATTTCAGTTTTATAGCCGTATTGATTGAAAGAAATTAAATGAAACACATGTATATATATGTATATATAAAATTATAAAAATATAATTATTATAACAAATATATCATATAATTTCACTAAACCCATCATTAATACATTTCATATAGAGTGTGAACAAATCACATCGCTTTGAGAAAGCGGTAGTCGACACTTCCTCAAACGAAATTATCATATTTAATCTAATTTTAAAGTATAAATATATGTGTTATAAAGAAACATAAATACTATTAAAGAAAAAATAAGTCTCATATATATAATATATAAATAGATATTCCATCATATTTCCTACCCTAAGAGGTGGTAAAGGAAGAATGAACAATCGTCGTTTCGTGAGGCAGTAATTCACAATACACATAAACAGTATGTTCCTTACCCATTAGATAGATGTGTGTGAAATTGTATGAATAAATAATTATATAAAAAAATATTAGTATATTTAGGATAATGGTGTTGTTTTATAAGCATGGAATAAGGTTAGTTGAGGTGGTGGAGAAAAAAAGGAGCTTGAGAAAGGATGTTACCTCTTATTTGGGTAACTCCTTTTGGATTGAACCAAAGGGATTACATGGATTGATTTATTCTTGAAAGGAGGATTAAAAGTGTATTATATGGATGTTTTTAGTTGTATTTGGAAAAAAAAAATTCTGATACTAATAGGTTTCAGAGGTGTGATGTACGCGGAGATGTGGCTGCATTTTATAGGGGAGGAAAAGGAATCACTGTGTATATTTGAAATCAAGTTCGGTGTACGCATGTTTTCACCTAACAAAAT
Organism: Viscum album; assembly: GCA_963277665.1. Taxonomy (NCBI): domain Eukaryota; kingdom Viridiplantae; phylum Streptophyta; class Magnoliopsida; order Santalales; family Viscaceae; genus Viscum; species Viscum album. Next base: position 699,213,449 of record OY728128.1, on the reverse strand, counting down.
CTTCCAAAAACAAAAAACATAAATAATTAAAGTTTAATGGCCGAATAATGACCAAAAAATGGGTTTTTGACAACTGTTTAGGTCATTTGGGCCATTGAGTTTAAGGTTTAGTCCCTTATTAAACTTAATTTTACCTTAATCGTTGTAATTAATTTTAAATACTTTCAAAAATATATTTTTTCAAAAAATATGTTGAACTTATTATAAAATAAAAATTATCTTGATTAAAAATAAGGAACCCATTTTTTCCAATTTCAATCACATAATTGGTTGAAATTAATTTAAACTTAATCTTATGGACGGGACGACATTGCAGGTTTTTTATGTAAAAATGTCCAAAAGTTTGATAAGTTTTTATGATAAATTTCAAAGTAAAATTTATTCCAATGACATAAATTTTATTAATAAATAAAAATTTATAATAAATAAACAATAAAAATAATTAAAAATATTATTTATCCCTATAAATAAATTAGATAAAAATAGTTTTGAATTAAAATTCAGTATTTTTCATTATTCATTAAAAGAAATGAAACTTCACAGAAAAATTAAAAAATTTCACCCTAATATAATTTCATTGGGTCTATTGAAATGATAGAGTTTATTTTGATATATAATATTTTTAAATGTTCAAAATTATCAATTTAAAATAGTTTCAACATTAAAAGGCAGTAAAATTACTTTTATAAATATAAAGGTTTTTATGTGTAATATTTGGTTTGTTCTAATCTTATTATTATAAATCATATTTTATCAATATTAAAAATATTTTTTAAAATCTATAGGATATAAATTTAATTAATTTCATTCACTAGTAGTAATTAATTTAACCTATTAAGATTAATTGACTTTTTTTACATAAAAATGGTCTTTTATAAAATCTTTCCCTTTATATTCATTTGGTTTCTATATTAATTTCTTATTAATTGGTAACCAATGGATTTGAATATATATTTATATTTATAAGTTATTAAATCCTATAATAATAAATTTAATGGTTATTTTGTATCTTATTAAATAATAATATTTTAATAATAAATTATTGTTCTGTAACACACGGTCTTGCTTGTTACACAGGCCATTAAGGAATGTTGGTCTTGAATGTAATGTAAGATAATTACAGTGTTCTATGTAGAGGAAGATAAATTTTTTGTTATGTGTAGTGCCTGATTAACTTTTTGTTTCATATAATGAAGGCTATAAATTGTGATTTAATATGAAATAAACAGTTTTAAGTGTTACGTGAAAATGAAAAATATCATTAAGATTAAATTAATTAAAAAAATTAACAAAATCTCAAGGTGTTACATATACTTTTCACATTATATCACAAGACTACTAGAGTAATTAAATAATTTGTCATAATAAAAACCATATTTAAATATTGTTTGTTATGTTATATCACCTTCATTGTGTACAACCTTAGGTTTTGTGTGATTGATCTCAAGGATGGGTAAAATTACCTCCTCAACCACACATCCCATATAAATTACATCAAAAAATATTCTAAAAAGGAGAGGATATTCCAAAAAATATTATATCAGTTGTGATATAAAATTATTACTTAGGTAGTATGATAGGTCCTTGGGTGCAACACATACTCTAAGAAAGTTGAAAATGTCTACAAACTAAGAAAATGACCTCACTGAAGAAGTAAAACGTTTCTCATCCAAGAATGAAGTATAAATTTGTTCATGTTTTCTTTCTTATGTGTTGGGTAACCTACAAATTTTTTAGAAACCCCATAATCAACACATTTCATATCAATTATTTTTAAATCAGACTCTTCTATTTAAAGATTCCATCTCAAAAGTATAGGTTTGGATTCCTTCATAGCCAAAAAATATTTGAGAGTAGTGTGGACTGTGAATATAATGACCTTGAAAAAGACCATAACTAGTTAACAATGTCTAATGAAAATACAAAAAAAAACAAATCATTTTTAGTTTTTGTATATTTATTTCTGGAATCATCTAATAGATTTCCATCATTACAAACAATATGCAGTCTCTGATCTTTCCTCTACCCTAAAACATCACCTACAACCACATCACTATCCTCACACATAACCTCAAAAGGAAACTTCAATTCTCGAGAAGTGATAACGAGTGAAGTTATGAGTTTCTACTTGGTGTGGTTAATTAATCATAGGAATTTCTCATAAAATTAAAAGGGTTTATCCCCAACATGAAGTGAGTGTAAAGGTATTGTGGTTTTATATAAATCCTGAATGAATCGATTGTAGAAATGAGAATGTACTAAGAAAATCCAAAGTATTTTAACATTTTGAGGAGTAAGGAGATTTTATATTATCTATATTTTGGAATGTTAATCCTATATTCACATCTTGTATAATTTTTGACATACAAAAACTTATTCGGTGACCACGAACTGATACTTTTCCTAGATTATGATAAATTTTGTATCATGAAATCTCTCCAAAACTAGTTACTATATTTTCTAAACCAGTTTCCAAAGTCACTTATATAAAATAAAAAAACATCCAAAAAACCTAAATTATCATCATTATCCTGAAATAGAATACAACAATAATGTATATTTTAAAAGTGTATGGGGCACTACACATGTAGAAAAGAATTTACTAGAAGTAAAATGTCGAAAATAAAAAAGTGAATGTTGTCTTCTCTTGATAATCTAATGAAATGAAAATCACATTGTAACTAGAATACCTATAATGAAATCGGGGAAATTAATTCCCAAAAAACCCATAAATAATTTTATCTTGAAATGGAATTGGAAAATAGTCATTGTGGAAGCATTCAATTTTTTCGTTAATTTAGAATATACAGTTTTTATGCTAACTTGAACTTGTCCATTTTTATGATTTATAATAACTTTGACTCAAATATATTTAAGGAAATCATGGATATGGTTAAACCATATACTATATAAGACTGCAATAATTACTCTATAATCTATAAATATAATCACCTTTTTTCTATCCACATCTTTTATGCTGGAATATAATATTCTCTTAGCTTCAAATTTATGTTTATAATATTATTCCATGAGAATTTGGTTAATTAAATAATAATAACATATAACCTTAATTTCAAAATCATTCTTGATTTATATAAATTGGTAAGGTGAAAAACTTTCATCCTTAGAGGCTTGACTTTCTTCACTATTGTAGTGGGATTAGACTTTGATGATGCTCATTAGAACATGTAATCTTTAAGAGACACACAATTTATGGTTATTCATTATCCTTGAAGCTTGGGATGTGTGTTCATATTGGGACTTTTGTGGTACCACTATGGTTCATGGAATCATAAGAAATCATAGTTTATAATTATTCAGGTTTAGAAAGGATGAGGTTAGGCATCAGGTTTCTTTAGTAGCATGTCAACTTAGGTCACATTCTAGCATTTTTTATCATCAATCTTGGGATGAGTTAAAATTTCTTTTTGTGTTTATATATCAGACTATAGAGTGATATCAAGATCTCTAGTTTCATAATCTGTGATAGTCATAGTCTTTAGGTGTTCTTCGTGGACCTCAGCTATCATCTTTCTTTGACTGGTGCAATATTTGTCCATGGTCTAGTTCCATGAGTCATTCATCATTAAATGAAACTCCTTTTCTATATTTTATTAAAAATAAAACTATTGGATGTGTTCTAAAGTTGTTTTCTTTATATTTTGGTATATCTACATATTGTTTTTTCATCATACTAAATCTTGAATGATCAAATTTAATATATTTAGGGTGTTCTTTAGTTACAATGATATTAGAAATCTTATTACCAATAGTGGATTGGATCGATGCTCATCGAACTCAGCCGAGGCTTGTTCTCGCTTTTACATAGTGCAATAAATCGATGGGATTACAATACATTTTTATTTTTATTCATGCTCAGTTCATCAGTTTATCACATTAGAAATTCTTATTCTCGATCGATTCAAAATGGTCATAGTCTCTTGAGTTGGAAGAGCTTGGTCAAATGAAAAAAACATATTCTAATTAATAAATCATCACTGTCTCTCTAGAAGTTACCATATTTTCTTTATAGTCTACTCATTTTTTAAATTTTGATCCACCGTAGTCACTTCACAAGGATCACTGCCAAGGAAATAATATTTTAAAAAACATGTTCACTTGATTGAGTTTGTAGAAATTTCAACATGAAGTTGATCTGAACCAGGCATATTCAATCTAATACATTACCAACATTTTATTGTAGGTCCCAAAACAATACAAAATTCCAAAAATAGTGAAAATAAAATATCTAAATAAAATATTAAATTGAGAAAATAATTACTAGAATTTACAATAGTAATATTAAATTAAAAATAGAAATTTTGATGTTGTATTAATTATTTTAAATTTTATTCTAATTTAAAAAGTTAATTATAATTAAAAAATATTAAATTAAAATAATTGTATTTTGATGGAATTAATTTTAAAAAATATAAATAATTATAATAAAATAAATAAAAAATTACATTAAAAATGATTATTTATAAAAACATTTGAAACACATAAAATAAATGAACATAGTTTTTTTTAATTAAAAATACATAAATCATCAAAGAATATAAATTCAAAATAATTCCCAAAAATGTTGTTCCTAAAACATGGGAATTCATATAGGGGAATAATTGACCAGTTTAAAACCAATACTTAGTCATTTTTAAAAATATTTCAAATGAATTTGAATTACAGTCTAAGTGTATTAAACTATAATAAATTATTCAAAATATATATTTTATTGTTTAATATTCCATTATTTAAACAAAACAATGTGGACAAAATTGATAGAATAACCCCACATCATGTTTAATATTTAACGATAATATATATATGAAATTATTAAAATGTTATGAAATTTTTGGGTAGCCTTTTCAAAAGAAATTTTTTGATATCATGAAGTTTTTGGATAATATTGTCATAAGAGACCTTTTGAACATATTTTTATGAAATTATAATAGTAATTAACTACTTATGTATCATGTGTTACATATCTTTCATACTATTTACCATGGTTTTTTATTATTTTTTTTATCATAGTTTATATGGATGTATCTTTTATGAAATAAAACTAAATATTTCATTATATTTAGTAGACTTTGTAGATCTACCATTAATTTTTAAATGAAATATCTCAAAAAATATGCTATATTATAGAGGTTTGATTATTTAAAAATTCAATGATATATTTTGATAATTCCATAAGTGATTATTGATGTAATATTTTTCATGTATATTTTTTGGGTTTCCTGTAAATTAAAACATAACTATTCTAGTAATAAAATGAATGCAATGAATTATAATTTTGTTATAAATTTTTTAATAGTTTATAACTAGATCTGAGAGTGTGGATTTTGGGTTTTAAAATTGGTTTTAAAGGATAGTTTAGTTATTTTTTTGGAATTAGGATGATAATTTCTAAAAGAAAAAACATAATTCCAAAAAACTATTATAAACATATAATACAAAATATTTCACTCACTACTATTTATAATAATTTATATTATATTAGATAAATAACATAGCCTAATTTATTTTTATTTAAATGTATATGATGAATTGAGAATGGGGGTGCATGAATATGAACAACCAATGTGGTGATGGTGGTTAATATAATGAATTTACCAATGTGTAACCAAATTTCATGGGTTCTCATGATGAAATTACTATGGATATATTACCACATGTTTCTTACGTTGTGTATAAAAACCACAACCATATTGAGGGTCATTCTTTATCATGATTTATTTCACGAACAAATGACCATTTCATGAAGTAAAAATTTACACTATTTTAGGGGTACATGAATCCACTTGTGACTCTATGATAGATTTACTCATTAAATAGAATATTCATTATGGTGAAATGATTTGAAAAATACAATTTTGTGCCATTTTTTATCATCTTGAAGTAGAAATTGATTAAATATAAACGTTAGTAAATAACATAATGAATAAAGAAGTGATAGAATCCATGTTTTTGGTCGATTTCAAGAAATTATCACCTGAGAAATATTTTACTTTCAATATTTGAATAAATATAGAGTGTTAATTTAGTGAAAAGAAGTAAAAGGATGATAAATAAACTATAAAATAAAAACATAACATTAAATATTTATAAATGTATGGTTTTATAAATTTAATTTATCTAAAAAGTAATAATGATAGATTTTATAATGGATTAAATCTATGTTTTCAAAATTTCTTAGAAATCAGAAAGATTGGTTAGTGTAAAGAATTGTTAATTTTATAAAGAAAATGGAGATAATTTTTCTAATAATTATTAGTCACATAGATTCATATATAATATATGAAATGGATAGATCGGTGATTAAGGTGCTTCTTATAATGGATAATAATAAAATATGTTTTAATGACCTACCTACAAGAGATGTGTAAGGTAACATTCTAGTGATTATCTACAAGAAACCCGAATGTAATAATATCCAATCACATATTCTAAAGGAATTAGTTATTTATCATATTGTTATATAATATATAATATCATATTATAGAAGATCCTATAGCTTAATTTCCAAATGATACAATATAATTTCATGAAGATTACATTACATTTGATTCTTAAAGTACACTAAAAATATATATCCAATTTTTTATTCCTCAATGCATACCCATATATCATATTTTTTATTTTTTATTATTTCTTTTTGAAATTGTGAAATAATATAATAGTTGATATTATACACTTAGTAAGGGGTCATCTTGAACAGAAGATAACACTATATAATCATGCCATAAATAATTTAACAAGAAAAAATAATTTAATGAATCTATATAAGTGAAAATTGATGATATTATAATATAAGTATGATGTAAAAATTAAAATAAATAATCACAAAGATAAAAATAATGATATCATAGTGAAGTAATGAATAATGGTAGTCATCATAAACATTTCTTCAATCCTTTATACTAAGACAATATACATAAAATGGAATAAATACATTAAATAACCAAGATAGTGTACCTCATGAGACCCACCAACAAATCATGGGTATAAATTTTTTTGTTTCCATCCTTTCACAAAATATGATCAATGTATCCATTTTTTTTAAATAATGGCTAATAATTACACTTCATCACCTTCCTTAATGAACCTCTTATTTAAGAACTACTATGTAATGAATTGTCATTCAAATAAAATAATAGATATTTGGTCTGTACTGGTTTACATAGTTAATATAATATTTAATCTATATAGGTAAATATCCATCAAATAAATTAGAAACAACTAGATATTCACAATGAAATAGAAATTACCCTTATTGAAGGAAAGACAAGGAAGTATTAGAGTTGGATACTTTCATTGTATAAGGATATCAATGAGAGTTAACCAATGATTATAATTGTTTAAAATTTTAGGATATTAATGAAATTATAAAAACATATTTTAAAAATTATGATAATGTGACACATATTTATGATGCACATTAGGGATATAAAATTTCCATTGGGAGAAACTTTTTTGTTAGTATGCATTAATACTAATGGTTCACCTGTTATAAAATCTAATTGTATCAATGACACATGCTTGTTGTGGGCTGTGACAAAAACATATCACCTCAGTTAAAATGCAGTAAAGTGGTTAACCATGGTTGTCTCCAGAGAGGAGTGCACAATAATTACATTTGTCACTTAAATTTTAGAAATAAGAAGAGTTTGATCTTGAAATTTTTTGAGTTAAAAAATAAAGCATGAAATTGGAAAAAAGGTTTCAGCATAAGTAGATGAAGAGAGTGATGGGGTTAGGTTAGGATCACATTTTTCAATGTCATAATAATCATAAACATAATTCACCCTCTCTTTATATTGAATAATAAATGAATGACACATCAATAGAGTTATCAATCACCCTTGGTTGATGAAAACAATAGAGCCCACTTCTATGTGTGTGGATGTTCATTAAAAATTCACAAACAACTAAAGAAAGTCCTAATATATAATTTTTTATCCTTGAAATCTAAAAATGATTCACAAGTTCCAAAAATATGAAAATAATCCATAGACACTCACCACCTAAAACAATATGGTCGATCAAGACAAATTGCACTAGGTGGAGGGACTAAAAAGTTCTTCAACAAAATCTGTAAACAATGAATACATGAAAACCCAAAACAAAATCGCATTAAGAGAATTAGGAAACAATATAAATAGAAATAATTCAATATAAAAATATATTTTTACATTAATTTTAATTAATTTTACATTAAAAAAGTGAAACTCCCCCTTCCCCAATCACTCAAAGGATTTACCCCTCTAGGTGAGGGGTAAGAGAGTTGAAAAGGGAAGAATAGAGCATAATGGAAGTAGGAAAAAAGAAAAGTTAAACTAAACAGAAATTCAAGACACAAATCCTCCATCAAAACTCTCTTGGTCCTTATTCAACAACCATTAATGGAAGAGAAAACCCATATTTTTAGGGTTGAGGGGTGGAAAAGTTTCCCTCTAGATTCACTCATTCTAAAGATTGAGTCAATTTACCATCATAAATTGTAGAATATTTGGTAGGTTCTTTCATTAAAGTTGTTCCAATGTCTCTTGTACATGTGTAGAAGAAATATCATCATATTTGGGGAAGTGAAACAACCTTTATCTTTGTATTATGGATGAAGACTTTTTTACTTAGGATACCTCTCAACTACCTCCACTTTGGCGATGCAATGGATACTTTAATGAACATATTTCTTCATGAAATTTAATTTGAACAATATATGTGGAGTCATATTTATATTAATTATGTAATAACATAATTTTGAGATATTTTGGCTGAGACGTGATTCCATTACTGAGATGGGGTCCATTCTGTTGTCTAGAAAAATTGATTTAATATCTTAATTTTTCTAGTCCAGTGTGTTTAGAATTGGTTCTGGATCCAAAAGTCAATTTTGAAGCCCAAAATAAATGTAATTCCAAAAAAATGAATCACGCTACTTTGATAAAAATTGTATCCTTTATTCCCGAAAATAAAAGGTCTAGAAAACTATCAACTTTCAAGAATTAACCAATTTTCACAATTAATCTGATAATTCACAAAAAAATATTAAAATGATACAAATAAGATCAGATTTATTTATTTCTATGGGTTAAATCATTGAATCACACATGAAAAATAATGAAAATATTATCCCTATAAATTACACTAGACATAGCACTTGGAATCCCAGACAAGTCAGCATCAGAATCCAATCCAAGAAAATACAGAACACATGCTAATGAGATCCACAAGTTTCCTACCAAGAAAAAAAGATATCATGCCTCATAAAAAAACCATTATTCCAAGTTATCAAACCATACTATTCAATATATTTCCTCTTTATTTCTCCTCCCAGGAACACAATACACCTACCTCAAGTTATTTGTCTTCTCTCATCTCACACATATCAATTTTAAACAAGGATTTTCCCATCCAAAATTATGTAGGGGTCACCATATGCTTGATAAATTCAAACTACTCCACCCAATGTGTGTCGAGGAAACATGTTTATTATGATAAATTTCTAGGATTATTATATGGCTTTGGGTTGGTAGGATTTTATTTAAAAAATTCGGAGTCTGAATGAGGAGGTCTTGACTCTTTTTGAAGTAAAATTGAAAGATTATAATTTTCAATCAAGTATGGTATCCTCCTCACATCCTTAGTAGAAAATTATCTTCGTCATCATGAAAAATTAGGGAAAGTGTACAACATTCATCATTTCAATAGAAAAAATTTAAATCTTCTCAAACATAATTTTTATTTAAAGCTATAGAAAATGCATCTCTTTCTTCCTACTTTAGAAGCTCCAGAAAGGGAAAAACATTCAAAAGAATTTTTTCTTTTTCAGAATAAAAAACAACTCTTTAATATATTATTTTCCACCTGAAGTATCGCTACATGAAATAGAATAATAAAAAACATCTTCCACCACACTTAAGGTCCACTAGATATTGAAATTTCACTTCAAGAGTTGTTTGGATATATAAAAATTGGCTTGTAATGTGGATAAAATCTCAACAATTTCATGGATTATAAGGGCTTCAAGGATTAAATGTTCAAGGAATAGAATAATGATAATTATTCTTTTGAGAAGAGGGCTTAAAATCCAAATAAATTCCTTAATCATTTGAAACACAAGTACCTCAAAACCTTATGTTTTCAATGGAATAAATCAAATTCTAGTCAAATAAATCATGGTTTGGTTCTCTAAAGAATTGAGGTGAATGTAATGAATATTAAAACAATGGTTTAAAAGCCACATAGGAAAGTGATTGAAAAGATAAAGGTAGTGAGATGTGGCTTCAGATTAAAAAATCGCAGTACTTTTCATGAAATTTAATAAAAATTAACTTGAAACAAAGTCATTCGCAACACTCATTTAAACTTAGTTTCATTGAATTAATTATTTAAATTATTGGTATGGGTTTCAAAAATGACAATGATAATCATTTCAGCTCAAAAGTTTAAAAACACACAAAATGAAAAATATAAACACACAAAAATTTCAAAAAACATGTACTTTTTTTATAAAAAAACAATAAATGAAAATCCAACTCTAAAAAGGTTCCCTCCCCCAAACAAAAATGATGTTTTATACTTAATTAATTCAAATGGATTTAATATCTAAGAATATTTGAAACTAAATCAACATAGACAAACAACTATAAAAGGGAGGTATGACCTGATGGATTTTATTTATAGATAGGTTGGAGGAGTGTGATATCCCGTTTTAGATCTAACGGAATAGTCCCATGGAATTTCATTAACCTGTGTCTATTAAGAGTGAATGGATCCTTCTCTCCATCCTTCACAATGTACACAACATCAAAAGGATATATAAGAGTGTCCATAAATAGACCCTCCCATCTAGAACAAAGATTACCTAGAATCAGCTCTAGTATTCAGTTGAATAAGGATGCTTTTTCTCTAGAATATAAGTCTTTTGGTTAGATCATCTTTTTATGAGCAACTCTTATTCTCTCTATTTAAATCATGGAATTTTCAAATGCTTCCCATCTGATTTCCTCCATCTCATGAAACTTTAATATTCTCTCTTTCCCAATGCTTTCTAGAACCAAATTCATCTTCCTCACATCCCAATACACCTTATGCTCTAATTCCTCATGTAAGTGATAGATTTCCCCATAAATCAACCTATATGGACTCATTCTAATCAGTGTCTTATAGGTTGTCCTGTAAGAAAATAATGTTCCTTCTAAACTTTTGCTTCAATCCTTCCTATTTAGTTTAACATTATTCTCGAAAATTAAATTGATTTCCCTATTAGACACTTCATCTTGACCATTTGTTTGTGGATCATAGGATGTTGACGTTTTTATGTTTCACCCCATAGCTCTTTAGCCAAGAAACCATTCTCCTATTGAAAAATTGAGTACCTTGATCAATGATGATGGCTCTTGGCACTCCAAACCTACCAAACATGTTATACCTAACAAAAACACAAAAACCTATATCATCTTCATTCTGGGTGGACTTTTCTTCTATGACTCCTGACTTTGGTGCCACTAAATGGGGCCCAAAAACGGTTGGCCACATTCCCTCAAGTGCGCCTCCCCAAATGCTAGAGGGTGATTACTAGCCTTAAGGGTCTGGTAAGTCATTATTAGGGAGACTATACCCTCTTTTATTAGAACAAAACACTAACAAAAGTAACCAACAATAACCAAATGTGGAAGAGTATAAATAACCAAAACAATACCATGTCATATGATATTCAAAGTAAGAGAATAAAATACTCAAATCAAAGGTAAAACATGCTATGAAAATGTGAATTTCAAGTGTCTATAGGGCAACTAAAATTAATGAAATGAAGAATCCCAAGCGGATCCTGAACAACATCTAATTCTCTTTCCCATGCTCCAATCCCAAACAACAACCTATCCCATGGCCTTTCCATTATCTTATCCTACAACAACAAAGTATACTCAGGTGTTGATTAGGCTGCCCAAATAGGGTGTGAGTAATACTCAATAGGCCACCACCAACGATATCTAAAACAAGTCCAGTCAAAAGATTGGGTATGCAGTTTTATGAAGAAATAATTAAAATTCATAATATTACAGTTAACACATTGTCATTTAATCTGTAGTCATCACATTAGGCCTAGTTTCAATTTATGTCTTCCATTTGAATCATCATTTATTATTATCAATCATTTGGTGTTGAACTTCATGTGAAGCACCCCATATGTCATTGAGTTTTGGTTTCCATTCCTAACTCTCCATATCTCATTCAGTGTAGGTCTTCATGCCTAGAACCCCATAATCACAAGCTTGGATAACTATTGGTGTGGAACACCATGTCTAAGTCCCAACTTCAAATAAGTCTATAATTCCATGTCTAACACCACAAAAATCTCAACCATTTAATCATTATTTAATTCAGAAGAATTAGCAACATCATTCCATTACTAATCCATTGATTGGTTATACATTCCAAAGGCCATTAGTTAACTCAACAATTAACTAAGAACATAACTCATTAATTAAATCATCAATTAATTAATCAATAAAAACAATTTTTATTAAATTAATAATTCATCAAAATTAATTATCCATATCAAATATCAAATTTTCATAATTAATTCTTACAATTAATTATCTTCGATCAACATCCTGGCACATAATTAATTCTCATAATTAATTATCTTACATAGACAAACATCATTTCCTAATTAATTTCCCCGAATTAATTATATTATCACAATAAATTCAATACATCAATCACAATATATCAACAAATAACGAATCTCCAAAACAAAAATTTATTTGGAAAACCCCCCTTTGTTTGGGACGTGATTAAATTATCAGTTGATCACCAATGCGATCACAAGTTAATTCCCCATTCTTAATTACTCCAATTTAGGAAATCAATTCTCAAGTGAAGCTAAAAAATCCATAAACTCACATTCACATATGAAATCCACAACTATGGGAGTTTTATTTAGACCACCTACCTCAGTTTATTTATGGATTTTTTCCCAACAAAATGTCCCCAAAATACAAGACGCACAACATCGATGATCAAGCTTCAAATCTAAAGCCATAAACCAAAATTAATAACAAAGGCATCAAGATCTTAAAAATATAGATCTATATCCATGATCCTAGATCAAGATATCAACTCAAATGTTTAGATCCATGGAAATATTGGAAATATTTCATGAAGACATCAAGGAAAGATAGGGGAAAGAACGGTAGAAGAAACGAGATGAAATCCACTTATCAGGAAGAGAGTAGATCATTAATTCGGGATTTCGATCTCGAAGAATGATGATCAAATCACCTTGCAATCCCTTTATAAGGCTCTAGGATCACCTAGAATCTTTCAATCCTAATAAAGTCTAAATATCGGAGTCTTGGGGGTTAGGGTGGTTTAAAAAAAATATTTTCGGATATTTAGTCTTCTGCGCACAGTTTCATGGGTAGGGGTGCACAGTTAGGGCAATCTGTTAGCAAACTGTGTGGACCTCTCTGTCCGGGTTTGCACGGTTGGCACAATTTAGTCACATGGTTTGTCAAACTATGCACAAACTATGCAGACCTCTCTATCCAAGTTTTCATGGTTGGCACTGTTTAGTCTCACGGTTTGTCGAACCGTGCACAAACTAGTCACAACCCACTTTTCATAATTTTTTCTTTAAAAAATCACAAAAATGCACCCCAAGACACTACTCCAAATCAAATGTACTTAAAACCCCCAAAAGTACCTAAAAACACACCTGATATGAATCCATAAACAGTCGAGATCTTACAATCTCCCCACCTTATAACATCTCATCCTCGAGTTGTACTCCCAAAATTCTCTATGATTCTGAGCCAAAATGATTAATCCATTAAGCCCTCATATCTTATTTTGATTCCGAATTTTCCTCTCGAACACTTCTATGTTTCCATAACAAAATATCTAATGGAAAGGCCTTTCCCTGTAATACTTTCTCACTATGACCCAACACATGTATCAAATTATCCTCGAAGGACACATCAATCATGGGGTCACCCTCTTCAATGCCAATCTCATGAGAATGGTCAGTGTGATACCACAATAGTTGTGACAGATAGAAAATATCATGCCTAGAAATGAATCTCTATGGAAGGCTTAATTGGTATGCCACTAGCCCAATTCTCTCTAGCACCTCAAACGATACCATTTTTATAGATTCTTGATAACTTTTGTTATAGGTGAACTCCATTAAATGAAATTTCTTCTCACAAGAACCACCGAAGTGATGCACACATACTAACAGAATATCCTCTAACACCTGTATGGTATGATCTGACTTCCCATCTATCTGTGGGTGCAAAGACATAAATAACAATACATGTATACCAAGAACCTTGTGTATTCCCTTCTAGAAGTGTGAAGTAAATTATGAATCATGATATGAAACTATAGTATATGGCACCCCAAACAATCGAACTATCTCCTGTACATATAGTTATCCCAACTGTTCAACTATAAAGTTTTCCCAGATAGGCTAGAAGTGTGATACCTTTTTTAGTCGGTCCTCAAAAAACCAAGTAGAATCATTCTTAATAAACATATTTGGAATATGTACAATGAAATCCATAGTCACATCATCCCACTTCCATTTCAGAATAGGAAACAACAGCAGTAGGCCTCCAGGTTGCTAATGCCCTGCCTTCACCTGCTGACTGGTGAAACACCTTTTTACAAACCCTTCTATCTCCTTTCTCATTCCTGGCCACCAAAACTGTCTTCATAGGTCACAATACATTTTTTTTCACCCTTGGATGTACCACTCACATTGAGGCATGAAATTCTCACATGAGTTCCTCTCACATACTTATAGGCATAAAAAATGATTTTCTACATAGATGACCTCATCCTCATCTATTATCCAATTTGAAGGTGTATCCCAACCATCAAAGATTTCCCTTAAGGATAACCACTCAAGAACATCATAATTTTTGTATCTAATCTATCTCAATAGTGTATACTCCACTACTATAGAAACTAGAGTCATCCCCTCCTGAATCTTCTGAACTACCATATTCATTTCTACTAGTAAAGTCATCATTTTCCACTTAGCACTCGACTCATATACCAACTGAGTCTAAGTTTTCATGATCAAGGAATCATCCACACTATTCCCCTTTCTGGGTGTATATGCCAATTAAAAATCAAAGGAATGCATATACTCTACCCATCTACATTGTCGAAGATTCAAGTTTCACTATGAAAAGATATAATTCAAGATTTTGTGATGTGTAGAAACTGTAAACTTTTCACCCAACAGATAGTGTCTCCAACACTTTACAACATAAACCACTAAAACCAACTTGAAGTAATGTGTAGGGTAATTATATTCATGTGGCCGCAACTGCTGATACCCGTAAGCAACGACTCAATTACCTTACATAAACACAGCTATGAGTCTGATCCCAGAAGCATTGTAATATATCATGTACTCCTCACCCGATTCAGGTAAGAAAAAAAGGGTGTTGATGTCAAGCTATTATTCAACTCCTAGAAAGAATTATCACATGCTTCTATCCTATAAAACATTATCCCTTTATTTTTCAACCATAAAAGTGGTACTTCAACTTGGGAAAAATCCTTGATGAAACTCCTTTAATAACTAGAAAATCCTAAAAATATTCGGATATTAAAAAAATTCTTGTAAAACTCAAAAGAAATCATTGCCATCACTTTTTCTGGGTCCACTACCATGCCTTTTTCTGAGATGATATGCCCCAAAAATTGTAAACAATCAATCCAAAACTAACATTTAGATAGATTGGCATATAACGGATCGTCATGAGTCTTAGAGTACAACAAGATGTCAACCACAAACTCTACTGCAAACGAGTCTAAGTAAGGATGAAAAATCTTGTTCATCATGTCCATAAATACTTATGTATCATTTTTCAACTCAAATTCCATTACCCCAAACTCATAAAGGCCATTCCTACTTTTGAAATTAGTTCTTGGTATATAAGAGGTCCAAACATTCACCTAATGATACCCTGATCTCATATTGATATTTGAGAACACACAATCCCCCTTCAGCTAGTCAAATATATCATAGATATTTAGAATAGGATATCAGTTCTTCACGGTCATTTTATTCAACTTTTGGTAATCGACACACAAGTGTAAACTCTCATTGGTCTTATTTGCAAAAAAAAAGTGATCCCCAAGGATACGAACTTGGTGGGATAATCCCTTTATCCTCCAACTCCCCCAACTATGATTTGAGCTCTTTAAGATCAGTCAGTTCCATTCTGTATGGTGGAATAGATACCGGCTCAACACCTGGTATGATCTCAATAGTGAATGAAACATCTCTCTAAGGTGGAAACACTAAAAATTATTTAGGAGAGACATCCTAAAACAATTATAATAATGGTAGAAGGATGTCTTTCCTACCACTCCCATCATCCATAAAAGACTAGAAACATGGGCTTTGAGATGTCCCATTTTCTGAGTAATTGGCTAAGCTCATCCTGGATAGTTATCCCATTCTCCACGATGAACATATTGGTCACCCTTTGGGGATACAAAGGTCACTCTCATGTGGTAACAATCTATGTGGGATTGGTATGTGACTACTCCTTCCATACCCTTAATCATGTCGAACCCCGTTATATCAAGGACATATATATCCAAAATAAAACGATACTCTCCGATCTCTAGAGAACATTCCTTGAATAAAAAAGATATCCCAAGACTGTGTTTCCAATGGTGTATCGATATTCATCACCCGTCTTACTAACTCCACCAACAGGATCAAACCATTAACAAAATTTGCAGATATAAAGGAATGAGATGCACCAATATCAAAAAAGGTAGTATATAAAGTAGAAGTAACTAGAATAGTACATCTCACTATTGTCGGACCAGCCTCACTCTCCATAAGTGTAGGCTTCACTACATGTAACTATACTGCCCCTCTTCCATGTGGTGTCATCTGACTCCCTTGAGTAGCACCAATCTGATGTTACTCGTGCTCATAACTTGAAGAACCACATCAACTACCTCTACATCCTATTCCCACATATTTCTAACTACCATACCTATATTGTGTAGAAGACCCCCTACCCACACCATGACTCTACGAAGCTGCTCACTCAGTACTAGCCTACCGCTGATTCCCTCAAAAATTCTATAGGTTCCTCATCATTCCACAAAAACTGGTACTCCACTTGTGTTCTTGGATAATTTATATGAGAGCATACTTACCTACCAAAGCACATGAGTAAGAACCATTGTAACTGTCCCTCCTGGATTTCCACCTTGATTCCCATTGTCTTGACTATGGTTCTCGTAATGGTGCTTCCTGCTCTCGGAAGGTACGCTCCCTGATCATCCAGTGATAGCTAACTGTCCCCTACTAGAATCCTCCTTCTGGTTCCCATCTGAAATGAGAGCATGATTAACCACTTATGAGAATTTATTAAGCCTAAATACATTTATATGGGAAATAATTTCACACCTAAGTCCATCCTGAAATCATTTTTCTGAAGAAGCATCATCTTATGCCAAATATGGAGCAAAACACTGTACAATATGTGAAATGTTCAGCGTAATCCATTATGTACATTATTCCTTATGTTAGATTAATAAACTATGAAGCCTTATCTTATCTCAATATGTATGGATATAGGTTCTCCAATAACATCTCTAGAAGTTACTTTCATAACATATCATCATTCTATCTAGATCATACCTGACTGCCCCACCAAAGCTTCAATGAACCTCATAGCATATAAGCAGCCAACTTGACCCTCCTCCATGCCAGAGTCTCCAAATGGTAAAGTATCATATCTATGGATTCAATCAAAAATTCATCTCCCTCAGTACCACCATATCCAGTAATATTAGGAGGGTTTTGCAACTAAAAAACCCTTATCAACTCACACATGATTTTCTGAACCCATCCTGGGTCTCTCTCCATGAATTTACTGAGACGATCAAAGTTCCCTCAGAACTGTTCCCCTTTCCTCCTTAGTTTTCACCAATAGTGCCTTAAGTTTCCTATCTGGAATCTTGTTTTGGGACATACCCCTCGATCTCTCCCTCAACAAGTGTTGTGGAGTCATATCTCTACAAATCCAAACACATGTTGTAGTTCTCATAATACAACCCTATAACATTTACATATGAGGATAAACTTCCACACCGAGTCTTAAAATTTTCATTCCCCCTTTTCTTGCCACACAGTCAACACTGAGGCCTTATCACTACCCTTAACAATCCTACTCCAAGGTCATGGTTAACAAGGGTACATCCAATCACATTAATTAATTCAACCATTAATTAATAACATTATCTCAAATTAATTAATTCAAAAATTAATTAATTATGAATACTCATTTCATCAATCAAGGTTCTTATTAGTCACCCATTGATTCTCATTTTGCATCATTATTTATATCTCACAATAAGGAAAATTGTTCAAGTTCAAAAACGTTCACATGAGTGGTTTTCCTGTTTGTTTCTAGAATGATGCATGTCACAGCAACCCAGAGTGCCAATAATGATGCATGAAGACTCAAGTATCGTGCCTCTTTAGAACATGAATCAAAATTCAACAACTGTCAAAACAAATATCACATCACACCACAGGTGCATCATGCATGGTTAAATAATATCCATCTATAACAACCAATAATAATTAGAACAATCCCACCCTGAGTACTCATATTTTCCCCCATACATGGCTTTTCAAATCCCATGCACGAGATCATTACCAACACTCGACTCTTCCTAGTCTCATGTATACCTTTCCCAAAACATTAAGATAAATGATGAAGAAGAAAGAAAAGAAAACTCCTCTAATACCACTTTATGACGTCCCGACCTAGGTGCCACTAAATGGTTCCCCGATCTAGTTGGCCACAAGCCCTCATGTGTGCATCTCAATACTCCAGAGGGTGCCGACTAGCAGCAGGGGTCTGGTAAGTTAGTCTTGGGGAGACTATAACCTATTTTATCAGAATAAAACACCAATGGAAGCAACCAACAATAAACAAATGCAGAAGTGTATAAATAACCAGAACAATACCATGTCATATGATATTAAAAACAATAGAATAAAATAATCAACTCAAAGGTAAAACATGATATAACAATGTGAATATAAAGTGTCTATAATGAAACTAAATGTAAAGAAACAATGACTCCCAAGCGGATCACAAACCACATTCATCTCCCTTTCCCATGCTACAATCCCAAACAACAACCTATCCCAAGGCGTTGCCCTTATCTTGTCCTACAACAATAAATTCTAGTAGGGTGCTGATCTAGAGGCTTGAATAGGGTGCAAGTACAACTCATTAGGCCACCACCAACAATGTCTAAAACAAGTCTAGTCAAAATAGAGTGTATGGAGTTTTAGGGAGAAATAAATACAATTCATAATTAAAAAGTTTTCACATTTTCATTTAATCTTTAATCATCACATTAGGCCCAGTTTCAATTCAAGATTTCCAATTAAATCATAATTCATTATTATCATTCATTTTTTTTGAAAATCATGTCAATTCCCCCAAATCTCATTCAGTGTAGGTCTCCATTCCTAACACTCCATATTTCATTCGGTGTAGGTCGTCATTCCTAGCACCCCATAATCTCAAGATTGGATAACTATTGGTGATGAACACCATGTCATATACCAAATTCTTACTGGTCTAGAATGCCATTTCTAGAACCACAATAATATCATACATTTAATAATTATATAATTTAAAATATTTATCCACATAATTCCCTTAATAATCCAACAATTATCCAAATATTTCATATGCCATTATTTAACTCAAAAAATAACTAAGCACATAACTCGTTAATTAATTCATAAATTAATTAATCAATCAACGCGATTCTCATTCCATAATTTATTCTTAACAATTAATTATACATATCAAATATCAACTCTCCTTAATTATTTCTCACAATTAATTATCTTAGATCAACAACATGACATATAATTAAATCTCATAATTAATTATATTACATAGCCAAACATAATTTCATACTTAATTTCCCTAATTAATTATCTTAACACAATAAATTCAACATATCAATTACAATATCTCAACCCCTAAACAATTTCCAAAATAGATATCTATTTGGGAAAACCCCCTTTATTTGTTCCGTGATTCAATTATCAATTGATCACCAAGGAAATCACAAGTCAATTCCACATTCCTAATTACTCCAATTTAGGAAATTAATTATCAAGGGTATCTATAAAATACCTAAACACACATTCACATATTAAATCCACGACCATGTGAGTTAGATTTAGACCACCTACCACAGATTATTGATGGATGTTAGCCCAATAGAAAGTCCCCAAAATCATAGCTGCAAAACGCTGTTGATCATGGTTTGGATCTAAATCCCTAAACCAAAATTAAGATCAAAGACATCTAGATCATGAATATATAGATCTATATCTATGATTCTAGATCTAGATATGACCTCATAGGTTTAGATCAATATAAACAGTGCAAATCATCCAATGAATGATCAAGGAAAGATAAAGGATGTAACGAGAGAAGAAACGAGATGAAATCAACTTACCGGGAAGAAAGATGATCTTTAATAAGGACATTAGATCTTGATAAATATTGTCTGAATAACCTTGGAATCCTTATTAAAGTGTTTGGGATCACCAATATTTTTTCAAGCCTAATCCAAGGTCGAAATATGGGTGCCTCGAGGGTTTTGGTGGTTTCAAAAAATATATTTTCGGATATTTAATCTCGCGCACTCAGTTTCCTAAGATGGGGCTTATTTTTAGTCAAAACCATTACCCAACTATATAGACCTCAATGTCAAGATTTTCATGGTTACAATGGTTTAGTAGAATATCTTTTCAAACCATGCGCAAACCCTACGGATCTTTTTGTCCAGGTTTTCATGGATGGCACGGTTTAGTCGCAATGTTTGTCAACCCATGCGCAAATCATGAACAACCCATTTTCCATTAGTTTTCCTTAAAAAACCCAAACTCACCATTGGAAACTACTCCAAAACAATGGTACCTAAAAAAATCAAAAACTACCTAAAAATGCACCTGATATGACTCCAAAAAAGGACAAGATCTTACATCTTCCGAATCATAGTCAACCACAAGCAATATATTAGAATTTCCAAATGAAATTGGGAAGGGGCCTGTAACATCTACCCACAGACTTCAAAAATATGAAAACAATTTAGCGTTTTTGGGATATTTACTTCCTTTTTGAAATGTTTCTAGAAAAACTGACATCTTTAACACTTTTTTAAAAATTAATAAGCTTCTTTAAACAGGGTGGACCAATAATGTCTAGATTCTAAAACCTTCCTTGCATTCCTTTGAGGTCCAAAATATCCTTCAAAAGAAAAAGTTTGACAAAAATCAATGAATGAACCAATATCACCCTTAGGAAAACCTATTCCTATCACTTGTTCATTATAAATATTCTAAAGAAATGGATCACCCCAAATGTAATATCATGATTCATCTTTCAGTTTGTGAATTTGGTGAGAATTTAAATGAGATGGGACCTGAGATGTTTCAATATAATTGGAGATTTCATCATACCAAGACACTTATCCTTAAACCAAGTACAATTACTCTCCTGGATGGTGATCATTCAATGGTTCTTTTTCTAGAGTTTCATCTTTAGCAATGTTGGGTAGTCTTCTTAAACGATCTTCCACTTGGTTCTCAGATCGCTTATTTCCCTTTATTTATATGTTGAACTCGTGTAGAAGTTACATCCATCTAACTATGCTCAATTTTTCTTTATCCTTCTTCATCAAGTACCTAAGAGCATCGTGATCAGAAAACATAGTGACTTTTGTTCCAAGAAGATATGATATAAATATTTATAAGGAAAAAATAGCTTTTATAAACTTCTTTTATGTGGTTGTGTAGTTGAAATGAGTTGCATCCATGTTTCTTGAGCCATATGGAATTACTTGTGGAAAACCCTAAATATGATGAGAAAGGACTCCTTCAACTACTTGATTTTAAGCATCATAAAGTAGATCAAATAGTTCTTCCCAATTTGGTGGCTACATCACGTGTGGTGTAATAAATCTCTTCAATTCATCAAAGGATTCCCTAAATTCACCATTGAAATCAAAATCATAATCTTTTAAAATCAATCTAGATATAGGGAGATAAATCATAGTGAAATCATTGATAAAACTCCTGCAGAATCTTACACATTCTAAAAATGATCTAACATCATTCCCACAAGTTGGGTAAGGCAATGCATTTATCACATCAATTTTTGATATATCAACTTTAATTCCCGTTTTGGAATTTACATGCCCACGTAAAATCCCTCTCTCAACCATGAAATGAAACTTTTCAAAATTTAAAACAAAATTCCTTTTAATGGAAGTTTTCAAAACTTTTTACATATTTTTCAAAAAAATGGCCAAAAGAGTTTCCAAAAACTATGAAATCATCCAATAAAACCATCAATAAACCTTTAATGTGCTCAGAACATATAATCACCATGAACTGATGAAATGTACATGGAGTATTACATATTCCAAATAGAATCATTTTATATGAAAAAATGCATAAGGGATATGTAAAGGTTGTATTATTTTAATCCTAGGGAGAAATGGGTACCTTGAAATAACCTAGAAATCCATCCAAAAATAATAATGAGTTCTCCCTACCAATATCTCTAACATATGATTAATCAAGGGAATGGATAAATGATCTTTCCATGTGACCTGATTCAATATCCTAAAATCAATGCACACTCTCCAGCTACTCTAAATTCCCACATGGATTAATTTATTCTAATAATTCCTTATAGTGGTTAGGATAGTTTTTTTTGGAATTACATGAATTAGGGTAACCTATTTTGAGTCTAAAATGGGATAAGTGATCTAAGCTTCTAAGATCTTCTCAATATATTTATTCAAAACCTCTATAAAGGTGGGATTCATCCTCCTTTGGGGATGTTAGAAAGGTTTTGAATCTTCATCAAGAAAAATTCTATGTTTGCATATTTTTGGGTTCATTCTAGTAATATAACCTATGATGCACCCTATTTATTGGAAATTATCTCTCAAAAATTCAATCAATGTTTTTTCTTGGGCTTCAGATATATTATTAGAAATTATCACTTATAATTTCTCTCCATCCCTAATGTAAAAATATTTCAAATCATTGGGGAGTGGTTTTAATTTGAGATCTGGGGGATACTCAAGGGAAGAGACTAAACCGACATTCTCCAATTCCAATGGTTTAACCTCCTTCACACAAGAAACCATATAATTTTCCCCATCATTTAAAATATCATCAATGAAATCATATTTTACATGTTCCTTCCATAGGAAATTAGAATCTCTAGTATTTTGGGTATCCACATGATTGATGATATTTTCAATGGAATAAGTCTCTACAAAGTCTAATAATTCATGGAACATACATTATTTTTAAAAGTTTTTAGTACAAATTTCACGGGAGAGTTCAAAGAGGGAGTGATCATCTGATGGCTGCCTTATGGATTGAAAAATATTGATGCAAAAAATGTTGTCTCCAAACTCCATAGTTAGTGTCCTTTTATGGAAATTGATGATGGTTTTGGCC
This sequence comes from Viscum album, assembly GCA_963277665.1. NCBI lineage: Eukaryota > Viridiplantae > Streptophyta > Magnoliopsida > Santalales > Viscaceae > Viscum > Viscum album. The sequence continues at coordinate 699,189,862 of OY728128.1, read as the reverse complement.
ATATTCAATAAAGGTCCCCCCAAAATTATGGGTGAGTGTAATGGGCTCTTATATTCTTTTATAGTCATCACATATAAGATTTTTGGGAACAATATGTCTTTGACTTTCATAAGGAAATCCTCCAGAACTACTGCTGGGAAGACTATGGATATATTAGCTAGTTGGACCACCACTATTGTGGGATTCAAATCTCACGTATATAATGAATTTTATACTGATTGAAAAAATAAATTAATTTATTCACCTAGATTATACAAAGCATTAGATAAATTTAAATAACTAATGATTCATGGAATGGAAAATGTCTCTAGATCTTAATATTTTGTTGGAAATTGTGGTGTTATAAGGGATGAGAAACTTCTACCCAAGTTGAGACATTTATTCCATTGAATTATACTCTTCTTAGTTAACATATCCTTCAAAAATTTAGTATAATTTTGAATTTTTTGAGTTCTCTAATAATGGTGATATTAATCCCCTCTTTCTGGAAGGTGTCCATAATTTTTGTTTGAAGTGATTCTTCCTAAAATTTATTTGATTCAATCAACCTTGATTGAAATGGGTATAGAAATGCTTTATTCACACATTTTTTCCTTTGATATGGTGTTTCTTATCTCTTATTATTTATCATATCCTTCTCCTCCTCCATTTCCTTTTCTTCTTCACATTTCATTTTCACAGAATTTTTAAAATTTGCAACTTTATTCTCCCACAACCCAGGTGGTATTATTCCAGGATCAATGGTGTCTAGTTGTGATATTTATTTCCCACTAATTGTATTTATCGTGCCAAAATTATCTTTTGGGTTTTCTATTGTTTGGGAAGGATGTTTTCCTGGGTTTTTGGACATGATTTCAACAAAACTTCTGATTGTTTTTTCCATCTCATCAACGTTATATTCTTGGTCATCATACATGGATTTTAGTTATTCAACATAATGTTGTGTGAAAGTGGAAGGTTGGTCATAGGATCTTGGGAAAGTGGGTGGTTATTGGTGTCTATTCTGGTTAGAATATTTATTTATTTTTTGAAATTGTGGTGGGTTTTTGAATTGTTGCTGGATTGGGAGTCAGTTTTGGAACTAGTTTTGGTTCGAGAGTCTAGCTTGATTCTGCTGATTTGAAAACCCATATTGAACATGGTTAGCCTCTCTCCATATTTTTTTTAAATTTACTCGACTAAAATGATTCATCACATGTTTCCATTCCATGTATTTCATCACATTGGCTAATGAAATGATTATGTGATGATAAAAAACCACATACCTTAGTGGGTGCTTGTTTGTTAGCCACTTTTTTAAGTCCATATGTCTGAAAAAAGTAGTTAGATCTTAAATACTAGTAACTAGTAAGGGTGATGCATTATAAGTTCTTACCTTATGAATACCTCATTTTCTAGTACCACTTGTATTAAACTATAGCGAGTTCTGGGAAATCTTCTTAATGAAGCCCTTTGCTTCTTCTGGTGACCTGCCAATCAATTCACCTACATATGATGCATCAAGAAGGATTATATAATTTTTCAATAAGAATTAATATAAGAAAAAATGAAATTGATTCTCCTCATTATATTTATGTGGGAAACTAGTACATAGATTTTTAAATCTTTCCCAATACTCATAAAGGGTTTATTCAGATAATTTTTTGAAGGCATAGATCTCCTTTCTAATTGTTATGATTCTGGATATGGGGAAGAATAGTTGAAAGATGCATCAAAACAAGTAATTCCAATCATTGAAATATCCTTATTTTATACTATACAACTATTATTTGGTAGCTACTTCTAATGATAATAGGAACACCTTCCAAATTACTTGTTCCTCAACTACTCCATGGGGTCTAAATTTTGATCAGACTTGTTTGAACTATTTAATATGTTTGTTTGGATCTTCAACTTCCAAGACAAGAAACTTTGGAAGTAATGGAACCATGATAGGTTTCATCTCAATGCAATTTTTTAACACTGTCATGACAATTTTATTGTTTTGATTATGGAATTATGGTGCACAGAGGTCTCGAATATTTGGATTTTGATTTCTAGGCATGATGAAAGGATAAGAGTGAACAATTGAAGTTTCACTCAAGTATGTAAGAGAAATTTCCGAAAATTCATATTGAAAATCAAGGTTTATAAGTCTTTTTAACAAATTTATTTAAATTTCACTATTAGGGGGGGAAATTTCACTGTTTGAGGTTCTATTCATGAGATTTTGAAGGGAAAATAATAAAAGAGAAAATAAAGAAAGAAGAAAAAATGTTGGCACTACCTCCCTTGGAAAGGCACCATGTTTTGACATGTTTATGTCATGGGATGTGTCAGAAAAAAATATTACCTAAGTGAAAATTCCATAAAGTGGGTAACATAGGTTGTCTCTAGAGAGGAGTACATAACAATTATGTTTTTAACTTAAATTTGAGAAATAAGAAGTGATTGTTTTTGAAATTATTTGAGTTTCAAAATAATCAAAGAAATTAAATATAAAGTATGAACATTAGTGGATGAAGATAGTGATGGGGTTTGTGTAGGATAAAATTTCTCAATGTCATCATCATCATAAAAAACACTCAAACTCACTTTATATTGAATAATAAATGAATGACTCCTCAATCAAGTTATCCATCACACTTGGATGAAGAAATAAATGGAACACACTCTTATAAGCATGAAATTTCATAAATAATTCCCAAAAAACTATAGAAAGTATCGATCGAGATTGTTGATTCTTAAAAATATATAAATAATTCACTAGTTCCACACACATTCCAATGATCTCTACACACTCACCACCTAACACAATATTCTTGATCGAGAAAATATTCAAAAGGCGAAGGGAGATAAATGTTCTTCAACAAAATCTATAAACAATGATAAACCAAAACCCAAAACAAAATAACATTAAAATAATTGGGAACCACTATAAATATAAATTATTCAATATAAAAAGATATTTTTATAATAACATTAAAGACTTTGACATTACAAAAGTCAAACTCCCCATTCCCTAATCACTGAAAGGCTTTAACCCTCCATGTGAATGGTAAGAGAATTGAAAGGGTAAGAAGAGAGCATAATGGAACTAAGAAAAAAGAAAAGAGAAAATACACAGAAATTCAAGAATTGAATATTCCATAACAACAACTATTTCACCATCTTCAACAGCCATTAATAGAAGTGAACACTCATATATATAGGGTTGAGGGATGGAAAAGTTTCCCTCCAGATTCACTCATTCCAAATATTGAGTCAATTTAGCATAATAAATGGTTTAATATCTGGTAGGTTCCTTCATACAATTTGTTCCCCTCTCTCAATGTGAATTCACCCAAAAAATATAATTATATTAAGAGGTGTGAAAAAAATTATCTCTGGATTATAAATGAAAATTTTTCTTCCCGATGAGACTTCTCAACTACCTTTACTTTGGCACATGTAATTGATACTTTAATGACTGAATTTCTTCATGAAATTTATTTTGGACATGATTCATGAAGTAATATTGATATTGAAGCTCAAATCACTTAATTTCTAGTTATGTGGGCCAAGATATGATTCCATTACTATGGTGGGGTCTATTATATCTACTAGTAAAATTGGGTCACTTCATTAATTTGTCTAGGCTAGTGTGCTTAGAATTAGGTTTGGGTTGAAAACACAATATTGGATCTCAAGAATAGTGAAAGCCTAAAAAAATTAATTACTCAATTTGGATCAAAATTTTAATAGATATTTCCAAGAAATAGAAGCTTTAGAAAATTTTCAATCTTCCAATATAAAGAAATTTTGACAACTAATCGCATCATTTACCAGAAACATTAAAATGATACAAATTACCTCAAATATATCAATTTTTAGTGGTTTAATAATTGAATCATACATGAAAAATAATTAAAATATTATCTCTAATAATCAATCATGTACTTAATATAGTAAAATATATGTATATTGAAATCATACTTACTATAAAAAATAATTAGCATACGTAGGGATTAAGATAATAGAGTTTATAGATTAAGAAATACTTTGGAATCAGGAATTAAATAGAATGACAATATAATGATTGGTAAATGATAATATATTAGTAATATTATTGTAAGGTATTTTTATTATTGATGAACATAATTTTTTTATATTGAATTGTAATAAAAATCAAAGTCTTACAAAAGAGAAATGAAGAGGACAGATTAAGAACCCTTATCAGGGTAGGTAAATTCATAATTATTGTCAATGAAATCCTTAATACCTTAATAAATTCTAAGAAGGAATATTAATATGGAAATATAGCGATGAAACATGATTAAAAATTTTCGATTTAAGTGGAATGGATGGTAGAAGGGTATTTATAGAAAATTTGGGGGAGTTGTTTAATAATTATGCATCATAGTCTTTGGAAATATAGGATTTGAAAAATTTAATACCGACAGATTCTAGAGGGAAATAAATCTTTTTATTCAAAATTTAAACATATTATTTCAAATTTATAATATAATTAACTGAAATCATTTTTATATTATTTACATGTAAGATACATTTGTTGACAAAAGTCCATTTTAAAGTCATAAAAATACATTTTAGACAATTGATATTTCTGTGTAGGGTATTACCATTGATTATAATATTTTAAATCAAATTATTTGAATGAATAAACATATTTATTATTAAAAATGGATTTAAATTACGTAATACTTCATTTTTACCTCATAATGAAGTTATAATGACTAACATATACCCAAACTTTATTTCATTATTCAGTTAAAAATTCAACTATCATAGAAAAATCTAAAAAAAATTATTATTGAATATTTTTTATGTAATGATAATAAATTTTAAGTCAATTTTATGAAAATTAATTTTAATTTATATATAATTTAAATTTTAATTAAAAATCTTAATGTATGTTAAAATCCACTGCTTAATACCAAAATATATAAAAAAATCATTTAAAAAAAATTATCTGAAGACCAATGTTTATAATGAAATTATTATATATTCGTCAATATAAATTTTCTATATTTATTAGTTACTATAATAAAAAAATATTTATATATTTTTACTAGGTAATTAGAAATATAGTGGTCAAATTACTACCTGAATGGTCATATTACTATGTTATTATTATAATATTTTTTATTCCCTTCCAACACTCATACCATACATTAAAAACGTTATTAATTTAACAAATTAATTCCATTCATTTTATTCTTTTTTATATCATGCCTATTCAATTGCTAATAATTTTCTTTAAAATAGTAATGTATATTTTTTTCTTTTTTCCATTGTATGATATATTACTCCAATGTTTAATATTATAATGATTTCCCTATATTATCATAAGTTTTATAACACTATTTTTATATTTTCTAGAGAATATAACTCTATATTTTTTTATTGTACTATTATTTTTAAATAAATGGGACTTTCCTTTATAATGACTATTCTAATAAAACAATTACTTATTCTAGTTGAATATATGGTTTTACATTATCCACCCCTTAAATAGTTTTACCCCAAATTTTTTTTGTATATATAAATCCATGACAAAATGTGGGAAATTCATCTTCATTTCATTATTATTTTCCCATATTACTACCTCTATCTTTTTATTCATTTATTAAAATTTCACCAAATGAAAGATTTAATTCATAAAATTCATTCTCTATATTAAAAAATCTTGATAGTATCATCATTATAAATTTTTTATTATGAAGATCTATTTTTTTAATAGTGAGTACATATGTTGGGGGTAGAATTTAATTCCTCAAATGAGAGATATAGAATATTTTATATATACCATAGAGGTTGGGTGGCACATACAAATGATAATTTATGTGTTTAATTATATCCAAAATCTAAAAAGTAACAAAATAACTTGGTATTAGTTTCCATTGAATACCAAACCTTATAATCCCCTTCCATAATGAAATTTTAAAGAATACAAGACCACATACATGAAAATCCAAGTCCATTAACCAATTTTATGAAATTAATTTCTAATAATTTTTTGGGTCCTTGATATTTTTTTGATAGATCACACATTTTCCTTTTTCTTTTTAACTATTTATTTAACAACAGGTATTCTTTCCCTCACTATAACCCATATATTTAAAGTAGGGTATATTTTATAATACAAATCTCTACAAAGTTCTATTTGTATCATGTATTAAATGATGTAGTTTTATGATAATTCTACTGATAGTAGTCACCATCACCAAGTTTTGTGGATGATTAATGAGTTTGTACTTGACATTCCTATAATGTGTAAATATTCCTTGTAGACTACACATTCATATAATGATTATAGCCTGTTCTAAAATGTATTTTATTTTTTTATAGAGTTCTGATGATTTCTTTGAAATTTTGATGTGAAATAGGGGTCAATATTAATATAAATATGTTAATGTTTCTCAAGGGGAATATCCACCTTTAATTAAAGGATATAATAATTAGTTATATTGTGATCCATGATAACCCATATTGAATCATCTATGTTATATTTTATAGGAAGTATAGTAACAATTTCAATTATGATATTATGAAACTTCTAAATTGTCATATGGAGAAGTTTTGTGACGGCAATTGGAACTTGTATCCCATACATTACTTGTAGTATTCTGATCATCTTGAAACATAGTTAGTAATTTCACAGTTTTGGTTATCCTACTAGAAATATTATTCTTAATCATAATACATATTATTGCTTCCAATATTCATAATGATATTTGAGCTATGAAATTTATCTATAACTCCCCTCTTCAACTTAAGAACTAATTATACACATAATCTCCTTACAAAATAAAAAACACCATCTTCAAAATTCAACTTTATTAATCTCTTATCTTCTGTAGATTTCATATTATTTTATTGATCATTTTCATCCATGAATATACTTTATAATAATTTTTTCCCAAGAATAGATTTGATTCAAGATGTGTAAAATAATTTAATTATTATCTAAAAACTCATTATCATAGCTTAAAGTATAAAAAGAGTAATATTAATGACTAAAATCAATATTTAGAGTTTGAAATCAATGGGAAATAATTCCTATGGATATATCATTGGAAATGAATTATTATATATGTATTGAAATGAAATATAAGCCTAAGGTATATTTTTCCCTTTAAAATATTAGATTAAATTAGACCAATGGATTATTAATTGGATTCACTAATAATAGTTTTTCAAGTATATGGATTAATTTATATATATTTACGGATGATTTATATTCTATAACCATAAAAGATACTTTATATAAAGGATGTTTAATCGTTACATGATCTATAATATATGTTGAATCACATTCCAATTTCCAACTAGATAAAATAATTTTTATTAAATCAAACAACCCAACTAATGATAGTAATTGAGCAGAAACAAAAGTTTGATGAAAAATCATGGTATCTAAAAAAGAAATAAAGTATAAGTAATAAGAGTTAATTTTTAAATAAAATTTAGTTTGAAATTTTAATGATTAAATTTTAATAAGTGTGGTAGATTATAACACTATAGACATTCCAGTAATGATGTTATAAAAACTCAATAATAAAAGTTCATTGAAATTATATACCTAAAAATTGAAAATAAATAATGATAAACAATTATGGTATAATGTAAAACCCTCATGGATATTACTTTATATTAAAGACCTAGACAATACAAAATATAAAATAAATAAATAAATAAAATCACAAAAATAGACATTATGAAAGAACTACACATGATAATGTGAAGTTTTATTTATGGTATTGGTACATAATATAATTATAGAAAGTTAGAGGTTAGAAAATAATTATATAACTGATCGGAATTATAAATATTGGGTATTATGATCATTAATAATATTTATTTTATAATTTAAATATTCAAACAAGTGTATATAAATTGTGATTATAACATAAGTTAATTTCTTAAAATTGGATAAATCCTAGGTTTTACTAGTGGGAACATCCCATATGATACATATTTATCAAATATTTTGATAGAGAGTGTGTAACTATGGTTTATCATAAAATAATCTTAATGAAAATTTTAATAACTAATGTTTAGAAAAAAGTCATCATTGAGAGATGTTTAAGATACTAGATTTTACTATAAGATCAAAATTTAATAAATAAATATATGAATATACTTACATTATAAACCTTACACATAGGTATTACATCAATGAAATAACTAATTATGTTTCTAGTACTCAACATAATATTCATCTATACATTCTTTTTGAATAACCCAATGAATTCATGATGGTCGTATGTTTTTTTTCAATAAAATTTTAGAAGAACTAATATTTGTTATAAATAATTTTTATTTTATTTGAGATGATTGGAGATGTTTTTTTTTGAGACATAGGGATGATTATTATTATTGAAAAGATGTGTTCTAGAATTTAATCTATCCATGTAAGTGAAATATAAAATTTCAAATATATATTAAACAAATGATTTTGAAGATCACATGTAGTTTTTTAAACTCATGTAACAATATTCTAATGGCATTATTAGAGTAGATATGAACTTTTAATTTATTCAGTTAGAATTTTTCATTATACGTATCTTTTCTATAGTTTTTAAAATCACAAAAAGTTTTTTAAAATTTTATTTTATTAACTTTATATATCCGATGTATTTTAGGATTTTTTTAGAAATCATCATTTTAAACAAAATTTCATAATTGTTCCTATATAAAGGAATATAAAATATAAAATCTTTATTACCATAAATCAGACTAACCTATAGTCTGATCCGTCGAACTAAATAATTTTTTTTCTTTGGATTAGAAAATTTTCTGTTCATGGGATTGAAAAAATTCATTTTCTTCCGAATGAATGAATTTTATATCAATCTTAATGACCACAGTTAAATTCATAAGATTGAAAATATATATTTCCATCAAACTAACAAAAATTATATTTATATTATTAGAATTATTCTGGTTGAACAAAATTTATTGCAGCATTATGAAAGTGATATCAAAACAGAATAGGATGGATATGTTTTTCTAATCTATCAAGTGAAGAACATATGCAGCTGTTTTAAAAAACTATGAGAATTATAAGAAATATTACAATTTGAGAGATTTCTATAAATATGAGTTTATAGATGGAATATGATTCATTTTTAACTCATCACGTATGATATTTTAATTTTCTTGAAAATATCATTATCACACTTTGTAATATTCTATAGAGTTGTGTTCTAAGGATTTTGAGAGATGAATTGTAAAATACTTAGAATAGTGTTTTATTTTGTATTAGTTTATCCAATAATGGTTTATATTGAGGGATTCAAGGGATATAAAGACAGGTGATTACAATCAAGCTAGATGAGGAATTTCTTATTTTAGAAAGATAGAGCTGATATTTATCATTGTATTGAGTGATTTGAGGTTTTTTGATGATAGATTTATTCTAGTCATTGTATTGAGAGATATTCTAGTGTAAAAAGATAGACCACTACAGTTATGTTGAAAACTATGGATGTCTTATGTCACGATTTCTAAATTCTTTAACTCCTATGTTTAAAGGGTAGAATTACTTTTCTAAAGGTTTTGAGTCATTATTCTTTTGTATGTTCCTTCCATAGTTCTTGTTTCAAGCAGTTTTACATTTAATTATGCAATTTATATTAGAAATGTGTTTTTACTAATATTTCTAATTTTTTAATTAGACTATCTATGAGCCTGATAAATAAACTCAGATTTATCAGATGAATTTTGAGCGTGATACATATACTTTGATCATTGGATGATTTATAAGAACCTAAATTTTTCAATAAGGTACATAACCTTTCTATCTCTATTTTAATTCCTTTATTTTATCCATTTGGGAATTCCTAGTCAATTCATAGAGGAATTATGGGGGTTTGGGGAATATACGGGTCCAAAATCGTGAGATTTTGGAGGATGCAGCTGGGACTCATTGTTTTTATAAATTGTATAGCACATGATGCATGGTTTGAGTAAACTATGAAGGGCGTTTCAGTGCACAATAGAAGGTGTAGATCTTTCCAAACCATGTGACACAAGCCACACAACCGTGTGATTTTTGTATAGTTTTTTGTAGTAGTAAAACACACTGCCAGTAGATTTTTTGTATAACTTCATTCTAATACCATGTGAGAGGGTATTGAGGCAGTGAAGGTTACACAGTTGGGGCATGTTTCATCCAACCATGTGGTTGAACCGTGAGACCCATTTTTAGAGGGGAAATAACCATTTTACACTTAATTAATTAAATTATAACCCATAGTCATTTTTATATTTCCTCTATTAGATAGATCCCTTTCCTTATATTGATATCTCATATGGAATCCTAGCCTATGCTTTTCTATATCTCCCTGATTCAGACTCATAATCATTCTTCATTGGTATTGCTGGATTTGAGCTTGTGTGTTATCTATTCCGCTTGCACATTTTTTTGTTTTCCTTTCAATCTGTGGCACTATTTATATGAAAGATCATATGCCCTATTTTTAGGCAGTTTTCCGTTATTATTTATTATTCGAATCTAGATTAAATCATTTGTTGATATTGGATTAATGTTTTTCTAACAATATAAGGTTGGTGTTTTTTTATTTTACCTTTTGGTCAGGGTTTTTATATATTATGTTATTGTTCCATATGATGGTTATTCTGATAAATTCTTAAAAATTGAAATTTTATTTAAATTATTTTAATAATCTTGACATAAATGACCTATGAGACCCATTGAGGGGTAATTATGGGTTATGAACCATAAATTCCTTCCACCTATTTGGTGTGTTGTTATATGAGATTAAGCCACAATGGGTGGCTAATGTATTTGATCAACCTATTTAGATGTGTCATATTACCCATTTTTTATGGATTTTAAAGGAATATATTTAATTGTAAATTGAATTGAATAAGGTAAATAGGGAATATAAGTCCATGTCTCTAGGACATGGTCCATTTTTCATGATTTCGTTTACTTGATATGTATTTCAAATTTTAAAATGGATATTTAAAATGAATGGAAGAATTCAAGTAATGATAGTCCTTATAAGACTATGCATTGATTAAACCATTACATGAGGAGATTTAATTAATTATAATTTTTATGAAAAACTAGATTTAAATGTGTGGTCATATAGAATGGATAGAAAAAGGGGCCATGACCATTCTTATTAATATTTCATGAGTGAGAGGTGGGTTCCAATTTATCATAGCCATAGAAAAATTATTCGATAATGATTGATTAGATGAACTATGATGAAATTATTGTTGTTGTGTTCATTGGGTGACACATGGATTCTCATATGAACACCGTGAACATACTCATTTGGATGTTGGATTATACATGTATGAGTGATACATGGACTCCTTTATAGACTTCTAGGGATGAAATTAAGAGTGTAAATCATTATATAATTTTTAGTGATATTTGGAATATTTTATGGACTACCAAAGATGGAATCTAAGGGATGATTAATATATAAATCATGAGTGAAACACGAGATCCCTTTTTTGGACAACAAAAAATGGACTCAGAGGGAAATCAATTTATATTACACCTAGAGCGATACTATGGTTCCTATGATGAATTATTGGGATGGGATAATAAGGTGTTTGATTCATGATACTCCTAGAGTGATACATGGGATCCAAATTTGTTATGATAAGTACATAATTAGGTTTCCCTAAAATATTATGTAACGTAATGATTATACGATGTGTATTCTAAGCCAAAGTACAAGCTTGGATTTGGTCAGAGCATTACAATATAATGGCCTTACTACACGATTTGGTCATATATGAATTACAGGGGGGGTGCTTGGGCCATAAGCTAGGTCCCTGTACTTTTTTATAAATTAAATCATGATTTAATGATTACTCAAAGATAGTGTGACTTGGGTAAAGCAGGTTGAAAATGATGGGTGTTCCATGGGAACCCAAAACTATATGAAATATTTATTACTACAATTAATTTACAGCTTAATTATTAACTTCACACTATTATTTTATATTCAGAAACTAGATATAATTAGAAACTATTAGTGTTCCTATAGATCTTATCTCACAGCCCACTCGGGCCACATTTTGGTACCCATAGAGGCTTCAAGGATGTAGTTAGGTCAAGGGGAAAGCACCCAATTTTTAATTCCTGATTTATAATATCATGGGAGTGGTTGAACATAGAACCTATCTATGGCATGTGATGTTATTGAAAGATATAAGTTTTGGTATTTTTGGGTCTTTTGGTATACCTATATGTATGTGAACCTTCTTCTATATTTTCCTATATTTATTTTCATATGGAATTTTGATATCGTAATTTTGTATATAACCTTAATGGATGTGTTTAATTGGTTATTTATATGATGGATGTTTCATATTAATATGTTCATTTATATTTATATTATTCATCTATTGATTTGTATTATTATACCACTATGATACACTCTGATCATGAGGGTATAATAACCCCACTATCTGACCATGGACCCTCAATACTAGTCGGAAACCTATGGAATAAAGGGAGGCATGCATGATAACATGTAGTAATCTTGCTTGGTTACTATTGAGTGAACCAAGTTTGGGACATCAAAATGTGGTATAAGAGATTCATTTTCTTTACATTACTATTTTGGTTTGGTTAAAAGGAGTGATAGAAGTTGTTGTGATTTGGTTATAATCTTGTTCCTGAGAGTAGGTAACTGACATACAGTGAAAATATAAATTAATTATGATGGGACATGTTGTTATGGATTGTTCTTATTTTAGTTTCCATGATTTCATTATTATTTGATCCTATTGATGGTTTATATTCCTTATAACTATTTATTGTTACCATTGGATGATATGATAAAGAAGTATTACATCATGCATCATCATAGAAAAATCAGGATTTATATTCCATGCATTTATCCATTCCCTATTTACGTAGTGCGTTCTTTTCGTGTAGCATGTTTTGGTAACTTTATTTCAATTTAAATGATGTTGTGATAAAAATTTTATGTTGGTGCATTGTAATCACTAGTTTGGATTAAATTGACTCCTCACATTAATTTATATATTGTATGGTCCATTATAAATTGTTTGAGGTGATCCATAAAGTGTATCCATTAAAAGAGTTATTTGATATAAATGGGAATGATTTTAAATGAAATTGAATTCTAAATATGAAATGGTCACTATTAAATATGGATTCCAATTACAATTTGAAGTGTGTTTTCCTCTATAAATTGCATTTAATAGTATGTATACCATGACCTTGGACTTATAGCGGAGAATATGACATGGACCTGACCTCTATAGTGGGAAATAGGAAGTGTCTCTTTCTTTTCTGATGATTTTTATGTCACCCAGAAAAAGAATTATGAGTAGTAAGAGGGGTGTGACTATAATATATGATGTCTTGTTCCTATCCTATTCGTATATTTTCACTTTTATCCATTCTCAAATCTTGGGATGAGTTGTGTTTTTTAAATTTTTAGAGACATTCCACCCTGATGTCCCTGAGTAATGTGCCATAAAGGAGGAAAAAACCATACTCCAATAGTGGTGGGACCTAGGTAATCAATAGAACCGGTTGTAGGGCCTCTTGTTACAGGTCTAGTTAAACTTGATATGGGATACACTTCCCAATTTTGAGATGGGTTCTGACAATTTATACAGACTGTTCATGGAGCCCAACAACCTTCTTCAACTATGGTATAGATTACATTTGTGTTTCAGTAGTAGTATTAGCCCCTTATTTTGAGGGATGGAAAACCATAGGTTTAAGAGTCATAGATGGATTCCATGCTCTCAATTTTCAAGAAACACGATACACCTCCTGAGAGGAGAGTAAATCATTACACATCTATGATTTATGATTCCTAAAACAGATAGTGGGTCATTATTAGTCAGACGGATCTTCTTTGAGATATGGATTGGAGTGGTTTTCAGATATAATTATATAATTATTTATATCCAAAGACATTTAGGGATGATAATTATCAAGATTTTATACATTTATATATGGTAGATTTATCAGTTCAGGTTTATTCTACCCATTTCATAGATCTCTATCATTATGTACCTATTCTATTAAGAGATCGGTTATACAAATCTAGTTGATTTGATGACTGTCATAGTATGAAATCAGATCATAGGATAATTCAATTTGGATTACTATCATATATGGAATAGTGAATTGTTCAGTTATCATGGAGAATAACCTGAGATAGGTTAGAGTTGTGAGCCAGGGTAGTTTAGAAGCTATATCTAGAACTTGACAACCAATAGTATAAAGCATTGTGTGGACCTTCCCTGTGGTAAAATTAGTAGCCAGGGTATATAATGAAATATATGTGTGAGGTTCCATAATTATGGTTTATTAGGACATACGAGACATAAATCCATGAGGGACCTATTCAAGTGATGATCTTATGGAAAGATGATCCATCTATATCACCTTTTTAAAGCTTTTCTTTAGTGTCCATCAAGAGAGGATCTACACTGACTCCATATTCAGAAGCGGGGTCAAAAGCCTCTCACTAGGAAGAGTTCTAAAGGGACATTGTCATGTCAGTATGAGGTGTTTCTTTTGGCTAAGGAATAAAGACACCATAATTACAATGATAATATAGAAAACTAGCTCGAGTTAGTTAGGTTATATATCAGGGTCTTGGATTAGGCTAAATGTATAAATTAGAACCAATAAATTATAAGTATATTGTTAAAACTTATATAGTGATATGAACTATTCCGATAGCCTCTATATTAGTATCAAATCTTCTCTATTTGGGTTCGTCTCATTCTTTCATTTCAGTACCTATTTTCAAGATCCTTAGACTTGATGTTCAGTTCTCCTATGGCATGATAACACTTGATACTCCATTGGGGATATGATCTGCGAGGGTAAACTAGTGTAGGAATTTCCCCTTAATAAAGGTGTGTGTGTTGATTCATATTAGACCTCTTTGTTCCCATGATGATAGGGTTTGATATTAATTTTTGGATAGACTAGATGGTTCACTATCACACTTATATTGTATACTATCATTGAATGGTGACTTTCACATCACTAGAGGTTGGAGTTTTTATTCACAAGGGTGAATGGGATGTCTAGGAGATCCAAACTAGAATCGATCATCATGGGATGAGAAGGATGAAACCCCAGATTGGTAGAGTTTATCTCCAGGACCAAGGAATGTATAAGGAGGATCCCCCTCTGGTGGTAGATCATTCTTGGAAAATTTTCCCTGAAAACATTTTAGTACTTCATCCCAAGAGATTGGTAGATTTCTTCTATGAGCTAGTACCTAGAGCTACAACAGTATCCCTTCCACCTTACAGAATGACTACTACTGAGCCGCAGGATCTCAAGAGGTTTCTAGAGAATTTGGAAGCTAAGGTGTTTATAAAAACAAATTCTTCACTATAGGGTTCAACACTCCTTTCGATCAAGAAAGTGAATGGTACACATGGACATTGTATGGATTACCATTGTTTGAAACTACTTATTTTTAAGAACATGTATCCATTTCCTCATATAGATGATCTACTTAACCAACTACAATGAGAAAGGGGTTTATTTAAGATTTATCTAAGTTAAGGTTATCATCAGGTGCATGTTAGAATATCAGATATACCATATACATAATTTTGTAAAAGATATGAATTGTATGAGTATTTTTTCATTCCATTCGAGGTTATGAATGTTCCAGCTGTTTTTAGGGCATAGATGAACAGAGTTCTCAATCCATATATAGATTTTTTTGTGGTAGTATACATGGATGATATCATAGTGTATTTTTACACTCAATATGACCATTCCAAACATCATGAAATCATATTGAATACACTGATAGACAATCAACTATATTCTAATATCACAATGTACCAATTTTTATGGATAATGGTCACTTCCTGGGTCATATTACATCAAATACAAGAGTATCTATTGACCCAGATAAGGTGAGAGCTATAGTTTTCTGGGAGCATCCCAAGAACATATTTGATATACAGAGTTTCTTGGTGCTAGATGGTTATCACAAGAGTTTTACCAGACTAATAATTCTTAGAAACAAATATTACAAGATTTACTATGAAGGGTATCAAATTTATATATTCTGGTTCCTATGAGACATCATTTTAGGAGATGAAATGGATATTGACATCAGTACTGATCCTGATGCTTCAAGAGTCAGGAAGAAGCTATATTATTTATTATTGTTCATTATGTATCAAACTATAAGATTTTATGATGTAGTAAAAGTGAGTCCGGGTGTATTCATCTCATTATTTGATGATAGATGAGGGGAATTACATGACACGTGATATCAAGTTATCTATTTTTTTTCATATGTTTCCTTATTGGAGTAACTACTTGTTGGGAGAGTATTTTTTGGTGTACACAG
This sequence comes from Viscum album, assembly GCA_963277665.1. Lineage (NCBI taxonomy): Eukaryota > Viridiplantae > Streptophyta > Magnoliopsida > Santalales > Viscaceae > Viscum > Viscum album. The sequence goes on along the minus strand of OY728128.1, from coordinate 699,173,504 downwards.
ACAAAAAAAATCGTCAAGTATATATTTAAAAATCATTAATTGAATAATAGAGAACTAATTTTTGTTGAGTACCATCAATAATTTGACTTTTATCTTGCTTATACACCTAGAAAAGTCAGCATAGTTTCCAATTCTATGAGCAATATGAGTTAGACACATGTAGTTATTTAGGCTAGTAGTGATTCACAACTTAAAACCATATTTTCTATGATGCATATAGAGGTTCATGACCTTCATTGATCATCTATACATTCAGTTTTATTAGTGAACACTTCAATTATGGAGAGAGTAGTGATGAGGAAACCATCATATTCTGAGGGCTTAATCCTATAGAAGTGTAGTGAAGGTGATGACCCACCACCTAGTTGGATCATTGATGAAGAGGAGACCATGTGCATTCACGTACATGTTTGGGTTCCAATAAACATTCAGTAGGAGCTGATGATATTTCCGCATTCCTCTACATTGGATGTGAATATCAGTCTTATCAAGATGTATCATGAATTATTCCATCTATACTGGTTTTCAGGGATGATGTGAGAGATATATGGGTATATTACTTAGCGTTCCACCTATTAGTAAGTGATGGAGGAGCTCCAATGACCAGCTAGGATTTGACCAGTTTTACCTATTCTTGAGTGAAAATTGGGTGATATCACCCTATATTTTTTGATAGTACTTCCTAGATAACCTCAGTGTAGTGATTCTCTATGGGTTACTATAGATATTTTAAAAAATGGTCTCCGATTTTTTTCTTATTTAGGAGAATATTTTAGTTAATGAGATCGAGAGTCTCTACATTAGTGATATCATATAACTCTATAGGGTTCCAAATTCTATCATATATGACAGAGATGATAGATTCACATCATGGTTTTGTAAGGGGTTGTAGATGGAATTGGGATCACAGGTATTACTGAATACATCATATCACCCACAAACCGAAAATTAGTTTGAGCATACGATACTTGTTTTAGGGGACATTATCTAATCATATACCCTTTATTTCAGAGGTTATTGTGGGAAATAGTTACCCCTAACTATGTATTATTACAATAATATCTTCTATATGAGGAAACAGATGGCTCCATATGAGGCCTTATACGACAGTTCATTCCATTCACCATTGTACTATTTATAGATGGGAGGGGAATATCTATTGGTTCCTAGTCTTATTCAGGACTCTTTATACTTGGTTCATCTTATTTGGAAGTAGATGTCTACAGATCATTCTAGAAAAGAATCATACGTTTATCTATGTTTTGACCACTAGAGATTGTGGTGGGGAGTTGGTCTCACGCAAATATAAACAGGATTTTAGGGTCAAGCAGTCACTTGTAGTTTAGCTTTGGTTGTCTAATCCTCAGAAAACTAATAATTAACCTACACACACGTGAATTCTATGGATTTTTTTTTCTATGAAGTAGACAAATTGAGATTATTTTGCATGGTTTTAAAAGAGAACTAAAGGATATATGTGAATTAGATTTAAAATAATGAGTTGATCCTAGGTTATTACTCGGAGTGGATTGAATGAATTCCATTTTAACGATTTCAATTTCATTAACTCAAGAAGGATTCATTCAATGAATTCAAACTAACCTCATCACTTCCTAGTTAAACAGCTTCACTAAAACATGCTAATCACTTATACACTTTTAGGATCATTTCCATGAGTAGTCCAAGGTAAAGGATCTTATTAGCACATAAAAGTGGGGAGAATAAATTCAATAAGGAAGAGGAAGAGAGAAAATCATTGAATAAAAGGAAATCAAATAAAAGAAATTTATAAAAATTTAAATAGTGAGAAATAAAATAAAATACATACCATTGATACTCCATTGGATCAATGCATAAAAGATTAATCCCTCCTTCGATGACATTTTCTCAACAGAATTGGGAAGTAGACTCATAAGGGTGGAATTGAAGAAATAAAAACAACTAAATAACGATCACTCCACCGTTGTGTGAAGAATATCACAAGTTTTGGGGTGAATAAGTTCACACATTGAGGTAAAGGTATTAAAGTGATATGAATAAGAACATAATAAGAGAATAAGAATAAATTTTCTTAAAAACTAAGGTGATTCAAAAAACATACATGAGGAAAAAGAACGTTACAAAGAAAAATCATCATAATAACATTACAATGAAAATAAAGCTCAAATATGATCAACTAATTCAACACCACTACCTTAAATATGCATTTCAATAGTCATGGGTTGAGCTCCCAATAGTATAAATCTTCCCACTTGAGTATGGTAGGCCTAGGGTGGTGGAAAGTAATGAAGGGTGGACTTCTTTATCCTTGACCCAAAGTGGGTTCTGGCTTGCATCCACTGAACTAAGGTGCCTAAAGACCTTCATGATGTTGAATTAGAGTGTAAAATAGAATAATAAAATGTATCCTCATATGTCTCTTAACCACCTATAAAATTTCATCCCAAATAGAATTTTTTTGTGTGAGATATGTGTAAAATGGTGGACTGTTTCCCTGTGATGTAGAATCTGGCACAGAATTTTATCTCCAACTTGGGCCGCCTGGAACTCCATTAAAACATCCAAAATAGATCTGGTCGTTGTTGGATGAAATGTTACCCTTGATTTCCTCTATCTTAGTTGAAATTTGAAAAATTATTGGAATTGGATTGTGGCAGATACATTCTCTTTATTGGGTTGTTGTCCAATTTACTTTTCCCATAATGTTGTTGGTTCAAGGCCAACATTAGTGGTTTGTAATGTGAATCTTCAAGTGATTCAATAGCATGAATTTTTTATTAGAGCATGGGATACCTAAAAATAAAATATGAAAATATAATCAAGATCATTTTGATTTTTAGGAGGTGTTCAAATATGTACCAAGTAATAGTGCACTTTAGCAAAGAATTACAATCATAATGTGAAATGATGTTCAAAGTGTAAAATGTACTAAAAATAGTGTTTATGATTAATAAAGCTCATTAATAATATAATAAAAAAAATGAATATTATCCTCTTTCAGTGTCTAATAACACCCTACAAATTGAGTTTTTCTAGTCCTAAGAAATATATATCAACAATTTTAAATTAAAATTCACTTTTCCAACACATTTTAATATACAATGATCACCAAAAACCCTTATACCAAAAAATCAGGAAACCCGTCAAAAAAAATTAATAAAAGATATTTTCGTAAGCATATCCCAATACCAATCACATTCCCTATTCAAATTCCTAACCATATTTCATCCAATATCAATTAAGCGTGACGACGTGTTGTGCATCACAATAGACATGGGTTCATCTTTATTCAAGGGGGAAATGATGAAAGCATTAGGTGGAATCACATTTCAATATTAATATGAGTATTCAATTTTTTTATTGTATATTTTTCTTGAAAATTTTCCATGGTAATTGAAATTGAACTCAATAGAGTCAACCCATGTAGCGATACTTTTCTGAAAACTCCCATGATCATTGACATTAGGGAACCAAGTGAAGCCCACATACATGGGAATCATATTGAATTATCATAGTCAAAAACAATGTCAGATTACCACAAATAGATATAATATTACTAACTCTGGGCCAAAAAAATATGGAGTCACGATCCCCAAGTGCCGAAAGCCACACATTATGTCATTTTATTTCTTTACATGCAAATTTATTGTTTTTTATTATTTTTTATTGAATACTCATATTAAAACTAAAATGATCACCAAACCTATGCTTTTTATTTGGGGTACCCCATGAACTCAAACTACTACCCCACAATCCAAAGGATGTGTGTTGTGATTTTTTTTATTTTGATGAAAATATAAATGGTGAAATATCACATTAGATAGCCACACTTTCCAAAATCAATGCTGATGAAATTATACATGGATTAAGATTATAATCAGGTCACGCTAAATTATTTGATATTAAGTTTCAATGTTTTTAATGTGTATTATCATACTTAAAGTCAATGAAAATTTTCCTTCCACACATTTTTTTATTAAAACAAAATTAATATTTTTTTATTCTTTTGACCCCACCCCTAACTTAGAATAACACTATCCTTAGTGTTTAAAGATAAGGAAACTTAGAAGGGGGTAGAAGAGAGGGGTTCAAAGAGGAAATTGAAATTGATAATCATGGAATGAAGTCACCTGGTAGTTGAAGTTGATGTTCGTGATGCTCCAATTTAATCCTTTGATATCTATGTCACTTGTAGAGTTCTATAGCAGAACAAGGAAAAACAAAAAAACAAAAACAAAACAAAACAATATATATATATAATAATAAAACATAAAATATAATTATATATACAAAAATTAGAGAGCGAGGAATCACTATAAGTCATAGGTCAGTGGAAATTATGTGCCCTTGTCTCTCTTCAGTCCCAGGTTCGATTCCCCACAACTTCACTGGTTGTGAAGGGGTTTTCCCCACGACCTACAACATGTCCTTTTATATTTTTATTTTATTTTTTAATTATTAGTATTATATATATATATATTTATTTATTTTAACATTCAAACATATAAAATAAAATAAACTAATGATATATTGTCTTCTTTTTAAATTTATGGGTAAGATATTACTCATAGATCACACCACGTGACATGGATGAATATGGCGCTCCCCTTTCATACCCATCCTTACTCATAAAAGAAGAACGAGTCAATAGTCTAAGGTAATTTTTTTAAAAAATATAAAAATTAAAAATAAAGATGATTCACAATGATAAGAAACATGAAACCCATGAGTTACCTCCCATGCAGTGCTTTTTTTTAATGTATCTAGCTCTACTTAGACCCCTAATTGTTTATGTATTTTCCTCATCAAAGGATGGTTCACATAATCCTTCATCAACTTACTATTTTTGGAATGGTTCAATGAATGGTTTGATTCTATGACCATTAACTTTAATGGGTTGAACATTGGTGGGATCTTGGATTTTTACAACCCCATGGGGGTATACCTTATGGACTATGTATGGACCCAACCATCTGGACCTAAACTTTCCAAACTGTAAATTATGTTTTGAGATATACAAAAGAATAGGTTTACCTGGTACAATGTTTTTGGTTTTAAGATTTTGAGATTGGTAGTCCTGAACTCTAGGTTTATTTATCCTTGAATTTTCATAATCCTATATCCTATGTTCTCCAAGTTCATTGAGATCTAATTTCCTTTTTTTCAGCCAATGAGTGTTCATAATTCATTTTCTTAATCGACCAAAAAGCCTTATATTCAATTTAAACTAGTAAATGGAATGATTTTACAAAAACCAACCTATATGGGGACATTCCTAAAATGGTTTTATATGCAATTCTCTATGCCCCAAGAGAATCTAAGAGTTTTCTCAACCAATATTTTCTAGATGGATTAAAAGATTTATTAAGAATTTGTTTGATTTCTCAATTGGATAAATCTGCTTGACCATTTGTCTCTGGGTGGTAAGAAGTGGACACTTTGTGATAAATTTCATCATTTTCTATGAGTGCTAAGAATGGACGATTGTAAAAATGAGTTCTGTGATCACTAATGATAGATGTAGGAATTTCAAATATAGAGAGGATGTTTTCTTTGAGAAGACTAATCACAGTTTTACGATCATTGGATTTTGTAGGAATGTCCTATACCCATTTGGAGACATAATAAACAATAAAAAGAATGTACACATATCCACTAAAGTTTGGGACGATTGCAAAAATGAGTTCCATGATCACTAATGATAGATGTAGGAATTTCAAATCTAGAGAGGATGTTTTCTTTGAGAAGACTAATCACAGTTTTACGATCATTGGATTTTGTAGGAATGTCCTATACCCATTTGGAGACATAATAAACAATAAAAAAAATGTACACATATCCACTAGAGTTTGGGAAGGGACCCATGAAATCGATTCCCCAACAGTAAAATATTTCAATCAATAAGATGGTAGTGAGTGGAATTTGATTCATATTTGTGATGCACCTAACTTTTTGAGACATTGGACAGCTTTGAAAAAAAATTTAGGAGTCCCTTGAGAGGGTGGGAAAGAAGAGACCACACTGAAGAACCTTAGCAGAGGTTTTTTAGGGAAAAATTTACCTCAACACGCCTCAATAAGACAAAATTTAAGGATGGACTCTTATTCAGATTCTGGGACACACCTACTAATGACTTGGTGAGAGAAGAACTTATAGAGGTATGGATCATCAAACAGATAGTGTCTGACATCATAAAATAATTTCTTTCTATATTTAGATCATAAGAATTTTAGAATGACTCTCATAAGTAAGAAGTTGGCTATGTCACCATACAAAGGGCATTTACTCCCAGAGTATAGATGTTCATCAGGGAATGAATCAGGCACATAAAGGTGAGATAATTTGTCATTAAATTATATCCTACAGAGTTTATCAGCTACAAAATTTTCAACATCCTTTATTCCCTTGATTGTGTGGTCAAATTCTTGTAAGAGAAGGACCCTCCTAATCAGTCTATCTTTATAATCTTATTTCTCGAAGTGGTATTTTAGTACAGAATGGTCAGTGAACATAGTGATGGGGGATCTTAAGAGGGAGTGCCTAAAATTTTCTAAGGAAAACACAACTGCAAGTAACTCTTTCTCAGTGGTGGTGTAGTTGATTTGTGCACCATTTAATGATTTGCTTGCATAAGCAATGCCACATGGAGTTTTCTCACATAGTTTTCCTAAAATAGATCATATAGTAAAGTCACTAGCATCACACATGATCTCAAAAGGAAGTCTCCAATTTGAATATCGCATGATAGGTGGAGAGATAAGAGATTACATGATTGTATAAAATGATTCCCCATAGCTTTTTATCCATAAAAATGGAGAATCTTTCACAAATAGAGCACAAAGTGGTTGATAAATAGAGCTGAAATTACCAATGAACCTTCTATACAAACTAACATGTCCTAAGAAAGACCTCACATCCTTGATAGTTTTTGGTGGTGGAAGGTGACTAAAAATTTCAACCTTGGCTTTATCAACTTCAATCCACCTACCTGAGACTAGATGGCAAACGAACAGTCCCTATTTGACCATGAATTGGTATATTTCCCAGTTTAGGGTGACATTATGTTATTTACATCTTAATAAGACTCTCTCCACAGTACTCAGACATCCCTCAAAAGTATCCCCAAACACTGGGAAGTCATCCATGAAGACCTCTATAAAATCCCCTACCATGTCTGAAAAGATTCCCATCAGGCACCACATGAAGGTTCTAGGGGAATTGCATAACCCAAAGGGCATGTGTTTGAAAGAAAATGCATCGAATGGATAGCTGAATGTAGTCATCCCTTGATCCTCTAAGGATACCTCAATTTGATTGTACCCCAAGTACCCATCTATCAAACAGTATATGGCATGACCTGTAACTCCCTCAAGGACTTGGTCAATGAATGGTAAGGGGAAATGGTCCTTCATGGTAAATGAGTTTATCTTTTTATAGTGGATGTAGAATCACCAATCACTACTCACCCAAGTTGTAATGATATTTTCATCCTTATTATATATCACTGTGATTTCGGCCTTCTTTGGAACCACTTGGATTGGGCTAACCCGCTCACTCTCAGCTATGTGATATATGATACCAGCCTTTAACAATTTCATACGTTCTTTTCTCACTACTTACAAGAGATTATGATTGATTCTCCCCTAAGTTTAATGACATGGGTTTGAATCAGATTCCAAAATTATCCTATAAGTCCCAATAAGTGGGATAATCTTATTAATATCAGACATGGTCCATCCGATGGATTTCTTTTGTTTCTTAAGGGAATCTAGAAGAATCCTCTCATGATCGTCTTGAAGAAAAGAAGAAATGACAATAGGATGTGTTCCATTTTATCTTAGGAAGGCATACTTAAGTGTGGTAGGAATTTATTTCAATTATATATTAGTTTGGTTCAAAATATCAGTAGAATATTAGGACATTGGATTATGATCATTTTTTTGAGTTTCTGATAGGATTGATTCCCTACTTGTATAAGTTTATGAAACTAGATTTAGTCGATCATTGTTAGGGATGTGTTATGGAGTGGTCTCCATGAATGTGGTTTCCTAAAAGATTTCACTGATTGTTGGTCTTAATATTTTATCATAGGATAAATCTAAAAGTGATTTTGTACAAGGAGATAAACTTACTTCATGTTAACAATGGAAATTAATCACATCCTCACTCAAACATTCCTCAAATATTCCTTGATATTTGATGTATTCATTATCAATGATTCATATCATTTTTACTTCATGAATATCATCACCATCCCCTATTTGTGAGATTTCATTATAGATGTTTAAGTCTAAACTCATGTTTCCAATGGTGATGATCATTTTCCCATTTCAGACTTAGATAATAGAGTTGAATGTTGCAAGGAAGGGACAACAAAAGATTATTGGGGTTTGTTCCTTGTTTCCTAATCTTGGATTTTTTTCAAGGAAAATGAAGTTATCAAGGTAGATAAATTTTTATCCATTTAGCATAAAATCTTTTAAAATCTCATTTGGAACCCTAAAGCTATGATCAATAAGTTGAAGTGTTACAGATGTGGGTTGTAGCTCTTCCAGGCCAAACTGGAAGTACACAACATAGGGAATGATATTGAAACTGGCACCTAGGTCACACAAGGCTTTTATAACTTTGTTCTCTCCAAGTTCAACATTGAAGTAATGTCATCCTGGGTCTTTCATCTTTTATGGAAGGGTTCATTAGATTTTTGTGCTAGCATTTTCTTCCAGAAGGACTTGGTTTTAATGTGAGAATTTCCTTTTAATTGTGCAGAGTTCCTTATGGTATTTTAAGTATGCAAGAATGGTTTGAATGTATTCTAGGAGTGAAATGTTCAACTTGACTTGTGAGAATATTTCCATCAATGTTTCACTCAATTAACGGTTGGTTTTCCCCCTCATGTGTTGAGGAAATGGTGTTGGTTGTGGGATTGTTTGTTAAAGAGTTGTTTCTTTCACCATGTTTTCAATTTTTTTAGTTTGGTCATGTGGTTTATTTTAATTTTCATTATATTTTGAATATTCAAATGGTTTTATAATTATTATTTTTTGTTTCTCAATTTATTTCCCACTTCTTAAAATGGTCGCAACCTTTTTTTGTTCATGAGTTGTTTGAGTGCAACTTGAATCTCCCATTAAAGATGAGGATGGTACCACCTGAATATGAATGGGTTCCTTCCTGATTTTTTTGGTTTGTATTTAATGTTTAAGGAATGTGACTTCTGAGTTTATTTTCTCCATTTTTTTACACAGTTGTTCAAGGATTGGTAGACGGACAGATTGGGTAGGGGATTGTGCTGGTTGGTTTATCCCAGGAGGATACTTGGTTGTTAGATTGGTTTTTTATGGGTTTATGGATAGTTTGCTGGTATTGGATAGGATATTTTTTGTATTTTACTAGTTTTGGTTGGAACTAGTAATGGTTTTGAACCTTTTCTGAAGGGTAGGGTTTTGGTCCTTGTCACTCACTAGGTTGTTGGTTGGGTTTTTTGTTATCTTTCCAATGAAATCCTAGATGGTTATTATACCTTGGTTTGAATGTGTTTTGATATTGGGGATTTTGGAATTTCAGGGCATTGAATTCATCAGGTGGTCCTCCTAGAAGAACATCCTTAATGGATGGAATGGTTGGAAAGTTGTCTATTTTGTGGTCATGTTTGACACAAACTGTGCATACATGGTCTATAATTTGGATTTCATGGATTTTTTTAAGTTCTATCTCTTCAACCTTCCTAGTGAGCGTTGTGAGTTTATCCCTAAGGCTTTACTCTTCTCTAAGTGTATGCATTCCTGTAGTTCTTTGTGTCTTTTAAGAATAAGGCGATGTTCCCTGTTTTTGGTTTTGTTTATTAAGTCTTTCTAGATACTCATAAGAATGATTTGGGGATTTGTTTTTAATGGTCCCATTACACATCATGTCAATAAATTGTCTGTTCATAGGCCCAAACCCTCATAGAAAATTCTCACTTATTCAGGAATAGAAAAAACATGGTGTAGAACCATGTTTAGGGTGTCTTTGAACCTCTCTCATATTTCATAGAATGACTGTCCCTCTTTTCCAAAAAATTCTTGGATGATCTTTTTAATTTAAATCGTTTTATGTTGGGGAAAGTATTTTTTGTAGAATTATCTTTGTAATTGGTCCCAAGAGTTGATGGATGATGGTCTCAAATTGGTTAGCCAATTTTTAGCTCGATCCTTCAAAAAAAAAATGAAAGAACCTCATCTTATCTTATTCTAGTTGTTGTGGGGGACACATGGTTTCTACAATTTCATTGAACTCCTTAACATGATGGTAGGGCATCTCAGACTCCATTCCATGGAATGTGGGAAGGTGGTTTAGGGTGTGTTTTCCAAATATGTAGTTGGAATCTCCAAGGGAATCGTGTCTGATTCATGAGGAGGAATTAGTCTTTGTAGGTGTGAGTTAGTCATTCATTTTTTGATCGATTTCATTACCCAAATTTGGGGCTGCCTCATTTGGATTTCCATTTTTGTTACCACCTTGGTTTATTAGTTGGTTCCTTTTAAGACCTTCCATTGAAATGTGCATAATTTTTTGGACTCTAGAGTATTATTAAGGTTATGATCTAATGGAAAGAGTTCCATTGGTGTAATTTAATCCCCAAAACCACTAATATCCACCCTAAATAGATGGTTTTATTGGTTACGGGTGTGGGCGGACATGTTCCAAAAGAAAAAAAATGAGAAGGAAAAAAGATAAGATAATTTGGTTAATAATAGAATAAATGGGGGAGAATTGAATGGTTGTGGAGATTAATTACTTAGGTCCCCGATAATAGTTCCAAAATTTGGTCTCTCCCAAATTTACCCTTGATTTTAGGGTTAAGAGGTCACTTGTAGTTTAGCTTGGGTTGTCGAATCCTCAGAGACCTAAGAAGTAACCTAAAGACACAAGAATTCTATGGATTGTTTTTGGAAATGAAGTGTCCAATTTGGGTTTATTTTAGATGGTTTTAAAATGGAACTAAGAGATATATGTGAATTCAATTGAAAATAATGAGTTGATCCAAGGTTATTGCTTGGGGTGGATTTAATAAATTCTTTTTTTAACGATTTCAATTTCATTAACTTGAGAAGGATTCATTCAATGAATTCAAACTAACCTCATCACTTTCTGGTTAAACACCTCCAAAAATACATTATAATCACCTTTAAACATGTAGCGTCATTTTCATGAGCACTCAAAGGTAAAGGATCTTATTAGAACATAAAAGTGGGGTGAATACATTCAATAAGGAAGAGGAAAAGAGAAAATCATTGAATAAAAGAAACTCAAATAAAAGAAATTAATAGACAATTAGAGAGTGAGAAAAAACATCAAATCCAGACACTTTCTACTCCCTTGGATGAACCCATAAATGAGTTATCCCTCCATCAGTGACATGTTCTCAGCGAAAGCAGAAAGTAGACTCATAAGTGTGGAATTGAAGAAATAAAAGCAACAAAATAATGATCACTCAACTGTTGTGTAGAGAATATCACAAGTTTTGGTGGGAATAAGTTCAAAACAAGAGAAAATGGTATCAAAATTATATAAATAAAAATATAATAAAATAATAACAATTAATTTTATTAAAAAATAAGTTGATTTGAACAAATTACATGAGGAAGAAGAACATTACAAAGACAAATCGACATAATAACCTTACAATGAATACAAAGCTCAAATATGATCAACTACTTCACTACCATTGTCTTAAATATTCATTTGAAGAGGCATGGGTTGAGATCCCACTAGTTGAAAGCATCCAATTTGAGTATGGTAGGTCTAGGGTGGTGGAAAGTAAGGAAGAGTGGACTTGTTTATCCTTGACCTGAAGTGGCATCCAGCTTGCATCCACCCAAAAAAGACACCAAAATGACCTTCTAGATGTTATAATTAGAATGGTTCATAGAATAATAAAATTCATCCCTGGATTTATCCTAACCGCCTATAAAATTTCATCCAAAATAATTTTTTTGCTAGATATGTGTAAAATGGTGGATAATTTTTTTAGGCCGCAAAATCTGGGCTAGAATTTTATCTCTAAATTGGGTTGCCTGGAACTCCATTAATACCTCTTAATTAGCTTTAGTCACTGTTGGATGAAATGTTCCCCATGATTTACTCTATCATCAAGTCAATGTTCAGAATTATTGGGCTTTGATCGTGGTCTCTAAAGTCTCTTTATTAGGATGTTTTCCAGTTTACTTTTCCCAGAATGTTGTTGGTTCAAGGATAACTTTGGTGGTCTTCTAATGTGATTCATCAAGTGCTCCAAAAGCATGAATTGTTCCTTATATCATGGGATACCTGAAATTAAATATTAAAATATAATCAAGAACATTTTAGTTTTAAGACGTATTCAAATATGTAACATGTAATAGTGTTCTTTCACAAAGAATTGCAATCATAATGTGAAATCATGTAAAAGTGTAAAATACATTAAAATGGTGTTTATGATTAATAAAGAACATGAATACTATAATATAAATATTTAATATTAGCCTCTCTTAGTGGCTAATCAAGAGTGGTGTTTTATTGCGAGTTTTACCTAGACTAGGCCATAGATGGATTCAAAAATAAGGGAATCTATCACCTCATTACTTCAAACCCTTTGAGATTTTGGAGAGATTCTCTCCAGTACCCTATCAACTGTAGTTGCCACAGAGGTACGTATCCATGCATGAAATATTCCACACATCTCATCATCACTGATATCATTCTAATCCATTACATATTTTTTATCATGATGAGGTTGAGGTAGATATTGATGCATCCTTTGAGTATCATTCTATATGTATTGTTTATCAGGGAATGAAGATTCATTAAGTCTTGATAGTTCCTATGGTATGGGTTCTATTGTATAATGTCCATGTACAAGATGATACACTGGAGAGGGAGTCCAATGCACATGCCCAATGGATGGAGTTATTCTAACACGATGCTTGACAACCCTTGGAAGGGACATTTTAGGAATGTTTGTTTTAAGGGGAATGATTATGAGAACCTTGATCTTTCTATATGGTATATAAACTTTTTATTTATGGTTTAATTATATGGTCTAATACTTATGGGAGTGACTAGTGGGTTCATCGAGGAAATAAGGGTGTCTGAAGCTTATACGGATCTTAGAGCCCCGGATTTTATAGTGGGATAGTGGGATGCATAGTTAGAAGATATTGTGCAAGGTGTATCAATGAAAAACTGAAGGCACAAAGTTTTAGTTTACTATAAATACAAGGATTCATGTTAGTGTGACTTCTATAGAGCTTTGGAGGGAGGGAAATCTAATGAATGGTGAAAGGTATTTTCTAATCGAGCACCCCAACTATGTGAGAGGAGTCTTGAGGCTGTGATGGGAGCATAGTTGGCACTAGGTTTGGCGAACCATAGAGTTAAATCATGAAAATAATTTTTTAATGTGTAAATAACCATTTTCCATTAATAATTTAAATTTCAACTCCCCTCATCCTTTTTTTGTTTCCCCTAATGTAAAGACCCCCTTCATAATGTTGAGAGCTCCAATAGAGGCCTACTGTAGGCTTTTCCATATATCTCTAATATGGACCCCAATACTTCATCATTAGTCTTGTTGGATGTATGAAATTGATTTATATATAACTTTTAACCCCTGATATTTTGTGAAATATATTTTTTTAGATTATTGTAATCTCTTTGATATTTTTCATTTCAAACCACACTGAAAATATTTTATTTTATATTAAAGCACTATGCTTGGATTGTGTTATACATGAAAAACAGTAAATCATGCTCTACACGTGACATAAATTTTATCTGTATCTACATGAATCATAGAGGTTATCTTATGTTACACATAATACAGAATTTCCTTGATGGCATACGTAACATACAAGACCAAGTGTTACCAAACAATAATTATTTATTAAAATATTTTTATTTATTAGGATATAACATGACCATTAAATTTAATCTTATGGGATTGAAAAACTTATTAATATATATATATATATATAATTAATTTGTTACCTAATAATTAAAAATGAATATAGAAACCAAATGAATATAAAGGGACTGATTTTATAAAAGTCCATTTTTATTTGAAAAAGATGATTTAAATTAATTGGTTAAATTAATTACTAATAGTGAATGATATTAATTAAATTCATATGTTATATATTCAAAAAAATATTTTTGATAATTATCCAATATATTTGATAGATATAAGATAATAACAAACACAATTTTTTTTTCTTAAAACCCAATATTTTTATAAAGGTAGTTTTACAACATTTTAATGGAGAACTGATTTTAAATAAAATTTTTCTAATTTTGATAGATTTAATATGTCAAAATAAACTTTATATTTGTAATTATGTAATAACAAATAGGTTATGATAAATTTTAATGATTAATGTTCAAGGTTTCATTTTTTTAATGAATAATTAAAATTAATGATTTTTAATTAAAAACTACGTTTTTATCTAATTAATTTTAAAAGAAAAATTATATTTTAAATTGGATGTATGGGTTAAATAGATAATAATTATATAAACTAATCCAATGTACTTCATTAGAATAAATTTCACTTTAAATTGTGAATAAAAGCATAGAAATTTTTTTGATGTTTTTACTTTAAAAACCAGCAATGTCGTCCCAAGAGTGGGATTAATTTTAAATTAATTTCTGCCACTTCTCTAATTATAATTTGGTAAAATGAATTCCATATTTAGAATAATAATAATTTATAATATCTAAAAATTGAAAAAAAATTATGACCAAAATTATTAGTGAATGTCATTAAAAATAATTACATCGATTAAGAGAAAAAATAGGTTAAGAAAGTACTAAACCATAAATTTAAGACCCACACCGATCTAGAAACATGTCCAAAACCCATTTTATGGAAATTATTTATCCATTAACCATCCATTAATGTTTGTTTTTATTTTTATGACTTCTATGTTTTTTATGCGAGGGTCCACCTAACTTGTTTTCAAAAATGACAACTGTTTCCTTTCCCTTCCCTATAAAAGGAAACCAACTCTTCATCTAATTCACACCTCTCAAACCACATATTTTTGACCAAAATATGATGAATACAATTTAAAAAACTACTCCCTTACTTATAGAATCCTCCCATTTTTCAATAATTCAATCCATGGAATCCTTTTGGCACAAACGAAAAGGAGTTACCTTATTAAGCGGTAACACCTTCTCTCAAGCTCCATTCTTTTATTTTTTTATCCTCCCCCTCCACTCTCTTTCTTCTAGGATTATATTAAAAAACTTATCTCAAATTTACTAGTATGTGTTTTGAAAGGGTTTTATCTACACTTACATAAACCTCTATCTAATGGGTAATGAATATACTATTTATGTGTACAATGAACTACCGCCTCATAAAATGATGATTGTTCATTTTTCCTTATGACCTCTCATGGTGGAAATTATAATGGAAAGTATCTGTATATATGTTTTATATTATATTTATCATGTTTTTAATGTTATTTAATACTTTTACAACACATATATCTATATTATAGTTGGTGTAAATATAATAATTTTGTTTGTGGAGGTGCAGATTACCACCCCCTCAAAGCGATGTGTTTCGTTCACACACTAAATAAAATATATTAAAGATGAGTTTAGTGAAATTATTTGATATATATGATTTAATAATTATAGAGGAATAATTATATATATATATATATTCAAATATATACACATATTTCATTAACCTTCTTTCATTCAATACGACAATAAAAATTGAAACAAAGTTCATGCGTACGGTCAACTTACCGTTTGCATGAATGATGTATTGAAATTCATAATTATATATTATAAAGATTATTATAACACACATATAAATAATATAAATGATATTTATTTCATTTTTTACATCCTAGAAATCGTGATATAAGTATAAGGAAAAAATATATAATAAATTAAGGCACATGCAAAGAATAAAGAAAATATTACCCGAAGTGAAACCTTAACATAGTATTGTTAACAAGTGGTTAATAGAAATTCATAATAAAACCATGTATGGTATTTTATATAATAATATGGTTTTATGAAAGATTTTAAATAATCTTATAATTATTATACATGATGTTTGAATGAGTGAGAGAGAGTTAGGACACAAGGTAAGAGAATTTCATCTGACATTTTATTTCTATGAGATATATGCTTTATTCACCACACATTAATTTTTATGTGCTGTGTATAATTACAATGGATGAATTGTATTATTCTTATACTTAAAACTATGGGTATTTAAATATCAATTTTATGATCTTTCTTTCATGGGTTTTGTGTTTTAAAAGTCACCAAATTGGTAGAGTAATTTTGTCTCAATTTCTTTTCATTGAGACACATGCCATGTTGTAAACCTATACTTTTTCATGAGGTTTATATACTGCCTTTGAAATGTTATATAATTTATATCCTTATTTTCATGATTTTTTATTCTTCATATAATTTTATTTTTCTTAAATGGGGACTATCATTCAAAGTTACAAAGTGGCAATAATTTATTGAAACACTCCCATCACATTTCAATAGAGTTTATGTTTATGATTCCTTTTATGAAATTCTATGATCCGTGTCTCAAAAATATTCATTAATTTTATTATCTTATGGTTATAGATGATATATTCATGTATTTGGAGCATTTTTACACTCTTTGGTACATAATATAGTTAACAATGTGTCTCTAAGAAAGCCCGACTTTACCCTCTCTTTGGTCAGTAATCTTTGTTATATCGAAACATGTTTTCCTAAAAGAAAATTTTCCAAAAATATAATAATTTTACCCTATGATACTTAAAATTAACTTATAACTTTTTTACCTATTAAACAAAATTTTTCCATAAAAAATTAATATTCTTATCATTTTCTGGTTGAGTAAAGTTTCCAATATTTTTATGGGGAAAAGGAATGTTCGACACGTATGGATTTACCCACTATCACGACTGTCATTCCCTTAATGTTTCCTTTAAATGATTAAAAAAAATATTACTTTTAAAATAAAATTTTTTCCTAATATTTAGGACATTCACGAGGGTTGTTTTTTCATACAAAAATATATATTTTTGGAAATTGGTTGTTTTTAATGTTGTTTTAAATGAAAAAGTATTTTCAAAAATGTTTTCAAGAATTTTTTATGTTTTTATGGAAAAATGTTTTCAAATAAGTGTTCAAGATGATTTTATATGTTTTCAAGTAAAAATTATTTCAAAATATTTTTAGGATTTAACTATAAGTTTTCAATATATTTTCATTGAATTCTCTTTTAACATGTTTTAATGATTTCTTTGCATCTTTTCAAAGTATTTTCAAGGAAAATTACTTTTTGAATATTTTCAATATTCTTTCATATTTTCTAAAGTAAAAAGGTTTTTAAAACGTTTTAATGATTTATTTACAGGTTTTAAAAGTATTTTAAAAATATATTTTTCAAAAACTTTTCAATCTTCTTTTATAAATTTTCAAGGAAAATGGCTTTCAAACAATATCCAAGTTATCTTTATATTTTTCAAAGAAAATGATGTACAAAATATTTTAAAATATTTCTCTATATTTTTTCTAGTCTATTTTCATGAAAGCGGTTTTAAAAAGGTTTTATGTTCTTAAGAGACATTTTCAATGAATAAAGGGTATTTACCTAACGAAATATCTTTCGAAGTTATTTTCTATCTAAAATAACATCTATTGATGTTAGTTACACACTTATAGGAAATTATTCAATGGATACAATTGTATTAATTATTGATTAATTAATATTTTGATGTAATTATGCTTATGACACTTATTTATCTTCCATGGGATATATGATTTTGAAACCTGCTTCTTTTAAAGGGTTATGATTTGATGAAATGACTATGAAACCATTTTGTTTTACATATGTTATGATGTGATGAAATGTTAATGATACCCATTTTATTTCATGGGATATTATTTTTTGTTTATAGAACCCATATCTTTTATGAGTCATGATATAATTAATGTTTTATAATCTAGTGGAATATGTATGTTTGATTTTATTATGATATGGGTGGGACCAATATCTACCTATAATGCATTGGGTAATGATAAATGTTTTATGTGATAAATGTGTAAATAGGAGGAAATAAAAATCTTGAAACAAGAGGTTGCATTGGTGGACCTCCTGATCTTGAAAGAATAGGGTACATGGGAGGACATCTCATATGCGAAACAATATGGTACATGGAAGGACATATCAAGCCCGAAAAAGTGGGTAGATGGGAGGGAATACAAATCCTTGAGCATCTAAACATGTGATTATCCCAATAATAACATGTTTCAAAGGTCTTAGTAGGTATCCTTGACATAGGGTTGTTATATTCTTATGTGTCTCCCACAATTCCATGTCTTATTCTTACATTATGCTTTTGTGGATCATGTTCTTTATTTCCTTATGATTCATGTATTATATAATGAAAATACTTATTACATGATTTGTGTTTATGATTTTTGATATAAAGGGTATTATATTCTAATGATCATGATCATGCTTTCATACCCTAATGTTCATGATATGCTTAAACATTTATTTCATTTACCCATACTGAGAATTTGAGCTCAGCCCTTTCTTATGTTTCCATTCACTAGGTTATGTAGAAATGTTTTTATATAAAAATACTAATGGAAGAAGATATTTTTGGTAGAAATTAATGATATTTCACTAATTTATAAAAGTATTGTCCCATGTTCCTGTAGTCACTAAACTAATACGATCATTGGGATTCTGTTTTTCCAATGCTTTAAGTATTCCAAAACTGTGATTTAATTTCAATTTATGTAGAGAGAGGGTATATATAGTTGGTATCATAGTGAAGGTTTAATAAACCTTTTTAAACATGTATAATAAAAAATTAATGAGGTATCTATGTATATTTTTTAATATATGTCTAGGGATGTATTTATAGATAATTAAAAGGATGTGTTAAAATTTTAAAAAATATCTTAGAGTTTTTTTAAATGATAGAGTGATTAGTTCTCTTAAAATAAATCCTTTTATATAAAATAAATGTGTTTGTGGATCTGTAATAGATGTAACTAGGGGTAAAAACTCATAAAAGATATTCTGGTTCTGACTTTGTGTAATTAGGTACATGACAATGGGCCTTAATTTACACCTGCTTTGACACTCATAGGGGATATGCTTTGGGAATTCACAAACTCTTTATGAACCATAATAAAGGATTTAAATAGAGTATGAATATGAATAACTAAAGATAAACCTAATGTTTAATATATTAAAGATGTAGGAGTCACAATTTAGGCATCCTATAAGTAATTTTTCATGATTATATGGTATCACAATATGATAAATGTTCCTCACACTATGATTTCTAGTTTTAGTCAAGGAGAGAACTGGAAGGAACATGGGTAAGATATACTATTTTATGTGTGGAATTTATGGTGATTATAAGAATTGGATTACAAAATGTAAATATCATAAACACAACTAGGAAGGTGGTATGAGTTTTGGTTATACTTCTAAATATAATGAGACTAGAAATGACATGTGCAAGGTATGTTATGTTATTCCAATATTTTTTAAATGAAGCATAAGAATCATGATTAGATTGAGGTTAAGGAGCCTTATTAAATTATTAATATTTCATATTATAGGTATTAAGGAATATGTTGATGAAGCCTATGTAATGGTTTAAGAATAAAGTCAGATTAATGGAGTATTTATGTATTTGAATTCATATATTATGTTATATAAATCATAAAATATATAATTATTTTTAGTATAAGTTTCCTTTAAATATGGAAAAGGTCATGTTTAATGGTTTTGATGATGTATAAAATGATATCACGGAAAATTGATACTATGGTTGTGGGAAGGTAACCTTTAATGTGATCAAGATGTTGGGAAAATTGTAGTTATCTTCGATAAATAGATGATAAAGTTGGATAAGTAAACTGTATAACAATAATTATCATTTACATGATTATTTATTTGTTTAAAAAGTGTTATATTTCATCATGTATGAAGTTTAAAAATTTTTGGATTTGAAGAATATATCCCATAATTATTGGAATATGGAAGAATAGTTGTTTTTGAAGAGGATTTATGGTAAATAAAGGTCTTACCATGTTTAAAGGGAATATAGCATGAGGGTATTCACATGTTTGGAATTTGAAAACCAATTGGTATTTCGAGATATATGGGGGATCAATGATAATCCGATTTCATGATATTCTTTCCAAATATATTAATTTTCATCTTTCGAAAGGGTTATAAGGTTGAATATTTATAAAAATTATAAGTTAAAATTTTGATGAAGTCCATAAGATTAAAGTTTTATCACTCCACGTAAGGATTTATTTGTATTGGATAACCAATTACAAAAACCTTGTGTTGATGATAACTGATGAAAAATGGGATGGAACATCATGGATCTCATGATCTATTAGTACTTTAGGAATAAAAAAATAAATTCAGTTTTTAGAGAGAGTGGTGAAGTGGATCAATGAAAAACAAAGGGTGAAATTGTTCTAAAATCATGCACGTATATATTTTCATGAAAATTCATGAATTTTAATAAAAATGATCTTAAAACCAAAAATTTTGTCCTAGTACCTTTGTTTTCAACTAATTAGAAGGTCCCTGATGTCATAACAAATTTATGGATTTGTGATTTTTAACATTCTCCCAACCTTGTTCGTTATCACTCTCCATCATAACATGATGGTATGATTTATCTTCCATGTCAAAATTTTCACTTCTCAGATATTTTCTCCTATGTGATAATTTATTTATGAGTTACATTGGAAAACTATTTTTGTTAAATATTTCCCTTTTAAGGGATGTTTTAGTATTCATTTTTAGGATGTGGGTTTTTATGAATGAAACTTTCATGTATTAAACCTTTTATAATCTAAAAAAATTTCTAGGGTGAAATTAATTTTAAGGGGGTACAATATAACACCTTGATATTTTTTGAAATATAGTTTTCTTTTCAAATTAATTTAATCTCTTTGATATTTTTCATTTCATGCCACTTTGAAAATAATTTCTTATATTAAATAACTATGTGTGTCTTGAGTTTTATGAAATATAAATTTAATATTTTACTATACACAACATAAATCCTAGATTTCTCTACATAAGAAATCGAGGTTAGCTTACATTACATGCAAGACCGATTTTCCTCGATTACTTATGTAACATGCACGATCGAGTGTTAGCGAACAATAATTAATTATTACAATATTATTATTTAATATGATAAAACATTTACATTAAATTGAATATTATAGGATTAAAAAACTTACGAATATATGTATTTTAACTCATTGGTTACCTAATAATTCAAAAATAATATAGAAGCCAAATGAATATAAAGGTACTGATTTTATAAAAGTCAATTTTTATGTGAAAAAGACAATTTTTATTAATGAGTTAAATTAATTACTAATATTGAATGATATTAACTAAAATTATATATTATATAATGAAAACATTTTTTTTATAATCATAAAATACAAATTATAGATATAAGATAAGAACAAACTCAATTTTATACTTAAAACCTGTATTTTTATAAAGGTAGTTTTATAGATTTTTAATGGAGAACCTATTTTAAATCCAATTTTTGGAACTTTAATAGATATAATTACTCAAAATAAACATTATATTTCTAAGAGAAATTTAAAAAATATGTTAGGATAAATTTTTGGTATTTTTCTATAAGGGTTCATTTTTAATGAATAGTTAACAATACTAAATTTTAATTAAAAAGTAATTTTTCATATAATTCATATATAAGGTTAAATTATATTATAAATTGTTTTTAAAGTTTAATTATATCATAATTTTATAAATTAACCCAATTTAGGTTATTGGAATCAATTTTAATTTGAAATTTGGTGTACAAACATATAAATCTTTGGGACATCTTTACTTTAAAAACCAGCAGTGTCATCCTATCAGCAAGATTATGATTAAATTAATTTCTACCACTTATATGATTATAATTTGGAAAAATAGACTTCATATCTATAATAATAATAATTTATAATGTCTAATATGATAATAAATTTGACCAAGATTATTAGTGAAAGTGATTAAAATTAATTACATCAATTAAGAGAAAAATTAGGTTAACAAAGTATTAGACCTTGAATTTTAGACCCAAAACGACCTAATTTTTTTTCCAAAACTCATTTTATGGACATTATTTGACCATTAACCTTCAATAATTGAGTTTTTTATTTATAAAATATTTTAGGTAAAAATCTGGGTACACCTAACTTGTTTTAAAAAATGCAAAGTGTGCCCTTTCATTTCCCTATAAAAAGCCACCACATGTCCCTGTTCTTAACACCTCCCAAACCATATATGTTCATCCAGTATTTTACCAATACACTTACAAATATCACTCCCTTACACTTATAATCCTCCCATTGGGCCTAAATAATTCCAGGGAACCCTTTTGGCAGAAACCAAAAGGAGTAACCCGATTAAGTTGTAACGACTTCTCTGAAACTCCATTATTTTATTTTATTTCTCCCCCCTCCACTCTATTTATTACATTACTATATAAAAACCAGTTCCATAAATATACTAGTTTTTATATTCTGATGTTTAAACATTTACTTAAACACACCTCCATATAATTGGTAATGAATATACTGTTTATGTGTATGGAAAACTCTTACCTCACAAAATGATGTTTGTTCACTTTTTTTTACTTCCTATCATGGTGGAAATTATGATAGAAACTCTATTTAGATAAATTATATATTATATTTATTATGTATTTGTTTTTATTTAATACTTTTACTACACATGTATTTATACGTTACATTTGGGGTAAATACTATAATTTCTTTGGAGTAAGTGTGGAATACTGCCCCATCAAAGTGATTTGATTCTTTCATATGATACATAGATTTTTTAAAGATGGGATTAGTGAACTTATATGATATATATGATATGATAATTATAATAGAATAATTATATATATATTTATATAAATTTATATACACATATTCCATTTACCTTTTTTCTTTCAATACGATAATAAAAACATAAACAACGTTCATGCGTATGTATGACTTACTGTCTCCATGAATGGTGTATTCCATTTCAGACATCTACATTATATATATTATTATAAAAGAACATACTGAATATATATGATATTTATATAATTATTTAAATTCGAGAAATTATGATATATGTATAAGGGCCAAATATATACTAAATTAAGACACATGTGAAGAACAAGGAGAATATTACCCGAAGTGATACCTTAACATGGGATTGTTTCAATAGGGTAATATAAAGTAATAATAAAACCATATAATGTATTTGATATAATAATATGTTTCTATTATATATTTATAATAAAATTATATTTATTATAGAAGAGGTTTTAACGAGCATGATGAGATTCAAGACACAAGGTTAGGGGATTTCGTCTCACATTTTATTTTCGTGAAATACGTGCTTTATTCACCACCCATTCTTTTTGTGTGGAGTGTATAATTTCAATGGATGAATTATATGATTAATAAAATTAAATTTATGGTTATTTACGTATCAATTTTATGATATTTCTTTCATAGAGTTTTTGTTTCAAATGTGACCAAATTGGTAAATTAATTTTGTCTCAATTTTGTTTCTTTGAGTCACATGCCAAGTTATACACCTATAGTTTTTAATGAGGTATACATAATACCTTTAAAATTTTATATAATGAATTTAATTATTTTAATTATATTTTATGATTCATGTAATTTCACTTTCTTAAATTTGGAGTATTATTCAATGTTATTAAGTGGTAAGACTTTTTTGAAACAATCTCATCATTTTTTGAGATAGTTTATGATTATGAATCCTTTTATGAACTATTATGATATATATCTCAAGAATATTCATGAATATTATTATACTATGATTATTAAAGATATATTAATGCATATATCATATTTTCTCACTCATTGGTGCATAAAATATTAAATAAATTGTTTTTAAAAAAGGCTAACTTTTACCTTTCTTCGGTCCGAAATAGGTGTTCCTTCAAACCATGTTATCTAAAAATAAAATTATCCAAAAATATTATAATATTATCCTATGCTCTTTAAAATAAATTTATACCCATTTTTTATCTTTAATAATGGTTTATTTTTAAAAAATGATTCTTCTTAACATTTTCTGGTCAGTTCACTAGTACATAAACAATTTTTTACGTCGGTTGTTTTTTTGCTTTTTAACGTCGGTTTTTTGGAGACATTATTGCGAGTGACATTAAAAATATTATTTTTTACGTTTACTATTTAATAACTAAGATAAAAAATGGGGTTTTACGGTTTTTAATGTCTGTTTTTAAAAAACAGATGTGAATGACCTTCTATAAATGGTGTTAAGAAGCCATTTTTACGTCTGTTTTTTCAAAAACGAACGTTAAAAGTAATTTTTTAGGTCGGTTATTTAGTAACCAATGCTAAAATCCATTTTTAGGGTAAGTTACTAAATAAACGATGTAAAAAATGTTTACCATACTGTAGATAATTTCCTAATCTTTGATTTTACAGGTCATTGAGCTCAAATGGAGTTACAGATCAAAATTTATGACTATCTGAAGTTTGACATTTTTTTTCGAGGAAAGATTGAATGAGCCAACCGTAGCTTCATCTTTCAACGAATTTATGAATCCGTAGAAGGATTTGTAGTTTAAACATGATATAAATAACTATCCATCATTATAATAAATTAATAATCGTTAAATGGTATATTAATTAAGAAAACTACTCATAAAAAATATATATCATGGGAAAATAATTACAAATACCAAGACAAGATCATAGAAATAAGAAATTGTGGATTCACGTGGAAGATCAAACAAGTTGAGTCAAAGTAATGATGATATTTGAATGAAATGATCATAAAATGGTATATCAATTAAGAAAAAAAATCCTAAAAACCCTAAATCATGGATAAATGATTAAATATACCTTAACGAGATCGCATAAAGAAGAAATAATTGATTCACGTTGAAGAACAAATGAGTAGAGTTGGGGGAATGATAATGGTTGAAATAAATGATCTTTTAATTAGGATATGTGTATAATGGAAAAATATAATTGATATGATAATAAGAAATGCGGTATTAAAAATTTTAGGTGGCAATTCGAAATTTCGATATCTGGATGTAAAAAAATTGAAATTTCGCATTCGTGGGATATTAAAATTATCTTTCACATCATTTTTATGATCACAAACGTGAAAATATATAAATATTTTCTCTTATTTTTCACTTCGGTTATTATATAACTAACGTGAAAAACAATCTTCATCACGTTTTCACGTCGGTTATTATAAAACCGACTTGAAAAATCAATTTTTATGTCTTTTTCACGTCATTTATTTAATAACCGAAGATAAAAGGTATTTTTCAAATCGGTTATTTAATAAAAGATATGAAAAAAGTATTCCAAAATGTAGTTCATTTTCCAAGATTTAATTTGAATTGTAACAAATCTCATACGGAGTTACGGATTAAAAGTTATGTCCTTTAGAATTGGCCTTCCCAAAGACATCGTTTAGAGATGATCAAATTCTAAAGGCCATAACTTTTAATTCGTAACTCCATTTGAGCTTTGTGACCTATCAAATTAAATATTGTGAAATGAACTACACGTTTGTGAACTTTTTTTACGTATTTTATTAAATAACCGATATGAAAAATATATTTTAATGTTGATTATTGATTAACCAACGTGAAAAAGTCATAAAAATCGATTTTTCACTTCGGTTTTATAATAACCTACATGAAAAATAAGTGAAAATATTGATATATTATCATGAAAATGGATTTTTCACATTATTTATTTAATAATCGACCAATAAAAGTGATATCCATTATTTTTCACGTCGGTTATATAATAACTGACGTGAAAAATCATAAAAAATTTATTTTGAAGTCGGTTCTACAATAACCGATGTGAAAAATTGATTTTCAGAGATTTTCACATCTGTTCTAAAAAACTGACGTGAAAAAAGGTGACGGTAAAAATAGTTTTTGTACTAGTGGGTTAGATTTTAAAGATTTTTACAGGGAAAAAGGAATGTTCAGCATGTATGGATTTACCCACCATCATGATTGTCATTCTTTTCAAATTTCCTTTACAAGATTATCAACGTTATTATTTAAAAAAAATCATAATATTCTTTATATTAATTGTGTTTAAATTGGGTTTAAGAAAATTATTTTCATAAATGTTTTCAATATTATTTTATAAGTTCGCAAGGAAAATTATTTTGAATTTTTATTTCAAAATTCATTTATATGTTTTCAATGAAATTTTTTTTCAAAAATTTTAAATATTTATTTATAAATTTTCTATGTATTTTGAAAGAAATTATTTTAAACATGTTTTCAAGATTTCTTTACATGTTTTCAAAGAATATACAAGGAAAATGGTTTTCAAAATGTTTTGAATATTCTTTTATAACTTTTCATAGAAAATGGTTTTCAAAACATTTTCAAGCTTAATTTATAATTATTAAAGGACAATGGTTTTTGAAACATTTTCAATATTATTTCATATTTTTTCAACTAAAATTGTTTTCAAAATTTTTACATGCTTTATTTATATGTTTTAAAAGTATTTTAAAAAAAATTGGTTTCAAAATGTTTCTAGCTTATTTTATAATTATCAAGTAAAATGGTTTTGAAAAAATTTTAAATCTCTATTTATATGTTTTAAAAGAAAAAGTTTTCTAAAATATTTTCAAATATTTGTTTATATGTTTTTTTTATTTTAAAGAAAATGGTTTTCAAAAGCTTTTATGTTATTATTATCATTTTTAGAAGAAAAATGATATTTAACTAAAGAAATATCCTTCCATGTTATTTTCAATATAGGATAACATATATTAATGTTACACCTTCCCTTATATGAAATAATTCAAAGGTTCCATTCATATTCTTTCTAGAATGGTTTATGTTTTGATGGAATGATTTGTATGACACCTATTTTACTATTAGGTATTATATGCTTTGGAAACCTGCTTCCTTTCTTGAGTGATGATTTGATGAAATGACAATGAAACCTACATATTTTTTGTAGGTTATGTTGTGATGAAATGTTAATGATACTCATTTTATTTCATGGGTAATAATTTGATGTTTATTGAACCCATCACTTTTTATGGGTCATGATATGATGAAAGTTTTATTATCTTGTGGCACATGTATGAAAAATATTATTAAAAGATGGTTGGGTCCTATATCTCCATCCAAGGAATTGGGTAATGATAAATGTTTTACGAGATAAAATGATACACAAAAGGAAATCCCAATATCGAAACAAGAAGGTACATGGGAGGATATCTGAATCCTGAAACAAGAGGGTACATAGGAGGAAATCCCAATCCCAAAATAAGATGGTACATGGGAGGACATACCAAGACCAAAACAAGTGGTTAAATTGGAGGTCATCCCAAGCCTAAAGAAGATACACTAGTGATTTTATCAAGCCTATATAATGAACAGAGCTTAAACATTACATTTTATAGTAAACTCCTTTAGAATTCACATTCTTAAATTCCAAAAGATCTTTTTGGTTTAATTTTTTTTAGAGTTAAGTCATAATACATACATAAAATCCCACATTCATACCAATAGGTTACTATTGAAATAATATCCTTTTTTATAATAAAAATGTTTTTAATAAAACATGAAATATATTCATAAAAATCCTTCACAACATTCATCTGGGATTCTCCTTTTCTCTTAACCTTAAATAAACCATCTGAAAAACATTTTAAAACTTAGGATGACCACCAAAATTTCCCTAAGGGATATAAATAAATGGAGAACCCATTAGTACATGAATACTTACAAAAATATGAAATCATTTTCACAAGTACATACTTCTCAACCAATAAGTATCGTATAGTTACTTTGGGGGATAATGAGATTTCCATAAAACATAGAAAACCATAAATAAAATTTATAGTTTACATAGGTAATTAATTCCTTAATATTGTAACCATAATGAATAAATTATGATTTGAAACGCTCACAGATACCTTAAAATGTAACTCTTACGACTACCTTACAATGCAACCCTCACGGCTACCTTATGGTGTAACCAGCGAAGTTACACTTAAGTAACCTTATGGATGTCCCCCAACATTAAAAAAACCAAAGAATTGGAGTGAGATATAGGTCCCTAATATCATTATAATAAATTCCCAATAATGATAACATAATCATAAAACACTAATACTCACATCATAAAAATCATTACTTTTAAAAAAAGAAAGGAAATTAAAAGAGAGTTTTAAATGAAATTACCTTAAAAACTCATATATTTGAAGTGATAGTTGATAAAAATAATGTAATATGTTTATAAAATGTAAATACACATAATAAAACATAGTATAATCAGAAATTAATTCCATAAATAATCTTATTACCACATTATCATTAAAGTAGAAGTTTAACCGAAAGAATTGAAATTGGGTTATGAATTCTCTTACCTCATGTTCTTCTTACTTAAAATTTCTTTAAACCTCCTATATAATGGTTAAAAGAATGTTAATAATATTTAAAAAACATATTTATTTTTATAACACCTTATATTATAATTTTATAACATCATTCCACCCATTTATTAATAAAATTTTTTATTTCCATTATTTCAGATGCATTCTTTACATGGTTTCCATGGTCGATTCGTAATGGATTTTCTTGTATAATAGAAGGGAAAATACATAAGTATAATTAAATGGTATTAATATGTTTTCATAGTATTAAATGATACTGTAAATCATTCTATTTTTATACGTGATGATGAATCCTTAGATAAAAAAGTAATGATATTCGTTTATATCATTTTGGTGGTTCCTCGATAATCACAAACTAGTTTCACTATATAAATTAATATTATATATATGTTTTTTATAGAATATAAAAGAGGATATATAATAAAAATTAAAATCTTTTTCAACAATTTAAATTTTTTTATGGCCAGTGATGAAGGATGTAATGGAAATTGGAAACACATCGTCCATGATGTCGGTAAATCGACACATCATGAACGATGTTTTTTTATAATAAGAGGGAGAGGACAATAAATATGATGATTAATTTTTATATAAGATACTAGTGTTTTCATTCCACTTGGATGAGGGTATGTGAATACATTATAATAAAATAAAATGAATTTAAAAGGAAATAACAGAAAATGAAGGAGGATTTTTACCTCTTGAGTTATCCTCTATAAGAACCTCCTTAATGACTTTGATTTTGGCCTTTCGGTAGGACCAAAATTTATTGGACGTGGGGAAGAGTCTTGGGAATATTATTGGCTAGAAATGGGAAAGTATCAATGATCTAGAGGTGTGAGGAGGAGAGGGGGTGATGGGTTGTATATATAGGGGGGAGATGGGGGTTTCCATTATTTTAATCATAATTTTGTAATTTGTATCAAGACAAGAAATATTGTTGGTTAATGTGACTAAATATAATAATTAGGGAATGTGAGTACTAACCAATGGTTCTTACCTTATCTAAACATAATCCATGACTCAATAATTTACGTATTTAGTTTATTTGGTAAATTATCATATTTCACTATTTACCAAGAATTCAAGTATTTATTAAAAATACCCAAAATTAACTAAAACTATTTTTCAATATATATAATTAATACATGAACTCCATTTAAGGAAAAAAATTTATAAATATGATAAATTTATTTTTTAAATTAAAATCATAATTTATTCAGAAAATACCATTTTTAAAACTATAACCGATTCTATAACACTTTGAAAAAATAATTGAAGTCTAATAAATTTATCTTATAATCACATGAAAACAAAAATAATAATTTATGAATCTATTTTATGAAAATATATTTTCTAATAAAAAAATTTATTAATTATGAAATTGTTATTAAATATTAATTACATACAAAAATTACAACACTTATTTTCTAGTTTTCAAAAAAAAATATTGACTTGTTCAATGATATAAATATATAATATTTTTACTTATAAGATTGGTAGATTTTATTTATACACTATTAAGTGGGGATACTATTAAAATTTTCAAAAAAATTATTTACTTGTTCAGTGATATAAATATATTATATTTTTTACTTATAGGATTTCTAAATGTTTTTATACTTGATTAGGTGAGGTTACTATTCTATTAGCAAGATTACTATTCCTAATAGTCATGTTACAATTCATAAGGTCATGATAATATTCCATCAGTTAAAATTATTCAATTTATATAAATGGCACTTATTTTCTTTAACATTTATAATGAATTTAACAATTTATTTCCAGAATGAAAGTAAATTATTTTAGCTGTACCTAGGTAGTTACACTCTCTATGCCTTCTAGAAATGGCCTCCTCACAATTTTTATTTACTTATTAGACAAGTGAGGGTACATTTAACTCATAGCATTTTTAGATTCCCATTTTTCTTCTTCATCCATGTGGTATTTCTATAAAACCTTAACCTGGTGTATTACCTTATTCAACAATAATATAAATAGGGAACTCCTCATAATAATGTTTCTATACCAACTCAACTAATTTTTGGCTCAGAATACAAGATGAATCTAGAACAAACATTCTTGATATTGAACCATGAAAAACATTGTAAACCTGAGATAAACTCATAGTTAAATCTACTTAGTAGGTGACTGGTCCAAATTTATCTAGGATTTCATAATGTCCAATGAACTGTGGACTTATATTTGATTTATTAAAAAAATTCCTAACACTTTTCCTTGGTGATATTCTTAGAAAAAACATAATCACCTACCTAGAATGAAAAGTTTTTCCTCCAATTATCTGCATAAATTTTCAGCCTGATCTAATCTATCCTCATGTATTGTTGAATCATCTTCACCTTCTCTGCCACTTGCACTATTAATTCTGGTCCCAAAAACTTCCTTTCCATAACTTCATCTGAAAATGATGGAGTTTGAAACTAATTTATATATAATGACTTAAAAGGATCCATCTGTATATTGTAATAAAAACTGTTCTTATAAGAAAAATCAACTAAAGAAATTTGTTGATCCTAACTTCCCTGGTATTCCATTGAATGTTTTCTAAGAATATCCTCCAATGTCATATTTTTTCTCTCGATCTGCCCATTAGATTGAGGATGAAAGCCTATGCTGAAATTTAATTATGTGCCCAACTACTTCTAAAGGCCTTTCCAAAAGATAGAAGTTAACATGGGATCACAGCTAGATATAATGGAAAGATGAAATCCTTGTAATCTGACAATATCTTTTAGGTACAATCAAGAAAGCTGATCCAAATACATAATATCCCAAATGGGAAAGAAATGTGCATATTTAGTCATTCGGTCAGTAATAACCCAAATTGCATTATTACATTGAGTAGTCTTTGGTAGTACCACCATGAAGTCCATGGATATATTTTCTCATTTTTACATTTTCCCTGGAAAAGGATGAAACACCCCCTTTGGTAACTATTTATTTTCTTTAACCTGTTGACAATTCAAACATTTCATTATAAAATCTTCAATATCTCTTTTCATTCCATCCCACCAATAATACTCCCAAAGGAATTTATACATCTTAGTACTTCTGGGATGAATTTAAAATAGAGAACTATAAGTTTACACAATAATTATTTTTTCATCTTTGAATGACAAGGCATGCATAATATTTTTCCAAATCATAAAACACAATCTATTTCAGTGTTAAATTTTTGAAACTTACACCTTTTCACCAATTCGACCAATTTCTGCAACTCGATGCTTTCCTTTGGAACTTGATTAATTTTTTTATGAAAGATATGACTGCATTGAAACCTAAAAAAAATATGAATTTCCTTCACTAACAAATTCTATAAAAAAATAATAAAATCATTAATCAATTGGTCTTTTTCTAAATTTAACATGGATAATGATGTATGATGTTTTAGACTCAAGGAATTCTCCAGTTTTTTATAGTATGGTAATTGATCATACAATCATAATCCTTTATCAGTTAAATTCATCCTCTCTACCACATGTTCAATACCTTGTGAGTGAAAATATACTGCATAATTTTATACTCAATTCAGATTTCACAGTTGGATATATATAAATGATGCCTCCAAATATTCAAAGTAAAAACCCCCAGCTGCTTATTACAAATCACGTTTGGGATAATTTAACTCATGATATTTTAGTTGTCTTGAATCATAATCAATTAGATAATCATTATTCATGAAAAAACAACCAAGACTCTTCAATGTGTCATCTGTATAGATGATGAAACCACCATTTATGGAAGGAAGGGAAAAACAGGAGCATTCACAAATATATTCTTCAGTTTCTAAAAAAAATCACATTCTTTTGTCCAAAAAAATTAACCCCTTTTCATGTTAACTTAGTTATCATGATAGATAACTATGCAAAGTTTTTAACAAACCTTCAGTAATAACCTTAAAATATAAGAAAACTACGAATATTTATAACATTTTTAGGTCATATCCATTCATCTACCACTTTTATTTTGGAGTGATAAACTATTATTCAATCCTTATTTACATTGGTCCCAAGAAGAGAAATATGTTTCAACAAAAATCACATTTTTTAAATTATATGTGTAATATATTTTCTTTGGGAGTTTGTAAGAAAATCCTTAAATGTTATTCATGATTCTCATAACTTTTTGAAAAGTATAAAACATCATAGAAAACAAAAAACTTATCCCAATATTCACAAAATATTCTATTCATAAGATCCATGAATATTGAAGGGAAATTTTTCAATCCATTGGGCTTAACAACAAACACATAATGCTTGTATCTCATATGAAAATAAATTTTCAAGATTTCATCCTCCGTCACCTGTATCTGATGGTACCTAAATCTTAATTCAATCTTGAAAAAATATAGAGATCCATAGAGATGATCAAACAAGTGATTTATATGAAGAAATTGATACTTATTCTTAACTTTAATGTTATTGAAAACTCTATAATCAATTTGATGCATCATGTAACCATTTTTATTTTTTACAAACAAAATAAGAGAACCCCATGGAGAAGTGCTAGGATGAATAAATCATTTATTAACAAATTCATGCAATTGATTTTTCAATTCAAGATGATCCATTCTATAAGTGGGTTTTGAAATTGGATTAGCATTATGAACTAATTCAATGGTAAATTTATCTTCATGATTAGATATAACACTGGGTAACTCATCAAGAAAAAAATATAGGTATTCATTAAATAGTGTCACATCATTAATATGAATAGTTACTATGTTTTTAATAATATGAGAAAGATAACATTCATTTCCATATTTTAATAGTTTCTTAGATTCTAGATTTGTTATCATTTTTATGGGTTCGTTATGTTATAAAAAATGAAACTCTTTCTGAAAACAAACTTCTTTATATCTACAATAAATATTAGTAAGATAAACAGAAAACTAATCTACACCCTTAATGAAAATAGAATATACTAAAGAAAAAACAAAAAGGTTTGTCGGTAATGTGTTTATACATAAAAAAGATAAAAATTCTTATAATTAATTTTTGATATAATATTTCCCCTTGGTGGATTAACCATAAGTTCGGGTCTCATTTCTTGAGCTGAAATTTCCAATTTATGAGAAAATTTATCAGAAAAAAAGAATGTGCAGACCCCATATCAAACAAGAAATTAGAAAAATATGAGTAAACAAACAAAGTACCTAATACCACTTCATTAGATTCCCTAACATCTTCTGATATAGTCACAAAGGATCTCACTTCATTTTTATACATATAATCTTGTTTTTCCATCATTTGGATCTTTATTTGTGTAGGTGTTTACGTAATGACCCATCTCACCACATTTAAAACAGCTTACAGTTTTCTTATCAAAATTGGTCTTATGATCATTTTCATTACAATCTCGGGCCATATGTCCAAACATACCACATCGAAAACACTTCTTTGTTTTGTTAAGGCATTCCTCAGGGAGCTTTTTACCACACTTTTCACAAACTAGAAACTATAATTTCTGACCTTCAGATTTCATTGATTGATTCTTACCCATCGATTTCCATCAGGACCTCTTCAAATTCTTGTTGTCAAAGTACTTGTGATAATCAAAATACTAAATTTATACCCTCTAAACACATCATTAAATTTTCTCAAAACTTTTGAATTCACAAGAATCCAATTCACTTAAATATCATTCCTTTAATCCTGAGTAAAAATGATTGGATTTAGTACCAAGATCCCGAATAATATTTTGAGCATACCTTCCCAAACATGTGAATTTTACTTCTTACACAGCCACTAAATCCTCCTACTTTTTTTCAATTAATGTAATTTCTTTTCCATCATAAGTTGAACCACCTTAAGAAAATATTTTTCAAGGAAAATTTTTTAAATTCCTCTTATTCCAAGGCATCAATTTCCTTATTATCCTTAATATTCTTGATTGATGACCACTATTGATCATCTTAACCTTCAAAATGATAAATTAAAAGACCAAAATTTTAATTATGTGAACACCCAATGAAACAGAATATATTTTCAATCACTTTAATCTATCCTTCATCTACGACTCGGTAAGAAGATCCACTGAAAGGAAGAGGGTGTTTCCTCATAAAATGTTTCACTATCATCATGTTCCTTTTTTATTACATTTTTGTTATCTTGTATGGATTGAACCACCATTTATAGGCTTTTACAGTTGATCCATTACTATCAAAAAATTATATGTTCCAATACCTACCATTCTAGACTATGGATACTAAAAGGTATCTGCCTCTCGGTTCCTTCTAACATTACCTTCCCTATTTATTCTGTGGAAAACCATTATGAACCAACACATGAAGCAACATGTAATCCTCAAATTATATTGTATTTCAATATAAACATAAGGTAAGAACAATTTATGGTATTCTGTTAACACCATCTTAAGCCCCAAATTTATCCAAACCATTCTCTGATTCCAAATATAAGGAACTAACTTTAACCATTACATTATCTAGTAAATTTCATTAGAATTCACATTCTTACATTCCCAAAAATATTTTGGCTTATTATTTTAGATATTTAGGTCATAATACATACATAACATCCCAAATTCATACAAAGAGGATACTACTGATACAATATCCATTTTCTCATAATAATGTTTTTTAATAAAACATGAAATATATTCCTGAAAAGTCTTCACAACTTTCATCTTGGCTTCTCCTTTTCTCTTAACCATCCTTGAACCCTATGAAGAAAATTTTAAAACATGGATTGAGAAAAATAATCTCAGTATGGGATATAAAAAAAGATACAAATCATTATTATATGAATATTATAAACATTTGAAATCATTTTTACAATGACATACTTCTCACCCAATAAGTATCGTATAGTTACTTTGTGAGAACATGATATTTGTATAAAAAATAGAGAAAATAAATAAACCATATAGTTTAAATGGGAATTAGTTAGTTAAGATTGTAACCATCATGGATACCTTATTATTTGTAACCTTCAAGGCTACCTTAAAATTTAACCCTCACAACTACCTTATAATGTAACCCTCATAACTACCTTATGGTGTATCCATCGTAGTTACACTTAGAGTAACCATAAAGCTGACCTCGAACTTAAACATATATAATGAATTGGAGGGAGATATAGGTCACAACCTTCATCATAAAAAATTCCCAACAACCAAAACAAAATCATAAAAATATGAATACTTACATCATATATATCGTTCCTTTTAAAAAAATAAATGAAATTTAAAAAAGATTTTTAAATAAAATTCCCTTAAAAAATAATGTATTTGAAGTGAGAGTTGATAAAAAGAATGAAATATGTGTATAAAATATAAATACATATAATGAAACATAATATAATAAAAATTTAATTTCCCATTTAATCTTAGTACCATATAATCATTAAAGTAGAAGGTTAACCCAAATAATAGAAATTGGGTTAATAATTCCCTTACCTCAACATATTCTTACTTAAAATGTGTTTAAAACACATATATAATGGTTAAGAGAGTGTTATTAATATTTTATAGAAAACTATTTATTTTTATAACACCTTATATGATCATTTTATTACATCATTCCACCCCATTATTAGTAATATTTTGTTATTTCCATTATTTTGGTTATGTTCTTTACAATGTTTCCATGGTCGGTCAGTAATGGATTTTCTTGTCGAATAAATACAAATCTAAAAAAGTAGAATGAAATGGTATTAATATGTTTCCAAAATATTAAATGATACCAAAAATCATTTTTTCAGTTATGGTGATGAATCATTAGATAACACAATAATGATATTCGTTTAGATCATTTGGGAGGTTATTTGATAATCACAAACTAGTTTTGTTATATAACATAATATTATGTACATTTTTTAATTACAGATCATAAAATAGGTTATATAATAAAATTTAAAATCATATTCGACCATTAAAATGGTTTTATTACTACACATGAAGGTGGTAATAGAAATTGAAAACACATCGTCCATGATGTTTGTAAATCAACACATCACGAACGATGTTTTTATTTAGATAATAAGAGGGAGAGGAAAAGAAGTATGATGATGAATATTTCTATAAAAACAATAAAATTTTAGTATATATAAGATAACATAGTATAAATTTCTCTTGGGTAAGGGGATGTAAATAGAGTATAATAAATGAAAAATAATTGAAAAGAAAATGAAAGAGTATTTTTACCTCCTGAATTATCCTCCTTGAGAACCTTCTTAAGGCCTTGAGTTTTGGCCTTTTGGTGAGACCAATAGGTCTTGGACGTGGGTAAGAAGTGTGGGAATATTATTGGGAAGAAATTTAACAAGAATAAAAGATTTAGAGGTGTTAGGAGAAGAGGGGATGAGGGGTGGTATTTATAGTGGAGGAGAGGGTGTTTTCGATTATTTTAATCATTATTTTATTATTTTTCATAAGAAAAGCAATAATGATGGTTCTTGTAACTAAATAAATTAATTAGTTTATGTGAGTTTGATCCTAGCGTGCTTAACTCAGTAGAACATCATACATGAGTCAATAATTCTTGTACTCATCTTATTTCCAAAATTATCATATTTCACTTTTCATAAAAAATCATGTATTTCAAAAAAATCACAAAAATCCACCCAAACCATTTTTCAAAGTATATAATTCATAGATAAATTTCATTTTATAACTATGATATTCTAAATTTATGAAATTTATTTTTTTAATTGATATCATAATTTTTTTTTAAAAAATACGTGTTTGAAAACTATAACTAATTTTATAACACTTTGAAAATTTAATTAAAATCTATGAAAATTATCTTATAATCATAATAATACAAAAATAATATTTTATGAATCTATTTTAAGAAAATATATTTTCATTTAAATCATTATATTAATTATAAAATTGTAATTAAAATATTTATTACTTACACAAATTTCAGCACTTAATTTATAATTTTTTTTAAAAATTATTTACTTGTTCAATGATATAAATATATAATATTTTTACTTTGAGAAAGGAAAAAATATTTATAATTTATTCATTGAGGTTAATATTCTATTGTATAGATTACTATTCTTAATGGTCATGTTACTACTCCTAAGGCCAAGTTACCATTCCATCAGTTTAAATTCCTTAATTTCTATAAATTCCACTTTCTTAATTATACATTTATAATGAATTTAACTATTTAATCACACAATTAAGGAAAATTATTTTATTAGTACCTAGGTTGTTATAGCCTAAAATGTTACAAAGGTCTTAGTAGTCATCCTTTACATAGGGTTTTTATATTCTTATGTGTATACCACAATTCCATGTCTTATTCTTATATTATGCTTTCATGGTCCATGTTATTTATTCCATTATGATTCAGGTTCTATGAACTGTCAATAATTATTCCATGATTTGTTTTTATGATTTTTGATATGCAGGTTCTGATATTATAATGATCATGTTCATGTTCTCATAACCTTATGTTTGTGTTATGCTTACACATTTCATTTATTTACCCTTATTGAGAATGTGAGATCTCCCCTTTATTATTTTTCCCTTGCATAGGTTATTAAGAGTGGTTTTAAAGTAGAAATACTATGTGGGTAATATCATTGTGGGACACAATGAATATATTTCACTGAGATGGAATAATTCTATTCCATCTTTCTAAAGGAACTAAACTATACTGTCTTCAGGGGTATGTTTTTGTAGTGTTTTAAGTATTCTACAAATGTTATATAATCTCAATTTATGTAAAGCAAGGGTTCCTATATACGTATTTCACATTTATTGTTCTTCCTTGTTATCGATGAATCAATATTGGTGCAGGGTT
This sequence comes from Viscum album, assembly GCA_963277665.1. Taxonomy (NCBI): domain Eukaryota; kingdom Viridiplantae; phylum Streptophyta; class Magnoliopsida; order Santalales; family Viscaceae; genus Viscum; species Viscum album. The sequence continues at coordinate 699,135,156 of OY728128.1, read as the reverse complement.
TTTTGCTTTATTTTTAGGACGTTCGTATGTTCTATTCTTTTCAACTAATCCGAACTGAATTAGAGAATGGGATTAGATGATTGTTCTTCTACCATGTTAAGGTAGGTGGCCTCATTATTTTCCCTTAATTCCGGGGTTTTCATATATTATGTTTTTATTCTATAAGAAAGTTAATTTGGTCAATTATTATAAATTGATTTTTTTAAATTTATTCAATGTGGTTGACCTAAATGACACATTAGACCCATTAAAGTGTAATTATGGGTTAAGGACCTTGACTTTGAGTAATCCCTTGGGTGAGTTGCTAAATGAGATAAAACCACCATGGGTGGCCTATGTATTTGATCCAACTATTGAGATGTGGCCTTTTACTCATTTACTTAGGGATGTCAAAGGAGTTAATTGAATTTTAAATTGAATTAAATAATGGAAAGGGGGAATGGAAGTCCATGTCACTGGCCCTTAGTCCATTGTTCTTTCTTTCTTATTCCTGAGTGTTATTTCATAAATAAAATTTATAATTAAAACAAATTGAAGGATTTGTGTGATTGAAGGAATTATAAACCAATGCATTGATTTAAACCACATTCTAAGGGGAGTTAATTGATTATAATTTTGGTGACTAAAAGGATTTAAATGTGTGATTATATGGTATGGGTAGATTATGGTCCCCTAACCGTTATTATTGAAATTTCGTGCGTGAGAGGCATGTTCCATATTAGGATCACCATATATGGACTCTTTGGTATTGATTGATTAAATTAATTATAAAAAAATTATTATTTTTATGTGCCATGGGGGACACATGGGTTGTCATATGAATTTCATGAATAGAATCAATTGACAACTCCCTTATATATACCTAATTGATACATGGAATCCTTTATAGGCTACCAAATATGGACTCAAGAGGGTAGATCATTATAAAATTTTGAGTGTTAATCTAATTATTTTATGTAATTCCATGAATATAATTTGAGGGATGATTATTATATATGCCATGAGTGAAGCTTGGGATCTTTTTTTGGACCTCCAAGGAAGGACTCAATGGGTAATTACTTTATACCATGCCTAGTGTGATACAATGGTTTCTATAGAGAATATATAAGATGAGATTTTATATTCTTTTTACATGATATACATTGAGTGATATATCGGTTCCAAATAAATAATTCCAAGTATGGACTTAAGATTTCATGAAATATTATATAATTTTATGATTTAAGACATTTCTTCCAAGACAAATAAAATTTTTGGATTCAGTCTAAGTCATAATTTATGATGTAATTTTTACCTAAATTGATCATTTATGAGTTATGAAGATGCATAGTATATGATGCAGGTACTGAGACGTATTTCTAAATTAAAAAATGATTGAATGATTACTTATAGATAGCATGTAATATGCAGAAATTGGTACTAGAGGACTGGTGTTCCATGGGAACCGAAACCTATGTGGTCTATTTATCAATGTGATTCATGTTAACATTATTTTTACCTATACACTGTTATTATATAGTCACATACTGGTTGGAATTATACACAATTGGTGGTGTCCTATTGAGTTTATATTACACTCTATTCGGGTTGTCTTATAGTGCCCAAATATACTTCATGGATATAGGTAGGTACAGGGAAAAACACCTAGTTTCCAAAGACTAATTTATTATAGCATGTGAGTGGGGGGAAAAACCAAGATATGGATTTTGATGATAGATAGATATAGTTATTCTTATATTTTTGGTTATTTTGGTATAATTTTACATATTTTTACCTAGTTCCATGTATGTCGATGTTTTTTTTATATATCATTCCATGATCATTGTTTTGTATATGAAATTTATGTATGTGTTTACATGGTTATTTGTATGGTGGATGTTTAACTATTAGATATTCAGTTATATTTATATGATTCCTATATTAATTTATATTTTTATACCACAGTGATACACTCTGATCATGAGGGTATATTCTCCACACTGGATCCTCACTCCTAGTCGATAGTCTTTGGCATAAGGGGAGTTGATTTTGAGTTCATGTAGCCAACCGAGCTCAATTATTCTTTATTGAACCGGGTATGGGATATCATACTTTTTTGAGATAGATATATTTAATAATATAGGCTTTTAGTTTTTATATTAGTTTAATTTTTAAACTTCAATTCACCCCCTCTTTTAGTAATAATAAACTATCATGATCTGAAAATTTTTATCAGAGTATGTTCTACATAAAATTAGTTTTTTAAATTTCATTATATACTAAATGCTTATAATGATTCTAATTTTTTTATAAATTTCTTGTTTATAAATTTTTATTACAATAATGTATTTTATAGAAAGAGTTTATATTTTTATAAGTTGGAAAGATTAAAAAATACTGCTCTTGAAAATTTGAATCCTAGTAGACCCCCATTATTCAAGGGTAATGATTTTGATTATTAGAGTGATCAAATGTTTTTATTAACACTGGTGTTGATACTTTTTTGATATTGACTAGATATAATAACATTATAGAGAAAGATGTTATTTATTCTACTAATCATGAAAATTTTGATTATAAAATGAATTATAATGTCAGGAATAATCAATCTTTTTCTATGAATAAATAAATAAATAAATAAATAAATATATATATATATATATTCATATATCATCTTGTGAATATGAAAATAGTATTTGGAAGAAGATATAGGTAACTCAATTTTGATTTTCTAAATTCATTGAGACAAGTAGTGCAATTCTGGGATTGCATTATCAAGATTTTGATTTTATACCTGGACAAATAGATGCTAAAATACACCCAAGATTTATGAATATTGTCAATAGTTTATAGTCTTCTATAGAGAAGTATCTAATAGATGTAATCATAGTTTAAAATATTATATATATAAAGTTTGGATAATTGTAAACCCAAAGAACTTCTTTTGATGACACATGAATGATTACTGATATTACCCTTCATGAACTTTTTATAACCCTTATGCAGTATGAGGGAATATTAAGAATGGATGTAAATAAAATGAAAGTGAAGAATAGAGTAGCTTCTTTCGAAACTCTATAACATATTCCTAGCAATATAGAACCTTTTGATAAAAATTTAAAGTGTTATAAAAAATAAATTTATTATTAATTCAAATATTATTTCATCTGAATAGTAAATAAATGAGTTTTCTAATATTGAAAAAGGATAAACAAAATAGTCTCAAAAATATATTTAATGTATAGATTTAATAATAATCTTAAAGAAAAAATTGATAGAAAATATTCTATAAAAGTGATATGTCATGAATGTTGGAAAACCATACATATCAAGATGGATTTTCCTAAGATGGGGATAAAGGATAAAAAGGAAATAAATTATGTCAGAAATTTTAAGAAGTATGATAATCATAAAACAATAAAATTTTGAAAGCATCATGATGCTTGTATTTCCTGTGGAGTAGGTAGTTATTCTCAAAATATATCAGATAATGAATGTTTAGGATAGAAAAATATTGGATTCTATGCCAATGTTCTAAATGTTAATACATGCTTCATGTATAAGGTAATTGTAGAATCTTATTCAAATATTAGTTAAATGAAAATTACCCAGATAATAATGATTATTATAGATAAATATATTCTGTTTAATAATATTCTTCATCTGATGAGAATGATTCTTTACCAAGTTCTTAAGAAGTTTATAGATTTTCGAAATAGTTATAAAATAAAAATTTTTTGTTTTCAAAAAAACAAGAATTTTCTTAAACAAAACTTATAAATGAAAATTTATTAATTTATACTATAACTACTAATATATGAGATCTATTTAAATATTTATATATTTAAAATTTCGATAAAGACGATATTTTAAAATAACATGAAATGTTTAATTTTGAGAAAACTATTTTAAAAATTGATATTGAAAAATGTAGTTTGAATAAAAATTATGTTGGGGATAAATATTCAGTTGTAAAGATAAATTATGCTATTAATACTTTTACAAAGATATTATCAATTTTTATGACCAGTACGTAATTTTTTTTAGAAATTAATAGTCAAATTTGACTTCATAGAGAGAGTTCTATAATTCTTTTAATAGAAGGAAAACTATTCTTTTAATAATAACTACATTTTTATAAGAAGAAATATATTTTTCCTTAAGATTCAATTTGGTGAAAACTAGAGGTAAACAATTTATTTGAATAAAATTAAATATTTGGGATTCCATAAATCTTATTTTTCAAAAAAATCATCATTTTATCATTATAATAATTCTAGACAATTATAGATTCATTTAATATTACTTTATGATAATAATTAACCCATGATGGTTTGGGATATGAAAAGCAAATGTTTTTATTTTTACTTAAATATTGAATATACCAACAAAAAATTATTCAGTACATGGATAGTGGTTTATTAAGACGTAATTATAGAAACAAAGAACTTTTTAAGATGATAATAAAGATGAATGGTGGAAAAGTCACTTTTTGAGATAATGATCAAGGATAAATTATTAGAATATGTAACATTTTTTATCTTGGAAAAACATTAATTTAAAATATTTTATTTTTTGCATGACTTAAGAGAAACATTATTAGAAAAATTAAATTATGTGATGAGGGTTATCTGGTAAACTTCAGAAATGGTAATTATACTCTTCATAGTTTTGAAGATGAGTTTATTCTATCTAAAAATTAGAATGATAATGTCTATAAACTAAACATAGAAGTACATATGAGCCACTATCTACCTCAACTTAGTGAAATGGAAGATGAATCCTGGTAATGGAGTAGAAAACTTAGAAACTATAACAAAAAAAGGAATAGTTAATCATCTACCATAACATAGGTTTGGTACTTCAAAATTATATGATCCTTTCAAATTTTATAAGTAACTTATGTCATGTATTATGTCTATAAGTGAAGTCTCAACTTATGAATCTTTGTAGTTAGTGAGAACATACTTTTTTGGTGCTAAAAAAAAATTGTTTTAAAATACTATTTTTTATTGATTATTACACTAGAAATACATGGGTTAATTTTTTAGGAAAGAAGTTTGATTCCTTTTGTTGTTTTAAAAATTTTGTAGCCAGAATTAAAAATAAGAAAACATATCCTTAATAAATATTTGTAGTAATCATTGTGTAGAATATATAAATTATGGTTTTGAATATTTTTTAGTAAAAAATTTATTCTGAATATATTGTTGGTACCTAGAACATCATAGAAAAATGGTGTAGTTAAAGGAAGGAATGGATTTTTTCAAGAGATTAATAGTATAAAACTATATTACTACTTGGTTGTTAAGAATTTTTGTACTAGATTAGTTAGTAATGACTGTTATACGATAAATCTATTTTTAATATGTCATTATATTTATAAAACCCTTTTATGATTTGATGATTGGGAAGAAGCCACACTAGTTAAATTTTTTAGATGTAGTGTTTTCATTATGAATAGAAAAAATATCAAACATAAAATTTCTCCAAATTCCAATGAATGAATAGTTTTAGGTAATTATAACACTATCAAGGCATATAGGTTTTTTAATAAAAACACCATTGTTGTTGAGGAAACAAAACATATTATGTTTAAAAAACTAATCATTTTATTTTTAAACAACGTTACCCTAATAATTTGGATGATATTTGTAAAACTGATTGTCAAACAATGTTGGAAAGTTCTTCTCAAGAGAGAAAAACTAATGAATTTATTTCTATGTAATAACTCTAGATAATATTTAATATATTGTTAAAGATAATAATTTTTAAAATCCAAGATATCTATTTTTTCTTAGGAATCATCATAGTGAAGATATCACTAGTAATGTAGAACAACTACTTATAACTAGAAGTTCTCTAAGATATGAAATTGACTATTTTGAATTTTTATCTCAATTAGAACCTCATACTCGTGATGATTCTTTATTTTATGAGGATTAGATAATTGAAATACTATATTAACTGAAGTAATTTTAAATAAATAAATTTATAATTTGGTAGAATGATCTAAAGATACTTTTATATTTGGAGTAAAATGAGTTTTCCACAAAAAAGTGGGATGAAAATGAAATAATTTAAAAGAAATAAATAGATAATTTTTTTCTAAAAGATAAAATCAATTATATGGAATATATTATGAATAAACTTAGGATATGATAGTTAGATTGTAATCTATTCTTATTCTTATAGCATATACAATATTCTTAAATTTCAATCTACTATAAATGGATGTTAAGTATTTATTTCATCATGGATTTGTTTAGTAGTAATTTTATATAGAAAAAACACCTTTTTGAAAATATAAAATATATATAACATGTTTTTAAAATTACTAAGTCACATTACAAACAAAAACAAGTTATTATAGGCTGTTATGATCTGTTATCTTTATTTTTGATACAAAACACGTTTGTTAATGGAGCTGTAGATCCAACTATTTTTATAAAATAAATTTATAAAATCATTTTCATTGTTAAAATTTATGCTGATGAAATTATATATGGATCAATTTAAAAGTCTATAATAGTTTACATCGTATATCCTCTGATTTATGAGTTTGAAATGAGCATATTTTTTGAAGTTACATATTTTCTATTTTTTTAATTTCCCAAAACCAGAAGGAACATTTATATATCAACATAATTATATAAAATATATTCTTATGAAATTTTTATATGAAAATAATAAAAGTATTATTACTCTTATCCAAACCTCTAATATGTTAGATACTGATAAAGTTGGAAAAGCAGTTTATCAAAATATCTTAAAATGTTTGATTTAAAGATTACATTACATAGTATTTGGTCATCCAAATTTAATTTTTTCTATTTTAATATTTTCATGATATCAAGAAAATCCAAAACAGTCCCATCATAAAATATTTAAATTAATTTTTCATTATCTTAAGGGAACTAGGTATTTTGGATTTTTCAATAGTTTGGAAATGAGTTTGAACTAAAAAGTTTTGTGGATGTTGAGTTTGGTGGATGTTGAATGGATATATTTTTTTTTCTATAAGGTAATATTTCATTGGAGAAGATTTGGTTTCTTGGTATTGTAATAAAAAAAACTCGGTGGAACATTCCACTACTGAAACTGAATATGTGGTAGCTGTTATTTTTTATGGTCAAGTGTTGTGGATGCAATAAACAGTCACTGAATATGGAATCAATTTTAGTAAAACTAAAATACCTCATGATATAAAAGTTCTATATTATTAAATAAAATCTCAGCACATCAGTAATGAGAAGAACACATAGATATATGAAAACATTTTTTTATTCTTACACACAAAAATGTTATTCCATTTTAGAATTCATCGGGATGAAAATAACATGATGAAATTTTTACTAAACCCCTTAGTTACAATAGATTTAAATATATTAAATTGAGTCTTGGAATGATTAAAATGAAATGATCATTGTTGTGTAATTAATGTTTTCCAATCTCTTTAAATTAATGAAATTCATCTCAAAGAGGTAGTATATATGTTGTGGTTTTATAAAAAATGTTTTTTTTCAAATTTTTTATTTCTACACATTATATTTTTAATAAAACTTTCTTCACTTTTTTTAGGAATCATATTTTCAATATAATTTTTGGAATCTGAATTTTTTCAGAGAAACAATTATTACCAACGGGTTTTATGGAGTAAAAAATATTAATAAAATTTTTGTACTAAAAAATAATAATAAAAATTATTATAAAATATAATTTTAATAATTTTAATCAGTTTCATTATCTTTTAAAAAAACAATAATAACATGGTACATAATAAAACTTTCATACCAAAAGTAATATTTACTCTAGGTGGTATTCATCTAAAATTTTAGTTTATTTATCTAGTACCTTTATTTTCTATGTTAATTTATATATTCTTTATTTATTTAAAATAATTAATTTTTTAAAATTTTAATGTTTATATAATTGAAAAATGCATTAGTCTAATGAATAGTTTGCTTTAAAATATTAAGAGTTTAGATTATTTATTAAATCATTCAAGTGTTTCATCTCAAATAATAGATTATATTACATTTTTTTTAATATGAGATATTAAATTTATAGAATAATAAGGTTTTCCCCAATTCCTATATATAAAGAGTGGGTCATCGTTGTCCCACATTAGTTACAGTCTGATGACTTCAATTGAATATTTCAAAAAATTTGAAGTAGTAAAGGAAAGGACTACTAAAAAATTATGCTGTGAAAAGTTTGATTATATTTTAAAATTAATTATTAATATTCAATTTTAGAAATAATATATTTTTATAAATATTATTTTTTATTTTCACTATCCATAAATAGTTAATGAATTTTATTCTTCAGTATATTCAATATAGAATATGATATGTATGTGATTGTATTCAATATTTTTTGTGATTGTTTCCAACTTATAATTCAAAAAGTCTCTGACTTAGTTAGAATATTCATAGAAGGTGTGACATACCTTCCATCACATAAAAATCAAGATAATCGTAGTAGTTTGAAAAAAACAATAAAACATAATATTATTTATTCAATTATTATGTAGAAGATAAGAAGGTGTTTCACCTTAAATTAGATTTGAGAGTGGTAAATATATGGATACAAGGATACATGATACTTAGAAAAGGTTAGAGTGATACTCGTAAAGTCCTTGATATTTTCATATTGGACATTCTTATCAATATGAGGAAAATAAAATTAGTGTATTTTTTGTTTCATTATATTGAGGCAATTATGAAAGAATCTATAAAGTCAAGAATTATCTTATTCTCATGATTTATTAAAAGGATGCTGGTAAATTTTATAGATGTTTTTGATATTATTAATAAATCATGTGTACCTAGATAAAAGGTTTCTCTTATTATAGAGGAAACTATGGACATAATATATCAATTTTCCAATCTGAATCTAAATAAATTTGTGAAAAAATCAGACCTAGATGCTTACAATGCATACATTTTTAAAGGGAATGAATTGGTACCGGATATAAGAAAATATGAATCATCTCTTCCTATGATTTAGATAAAAAAATAAATTTTTTATGAGCACATTAAGAATATAATGGCTCCTAAAGATCAAAAAAATATAGGGGATCCATCATTAATACTTAATAAAACTGATGGTTTAATTTTGAAAATAAAAATAAATCATGCAATGTGTAACACCCCGATAATGTAAAGTCTGAAAATTTTATTCGATAGAGTGCATGACATGAAACACCAAGTGAGAATGAGAATATAATATCCTAAGAATTTAAAATATATTTAATAGTTTAAATAAATTCAATATATTATATAGCATGAAATGAACATGATATTGAGTTAGCATGGGACATACGACACAACGATATTCTTCAATATCTTTCATTACATGTCTGAAAATGTTTTACAGAACCATAATATATTATTAAAATATTATTACTTATTACAATAAGATATAACCTAGTAGTTAAATTAGTAGTTATAAATAGTATTAAAAAAATTGAAAAATAAATTATTTCCACAAATATGAAATGAATTTTTTGTTTACAATTTAATTAGAAATGAATATAAGAACCAATTGAATATAATAAGAATATTTTTATAGAAGTCTATTTTTTGTTCACAATAGAGTTTCATACTAATAAATTAAATTTATTAAAATTAGTGAATGATATTAATGTAATATATATATATATTCCATAAAGTATTTTTTATATCCAACCAATAGAGTTGATATACATAATATATGAAAAAAAAATCAAATTTTACACATAAAATACTATATTTTTATTAAGGCACTTTTTCTACCTTTTAATGACGCGCCTTTTTTTAATTTATTTTTTGGAAGTTTAATAGATTATATATTTAAAATTAAACTTCAAATTTGATATCTAAATATAAAAAGTAGGTTTGGGTAAATGTTTTATAATTTTCTATGATGTTTCATTATCTAATTAGTAATGAAAATAATGAATATTAGTTCAAAATTGAGTTTTCATATAACTTATTTATACAGATAAATTATATTTTAAATTAGTTTTAATGTTTAAATATATCATATTTTTATCAATTGATCATATTTTGGTTATTGGAATCAATTTTAATTTGAAATTGACTATAAAAACATATGAAACTTTCTAATGTTTTTACTTTAAAAACTGCCTTTGTCACCCCATCAATAGGATTGAATTTAAATTGATTTCTACCATTATGTGATTGGAATTTTAGAAAATGGATTCCATTTTTTGAATCGGAAATATTTATAATGTATATTAATTTCAAATTATTTTTTTACTAAAAAAATTTGTGAAAATAATTAAAATTAAATACAACGTTTAAGGTAACATTAAACATAATAAAGGAATAATCCTTAATATTAAATGACCAAATGACCTAGAACCTTGCCCAAGATCCATTGTATGGACATTTTTCCATCCTATACCCACTTGGATATAAATTTTATCATTATGAGAGCCACTTTCATTGTAAAAAACATGTATGGAATTCCTTTTTCAAAAAATTACAAGAGTGTCACTCCTCTACTATAAAATGCCTCCTCTCCTACCACATACTCACACCTCTCAAGACAATTTTTATCGACCAATATCTACAAAAATATATCATAAAAAATATATACCCTAAACCTTTATGCCAAACCTTTTTCAGAAATCCAACCATGGAATCCCTTTGGTGCATCCCAAAATGAGTTATCTGATAATATTTCCTTAAGATCATTAGTTTTGATTCCATTATACACCCCATAAACAATTCTTTTTCCATGTTTATATTAAAAAAACAATGTTATATGTATACTAGTATATTTTTATTTTATGATTTTTTCCTACACTTACAAGCACTCCCATCTAATGGGTTACAAACATACTTTTTACATGAATTGTGAACTACCTTACAAAACGATGTCAATTTGTTCTTCCTTTACTACCTATCATATTAATCATTATAAAATAAATTATATTTATATATGTTAAATATGATATTTATAATGTCTTTATATTTTTTTATTTTTATTATAATATATATATATATATATGCACTCTATTTTTTGGGAATATGATGAAATTGTTTGGGAAAGTGTGGACTATCACCTCCTAAAAGAGTTGTGATTCATTCACTCGTTGCATGGAATGTATAAAAGATTATTTTAATAAAAAATATGTGATATAGAAAAAAAATTATGATATTAATGAAATAATTACCTTTCTAGAAATAATATATATATATATAACATTTTCTTTATTACCCTTTCACATACTAAAAAATGATAATGTCGGTCATGGATGTATGGACTGCCCCCTCCCCGACACGATGTGATTCATTTTACGTCACGATAATTATATATATATATATGATTAAATAATATGTTATTTATAATATAATGATTATTATGGAAATATATGGTGTTTATTACATTCATTCCATAATAATCATTGAAAAATGGGAAGTTACTCACATGTACGTATGACCTACTGTCTTCAGGATAGTAACATTGGGTCCTTTTTTATAACCATATTTAATGATTTTATTTAAATGTATAATTGGTAAATAAATATGATCATTATTTCATGATTATTATTCCTAATATGTTATATAATGACCCATTTGACCATAGTTGACCTACCAATGTTGTTTTTGACCCATCAACCAAATTTTTCCAAAATAACTGATGTAAACATGATTATTTAAATAGTTATATACAACATAGTAATAATTGAAATAAAATTTATGATAAAATTTAAAAAGGATCACAATAAAGTAAGTTATTATCATGTGTTTATTATTCAAGAATATAAAGACACATAAAAAAAATCTGACTCAAGATAAGGGATTTCACCTCAATTTACATTCCATTGAGACTTATTGTTGTTATTCACCTAGTTTATTTTATATGGTGTATATACTTAAATTTGAAATGTTATATTCTGAAACTAATTATTATCATGATATTCTATGTTTCATTTGACATTATTCCTTCATGGATATTATGATTCAAATGTTTCAAAGTGGTATGGGGCACTTTGGAATGTCTAATGATTATTCTCCTTAAGAACATATTTCAGGATTATATTTGAAATCACTCATAATTGTGTGATTATTAATGTTCTATTGAAACAATAACTTTATTATTATGCATCAAATATCTAATATATAGTTCTCATACTACCAATATGACATATAATATCATGATTCATTCATGAATTATTATATTTTGAGTTTTAATTAGAATTATTTTATATAAGGATATTGGAGTTAAAAGTTACTAAGTGGAGAAAAAAATCATAACCTAATTCATTTTCATTGGGTTATATTAATTCCTCATTATCATTAGTATTCTAATATTATGTGTATAGTCACTTATTAGGTTATGATTTTATTTAAATGTATAATTGGTAAATAAATATGATCATTATTTCATGATTATTATTCCTAATATGTTATATAATGACCCATTTGACCATAGTTGACCTACCAATGTTGTTTTTGACCCATCAACCAAATTTTTCCAAAATAACTGATGTAAACATGATTATTTAAATAGTTATATACAACATAGTAATAATTGAAATAAAATTTATGATAAAATTGAAAAAGGATCACAATAAAGTAAGTTATTATCATGTGTTTATTATTCAAGAATATAAAGACACATAAAAAAAATCTGACTCAAGATAAGGGATTTCACCTCAATTTACATTCCATTGAGACTTATTGTTGTTATTCACCTAGTTTATTTTATATGGTGTATATACTTAAATTTGAAATGTTATATTCTGAAACTAATTATTATCATGATATTCTATGTTTCATTTGACATTATTCCTTCATGGATATTATGATTCAAATGTTTCAAAGTGGTATGGGGCACTTTGGAATGTCTAATGATTATTCTCCTTAAGAACATATTTCAGGATTATATTTGAAATCACTCATAATTGTGTGATTATTAATGTTCTATTGAAACAATAACTTTATTATTATGCATCAAATATCTAATATATAGTTCTCATACTACCAATATGACATATAATATCATGATTCATTCATGAATTATTATATTTTGAGTTTTAATTAGAATTATTTTATATAAGGATATTGGAGTTAAAAGTTACTAAGTGGAGAAAAAAATCATAACCTAATTCATTTTCATTGGGTTATATTAATTCCTCATTATCATTAGTATTCTAATATTACTATACCATCTTACATATGATGTATACTTTGAAAGTAATTTTTTTATTTAGTGAAATATTCCTAATTTTGTATTCTTTTTTTCTATATGGATATATGATAAGGCATATTGTTTATTAATTAAATTTATTATTAAATATAAATAATTACATGGACAAGAAATAAAGGGTGGATCCTAGAATTTATATAGCTCCCAAATGCATTGATATTTTCTTATGAGAAAAATAAGTTGTAAAAATAAAATGGGTTTCTATCCGTATATGTAAACTGTCCAAATAAAGGATCTTGACAGTATAGGTCCTCATGTGCCTTTGTCTTAACATCCAATAATTAATAATTTAATTCATATACATTTCATTCATCATTTATATTATACATGATGGTTTCATATGATAAAATATATAGAATAATTTCACTCTGGGTTTATTGATTAAATGACATGTGTCATCATTTTATTTTCCTTCCATATTGATTTTTTCTTATCTATTTATTAGAGTGTAAAGTGTTTCCATTTATTACCTTTCCGTATTGTTTATGAACTTATTTCTAAGTTTTTTGATTACATGGTATATTTGTTTTCTTATTTTCCTTTCCAAAATTATTATTATAATTGATTCATTATTACTTCCACTATACTTTACCCTTACTGGGTATTTAATCAAATCATTATTTTGTTTAATTTCCTTAGGAATACATGACGTGTAATATGAAATATACGCAAGGATATACTAAATAAAATAAAGTTATCCTCGAATTTAGTTAGAAATTATTTGTTTTAATTAGTATATTGATTTTCAATATGATACTTATGTATGAATATAGTTTTCCAAGACTATTAATCTCTTTGATCCTTCAATATTTGATTCCTTGTAATCATGCCAACGTAATTGATAATAGAAATCAGATCTAGGACTCATGGGTTCAGGTTGATAAGTTAGTATCAAAGGAAGTTTGGTAGAAACCATGGAAACTAGATTTATGAAAAAAAAAATATAACACAACCATATGGTATAATTTGAGGATATGTGTTGAATAAAACCAAAGAATTGTGGTAAAGTAAAGAATATGTGTGTTTTCTAGGAATACGTCCCAATATGGATACTACAAGTGGACTTGGTTCTAACACATATATACCTAAAGTTTAGAACCCTAACAAGGTGTGTTGGCCCTGACATCTTGTAACCTAGTACAAGACAACAAGCCTTATTGCACACCATGTTTAACACTCACGGGGTATATGCTTAGGATAATTCACATTTTCTTTACAAGAAATAATAATGTATTTTGAAAATTAACAAACTAGGTTATACCGAATTCATTTTAGATTGAATATATGGTTTTATAATTTATAAATCCTATAAATAATATCATGCATAAACCCTAGACCCCCGAAATACCTATGTAGAAATAAAATTGATGAAATATTTAGGTGTTATGATTGTAATGAAAACTATTGGGTATTTAATGATTATATTTCAAGGATACACATTGTATTTATTTTGGAAATTATATTAACATGGTTTTAGAAAAGGAAAACATGCCTATCAGGTGATAACCCATCAAATCTAGAAATGCCAAGAGAATTGAACATATGATCGGTAGACGATAAGGGTTTGACCCCAACCACAGACCTACGAACTATCCTGGTTAATATGTTATTGTTTTTAGTTGAAAATTTTGATGAATATATACTAATGAAAATATATTATTATTACTTTTTAGGTTAAGAGTTAATGTCATAACCATATTAGTTTTTGGGAATATTTAGAAAAAAATAGCTGGACTTTTCACTCTTTTATGGGCCTTACGATCCATTAAATGTTTATTTTTGTACTCCAAGTACCAATGCTAATATTTGGATATCCATTTCATGATGTAAGGGATCAATTAAAATTTAATCTATGCACAACAAACAGTTGGAATTGGTCACATGAATATAAAATATATCATGTAAGTAAATTTCATTATATTCTTAGGTATTAAAAGAATTAACTAACATTAAGGAAATGACTTATAGATAAAAGATTTTCCTAATAAATTAATTTTTTTTGAACCTATGGTATTCTAAATCATTAGAAATTTTTTTATTTTATACCCTCTACTTTACATTGATCATTCCCATGTTTTTTTATAACCTCAATCAATCCTTATAAATATTTTATCTTTTCATTTAGGTATGAAACTCTTCTTTCGAATAATATTCTCCTACATAGCCACCCTGTCATATGTTAGTCCATGTGAACTTTTCACTTCCCATTCTCTATTTTATAGAAGATGTTTTATGTAACCATATCACAATGTGGGATTTCAAACATAGGAAACATCAAACAATATTTTTCCATAATAAATTTTCAATTCTGAGGATGAAATTTAATTAAGAAGGGTAGAATGTAACACCCCGAAAAGCTAAAGTAGGAAAATTATATTCGATAGCACATATGTCACACAACACCAAGTGTGTAAGGGAATATAATATCATAAGAATTTGAAATATATTAATTATTTTAAATAAATAAATGAATTTTATAGCTTTAAATGCATGTGATAAAGAGTTAGAAAACAATATACACAACAATGAGATTATTTAATATATTTCCTTACACTCAGGACCAGGTTTTACCAAATAATAATATAATATTAAATATTATTATTTAATAGAATAATATATAACCTAGTCATTAAATATTAAGTTATGAATATTATTAACTAAATTATGAAAGTACATGGTTTAAAAAATATTAAGTGAATTTATTGAGTACAAATTAACTAGAAATCAATGTAATAACTAATTGAATATAAAAATAATATTTTTATAGATAACTATTTTTATGGACATAGAGATGTTTTATTTAAATAAATTTAATTAATTAAAATTATTGAATGATGTTAATTTAATATATATATTATATATTCAATAAAATAGTTTTTATATTCATAAAATATATTCTATAGATATAATATAAGAACAAACATAAATTTATGTATAAAATCTTTTATTTTTATTAAGGCACTTTTACAGCCATTTAAGGGAGAAAAAATTTTAAATTCAATTTTTGGAACTTTTATAGATTATATATGTCAAAATAAACATCATCCGTGAAATAAAAATTTAAAAATTAGGTTAGGTTTATTTTTTTGTATTTTCTGTGATATTTCAATTTTCATGAATAGTGAAAAATAATGAATTTTAATTCAATTTTTTTCATATGATTTATTTATACGGTTAAATTTTATTTTAAATAGGTATTAAATTTTAATTATGTAATATTTTTATCATTTAATTCAATTTATGTCATTTTAATAAATTTGACTTTGAAATTTACTATAAAAACCCTCTAAATGTTCTAGACGTTTTTACTTTAAAAACCCGCATTGTCGCCCCATCTGTGGGATTAAATTTAAATTAATTTCTACCACTTATGTGATTGAAATTTATATAAATAGATTATATAGTTGGAATAAGAAAAATTTCTAATTTCTAATAATTTCAACTTTTTTTGGGATCAAAAATATTAGTAAAAGTAATTAAAATTCATTACAAAAATTAATGTAAAATTAAGACTAATATGGGACTAAACCGTAATATTAAGGTCCTAAATGAACTAGAAACATGTACAAGATCAATTTTATGGAAATAATTCTACCCTAAACACACTATTATTTAAATTGGACTACTATGGGTGCCTCTTTCAATGTGAAAAACGTGCATGTAATTCTTATCATAAAATATTATAAGAGTGTCACACCTTCTCCACTATAAAAAGGCCTCCTCTCCTCCCACTTACTCACACATCTCAAGACACTTTTCCTTGAAAAAAATATGACCAAATAGATCCTAAAATACCTAAACACAACCTAGAAGCATGACCTTGTTCATAAATCCATTCAAAGAATCATTTTAGTGAAAACCAAAAGGAGTTACCCGATTAAGAGGTAACATCATTCCTTAAGCTCTTTAGTTTTATTTCCATTATCCAGCCCATTAAATATTATTATTCCATGATTATGTTAAAAAACAGTATAATAAATATAATAATATGTTTTTTTGTTAATTTTTTTACCTACACTTACACACACTCCCATCAAATGGGAAATGAATATATGTTTTATGTTAATGGTGAACTATCACATCATGAAACAATGAGTGATTGTTGTTCCTTTACCACAACTCATGGTGGTAATTATGATGGAAAATATATTTATATAATCTAAATATTCTATTTATAATGTATTAACACTTCTTTCATTATTTTATTAAATATATATTTATACACTCTATTTTGTGGGAATACGATAATGTCATTTGTAGAATTGTGGACTACCACCTTCTAAAAGGGAAGTGATTCATTCACATGATTCATTAAATGTATAAAGGATTATTTTAATTCAAAATTTGTTACATAAAAAATATCTATATGTTATTCAAGAAATAATTACCTTTATGTAAATATAACATGTATATATATATATACTTTTTATTACCCTTTAACACACTAGAAAGTGATAATGTTAGTCATAAACATGTGGACTACCGCATCCTCGACATGATGTGATTCCTTTTACATAAAAATAATTATATATAGAAGTATATTTGATTAAATAACATGGTATTTATAATATAATCACCATTCTGGAATGATATTTTGTTACTTAACTTCTTTATAAAATGATCATTGAAAAATTAAAACATTACTCATGCGTATGTATGACCTAACGTATCCGTGATTATAACATTGTTTTATTTTTCACAACCATATTTAATAATTATTTTTAAAAATATAATTGATGTATAGATATGATAATAATTTTATTATTATTATTCCTTATATATTATATAATGACCCCTTTGACCATAATTGACATACCAATGTTTTTTTTGACACATAAATCAAATTTGGTAAAAACAACCGATGAAAACATAATGTTTATGTAGTTATATAAAGTATAGTAATAAGTTAAATAAAAATTATGATAAATAGGGAAAATTGTATCAAGTAAATAATTTAAATAATTTTTTTATTCAGGAATATAAAGACACATAATAAAAATGAGACTAAAGGTAAGGCATTTCGACTCAATTTACATTCCATTGAGACTTATTTTTTGTTATAAACCCAGTTTTTTTATATGGTGCACATACCATCATTTTAAATGTTGTTACATGAAAATATTTATCCGCATGATATTTTTAGATTATTTTAATATTATTACTTCATGGTGATTATGATTAAAATTTTTTAAAGTTGTATTGGACACTTTGGAATGTTTAAATATTATTGTACTCAAGAATATTTTTAATGATTATCTTTGCAATCTCACTTCCTTTTGTGATTTTTAACTTTCTCTTGAAATATTAAAACTATTTTTGTGCACCTAATTTCTTATATAAGGTACAAATACTTCCACTTTGACGTATAATATTATGAATCATTCATTATTCATGATATTTTTTGTTTCAAATTGGCATATTCATCCAATGGGATTGGAGTTAAATGTTACCAAGATGAGAATATTTTTGTAACCTGATTCCTTTTTATTGCATTATATTACATCTTCATTGTTTTTAATATTATATGATTATGTGTGTGGTCACTTTTCAATATCTATTTAACTATTTACACTTTTTATGTGGATTTATAATTGATACACATAATCTAATCATTGATTGATTCTCAACTCAACATCATAATCTTTTGAGAAGTTACATTAAAATATCATTTTGTTTTAGATCGTTTACATGAGAATTTATATTAGTGTAAATTATTGGTTCATTTATTAGTAAAAACATTAATTTTACTCTCTTATGTTAATTAATGTCCTTTTCAATTAATAATACCATTCTTCCATTCTTTGGTACTCAATTGTTTTTTGAAAATTTATTTAAGAAAACCTGAATTTATTTCCATCTTTAGTCGGAGGACCTATTTTCTTCTAAAAAGCATGTTTTATTAAAATGTTTTCAATTTTTTTTAAATTTTCAAAATGATTTTCTGAAATTATTATTACTATTTTTGTCTTCTACCAATGTTTTCAAAAAAATATTTTCTCCACTTAAGAACAAATAATTTACCTAACCATTTACTATGAAAAAAATATTATTTTAACCTTGTTCGAAATGTACTGATCTTCCAAATTTCATTTCTTTGAGTCTTTATTTTTATTTTTAAAAGGTTACATTGTAAATAAAATGTTTTCATTAGTTTTTTACAAATAAATTTTTTTTCTCTAAATGTTTTTTCTAAACAAAATGATATTTTCCTCACTAGTATTTTTAAAAGAACTTGAGTAGTATTTCTATCATCAATGACAATAGCCATTTATTTTACTCCACATGGGATATATTTTATTTATACCATCCTTATGCTTCCTCCGAATAATTTATGATTTATTTGGTCAAGGATAATATTCACATTCTCTTCTTTGATTTATTTTCTAGTTCCCTTGGAATATTCAATCACATATGACCATTGAAAATTGAATTTCCCCAAAATTTCCATTTTTGTTTATCTTGGATATTATTATTCTCTAAATTGTATACGATTTGAAAAATGTTTTCTACTTTGAATTTTATTTGATTATTTTGGAAAATATTTATAAATATTTATTCTTTATTTGATAATAATATTTGATAAGGCATATTGTTTCTTAATTAAATCATTTAATTGATATAAAGAATAATTTGGACATGTAATGATTGGAGGAGACCAAACATTATAAATATTCTTGATGCATCGATACGTTATCCGGACACAAATAAGTTTTCCAAATTAAATAGGATTCTTTCTATAGTTTTAAATTGTCTAGAGGATGGATATTGACAGTATAAGTCCACATATACCTTAGACATGACATCCAATAATTAATCATTTCCTTCATATATATTTTAGTTATCATTGTTATTATCCATGAGGTTTTCAAATGAAAAAATATATAGAAATTTTTTTCTCAGCTTATTGATTAAATGGAAGGTGTCATTAGTTTCGTACAATTATATATTGATTTTTCCTTATCATGGTATTTGAATGGAATTTTTTTCAAATTATTACCTTTCTATATTGTTTATGTACTTATTTCTGTTTTTTTATAACATGGTATGCATGTTTAGTTATTTACCTTCCTATAATTATTATTCCCATTGATTCATTATTGCTTATGCTATAATTTACCCTTAATGAGAATTTTATCTCATCCTTATCTGGTTTCATTTCCCTATGAATCTAAGAATCGTACTATGAATGATATATAAGGATATACAAGGTATAATAAAGTTATCATAGAAGTTATTTAGAAAATAATTATGTTGTAATTAGTGTATTCATTTGTAATATGATACATATATATGTATCTAGTTTAAGATGAATACTAATTTATTCAATCATTTGGGATTTAATTCATTATAATCAAGACAAGGTAATTGATAGAAGACATTAACATTGAGCTTTTTGGGTTCAGGTCACTACACAGTGAAATAAAAAAAAAAGAATAAGAAGCATAAGAAATCGATTGTAGAGGAAATGATGATGGAAAATATTCTAAAAGGAGTAGAAAAGGAATAAACATATCAAACTTTATAAGATTCAACATTATAGGTAGTTTAACTAGTTCTAGTTTTTGGAATTCTTTTCACTGCTGATCAAACATTTCAATCAGCACCAACCAATTTTGATTCTGTTGAAGGGTTGGTTTTTTCAGCTTTTATTAACAAGAAAATGGGTATAGAAGTTATAGAAGAATTTTATCTTCAAGCGGTAAACTCGTTTTATTAATCATTCCAAAAACTAGTAAATAAGAAAGTACATAAAGTACAAAAATCAATTTAGAAGGTTGGAAATATGGGTTTGGGAACTTTGAGGTGGTTAGAAAAAATAACTTGAATAAGGATAAGAAGGAGAAGAAGAAAAGTAATAAATGAATGGAGAATAAATATCTTTAGATTCATCCTTATCATCAACATCTTTGTCAACTCAGTATCGTTAGAACCCAGAGTTAGATGTTTCGGTAAATAAAAAATCATCATCTAATGAGGAAAAATAAATACGGACTTCATATACCTAATTATTCTATAAGTATGTCATTGATAGAGAAGTTGTTGTTGTGAAATTATTTAATGATTTAAATGTGGATGGAAAAGAAAATAATGATTCTGGACCTTCTCAGCAACATATTTTAGAAGCTTCATAGAATTCATTAGATATATCAATCACAAAATCTCACAAATTAATAGAATATAATTTCAGACATTGAGTAAATTATGGATTCAATTCTATATCCTACATATATCAAATAGAGGTTCAATAAGATTTAAGATAGTTTGAATGATAATTCAGATTCATTGAATATTTTCACTATATTAGTTATTTATAATGAATATGAAATCAAGTGTTTGAAAGAAAAATATACGGAATAGAAAATATGGTTCAATCAGATGATATAGTTTTCAAAAATATAAGATAATATTTTGAAAGATTATAATGATTAATTTAAGTAGGTTATGAAATTTATTTTTAACATAGTTGATTCCTTTTCAAATTTATCCTCTACTATGTCTAATTGGTTGATGTTTTTGGAATAAATTAAAGATATTTAAGAAACTAAAATCCAGAAAATATATTATTTAAAATAAGATATTAAAAAGTTGAAGGATGATAAATCAAGGATCTGATCCTTTAAAATGGGTTTCTGGGGATAAGTTGGAAAATAAGAAGATCAATTTTTTTTAAAGACTAGATTATCAGTAAAAATATATAAAATCATATATTTAGAGTAATGGAATAGAAGATATCCAAGAATGAGTCTTCAACTATTAAATCATAGAGTAAACAAGAGGATCTGAAGATGATAAAAGAATTTTTCAAGAAGTTGTATAATAAAGAATTAATTTTTTTACTAGAATCTAAATATATTCTTTCTAATATTTTTTTATTTAAATCTTATTTCAATCAATTATTATCTAAATATGTTATTTGAATGTTTTCTAATTTTACTTGTATAAATGTTATTTCTTTTTTCTTATTGGATGACTAGTTCTTCAAACACAATTTATTTTTATTATTTTTTCTAACTTTTCAGGACAATATATTAGTTTCCTTATTCCTTTTAGAAAATATGGGAGAAATAATCTAATAAAGAGAAATAAATAGAGGGGATTAATAATCTATGGGGGAGAAACTATCTAGGTAATAAAATTTGTTAAGGGGGGAAAATACAAATAAATAATATTTCCAATTGAATCATGGATGATGAAAAAAAGAACTTGTCAACACATGAGAAGTTTAAATATGCAAATGATATTTATGATGCTTAATTTTTTTGATTATCTTAAATATAAAATGGATTTTAATTTTTTCAAAATTAATAGTTTTTTATTTCATGTTTTGTGTGTTGTGTATTTAAAAAAGGGTTGATTTTTGAGTTGAAAGTTTAATTTCTACTTTTCCGTTCGTTAGTTTTAAAAATCAAAAATACTGATCTTATTATACTAATGTTTTATATCCCAAGTAATATAGAATGTTTTTTAGAAAAAATAATTTTATAGTGAATGAATAAATAATTATTATATAAAAAAATATAAACTCAATATTATTTAATAAGATACATCGAGCTAGTTTAGAGTTCTATAAATAAGATATACTAATGTTCTATCCTTAGGATTGACTAATGTTATTTCCATAAGACTGATCAAATTAAAATTCATCAGACTGAATAATTTTTAGATACATTAGATTGACCATAGTTAAATTGATTATATAAACAATATTTATGTCCATCGAACTGAAAAAAATTTATAATCAGATAGTTGGAATTGTTTCCATCATACAGAATTTATTAAATCATTGCAATAGCGGTATCAATATGAGATTGGATGAAATTTTTTTTACATGATATCAAGTGAATAAAATAGAATCTTATTGCAACCAAATCTAAGAATAATGAAAATTATGTAAATTAGAGGGATTTCTATGAATATGAGTTCATTAGAGGAGCTAGAAGTTGATGAATTTTCAACTAGAAACATCAGACATTTTTATCTTCTTAAACATATTTCAGTTACACTTTGTATTCTTATAGATATTTTTTTCCTATTTTTTATTGAGGAATTGTAAAATAATCAGTATAGTTTTTTACTTTTTTATTTTTATTCTTATGATAATGGTTTTGATCATGGGATTCTAGGGATAAGAAGGTTGGTGATTCCAATTAGGTTTATTGAGGGGTTACTTTTTTGGGAAAGACAGAGTAGATATCGATCACCGTATCAATGAATTCCTGGGTTTTCAAATATAATGTTATTATTATCATTTTATTAATTACTCTTATAATGTGGATTTATATTCCTTTATAGCTAGGTTTAAATATGTGGATATCTTATGTTAGGATTTATAACTTCCTTAACTCTTAAGGATAAAGAGTATAATTAATTTTATAAACCATTTAATTCATTATTTCCTTATTATAATAATTCATATTACATATTTTTACATGTTTTCCCATTCTATTTTAAATTTATTTTAGAATTTTTTTTAATAATCCTTTTTAATATCTATTTTATCAGACTGTCTATGAGCTCGATTAATAAACTCTGATTTTACAGATGGCTTCTGTATCTGATACATATAATCTAATTGTAAGACAAAATATGAGTTTGATCTTATTGATAAAATATATTATTTTTAATTTTTTATATTCATTTTTAAACTACAATTCACCCCACTATTTTCTCCATCGTATACACATACACTCCAATATAATTGTCACACATGAGAAGTGTAAATCTCATATATGATTAATCTGAATCTTGTATTAGATTAGGATAATTATTTTAAATCACACATAAGATTAATTCAATCTTATTTATGAATAATTTGAGCATGTGTTTATGATTATAGATGTAATATGTCATTATTAACATGATATATAAGTAAAATTTAATTGAAATTTTAATATTTTATAATTAGATAAAAATTGTTTTTAGGGTGGATTAAATTAAAATGTTCTATAGTTTTGAAGACATAATTTGAATGTTATTTTAGGAATTTTAAATAAAATGATCTTTTTCACATTTTTATATTCAAATATATATTATTATTGGGAAAATTATTAGTTGAATAAAAAACATATATTTTCTAATATTATAATTATAGAAAAAACACCACTTGATCATTATTGAGTTTTTATAAATGATATGAGTTCATGAATATGTTAGTGTATTAAGAAATATAAAAGGATATTTTAATTCTCTATGTGTAAACAATATCAGGAAGTTTTGTGTTCTTGAAGAGAGAGAACATATGTTAATTCTAGACATTATAATAGTTATGATAATATATATCTATTGATGAAAAATCAATCTTCATATTAATTATTTTTTATTATTTTTTGAACAATAATATAAACATGAAGGATCTAATATAAAAAATTATTATGAGACATAAGTTTCTAGAGATTGTTTTGGTTCAGGGTGATATCTTCCCTTATTTTATTCATGTTTGGATATTATTGGATTCTATATGTCTCAAAATTCATCAAATTTAGAAAATAAATTACAACTATTAGCCTCCTTGTTTCAATTATCACACAATCATGTTTATTATGATATTAATGAGTTTTATGTTTAATGAAAGAAATTTATGTTATAATAAATTTTGGCAAGAAATTTGGTAATGTTTGAAAATGTTTCACCACCATATATGAGACACCATAACCAAAGTCTCAGTGACACCTTAAGACACCATCAAGGTGTCTCACAACTGGTATCTAGAATCGGATAAGTATGAGGATGAATCACTATCAACAAGAGTCACTACTATAACATAAATTTTACAAAGTATGAATCACCACCAGCCTAACATACCACCATATACTTAGTCCTCCAAAATTTCTCCCCACTCAAGATACTAAATGCCAAGTTTTCTAATAGCTTGATCAAGGTATTATTCCAATGTCTCACTGAGAGACTTTGAGTCACCACCAAATTGAGACCCTTATAGTGTCACCATTCAAAAGACTCACCACCACTATAATTTTACTTATCTTTTTGAATTAAATATATCTAATTACTACTTTATCAAATTCAATGCTCAATATTATTTTATTGAATTGTCATTTATTTCCTAAGTTATATGAATTAAAATATGTTTCAGACATGAAGTACAAGGATTAAAAAGAACTTAAATGATTTTATTTTCTTTTGATACTGATAAAAGAGAAAGAAGACTACCTTTTTAAAACAACAAGTAGATACACATATAGAGATACACATGTGAAGTGAGCGGGATAGTATCGAAAGAACCATAAAATATTACCTAATATATCATCATTATACTTGAATGAGGAAGTTTAAGCACATCATAAATCACATGACTTCCTACAGTAAATAATAATGAGTTTATGACACTCTATTATAAAATATATTTCAAAAACATGACTCAAGAATTATTTTAAATAATGTTCAAGAGTCATGAGGTGCATATCAAAATATACCAAGAAACTCTATCCCTTTAAATCTTTTTTTTCTTAGTCTTCATATTTTCATTTACATTATGAGCAGTCCCTACATACATTTTTTTTCTACACACGCTATCTCCTAATTTAAACTAGAAGATACTTAGATATCTTATTAAAAATTTATAATATTATTTCCAACATGATGTGGTAGAGGTCCCTGTGTTTTATGTTTATTCTTGTTTACTCCCACAAATATTGTAGAAGTGGTTCTTGTGTGGCCTCAAAAGTTGTCACACTATTGTAATACTTGATCTAGGTTGTAGATAAAATTTTTATTTTATATAAACCACTTGGAATCAGGTGATTTCTATGTGGAGAGGACTACGTCTCAGCATGAGACTGAACCTATTGTATTCAAATTCCACTATGAGTTTCGTTTTCTTTATTTTTTATACATTATAACGGATTTTGTTTTTACTTTAAAGCAATTACACTCCATTGAAAGTTAGTTTTAATTATGTTTTATATAAGGATTTAATTTATTAAATTGGACTCAAAGGTCAAAGTAATATTGTATATTGTTTTCAACCAAGACCTAATCAATCTCTGAGAATTATATTAAAAGTTTAATATTTATATCAAAATTCTTTTTTAACTAACTGGGCTGTTAAATTTGGGGATTTTATTAAATCCATTTAAAAAAAATTATTGGGTACTAAATTCACCCCCTCTTGAGATACTCACATTGTCCAACATTTGGTTTCAGAGGATTTAGCTTTGGTATCAAAGTTTTAAATAATATTTCCACTATTATTTTAATTTTTCATTAAAGATATTAAATTTCTATTAGTTATAAATATAACACTTTTTATAGATAATACGAAGGAATTTTTTTACTAAAAGAACACCATTTTTAAATGGTAATAATTTTTCTCAATAGATGATCAAAATGGAAATTTATATAGAGAGTATGGGTGTTTATATTTTGTCTATTATAGTGGATAAATATGAATTACCTGCATCTTGCATAGCTTATTGGGATGAGGCTGCCAAAACATCTTATAATAATAATTATAATGATATGAATTCCCTGTATTGTGATTCATGATATGAGGAATTCAATAGAATTTATTCTTATAAAAATGCAATTGAAATTTGGGATACACTAGCTCTTTAATATGGGGTAAAAATTATGTTAATTAGATAAGATAGAATACATATACTATTAACTATGATACTTTTAAAATGAATCCTTTTGAATTAATTTCTATCGTGTATATCAAGTTTAATGAAATTGTGAACTCCATGATTTCACTGGTAAATCCAGTATCTAACAAAGATCAGATTATGAGGTCTCTAAGATTCCTTACAAAAACATAAATAGGAACATTTAGTTCAATTATAGAGTCATGGGTCATTATCAGACTGATAATGAAGAAGATTATTGGGAAATGATGATGTATGAAGAATAAATTAAAGTCAACTTAGAGGTGGATGGTGATCCAAAAATAAAGTCCATAGATTTCAATTCTAATGCATCTTAATAAAAGGATAAGAAAATTCTAAATGATATAGTGATAGGGAGATTCTAATTGATAGTGATGAAGATATGGACCATCCGAGAAAGATATTTAAGAAGTTTTACAGAAAGAATAGATTTTTTTAAATCCAAAATATTAATTAAATTATGAAAACAATGGTAACTATAAAGGAGATTGGAAATGGGATTATAAAACAAATGAAATTACCTAATATAAATGAAAATTAAAAGAAAATGTTAATAAATACTGTAAAAAATTAAATTATAACAAGAAATATGATGATGGGGACCAAAGGTATAAGAATGCTATGAATGCAACAATGAGTGCCTTTGAGGAAAGCTCCAGTGATCCTGAAACTAATCATAATAAAGTGTTTTATCAAGCCAACATATTATTAATGACAGATATATCTGAGTAAAATTGCTAGAATATATCCTATAAACATCAATTATACTTTGATAGTGGTTTCCCAAGGCATATTTCATGAGACTACACAAGTTTAAAGAGTCTAATAAAGGTTGATGGTTTTCATGTCAAATTTGGTGACAATGATTAAGGAAAAATCATCGACCATAGATAGATTAGTAACATTAATTTATTTTTAATTTCCAAATTACTATTTTTTATGTTTTTAGGAACAATTTTTTTGGCATCTCACAACTGTGTGATGATGACTTTAATGATAGATTTCAAAACATTTCATGTAATGTTTTTGATTCAAAAGATGTTTTATTCTTTACTACTTTAAGAAATTATAATGTTTTTGTTGTTGATATTTTTTCTTTAATTTCTCAAAAAATTTCTTGATTGATTTCTTTTCATAAACAATATTTGATTTGTAATAGGATACTAGACCGAACCAATATTCACTAACTTAGGAAACATTCTATTAATGTTTTAGTAAAGGATATACCAAAACTAGAGTTATCAAAACACAAATTATTTAACCCCTATCAAAAATGTGAAACATCATGTGATTTAATTTAAATTAATGAAATACTTTTATACTTATCAACCTATTGATTTAATTCTTATGAATTTATTTGGATCATCTAGATTTTATAGTGAAAATGGGAAGCACTATGTTTGTTTACTAGATTGTGACTTTTCTAGTTATACGTTGGTTTTATTTTATATCTCATAAATTGAATACTATTCTAACAATATAATGTATTATAGGTGTTTATAAAAATTATATGAACATAGGGTTAAGACCCTTAGAAGTGACCATGGTTGTGAGTTTAAAAATTAAGACTTTGAATATTTTTTCTCACAAAATGGATATTTCCTAAATTTTTTGTTCTTAGGACTCCACAGAAGAATGAATTTTTAGAAATAAAGATTATGACACTTCAAGTGATATTTCAGACCATTCTAATTGAATATGACTTACCTATCTACATTTGGGAAGAGGCTCATAATACAACCTTCTACATAATAAATAGAGTTTTAATTAGACATATTTTAAAAAATAACCCTTATGAGATTTGGAATTATTGGAATCCAAATGTTAATTAACTTATATTATTTGGGTGAAAAGTATTTATTCTTAATACATTGGATAATCTTGACAGATTTTCCTCCACAATTGTTGATGGAATTTTCCTGGGTTTTTCAACCTCAAGTAAAGCCTATAGAGTTTTCAATAAAATAACCACGATTTTAGAATAATATTTTCATATAAAATTTGATGAGATATATCCGAATAATACTAATAACTCCTCAGATAACACTTAGTATGATTTATCAACTCTAAACTTAAATTCGAAACCAACATATTCTTCTATGAAGTAGTTAAAAAAATCACCCAGTTTTGAGAAATTTTTTGAACATCATGAACCCATACTTATAGATTAACATGATGTCACCAGCCTCTCTTTTACTAGATCTGTAAGGAAGTATTTTTACCATAATTTAGATATTTTAGTTGGGGACCAAGATAAAGGTGCACATACTATATCTTCTTTATGATATCTGGTTGAACATCAAGCATTCTTCTCTCCACTTAAACGGAAGAACATTAATGATGTAATTAATGATAACTTTTGGGTAATGGTGAAGAGATAATAATTAAATCTATTTTAAATAAATAACATAAGGAAAATTTTTGGTAGACCCTAGGAAACCTTGATTATAGAAAAAATGGGTTTTTAGAAACAAGGTAGATGAGTATAAAACTCTTGTATGAAATAAATATAGACTAGTTTCACAAGGTTATTGTCAAGAACAAGGAATAGACTATGATGTTACCATTCCACCAGTAGATAAACATAAATCCATTTGAATACTACTTCCCTATAAATCTCATCAAGATTTCAAACATTGTTAAATGGGTATCAAGAGTGCATTCATAAATGGGTATATAGTTGTTGATTTCTTTATTGAGAAACCCCTACCTTCAAAATCCCCATTTTCCAATTTCAGTTTTGAACATATAAAATGATTTGTATTGTTTTGAGACAAGCTCCAAGATATTAGGATGATGGGTTCACCACTTTTCTTATTTCCAAATGATTTTAAAAATAGATATATAATCCTACAATTATTTATAAAATTATATTAAATATTATTTTGTTAAAAAAATCTAGGTAGTTTATATTATTTTTGTATCTTAAAATAATTTTTTATGTACTAATTCTTCCAAAATGATGAAAAATGAATTTCAAATGAGATTAATATGCGAACTTAAATTCCTTCATGGTTTTCAAAATTTTCAAAATAAATAAGGATGCAATTTAAATCATAATAAATATAAAAAGTATAGTTTAAACTGTTTTTCCTTGGTTTGAAATAAGAGTAGTGATAATTCTATGAGTAGAAACTATAAATTGATTATTGATTAAGCTACAAAAACGAGTAGACGAAACTAATTATAGAGGTATGATTGAATGACTTCTCTATATTAGTTTTAGTTGAACTAATATTATCTTTAGTGTGTGAATGTTTCCTTTCATTTAAGAAAATCCAAAATATTCACAGTTGGTTGATATAAAAAAGAAAGTTTAAATACAAAAAATATACTACCAACTTAGTTGTTTTTTACCCAAGAGTACAATAATTTGATTGATTTATTTATTCAGATGTTTATTTTGTTGGATGTAAGTTATATAGAAAAGAACCTCTAGAACATGTCACTATTTTCACATGTCCCTAGTTTCTTGGTGTTGTAAGAAGTAAAATTATAATGCACTGTATACTACTAAAGATGGATACTTAGGTATGCGTAGCTGTTGTGAAAATATTTTTTAGTTGAAACACACATTACTAGACTATGAATATTAATTCCAAATTGTCACTATAAATTGTGATAATACAAGTGCTAAAAATATTTCTAATAATCTTGTGTCACATTCTAGAACAAAACATATTGGCATAAGGCATAAATTTTTTAGAGAAAATTTTTAGAAGAATGATGACTCACTTGAATACATTGGGACAAAACATCATCTTGCAGATATATTTACTATGACATTGAATTCTAAGAGAACGAATTACATTAATTGTGAATTATTCATGATCAATTTTGGTTAAGTTCATTTTTTTGGGACTCATTGTTGTGAATATCTCATCATAGTGAAAGTAACACTATTACAAATCTCTCACTTTTCTTGATTTATCACCTTTAATAATGTATCACTGTTGATAATTCGCACCATTAATACTTCTCACCATTGATACTTCTCACTATTGATCTTATCACAGAGGTTTTGTTTCGCCATTGGAATATTTCATGCCATTATCAATTTATTTTTCTCACTGAAAATTTGAAACAATCTGTTTTATGTTAGTTAGAGTTTATTTTATAACATGAATCATAATTTTTTCCCATTTTTCAATTATGATTTTCTAAATCCCAAAATTCCCAAATGAAAATAAATGAGATTCTTTTTCTTTTTCAAATTCACATATTTCCTTATGCCATTTTTACTTCATCCCTTTGCAATCTTTCTCTCCCAACCATTCAACCTTCCAATTACCTGCAATGGAGAAAACTGATCCAACCAACATGTCTCTAGTGAAGCACTCTTTTGAGTATTCAATAGACAATTCACATCCTACAAAGAAAACAGAAAGGGGTATTGTGTCATCTTACTATAGTAAAACCAGTTAATCCCATGCTTCCAAAGAGAGTGGTTATACGAGAAAATGAAGTTCAAATTGAATGGATACATTCAAGTAATTCACTAGTGATCAAGGTTATACAGAACCATTTATGGATGGAATAGTTCTCTTTAAATCAAATCCCTTTTAAACCGAGGTTTCTATATCAATTTTATCAGTATATGGGATTTAGTTTTGAAGAAGAAGAATTATAATTTGGGAGAACTAGGATTAATGGTCATAGAATTTCCTTTTCTTGGAGTTAGTGGGATGAATATTTAAAAGTACTACACAAATATGTTTTAAAATACTATCAAGGAACTATTAATGAATTTATTAGTGATTTTTTTAATAAATATTCCCTTTCTGAGTTGATAGTTGATGGAATCTCAGGGAGACCAGTTTCATCGGAGTTGTATGGAGAATACAGATTGATTTTTAGTGTTAATTAAAAAAAATTTGTTCGCAAGGATGCGTGATTTTACTACCATAAGGTATTAAGATGTATATTTTTTATATCTTATGAAATGAGGATATAAGATAAACCTTTTCAAATATCTCACGATTCATTTGATTGAAATTACCAACCAAACCTCTTGATCAAATCCTCTGATCTATACCTATTTAATTTTAGAAATTCTTAAATTCAAAGGCCTGGTTAGTAAATATGTAGAATATTTTTTATATTTTAGTTGTTTTTGTATAACTAGAATTATATACCAAAGGATTCGATTGAATTGGAACACATGGAAGAAGAAATGGGTAGCTGATAATGAAAACCATTATGGTGATTTTAATCTGGTCGGCCACACTTATATACTGATAAATATTGTGGACCTAGCCTAGACCCTAATGAGGTTGTAGAGACTCTGATTTAGATGATAAATAAGAGGCTAAAGTTTCTATAGAATAAGAGGAGATATAATTTTCTGTTGATAAGGTATTTGACCTTGACCTTTCTCTTAGATCCCATGCTATTACATATAAATCCCCAATCCACCAAGGAATCTCATTAAAAGGGAAAAATTGGTAAATAGTGTTGTGGTTTGGACCGAAGTATCTAAAGATGATCAGTTTAAGATAAATTACAAATATTTTTAGGAAATGGAGATGGTAATGATGAAAACAATGAATAAGAAGAATATTAAAATAATGATGATGATGATGATGAAGGATTAGATCCTGATATTTTCAATGGGAAAATTAGAAGAGAGGATGTTGAGATTCCCCAAGATCTTATTACTTCACTAGGTGGTTCTTCTTACAAATCTGAAGAGAGGCCCAACTTTGTTGGTGGATTGGATATTCCTGTTAGATATGGGGGAAATTAATATATTAAGGGGGGAGGTAATCCACATGTATTGGAAGTTACCAACCTGTTGATGCTACAATTGATGGAAACTGTGTATCTGTGCCTAATGATTTTATGGTTTCTGATTTAGTTGTTATTGAGAAGATGATTGTTATTCTTCATGTCGATAAGAATGTTGATGAGAAGATTGAAGTTGATGATGTTGAGCTGGTTGTTGATGAACAGATATCTGATGAGACTCAAGAAGTTGAGACCCCTTTTATTGTTCCAACTATGGTGGTTCTTACTGTTGCTACTTCTTCAGTGTTAGAGCTTCCTAGAAATACTTAACATAGTTGTACAGTACAAATTTCTAAAGAATTGGGTTTATTTCCAGGAATTTCTCCAAATAACAGTGAACCTTACTTTTTAGAAGAATGAGATCCTAAGGGGTTGTTGATTGATCATATTGATGCATTTGATGAGTTGAGGATATTTATTTTGATAAAGTGTACGCACTAGCTATTTTCCCTAATATTCAAGTGGATATAGCCACCAAGAGTGCCTCAAATGTGTTTAGAGAAATTTTTATTTCATATTTTAGCATTCTCTTTAAAATTCAAGAACCACTTATTACAAATATAATTGAACAAAACACAAGGTAATTTTTTTAATTAGTAATTATAAACATTTAATATAATATGATTCATCATATACAAGAAGTTGAAATTGAGAATAGAAGTTTATAGAATGGGTTGGACTCTATAAAATCCATAGTTTAAGGGATGCATTCTATGATTATAGATTCAATGGATTCCTTTCTTGATAGAGTTGAAAATCATGCTTTTGTAGCATCTATTTCTACCTCTCATCCACATTTTTCTAAAGATGATCTAATAAGAATGATTATCATGGATGTTTTTTGAACTAAATCATTTAATGATTTAAGTGATATTACTACCTTACCTTTAGAGAAAATGAGAATGTTTGAGGACAATAATGATCATGATCATATGATGATCAGAGAGTATAAAAAAATATTAAATCTAATCAAGATACCCTAACAAAATCCATCAAGTATAATCTCTCAAGGATTTACTCAAAGCATGAGATAAATGTTTACTTTATGCTTTTTTCATAAAATATGGGGATGCCTCATTTTTCTTAAGCCTTTAATGAAAAATTTAATTAGTTGAAAGTTCTAACTCATATGCTAAAACATTTTATGGAATAGTAGAAATAATTTTTTAGTTCTATGGAGCTGGGTGGGAAAAACATAATGGATTTCATAAAACTTATGAAACCTTTTCTTCACGTGCATAGGATTGTAGTTCTAGCTAATTAATCAATTAAAGTCCTAGAATATCTCACACCTCCTAACAATGATCTATAATTATTTAGCCCTGGTGTGACCAGTGATCCTCTTTCCCTTTTACTAGTTACATTTTAGTAGTTTTCTCTCACTCTTAGACAAGAAGTGAAGCACCTGGGACCCATCCTCATTTGAGAGCCTCAACCTCTGTTAGCTATCACTGATGTTCCTACCATTTTCCCTATTGGACCCTCTATCACTGTTGCTACCGTAACAAACAATGACAATGGGAAATCTTCTCTGGATACTTCAACCAAGCCCACATACTATTTAAAATTATACATTATATCTTTGAAGGGAGTTTGGTTTTTCTATAACATTTTTTTGTGGAAATCAGTTTGTTCTTTTATGGAACTTATAATATTCTTCTTATCTTGTTTCTCATTAATTTTCTCTTTTATTCGTGTTCTATAAATCTTCATGGTTTACAGTTATCTTTCTAATAATATCAAATGGGAGAGAAATATTATATAGAATTTATTTCTATTAATGATTACCTAAATACTATGATTATACTTTCGGTACAATATCATGATTTTTATGATTTTCCTTTAATATATTTATTTCCTTACCACAAATACCATCTACTTAATATTATTTATATCATGTGTATAGTCTTTATTTTTTATGCCATTATTTATCATTGGTTTCATGTACATAAAATTCCCTCATTTATGGTCAAAAAAGGGGAATATATTAGGCCTACTTGTTTTAATGATCACAGAATCTTGGTTATTATGATATTAATGAGTTTCATGTTTTATGATAGTATTGTATGTTATATGGTGGTTTAGTATGAAATTTGGTAAATCATGGAAAAGTCTCACCACCAAGTATGAGACACCATCACCAGTGACTCATCATCTCCTTGAGACACCATTAAGGAGTCTCACTACTATGATCTAGAATCAACTATGTACTGGGATGACTCATTGTTAGAAAGAGTCACCACTAGAACATAAATATGAAAAAGTTTGAGTCACCACTAACTTGGGAAACCTTTAGATCCTGACACTATATGAAGTTCTCATCACTCAAGTGACTCACCTCCAAGTTGTCTCACCACTAGATCAAGACACTGTTTTAATGTATTATCCCCGAACTCTGAGTCACTACTAGATTTAGTCACTTACAGTGTCACCAATCAAAATACTCAATGTAATTATTATTTTACTTATCTTTTTTGTATTAAATATATATAAAAACTATTTTTTGAATTCAATTCTCAAGATTATTTTAATGGTTTTTCTTTAATTTCCCAATAGAGATGCATTGAAATATGTGTCAGACATAAAGTACAAGGATGTGGAGGATCCAACCGATTCTCTTCATTATTTCTACAGATAAAATAGAAAGAAAACTACTTTTTGTGAACATCATTTAGATACACTTAAAGAGATACACACATGAAGTGAGATACAAAGAATTGAATAACCACAAGAGTTTACCTGGTACATCCTACTTACATGTGACTGAGGAAGATAAATCATATCATACATCTAGTTCTTTCCTACAGTCATGAATAATGAGTCTATGATACTATGTTCTACAATAGATTTCTGAAACATGACTCTATCCCCATTTTAGATCACATTCAAGAGATACAATCTGAATATCATAATATAATGATAAATATTATCCCACTAGATCTTTTATTTTATATGTATGCTTATTTTCATTTACATTATAATCAGTTTGTGAATACTCTATTTTCCATACATAATGTCTCCAACTCTAAACTAGAAGATACATATATATCATATCAACACCTATTAACTCTTATTTACCATGTGTTATGGTAGAGGTATATTTGGGGTCTTTTTATTATTTTCTACTCCAAGGATTACTGTAGAAGAGGTTACGTTGTGGGCTGGATAGTTGTTATACTGTTTTAATAACCGATCTAGGTTGTGGATCAATAGTTTATTTTATATAAACTGCTTGGAAACAGGTGATTTCCAAGTGGACAGAACTAAGTCTTAGCTTGAGACAGAACCTCTTGTATTGAAATTATGCTATGTGTTTTGTTTTCATTATATTTTATACATTAAAATTGAATCAATTCTTACTTTCAATAAAAACCATTATGTTGATAGTTAGTTTTAATTATTTTTTATATAAGTATTTGATTTAGTAAATTGATTTAAAATGTTAAAGTAATTGTATATTTTTTTAACTGAGACCTAATAAATATTTGATAATTCATTTAAAAGGTCAAGAATTATATCAAACCACTATTTTAGCTAACTGGGATATTTTATTTAAATTTTAATATTTTATTTAAAAAAAATTTAAATATAAATTTTTATTATGTACTCAATTCACCCCCTCTGGAGATTCTCACTCTGACCCATAATAACATATATGGGGGGGGATAATACAAATCATATGTTCTACTATATTTTTCTTATTTATTATCTTGAGATGAGGGTGTGATTTTTATATTAATATTATCTTATCCTTATATATTCATAGAGGTTTATTACTAATGGAAATTATAAAATCTGATTACACTCTTTCAAATTCCCTTTTCAGTTTTACTCAACAGCTCACCTGAGCATTTCAATTTTTAAAAAAAAAATCATCTTCCATGATATAATATTTTTAATGAAAATAATTTTCCTTAGTTACAGGGTATATTAATCATTATTTAGAAAATTAATTTGTAAAAAATATATTAAATATTTCTATTTAAGACTTCAAATATAGGTAGCGGGTGAAATTGGATAATTTTTAAGGAAGTAAAATATTATAAAAATGGTAAAAAAAAGA
Source organism: Viscum album (assembly GCA_963277665.1). Lineage (NCBI taxonomy): Eukaryota > Viridiplantae > Streptophyta > Magnoliopsida > Santalales > Viscaceae > Viscum > Viscum album. Next base: position 699,098,478 of record OY728128.1, on the reverse strand, counting down.
TAATTTATTATAAATATGACATCGTAAATGTGTCTGTATGATAATGATATTGTACTATTAGATATATTGGAATAATTACTGTACTAATAATTATGGTATATCATCTAGGGAGATAGTAGGACATTATGGTGGTTTCTTGGATCACTAGAGATAATAAAAACTAAAATTCTCAAATTTTTTTTTTCAAGAAATTATAATAATTAGACGTATAATTACCAAATAAATTTCCATTGAAAATCACAAAAATATTTAATTATATATTCATATTTAAAATTATGATTAGATTCCATAAAACTATCTATAATTTGGAAGGTGTTTGAATGTCTTATGAGTACGTTCTTTGTTAGGAATCTTCTGTGAGGAAAGGGTTCCTATTCCACCCTCTTCATTTACAGTTTAAATTATTTTTTTACAATTATATGAATATTTTATTTCATATAGAACTATGATTATATTTCTATTTTTTATATCCCTTTTTATTATTATCCATGACATATTACCCATTCTATCTCATTATACATTTTCATAATTATTTATTATAACAAAATAATCACATGATTCATGAAACTCATTAAAATTCCATTAACTAAATATCTATGGACATGGTTTCCATTATTTTTTTTTAGATACCTATCCATAAATTCCATTATCTACCCTTTTTATAAAAATTACGAAATTATCTATAATTTATGATGATAACATTTCTACCAATAAATTTTATAAACTTCATACATAATAAATTCCATTTTTTCCTAATAATTTTACATTATAATGGATGGATGTTAAGGAATATATTTGAAATGGTAATTCTAGGAAAGTGGGGTTTCATTCATGCACTTATACTTACCAATATATTATCACATTCATAATGTATTTTCCACTAGGGTCTCTTTTGGGGAAGCATTATTTGATTCCAATTATATATGGATCAATTTTATTGAAAAATTGATAATTTTTTCACAAAACATTTTATTTTTATGTTGATTCATAAAGTAATTATAATTATATACTCTATATTTTTATTACCTTATACATATATATCCTGGTTATGGGCATTGATTAAGATTCCATTTTCATCTTTTAATTGAGGATTATTTTGATAACCACATTTTGATTTTTGGGGTTAGCATTGATGAAATGTAGGATATGAATATTTTATTTTATGATACCATATATCTATTTTAATGATTAGTTTTCATTTTATTTGATTGTAAATTTTAAAATTGTATTTTTATCAAAAAAAATTTAAACCCAAATTATGGAAATGGAAAACTAATAAACAATGAAATAGGGTGAACCATAATGAATTGTGTAATTTTTCATCTCTAAATATACTATTTATATTGTATTATTACAGAAACATAGAATTATCAAATATATTTTTCATTAGATCCAATATAATAGCATGAATTTGGTGGGTATCCTTGTTCTATAAGGTTATTTAACCACAATTTTCTAATTCTCTTGTTTATTAGGCATTACTTAGGTATCATTTATTTTATATTCATCACATGATTTAACATGTGTTGTACGTATTCCATGATTTATATAATTTTATATTGATACATCATTATTTAAACTAAAATTTTTTTATTGTTACCATTACTAGTTTATTTAGATCACCCGTTTAGTTTCATGTAATATATTTTAGAAAGAAAATATATTTTAGAGGATGAAATGTATATATATATATATATATATATTTGAATATATACAATATTACTAATGAAATATCTCCCCAGTATTTTTTTATTAGTTCCATAAAAATGAAAACAAAACTATTAAATTAATCATTTTTATATAATAAATTTTAATTTATTTAATTTAAATTTTAATATATTAGAACTATATTTATGAGTGTGGGTGTTAGGTGTCACATTAAATAATGAGGAATAAAAGAATTATATTGTGTAGGATTTGTATTACTTGGACATAGTGATTGAGGTAATAAGATTATTATGTATGATATTTTTGAGTTGAATCCTATTGGTATTGGGTTTGGTTTTTAAATAAATATAGGAATAAATTTTGTTAATATGGTATTTGGTGTGTTTGAATTTTATTAAAATTTCATTTTTTATTTCTGAGGGTTTGTATTTATATAAAAAAATGGAAATTCATTTAATGTGCATTTTTATAAATAATTATGGGTTTTTAGAATGATTGACTCATTTTGAATATTATTATATGTAATTTAGAATAAAAAATAAGCATAATAATGGATTCCCATTTTAGTATGTTGGGATCTTCTTCAAGTGGATGTTATGATTGACTAGGTTATACTTATATGTGAGTTATCAAGGTTGGGGGTAGTAGTTTATACCAGGTTATGGTTACCCAACAGTTGAACTTATTTGTTTCCTTAGTTTTGAAAATGATGGTGGGTATGTGGTTTTATTCATTATTAATTGTTGTATGTTTGGTTTTTTGTTATCATTTTCTTATAGATTTTAATTTTGCATGCTATTATAATATTTTGATTATGTGATGTTGAATAACATGGATTGATTTTTTTAATAAAATTCATATTAGATTACATGGATTTCTCATACCTTAGGTGTAGGGAAGTCTTTATTGATATCCCAGAGAGATGAATTACTCACACTTTATAGGCATAACTTGGTGTATGTACAGATCATGTTCATCATTATATATGTAATAGAAATAGATACTTCTTCACTAATGATGGAATATAAATAATCTACTTGTACTATATGGGGGAGGGAAATTTATAATGACTATTTGTTCTCATAGATTTTTTACCAACAGTTTTGATGGACACTCCTCATTTTAGTATAAAGATGTGGTGGACATATCAAACAATAAAATTAAAGATATTTTATATATTTGATGCATTATATTTGGTATCTCTTATTTTTTTTAATATTTCTAATGTATGAAATTCATTATTTTTCCTTTATAAGTATTGATTTCTTTGTGTTATTTCTTATAAAATTTATACAAGTGTTTTATATTTTTGAGTTTTGGACACACCATTCTTAATTTTGGTAGAATTATTATATAATAAGGGTTATTTTTATTGAGGTAAAAAACCACTAATGGTATTTTTTATTCCATAGGAATTTATATACAACCTTTAATGATTAGGTGGATGCATATAAATCCTAGTAACAATAATATTTGATTAAATTTAGGATATACATTTCACGTTACATTTGGATATTAAAATTGTAAATATTTCACATTAAAAAATTATTTATTGATTAAAAACAATGTCTATCCATAGATAATAACAGTAATAATTTTAATAAGTAACATAAGATATATCTTTGTAGAAATGATCAAACAAAAATAAAATTTTCTAATTGAATTAATATTATCCCACTTGATTTAAATATGAGAAACATAGTAAAATTATTCAAGAGTTATCTAAAAACTATATGTAAAATAAATTTATGATCAATAAAATATGTATCTTTTAGACATAAAACACCAAAATATTGAAAATGAGTAGGTAATTTTTTTCAACTTCTCTAATACTTGATGCTGAATATTAAATAGACTCTATATAAATTTAAATCTCATAGGAAGTATAGGGTTCCCAAATAAGGTTATAAAAGAAAACTAGTATTAGGATATTCAATCATATTATAAATAAAATTTAGCATACTTTAAAAAATAAATCAATAAATAAAAAACAATAAATGTTTTAAAAATAAAATAAATAAATCCATATGAATATGAGGTATTGAACATAAAATATATAAATTAGGTAGAATCTTCACGTAAATAATTGAAAATAAAAATTAAAAATGAATGTAAAAGTTCACTTTAAAAATAACATATTACTATAATTTTTCATTCCTTTAAAAATAATTCTTCACATTATTAAAAATAAAATATAAGATATGTTCTACGAATTAAAAAATATATATAATATGTTGAGAGTTTCAAAATTTTAATTTATATTGTGAAAATTAATGTAATTTTAAAAACCACAAAGCAGAGTTTTATAGTTTTTAGGACTCATGAAACCCTATTAGCTCATAAATTAATATGATTATTTTTTTTCTTCTAGAATAAAATTAATTTAAAAAGAATTTTTAATGTCAAATAAATTATTTAAATTATATAGTGTTATTAAATTAAATGTAAAATGGTTATCCAATAATTTTAGAATATTTGAGTAACATTATTAAAGGACTTAACATTATAAAACAAAGTTTTTTACTTCCTTATTTTGTATAGGATTGTGATATCAATATATGTTAAGATTAAATTATATTTTATGTTGATCTTGTTTTTCTCTATTAAGGAGGAGGTGATAACAAATCATTGAAGTATATGGGATCCTATAAAATCATTCTACAATTCTAGTGGATCATGTATACCATAATAGTAATGAACCATCTAGTTATAGAAGAGAGACACCCATCAACCTCACTGACATGTGAACAATGGTAATTTACAGTGAGGTAGATATTGTTGTATTTTTATAAATTTCATTTAATTTATTCATATACTAGAAGATATTAATAATAAGTTTACTTTGGTTTCACTATATTTATGTTTATTTAGTTTCTAATAAAACCTATAGAGGTATCAGACTTATTACATTTGAAGAATTGATAATAAGAATTTATAAAAAAACATCTAGATATTTATTTATTGAGAAACACATACTAGCCTATGAGAATGGGTAGAATAGTGTCTTTTAAAAAAATTAAAATATTGTCATGAAATAAATAATTATGTCATGATATCTCATATCAAAAAGTATACTATCAAAAATTAAATATTTTATATGTCTTGGATTATAACCTATGAGCCATAACTTAAAAATTATAAGAAAATTTGATTTCCAACGGACTATAGCATGGTTTAATTTTATCACAATACCAAAAAATAAAGAATTTTTTCTTAGTCACTACTCATTAGTAACATCCAATATTTCTTTAAAAAAAATTATCTATAAATTATATGTCTGTCATAATTATATATATATATATATATCATATAATCGAAAATGAGTGTAAACTAAACAAAATAAAATCTATATCTAAAATGAGATGTATATTATTTCATTAAGATATAATTATACCATATAAAATGAAACAAAAATTATTATTAATAGAAATATTTACTGAATATAATAAGATGTCCATAAAATAAATAAAAATAAATTTAAATTTAAATTATTCATGTTTGGAATAATCCTCCTTGAGGTTCCAAAAGGCTATCAAACTATATATTTGTAATGACCCAGAATTTCCATGTAATTTTTTTTAATTAAATGGGAATTTTACGAGTCTGAAAATATTTACGGTGCATGATTATGAGGCCCAGAGTGCCGGGAATCAATTTCTGAAGTTTTGTTCAGGTACGTTCAGTTAAAGTTCGAGTAGGTTTTTATAACTTTTGAACCAATGCTCAAAATTGAAATCGGAGGGAACCGTTGAACTCGCAGTGCCGGTATTCGCTTAAGGAGACTTTCACCTCGACGGTAGTGGGTCGAGAATAAAAGATAGTTTTTGGGTTTTTCATGGAAAATAATAAAATAAAATGAACTGCAATTTATTTTATTTTTCATCCACCATGTGGAAGTTGGAGGTGGGTTCCACCACAACTAAAACTCTTTGTGGGAGTTGATGTGTGGGGACCACCCGACCATAACCACCAATGAGAGGTTATGGTGGTGGGCCCCACCCGAACCTAACCTCTCGCGAGTGGTTACAGTGGTGGGTTCCACCCATGAATAAACCCCCATTTTTAATTACAGAAAACCTTTCAACTCGTCTCATTAATTAGGGGGAACCTCTTGACCTCATCTACCCAATTAATTCTACCAACAGGCTTGCAATTAATGTGCCAAATCCTCCCCATAAATTAATTGAGCACATCAATTAATTATTATTTTTAAAACCTTTTTGAATTTTTTGCCAACAATTAAATAATAGATAAACTTAATCTGTTATCTTGGCTTGGTATATTCATCTTGGTGGAACTTGGGAGAGAAAGACATGAGGAGAAAACTCTCCAACGAAGAACTTCCTCCACGAAGAATGCTGGCGAGGAGCGTCTTCAAATTCTTCCTCGAAAGCACCTTGCAGACGCAACCGACGTGGGACGTCTTCGATGACCGACCTTCCCTCCTCATCTTCGTCAATGAACCGATGCACGAGATTGGATTGGAAGTGTGTGGAGGACGCGATGAACGATGAAAACTCCTTCTTCTTACCCACGACTATGTCGACGAACAATGATCAAGGTAGGGGTATTATTTGAATATGATATTGTTCCTTTAATTCTTCCCATCTAAAACAAAGAATCATTGGAATGATTTTACTTGTGGGTTGGGATTTATTTTTTTGAGGGTTCGAAATGTTTTTGCCCCTAAAATAAATCCTGGTTTGAGCTGAGTTAGTAACTTTTGTGTTTTCCCCATGATTGAGATGGATTACTTGATAACTTAGGTATATGTATAGGAATATAACTAAGTGGGGTTATCTATTGATTTCATACTATGTGTTTTATCCTTGTTGGATTTTTTGATACCTTGAGGGTCTGGGGTCCCTATTGAGTATCGTTATACTCACCCCTGCACGGGGTATGCCCACACCTCGTTGGGTTGGATGGAGATGACGGGAAGCACTGACTGAGGCTGAGAGTACCAGGACCAGACTGTACCTGGAGGTGGACCATATGGCGTGATGGTACACGGAGGAGACAGACGGACCCGGAGTGCTGAGAAGGAAATATGCACCTGCCCTTTAGGTAGGAACCTCGTAGGACAACCCAACAACAGTTTTTCTTTTCTTCAATTGTACTATAAGTTTCTTGTACTTTACAGTTGGGCTTGTATTTATGACCCCTTTTACTTTCAACACACATTTTTTTACAGTTTTACATAGTGATTTGTTTCTATATTATTCTCGGTTGTGTGTGTTTATAGGTTATAAAGGCAATGACTTCCTAGTTTTAGCGAATTATGCCTTTGGTGCTAGTCACTATCCCCGGGCCTATGGAAGGCGGGCTTGGGGTAGTCACAGCACGGGCTCTGGGAGACGGGTCGTGACAAATTGGTATTAGAGGAGTCAGTTCTACCACAGAACATAGGAATCTGATCTTTTCTATGAAGCAATAGTGTTATGTGTAGTAAGTGTGGTTTTTAGTTCATGGAGTCCAGTTTTGGTGCAGCGGCTAACGTATCCATACACCAGGACCGTGACTTCTGATTTATGAATGAGTACATAAAAACACTGATTGCGTGTGTGTTTTCAAAAGTTTTCTTTATGTCATCTCAACCAGGTCAACTCACCAGGTGTTACCTTTTGACCATGTCACGTCTGTTTTAATCAAGATGACTCCACACGGACGACCAGCTAGAGTCCTGAGAGTTGTATGCAAAGATATCCCACCAAGCGATGAGGCCTTGGTGTAGGGCCGTTTTTAAGAGGTGGCACCAGGGGTACCACTCTCCATTGGGACACCAATGCCACCAGGCCCAGAAGCAGATGATTCACGCCGCATGAGCTCATTGCACGAGTTCCAACACAAGAGGTCACCCAGGATCAGGGGAGAGATAGACTCACGGGAAGCTGAGTATTGGATGGGGGCTATGGTAAGAGTTTTTTGATTGGTAGGGACACCAGCATATTTCATGGTGATTCTTGCTGCCAGCCTTCTATAGGCAGCAGCAAGAAGATGGTAGAACTTGATGCTCCAGGTTCATGTTGAGATGACACTACACTGGGCAGACTTTGAGAGCCTGTTTCGGTCGGAGTTTGTTCCAGGGACTCTCCGAACAGTGTGCATATAGGAGCTACTTTATCTACAGTAGGGAGGCATGACTGTAGCTCAGTACTCAGTGAGGTTTACTAACCTCTCAAGATACTCCACCGATATGGTTTGGGACTCATTCTCCAGGGTTCAGACCTTCTATCAGGGGGTCAAACATGATATTAGAACTTTGATGGTCTCACTCTGTATCCCGACGCAGGCAAGGGTGTTAGAGAGAGCACTCCTATTAGAGAGTTTCTTTGTTGAGCAGTCTCCAGCAGCGAGATTCCCCACTAGTCGACATGCAGCGGAGTCTTCTACAGCTGGCAGCAGACAGATGTCGCCGAGGACCAAGAGGACCAGACCTACAGGTGGACAACCGCATGACTCAGGATCAGTTGTATGGGGCACCAGAGATAGATTCAGACACGCTAGGAGTGGGCAGTGTTACTCATGCGGCGGGAAGGGTTATATGGTGCGTGACTGTCCAACTCGCCATTTGGATGATCAGTAGATGGTCAAAGGACCACCCAGGCATAGACATAGAATCATTATCGGCAGTCCGCAGGGAGCAGGCAGATGTGGTAGAGGAGCTGGCCATGCAGCTCGTGGTGGGAAATGATTCAAATTATTACCAACACCACCACCAGGAGGTCCACCCCGACCGTAGGGAGCAGGTGGACAAGGGAGATCTCATCTCCAAGTATCTGAGGCATACGATCATGTCACACCAGAGATGATTCAAGGTATAATCTGTGTCTACTCCACCATAGTTGTAGTACTTATAGACAAAAGTTCAAGTCATTCATTCATTTCCACTACCCTCGTTCAGAGCTCGGAGATTCCGACAGAGCCGTTGGCTTGATCCTTATGGTTACAGACTCCTACGGGAGCAGATTCGATGATTACGCACTGGTGCCTGTAGTGTGAGCTTACTTTAGGTGGTGAGAGCTTCAGCTGAGATATCCTAATAGTAGTGTCAAGGCCTTATGATGTCATCTAGGGTATAGAATGGTTATCTAAAATACATGCTCAGATAGACTATATTAGGTGAAAAGTGCGGTGTGTCCGCACGAATGGGATACGGTTTACCTTCACCGACGAGAAGGGAGCATTTGCAGCATAGGATGAACTTGCCCAGAGGAGAGTACAACTGATCACTCATCAGTTGGATGCCCTTACCCACAGAGCAGTTGATGTGGAGTGTCTGAGCTATCCTGTAGTGTTGGACCAGTACACGGATGTCTTCCCTAATGATGTCCTAGGTCTACCTCCTCGTAGAGAGGTGGAATTTTACAATGAATTTTACCCAAGGGCGGAACCAATATCTACACCAGTATATCGGATGGCTCTTGTGGAGCTTCGTGAGCTACTGATACAGCTAGAAGAATTATAGGGGAAGGGATTCATCTGGCCTAGTGTTTCCCCCTAGGCATCCCTGATTTTGTTCGCCAAGAAGGAGGATGGGAGCTTGAGGCTTTTTGTTGACTATCGGCGCCTGAACCAGGTGACCGTGAAGAACAAGTACCCACTCTTGAGGATTGACCACCTCTTTGATCACTTGAAGGGAGCACGGTGGTTCTTGAAGGTAGACCTTAGATCAGGCTATCACCCGCTCACAGTTCGAGATGAGGATGTGAAGAAGACGGCTTTCTGGTGTCAGTATGACAACTACGAGTTCTTGGTTATACCTTTCTGCATAGCCAACGCTCTAGTAGTGTTCACCGGACTCATGAATAGGACTTTCCGGCCATACCACGATCACTTTTTTGTAGTCTTCATCGATGACATCATGATCTACTCGACTACTAAGGAGGAGCATTCCTACCATTTGCAGGTAGTACTGGACACACTCCGAGAGCACCAGCTTTATGGTAAGCTCTCAAAGTGCTAGTTCTTGATCCCAGAGGTTCACATTCTAGGACATGTCATCTCAAAGGCCAGAGTTGTAGTAGATCTAGCAAAGATTGAGGAGGTACTTGTTTGGGAGCAACCCAGGAGTGTGACGGAGGTACGGAGTTTCTTGGGCTTGGATGGATACTACCGGAGGTTTGTGCCACACTTCTCCAGAGTTGCAACACCACTATTTGTTTTGACGAAGAAGGGGTAACCCTTTGTGTGGTCGGAGAGATGCCAGCAGATCTTTCAGGAGCTAAGGCAAAGGCTGACTAGTTCCCCCATCTTGAGGCATCCAAAGGAAGGCATGGGGTACATAGTCTACTGCGACGCATCAGGGGACAAACTCAAATGTGTCCTGATGCAGGAGATAGTAGTGATCGCTTATGGTTCTCATATGCTAAGACATAATGATCATAAATATGCTACCCATGACCTGGAGATTTCAGCAGTGGTATTCACCTTGAAGATGTGACAACACTATCTTATGGGTGAGCATTTTATCGTATACTCTAATAACAAGAGTCTCAGGTATATCTTCTCCCAGAAGGACATGAACCTGAGACAAAGGCGTTGGATTGAGTTACTCCAGGACTATGACTTCGAGATAGTCTATACTCCTGGGAAGGGGAACGTTGTTGCAGATGCACTCAATATGAGATCTTGTATATAGATACTACATGAGGTGACGGACCAGCTGGCTGCTTTACCGATATCCTTTGTGAATAGAGATGGAGAAGCCTTTCTTCACTCTCTTACAGTCACTCTCCCACTTCTTCAGTGAGTCAGGGAGGTGCAGCATGGGGAAACTGACTACGAGACATGACGTGCTCATATATCCACAGGGCAGGCACCTGATGGATTTTCTGAAGGTGGGGAGAACGTGATCCTCTTCAGAGGATGTACTGTGGTACCATTGTCACTTCATGAGGATGTGTTGAGGGAGTTCCACACATCCCCTCTAGCGGTACATCCAGAAGTGGAATAGATGAACCCGGATCTCCGACGACAGCACTAGTGGCCAGGAATGAAGAAAGAAGTTGCAGAGTTTGTCTCTCGATGCCTCATTTTTCATCAAGTGAAGCCAAAGTATTAGGTACCAGCAGGCTTGGTTCAGCCTTTGGAGATCCTAGGGTGTAAGTGGTATGGGATATTTGTAGACTTCATGACAGTACATCCACATACATCCAGAAGTCATGACTCGATTTGGGTGATCGTCGACCGACTCACCAAGTCCGCCCACTTCCTACCGATCAGATAGACGGGTTCAGTAGACACTACTACAAAAATAGGAAAGGTAAGTGCTACCCTTTATCAGTGCTTCTTTTAGGAGCACTGATAAAGGGGGGCTTCATCAGCGCTGCCAAAATTTATATTTCCAAAAAAAATCATGAAAAATAAATTATTGTTATATAAGTATATTTATTCTTATATAAATATAATGTATATTTTCTAAATATGTTTTAGATACGTAGAAATACACTATTACATTTAATATATAAAAAATTTAGTGAAAATGGATTTAAAATATTTAAAAAAAATATTATTAATTAATAATTTTCTTATTATTATCGATTAAAAATCATTTAATAACAATTTGAAGACACAAAAAATCAAAACAATTAATAAAAGATCTAAAATAAGTTGAAAGTGTAACTCAAACTTCAAACGACCATAACTTTTGATACGGGTGTCCGTTTGAGCACTACAGCATATCAAATAAAATTTAGCGATGAACTCTATGCACTGGTAACCCAAGAGATGATCCTGTTACATTTGTCGAGCCAAAAAATGGCCTAGCAGGCCTCCAAAACTGATTTTTTAGTCGGGATACCTCGATTTGTTAACATTCAAACAGGTATAACTTCTGATCCAGATGCCTATTAAGCCTGTACCACATATCATATCAAATATTGTTTCATTTTCATAGATTTGACTAGTTATGGAGTTGAAATGGGCTGCTCGATTATACGTTATGGTCGTTTTAACATTATATTGCTTTTCAAATACACATATATATGTATTTATTCGTAGATATAGATGTTTCTGTGTGTGTGTGTGTCTATGAGTGTGTCTATGTGTTTTATATATGTATGTATGTATGTATGTATTTATTTATTTATAAACACCCATAGAAAACATATTTTTTCATAAATGGATTTAAAAATAGTCTTCAAAGTTATGGTCATTTTAATATTCTATGGCTTTTTAAATACACATATATATGAATTTATTCGTAAATATATATGTGTCTGTGTGTGTGTGTTTGTGTGTGTGTTTGTGTTTTGTATATATATATGTATGTATGTATTTTTTTATTTATTTATAAACATACATAAAAACATATTTTTTCATAATTGAATTTAAAACTAATCTTATAAGTATACATTAATATACAAATAAATATATGCATAAAAATTTCTAACTAAAAAAATATATATATAAATATATTAATATACGAATGAATACATATATATACTAATATATGAATAAATATAATTATATTAATAAGAATCTATATCAATATAAGAATAAATATAATTATATATATATATATATATATCATTAAATAGAGAACAAAACGAAATAGCTTAGTGGTAAAGGTACAGCTGTGAAAGTGGGGATATCGCAGGTTCGAGTTCAGGTGGAAGCAAAGGGGGGGGGGGTGCGCGTGTGTCAGGATGTGAGGTAAGGGCAGCGCACAGGAGACCTCCTAGCATTGATAGGGAGGTCAAGCACTAATAATAGATCTCCCTGCATTATTTAATTATTTAATAATTTTTTTTATTTTTTTTTTGACCTTTATCAGCACCTTTTAAAAGCACTAATAAAGGTTCCTTTTATCAGTGCTAAAAAAGCACGGATAAAGGCACCTTTATCAATCCTTTTCAGAACGCTAATAAAAGGAACCCCCTATATGAGCGCTGAGCTTTACAATGCTTTTTTAGCACTGTTAAAGCCTGTTTTGAGCGCTGATATAGGCCATTTTTTGTAGTAGTGAGAGAGCGTGGGATGCCTCTACGTGCAGGAGATTGTGTGGCTACATGGAGTACCTTAGAAGATTGTCTCTGATCGTGACACACGCTTTAATTCCTAGCTATAGAAGGGGATGGAGGAAGCTTTTGGGAGACAACTTCGTTTGAGAACCGCCTTGCATCCTAAGACAGATTGTAAGACTGAGTGGACCATTCAGTCCCTTGAGGACATACTACGTGCTTGTGTCCTCGACATCAGTCGCAACTGAGAGGACCACTTTCCTTTGGTGGAGTTTTCATACAACAACATCAATCACTCCACAATAGGGATGGCACTTTTTGAGGCGTTGTATGGGTGACCATGCAGATCACCTGTGTGCTAGACTAACCTAGGGGAGTCAACATTGGTGGGACCAGAGATGGTACGGGCTACCACAGAGAAGGTGCAGATCATCCAGGAGTGGATGAAGACTGCACAGAGCAGGCATAAGTCATATGCCGACAAAAGAAGGAGACCTCTAGAGTTCGAGGATGCTGACCATGTCTTTCTACAGGTCTCACCCCGATGAGGTCTACGGAGATTTCACCGAGGCAGCAAGATATCTCCAAGATTCATCGGACCTTTTTAGGTCCCCAGCAGAGTTGGCATGGTGGCATACCGCTTAGCTCTTCCACCTCAGTTGCACTGGGTGCATGACGTCTTCCATGTATCCCAGTTGAAGAGATACATACATGACCCTTCTCATATCATCGACCATGGCGAGCTGGACGTCGATGATGGGGCAAATTTTATAGAGGTTTCATTTGAGATTGACGATCGACAGGATTGGGTCCTTCATGGATGGTCAATACCTATGGTACGCATTCTCTGGTAGCACAAGAACCTCCCGAAGAGCACATGGGAGAGGGAGGCTCAGATGCATGCTTAGTACCCCCACATGTTCCCTTAGTATGAGTTATGGCTTATAGGGACGTAGAGCCCTGAGGTGGGGAGAATGTAAAGACCTGGAATTATCAAGTATTTTATTTAATTAAATGTGAATTTTACAAATTTGTGATAATTTACGATGCATGATTCTGAGGCCCGAAGTTTCCAGAATCAATTTTTGAAGTTTTCTTTGGGTACGTTTAGTGAAAGTTCGAGCGGGTTTCTATAAATTTTGAATTGGTACTCGGAATTTAAATCGGAGGGCACCGTTGAACTCACAACACTGATATTCTCTTGAGTAGACTTTCACCTTCATGGCAGTGGGTCGAGAATAAAATATAGTTTTTGGGTTTTTTGTGGAAAATGATAAAATAAAATGAACTACACTTTATTTTGTTTTTGAGCCACCATGTGGAAGTTGGAGGTGGGGTCTACTATAACTAAACCTCTTTGAGGGAGTTGAAGTGTGGGGACCACCCGACCATAACCTCCCATGAGAGGTTATGCTGGTGGGGCCCACCCGAACCTAACCTCCCGCGAGTGGTTATGGTGGTGGTGACCACCTGGGACTAAACCCCCATTTTTAACTATAGAAAACCTCTCTACTCCCCCTCATTAATGAGGGGGAGCCTCTTGACCTCCTCTACCCAATTAATTCTACCAATGCACTTTCCATTAATGAGGCAAATCCTCCCCATTAATTAATTGAGCACATCAATTAATTATTATTTTTCATACCTTTTAAAATTTTTTTCCAGCAATTAAATAGTAGATAAACTTAATATATTATATTGGCATGGAATATTCATCTTGGTAAAACATGGGAGAGAATGACATAGTGATAAAGCTCTCCAACAAAGAACTTCCTCCACAAAGAACCCTGGCGAGGAGCGTCTTCGACTTCTTCCTCAGAAGAACCTTACGGAGGCAATTGACGTGGGATGTATTTGATGACCAACCTTCCCACCTCATCATCATCAATAAACCGATGCCTGAGCTTGGATTGGAAGTGTGTGGTGGACACGACGAAGAACGATAACTCTGTCTTATTCCCCATGACTCCGTCAACAAACAACGATCAAGGTAGGGGTTTTATTTGAATATGATATAATTCCTTTAATTCATCCCATCTAAAATATAGTATCATTGTGGATGATTTTCCTTGTGGGTTGGGATTTATTTTTTGTGCGATGATGTGGGTTCTTTGTTTGATTTTTCTTTCATTCTCTTTTCTTGATAACTCTTTGAAATTCAAGAAAGAATTCAACCTCTTCATACCACCCTAAACATAGAGGGTGCATGCCAAATCAACATGGCCCGACCGCTCTGCTGTTCTTGTTTGTGATGTTCTTCAGGATGATGGTGAGGTGACGACACGGTGAAGGAGATGGAGGCAATGGCCGCGCTACCCATGGCCTCTGCAACCCGCGCCAGCCCCACAACGTTTCGGAGCCCTGGGCCGAACTGCGCTGCCCGTCGGCTTCCAAGCCGCCCCATCCACACCGCCCGCCAGCCGCGCCACCTGTCAGGCTGAACTTCCCTCGCTAGATGGCCGTGCTACCCAAGCCTAACCGTCCATGCCCCAAGGATCCACCGTTAGAACACCTTGGGGATCCACTGTTCACGTGCCCCGTGCCCACCGCAGCTCTGTGCATCCCGCACTGTCGATGGTTGAACCGGCCCCAGCCTCCCAAGCTAGGTCGCTTGAGCCACACCCCTTGCGGCGCCTGGACGAGCCAGCCTCACGTGCCCCTCACAGCGCCCCGACCGAGTGGGCCTCGTGTTCCCCTCGCGGCACCCCATCCAAGCCTACCTCGCGGGCCCCTCGCTATGCCCCGGACGAGCCGACTTCCCACACCGCTCATGGCGCCCCGGCCGAGCCAGCCTCTCGTGCCCCTTGAGGTTCCCCGGCTGAACCGGCCCATTCCCTCAAGACACCTCGGCCGAATCTTCCCTCACAGCGCCTCTGGGAAGAACCTCCCTCACGTCGAACCGTGGCAGGTCAGTGCCATCGCGGCCGTTCTGTGCCCTCTAGGCACTCTACGGCCCGCTGGGCTTGGCCCAGCGGGCCGGTCCTAACCCAGTAGGCTGGTCCGCACAATGGACCAGGCTAGACTAAACAAGATAATTAGGATCAACCTGAACTAGGTCAGACTAGACTGGGTCTGGCAGGGTCGGTCCGACCGGGTCGAACTAGACCCGGGCCCACTAGGACCCTTTACTTTATCATGGCCATATCTTTGGCACCGGACGTCCGTTTGACAAACCGTCAGTGAAACTGGTAATTTTGGAGCATGAGCGTCCCTTTGAGTATACCCCACTGAACTTTGGGGTATATTTGGGATATAGTCAGGTTGGATCCTGCACGAATCAAACCGGGCCCCAGGGACTAAAAGGCTAATAACTCACAGACCAGGCATCTGACTGACGCGCTGTCAGTTGCATTGAGACCCCTATAGAATGGTGGACCTTCGGGACAATTCTTAATGGTACTTCATGGTGGTTGGAGCATCAAACATTAGCTTTTGGAGTAGATCTTCCAAAGATGAGCGAGAATTTGTGTTGGAACCTAGTAGCTGGCTGAGACTTAACGACTGTTGATCGATCGACTCAGAGTGATTCGTATAACCCAGTGGGGAGCACCTGATTGTGGCAGCAGAACCATGGTGGGGGAGATCTCAGTTGTCGTGGAAGACATGCGGTGATCGACATGAGGAGTACCTCTATAGGCTCTGAGGGGGAGCTCCTTGTACTGGAGGCGGACCTATGCTGGGGAGCACCTCTGTGTGACACAATAGACCAATAATACTCGATAGGAGGAGTACCTCAGCAGTCCAAGGTTTGTGGGAAGCGCCTGGTTGTGGTGGAAGGCCCATTGTACTCGACAGAGGAGGATTTCTCTAGTAGCTGAGGGTTTGAACTGTTTTACCCCTAGAATAAATCCTGGTTTGAGCTGCTTGAGTAACTTTTGTGTTTTTCTCATGATTGAGATGGATTACTTGATAACTTAGGTATATGTATGGGCATATACCTATGTGTGGTTATCTATTTATTTCATACTATGTGGTGTATCCTTGTTGGATTTTTTTAGACCTTGAGGATCTCAGGGTCCCTACTAGGTATCGTTATACTCACCCCTACACGGGCTATGCCCGCAGCTCATTGTGTTGGATGCAAATGACAGGTAGCGCTGACTGTGGCTGAGAGTGCTAGGACTAGACGGTACCCAGAGGTGGACCATACGGAGTGACGATACACGCAGGAGACAGATAGACCTGGAGTGTTGAGGAGGTGATCTGTACCTACCCTTCAGGTAGGAACCTCGGAGGATGACCTAGTGGCAATTTTTCTTTTCATGAGTTGTACTTTCAGTTTCTTGTACTTTACAGTGAGGCTTGTATTTCTGGCCCCTTTTTCTTTCATCACACATTTGTTATACAGTTTACTTAGAGTTTGTTTCCATCTTATGCTCTGTTGTGTGTGTTTACTAGTTATAAAGGAAATGTCTTCCCAGTTTTTGGGAATTATGCCTTTGGTGCTAGTCGTCAGCCCCTGGCCTATGAAAGGCGGGCTTGGGGTAGTCACGGCATGGGCCTTGGGGGACGGATCTTGACAATAGTATACAAGTAGAGGGAATGGAAATACTAGAAATATGAAATATTTTTTTAAGAATAAATAGTTTAATACGATGATTTTTTTTCAAAAAAAATTACATAAGTAAATAAACATAAATAGAATGGGGTAAACTTATTGTTATGAAACCCTTGGGTATGAATATTAATTTGGTATACAAAAAAAATGATAGATTTATAATATTATTTATAACTATAATTTAATATTATGAAAAATAATTTATTGTATTAGAAACAATATATTTAACATCTATAAAAAATTAATTGACATATAAAAAATTATTATCAAATAGTAATAAATAGAAATATAATCATTATGTTTTAAAAATTAGTTTCTATTATAAGAAATTGTTTATATATATATATTATGTTATTTTATGTTAAAGTTAAATTTCATATATTTTGTGTTCGAATTTAAAAAAAATAATTCAATTTTTGGAATTATGATTTCAAAATTATTTAATAATGATAATATCATTTTTTTGTAAAAAAACATGTTAATAGAGATTGAACCTTAAAAATTTTTCAATTAATGGTATGTGTGGTGAATGCGGTATATGATAAAAATATTGAATAAATTATTAAAATATTATAAATAAATATCATGAATGTGTTTTGAGGATGAATTATAAACCATCTAAACATTATTGCATTTATATGTATCTTTAAACACAGAATAAAATTCCTTTACCAATGAAGAATTTGTTATTGTAAATTTTTTTGAAAACATCATATATAAAAGGAGTTATCTACCACCCATTCTAAACCACACCTAAAGGTTGAACTTGGTTATAAAATATTCACTAATTTCATATCCTACTTCCCTTATTAATGTTTCTGAGTTTTAGTTCCCAAGAAGCTCTCTATAATTCAAAACAAATAAGGCTTTCGAGTGATGATATAATTTCTTCTAAGTAGAAAATTATTTATTTTAAATTTATTTATTAAATAATAATTTTATAAAATTATTATATATGATTAATTAATATAATTACATGTCAATAAATTTATATTTCATCTATAATGTTGAGATAATAATGAATCAAAAATAAAATCATATGAATACTTACATTTTAGCATGTTTGTGTTTCAGTTGGATTAACAACCTTGAAAAAAATTGAAAATATGTTTTCATAATTATCATTATGGAGGGTTATCAAATCATAATTCATGGTATTTGATGAAATTTATTGTTAATTAAATTTATTTTTAGGATTCTGAAATTGTAATATTCTAAAGAAAAAAAATTATTAAAAAACTCAACACAACTGATAAAATCACCTCAAAAATATATTTGAATATTCATAAAAAATAATACCAATAACTATAGAGGAATAATCATATAAAATCATAAATATTTATTTAATTATTATTTGAGTACCTTCAAAATTTGGGGATAACGAAATCAAGAACATGGAATGGAAACTGCCACTAACAAATAGAACAAAACATGGAATATCTAGAAAAAATAAAATAAAATAATTGGTATGGACTATAAATATCTAATAAATGTTTAATAAGTATTTAATAAATGTATATAAATGTTTAAAATACAAAAATTAAACATAAAAATATGGTTCTAAAATAGAATACTAACAATTCTATGATTATTATACATGGGGTTAGAGTATGTTCAAATGAGTGAATAATTAATGTAATGAGAAAATTTCTTGATCTCTTTTTTGATAAAATAATTTTCCCCTAAATATAAGTTATTTATTTCCTTATATATTTTATTTTACGAACATATAATAAGAAAAATCAGTTTTTCTTTTAATTTTAAACCTATATTCTTTTTATTAATCCTTGAGTTGGAATGGGGATTCTTGTTTTAATCTTGCTAAATTGGTTTATGTTCCCTCTTATTTATTAATAGTATTATGTGTTCTATATATAAGGTCATATGAAATTATATTATTTTATCTTTATTTTAATTTTTCATATTTAAATTTCCTCCTCACATGCTCTCTTTAATTTTTCATTAATTTATTCTCTACAAAATACAACACATTGAATGAAGGGTTCTCTCTCAATCTTCTTTATTGTAATTGAAATTTAATCTTCAATATTAATATAATTTTATATCATTTGTATTATATATATTGAATATATATTATTCTATTTTATATATAATTTATGGATATATATTATTTTTAAAATTCAGTAATTGTTTGAATGTGGTGTTTTAATCTATCGTCTCTTTAGTTCTTAAAAATTATCTATGCTCTTAAATTCCTCAAAAAATGGTCTAATGTTTTTTTAATGTTTATAATAATGTAAAATATATATCATGAACGTGAACTATATTATATAAATCATGATTATTTATATATACTTTCACTAAACACATTTATTTTATTAGTATTTAACTTTTTATAAATTTTTTAATCATTTTCTTTATTTATTTTTCCAAGATTCCTCTCTTACATTATAATATTTATATTCCCTAATTATATTATCTTATTTAATGTATTTTAAAATATTATATATATCAAGATCATTATATATTATATTAATTAATATTTTTATATATCATCAATATTATCTATTTGATTGGTTTATATTTTATGTTTTTCCAAATTTTTAAGCAGTTCTCTCTCAATCTATTTTCTTATTTGAGATTCTATATGTCTAATATTTATGTGTATGTTTTTTATAATTTCCATATAATACTCATATATATATTTTTTCTATTATATTTTATCATTTTACCAATATTTTAATATTTCCCACAAATTTTTTTATACAACACTAATTACAAAATTTATAAGGGGAACCCCTCATGACCACTTTTTTGATATTATCATTCACTTATGAATAAATATTGTTATATATAAATTTTTAAGTAAACAAAACACCTTAATATTTTTTGATAAGGATATTCTTGGCCTATCTTTTATTCACACTCTCTATTTTTTGAAGTTAGAAGTGGGGTTTTTATTTGTTTTTCTATATTCATCACTTAGAGTTTTCTCTCAGACCTTATTCTTCTATTTTAATTATATACCCTCCATTCAAGGTTATTATGACATGTTCATAAAAAAATTATTTTCTTTTCTATATAATTTCAAATATATTTCTTAATATTTTCCATGTTTATAAATTCAAAATACAATGGAAATTGTTTTATTAATTTTTTTACTATTTTATCTCTATCTGAAAAAATATTCATATTTTTTTATTTCATTCTATTTGTCATTATTAATTGAATTTATTTTAAGTAAATTTAAATAATTATAATAGATGTATATATTTATTTATGACATATCTTTAATTTAATTATTAAATTATTCCTATAATGACATGTGCTATTATATTTTGATGGGATTAAAGAAAAATTGGCTCATGTGAAACTAGACTCCAAAGTGATAATTAATTTGGATTGTTTTGTTGTTTTTTTGATAATATACTTAAGAATTAAGGGTTATTATATTTGAATTTAGGTTTTTTCATTTTAATTTATATTTTTTTGATGGATGGAAGGGTTTATTTATAACAAATGGATTTGGATGTTATCATGGACCCTTTGGGGGCCGAATCTCTTTCCATGTACCTGATGGGGTGACTAGGGATTTCCATTAATCACTAGTTAGGCTATGTCCAATTGATTTTAAAATTTCTAAATATATTAATTTTTATTTTAAAAACAAAATATACCCTCACCCTTTTCTTGGTCGAATCATAATTAGGGGTTTCCATTCCACTTAGTTCTCCCTCAATTTTCCTTAATCACATATATTTGATTGTTTTTTATTAATAAATTATATATTATGGTGATATTATATGGGTATTTATAAACAGAAACAACTTCATTCGTGTCTTATCTCTCTATTGGACACTACCCGACATAATCTCGAAATTTGGCCCTTTGTTCGTTATTATTTGAATTCATAAAAATAGGGATGAATTGATTGATTGTTATGGATGGGATAATTCATAATGAAATGAGGCATGTATCCCTTTATATATTAACAAATATATTATCCGATTTTTTGAATGGTGATATTCATGAACATGAATTCGATTTTAGGTGATCTAAAAAATAGGAAAGAGGGTTGAAAATTTTGTGATAAAATAGGTAGAGCCTCTTTGAATAGAAAAAATGTGCTTCAGGCCATTGGTTACTTTTATTATATATTAGATAACACATCACCACGGGTTATATAAACTAGTACTATGTAAGGAACTATGAATAGGTAATAATTATGGGACATTTTTTTATAGCCTATGATTTGATTTAATGGGTTAGTGGGAGTGGTATAGTGAGTAAATTATTTATTATTATGTATACATGTTAGTAGTTTTACTATTAGGTGATTTTATGAGAAATTAAGTATTGTACATTGGATACCTCCTAATGTAATGAAGGGGTTAGGGATTAAAAATATAATTAGTAGGTAATTTTTGATGTGGCATGGAGAATCCTTGTGAGATAATATTCATTATGAATTGAAGTGGTTTGACAGATAACACATTATTTTAATTAAGGGATTACGTGGGTAAAATTTTGAATTATGACAATAGGTGATACAATTCCCAAATAGTGGTTGTCTCTTTACTTTTAATTGACTTATTTAGTAACATGTGGATGCTTGGTGAATTTTTTTCATTATAAGTAGAACTTTTAGTATGATAATAATTTTTAATGTTTTTGATTCCTCTATTGAGTGGGAATATGATGCATTTTTGTAAGGTTGACTCATAAAAAGGCTTAATGATACTTTTAAACAATAGAGAAACTTTCATATAACTATAGATTTAAGGTATTATTATTGATGATGGGTTAAGATTATATACATAATTATTACCATGATATAAAGCAAGTCAATAGGTTTTGAAACTACAATATGTGTGATTTTAATTTACTTAGGAATGATGGGTAAGGATATGGGTTAGTTCCAAAGAGATTAGATAAGTTTATGAACCTTGGTTATGATGTGGAATCTTACTTATTCATCCAGATATAAATTTTGAGTTGAATTTGACATATTAGGTTTTGTAATTTGAGACTACTATTAATTAAAATTTTATGATGGGAATAGTTCACTATGTTTGAGATGAATGAATTTTGAGGGAAGTAATACCCGATATGAGGAACAATATATGCATTTTTCATGACCTGAGATCTATGTTTGGATTATGTACACAATTTGATTGTTTTATTTGTATTATCATAACATTAATGTGATTTTGTGTACTAGTGTGGTGATTCTTATATACTAATATATTTTTATGTTTTAGGTGTCTAAAAATGGGTGAGGGATCCTCTTAGAATGGATTTTCTATTAAATAGCCTTACATAAAAAGGTTCATACTATGGTTTTGTGGTACTAGATTAGTGATCATTGGATTGATTTGGATACATTACAGTCAAAGACTATTCATGTTGTAACTACATTGTATTTTTATAAAAAAAATATCACTATATTATAGGGTATGGTAGTAATATATGATTTCTTAATTAGTGATATCATGTTTTTTTATATTGGGGTACCATGGGGCCATCATTTTTTCACACATAATATGGTTTATATCTCAATTGATTCAGATTCATGTGTTATAAGGATGGAAATTTCTGGGATAAAATGACAAGAGTTTGATTATATATCCACTTATACCACTATTTAGATTAAAATATATTCTTATCTATCTTGTATATTAGTGTGAACCATAGTAAAAAATACTTGGTAAGATTGTGTTAATTCTCTGGAAATATCTAATGATGGTTTGGACAACAATGATGGTTCTATGTTTATCAAATGTAGAAACAAATGATTTCTTATATATGGAGTTCTATTAAATTCTGTATCATATTGAAGTTAACCTATAATATTGAGGTGTATATTGAGGGTTATATTGGTGGTTTCCTTTTATATTTTTATTACCATACCTTACATATCCCACTAATTTTATTTAAAGATCTTATTTATGGTATTTTTGTTATGTGAATTACTATTTTATATGTTATCAGGATAAAATAACATCAAAGGAGTATGTATATGGGTTCGAGGTAAACCTCAAGATGGTATAGTGATATTTTTTTTAGTTATTTTTTATATATTATATAATATTAACCCAGTTGTTGATCTCAAAACTGTTTTAAGACTCACAAATTATATAATTGGTTCTTACTAATATTGCTTATAGTGATATGTTATAAATAGATATCTTATAATAATAATAAATTATATAAACATACTATCTTATTCTATTTATCTATCTAGTGTATATTTTTTTAGTTATTATATTCTTGTGATATCTAGGTTGTAATATCCACAATTTTATAATAAATCCTTACTACTAGTTTTTATCCTCTTTAATATGAGTATACATGCTTGAGGTCAAATAACATCTCTATTTCCAAAACTGTCTGAGAATAATGTGTTAGGGTTATTATAAAGTAGTATCAGATAATTTTATGATTTTAATTTGTCTTACGATCATGAGGTTGCTAAAAGTATGTAATATTAGATGGAAATGTGGACAGACACTATATTTTTTTTAAATTTAGAACTTATATAGTGGAATCCTAAGTAATAAAGTATATGGGACTAGTTTAATTACTATTTTCTATTTTAGTTTATTTTATTTGGTAAATAGTGACATTATATGATCTGAATTATTGTTTTATTCTTAAAACATAGTGGAAGGGTATTTTTTGCATGTATCACACATTCCATGTTACTTTAACTATCATATTAATGATTTATTGTGATTAGAAATGGTGAATTTGAGTAAATGGTTTGCAAAAACTATTTTAGGAGAAGAAAATGTTTCTAGATATTTGTTTTAGAAAAAGTGGACTCAAATAATAAATAAATTAGTATTAAATTATAAAATGTTTTCCTATATAATGTATTAAGGGTGTATTAATTAATTAAAATGAATGATGGTGGTTTTCTATAGGTTTCTATCTTTCTATTGATGATACTATTATATGAACATGATGTATGATAATGAACCTTATAGGTGGGTGTGGGAATTATATGCCTAAGTTATGGTTATCCATTGGAAAGGGGTTCATTAGTATTAATTATAAATAAATCAGAGATAGTTTATATTGATGTATGTTGGTATGTTAGAAGGGAATAATTAGTTAGATGCGCACGCATTCTCTATGGATTTTTAGACTAATAATGGAGTGTTTTGGATCTCGATTTCAAGGGTTGGGAGAATATAGGGAATAACTTGGTTATTTAGTAGTTCATAATAGATATGAATGATGATTTTTGAGGATAGCCTTAGAGAAGGGTTAGTACAAACATGTGTATTTCCTTGTGAATTTTTTAATGAAAGAATATATTTTGATTCATGAGTGTTGAAATTATCAATCATATAATTCATGGTTAGTTATCAATGTGTGTTTTCCAAACATTGATGGGATGTGACTAATGATGGAATGAGTTGAGTTGTAATTTATAGTATTATTATTGTACATACAATATTATGGATGTAATTTTATAGATATTGTTGATGGTCATAAACCACTTGTTGAAGGGTACTCCCGATGAAGTTCACATTGATTATATGCAAGGAATCCATGATAAATTAGTTATATTAAGATATGATATATGGTAGGTTATGTTAAACTTTTATGGGCGGTATAAGACCTCAACTAGTTATAATGTCATTAGGATAGAGTTTAAGACTATGTAGTTCACTTTTTTTCATAGAGTTGTATCAAATGATTATAGTGAAATTCAGTGACACTCTTTGGGAAGGATCCAATATAATATAGATAGTGGGAAGGTGTGAGATACATTTTCTTAATTGGGTATTGAATGATGGAGTTATATTTATATTTCTATATTCTTATTGGTTATAAAAAAGATATTACATGATTATTAGAAAATGGAATTTTGATGGATAATATCATGTAGCCTATTTTGTAATAGTTGGTATAAGAGACCCCCCTTCAATGAGATAATGCATATATTAAAATCACAATGATTCAAATTGGAGGGTGTGGAACAAATAGTGACAGGAATCATATAAATTGTAATATATCTATTAAATACAACAGTTTTGGTACAAATATCGAGACATGAGTGTTGTGGTAAGAGATTGTTAGATTAATAAGATAGTGGTAACAAAGAGGACTATGATGTATTGTGACACTAACCTAAGGCATTTGATCAATAAATTTGGATATAAATATAATGAATTGTGAGTGATAATACTTAAGTAATGATGGTATATGGTTCAGATAATACATAAATAAAAATGATTAATGAAT
Source organism: Viscum album (assembly GCA_963277665.1). NCBI lineage: Eukaryota > Viridiplantae > Streptophyta > Magnoliopsida > Santalales > Viscaceae > Viscum > Viscum album. Next base: position 699,073,071 of record OY728128.1, on the reverse strand, counting down.
CCATATGGAGGGGAGTAAAACATTGGTTTGTCAATTGTTTATTTAGAAGAAGTGGTTTTAGTAAATTTTGGGGATGATTCCAATGGATAACCTCAAAAAATAGAGTTTTTTATATATGTTGGGTCTTAGTATATAAGTGTTTTTTATTATTTTTAATAAATAAATAATGGTTTTTGAAATTGAATAATAGAATTAAAATTTTTTCTAAACTCGAAAAATCATCCATAGACAGAAATTTTGAAAAATTCTAGAGAACAACCTTGTTTATGGAAATGTCAGTTCATCAGTAACTGACTAATTTATTGACCTAGGTATCAATTTTGTGTGAGGAATGATATAAATAATATCATTTCACACTAAGGGAGTATGATAAAAAATATATAAAATCAAATTACTATACATCTTAAATTCTCATGTTCAATTATTTCAGAATTGGGTTTCAATATTAAGGTAATGCTCAAGTATTGATCATAGATGATGACAATACTACATCAACTAGTTCCATCAAACATTGATGAAATATTCTAGGAGTGGTATGATTTCATGATTTTATCAATATTAGGACATAATAATTAGGATTAGTAATGTGGAAATTTTTTGGGTCTGGGCTATATTATTTTAAAGGAAGTGGGCAAAAAAATAAAAATAGACACTATTCACATGCGATCAATTAATATGAGGTGGAATTGTGGTTTTATTAATTGTTTTTAGGATGAATATTGAGTATTATGGATTGAAGTTCTTGATTTTATAGAAAAGTTACACCATTGGGTTTTGGTAATGTAGGTTCAAGACTCTATTGAGGGTAAAACCTATTAATTATAGGTCGAATTAAGATTCAGTAAATGCAATAAATGTCAAGAAATAATTTTGGGTATAGATTAGGAATGGGAATATGTAACAACCAGAGATTTTATGAGAATTATTATTTTTAGTTTCATTGATGTATTTTTTTGTACGTTACACCAAAATTAGTTTTCACTATACGCAACACCGTATTAGCTTTCAGTATACACAACACTATTCTTTGCTCTTGTTACACACAATTTCAAGTTCTTTTTGTGGAAATTATTTTACGCCACAATAAGTATAGATTTTGATTAATGTATAAATGAAATATGTTTTGATTATGTTATACGCAACACCAAACAGAGCTTTCACTACATGCATCCCTGACTTGGCTTGCATTACATGCAATCAAGAACTTCCTCGATTGTGTGTGTTGTACGCAATACCGAGTTTCACTAAACGACATATTATTATGATATAATTATGAAATAGCCGTTATGAATAGTAATAACCACTTTTTTAAATTTTATAAATTTTATTTTTCAAAATGGACTTCATTTTTGGATTCGGAATATCGAAATTAACCTAGGGTGAATTTTTGGTATTTTTCTGAAAACTTTCAATTTTTGATGAATAGTGAAAACACAGGGTTACTATTTATAACTGACTTTTTATTTAAATAATTATTTATTTTATTTAAATTTATTTTAGGTAAAAATTGAAACATAATACCTATATAAGTTCAATGTAATTCATTGGAGTTATTTTACAACAATTTTAGATATATAAAAATTTTATTGAACTTTTCACCGTGTTTTACCTACCTCCTAGGAGCCTTTTGAAAACTTACATAAAACTTAATTTTACCACTTATGTGAGTGGACTTTCAAAAATCCGAGAGACACGGTTAATATCAAGGAGTAAAATGTGGTTCAATAAGATGAAAATATTTTTTGGTGAATAGTAACTTTTTACTTTTATTTACCACGGTTAAAAGTAAATAGGGTAATTAAGGGTAAAAATGATATTATTATTACCCTAAAACATGTCCTAATTCTATTAGATAAGTATAATTCGACCCAAAACAACCTTAGGAATATAATATTATCATTATGTCCACTTGTATTAGATTAGGACATTTATTATTGTGTTATTTAAAAAAGAGTTAAAATAGTTAAAATCAAAGTTTAATAAGTAAAACATTTTTAATATATGGTTATACATAAGATATATTCGACTATAAGTATTCATTAGAAATATAAAATAATTTCCTAAATAATGGTATTTTATTTATAATTTTTAGACATTAAATAATTTAATTTATTTATGACACAATGATGATGCAGTAATTACCTTATTAATGAAATATTAACATAATTGATGTTATAAATACCCAAATAAATGTAATTTTAGACTTTTTATGAATTACACTAATTTTATTGGTTAATATGACATGTTATTATTGATTTAAGTAACTTTTTTTGAACTAATCATACTGTTATTATTTTCAAAAAAATCAAGTACCAACTAGTGTAAAAATTGACATAATATTGTTTTTAAAAAAAATATTATATTATTAATTATTATTTTATTCCTAAAAATATAAGGATAGGTAAAATGACTTATATAAGGATATATATATTAATAATGAACCACTTGGGGTTCTTTTTTCTTGTTATAGTAAGTTTATTAACCATATAGTGTAAGAAAACAAAAAGACACAATAAAAGAAAAATTATTTAACTTAGAGTTAAATCTAAATGATAAGGATAAAATAGTAACATAAACCTGTCTAAAATGTATTGGTTGAGAGGATTTAGACCCACACCCAACTTATAATCGAAATAAATCAATTTTGAGCTATTAAAAACTGAATATTACTTTATTATAAAATAATATTTTAAGTTTTCCTAAGGTGCCCCTCTCCTCCCTTATAAAAAGGGCACCCCTTCCCTCTTCTCTTCACACCCTTTTGAGCCTTGAATCTTGGCCAAACCCTGAAATTTCATCTTCCCAACCTCTCTAGTTATATCATAGAGGTTCTGGTCTTCTCAAAAGACCAACTCCAGTTCCCTAAAAAGAAGTTTAAATGAGGTGCGTTGAAGAAGAGATAATCTCTTCTACCGATTCTTTCAAGTTTTCTTTCTTCTTCATCTTCATGTTATTTAGTTGTTGCATTATAAAGTAATAAAATCAGTATCTCTAATATACTAATATGTTATTATAACTATGAAAAAACCCTATTTCACTTTCTATCCATCCTACAGAAAATGAAATCACCGCCCATGCGTACGTACGGAATACAGTCTCCACGTCATGATGTAATCTGTTTTTCCACCACCACCTTACTTAGATGTGTATAATGGTGTAAAGAATAAATATATATGATTATTATAAAATCATACTGATTCTAAGATATCATATAATTCCCTCTAATTCCATTCAATATATATTGGAAGGATATCATCGCATGTGCGTACGTACGGATTACCGTCTCCACGACGGGATGAGATTCATTTTCCATGTTAACAATTCAAGAATGATTATAAAGTATATATAATAAGTAATCATGAAATATATGAAATAATAATGATAATATATTTATGTATATATATATGTATTTCATCTACTTAATTCCATTCAATTCAATATGTAAACGAAAAACAGCGTTCATTGGTACGTACGCCCTATCATCTCCATGAACGGTGCATTTCATTTCATTTATCTATCTATTATATATATATATATATATATATCTATGTATTGAATATATATATATGATATATAAATAATGATTTACATTCTGGAAGTAATTAAATCAAGATATAAGTAATAATAATATCAAGAACAACAAGTCCAAACACGTTCAATAAATAAAACGATTTTACCCAAACTGCTGCTTTAACATAGAATTTACAAAAGAACGGGTAATATAAAGTCATATGTGAAACATATATGATATCATAAAAATTAATATGATTCTTTAATAAGTCAGTGACATTATTTAAATCATAATACATGATGTTCTGATACGTACGAAGCATATCGGACCTAAGGTAAGGGATAACTTTTCCAATCTCGTTTTTATCCGAGATTGTTTATTCGTAAGTATTTCCTGGGGTTTTTGTTATCATCCATGTCCCTATTTTCTAAAAAGTTTTTCATGTATTTTTAATGGCCTTTTTACCCATTTGATAATTTTACCACATGTTATGAAATTAATCTTACTTTTATTTACCACATGAGGAACATTTTAATTTTCTGACAAAGTACTAGGAGAATGTTATTTTTAACGTATACGGCGTGAATGAATTTTTACGGCTTCACAACGCCTCATTTTAATGAAGCTTCCTCTACAATATTGCACGATTATTTTCAACAAATCACTTGTATTTTAAAATTTCATGGCATTTTTTGAAAGTAAAATTATTTTGAAGAAGAAAGGATATTTTCCTCAAGAATTCATTTTAAGTGTTTTATCAAAACTAGTTTCCATATAAAATGACATTATTTAATATGTTTATGTTTCAAGTATAATGCCTCCATTATTTACATGGTTTGATTTTTATTATGATGAAATGATATCCATTTTTTATAAGGATTATGTTATGATGTCATGATGTTTAAGAATCTGATTCTATTACATGGGTTATACTATGATGTATGATTTTTGATTTTGTGGCACATGAAAGAATGATTTCATTATGAGATGGGTGGGACCTATATCTCCCTCAAATGCATTGGGTAAAGATTTATATCTCATGAGATAGACATGGATGTAACATTAAGTTAATCCGGTTTAGTGATACGGGACTGGAATGAGGAGTGAACTCGATTCAGAAAGGGACTTTGTCCCCTAAGATGGTCTTGGCAGCAATGCCTTGGCTACTATGGAAATCATAACATGTGATTAATGGTTTCCACAATTACATGTTTTCTTCCCAGGATATTTTTTTAGGATTGATGTTCCATTATGATATATTCCTGACGAACTTCCATGATTTCTGTCTTTTATAAAGATTTTAATGTTTAGATTTTATGTTCAAGTTTTTAAATTCAAATGTTTATGGATTCTTTTGTGTTCTCTATGTTTACCCTTACTGAGCATTTGAGCTCACCCTTTTTATTTTTTCCCCTAGGATTTAAGAAAAATGTTTTAGGTAAGAAATCAAAAGGGGAAGATCTTTATGGGAGATATTGAAGATCTTTTTCCATGATTAGTAGATTATGTTCCGAGTTTCCAAAAACACTAAACTATTATGTTCCTTGAGTTTTTGTTTTTGTTATGTATTAAGTGTTCCACAAAAGTAATATAATGTACATCAAGATTTGGGTATCTACAGTTGGTATCAGATGAAGGTTTAGTTAACCTTTGGAAACTAGGATGAGAAAACATTAGTGAAATCCCTAGAAATATTTCTAAGGTATGTCTAGGGATTTCCCTAAGGATAAGTATACGTATAGGTTATAGTCCTAGAATTACGGTAACAATCTAATAATTTTACCTAAGATGTTATATGTTGACGGTACTCTCCCTTTATTATGTTGTTTTCCCTAGCATGATTGTTGCCTCTCACACTATTCTTTATGGGTTTTAGAAAATGGCTGGAAATAGGAAGATTCATGATAATGGAGGATATGATGGACAATGGAATGATATTATTCATGAGCAACCAAATGAAACGGGATTTGGAATTCCACCCATCGTTATTATGCCTAATTGGAAATCTCATATTATGATCAATAATTTCAACTTTGGTAAGTTTCCCGACTCAGCTAATAAGAGAAAGATGGAGTTTCATGATGATCATAGAGGAAAGAAAGTTCAATTTCTCTCATGTAAATCATGTGGGAAGAGGCATCAAGGAGAATGTTTCAAAGGAACTGGAAGATGATTTGGGTGCAGAAAAGAGGGGCACAAATGTAGTAAGTGCAGTGGAAAAGGTTCAGGTAACACCATGGAGAAGGATAATGGTATTGTTACGACATCAACAATGACTAGATGTTTTAAATGTGAAATGTATGGGGATTATGGAAACCAATGCCCTAATGGAAAATCTCATGAAGAGAATCAGCATGGTCATATGGGTAGAATTTATGTGGATTATGATGAGGAGACTACAAATGATATATGAGATGAAATAAGTGTTGAAGCTTGGTCAATGGTTTAAGAAGGTAATGGAATGATATATGTTTATCAAGAGTTATGTTGTATAGTTAATGGTACTATGGAATAAAGAATCACTTAAGGATTGTTACACTATTGTTTTTCCTAATGTATTTGAAAGTATATGTTGAATGGAACCGGTAACCATGAAAGATTATTCAGATATTTTTGGAATGCAGAAGATATGTGCATAATGAAGGGATAAAGAAAAAAATTAAATGAGCTCATGACTTATATAAGGACAAAGTTATATTATGGTTTGAGTATATATAAATTTTGGGATTTTGGTGTGTTGAAAGTGTTAAATTTTGACAGCATTCAGGTTTTCACTAAGGTTCAATGGGTGTTCATTTTTCAAGAGAATACATGATTAAGGTATTCACGTGTTTGAAATGTGACCAACAAGATATATTGTATGATAAATGATGGTATTCACAAGCTCAGAATATTACATTTCTAGTAATTGTTTTCTTTATACTATGATCTTGGACAGAAGTATTTGGATAAGCCTAAATATTAAAATGGATTATGTTGGACATAAGTCATTATTGTTTAAGGCTAGAAATTTTTTCAATATTATTTATTTAATGTTATAATAATTTTGTTTTACAAAAAGGACAACCTGCAGGACGGGTGAAAACCCGTCGCGCCGGACATGGTTGTGAGAATCGAACCCACAACTGAATTGTGACAGACCTTTATCATCTACCACTTGCCTACTGGAAGTCCCTGGTTAGTAGAAACTAGTTTTATTAAGTGGCCTGATAGTTCAAGTATAAGTCCATTTTTGGAATCATTTACAATTAACCTCACAATAGATGGACTTATGTATATTTAATAACTTTTTCTAACCTTTTTTTTAGAAATATGGAATGACCCATCATTCTATCACATGACCTACTTACACTTCACGAATGAAAATTTCAACTTCATTTCTTTAATAGATGAAGTGTAAATTTTTTAAGGCATGAACAACAGTGAGAGTATACCGAAATAAAGTAAGTATTTCTTCTAATTCAAATTATTCAACTTTAAGGAAATGATCTTGAAACCCAAAAATGTTATCCTAGTGCCCTTATATCTAATGAATCAGATGGTACCTTAGATCATCACAAACTTATGGATTTGAGATTTTTGGATTTTTCATAGCCATGTTCTCTACAACTCTCCATCAAAACATGATGGTCAGATTTTTCTTCCATATCCATATTTTCACCAATGTTCTCCTATGTGGAAACCCAGTGATTAGTTAATTTGGGTAACCGTTACATTTCATAATTTAGTTTTTAAAGTTCAGTTTTGGTATTCCTTTTTTTGATGTGGGTTTCTATGGAAGAAACTTTCAAGTAGTAAACCATTTATAACCCAGATAAATTTTGAGGGTGAAATTCATTTTAGTGGGGGTAGAATGTAACAACTCGAGATTTTATGAAAACTAATCTTTTTAATTTCATTGATGTCTTGTGTTGTACGCTACACCAAAATTAGCTTGCACTATACGCAACACAATATTAGCTTGCAGTATACGCAACACTATTCTTGGCTCTTGTTACACACAATTTCAAGTTCATTTTGTGGAAATTATTTTACGCAATAATAACTTTAGATTTTGTTTAATGTATAAATGAAATATGTTTTGATTATGTTATACGCAACACCAAAGGGAGCTCTCACTACATGCGTCCCTGACTTGGATTGCATTACACATAATCAAGACCTTCCTCGATTGCATGTGTAGTACGCAATACCAAGTTTCACTAACGATATATTATTATAATATTATTATGAACTAGCCGTTATGAATAGTAATACCCAATTTTTGAAATTTTATAAATTTTATTTTTCAAAATGGACTTCATTTTTTGATTTGGAATATCGAAATTAGCCTAGGGTGATTTTTTGGTATTTTTCTGAAAAGTTTCAATTTTTGATGAATAGTGAAAACACTAGGTTACTATTTAAAAACCGAATTTTTATTTAAATAATTATTTATTTTATTTAAATTTTGTTAGGTAAAAATTGATACATAATACCTATATAAGTTCAATTTAATTCATTGGAGTCATTTTATAATAATTTTAGATATATAAAAATTTTATTGAACTTTTCACCGTCTTTTACATACCTCTTATGAACTTTTTGAAAACTTACATAAAACATATTTTTACCACTTCTGTGAGTGGAATTTAAAAAATTTGAGAGACACGGTAAATATCAAGGAGTAAAATTTGGTTCATTAAGATAAAAATAATTTTTTTTGAATAATAACTTTTTACTTTTATTTACCACGGTTAAAAGTAAATAGGGTAATTAAGGGTAAAAATTATATTATTATTACCCTAACACATGTCCTAATTCTATTATAAAAATATAATTAGACCAAAAACAACCTTATTAATATAATATTATCATTTAGGTCCATTTGGATTAGATTAGGACATTAATTATTACTTTATTTAAAAAAGAGTTAAAATAGTTGAAATCAAAGTTTAATAAGTAAAACATTTTTAATATAGGGTTATACATAAGATAAATTCGACTATAAATATTCATTAGAAATATAAAATTATTTCCTAAATAATTATATTTTATTTATAATTTTTAGAAATTAAATAATTTAGTTCATTTATGACACAATGATGATGGAGTAATTACCTTATTAATGAAATATTAACATAATTTATGTTATAAATACCCAAATAAATATAATTTTAGACTTTTTATGAATTAAAATAACTTTCTAGTTTAATATTTCATGTTATTATTTATTTAATAAAATGTTTTTGAACTATTCATGATGTTATGCATTTCAAAAAAATCAATTTCCAAATAGTGTAAACATTGACACAAAATAGTTTTTAAAACACATATTATATTATTAATTGTTATTTTATTCCTAAAAATATAAGGTTCAGCCAAATAACTTATATAAGGATATATATATATATATATATATATATATAATGAACCACTTGGGGTTTGTGTGGATATTTATAGTAAGTTTTTTAACCATATAGTGTAAGAAAACAAAAAGACACGGTAAAAGATAAATTATTTAACTTAGAGTTAAATCTAAATGATAAGGATAAAATAGTAACCTGAACATGTATAAAATCTATTGGTTGAGAGTATTTCGACCCATACCCACCTTAGATTCAAAATAAATTAATTTGGATCTATTAAAAACTGAATATGACTTTATTATAAAATAATATTTTAAGTTTTCCTAAGGTGCCCCTCTCCTCCCTTATAAAAAGGGAACCCCTTCCCTCTTCTCTTTACACCCTTTTGAGCCTTGAAGCTTGTCCAACCATGAAAAATTAATCTTCCCAACATCTCTAGTTATATGATATAGGTTCTTTTCTTCTCAAAAGATCAACTGTAGTGCCCTAAGAGGAAGTTTAAAAGAGGTGCGTTGAAGAAGAGGTAATCGCTTCCACCGATTCATTGAAGTTTTCTTTCTTCTTCATCTTCTTCTTATTTAGTTGTTCCATTATAAAGTAATAACATCAGTATATATAATATAATAATATGTCATTATAAATATGAAACAACCCTATTTCAACTTCTATCCATCCTACAAAAAACCAAATCACCGCGCGTGTGTATGTACGGAATACCGTCTCCACGCCATGGTGTAATCTATTTTTCCAGCAAGACCTTACTTGGATGGGTATAATGGTGTAAATAATTACAATATATGATTATTATAACATCATACTGATTATAGGATATTATATCATCCCCTATAATTCCATTCAATAAATATGGGAATGATATCATCGCTCATGCGTACGTACGGATTACCGTCTCCACGATGCGATGAGATTCATTTTCCATGTTAACAATTCAGGAATGATTATAAAGTATATATAATAAGTAATCATGAAATATATGATATAATAATTCTACTGAATTTATGTATATATATATGTATGTCATCTACTTAATTCCATTCAATTTAATAAGGAAACGAAAAACAGTGTTCATGCGTACGTACGACCTACCGTCTCCATGAACGGTGCATTTCATTTCATTTATCTATTATATATATATATATATATATATATATGTACTGAATATATATATGATATATAAATCATCATTTACATTCTGTAAGTAATTAAATCAAGATATAAGTAATAATAATATCGAGAACAACAAGTCCAAACACGTACGATAAATAAAATGATTTTACCCAAAACGCTTCTTTAGCATAGAATTTACAAAAGAACGGGTAACATAAAGTCATAAGTGATCCATATATGATATCATAACAATGAATATGATTCTGTAATAAACTAATGAAATTATTTAAATCATTATACAATAGGTTCGGATACGTATGAAGCATATCGGACCAAAGGTAAGGGATAACTTTTCTAATCTCATTTTTATCCAAGATTGTTTATTCGTAAGTATTTCCTGGGTTTTTTGTTATCATCCATGTACCTCTTTTCTAAAAAATTTTTCATGTACTTTTAATGGCCTTTTTACCCAATTTTAAATTTTACAACATGTTGTGAAAGGAATCTTACTTTTTTTTACCACACGAGGAACTTTTTGAATTTTCCGACAAAAGTACGAGGAGAATGTTATTTTTAACTTATACGGCATGAACGGATTATTACGGTTTCATAATGCCTCATTTTAATTAAGCTTCCTCTACGAGATTGCATGATTATTTTCAACAAAACCCTTTTCTTTTAAAATTTCATGGCATTTTCTAAAAATAAAATTATTTTGAAGAAGAAAGGATATTTTCCTCAAGAATTCATTTCAAGTGTTATATTAAAACTATTTTCCATCAAAAATGACATTATTTAATATGTTTTTGTTTCAAGTATAATGTCTCCATTATTTACATGGTTTTATTTTTCTTATGATGAAATGATATCCATTTTTTTATATGGATTTTGTTGTGATGGCATGATGTTTTAGAATCCCATTCTATTACATGGGTTATGCTATGATGTATGATTTATGATTTTATGGCACACGAAAGAATGATTTCATTATGAGATGGGTGGGACCAATATCTCCCTCAAATGAATAGGGTAAAGATTTATATCTCATGAGACAGACATGGATGGAATGGTAAGTTAATCCAGTTCAGTGATACAGGACTGGAACGAGGAGTGAACTCGATTCAGAAAGGGACTTTGTCCACTAAGATGGTCTTGGCAGCAATTCCTTGGCTACTATGGAAATCATAACATGTGCTTAATGGTTTCCAAAATTACATGTTTTCTTCCCAGGCTATTTTTTCAGGATTGAAATTCCATTATGATATATACCTGATGTACTTCCAAGATTTATGTCTTTTCTCAATATTTTGATGTTTAGATTTTATGTTCAAATTTTTTTATTCAAATGATTATGGATTCTTTTATGTTCTCTATGTTTACCCTTACTGAGCATTTCAGCTCACCCTTTTTATTTTTTTCCCCAGGATATAAAGAAAGGTATTAGGTAAGAAAAAAATGGGTAAGATATTTATGGGAGATGTTGAAGATCTTTTACCATGATTAGAAGATTATGTTCTGAGTTTCCAAAGAAACTAAACTATTATGGTCCTTGAGTGTTTTTTTTTTGTTATGTATTAAGTATTCCGCAAAATTAATTTAATGTACGTCAAGCTTTGGGTCTCTATAGAATATATATATAATGACAAGTTTATAATAACTTATTTCATTATACATGAGAGTGGTTGAGATAAACATTACATGAGTGAAACTAGAACCAATGGATCATAGAATGTTTAGATTTATTTTCAGGTTTTCAATATATAATACTAATTTGAGGTTGATTATATATGATTTTTTAGATTTTTATGGAAATTCAATGATTAGGGTGAAGGTAGTAGGGGTGGTATTTATAGTATAGGGGAGTATTTAACTCCAAGAACTCAGTGGGATCTCATTTCGTACTAGGTGAGGTTCCCAATGATGTAGTAATCTTATAGGGTTATACCAAAAAACCCATGGAAAAGCTTAAGGAGGTTAGTTTACTATTAGGTACCTAATAAAAAATACTAGGTTATTGGTTTCCCACTATATTATTTATTATGTTTTAATTAGATTTATTTTTTTATTTAAATATAAATACACCCTCCTCCTCTTATTGACTGAGCTATATACTCGATATTCCTCCTCAAATTGTATATCGCTCAACTATTCTTACTCTCATCCATTTGATCATGGAAAATTATTAGTCTTTCCATAATGGTGGTATTATATTGGTATGTATAACTACATAAACTCCTCTATTTGAGGTTTCTATCACTATTTAGTGCAGTTATTCTTATTGTCGTCAATATGAAAAATGTTCACAAATTATTTGATTTTATGTAATATTGAATTATCCAAATATTTTTTATGGGATAAATCGTAATTAATAAACATAATTATTTCCATAGAAATTTAAAAATATATTCTATTTTTTTAATTTGGAATACACACTTTGGTGTCCATGTTATGGAATTTAGAATGGGGACCTAAATAACTTGAAATTTGAATATAAATTATTTAAAGCCTCTTTAGATGGTAATTAACATTCCACACACCGTTAGGTTATTTTATAATTGTTCTAAACTTTTGTCTCTATGGGGAGAGAAAACAATTTCTATATGGGGGAGCCCAAAATGATCCCTAAAAATTAGATAAATTATTAATATCCTAGAATGGTCTCTTATAGGCCAGTAAAATTGTTGCAGTGAGTATATTTATTCTAGTTTTTTGGGGTGGTTTTCAATTTAACTTATTGGTGGTTTATGAGAATATAAATTTTCTTTATGGACATGGATTAAATAATAAAGGAAATTAATGTGTTTTGGGAATGTAATTGTTTTGAAATTCACTTTTAGGAAAAGGTAATCCTCATGATCTAGGTTATATGGTGTTTTCTAGCAGGTTGATAACTAACATATGTTTTAAAGGGTTTTAGTGAGGGTAGAAGATGATTTAGTCTTAGATGTGTTTCAATCACCAAGGGGGTGATTTTATCAAATATTATAGTTGAAAATTAAATTCATGGGTTGAATTTTGTGGATGGTTTCACCTTTCAGGAATTATTATAGTTAGGGAATAAGGTATATTCAGTTTTGGTGCCCTAATAGGATATAAGAAGATTGGTTTTGGAAGTAGAAATATAATGGATGGAATAGTGTGCCATTTTTACTATAGAAATCATTTGACTTGGATAGGGTCATGGGACTATGGTTGATGATATGATCATACTATGTTGTTAGTTATTTTAAGGGTATTATGGAAGTCTAAAAGTGTTAAAATCGCCATGTTTGTTGCCTTATTATGATTGAGAATAATGTTTAAGGATTTATTTTAGGTAATATGACACTTGTTTTACTAGTCTTCCTAGTTAACAATGTCAAATTTGACATATTTTTCTTAAAAATATCCACCTATAAAAATTTACATGAAGTGATATGGCCTTTGGAATTAGGGATAATTGAGTGTTTATAGTGGGAAATGTGGGGTATGTATAAGATGACTGAGCCCCAGGTGACATAAATCAAGATGTGTAAAACCACATACATATTGATCAATAAATAATATATTGATATGGGTTGTGTATTCCATGTGGTTGTTTTGTTTTTTCATAACTATGATATAATGTAGTGTATTAGCTTGGGGATGCTTCTATTGGGAAATTTTTTTTGATAACAGGGGATCTAATGTTATATGTGGTTCCTCATCTTATTAATTTTATATCATGTTTTTTCATATTCTACATGTTTGAATGATGTATCATGGAATCCACTTGGTGATATCCTGATTTATATTGATGCTAAGTAAGATATAATAAGATCAACATGAATATATTTTACACCAATTTAATAATTTAAAACATATATTACCAAATAATCACACAATCCTATAACATATAATTTCATTGTACTAGGATATTATCTAGATAAACATATTTCTACATATTATTTCTTCACATAGAAAAACATATATCCAACACAAATCTCTTTGTAACATAATTTCTTATATATAATTACATGTGGAAGTGTTAAACATTGAATGAGTTTTCTCAAATTATTGATAATGGAAAATATATTTGTGATTAATTAAGTGTTATATAATAATTTTTAATAAAAAAATATCATCATAGAAATATCATATTAAAAGGATCATAGAAAAATAAGGTTTAACCATAAGAAATGATAAAATATTATATACCCACAAATGATCAATCTTATACTAAGGGTAGGAGTTAAAAAATATGAGACAATAATCCTGAGATATAGAACATAATATTGTAATAAAACATGTAAATGTTTCACAAATATAAGAATATCAATCATAACATAATATATCAAGGTTAACTACCTAAATTAATTATAGGATCATTTATGATATCATATTTCCCTTAGTGGATATCGAATCAGAACCTATTTCAAGTTTTGAATTGATAATCATAACCCATTTCCAATAGTTGAATGAGAATCACATATTTTATCTAATAGTATATAGGGTATACCAAATCACATCCCATAGTTTTATCATTTGAAAATAATCATTAACCAATGAATTGGAGGGTTATATATAGCCCACCCATCACATAATGATATACCATACTGTTTTCATTCAACTTACAAGATTTTGATAATTTTTTTACAATGTTCTGAGGATGGGCTGAAATAAAATTTAAATACTATAGTATGAACAGTAAATAAGTAAATTTAATTGTATCCTAAGACCTCTTTGAGATCTCTTAGGGGTTGATAGCACTAACCACTATATAGGTGGGGATAAGTAAATCATTAACAATGTCCTTATAGTAAGATGAAACCGACCATTTACATGATGTGTGAAAAGAGATGGATATATTAAATCTTATAAAAAGATTGTAATATTTATAAAAATATCATTATAAACTTTTATTTTATATACTTAGATATGAAATATTTATTAATGGTAACGAAATTTTTTTGGAGGAATGAAATAATAACAGAGAGAGAAGAATGAGAAGAGAATCATTGACACCTCTTCATTAAAGGGTTAACCCTTTACAAAGCCTTGAAGGCTTGCGGTTTAGTACACCCAGAACATACATAAGTTTATTTATGGAAATTATAGAGATGAAATAGGTAGATTATGAGAATTGTTTTGTGAATGGTAAGTTATTTTCTAAGGTAAAGTATATGAGGAATCTATACTTCTGTAGAAGGGTATTTTTTTAGTTTAAATATTGTTTATTTTATTAATAATGAAAACTAATTTGGAAAGGTAATGGTTTCCATGAAATTATTATATATTATTATAAAATAAAGGATCATTTTACGAAATTTATTCCATTATATTTTTTTACAAAATATTTCACATAAAATATTATTTCATGCTTACATCATGATTATTTCATAAAATTTTTCATATTTATAAAAATGACTTGTTTATTACTCACTAAATATCAACTTAGTAAAAAAAACAAAAAAATTAACCGTAATCAAATTTTCATATGTTGATTCCAAAATTGAATTCATTTTTATAAAATTAAAATTATAATGTCAATAAATTTTAATTTTAATAAATATAATAAAATAGATTGACATTTTTTTATTTAGATACAAAACTATTAATTTTATTATGATTTATTAGATTAATTTTTTTAACATATTTTTTTAAAAAATAAATTATAATTAATTAACTATATTTCTAAAATATTTAAATTTAATTAAATTATACTTCTAATTACGTGGAATTTATTTTTAAAATATATAATCAAGAAAATTATTTTAGGGTAAAAATCATTATAAACTATGATCAAAATTATATGAAAATGAAATTTACTTATAAAAACTACATTATCAAAAACCTTCATCAATTTTTTTAAAATTACACTATTTATAAGATGAATTACATTTTAAAATAAGATATTAAGCATTTCATAATGTAATTTTGTTATAAAATGTTTAACTTAATGTTTTAAAAGGGAATTTTTTACAAGTAATATGTGCTTGTAGAATATGATAAAATAATGTACATGTTAAATAAGATATTATATAATTACAAAATCTTGATACAAATTTTTTTATTATAAAAAATTTCTTAACCATTCACCATATGTTTCGTATAAAATTTTATATAATATTAGACTCAATGGTGATCAATTAAAATTTTGTTACTATGAAAACATTAATCATACATTGTTGACCATTAAATTGTAATGAATTTATTGGCATTAAACTATCAATAAAAAAATGTATTTATAAAAACATACATGTCAAATTAATCATGGATAATTTAAACAGATATTAAATAATATTCCATTGTAGTTGCATAAATTTAATAAAGAAAATCATGAACATGAAATAATTAAGGTGATAAAGACCTATAAATTTTTTGGTTTACATTATCAAAAATTATAGAAATTCATTTATTTTTTAAAACAATATTTTAATCATTAAACATTATAAAAACATTCCTTGGAAATCTAGGATGACACTTTCAATCCACTTAAATAAATTTCATCTTTGAAATTGTAATTTCAATCATCAATGAAAATTGTTGATGATATTCCTAATATTAAAATGACTCGAGATATAAAAATGTAATCTTATCTTTCATAATGGTTTATAAAGACATTGTGAAACATCTAAATCATATCATTCAGGTGTGTCAAACCTGGTGTGTAGTTAGGACCATTTTTGTGCAAAAATTTAATATTTAATTAATAACAAACTAACCTTTTTTAGAGTTATTTCCCCTTAGTAAATTTCATCCAGAGCTTACATCCACTTTTTTTATCCAAAAAAGTATCCCATTGAAATGAAAATAAACACTCTATTCATTATTAAAATTTAAGGTTTTTTCCTATATTTAGGATTATCATTTGGGATTTTTAATAATTTATTCCAATAAATACCACCAAAAATAACTAAACCTCGGTCTAATTCTAGCTTATATGAACCAAGATAATCATATATATATTTTACATCATTTATATAATTTATACAATACAAAACAAAATGATCGTTCAATCTTAGAACACAACATTTTAGTGTATTTAGATATTAGATTCATAAACATCCTATTAAACACTAATGACTCATATATACCATAAACACATCTTTATAAAACATAAATCAATGTATAGTCCAACACATAATTAACTAGGTAAATAGAAAAAAATGAAGTTGTGAGCTCAAAATAAGAGTAGTGTAAACCATATCAATGAGTCATAAAAAGTTAGATCATGAGAATGTCATAAAAATAGGAGCATGAGAGAAATATATAATTTAAAGAATCATATAAAAATAATAGTTATACACAATGAATGATATGAGGTGACATAACCTAAAATTATTAAACATATAACATGGAATAAGTGTGAAAAAAATATGAGATAACAATCCGGGTTCATGGATCCCAATATATCAATATAATATAGTAATGTGGAATAAGCATAAGCATATGAATCATAACATAGTGGATTAGTCCCCACTATATAGCTCCTTTATGAAACTAGGAATCACTATTTATTTACCATAGTCGATCCTCAATCATAACATGTTTCCAATAGTTGATAGAGTATCAAAACATGTTTTATATATCGCATAGAGCACCATAACACATTTCCCATAGTGGATAAGACATCATAACTTGTTTCCCACAGTTAACTCATGTGATACAAATATTTAACCAATTAAATATGGATATATAGGCCAAACTTATCAAATAAAGACACACCATACATTTGTGTTCAACATGTAATAAAACATTCATTATATCATAAAATATATATATATAAATAAAATGGTTTTTGATCATTTAAAAGAATTATCACATAAGATGAAATCAAGATTAGATTAGTCGTTACCCAGAATTAAATCTCCCAAAAGGGGTATAAAATAATTTAGGGGGTGATCATGGAAATTATTCTATAAGAGGAAAATCCTTTGGAGGTATAGAGTAAAATGAAAGTATCTCATAATAATTATTTTCATAAATCTTTTTTAACAAGATCATAAAAATAATCATGTATGTCGAATAAAAAATACATTTTAAGGTGTGAAATAAGGCAATTAATGAACCAAATTTTGTAAAAATTCTAAATATTTAATCCATGAAATGAGATAAGGTTAAATGTAAGAAAATTATAGTGGGAGACAAAAATATCCATAAGTGGAACGAATTCATTATAGATATTCTTCGAAAACGTTTTTTTATTTCAAAATAAATTTTAATTAGAAAACTTTAAATAGAATTTTTTCTAAAAAATAATAGATACATGGAAGGGAAGATTAATTTTTAATAATGTTCATGATAGTGGGAAAATTAATTCATACAGAAGATGAAAAAAACATTTTATTCACACTACAATGTAAAATAGAAAACCTATGAGTAAGACAGTAAAAATGGCCTTTCAAAAAATTATGTAATGAAAGAAAAATATATTTGAAAATTGTCCTAAAAAATAATTTATGTATAGATATTTCCATTATAGATACATTGTAATGATTATGGACATGGAAGGAATAGATCTATTAGAAAGAAAGAGAAATTTTGTTAATATTGTCTCATTTCTATGAGTAAAAGGATTCATAAAAGAAGAATTATTTGATGTGAAAACATAAATTCAAAATTTATAAAGATAACATACCAAATGAAATAAATAAATGGTTGACTATAATCATCTTAAAAGTTCATAGTTGAGGAAGATGTATAGTGACCCAAAGAAAAAGTGAATTGAGTCGATAAAACCCTTAAGACTTTGGTAACTATAAAAAAACCTATAAATATTGAAAATGAATTATAACATTAAAATCATTAATAATGATAAAATAATTGAATAATATATAATATAGTTTTTATAAAAATCATAAATTATTAAATTGGTTTATAATAAAAACAATTCAAAAGGAATGAGACTTTGGGATGAGAAACCCTTACCGTAGTTCCCATTTTATATCATCATGTTTGTGACTCCAATATAACTAAATTATGTATATTATAAAATGAATTAAAAATTGAATTATATTTATTTTTCTATATTATTGATTAGTTATCATCATTCATCTGAATATACAAATAATTGAAGTCATGTTTTTTTTTAAATTATCCTGTTTTATTTCAATTTTCCTGTTTTTGATTATTATTATTTTATAACTTTTTAATATTTATAATAAATAATATAATTAATTAAAATAAATTAATATTTCATAATATAAACTAACCATACCTGTAATTGGTGATAATTAATTAATTGATAATATAATAAAGGTGGATAAAAGCGGTCATTTTTGGGTGTGTCTAAAGAGAGGGGGAGAGAGTATACGCTATAAATGGATTAAAATACTTATATTAGTATCATAATAATGTTTTTATTATATACACTTCTATATTTTATATTTTATAAAGGTGCAAAAAGGTAAATTTATCAGCATAGTAGAAATAAGAAAATAAGAAAAAATAAAAGACAATCAGTGTTACCATATCATTGAATATTTTATCCATTATAAAAATAATGAAGGGTTGGGGTTGAGTACCCTTATAATTTAACTAGGGGAACTAAGAGATATATGAGAGGGGAAAAAGATATGATCTTGAGATTTAATAAGTGAATGAGAAGTGATCTGTTAAGGGAAAACAGATGGGGTAATTATAATTAAGGAGAGTGGTATATTTAGGTTAAAATATAGAATATTTTATCCTTTATGCCAACTAATTTTGAATATTAATTGTTCCAATGAAATTAGTTGGTTAGTTATTAAAAAAATTATTATTTGAAATTTAGATCAATCCAAAAAATGGCACATTATAACAACTCAATTAATTTCAAAGATCCAAAAATAGTTATTTATTTGGATAAAATATAAATTAGGTTAAAAATGGAAAAAATATGTTTATAAATTGAAATTAATATTTCTAAATTAATTATTTTACACCATTAATATTTTTTTTAATTTATTCCAAAAAATTTATCAATGATTACATGAGGATGATTTCATAAATTTTGTGGTATTCTTAACAACTTTATTTTTTTTCAATTCACTAAAAAACATCATCTTCAGAAAAATGTGAAATATTCAATGAGTAATAATTTCAAAAATAAAATTTAATAAATTTTTTCCTTTTATCAAATATAAATTAGGATTTTAGTGAATTTAACATATAAATAAAATAATATAATACATGTGAAAAATACTCATTTAGGATAAAAACTATATATTTTATTTTGAGAGATTACATTATTATTTTTTGTCATCTATTTATTATTATATTAAAAATTGTTAAATTTTTTAGTTCAAAAAATATACATTTTATGAAACTATTATTATAATTAAGTTGAATATATATTTTAAATACATAATTTAGATAACTATTTTAGTGTAACAAAATTTAATCACCATGGTCAAAGTTATATGTCAATCAAAATTTTAATTATATAAAAACTAGATATAAAAAATTTTATAACAATTTTGTGATTATTAGATACTTTACATAAGAGGAATTTCATTTTAAAATAAAAAAATAAATATTTTATATTGTTATATTATAATAAAACATGTCCCTTTAGGCATTAAAATTATATTTTTGAATAATAAAATATATAGATAAAAGTTAGTAAAAACAATATAGAAATTAAATTTTCTGTAATGTTATTAACAATTAATGAAAATGTTTTATTTTAGGGTAAAAATAATATTTAACATTTCAATAAATGCTTCACATAGAAATTTATAGGAAATTTATTTCAATGGGTATTTTAAAAAAAAATTGATTGTGAAAGCATGTTTCATAATTTGTTTATAGTTAGATTATAATGACTAAATTACCAAAAAAATATCAATAAAAATAATATATTTATAAATCTATATATTAAAATGAAATATTCAAAATAATAAAAGAAAATAAATAAACATGTAATATACGAGAATTCATATTTTGAATAAAAGAGTACTATAGAAAATGTTTAGGTTGTAAATATGTATATAAAATATTGGTTAATATAATAAAAAATATATTAATGTATCATTTATATATTCATTTTATGAAATAAATTGTTGAAAAATATTGATTTGAAATCTTATATGTTTCCACAAGGACCAAAGTTCCATTCTCATAGTAACTTCCATGTATGTCTCTCTTAACTAGCCTCATATTATTGGGGATGTTAGTGAGTTATGTTAACATATTTATTTATTTCTCGTTTGATTTAGATTCAATGTGTTTTATGGGATATCCTCCTGAAACATGGGGTGTGTTTTATTCTTTATTGATTCAAATGTTTGGCTCCCGAGTTTTAGTTTCATAGTACTCTACATGTGATACTCTAGAGTGTTATGAAATCTTCCCAAATTTCCCACAATTTAGAGGTTAATATTTTTTATAGTGACACAACATGGATACTAGGGGTCACTATTTTTTAGAAATATTGGGTAAGAATGGCATGATTCTCTTGAACTGGATGATGTAGGAGTGTTTTTACATTGTGGTGGTCTAGTATATAAATTATGAATTGACATTGTTTATTTTATAGTATATGTAACTACATTGTTTATTTTATTATTCATACACTCAACTATTATATTTTGGTATATATTAGGGTCCTCATTGGTTCTTCCATTCTGTTATTTATACTCAAATTCTACATATGAACCTCAGTTTATTTTTTGATCTTATCTTTTGAATGCATAATGTACCATGGATTATTTTATAGAAAATAGGGATATAGTATCTTGATATGGTTGTTAATATGAGACTGATTCAATTCTAATATATTTTTTATTTATGATTCCTTTTATTTTTTTTCTTTTATTTGTTTTATTTATTTCTTGTATAAAATTATCTCAATGAGTGATCTGATAAATATTTTACAACTATATTATTATAACATGATTTTTTATTGACACTTCATGTTGGTGTAATTTATTTATAGTTGAAATTTCATTATAAAAAATTACACCAAAAAATATTAGTATTCTTGTTATATCTCATTTACTTATTATTGTATGCATGTTATACTAAAGGTATAGTCTCCCTAACATTGATTAAAATGCTCATTTATATTAAATAACCTCTAGAATATTTTAAGGTGTTATTGAGTTCACATATCATCTCTAGCTCAATTAATTTTTTGTATACTGGGTTAGGGTTGTTATAATTCCCAATTTATTTAGGCTACATCAATATAAAAAATCACTTAAAAATTCCATTCCTGATGCCTTAAAATTTATTTTATTCCATTGATGTATATTTTATATATGTTATTAATCTTTTATTTATCACCCTTTTAAAATCCCTTATGTAATATTTCTATTGTTTATTTATTGATTTATATTTTTTTATCAAACACTATTTTTTGGGTGATTATTATAACTCATAATATTTTTTATATAATTCATTTTATTTTCAGAGTTAATTAAATGTATGATATTAATAAATCAATGATACTTTTAATTTATATATGGATTACTTATGTATGGAAATATTATTGTACGATTGGCGGTATCACAGTTATGTATCTTTTTAATGCATTGGGTAAATATCATATCTCATGAGTTTAGTATGTATTGGACATGATAAGTGATTATGTTCATTAGGTTTTGATTATCATAGAGGTTATAAATTAATTATGATTATAATATCCCATTTTAATTTTTGTATTGTATTACTCTGTTATATATCACAAACCCATCCACTTTTACCACTCCCATGCAAGTAGTTAAGTTAGGGATGTCCCCCAAATCATGACTCCAATAGGACATGGGCTGCATAATAACACTAAGGGTATCCACAGAATATAGTATGAATTGCCTTATTTCAATAGACAATGATGAGAGAAAAAAATCACCCATCAAGTCTATAGAACAAAAATGAAAGATATATATTACGCAATTAAAATAATGTTTATACATGGATCAAAATAAAAAATAACATCAAGAAAATATTCCCTAATATCCCAAGATTCAATCCGACAACTATGCTCCACCTCTACTATAAGAACAACAACATTCCAATTCTCCCTTGAACTATCCTTCCAAAAACCCCAAGAAAAAGTATATAGGGATGATAACTTTAGAGTTCTTAGTTCTATCATATTTCATAATAAAAACAACACCCCTGTGTAATTATTGTTCTAGGACAGATAGTTGAGGAAACACTATGTAAGAAAAAGATCGTAAATAATAATAAGGCTGACAAAACATATCCAAATATAACACACCCCCAGTTTCACAACAATAAATAAAATTTAATTGTAATAATATATTTACACAACATAAGAAAATTCCCACAATTTAGATATCATAAACATAATAGACATCTACCCCATCATGATAACCAAAAAAAATAATATTTCCAACATTGAAACCAAAGATATAAATACATAAATAATACATTGATACTATGATTTAATTAATATATCTCACAAATAGTCACCCAACACAAATACCTCAAGGATTATAGTCATAGAGACTACCTACCTAAGCATATTATTTTACAAAACTTGTGAACATGTCTCGATATACATTCTCTGGTAGAATGTATTTTAGACATCTGATATTATATAATTATCTTCATAACCCAAAAAATGAAAACATAAGAATGTGGTGATCTCAAATTCTAAATTTCAAAAAATTATCTACTTTTCATAATATATATATCTTAATCATGAGAGAAACCTGATACAGGGAGAATTATCAAATAAAATGATAAATAGATCATAAGTGAAAATCATAAAACCTTTTTTAAAATTTTGGATCCTAAAATATAAACCTAATATCCAAGACAGTTCATCATGAACCTAACATAGAAGCATATAATAAAAAAACAAAACATGAAATCATTACATATATAATAGAAATCAATTTATAACATGTAATAACATAAATTTTTACATAACTTCATATAAAGTAATAATTAAAAAAAATATGTCAAAAAAATAATTGGAAAATGTATCATGATGGAGAATGAACCACCATATGATTCAAAATACATAATAGAGATGTTGTCCCTAACTAATACCCATACTATGGGGATAATTCCGTTATCAATTCTAATTAACATATCACAAAAATATAAAACCATAATAAATGAATTTGAGGGATACATAAGACACTAACCATAATCATCAATTCATATTAGTTCCTATTAAAATAAAATCATTCATTATATCATAGATAAACCATCATATGAAAAAGTGTTTCATTACTTTTCTAAATTTTTTCCCATAAAAAATTATAATTTGACAGAAAAAACATGTTCACCAAAAATGAGTATTTAAAAATAGAATATATAGGGCGACTTATGAACTATTACATTATTAGATGATAATAATTTGAAATGGGAAGGTAAATGAAAATCATTTTTCATAAATTTAATTTATTAATATCAAAATAAAAATATGTGAATTTCAAGTCAATTAAAAAAAATTAAAAGACGAATATAAACCTTCTTAAGAAAATTATTCAAAAAAATCCAATAAAAATACCTTGATAAAAGATACAAAAATTATAATAAAATTTAATGTACAATGGAATAACATAATACCATTGTAATTAAATTAATTTTAAATATTTTAAAACAAATTTATTGAAACCCCACATCATTAAAATGTTAATGAAAAATTTGTTTTAAATTTAATATATTGTAAAATAAATATTTTTAGAGAAAAAATAATTTGATCTATGGAAAAAAGATCATTTATTGGAATTTTAAACATGACTATGGAAAAATTACATTTAAACAAATTGTAAGTATTCTTAAAAAATTAATTTTTTTTATGAAACAATGGATTCATAATGGAAGAATGATTTAGTGTAAAACTTGATTTACCTAAAAGATATAATGGGTATAAATAATTACATTTTCATAGTGTAATATAATTTATTATTGAAATAGGAAAATATAAGTGGGTGATTATGACTTAGGAAAATGTTTTGAATCAAGAATACCTCTTACTATTATTTCTTCTTGTCAAATGTTCTTTAACCTCCTGTAAAAACTATGATATATAAATACCCTTGTTGGGTCTTGAAAACTCCACATTCATGGAGGATGTATTTCCATGAATTTGGAAAAAAAATTTAAATAATCCTAAAGGATGTGTTTGAAGAAAATTATCAAAGAGGTAAAACTATGAATAAAGACTCTAGTATATATATTTGGGATTTCTTTATAGACATCCACCCCCACATAGAATTCTTCTACTTCTAATGGGGTCCTGTGAACAAAATCATTCACAGTATGAGATGGTATAGTTGGTGCTTGTGAATGAAGTAAATTTTTTTACAGGTATGGATGGTGACTTCCATCCCCCATAAATGATGACCCCTTACAAATGATAAATTAGTCATGGGATTGGTTGGTGATTTTTATCCCCAAAATATGAAATAATTATCAAGATAAGAAATCATTATCAAGATCCTAAAGGCAAAGTCACATGGTCCAGTATTGATGACCAGACATCCTGGAACATGGTCCCTCTATTCCTCAATAAAAGAACCCCAAGTGAAACCAAAAAATTAACCTTGGTGGAGATCACAGAGGAGATCACGAGACGATATTCAAAACACTGAGAGAAATAAAAATAGGTTTGATCCTTTGATTATAAGTAGGTAATCCTACCATATATTATTAAATAAGAAAAATAATTCACCCGACCATCTGAAAACCAAAAACCCTCTACTGACACAATCCTAGGGAGAAAGGGAATATATATATTTTAGGGACCATAACCCCACATAGTAATAAACTATGTGAAGAGATCCTTACACCACATAAAAATACACTATGGTGGAGAAACTTGAGTCCACATAGGAATATACTATGCAGACGAAACCCCATCCTTCATAGTAATGATCTATATGGTATGAACCCATAACTATGTAGAAAACTTCTACATGGATAACCCCCTCACTCACGTAACAACACACTATGCGGAGGGAGCCCCATGTCACATTACAACATGGTGTGCGGAATGGGGTATCCAAGGGATTTCTCCTCTCCATATCCCATTTCTTCCCTCTATTGTACCATTCAATCCCACTTTTCCTCCATCATGAACCATTATAATAGAATCATGTCAAGGCCTCTTCCAAATCCAAAAAATATGTATGATCAAATCATTGGGAACATCAACAAGTCCTCTTGAGTCTATATACCCATGGTAACTTAAGTCACATGGTACAACTCTCTAACATGTGGGATCCTCAAGATTTCTTCATGTCTAAATTTATGTGGTAATAAGGGTCCTGATTATTGAGTTTCTCATGTAGACCACATCATTCTAGGTAGGGTGTAACACCCCGAGCTTCCACGATACGCTTCTCATTCAATAAGGCAATAGCTTGCATTGTACGCAACTTCGAGTTCTAAAACACCGCGACTAATCAAAGTAGCCGTTATGAATAGTAATAACCACTTTTTAAAATTATAGAAATTTTATATTTCAAAATGGACTTCATTTTTGTATTCGTAATATCGAAATTAGCTTATGTTGAATTTTTGGTATTTTTCTGAGAACTTCTAATTTTTTATGAATAGTGAAAAATACTTAAAAACAACTTTTTAAATCAAAATAATTTATAGTGAAAAATTATACTATTTAGTGGTTTTAAAGAATAATTAGAACATATTTTTACCATTTTATCCAATGGTGGTCATTAGAATTAATTTAACATTGAAATCAGACATAAACAATTGCCAATCTTTTGATATAAATTGTTTCTTAGAAACACGCCATTTTTTGTAACAGCGGGAATTAATTATAAAATTTATTAACGCAAATTATATGTTTAGAATTTTGTAAAATAGACATAATTTTTGAATTCAGAATATCAATTATAGCTTAGGGTGAAATTTTGGCATTGTTCTGAAAAACTTCAATTTTTGATGAATAGTGAAACCACTAAGTGGTAGTTAAATAACTGATTTTTCGTTTAAATGAAATATTACCACTTCTGTGATTTTATTTTCAAAAATCCAACATAAATGGTTGTCATTAAGAAGTAAAATGTGGTTCAATGAGATTAAAATAATTTTTTGGTGAATAGTAACTTTTAAGTTCTTAATCGCGATTAGAGGTAATTATTGTAGTTTAAGGTACAAATAATGTTTTAATAATATGAGATGAGCATGAAACTTGTCCTACTCCTATTGGATGAGTCATGGCCGACCAAGACAACCCATGTGTCAACTTGGGGACCCCATGGAGCCACTTTAGTTGGAAAATGACATTAATATATATTTATTTAATGTTAAAATTAAATTGACACAAACATGAGTTGTTTTACTAAAACAGTTTTTAAGTGGGGTTACACAAGTCCAAATTTTGATCATAAATATTAATTAGAAAGATAAAAATATTTCCTACATCATAGTATTTTTTATAATTTTTAGACATTAAATAAATTAAAATATTTATGACATCATGATGATGCGGCGATGACCTCATTATTTAACGATTTTAATAAAATGAAAAGATAATGTAAAATCCAAGGCTTAAACTTGTCCAAAGACTATTGGATGGGTATATTTAGAACCCTTATCACCTTATACACTAATTATATAATTGTGGGACCTTTATAATCCGAAATGAATTGTATAATAATGTAACATTTCAATCTTTCCAAAAGAGCCCCTCCTCTCCTCTTATAAAAGGCCCCCACCTCTCCCACCTCATTTACACTTTCAATCCATTTGGCTCGGCCAACCTATGCCAAAATACTCTCCCAACTTCCCCCTCTTACTCCTATAAGCCTCAATTTGGTCAGAACTCTTCCCAAGGAAGCCATTGGCTCAAATCAAAAAGAGTTACCCGATTTTGAGGTAATGTCTTCTCTAATGTTGTTTTGTTTTATTTTTCTTCTCCAACCCCCTAAACTCTTTTCATTACTTTCTTTTGTAACAACAACAGTATCTAAAATATACTAGGATGTTTTTATGATAATGATTTGGTTTACACTTACACACACCTTCGTCTAATGGTTAAAGAACATACTGTTTATGTGGGTGGCGAAATACTGCCTCACGAAACGATGATTGTTCAAATTCTTTTAACACCTATAATGGTGGCCATTTTGATGACACTATTTTCATATATGATATATATATTATGTTTATGTTTTCCTTATGCTTCTTTATTTCTCATTTATGGCATAATTTATGATTTCCATTATGGGTAAACGCGATAATTTCATTTTAGGAATTGCGGACTACCGCCCCCTCAAAGTGATGTGAATCGTTAATGCCATATGTGGGATGTATAAAGGATGGAGTAAATGATATTATATATGATATTATACTGTAACTATATTATACCTTTATATAATTATGATTTCATTCCATTAAATACGAAATATAAATGAAAGTAGCGTTCATGCGTACGTACGGCTTACCGTCTCCATGAACGGTGCATTTCATTTCTTACCTCTAAATGTTACGTAATATTATGAATGAATGTATATACTGGATGTATATGATATATATGATATTTACATCATGAAAATAATTCTGGATATAATGGATATATCACCACATGAACAACTTGTAATTATAAGAATTTTATTTTTGACCCAAGTACCTAAGATCGACAAAATGAACGTTATAAACATAAATAATTACATAATGTTCATAACATGGTAATAAGGGATATAAAAGGAATAATGAACATCAAAAAGGTTCTTAAGTAAATAGAAATTAACTCTAGTTTATTATTCAGGATGTTAAAGAATGGTCGAGTCAGGACATGACGCAAGGTAAGGGAATTTCTTAACACAACTTCCATTCTTTGGGTTAATCTCCTACTTTCAAATTATGTCATGATATTATTATGTCCTATTTTTTTATTTTTACTTTCTTTATGTGTACCTATAGTGAATACACATAATAGATCTATTTTATTTTAAAAATGATCTTTTAAGGACTTCGTCTCAATCCCCTTTCATTGAGGCATATTTGGTTTTATACACAACTTTCTTTTATACGGTGTATAAACACCTTTGACTTTTACGTTTATTCAAAAGGAATCTTTTTTATACGAATCGTTTTTCTAAACGACAAAAGGGAATGTTTTTTTTTCCGTACTTATGCGTCGACAACGACTTCTCCGCCGCCGTGACCATTATTTGAGTTTCGGCTTCCTCTACAAGCCATCATTTTTTTTAATGAAAAATAAATACAAAGTTTTAACTTTCTTTTATTTTGGTATTGAAAATGGTTTTGAAAGCGTTTTTATTATATCAATGTGTTGTATTGATATATTGTGATTGAAATGTGGAAATGTTATGTTTCCCTTATGCATGTTTTATGTGATACGATTATGTTATGGTTTATGATATGTTTAAACCTATTCATATGAGGAATGCATTGGACTTAATAAGTGACGGGTGGAGCCCGCTACAGCTCCTCGATGCATCGGCAGGTCTCATGAGACAAACTAGTGTCTTGGCACGAGGCCTTGACAAAATCTTATTTGTGGTCTTGGCACGAGGCCTTGACTACGTGGTTATGATAGTCTGGCATTATGCATTCCATCATTATGAAAGTGGTTAATGATATTTCATGTGATTATTCGACCAGTAGAATATCCATGTGAAGAAGTAAATGGAATTATCTCATTTGACTTTTGCCATATTATGTTTATGTTCAAGTTTAAAAGGATTTTGTTTTAGTTATACATTGCCTTAAATGTTTATGTTTATTTATGAAGGCTTCCACAATATTGTTATCCTTACTGAGCATCTGAGCTCACCCCTTTCAATGTTTTAATATTTTCCAGGATGTGAAGAAGTATTTTATGAATGACCTACAGGGATTGTCAGAAGAGGATATGAGAGTGGACTATGGAGACTTTGTTATTGTAGTTTTTCACTTTATGATGTAATGTAACGTTTACGAATGTATCTAGTGTTTCCAAGGCTACTAAACTAATCGGTCTTTCGAGAATTGATCTTTTGTGATCATGACAATGTTACGAAGTAATGCACCGACTCTGGGTAGCTGGGGTCGGAGCGTTATAGTTGGTATCAGAGGCAGTTTAGTACTAACCTTGGAAGCTAGATTTAGATAAACTCTGATTAGAGCACGTAGACCTAAGATGAACTTTGAGGATCAGTATAGAAGAACTTCCTAGAATTATGGTATTGTAGAGATTTTGTGAGTTTTCCGAGCAATACATCCCTGTCTGGATACGAGCAGGTAGAGGCGGCTCTGGCACAGATGTACCTAGGGGTAAAACCTGAAAACACTGCTTTGAGCTAGACTGGAACGGGAACTGGTGCACGACAACGGGCCTTGCTGTACTCTTGGTTACGACACTCCCGGGGGATATGCTTAGGATAACTCTCATTTTCTTTACAAATCATTATGAAGGGTTTATGAGTATATAATTCCTCAAAGAAAACATTTTTATGATTATGGATTATATCCATAAATAGTTCAATTTATGTTAAGTGTTTTTTAAGTATGGGATTATGTATTTTGATTCATAAACTAATCTAGTTTATGCAATTGTTTATAAATGGCGCCTAGTGGAAGAAATGGAAACCGTATCAATGCACGAACTCCGTGTAGGGATTGTCGTCCTGCTCAAGATAATTATTGTGGATCTGGAGATACAACTGGTGCTGATCAACTTAATACCATACTGGGACAACTCACTCAGGTTATGAATAATAACCTTACTCGTATGGAGCACCCTGGTCCACAATGTGGAGGATCAATGCTAGACCGTTTCATGAGGCAACAACCACCAACCTTCAATGGGGGTACAAATCCGTTAGTAGCTGAGCAATGGATAAACTCCTTAGTGAAAATATTCCATGCCTTGGGGAGTAGTGAAAGGAAGAAGGTTGTCATGGCAGTTTACCGCCTCACTGGAGATGCCGATCAGTGGTGGTCGCTGATTCCAAACACAAAGGAAGATGATGACGTATCGAATATGGAATGGAGGGAGTTCAATGAGCTTTTCTTAGAAAAATACTTTCCTCGTGACCATCGAGCAAATATGGAAAGGCAATTTCTGAGTCTGAGGCAGAAGGAGGATGAGAATGTCGCAAAGTATGAGGCTAACTTTACAAGGTTAGCGAGACATGCTTCCGATTATATACGTAACCCAAGAGGTAAGATTGATCGTTTCTTTGATGGGTTAAAACCATTTCTCCGTCGAGCTTTAGTATCACAATCTTTCTCAACATACGAAGATATTGTCTCATGTGCTATCAAGACAGAAAAGGAATTCTCTAAGTCTTATGACAACAAAGTAAAGCAAGAGAAGAAGAGAATGGTGGAACAAGAGACAGATAAAGGGAAAAAGGGAAAGAAGGATTTTTCATTATGTGATAATTGTGGGAAGAATCACCCTGGTACTTGCCTCAAAGGAATGGGAGTTTGTTATAAATGTGGGGAAAAAGGTCACCAGGTGCGTGATTGCAAGGGAAAGAAAGAGGCTATCAATGTTGAATGCTACAATTGTAGAGAAATGGGTCATTATGCAAATGAATGTCCTAAGCGTCAGGGAAACTTACCTCAGAAAAGGCCAAGGGATCAAGGACAATCTTATGCTGTTACTACAGTTGAAGTAGAATAACTAATGTATTGGTTCTTTTGGACTCATGGATTATATTCTGGTTATTAGAATAATGTGATATATATATAAGGATTGTACTGCAGTACTTGTTGATTTCAGTAAGGTTTTAATATGATGAAGGTAATTATATTTTTAGTATGTGACAATAAGAGAAACTTTACTTTGTTTGGGGAATCTGATAAATTGATTTTGGAATTAAGATACCTTTTAGAGAAAGTCTGGACGGAGGTATTTTGGATAACTATTAGGGTTGGAATGGATTAAGTTGAACCATGGATAGTATTTTTTAAGGTTAAAGCATTTCTGATGATTATTTTTGGAATGCTATAATACTATAGTTTTAGGAAAAGGACAACCTGCAGGGTGGGGCATAACCCGTCGCGTCGGACAGAGCTGCAGGAATCGAACCCACAACCATAGTGCGACAGGCCTTTATTTCCTACCACTAGCCCACAGGAAGTCCCTAGTTATTACAAAATAATTTTACTAATCTAAATGGTATGTGTTAACATTTGGAACCTTATACAATTAGGATAAGTATAATATTTTTGAGTTCTATTATCTTTTTGAGTGAAAGATGAGTTGAAGGTTGAAACTCTAATTGTCAAGAATAAATATATATATACCTATCTATTATTCAATGAATAAATTAATTCTTAAACTTTAGTAAAGGGATATTAAAACAAAAAATGTGTTATCCAAATACCTTATGTCTAGTTGAACTGATGATATTTTAAATCAACATAGATTGAAGGCATTGAGGCCCTCAATTTGACAGTTGATTGTGATTGATGACCTCAATCACTCCCTACAAATATTTACGTTTTTCCTCTAATTATATGTCTCTAATTTCCACCAATGTTCTCCTAATCGAGATCATAATTGGGTGGTGACTTTTTCATATCCCTTTCCCTCTTATTAAGGCAAAATTTTATTAATCTTATTTCTGATGTGGGTTTTCCTCAAAGGTATTTTCTCTTTTCAACTTTTTATTCTCAAAGAAAAATTTCCAATTGCGAGGATGCAATTTACTGAAGGAGGGTAGAATGTAACACCCCGAGCTTCCACGATACGCTTCTCATTCAATAATGCAATAGCTTGCATTGTACGCAACTTCGAGTTCTAAAACACCGTGACTAATCAAAGTAGCCGTTATGAATATTAATAACCACTTTTTAAAATTATAGAAATTTTATATTTCAAAATGGACTTCAATTTTGTATTCGTAATATCGAAATTATCCTATGTTGAATTTTTGGTATTTTTCTGAGAACTTCTAATTTTTTATGAATAGTGAAAAATACTTAAAAACAACTTTTTAAATCAAAATAATTTATAGTGAAAAATTATACTATTTAGTGGTTTTGAAGAATAATTAGAATATATTTTTACCATTTTATCCAATGGTGGTCATTATAATTAATTTAACATTGAAATCGGACATAAACAATTGCCAATCTTTTGATATAAATTGTTTCTTTGAAACACGCCATTTTTTGTAACAGCGGGAATTAATTATAAAATTTATTAACGCAACTTATATGTTTAGAATTTTGTAAAATAGACATCATTTTTGAATTCAGAATATCAATTATAGATTGGGGTGAAATTTTGGCATTGTTCTGAAAAACTTCAATTTTTGATGAATAGTGAAACCACTAAGTGGTAGTTAAATAACTGATTTTTCGTTTAAATGAAATATTACCACTTCTGTGATTTGATTTTCAAAAATCCAACATAAATGGTTGTCATTAAGAATTAAAATTTGGTTCAATGAGATTAAAATAATTTTTTGGTGAATAGTAATTTTTAAGTTCTTAATCGCGATTAGAGGTAATTAGTGTAGTTTAAGGTACAAATAATGTTTTAATAATATGAGATGAGCATGATACTTGTCCTACTCCTATTGGATGAGTCATGTCCGACCAAGAAAACCCATGTGTCAACTTGGGGACCCCATGGAGCCACTTTAGTTGGAAAATGACATTAATATATATTTATTTAATGTTAAAATTAAATTGACACAAACATGAGTTGTTTTACTAAAACAGTTTTTAAGTGGGGTTACACAAGTCCACATTTTGATTATAAATATTAATTAGAAAGCTAAAATTATTTCATAAATTATAGTATTTTTTATAATTTTTAGACATTAAATAAATTAAAATATTTATCACATCATGATGATGTAGCGATGACCTCATTATTTAACGATTTTAATAAAATGAAAAGATAATGTAAAATCCAAGGCTTAAACTTGTCCAAAGACTATTTGATGGGTATATTTAAAACCATTATCACCTTAGACACGAATTATATAAGTGTGTGACCTTTATAATCCGAAAAGAATTGTATAATAATGTAACATTTCAATCTTTCCAAAAGAGCCCCTCCTCTCCTCTTATAAAAGGCCCCCACCTCTCCCCCCTCATTTACACTTTCAAGCCATTTGGCTCGGCCAAACTCTGCCCAAATACTCTCCCAACTTTCCCCTCTTACTCCTAGAAGCCTCACTTTGGGCATAACTCTTCCCAAGGAAGCCTTTGTCTCAAATCAAAAAGAGTTACCCGATTTTGAGGTAATGTCTTCTCTAATGTTGTTTTGTTTTATTTTTCTTCTCCAACCCCCTAAACTCTTTCCATTACATTCTTTTGTAACAAAACAAGTATCTAAAATATACTAGGTTGTTTTTATGATAATTATTTGGTTTACACTTACACACACCTTCGTTTAATGGTTAAAGAACATACTGTTTCTGTGGGTGGCGAAATACTGCCTCACGAAACGATGATTGTTCAAATTCTTTTAACACCTATAATGGTGGCCATTTTGATGACACTATTTTCATATATGATATATATATTATGTTTATGTTTTCCTTATGCTTCTTTATTTCTCATTTATGGCATACTTTATGATTTCCATTATGGGTAAACGCGATAATTTCATTTTAGGAAGTGCGGACTACCGCCCCCTCAAAGTGATGTGAATCGTTAATGCCATATGTGGGATGTATAAAGGATGGATTAAATGATATTATATATGATATTATACTGGAACTATATTATACCTTTATATAATTATGATTTCATTCCATTAAATACGAAATAGAAATGAAAGTAGCGTTCATGCGTACGTACGGCTTACCGTCTCCATGAACGGTGCATTTCATTTCTTACCTCTAAATGTTACGTAATATTATGAATGAATGTATATACTGGATATATATGATATATATGATATTTACATCATGAAAATAATTATGGATATAATGGATATATCACCACATGAACAACTTGTAATTATAAGAATTTTATTTTTGACTCAAGTACCTAAGATCGACAAAATGACCGTTATAAACTTAAATAATTACATAATGTTCATAACATGGTAATAAGGGATATAAAAGGAATAATGAACATCAAAAAGGTTCTTATGTAAATATAAATTAACTCTAGTTTATTATTCAGGAGGTTAAAGAACGGTCGAGTCAGGACAGGACGCAAGGTAAGGGAATTTCTTAACCCAACTTCCATTCTTTGGGTTAATCTCCTACTTTCAAATTATGTCATGATATTATTATGTCCTATTTTTTTATTTTTACTTTCTTTATGTCTACCTATAGTGAATACACATAATAGATCTATTTTATTTTAAAAATGATCTTTTAAGGACTTCGTCTCAATCCCCTTTCATTGAGGCATATTTGGTTTTATACACAACTTTCTTTTATATGGTGTATAAACACCTTTGACTTTAACGTTTATTCAAAAGGAATCTTTTTTGTACAAAGAATTTTGCTAAATGACAAAAGGGAATGTTTTTCTTTCCGTACTTATGCGGCGACAATGACTTCTCCGCCACCGTGACCATTATTTGAGTTTTGGCTTCCTCTACAAGCCATCATTTTTTTAATGAAAAATAAATACAAAGTTTTAACTTTCTTTTATTTTGGTATTGAAAATGGTTTTGAAAGCGTTTTTATTATATCAATGTGTTGTATTGATATCTTGTGATTGAAATGTGGAAATGTTATGTTTCCCTTATGCATGTTTTATGTGATACGATTATGTTATGGTTTATGATATGTTTAAACCTATTCATATGAGGAATGCATTGGACTTAATAAGTGACGGGTGGATCCCGCTACAGCTCCTCGATGCATCGGCAGGTCTCATGAGACAAACTAGTGTCTTGGCATGAGGCCTTGACAAAATCTTATTTGTGGTCTTGGCACGAGGCCTTGACTACGTGGTTATGATAGTCTGGCATTATGCATTCCATCATTATGAAACTGGTTAATGATATTTCATGTGATTATTCGACCAGTAGAATATCCATGTGAAGAAGTAAATGGCATGATCTCATTTGACTTTTGCCATATTATGTTTATGTTCAAGTTTAAAAGGCTTTTGTTTTAGTTATACATTGCCTTAAATGTTTATGTTTATTTATGAAGGCTTCCGCAATATTGTTATCCTTACTGAGCATCTGAGCTCACCCCTTTCAATGTTTTAATATTTTCCAGGATGTGAAGAAGTATTTTATGAATGACCTACAGGGATTGTCAGAAGAGGATATGAGAGTGGACTATGGAGACTTTGTTATTGTAGTTTTTCACTTTATGATGTAATGTAACGTTTACGAATGTATCTAGTGTTTCCAAGGCTACTAAACTAATCGGTCTTTAGAGACTTGATCTTTTGTGATCATGCCAATGTTACGAAGTAATGCACCGACTCTGGGTAGCTGGGGTCGGGGCGTTACATAGGGAGGGAGCAGGATCACCCTCTCCTTTAACTTTGAGTTGTAGTGTCTTATCCACATATCTTACACATGAACCAGTTGTAGGGAATCCCTCCTGGAGTAATCCCGAAGAATTTCTTATAGTATGTGGAACTTTTTCTCCTCTTCATCTATCAGGTCATAGATAGATTGATAATCAGATCTAACTATCCTGATTATGAGAGTAAGAGGGGATATAGGAACACTCAAATACCTCTCCCCTTTAGAATTCATCATTTGTCCACAACTTGTAAAATTGTATTGTGTCATCTTCAAATCTATTTCTTCCTAATATTTCATACATAGAGCATGACTCATGTGGGATTAGAGGTTAGTGGTTATTAGAGAATCTTCATGATCCCAAGAACCCAAACATTTTTACTAGTTGGTATAATCCCCAAACACCATATTTCCCAAAATGGGAATTTTTTCGAGTGGAATCACCAACCAAACCCTTAAAGAAAAATTGCCTCCTGCCCAAGTATAACCCCTACCATATTCACTCTACATAGAAATCATTATAAGTATAATACCCAATTTACTATACTATAAGAACTCTAATTCATGTCTGAATAGGATATATATGATGCCTTCTAAATTCTCGAGCTCCACATGGTCTTCTT
Organism: Viscum album; assembly: GCA_963277665.1. Classification (NCBI taxonomy): domain Eukaryota; kingdom Viridiplantae; phylum Streptophyta; class Magnoliopsida; order Santalales; family Viscaceae; genus Viscum; species Viscum album. The sequence goes on along the minus strand of OY728128.1, from coordinate 699,036,150 downwards.
AATTTTTTAATCCCCAACCATACCTACTCTAATGGGACTCCTACTTAGGTGTAAGCCACATCTTTTCAAACTAAATACTATTTTGTTCCCAACTAACTGGGGTATATAGGAAGCCAACCATAGGTTTAAAACCAACACCCCAAATTCCCCCTAATGTTCTGTAATCCATAGTCTTAGTAGGGTTGCATCCAACATGGAGGGACATATACCTTCTAGACACCCTTCATCAACATACTTATTAGGGAATATTCCTAATAGGGCCACTATCTAACTTGGGATTCAATATCTATTATAGGTTCTATGGTCCTCTTTGATGTAATTCCCACACCACTCTTTGACTAGGACCCTTTGACATAGGTTTCCTTATAACATGAAATTAAACTACATTGTTGGGTCCTTATCACATTCCCGTGAAAGGTGTGATGTGTCCAATTATGTGTCATAAAACTACATGGTTTCTAATACCTTTAAAAAGGATATGTAGGAATACAATGATATGTGTTCGATCCTGACATACAAACAACTATTTTCTCCCTGTATTATAGTAAAATCCAATGTTCCCCACTGCATGGCTTAAAACCAAAATCCTAATAATATAAGTTGTAAGGTTCTTGGGTCCATAAGTACCATTAATGGAGAACCTCACGTACGTATAGATGATTCCAAACATACAATGCTAATTATTGGTTGTTAATTTGAGGGTGACTCATTTCATACTTAGGAGTCAACCAAGGATTTTGAAATATTTCTTAACTCTATATGTGAGTCCCATTTATGGTAACATTCCCCCCCCCAAAGGGTGAGATGAGCCTGAACTCCCATCCAATCGACCAATGTGGGTTCTTAAGTATCATTGGCCAACTTACCCAATGAGAACCTACCTATGGAATGGAGGTCAACAAGTCACAACATATATGAGAGTCATTGGGTGTTTCTAGTTCCTTGAATAAACCCTATTTGAAACAAACCCGTTAGTTTTGAAATTAGAATAGAGAACCCTATGAGAATGGTTATGAAATATTCAATCCCCCAAAAATCAATCATACCAAGAATATGAAAATTCCTCCACCCTAATTCCATAAGTAACTAAATGGTGAAACCGACGTGAAACTATTTATCCTCAGTATCTTATTCATATATTAAAAAGGATAGACTGCCTAGTTCTCATCGAAACTTCTTGTTCTTACTAATGTCTACCACCATGATTTCATCAGAAATAGAATGGTGAACCCAACATGAATTCTTAACCAATATGACTGAATCTCATCCATTCAACCCCCTTTTTCACCCTCAATTAAAGAGATCCAATAAAAATAATCAATAACACATGGTTTATTTTATTGTGATTCATCTTGGATGGTGTTTTCTAGAATGAATTTAAAATAAATATTATAGAAAAAATTTATCATAACTCTCTTTATTCCAAATGGTGACTCACATGCTCTTGAATGCATTCACATTTGGAACTACATGGGATGGGTCCTCACCCAAAAAAAGGACACCGTCTCCCACCCAGCATCTTCATTGTCGGTTTTCAAACACATTGGTCTGTGATTACCACCAGAATGGTAATTTACCAACCTAGGAGGAATATCAATCGAACATATACTATATGAATCCATACCATCCATCTGCTCAATGATGGTTGGCATCCAAAAATATGATTGAACCCATAGCTATCTCCAACCATTTTGAGATCATATCCCAAGAACGCATTAACGAGATCCTCTCATAGCCGAAGGAGGCTCATGAGGTGGTTATCATTAAATTCATCCTAATGAAATAGGATTTCCTCTTATAGGATCATACTAATTTACACTATCACCAACGACTCATGAACCTATATACTTTACTTGAAGAGGACAACTCCCCATGGTCTCCATCCAAAGAAACTGGGATCTGAGGCTCCATTTTGGAGCATAGTGGACAAAGTTCAAACAAATATGAACATTCCATTTTTATTGATCCTGGAAAGGAAGACTGTCATGAAAATATAGGGGTAAACCATAATAAAATGAAAACACATTCTCATACACATCAATCCATTTATGAAAATAAAACAGAAACCCATGATAATATTCAAATCCTTTCTCATGCACATCAAGCTCATCATGAAAATATAGTGGCAACACATACGCTAATGTAAATCCTTACTTATACACACCAAGTGGTTCATGAAAATACGGTAGAAACCCTTAAGTATATGAGAATACCAACTCATGAACATAAATCCAATCATGAAAATATGGTAGTAATTATAGGAAATTGTCTACATATCTCTGCTAAGAATCATTGAAAACTCATATGAATTCTCAAAGACATGAATGTGTATATATCCTCATTCCCACTATGGATGTCTCTCATCACATCCTAGAGATTATGGAAGGTTATATATAAGTCACTAACTAAATCCTACAGACACTTCAAGGATTAATCCCTTAAACAACAACAACAAGGATTCATGGTCATAGACTCAACTTCTTAAGTGGGGTGAAATGTTCATACAATGAGGGGGTCACTCAGGAGAATGGAAAATCCATTATCTTATCCAAGAATATTGTTAGGAATATTTTTTGATAAATGGAAAACTATATTAGACACACATAGGCATTCTAACTCCTTTTTACCAACCCATCTAAAGAGGTTCTCTAGGGTATACATATTATAGTGACCCTTCTTTTTCTTACATTACTACTAAATCATTATAAAGAAATAAACATAAAATAATTACACAATGTAGATATAAATGTATTGTTTCTTTGTAAAATTTGTACCATACATAACATTTACAAAATAAAACATAAACATTTATTTAATTCCTTCTTCTCTAGATTCTTATTGGCCCTTGAATTCTCCTTAGTACATGTAATCACCTGAGGATATACATAAAAAAGGGGGTGAGATAAAAGATCAGTAAGAGGATAGATAATAACATGAAAGAATATAACATGGGGTGAGTATTAACATAACATCTTCATCATAACAAAACCATGGAATCATAATCCTGAGAGGAAGTCATTAATAAATTCCATGGAATGTGACAATGCATAAAAATTAAACATCATGTCTTAGTGATCAACTGCCAAACATAATTGTGAACAAAGATAGCATCATGTTCATGCATATTTCACTTTATCTCGTGAGGCTCTTCAAATTAACCAATGAATTGGAGAACAATATAATTCTGGGTGCACTCGTCACATCATTACAATTACAATGCTCTATATAATTCTAGGTTCACCTATCAAATCATAACAATTACATTATCATGCATGCCCCATAGAACATATATCAATATTGAACATATAATAACCCATGGAAAGGAATGGGTTTCATTTCATAAATCATACATTCATAAACTTTGGGTTCCCCAATTAAAGAGGGAATAACATACTTGATATAAAAATTATCATCCTTTAGTGAAGAATAAACAATCCCAAAAAGTAAAAGGTATTTTTTTTAGAGAATAGTCATTTTGGAAAAATATATGTGATTCTCGCTCAAATTTACCCAAGAGATGAAGGTAGAACGGTCCTTGTAGTTTAGCTTGGGTTATCGAATCCTCAGAGACCTAAGAAGAAACCTATAGACACGTACATTCTATGGACTGTTTTTTGATATGAATTGGCCAACTTGGGTTGATTTTATATGGGTTTAAAGGATAAATAACAGATTTAAGTGAATTTAATTTAAAAGAATGAGTTGATCCTAGGTTATTGCTCGGGGTGGATTGGATGAATTACTTTTTTAATGATTTCAATTTCTTATAATTGAGATGGATTCATTTAAGAAGGTCATACGAAATCATAACTTACTAGTTTAATGCCTAAACACCCTATTACTAATCACCTATACACTTGAATAATCAAAGTTTTGAGAACTCCAAGGTAGAGGTTCTTATTAGCACTTGAAATGTGTGACCTTAAATCAATAACGATGAAGATGTTTTAAAATCATCAAATAAAAATCTCAATTAAAAGAAGTGATTAGACATTAATGGAGTGATAAATAATATCAAATCCAGCCCCTTGATACTCCCTTGGATCATCCCATAAAAGTGGTAGCCCTCCATTGATTACATGTCTTCAAAGGAAGCGGGAAGTAGACTTACAAGGGTGGAATTGAAGAAGTAAAAACAACAACAAAAAAAGATCACTCCTTCGTTGTGTGATAAATATCACAAAGTATGGTGTGAATAAATTCACACCTTGAACCAATGGTATCAACATGATAAGTATAAGAACATAATAAGAGTAAATGAAGAACTTTTATTAAGAAACTAAGGTGAATTAAACAACTTACATGAGAAAGAAATGTGATTACAAACACAAAGCGGCTGCATAACACTACAATGAAACCAAGCACCAAAGATTAAAAACTCATTCACCACAACTGCCTTAAATATGCATTTTGGGAGCCTTGGGTTGAGCCTCCAATAGTACAAAGGATCCCACTTGATTATGGTAGGCCAAGGGTGGTGCAAAGTAAGGGAGAGGAGACTTTTTCCACCCTTGACCCGAGGTGCCAGCCATCTTGCTTCCACCGAATAGACTCACTTGTAAGTCCTTCTAGATGGACGAATCAGGGTGGTCCATAGAAGAATAAAATGTATCCCCGGATGTCTTATAACAGCCTGTAAACGTTGGGCCCATTTGGAGTTGTGGATTTCGAGATATGATCATATTAGTGGGCTGTTGTTCTGGGCCGCAGAATTTGGCCGAGAATTTATCTCTAACTTGGGCCGCCTAAATGGACACAATGAAGGCCGATTTAGCATTGGATCCTGAAGAGTTATTTGTTCCTCTACATGTCTTCTAGAATCCCAAGAAATTTAAGATTAATTAGGGCCTATATGTTGGGCCCCACAGTCTCATCAGTGGGTTGATGTCCAATATGACTTCTCCAGAATTGCTTCCTTTCATTGACAAATATCTCCATTATCCTCCATTAATTCTCCATTGATACCTGAATCAAATATGTTCATATTTAAGTGTAGATAAATTTCAAAAAATATAAAATTAAAATATGTATAATTAGATTCCTTAAAATCAGATGAATCATTGGGTACTTTAAATGATGTTAAGAAATGTACCACATAATAGTGCATTTTAAGAATGTATTACAATCATAATGTGAAATGATGTTCGAAGTGTAAAATGAACTAATATGGTGTTTATGAATAATAAAGAACATTAATATTATATATATTACCAATGAATATTAGCCTCATTTACTGGCTAATCAATATGTTTGTCATAAACTCTTTTAGAAATTTTTTATATCCCATAAAAGTTAAGATAATTATGATTAAATTAAATTTATGGAATATACATACTAAAAATGGGGTGAAATATTGAAACCCCAAAGAAAAAGAGTTGGATTCTAGAATTCCCCTCATGTTGTGTCCAAATTATTTCTTCACATTAATGTCATATATAAACATATTAGATGCATTAATTAACTATTCAAGAAACTTTTATACATTAATTTTATTCATTATAGTTTTATAAAGTTCATTTAATGGACTTTTTATGAGTTATAGAGTTTAATTTCATCATTTGGGAGCATTAATTTTCTTATTTTTCACGATCAGTTCACTTGTATTGATGAATAGAATTTCATGTAAAATGAAGATATATATGTGTGATTTTTTTATATGATATTAATAATATTCCATATGTTTAAATGATCTTATAAAGAATTTGGTTATATACCCTGAGGATGAATCATTAGAAAAACGTTAATAATGATCAATTTAGGTTAATTTTGGTGATTTTTCGATCACAAAAAACAAATTCTGTTTTATTATTTAGTATTATGTATAAATTTTAGTTCCATAACATAAATTGGGTTGTATCATGATATGAAAGTGAATCATCCACACTGTCAGAAAATAGGCACATAACGGGCGGTGATTACATTCTTAGAATAAAAGAGGGAGAGGGAGGATTTTAATGATGAATATTACAATAAAATGATATAATTATAGTATATCAAACATAACAGAGTTATCATGCTATTTTTATTAAGGTATGTGAGAATATAATAATAAAATAATAAAATTGAAAGGAAATTAAAAGAAGGAAAGAGATGATTTACCTCTTCAATTTTCCATTTGAGATCCCCCTCAAGGAACCTAGGATTTGTATTTTGATGATTACAAGGGATCATAGATGTGGGTGTGGGTATATGGAAAATTACTGGGTATATGTTATGCGAGAAGAAAATCTTCAGTTGTGTGAGGAGAAGAGTTGTTGATTGGTGGTTTTTATAGTGGAGGACGGGGGTGTTTTCTCAATATTATACTCATTAGTTTATTATTTTAGCTCAAGACTACGAATAGTTTGATAAATATCTCTAAATATATAAAAATAATTATAAAATTTCTAGATTAAGGTTCTTACATCATCCTTACATCAACAAGGACTAAATAAATTCATGCATTTAGCATTTATCAAAAATTATCGTGTTTTACTATTCATAAAAAATTCACGTGTTTTAGAAAAATACAAAAAATTCACCCTAAAAAATTTTCAACATGTAGAATTCAAAATTGAACTCAATTTTATGAAAATAATTTTCTAAATATGAGTCATTATATTTCTAATTAAAATTATCTGATTCATGGAAAATACAAATTTTAAAATTATAACTGATTTTATAACACTTTTAAAAATTACTTAAGGTATCATAAAATTATCTTAAAATTATAAGACATAAAAATATTAATTTATGAATACATTTTATGAAAATAAATTTTCCTTTAAATTATTAAATTATTCCTAAATTTGTAATTAAATATTTATGACTTACAAAAATACCAACACTTAATTAGTGATTTTTAAAACATTCATTTACTTAAAATATGATATAATTATTTCAAAATTTCATTTATAAGATTCTTAAATTTAATTTATACTTTCATGGGTGGGGTTACTATTCATTTGGTTGGTTTACTATTCATTAGTGTCGTATTAATATTCCTAAGGTCAAGTCACTATTTCAACGGTATTGGTGCCTTAACTTTTATAAATACTTATTATTTAATTAATTAAACATTTATAAAGTTTTTATATTGTTATTAATGTGATATTATGTTATTATACTTTATGACATAATTCTAAGAAGGAAATTTCATTGAGAAAAGTTTTGGTTCATTAAATTCTTCCCCCTTTTAAAATGTCTCCCTCAATTTTTTTTAAATAAATAGCTGAGGGTACCTCTCCTTCATCACCTCCTCTAGTTCCCATGTTGCTTCTTCATACTTATGGTTCCTCTAAAACATTTTGACAATATGGGTTATCTTGTTGCATAGAACCATATCTCCCTCGTCTATAATATTTACCAATTTCTTCTCATAAGAGAAATCATCTTCCATTTATACCACCTCTGAGTTCAGTACATGTGAGGGATATAGTATGTACTTCCTCCAGAGTGATACATGGAAAAAATTGTGAACATGATCCATATTTTGTGGAAGTGAATGTTGATAGGATATAACTCTAATGTGATCAAGGATATCAAATGGGATAATATACCTTGGGATTAACTTCCCTTTCATTCCAAACTACATGACTCTCTTCCCTAATGATATTCAAGGTAAGAATTTATCCCCAACATCAAAATCTAAGTCCCTTCAACCATTGTCAGCATAGATCTTTTTCAGACTCTGAGCATCTTGGATATGTTGCTAGATGGATTGAAACTTCTCTATCATCTCTTGCACATGATTAGATGCAAGTAGTTTTATTTCACCAACTTCATCCCAACGGGTTGGAATTCTACATAACATTACATATATAGCTTCATATGGATCAATATTAATACTCACTTGTAAGATATTGTTATATGAGAACTCAACAAATGGGAGATGTTGATCCCATCAACCATTTAATTATAAAGAGTATGATATTATAATATCTTAGAGCATATGAATATTAATTTCATACTCTCCATCCATTTGGGGGTGATAGACCATGATGAAATTTAATTCATTACTCAAAGCATGTAGAAGACCCCACTAGAATTTATATTTAAACCTGGGATCATGATAATAGATAGTAAAGAGTGGAACTCCATGAAGTCTGACCAATTACTTTAAATATATCATTTTAGGTTGTTCAAGCAATAAATATTTCTGAATATCAATGAAGTGGGAACTCTTGGTGAGTCGGTCTATCCCAACTCATATCACATTATTTCATTTGGATGTCTTTGGGAGACCCATGACAAATTACACAGTGAAATCCTCCCATTTCCACATGGGTAAAGGAAATGTATTCATCATCCATTTGGACTTCATTCACTCATCTTTAACTTGCTGACATATCAAGCACCATGAGATATAGTCAACAATATCCTTCTTCATGTTATCCCCCCAGAAGTGTTCTCAGAGATCATGGTACATCTTGGTACTCCCTCAATGGATAGAGAAATTTGAGCTATGTGCATTTTCCAATAGATCCTTATTTATCCCAATTGATGAAAGAACATAGAGTCTCATTCCAAATCGAATCACACCATCATCATCGTTACGGAACTCTTGCAGCATCTCATCCTTTACTGCATTTACCTTGTTTTGTAACTCCAGATCATACCTTTGTGCCTCCTTAATCTTCTCTTGGATAGATGGTTTGTAAATCATTTGGGAAAGGTAAGATGTATTCCCTACCATTATGGTTTCCAAATCCATTCATTTCATATCCATGAAGATATGTTCTTTCTCAATACGCAACATGGATAGAGTATAAGGTTCTTTTCATCTAAGAGAATCAACTACCTTGTTTTCCTTACCAGGATGATAGTGAATAGAGAAATCATAGTCTTTGATTAGCTCTAACCATTCCCTTTGACACATTTTGAGTTCATTTTGTGTGAATATATACTTTAGTCTATTTTTATCAGTATATATGTAACACTTCTTACAATATAAGTAGTGCCACCAGATTTTCAAGGAATAAATAATAGTTTCTAGGTGTAAATCATGTGTCTGGTAGTTCTTCTCATGTATCATCAACTGTCATGAGGTGTAGGATATCACATTATCATTTTTCATGAGTAAACATCTAAATAAGTTCTTATAATAATCAATTTATATCACAAAACATTCTCCCCTTTTCTGTAATGTGAGTACAAGTGTAGTGATCAGCCTTCTCTTTAGCTTCTTGAAGTTATCCTCACATTCTTCTTTCCAGACGTACTTTACCATTTTCCTTGTTAACATAGTCAGTGGGATTTCTAATTGTGATAAGTTTATCTGAATTCCATGATTGTACCCTGATAAGAGAATAAAACTATATATTTTTATAAAAATAGTGGGTATGTTCCATTCCTCAATCGCATTTGTCTTTGAAGGGTCCATATAAATTCCCTCACTTGTGATCATATATCCCAAGACTGTGACTTGATGCATCCAAAAGTCACAATAACTGATCTTGGAGTACAAATTATCCTTCCTTAACATCACCAACCCAATCCTTATATGTTCTTTATGTTCCTCCTTTCTCTTGGATTAGATGAGAATATCATTGATAAACAATACCAATTTTTTTGAGGTGATGGATAAGGTCTATTTTCATTAAATACATGAATATTAAAGGATAATAAGTAAGTCCTAAGGGAATCAACAAAAACTAGTAGTTCCAATATCTTGTACAGAAGTCAGTATTCTAGATATCTTCCTTATTCACATTTTACTGATGATATCCAAAATGATTATCAACCTATGAGAAGTAATGAGCTCCTCATAGCTGATCAAACAAGTCCTCAATCCTTTGAAGAGGAAACATGTTCTTTATAGTGATCATGTTGAGTTCCTGATAATTGATACACAACCACATTTATCCATCCTTCTTCTTGAGAAAGATCACCAATGCACCCCAAGGAGATGCACTAGGTCGTGTGAAACCTTTTTCCAAATGATCTTTCAGCTACTTCTTAACTCCTCTAGTTTGATTGGATCCATCCTATAGGGACACTTTGATATAAGAGTAACTCTAGGTTAGAATTATATTAAGAACTCTACCTCGCTATCTGGGGGATGTCTAGGTAAATCTCCTAGAAATACATCATTGTATTCCCTCACTATGTTCACTTCCCCTAGGTTGGTAACTTTTATTGACTCAACCATTTAGGAGAGGTATGCTTCTTCACAGGGAATCAACACCCACACCATTTAAGGATTTTCAAAAGGATATCTATGATCTAAATTTCCTTTACAGTGGAGCATGGAATGGTTCAAAATATGAAAAGATATTTCCTATTCCAGAATGTTTATATGTGATCTATATAATCAGCCAATCTATCCCCATTATAGTGTCGAATTCCAATAAGGGTAGAATTATTAGATTCACTGGAAAAATCCTCTTATATACACCCACTGAATAAGATTCCAAAACTTTGGTTGCAATAATTTCACCTCTTGGTGTGTTTATAGATATATCTAATTTAAGGTTTCATCTATTTTATTCAATAGTTTTAGAAATATTTCAATATATTAATTAATTCATAGAACTATAATCAAATAATTATTTTCATTTCCTAAATGAATAATAGGTTTACCTTCTATGACTTAATTTTCTTTCTACACTTTTGAAGTAGTGATGGCATAATCATTATCATTCTCTTTTGGAGTTGGGTGGATGATGATGCAGATTACCCTAAAAAACTCAAGGTTTAGTGAAATGGATTTCTTAGTTCCCCTACTCTCTATAGCTGTAGAATTGGACCATGGGTGGAACTATCCTTTCCTTCACCACATTTTCCGACTTCCTCAGGTATTTTCTACATTCATGATCTTTGATTCATTCTCTCACACACTTGAAGCATTTCCTTGTCCCTTTAATGAAGTTCCTATGATTCTTATTCCAAATTTTTTTACATGTGGGTGGTTGAGTTTTTTTCCAACTTTCTCATTAGATCCTCTTTCTTAAAACACCATATTTCTTTCTTATCAGTATATCCATGGGAACCTTCTCGAAACTCTATCTCCACTTTAAGATCACATCTTACAACTTCTTCAGAACACCCAAATTCATGAATTGATTGAGCCTTTCTAGGGTTTTGTTTTATACCACTAAAGAATATATTAATTTTTCTATCATTGTTGATAATAAAACCCGAAGCATACCTTTCAAGCCTTGTGAAATTTTCTTCATAATTTGTGAGAAATTAACCTTCTTCTTTATTCACCTCTATGAATTCTATCTCTATGTTTGTATGATGAGTTCGAGGTAAATACTTATTAAGAAAAAATATGTTAAAGTCTTCTCACTCTATATCCTCAATTTCCACACTCATCTTGGTGTTCTTAATCAAAGCCTTCCATTGATCGGCCTTTCTATCTAGATGATAAAAAAAATTCACATTCTCTATCTCCGTATAGTGAAGTACAAAAAATATCTTCTCCATTGGTTTGACCCACAGTTCCATGATAAGTGGATTTTAGGATCCACTAAACGTCGGTGGTCATTGCCGCATAAAACAATTTATATCCAGTTTCTACCTCTTAGGTAAAGCCATACATTCCACATTATTCTGATAATGGTTCATAACCTAAGATATCTGGGTAAGAATCAACATGAAATTTTGAACTCTTCCTCCCAAGGAATTGGGGATTTCATTCAATATATCGTTTCATAGTCCCTTGAATGAGTTGTTGTTCGGGTTTCTCCTGGTTCCCACAATTTTCTAAAATAGAAATGGTTAGAACAAAACAAAAGTCCATAATTCTTTATTAAATAATATATTCCGTTGTTTATTTAAGTCTAAGTGAATATAGTGTGGGATCTGTATGTCTATAATTTTATAAAACAAATATTATTGGGTTCCCACTTATACTTATTGTCATAATAAGGGTTTTTACTACAGTTCTCTAATCCTAATTTCCATTTTAACTAAACCATCCTCAGATACCAACAACAATGACCATGACTTTTCTTACATTATTATTACACCATAATAAAGAAAATTAACATAAAATCATTACATAAAAAGGGTAAAAAGGTTTAATGTATTTGAAAAATTAGGACCATGCATAAAATTTAAAAAATAAAACATAAAATTTTATTTATTTCCTTCTTCTTTACATTCTTACTGGACATTGAATTATCCTTAGTACATGTAATCACCTGAGGATATACATAAAAATGGGTGATATAAAATCCCAGAAAGAGGATAGAAAAAATATAACATGGTTCTAATATTAACATAAAATTATCATTATAACATAATCATGGAATCATAATCAATAGATAATGTCATTAAGAAAATTCTTGGAATGTGGAAATGCATAAAAATGAATCATCATTTCTTAGTGGTCAACTACTACACATAGTTTTGAACAAACCTAGAATAATGTTCATGAATATTTCACTTTATATCATGATGTTATTAACATTACTCAATAAATTTTAGTGTCGTATAATTCTGGGAAAAACCTGTTACATCGTTACATTAACAATGCAGTATATAATTTTGGGTGCACCCATCACATCATAACATTTACATTATCATGAATTCCCATAGAAAATATATCAATCTAAAGAATATAATAACCCATTGAAAGGAATGGGTTTCAATTCATAAATCATAAATTTATAACCTTTGGGTTCCCAAATAAAAGTGCAATTAACATACTTGACATAAGACTCATCAACCTTAAGTGATGAAGAAACAATCTCAAGAAGTAAAAGGTGTGTTTTTTGAAAGAGGAGTTCTTTTGGAAAACATTATGTTGGTCATAAAATAATGTAGAAAAAATTTCTATCCCATAATAGGTAATATAATGATGAATAAATGATATTTAAGGAATAGCCATATTTAAAATGGGGTGAAAGAGGGAAAACCCAAAGAAAGAGAGTTGGGTTCGAGAATTCCCCTAACCTTATGTCTGAACTCTTTCGTCGCTTTAATGTCTTGTATGAACATATTAAATTCATTAATTAACAATTAAATAATATTTTATACAAGTATATTATTTATTATTGTTTTATTAAGTTCATTTCATATACTTTGTATGAGTTATAGAGTATAATTTCATCGTTTGGGAGCATTCATTTACTTAGTTTTCACGATCAGTTCACTTTTATTAATGAATGGAATTTCATGTAAAATGAGTATAAGTATAGATAATTTTTGGAATATGATATTAATGACATTAAATAATCTTAAATAATATTATTTATAATGTCATTATATAGCATGAGGATGAATTATTAGTTTAATTTTAATGATGATCATTGTAGGTCAATTTTGGCATTTTTTTCAATCACAACGAACTAGTTTTGTTTTATTATTTAGTATTATGTATAAATGTTAGTTACAGAACATAAATAGGGTTGTATAATACACATTAAAATATATATTATACCATTTAGTGGTTTTATTAAGATCCATGAATTCATTTAAGGAAAATGAGAGTGCACGATCCACGATGTCAGTAAATTGACACATCATGGTGGACAATTTCATTTTTAGAATAAAAGAGAAAGTGAGATGATTTTAATGATTAATCTTACATGAACATAATATAATTAAATTATATAAAACATATTGGAGTTATAATTCCATTTTTATAAAGGTATGTGAGAAGATAATAACAAAATAAATGTGAATAAAAGGAAATTAAAAGAAAGAGAGAGAGTATTTACCTCTTGAATTCTCCTCTTGAGATCCTCCTCAAGGCACCTGGGATTGGTATTATAATAATACCAAGAGATCATGGACGTGGGTGAGGGGCTATGGAATATTATTGGGAATAATTTAGGTGAGGCTAAAATCTTGAGAGTTGTGAGGAGAAGAAGGGGTGAGGGGTGGTATTTATAGTGGAGGAGAGGGGTGTTTTCTTGATTTTATATTCATTAGTTTATTATCTGGGATCAAGATTATAAATATTTTGATAATTATATCTAAATATATTTTAATAATGAAGGATGGTTCATAATTAAGGTGCTTAAATCATCCTTACATCAATAATGGCACAAAAATTCTTGTATTTATCATTTATTGAAAATTATCGTATTTTACTATGCATAAAAAAATCATGTATTTCAGAAAAATACCAAAACATTTCCATAACCTTTTTTTATGTGTAGAATTCAAAAATTAAATCCATTTAATGAAAATATTTTTATAAATATGATTAATTTAATTTATTTCTTAAATCATCATTTACTTGGAAAATATAGTCTTTAAAATTATGAATGATTTTATAACACATTGAAAATTTACATATGGTCTACTAAAAATATCATAAAACCACAATAAATTAAAATATTATTTAATGAATACATTTTATGAAAATAAATTTTCATTTAAAATTTTAAATTAATAATAAAATTGTAATTAAATATCTATGACATATAAAAATACAAACACTTAATTAATTATTTTTAAAACATTTATTTACTTATTATATAATTTAATTATATCATAATTTCATTTATAAGATACGTAAATTTTATTTATACTTTTATGGGTGGGGTTACTATTCAATTTTCCTATTAAATATTCATAAAGGTTATACTATTATTTTTAAGGTCAAGTTACTATTTCACCGAGATTGGTTCCTTAACCTCTAGAAAGACTTCTTATTTCATTAATTAATCATTTATAGAGTTTTTATTGTGTTCTTAATGTAATTTTATGTGATTAGACAATGTGAAAAAATTATAAGAAGTCAATTTCATTGATAAATGCATTGGGACATTACACATATTATCCTACTTAAATTTCTGAATATCACCTTCATGACATGGAACCGACATAGGATTAATACGAACTCACTCCTCTGCATGGGGATCACCATTAAAACATGTGAATCTAGCTACACGTGGGACAATATCGACAGAGAAATCCCACCCAAGCAGTGGAAATTTGCAGTCTAGGTTTGTTACCCTACTCTATTAGAAGCGGGATATCTTAAGGCCATAAAACATTTTTTAATTGTGGACCGTGTCTCTAAATTTTTATTTCCAAATTATGGAACTGGTAATATAAGATATAAATTTCCTCCTCAGAGTATTTACCATGGAATAACTCTTTATGGGAACACTTAGATCAATCATAAAAGAAAATATATTGATGAGTGTCGCAATAGACTTCCTTATGACCAGAAGATCAATCAACAAGATGGTCTAATCTTCATCAGACCAGATATGAGAGGGGCCTCATATTCCAAGGAACCTGGAAGTATCAATCTAGTCATATTTGACACTCTATCCATGATATGTAATGTTCCCTCTCAATGAGGAGACACTCAGAAGAAAATATCATTATTTGAACCACCTTTGGGCTACTTCCATGCTAATGAGATCCTCACTAGCCTCACTGTCTGTGAAAAAATAGTAACGAAGAACCCATGATGGGATGATCAGGTAGAGGAATATCTAGTAGAAGAATAAAAAATATACACTCACCATGACAAGTCAATTCGACAAAGATGATATACCCATATTGTATTTTCCCTCATCCACTTCTCAGTTCGATGTTACAGAAGTCGTTTTTAGAATAATTCATTTTCAGCATCCTTCTGAATGTATGGATGACTCTTCACCATGTGAAATTGATGTTACGACCATACTACGGGTATGAAAACCATTTCAAAATATCTCGAGAGATCTTCCATGAATTTGATTTTAAATCCATTAAATCTGAATTTAAACCATATTTAGAGAGGTGGTGGAATGATTTTTAACTAGAATTAATCAATTCATTTCACAAGTTGGGTCCGATAGTAATCAATTCCCCAACTGGATTCTATACTTTAGGATGGGATGACCATGGAGATATGTACATCACCTCATATCCTGGTTAGAAAAATCCACCAGAAAAGAAATCTTGTAATGTTATCATTATAGAGAAGCTACAAAAAAGAACCCTATATGAGAAATATGTCACACTTAACAAGAATTTACCCTAAATAAGCCTCAAAATTAGAAATCCCTAAGAGAGAAGTCTGTATAAAGACTTATGAGTAAAGAAACCAATAAGATTAAGCAGTAATTTTACTTAAGGGATGTTAGTCAACATGAAATGTTGATTTCCTCAGATGTAATATATTAACAAATAGATGATGCTTCACACCTAGATCATGACTGAACAAAGACACACATAATCGGGAGAGCAGCAGAATCTATAGTTGTAGAATTGGTATGAGATCTGACACATCCCCCATGGGTTGGGGAATTTTTAAAATAAAATTCCCTATAAAATCCAAAAAATAATTTGGTGGCATAGAAATTGATGAATTGGATCAACCCCATCCAACAAACCTTGGATAATTTTTACCTCAATCCCTTCTTAAATAGAAATCCACCTTTTCCCATTTAGGTGGAATACCATGGAATGAGATCTCTCTGTTTTTCCCATCTCAAATATTGTTTCCCTTAGAAATTAAATGAACAAAAAAATTGTTGTTGGATCTCTCTGAGTGACACTTCACCGGGAATCCTTGATAGTATTATGAAAAGGGAGGAAAATGTATATGAAAGGGCATGAACAATCCTCCTATCATTCAGATGTCATTATGACCCCAAAAAATATTTAATCATTGGTTAAAATCATGGGAATCAATCATGTGGAAGGAACTAAAGACAATGATAATACTGAGGAGAAAGGGGGTTGGTTCTATCTATAACATGACCCACATTGAGACTAAGGGAGGCATGCGTACTTGGAACCAAATACATGAATTGAATCTAGGATCTCAATCGACCAATCCATTGCTTCCTACTTAGTTAACGTCAACCAAATAAAATGGTAAAGGATAGGTATTATATGACCCACATCTCCAAGAGGTTTGAACCCTCACACTAGAAGATAGATTATTTTTAATGGAGGAAGAGATGAAAGAGTTGATAAGAAACACTATAAAATTAACTCAGGTCATCATTCCTTATGGATATGTTTCAAGAGAAGAGCCTCAAATAACACACCCAACTTGTGTACCTCAAGGGTTCACACCTATTGCTGGGGCAGATCCATGACATCTACCCAATATGATTCCCATGTTGTTAGTTTATCTAGACACTAGAATGGGTGGATAATAATAATTACCTCTATTATGGAAACAACCATAGTAAATTTAGGTGGATCAATAAATATGTATCCTACATGATATAATCCAAAATTTGGGGTAGATCGTTCACATCATGCTATGGATATTAGCTCCCATGTTCCAGCTCTAGAACATACAAACATTCATCGAGGTCTTATCGAAACCCTCTAATCATTGTTCACTTAACTAGAAGATATGGAGGATTAGCTTGCACCAGTAGTGCTATGGGATAAAACATAACTTGAATGGGTTGTTGATTTCATGCCCCAACCAAATTTTGGGAGTCCTGCATTTCCAATATTCAATGGTTCAAGAGACCAGAAATCTCACTTGACCCACTTCGTGTCACATTGTGGTCCACTAATAATAACCCATGAGAAATAAGAAGCATTGAACCTTAGATGTTTCATCCAAACCATGCATGGGTCAGCCGTTATATGGTACACAAGTATTCCTTCTCAACCAATCATGGGATGGAAAAAACTATGTCACTCTTTCCTATTTCAATTTAGCTGAATCCTATAAATGATGAAAATTATTGATCTCTCAAACATCGAACATAAATAAAATGAGAGATTCATGTATTTAATTACTATATGGAAAGGACTGACCTAATCCTTGGACCTTCTGCTTCCCTATTATTACATTATTTCTCTTCACCTAGAGAACCTCTTTGACATGTTGAAAACATCACTCATTATGGTGATATATATAGGTTCATTTAGGGATGTCACTATGATTTTCTAGATAAGGGATGTTTCAATATATCATACTAATATCAATTCCTACGGGACTCCTCCAGTCCCTAGGAAAAGAACAGGGAATGTAGTGGTTGTATCTATCTTTCTTAAGTATGTCTCCATACCTACTCTATCTCTAAAACCTACAACATACTTTGCAGAACCCCCTAGGGTTCAAAAAACCCCCCACCCAATTATGAAGAGTGGAGGGACCCAAGGATGAATCAATTTGAGGAATGAATAAATTATTTTTACTCGTTCCAAGATCTATAAGCCTATAGATACTTTATAATAGACATTGATAAGCTTTCTCTATCTTCTATAAACAAGGAGGCTTGATCAAGTAGGTCTCGATTACCATCAAAATTACTGACCCTTACACCAGAAACTAGGTCACTACATCCAAGTGTTATTCATCTTTAAATACATCCAAAAAATATGGTGGACTCTAAAAAATTGTAGCGGGGGAAACCTCCAGTGAAAATAGCATATGAGTCTGATACTTTTATCGACAAATGAGGTGAATGGAATGAAGTCATTAGTAGAAGAGTGTCTAATTTTGATAATTGGATGACTTAGAATAAAATAAACTAATCTCAATAAATTATAAGATAATAGTTTAGGAAATCAACTATGCATCTGTCTACTTCCAATATGGAACAACTAACCTTGTATGCATCATGATTATCCAAAATCCAGTTCTTCAAGGTACGGTCTAGCCGAGACAAAAAAGGGAAAATGATGGAATATGAAGATATTCTAAGGACAAAACTATATTTGAATATGTTAGAAATTATTTCATAATATGTGAGAGAATGGGAACTATCCCACCAAATTGATATATAGGATCCATTCGATCAAATTGATATATGGGAACCACCTCGCCAAATGATAGCGCCAGAACTGTCTAGCCAGACAGAACCCTCATCTGATGGGGAATTGATATTTGGCTAAATTAATGATGGATCCATAAATTCCATTCATTTAATGGATCCCTTCTAGGATGATGATTATAAAAATTAACCTGATATCCCTAGTGATTCCAACAGGATAAAGTAAGTCCCTATAAATATTCTAAAATCAGCTCTAGCCCGATCACTTTGCAATATGAGTCAAAAGTTGAACAGGCATACAATCTCCCTCGGTGTACTAGAAAACTTTCTTAAACCATCCCAACAAGGATGGAAGCACCTCCAACTTATATTCTGAGGGTAAATCCATATACATCGAATAATCCATCACCTGTAGTTCCATTGAAAGAGGATCCCCACTTTGGGAAGCATAGGCCTTTGGATCTGACATATGACACCTTGAAGCAATTAGACTTGGTAATCACCAATCTATCGACCCTAGATTCTCTAATATTGTCAAAATGCCTCAAGGAATCAATCATGGATTATTTTCTATACCATTAGTATATTGAATTTGAGGTTAACACCACTATGGTCTTTCAGATACAGACTAATCCCATATAATGTCACATGGTTATCACCTTCACAAATCAAGATAAAGATGTCATTATATAGGGACACATTAGAACATTGTACATGTCCGAAAGGATAAATTATGTCAATATATGAAATTATTTCATTGAAAATGTCTCAATATTTATCCACATTCTAGTAAATACACTTTATCATCTTGGCTACATTGAGGATAGAATAACACCTTGCACCCTGACACTAATTGGTTTTGAAAAAAACAAGAAAATTCCCCTAGGCCCAATCAACCTTAGGGATATGTTTGGTGACCTCATATCCTAATCCAATATAAGGAATCATTAAATCCTCTTAGTGTGCACCAAATTAGGAATTTACATTATCTTGAACCATACTAAGTACAAAGAAGTATTATAGAAGAAGTGTGGTTTCAAACCCATAGAGATTGGGGAACACAGTGATGACAATTGTCGATAAAGGTTAGGTCTCTCCAATTTTTGGTTGATTTTGTTTAAATAAATGAAGAAAGTAAAATAAATGAACTAAAATGGATAAAAATAATAGGATATCATGGTTTTCCAAGGATACATTTTCTAAATAAATTAATCCATCTTCATTGTCAAAAAAATTATATGAAATAGGTGTACAGTCAATCAATTTCATCGATAGAATAAATTATAATACATTTTAAAACTACCCTAGAATCCTAACTAATCATGG
Source organism: Viscum album (assembly GCA_963277665.1). NCBI lineage: Eukaryota > Viridiplantae > Streptophyta > Magnoliopsida > Santalales > Viscaceae > Viscum > Viscum album. Next base: position 699,016,195 of record OY728128.1, on the reverse strand, counting down.
TCAAACGAATCAAAATATATAATGTGAAATAAGTTATCATTTCCAACAGCATAATAGTAATTAAATTTAATGGTCATTAATAAATCATGTCAATCATGTTGGGGTTTGTTTATTGTTAATGGAATATGGTCAATGGATCAATGATGAAAAATATATATTCATGAAAAACCATGATTATTTTGAATAAAATTATCTATACAAGTGTAATAAAAAAGTTATTGTATTAACCCCTTTTAACAGATTTCTCAACCCCCTATGGGTTATTTCCAACCATCGTTAGGTGACCGCCAATTATAATTTAACTCAAAACCATAGAGAACAGCCTGAAAAATAAAGAATAAGAAGGTAATTATGAAAATAATATATAGGAATTAAATATAGAAAAACTAATATGATTACATTATGTAAATAAAATAAAAAAAATAAAAAAACTATCAGTGATAAAATCTAGGTTGGAACCCGACTGTAGCCTCCAAGAAGTCGATCCTCTCCACCTAGAATGGAATTCCCAAATCCCTTCTCTAGACTCCCTATATATAATCCATAGATTCATCCATGGGATTACCCTTTGTAAAATATGTGTTTAATGTCCATTTTGAGAGGTCCTAATGAAGTATCCTATCAATGATTCATAAAAATATCTATTTTTCTACTATATAGAACATTTTCATGATGTGTAAAGTTCACATTATATGTAATTGTACAACACATGTACCAAAATTAGGTCTTATAGAAATTATAGTAATACTACACATTTTTCATTGTGTGACGCATATGGGTCATGTCATGACACATATAATCCTCACATCAAGTTGATTTCCTTCACGTCCCATTATGTATTTATTCCACAACATGTGCCATTTGACCACAGGTAATGATTATAAAACATGTATAGTCATTTTCCTCAACTATAGCTCATATTTTCCATGGATATTTTTTTCTTTTAAGTTCTCCAAGATCATACTCAAAAATCACATGTTGTTTCTTGACCTTCTCTCACTCCATGAAGGAACTTCTTTTCCTTAATTTCAACATTTTCCATCATATTCTATTTTTGATACTTTTACATAAGAATACCCAAAACATTAATATCAGGAAAAAATATAATAATTAATAAATTAATATTAAATTAATTAATATACAAAAAACATAAATGCATGTATATAAAATAGATAGATCATATATCACTTTGAATTGTAGGTTGTCCGACAAGATATACCCTTCAATGTTTTTGTTAGTAATTCCTTGGTTGCATCATCATTCATAAATCACCTAGACATACCATCAATGCATGAAATAATACATTAATGATAAATTTTCTACATTTCACTCTAATAAATCACCATTTTCTTCCTATGAGTCACATTATATCGATGTAGGATTCTATCAGTGGGATGGGAAAGAACCCATGGTTGAATGTGTTTCATGGGACACAAATCCAAATAGTCTGGAAATAATCCCGACCACCCATTTGAATAAATTAGCAGAGAATATGTGTTTCCCAACAATAAATTTGAGTACATGGTACTATATTTATGTATATACTCATCTATATTTGTGATATCTATTATGATAACTAAGACCATATCGATGAAGATTCTATGAACTCCCTAGAAAATGGACAAAAGACCATGTGAAGATGTCATCATTCCAGCTTCGTAGCTTCAGGAAATTACTTATTCATTAGCTAGGTCAGAGGAGGTTGTCAGGTAAATATGGTAAAGTAAGAATTATCATCCCCACACCTCTTCTCTCCTATGTAACACCAAAGAGACCCAATATCATAAGTTGTGTCAGAGGAAATAACTTCATCTTCTATATTTCAATTCAATGAACCCCTCTTAACTCTGAATAATTCCTTTCACCATATTCTCCCCCTATGGAACAATATAATGAAGAGGAAGAGGAATGATAGAAGGAAGAATAAGAATAATAGGGCCCCATGAATTCCCCTTCGACATTTGAGGAAGACATCTCCACAACCATTGATGAACTCAATGAGGTAAATATAGATACAAAAAATGACCCACGGCCCACTTTTATTTGTGTGGGCTACACGTCTAAATAGAAAGTGGCATATACCATACTTTTGAAGCATCATATGGTAGTGTTCACATGTAAATACAAAGAGATGTTTGAACTTGATCCCATGTTGGCCACTCACCTTTGGGATTTCCAGAAGATCATCAGGGCTATAAATAGGCCCAAGAAGGACTCATCTGACTCATCCCGCTGAAATTCAGACTAAAATTGACTAGATCATCAGTGATTACTTCATTACAAATGTACAATATCCATAATGGGTGCCAAATATAGTCCCAATAAAGAAAATTAATGGGAAGAATTAGAGTCTATATCAATTTTGAAGATTTCTATCGGCACTTTTTGAAGGATGATTTCTCATCCCTGAACATAGAACCAATGATCAATGTGATGGAAGGATATTAAGAACTCTCCTTCATGGATAGATATTAGGGGTAAAATCAAATCTTAATGGACTGATAATATGAATAATCCACTATCTTATATCCCTTCATGGAGTATTTCACTATTAGGTAATTTTATTTCGCTTGAAGAATGTTAGTTTTGCATACCACTTAAAAAAGTATCGAATAATTAAACCCATATTAGTGAATTTCTTCAAGTTATAGGTTGATGATTTGGGGGTTATGTCTTGATAGTCCTTTAACCACATGGAAGATATTTAAACAATCTTCAATACTCTATGAAATTACATCTTGAAAATCAACCCCTGGAAATGTGCTTTCAGTTTTATCTTAGGAAAATTTATCACCTTCTTCATATGCCATCATTGCATAAAAGTCACCCCTAAGAAGAAAAGGGCTATCCTGAAATTTTCATATCCTCAAAAGCTCATAAATTTAGAGTATTTGAAGGAAATATGGCCAAAATTCGATTTTTTCTAACCAAACCGACTGGAAAATGTTTTCCCTTCACTAGTTTTATGAGAAAAGGGGTTACATATTAGTGGTATAATGACATTCAGGAATCATTTTACAGTCTAAAAAACAATATCTTAATCTTACCATTCTTTTATTCCTCTTTCCAAATTAATACCACTCATTCTATATGTGACCACCCAATAGCTCTCATAGAGTTTCTTCCATGTACAAAATAATGATATCGATAGTGAAAAAAACTATTACTACATATTCCAAAACAAGATTGATAATGAGACTCATTATTTAGATATCAAGAAAAACTTTCTAGTTCTAATATTTATAGTCCAGAAGCTATGGAATTACATGAAACATCATATGGTCCTTCTAGTTTCTTATAGAAAACAAATCAGATACATTAATTGCTACCCTATATTGACTAGCCTTATGTCACGATGTGTGGTCAACCTGTAGATGTCTTAATCTCGTTTGTGCCTCAGAATTTTTGGAGATTCCATGATCTATAAGACATTATCACAGAACATCCTTCTGCAGAAATGATTTCAATGGAGACTAATCTTCCTGATGAGGATATCTTCTATTTTCAAGAGGAATCTCTGACATGGAAAATGTATTTTGATGGTGCCTCCAAAAGTCCATCCATAAAAAGGATGGAATAACCGAAACTCAAAAAAAAATTGGGTTAGGGTTCATTATTATCTACCTAACCAAGGAAGTATTACCTTACTCCTTCCTTATGTCGAAAGGATAAATAAAAAATAAAGAATAATATTAGTCTCTCGTTATAAGGCTATATCTAGCACATTAGATGAAATTAAATAACTTAAATATAAATGGTGGTTTGGAACTGATCATCAAGATGGAAAACAGTGATTATTCCATTGAAAAGGAAGAGATAATCTCCCTATTAGATTACATCTGAGTACTAATGGTGAAATTTTATTTGGAGATGACATTGACTCATGTCATGCACTTTTTAAATTCCCAAGATGATGCATTAGACACTAAAACCATGACTCTAGAAGATCCAGATAGGGAAAAAAACATTCATCATTGTTTCTCATCTCCATATGGTCTCAAATGTTTCTCAATAAATCATGGAATAGATCAATGAAATTATCCAATTCCCAAAACCATAAGGTCCTACCAGTATATGGATGGTTTTAATTAAGAAATACCTCCAAAATGGAATACTACCACTGGATTGAGTTGGAAATGTAAAGATCTAAAGGAAGGAAATTAAATGTGTTGTGTATGATAACATGAAACATCTAATGTTTATCTATAAGTGAGGCGTCAATTTTTTCCTTCTCATATGTATTGATGGAGAAGAGAAATCCATCATCATGATAGAAGTTCACATCAGAGCATGCAACACCCAATATTCAAGGCTCAAGATTTCTCATCAAATCCAAAGTCTTGGGTACTACAAGACCACTATAAAACAGGATTTCACAAAGTTTAACAAAAAGTTCCATTCCAGCCTAGTGCATGATAACATTATTTATCAACCCCTATAGTTTCTTCATAATACCAAATACTCTTATCCATTTTCCATATATGGAATTAATTATGTGGGACCATATCCTCCTACCACTACCAAGCTGTTCATGTATATTCTCACCGAAAATGAATTATTCTCCAAGTAGGTTGAGGCTATAAACATCAAAGAATTATAGAAAATAAATATTATTAGCTTCATGAAATCCAACATCATTAAAAAATTTAGTGTCCCACATACAATACTGAAATAAAACAACATAAACTTCTATTCTGTTGAGTTGGAGAAGCTATATGGGGAGTATAACATAAAATATAACCATTAATATTGTTTTCATGAAATAGATAATGTATATATTGAGGCTTTCAATAAGACCCAATAAAATATAATCTAAAATATGGTGAACAAGGAAAAAAAATATTTCACATATAAGATTTTGTTTATCTTGTGAGCTTAACCAACCATACCACCACACATGCCAACCCATACTCAATAATATATGGGACAGAGGTTGTCCTAGCCATTAAATATCAATTTCTATCACTCTTTATTTACATAGTAGATAAATATCTATAAATTATAAATCCCATAAGGGAATAGATGGATTACAGAATCTGGATGAGAATATATTGCATACAATGCCCCATCTAGAGGTCCACCAAAATTGTATTTCATGATCCATTAACAAAATAGTTTCCCCCAATTCTTCCTCAACAGAGAGATGGGTTTGGTCATTAGGGATTTGATAATTCCTAGAAATTAACCTTTAAATATGGGTTAAAAGTGGGAGGGACCATATTCCATACACAGGTCCTACTCAAATAGAGCCTATTATTTGATTTCAAAAGACTTACAACTCATTATAGCCTCCACCAATGAAATGTTTCTCAACAAAATATATTGTCCGAAAAAAAGATCAAGGTTTGTGTCTTCTACATAATGATAAGCTATATAGAAAGTATTTATTACACAGCCTTAAAGATCATATAATATCTTCTCAATCGCATGATATCAAACTACACGGTACTCAACCCATGCCATGTATCATAAAATTGTATGGTTAATGTCCCCACTAAAATACGTTAAACTATATTTCATTTCAATAATAATTGAGTAGATCATGACCTTGGGTTTCCATCACATACTTCACCTCCATTTAAATAACTATGTGTGGCCTAATTCTTATCTTCACATGATACATAGTGAAAACTAGACCTCCAAGGTCCAGTCATAACTTTACTCTCATTTATAAGATGATTTTCAAAATCCTTGGGCCCCATTGAAACATTTCACACAGGGTTTGTCTCTTACTGGTCCACAAAACCATCATTCCCATTACCATATCATCCATGTAATAAGATGATAAACTATGTGACACCCATATCCCCATTGCATGGTGTTAAAATACATAAAACATTTGTCATAATCACATAATGTTAAACTACACAGAATGAATTTTCCCACCAATAATTCAAGTCAGACAAGCCAGATCTATGTGAAAAGGGAATGATGTGCCCATGTCCTTGTGTGAGATCCAGATCCACATAGGCAATAAATTCATCCAAAACTATGTGTGGATTGATTCACATTCCAATGAAATATATATTGACGCACTAATCATCAATCATGGGCCCAACTGCAATCATAGAGGAAAAAGGTTACCATCCCTGTGTACTGGTCAGACCTGAATATGGAACCATTCCCAAAATCATCATCTTGATCACATGACATAAAACTAAACAATACTTCATCCATCATTCATGACATAAAAATTCATGGTTAATATATTCGATGATTGATTCTAAACTGCATAGAATTTTGATCCATACATGATTGGAAGACAAACAATGGTTCTAGTCCCCTATCACACCTCTATTAAAATAACTACAAGTGGTTGGATTGTTTTTAAAATAGTATATGTAGTAACCCACAAAAATCATAGGTATAGACACAAATTTACCTTCATTTAGATGATGGTTTTCACCATCCTCGGTCCCCAATTCCCCTTAACATAGCTGGTATGATTCTTACTGGTCAAAAGCACCATCTTTTAAACAACCATATAAACCATGTTTAAAGAAAAAAAACTACATGAAACCCATTTCCATGCTCCATGATGTTAACATTAATAGAAATATTTTCCTCATTATATGACATTAAACTATAATAAAAGATTAATTTCACAAACAATTCACCACACATGAGGCAGATCATTTTGAAAAAATAATTTTGTGCCCCTTTTCTTTTGTGAAATCTATATCCCCATAGGAAATCTATTCTTCCAAAAAAACATGTAACTTTATTCTCATTACAGTGAGATATGTAGTAATATATGAATCTCCCACATTGGGCTCAGCGACAAACATAGAGGAAAAAATTTCACCTCCATGTTTATGGGTTAGAACATCACATTGAACTGTTACTATAGTCATCATCCTAACCATATAACGTTAAAATATATGCTAATGATTCTTTGGAACACAATATTAAAATATAGTTGTACCCTATATAACAAACAAGTGATGTTTTGTGTTGAAAATATGAGATTTCAATTTCAACACTAGAGAGGAAATCACCCCCAACAATGGCCATCTATCATTCCATGATCAATAACTACATGTGGTTTGATTCACATTCCAAAGAAATACTTAGTGATGCTCTTACCCTATTTCATGGGCCCAACCATGAAACCTGGAAAGTGCCTCACTCTCCATGTTTGGGTAAGACCTACACTAGTGTAACACCCGAGACTTTTATGTTATATAAATCATCAAAGGAATCTTTTTCTACACAACACTTTCTAGGCTTTCTTTACACGCAATCGCGACCTTCCTCGATAGCTTGCGTTGTACGCAATACCGAGTTTCACTAAACAACAATATGCTATTAAAACTAGCCGTTATGAATAGTAATAACCACTTTTTGGAATTTTATAAATTTTATTTTTTAAAATGGACTTCATTTTTGGACTCAGAATATTGAAATTAGCCTACGGTGAAATTTTGGTATTTTTCTGAAAACTTTCAATTTTTGATGAATAGTGAAACCACTAAGTGGTAGGTTAAAAACTGAATTTTTGCATAAAACTTAATTTTACCGCTTCTGTGAATGGAATTTTGAAAATCCGACAGACACGGTTGATATCAGTAAGTAAAATGTGGTTCAATGAGATAAAAATATTTTTTTGGTGAATAGTAACTTTTTACTTTTTTTTACCGCGGTTAATAGTAAATAGGGTAACTATGGGTAAAAATGATATTACTATTACCCTAACACATGTCCTAATTCTATTGGATAAGTTTAATTCGACCAAAAACAAACTTAGGAATAAAATATGACCATTTAGGCCCACTTGGGTTAGATTATGACATTTATTATTAATTTATTTAAAGAAGGGTTAAAATAGTTAAAATCAAAGTTTAATAAGTAAATCATTTTTAATATGGGGTTATACATAAGATAAATTCGACTATAAATATTTATTAGAAATCTAAAAAGATTTCCTACATAATGGTATTTTATTTGTAATTTTTATACATTAAATAATTTAATTTATTTATGACACAATGATGATACAGTAATTATCTTATTAATGAAATATTGACATAATTGATGTTATAAACACCGAAATAAATGTAATTTGAGACTTTTTATGAATTAAACTAATTTTCTAGGTTACTATGATATATTAGTGTTGATTTAATCAACTTGGGTCGAACATATAATTCTGTTATGACTTTCACAAAAATCATATATCAAATAGTGTCAAAATTGACACAAAATAGTTATTAAATCAAATATTATATTACTAATTGTTATTTTATTCCTAAAAATATAAGGTTCGGCCAAATGACTTAGATAAGGATATATATATTAATAATAAACAATTTGGGGTTCGTTTGGCATGTTATAGTAAGTGTATTAACCATATAGTGAAAGAAAACAAAAAGACATGGTAAAAGTTAAATTATTTAACTTAGAGTTAAATCTAATTGATAAGGTTAAAATAATACCCTAAACTTGTATAAATCCTATTGGTTGATAGTATTTAGACCCTTACCCACTTTAGCTTCGAAATAAGACCCTTTGGAACCATTATAAACCGATTTTGACTTTAATATAAAATAATATTTTGAGATATTCCTAAGGTGCCCCTCTCCTCCCTTATAAAAGGGTACCTCCTCCCCCTCCTCCTCACACCAAATTGAGCACTCAAGCTCGGCAAACCCCTGCCATTTTCTCCTCTCCACTTCCCTAGAATAATCCTAGAGGTCCTGGTCTTCTTCAAAGACCAATCTTAGTTCCCTAAGTGGAGGATTCAAAGAGGCGTTCCAAAGAAGAGGTAATATCCGTTACCGATCTTTTCAATTTCTTTCTTCTTCAACTTCTTCTCCTTTAGTTGTTTCATGATAAAGTAATAACATCATTATTAATTACATACTGATATGTTATTATAAATATGAAACAACCCTAATTCACCTTCAATCCATCCTATGGAAAAATGAAATCACCGCGCGTGCGTACGTACGGAATACCGTCTCCACGCCGTGGTGTAATCTATTTTTCCACCATCACTTTACAAGGATGGGTATAATGGTGTAATGAGTAACTATTTATGATTATTATAAAGTAATATTGATACTGAAATAATATATATATATATACTCCAATATAGTTCCACGATCATAGGAACGATATCATCACTCGTGCGTGCGTACGGAATACCGTCTCCACGATGTGATGCGACTCGTTCTACATGATCATCATTACATAGTAATTATATAAATGAATTGAATGAATAAATATGATATATGTTACACTAATACCATTCTGGATATAAGGTATCTATAACCTTAAAATAAGAATAAGAATGTATTCGGAAAAACACGCATAAGAACAAAAGGCAATAAAGACCCGAGTAACAAGTAACAATGAAATATTACTAACAAGAAGCTAAGAATATGACCATATATGATATCATATCAATATGTATGATTCTGGAACAAGTCAATAACATTATTTAAACCATTATACAGGAGCTTCGGACACGTACAAAGAAAATCGGACCTAAGGTAAGGGAAATATCACAATCTCATTTTTATCCGAGATTGTTTATTCGTAAGTATTTACTGGGGTGTATTTTATCATCCACATCCATGTTACTTCAATATATAATATTGTTTCCATCCACTTAAAATAGTTTAAATCCAATTTTACCCTTCGGTAAGTTTTTAGTAAAATATATGAAAGGAATCTTTTGTCGTTTTTCATACGAGGTACTTTTTGACTTTTCCGACAAAAGTACGGGAAGAATGTTTTTTTTAACTTATACGGCATGAATGGATTTTTAAAACATTTTTCCAAGAAGCTTCCTTTACAAGTTTTCAAGTTTATTTTTAATCAACTTCTTTTAGTTTAAAATTTTATGACATTTTAAGAAAAGAAAAGTGTTTTTGAAGAAGAAAGGATATTTTCCTCAAGAATGGAGTTCAAGTGTTTTATCAAAATTATTTTCCATCTATGATAATAAAGGGTTCTGTTTTTATCCCTATTATTACATTGAATTGATTATGTTGTGAGGGAATTATTTTTATGAATTCATTTACCTTATATGGTTTGTTTTATGATGTCATGATGTTTCAAGAATCCCATTTTTGTTACATGTGCTATGCGATGATGTATGTTTTATGATTATGTGGCACACATAAGAAAGGATTCATTATAAGATGGGTGGGACCTATATCTCCCTCCAATGAATTGGGTAAAGATTTATATCTCATGAGATAGACATGGCTGGAACGGAAGGTTATTTCGGTTCAGTGATACAGGACTGAAACGAGGAGTGAACTCGGTTCAGAAATGGACTTTGTCCGCTAAGATAGTCTTGGCAATGAGTCATGACTAACAAGAAATGATTTTCCATGATTATGTGTGCATTCCACAAAGTTTCAAGTTTCATGTTATGATTATGGGGATCTTATTTTCACTTCTATGATTTATTCCATGTTAAGATATTATGATCTCTTTTGCAGGTTATGATTTTCAAGAAGATATGATATGATTTTTATTTCCTTTATTTGCCCTTGCTGAGCATTTGAGCTCACCCTTTTATGTTTTCTTTTCCCCAGGTCAGGAAGATGGATATTAAGTAGAATACGCTAAAAGGGACCCTAGATATGATGAAATAAATGGGAGAAAATTTAGAAGATTTATGAACCAGTTGTTTATGTTTCCCAGTTTCTAAAGACACTATACCTATACGGTCCTTTGTGGTTTTGTCATATGTTGTAATAAGTGTGCTTCAATTTTGAAGTATTGACAATGTATGTAAAGTATGGGTCGTTATAGTTGGTATCAGAGGAAAGGTATAGTCAACCTTTGGAAACTAGGATGTGAAAGCCTTAGTAAGAACCCTAAGGATAAGTCTAAGCATAAAAAACAATCTTAGTGTTTTAGAAATGGCCATGAATACCCTAGGATAAAACCTTAAGTGTGAAATTTTATCCTTGATTATGTGGTTTTCCTATTATAATTAGTGTTGCTCACACTATTCTTCTTGGTTTTAGTCAATGGCTGGAACCCGAAGGAACCGTGTTAATGCGTAATGCGATGGGCAATGCAATGATTGTCCCCCTGAGCAACCCAACGATATGTGAGCTGGAATGCAAAATCTTGTAGCTATGCTCACACAACTTTCTCAAGCTATGAATCATGCAGGACTTCCAAACGAGCAAAGGAAGGAGCAACATTCTGTTGAACCCTTCATGAGGCAGCGTCCACCTTCTTTCAGTGGGTCTACTGATCCATTAGTTGCTGAACAATGGATTAGTACTACTGAAAAGATATTTTCAGTTCTTCAATGTTCTGAACATGATAAAGTCATCCTAGCAGTGTATCGTTTGGAAGGAGATGCTGATCAATGGTGGAATCTTATTAAGAATACGAGGCAAAGGGATGAAATTGAGTCTATGGAATGGGACGAGTTCAAGAACTTATTTTTCAATAAGTACTTCCCTCGTATTCTCCGAACAAAGATGGAGAAAGAGTTTCTTGAACTGAAACAAAGGGATGATGAATCTGTTCGTACCTATGAAGAAAATTTTACAAGACTTGCAAGGTACGCTTCTGGTATTATTATCCAACCTGAGAGTAAGATCGATCGATTCTTTAGTGGCTTAAAACCAAGTCTTCGAAGGGCGTTAGCCATAAGGGACTTCAATAGCTATGAGGAAATTGTTCGATGTGCTCTCAAAGTCGAGATGGATATTGGAGTAACCCATCAGTCACATGGCTTTGATAAGAAGAGGAAGATGGAATTCAAAGGAAAATATAAAGAGCACACTGAAAAGAAGATGAGCTTTCCCTTATGCTCAAAGTATGGAAAGAAACATGGAGGGAGTTGTCTTAAAGGGAAAAGTAAATGTTTTAAGTGTGGAAAGAAAGGTCATCGGGCATTTGAATGCCACGATAATGGGAAGAAGATGTCTAATGATGCAAACAAAGGAAGGGATACACATAATGATCCTACTACACTTCAATGTTTCAAGTGCAAGGAGATGGGGCATTATGCCAATCAATGCCCAAATCCAAGGGTTGATGATGATGGTCGACGTCAACAAAATCTTAAGGCTAAAGACAAAGGAAAGTCACATGCAATTTCTATTAGCGATGTGGAGTACGATAACGAAGTGGTGAAAGGTACACTTACCATCCACTCTAAAGTAGCAAATGTTTTATTTGATTCTGGATCCACCCACTCTTTTATTTCTGAAAAATTTTCTAAGGGTATCACCGTACTACATCAACAAATAGATGTTGAGTTAGCTGTGACAACACCTAATGGCACAACAGTCGCATCAAAAGTTTATAATTCTTCTCCGATCGAAGTTTGTGGGAAAGTGCTTCCTGCAAATCTTGTGATCCTTCCTTTAGTGGAATTTGATGTGATTCTTGGCATGGATTGGATTTCTCTACATGGAGCTCATATCAATTGCCAAAGAAGGGAAGTCACATTTCATATTCCAGATCAATCTACGATCGTCTATCAATGCAAGGATGAACATAACCTTCCAGTGGAAATTTCTTCCATCTTATGGGTATTGATTCCACTAAATGAAGTTTATTTATCTCAAATGGTTGGTGAGAAACTCATGATTAAGAATATTCCCATTGTACGAGAGTTTGATGATGTCTTTCCGGAGGAATTACCGGGTCTTCCACCAAATCGTGAAGTTGAGTTTTCAATAGAACTCGTACCAGGTGCTTTGCCAATTTCAAAGACACCTTATAGAATGGCCCCAATTGAGTTGCAGGAATTGAAGAAGCAACTCCAAGAGAATCTTGACAAGGGATTCATACGCCCTAGTGTGTCACCTTGGGGAGCACCTGTTCTATTTGTTAAGAATAAATATGGATCAATGAGACTCTGCATTTATTATCGAGAACTTAACAAGATCACTATCAATAACAAATATCCTCTCCCATGCATTGATGACTTATTTGACCAACTACGCGGAGCTCAATACTTTTCCAAGATTGATCTTCGTTTAGGGTATCATCAATTAAGGGTCAAAAGGGAGGATATACCAAAGACGGCTTTCCGTACAAGGTATGGACACTATGAATTTATAGTGATGCCATTTGGTCTTACTAATGCCCCTGCTATCTTCATGGATCTAATGAATAGAGTCTTTAGAGACTATCTTGATCAATTTGTGGTAGTCTTTATAGACGATATTCTTGTCTATTCAAAGAGCAAGGAAGAGCATGAAGATCACTTGAGAATTATATTGAAGACCCTGAGAAAGGAGAAGCTTTATGCCAAATTTACCAAGTGTGAATTTTGGCTTCAAAAAGTTGCATTTTTGGGTCACATAATCTCAAAAGAGGGGATATCTGTGGATCCAGAAAAAATAGAGGTTATCGAAAGATGGTCAAGACCAACAACAGTAACTGAGATCCGAAGTTTTCTTGGTTTGGATGGATATTATCGACGTTTTGTAAAAGATTTTTCACGATTATCCAATCCACTCACCAAGTTGACTCGGAAAGGAGTTAAGTTTGTCTGGACAGAGGAATGTGAAGAGAATTTCAAGGAGTTGAAAAGAAGGTTATCCAGTGCACCTGTGCTCACACTTCCTTGTAGTGGAGAAAGGTTTGTGATCTATAGTGATGCATCCAAGAAGGGATTGGGGTGTGTTCTTATGCAAAATGATATGGTGATAGTTTATGCCTCACGACAGTTGAAAATCCATGAGCAAAATTACCCAACACATGATTTGGAGTTGGTTGCGGTAATCTTTGCATTAAAGATTTGGAGGCATTACCTTTATGGTGAAAGGTGTGATATTTATACTGATCATAAAAGTTTAAAGTATATTTTCACACAAAAGGAGTTGAATATGAGTCAAAGAAGATGGTTGGAGCTGATTAAGGATTATGACTGCTCAATCCATTACCACCCTGGGAAAGAAAACAAGGTGGAAGATGCATTAAGTCAACAAGACCATGCTAGTTTATCCATGATGAGGATCACAAAAGATCCAATATTTATGGATTTACAAAGGATGGATCTTGGAATTATAATGGAAGGGGAAAAATCTTATCTTTATCAAATGAATGTTCAACCATCTATACATGTGAAGATTAAAGAGGCACAGAAAGAGGATGTCGAGTTACAAAAGAGGGTGAGAAATGTTCCTGAATTCAACCTTGATTGTGATGGGATAATAAAGTTCAGGAATCAGGTTTGTGTTCCTCTAATCCCCGAATTAAAGAAGGAGCTACTGGATGAGGCTCATAGTTCATCATTCTCTATTCATCCTGGAAGCACGAAGATGTATAGGGACCTGAAAGAGTACTTTTGGTGGGATGGCATGAAAAGAGATGTTGCTGAATATGTCTCTTGATGCTTGGTTTGTCAACAAGTTAAAGCTGAGAGACAGAAGTCTAAGGGGATATTACAACCATTACCCATACCCGAATGGAAATGGGAAAACATCACTATGGACTTTGTCACAGGACTTCCTAAAACATCCAAAGGAAATAATGCTATTTGGGTCATAGTTGATCGTCTTACAAAGTCTGCACACTTCATTGCTATGAGAGAGGATTTCTCTCTAGATCAGCTTGCCAGGATATATGTAAAGTAAGTGGTAAGATTGCATGGAGTACCACTTTCTATTATATCTGATCGGGATCCGAGATTTACCTCGAAGTTATAGAGAAGTCTTCAGTATACTCTGGATACAGAGTTGAGTTTCAGCACTGCTTATCATCCCCAGACAGACGGTCAGTCTAAGAGAACAATTCAAACCCTAGAAGATATGTTGAGAGCTTGCTCTATGGATTTCAAAGGAGGTTGGGATCAACACCTACCTTTCGTGGAATTTTCTTATAATAATAGCTTTCACTCCAGTATTCAGATGGCTCCTTATGAAGCTCTCTATGGAAAGAAATGCAGGACTCCAACTTGCTAGGATGAAGTTGGGGAAAGAAAGCTGTTAGGACCTGATCTCGTTGATGAAATGGCAGAAAAGGTTAGATCTATTCAACAACACATAAGAGCAGCTCATAGTCGACAGAAAAGTTATGCCGACAACCGAAGAAAAGACCTAGAGTTTGAAGTGGGTGATAAAGTGTTCATACGAATATCTCCCTGGAAGAGGGTTATGAGATTTGGAAAGAAGGGGAAGTTGAGCCCTAGATATATCGGTCCTTTCGAAATACTGGATCGGGTTGGAAAGGTAGCTTACCGATTGGCGCTTCCACCGAATCTCTCTCAAGTTCACGATGTGTTCCATGTATCTCTCCTGAGAAAGTACATACCTGATCCTTCACATGTACTCAGCTCAGAAGTTGTACCGCTGGAGCAAGATCTTTCTTATGAAGAACAACCGATAGAGATTCTGGATCATAGCGAAAAAGTCCTACGAAATAAGACCACTCGATTGGTGAAAGTTTTATGGAGGAACCACCAACTTGAAGAAGATACATGGGAGCTTGAGGATATGATGAGGGAGAAGTATCATCATCTGTTTGTTACAAAGTGACGAATTTCGAGGGCGAAATTCTTTTTAAGGGGGTTAGAATGTAACACCCGAGACTTTTATGTTATATAAATCATCAAAGGAATCTTTTTCTACACAACACTTGCTTGGCTTGCTTTACACGCAATCGCGACCTTCCTCGATAGCTTGTGTTGTACGCAATACCGAGTTTCACTAAACAACAATATGCTATTAAAACTAGCCATTTTGAATAGTAATAACCACTTTTTGGAATTTTATAAATTTTATTTTTCAAAATGGACTTCATTTTTGGACTTAGAATATCGAAATTAGCCTAGGGTGAAATTTTGGTATTTTTCTGAAAACTTTCAATTTTTGATGAATAGTGAAACCACTAAGTGGTAGGTTAAAAACTGAATTTTTGCATAAAACTTAATTTTACCACTTCTGTGAATGGAATTTCCAAAATCCGACAGACACGGTTGATATCAGTAAGTAAAATGTGGTTCAATGAGATAAAAATATTTTTTTGGTGAATAGTAACTTTTTACTTTTTTTTAACGCGGTTAATAGTAAATAGGGTAACAAAGGGTAAAAATGATATTACTATTACCCTAACACATGTACTAATTCTATTGGATAAGTTTAATTCGACCAAAAACAAACTTTGGAATAAAATATGACCATTTAGGCCCACTTGGGTTAGATTAGGACATTTATTATTAATTTATTTAAAGAAGGGTTAAAATAGTTAAAATCAAAGTTTAATAAGTAAATAATTTTTAATATGGGGTTATACATAAGATAAATTAGACTATAAATATTAATTAGAAATTTAAAAATATTTCCTACATAATGGTATTTTATTTGTAATTTTTAGACATTAAATAATTTAATTTATTTATGACACAATGATGATGCAGTAATTATCTTATTAATGAAATATTGACATAATTGATGTTATAAACACCAAAATAAATGTAATTTGAGACTTTTTATGAATTACACTAATTTTCTAGGTTACTATGAAATATTAGTGTTGATTTAATCAACTTGGTTCGAACATATAATTCTGTTATGACTTTCACAAAAATCATATATCAAATAGTGTCAAAATTGACACAAAATAGTTTTTAAATCAAATATTATATTACTAATTGTTATTTTATTCCTAAAAATCTAAGGTTCGGTCAAATGACTTAGATAAGGATATATATATTAATAATAAACAATTTGGGGTTCGTTTGGCAGGTTATTGTAAGTGTATTAACCATATAGTGAAAGAAAACAAAAAGACATGGTAAAAGTTAAATTATTTAACTTAGAGTTAAATCTAATTGATAAGGTTAAAATAATACCCTAAACTTGTCTAAATCCTATTGGTTGATATTATTTCGACCCTTCCCCACTTTAGCTTCGAAATAAGACCCTTTGGAACCATTATAAACCGATTTTGACTTTAATATAAAATAATATTTTGAGATATTCCTAAGGTGCCCCTCTCCTCCCTTATAAAAGGGCACCTCCTCCCCCTCCTCCTCACACCAAATTGAGCACTCAAGCTCGGCCAACCCCTGCCATTTTCTCCTCTCCACTTCCCTAGAATAATCCTAGAGGTCTTGGTCTTCTTCAAAGACCAATCTTAGTTCCCTAAGTGGAGGATTCAAAGAGGCGTTCCAAAGAAGAGGTAATATCCGTTACCGATCTTTTCAATTTCTTTCTTCATCAACTTCTTCTCCTTTAGTTGTTTCATGATAAAGTAATAACATCAGTATTACTTACATACTGATATGTTATTATAAATATGAAACAACCCTAATTCACCTTCTATCCATCCTATGGAAAAATGAAATCACCGCGCGTGCGTACGTACGAAATACCGTCTCCACGCTGTGGTGTAATCTATTTTTCCACCATCACTTTACAAGGATGGGTATAATGGTGTAATTAGTAACTATTTATGATTATTATAAATTAATATTGATACTGAAATAATATATATATATACTCCAATATAGTTCCATGATCATAGGAACGATATCATCACTCGTGCGTACGTACGGAATACCGTCTCCACGATGTGATGCGACTCGTTCTACATGATCATAATTACATAGTAATTATATAAATGAATTGAATGAATAAATATGATATATGTTACACTAATAACATTCTGGATATAAGGTATCTATAAACTTAAAAGAAGAATAAGAATGTATTCGGCAAAACACGCATAAGAACAAAAGGCAATAAAGACTCGAGTAACAAGTAACAATGGAATATTACTAACAAGAAGCTAGGAATATGACCATATATGATATCATATCAATATGTATGATTCTGGAACAATTCAATAACATTATTTAAACCATTATACAGGAGCTTCGGACACGTACAAAGCAAATCGGACCTAAGGTAAGGGAAATATCACAATCTCATTTTTTATCCGAGATTGTTTATTCGTAAGTATTTACTGGGGTGTATTTTATCATCCACATCCATGTTCCTTCAATATATAATATTGTTTCCATCCACTTACAATAGTTTAAATCCAATTTTACCCTTCGGTAAGTTTTTAGTAAAAGATATGAAAGGAATCTTTTGTCGTTTTTCATACGAGGTACTTTTTGACTTTTCTGACAAAAGTACGGGAAGAATGTTTTTTTTAACTTATACGGCATGAATGGATTTTTAAAACATTATTTCCAAGAAGCTTACTTTACAAGTTTTCAAGTTTATTTTTAATCAACTTCTTTTAGTTTAGAATTTTATGACATTTTAAGAAAAGAAAAGTGTTTTTGAAGAAGAAAGGATATTTTCCTCAAGAATGGAGTTCAAGTGTTTTATCAAAATTATTTTCCATCTAAGATAATAAAGGGTTCTGTTTTTATCCCTATTATTACATTGATTTGATTATGTTGTGAGGGAATTATTTTTATGAAGTCATTTACCTTATATGGTTTGTCTTATGATGTCATGATGTTTCAAGAATCCCATTTTTGTTACATGTGTTATGCGATGATGTATGTTTTATGATTATGTGGCACACATAAGAAAGGATTCATTATAAGATGGGTGGGACCTATATCTCCCTCCAATTCATTGGGTAAAGATTTATATCTCATGAGATAGACATGGCTGGAACGGAAGGTTATTTCCGTTCAGTGATACAGGACTGAAACGAGGAGTGAACTCGGTTCAGAAATGAACTTTGTCTGCTAAGATAGTCTTGGAAATGAGTCATGACTAACAAGAAATGATTTTCCATGATTATGTGTGCATGCCACAAAGTTTCAAGTTTCATGTTATGATTATGGGGATCTCATTTTCATTTCTATGATTTATTCCATGTTAAGATATTATGATCTCTTTTGCAGGTTATGATTTTCAAAAATATATGATATGATTTTTATTTCCTTTATTTGCCCTTGCTGAGAATTTGAGCTCACCCTTTTATGTTTTCTTTTCCCCAGGTCAGGAAGATGTATATTAAGTAGAATATGCTAAAAGGGACCCTAGATATGATGAAATAAATGGGATACACTGTAGAAGATTTATGAACCAGTTGTTTATGTTTCCTAGTTTCTAAAGACACAATACCTATACGGTCCTTTGTGGTTTTGTCATATGTTGTAATAAGTGTGCTTCAATTTTGAAGTATTAACAATGTATGTAAAGTATGGTTCGTTATAACTAGGATCCCCTTAATAACAACATATGGATTGATTCCCACCTTGAGTGGAAAACATAGTGATTCTCTATAAACCTGGGTCTATCCCCATTATCATGTCATCACAAGGACCTTTCCTTATTATTTTTGTGATAATGACATACATGAAAAATGATTTTATTATTTTTTGTTAAAAAATATACCATTATAATTTTTTCACATTGGTTCATCACTTTGTAGAAACACCAAGACATTATCAACCCACCATGACAAGAAATATGAAATAAAAAATTATAGAATTACCTCTGGGGAAACTCAATATGCATCTTGTTACTAAGTATGACAAGAATCAGTTGATTTATACTTTGCACATTATGGTAAATGATAGCCTTACCTCATCCCATTAATATAGGATGCCTAACAAAAGTTGTGAGATGTCGCAATGTACTCACAAGAGAGGAAACCCCATTCTCAACACCAGTCTTCTACCATGATGTATTTAAGAACAACATGTAGATTGATTCCTATTGTTAAAAGATACTTAGTGATTCTTAGACTTCTTGTATTGGGCTCAACTGAATATTTCCCATTTAAATGGTGATTTTCACCAGCCTTTGGCTTCATGGAAACTTTTCACATCATGATTATGTTTCTTACTGGGCTACAAAAAACATTATTCCCACTTCAGAACTGCACATGGAAAGATTCCATACCTCATGATATATTCAGTGACACCCAGAACCTACTTCACATGCCCAGCTGTAAAATGTGGAAAATCCTCTTTTCATTTTTATAATCAAAATCGATGTAGGGAAATCCAACACATGTCTTTTCATACATAGGTAAATTCTACATAAAATGAATCATATCTACTCATTAACTATATTTTTATAGGGAATCACATTTATAACTATTTGTACACTAATTTATATTATCTATAGGATATGTAGTGATACCCAGATGACCAATCATCGGTTCATCAACAATAATAAAGGGAAATAATACCCCCTATGTATGGGTTAGAACATCATTGATATTTTCTCATTAAATAACTATGTATGACTAGATACATATCTTTGTAGGGTATTTAGTGTCTCATATACCTCTAATCATGGGACCATTCACACTATTTCCATACCACGTCGGGAAACCTACGTCCTCACTGATGATGTTGAAACTGCATGGATGATTTTCTCATTGAATGAAATTAAACCTCAAGATTCCTTAATAATTATGTGTGGATTTTATTTCATTACAATGAGATATTTATTTCTTCCTAGATGTCATTTTCTATCCCCATCCACAGGATAAGGTAAAATAAATAAAAAATTTCCCCTCCTCCTACATAGAAAAAATGATATATGTAGGAGATGTTGATTTGGGTTCCCCCATTCAGGGGTCCATAAAATAAATAGACATGTCCCCTACTAACTATGAGTCATATCTATGTAGGGAATGAAAAAAAATACATTTTAAATGTAAGTATTATTGCTTATTGAATGCTCAGACACATTCCTTTTATATTTCACTATCTATGTCCAAGGAAATTTTAAATTTTTAAAATCATTCTCTGGCCATCAATGAGTGGGAAGTTCACTATCCTATAGAAACCTTTATTTGAATCTAAATAATATTCCCTAGTTATATTTGTATAAATCTCCCTAGTGATCCTATCAAATAAATGAAAATTTGTTCTCTGGGAGGCCTTTTCTATCTCTATAATCCCCAAAGTAATTTTTTTCTATATCATATCTCCTGATCTAGGAACCACCAGAATTATGGTTTACATATTCCCATTTCACGTCTGAGGTGTGTTAAAATATCATATCCATGTATTATTTTCTTTACTCCTCTTTTACTTGAAATATAACACGTAGTCTTAGTCGTAAGATCAAAAACTACAAGACACCATGGTCCTAGTCATATGACCAAAAACTACAAGACTCCGTTGTCATAGTCATATGAATGAAAAATGTAAGACGTCATGGTAATAGTCATATGACCAAAACTTACAAGAAATCATGGTCCTAGTGGTATGAGGTAAAACTACCAGACACCATGGTCTTATTCATATGAAGGAAATATAAAATACACCATGGCCCTCGTTGTATGAAGAAAAACCACAAGACATCATGGTTCTAGTCACATGGAATTAAATTGTATGATAGAATCCCCAGAACATAAAGTAAAAATGTAGACATAATCTATGTATGAAGCATATTATTCCTAGGTAAACTAGCTAATGATTCATTATTTCACAAGAATGAGATAATACCCATGGGGTGATTCTTCAAAATTATAAATATCCATTATGGGGTTTTGTGACTTCTTATATCATGTTGAATCACCCACATATTTACTGCATGATGTTAATCAATATGGATAATGTTCTTACCACATGTAGTTAAACTAATACCTAACATCCCTCTTATTCAGCATTAAAATTATGGAAAAATGGCTGGCTTGACTCCTGTTACCACAAGATATATAGTAACACCAAAATATCTTATTGTAGGCCCAACCACCACATTGGAAAAAACGCTACATTACTTGTGCAATGGATATACCCACAATGATAACTTGGAACATAAGAAATATGAATGATTTGATTCTAACCTTAGCAAGAGATGTAGTGACACAGAGATCCTATATCCCATTTTGACCATAATTAAAAGGCCCCCAACCCTCTAATGTACAAACCATATCTGTATTGGGGATTCCACTACAAAATATTTCTTCATTCATATGTCCATATTTAAATAGAAAATAATTAACTTTTCACACACAAGAGTTTGATCATGGGGTTGGGAAATTTATCCTAGAAATGCATATGGATTTATTATTTAATTAATGAGATATGTAGTGATGCTCGATCACAATGTCTTGAGCATGGCCTAAAAATTCCCATTACTTTCATATGGTCCAAACCTATGAAGGGGAGATGTTCTTACCCATTCATAGGTAGTTTTGATGCATAATTCTCGAACAAAATTCAGACCTTTTCCTTATAAATAAAAAAATATATGCCTAGGGAACTCAGAAAATCATTAATATTATAATGGAAATGGGAAAAGGAATGTCAGTGTTCTGAGGAAACCCTCATTTGACTATTCATAATATCTCCCAATTAGATTTGCATCAATCACCCCAGTTTTCATATCCACTATAGAAAAATAACTTCCCACTGGAGACATATTTTATCTCTAAAAGGTCTAATGATGTTTTCATCTAATGTCACTCCCAATATTTTCAGGCCCCTTGATTTATTCTTAGAACCATTCACCATCAGGATTAAAAATGGTGCAATGTTCTTGGATAAATTACTGTAAAAAGGGGAAGTTAATATATTAAAGTCAAAGATAACTGAGGTTAAAATCACAGCATTCAATCATACTTACTGTAAGAATTTAAAAATCATGATTCATGTCCTTATCACATGATGTTTAATTACATTCTTCTCAAAACATCCTTTAAACATTCCAAATTTGTGTAGAATAGTTTTACCATACATGGATAATACCTATAAAAATTTCCTTTTCATTCTCATACTTATTTTTTTGATGAACCACCCTTCATGGTCATGAATAATCTAGTTCTCTATAAGCTCCCTGACCATCAAAAATGGAAGATTATTGTACCAAGGACACCTTTTTTACTCTGTATAATATTCATTAGTTGGTTTCCCATTATTCACCCATGTTTCCCTTTAAAATAGAAGAAATTCTATCCCCATGAGATGATTTTTCTATCTTTGTAAGCCTCAACAACATCATGTTGGAATCTGACTTTAGAACATGGTCCATGGTCACTTCTCACATACTTATCCTTCGTCATGATTTAAATATGGAAATCAAAAAAATTACTTAAAATTTTCACCCATATATATCTATAAAATGTTGGGACATTCATGGATATCCACCCCTGTTCAAATATTCATTCCAAAACCCATGGTCAAAAATGTTATACCTAAAACATCAGTTGCATTAGTCTGGCATGATAGACTCTAAATTAGCCCCAATAAGAGACAAAATACTTTCTAGGTTAGAAACGAAAAAAGAGAACCCTGGGTAAAAGTCTAGTTCCATCTCGCTAAACCTATTATTTTCATAGTTTAGGAAAGAATTGAGAAATAAATAGAGATATAAAAGAACAAATTATATTAGGAAAAAAACATATAAAGGTAAACCTAAGAAGAATCCATGTTACACCCACTACATCTACACCACATTGGACTTAGGACCAAATTATGGTCATAACTGAAAAGGCAGCATGTTTTTAGTGTTTTCAATAATAACCTATAAATATTCAAACTACATTCATTGAGTCACTTGGATTAAGAAAAAATTAGTTACTTGCATGATGTTTTAATCTAATTATATCATCTATGGTGTCTCGATAAAATTAAAAGGAAAAGACAGAACAAGAGACATGATGATTACGAATATAAAAATTTCCCTCTAATGAAAAATTTTTGGAAGAACATAGTCATTCTGGAGTCTCTCACTGAAAATGGGGGGAAAAGGAAAACCATTGAAATAAATATACTAGATCACTTTCTTCTCTATTTAGTTGATTAGATAATGTCAAACATGAGTAACCAAGAGTCTAATCCATATTATTTCTCTTCCTAGCTTCAATTTTAACAACTGGATACATTTTCCAAACAAAGGTATCCAACACCAGATTATTTTGTTTAATTTATTCCAATACCATGTTTTCTGATGATAGTTTTGAATTTATTCTAGAAAATCAATCCCAATATTCTCATATCTCTACATCCTGCATGGATATCGAATCATGAAGTCGTACTTTCTTATTGGTTGAGTGATGTATCTTAGTAGCGATCTTTTATAGGGTTTATATATTATTATTGGTAGAATTAACCTAAATTAGATATCATTAACATGAATCCAAATATTATCTACCAATGTGGGCATGGATAATTATGGCGTGCAAGTTAAATAATAAAACCCACCTACACCCCAACCAAGGGAGAGTTAATAGAGGTTATACACTTTTTTAGTAATCTCTATAAAATAAATCTTTGGGGTGATGGATTAAATATAGCTAAAATATCATTTTTGAACATCCCAGTGATCAATAATAGCACCGGGGTCCAAATAATTCTTATCAAAGGTGATGAGTCTATAATCTATGATTATATTCACTATGTAAAATCTCATCACATGATGCATCATTGGAGAGGTAAATCCTACATTACCACATCATGTTTTATCTCAAGAACTAAAATGATTGGTTTGGCATTGATCGATGGAATACTCAGTGATGTCCCACTGGGACCAACATCAGTATGGACACCAATGGTATATGTCATAAGTATGGTTTCAAAACTACTCCCTATAAAAGGATAACATGATGATTAATATCCACTAGAATGTTTATAATTTTTAGGAAAACATAAATCTTCTTCAAGAATTGGAAATCATGGAACAATGGGATGAAATTTAGAACTAGCCATCAGTTTATGCACCAACCATACCAACACCCCCAATACTCTATCTGGGAAATCTTCCACCCATGTCGTAACTTATCCCCATGATAGGCTAGTTGGATCCCTTATTTAATGTTCAATTATTTCCATGATAGAATCCCCAAGATTTTCCAACAAGAATAATTTACAGAGTGAGACTGTATGTTACTTAATTTTAATATTGGTAATGTAAAAGGATGCAACCTTTTTCAAACATCTATATTTATATGAGAACCTATATAGATCATGGGGTTTTCCAACAGTTACCCCATGCACTCAGGTAGATAGAATCTCATCTTTTAATGAGTTAGAACATGAAAATTCTTCCGGAGAACCTCTTCCATTATCTACCACCTCTCTATAGGGTGATTAATACGTGGTGAAATAAAATTGGCATAAATCATTAAATAACTCAAAAACACCATCAAGAACTAAGGGTTTTAGGAAAACAACAAAAATATTGACCAGTGTAGGGAAAATGAAGAATGGGATACTGTTGTGTTATACCCATATTCATATCATTGAAAGTGATCTTCCACCAAGACATAAAAAACTGAAATGGCCCACAAATATTGTGTGGGTGTATACCTTCCTACATAAACCCAAAAACACATAAATATGAGAAAGCATTAGAACATCTATTTTGATAGGTTTTCCTCTAGCCAATGTGGCCACTATAAACAATATATAAGATCTAACACAACTATAGACATCACGAGGTGGGAAAATCCATCTTCTTAAAAACCTCAAGAAAAATCCATCCAAACCAAGGATATAAGATGTGTCTTTCCAATCCAAAAAAAAACCATATAAAGTATGTTGGACTTTCTTGAGAGTGGCCTAATAAAATCCCAGAATCCCTTATGATTATTTGATTTAGGTGAGTCTTGGTGTATGGAACCTTTGTCCACCGACCACTAGCTTGCAAGAACATCTTTATAAAATCATTGAACGGGACAAGGGAATGATAATTAATAAGCTGGACTATCCAATTTCTATGGAAATTAGAAAATCTATTTCTAATGGGGGAACCTATTGAGTATCTCCTCGAGAATTTCCTATGGGAAGGAGTCCATCATACATGTTTCCAAGGTTTGGAATTCCTCCAAATTAGTAGACATCCCATAAGGTAATTCTAGCATCACCATGAAGTTAATGAAAGTTTCTGTTCTTGAACACCAATGGATAATCAGTTCAGGTATGTCCATGGTTAGTGAATATACTAAAAATTTATAAATTCACACTACCATAAATAGTTTTACATCCTCCAAATTATTGTAAAACTCTATAAAATTCTAGTCACCCAGAAAACCCAATCTCATTCACCTAAAAAACTACCTCCATCTCACATGTCCCACATAGTGCTCCACCCTCCATTGGGACCACCTCCCAAGAGGTTTAATATAGATGTGTAATCTCAAATAGAATACTATAAAGATATATCCTAATTATTCTAGGTTATATGATTCTATAGGTATCCATTCATAACATAGACCTTCTGTTATCTGATTAGGAAATAATGCACCCTATAGTAGAGATGTTCATTTGAATGTGATTTATGGAATAATTGACCCAAGATGGTGGGAGGTTCAGATAATCTAATATAATTTAAGCATCCTCTTGGAGTTAAAAGTTGAAAAATGGTATTTTGTTGGATAATAGTTAATTATGAAGCTATAGAAAAAGAATAAGCTTTATAATATCATCTTTAATTATAACATAATGATGAGGATCAAATTCAATATTCTAAATAATGAAAAATCTTCCCTTGATAGAATTAAAGAAGGTGGAAGCCAGAAAATAAATTTTATCCCTATAATGAAATCAGTAAGAGTATGTAAGAATTCATTAAAGCAGTGTATAATGAAGTACTTGGTCATGAGTCATTAGACTGTGAGGTGATTGGCCTACTAGGGGATCAGCTCATGAGGGGCTTAGCCCAAGAGGAACTCAGTACATGAGATTCTTGTTTCAAAAGTAAACCATACATTTGAATGACTCTCTATGAAGGTAAGAATAATTACCATGCCTAAGTGATGAGGTTCAAATCATAGAAATTTTCATCCATAAGGGAAGAACTGTACACAGAAGCACCAAGTGATAGAGAATTCATGGATCACATAGTTCTCTAAGAGATCAGTAGAATAAAATTGATTCATACCCCCTTTATATAGTATTGATCCCCTATGTGGGTTCACATGAATATCACAAATTGGTTCAAAAAAGGACTAGTTTGTTTGTTGGAATCACCTTTTCTTCATATCTATTAAAGAAAATCCTGATATGGGGATTTTTTTGGGTCCTGAATACACTGTATGCATGGAAGTGGGTATTTGAATTTTAAATAAGGTAGAAATAGACATAGAGTAATAATTTAAAGAAAACTATGAAAGAGGCCACATCAGGATGTATGACCCATGTTCACATAGTTGGAATCGCTCTCTGTACCGCCACTCTACATAGAATTATGCCTCTTTGTGAGGAGCCTCATTTACAAAATAATTCCTTGGATAGTATGGTATCATTGGCACACGTGAATGAAACCAAATCATTTGTGGGGATGGATGGTGATTTTCATCCCCAATAAATAACCTCCACTCACAAACAATAAATTTTTTACAGGAAAGGGCAGTGATTTTCTTCCCCCACAAATGATATTTGTATTTTTGGAAAAGACATATTTATCAAGATCTTGCAAATGAAGTCCCAAAGACCACCATAGAAGAATAGCCATCATGGTACTCAATCACTCCAATCCAATAAAAACTTACCCTAAGGGAAACAAAAAAAGGGATCATAGAGGAGAGCATGGAAGAAAGCCTAATATGAGAGGTGAAACAAATAGAGAAATTAGAATAGGTCGGAACCATCAATTATAAGCATTTAAACCCACCACATAGAAATAATAAAGAAAAATAATTCAATTTTATGTCTATAAACCAAAAACCATCCACAAAAAAATACATAGGGAATAGGTGGATGGATCCTTTATAGACCATGACCTCATGTAGTAAAAATCTCCATAGTGGGATCCTTAACTAGCATAACAATACACTACATGGGAGGAACTATAGTTAGTTGAGGAATATACTACATGGAAGAAACCCATCCCTTGTAACAATTTCCACAAAGAGTGAACCCAAACCCTCATAGAAAAATTCTACAGAATGGTTTCCCATGCCCATGTTGAAACACTCTATTGAGATGGAATCCCATCCCACATAAGTACCCGCTATGTGGAATGGGAAATCTGAGGGTGTTATCCTCTCCATATTCCATTATTTCCCCTCATGGTATCATTCATTCCAACATCATAACATCTTCAAACCATTATAATGGAATCAATCCATGTCCTCCTCTAATGAAACCCAATATGTATGATCGAGTCTTTGGGAAGATCATTGTCTCTTATTGATTATATATAATTATGGTAAGATGAGTCACATGGGAAACCTCTTTAATAGGAGGGATCATCAGAATGTATTCAGGTCTACATTCCAGTGGTAATGAGGGTCCAGATCATGGAGGTGATCACATGAACCTCCACTTTCTGGGTGGGGATGGAGGAGGATCACCCTTAACATTCCCTTTGAGGTGTATGTACTTTTACACCAATATTACTAAGGAACATGTTGTAGGGAATCCCTCCTATAGTATGACCCTAGCCTTCCTTGCAGAAGGTGGTGATTTTACTCCTCTTCTTCTACTGGCTCATACTTATATGGATCATTAGATCTGACTATCCCCATTATGAAAGTAAGAGGGGAGATCGGAAAACTCAAATCCCTCTCCATCTCACTTTGGGCTTCATCATTCTTCCACCAGTGGACAAAGTGGATTATATGATATTTAGATCAAATGCTTCCACTTTTTTCTCACACCAATCATGACCCATATTGGTTTATAGGTTAGTTTCAATCATGGAATCAATATGATCCCAATAACCCAAATGGTAATCCAAATAGGTATAATCACCCAAAAACTTCTTTCCCCAAATGAGATTCCTTCCGAGTGTATTCCCTAACTATACCCAAAATGAAATTGGGCCTCCTTTTCATGTATAATACCATATCATACTCACTCCACATGGGAATCCTTATAAATGTAAGCCCTGACATACTAAACTATGAGAACACATATTCTTATCTGAACAAGATACGTAAGGTTTCATTCTATAGACCAAGCACCACGTGGGAATCCTACATTGTATAATATCAAACTATAATTACTCTAATTTTCCTCATCCCTATGTGTAAGTACCAACATTATGAACTACATGTGATTTGATTCCCAACTAATGAGGATACATATGAAGCATCCCTAAGGTCCAAACCCAGCATCCAAAATTCACACTAATGTTCTATTGGATATACTCTTAGTAGGGTTACAACTAACACGGCAGGCCATATCCCTTTTGGACCTCCTTCATCATAATAATTATTAGACCATATTCTAAATATGATGATGTTATAACAAAGGATCACATATCCCTAATAGGTTCATTGGGCATCCCTAGTGTATGTCCCACACCAATCATTTAATAGACACATTTAGCCTATGTGTCCTTGCCTCGTGGAGTTAAACTGCATGATTAGGTCATTATCACATAAACGTAAAAGGTGTGACATGTCTCATTATGTGTCAATGTACTAAATGGGTTCTAATAACTTTTATGATCATACATAGGAATCCCATATTTTTAGTTCAATCCTGAAATCTAAATAAATCATGTCCCCTAGATGAAAATAAATTCTAGAGTTCCCCAAAACATGGCTTAAAATCAACATCTTGATGATAAATTATGTAAGTATATGTGGTTAATGGGTACCATTAATGGATAACCTTGGTTACATATAGTTGATTTGAAAACTATATTTCTAATAATTAATTTTTAAGTCATTGGTGACCTATTTCATACTTGGGAATAAACCAAGGATTCATGAATATGTATTTAATCAATAAGAGAGTCCATGAGCATGGTACAATTCCCCCAAAAAGGGTCTGATGAGCCTGACCTCATCTCCTATAAAAAAATTAGTTTTCTTTAGTATCATTTTCCAAGTTACCTAAAGAATGACTTCTTTTGTAAAGGTGGTCTAGGAGTAATCATATATATGAGATCCGTTGGGTGTTTTCATTTAACACATAAAAACATTTAGAAACAAAACTGTTGGGTTCGAAATCAGAATGAAAAACCTAATGTGAATGATTGTGTAATATTAAAACCCTCCATAATCAATCATACCAAGAATTTCAAAACAATGCCACAAATATTCCATTAGAAACAAATTTTTTAACTCAACATTCAATCATTTATCCTCGTAATATCCTTCAAATATTTAAAAGGGTAGACTACTAGGTTTACCTCAGACTATATTCTTCCAAAAAAATTATTCAACCATGACTGTGTTAGAAGATACTATATTTTAGAACCTTATATATATATAACATCCTCTTATATCGTTCATTACTCATAATTTATTATGAATATATTAGTTAGTAATTTTGAGTTTTTATTATCTGGTGGGGGTAATCTTGATAGTTTTGTTCTAACATCATAATCATGGTGATGTGATTTATTCTTCATATAATATTCATAATTTTAAATGTTCTTAATGTACTTAAGTATATTTTTTATCATATTTTATGAAGTTATAGTTTCATTATATGATATTTTTAGTTATGGTTCTTGATGATCAAATAAGTGAAAATCATGTTTCAGTGTTTTTAACATTTGAACTATGGTATCATAATTAATGGGTTTTTTATATTACTAAGGAAAATTTTAAAAAATAATTATTGAATTATTAGTATCTAATGTTTAGATTCAATATCCTTACTTGATATAAATTTATAACATTTTTCATACTGGTGGCTAAATCAAACAAATATGAATATGCATCAATCCATGTGTGATTATGGTGATATGAGATATTCATTTATTACAATATATCTATAAAACATGTATAATGAAATTATTTATTTTTTTCTATGGTGATTAATAATAACTTGGAATATTTTTATGAAATAATTAAATGAAAATTTGGGTTTCACCTTAAAATAAGACACTTTTCTTCATAACATATTTATTTTTGTCAATTAGTTTTACAATGATTTTTTATTTATATTATTACATATAAAATTCATAAGTTATATTTAAATAATATGAATAATAAAATAAATAATGGATTTATTAAAAAAACTGATTATATAACTATAATTGAAAATGTGGTGACGAAAAATGAAACATGTTATTTGTGGTTGCTATAGTCTGCACACACACATGAGAAACATTATTCATTAATTGATTGAATTAGAGGGGAATATATAATGATTGTACCATCTATATAAAAAAATTTCAATATATTAATTATATTGATTTCATTATATACATATGTTTATAATGGTTTGGATGATAGTGGATGAGAAAGATAAAGAATGGAAGTAAAAGCATAAGTGATACTTATATTCGAGACTCGGATCTTCTCTTGAAGTATCCTTTAGAAATTAATCAATTGAGGTAGATTATTGAGTACAGAAGATACCAATCATCAAGATGATATTAAGAAGAAATTAAATGAGAAGTGTTTCATGGGAATTTTTATATATATTTGTTAATTTAAAAGATTGAATGTGAACTCAATTGATATATGAAAAACTGGGAAAAATATTTGGAAAAGAGTGTTGGGTTTGAGGTATGAGTGTAATTTCATGATAATTAAGTGAGTTTTATGGGAAAATTTTATTAATTCATTATGGAATTAATTTCCATAATATTTTAGGTATTCAGGATGTTCTATTTTCTATATTGTTGTAGTAAAATTTGAGCCACATTAGATTATCCTTTTTAACACTTTATAATATTCAGTTGAAATAAACCGTGGTAATAATTTGTACAAAAAAATAAAATCAACCTTCTTCGAAAACATTATCTTGATAAATAGTAATTTTGAATCCATTTTTTTAATTAAATTTATAAATATCGAAGAATTAAATTTAAATATAAACATATTTTGGGTTGAAAAACTTTTTTTTATAAAAAACGTCATTTTAATCATCATGTTTTGTTATTATTATTTAATATTGATTACCAGTTAGATGACTGTTAATTAATTTTTATATATTATTAAAAATAATATTATATTATCAATTTCAAATGGATCCATTTACATTATGAAAAATATTTAGCAAATCATTATTAATTGAAATATAACCTTTTTACCACAGTAACTAATATTTAACATAGAATCTTAATTTTAGGTCTCCAATTAATTTGATCAATTTACATAACATGATCATACTGATTAAAAATATAAAAATAATTTCTTCTGATTAAATATACTAATGCTTTGAAAATTAATTTTAATATTATTGAGCATAAAATATAAAATCATTTTATGAAACATATATCTTATATGTGTAAAATGACCATTGTTTTATTGTACCCACTTATATATTTTTTATAAATTGATTACTTATTGAAAAACCAACCATTTTAAAATATATAATATAATTGTGATATTTAAAAATTTTCTTATGGTAGTGTGGTTTTCATTTTAGTATAGTATTGTATGATAGACAAGATACTCAAAAAATATATAATTAAGGAAAAATAATTACTAAAATTATTGTTCAATGAAAAAATCCAATATCCCAAAAAATAGACATCAAATATCAATGATAATTAAATAACATTATATAATTAAAATATGTGTCTAAAAATTAGTACTCAATGTACTCCTACCTATCATCTATGTTCCTTACATCTCAAACTAGTTTCTTATTTTTCATATTTTCAATCATTAATTCATCCTGAATTCATGAATCAACAATCAAACATACCCAAAAATAGTTATCCTACACCCTATGAATCCATCAAGACCAGACATCATAGTGGTGATCATTGCCACATTATTTCCATGACATTATCACTATGAGATCTTTCCACCCATTTATGTTTATACCAGATCATGGATTTCATCCATAAAAATATATCCAATATAATTACATAACATGCAAAAGTATCATACAATGCACAATAAAATTCCTTACCCATGATGTATAATGTATGGTGAATCAAAAACTATCACAGCCATGCATAGGTAGCATCCAAAATATTAGGTGCCTAACATTTATCAAATATCATAATTTCACTATGATCATCATTAAGTGTGTTCTTTCCTTAACAATAAATTCACTCTATTACTAAATATGTATTATTACATTAACATTCATTTTCCCATTTAACATTTCAATATTTCTAATTATGACCCATCATTAAATACATTCATAGCCACTATGCTTGACCTATTATTTTCTGTTTTCATTCCTTTGGTGTAAACATATCACAATGCGAAGGAGTTTATTCATTAGTTTAATTTCCTTTCTATAACCCATAAAAAATATACCCTTATTCTAATTAGTATCCAAGTTGAAAATTAATTTACATATATAGGGTTATTACCAAACTGGTAATCTAATTTAGAAATCAAACCACGACTCTACATCTGATAAATATTACCCAATGATACATCGCATCCAAGAGACACTCATTAAGAAAAACATATAGCCTCACTACATCTGAGTCCAAAAATAAATTTTATGAATATCTATACAATTATTACCCATTAACAATTCTATTTCCATTACTTACTTCTATATAATAGCAACTTATTATAAAGAGAGAACTCAACTAACCTCAAAATGCTAACTTGTCTTTTTTCTAAAAAAGAAACACACTGAAGTCTCTCACTTGAATCATTCTAGTGGAAGGGTATCTCACAAAGATGTAAATCTTTCAAGATGATAGCAACAATTATCCCCGTACCATTTCTTTGGTTTCCACCAACTCTCACAACCCAATCACTACTAGAATAAAATAACTAACATCTCATCCCAGTACACTTTGAAGACATAACAACATACAAGGAGACACGAACAACCAAATATTCCCAAAATTATGTAAAGGGTTAACAACATACAAGGACAAAAAAACAAAAATTTGAACCCCAAAAAAACGCAAATGTGATAAGAACATACAAGGAGAAAAGAACATAGATATCCTCAATGACACCACAATATTATTAGCATAAGGTGAAATTATATATTAAATACATTTTTAATATAATATAATGGTTACTAAATCACTAATTAATCAACTATAAATGTATTAAATACCATTTTAAATACAATACTATATTTATTTATTAATCCATCAATTTAAATAAAGATTTAATTGTCATTACCTTCCAATAATTTCACATATAATTCAACACAAATTATCAGGTCATGAAACATCAATTATAAATAGAATTCATAAACTATATTACTCGAAAATATTAATAGGATATAAAATTAGATTACCTTATAATTCTAAGGTTCATAAACTATTTTATTACACTTATAATTAACTTTCATAATAACAAAAATAATAACATAAATATTTAATCATTATAGAACATAAATTGTTACAATAAAATAGGGGGAACAATTAATGGATGACATAGTTCATCTTAAGAAATCCAAAGAGAAATCACACACATCTCCTCCCCCTAAACTGATGACCATAATATGAAGTCTTAGAAAAGGGTTAAAGAATGTATTTGAAGAAATAAAATAACATGTCCCCCGCCAAAAAATATCCTCACAACACAAATCCAACCGGGAGAGTTAATAAATGAAAAGAATAAGATACAAAGAGAATAAATAAACAAAAAGAGGAAAATATTCATTTTTATATTATTATTTTCTTTTTATAAACTATTTAAAAACATAGGTATTAGTGAATTTTACAAATTTAACTTATTCTCACATCATATCGGTAATTCCATCTTAAATGCACAATAGTCAATTAATTATTTTCATCACTATGGAAAAAAATATAGTGGTATTTATTTTAATTTCATATTTTAATGGTATTTAATACTTTATTTTTAGAGGGTCTCATCTATATTGATAAATTATAGATTCACAATAGAAGACCAATATTTTTGGAAATCCCTTCAAGAATGTATTTCATGAAGTGGACTGGGGAACGGACTAGTAAAATGACTATTGATGACATGATCCTCACATAATAAAGTTTAAAATACATCTAAGTATATATTAAATCATGTTGAACATTTAATTAAACTTTTTCCAGAGCTAATTCAATGGTTTTAGTAGTGGTCCTGGTATCCCCTATGGAATATGAAATTCTTGTCTCGATCCAGTGAACCAAAATCAAAACCCACCATTGTGATTATAACTCAAATTTTACAACTCCAAATGGGATGAAATTTTAAAATATTATTGAGAAAACCCAAGTATTATTTTTCTTCTCCTAATTAATGACTAATTATTTTCCATCTTGAAGGTATTTTAAGAACATCAAGTGAGTGGATGCAATCTGCCTTATATTTTTTGTCAATAGTGGAAAAGTCCACAATCCATTAAATTTTCACCCATATATTCTTACCATCATTAATTAGAAAGACATGGAAATGTAGAGGCTCAAATTAAGGATCAAAATATTACTATCTAAAGAATTGGTGGTGAATTATTTGGGATTATTCTTTGGTTTATTTCTTTTGTAATGTTACATAGATATTTTGTCTACTTGAAGTTGTTTTTCTAGTTTATGTTGTAATAATTCAACATTAATTTATTAATAAAAGGCATTAATTATACATATTTATTTAATTTTAAAAATAATAATCATACCATTTAATGTATGTGTGAATTTACTCACACCAACTATTTTGAAATTACTCACACAACAGAGTGATCATTTTTCATTATTTCTCACATTTTCTAGTCACGCATTATGAGCCTAATTCCATATTCCATTGAAATATTTGAATCAATAGAGGTATTAATATCTTATGGGTAGATCTGTGGAAATTATAATAGGATATATAATATTTCATTTCACATTATAAAAATTACTAATCTATTATTCTATTAGATATTTCCTTTAAATAATGTACAATCTCCTATGACTTCACTAATTTTATGTCTATACATTTGATGTTATAGAATGTTCTTTTTCCTTGGAGTTATTAAGAATATGAAGAGAATTTCTTATTGGTTATTATACTTATTATATTGAAAAAAATAAATGAAATAGTGATTGAGAAATTTTACATTTTTTTAATGAAACACTCGAAATTATGATATTGAAACCATTTAAAGAAATTTATCAAATTAAATAATTACAATAACATTGGATTGAATCATTTAATAAAATTTAACATACATAATAATATTGTTTTTAATTTAACATATCTCAAATAAAAAAAAATATGTATAATTAAAATTAAAAAAATCCATATAAATGAGTGTCTATAGTTTCTTTCTATGTCTCTAAGGATTCAAAAAACGCATTTATGCTACAAAAGATCGCATCACCCTTATGGTAAATTTTATCACAAATAATTTTTTAAATTTATTAGGGATCTAGGAAATATAACATATAAAATCACTTTATTCTCCCCAATTTCACAATTCAGTTCCAAATTCGTTTATCATTTCCCCTTTCTTTTTATTATTTCTATTCTTGGCATATGTTCACCTATACATATAACGAATGAAACTATCTGGATATGGTAGATAGTTATTAGGTTGGGAGTCAATAAGACCTAGGGGTATCTACCTAATATATCATAATATTCCAAAGACTTAATACTAAAAAAATTATTCAATTCTAATAGAGGGTTTTTATGAAACCCCATCATCAACCCGAATGGGAACCAGTATGAAAACCCAAATCAGGTTTCCCCAAACATGGGGAATGATTTAAATAAAATCATGAATTAATACATCACACCAATGTTTACAAATGAACCCTAATAAATTATAACTAATTCAATTGAAGATTATATCTTTGTCTTCAATCCCTATTGAAATCTTTTCACGAGATGGAGTCATATATGCCATAGTTTCATGTTAAGATATTTAATTAAATTATTGAAATGTTGTTCCCCCATATCAAACTAAATCATCTAGGAAGATGGTGTTTCACTTTTACAAAATATATCAATCGAATAATTGTTTAATAAATTAAACCCATCATAAATAAATTTATGAGACCAATTAGAAATATAATTCTATAAAAAATACTCTCCCAACAAAAAATGATTTCATATAAAATGAGAATCCATAAAAAATTTAAAAATATAGAGAATCATTTTGTCTAAAATTGTAAAGGTTCAAGGATACACTCAAAATGGTACATCACCATGGTTTTTAAATCCCATTTCTTGTATGAAACTATTATGAAGGTTTAGGTATATGAAATAAGTAATTCATAGACACGATGTGTAACAGAACTATGAAATACAATGCCCCAAATGATACTTATGAGTATCTAGAATGTATTTCTAAAAAATACCCAACAAGGGGAACCTCTCCCTACTATGATAATCCTCATAAATTTTTTGAGATAAATTTTTTTAGGGATGAAGAAATTCTTAAGGCTAAAAATTATTCCCTCAGTAAGAAGGTTAAAAGGATCGATATTAGAAATTTTTATGAAATCCAAACTATTAACCCTATTTTTAAATTTTGAAAAAAAAAATGTGATTATAAAAATAAAAAATTCCAAAAAAAATAATTTCTTAAAGTATTTTATTATTGGTGGAACATCGTTACAGAATAGTTTTATAAAATTTTAGAAGCTACCATACCAAAACTCTATTAATATAAGGTAAAATGAAAATCCATTATTCTATTGGAATGATAACCAATAACCCATACAATAACCATATTAGTCACAATATCCAAATAGCCACCATTAATATAATTATCAAACTCATAAAAAATTCTAAAAAAACTATTCCAATACCAAAATCTTCTATTCTTACACAAAAACCCGACCTATGACATATTCTACTGCTAAAATATACACAAGGTATAAACATACCAACTCAAACCACTACCCATGAAGTTTGTCCACTATTAGTTGAAAAATTGTGAAAACAAATGGAAATAATTAATTCTAAAGTTTCATCCCTTAATCATGAATAATAAACACCTAAAAATAGAAATTCACCCATACATACTCTGTTTTCACCTTTACTAACCATAGGGGGGATCTAGTGGCAGAAAATAAT
Source organism: Viscum album (assembly GCA_963277665.1). Lineage (NCBI taxonomy): Eukaryota > Viridiplantae > Streptophyta > Magnoliopsida > Santalales > Viscaceae > Viscum > Viscum album. Next base: position 698,978,512 of record OY728128.1, on the reverse strand, counting down.
CTCTTAAAAAGTCAAAGTAGTAACCATATTAAGTAGTTTTAAATCCATTTATAGAAAAAAATTAATCCAAAACCATATAAATCATTAAAAAATTATTAGAATCTAGATAAAAAAATATTAAATTAGGAAAATCTAATGATCATTTAGAGAAACCCATACCTCCTCAAAAAATCTAGAAACTTGTACCATTCCCTAAGCACATGAGATGAAAATAAAAACCTAAATTAAATGAAACATTTAGGGAGATTTTTTTAAAAGATAAATTCAAAATTATATTTGTCGATTAAAATAAAACCATACATACATAATCGAAGTTCCTGTAGGACTTGTTCCCATTCAAAATGATGTTCTCATGCAAAAACAAAGTCATATTTATAATAATGTGAGAACCATAATCCTGTGGTCCATTCAATATAGGATGAAAGACCTAGGATTTATATATATCAATTATGGATATGGAGTAAAAGAGGCTCTCAAGTCCTTATCGGATATACAATCCAACCAGAACATTATTCCATATTTTGTGTATTTTCATTTACGTCTCATAAAACTACATCCCACATCAATAACTCTTTAGCTTTCAGATCATAGTGATTGCGTTCCTAAAGTGATCTAAAATGATGTTTTTGTAAAATCTAAAAAAAAAAATTTATCCTTAAAACATATTTTTACATGAAAATATCCAAAAGATAGGTCTTCTAGGTAAATACCCAATCGAACTTGGTCATACCTTCCCAAAAATAATGAACATTATTTTATGAATTATAAATGGGATATTGTCTATAACCTTTAGGAATACGAACATTTATTTAAACATGTACACTATAAATTCTAGCATTGAATATGATAAAGAGGTTTATTAGGTTAATTGGACTATTAGTGATGAAAAATAAACCCAGTTATGATAAAGGAATAATAGATATATGTTTAATCTAATAATAAATTTATTTTTTGTATTCATATGTGTTAAAAATGTATCATTGGCTTGATTTGCATTTAGATGGATCCAACAATGAATTTTCAAGATCACTACTCAACAAAACCTTTAGATAAATTGTAAACAAGATGTATATACCCATTCATGACACTCATATACATAATGTTTTTGATAAAACATATATACTAAGGGAACCAATTCAATCAAAATTCTTAAAAAATGTAACTGAGTTTGATTCAAAGTCCCAATCTATTTCTAGAAATGTTAACCGAGTGAAAATTGAATTAAAGGTCATTCTTGAGACACTCGTGTATGTATTCAAAAGTTATAATCAAACCTTATCTATTGTCAGTTGATTTTCTCTCGAGAATAATCAATATCAAATGATTAATTATTTCATGAGTACTCACATAAAAAAATTGGATGGACCTTGTCTAATAATTATTGGATTATCCCTCTTATTTAGACCCATAATAGTAATCATTGACTTTATTATGAAAAATTCACACAACCTAAGTGATGTATTATTTCAATTATCATTAATTTGGTGTAAATCTATATAGTTTTGAAATATATTATTAGATAAGTTAGGTAGTACAAATCAAGATAATGACTTCTAAAAAACTTTGTAGGAGTTGAACAAACTTCTTCTTTTAACTTGACTATGTTTTTGGTATTTTAAAATAAACAAGTATCTTCTTTTATTTTACTTTTAGTTTTTTTTGTTTTTATGGAACCACAACGAGTTTACAATATGATTTTAGAATTTTTTATGCATAAAAATAATTTTATAGTGTGTTTGATGTATTTTAAGTAAAATAGTATTTCATATAAGTGTAAAAACACAATATTACATCATTTATTAGGGATTCTTGAGGTACAAGAGTATTAATGGATAAATTGGTTATACCATGGTCTTCTTATTCTTCATAAAACTAGTTCACACTATTCTAAATTTTGATTTAATTTTTTGGAACTACTATACACTTTTTCATCCCCTTTATGAATTTTGTTTTTCAAGAAATTGGGGATACTATTATTAATCATTGGGTGGTGGGTTTTTTAATGAATGATTTTTTCTGTGGGTGTAAAAAAATTGTGGTGTGTGAATCCCTAATAAAAAAATATGTGTGACAATTGAAATAAATTTATTTAACCATATATATTATAATTTATTTAAAAAAATTTAAACTAAATATGAAATTTTTTCATATGACTTGTTTTTTATTTTAATGATAGTTTATGTTTATGGGAATATATTTTGGAATGTATGTATTTATAATGTGATTTTCTACCATTTACATTTTAAACCACTTAATCAAAATTTCACTCTATATGTCCTTTTGATTGTGGGGGTATTAGGTATTTTATTCAGTTACCTAATAAATAATAAAGGTTTTATGAAATTTTATTCTTAAAATGAGTATTCAAAAAATATAAATACAAAATGGTAAAATTTTCTTTTAGATAAATGGATTAATCTAATGTGTGGCTTTTGACACTTGGGGAAAATGATTGTAGTTTTCTAGACCAGTTCTAGTCATTGTATATCTATTTTTAGTAGTTTTGTATTGATTGATTTAACTCGATATGATGCCTGAGTAAGTTCCATTCATGTAGTTCCTTATATTATTTTTGTTAGGGTGTCATTAGAAAAATCTCACAACATGAGTTCAATTAATGGTACAAAACATCAAATACCATAGACACATTTTAAAAAATAATAAATAAAATAAAGTTTAATTTTCATCTTAGGATAAAATATGATTCCACATAGTGATTATATGTTTTCCCCCACAAATATAAATTAACCCTCCATGTATATTACTATTCACAATATATCAATATGGTTAATTGAAATTGGTTTAAATATGATGATTAATTTGAACCATAAAACATGATTGGGAATTGGATTTGATTTTGAACACAACTTGTATTTAATGATTTTAAAGGGTTTCTTTATTGTTTGGTTTGTGTTATTTCGGTGAACATTGTGTGTTAAACTGTGTTTAGAAAAGGGAATTCAATTTTATTCTTTTTGAAATAAATTTTGTTCAAGACTATAAAAATTCCAATGGGGGGGTTATTCTTCACTAAATGAGGATAATATTAATTACTTATATAAGTATTTTCATGTAAATAACTCTTTAGAAACATTGGTATTATTTTAGTTTACAAATTAGTCTTCTTTTCACATAATGTTTGTAGTTATTTATCAAATCCACTAACACTTTGTATATTTTTTCATCATATAGTAAAACAACAACAAATATTGAATTTAATTTCATATTTTAATGTTAGGTTATGCACGGTTATGGTAGGATTTCTTACATCTATATAATGTGGATATTTAAATTGGTAGACAAAAAATATTATAAATTTAATACATAAAATTATAGGAAAAGTGAACTCGACAACAAACCACAAAGATAATTGCATCAGCCATGATCCAATCTCAACGAATATAAAAATCCAAATGTATATAGAACAAATCATGTGTATCATTTTATTAAGCTATTTACAGAGATAAATTATTGGTTTCATGAGTGATCTTTGATGCCCAAGTGAAATATAAAATTCTATATAGGATTCGATGGATCATAATAGAATCCTACCATTTTAATGATAAATATGATATTTAAACTACATATGGGATGATATTTTAAAAGATGACAGAGAACATACTATGATTTTTTTTATACAACCCACCCTAATTCAATCATATAGAAGATCTTTTAGGGGAATCAATTAGAGTTCTATAATCCAGATTCAATTTTTGGTAAAGTGTAGAAAAGTCCTCTCTCCATTAACATTACACCCGCCTATGGATTCCCTTATTATTTGGGATGAATTGGAATAGTGGATGATCAGAACTAGGATAATGAAATCTGTATTTAAGAAAGTGGTCATGATGGATTTGGAGAATGATTTTTTTATTTCAATTTTAATTTGAATTTGTTGTTTTGTCTATGTGAAGATTTTTTCATCATGTAATTTTTCTAATTAACTGTAGAGTTCTTAATAAAGATAATTATTAATCTATGATTATATTATTTTCAACATAAAATTGACAAAATCAAATAGAGGTTTGAATATACTCACACCAACAATTTTTCAATACTAATTTATTACTTTGATAACTTTTAATCAATGAAGGGCTAACCCACTTATGGGTGATAAAATTTAAGTTTAAAATGGATGTATTGGATATTATTTATTATTCTAATAATTCTTAATTAATTATTCTAGATAATATATTCATTTAATTATTTACCTTTTCCTCTGGTTTTAGTAATTTTATGGGTACACATTTTGAGTTATATAACAATCATTTAACTTGGAGTGATCATGAATATGAACCTCTATGTGCATAGGTGATTTTCTCGAAGATGGTGAAAAAAAATATCAATGAGTGATTTGGGATGTTCTCATTTTTGAATAGAAAACATTATAAATTAAGTCATTTTAATCATTTTATGAAATTCAACCAATTCACCCCAAGAAATAACCATGGGTCAACTCATTCCATTAAGTTGAATACACCTAGATCACTTAGAGTTTATTTAACCCATCTTAATTAAAACCAAGTTCTACCACAGAATAGAAAAAAATCCATCGAGTGAGTTTTCATAGGTACTTATTAGCTCTCCAAGGATTCAACTATCCCTTCAGTTATGCAAGTGATGGATTTCACCTTTGGATAATTTGTAAGAGACCATACCCTTTTTGTTGGATCATATCTTCACAAAACCTAGTTTACGATAATGGTTTTTACATACCATCAACGGATGAAAATAGGTAAGGGTGGATTAATAAAGTTTTAAAGCATACAATAAATAGGTTCATGTTATTTAATAGGTGGGATTAAAACAAGAGAATGTAAGAGACACCAATCTTTCAAGAAAAGTGGATAAAAATCTAGGAGGAATGATGATAATTATATTAATTAATTATAATGGGTTATCAAATGAAGTATTTTATGATACAAAGGGTTATATAGGTTAATTCATGCCATATTAGAAATAATTATTTTAGAAGATAAATTTAAAACATGGGAATCTAATAACTCAATAATGTTAATAAATTCCAAGAAAATACATTTGATTTTAGAACCAATGAATCCAAAATGGATTCCACTAAACTTTTTAAAATTATATTCATCATATATCATTAATTATAAACCACACTGACCAAGCCTACACATTTCTTCCATCATTCTAGGAGGAATGATTATGAAATATGAAGAGAAGGGAAAATGAAAATACCTCTGATCAAAAATAAATCAACTACATAAACAAATAAAATTTAAATAATTAAAATGATAAAAAATATTTGAGGATGTCCTCATGAATTAGCTATGGATTTCAATGAAATGAGGTAGTAAAAAAGATAAACCCACTGAAATAGGATGACTCGTGTTTATAAAATGTTTATATGGACCCCACAATGACCTATTGACGGTCACAAGAAATCTGATATCCCCTTATTAAAAATTTTCAACTCCCACATTTCTCTTAGGTTTAAAAAATATGATTGAATCCTTTGACTACCACCATAACTGTGAAAACTGTGTGATGAAAATTACTTAGCCATTTTAACCTTCCCTGATTAATACATTGGTATAAATGCCTTGTGTCATCTTTTTTACCTTCCTTGACTTATCCATGATCCTATCAATCCACCCTTCCCATCCCTTTGGTTTTGTGGTCTCCTCTCTTACCATTTATAATTAGATAGAACCATATATGAAGCCCCTTAAAAATTACCCCCATAAACATTTACACTAAACTATTTATCCAAAACCTTATAACATGGACAAATATTAGAAATTGTTATCCCTACACCATTCATACTACATATTTCACAGAGGTGAACTCATCAAAAAAAATATCCTCCACCATGCATACCTCTACACTATGGTGGATAGGATGATGGCTATAATCCTTAAAAACCTCTAAAAATACTTCAGAACTCCACAAAACTCATTATTGAGGGCCTTAGTTCCTATTAAAATAGAATTTATGGGATTTTTATATTGAGGATATTTATAATAGGTACGTATAAAAAAATTTGTTCTCAGGAATTCAAAACTGAGACTAGGGAGAATGGTAAAAAAGTATTGTCTATAAAACACCCTTATAGATACCTCTCAATATCTCACTATAACAGAAATAAAGCCACCAATTCAAAAGAAAAAGGAACAAATGACTTAATAAAAAAATGAAAACATACTACTGAGAATCATACCCCTGAATAATGGTGGAATTACTATCAAAACTACTTTAACAAAGACCCCATTATCCCACAAAAATAAATGCTACCCACCAAATATGTAGATGCATGATATCACTTAGGGTAACTATACTATAGATTACTTAAAACATTACAATGAAAACATATCAACTAATCCATTATAGGGAAAATCAAGCTACTCAACCCCAATGATCGAACTCATCACTAACTATAGAAGACCACCACACTCTCTTTATCCACAGATTATGAGGTTCACCACATAGAATATTAACATTGAATTCTTTGGAAACACAAGAATCTCCTTTATGAAACCTTCCCTTATGGGATGGAGTCTCTCTCCAACTTCTTAATGGTATCTCACAACATCCCATGACTCTTACTGAAGAGTAACAACAGAACATCGATTCTTTAGTCTTATAGGAGACCTTAAATTTTTCTCTTTATTAAATCCACTAGATACGAATAAAAAAATTAACAAATCAAGACTATATAATGATTTAAAAATATGATCACACTATCCTCTATTTGATGGATCTATCTAATCTCTTTCATGTGAACATACTTGTAGAATACAAGATAAATAATATTTATTAAACATCTAAAGAAATTCTTCCCAAAGAATTAAATTCATGAAAACACATTTTTTCATCCCTATATTTGAAACACCTTCTGAAGAAAATTATGAACTAGGGTCACTAATAAATTTTCTTAGCATTTTTCTAATTCAATGGAAATTTTAATATCTAATACACATTCATCAACATTAAAACTTGAAGCTCTAGCAAGGAATTTCTATACATCTTGTTGTTGAAAACTCGGTAAGGATTCACCCTATGATTTTCCCTCTTTCCCTAAAACAACATATATATGATGCTTTGATAGAATATATATAGGTATAATGAAAAAATTATGTTATAAAAAATCACATTTATTAAAAAATCATCATAGGGAACAATATATAAATCTGGATAACATATCCACTTGTGACAAATCCACTGATCAATATATATATATATATATATATATATATATCATATTAATTCTTCCCATCATCACAGTTATGGAATATATGAAAAACATGATATTAATAGATCAAACATCATGATGTCTTTTATAACACCATTCCATACAATCCCTTACATCCCACTATTTTCACTTTCACCACATATCATCATAAGTGACTACCATGGGACACAAATTAAAATTATTCATTTCATTCATGGTTTCTAAAGTAGAATCAAATAATTATTTAAGCTTGTGACAATTGGCAAATATAATCTACACATGATTACCCTATTAATAACTATTATTCTAGTACACACGGTTCAATAATTTTGGAATTGATCATTTCAATAGGGAATATATGTTGTATTCTTATGATAATATATTTATAACAAATATTACTGTGAAAATATTATTATTAGAAACATAAAAACGTACTCCATTAGATAATGTTTCAATATATAAGGTGATACCTTCATATAAAACATTTTTAAATATTAGTCTTATGAAATTTAATAGTTTAAACACATTATAATAAAATAGTTCAAAATCATAACCATTGAAAGATGTGAAAATTTTCCATCCAAGGAAAAATGTTCAACTTGAAATATAAGTATTGTTTAAAGGGGTTATTTTTAAGGGAATTATACCTATCCTTTCCAAGAATGGGTGATTTTCATTACATGACTCAGGATTAATTTCTACTAACACTATTTTTTCATACTTTCTTAATAAATTTTATAATTATTGCATCATTTTTTCTTTAATGATACTTAATTTTTATAGGAACTCTATTTATTTCAAAATAAACTGAGTATAAAAACATTTACACAAACCTTAATATAGAATATAAAATAATTAATTGGTTTTAAATCAATACACTCTTTCATAAATAAATAATATTAATATTTACCAATCTTAGACATAGCATGTTTAATAATTCATTAATTTTCAACATAATAAGGTATTTTTATTTAAATTTTAACCATTTTTTTCTGATAGGCTTGCATTGAAAAATTAGTTTAGATCAAACATGATAAATATAAGGTTCCAAACAATAACATGATTTCATTTATTTAATATCATGAAGATAACATGAATTATTAATTCCCCCCATGAACATAATATAATAGGAATGGAATAAAAAATTTACTAATTCATATAGAAATAATTTCTTAATTATAACATGATTAATAATTAAATTTACTCCAATGTAAAAAATAATAATTAATTAAAACAACTTCACAAATAAAAAGTTCAAATTTTCACTTGAAATGAAATTTCTTGTTAAAATATTAAATCTTGAAAATAATTCAAAAATAATTCTTTCAGATCCCTATAATTTAATATTTCTTACTGGAATTTTTTCCTTGAATATCCTTTAAAATAATTAAAAATAGAAAAGGTTATTATTAATTAATGGTAATGAAATCCATCAAACAATTTAAGGGGAAAAATTCAATTCTAATATGAATTTTTTTGATATAAATGAACTATATAAATAATTTTCATTTAATCCCTAACATGAAATTATTGGTTGATAAAAATTAATTATACTCTAAGGTATAACTAAAAATGGAATGGTCAATGGAAAAATTATAGATATGAATACTTCCGATAAGACAATTTCTTTATCTGGATTTATTACTATTAGAAGATTATTATCCCACTACTTACATCATTATAAAAAACACCACTAATTCCTAGAATTATCATGATGTTTCATATATTCACATACATTAATCATTTTTATAGATAATAATAATATGATGTGGATAAAATTTATCAAATTATGTTATATAAAAATAAGAATCAAAACATAAAACTTTTATATAGAAGTTAATAAATGCATAGGAAGATTAATACAAGATTTGGAACAAATTACAACATGTTTTCATATATAATCACACCTGATAAAATCATAAATATTTATTCTAGAATTATAATTCAATATAGTAAAATTAATCATGCTCCCTTCTCAATTTCTACACACCAGATAGTTCATTTCCACTTAAATATAGTAGATAATTAAGGTTTGTGTGTCGGATCACTGTGCAGGGGTGGGGGTGGGGTTAAATACCAATTTCCATGCTATTATCCCTTTTATACATCACATTATATGTAAAATTTCACTTTTTCCCAACCATACCCATGAAATCCTCACCCAAACCTAACATCAAACTCAATCATACCTCTCAACAATCAGATCTTATTCCATTCTGAAATAACCCCCACATCACCAGTACCCCTCCTGGGCTAGAAATGGATTTGATGATGACCCCCAAATCCCACTTATAATAGGACACATGTAGATGACCCATAATAATGTAATCCATAGAATATGGTATTAATTACCCTAAGTGAATATACTAAGATGGGAGATAATATCAACAAATTAACTCCATAGAACAAAAATTAATGGATTACAATAACCAATTACTAAAATGTTATTACATGCATCAGATGAAAAAAAACCTAATGAAAAGAAACACCAAGCTACCAATCTCTTCTAATGATAATATGATCCAACTCAATTAAATGAAAAATAACATTACAATTCTCCATTGAACTTCCTTGAATGACTTCTTAGGAAACACTGTATATGGGTTATCTCTTCGGAGTACTTATTAGAATCGTACACTATAATAAAAATATTATCCATGTGTAATCAACCTGTTTGGACATATATGTATTGAAAAACTATGTTGGAAAAATATAGTAATTAAGTATATGTTTAACCAAACTTATTTAAATATAAAACATCCAATACTTTAATAACATCACCTAAAATTACCATTTCAAAACATATTTCCACATCATAATAAAAATTCCAAAATATAGAAAATTATAAACATATGGGAGATATCCTACATTATAAATAACTACATATCGATTTTTTCCAACCTTCCCTTAAATAATAGAATTTCCCTAATAATATAGCCATAAAATATTGGTGATAAATAATTGACATTATATCATTAGAATATAGGCCACAAAAAATATGATTCTATATAATCTTACTAGTTAACTAGGCTAAACCCATCTCAAATTGACATTAAAATAATTTGAGATCCCCTAATTAATCGATAAGGAATTCGTGAATAAAATGTCACTATTATAACCAAATCATAATCTTGAATCCCATGAAACTATCACAACCTTGCCTCATTATAGAAATAATCACCACATTATATCCATAACTTCATCTCCATAAGATCTTAGCACCCAATTTTGCTTATACCAAATCATGGATTCCATGCATCCAATTATATATAATATAATTCCATAACTATTATAATTGTCATATAAGGAAAAACAACATACTATAGCCATGAAGTATAATGAAAGGATAAATAATGGAAATCACAACCATGCGTCAGAAAAATCCAATCTCTAAAGTGGACATGAATTCAATAAGTATCGTTATTTCACTATTATAATAATTAGGTGTGTAGTTTTGTTAACCATGAATTTACACTTTCATTCAATGGGAATTATCCCAATAGTATCTATTTTCCATTAAACATTTAAATGTTTACAACCATGAACCATTATTAAATAAATTTTTAGACACTAAGATCCACCAATTATTTATTCTCAACATTTCATTAATTTAAACATATCATGTAACTACGCTTGATTTTAAAATAACACTATGTTTGATAGTGTATACGACACATGACACTAAGATTCAATGAAAAATGAAATATTTTAATTTAAATATAACAGTTACCACATATCCAGTAAAATGGTGTGAATAAATATGAATAAAACAATTATGGACTATATATTAAAGAAATTACGAATACATATTTGTTGTTTAAGTATTCATAAATACATACAAATTTTTTTAGTAAATTCATTTTATTTTTAAAAAATTTATTTTCACCATAAATTATATTTATTAGTTTTTGTAAGGTATAATATAACTAATTCATGCACTTTTTGAAAATTTACTTGATAAAATAAAATTCATTTTTTAAACCCATAATATCAAAATTATCCTAGTGATAATTTCGTGATTTTTTTACGAAAGTTTTATTATACAATGAATAGTGAAAAATAATTATTTTTATTGAAATCAATATTGTGTTCCGAAATTTAAAAAATCCAATTTTTTTAAAAAAATTAAATAAAAATTATATATTTAATATTATTAATAATCTAAATAATTTAATTAGAATAAATTTAATGAATGGTTTTAGTATAAAAACATTTTTATACATAAGAATTCATTTTTCTAAATCACTATTCTTTGTGTATTTTTTAGTTTTAATCATAAATTAATTTCTGATTATTGAAATTGAATCATTAAAAATGGATTCCATATTTGGAATAATGAGTTTCAAATTTCAAAAATAGGTTCCTTTTTTTCTAGCCATTTTTAATAATTACTATAGTAAATAATTGACAATAAATTTATGGTAAATTGGGTAATTGAGGTTAAAAATAATTTAATAACACCTTAAAAATCAACCCAATATTTAGATTTATTCATGATTAGTAGTATATTTAGTACATAATTATCCAAAAACAAAAAATATGACCTTTCCTTTCCATTTGGATATGATTTTGATCATCATAATATTTAAGTGAGAGATAATTTCACAAATGTAACTTCTTTTCTTTTAATATCTTTAAAATTCAATGATTGAGATAAATAAAAATAATGATCATTTATGAATATTTATTTTAAAGATAAAATATTTTATATCAGGGTAATTTAGTTATAATTTTTATTGATGAAATAATTACCTTAAATTCATGTGAAACATAGACACATTATTTATATACTAAATAATTAAATAAAATAAATTATTTTAATAATATATAAAATAATATAATATGGAATAATTATTATGTTCAAAAAAATTATATATATCGATATATAACATTTTATTTATATTTGAAAGTAATATATTATATTTCAACACTTTTCTTGATGTATTGATCTTAAAATCTAAGGAATAGTGTCAAAAATGACATTAATTATATTTTATAATAAATAAAATTTTATTAAATGATTTAAAATTTATAAAAATATTATATTATAAAACAATAATGGTATATGGTTTCCAAAATCATCCATAGTCCATTTTTTGGGTCTTTTTTTATTTTATAGTGAAATTATTAACCCATAAATGTAAAAAACCATAATTATTGTAGTAATTGTTTAAAAGGTTAAAATGGGGTAAAAACTAAACAATAATGGTAATAACATAACCTAAACATTTAAAAAATTTATTGTATTATATTATTTTTATCTATACAAACATTTTACTCTGATTATATCATTTTTTATTAATTTTAACTTGAAAATGATTTACTATTAATTTAATACTTAATGAAATTCAAAATGTTCCCCTCCCCTCACTTATCAATGGGAATTCCTCTCATATTTTATTCCCACATCAAAAAAAACTGTTTATTTGATACCTAACCAAATTATATCCTTAAATGTCTCACCATATCATATACCTCTTGGTTTCCTTTTTTAATCATAAATAGGTTTTATGAAGAAGAGGTGTCATTTGTAACAAAGCGTTTTTTTATTTCTTCTTCCACCTCTCTCAATTATAATTCAAACAAACCAATATAAAAAAATAATTATCTGCCATATACCTAACTTTTATTATGTTATTTTAATAACCCAAATCAATCTTCTCTTCTTTCAAATTTGAAACAAATCCATTATTCATGTGTATGGAAGACTACGGCGTCGCAGGATGATGTCGTTCATTTTCCATCACCCCCTCTCCTAATAGGTTATAATGATAGATTTAAAATATATATATAAATATATATATAATAATAAATTCATGTAATATATATAATGATATAAAATTAATATATCATAAATTTTCACACCTTCCCATTCATTGAAAAAGGAATACTTTATTTGTGCATACGTGTGGACAACCACCTCCACATAGCGATGTGAATAATTTTTCACCATTGAAACACTTTAAATGAATTAATAAATTTATATAAATATATAATTTGTTATTTATGATATAATAATAATTATATAAGGATAAAGTAATATTCACATTATTTATTTCACGATTGATGAAAAATGGAAAATGTTACTCATGTGTACATATGATCTACAATCTTTTTTATTATAACATAATTCATTTTTCATAACCTATTTATTGAATGGTTAAAATTGTATAACATATGTTTTAAAATTTATAATCATGACGTGATTATTATTTTGGAGATCATCAAATATTGACTACTTTTACCATATTCACCATATCGAAGTCATTTTGACATATGAGCTAAAATTTGTCCAAATGATTGTCGTAAACTTAATTTAGTAAGTGAATATAAAATTTTAATAAATAAAATAAATGGTACAATAATTTTTTCATAATATAGTAAATAATTAACATAATTTTATTATTTAGGAAGATAAATAATGTGCATGGAAAGTCACACCTGAGGTAATGAATTTTTTCTCAATTTCCTTTCATTGAGTAATATTTTAATGTTATGAACCAATTTAGTTTATAAAATGTATGTAAATATATTTTTCATATAATGTCATTAATCATTTATATATAATGGTATTTTATGTTTTAATTCATATTATTTAATCCATGGGGATTTGACTTTAATTTTATCAAGAGGTAAGGGGTTTTTTATGACAATTTATTTTCATTGGGTTATAGTTCTACTTCATTGACTATGATTTTCCATTATAATGTGTCAAATGAAATATTATTTTGTTATGTTGTATTTATAATTTTATTTTGATTTAAATTGTTTACAAATAATCACTTCCAGGATTAATTATTAATTCAGTGAAATGATATTTATAAGATATTTCTTCTCAATTTCTAGTTCACTATGATATATTTGGTAATATACAAATATTTAATTTTATGTGGTGTACTTAATACACAATTAATTTATTAAACATGAATATATATTTATTCATTATGATAAATGATTCAATTCATGTTAATCCTTCAAGAGTAATGTTAAAAATAAAATATGATCTTATTTCTCTTCTTGAGTTGGCATATTTTCTATCCATATACATATTTTTCTAAATTGTGTTGAAACAATACATTTTATAAACACCAAGGATTTATAAATGATATTTTATGGTATCCTTGAATATTTATATGGATTTAAATTAGTCATTATAATGTTCCCTCGATAGGGTTCATTTTCTACTTTCTTTAAAAAATGGATAAAATGAATATTTTTAACTTATACAACATTAATAGACCTTCCCTTTTCCATAACTTTTTTAAAACCTTTAAATTGTTCTATAATTTTTAATAGGTTTACAAAAGAAACTATTTAACTATAAATTATTTTAAATTCATCATTTCTATATTCATCTATTCTTTAAAAATTTGTTTTTACTACAAAAGATACTTTTTTTGTGGTGATCTCCCATAACATGTTTAATATTATGAATATTAACATTATATTAAAGCATTAAATTTCATGTGGTCGTTGGATATTAAATCTCTCTTAAATATCCATATTTTTTTATTATGGATAAAACTATTTCTGAAATGGTATATCATTTATATATATAGTATTTTACTATTAAAGTTATTCAATTTACTTAGGAAAAAATGATAAATATATATTATTTACTCCATAAGGATATTTGTTGAAATGAATTGTTATTTATGATTTATATTGATAATTAAATATATAAGAAATGCATTAAAAATTATATTATGGGTGGGGATGAAAATTATATAGCCCCTTGATTCATTGATTGTTTATATGAGATAAATCAGTAAGCTAACATTAAATAATAATCTGGTGTATACCTTCCCCTAAAATAAACTGTATTAGTATAAGGCTTTAAAAATATTGATATCCTAATGTCAAAAACCATGATATATGATATTATGTATTTCTATCATTGAGAATTCAGTTATTAACCATGATATTAAAACATTAATATTATTCATGGATGAATTTTTTACTAAATATTTTGATTAAATGGAATCTATTTTCAATTATTTAACCTTCCATAATGATTTTTATTTTTTTATATTGGATATCTTCCACTGTATGTTACCCATTCTGAGTATCTAATTCCACCCTATATTTTTTTTCCTTTCCCCATGATATGAATAATTATATTAAGATTAAAATCAAGGATGAAAGAATTATTCAAATGCTATGTATTTTAAATTTCCAACATTAGAGGAAAATAATAAATGTTTCTTGTCATACTATACTACCAAAATGATATATCTCACATATTGAGATATCTTTTATATATGAAAATATAATAAACTAGACAATATCTTTGGGTTACTGAAATTAGGGTTGTTACGTATCCCAAAGTGAAGTAGTCTATTCATCAATTTAATTTTCTTTATAAAAGAAAAAAGAATTGTTGATAAATATTCCAATCTATACATCAATTAAAAATTTATTTACTTATATAATGTTATTAAAAACATATTCATCTTTAATAATAGATTAATTTTTGTATGGAACTAAAAATTAAAATCCATGGAATATAACACAACTAGACATTAGAACACAGAGAAGGAATGAACATTATCATCCCCCAAACATCAGTCCAAAACATTGAGCCCAATATAAGGGTTATAAAATTCATATGAAGAAATCCAATATCTCTTCCCACCAGACCATATCACAAGAACACCATGCCAGAATAAAGATTTAACAAATGGAATATATAATATAGATGATCTATTTCCCCAACCCATATTTTCAAAACACCATAGATGAGGGAATGAACTATATATACTATATCTAAAATTAATTTTGGTAGGGGTGGATTAATAATGGTTTAAGTCATATAGGAAATTAATTTATGGGATTTAATGGGTGTGTTTCTAATAAGATAATGAGTGTGAAACAAATCATTCAACAATAGTGGCTAGCAATCGAGGATGAATAATGATATTTGTGATCATTAATTTCAAGTGGATATAAAATAATTTATTTTAATATACACTAGGTGACATGTATAAATTCATAAAATATCATGAATAATAATTTCTAAAGAAAATTATATTAATAATAAATCTCCTACCTCAACTAGGACGATCAATTCGAAGACAATACAACTGATTCGAGAACCTAGAACTTCACATTGGATTGCTCTAGCCTATTAACATTACAATCATCCAAAAACATTAATAATAATGCACAATATCCAATAACACATGCTACATCTATCATTATAATAGGTATGACTTAGAAGGATATAGAGAAGGGAAAATTAATAAACCACATGTCATAGTAGAATCAATAATTTGAATCAGTATAATCTAGTTCCTTGAAAAGATGATTTTTTCCAGTAATTTCAATTGAATTTGAAAGGAAAAAATGAGGAACATAGGGAAGAAACATGATTTAATTGGGTAAATAGCCATACTCCTACTTATAAAAGGTTTCAATGGAACCCCACTCGAGCATGGGGATGCTCAATATAATCATAGTGGCCTTGGTCAATGAGAGATTTGAGATACCCAAATTCAAAATGGAACAAACCCTTTCTCTCATATTTAAAAATTTTGTTCAAATAATTTTTCTACCACTAAAAACTAGGCCATGTAATTGTGATAAATTCATTGTTTTTTCAGCCATCCATTCAGTAGAACACAATGCAGAGGCCTTTAATCACTATTTTTACCTTCCCAAATTACTCTAGGTACCTTGATCACTACCATATCTATCCCTATGAAGTCGTGTTCTCTTTTATAATTATTTCTAATTGGTGAAAACACAAAGATAAATACCATTATAAATGGAAAATATGGCTATTTTTTTTTACTATGGTGCACCCAACACTAAGCTTCATGGAAAACTCAAAAAAGAGCCATCCCTACATTATTCTTCTCACCTATTTACCATAGGTGAAATCATAAAACAAAACACCCCAACCCTGAAAAGGAAAATGGAATGGTGGATTGGGGGGTGAACATAATATAGTGATAAAAAATTCATTCCTTAAAATTATATTATTTTTAAAATAAACAACATAATAGTGATACGATCATGGATCCAAAGGTTTAGTGTCTTCAGAAATTTCGGATTATACATCAATTTTATGTAATAAAACATAAAAAAATATTTAAATAATTAATATTTATCATTATATTTCTCTCACGATATCCTCAATACATGTAGTCACTATAGGTTATACATCCAAATAAAAGGGTGAGATAAAATACCACTTATGGTTGGAGTAAAGTACATAAATCAATAATACATGGGTGAGTGTAATCAACGTCATAATATCATAAAAATAGGATCCTAATCCAAGTAATGAGGAAAAAATTTGAAAATGTAATGTAATGATTAATATTCACAGTAATGATTAATCCTGAAATTGGGGTCAAATTCCACATATAGTAGTGTACAAAGATAGCATCATGTTCACACATAATAGATGTGCATAAGTCATAACATTATCATTAGGGAGAATACAAGTAAAATGTTTAGGAATAATACACATTATATAATTAGATAAATCAAATTACCAATTGCATTGGAGGGATATATAATTTTTTTCCACTAATCACATTATAAAATTAACATAATCATGCATACCACATTGAAGTATGACAATCATAGTCAAGAAATAACACATGTAAATGATGGGTTTTGCAAAATATTGCACATATAATAGTTCATGAAATTAAATTTAGGATTACCTAATAGGTAAATTAGATAATAAATTGCAGTAAAATTTAATTTTCATATTTTAAAGGTGACACAACTCAGGAGTATTGAATATTTGTTTTGGAAAAAGAATTATTTCTTTAAAAAAGAATTTTAAATGGAATATAAAATATTTTATAAGGGTATAAATCTGAATATTCCTAAAATAAAAAAGAAATAATGGAAATAATTTTTATATTATAGGAATATTAATTATTAAATAAATGTTAAATATAATATAACCCAAAATAAAGAGTTTGGTTCTGAGAATCCCATTACCTAAAATATCACTTTATTTTGTCTCTTTTCCACCTCCAAAATAATAATGTTAGGTTCATTAAAATTTTGAACCATAACTAAATTATTCTAATTTTTTATTTTTTATAAATTATAGTGATTTTATTATATATATTGATTTGTTATATTGATTTTAAAACATTTTGATATCATGTTTTCATGAAACATTTCCTATTTTCATTGATTTATCTATTTTGTTCATGTTAATTTATATAGAAGTATAAATAGTTATTGAAGCATGGAATAAATATATTTATAAATTTATATATTATAAATAATTTATTATAAGCATAAATAATTTTAATTATAAGGAATTAATTGTAAATATCCTCATTGGTGGTTAATCGACCGTAATCATGATATTATCCAAAGGGGGTGAAAGAGAGTTAGGGAAAATAAAAACCTCTTAATTATAGTTTTTATATAGGTTGAAATAATTTATATATTCTTAACATGTTTTTAATTATTTTAGAAGATTTAGTTTTAAAATTGATATATAAAATGAGTAAGAGGAGTGGAAAACAAAAAGAAGAGTTACTGAAAACATTCTCTCTACTCGATGCTTCTTCCCTTATACGAATCTAAATTACCTTGATGATTGGAGTTGTTTTAATTAATAACATAACTAATAATTCTAATAGGACTAATATAGATGATTTTTTTATATTTTGTTCTTTGTTAAGTGATGTAGGATTGGTTTTCTAAGTGTAGGGAGAAGGGTTATTTATAATTTAGTAGAGTGGTATTTTTAGAATTATATATTGAATATTGTATTATATCAAAGGTAATACTCTTAAAAGATATATTAATGAAAATATGGATCATATAAAAATAAAATATAATTATCTTAATGATTGGACAACCTTTATAATTATAAATAAATAGTTTATTAAAAAAGAAAGTGGAAAAATTAAAAATTGTAGTTTTAATGGAATAATTTAGACTTCAGACATTAGAAAATATTTATTAGAATTTGAAAAAAGGTTCATTGTATTTTAATTAGACATTTATAAAATTTAATATTTTAATGGGTGATCTAAATTTTCAATAACTTATTTAGTCTCTATTACATCATGAGTGATATAATATAAAATACAACTATTACATATAAAATTTTAAATTTACATTCACCTAAAAGTTGAAGTATTTCCAAACATTACCAAATAATAAACCTTGGGAAATTTAAAAATGATTATTTCAAAAATGAAATTCATTTTATAAAAATAATTTTTAATTATATGTTATTTTAAAATTAAATATATATTTTTTCTTTCGTATAAAATACTATAAATATAGTTTATTAAAAATGATCTTATTTTTTTATTGATATTTTAATCTATATATTTATTTTAAAATATTATAATATTTATATTTAATTAAATTACTCATGATAAATATTATTTATATTAAATTTTATTTTTCTAGGTTCAAAATACCATTCCAATGGTCTAGTTACTTTTTCAAATGGCCAGGTTTCTATTCCCAATGGCAAGGTTAACATATCAATAATCAAATTACTATTCAAATAGTTACAATTCATCCAATAAATACTAATTCATTATATCGTTAATTATTCACCTCAATTCATCCAAAGGATTTATACTTCAATTTTTTATAATTTCAATTTTTTTACTAATATTTTTCGTATTTTCTATAGTATTTTTCAGTTTCGGTGATGATTCTAGTAGATTTAAAGTATCTAAATTTTCCCATTCTACTTTTCTTACTTAATATTTTTCTCAAATTATATTTTTTTACATTTTCATGGTTTTAGTTTCTAATTAGTGAGACAATCATTATTAATGAAATGATTTTTTCTATTTCTTTATGTGTTGCATATATATAATATTATATACTATAATAAAGAATAAATTTATTTCAAGAAACAAATATCATTTAGAAAATATTTTTTGTTGAATTTTTCTCCTCTATAAATTTCAACCTAAAAATTTTATCTCATAATCTCATTTGAGAATAGGTGAGGGTACTTTTGTTTAATTGTTTCCTCTAGTTCTTACATTACCTCTAAATATTTGAGATTTCTCCACAAAAAAATGATTGGGTGAGTTGTCTTGTTGTGTATAAACTTGTCTCTATAGTCCAAGATTTTCATTGGTTATTCCTTATAAGTGATATCATTCCCCATTTGTACAACCTTCGGATTCATCACATGTAAGTGACCTAGTATGTATTTCTTTAATTGAAATATGTAGAACATGTTATAAAATTAGACCATATTTGGTTGAATTGAAAGTTGATATTACACTAATCCTATGTGATCAAGGATATAAAAGGGGCCAATGTACCAAGGGGTATTCCTACTTTTCATTCCAAACTGTATGAATTTCTTCTATGGTGATATTCAGAAGAAAACTATGTCTCCAAATTCAAACTTCAAGTTCCTTTAATTGTTTTAAACATATATATTCTATTGACTATGAATAGATTTTATATGATTTTGGATGTATTGACCCATCTATGTCATCTTTTTCACATGATCATGTTAATGTAGATTATTTTCACCAACATTATCCTAAAAAGTAGGGGTTCTACATTATTTTCAATATAGAGATTCATATGGATCCTTTTGAATTGTTGAGTAGAAGTTGTTGTTGTATGAGGACTCAACAAATAGGATATATTGATTACATTCTCCTTTAAATTACATTGGGTAGGATCTGAGTTTGTCCTCATGTATTTTAAGATTACTTTTATATTGGGCATATTGTTTACGATGATAAGCCATATTGAAATTTAATTCAATGTTTAGATCATGTTGAAGTCATTTACAGAATGTATAATTGAACAATGGATAACAATGAGATATTATCTAATGTGGTTCCCCATGCATCATCAACAATTCGTTTACATATATATTATTAAGTTGTTCATGATATAAATATTCTTGAATATCAAATATGTTCTCAATATTTGTGAGTTGATCCACTACTATCTGTATCACATCATTTCATTTAGATGTTTTCAAGATACTAGTAATAATGTCCATGGTGATGTTTTCACCTTTCAATATGGCTGTGGTGAACGGTTAAATCACCCCATTCGACTTATATCGGTCTTCATTAATTTTATAACATTCCATGTACTTTGAGGTGTGGTCAACAATTCCCTTATTTAGATTGTCCCATGAGAATTTCACCCAAAGATAATTGTATATCTTGGTATATTTAAGATTGATAGTCAAATATGAGTTATGATCATTATTCAACACATCATTATTTATCTCAGGCGATGAAGGAATATAAATTCTAGTTCCAAATATAATGAAACAATTTTCATCGATTTGGAATTCATGAAACTTCTCTACAATTACTATTTTCTTACTATTATGAATCTCTATATCATCTTTTTGCACCACACTAGTATTCTCTTAGATAGATGGTTGGGAAATCAATTTGGAAACACAAGATATATTCCTGGATGTAATGATTTGTACAACCATCATTTGTATATCCATGAATATAGGGTTTTTCTCAATCTACATCATGTATAGAGTAACATGTTCTTTTAATTTAAGATAATTATCTAACATGTTATAATCTCTAGGAAGGTAGTAAATAGATAAATCATAGTTCTTGATTATATCTAACAATATTCTTTGACACATGTTAATATCCTTCTATGTGAGTATATATATTAGAAACTTTTAATTTACATTTATGTCACTCTTATCTCCATAGAGAAAATGTTGAAAAATAATCAAAGAGAATATCACAACTGCTAACTCCAAATCATACATTGGGTTGTTCTAATGATGTATTTTCACTTGGAATGAGGCATAAGCTATCACATTTTCATTATTTATATGTAGACAACCCACTCCTTTCATTGAAGAATCACAATATATTACAAAAGCTTCTCCACATGATTTTAGAGTGAGTATAGGCTTAGTGATTAGCCTCTTATTATTCTACTTAAATCATTCCATACATTCTTCCATCAAGGCATACTTTACCCCTTTCCATGTTAACATAGATTGTGGAATACAAAATCATAAGAAATTTCTCAAGAAAACATTGATAATAAATTTTTATTCAAATAATAATATATACTTATGAGAAAATAGTGGGTCTATACCATTCCGCGATTTCATTTATCTCTGAAGGTTCCATAGAAACTCCCTTAATTGTGATCATCCGCCCCAAGAAAGTGTCTTTCTCCATCAAAAATTCACACATGTTGAACATACTCTACACTTAATCCTTCTTTTATGGAATCAAAACAATCCTTATATTATCATTATATTCCTATTTATTCTTTTGTTGAATGAGAATTCACGGATAAATAATTTTAAAAAAAATTCTAGGCAGTCCCCAGAGGTTCTATACATAAAATTCAGAAAGATCATAGGGGGATTAGTTTGTTTGAAGGGAATCACTACCAAATCATAATGCCTATACCATATACCAAAATATGTCTTCTATATATATTCCTCCATGACATTCAATTGATGATATCTAGAATAAAGATCCACCTCTTTATGTACTGATATTCTAATAGTTGATTGAATAAGTGAAAAATCCTTAATAGGGGATACTTTTTTGTTTTTGGTGTCTTTTTCAGATCTCGGTAATCTATATAGACCACAATGATCTGTCCCTTTTATTTTCAAAGGGAACTAGAATACCTAAAGTTTATTCTCTATGGAGTATGGACCCATTGTCCAAATCCTATTCAATTTTCATCTTTAAATCCTCTAGTTTGATAGGGTCTATCCAATATGGGATTTTGGAGATAACTGTAGATTTGGGTATAATATCAATTGAAAACTCTTCCTCATGATTCGGTGGTAGTCCATGAAAATATTTTCAAAATACATCATTTTATTCCATTACAATGATAATTTCCTACAGGTTGACCCATTCAAAAAAAATAAACCATTTTGGAAATGTATTCTTCTTCAAAAGGTAACAATACCCATATAGACGAGTGATTGTACATAAGAGATCCATGATTTTACTAAAATATTTATATGATAATTGGATGAATTATAATAAATAAATATATCTAATTTTATTGATAGTTGACATGTGCTCTATATAATGAGATCCTATCTATTCCCAAGATAGCACCAAATTCCACCAAATGAAGGATTTTGAGATTCACTAGAAGAATACTAACAATTATATTAATAGGAGAAGATTCTAATACATGGGTTTCAATCATATCACCACTAGTTTTTTTACATATATATATTCATCAATATATTGTGGCTTCAATTAAATAGTTATAGAAAACATGTGGGATATAAAGGAATGTGTATAACCCAAATCAAATAAAAAAATTTCATTCTTGGGTTCATAAGACGTGTACCTTATATGACTTTATTTAAACAGTCAACACCATTTTTAGTGATGGAATAATATTTCCCTTTGTACTTTGGCTTTAGTGGTTATTTAGGTCTATTACCCTCATAGACCCCCGATTTAGTGTAATAGATTTCATAGTTCCATTTCTACCTATAGCTGATTCATTAAATAATTTGTTGTGTATTAGGAGGTCCATTCATTTTCTCTACCATGTTGGATGGTTTATTTATGTATCTTTAATATTTATTATTTTATTTTCCTCCTCTACTGCACATGAATAATTTACTTGTCCCTTTGAGGAAATTCCCATGATGCTTCTTCCCACATTTTTTATATGTGGGTTGTTGGGTCCTCTTAATTCATTTTTCATTTGAAACACCATCTGGAAAGCCTATTCATCCCTTATTATAACTATAAACATGAGATCTTTTTTGAAATCCCATCTCTACATCAAGAGTATAGAAAACTACTTCTTCATAACTCCCAAAATATCGGATAACTAGAACCTTTTGAAGGCATGGTTTTTAACAAATAATGAATCTCTCTATATCGATATAATTGTTGAAAACCAAACCCAATAAATATCTCAAAATAATTGGGGTTATTTCCTTAATCCTTGACTAATTTAACCTCTATATTCTAATTCTCTTTGAATTATCCCTCCTTCTTCATTCAGAGAGTTTGAGGGAAATATTTTTTAAGAAAAAAAATTATTCAATACGTCCCACTCTATCTCTTCCATTCCATCCTTAATAGTTGTATTATTTATAAAAAAACACCATTCATTGGAATCCTCATTAAAATGATATATATAGAGAGTCACATTATCCTTCTCAGAATAGTGGACCACAAAAAAATCATCAACATTGAGTTAACCCAATATTTAGTGACATGTAGATCATAAGACCCAAAAAATGTGGGTGGTCATTTCCAAATAAAGGAATCAATAGCTATTTAATCCATGGGTAATGTAAGATGTTTAATATGATTTATGTTATTATTCATAGCCATAGACAACATTATACACATCATTGTGATGTATTAAACCCCACATTCCTTGGTATTGGGGATATTTTTTTGATAATCATTATTTTGTCCCTAAAAAGTTTTGTTGGCGTAGTTTCTCTTGGTTCCCAAAATTTTATAAATTAGAGAATGAATGGAAAAATATTTAGTCAACAAATAATTAATAAATAAGTTGTTCTATTGTGAATATTGACTTTAATTAATATCAAATTAGGTCTCATTGTTTATCCTTTTTAGAAAGGATTCCTCTTGGATGTTTTCCTATACATATAGATATACTAAATGTTTTCACTAAAATTTTCTAAAAATAATTCCCAAATTAACTAAAACATTATATTATACCAACTATTGTATCCCAATATTTTTTACATGACTATTACATTGTTTATTAAATAAAAAACATAAGAGTGATATAATCATGGATTCAAATGTTTAGTGTCCTGGGAAAATTAGTCTCATATATCGATTGTACCTAATAAAAAATATACAATATTTAAATTTATAATATTTGTCATGATAAATATCTCACTATATCCATAGAACATGTATCCACATAAGGATATATATCAATGAAAGGGGAAGAAATAATCAAATTGGGAGTGGGGGAATAAGGTACATGAATCAATGGTAAATTGGTGAGCAAAATAAACATTATCATAACATAATTAAAAGACCATCATGAAAATAATGGGTGAAATTTTTGATAAACACTTTTAATGTGGAATATTAATAATAATGAAAAACTAAAACATAGTGGTTAAATACCACATTTACTTGTGAAAAATCCAATATCATGTTCAGTGATAACATATGTGTATAAATCGTAACATCATCATTTTCAACAAATATAGTATCATTTTAATGAAAAATACACATTATATAACTAGATAACTCACATTACACAATTCATTTAAGGGATATATAATTATAGGCCCTCCCATTACTTCATAAAATGATCATAATCATGCTTTCCACATTGACATATAACAATAATTTTAATAAAGAAACCCATAAAGTTATGGGTACTGTAAAACATATTATATATGATACTTTAAGAAATGAACATTAGGATTAAAAATTGAATAAATAAGATAATACTTTGTCCTAACATATCCTTTTCATATTTGAAAGCAGAATCAATGAAAAAGGATTCTATTTATTCTTTGGGAATTTTATTCTTTTTGACCAAAAGAATTATAGATTCCTTATAAATAATTAGAAGAGTAAGACCATGTATATACCCCAAATAAAAATATAAATAATGGAAACATTTTTAATATTATAGGAAGATTTATATTGATTTTTTTTAAAATTATAGATAAACCAAAACAAATATTTTGGTTTTGAGAATCCAATTACATGAAATCCCACTTTATTTTTTTATTTTCAACCTCGTGAATAAAAAAAATATATTCATTGAAAAACAGAAATATAATTGAAATTTTGAAATTTTTTTAATGATCATATTTTGTTTCATAATTTTCATTTTAAAATTTGATGTGTTTTTATATCAGGTTTTCCTTAAAAAACATCCCATTTGGATTTGATTTTTCTATTTTTTCAATGAAACTTGTCCATAAGTAGAATAAACTACAAAATTATAGAATAAAAATATTATAAATTAATAAATCATAAATAATTTATTATTACCAACCATAAGTTTTTTGAAAAGGAAAATTTTAGAAACACCCTCATTAGCTGTTTACCAACATTTAATGGTACATTCTCTTAAGGGGATGACAGAGATGTGGGAAAACTAAATTCTTCATAATTTTAATTTGTATCATAGGCATAAATAATTAATAAAATGTTAAAATACTATCAAAATAATCAAATAATATTTGGTTTTGATAGGTATATATAAAAATTAGATGTGAATAGAATAACATAATGAAGAGTTGATTAAAAGAGACCCTCTTCTAGGTGTTACTTCTCTTGTACTACCCTAAAATACCTTGATGATTGGAGTTAGTTTATTATCTATTATATATAAGGAATATAAGAGGATTAATAAATATTATTTTGGTATAATTGTTTCTTTCATAATTGAGGATGAGTGATTTTCAAGGGTATTGAGAGGGTTTATATGACTTGAGGAGTGGGTTATTTTTTTAATAAAATGTTGAATATAATATTATATCAAAGTTAAACCTTGAAATATTGATATTAATGAATTTTTGGATTATATATAAATAAATTATAAATTTTTTAGGACTCTAGCACCCTTTATAATTCTATTTCCATTGTTTATTAACAAAAAAAAGTATAAAAAAATTAAAAAAGTTATTTTAATGGTACACATTAGACTTTATACTATGGAAAATACTCTTTTTGGTTTGGAAAACAAGTTTAATGTAATTAAGTGACTCATTTGTAATATGTAATATTTTTGCGATTAAGTAAATTTATTGATAAATGATTAGGTCATTATTAAATCATGAATGATGTAATTTAAAATACACCTATTATGAAATAACTCTATCTTTACTATTCATCTAAAAAGAAGTTTTTCAAAAAATTACCAAAAATTCAATCTTGTAAAATTTTGACTTGTTTATTTCAAAAATTAAATTCATTTTATTGAATTAATTTTATTACATATTTTAGTTTAATTTTAAATTTAGAAATTACTATTTTTTATGAAATACCATAAAATACAATTTATTTAAAATATTCGTATAATTTCTTTGATTTTTTTATCTTGAATTTATTTTATGGAATTATAATATTAATATATACATAAATTAATCATGATAAATATTATATATAATACAATTTATTGTATTGAGTTAAAATTAATATTTCAATTTTTAGGTTCTTATTCCCAACGGTTAGGTTATTATTCCTAATGGTCATATTTCTATTCACACATCAACATTTCCTCCAATAAATACCACTTAATTCCTTCATTAATTATTCATATTAATTATTCCAAAGCTTATATATTTCCATTTTATATAATATTTATTTTTTACTAATTTTATGTTTCTTTTTTGTACTTTTCATTATGGGGGTAAAGATACCTGATGATTGGAAGGATCTGAATTTTCCCATTCTACTTTTCTAAATTTATATTTTTTCCTATTATGATGATTAACATTTTAAGGGGTTTAGTTTCTAGGTATTGTAACAATATTTATTAATGAAATTAATTTTTTTAAGTTTATATATGCGTTGTATGTGTATGATACTATAAAATATAATATAAGACCCATTTTCTGCATGAGATAAATATCATTAAAAAAATGGGTTATTACAAATAATATTATCAGGCCTCTGTAAATCCCTTCGAATAAAAATTAAATCAAACTTTAATCCCCTACTAATTAGAAAAACATAAGGGAGGAGATTTATAAATCTGATACATTTCATTATATTTAGGTTTTCACAATTCCTAAGCATTCTATTTTGATTTCTATACATTTTTAATATATTATTCTCATATTTTTAAATCTAACATGTTTTTATCTGCTCATTCTATTATGAAATATATATAAATTAGTTAGTTTTCTCCAATGGAAATACCTTGTGTTTTTTCCTAACTAAAAATTAGACTCATCAATTTATTTTTTTATGTATCTTGTAAGGGTTTTATATATAGTAATATATCTAGGAAAGATTCTATTAAGACTAATATTATTAAGGATATGTATAATCGTTATGTTTTATGATAAAATATATTGATAATCTCTATAGTTACTTAACAATTGGGGTTTGAGTGTGGGTTTTGAAATTGTGCTATTACATATAACCATGTAAAATGATATAAATTCTATGAAAGTAGTTTATATTGTTTAATCATTGGTATAAATTTGGGGATAATATTATTTTTGGGATTATGTTAATAAAAATAAATTTTAAACATAAATCAGTCAAGGTTGGACCGAATGTTTCTTAGGTTAGAAAATATCGGTACTATTTTTTATATCCACATGATTATTTATATTAATATTATAAGATATTATCACTAAATATTTCTATTTAATTAAATGGTTGGAAACTAGAGGAACCAAGTGAACATAGTTAAGTAATATTTAGAAAACTTCTAGGCATATGATTTTGTTTATAGTACCATGGTGAAAAAATTAACAAGTAGTATTGAAGATGAATTTAATATATCATAACCTCCAAAAGTAATTATTTTAATTCATGTTTTATTTGTATTACATGTTTATTATAAAAATTATACATAGAGATAAATGAATATTCATCATGTCGAAGGGGATAAAATTCTACACTACCCTCATTTCTCTTCTAGATAACGATATTTAAATTATTATTATTATAAATATAGTAATAGTGATTTTGAATCCTTTTCTTATTTTAATATCACTTGTTAAAAAAAATCAACACATAATATATTTTTTACCATTTAACACATTCAAATTGTACAAAATATGTCAAAAATATTTATTAAAATGAAACAAATGAATTTTATAACATTATAAAAATATTTTTACACTCCGTAGACACAATTAATCAGTGAATGGTGAAACAACTATAACAAAAAATATCAAGGTTCTAGGGGATTTTAATTTAAATGAAATAGAGAAATGTATCCCAACCCGATATAAATGATGGTAAAGTACATGCGCATAATTTATAAATTGTTTAAGAATTTAATATCAATAGTTTTGTTATGAATTTTCTTTACATAAATTATATGTATGTCATAATTTATTAATTTTTATAGGATTTAACTTGAGTGTAAAATTAATAATATTTAATATGGATATAAAATAAGTAATTTTTTATTTAATTGGGATATAATATTATAATGAAAAATGAAATTATATTTTTTATTACTAAATATATATATATGAAATATAATTGGAAAAAATAAAAAATAATAATAAATACATATAAATAAATAGACTACATGTTGAAAATTTCATTCTAATGTATTTCAATGAAAATTATTGCACATAGTTTAACTATTGAAAGAATAAAATATATAAAAAATATAATACAATTTTTGAGAAATAAAAAAGATAATAATATGAATTTTGTAGTGAAATATTTAATGTAATATAATGAAATGTAAAAGTTTAATGTGATCATTATTTAGTTTTTGGATATATGTATAGTTTTTGGGTATTCAAATAGTTAATAAGTATATTATAATTTTTTAATTATCACATCACCCTAATATATTAGTGACAAATATTCTATAAATAAATTAAATTACATTTATAAATATGTAATTAATATCCAAATAATTATTAACAAATTATGATGAATAGAAATAAAACCATACTTTGTAGAAGAAATAGATTTTTTTAATTTTATCTCCTATAGATATGATGTGTTTTTTATTTTAAATAAAAAATTAATTCATTTTATGTTTTAATTTAATAAAATGGATTATATATTAGGAATCAGGAAATAAAAAATATATATGAGTGATGGTGTAATGCCCCGACCCTAGTTACCCAGAGTCAGTGCGTTATTACATAACATTGGTATGATCACAAAAGATCAAGTCTCGAAAGGCCGATTAGTTTAGTAGCCTTGAAAACACTAGATATATTCATAAGTCTTACATTAAATCATAAATTCAATCAAAACTACAACAACATATTGTCTTCATATCCCCTCATAGTATCCCTGAAGGTCATTCATAAAATAATTCTTCACATCCTGGAAAAATTAAAACATTGAAAGGGGTGAGCTCAGATGCTCAGTAAGGATAACAATATAGAAGAAACTTTCATAAATAAACATAATCATTTAAGACAATGTATAACTAAAACAAAAGCCTTTTAAACTTGAACTTCAGCATAATATGGAAAAAATAAAATGAAGTAATGTCATTAACTTAATCACATGGATATTCTACTAGTCGAATAATCACATGCAATATCAATAACCACTTTCATAATGATGGAATGCATAATGCCAGACAATCATAACCACATAGTCAAGACATTGTGCCAAAACTACAAATAATATTTTGTCAAGGCCGTGAGCCAAGACACTAGTTTGTCTCATGAGACCTACTGATGCATCATTGAGCTATAGCGGTCTCCACCCGTCACTTACTAAGTCCAATGCATTCCTTATATGAAAAGGTTTAAACATATCATAAACCATAACATAATCAAATCACATAAAACATGCATAAAAGAAACATAACATTTCCACATTTCAATCACAAGATATCAATATAACACATTTATATAATAGAAAAATTATCAAAACCATTTTCAATACCAAAATAAATGAAAATTAAAACATGGTATTTATTTTTCATTTAAAAAAAATTATGACTTGTAGAGGAAGTTGAAACTCAAATAATGGTCACGGTGGCGGAGAAGTCGTTGTCACTGGATACGTAATACAAAACATTCCTTTTGTAATTTAGTAAAAATGCTTCATATAAAAAGATTCCTTTTGAATAAAAGTAAAAGTTAAAGGGGTTTATACACCATATAAAATAAAGCTGTGTATAAAACAAAATATGCCTCAATGAAATGAAATTGAGACGAAGTCCCTTACCTTGTGTCTGACTTGACTCGATCGTTCTTTAATTTCCTGAATAATAAACTAGAGTTAATTTCTACTTGCTTAAGAACCTTTTTCAAGTTCATTATTCCTTTTATATCACTTATTACCATTTTTTTAACATTATGTAATTATTTAAGTTAATAATGGTTGTTTTGTCGATCTTTGGTACTTGAGTCAAAAATAAACTTCTTATAATTACAAGTTGTTCAGGTGGTAAAATATCCATTATATACAGAATTATATTCATGATATAGATATCATAGATATCATATATATCCATTATATAAATTCATTTATAATATTACATAACATTTAGAGGTAAGAAATGAAATGCACCGTTCATGGAGACGGTAAGCCTTACATACACATGAATGCTACTTTCATTTATATTTTGTATTTAATGGAATGAAATAATAATTATATATAGGTATATTATAATTCCAGTATCATATCATATATAATATCATTAACTCCATCCTTTATATGTTCCACATATGGCATTAACGATTCAAATCACTTTGAGGGGGCGGTAGTCCGCACTTCCTAAAATGAAATTATTGTGTTTACCTATATTGGAAATCATAAAGGTATGCCATAAATGAAAAATAAAGAATCATAAAGAAAACATAAACATAATATATATCATATATATAAATAGTGTCATCATAATGTCCACCATGAGAGGTGTTAGAAGAAGATTGAACAATCATCGTTTCGTGAGGCAGTAATTCGTCACCCACAGAAACAGAATGTTCTTTAACCATTAGAAGAAAGTGTATGTAAGTGTAAATAAAATACTTCTCATAAAAACCACCTATTATATTTAATATACTGGTTTTTTTAAAAAATAAAGGAATAATAAGAGTTTAAGGTGTTGAAGAAGCAAAATAAAACAAAAGAACATAAGAGAAGACATTACCTTAAAATCGGGTGACTCTTTATGATTTGAGCCAAAGGATTCCTTGGAAAGACTTCTACCCAAATTGAGGATTCTAGGAGTAAGATAGGGAATTTTAGAGAGTATTTGGGCAGATTTTGGCCGAGCCAAATGTCTTTGAAGTTGTGAATAAGGTGGTAGAAGTGGGGGCCTTTTATAAGAGGAGAGGAGGGGCTCTTTTGGAAAGATTGAAATGTTACTTTATTATGAAATGATTTTCAGATATTAAAGGTCCCACAATGATATATATCAAGGTTAAGGTGATAATGGTTCGATATCCACCCATCCAATAGGCTTTAGACAAGTGTAAGTCTTATATTTTACCTTATATTTTCATTTAATTTAAATCGTTCATTAATGAGGAAATCATTGCATCATCATGGCGTGATAAATAAATTTACTTATTTAATGCCTAAAAATTATAAAAAAATTACCATAATGTAGGAAATATTTTTATCTTTCCAATGGATATTTATAGTCTAAAATATAACTTGTATAACCCCTTGTAAAAATTGTTTTAGTAAAACAATACATGTTTGTGACATTTTTATTTTTACTTAAAATAAAAGGTATTAATGTCATTATCTTACCCAAGTGGCTCCATGGGGTCCCAAAAATTGACCCATGGATTTTCATGGTCAGAAATTAGTCATAAAATAAGAGTTGGACATCTGTAAATGTAATTTCATATTATTATAACATTATTTTTACCTTAAATTACTCTAATTACCTCTAATCGCGGTTAATAAAACTCAAAAGTTACTATTCAAAAAAAATTATTTTCATCCCATTGAACCAAATTTTACTTCCTAATTACAACCATATAGGCCAAATTTTTGAAATTAAATTCACAGAAGCGGTAAAATTTCATTTAAACGAAAAAGCAGTTTTTTAACTACAACTTAGTGGTTTCACTATTCATCAAAAATTGATGTTTTTTAGAAAAATACAAAAAAATTAAACCTAAGTTATATTTGATATTCCAAATTAAAATATGATGTCTATTTTACCAATTTCAAAACATATAAGTTTCATTAATTAATTTTATAATTAATTCCCGTTGTCAAAACAAATAGCGTGTTTTTATGAAAGAATATCAATCAAAAGATTGACAATTGTTTATGTCTAATTTAAATGTAAAATTAATTCTAATGACCACCATTGGATAAAATTGTAAAATTATATTCTAATAATACTTTAAAACCACTCAATAGTATAATTTATCACTATAAATAATTTTTATTAAAAAAGATGTTTTTAAGTATTTTTCACTATTCATCGAAAATTGGAAGTTCTCAGAAAAAAAATGAAAAATTCAATATAGGATAATTTTGATATTCTGAATCCAAAAATGAAGTCCAATTTGAATAATAAAATTTATAAAATTTCAAAAAGTGGGTATTAATATTCATAACGTCTACGTTGATTGGTCGCGGTGTGTTAGAATCTCGAACTTGCGTACAATGCAAGCTATTGCATTATTGAAAGAGAAGTGTACCGTGGAATCTTGGGGTGTTACATTCTCTCATCCTTCAATAAATTGCATCCCCACAATTTGAAAATTTTCTTTGCAAATAAAAGGTTGAAAATAGAAAATACCTTTGTGTAAAACCCACATCGGAGATAAGGTTAATAAAATTTAACCTTAATAAGAGGGAAAGGGAAATGAAAAAGTCACCAAAAAATTATGATATCAATTAGGAGAACATTGGTGGAAATTATAGACAAATAATTGGAGGAAAAACTTAAATATTTGTAGGGAGTGATTGAGGTCATCAATCACAAACAAGTGTAAAATTGTGGGCCCAAAAGCCTTCAATCTATGTTGATTTACAATATCATCAGTTCAACAAAACATAAGGTATTAGGATAACACATTTTTTTTAATATCCTCTTCCTAAAGTTTAAGAATTAATTTATTCATAGAATAATAGATAGGTATACATATTATTGACAAGTAGAGTTTCAACCTTCAACTAATTTCTACCACAAACTCATCTTTAACTCAAAAGATAATAGAACTCAGAAATATTATATTTATCATAATCTTACAATGTTAAAAATATTAACACATACCATTTAGATTAGGAAAACTATTTTTTAATAACTAGGGACTTCCTGTATTCAAGTGGTAGGTAATAAAGGTCTGTCACACTATGGTTGTGGGTTCGATTCCTACAGCTTTGTCTGACGCGACAGGTTATCCCACAACCTGCAGGTTGTCCTTTTCCTAAAACTATAGTATTAAAATATTCCAAAACTAATCTTCAGAAATGTTTTAACCTTAAACAATATTATCCAAAGTCATACTTAATCCATTCCAAACTTTATAGTTATCCAAAATACCTATGTCCAGACTTTATCTAAATGGTCTCTAAATTCCAAAATCAATTCATCAGATTTCCCAAACAAAGTAAAGTTTCTCTTATTGTCACATACTAAAAATATGATTACCTTCATCATATTAAAACTTTAATAAAAACAACAAGTAATACAGTAGAATACTTATACATATCAAATTATTCTTATAACCATATATAGTTCTTGAGTCCAAAAACACAAATAGAATAATTATTCCACTTCAACTGTAGTAACAGCATAAGATTGGCCTTGCTCCCTTGGCATTTTTTGAGGTAAGTTTCCTTGGTGATTAGGGCATTAATTTGTATAATTCCACATTTCTCTACAATTGTAGCATTCAACATTGACAACCTCTTTCTTTCCATTGCAATCACGAGCCTGGTGACCTTTTTCTCCACATTTATAACAAACTCCCATTCCTTTTAGGCATGTACCAGGGTTATTCTTCCCACAATTATCACATAATGGAAAATAATTATATCCTTTATTCCCTTTATCTATATCTTTTTCCACCTCTCTATTCTTCTCTTGCTTTACTTTATTGTCATAATATTTAGATAATTCCTTTTTTTTCTTGATAGAACACGAGACTATATCTTCGTACGTTGAGAAAGATTGTGATACTAAAGCTCGACAGAAAAATGGTTTTATCCCATCAACGAAATGATCAATATTACTTCTTGGGTTACATATATAATTTGCAGCATTCCTCGCTAACCTTGTAAAGTTATCTTCATACTTTGCAACATTCTCATCCTCTATTTGCCTTAGACTGAGAAATTGACTTTCTATATCCTCTCGATGGTCATAAAGAAAGTAATTTTCTAAGAAAATCTCTTTGAACTCTCTCCATTCTATACTTGATACTTCTTCATCTTCCTTTATATTTTGAATTAATGACCACCATTGATCAGAGTCTCCAGTGAGGCGATAAACTGCCATGACAACATTTTCCCTTTCACTACTCCATAAATCCTGAAATATTTTCTCTAAGGAATTTATCCATTGTTTATCTAATAATGGATTTGTACCCCCATTAAATATTTGTGGTTGTCACCTCATGAAGCGGTCTAACATTTATCCTCCACGTTGAGGATTAGGCTGCTCCATAAGAGTAAGGTTATTATTCATAACCTAAGTGAGTTGTCCCGGTATGGTGATAAGATGATCAGCACCAGTTGTATCACCAGCTCCACTATAATTATCTTGAGTTGGAGGGAAATACCAATATGGAGTGCGTGCATTGATACAGTTTCCATTCCTTCCACTAGGTTCCATTTCTAAACAATGTCATAAACTAGATTATTTTTTGAATCGAAATACATAATAAAAAACTTGCAAAACACCTAACATAAATTGACCCGTTTATAGATATAATCCATAATCATAAAAATGTTTTCTTTGAGAAATTATATACTCATAAACCCTTCATAATGTTTTGTAAAGAAATCATGAATTATCCTAAGCATATCCCCCAAGACTGTCGTAACCAAGAGTACAGCAAGGCCTATTGTTGTGCACCAGTTCTCGTTCGAGTCTAGCTCAAAGCGTTGTTATTGGGTTTTACCCCTAGGTACATCTGTGCCAGAGCCGCCTCTACCTGCTCGTATCCAGACAAGGACGTATTGCTCGGAAAACTCACAAAATCTCTATAATACCAAAATTCTAGGAATTTCTTCTATACTAATCCTCAAAGTCTATCTTAGGGCTATGTGCTCTAATCAGAGTTTATCTAAATCTATCTTCCAAGGATAATACTAAACTTTCTCTAATACCAACTATAATTCCTCGACCCTAGTTACCTAGATTCGGTGCATTATTACGTAACATTGGCATGATCACAATCTCGAAAGACCGATTAGTTTAGTATCCTTGGAAACACTAGATATATTCATTAGTTTTACATTACATCATAAATTCAAACAAAACTACAACAACATCTTGTCTTCATATCCTCTCATACTATCCCTGCAGGTCATTCATAAAATACTTCTTTACATCCTAGAAAATTTAAAATATTGAAAGGGTTGATCTCAGATTCTCAGTAAGGATAACAATATAGTGGAAACTTTTATAAATAAATATAAACATTTAAGGAAATGTATAACTAAAAAAAAGCCTTTTAAACTTGAACTTCAGCATAATATGGAAAAAATAAAATGAAGTAATGCCATTAACTTAATCACATGGATATTATACTAGTCGAATAATCACATGAAATATCAATAACCACTTTCATAATGATGGAATGCATAATGTCATACTATCATAACCACATAGTCAAGGCCTTGTGCCAAGACTACAAATAAGATTTTGTCAAAGCCTTATGCCAAGACACTAGTTTGTCTCATGAGACCTACCGATGCATCGAGGAGCTATAGCGGGCTCCACCAATCACTTACTAAGTCCAATGCATTCCTTATATGAAATTTTTTAAACATATCATAAACCATAACATAATTGTATCACATAAAATATTCATAGAGGAAACAAAAAATTTCTACATTTCAATCACAAGATATAAATACAACACATTGATATAATAAAAACATTATCAAAAACATTTTCAATAACAAAATAAATGAAAAGTAAAACATGGTATTTATTTTTCATTTAAAAATTGTTTTGTCTTGTAGAGGAAGCCGAAACTCAAATAATGGTCACGGTGGCGGAGAAGTCGTTGTCGCCGCATATGTAAGAAAAAACATTCCTTTTGTTATTTAGTAAAAACGATTCGTATAAAAAGATTACTTTTGATTAAAAGTAAAATTCAAAGGGATTTATACACCATATAAAAGAAAGTTTTTTATAAAACAAAATATGCCTCAATGAAAGGAGATTGAGACGAAGTCCCTTACCTCGTGTATGACATGACTTGATCGTTCTTTAATCTCCTGAATAATAAACTAGAGTTAATTTATACTTGCTTAAGAACCTTTTTCAAGTTCATTATTCATTTTATATCACTTATTACCATGTTATGAACATAATGTAATTATTTAAGTTAATAACGGTCATTTTGTCGATCTTTGGTACCTGAGTCAAAAATAAACATCTTATAATTACAAGTAGTTCATGTGGTAAAATATCCATTATATCCATAATTATATTCATTATGTAGATATAATATATATCATATATATCCAGTATATAAATGCAGTTATAATATTACATAACATTTAGACGTAAGAAATAAAATGCACCGTTCATGGAGACTGTAAGTCGTACGTACGCATGAACGCTACTTTCATTTATATTTTGTATTTAATGGAATGAAATAATAATGATATAAAGGTATATTATAATTCCAGTATAATATCATATATTATATCATTAACTCCATCCTTTATACGTCCCATATATGGCATTAACGATTCAAATCACTTTGAGGGGGCGGTAGTCCGCACTTCCTAAAATGAAATTATCACGTTTACCCATATTGGAAATCTTAAAGGTATGCCATAAATGAAAAATAATGAATCATAAAGAAAACATAAACATAATATATATCATATATAGAAATAGTGTCATCATAATGGCCACCATGAGAGGTGTTAAAAGAAGATTGAACAATCATCATTTTGTGAGGCCGTAATTTTCCACCCACAGAAATAGTATGTTCTTTAACCATTAGATGAAGGTGTGTGTAAGTTTAAATCAAATACTTCTCATAAAAACATCCTAGTATATTTAATATACTGTTTTAGTTAAAAAATAATGGAATAAAAAGAGTTTAAGGGGTTGGAGAAGCAAAATAAAACAAAAGAACAAAAGAGAAGACATTACCTTAAAATCAGGTGACTCTTTTTGATTTGATCCAAAGGCTTCCTTTGGAAGACTTCTACCCAAAGTGAGGCTTCTATGAGTAAGAGAGGTACGTTTCTGGAGTATTTTTTCAGAGGTTGGCTGATCCAAATGGATTTGATGTTATGAATAAGGTGGTAGAGGTGAGGGGACTTTTATAAGAGGAGATGAGGGGCTCTTTTGGAAAGATTGAAATGTTACTTTATTATGAAATGATTTTCGGATTTTAAAGGTCCCAAAATGATATATTTTGAGGATAAGGTGATAATAGTTCTAAAGAAACCCATCCAATAGGCTTTAGACAAGTGTATGTTTTAGATTTTTCTTTATCTTTTCATTTAATTTAAATCGTTCATTAATGAGGTAATCACTGCATCGTCATGGTGTGATAGATAAATTTACATATTTAATGCCTAAAAATTATAAAACAATTACCACAATGTATGAAATCTTTTTATATTTCCAATTTATATTTATAGTTGAAAAGATAACTTGTATAACCCCTTGTAAAAATTGTTTTAGTAAAACAATACATGTTTGTGACATTTTTATTTTTACTTAAAATAAAAGGTATTAATGTCATTATCTTACCCAAGTGGCTCCATGTGGTCCCACAAATTGACCCATGGATTTTCTAGGTCTTCCATGAGTCATCCAATAAGAGTAAGACATGTGTAAATGTAATTTCATATTATTATAACATTATTTTAACCTTAAATTACTCTAATTACCTCTAATCATGCTTAATAAAACTCAAAAGTTACTATTTACCAAAAAATTATTTTCATCCCATTGAAAAATATTTTACTTCCTAATTACAACCATGTATGTCAGATTTTTGAAATTAAATTCACAGAAGTGGTAAATTTTCATTTAAACGAAAAATCAGTTTTTTAACCACCACTTAGTGGTTTCACTATTCATCAAAAATTGATGTTTTTCAGAAAAATACCAAAAATTCACACTAATCTATATTTGATATTACAAATTCAAAGATGATGTCTATTTTACCAAATTCAAAACATATAAGTTTCATTAATTAATTTTATAATTTATTCCCATTCTCAAAATAAATAGCGTGTTTTTACGAAAGAATATCAATTAGAAGATTGACAATTGTTTATGTCCAATTTCAATGTGAAATTAATTCTAATGATAATCGTTGGATAAAATAGTAAAATTATATTCTAATTATACTTTAAAACCACTCAATAGTATAATTTATTGCTATAAATTATTTTTATTAAAAAAGTTTTTTTAAGTATTTTCACTATTCATTGAAAATTGGAAGTTCTCCGAAAAAAAAAAGAAAAATTCAACTTAAGATAATTTTGATATTCCGAATCCAAAAATGTAGTCCAATTTGAATAATAAAAATTATAAAATTTCAAAAAGTGGGTATTACTATTCATAACGGCTACTTTGATTGGTCGCGATGTGTTAGAATCTCTAACTTGCGTATAATGCAAGTTATTGCATTATTGAATGAGAAGAATACCATGGAAGCTTGTGGTGTTACAAATGCTAACATTATTTTGTAAAGAATATGTTATTTGGGTTGAATTATAAAAATGGTTCTGGTAATGGTTAAGTACTCTAATGGTATTATTTGATAAAAATAACATATAACCAATTAATAACCTATAAATCATCATCATTAATATATATGTATATGAATTGGTTTATGAAAATTACATTTTCTCCCTTTATTATTTAATTTCCACACAAATTTACATTCTTAACGATTTAAGAATTGAAATTTTCAAAATTCCACCAAATATCATCCATAAAATAATCCTCAAATACCAATTTCATGATAAAATTAAATTCCATGATTAAATAAAAAAATAATAAAACTTTATCCCAACTTTCTATATATATATAAATTTTTTAGGATTTTTCCACAAGAAGTACTAAATCCTTTCAAAAAGAACATTTCGAAGAGAATATCAAATTTCTTCTATGTATGTAACAACTTATTTTCAATTTTTCCATCAATACTATCATTATATGAATTTATAAATTGAATTTAAATAAGTAATAAAATTTAGTTAATATATTAACAAATATGTAATGATGATATAATAATTACATGATAATATAACATCATGCATCCCTTCATTTTAATACGTTTATGTTAGGTTTGGTTCAGCAACCAACATCAATAGTGCTAATCTATTTTCATTATTATCTTCATATATGAATATGAAAAAATAAATCATATTTATATATGAAATTTTATTATTAATTTATGTAATTTTTATGGTTTGACAAATGAAAATATTTTTAATTAAAATAATTATTAAAAAAACTGTCATAATTTATAAAATCACATTCAGAAAATAAACCATTTAATATTATTTTGAAAATATTCCCACACCTACCATGTATTGAACATGTAACATAAAAAATTGTAAAATTATGATTATATTAAATTGATAATTTTGTTGATAATAAAAAAATGAACTTCGAATGAAAACCTTTTATTCCAAACTAAAGAATGTTTGAGATAATTTGAACTACTAAAACCAGATAATGAATATAAACTATTAAAAACCAATAAATAAATAATAAAATTAAATAATTTATAAAAATTAAAAAGTATAAATAAATAAGGTTTTTTAATATATAAGGTATATGTCAAGGTTTAATATATAGGAAGATAGAGTATTCTATAGTGAGTTAGAAGTTAATGTAAGGGGAAAATTTTTTTATCTCTCTTTTGATTATACATTTTCATCTAAATCTATACTTTTATATTCATTAAAATTTTAATTTTATAAATATAAATTATACTAATAAATTTATTTACAATTATTCTCATTCTTAATTTCAATTAATTTATCATTAATTATTACTTTATGAATTTGATAAGAGGATCTTTTTCTCAAAATCACATCATTGAGATTTATTCCATGTTCTTTATAAATATATTTTAATGTTTTATACATTATATCCTATAAAATTAACATAAATTATAATTTTTATTTGAATTTTTAGGATTTAAATATCATTAAAATATTCACGCTTTAATTGATCCATAATTCATACCTTAAAATATGAACTCTATAGGGTGTTTTGTCTCATAATATTATATATTATGATTTATGTTCCTTCAAATTATATATTTAATTTTATGTATTGTTAATTACATCCATTGTGTTTATATAATTATATTTTACACAAATTTCATGGGATATATTTCAATGAATTGTTTCGATCCCAGTGTGGTTAGGATATCAATTACAAGATGGGTGGCATGTGTTGAGAGTTGGGGTTTCCTTTTTTATTCCCTAAGTTGAGATTTATCAAGAATAAATAAGACATATTGAGATGTGTGATTTATTATTTTCAATTTTTATCATTCCATGTGAGTATTCATATATCATATACTATTAAGATCTTCAATTTTATATATTCTACATGGGGGGAAGTCTCCATATAATGGAGGTAACCATTAAGGATTCCAATATATATAAGAGTTATAACCTTTCTTGTTTATATTTTTATTATTTTCCTTCGATGTATGTATGATTCATGGTCCTCTGTCTATTATTCAACCACTACACTCAAGGGTTTAAAAATTGTTCATCATTATGAGTAATCTATCATGACTAATAGTACTCTATTCTCTACATCGATTCATATTCCTTTTTCATTTTCATTAAAATGTATTCTCTTGTTATAGGATGAGATTCAAGAATGAACCAATGGATATTTTATATGGATTGGTTATGTGGTTTTTTTTCATTTGAGTTGAGTTGTGATTGATTCCTCGATTATTTTGTTTATTTGTAGTGTATTTATTATAGATTTGAATGAATAAAGGTGGTCAATGACTTCTCATTTTTATGTGAATGTTTGGGATTATAAATATTTCATTTCAATGTGTGTTGGTGTAATTTGTATTGAGTAAGATAATAAACATAATTAAAATTTTGTATTAAGGATATTGTGATCACATGTGGTGATGACATATTAATAATGACCCATGATAATATCTATATTGTGTGAAATATGAATACTATGATTAGTTTTATTTAGAATGATTTAAATGATTAAATTTTGAAAATAAATGCAAACTCATTAAAAATTATGTGAATAATGAAAGGGTCATGTGAATTTACTGAAAAATATTGAATAGTGAGCCCTTTCTATGAATTGTTTCGATCCCAGTGTGGTTAGGATATCAATTACAATATGGGGAGCATGTGTTGAGAGTTGGGGTTTCCTTTTTTATTCCCTAAGTTGAGATTTATCAAGAATAAATAGGACATATTGAGAGGTGTGATTTGTTTTTTTCAATTGTTATGTTTATTGGTTGATTGGTATAGGTTTAAAGTTGTAATTCCACGTCCCCTTTCATATTTTAAATTATTTATGGTTTACTATATAGTTGTTTGTTATGATTTCCAACTTTCCACTGTAGATATATTATACCCAATAAGGATATATTACTTGTGGTATTTTAGGTCAAGTCCTATAATACCTAGATTATTTAATAGAAAATGAATTAAAATAACATGTAATGGTTGGAATGAATTCACATATATCATTGAATGAAATTTAGATATTTTATTGTGAAATATAAAATTATATTTTTTGTGTTGAATAAATGGATTAAACTAATAATTTTTAATGATACTAATTAATTTTTGGTAATTAAAAATTACTAAATGTTG
This sequence comes from Viscum album, assembly GCA_963277665.1. Lineage (NCBI taxonomy): Eukaryota > Viridiplantae > Streptophyta > Magnoliopsida > Santalales > Viscaceae > Viscum > Viscum album. The sequence continues at coordinate 698,935,693 of OY728128.1, read as the reverse complement.
ATGATTTATGATATCAAATCTGGATTCATGTTCTCTTATATAAAATCTTTTTCATATACCTTAGTAGTGGCAGATAGGTTCCATGTGAGATAAAAGTTACTGTCAAGTGTAAGGGTGGGTAGATTCCCTTAATGATCTTATTCATGATTAATATCATCATGTAATTTTTTATTTCATACGCTCAACCACCCAAGTCATGTTGTTAATAGAAACCCAAATGTTTTATGTTCTGTGTGTTTTCTCCAACATCTAGATTAGTGAGGGAATGAATGGATGAATTCTACCACTTCCATGTTTTCCATTTATGGAATCATGATGTGTAGTAATATATATGATATAATGGATTATGGAATAAGGAACATTTAAAAACATTCTATGATGGATTTCAGTTATACTATATTTGTTTTTTTGATTTATAAAGACTTGAGGTTATAGTACATGCATGTATTTTGGATAGAATTAGTGTGGTTTCCTATTGGTTTACTTTCATGGGCTATGAAATAATGAGGTATAATGCGTGATAAATTATTTATATTATCACTAATACTTACTAGATGGTTAAAAATGATATAATAATTATGTATTTTAGATATTTTTTCAGGACGTGTAAGATAACTTAAGGGATCATAGAACATTACATTTAGCATTAGGGTGTGAGAATAAAAAACTAGTAGGTAATTTTATGTACGTTGCATATATTATATTTTTAATTTCGATATGGATATTATATTTTATCTATGTTACATAATGTTTTTGAAATGAGGAGGATGGGACATAGTTTTACCTATTTTGGTTATGAGTTTATTTTATTTGTTTATTTACTTGGATTTAGAATCCTTCTTTCACCTTGTTAATATAGGTTTTAAAGGGGATCCTACTTAGTATATATTTATAATCACCACACACACAGATATATATATATATAATACTTTTTGGGTTAATAGGAGGTGACTGGTGATTGAACTAAGAGGCAGTATCTCAGAGTTGTTTTTTTGGAGTTTTCAGAGTTCATTGTCACTACCTAGTCTTTTATTTTTGAATTTAAAGTTGTTTTTACTTTTTTATTTAATTAATAAAACATCATGTTACTACTTTCAGGTATTATGAAGTGATACTTTTAATTTATCATTGCTTGGGGTCTTTTGGGGTGGTTTCGGGTTGAAAATTTAAGAATTTTGAAAATTTTGGTCTGGTACACGGTTGACACACGACATGCGCATGATTTCCAAAACCATGATCCATACTGGAGGAAAATAGATTTTTTGGATAGAGAGATCCAAAAAAATTCCACATGGTTATTCAATCCAGGAATCCCCTCTGGAATAATCATGAGACCCATTTATATCGGGTGCATGGCCTATGCACAGTTTTTTCAAACTGTGCGTTGTATCCCAAGAAACCATGTTGAAGAGATTTTAAGAGATCCAAAATTTAATAAAAAAATCTTGAACCCCATTTTTAGACCCTATATGGATTGGTATGAACCATAATTGGTTTCTCCCTTCCTCATAGCTGCAATTCATGATTGTTTCCACTTAGATTCCTACCAGAAGAAATCTGATGCTAGTGGAACGCCCTCTAATATCATCTCGATCATTTTCCTTCTCTCATTACTGATATACCATGATATATCTATTTCTCCTTAGGGTTACATAGATCCTTTTCTTAATTTATGGATCTAATACCCTCTATTATATATCTAAACCTAGGTATCAATTCTTGTTTCTCCTAGATCCTGTTGTTGTTCTTCTTCTTCGATAAATCCTGATTTGGGTTTGAAACTTCAAGATCCAGTGAGTTTGAGGTAGGTGATTTAGTAAATATTACAAAATTTTATTAAACCAAAATTGATTTATTTAATCTAAACTTTTTTTAATTAAATTCAATAAATTGGCTTTAATTGTGTGCCTATCAATTGTTTTATCAGAAAGACCCAATTTCAATGAATTGGGGTGTGGTAATTGAAATTTTGGTTATTTAAATTGTTATATTTAAAATTCTATTTTGGATGGAAATTGAATAAATTGAATTTTGTAATTTAATTTAAGAAAATTATTTTGATGGAAATATTTGTGAAAGACCCCAATTCTAGTGAATTGGGGGTTTGTGATGAAATTTATGGATGTGTTTGAAAAATAATTTTTTGAATTTAATTGTGTAATGTAATGTGAAATTTAATGAATTGCGTTCAAGTCTGTGTTTATGAAAAATAGATTAAAATGGTTTTGATGGAAATGTAGTGGTTAAATCTTTTTGAAAAGGAATATTTTTTTTATTAAAACCACAATATATGTTTTAAAGAGAAAATTTTTATTTTTAAATGGAGTATGGGATTTAATTTATTTTTAAGGATTTTTAAAAAAAAATCCCACCATTGATTTTTGTTAGATTATATGAAAGCCTTAGGTATTTATTGTGTTATATTGGACAATACTTCATGACTTAAAATTTTCTAAAACATCATATTAGCACATCACATCCCTAAGGTGATGGTGATGAATTCTCTTGGACTTGGTTCAAGGGGTCATGTATATAATTTTCTATATTCATAGTTTCGGGTCCCTATAGCATGGAAATATCATACCTACTTGGAAAAAGAACATGTTTATCTCTTGTTTTTATTTTTAATGTTTGTATATTCCATTCTTATAGATTATTTTACATGACTTATGAATTTATATAAATTGTTTTATATAAATGTGTTTATTTAATCCGTTTTGTGAAAAGTGACACTTGTGTAAAATACCCTTTTATTAAAGGAAAATTTAATCTTTTGAAATGTATTCCCATAAATTGAAATGTGAAACATGAATTTATAAATTTATTTCAATCTTTTTAATTGTAATGCATGATCTTTTTAAATATGATTTTTATAAATTCCAAACCTGCTTATTTTAAAATTGAAAGAATATTACTGGTTTATTTGATATTGGAATATTATTATGGAATCTTTTGTAAAATACTACTAGGATTCGGCTCGCACCCTAATTGTTCCATTCGGTGTTTCTAGATTATCTCCTTATAGGTTTGAGATAGGTGAAAATATCTCTTAGAGGAGGATCTATTTGTTGAACCTCAGAGCTGGTTAGTTGTCTCCTTAGGGACTTGGGAAGTGTTTCCCAATTTTGGTACTTTTGTTATAGTACTTTGGGTTTTAATTCATGTTTGACTTATGGTACATTAATCCCATGGGGTTTCCCTTGATGTGAATACTGTCTTGTTTCTTTTACTTCTATATTATTTGGGGAAATATTGTTCTAACTTTCATGTTGTATGATGCTAGGTTCTAATCGCCAAACCATGGGGATTGGGAACACACTTCAAGATATGTCAGGACTGGCATGGTTATCAGGTTACCATGTAACCTAGGATGGCTTGTGAAAAAGTGGTATTAAAGGAGTTTTGACTTTTTTCTTGAAGTTAATATACCTTTGTGAAATATTTTCTGGAATTAGGTGGTAGTTGTGATTGAGTGTCTGGACAGATCTCACCATGATGAACCTTCTGTTTTCAGGGGTGGTTAGGGAATAACGCCTTTTGGATTAGTTATAGTGTTTTCCCTATTTTTTGGATGTATTTAAATCAAAATATTGTTTTTCTATCTTATGGGATTAATTTCCCTTTCCACTCTATTTGATTGTTAATATAAATTCTTCTATTTTGTATTATAATTTTCTGTAGAATCATGTCTCCAAGAAGATGTGTGAATCAGATCCTGGAGAAAGCTACCGATGATCCTTGGTGAGAGAATCCTCTTGAGGACCTCAGTATTGTTGTAGTGATTGTGCACACAGTCCAAGATCTAGGATAGGAACCACCTCTTGTTTGCATTCAGGCTCCAGATATGGAACCTCAGAGGGTTGTTCTCAAAATCAATTCTCAAGAGTTCCTTTTCTAGAATCTTATACCATTCAAAGGAAGAATTGACATTAAAGTGTCTAAGGAATAGTTGAGTGGAATGGAACATTTTTTCATGTTCCTAGACACACCTGATGAAATCAAGGTGATGTGTTCCACCTTCATGTTGGAATGACTGATCAAGAGATGGTGGGACATTATGGTAACAGTGAAGAAACATGAGGGATTATGGAGGAAAGACTTCAAGGTTCATTTCAATGACCAATTATATCTGGATTTGATGTTATTAGCCAATTTTTGTAGAGTTTTTTATAACTTGATTAATCTGATAGGATCGTGATATAGTATGCGAATTGTTTTGCTGAGATCATTCACTTCACACCTAATATAGTACCTAATAAGAGGAAAAAGGATCTAATATTCTTGTTAGGACTTCGACCAGATATTTATTCCTATGCTTTCCAACTAAAAATCACTTATTTTGATGATGTATTAAATGGAGCATTGATGGTCAAGATGGACTTGGATGGCATGTTATTGTTTTTGGGAGTCTCTTTCCTTCCAAGTGGGAGTGTGCATTCTGTAATGACACAATGTTTCATTAATGGAAATCCCTCGTGATCTAATTAAATGTCTCTTTATGTTTATATAAAATGTCAACTTCTTTGGTTTTATGATAAAAAATTTTACCATTGCTAATATAGTCGTTGAACAGTGATCACATGATTAGTATAAATATAGGACTTTAACAAATCCAATTTACTCAGACAAAGGAAGTGATGGCCTCATCCAGTAGAATTGCCCTATACGAAGCCCATTTGTCGGAGCTCGGAAAAGAGGTGGCATCATTGGGCTTCGCTCTTGACCAAGCCCAAGCTGAGCTTCATCATGTCAAGCTCGAATGGAACCATCTATGGGAGAAGTGGAAGTTGATATAAATTACCACTCGAGCGATGTTATCCGAGCCACCCCAAGAGTCTGTCACCATCGCACACCTTACCCTTAGGTCTTATGCGGCTATTTTAAGGGTTTATGTAACAAATTTATAGTACTATGTTCATGTACATTTTTTTGTATATAATAATGTATATACTTTCTTGTCATTATTGATACATTATAAATGATTTTTAAAGTACAAATAGTGTTTGTAGTTATTATTTAATTAAGAATTCTATTTTTTTTAATTAAGGTATTTTTGAATTAAATAATATTTTAATAAAATATTATTATTATTAAATTAATTTTTATTAAATATAAATGAACTTATAATTTTATGAATGCAATTATAATTTTTATTTTGGTTTGAAAGCCATAGTTTTTAAAACGCGTGAATTTTTGATAAATGTCAGTTTTTATTTTAAAAGTAAAAATTAATATATTTATGAAATTATTTAGATAAAAAAATGTTATTTCTGGAATCAGAACGTCGAAATTATCCAATGGTGAATTTTTCATAATTTTCTGAGACAGTCAAATTTTTGGGTAAAAATTAAATATCGTTTAAATATATAATGTGTTTTATGACATCATAATGACCCAATAGTGATGTAATAAAATACTGTAATCTTTATGTTCGGCCAATATATGTTTTAGCATTAAAATAATGTGATTTTGGGTTTTTTTGACTTACTTTTCAAAGCATTAATGGACCCCTCAAGACTTATTAAACACCTTGTCTTTTCAAATTAATTTCCATTGGAGTGTGACTCACCTCCACATAAGCAACCATATTATTTTAAGAAGTTCGTACTTTGGCCTTATAAAATATTTTTTTCCTCTTCCCTTTTCCAAAAACCATTGGCAAAAACCATGAGATGGTTTGTGGTTTGGATTAATTTAATATAAGGGGTCCCAAACCTAAATAATAAAGAATTCTCTCACCTTCCCTATATAAACCCCCCCAAGATCCCACTTCCTCCTCACTCAAAGCCTTTGGAGTTCATCCAACCTCTTCCCTACTGATGTATGGATTATTTGTCTCAAAATCCTCAATCAATTAATTTTTCCCCAAAAAACAATGCAATATAGCAGTCCCTGGATTGTCTCTCGAGGAGGTTGCAATTTGAGTTGCCAAACTGTCACTTTTTTGTTGGTTTGTTTTCACATGAAATAGAAAATTGGGGATTTCATTAAAGACTCAAGAACAAAAAATAAATAAAAACTAAAGAGAAAGAAAATTGTAGAATGATCTAGAAAATTTATTGTAAATAAAATGGGTTTCAAACCAGAATCAAAACAGTGGTTACGGACAAGCTTTAACCTCCCGGACACTCCCCTCTTCCTTGTTTAAAATTATATCTCTAATGAATCTCTCAATACCTACCCAAATACCTCTGGATAAACACCTTATTTGTCAAGGATATCATATTAATACCTCAATATGATCGTTTCCCCTCCTATATAAGTGATCTAATTATTTGAAGACCTTCAAATAACCAAACCTAACCGAAATCACTATACTCAACGGCAAGACCTCACCCCAGAAATTTAAATTGTGAAATAGACTATTTTACTTTATAGATTGGGAAACCATCCATAACAAACAAGTTGAAAATATATTCAAGAAAGAAAACAACTGTTGTCATTCAAGAAATATAAATTCAAAGGAGATACAACAGAGATTACACATGAAGATCAAAACTCAGAAGGGAGTGTTCGTCGGTTGTCGCCATCCGCAACCACTTGGTGTTTATCCTCACATCACTTGATCATCCCTCATAACCTCCATTACATCAAGAGTGTACACCATATTCATCATTGTATCCACAAATCCAACCCCCCTTGAAATGAATGAAGAGATACGGAGAATAGGGGAGGAGGGCTGGAAATCTTCTATCCAGATTCTGTCCGCCCAAAATATGCTTCTATTTGGAACACCTACTCACCGAATAAACCTCTGGACCCTTCTAAAGAGTTGTTTAACAATACATTCTCTATCGGTCCAAAAAATATCAGCCTCTTTGGAGACGTTTTGAAGGAGTTATGAATTATGTACTCCACGACTCTTTCTCTTCCCGAGGAGACCTTTAATCTCCCACTTGTTTGACTCTATCATATTGTGCCCTAATTATCAATTTTGACCTTGAAATTAATCTTGAATGCGATACTTGGAGTACTCTTGCACTCACAGTTGGAATTAATGACATTGGAAACATTTAGCCGATGTTATGCTCTATTTATTGAGGTGGTCTCCACACATCTGAACATACAAATGCTTCCCAAAGAATGATTTATTTGGACCCTTAGATGGCCGATTTAGATCTTGATCCAGTTTACATATATGAATATAAAATTCCAGGGGTTCCTAAAAAAACGAATCAGTCTAATTGGATAATTAGTTAAAAAGATATGACCAAATACTCAGACAAGTCAAAAACTGCTTAAAATCCAGAATTAAGGCATTTTCACAATTTAGCTCAAAATACAACAATATTCCAAAAATGATGCAACTTAACATGTAATGACACATTTGTGAGGACTCAATGATTGAAATTTAGATAAAATATATTGAAAATATCAGCTCTATCAATTCCCCCACACTTACAACTTTGTCTCCTGGACAAGTGATCATTAAAACCCAATCAGTGCATATTCAAAATACAAACCAATGAGGTTCACCAATAAACCACCAAGAATAAAATGATATAATGCCTCATAAAAAATGATTCAAGTTTTAAATTCAGTTCATTCAATCCATTTCAACTCATTTTCTCCTCTCATTCACTTAACACAGTCACCTCACAAAAATTTTCTCTCAACACAAATATTGATTTCCAACAAAGCTTCTCTCAAGAAAACATGCAAGAATCGTCATATGCTTGAAAATTTTCTAAATCTCCACCTAATGTGAGCCAAGAAAAATGTGATCATCTTGATGGATTTTCAAGGATGTTCTGTGGATAAAGGTGGGTGGGTCTCAAATGTCCAAAATTCTGAAGCCGAATAAGGAGGGTTTGGCTCATTTTGGAAGCAAAAGATACATGAATCTAATCTTCACTCATGTGGGGAATCCTCCTTAATCTCCTCCAATGAAAGTCATATTTGAGAATCCCTGAGAATATCTTTTCCACCTCATTCCAACCAAATTTCAGCAGCAACAGTTACATTTCTCTTTTTTTCAAAAGCTCTAGATTGGGCAGAGCTTTCTTCCATCAAGAGCTCCAGACAGGCATAGCTGTCTTCAATTGAGAGTTCCAGATAGGCACAACTCTCTTCCTTTGAGAGCTCCAGACATGCACAGCTCTCAGAAATCAAACATCTTTCAGAAGCAAAAACATCTCTCCATTGTTTAGATAACCACCCAAAGCAACAACAGATGATGTAGCACACCACAAGTCATCTCCCCCACACTTGAGTTCAACTAGATCATGCATTTATACTTCCAGAGCAGGTTGGAAAGGGAAAACGGCTTGTAATGTGGCTATCTAAAAGGAAGTACATGGAAACTAAGGGATCAATAAAGATAAAATGTTCAAGGTGGGCCAGAATAAAAGGGATAATCATGAAAAAGGGGCTTTTAATCACAAACAAATTGCCTCAATCATTTCAATCACACTCACCTTAGCCCTAAAGTTTTGATAGAAAAAGATCAAGTTCTGGTTCAATCAAACAAGCATTATTTGGTTCACTCAAGAAGTAGGATGAATGTGAATAAGATGAAAAATGTGTTCAAAATACTCATGGGCAAGCGGTTTTCAATATTAGACAGCATTCATGGAATGGAATTCAAAATTAAATGGTTTTTTCAAAATTTTGGAACTTGAAACGGTGTCTTTTTCAGCATTCTTTTATAACCAGATTCAAGGGACCAATTGGTTCACTCATTGATAGGGTTTTAAAAGATCATCATGTAAGCTCAAATGTTTTTCAAAATTTTAAATAAAACACACAAAGTTTGAAAAATAAAATAACACACCAAAAATTGAAAGAGAGAGAAAAGAAAAGGAAAAGAAATGAAATGAAAGAACACAAAATCCTAATCTACCCAGCATGTTGCTCCCCCCACACTTATTTTATATAATGTCCTCATTGTGTAAAAAAATATATGAATATGAAATTCAAGAATTAAAAGACATTACAACAAAAAAAAGTGAGAAGGAAAAACACAACCCGGCATCAATTGTATTCTGCTTCATGAAGATGGATCTCCTCCCCCGGAGGATCGTGAAAATTCTCTCTAAACAGCTTCAACCTGTGCCCATTGACTGTGAATGGTGTCTCTTTGCTCAGTTCTTTAATCTAGATTGCACCAAAAGGAAAAACATGAGTAACAATGAATGGACCAGACCATTTGGAACGAAATTTACCCAGGAACAGCTTCAATCTAGAATCAAACAGCAACACATTGTCTCCTTCCTTGAAGTTTTTGTTGAGAATAATCTCATCATGAAATGATTTGGTTCATTCCTTGTACAGCCTAGAACTTTCATATGCATTTTTTCTGATCTCCTCCAGCTCCTACAAACAAAATTTTCTTTCTTCCCCAGCAGAAAATAAATTCATGTTACATGTTTTAACAGCCCAAAAAGATTTTTGTTCTAACTCAACTGGAAGGTGACAAGCCTTTCCATATACTAATCTAAATGGTGACATACCAATTGGGGTTTTGAATGCAGTCCTATAAGTCCATAGTGTATCATCAAGTCTCAAACACCAATCCTTTCTATTTGGGTTCATAGTTTTTTCTAGAATTTGTTTGATTTCTCTATTGGACAACTAAGCCATTCCATTTGTTTGGGGGTGATAGGTTGTAGAGACCCTATGATGAACTCCATACTTCTTCAATAGTGATTCCAAAGTCTTGTTACAAAAATGAGTACCTTGATCTATAATCAATAACTTTGGGAATCCAAACCTTGAAAATATATTTCCCTTCACAAACTTGGACACAGTATTGGCATCATCAGCTCTTGTGGGAATAGCTTCTACCCACTTGGATACATAATCAACAGCAAGTAAAATGTAAAGATATCCAAATTAATTGGGAAAATTTCCCCTTAAATCCATACCCCAAACATAAAATACATCACAAAACAACAGAGGTTGTTGTGGAATCTCATTCCTTTTGGAAATGCCCCCTTGAAATTGACAATTTCTACATGTCCTGCACAAATCAAAAGAATCTCTAAAAATGGCAGGCCAATACAAACCAGAATCCAGCACCTTTCTTGCAGTTCTTTGAGGCCCCAAGTGTCCTCCACAGCTCAATGTGTGACAAAAGTTTAGGACAGATTGGAATTCATAATTTGGAATGCATCTCCTAATCATTTGATCACTACCAACATGCCACAAGTAAGGATCATCCCAAATGTAATGCTTTGAATCACTCAAAAGTTTAGAAAATTGATTCTTGGAAAACCATTGGGGAACATCATCAGAAGCTAAATAATTCACCATATTAGAAAACCATGGCCTTTTAGTTTGACAAGCATACAACTCCTCATCTGGAAAAGTTTCTTTAATTGGAAGATAGATCTGATGATCCCCATTCAAAACAGATGGTATCCTACTCAAATGATCAGCAACAAGGTTTTCACTTCCCTTATTGTCCTTTATTTCAACATAAAAATCTTGTAACAACAAAATCCATCTCAAAAGTCTTGGTTTTGCATCATGTTTCTTCATCAAAAATTTGATTGCAGAATGATCAGGGAAAACAATCACCTTAGATCCGAGAAGATAATATCTAAATTTGTCCAAAGCAAAGACAACAGCCAACAGCTCCTTCTCAGTTGTTGTGTAGTTTGATTGGGCCTGATCTAATGTTCTAGAGGCATAGGCAATCACATGATATTTCTTTTCCAACCTTTGACTTAAAAAAAACCCCAAGAGAAAAGTCAGATGCATCAGTCATGATCTCAAAAGGAAAGTCCCATTTGGGAGGTTGAACAATTGGAGGAGTAATCAATTTTTGTTTCAGCTCCCCAAAGTCCTATTTACAATTTTCATCAAAGACAAATGGGGTGTCTTTCTGGAGAAATCTAGACAATGGAAGTGCATCCTTATTGAAATCCTTAATGAATTTCCTATAAAAACCAGCATGACCAAGAAAAGATCTCACATCTATGATTGTTTTTGGGTATGGAAATGAAGAAATGGCCTGAACTTTGGATTTATCAACTTGAATCCCATCCAAAGACACAACATGTCCAAGAACAATCCCTTTAACCACCATGAAATGACATTTTTCATAATTAAGAACAAGGTTCTTATCAATGCACCTTTCAAGAATATGATCCAAACCTTCCAAACAACTTTCAAATGATGAGCCCTAAACAGTGAAGTCATCCATAAAAACATCCATTCATATTTCAAGAAAATCAGAGAAAATACTCAATATACACCTTTTAAAAGTTCCAGGAGCATTGCACAAACCAAATGGCATCCTCCTATAAGCAAATGTTATTAATGGGCATGTGAATGTGGTTTTTTCTTGATCCTCCGGTGCAATATGAATTTGGAAATAACTAGAGAATCCATCCAGAAAACAATAATGGGTTTTTCCAGCCAGTCTTTCAAGGACCTGGTTAAGAAATGGAAGTGGAAAGTGGTCTTTCCTTGTAGCCAAATTGAGCTTCCTATAATCAATGCACATTCTCCATTTACGTGGAAGCCTAACAGGAACAAGCTCACCAAATTCATTCTTTGAGATTGTGAAGACACCTTTTTTGGGAACTACATGGTGACTCACCCATTGACTATCAGAGATGGGAAAAATAATTCCAGCAGCTAAAAGGGTGGTAACTTCCTTTTTAACAACCTCTAAAACTGTTGGATTCAACCTCCTTTGAAAATGTCTCACCGGTTTAAAATTTTCTTCCATGAAAATTCTATGCATGAACACTGAGGGGATGACTCCAGTTAAATCAGATAGAGTCCATCCAATAGCTTTCTTGTGGGTTTTGAGGACTCCTAACAATTTATTCTCTTGGTCCTTCGACAAATATTTTGAAATTATAATAGGGAATGTGTCATTTTCACCTAAGAAAGCATATTTGAGATTCTCAGGAAGTGGTTTCAGCTCTAACTCAGCTGGGGTATTTTCATTGATCAAGGAACATTTCTTATAGGTGTGGTTGTTTAGTGGGGTTACAGAATTTAAAGGATAATCACCATGAATATCAATTTCATTGTTCTTGGAATTTGATTCTAGTGGAAAATTTTCAATTTCTCCTGGGAGACCACTAGCAGCACTATGGATTTCTAGGGAGACATCTTCCTCAATGTTGAGATCAATAGAATCTTGAAAAGCCATCTCAACATTCCAAGACTCATCATCAGCTCCATTTTCCCTCTCTTGTTGATCAGATTCAGCAATAAACAAATTTCCATCATCAAAAATATCAGCTAGTTTCTCATCACAGGCAAAATTAGGGAACATATAAGTGGAAAACCAATCAATCATGTTCACTTGGGGGGATGAATGATCCTCAACTGGGTGTTTCATGGACTGAAAAATATTGAAATGAACAACTTCTCTTCCAAACTCCAGTGAAAGTGTTCCCTTGTGAACACTGATGATTGCTTTTGCAGTTTTCAGGAATGTTCTCCCTAGAATGAGAGGTGAATGGGTGCTAAACCTATCATCTTCCATATCTAAGACATAGAAATCCATAGGAAAAATCATGTCTCTCACCTGAACAAGAACATCCTCAATAACTTTAGCATGCTTGGTGGTACTTCGGTTAGCAAGTTGAATGATGATCCCATAGGGTTTCAATTATCCAACATGAAGAGATGAGTAAACAGAATGTGGCATAACATTGATGGAGGCCCCAAAATCAAGCATAACATCCTTGAATTCACATTTCCCAATGGTTCAAGGAATGGTAAATGTTCCTGGGTCTTTACATTTGACAGGCAAGGCATGCTGGATCATGGATGAAACATTCCTCCTTAAGTTGACCTTTTCACCTCCTTTGAATTTCCTCTTGTGGGTACACATTTCCTTCAAAAACTTTGCATGCCTTGTAATTTGTTTCACAGCATCAAGAAAAGGTATATTGACTTGAAATTTCTTAAAAGTCTCCAAAACCTCCTAATCCAACTCTTTCTCAGCACTCGACTTCACTGGTGGTTCACTCCTAGGGTAAGGAAATGGTGGTTTGGTTCTTTCAAGGCTATTTTGAGCACTTCTTTGAGAAACAAAAGGTCCAGACATCCTCTTCCAATCCCAATTTGTTCTTTCAAGCAACATTTCTTCTCTTGAAATTGTGTTTCCCTTCAAAGAACATTTAGAATTTATAGCATTTCCATTAGTGGTGGGATTCTCAACAGCAGTTTCAATAACAGGTTTTGGTTTCTCCATTTGAGGGGTATTCAATTGTTTTACACTCCTAAGTTCAATTGAACTCACATTTTACTTCCCTTTATCTCCCGGATTCACTTGGGGTTGTGAGGGAAAACCTCCACTCATTTGATTTTTTATGCAACTAAGATCAGAGGCAAGTTGACCCATTTGATTCATTAGGGTATTCAACATGTTTTTTTGTTGGTCTTGTGTTTGTTTCATTGCCTCATGTTGTTTCCTCATTGCATATTCAATATTAATCTCTGAATTTTGAGTGGGAGGGGTAGCCTGAAAGTTTCTTCCAAAATGAGCATTGGCTTGCTCATTGAAATATCTTGGTTGTGAATTTCATGATTGTCCTTGGATGAAGCCTCTAAGTTGTTCAGGCTGTCGAAATCTTTCATTAGAGTGGTTGTTCCAGCCTTTATTGAAATTTTGATTTGATTGAAATGGCCTTTGTTGGTTTGATTGAAAGGGGTTTCCAGGAAAAACAGCATTGCAGTTTTATGAAGGTTCCTACATTTGAGGGCATTGATCACTAAAATGGTCATAGGAAGAACAAATTCCATAGTATACTTTCATTTGAAATGTTTCTTCAGGTTTTGGTGGAGTTGGTGGGGTATTGGATAACATCATTGACCTCACCATGGTGGTAAGATCATAAAGTTGACTCGCAATCATATTGTTTTCAGGACTAGCAATGGGGAACTCTTGGTCATAATTCACATTGGGTGGAATACCTAAATTGTTTTGATTTCAAAATTTTCTATACCCTGAGGAAACGTAATATTGATGCTGATTCTTTGAGTAAGAAATTTCTGACCAATGGAGTAAAGGAATCATCGAAACAGTGGAACATGTTGTCTCTTTTTGCAGAATTGCACATCGGAGTCTAGGAATTAGGAGTCGAGGTTTCATTAGCCATCATTTAGTTGACATCCTCTCTTCTTGAGTTGAATATTTGGGACCATCAACTTGATGATTAGTTTTGTAGAATTAGAGACACTCTTTATGGTTGGGAGACCATACTTTATTGGTCCTTCTCCAAGGAGGACATTCTATGATTTCATAATTGTTTTGTGGAACCATATTCAGTTAGGAAAGCTATGATGGGAAGAATCCATAGTTCCCAGGGGTTAGTGGATCCAAGAACCAAGAATATGTTCCATGACATATGATGGCAGTTATGGTGGCTAGTTATGAGACATGGATTTACGGAGTCTGTTTCTCATTTTTATACATGCCAATAGGTTAAGTCCTAACATTCGAAGCCTTTGGGTTTTCTTTATCCACATCCAGTCCATACATGGTAGTGGGATGAGATCTCTATATAATTTTTTGGGTTACCTCATACCCAGATAGGGAATAATGTGATATGGTTTGTGATTGACAAGTAGACCAAGTCAGATAACTTTATACCCATTTATGAAAAAAATAAAGTTTAGGAGTTGGAAAATATCTATATAAAATATATTATTCATTTTTATGGCATTTCATCTATTATAGTCTTAGATATGGATCCTCATTTCATGTCACATTTTGGGGGAGCCCTTTAAGAGGCACTAGGATCTCACATTTGTTTGAGTATGGAATACCATCAAAATTAATATGGTCAGACAGAAATAGATATATAGATTTTGTAAGATATGATTCACAGTTGTGTTCTCAATTTTGGTGGTGCATGGGATGATCACTTGAGTATGGGTGATTTTTCTTACAACGACTGGTAATAGTCCATGATCAGAATGGCTCTTTTTGAGTCCTTATATAGATGGCCATGTAAATCTTTGTTTCATTGGTCTAGGATTGGAAAATGTTCCTTGGTTGGATTGAGCTTAGTCAAAGTGATGATAGAATATATTCAGTTCATTCGTCAAAAAAATTTTAATGACATAGAGTTGAAATAAATCTTATGTTAATCACCATCGTAGACCTTTGATGTTTTTATTTTGTGATTAGGTGTTCTTGAAAGGTTCACCGTGGTTGGTCAATTAACGGCTTGGGAGGAAAGGGAAACTTACTACTCATTTTGTTAAACCTCTTGAGGTTGTTGAGAAGTTGGGGAAAGTTTCTTACCATTTATCATCATCACTATAGATGAAATTGATACATAACATGTTCAATGTATTACATCTGAGGAGGTATCTATCTGATCTATATCATACTTTGATATGGAGTGATCTTGAGGTCAAGCCTGATTTGTCTGTGACTGAAAGACAAGTCAGGATAGTTTATTTTGAAACCAAGGTAATTTTTGGGAGGATGATATATCTAGTTTGTGTGCTATGGAAACATGGTTCTTATTCTAATGAGATGTGTGAGAGAGAGGCACTAATGAGATAGTAGTGGCCTTATCTTTTTGAAATAGAAACGTTGTCATAGTCTTTCTGGGGAAAAAAAGTTTCTATGGTGGGGAGGTTGTAACATACTCTTACTATATTTAGGTATTCCTAAACCCTCTATTTAATTTAGATTTGTTTGGGTTTCATTTGGGGTTTTTTCAAGTTGAAAATTTAAGAATTTTAAATATTATGGGTTGGTGCACGGTTGGAAGATAGTCTTCACACAATTTTCTAAACTGTGCACCCTACTGCTGGAAAATGGAAAGTTTTGGATAGAGATCTTCATAGAGCATGCACATGGTTAGTCAATCTGTTCATCCCATTAGGAAAAACCATACAACCCATTTACAACGGGTGAACGACCTTTACAGAGTATGTTTAAACCATGCACTGTTTCCCAAGAAACCATGCAGATGGGATTTTATGTTATCTGAAATTTTATAAAAAAAATTTGAACCCCCTTTTTAGATGCCAAATATGCTAGTATGAACCATAATCGTTTTCTCCCTTCCTCAGAGATCCCAAGGGAGATTTTTCCCCCTCAGATCCCTCCTAGAAGTGATCTGAAGCTTGAGGAACACCCTATGATCTCCTCTCATTTAGTTTCCTCCTCTCATTCTTGATATCCCTGGATCTCCCTCTTTCTCCTCAGGGTTTCATGGATAATTGTTTTAATTTATGGATTTAATACCAACTTTTATGGATCTAATCATTGGTGTCAATTCTTTTTTCTCCTAGATCCCATTTTTGTTGTTCTTCCTCATCAAATCTGGATTTGGGTTTGACGATTTGAGATCTAGCAGCTTCGAGGTAGTTGGTTCCATTACGATGAATTTTTTTTATTAAACATAAATTTATTTATTTATATCAACTCTTTTGAATTAAATTCAATTGATTGGTTTTAATTATGTTCATTTCAATTGTTTTATTAGAAATACCCAATTCTTGGGAATTTCAGTTTTTAAAAAGGATGGGTTTTGTGTTGAAATTGAAAAATCCCCAATTCCATTGAATTGGGGTGTGGTTATGGGAATTATGGTAATTTAAATTTTTATATTTAAATTAAGGTTTGGATGTAAATTGAAACAATCCAAATATAGAATTTAATGGAAGAAAATGTTTTTTTGTAAGTATTTGTGAAAAAACCAAATTCCATTGAATCGGGGGTGTGTGATGAAATTGATGGAATTTTTTGAAAATTAAATTTTTTGAATTTAATTATGTAATGGATTTTGAAATTTCATGAATTGGCTTCAAATCCTTGTTTATGGAAAATGGATTAAAATAGTTTTGATGGAAACCCAATGGTTTCATCTTTTTCAAAAAGAGAGTTTTTTTATTAATAAACCATTATGGTTTTTAAATGGAAATTGGCCTATTGTAATAGAGTATGGGATTTAATTGTATCTTAATACATCTTAAAATAAAGTTTCCATAGTTTATTTTTACTAGATAACATACAAGCGTCAGGTAGTTAGAGTTTTATATTAGAAAATACATCATGACTTACAATGTTCTAAAACATTATATTAGCACATCACATCCATTAGGAGAAGGTGATGAATTATCTTGGCCTTTGTTCAAGTGTAATATGTACATACTTTTCCTTATTCACAATTTTGGGACCTTATTTCTTGGAACTACCATACCTACTTGGCACACGACCATGATTCTCGCTTGTCTGTATTTGGAATGTATGTATATTCCATTATTATAAAATGTTTTACATGAATTAAAATTTTATATAAACTAATTTATATAAATGTGTTTATTTAATCAATTTTTAAGAAACGTACGATTTTTTAAAGTACCTTTTTTATTAAATGAATATTTTATCTTTTGATATGTATTTCCATCAAATGAAATGTGAATCATGAATTGCTAAATGTATTTCAATATATTAAATTGTAAAGCATGATTTTTTTAAATATTCTTTTGTAAATACCAATCCTATTTATTTGAAAATTGAATGTATATTACTTGTTAGTTTGATAATTGTATCTTGTTATGGAATCTTTGGTGAAATCCTACAAGGCTTTGATCACACCCTACTTGTGCATTTGTGTGTTTGTAGATTATCTCATTCGAGGTTCGAGCAAGGGGAAAGTATCTCTTAGAGGTGGATCTAGTTGTTGAACCTCAAACTTCGTGAGTTCATTCCTTAGGGACTTGGGAAGTGTTTCCCTATTTTGGTATGTGGGTTATAAAACTTTGGGCATTAATGCCTATTTTACTTATGGTTCATTTCTCCCAGTGGAGTTTCCTTTGATATGAATACTATCTTGTTTATTTTACCTCTACATTGTTAGTGAAAAAATTATGACCACTTTTAGGTTGTATTATGTTAGGTTCTAGTCGCCGAACCATGGGGATTGGGAGTTCCTTTTGGGATATGTTAGGACTAGCTCAATTATTGGGTTACCAGGGTACCCAAACTGGTTTGTGAAAATGAACATAATGTGTTTAAATTTATTATTAATTTATATGAATCATTATATCAATGGATCTCATATTATATTTTATTCTTAAATTTACATGAATATGTTAATTCCTCTAAATTCTATACATTCCATACCATCTATGCTAGTCTCCAACATGTGGACAAATAGAGTCATGCATCAAGAGTTAACCCCATATTAATTTATTACTTATGAAGGGTTCCAGTGGTAGTTGGGGGGGCATGAATGAGTAGTATCATATATTATGATTGAGAGATATTATGGGGTTTCTAAATAGAATCTTGTTAGTTTATCATGGGTTGGGAAGTCAACAATATCATCAATAATTGGTTTTTTTGTAGTAAAGGTATAAAAACAAGGAAATTTATATTTAGGGCCACCTATGATTCAACAATAGGTCCATAAAATGTATTAATCTAGCTAAGTAATGTGATTCCACAAGTTTTGTATAGAGCCCGGTATGAATCATGCTTTATGAAATTATGATCATGTGATTGAATTGGGTTGAAAATTGGAATTTAGTTGAAAATGAATAAATTGACCATAAATATTCAATGTTTGGGGTTTACAAGTTGGTAATGTTTATTAAATATAGGAATGGATCAAGGGTGATTTACCCCTTAGGATTATGCTAAAAGATATCAATAGGATATGATATAATATATCTGTAGAGTGGAGATTGAGGATGATGAATCTTAGAGGGGGACACTTTGAGTGTTTCACTATAGGGTTCTAAAAAATTATGTTGTATCTATTAAAAATCAGGAGATTGAGGATTTGTTAGAGAAGGTTGATATTTCTATCTGTTTTGTTGTTTCTTATGAGGGATAACTATGATTATTTTTTTGGAACCATACAATTTATGGATTCTTAAAACTAGGGGATCTTGTTTCACTAGGATCATGAAGAGTAAACTATTTCATGAGAGTATTTCCATTATTAGTTTTAGGTTGAGTTCCCATATTTGACCATAAAGGATACTTCTATTTTGGATAATCTTACACTATATAGAGGAAATTTATATTTTTATGAGTCTATTATTTCTTTTAAGATCCTCTTGTATTATTCTCCATACCTTCTAATATAATAGGGGATAATAAGGTATATTTCGAGGGGTATTTTAATCCAGATATCATGTTTCAGGTTCCCCCATTAATGTTTCACATATATCAATAGGTATTGGAAATGTATGTGGTTATAGTTATGTATTTAGTTAGGACTTAATCATCATGGGGGGGGGAGGGTCGGAAAGAATCTCTAGGAAGTATAGATGTGTATAAAAGCATGAAATTTTCTTATAATAAGATGTTCCAAATATCCAAGAGTAGGTTCAAGCCTAAGTTATCCTATTTCACTTTTGATAGATGTTATCATATCTATTCCAGTAGATTTAGGATGGTTTGTTAATATTATGTTGGTCATGGTCATCAGATAATTGAGTGCCCAATAATCCTCAATTTTCCACTTGGGGTTGGCCACCATCATTAAATGTGCATATTTTATGGGTATCCCCCAAGGTAGAAACAATAGGGTGATTATGATTTTATTCAGTATAAAGGTGATTGGGGTGGAAATAGATAAACATGTGACACCCCTTGTACTTAGGGGAAATGAGTGTAGCATAACCATGGAGTTGCTCTCTATTATGTCCAAAGATTCAATGGATAAGGTCATGGTAAGTTTCATTCCTTATAGTTGTTTATGGTAGGTGACCTAGAAATAATGGGAGATATTATCTACAAATATTCTATGTGTCTATGTTCCTTATTTGATTAAGGAGTTACACAATCCTTCACCAAACCCACCCAAGTCCATACTTTGGGACTTAAAGTGGTGATACATTATGTTCCACATACATTAACTACACCAGTTGGAGATTAAGATAACTTGTGTGATGCATGAAGATAGTGTGTGATAATACTTGTGAAATTTCACTCTTGGTATGTTTTCATATGTTTATTGATAAAATGATACAATATTATCCTTGGCATGGATTGGTGTTATTCTATAAAAGCTACTATAGATTACTATTGGAGGTAAATTGATACATTTATGTCTATAGAGGACCTTATAGTTTCAAGAGTGATACCCCCACATGGGTTAGAGGCATATTGAGTTATTTTCATATTTTCTGTTCTTCATAATGTTTATTTTAATAAAAGATCAAACAGTTTTGTTTCCAAGAGTTATGGAATAATAATATGATGTTTTTCTAGAAGAGGTTGTGGCATAACCCTTATGATCTGAGATTGATTTTGGGATTCAATAATAGTCATGTGTCTCTAATATATTGATGAAACAATATAGGTTGGTTCCTTCAACATTTCGAGAGATTCATATATTGATTGAGGATCTTCTACGGTTAGGTTTTATTTGTAATAGTGTGTTTCCATGGGTTGATATCATTCTGTTTATAAATATGGAATGTATAATTTTTTTTATTTTGATTACCATCACTTATACCTGGGGAAAAATAACTAATACCCCATCCAACATATTTAATATTTTTTTTATTAGCTGATGGGAGAGAGCCATTTTCTAAATTTCGATATGTGGGTGGTATATGATTGGATGTGGGTGAATGATGAGGATATTATAAAGTATATTTTTAAATGGAATTATGGGAATTAATAAATTTTTTATTCTTTCAGTGTTATGAACCCACTATTTGTGTTCACGGGAGTGATGAATTTTTTGTTCCATGAATTTTTGGGACAGTTTATTGTGGTGTTTTTCATTGAAATATTTGGGTATTCAGTGTATTAGGAATTGCTCACAATTATTCTACAATATATTTTGGGAATTATTTAGAATAATTAAATGTTTATAAATCCATATACATTTATGTTCTATGATAATGAGGCTTACTTATTAGTAAAGGTCATTTATCCTCATGAAGTGTCCATCGATCCATCAAATATTTATGAGGTTTTTTCTTGAGTATCCTTCATGTATTTTATAAAGGTGTGATGTTTCATTGGTATTACTACTGTATATAAGAGGTTCATACTCATCTTCTATTGAATGACAACAACACTAATATATTTAACTTGGAAGGATCAACATTTCATTTGGACTTACCAGTGTCAAGCTTCTTTCAAGTACCTAAATGAGAAGCTATTCAATTCCGTTGGTCATTATTTTATAGATGATAGTGTTGTGTTCATGGTTTATTGTGAAACTTATTTTATTTTAATGGATTTTGTTCTAATGTATAAAAGGAGTGGTTTAATCTTGTGGTTCTTAGCTATTATGGAATCATGAACATAATTATGCTACCCATGATGTTGATAAAACATTATTTTTGGTTTCTCTAAAGCAAAGTCGGTATTACCTCATCGATGGGAACATATTGTTCTTCAAAGATCACAGAATTGTGAGGTGTATCTTCACACATTGTTATTTAAATTTGTGGAAACGGAGGTGGATGTAATTATTATAGTGTTATAACATCAATATTTCCATTATGATGGGTAAAAATAATGTTATGGATAATTATTTGATAAATAAATCACTCAGTGATACTCTATGTGAGGCTAGTTATACTAGGAGAGTGATGAATATTCTTTCCATGATGAACCATGATATGAACATATTTGATGGTATATGGGGTTTTTATTAGATGATAATGTTGTAATATATAGTGAAGTATGTGGATGTGTCCCATTTATGGGATTCTAAGGCGGATTTCTAGCATGATTTAGTAGTTTGTGGTAATTTCCATGAGGTATGGTTTGAGGATGGATAACATTAGTAGTTGACTTTAGGAAATATCTTAATTTCATTGGAGATACTTGATATGGTTAATCATGAGTTCATATGTTGTCCTTTGGAAATATATCCTACTGTGACAAATATTTATCATTCCTTGAGAGTTCCATTTTAGTGGGTTGGGATGAATATACCCATTAAAGAGTTTATTTCAATGTTTATTTCTACAAAGGTCAAATCTTGCACATTATGTTCTATGTGGGTTTCTTAAACTTATATATGTTCCCAGTGGATGTCGAAGGAAATCTCAGTTAACTTCATCATTTAATTCACAGATCATAGGGAGCTTAGGAATCTATATGGCTGATAATGGACCACTTGATGATTTCTTCTCACTTTATTGCATTAAAAGAGTCAATATTAGTAAATGTCTTTTCAAGGTAGCATCTAAAGGTGGTGGTGAGGATTCATGGGGTTATGATGATGATCATATATAATCATGATACTCATTTTACCTCTAAGGTTTTGATAAAAATCTATTGTTCTTTTGGATCCTATTTATTCCGGATAATTATTATCAATAGTATATTGATTTTCAAATAGAGAATATTGTAAGAAATTTACAGGATATGTGCATTATAAATTTTGGAAGTTTAAGTGTGAGACACATTCCATTTGTGGAGTTTTCTTGCAATAAAAATAATCCCATTACCATTGGTATATCCCCATTCAAATCATTTTATGGATTAACTTTCTGATACCTATTATATTAGTGGAGTGATTTCTTTCCATAGACTATAATTGTTTCAAAGAATGATGTAGAAGGATAATTTGATCCACTGGAATGTGAAGGTAGTACATGATTTTAATAAGTCTTATACTGGTCATAGGAATATTCCTCTAAAGTTTTATGTTAAGGATATTGTGTTCATGAAGTTATATCCTCGTAATGGGTAGTCAATGTTCATTTATGGGAGTAAGTTCTCTCCATTATTTTCTAGACCTTTCTAGGAGTTGGTGTTTTTTGGATTTATTCTGTAATAGTTATAATTAATCCACAAATAATCTAGATTCATGATTTTATTTATGTTATACAACTTCACCAGTATCTTTAAGATGATTCCCTTGGTATTAAAATGGGGGTTATAGAAGTTAATGATGATATGAACTTTGATGTGTGGCTTATTATGATCTTGGACCACCAGGAGAGGGTGTTTTGTAGGCGTGTTATTCCATTTGGTTTGTTTCGTAGGACAACGTGATGGTTTGAAGAATATTACATGGAAGAAGAATTCCTAGATGCATGCTCAATATCATGAGTTTTCTTATTATTGGATTTTTTGAGATTTTATATATAACCCTATTTATTTATTATATGGTTGATTCCTGAGATAGTGGATTTTATTGTGTGTTTATGAATTCTTACCTCATAATTTATTGGTGATATTATATTCTAGTGAGATCCCTATGTGGTATCTGAAGAAAAAAATTGATCCCCCTTACTCTTTTATTCCTGAATTTTTGTATAATTCCTATGTGTCATAATTTTTTGGAACTTTCCAAATTCAGGGTCCTCATTTTTCAGATTTCACTATTAGAGTTTTTTTAAGGATTATAAATCTTAAGGGATAGTTTGGATGTATTCCCTAGGTAATAATAATGTTTTATCCATCTTGAGGTTCACTATGTACTAGTGTTTGGAATAATGGAGGTTATGGTCCTCTAGTTTTCGATGTTGTGGGTGTTTTATTGGAGATATGTGGGATGTATCTATCTAGGTAAACTATTTTAGTTTATGTTGAAACATTATTTATGAAAAAATATTGGTTTTTCCATTTTAGAGTCTTGGTCACATGAAATTTTGTTTATTTTTGGTTGTTTTGTAATTTTTAGTTAGTTATGAAGTTATTGGGGGAATCACGTGGAGTGAAATCACTAAGTTCATACCTATTGAATAAAATTTCATCAGAATAATTCTCTATAGGAAAAATGAAAAATTTTCAGTCGATATTGGAGAGCATGGTGTGATAAAGACCATGAAGTTATTCACTAAGGGAAATAAGGAATGTTGAAATTACATTGTGTTTGGTGTGGAGCGTAGCATGTCTCCATAGAGGAAACAGTGAGACCACCATTCCATGTTACTGACTCCATTCAATATTGTCCATGTTGCACTCATGATTTTCCTAAAAGTTGGGAAATGATGAGTGGAAACTCACCACACCATGGCCCTTGATGTGGTGATATGAAGGAGCTGAGAAGTTTCCTATTTAAATAAAATTTATCAATTGTGGTTGACTTGGGGGAATAAAAAGATATCCTCAATGCCATGGAGCATTGTATGGCTCTAGAAGAAGGTGTTTAACATTTTTATAAAAGTTTTTATTGGGTAAATCAATTTTAAACATTGGGGAACTCAGAAATCCATTGACCAAGGGGAACTATAGTGTATTGGGAAGTTAAAAATTCATGGGTGAGACCATTTTGGATTCCTTTATTAATAAGGGGTTTATCCTTCTTTGGTTTTATTGGTATTATTTTCCTTAAAAAACTAGTCTACTCTAGTTCTCATAATCACTCTATAACAACATCCCTTATGTGTTAAACCTTTCCAGTTATCAGTATTAAACTCTATCAATTCATAGATCTCACTTTTCATATTCTCCCGGCCATCCTATTTCCTTATATTTTTAGTGGTTCCCATGGTGAGGTTTCTCTAGTTTTTTTCCCTACATTTCTAGAATGACATGATCATAGTTTATTATCGAAAGGATCCTAAATGGATTCCATTTACTTGGGTAGTGACTGATTTATTTATTTTTTCAGTCATGAGTGATTTATTCTATGAATAAGATAATTGATTTAGGGAATTGATTAATTGTACATTTTATGTGAAAGTTTTGGATTATCATTATTTATTTTCTTTTAGTAGATTCATGATTGACCTAAAAGAAGATAATAGCCATAATTATGAATAAATAAAAATTATATTATCATTGCATGAAGTGGTTCTCTATTGAGGGTGACACTTTATATTTTCTAGATAGTGTGTTATCTGATTTCTAAAATTAAAATCATTGTTTAGCATGATTGATATGATTGAAAATTTTTAAATAATTAAAATATTATAAATATTTAATGAATAGTGAGAGGGGAATGTGAATTTAAATACCATTCTTCCTGGAAATTATTTTAATATGAAATTATTTGAATATGAAAGTATTTCTTTATGAATCTTTATAGTTGATTCTTAAATATTGGTAGATGATATTGATAGGTTACTTAATGAAAATACTTCTGTATAGTGAATCAATTAATTTAATATTTTAATTAAAATGGAATTTTCTAGAGATAAATGTTTGATATTGTGGAATACTGTCATTATCACATAAGGATTTTATACTTTAGAGTTATTCTCTTTTTTCCCCTAGGGTTTTCTATTCTTAAAAATAATTATTATTGGGTATTTTATTTAAATTATTTGAGACAGTATTATAATTTTTTTGGGATCCTAGTGTGTCTCGGATATCAGACAAGAGATGGATGTCACAAGAAGATATAGAGGATTGTTCTTCGGGTAATTCGTTGAGATGAGGTTGGTGTTGGGATAAGTGGAATAGTTTGAGATATGGGATTTCTGTTTGTTGATTATTGTATTGGATTATTGATTTGTTTATTGAAATAGATTATCATATGGTCTTAACCATATTACTTATTGTTTAATATTAATGGATTGTTTTTCATATGGTTGTTTTTTTATTTCTTGTTACCCATTACAATTGGATTGTGCACTATGACTTCATCTTTCTTTTGGTATTTTAATTCATTTCCTAGAATAATAGGATTATGTAATGGTAAATGAAATGAAAATGATACCATGAGATGGTTATAATGAATTCCTTGAGATAATGTAATTACATTTGGATGTTTTAAATGAATATTTGAAAGATTGATTATAGCACACTGAGATTTTTTAAAATATTTTTTTCTAATGAATTTAAAATCTTTTATTTTTTTCATTTTACACCACATTGAAAACAGTTTATTTTATATTAAATAACTATGTATGGATTGAATTATATGAAATAACAAGTTAATCATGCATTAAACGCAACATAAATTTTATCTTTCTCTGGATAGAACACAGAGTTTAGCTTATGCTACAAACAAGACAAACATTCTTCGATGGCTTATGTAACATGCAAGAAAAATTGTTACCGAACAAGAATTTATTATTAGAATATTATTATATAATAGGATATAACATGAACATTAAATTTAATATTATATAATTTACTAAATTATGATTATATATAGTTGAAATCATTGGTTACCTCAACATTATAAAAGAATATAGAAACAAAATGAATATAAAGGGACTTGTTTTATGAAAGTCTATTTTTATGTGCAAAAAGATTATTTATATTAATAAGTTAAATTAATTACTAATAGTGAAAGATATAAATTATATTTATATTTTATATATTCAAACAAATATTTTCGATAATAATCCAATATATTTTGTATATATAAGATAGGAAAAAACCCAATTTTATGCTTACAACCATATATTTTTATAAAAGCAGTTTTGACTCCTTTTAATAAAGGACAAATTTTAAATCCAATTTTTTACCATTTTATATAATTAATATGTCAAAATTAACTTCACAGTTTAAATTTAAACATAAAAATTATTTTCAGATAAATTTTTGGTATTATTCTGTAAGGTTTCATTGTTTAATCAATAGTTGAAAATACTAAATTTTAATTCAAAAATGATTTTTCATCTAATTCATTTATAAGGTTAAATTGTATATTAAAATTTTTAAAAAGATTATTTATATAATAATTTTATAAATTAATCCAATTTAGGTAATTGTAATTATTTTTAATTTGAAAATGGGTATAAAAAATTAGCAAACTTTTGAATGTTTTTACTTTAAAAACATGCAGTGTCTTCCCATCAGTGAGATTATTTTTAAATTAATTTCTTCAACTTATGTGATTTTAATTTGGAAAAATGGATTCCATGTTTTTAATTTTAATAATTTATAATTTATAATAAGTTCAAATTCTGTTACCGAAATTATTATAGAATGTGATTAAAATTAATTACAATGATTAAGAGAACAATTTGGTTAACAAAGTACTAAACCTTTAATTTATGACTCAAAAATACATATAAACATATAAAACACCAATTTTATGGAAATTATTCAGCCATGAACCTTACATTATTGATTTTTTTGTATGTAATGACTTTTCTTAGGTAAAAATTTGGATACACCTAACTTGTTTCCCAAAATGCCTTATGTGTATTTTCCCTTCCCTGTAAAAGGCTACAAACTCTCCCCCTTCTTCATGCCTCTAAAACCACTTAGGATCAGACATTATATACCCAATAAACATCCCAAAATTCCTACATTCCTTCTATAAGCCCCTCTATAGGAATAATGAATTCTAAGGAAGACTTTGGGCACGAATCAAAACGAGATACCTGATTAAGATGTAGAGATTTCTCTCAAACTCATTTCTTTTATTATCTTCCCCCACCCATCCACCCTATTTATTCCACTCTATTATAAAAAAATATATTAAATATAATAGGATGTTTTTAAGCTAATTTTTATAACTAATCTTACACACACCTCCTTCTAATCGGTAATGAACATATTATTTATGTGTACATTGAACTACCACCTCATGAAATGATGGTTGTTCATTTTTTCCATTATTGCCTATCATAGTGTACATTAGGATGGAACCTCTATTTATATATATTATATACTATATTTATTATTTATTTAATATTATATAATCCTTTTAAAACATATATATTTATTTTTTCTACTTAGTTTTAATGCAATAAAATTGTTTTAGGAAGTGTGGACTACTACCCCTCAAAGTAGTGTGATTAGTTCACACAGTACATGGAATGTATTAAGGATGTGTTTAGTGGAATTATATAAAATATATAAAATAATAATTATACGGGAATTATAATATATATATATACATATACATATATGCCATTTTTTCTTTCATTCAATATGATAATAAAAATGAAAACAGCATTCATGTGTGTGCATGTCTTACAATCTCCGTGAACATTATAATCCATTTCATAATTATATATTATATAGATTATTAAAATACATATATAATTAATTTAAATGAAATTTATAACATTTTTTACATTCTACAAATCATTATATAAGAATAAGAACCAAATATATAATAAATTAAGACAACTGCGAAGAACAAAGAGAATATTACCTGAAGTGAAACCATAACATATGTTTGTTAAAAATCGTGTAATATAGGTTCATAATAAAATCATATATGGTATTATATATAATAATATGGTTATATAAAATATTTATAATTAAAAAATTATTATACATGTGGTTTTTATGAGTATGATGAGAGACAAGACCCAAGGTAAGAGGATTTCATGCCACTTTTTATTTTTGTGAGATACATACTTTATTCATGACCCATTAATTTTATATCATGTGTATACTGAACATGTATGTATTCAATTATTATTATACTTAAATTAAGTGTTATTTCCATATCCATTCTATGATAATTATTTTATGGGGTAAATTTTTCAAAATCTACCAAATCAGTAAGATAGTTTTTTCTCTATTTGTCTTCTTTGAGGCACATGTTTTATTATGAACCAACATTATTTTTCACGGTGTATATAATTACATTTGAAATTTAATATATTGAATATACATCATTTCTTGATATTTTAATATTTATTTAATTTCATTTTCTTATGTGGAGAGTATGATCCCAAGATACCATGTGGTAATAGTTCATTGAAACAATATCAACATTTATCAATATAGTTTATGATTAAGATTCCTTTATATAAATATTATTATCCATATCTCAAGAAAAATAATTAATTTCCAAATTTTATATTTATTAAAGGTATATCCATGTATTATTAACATTTCCCACTCTTTTTTACTTAATATAATTGAGAAACCAATTATAAACATATGACTGTATTTCTCTCTTTGATCCGAAATCTATTTTATTTTAAAAAATATGTTTTCAAAAATGTTTTCAAATGATTATTGATGATAATTTTCAATGTAAAAACTATTTTGAAATTATTTTATTGTTTTCAAAAAAAAATCAATATTTATTTATAAGTTTTCATATTTATATTCAAAAAAATTGTTTTTAAAACGTTTTCAATATTCTTTCATAAGTTTTCAAGTAAAAATATTTTCTAATCATTTCCAAGGTTTATTTATTAATTATAAAAATTGTTTTCAAAGAAATTGTTTTCACAAAGAGATAAATATTCTTTCATAATTTTTCAAATAAAAAGTTTTTCAAAACATTTTCAATATATATTTAAAATATTTAAAAGTTATTTTCAATGAAATTGTTTTCAAAAAGTTTTTAATATTTATTTATAAGTTTTCAAATTATTTTCAATGAAATGGTTTTAAAAAAGTGTTCAATATTTCATTGTAAGTTTTCAAATTATTTTCAATGATATGGTTTTCAAAATGTTTTCAAGATTTCTTTCAGTTTTTTAATGTGTTTTCAAAGAAAAAAGAAATAAGACTTTATTGAAGCTTATTCAATAATTTTTAAAGGAAAAAGATTTTCAAAATGATTTCAAGTATTATTTATAAGTGTTCAAAGTATTTTATAAGAAAATTATTTTCAAATGGTTTTAGGAATAAAAAAGATCTTTTCAAAGAATAAATTACATTTTCCAAAGAAATGTTTTCATGGAAGATATTTCAAAATTATTTTCCATATTAGATGACATACATTGATGTTACTCATTAATTTATAGGTAATTATCTAAAGGTCCATTCAAATTATTTATTTGAAATGGTTATGCTTAATGTCATGGTATTTGGGAAACCCATTTTTCTTTCAATAGTTATATGTTTATGAAATCCATTTCTATTTTACAGGTTATGATTTTGATGAAATGATAATAAATCTTGTATCATTTTCTACAATTTATGATATGTTTACTTTTTTATTATACCCATTTAATTTCAAGGGTAATAATATGATTTTTAATGATCTTATGGGACATGTATAGATGATTTCTCTATGATATAGGTGGGACCTATATTTCATTCCAATTCATTTAGTAAATATTTATATATCATGATATAGAAATGGATGGAATGAGAAATAATATTGGTTTAGTATTACTTCTCTAGAATAGTAAATGAATTTCGGTTCAATAATACAAGGCCAGAACAAGTAGTGAACATAGTTCAGTAATATAGGGATGTAACAGAGTGTGAACCCAGTTTAGTAAAGGACTTTTTTTACTGATATAGACTTAGTATATATGCCTTTACTACTATGAAAGTCATTATATATGATTATTTTTCATCCATAATTCCATGTTTTATTCATATGTTATACTTTCCTGGATTATGTTATTTATTTTCTTATGATTCAAGACTTATTAACTTCTAATATTTATGCCATGATTCGTGATTATGATCTTATGATATGATGGGTATGATATTAGAATGATATGATCACATTCTCATACCCTCTTTCATATTTTTATTATTACAAGTCTCCCTTATATACCCTTAATGATCATTTGAGCTAACCCCTTTTTATATTTACTTCCCTGAGTTATAAAGATATGTATTGTTTTTGGAATGTCTAAAAAGGATTATAGTCAAGAAGAACCTAGAGGGAGATAATAAAGCTCATTTATGTACTATATTTTTTGATTCCATGTTTCCAATGGAACTATACAAGTAAGAACTTTGTGTGTGAAACACCCCAAGATTCCACGATACACATCTCTTTGAATAATAAAATAGCTTTCATTGTACGTAACTTCAAGTTCTAACACACCTCGACCAATCAAACTAGCTGTTATGAATAGTAATAACAAATTTTTTAAATTTTTTAAATTTTATTTTTCAAAATGGAATTAATTTTTGGATTTGGAATATAATAATTATCTTAGGGTGAATTTTTAGTATTTTTCTGAAAACATTCAATTTTTTATGAAAAGTGAAAAACACTGCATTAATGTTTAAAACTAACTTCTTATTTAAATAAATAGTTGTTTTATTTAAATTTATTTTTGGTCGAAATGTATAATCAATACCTATATATGTTCAATGTAAATCTTTGGAGTCATTTTATAATAATATTATATATATATATATATAATTTTATTTAACTTTTTACCGTCTTTTACCCACCCTTCTAGGCGCATTTGCAAATTTGCATAAAACATAATTATACCACTTCTGTGAATTGAATTTAAAAAATCTGAGAGACAAGGATGACATCTAAAAGTAAAATTTGGATCAATAAGATTAAAATAATTTTTGGTGAATATTAACATTTGACTTTTATTTTCCACGGTTAAAAGTAAATACGGTAATTAAAGGTAAAAAATGGTATTATAATTACCCTAACACATGTCCTAATTCTATTCGATAAGGTTATTTAGACCAAAATAAACCATATGAATAAAATATGATCCCTTTGGTCCACTTGGATTAGATTAGTATATTTTTTATTATTTTATTTAAAGAGGAGTTAAAAGTGTTAAATTCAAAGTTTAATAACTGAACCATTTTTAATATAGGGTTATCCATAATATAAATTCGAATATAAATATTCATTATAAAAATAAATATATTCATTGCATAATGGTATTTTATTTATAATTTTTAAACATTAAATAATTAAATTTATTGATGACACAATGATGATGCAGTAATTACCTTATATATAAAATATTATAATAATTGATATTATAAATATCTAAATAAATATAAATTGAAACTTTTTATTAATTGAACTAATTTTATAGGTTAATATGACATGTTAGGGTTGATTAAATAAACATTGTTCAAAGTGATAAAGTTGTTATTGCTTTCACAAAAACAAAATTCAAAATATTGTCAAAATTGAAATAAATGAGTTTTTAAAACAAATATAATATTATTAATTGATATAATATTTCTAAAAATATATGGATCAGCCAAAGGACTTAGATAAGGTTAGATATATAAATAATGAACCACTTGGTGTTCTCTTGTCTTTTTATAGTAAGTTTATCAACCATTTATTATAATAACACAAGAATACATGGTAAAAGTTATACCATTTAACTAAGAGTTAAATCTAAAATATAAGGTTCATATGGTGACATAAGCCTATATAAAACCAATTTTCAGAGATTTTTTCGACCCATCCCTACCTTATCCTATAAATATATTATTTTTAGCCATTATAAACCTAATATTATTATATAATAAAATAATATTTCACGATTTTCCTAAAGTGACCCTCACCTCTCTTATAAAAGGGTACTTCCCCTTCTCTGAAAATAACACTTCCAAAGCCATTTATATCAGCCAAAACCTACTAAAATATCCTCCAAACTATCCTCAATTTGAATTATAGGCCTTAATTTGATCATAAATCTAACCTAAGGTTCCATTTTTATCAACTCAAAAGGAAACACCAGAAGAAGAGGTAATAATTTCACCACCTCTTTCAATGTTTTTTTCTTCTTCCTCTTACTCTTTCTTTGTTGTTTCCTTAACCAAATAATAAATCATGTAAATTATACATACTATGATTTTATTATAAATATGTTAAACCATATTCATTATTCTATCCATCCTATGAATGAAAAGTCACCATACGTACATACGTACATACGTACGGCTTACCATCTCCACGTCGTGGTGTAGTCTATTATTCAAACACTTAATTATTTTAATGGGTATAATAGTGAGTATAACTGAGGTAAATAATAAATATAACGTGTTAATTATTATGTATATATGATATACCATCCAATTAAATATGATTTCACCCTCAATAGAATGATATTGTCGCTCGTTCGTACGTACGGATTATCGTCTCCACGAACGCGGTGAAATTCATTCCCCATCATAACCATTCAAGAATAATTTTATTTTTTATGATTAAAAATAATATTTAGGAACTTAATATAATTCTGGATATGAATCAAATACATCTTATCCATAACACATATGGATTATATAACCATGTATATAAAGTAAAATGAATCAGTTAACACTCTAAACGATGATACAACTAAGATATTATTAATAAAGTAATATTAGGAGATCATATATGATATTATATTTATGTATGTGGTTATTGTATAATTTAATATCAATTATTTATCTATTATACAGGAGTTTAACATACCCTCGATCATGGAAAAGTACATGGTAAGTGTTAATTCTATAATCACGTCATTATTCGAGGATGTTTATACGTGAGTATCTACTGGGACCTCTTTATCATCCACATCCATGTTTCTTAAAAATTTATTTCAAAAAAATTACTATTTCCTAGACTATGGTTTAAAGTCATTTATACACTTTTTTGACTTATTATAAAATGTTTGTAAAGGAATCTTTCAGTCATTTTCCAAACGAGGTCATTTACAACCTTTTCGACAAAATTAAGTAAAGAATATTTTTTTAACTTATACGGTGAGTGCAGATATTTTTTACCATTATAAAATCTTGAAATATTCACTTATAATATTATAATAATATTTTCAAAATAAATTTTTTATTTTATAATTATGTGACTTTTAAATGATTTCAATATATAAAGAGATAATTCTCTCAAATAGTTTTGATTTCATCTATGATAACATCCCTTGATGGAATTTATACTTTTTTGAAGTTTATTATTATGATAAAATCTTACATATTGTATTGAAGGTTTTGTGATATTTTTGAATGTGGATGTGTTATTTTTTATACCATTCATGATTTATGGTTGAAGTATTAACATTTAGTATGCTATTTTTAATACGATTTTTTATGTTATTTTTCAACCTTTTCATTTGAGGAATGAATTGGACTTATTAAGTGGTGGGTGGAGCCTGCTATAGCTCCTTGATGAATCTGTAGGTCTCTTGAGACAAACTAGTATCTTAGCACAAGTCCTTGACAAAATCTTATTTGTAGTCTTGGTATGTGGCTTTGACTATGTGGTTATGATGTCCGACATTATGCATTCCATCATTATGAAATTCTCTATTGAAATTAAATGTTATAATTTGACTAGTATAATATTCATGTGAATAAGTAAATGGAATTATTTGATTTAACTTTTCCATATTATGCCGAAATTTAATTTTAAAAGGATTCTGTTTTAGACTTATACATTTCCTTAAATGTTTATGCTTATTTATAAAAGTTTCTACTATATTGTTATCCTTACTGGGCTCTCGAGCTCACCCATTTCTAGGTTCTATTTTTCCTAGGATGCGAAGAAGTATATTATGACTAACCTACAGGGATAGTCTAAGGGAGATGAATCTATTAAAAGGAGACAAAATTTTGTTGTTTTTAAATTCATAATGTAATGTAAAACTTATGTTTGTATCTAGTACTTCCAAGGTTACTAAACCGATTGGTCTTTCAGGATTTGATCCCTTGTGATCATGCCAATGTTATGTAATAATGAACCAACTCTGGGTAACTAGGTTCATAGAATTATAGTTGGTATTAGAGGAATTTTAGTACAAACCTAGAAAGTTATATTTATAAAAAATCTGATCAGAGAACATTACCCTAAAGTAGATTTTGTGGATTAGTATGGAAGAACTTCTTAGAATTTTTTTAATGTAGAGATTTTTTGTATTTTCCAAGAAATATATATCTGTGTGGATACGAGCAGGTTGAGGCGGCTCTGGCATAGATGTACCTAGGAGTGAAAAATTGGATATGCATTTTCAAGATTGACCTTGGGTATCATGGTACACGACAACGGGCCTTGCTGGACTCTTGGTCACGACACTCCCGGGGGATATACTTAGGATAATTCACATTTTCATTACAAACCATTATGAAGGATTTTTTATTATATACCTCCTCAAAGAAAACATTTTTATGATTATGTTTTATATCCATAAATTGTTTAATTTATTTTAAGTGTTTTACAAGTTTTGAATTATGTATTGTGATTCTTAAACTAATATAGTGTATGTCATTGTTTAGAAATGGTGCCTAGTTGAAGGAATATAAACTGTATCAATGCATGTAATCCATGTAGTAATTTACCTCCTAATCAAGATAATTATAGTGGAGCTGGTGATGTAATTGGTGCTGATCATCTTATCAACATACTGGGACAACTCACTCAGGTTATGAATAATAACCTTACCTGTATATAGAACTCTGATCCACAACGTGAAGGATCAATGTTAGACTACTTCATAAGGAAACAACCACCAACATTCAATGGGACCACGAATCCATTGGTAGATGAGAAATGGATAAGTTCCTTATAAAAAATATTTCATGCTTTGGGGAGTAGCAAAAGGGAAAAAGTTTTTATGGTAGTTTATCACCTCACATGAGATGCAAATCAATGGTGGTCATTGATTCAAAACACAAAGGAAGACGATGAAGTATAAAATATGGAATGGAGGGAGTTTACATATCTTTTATTAGAAAAATACATTCCTTGTGAACATTGAGCGGATATGGACAGGCAATTTCTAAGTCTGAGGAAAAAGGAGGATGAGAATGCCGCAATGTATGAGGCTATCATTACAAGGTAATAAAGGTTTTCAGATGATTATATACGTAACCCAAGGAGTAATATTGATCGATTCTTCGATGGGTTAACATCATTAGTCCCTCAAGAATTAGTCTCACAATCCTTCTCATCATACGAAGATATTGTCTTATGTGCTATCAATACATAAAAATAATTCTCTAAGTCTTATGACTTTAAAGAAAAGAAAGAGAAGAATAGATCTACTAAACACTATGGAAATGGAAATAAGGGGAAGAAGGGAAAAGTTGAATTTCTATCCTATAGTAAATGTGGGAAGAAACACCCCAGTACTTGCCTGTAAAGAATGTGAGTTTGTTACAAGTGTGGTGAAAAAGACCACCAAGACCGTGATTTCAAGGGAAAGAAAGTGGTTTTCAATGTTGAATGCTACAATTGTAGACAAATGGGGCATTATGAAAATGAATGTCCTCAGTGATAAGGAAAATTAACTTAGAAAAGGCTAAGGGAGCAAGGCCAAGCATATGTGATCACTAATACTGAGGTTTAAGATCTGAAAGACATGGTGGTAGGTAATTCAATGGTTTCCTCAAGTTTAGACAATGCTTTAATTTATTCTGGATCATCACATTATTTCATATCATCCCTGTTTGCTACGAAAATTAGATATTTCCAATTTGATTTAATAAGGTAGTTGTCAGTCAAAACTCTTAAGGGACGTATCATTGAAACAAAGTTTTATGGATCAGTCCCCATTAGGGCATATAAATGTTCTTTATCCACTGATCTCATCGTCATGACCATGATTGAATTTGATATAATCTTCAGTATAGATTGGCTTTTGTACAATGATGAAAGAATTTATTGTAAGAAGAAGAAGATTACAATTTTTTATTATGATATGGAGTACCTTATCTTTAGAGCAGAAAAATCACCCCCTTATTCTTATCTAGATCCACCCCCAGTAGCTCTACTAAATTCAATTATTGGGGAAAAAGGGAGTGAAATAAATATGGGTGATGAAAAGAATGTTCAAATAGAGTATGTACTTATTGTGCAAGAATATGTTTATGTGTTTCTAGAGGATTTACCTGGACATCCTCTAGAATGAGAAATTAAGTTTTCCATTGATTTAATTCATGGTTCAAGCCCCATATCGAAGACCCCTTATAGACTGGAAACTTTGGAATTAGTGGAACTAAAGAAAAAGCTAGAGGAATTGAGTAATAAGGGATTTATTTTCCCTAGTGTTTCTCCATGGGGATCCCCTATTAATTTTGTTAAGAAGAAAGATGGATATATGAGTTTGTGCATTGACTATAGGGAGATAAATGATATAACAATAAAGAAAACGTATCCCCTACCTCACATTGATGATTTATTCAACCAACTTCATGGATTTTAATGTTTTTAAAGATTGACCTTCGATTGGAATATCATCAGTTGTGTGTGAAGAGGGAAGACATTCCGAAAAGAACATTCCGAACTAGGTATGGGTGTTACGAGTTTACAGTAATGCCTTTTGGACTGACTTATTCACCCTATGTTTTCATCGATATAATGAATAGAGTTTTCAAGGAATATATTAATGATAATGTAGTGGTATTTATTGATTATATCTCAGTATACACAAAAATCTATGAAGATCATGAAAATCACTTGCGCACAATTCAGAAAAACCTCAAAAGAAATGAATTATATGGGAAGTTTAGCATGTACTAATTTTGGAATTAGGATATTTCTTTTCTTGGCTATATTGTCTCTAAGGATGGAATCTCTGTTGATCCTTCTAAGACAAGAGAAATACAAGAATGTCCAGCACCGACGAGTATAAATGAGGTATGCAATTTCATTGGTTTAAATGGTTATTATCAGTGTTTTGTCAAGAATTTTTTCTGATTGGCAAACCCATTAACCAATATCACATGTAAAGGGATTAAATTACTTTGGAAAAAAGAGTTTGAAGATTTTTTTAAAGAACTGAAGATAAAATATTCAATTCTCTTATCTTGACTCTACCATCGGGGAATGATTGGTTTTTTATTTATAGTGATTCTTCAAAGAAAGTAATTGGTTGTGTACTTATGTAGAATGATAGAGCTATTTTTATGCATCATGATAGCTAAAAATTCATGAAAAAAATTATCCCACTCATGATCTCGAGTTAGCAACTGTAATCATTTATTTAATGATACAAAGACACTATCTCTTTGGTGAAAAATGTGATATATATACTGATCACAAGAGTTTGATGTATATTTTCTCTCTAGAAGAACTCAAAATGAGGCAAAGGAGATAGATCAAACTACTCAAAGATTATGATTTCACTATACACTACCACCCAGGGAAGGCAAATAAGGTGGCATATTCTTAGAGCAGAAAGGATCATGTTGTTTTGAACAAGATGAGAGTTTAAAGGGATCCTATGTTCATGGATCTTGTAAAAATTGATATGGGAAAAATCATGTAAGGTGAAACATCAATACTTTTTCTAATGGTTTCCAAACCATCTTTACTAGACATGATAAAAAGTTCTTAGACTGATTATGAGGCATTTCAAAAGAAAATTAAAGTTGTAAATGATGGGAGATTGATTGACTTCATATATGAAGAGTGAATTTTGAAATTTGGGAAGAGACTTTGTGTTCCTAATATGCTTGATCTAAAAAGGGATTGGTTGGGTGATGCTTATAGCTCCAATTTCTCTATACACCCGGGTAGCACTAAGATGTATAGATATTTGAAGGAACATTTTTTGTGGGAAAATATGAAGAGGAAGATTGTTGGTTATGTGTCAAGATGTATTGTTTGTCAATAGGTTAAGGCTGGAAGACAACATCCTGGAAAAGTCATGCAACCTATTCCTATACCTGAGTGGAAATGGTATGAGATTATGATGGACTTTTTTAGGGGGGCTACCAATGATTCCTAGAAGGAATGATGCAATATGGTTCATTGTTGATCACCTTACCAATTCAACACATTTTCTTGCTATAAGAGAAGATTTACCACTTTAATGTTCAGAAAACTATATATTAATGAAGTTTTAAGACTTCATGGAGTCCCTATTGATTGTTTCTAATCATGATCCCTTTTTTACATCAATATTCTGGAAAAGACTTCAGAAGGCCTTGAATACTGAAATTCGTTTGAGCACTACCTACCACCCTCAAACTGATTGACAATTAAAACAGACTATTCAAACCTTAGAAGACATATTGATATCTTTCTAAATTGAGTTTCAAGGTATATGGGATCAATATTTAACTTTGTTAGAATTTTTCTATTACAATAGATTCTATTAAAGTATTCAGATGACACCATATGAAGCATTATATGGAAAGAAATGCCACACACCAACTTGTTAGGATGATGTTGGTGAAAGAAAACTCGTTGGCCCAGAAATTGTTGTTGAAAAAATGGAAAAGGTGAAGGTTATCCAAACCCACATCAAACAAGCTCAAAGTGGGAAAAAGAGTAATGCTGATAATCGAAGGAATCATTTGCGATTTCAAGTAGGAGATGAGGTTTTCTTGAAGTTATCTCCATGAAAGGGTGTTATACTATTAGGTGATAAGGGAAAATTATGTCCCAGGTACATAGAACCTTTCAAAATTCTAGAACGAATTGGAGTTGTAGCTTATCATTTGGAAATGCCGCCTAGTCTCTCCAGAGTTCATGATGTATTCCACGTTTCACTATTAAGAAAATACATGCTTGACCTAATGCATGTACTCACCAATGAATAAATAGAACTGGAACCCGATCAGTCTTATTGTGAAAAGCCTGTCAAGATTTTTGATACCAGAGAACAAGTGCTGAGAAACCTGATGACTTGTCTGGTTAAATTTCTATAGAGAAACCAAAAGATGGAAGAGGTAATGTGGGAACCTGAGGAACTTATGATGAAGAACCACCCGAATATTTTTATTCAGTAATATTCTAGAAATTTATAGAATAAAATTATTTGAAGGAGGTAATAATGTAACACACCAAGCTTCCATGGTACGCTTCTCTTTGAATAACACAATAGCTTATGTTGTACATAACTTTGAGTTCTAACACACCTCGACCAATCAAACTAGACATTCTGAATAGTAATACCCACTTTTCAAATTTTTATAAATTTTATTTTTCAATGTGGTCTTCATTTTTGGATTTAGAAAATCAGAATTATCTTAGGGTGAATTTTTGGCATTTTTCTGAAAACTTTCATTTTTTGATGAATAGTAAAAAACACTACGTTATTGTTTAAAACAAAATTTTTATTTAAATAATTAGTTATTTAATTTAAATTTATTTTTGGTCAAAATAGATATAAAATACCTATATATGTTCAATTTAATTCATTGAAGTCATTTTATAATAATATTAGATATATAAATTTTTATTGAACTTTTTACCGTCTTTTACCCACCTTCTAGGAGCATTTTGCAAATTTTCATAAAATGTAATTTTACCGCTTTTGTGAATTGAATTTAAAAAATCCTAGATATGAGTTTTACATCAATGAGTAAATTTGGTTCAATAAGATGAAAATAGTTTTTGGTGAATAGTAACTTTTGACTTTTATTTACCACGGTTAAAAGTAAATAGGTTAATTAAAGGTAAAAAATGAAATTATAATTACCCTAACACATTTCCTAATTATGTTAGATATTTTTATATCAACCAAAATAAACCTTATAAATAAAATATAATCCTTTTGGTCCACTTGTATAAGATTAGGACATTTATTATTATTTTATTCAAAGAGGAGTTAAAAGTTTTAAATTCAAAGTTTAATAAATATACCATTTTTAATATAGGGTTTTAAATAATATAAATTTGACTATAAATATCCATTATAAAGCTAAAAATATTTCATACATAATGGTATTTTATTTATAATTTTTATAAATTAAATAATTAAATTTATTTATGACACAATGATGATGCAATAATTAAATTATTAATGAAAGATTAAAATAATTGATATTATAAATATCCAAATAAATGTAAATTGAGATTATTTTATGAATTAAACTAATTTTATAGGTTAATATGACATGTTAAGTTTGATTAAATAAACAATTTTCTAAGTTACAAAATTGTTATGACTTTCACAAAAACAAAATACCAAATAGTGTCAAAATTGACATAAATGAGTTTTTTAAAAAAAATACTATATTATTAATTGATATAATATTCCTAAAAATCTAAGGTTCGGCCAAAGGATATATATAGGGTTATATATATCAATAATTAACCACTTGTGGTTCTCTTTGCTTTTTATAGTAATTTTATTAACCATTTATTATAATAATACAAGAATACATGGTAAAAGTTAAACTATTTAACTAAGAGTTAAATCAAAAAGATAAGGTTAATATGGTGCCCTAAATATATCTAAAACTTATTTTTTGAGATGATTTAGACCCATACCCACCTTATACTATAAATAAATTATTTTGGAGCCATTATAAACCGAATATAATTATATAATAAAATAATATCTCAAGATTTTCCTAAAGTGACCCTCACCTCTCTTATAAAAGGGTACTTCCCCTTCTCTCAAAATCACACTTCAAAATACATTTGGATCGGCCAACCCCTGCTCAAATATCCACCCAAATACCCTCACATAAACCTAGATGCCTTAATTTGATCATAAATCTTACCTAAGGAGCCCTTTTGATCAACTCAAAAGGAAACACCCGAAGAAGAGGTAATGATTTCACCACCTCTTTCAAAGTTATTTTCATCATCCACTTCCTCTTTCATTGTTGTTTCCATAAAAAAATAATAAATCCAGTAACTTATAAATACTGTTATGTTATTATAAATATGGTACAACCATATTCATTATTCTATCCATCCTATGAATGACAATTCACTATACATGCATACGTACGACTTGCCGTCTCCACGTCGGGGTGTATTTTCTTGTTCAAACACTTCATTATTTGAATGGGTATAATACTAAGTATAACTGATGTAAATAATAAATAAAACATGATAAGGATTTTGTATATATGATATAATATATAATTACATATTATTTTACCATCAATGGAATGATATTCTCTCCCATGCGTACGTACGGATTATCGTCTCCATGAACACGGTGAAATTCATTCCCCATCATAACCATTCAAGAATAATTTTCATTTTATGATTAAAAATAATATTTTATAAATTAATATCATTCTATATATGAATTAAAAACATCCTATCCATAAAAAAATGTCTTACATAACCAATAATATAAAGGAAAATGAATTATTTAACACCTGAAATGATGATACTACTGAAATATTATTAACAAAGAAATATTATAAGATCATATATGATATCATATTTATGAATTTGGTTCTTGTATAATTTAATAACAATTATTTAACTATTATAAATTAGTTTAACGTACCCTTGATCAAGGAAAATTACAAGGTAAGGGTTAATTCTACAATCTCTTTATCATCTGCGGTTGTTTATACATGAGTATCTACTGGGACCTCTTTATCATCCACATATGTGTTTCTTAAAAATGTATTTAAAAATATTTTAATATTTTATAGACTATGAGTTAATGTCATTTATACCCTTGTTTTAATTTTTATGGTATGTTTTTAAAGGAATATTTTTTTTCCAAACAAGGTCTTTACGACCTTTTTGACAAAATTAAAGAAAAAATGTTTTTTAACTAATACGGCTAGTGCTGATATTTTCCGCCGTTATAACATATTTGAAGTTACCTTACAAGACTATAAGAATATTTTCAAAATAAATGTTCTCTTTTTTAATTATGTTACTTTTAAATGATTTCAAAATAAAAATATATATTTCTCTCAAATATTTTTCATTTCATCTATGTCTACATCCTTTGATGGATTTTAAACTTGTTTGAATTTGATTATTATGATATAATCCTCCATATTGTATTGAAGTATTTGTGATATGTTTGATTGTGGATGTATTATTTTTTATACCATTCATAGTTTATGGTTGAAGTATTAACATTTCATATGATAGTTTTAATACAAATGTTTATGTTATGTTTCAACCTTTTCATATGAGGAATGAATTAGACTTAATAAGTGACAGGTGGAGACTGTTATAGCTTCTTGATGCATCGGTAGGTCTCATGAGACAATCTAGTGCCTTGGAACAAGGCCTTGACAAAATCTTATTTTTATTTTTTGAACGAGGCCTTGAATATGTGGTTATGATGTCCAACATTATGCATTCCATCGTTATGAAATTGGATATTGAAATTACATGTGATTATTTGACTAGTAGAATATCCATGTGAATATGTAATTGGAATTATTTGATTTGTCTTTTACATATTATGTTTATGTTTAAGTTTAAAAGGATTGTGTTTTATTCATATTCATTTCCTTAAATTTTTATGCTTATTTATGAATGTTTCTGCTATATTTTTATCCTTAGTGAGCACCTGAGCTCACCACTTTCTATGTTTTATTTTTTCCAGGATGCGATGAAGTATATTATAAATGACCTACAAGGATAGTATAAGGGAGATGAATGTGTTAAAAGTCGACATAATTTTGTTGTTTTTAAATTCATAATGTAATGTAAAACTTATGTTTGTACGTAGTACTTACAAGGACACTAAACTTATCGGTATTTCGAGATTTGATTCCTTGTGATCATGCCAATGTTATGTAATAATGCACTGAATTTGGGTAACTAGGGTCAGGGCGTTACAGTGCGTCTATTTGTATAATGTTTTAAGTATTACATAAAAGTTATGTAATTTTAATTTATTAAAATTGAGGGTCTATATAGTTGGTATTATACAAAAGTTTTAGTTAACCTTTGGAAGATTGGATGGGAAAACCTTAGGGAGAATCCTAGAGACATATCTAGGGATAAGTCTAAGGATAAGGAAAATTATATGAAAATGTAATGAATTTTTTTAAAACATAGAGTAAGTTGTTTATTATAAATAAATAAATTTTTGGATAATAAAAGTGGATATGGATCTAGAACATATGTAATTATGGGTAACAACTTTAACAAGATGTCCCGGCCCTGACTGAGGGTATTCTGGTACACAACAATTGGCCTTACTGCACATCTAGTTTGACACACTCCCAGGATATGCTTTGGTAATTCACAAACTCATTAAAAACCATCAT
Source organism: Viscum album (assembly GCA_963277665.1). NCBI lineage: Eukaryota > Viridiplantae > Streptophyta > Magnoliopsida > Santalales > Viscaceae > Viscum > Viscum album. The sequence continues at coordinate 698,892,327 of OY728128.1, read as the reverse complement.
GAAGTGGTTTAAATAGATTATGACTATGAATAAACTAGGATAAGACTATGTTTTCATAGATTAAAGAAGTAGGATCCATGATTTAAGAACCTTGTAATTAATTTTTCATGATTAAATGGTATCCCAATATGATAAATGTTCCTCACACCATGCATTTTAGTTTAATTCAATTGAGATAAATAAAAGTAATATGGTTAAAATTTATTGTTTTACATGTTGAAATTATGGGCATTATGTGAATTGATTTCCCAAGTGGAAATCTCATAAAAAGAATTAGAAGGGTTGTATGAGGATTGGTTATACTTATAAAGATAATGAGACCGCAAAAAACCTGCTAAAGGTATGTGATCTTCTTCTAGTATTGTTTACATTAAACATAAGAATTATGATTTGATTTAGTTCTTGGATTCTTAAGAATGAATTATATTTTATAATCTAGGAAAGAGGTACTGAGGAATAATTTGATGAATTATGAGTAGTGGTTTAAGAATAAGGTTGGGTTAATGAAGTATTTATGTTTTGTAATTCAAAGAGTATGTTAAATAAATAATGAAATATATAATCATCTTCAGTATAATTTTTCATTAATGATTGAAAATATCATTTTCAAAGAAATGTGATTTCATAGAAATGTGATATTTTTATTAGTGGAAGGTAACCCATAATTAATTCCTGACATTTAGATAATGATGTTTGGATAAAGATACATTGGAGATGAATAATTAAATTATATGGTATGGATTTCCCTAGAAGTAACTATTGACAAAGTGTTCTCTGTTATCTAGGATGAAGTTTATAACCTATTTGATTTAAATAATATGTCCAGTAATAATTGGAATAAGGAAGCATGTATGTTTTCCAAAAGTATTTATTGTATTTAAGGTTGTTACCATCTATCAATGTAATATAAGATGAGGGTATTACCATTATTGGAATGTTACAACTAAGTGATACTTTGTGATATATGGGGATCATTATTAAGCTTGTTTCAGGACATTCTTTCAAAATATTTGAATTTTCATCTTTCAGAAGTGTTAAAAGGTTAATCATTTATGGAAAGATTAAGTTAAATTTCAGATAAAGTCATTAATATTAAAGTGTTATCTATCTATATGAGGATTTATGAATATTTTATATACTATTAAAACTAATTTTTTAGGATAATTGATTACAAATGGGATGGAATATCATGGATCTCTTGATCTGTTAGTTCTTTAGGAATGATAAAGTCACCTTTCTTTTTAGAGAAAGAAGTGAAGTGGGTCAATGAACAGCAAAGATTGATGTTGTCCTAAAATCATGAAATTATATCTTTTCATGAAAATTATTCATCTTTAAGAAAAAAGATCTTGAAACCAACAAAAAAATTCTAGTACATTCATTTTTGATGAATCACAGGGTCCCTTAGGTCATCACAGATTTATGGCTTTGGGATTTTTAGTAGTCTATGGGCCTTGTTCTCTATCACTATCTATCAGCACATGATGGTAAGATCTCAATTATATGTCAATTTTTTCACTTCCCACATATTTTCTCCTATGTGGGAATCTATATATGAGTTACTTTTGGTAACCATTATGGTTCCAACTTTCCCTTTTTAAGGGATGTTTTAGTATTTATTCTTATGATGTGGGTTTCTATGAATGAAACATTAAAGTATTAATCCTTTGATAACCTAGAAGAATTTAAAGGTCTAAATTCATTTTATGGTGGGTATAATGTAACACCCATAGAGTTTTTTATATATATTTTTTGAACTTATTTAATCTATTTGATATTTTCTGTTTCACGCCACATTGAAAATAGATTAATTTATATGAAAGCACTATGTTTGGATTGTGTTATATTCAACAACAATTTAATCATTCACTAAACGAAACATAAATTTTAGATTTCTGTACATGGAACATCGAGGTTATCTTACGTTACACACAAGACTGACTTTCCTTGACGGCTTACGTAACACACAAGATCGATAGTTACCCAAAAATAATTCATTATTAAGATATTATTATTTAATATGATATAACATTTCCATTAAATTTAATTTTATAATATTAAATAACTTATGATTATATAAATTTGAATTCATTGGTTACCTAATAATTAGAAAAGAATATATATACTAAATGAATATAAAGGGGATGATTTCATAAAAGTCTATTTTTATGTGTAAAAGATGATTTATATTAATAAGTTATATTAATTACCAATAGTTAATGATATTAAAAAAATTATATGTTATATATTCAAACAAATATTTTTCATAATCATACAATTGATTTTATTGATAAAAAATAAAATAAAACATAATTTTATTCTTAAAAATCAATATTTTTATAAAGGTAGTTTTACCGCCTTTTAATGGAAAACTAATTTTAAATAAATATTTTGACCCTTTTATATATTTAATATGTAAAAATAAACTTCATATTTTAAATCAAAACATAACAATTATATTTGGATAAATTCTTGGAATTTTTTTTAAGGTATCATTTTTGTAGGATTAGTTAAAAATACTGAATTTTAATTCAAAATTTATTTTTAATATAATTAATTTAAAAGGAAAAATTATATTTTATTTTTTATTTTAATTTTTAATTAGATAATTATTTTATAATTTAGTCCAATTTAGTCCATTTTAAAAAAAAAATTGCTTTAAAATATGGTATAAAAACATAGAAAAATTTTAGACGTTTTTGTGGGATTGTTTTGAAATTAATTTCTTCCACTAATGTGATTATAATTTGGAAAAAAGAATTCCATATTTGTAATAAAAAAATTCTAATTTCAAATAATGTAAAATTTTTGTTTGACCACAAATATTAGAGAAAGTGATTAAAATTAATTGCTACGATTAAGAAAAAAATTAGGTTAACAAACTACTAAACCTTAAATTTAAGATCCAAAAGGACCTACAAAATTACCCAAAACCCATTGGATGGCCATTATTCGTCCATTAACCTTCCATTATTCAGTTTTTTGGTTTTTTAAGACTTTTTTACATAAAAACCTGGGTACACCTAACTTGTTTTTAAAAAATCCATGTGTATCCTTTCCCCTCCCAATAAAAGTCTACCACCTCTACCTCTTACTTACACCCATCAAACCACTTAGGTTCATCAAATATCAACACAATATACTTTAAAATTCCCTCCCTATATCCTATAAGCCTCTCCATGTGAATAAATCAATTTAAGGATACTTTTTGGCACAAACCAAAATGAGTTACCCGATTAAGAAGCAGTGTCTTCTCCCAAGATCTTTTTTTATTTTCTTTCTCCACCCCCTTCACCCTCTTTATTACATGATTGTATAAAAATGGTATATTAAATATAATTTTATTTTTGATTATAAGGGTACAACCAACACTTACACACACCTTCTTCTAATGGGTAACAAACATACTGTTTACGTGTATGGAAAACTATCGCCTCACGAAACAATGATTGTTCATTTTTCCTTTACCAACTCTCATGATATAAATTATGATGGAAAATATATTTATATATGTTATATATTATGTATTTAATATTATTTAATACTTTTATAATATATATAATTATTATTTCCACTTTGGGTAAATATGATAATTTTGTTTGAGGAACTGTGGACTACCGCCCCCGCAAAGTGTTGTGACTCATTCACACACTACATGGAATGTATTAAGGATGCATATAGTGAAATTATTTGATATATATGAAATAATAATTCTATTGGAATTATAATATATATATACATATATTTCATTTTCTTTCCTTCTTTGAATATGATAATAAAAATAAAAACAATGTTCATGCGTACGTACAACTTACCATCTCTATGAACGGTGTACTCCACTTCATACTTCAATATTATCTAGATTATTATAATAAAACTATAATGAATATAAATGATATCTATATAATGGTTTACATTCATTAAATTGTTATGTAAGTATAAGAACCAAAGATATTTCAAATTAGGACATATGTGAAGAACAAAGAGAATATTACACGAAGTGAAACATTAACATAGGATTGTTAAAAAGAAGGTAACATGGGGTCATAATAAAACCATATATGGTATTAGATATAATAATATGGTTCATAAAAATATTTATAAAAAAATTATATTTATTATACTGGTGGTTCTAATGAGTATGATGATAGTCAAGACAAAAGGTAAGAGGATTTCATCTCACTTTATATTTTTGCGAGATACATGCTTTATTTACCACCCATTCATTTTTTGTGGTGTGTATACTAAAAATTAATGTATTTAATATTTGTTATAATTAAATCTATGTGAATTTAAATAACTATTACATTATATTTATTTCATTGGTTTAATTTTTTAAAAGCTACTAAATTGGTAAGTCAATTTTGTCTCAATTTTCCTTCTTTGAGACACATGTTTTATTATAAACCTACATTGTTTTTTGAGGTGTATGTACTCCAATTTTAAAAGGTATACCATGAAGATAAATTATTTCATGATATTTTAATCTCCATGAAATTCTATTTTTTTTACATGGAGAGTATTATCCCAAGTTACCATGTTGTAAGATTTTATTGAAAAAAGTTCATCGTTTATCAAGATTATTTATGATTATGCTTCCTTTATTGAAATATTATGATCCACCTCTCAAGAACACACATGAATTTATTATCCTCTATTTTTTTGAGTTATATTCATGTACTAGTACTGTTTTCTACTATTTTTACTTAATATAATTAATAAAATGTTTTTTATAAAAATTTCATTATATTTCCCTCTTAGATCATAAATATGTTTTATTTGAAATCCATTCTTTAATAAATGTTTTAAAAAAATGTTTTCAAATGATACATGAAGATAATTTCCAAGGAAAAAAATGATTTTAATTTTTTTTAATTTTTTTTTTGAAACATTTTCAATATTTATTTATATGTATTCAAATTTGTTTTTCAAAGAATGTTTTTTCAAAATGTTTTCAAGCATCATTCATAAGTTTTCAAAATAAAAGTATTTAAAAAATTAATAATTTATTTATATGTTTTAAAATTTATTTTCAAATAATTTATTTTCAAAACATTTTCAGTATTCTCTTATAATTTTTATAAGAAATAATGTTTTCAAAATATTTTCAATATTTCTTTACAAGTTTTCAATGTTATTTTCAAAGAAATAGTCTTCAATACTTTTCAATATTTTATAATAAATTTTCAAATTATTTTAAATGAAATTTTTTTCAAAAAAATTTCAAGAATTATTTATATTTTTTCCAATTATTTTAAAATAAATGGTTTTCAAACATTTTCTGTCTTTATCTTAAATTTTTCAACTTATTTTCAACGAAAAATGTTTTTAAAATGTTTTGAATATTATTCTATAAGTTTTAATGTAAAAAGGTTTTCAAACATGATTACAAGAATTATTTATAATTTTTCAAGTTATTTTCTAAGAAAATGATTTTCAACTGGTTTTATGCATTTTAAAACATTTTTCTAAGAAGAAAGTATATTTTCCATAAGAAATGTTTTTTAATAGATATTTTAAAATTATTTTCCATCTAAAATGAAATCTTTTTATGTTACTCATTCATTTTTCGGAAATAATCTAAAGGTTTCATTCATATTCTTTCTCTAAATTGGTTATGCTTAATGTCATGGTCTTTATGAATCCCTCTTCTCTTGGACGGGGTATATGTTTATGAAATCCATTTCTTTTTCATGTTTTGTGCTTTTGATGAAATGATTATGAAACCGGTGTATTTTTTCATTGGTTGTGATATGATTACATGTTTATGATACCCATTTCATATCATTGGTAATAACATTATTTTCAATGATCTTGTGGAATATGTATGTTTGATTTTACTATGAGATGGGCTGGACCTATATCTCCCTACAATGCATTGGGTAAAGATTTCATCTTATGAGGTAGACATGGATGGAATGAGAAGTGAACTCAGTTTAGTATTACAGGGTTTGAATGGTAAATAAACTCGGTGCAATAATACAGGGATATAATGAGGAGTTTACTTGGTTTAATAATATAGGGATGAAATTTGGTGTGAACCAGGTTCATTAAAAGATTTTTTCCACTAAGATGTCCTTTGAAGCTATGCCTTTAATACTATGGAAATCATTATATGTGCTTATTTTTATCCCATAATTCCATGTTTTATTCATAAGTTATTATTTCATGTATTATGTTCTTTATTTTCTTATCATTTATTTCTTATGAACTTCCAAGATTTATTCCATTATTCATTTTTATGATCTTATGACATGAAGGGTATGATCATCTAATTTTATGATCAGATTTTCATTCCCTTATTCTCTTGGTTATGATTACATGTCTCCCTTATTTACCCTTACTAATCATTTTATATCACACCTTTTTATGTTTCCTTCCCCAAGTTTTGTACATGTGTTTTGTGTTTCTTGTGTCTAAGAAGGGTGATACTCAATAAGAACCTATTGGGAGATAATATAGATCATTTATATACTGATTCTTAAGTTTCTATGTTTCCAAAGGCACTATACTAGTATGGTGTTTGGGTTCCTATTTGTATAATGTTTTATGTATTCCACAAAATTATGTAATGTTTATGTATGAAAAGTGGGGGTTTCTATAATGATGGTTTTTGATGATGAATAGATTCAACCATAATTTATTAATGATAATAAAAAAATTCAAGGTATTTTGAATTACTAAATTAAGATGATCCACGATGTCTAGTATTAATGGTTGTGTGTTTATATGAAATCATGTTCCATGACTATAGTGGTGGAAACATGGAGTTATGTGGACCGATATATACATTCAAGTATAAGGCTATGATATTTGTCTTAGTGTGGTTTTCCATGAAAAACGTTTCCTATATTATATGAATTCATATGATCTCCTTCCTTAGTTGGGTGATTTGACAGTGCACATATTTTTTGGGTTCTGGGTATATTCCCTAATATCCAAATTGGTAAGGGATTAGATGGATAACTCCTCCCTATTACCCTGTATATATTTATAACAACATAATTTGTAGTTGTATCGTGGTTTTAATGGGTTATGTAATATGGATAATGTCTACATAGGCTATGAAGACTCCCATTTTAACCATTTATGAGTGTGAAGGATATAGAAAACTGGGGTTATAACCCATTCTTGCATTATGGATATAGTAATTATGGTTGAATATTAGTGTAATTTCATGGTATGTAATTATTTATGGTATAATTCATGATACATGGGTCATAATGGAATTTAGAATTAATGCTTGGATATAGATGAGATGATGCTGATGAGTTTGAGATATGTGTGCATATGGTAAATAATGACATATGAAAGGAATTGTAGCATATTACATTTAGCATTGGACCCTGAGAGAGAAATCCCAATGGGGAATGGATGCAAAATGCCTATATTTTATATATTAGTTTGATATTGATACACTTATAACTAGAAATTACTTTGTGAAAATCCATGGTGATGGTGATTCTTAGTTTTACCTATTTAGGTGGTGAGTTTATTTCAATTTTTTATTCATTTGGATTTAGTTTTCTTCATTTAAATTTTCATGAGAGTTTTATAGCATGAAACTACTAATTGTACCTATATGCTTATCCCAAATATATATAAACTATTTTTTACGTCTGCATGAATTTTTTTTTGATCAATCTAAGTGATACTAACCTAGAGTAGTTGTTCAGAAAATGTCAAAATTCATGACAACTATCTAGGATTTTGTTTTGGTATTTCTAGTATTCTTCTTTCTGTATGAATTTAAATTCATATTGAGGGAATTTTTATTTATTTATGAGATTATGTTGACTGGTGTATCTCATCTTATATCTTTTAGTCACATTTACATAAATATGGTAATGCCTCTAATTTGTATTAATTCTAAACCCATGTTGTTAATAACCAACATATGGACTATTATAGGTTGAATTATGGGTGGATCTATTTCTTCACTATCAACCCTAGAGGGGTACTAGTGTGGGGGGATTTTGGGTCCTTTATAAAGTGAACCTTTATTGACCAATAATTTTATTATATATTTCTATAATATATATACATTCTAATATATATAATTTTAAGGATAAATCATATACAATTTACTTTTTTACATAGATGTTTCATTCCTTGTTTTTTTTATACTTCTTATTTTATTATGCTCAAGAGGGATCTTTGTCTTAATTTATCATCATTTCACACTTCTCATTTCTCTTCACCTCTTTATATTATTTAATTTAGATATCTTCGAGTAGAGGTTTTCAATAAAATTTTATTTATATATTTTTTAATTTAATTATCATTGAATTTAATCATATTCATTTATATTTTCCTTTTTTATAGAAATTTCCATAGGAAAAACATATTTCTTCTTAATTGTTATAAAAAATCCTTAATTTGACTGAATGAAAATATATTTTACAGTTTCATCATCCATTTTTTACTCTTGAAATGTATTTTATCGATTATTTTATAACTATTATGTTTCTTTATATTTAATTATGTAATCTCTTAAAATTAATGAATATTCCATTCCCCTATTTATTTTTACTACTTCTATGTAATTAGATTAGTATTAAAATTTCCATCCTTTCTTATTTTTAATTTCTTTTCTCTGTCTTTAGGATTTTTCATCTATGAAAATAATATTTTTTATAAAATTTAAAAAATAATTAAATAATATTTCCTCACTTAATTTAAGGATTCAAATTCTTAGTTCTACATTCTATCTTTTTTGATGATATTTATACATTGTATAAATTGATATGTAACCATTTTAATTTTAATTTTTTAATCATTACATGAATTTTTTGTTCTATAATTGTTTATAATTTCATGTGGAATAATTTAATATATATATATATATAATATTATCTAATGGGTTAGATCTGAAATATATAGCCTGATAATTAATATATTAAATTTTATATCTTATAAGAACATTATGTATGGGAAATAGGTAGTGATCCTTGTATATTATGTTAATAATATCATGGAATTTAGCCTTGACTTATGTTTTTTATATCAAATCATTGTGTTTGAGACACATTCCTATGTTATGTTTATGTCTCCATATCTTATTATCATTATATTATGAATTCTACACTCTTATTTCATTTATCATGTTCATTTATTTAAATCTACATGGTTCTAATATGATCAATCTTTTATATCATACTTTTGGATCATTTAGGAATCTGTCATTTATATTCCATATGTTTTCTCATTAATAGGATATTAGATCACATTTTATTTTTTTATGATTCTCCCTAATGTTTTTTATGTAGTAATATATCTTTTAAGTTTTTCTGGAGTATATATAGCTACTATCCAAGGATAATAAATTTTGGGTTAAGAGTGTGTGTTTCAAAATTGATTTGGTACTCATAATCATTTAAAATGATATTATATTTTTATGGATTATCATATGGTTAACATGGATTCTCTATATATATAGCATGATGTGAATTGATTAAAATAATAATTTATTATAAAATATTTGAGAGTACATAATTTATAAAATATTAATATATATTATCTATATATATACTTTTAAAATAACTATTTGTTTATTTTAATTTTTATCTACTATTCAAATATATAAATTTTCTAGATAATGTTAATATGTTCATGTATTAATTTATTGGGTTAATTTATTTATATAAATTATTATACCAAGAATATAACTTTTACAGTTTATATCTTATATAATTAGTCATCAGGTTCATTGGGAACTGTGAAGTGGAAGATTGAAATTTAATTTCCATAGTTCATGCTCTGATGAAAGAATAGAGGGATGAGGTTTTTTGTGACACCCTAAACATAAGTATTCTATAATTACATTTTTTATATAAGATATCACATTACTAATATACCCATGAACTTTTTTTATTAATGTTTTAAAGAATTAGGAAAATCACTTACATAAAAAACCTATAATATTCAATTAGTATTAAGGTTTTCCTAAATAATTAGTTTTTTAACAATATTAATCCTCATAATATATCCATGAATCATTAATAGTACTATTATTTGTTCAATATTGATGTGTAAAACTTGATAAATGGGTTATTTTAGTTTCTCAATCAGGGGTAGCGTACTTCAGAAGCTATCATAACACAAAAATGGCATGAATAAAATGAAAATAATAAATAGTAATCAAATAATTCGATACAAATACCTACATGAGCATGAAATATATACATAGATAACATAAAATTTAAAATAATCATATTTAAAATAATAATTAATTTTATAGTGATTCAATACGTAATTCCAGACATTTAATTCAAAAAGTCAAAGCCTTATTCCATGACAATGTAGATGAGTCATCTATTATACCATCATGATAAGAAACTGTAAATAAATTCATAGTGATACATGAAATAAAAAAACCATTTGGTTTAATTATTCCTTCCAACACATCAAGGGGATATATAATAACTGGCCCTACCCATCCTTAAATGAATCTAATACATTCATGACATCACGTAATTAACAAAAAACACAATACATAATCAACATACCTTAGTAACTAATAAATATACATATTGAAATAGAATGGATATATATTGTTACTATTTTTATTGTAAATAAATAGCATTACATTCATGGTAGTAATCCTTCTACTTGAATTAATATTTAGTAATCTTTATACGGTTCAATACGGGAAAAAATATAGAAAACTCAAGAAATTATATTGAATATATCCAAGAAATTAAGAAACATAAACATGAAGGAGAAGATTAAATACACAAAAGATGTGAGGATTAATAAAAAACATGATCATTTGAAATATAATTAATTTGAATGAACCCTTATGAATAATTTAAATAAGTAATAAAAAATTCATAAGGTTGAAAATAATATGAGAAATTAGTCATAAATGAATGTAAAATAATATAATAAACTCCCAAGAACATGAACACCTTTAAAATTCCATCATATTTTAATTAAACATAGTGTAAGAAATTATTTTTATTTAAAAATACTTAATATGTTATCATAATACATCAAAATAAATAATATATATAATATCATTATAAAATATCCTTATTGAAACAAAAGAAAAATTAAAGGATATTGAAATAGATTATAAAGACATTATTAAAGCATTTAAAATTTACGTTAATAGTATCCACTAAATTTAGATAAAATTTATTTGAAATTAAATATTATATAAAAAAATGGGGAATAGAAATTGGTTTTTTAAAATCATGAAAACTCATAATTGAAGATTTATTAGGAATTTTTTTATAAATGCTGTAAATTTCATTAATGTTGAAAATGATTAAAATAAGATTCTTTTCAAACATTAATAAATAATGTACAAAATGTCCCATAAATGTTTAATAATTATTAAATAAAGTGAATGTAAATATAATATATCATTAATAAATTATTTATGTATATAAGAAAATACTTAAAACTATATGAATAATATGAACATGGTGGAAAAATATTTCATACTGAAAGAAGATATAAGGTCAGCTCCACTTATAATAAACCATTCAGTTGTATTGTGTACCAAAGTGTTGTGAAATGTTAGGAAGAAATATAAACCTTATAAATCATAGAATGAAAATAAAATTAATTTTATTTTAGAGAAAAATAAAAAAACCCCTAATTAAATTTAGCATAAACATACGTGATTTCAATGTGGGATTAGAAAATAAACCCTTTCAAAGAGCGTAACATGTGAAGTAAGAATGTATAAAGGAAAATATTATTTCATTGAAATGGATGTATATATAAAATATGTGTAATTAAAATAAAAAAATCAAATGTTATAATTCACATAATCTTATAATAATATTTTCAATTAATAATGGACAATAACTCAACTAATGAAAATTGAGTTAAGAATAACCTTACCTTGAGTCTCGACTCACCTCATGAGCCTTTTATCCTACAAGATAATAAAATTTCATTCTTTATTAAAATAAATTAAAACATTTATTCTAGTAATTTTTTATTATTATAATATAATTTAATTCAATTATAATCAATTTCAATTCTATTACTAAATTGGTATTTTTTTTATTTCTGTAGTTATGAGGCCCTTTGATTCATAATCTCAACCCTATTGTGGTGTATTTATAGTGGTTGGTGGTAATTTTACAATGTTATATAACATTTATAAGTTTAATGGTATTTTTCCCATATCATAATAAAATTATAAGAGTCCAATAGGTAATGAAATATTTATTACCCATACAATCTTCCATGTTAGGCCCGTTTGAGGGATAAAAATAACTATGATTTTTTTATATAATTTTAATTATTTTTGTATATATTTATAATTATTTAATCATAATAATTATATTACATGAATATTAAAGTTAAATTAAATTATGAAATTAATTTTTAATAATATATAAGAATCATATATGTATAAGAAAATATCATCGGTTACTTATATAGTATAAAACTATAATGGTAGGCATTGTTTTATAAATGATATTAAAAGGAACAAAACTAAAAAATATATTTTTATAAAAATGTCAGATTAAAATTAAAATTATATTTATAGTGAATTTTATTTAATAATTATTATATTGAAATGTGTAAGTAAATAATTGGTGCGGAAATCCATAGTTATTAGAACTCATATTTTGATGTAATAATATATTATGAAAAAAGGATAAATGAGTGGTAAAGGGTTATATATAATCATTTATTTATAATATTTATGTCCAAAAAATATGAAAATAATAATTTAAGAAAAACAAGTGTAATTTTAAAATAGTATTAAGATAAAGAATCACAAAGAATAAAGGAGAAAGAGTCTTGTAAACTCTTACCACAATCATTGAGTATTATCTTTCGAATTGATATTTTCTCATTTGGAGGAGAGGGTTTTGGTTATTATAGGGGATTAAGGATGTTTAAAGAAATTTTTTTATATGCAGTTTATTAGAGTTTCAAGGTATATTTAATCATTAGATGTGATTTGAAAAGGGTAGAATTAGTCTCCTTTTATATGAAAATTGAAATGGTGCTTTAAAAAATATTACTTATTTAATGGTTATAAATGAAAGTTTCAAATGGAAGGTGACTCATAAATTGAAAATATTTAATATTATTGACCATTTTATATTCCCATTTGACTCATTTAAATGTTCAACTATTTTTATTAATTTATAAATTTATTTTTAACATTAAATATTCTTATAGTAATTTTCATGGAAATTTTTATTAGTTGATACTAAAAATATCTAGATTACAATGTAATTTTATTATAAAAATTTAATTTAATTATTTACTATATTTTTATCTTAAAAATCATGAATTTTTTTTAATAATTCAAATATTACTTTTTTAAAATAATTTTAAAACCATTTTTTATTTTTTATTTTAAAATTTATCAAGCATTGTATAGACATCACATAAAATTTTTTTATAAATATCCTATAAAATAATATAACAAATACATTAATAAAGTAATTTTAGTTTTTCCAATAATTATATTATCATATATAACCATTTGTATTAATTACACTTCACATTTATTTGGTGATAACATTTTTATGATAAGAATTTTGAATTTACTTACCTTATAAAAGAGCAGGGAGTGAATTAGTATCATCATCTTGTTATGTAATTATAAAATTAATTAATTTAGTTTAATATCAATTATTATAAATAAAAATTATCTTTTATGTTCTATAATAGACTTATCCCTTCCGAGATATTATATTAAAGTCCAAAATTTTAATTTAATAGTTCTATGTAGACACTACCTTAATGAGAATAATTTTTTTCAAATTTTTCATGAAATAGAAAGAAATTTATTGTATGATTATAATTAGAATGATGTTAATTCCCTAGAAATCATGGTTTTCTAGATGTGGTGTTCTATGAAGTGAACCCTGATGATGAAAAAAACCATGAGTTAGTATTCCAAGGTGGAAAATATTGTGGTGTATGTTTTGAATCCGTAATTGTCAATCATAATTATTATTATCAGATCTGGGTGGGTGGCCTTTAATTCTTAGGGTAGGAACTAGGAGGGAGATTATTGGAGTTCATATAAGAATATAATTAACTTCCTAGGAATAAAGGGTTGTAGGCTATAGGGTGTCACGATGTGATGTATGGGAATCACTAAAGTGGACATTATTTTTCATACAATGGTATTATATCTGATCAGTAGAAAAATAATTACATAACATTATGAATCATGTTATAATTGAATAGTACTTATATCATTAGAAACTTGGATATATAGTGATCTAGTTTAAAATTTAACTACATCATCTCCCACTTATTTATTCACAATTTCAACCCTTCATAGATATATCATACATTATACCTTTCTTTGAAACTTAGGGAATTGAAACATAAGAAAGGGTGAGATCATATTCTCAATATGGGTAAACCAGGGACATATCCACATCACATGAGTGTAACGGTATGAGAACATGATAATAACATTAAAAAATAATTTCTTCCAAATAATTTAGCAAAATCAAGAGTCACAGAATGAATCCTTCCATTTAAAAATACATGAATTATAATGTAATCAATGATCATTATCCATGAGAGAATATCATTTACACAAGACATAGATTTTTGGAATACACACAATAATAGAAGATAATTTCCACAGTATTCATAGATCATTACAAACGCTATCATAGTAGAATGGGTTCAAAACCAAAACTACCATTGTAGTCAAGGTTTAATCCTTAGACTATTATAGTATAAAAATTCCCTTAATGAAGTAAGATCAATCCCCATTAGTAAGAACCTGAATTTTCATTTCAAGTATGGATCTTCATTCCTAGTAGTTTTTATAGAAAAATGATGAAATTGGGAATTTTCTAAGTACATGTTGTTTACTTTTGGGTACACTTCGTGTACTCGGTTTCTACGTATAGCCATGTACTGGTCGTGTAATGTCTGAGTACATGGTCATGTAGGTGACCTGGAAGACTGCCTAAAGCGGGGGTCGGTTGAGGATAATACATGACGCGTACATTAAATGAACACCCCATGTATTTTTATTTTTATTTGATACATTTGTTTGAGGTCATCTATCATCCTTGAAAACGTCTTTTTCTCCCATTGGATTATATAGGAGAGTAACAGAAAGGTTGTGAACATCAATCTCCTCCCAGTTCACCATTTGAGCTCTGACTGAGACATCGTCAATTGCATTGTATTCCCACTGGTGAGTTCTATTTTACCCTAGAGATTTTATTCCTAATTATTCCCCTCTCTTGAGTTTTCGTGGGATGATTCATTTTTCCCTTTTGTATATCTACATCATTATAGGCTGATTCAAGGGCTGACATTCAAGAGTATTGATCGTACGAAATCACGGTCGGTGGTTTGTGCCTTTTGTTTATGGTCTTTGTATGATATATACAAAAAGATCCATATACCCACGTTTGGGGTTTACATGGTTGGAATTAGACCCTGTTTCTTATCTGTTATGGTTTAGTATATTGATAAACGGTTAATTACTTATGCATAAGGTTTTATAACTTGATTATGGGTGTGTGTCCCTTGATAGGTTCTTTATGGTCATTTGGTCTAGAATTCATGTTAGGATTGCTTTTTTTCCATGCCTCGTGTTGTTAGGATGGAGTTACTGATTATATGAGATGCATGTGATATGTATTGTGGTTGTTTGACCAAGGGGAATTTGACTACAAGAGATTCCCAAGGTAGTGTCATTTATGTATGAATTGTTGTTAGGTTGACCCAGAGGTATTGACTGTGAGAGCTTCCAGTTGGTCATAGGCCATAGGGGTTAGACTATGAGAGCTACCTAGAGGGTCATTGTTAAATAATTTAATGTTAGGTTGACCAAGGGGTATTGACCATGTGATCTTCCTAGGTGGTCATTTTTAAATGTTTAGTGATAATGTAGACCAAAGGGGTTGGACCATGAGAGCTACCTAGAGGTTTGTTATTAAATTAATTGTTGTTATATTGGACCAGGTGGATTATACTATGAGAAATTTCCCATAGGGTCGTTATTGAATTATTGAATGATTGGGGCGAGTCTTCCAAGACAAATCACAAGCTTTGACTCGATCTTACTTGTTTGTTTAGATGGTCTTCTATTATGTCTATTGTTACTTTTAAATTGGGGGATATATAGCATCGGATAGATCTTGGTATTTCATTATTCAATAGATTTAATAATAAAAAAATTTAAATGAATGTAATTGAAAACTATAGGATTGTTTACTTTTGAGTACTTTTTAGTTTATTGCATCATTTCTGTATATTTCTTGCTATATATATTCACTAACAATTAGGCACATATCTTTTGGTGGTCGCCTACTGAGATTCATCTCAAATCCTATTTGGGTCATGCTTTTGGACCCAAAAATAATATATTTTTGCAGTTATATATAAGCGAAATGACCCTTACTCAATAGGTACTTGTTTGTTGTTGGAGATGGAGAGCATGAAACCTAGATGAGGCCTGCAAGGCTGTTGGAGTTTACTTTATTTTCTATACTTTGGTTTCAGTATGGTATTTCCATCATTTTGACTTGTTTGGATTCTTTCGTAGACACATGTGACATGCTCATTTATATATATGCTCCAGTTGTTTTATTACTATTAGTCTTCCACTATATATTTATATTTAGTATTACTACTTCTGCTAATGTTTACTATTTTTTATTCCTCTATGTATACTCTACCAATGAGGGAATAGTTTCCCTAATGTCTTACCTTAGACATCACTTCTATTAAGAAGCCTATGGAATTTAGTGAAATGCGCTTGAGGTTATGTGACCATCTAGGTCCGGGGCACCTTTGGTTGGCACCCAGATCCAAGATGTTACAAAGTCATATAATAGTGAGGTTATTTTTTAATTTTTCTTAATATTTGGATCCTATATACAGGGATAGAAAGGAATAAGTATTTTTTAATAATATATTCCTGGGAGTAGCTAACTCGTGTATAGGGAAAATCCAAGTTACCTCAAATAATGCAATTTTTATTGTTTTTCAATTGTTACAGTTTATTTGCTTCACTATTGGGTCATTCACTTGTTTTTTGTTGTTTTGATTTATTTCATTATGGTTTTATTTCTATTTCAACCCAATGAGGTGGGGGTATTCCACCTCATGTATCATATAAATACTTTCCTTCGATCACATGTCATGCATTCTTGTCCTGCCATTTAGTATGCATTACTAATTGCATGTTTTTGTGATATATGTTGTGGTAGATATGCATGATTTTGTGATAGATGTTGTGATAAAATAACTACTATTATTATAGGGTATTGTGAATGTAATTTTTAATTTGGATGGATGCCAAACTTTGGTCCCTGAGGTGTTATGGTGCCTCTTTGATTGGAATTTGGTGGATCATGTCTGAACATTAATCAAATATTTTCTGTTACGGTGTGAAAAAAGGATTCCAAACATTGATTAGTGGGGAGTACGGGCACTCATGTGTTTGAATTTTTTATTCCTTGGACAAAATTTTATGTTTTTAAGGGTTTCAGATAAGTTTCAGATGCTTATTGTCTAGAAACCCAGAATAAACGATGTGTGATGTTATGAAGAGACGCCTTGTGGTCTTCTGTTCTGGATGAACTGGATTTTCTTTTGTACATTCCATGTACCGTATGTACACAATGTGTAGTATTTGACTATGTGACTGACTGTTTGAGAAGATATGTGGGGTTGAAAAAAGTTTGGTAGAACAAACCATGTACTGGGAGTAAACCTCATGTTATAAGATACCATATATCCGTCCGTGTGACTAATGACACAGGTGGATGAAATTTGGGTGGTACATGCCATTTATATCTTGTACATGCCATGTGGTGATCGACCTTGTATCTAGACATATCACTAATGACATGGGGGGATGGAACATAAGTAGTACACACTGTGTCTAGGGTGAACATGTTGTGTCATGTTACACTGGGAGAGAACCGTGTAGTTCTAGCCACGTAGAAGAACCTAGGAAGGAGGGAAAATTCAAGTACATTCCATGTCGCAAGATGAACACGCCATGTGTATGGGGTGTTACACGACCAGTTTGGCAGGGGTACACCCCCATTTTAAGGCTTAAGGGAACACTCTATGTAGTGGTTCTACACACCGTGTAACCTTATTTTGTAAATCTTGATTTTTTTTCTTCTCATGTACCTTTATTGCACTTTTAAGTTGTTATTCTTTATAATCTTGAACATAGGTGTAAACTTGACCATGTAGATTCATCCCACCAAGACTTACTCTAGTTGTGCACCAGGTACAGGGTGATGATCAAACACCAGAAATGGTAGACCAGGGACTACTAGCAGATCCTCCCATCATGCCAATCTTAGAACCAGCTGTTATACTTGATACATGTGCTAAAGCACAGTTCCATGAAGGCTTTATAGGGATGATGTAGACTTTCTAGGGAGCACCACATCATGTCTCGACTATGGAATAGTTGACGTGGGTATTGTAGCAGAAGCATCTTCCCACTTTTTCTATAGATGGAGGACCACAGGCTGGAAAGTCATGGTTGGATGTTGTTCTTTCTATCTTTGATCATTTAGAGAGGTGGGTGAATCTTGCGATGTAAATGATATGTCATTCTTCCTAGAGATTATTTACTATTATATCACAGGTGGGATGTCATCGGGATATGTCTTGGAAAGTGTTTTAGTGGACCTTCTATGATTACATCAACCCTTAGACTTTGAGGGTCGATCGAGCCCAAGAGTTCATGGATTTGGAGAAGGGATATCTTTTAGTGATGGATTATTCTTATCACTTTACAGATCAACAATGCTTCGTACCTATTTTGGGAGGTGAAGAGTTATCCCTATCTAAGAAATTTAAGGATAGTATCAGGTACGACATCTGATCGTAGGTGAATGTTTTTAGGCTGACTTCAGTGACTACTATAGTAAATCAGGCACTGATTACAAAGCACAATCTGAGGGAGTTGGGAGCTACGATCTAGGTTGGTTCAACATCCAGGGATGGTGCTCCTTCGACAAATAGAAGGAAGCTCCATAGGAAGATTTCACATGATATTTATTCAGGTAGCAAGGTGGTATGCCACCATTGCGAGAAGAGTGGGAGTATGAGGCCACATTTCCTGAAGGAACCAGTCGAGTGCCGATATTGCAGAAATATGGTCCATATTAAGCGTTTTTTCGGGATTTTCTCACTAGTAGAGAGTGATAGGGGTTTTGTTATGACTCTACTTTCAAGAGAAGGACCACCAGTTTCTCATCAGTCAGGGAACAAGAGTTCGTCAGGCCGTTTAGGACGAGGAGGTGGTTGTGGTCATGATAGTCAGGCTATAGGTTTTCAGTGACAGTAGGGTGGATCAGCTTAGGGTAGTGAGTCAGGGTCATATGGTTGTGGTATAGGTCAGAATTTTACAATAGAGAAGACCTAGTGGGAGTTGGATCTCGAACCCGCTACGATTAGAGGTACGATTTTAGTTGCCTCAGTTTTATATTCTGCTCATTTTGATACATGCTATTACCATAGTTTAATATATGTTATCATTATGGAGATCATTGGGCTCTAAATCTTTACTTATGAAGATGTTATGATGCTAGCTACTCCATTGGGGCTTAGGATGTCTAGTGTATGTCAGTGCAAGGAGTTCACTAGGGAGTTTGATGGGTGTCACTTTTTATGGGAAATCTATTTCTTAGAGATGATAGGCTTTAATTTCATTCTTGGAATGGACAAGTTGGTCTCCTTTCGGGCCATTTTTTTGACTACTCTAACCATAGGGTGAGTCTCACATCTCCAAAGGGTGGGTCTCTTCTACACAAGGGATAATATGATGTCCATGAGAGTAGAGCTGGACCCAGGCACCATGGTTTGGGAGAAATTATCAACAAGATAGAAAGATTATATCTGGATGACTAGGAGACTTCGCATATGGACTTGCCTCCAATGGTTGATAATTTCAGAGATGTATCTTTAGATGACTTTTCATGTTTATATTTGGAGAGATAGGTAGATTTCTATGTTGAGATTATTCCAGGAGTGGCATCGGTGTCCATTTCTTCTTATAGGATGGAAGGGTTTCAGCTGACCTAGTACTTCTCATTAGGGTTGGCCTATTCTTTTTTCAATAATGGTAGACGGTACCCTCATAATTTTTGTGGATTATTGGAACCTAAACCAGTTAACGGTCAAGAACTGATATCCCTTGTTGAGGATTGATGATCTCTTTGATCAGCTTCAAGGAGCCCGAGTATTCTCGAAGATTGACTTGAGATATGATTATCATCAGTTTCATGTTAGACCATTAGATATACGTCTTACATTCTTTCAGAGCAGATATGGTCTATACAAGTATTTGGTTATGTCGTTCCTTCTCAAAAACGTGCCAGTAGTTTTTAGGGAATTGATGAACTGAGTGTTCTATCGTTACTTGGATTCTTTTTTGGTAGACTTCATGGATGATATCTTGGTGTTCTATCACACTAAACATGACCATGTCATTCATCTTGAGATCATATTGAGTACACTGATAAAGAATCAGTTATATGTAAGATCTCCAAATGACACTTTTGAATGGACCAAATTCACTTATGGGGTCATATTATCTCAGAGAAAAGAGTAACAGTAGACCTAGAGAATCTGAGAGCTGTAGTTTCCTGGGTGCAGTCGAAGAAAGTATTTTAGGTACATAGTTTTATGGGGCTAGATGCTTAATATAGTATCTTTATATATCACTTTTCATGCATAGAATCTCCACTAACAGGACTAACAAAGAAGGGTGCTAAGTACTTGTGGATAGATTCTTGTGATTCTGCCTTTCAAGAGCTGAAAGGGAGATTGACTTGAGCACTGATACTGATTTTTCCAAAGCAGAGCAATATTTACACTGTTTACTACGATGAATTACGTATCGTTCTAAGAGTAGTGTTATATAGGGGTAAGTAGTCATTACGTATGGGTCTCTGTAGTTGGGGCCACATGAGAGGAACTACTCGACGCACGATCTCTAGTTAGCTGTAGTTGTGCATGCTTTATGTTGTTGGAGACATTATCTTTTGTGAGGGAATTTTAGGGTATACACTAACCAAAAAATTCTCAAGTATATCTTTACTCAGAGAGATTTGAATTTGAGACAGAAAATGCGGGTTGAGTACCTTCTGTCTTTTGACATTGAGCTTTCCTACACACCTCGGAAAGGTAACATTGTGGTTGATTAAGTGAGTATTAGGAATTAGATACATGTAGTTCATGAGGCCAACAGTGAGTGACATCTTATGGATCTGTTCTCTGGGATGCATTTGGAGGATCATGATAGATAGGGAAAGACAATTATTTACTCTATATATGTTACCTCTACTCTACTGGATCAAGTGAGAATGTGGCAGCTATCAAATTCTGAAGGCCTAGTCCTACAGGAGAGTGTGTCAAGTGAGGACCCAACACATGGGTGGACCATACGTGATGATGAGGTCTTTCATTTTCATGGACGTGTATGGGTTTCCACAGATATATATAAGAAGTTGATACGATATTTTCATTCCTCAGTTTGGGAAGTTCATCCTAGTGTCACCAAGATGTATCAAGATCTACACCATCAATATTAGTGGACAGGTATGAAGAGGTATGTGGTTGGTTTTGTCCTGATATCTTCCACCTTTTAGTAGGTGAAAGAAGAGCATCAGTGACCGAAAGGGATTTTATAATAGTCAACCATTCCCGAGTGGTAGTGTAATGATGTCATGATGGATTTCATGATGGGTTTACTGAGGTCGCCTTAAGGGAATGATGTGGTTTGGGTTGTTGTTGAAAGACTCATGAAGGTTTCACATTTCTTTCTGATCAAGGAAACCTTTAGTGTTGATTAGCTTGGAAGGTTTTACATCTAAGAGATTGTACATTTTTATGGGGTTACTCACTCTATCATTTCATACAAGGATACCTGGTTTAATTCTTGTGTCTGGAAGGGAATATAGACAACTTTTGGTACACATGTACTTTTGAGTGCAACTTACAATCCCCAGATAGATGGTCAGTCCGAGCACATGATTTAGGTTTTGGAGGACATGCTTTGATCATGTTTCCTGGATTTTAGGGGCTCTTGGGAGAGACAAATAACCCTAGTGGAGTTTTCATATAATAATAGTTTTTAGGAAACGATTCAGATGGAACCTTATGAGGCTTTGTATGGTTGGACATACCGATCACCCCTATGTTGGATGGAGGCAAGAGAGATAGCTATGATGTGACATCAAATTGTCCAGTAGACCATGGAGTAGGTGAGGCTGATTTAGAATAGGATGGATACTACACAATCTCTCCATAAATCTTATGTTGGTCAATGGATACAACCTCTAGAGTTTGAGGTTGAAGATCAGGTTTTCTTATGGGTCACACCAAGGTTGGGACACAAGAGGATTAGGAGACAGGGAAATATTTTACCAAGATACATTGAGCCATTTAAGGTTTTAGAGAGATTCAGTCCAATTTCCTATCAGTTGTAGTTACCTCATATGTTTCAGGCTATGCATGACTTCTTTCATGTTTCTCATCTACAACATTTCTTTTCAAAACCATCTCATGTTTTCTAACCCGAGGAGTTTGAGTTGGATGTGGATGCATCCTTTAAGGGGAACCCTATTTGGATTATAGATCGCAGCATGAAGGTACTCTATGGAAATTTTGTTCCTCTGGTATGGGTGTTATGGTAGCACAGGCTAGTACAAGAAGAGACTTGGGAGTGGGAGGTCGACGTACAATCCCAGTTTCAACAGTTGTTTGAAGTTTCTTCTTTACATCCCTTGGAAGAGAAATTCAGGGACAAATTGCTTGAAGGGGGAGTTTGTACAAACCTGGATCTTCATTTCCGGTATGGATCTTTATTTCAGGTTGTTTTTTAGGAAAAAGGAAGAAATGATACATTTTATAAGTATACACTATGTAATTTTGGGTACATGATGTGTATCCAGTTGCTTCATATAGCCATGTACTGGATTTGTAACTATCAAGTACATGGTCATGTAGGTGACCTAGAAAACAGCATAAAGAAGGGGTCGGTTGAGGCTAATACACGGCGTGTACATTAAATGAAAATGCCTTATATTGTTCTTTTTATTTGATAAATTGGTGTGGGGACGCGTCTCATCCTCAGAAACGTCTTCTTCTATCATCGGTTCGTACATGAGAACGATGGAATGACAATGAACTTTGAGCTCCTCTCTGTTCTCTATCTGAGCTCTGATTGAGACATCGTCGGCTGCATTGGATTCCCACTGGTGAGTTCTCTTTTCCCCTAGAGACTTTTTTTTCTTATTCTTCCTCACTCATGAGTTATCTTGGGATGATCAATTTTACCATTTTATAGATCTACGTCATTATAGGCCGATTCAAGGGCCCACTTTCAAGATTATTGATCGTACAATATCAAGGTAGGTGGTTTGTTCCTTTAATTTACTTTATTTGGATGATATATGCTAAAAGTGTCATATACCCATATTTGGGGTTTTGTGTGTTTCGAATTAAACCTTGTTTATTGCCTGTAATGGTTTGGTAGATTGATAAAAGGGTAATTTATTATGCATAAGGTTTTATACCTTCTTTATGTGTGTTTTTCCCTTGTTTGATTGATTATTTCCATCTGGTATAGAATGAATGTTAGGATTTATTTGTTTTCCATGCCTTCATTTGTTAGTATGGAGCTATTGATTATATGAGATTCTTGTGAGACGCATTTTGGATGTTTGACCAAGGGGAATATGACTGTGAGAGTATCCTGAGGTAGGTTCATTTATGTATGAACTGTTGTTCTGTTGACCCATAGGTATTGACTATGAGGGAAACCAGGTGTTCATAGACCAGAGGGGTTAGACAATGAGAGATACCTAGAGGGTCGTTATTAAAAGATTTGATGTTATGTTGACTAAGGGGTATTGACCGTGTGAGCTGCCCAGGTGGCCATTTGTAAATGTTTAGTGCTAATGTAGACCAAAGAGGTTGGACCGTGAGAGCTACCCAGAGGGTCGTTATTAAATAAATTATTGTTATGTTGGACTAGAGGGATTATACTATGAGAACATTCCCATAGTGTTGTTCTTGAATGATTGAATGATTGGGGTGATTCTTCCAAGCCAAAGCACAAGCTTGGACTCGATCTTACTTGTTTATTTAGATGGTCTTCTGAGAAGCCTGTTTCTACTATTACATAGGGGGTACAGAGATTAGGATATATCCTAGGATTTTATTATTCAATGGATTGAATAATTAATAAATGTAAATGAATGAAATTTAAACATTAGGATTATTTACTTTTGAGTACTTCCTAGTTTATTAATTCATTTCGGCATATTGTGTTCTATGTGTATTCAATGATAGTTAGGTATAGATCTTTAGGTGTTTTCCTACTAGGATTCGTCTCACACCCTATTTTGGTCTTGCTTTTGGATCCAAATAGATTATATGGTTGCAATTAAAGATAAGGGAAATCTCCCTTCCTCATCTGGTACTTGATTGCTATTAGTGCTGGAGAGCATGGGACCCAATTGAGGCTTCTGATGCTATAGGATTTTACTTTATTTTCTATAATTTGGTTTCAGTATTGTATTTCCATCATTGTGACTTGTTTGGCTGCTTTCCTAGATACATGTTACATGAATCACTTACATATATACACCAGTTGTTTTATTACTATCAGTCTTCTACTTTTTATTTCTATTTGGTATTACTTCTTTTGCTACTATTTATTGTTTATTATTCCTCTATGTATACTTTTACAATGAGGTCATACTTTCCCCAATGTCTTACTTTAGCCCTCTCTGCTAGTGAGAAGCTTTTGAAGTTTAGGGAAATGCTCTTGAGGTTATGTGACCAACCGGGTTTGGGGCACCCTTGGGTGACACCCAGATCTGGGATGTTACATCATTCTAGTCAAATTTATATCATGAGGTATCAAAATTCACCTAGTTCTTGAGTGGGATTAATAATTTTGATCCAAACCTTCACATAATGAAAATAATATAGATGTATTCCACAAGTTCATAGAACATTCATTATATCATAATTTTTGAAAAGTAAATGGGTTACAAAAACATTTCATCATGGAATAACATGTGGAAGAGAACCCATTTTCATAATAATTAAATCAATCATAACATAAACCATGGAAAAAGGAAATGAGTTTAGTAAAAATATTTTCATCATAATAATAAACCATCCAGATAAAATTGTAAGGATGGTATCATTGGATCATATCCCTAATAAAGGTTTGGAAACATCAAAAAAATTCATCTTAGATAGAAGATGTTATTAATAACTCACTTGGAATATTTCCCGAGGAAAATATCTTTTCCACATTAACATCACTTATTTGAAATATAATATTTACCAAATATTAATAAAATTGTTTTCTTTTAATATATCCTTGGAAACTTGTAAAGTTATCTTTAATGAATTGACTGGACCTGACGATAAAAAATTTTGTTCATACCATTTAAAATAAACAATGACTCATTTGATATTTTTGGTAAAATATATAAGTACCTCATTTTTTAAACAAAAACAAGTATCTCTTTTTAAAAAAACATTAAAAATAAAACATGGGTAAAATGACATTAAAAATCATAGTGGAGTAGTAAAACTATTCATGATTTATATTAGAAAACATTAATATGGAAGAAAAAGGATTTTAGAATATAGGGAGAAATAAAGTTGGGGTTTCTTTAAAATAATTTATTTTTACAATTTATTAAATAATGAGAATACAATGAAATTAAAATATATAATTTAATGAAATAATTATAGGATAATAAAATTCATGAGATTATTTCATATGATTTATTTCATTTTTGTTAGAACATCTTATATAATAAATATATGTTTATTATTAATTTATTAATGAACCATAATAATATATATCATACCATATATGATTTATTTAGAACATTATACCTTTATTTTATTAAAAATTATGTATTAAAATCATTATTTTGGGTGATAACTAATTCATTTATCAAGTATGTTTTGGTTTGGTAGTTTTAGTACATGTACATTGATTATCGTTACATCATCTTAAAAATGTTAATCAGGATATTAATATCATATATATTCATTATATACATATTTCTGGTTGTCTAGAAAATTTAGATATTTCAAAATGAATTACAATGTTCATAGAGATGATAGGTTGTACGTACCCCTGAACGCTAAATCCATTATTTTGATTGATGAAATAAAAGAAAATTATATAATATTTCACCTTTATAGAATCATGTTTCATCATAAATATCAAATATATTAATAAAATCTATACTTATTACTATCCATGTAAAAATGAAATGAAAAACGTATCGCATTTCTTCCTAGAGGTGGAAGTCCACATGTACGCACGAGCGATGTTTTCATTTCTCAACAGATTGAAAGGTAAGAGGGTATATGTGATATTATAATTCCAAAAGTATAATTATTTAAAAAATATTATTTATATACTTTAAATCAATAATCATATCCATCTGTGAGATTCGGTGATGGAAAATAAATTATACTGGTTCATAAGGTTGTAGTCTACCATAAAAACAAATAATAGTTTCATTTCTCATTGATAGAATAGAATATGTATGTAGATTATGAAATTAACGTAATAAAATATATTTATATTTTAGATAATTATTTTATTATATTATTATGGTTTAATAAAATGTTAAATATGTATAAGAAAAAATAAAATGATAACACATGGTTAAAGAGTATACCTCTTCTTCAGATAACAAATTTAAGATTATCCTTAAAGCCTTCCTTGGATTGTTTTATGATAAAAAAAATATGGATCCTAGGGTTATATTTAAGAAAGTAATTCTGGAACTAAATTTATGAACTAAAATTCTCTTTTACTGTAGATAGGAGAGGATATGTGAGGAGGTGTCCATTTATAAGTGGATATGGAACTCACTTGGAAATTTCATAAAAGAAAACAAATTGATAAAGTCAGTTCCAACAAAAATGCTTAAACATAGAGATATATTCAATTTTGGGATAATATATTGTCAAAATATGGTTATAAAATAAGACATTGACATGTTTAATAGGAAAACATACCCTTATCATTTTGTTTGAGCTCCCTATTAAACACATTTGAACAATTATTACTATAATTATCCATTAGTTTTTTTACAATTCATTATGACAAAAAATTATGTTAGAATTATTATATAATATTAATTCTGATAAATATAAATATATGATCCAATTTACCAAATTCAATTCATTTAAGTGGCATAATTTAATTTTGAAATTAAACACATAGACAAGATGAAAAAACCATTTTCCAATAAAAATGTTTTCATATCAAAATTGAACATAAAAATGATCTCAATGACAAAAATTAGAATAAAAATATTGTAATAAATCAAATTATACTTTTAAACCCAATATAAAACAAGAAATAACATTTTAAAAGATTTAAAATAAAAGACACTTTTCAATAATTATCAGAATTTTCACTATTTCTCAAAAAATTAGGCTTTTCAGAAAATTATCAAAACATATATATAAGTTTATTTTTTATTTTTTATTTCAAAAATGAATTTACACTTTTATAATAAATTTTAAAAAATTTGATACAAAATAATTTAAAAATAAGTCTTCAATACACGACGACACTACTATTTTGAAAAAATAAAATTCCAAGCATAAAATTGATTTATATATATTATGATAAGAAAAAAAATTAGATGAATGATATCACATTTTAATGATCATAATTTATAAATTCCATTAAAATTATCACTAATATATATTTATTTAATTTAATATAATAAAAACAAAATGAACGCATAGAAACAATTTTTTTATAAAAATATCTCTTTTACCTTCAAATAATTTTCATTTTCATTTATAATTTATTAATAACCAATGAATTTATTTTATATATACAAAAAAAATATAAATTTAGTAATTTAGTTATTCTTATTAATATATTCTAAATTAATCGATAATTTATAACTATCACATTAAATAATATTTTTTTGTTGCTACATTAATGTTCGTTTAAACTCGGTGTTGGTTGTAAAAAACCAATTAATGAAATTATCATGAAAACTCAAGGTGTTAAATTATATCCCCCTTGAAATTAACTTATCCTTGAAATTTTAATTTCTATAACACAAAAAAATTTAGGATATTTATGCCTCATTATATCCTCAGGTTCCCATGTAGCTTCTTCAAATTGGTGGATTCACCATAAATATTGACTAAGTTATTGGTCTTGTTTTATAGAAATTTCACTCTACGATCCATAATCACCATTGGTTATTATTTATAATAAATATATTTCTTTAATGGTGTGACCACATAGTGTAGTAAATGTGAATGATAAGGTATGTACTATATTATGAGAGATACATGGAACACATCATGAACTTGGAATAGGTTAAGTGGGACTGTTAAGTAATAATCTACCATCCCTACTTGATCAAGAATATTGAAAGTGATAATATAGCTAGTGTAACACCCAAAACCTAGAATACTAGTTACAATGAATTATTTTATTACAATGGCAAAGATACAATCTTAAAATCCAAATGGACTAAACAATTTATCATTTTTGGAAAACTAGATTGCATACATGATAACCATATTACATTGGAAAATAAAAAATAAAACATAATACATAAAAATTACTAATAAACTTCATCCTTAAAACTCATTAAATTTATTCCACTTCATAACCTACGGAAATTAAACAAAAATAAGGGTGATCTCAAATTCTCATTAAGGGTAAGCGCAATGGGAGAAATATTACATCAATAATATTTATTTAATATGGCATGGTGAATAACTGAAAACACCTGCAATTTAAATAATTGGATAAAGAATAATCAATATGGAAAGGAATGAAACTGTGGAAAAAAATACATTTAATAAATAAATTGATAAATTCATCCATAGATATTTTTTCATAGTAAAAATCTAATGGACAATAAATATTGAATAAAAATGATTTAAAAGATTAATTATATGTCGTCATGTCTTAGGTATAGAGAAACCTCTACTGTCAAGATCTATCCTCTAGAAATTTTAAAACTACACGTATAAACCTATTTAATTTGGCCAAATTATTTTTCTCATGATAATATATTTATGCATAATGGGGTTATACAATGTTTGGGCCCAACCCATTATTGAATGTCACAATCATTACTCATATGTAATAATCAATTTAATCAATAAATAATACACCTTAAAAAATCTATATTGAGTAAAAGATACAGATTTATCAATAATTTCCTAGTTTGTCAAATAAAATTAAAGTTAAACACAATATGTAAAAAATTCATATGGTTTAGTAAATAATTATACCCATCACATAAGAGTATGGGTATTAAAAATAAAAGTTATTTCTAATGGAAAATGGTCCTAAGGAATTGATTGTTTTAAGAGAAAGTTAACAACAACAAAATAAAGTGGTATTGTAAAGTTAAATTTTACCATTGGATAATACCATGAATATAATATGTTTCATGGTATAATATATAAAAATGGGTAGTAGATAAAACACACAAAATGAGTAAGTGTTTAATATGACATTTATCTCACAGAAGTAAAAAGTGATATGAAAATCCCTTTCCTCATCCTTCCATTTTTGTATAGTATTTAAACTATTGTATAATAGTTTAAACATTTAAATAACTTATACTAGAATCAAAATCGTATTTATGATATCATATGTGATCTTATTAGAATATATTATCACCTGATTGATAATAATCTTTCATTATTTATACTATTTCGGGTGTTATTTGCCAAATTTTTTGAGTACGTTTGGACATGTTATTTGTTGTTCCTTTTACAAAGATAATGATTTCATAATATCAAAACTTTATACCATGATTTATATATCATATATATTCTTTATATATGTATTTATAATAAACCATAATATTTTGATATGAAAAATGAATTCATCATTCATAGAGATGGTAGGTCGTACATACACATGGACGCTGCATTCATTTCTTTTCTGTATTAATAGAATGAAACTTAAATTATATATACATGTATAATATAATTCTATTATCAAATATATTTCATATATTTAACATATTTTTATTAAAAAAATACATTATACATTTCATTTATAGTGTGAATGAATCACATCACTTTGAAGAGGCAGTAGTGCACACATCCACAAACGATGTTATCGTATTTACAAAAAAGAATAGATTAAGGGTAGGTATCATATAAAAAATTAAAAAATTATAAAGACATTATAAATATCATATATATAATATATAAATATGTTTTCCATCATAATTCCAACCATGATATGAGGTAAATTAAAATTGATAAATTATCATTTGGTGAGGCGGTAGTTCTTCGTACACATAAATGGTAGGTGTGTTACCCATTATATAGATATGTGTGTAAGTGAGGGTAAAAACCTTAACATAAAAAAATATATGAATATACTTGATATATATTTTATTATATTATCTTGTAATAATAATATTTTATGGCATGCATAATTTAAAAAAACTAAAAATAGCTTGAGGAAAGATGTTACATCTTCTTTGGGTAATTCCATTTGGTTTTCACCAAATAGATTAATTGGATGGATTTGTTCCCAAAGGGGGATTATATTTTGATGGTTAGGATGTTGGGAGATTATTTTATCATATTATGGGAAAGATATAAGTCCTGAGAGGTGTGAGTAAGAGGTAGTGGTGAGTGAATTTTTATAGTGGAAAACGAGTGGCATTCATATAAATTTTTAAAAAGGGAATTTCTACAACATTTTTTCTATGAAACATGGATCGAATAATGTAAAAAATTATATGAAATATTGGATTGGGTAGAAATATTTTTAGATAATGATTATTTAAATTTTTTATAGGTTATTTAAGGCCTCATTTGTAAGGTTAATTCTTTTGTAAAACTAGTTTTTTTCTTAATCGCTTTATTATTTTTAAACACATTAATTAATAATTTTTTTTTAAAAATTGAATTTTTTAAGAAATATAAATTATTCTGACTAATAAGTTTGAATAATGTTTTCCAAATTATAATCAAATAAGAGGTAGAAATTAATTTAAATTTAATCTTGTAGATGGGACAACAAAGACATTTTTAAAGTAAAAAATTTTCAAAAGATTTTGAACATTTCATATCCAATTTCAAAGTGAAATAGGTTCCAATGAACTAAATTAAATTAATTGATATCAAATTTATCTAATTATTTTTTAAAACAAATCAAAAATAATACTTAACAATATTAATAAATAATATGAAATATCACTTTTGAAAGAAATTTTTTTTTTCAATATTCATCAAATAATAATACATTATTGAAAATTACCAAAAATTCACCAAAACCTAATTTTAAAGTTTAAAATTGAAAAAAATTAATTTTATTTTTTCATATAAGATTTATAAATTGACCAAAATTAATATACAAAATTTATGTTCCATTAAAAGGCGATAAAAAATATTTTATAAAAATATTGATTTTAATGTGTAGAATTTGGGTTTATTTTTATCTTATGAATAATCAAATGTATCAGATTAAGGTAAAAATATTTGATTAGATATATAATATATAAATACACTATATAAATTCTATAAAAGTATTATAATATAATTTATAATACCAAACCTGAATAATAGTTTTTTTCAACCCAGTGTTGTGTGCATTACTAGCTATCTATAAAATTAAATTTACTCTAAAAGTAAAATATAGTAAAGCCTTATGGTGATATATCTAGGGATAAACCTTATCTTATTTCCTAATAACATAAACTTATTCTATTTGAGTACTCATTGAAAAACCAACTCACCAACTTCAAATTCGTGATAACACTGATGATTATCATCATAACTTTTCTATCGACTCTAAGAAAACTTGGCATACTGCTAAATGGATCTAACATTCCCTATAATTTCTTCAACCATCTCAAATACCAATTTATTTATTTAAAATAAATATTCATAGAAATTTTTAATTATATATATCTTTCCATATAGTACTTAATAATGAACCATATGAACACTTGAGTAAAATCTATAGGGGTAAGAAAACTCAACTAGAGGAAGGTTTTTATACTAACCACCTTTGAAATTTATTGAACAATATCATGTCATATTTTCTAGGGTATGAATGGTTCTATTAGACTAACCATATTTATGAGGATGATGTAAAGTATTGAAACTCAAATATGTATCCAAATCCTATTGAATATTACTCTAGAAATTTTAGGTAAACCTCAGAACCTGACCAGATACAATAGAATATGGAACTACAAGAAACCTTAACACTTAATTAATGTATATAATTATAGGATGAACTATAGTGAAATAATATATTATATCATTTATGTGTTCTACCTTTTTAAGGTTATCAACTTCTATATAAATATAATTGTATCAATTAGCTTTTTTGGGGAGTCCATCGACAAAAAAACAATGGTGATTTTTGACCATTTACATTATGGTATATGTAATGGTTGTAACACCCCCATAATTTTTGTTATCTCTCCATTATATTTCATACATACCAAGAATGTTTAATTAAACTCTGAAATATATTTATTCTTTCCATACCATAGGAAATAAACTATCAAATCTCTTTACATTTTTTACTTCTAGGGAGAATTGAGAATGAAGACCTATGAGCTTTATCTAAACAATCCTTCTTCAATACATGTACGGAATGAAAAAAGAAATAGGGTTCATTGAAATTATCATTATATAATAATCAAGGTTAAAATCATTAACATTTATGACCTTATTCATCTTCCCTACATCTTCCATCAATGTCTCCCAAATCTTAACTTGGATAGATTGATGAACAACATTTGAGAAATTTATTATTTCTCTTTCCTTAAATATTTCTAAATATATCCTTTTAAAAACCTAAAATATTATATCTTTTTTAATTCTCTTGATAGATAAGTTTTCATGATTCTTTTAAATCAAGGAATCAACCACCTTGTTCTTTTTTCTAGGGTGGTAATTTATTAAGTAGTCGTAGTCTTTAATTAGTTCCAACCATATTCTCATGATCATATTGAACTCCTTATGTGATATTATATACTATAAACTTTTTTTATCATTACATAAATCAAACTTTTATATTTAAATATAATTACTCTTAAATTTAATGAAAAAATTACTCCAAAATCATTAGTTGGGTAATTATTATCATGAACTTTTAGTTTTCATGAGGTAGAATCTATCAATGTATAATTATTCATGATAATTATCCCCAATACCTTCATTGATGAAACACTATATATAAAAAACCATTATCCACTATAAGTTAATGTAATAAAAAGTTCACTAAATAACATTCTCTTTAGTTCCTTAAAATTCTTACCACATTGAACTTTCCAAAAGAACATGACTCCATTCTGAGTTAATATGGTGAGTGGAATAGATGGTCATGACATATTTCTGCCAATAAATTGATAATATCAAAAAAAAACAAATAAAATAATGTATCTTAGTAATAATAGTTGTTATAGGACAATTCTCAATAACTTTGTTCCTTGATGGATCCATAGATATACCCTCTCATGAGATTATATAACCCAAAAAATGAAACCTTTTATAGAAAAAATTCACAATTGGTAAATTTTAAATTTAGATTATCCTTCCTCAGGGTGTTTAAAAATATTCACATGGGATCATAATTCTCTTCTTTTCCCTTTGAATATATAAACCTATCAACTATACAAACTTACACAAAATGATAAATGCAATCTCTAAAGAAATTATTCATTAAATCCATGATGATTTTAGGGGAATTAGTAAGACCAAATGGAATCACAATATATAAATTGTGTTCACACAATATACAAAATTATTTCTTAGGTATATCCCATTTCATTACCATCAACTAATTATATTTATAACGAAGGGAAATCTTTGAAAAGTATTGATTTCCATATAGTTTATTAAACAAGACATTAATACAGGGTATGGGATACTTGTTCTTAATTTTGATCTTTTTTAGTTCTATATAATCAATGTAAAGCCTCATAAATCCATATTCCTTCTTTCAAAAATGAATTGGTGCACCCAAATATGACACAAATTGATGAAAAAAATCCATTTCCAAGATTATCTTTGTGATACTTATATAATTCCTACAATTAAATCTTGGAAATTCTATATGGATTCTTTGAAATTTTCATAACACTGGGTATTATTTCTATGGAAAACATTACTCCATGATTTTGTGGAAGATTATTATACTCCTTTAGAAAAAATTAAACAACATATGCAAAATAGGAATATATTTTTTTATTGATTTTCTCCCTAACCATATGGGATAAACACCCATTTTCAATAGAAATAAAGAGCGATAAAATGGATGAAATTCCTAGTGGGAGTTAATATTTTACATTTCACTTATATAAAATAATTGATTGTTTTATAATATCAATTTTTACACTCCTTGTAAATTAATGTGTAATTTAAATAGATAAAACTAATAAATTATTTGGATAACATCAAATTAAACCAAAGGGATAATAACAATATTTTCAAGAAGTATATTCCAAAAAATTTAATCACATAAGATTTATAGAATTGAGATGTGATCATTGTTTTGTTACATGTTTTTTCTACAAAATCAATATCTAATTGATGTGATGGAATTATGAAACCCTTAGAGAATTATTCATATATAAAAGAGTCAGTAAGTCCAGAATAAGATAATAAATTACCAGTAATAGAGTGGATGTTATTTGTACCTTTCAATTCCCTGTTATTATACCCCTCATCAAAAATAATGATCAGATGATATTTTAAAATGAATCTTAGATTAATAGGTTTATGAAATTTATCATCATCATTAATGTTAAAATTTTTTCACATGTTATCATAATTCTTATACTCCTTGAATTTGAATCAATGGAGTGTGTGTTGTGCATTTATTGGATATTTCTCTCTATTACCATCATTATATAACTTCTTCCCATTAATTCGGAATTCAATTTACCAATGAACATTATAACAACCAAAACTATTATAAATTAAATTCCCTCTCTTTGAATGAATAAATACTCCATTAATTAATGATGTTATGGAAAACACATGAACCACATTGTTATTTTGAAATAATATATCCTATTAGATTTAAAATGAAATTAATAATCATAACAATTGACAATATAGCCATCAAACAATGATCATAAGACTATTATATATGTATGGTTATGATATTTTCCACTAAAATTGATAAAACATGTGATGTCCGGGGCTAGTAGGATCATACCCTATGAATGAAATTTATCATATCATCTAAAGGAGATAGAATATTTTGGATTATCACTTCACATATCCCAAGAATATATTCAACAACTAAATCATGAGAAAACCCATTTACATGATATGTTTTGGATCATCGATATCTTGACCCAAACCATGTATGCTAAACTAACCCATGAAAATCTCACAATCACCTTCCATACACATAGAGCATTCACTGGTGTAAAAAAGAGATATTTATATCAACCCTAATAATTTGAATATGAAAATTTGTTCCAATTAAATAGTGAATATATTTATTTATTATTTTTTACATAATAAATTATTAAATAATGATTTAAAGAATAATTTTATTTTAATACGTTGAAGCTCGAACAAAATTTTTGGGAAATTTTAAATTTCAATTAAAAAATTACCTTTGAAGAATTAATTAATATTTAAGATAAATTACATTTTAAAAATATAATATTATTAAATATTGTTATTTTATTTTAGTTTATAAAATAATTTTACGAATTAAAAAAATAATTTTTATAATGGTCGAAAAAATATTATTTTAAAAGGAACTTGTATTTTTCATTAAATTTGAATTTTAATTTAAATGTGTAATTTTTAATTTTTAGATATTTATTTGGTTAAAATAAATAATATTTTTGGATTCATACAATCAAAATTATCTAGTGATGAATTATTCAAAAAAATTATAGATATTTGAATTTTTAGGTAAACATGTATTCAATATAATTTTGAGGTGTATATTATAACATAATAAAATCCCAAAAATGATTTAAAACTTTTTCTAAAGAGTATCCTTATAAAACATAATTTCCCCCAATAAAATAATTTATGTTTGAGGGTATTTTATTGTTTTTTTTGAAATCATTTAGTAATCCCCCAGAAACTATATTATAATTTGAGGTTTAAAAATCTTTTCTTCAAAAGCATGACTAACTTCCAAAACACCATTTGTAATATTTTCATGAGTTTAGTTTTTTACATTATTAAATAATGTAATAAACTATTATTTGGAAGAAACCATGGTTCAAAAAACAAGCTGTTATTTTTGGTTTTCATTATTATATTTTATAGAGTCCAAAAACTATGTTTAGGAAATAATAAATAACTCACCTCACTTTTCCTATTTAAAATCACCCAAGAACCCATTTATCTTCACTCAAAAACCATGTTTCATATCCTTACACTTCCCATTTCTCTAAATATAACTCCAAAGTTTCTCCCATGAACTCAATAATCTCCTTTATTGATTTTTGAATCACCCTCTCAAGGTAAGGTATCATCACCTCATTT
Source organism: Viscum album (assembly GCA_963277665.1). NCBI lineage: Eukaryota > Viridiplantae > Streptophyta > Magnoliopsida > Santalales > Viscaceae > Viscum > Viscum album. The sequence continues at coordinate 698,855,829 of OY728128.1, read as the reverse complement.
TTATTCAAGAGGGTTCATTACATTATGCATTTTCATTTCTAATATCTAATTCTGGGATATGTGTTTTGAGATACCTGATACTGTTATTTTGATTTCAAAATGATTATAGACCCATTTTAATCTCATTAAACTATTTTATGAATATTATAGTATATCTATTTTCCTTTTAAAATTTCACATTGATTTTTTATACCAAATTATTATGATTTGAATTCACAACCCCATTTCAGACCATGAGTATTCACTTATATGTATCGATAATTATTTTTCAAGTACTTCCCTGAATTTGAACCACACTCCTAACTCATGGGATTAATAGTTATGAAAGACATTCTTATGTTATATGATCTATGTGGAACACTTTTGTATGTACATGATATTATTATTATGGTTTCACCCATAAAACACTCTAATGAATTGGGTCATATTTTAACCTCATGAAATTATATGAATGGTGAACAAGTTATTATCCAAATAAAACTATGTTATAATGTATTGGTTTTTAACATCTACTTATTCTTATAATTTCTTGTTTTATATTGTTTCCACATTACTATGTTTCCATTATACTATCATGTTGTATCTTGCCGCATTAATCAAGGTTATGGTAATCACCCCTTTTTGTCCCATTTAAATTCCTATTTATTGACATATAATACATTCATCATGTTATTATATATTTATTCCCTAACATGGATTTATATATAACCCATTTATTATATATTTCCCCAGGTTATCCCATCTAGTTTTAAAAGCTATTAAATATTAGAATCATATTGATAATATTTTCAATAATGTTTTTATACATGTATCAAGTTATTATGTTATGTACAAAATTCAAAAATACATTGTACATGATGATTTTTTTTTATTTTAATATTTCTACCTTTATGTAACAATTCATTAAATAAAGTGTACTATAAAATATGGTTCCCAAAACCTTCCATTTAGAACTCCAGACATTTACTTGGACCCTTAAGATATTATCTTTCATGATTCACTCTATAGCTCTTGCATGAATGAAAGATCAACTTTGTATATCATAGGTTTTTATATTTTCCTTTGAATTATATATTTATATTCATAATAAAAACATGAGATTAATGGGTAAATCCAATGTTTATTTCCACTTTTATAGAACATTGAATTATTTCTAAATATATAATTATGTCCCTTATGTATAACACCATTAAAAGACTTTTTTTAGGTCACTGGAAAATAAATCAACCAAAATTTTAGGTTGGATAATAATAATAAAACTTTACCTCAAAAGTATCATAAATTTTTTATCAATGTTACCAATAGTGTCATCATCCTTATTAGTTAGATCAAGTAATTCCATATCTACTTTCTTAATAATATTATATGGAATGTACATATTGAAAAATAATCTCTTAAACTCAACCTAGTATATAGAGTAAATTTCATCTTATTTCCTTTTATTCTTGATAGGGTCCCACCTTTTTCCTTATTTTTCTTCCAAATGATAAATATCCAAAATGAAATTTTCATGATCCAAACTCTGGAGAATGAAAAATAAATTTTCAATGGTACTGATTCATTTCTTAATAACAATTACATCAGTAGACCCACTAAATTAAGGTTTAAATTTCCTCATGAAGGACTCAAAATAACTTTTTCCTTACTTTTCTCATTTGAATGGTCAGTATGATTCAAACATTTAGAGTTTTTTTGTGGGTGTAGAAATAATATTTTTCACTCCATATCTCATAATATTTTTATTCTTAGGAGTAAAACAATATGATCTTATATTACATTTATCATTAAAATGATTCATTTAGGTTCCATCGATCTAATCAAACCAAAATCATAGAGTGAGAAACAATAATCCTGGTATTAAAAAATGTAGTTATGAAAAATCATATATATGATATAGAAATCAATAAAACTTCTTTTAAATCATTGAAACTTTAGGTTTAACCTACTTTACCTTTGATCATACCCAAAACATTAGGATTTCAATCAATACATAGACTTATACCCAGGTTTTTTACTAAATTTTTCTTGTCCTAGTTTCTAAATGATTACAAAACTATCCTATGATATGAAATAGTTCGACCCATAAATTTTAGAAAAAGGTATTAAATTCTATTTTTAAAATATTCATTACCTAAAAAATAACTCATTCTAGAATCGTATAGGTCTATTGTCTTTGGAAATGTGGATATATAAACAACTTGATCATCAGCTCACAAAAAAATATCCCAATATTTTCTTTATAATTATCACCCATATTAGAAAACTCATACTTAATACCTTTCCTCAATACCTAAGAAAGGAAATAATAGAAATTGTAAGCACATATGCTCAGTAGAGGTAAACAAGGGAGATATCGACATAACTTATGCATAATGGTATGAGATTATGGGAATAATATTTGAAGAAACATACCTACATATCATAGATAAAAATTTTGATTCATGCAATATATCAGGGTATATCATAAGACATGAATCATAATTAAATAAAAGAACATAATCCATGATATCATTACATTGGTATAAGACATGGATTTTTGGAACGCACATATTCATAGAAAATAATTTCCTTTGTATTAATGATTAATTTCCAAGACTACCATTATAGAATGGGCTCACTACCCAAACTATCATAGTATTCAAGGTTCACTCCCAAGACTATCATACTGTGAATACACCCTTACCAAACTTAGATCACTCCTAATTATAGTCATTTGTATCTCATGAGTTATTAATCATTACCAACTATATTAGAGGGATATATAATTATGTGACCACAAATCACATAATTGAAAACATATATATGTGTTCCAAAATATCATAAAGTGTATATAATATTATAACCCATGAAAAAATATCTATAATCATTTCATTGTGACATACCCTGTGGAAGAGAAACAGGTTTTATAGTCATTTCATCAATTATAACAAAACCCATGGAAAAAATAAAAAAGGTTTTATAAAATTTTCTTCATAATAATCATAAAACATCTAGATATGGAATACAGATGATATCATTGGATAATATCCCATATAAAATTTCATAACTGTTAAAGGATTTCATCTTAGATGGAAAAATATTTTCAGAAATCACTTACAATATTTCTTGAGAAAAAAATCCATTCCACTTTCATGAAACGTATTTGAAATATAAAATTTCCCAAATATTAAACAAATAATTTTCACTGAATATAAAATTGGAAACATATAATGGATGTTTCAAATAATTTAGTGTTCATGAGTTATAAAAATTGTATTCATTCTATGTATGTTAAAACAATGATTCCACTTACATTTTCATTTAAAAGTCAAAAGAACCTTATTCCTGAATTTAAAGAATATTACTTTTTATTAAATTTTATAAAAATTAAAACATGGGTAAAATTTAAATTAAAAAATCTAATATTAATATCAAAAAAATATTGATTTTTTTTTAGAAAACATTTTTATGGAATAAATATGATTTTCGATCGATGATAGAAATAATGTCAGTTTTCCCATAAAAATTACGTTGGAATATTGAGTAAATAAAGTGAGGGAAATGAAATAGAAAAAATATAATTTATAGATAGATTCATATGAGAAGAAAATTATGAGATTATTTAGTGTTATATCATAGAATTTTATCATTTTTAATATAACCATTAACAATCTGGATAAATAATGAGATTGTAAAATAAAACCCTTACCACATTGACAATTTTTTAATCATAATCCCACTGAGGGAAATAAAATTAGATAGATTTTTATGTATACATAATTCACATCATGAATTTAATTAAGTTGAATTATATACACATCATAAAATATACAAGTGGTTAGTATAGAATGTGTCTCATAGAAATAAAAGTGAGATAAATAAACCATTATCGTAGCTCTCACATCCTTCATACATATTAGAAACTTCTTTATAATAACTATTTATCTATTTTAAATATATTATAGAACCATAATAAAATATATCATATAATATATTATTTACTTATAACCCTTTTCAACCTATTTATTAACAATTAATTATTAAATCCACTCATCCAAGTGATAAGTGATTTGATTTTCATATATGTTTTTTCGGTAGTTTTTGTACCTATAATTTAATTATGGTTAAATAATATCAATAAAATCAATAATAATATATATGTCATTTATATTAATTATAAAAATATTTATTGTCATATATAAATGTTATATATAGAAAAACTAATTACACTATTCATGGAGATGATGGGCTATACATACGAATGAATATTATTTCCATTTTTTGATGGATGAAATGAAAGAAGGGTATATAATAATTCAACATTAAATAATAATTTTTATATCATGGATATCATATATATTCATTAAATTTATCTTTATTACTATCCATGTAAATATAAAATGAAAACATATCACATTGCTTTGTGGAAGAAGTTGTCCACATGTACGCATGAGCGATGTTATTGTTTCTCAATTGATTAGAATTTAAAATGGTATATGTGATATTATAATTAAATAATTATAATAGTTTAATAAATATAATATATATATATATATATCACCATTATATCAATCCATGAGAGGCGGTGATGGAAAATGAATTACATCAGTTTGTGAGGCAGTAGTCTGCGTACACATGATCAATAGATTCATTTCCCATTGGATGGAATAGAAGATGGATGTAGGTTATAAATTTAACATATTAAAATATCAAGAAATAGTATATAATGATTTTATTATATCACCATGTCTATATAAAATTTTAAATGGGTAGAAGAGGAAAAACCAAGAAACACATTGGTATGGAGTACACCTCTTCTTCAGAAAACCTATTTAGGATTATACCTAAAGTATTCCAGGGATGGTTTTCTAATCAAAATAGGGACTCTAGGAAATGGGGATAGATTTAATTAAGTGTTCAAGGAAATAATTTTCCAAACCAATACACTCTTTATGTGTGGATTGGAGAGTAGTATATCTTTCCTTTTATAAGTAGGCGAGGGAACCCACTTAAAATTTTCCTATAAGAATACAAATTGAAAAATCCATTCCCAAGAAAAATAATTCCAAATGGACATATATTATATAATGGGTTAATATAGCTTCTAAATATGGCCATAAAATATTATTCATCATTTTTTTAAAATTTATACACAAACCCTTGTCTTTTGGTTTAACCCACGGTAATCTCATTTTAACTATAACTACGGTAAATATTTTTTTACTATTTTTACTATTCATTATGACAAAAAAAAAATTAAATTAATATATAATATTTATTATTATTATTATTCAAAATATTTAACCCATTTTTCTAAATTTAATAATTATAAGTGTTATAATTTAATTTAAAATTAAACCTACAGTCGTAATGAAAAATTTATTTTCCAAAGAAACTTTTTTCATGAGTAAGAAAAGTTTCATATTCAAATTGAATGTAAATTTGATTCTAATAAAATAAATTTTATTAATATTCATAAAATTGAACTAATTTTACTTTTTAAATCATGTTAAAACTCGTATTTTCAAATTCATTAAAAGAAAATTAATTTATTAAAAAAAATTGGTATTTTTTACTATTCATAGAAAAATTAATCATTTTAAAATATAATTAAAAACCCAGTATTCTAATTTTTAAATTTTTACATCATAATTTGAGATCATTTTTAATATAAATTTTTAAAATGTTTGAAAAAAAAAATTTTAAAAAATGGGAAAAATACATGAAGAAAAAGGTTTTTAGAAAAAATACAATGCACGCATAAAAATAAGTTTTTGAGAAATACATTTTATTAAATTTCCTATGGTTTTTATTTTCATTTTAAATAAATTGATAACCAATGATTTTATTTTATGCATTTTAAAACCATATAATTTGCGTAATTTATTTAGTCTTATTCATAACCACCAAATTAACAGCATTGTTATAATGGAAACATTAATAGTATATTTTTATAGTATATAGTGGTTTGTTTTAAATTAGTTATTTTATGAAATTAAATCCATAAAATAAATTAAATTTATAAGAAAACTATATTTTCAAAAATATCAGGGTGTTATATTCATGACATGATTCCTTTGACCTGATTCCCACATTGGGAGTGGAGGGGTCTTGGGCATGGTATATATGTCCCAAGTGTTCTCCTCCTCATCCAAATCCCTTTTAGGGGATTATAGGTGGAAATGATCCCTCCTATGTACATGTACCCCATTAAAGAAAAAAACTCTGAGGTAGTGAGATGAAGGGGAAAATACTCTAGTGGAGGGTGTGAAACCCTAATTATGCATCCTAAAAATTATATTAATTAAATAATAATTATATGATATTTTGATAATATTATCTTTAAATATAAATTAAAAATGTTCAATAATTTTTTCATATTTATATCACGAGGATGTCATAAAAGATACAATATTTATAAAAACCCTATTTTTTTAAACTATTCACAAAAATTCATCTTGTACAAAAAACCTAAAAAAATACCTAAATTAATTTTAAGCTAATAATAGGAAAAATAAATTTATTTTTCTCAACTTGAAACTATAAAAATTTAAAACATAAATTTAAAAAATCATATATAATACATGGTAAAAAATTATTTTGAATAAAAAAATTCATTAGAAAATGAACAATCAAATTCTTTCCTCATACCTTTATAGAATTACTTATAAGGTTATAATAATAATAAATATCAATATGGATTTATATAGTGAACATGAATGTTCATTTATAAAATATTTAATAATTACATAATTCATTAAATAGATAAAACTAAGAAAATAATTTAATGATGTTTATTTACGCATTATATAAAATATCCCAATAAGTTAAACTAAACATAATAATTTTTAATTTTTAATTGTTATATAATTTATTATATAAAATCAAATGAGAAATGATACAAACATATATACATGTTTAATTTAAATATATTCTTGAATATTAATAAACTAGGAAAGTTATATATTTTTTAGAATAACAGGGTTATCACATTTTCCCCTTAGATAAATTTATCCCCCTCAATTTAAATTGTTTTGAAACATATTATATATATTTATATTCCATGTACCTATGAATGAGTTTCCAAAGGTGTATGATGATATTTGGGGGATGTTTTCCATATAAAACTCATTAGATTTATCATCTTTATTATTTATTTTGAGGAATTATTTTATAATCAAAATAGAGGGTATCAAAAAAAAACATACTTAATTTTTATCCATTCCACAAGAATAATTTCATCATTTGATATTGTTTTAGATCATATTAGACCTTTTATTCACTTCATATTCCAGATATTGAATGCCAAAGATAATTATTTCTTACTAGAAGCTAAAAAACAAATAATTAATAGATCATGAGTGCCACAAAAGGATTGTGTTATTCATTTTATGAATGATTTATGGTAAAAAATTTCCTCCCATTTGTGATTATTTACTAAAAATGAAAATAGTATCTATGAATAATGAAAATACACAAAAAAATCTTATAATACACTGTCCTTTAATACATTCTTCATAAATAGTAAATTTAGTTGAAGAAAGATTATTCTATGTTTATACTAATAATTCCTCATTTACAAGTCTTTAAAAATAATTAAACCCAAAAATTATGAAATCCAATTTCACATTTTCACTACAAAATTAAACTTAACCATTATCCCATAAATAGTTAAACCTTAATAATCAAAAGTTTTATTTTATAATTTTATAGACTAAAAAATGGTTTTATCCTATACCAAAATAACATGAATCACTGTGATATAAAACATTATGATTAATAAATCAATCATTAATCCCAAATTTATGAAATCACATACCACTAAATAATTTTCTATTTATACCTCAATCATATAGTGTTTAATAAAAATATAGAGAACATCCTCCAAAATAACATTAATCACTCTTATGTAAAATAACCATTAAATAACAAAATTTATCTATAACACTCAAATTATACTCCCAAAACAAAATAATATTTTTTCCAAATAATTTTAATTACCAAAATATATAATATCATTTTTTCACATAACTGAAATAAACTTTACTCTATATCAGATATTAAACATTAGGGTAATATATACCTCAATAATGTAATCCTCATATAAAATAATTAATGTATCCCAAAATATAATTAATTCCCATAAAATATAGTCACATGAGACATAAAAAGGTATACATATCCTTGAATTTATAACCACTCTTAAACATAGTACGTTATGATGGTATATAAATGTCTTACATTATAATTAATTAATAACATCATAACCTCTATAGTTATCTAAACCTGAATATGATGTCATCTATAACACCCTAAACAAAAATATAGCATAATTAAATTATTTATAGAAAAATATCACATAACATACCTACCCAAAACCTTTTAGAATTAATCTTTTAGGGAATTAGTAAATTCCCTTATATAAAAAAATATATTCTCAATCAATATAATTTTTTTTCACAAGAACATATTCTTTAACATTATTATTCCAGCTAGAATAAATTAAATCATTCACATAACCCTTAATGTTTCCTTAAGGAGAAGGGAAAAAATAATTATTTGAGATTATATTTTCAATATGGGGTAGTATACAGAGGAAGATATCAAAAAATAAACAAGGAATATATAATATTGCATGAATAAATAGTAATCAAACAATTCCATACAACTGATCACATGAGAATGTAATATATCCATGGATAACATACTAATGTAAATAATTACATAGAAAATAATAACATATTTCATAGTGATGAAAAAAATAATATCAGATATCAAATTCTGATTATTAAGGGACTATTTTACAATAATACAGATAATTAAAACCATTAATTAAATGTTCTATAGTGTTATAAATAATTTTGTAGGCATAAACCAAATAAAAAATCTAGGTTTTATAATGAGACCTACCAATTCTTGAAGGGGTCAATATAAATCTTGGACAAAATCACCAATAAATAAGTCCGATGCATTCATCATATTTTGAAATTACTAAAGAAAATAATATGTAATAAATATTCCTTAGTAATTAACAAACATTAATATTAAAATATAAATTGTATAAAATGTTAATATTTATCATATTAATAGGTGGAATAACATTCATAGTATTAACCTTAAAATTAAAAATATATATAGTAATGGGTACACAGTTAAATAAATATTAGATAACATAATTTAGAAATTGTGGAAATAATATAGAATATTTACAAGAAATTAAAGATATATGTATATTAAATAGAAGAATAAAATCAAAAGATAGATAAAGAGTGATAAGGAACATAACCCTAATTAAGATAATGAACCAAAAAAACTTAATGAATAATGTAAATTATAGAATGTGAATTCATAAGGGGTAAAATATGACCATTAATTCATTCCAAATAAACATAAAATAGTATCATAAACTCTTATATACTTGAAATCATTCATAATTATATCATAGATTTACTAACCAATTATAATGAAACAAGTTTTATGAAATATTCATCAAGATTTTATCAAAACTCTTTTAGAAAAATATTATGTAAGATTAAATTATACACTATCCCTAGTGAATCATAAGAAACATTAAATTATGTTGACATAAATGAAAAATAAATTATCAAGGAAATATAAGGTTTAATTTAAAAGTATCCATTAAAATCTGATAACATTTATTATTAATTAGTTATTAATGTAATAAACCTGAAATAAGAATTAATATTTCAAAACCATGAAATCTTTTAATGTATGATTCATTACTTAAATTCTTTATAATGGTATAAAATTTTGTTTTGAGGAACTTTTTTAAAATGGGATTGATTTCACACTTTTGTAAAGAAGAAACAAAAATTTTCATGTATAAATAATTAAAATATTATTTTTAATCCCTTTTAATGAATTTAAAATTAAATAGAAAATTTATTAAATAAATCCTAGAAATGTAGATAATAAAATTCATGAAATAATTGAAATAAAATAGACTTTATGGAAAAGTATTTTTTACCAAAAGAAGAGAAAAGTTTGGCTCTGGTTAGAGGAAACCTCTTGGGTGAGTTGTGATCCAAAGAAATATATAATGTTAAGAATACATGTAAACCATAAAAATAAGCTATTTATAATATATTTTATGTGTTTATAGATATAATTAATAAACAATTTCACTCTATGATAGATTATAAAAAAACACTATTTCAAAGATAGATTGGAAAATAAACCGTTAAAACGATCATAACAAGTGAAGTAAGAATCTATCAAGGAACCAGGTTTTTAAAATGACGTAAATCCAAAAAGTGTTAAAAAACATCCTAAAATGAAGAAAATATATAATTAATATAATCTTATAATAACATAGTTTTTAAAGAATATATATATCTCAAAAATAATGAAATTTAGGTAAGAACCCCCTTACCTCATGTCTTGACTCGCCTCATATGTCCTCTAACCTCATGAATAATAACAATTTATTATTATTTACATGATTTGGAACCTATTTATTTCAAAAAAAAAATATTATATCATTTAATTCACTTATTATAATATTTTATTCAGTTGTATATTTGTAATGGTCACATTGGTCACATCGAGATCCTTCAGTTCATAATATCCATGATTGTTCTGATACAATTATAATTGTAAAATGAAATTATCCAATGCCTCCATAGTATTTGATTGGGTATTTTTATTTTATATGTTTCATTACTAAGTAAAAGAAGTTAAATAATTCCTAACATATTTTCTATTAAGTGAATCTTCCCTCATAAGATTGATTTTTGTATAGTTAAAGATAAATAAAATTGTTTAATTTCATTTTCATTATCATAACTGATATTTATATGATTTTATTATCATTATAATTAGTTAACATAAATATTATTTTTATATTAAATAAGTAAATAAAATTTTAGTTTTATACATGAAATATATATGTTTATAAATATATAATCATTTACTTTGGTAGTGTAAAATTAGCATGAAAAGCGATGTTATTTAAAATTTTCTAAAAGGGAGAAAACCTAATAAATATTTAATTTTTTATAAAAAAGATTTATTATATTTAATATAAAATATTATGGTTCATTTTAATTATTAATAATAAAATTTAGATGAGTAAGAGAACAATAGAAATGAAAAGTCATAGTTTTTATAACCTCTATTTTGATATTGTAATGGATTAGGAAAAAAGATCATTGAGAGGTAAAAAAATATCTCTCATCATTAATAGATAAAAAATATTCCAACAACATAATAATATAATCATGGATGTAATATAATTGTATTATCAAAATAGTTTTATGATAAATAATCCTAGATAATAAAGAAGAAAGTTTCTTTAAAACCCTTACCTCAGTCTTTCAGTTTCCTTCTTTTGATTGATCACAACGATCTCCTATGAGTGGATTTTGGTCATTAAAGAGGTTTAGGGACACACAAAAAAAGGTGTTTAAAAGGTATTTGGGTAGATTTTTAGTGGAAAAAAAGATGTTAAATTTGCTTATAAAATGGAAAAATGCGTCTCATTTAATAGATAATGTTCAATGATGTTCTCAAAAATAACAATACTTTAAGGGTTAAAAAAGACATTATAAAATTAAAAATAGATCATAAATAGAAAATATATTATATTATAGACCATTATATATTGAAAAATGAATAAAGGTAAATTAAAATTCTTTTTTATTATTTTACAAATCATTTTAAATATTAAATTCCCTTTATATTCATTATTATGGATATTTTTACAATTTGAATTAAAAATTTCTAGATAACTATAAATTATAATTTAAATAACAATTTAATTAATTTCCCATAAATTTTACCCATTAAAATTATTCAATTCCAAAAATTTACAACATCATACCATTTTGAATATTTTTAAAACAATTTATTTTATTACTCTTCATATCATAGAAGTGTTGTGTCAAAATTGTATAAAGGTTTTGCATAAATATCCTATCAATAATTGTATAAAATAAATTAATAAAGAAATTAAGATTTATTTATAATCAATATTATCTTCTTGAAAAATCATATTATTTTTAATTCCCACTTTTATAATTATAAAATTTGTAAGATGAGAAATTTTTTTACTTTTCTTACCTTATGCAAGTGTTGGGTAAGAATTTGAATAATTGTCTTGTTTTTTATTTAAAAAATTAATTTATTCCATTATATATAACTTATTATTCAAAATATTTACCAATTAAGTCATTAAAATACATTAATTTTTTATACACTATCTTAGAAATAGAAATTAGGATTCTCTAATATTATGCGGGTAGTATATCCATGCAAGTAAATGTTTTCATATTTATATTGACATAATTATGAATATATATATATATATATATATATCAAAAAATGTTTATTAGATATTTTCTTAGTATTATCGTGTGAGGTAAATTAAATAGGTTAAGAAAAATAGTTATGTCATATTTATATATTATGAAGTTACAAAAATACAGTATTCAAAAAAACTATATATTTTTTATTATTCCCAGAACATATAATGTACAAAAAATCTAACCAATTCACCTTATGATAATTTTGAAATGATGATACCAAAAATAAATTATTTTTATTAAAATAAAAATAAAAAACAATAGAATTTTACATTTTCATAAACAATAATACATGGAAAAAGAAATTATTTAAAAAAAACTATTTTAGTATCAAATCAGAAACCATATTATTGACACATAACTCGATATAATTATTTTTAAGGTTATCATAATGATAAATATCAAAATTAATTTATCTAATTTATATGAATATAAATTTTTAAAAAAAATTATGCATGATTTTCCTGGATAATGAAAAAAGAATGTTTTTATTACATAAGTATAGTATAGTTTGATAGTGTAGGGTTATCTCTAGTAGAGGAGTTCATGCAAAAATGAGTTTCACATTAAATCTATTTTACTAAATGTGATTTTTAATTGGTTTTATTTGGGAGAGTGATTATATTCATAAATCATATTAAATTACTAATTAAAAGAATATGATGAAAGCAGTGACCTGGTTAAGCTTAGGTGGGCCAAATGAAATGTATCACAATTTTAATTTTTAACTTATTCATCCTCTCCTAAATTTGTAAGAGAGATTCATACTTAAATTCCTAACTACTACATGGAAGCTAGTTATATAAAGGGTAAAATTAATTTATGTCTCAATTTAGCCAACCCTTTTTCTTATTTGTATAGCATCTTAGTGGAAACTCTTGATAAATTAGGGAAATTCCCAGTTGAGTATTGTTATTCCCTAATAATCAATGGTTCCTAAAATAATTATCTGCATGCACTAGCGATCACTGATCACTCACCACCTAGACCTAATATGTTTCACAATAAACAAATGGGAAATATGAGGAGGTTGAAGTGATACATCCGCCAAGGAAATTGATATTAAATTAATCTGACCCTAAGACAGTTTATTTAGTGTTAACAACTGTCAATAAATAACTAAAACCATACAGAAGATGAATGAAAATATTTTATCCATTTAGGTGAAAAAATCAAGTAATACTTGATTAGTCCAGAATTACCTTTTCTATATCACTTGAATCCTTTTCCCCTATATGATAAGGGTAAACGAGTTAGAATGAGAGAATGAAGATGTCACTATTTGAAGAAAAGAAATAAAAAGGAAAATAGGGAAATAAATATACAATAGGTTATCATCCATAGCATCCCCTCAATGGGAAATCATTTTTTCAACCCACAAAAATCTTATTTATAGGGACATATCATTCTCTAGATATTATAAATGGATTCTTATATGGGATAAAATGTTATTCCAGTTAATCCTAAGGTCGCAGAAGTCATAAATGATTGGTGGTTTATAAAAATATCATAAAAACTACCATCCCTAGGCCAATTGTGAGGTTTTCACGACATGAATAACATTAACACCATTTAATGTGTTAGGATAAACTTCTTACAACATGTTTCATGCTTTTAAAACTTATCTGGGTGATTTTTGGGAGTTTCACAGTGTGACCATATGTGTTGCGCCATCACACGTGATGTCATACTCTAAAAATCATATTTTCTTCATAATATCATAGATTTTTGTTATGAAATCCTTCATATTTCACATATTTAATAGTATTAATGATTTGAATCTATGTTTTCTAGAACTTTTCACCCATTTTATACATAGTTCTTCATTTTTGATCTCTGGGTTAAAGTATCGAAATATCATTTCTCAACGAATGTCTTTTTTTCATAGATTTATTACATTTATCTTGATTATTAATAATCCATGTAACCTACCTTTAAATAATATTAAAATTATGTATTTGATATTTTAATCATTTAACTGGAATAAAAAATATTTTTTAAATTAAAATATTCATGACAAATATTTATCCCTCAATTCCCCAACACTTAGAACATTCTTGTCATCGAGAATGTATTCTTAATATAAATAAAAGTGAAAAAACAAGATATAAATATTAAAATTTAAATGAAATTACAAAAAATTATTATAAATGTCGGATGAAAATTCAATATCTAAATAAAACATCAAATTATCTTCGCACTTTTTAAAATAACTAATCAACCCAATTATTTTACACTTTCACATTGAAAAAATGGTTGATATTCCCCTATAATTCAATCATACATCACAATTTACTATAATAAAAAATTATAAATCATGATTTAACTAACCATATATTATTTGAAATCATTAAACATGATACAAATTCAAGTAGATTTATACTATTATAATGAGTACATGATCATTTTCTATAAGATTTCACAGGATCTACATTCAACATTTTGTAAAAAAATAATATAAAATTATAAGTATATGAAAATAATGTTTTGATCACCATGAGTCTTATGGTTGGTAGAGATTTATATTTAAAACATTCAGTATCAAAATGTGGTTTAATCTCTAAATCATATTGATTGATTAATAATGTAAACTGCAATGAAATAAACCCCTGTGAAATTTTAAATCTCATTCCCAAGAACTCAAAGTAAGGTCATGATCAATGTAAGTATAATTAATGAATTGGAACATATTAAATTTTTTCTATATTTTTTAATATGATTTTTTAAAAGTTATGTTGGGTAAAAATCCCACATTCAATAGCTAATAACATTAAATTAATATGTCTTTAGTTTGGAAATGGTGATTTTTGATTTTACCATATCACAACCCTTTTTTTATTTTTTCATATTTTTTTCAGGAAGTTCATATAATAAGTATAAAGAATATAACATTATTATTTACTAATACCCAAAATAGAATAACCGCAATTTTTTCAAACAATTTAACACATCCATTCGAGCAATACTTCATGTACCCACATACAAAAATGTTGGCATATCATGAAATACTAGTATAGTATAGTAGGAATTAATATAAATGTATTCTAATGTGGATCATTCCAAGTGAGTTCATTAACTGATTTTATGGGATACACAATGATTGATGTAAATGGTGGTCTTAAGGATAACATATTAACAATAAAAATTTCATTAAACATGTTAAATGGGGTTTTTCAGTCATTGTTATGAAAATTTCAAATGCATGTTCTAGGTGGTGGAATGCCCCAAGATCACTTAAGAAATATGCTAAAGATAATATATAAAATATTATTTTATAGAAATCCTCTTTGGAATGGAACATATGAATTTTGCGAAATCACCCAAAGTGTACAATAATTAAAACAAATCAATCCACATAAACTTTAAAAATTCAATGTATGAAAATGGTAGAAAACCTTTATTTATATAAATCATTTAATTCAATTAAATCATGATCCAAAAATTCAATATAAATGCTTCAATATAATTAGTAAATTACCTATTTTAATAATTCAATAACATTAACATATAAATTGAAAACATAGAATCATGAGATTTTTAAGAAATCCATGTCTCATAGACCAGAAAATTAAATAAAAAATACTAACTGAGAGATTGAAAATTTTTAATTCTAAAAAATATATATTTTTTACAAAAAAATAGGGAATACAAAATATAATGAATTGAAAATAAAAATCATGTTATAAATGATTCCTCAGTTGGGTTTTGTGGGTTGTATTCCTTTGTTTATAATTTTTAACAGTTTCACGACATGTATACCTTTTTTGATGTGAATTTTCATTTAACAACTCTATTATGCATCTTTTCATGTTATAAATTCTACTTTAAATAGGGTTTGTTTCTCTTTCATGGTGTGTAATATTATCTCATGAAATTAATATTTTATTGTATATTTATTATTAGATTCTTTTATTGACCTGAATAATAATAATAATAACATTTATAGTGAATTCATGCTCAATATTAATTAAATGAGACATAGGGGAAGAGTAAACTATGAAACAAATGTGGGTTACTTTTTAAAAATGTGTATATTTAAAGTCATTAAATCAACTTAAAAATGAATAAAATTAATGAAATCCTACATTAAAAATTACCTCTCCCATAATTAATTAATGTAGCATCTTTAATGAACTAAAATAGATTTTTATGTACGTATACTTAAAATTAAACTATCGCATTAAATAAAATTTAAAATGAGATGAATAACCTGGGGGTTATTAATTGGTAATTAGGGTGATGGAAAATAATTTCCTCCGCTAGTTCTTGAGGAGTATTATCATATTATATCTTAAGACTCTACCTATTTATAGTGAACGGGTTTCCTCCTCATTACTTTGTAATATGCATAGAAACAAAATATTAGACATGAATAACAGAAAAAAGGACCTTCCTATATATATATTTATAATTTACCTATCATTCATTTGTTTTTAGAGTTGTATAAAAGAATGTGATCTCTAGGGTTGAATCGTGTTGGTTGAATTATCTTTCCATGGGTTATCCTTGATATCTCAATGTATATTTTTGAATTTTCAAAATCATCTATGCATATTTACTCTATCTACTATTACTGCAATATCCTCCCCTTCCCATCTATGTCAGGTCCATATTCATTTTTCTCACATCCCAGTAGGATTTTTTTCATATTCCATAGGGAGGAGTTAGTTGATTCCATAAATAAATCTATAGGGATCATCCTTATGGCTATCTTATAAGTGGTCCAATAACCCCATACGAAACCATCAAACCTTTATTTTCTATAATTCCTTTTATTTATCTGTAGGAATATTCTACTTAGACAATTTTTTGGATGGAATGGGGTAAATTTTTAATAATTCACCCCATATAGAATTAGTAATGCCTCCATTTTCCTATTGAAAAAGTGGGTCCCTTGATCACTAATTATGGATCACGGTACTCAAAAACCTATAGAATATTGTATTAATTAGAAAATCACATATAAGTTTAGCATCATTGGTTTTGGTGGATTTTTCTTCCTCCTATTTTGAAAAATAATGTATAGGTAGTGGAATTTAAGAATTACCAAATGACATCGACCATAGTCCTATGTAGTCTATTCCACAAAATTAAAAATTCCCATTAAAGGTAATTGGTTTTTAGTGTATCTCATATTTTTGAGATATTTAAAGAAAATTAGAATTTCTCACAAATCATAAAAAAACAAGGAGCATATTTAAAAATTTAATGTCATTTAATTCAAGATTCCAAGAATTTTCTAACTGTCTATTGAAAACCAAAATGGACTCTTCAAGATAATGTATAGAATAATTGAAAAACTAATTCAACATCAACTTCATGTGAACATCTTCTAATTACATGATCAGTGCATATATTCTCGAGGAATGGGTCTTCTCAAATATAACTTCATGAGTCAAATTTTAGATTTTTTGTTGATGAAATTTTATTAATATGTCACTAATAAAGTCACCAAACAACTAAAATTTTTGGCATACCATGGTACTTATACTTCCATTATATAAAGTTTTACACCATACAACTGATCATTTAGTGGGTTATTACAAATATTTTATACATCATCAGTGTAGGGTAGTCAACTCAAAAGATTTTATAATAGATTTTTAGTTACATTATTTTCATTAATTTCCATGTTTAACTCTCATAAAATAATAATTGGCACACCCAAACCTATGTTTTCATTTATTTATTTTAGGTTTTTTATGCTATATTTTTTCTATTGAGGTTTGGTTCGAGGTTCCTGTGATATTTTTTTCGGTTTTGGAGGTTTTGGGTGTATTTTTTTCTTTATTCTTTGTTACTGAGAAATATATAGGGAAAAAATTGCATTGTGGGGAGTTTGTGACACCCCTAGTGTAACTTCTCTATAGGGTGTGTTTATTAGATGGTTTAGTCCCTTGAGTTTGAGGATATTTGGGGTGACAATAGTGATGTTTTGGACTTATTTAAAGATGCACTGTCATGGTTCATGGTTACTTTAACCATATAGCCTAAGTGTGTATAAGTCATATGTTTAAGGTGTACGGTTAAACTAACCATGTATCCTAAGTGTTTAGCATGTAATACTCTTTCCAATTAATAATTACATGGTCCAAACATGGTTTTTTAACCTTGTGAGAAAATTGTGCAACCCACCCGAAGAATGGTATTTTTTAAAATTCTTCTTCTTATTAATTGGGATTTATTTCCTTGGATTTACCCATTCAGACCCAATGAGCTAGATGAATCCCATGGAACATTTTGGATCCTCCATGTTTAACAAAGTGTACTTCAAGGTGGTTTTTTGGTGATTATTCACCCAAATTGAAAATTTTGGGCTACTCTCTCTTTCTCCTTTGGTTTTAATCGATTTCCCCTTTCTCCTCTAACATTAGTGTCCATGATTATCCAATTTGGATAACTAGGGTGGTGATAAATTGGGGATTTTTCTTTATAAGGGTTATGAGAAATGGAAGGTTTTTCTTTCTGGTGAATTTCATTGAAGGTGAAATTTTTCTTCCGCTTGAGGTATGTGTTTCAACCCATATCATTTCTAGAACAATATATTGATTATTTATCTTTACTTTAAATAATTTACAATATTATAATCAAGCTAGTGATTTTTTATTATTATTTTTGGTGTTTTCATGATTTCAAATTGGTGAGATTTGGTTTTCAAAGGATTTTCATAAATATGCCTATGTATATATCTATGTGAGGTATTTTCTGAAATGTAAATCTAGCCTTTTAATTGAACTAAATAATTTCAAGAGATTTTTTGGCCTTGTTTATGTTGTGGTGCTTAGGGTTATTCTAGAATCGGGTTTTATGTGGGTGAATTCTAATGACTTTTTGGTTTGATATTTATGTGTAAACTCTTATAAAGGATTGATAAGATATCATGGCTTCTAAATTGAAACTTTTTAAATTTTATGATTTTTAGAATGTGTGATGTTGGTTGTGGGAACATCTATATGTGATAAAAGTGAAAATAGGGATGGGAACACAAATAATAATGGTCTTTTTTAGAAAATGTCCCTCATAAACCCTATTTTCATACACTTCTCCCTCCTCCTCCCTCTTTCCCTTAGCCTCCTCTTTCAATGGTTTTTTGAAAACTTTTATAGTTTCTAAATGGTTTATTTGTTTACAAATGGCTCAAAATGGTGTATTAAAATGTGATTCTTAATGTGTGGCCCATTTGTAATCGCAACATGTTTTTTGGATTTTAAATGATGTAATTTCCCATTAGGCACCATTTTTGTACACTCCATGTTTTAAATTTTTTTAGAAAATATTTATAAATTAACATGGATTTGAAATGTTAATGGCCTGGTTAGTAAATTTTATTGATTTTGGGAAGATGGTTTTAAGGTGATAAGATATGTAAGCCTTGCAGGTAATTTAAAATGTTTTAGAAAATAGTTGAAAGATTTGATGTTATAAGGGCCCAGTTTGAACTTTGGTGTTGCATTTTGTGAGATTGGAACCTCTATGGTGGACCCTCTAAGGTGAGGGTCATCACATAGGTGGTGTCTATGTTTGGGATAGGGAAGAATAGTGGCAGTTGGTTATTGTTTTGAGAAACGTGTGTGAGGACCTCCCAACCATCATGTATTATTATAATGGGATTCTTAGGTGTCATCTAGAGGGAAAATTTATGGTTTTTATTGACCCTGAGAACATGGGTTCATACCCCATGGATTAGTTGATAGGCCAGGTGGTACGTTCTTCTTGGTTGGCTAGTTTATAGTGGCTAGTTAGATATTGACTGTGGAGATGCACCATATGAAAATAGCTAAGTCCGAAATGAGTATGTACAAAGATTTATTCTAGATATTTTTAAGAAATTCCCATGATTAATACCTATATTTTATAGTTGTATTTTATTGCACTCTGGATTTTAGCCTTTTTATTTTGTGCCTGCTTTTTATTCTTTATTTATTTTCTGAATGTGTATTATTTATTTTATTTATAACATAGATGTTTTATCACCTTGTTTGGTTTTTGATTTTGTTATTGGATGTATAAAATTGGTTTAAAAAGGAAAAATATTTTAGGAAGTAAGTTCATGATTTTTTTTCTAAATTTGGTTTTCTTAGAGAGAAATGGTTGGTTATTTAAAATGATAAAAACCTTATTTTGTTAATCTATTTCAAAATACTATTTTGGATTGTTTTGTTAATTGAAATTTATGGATTCTATTGTGATTTTCTAATAAGAATTTGTATCCCCACATCATACTTGTGACACTTGATGTCAGTAGACTTGATCTATTTTTCAATTTCAGGATTTTTTTTCCAATAAGCGTGTTTTTCTTTTGGTTGTTGTTGAAAAGGAGGTCATGTGAAGATCATGTAAAGTATGGTGTGGTTTTAGATCTTATTTAGTTTTTAGTTTCATTTTGTTGTATTTGGATATTATTTATGTATGTATTATTATCTATCTTTATTTTTTTTGGAATTCTCTACTTTAGTTTTGATCCTGGTTCTTTATTGGGAAAAAATAATTCCCACTATAATTTCCTTGAAGACTATTACTAATCACCAACCTGGGAGGATCAAGAATGCCTCTAGGGCCTCGTCTCAGACTGGTTCGGTGATGGGTTGGATAGATTATTTACTTGGTTTGTGAAAAAAGGGTATCATATTATCCCATTGTTATTTGGGTCATTAGGGAGATTGGAGATTAGGATTATCGGGACTTGGTACATAGGTGTGGGAAAAGCATCGCAAACTATTTCTCATTATGAACCTTGAGTTTCTAAGGGTGGACTGTGTTTTGAGATTTTATTTTTGTTTTGGGTGAGTGGATAGGGAATTACAATGTAGGTGGACTGGTGTTACATGGTGGCTTACATGGAGTATTGACCCATGTAGAGCCTAAGTGAATAGTTCAAGATACTCATAGTGTTTATTTCTTGCATGGTACATGGTCCACCATACCATGTGGCAGAGTCATGCATGGTCAATAGTTCCCTATTATAGGTATTTCTATATTAGTTTCATATTGGTTTGGATTTTATTGGTTTCGGTCTATTTTGAGATAAAAAATGGTTTTCATGAAAATAGGTTTTCAACAATGAAAATGGTTTATGGGTTTTGTTTTGTTTTAATAAAGTGGGACATGAAGTGTGAGCAAGTTTTGAAAAGAATATTTCAGTACTTGTAAAGTGGCCTTAGGGATAAGTGATTTTGAAATGTAAAATGGAATGGTGGTTTTTGGAAATATTATTTTTGTTTTTTTTTGTCATGTTTGGATCATGAGATAGTTTATTTTTCTTGAGGTATACCCTTTGGTTGATTTTTGGTTGATGTTGATTTTAGTTTTTTATTTTCCTTCTACTCAGAGTATGCCACCCAGAAAGGTCCCCAAATTTTCTAATGAGTCACTTTCTATTTTTATAACCTCACACACTCTTGTTATATTGGATTAGTTGAGTTTATCTCAACTATTTCATGTATTCTGTAGTGAGCGAGGTCCATTAGAGGCTACAAAGTTTTTTGAGGAAGTCAAGGGATACTTTAGGTTAAGGGGAACTCCTAAATATGTGAGTCTATGTTATTTTGGATTATATTGAGGTTATATAATTGGATCAATTTGTGGTGATCATATCAGTTTCATTTCATGTTGGTATGACCTGAGAAGTGTTTAATACCACTTTTTTAGATGTTCTATACCTTAGATGTTGAAGACAGGGAAGGTGGAAGAGATCATACCCGAATGGCCCGAATGCCTTCATTTTTTTTGATTTTTGATAACCCCATTTCAAGGGATTGGGGGGAACCCTTATAGTTTTTTAGGCTCAAGGATTACATGTCTCGTAGGATTAGGAGATTACATGTCCTGAAGGTCCTTGGGAATTCAACCAGACTATCTATAAGGAACTACCCCTCCCTAGAATTTGCATCATGATAGTAGCTCTCCACCTTCACATGGTCTTCTGACTACGCTTCGCATGCAAGCACAGGCTGATCTTGATGGCATAGACATACCCTATCATTCAGACAAATCCATTTTTCTCTACTTTGGTGAGTGCACCTGCTCTGAATCCTCTTCTAGGGCTAATCCTTTTTTTAGTGTGTTTGGGGAAACTGCATGTGGCCTAAAGGCCTTAAAGGTGTCCCAAAATCCCTACTGACCAGAAGGCATGGGTGGCCCAAAAGCCTTATGCAATCTAAGCCTAAACCGATGGCCCAAGGTGAATAGTTCCAACTGCTACAGTACCGATAGTATCTTCTACAGTACTGCACAGCGTACAGTTCTGCTACAGTCCCTGTACAGTGTATAGTTCTGCTACAATACCCGTATAGGGTATAGTACTGCTACAGTGATGCTACAGTACCCCTAGAAATATGCCTCTACCTGGTTTTGAACTTGGTTCATGTGGATGCACTTAAGGATACCTCACCAACTAGGATAAGGCTCATGTGCAGGTGGAAGAGATCATGAATGTTCAGAAAAATCAGCAGATGGCGAAGGTCTATATCGACCAATTCATATAGATGGTCTCATTTTCTCTAGAGTTAGAATCACAAGATTAGTGGAATTATCCTATTTTTTTAGGGTCTTATTCTATAGATAAAGAAGAATGTAATCTCAACTGGTGAAATTCTATTTGAGAGGCTAGTGGATAAATCATTCTTAGTTGAGTTGGTTTTCGGAGCATAAGAAGTTGGAAATCAGGTATCTCTTTCTAGTTATGAAGTTTCCCTAACCAGAAATAAGTGTGTGCTATAAGAACCCATTCCTAAGGATTCTCTTTCAGTGGTTCTAATTTCTCTCCCATTAGACAAGTCATTCAAATGCTTTAAATGAAGTGGGTTTGGGAATTTGAAACCACTCTATCATAATCATCTGAAGTTTTATCATTGATGTGGTCACTTAGGTCTTCGAGAGATAATATTTATAATGAATGACCAAAAGATGAAGTCTTTATTAGAGGATGATAGCTCCTAACTGTGGGGTGGTGGTTTCTTCATTCATCAGGGCTCCATCCATAGGCCCAAAAGTCTATCATGCACGTAGTCAAAAATAATTGAATGTGGGGTTGTTGCCCATATTTTTTTCTCTAATGTTAGAATAGAATGGTTTATGTCCTTTTCTATAGTTCCCCTTACTATTGTATGTGTTATTTTTTTAAGGGACTTTGTGGTTCGGTTTTAATTGTAATCATGTGGATGTGTTTTATGGATATGACTTTTTAAATGGTTTTATTTTTGGATCAGTTGTGGTTTGGTGTTGTGATTATTTTGAAGACTTGTGTGTCTTATGGAAATATGGAAATATGTTCCACCTCATTGTTTTGTATTGGTATCTTATCATTCATGATTTGGAGATGTTTTTTCTTAAGTAAATGATGGATCATGCTTGGGTTCATTGGATATTTTGATCACCCTCGGTTGGTTTCCCTAATGTTAGGGGTCTTTGATTCATGTTGGGAGATCTCATCTCAGTGTCATGGACTGGGTTGATCTTATGGTGGGGAGAGGATTTCTCTTCTCTCCATGATTCATTTTCCTCTTTTTCCTTATAACTGGTCAGGTGTGACTTTAAGAGTAAATGGTCACCCTGAAGATCATGGTGCCATTAAGCCTCTTTCAATTCTATTTTTGAGTTTTTGTTCACATTATCTTGGTGACTTTCTAGGGGAAGAAAGTTTTTTTTGTGGGGATAATTTTCACATACGAACCTCGATTTTACTTTATTTATATTTTTTTCTTTTAGAGTCATGATATTTTCTATTGAGTTTTGGGTCAAGGTTCTAGTGAGTATTTATTTGAGTTTTGGATATTTTGGGTGGTGTTGTTGCCTTATTTTTGGTTAGTGTGAAAAGTATGGGAAGAAAATGGTCTAGTGGGGAGTTTGTTAAACCCCTAGTGTCATTTATCTTTGGGGTGTGTTTATTGTATTGTTTATCCCCTTGAGTTGTAGGAGTTTTGGGTTGAAAAGGGTGATGTTTGGGAAATTTTTCTAGGTCACGCAGTTAAGGTGAACATTTAGTTTAACCATTAAACCTATATTTAAATGGTCGCATAGTTGAGGTCCATGGTTAAACTAATGTTCAACCTATGTGTGAATCCCATGATACTCTTTCTAGTAATTAATTTCACTATTTTTGAACATTTTTTGAACCATACGAGTTAACTGTGCAACCCACCTAAAGAAAAGTATTTTTGACATTTCCCCATATTTTTAATTGAGGTTTCTTCACGTGGATTTCCCCATTAAAACACCATGAAATGGACACCTCTCCTAGATCTTTTTGGCTCCTTTGAGATCATCAATGTGTATTTCAAGTTAGTTTCTTGGAGATTCTTCACATTGATTAAAATGTTAGGGATCTACTCCCTTTCTCTTTTGGGGTTCTTCCATCTTCATGTTCTCTTATAACCCTTGTGGCTATGTTTTCCTAATTAGGATATATTGGCTGGTGATAAATTGGGCTTTTTTCTTTCTTATGGGTTATAAATCATGGTAGGAGAATCTTTTTAGTGGATTTCATTAAAGGTGACATGATTCTTCCATTTATGGTAGGTGTTCTTTCAATTTCATTTACATCACATTCTGTTGATTCCGCAACTTTTCTTAAATGCTTTCAAAATGTTATAATCATGATTGTGATGTATTAATATAATTTTTTGGTGTTTTTATGATGGGAAACTTGTGTGCATTGGTTTTCAAGGAGATTTCATAAATATGCTTATGTATATATGTATGTAAAGTATT
Source organism: Viscum album (assembly GCA_963277665.1). Classification (NCBI taxonomy): domain Eukaryota; kingdom Viridiplantae; phylum Streptophyta; class Magnoliopsida; order Santalales; family Viscaceae; genus Viscum; species Viscum album. The sequence continues at coordinate 698,830,819 of OY728128.1, read as the reverse complement.
TGGTGAAATGCCTATTAGAATTTTTAAATTAATTTTGGTATTTCAAGAGTTTTTTTACCTTGTTTATGCTATGGTACATGAGTTTGTTAAAGAATTGGGTTTTGTGTGGGTGAATTTGTGTGAATTCTTGGTTTGATGTTTACGGGTTAATTCTTTTAGTGGATTGATAAGCTCTTTTTATTTTGAAATTGTAACTTTTAGCATTTGATTTATTTTAAAATGTGTGCTATTGGATATGGTAACATCAATATCTACACAGGGTTCACATATGGATGGTCACACAAATGATAATGACCTAGTTTAGAAAATGACCCCTTGAACCTAATTTTAAAGAATTTCTCCCTCCTACAACCTCTTTCCCTTAGCTTCCACATTCAATGGTTCTTTAAAAACATAAATTGTTCCTAAATGGTTTCCTGGTTTCCAAATGGTTCTAAATGGTGAATTCAAATGTGATTCTTAACGTGTGGCCCATTTTTCATCTCAAAGTGTGGTTTGGGTTCTAAAAGATATAATTTCCTATTTGGAAATCTTAGATAATGTTCCATGTTTTGACTATATTTTTGAAATGGTTTATAAATGTACATTGATTTAAAATGATAAAGTCTCAGTTGGTACCTTGTATTTTTTTCATAAGTTGGTTTTAATGTGATACTTAGTCCTAGTTGGTAATTCACAATGATTTGTAAAATGGTTGAAATCTAATGTGTTGAGAAATCCCATTTTTCACTTGTGTGTGGCTTGTTGTGATATTGGAACCTCTATGGTGGACCCTCTAAGGATAGGGTCATCACATAGGGGGTGTCAATGTTTTTACTAGGAAATAACGGTGGATGTGGGTTATTAGCTTCAGCCAAACATGTGAGTACCTCCCCATCGACCATGTACTATTATCATGGGATTTTTTGGTGTTATCTAAAGGGTCGAGTGATGGTTTCTTATCAACCTCGATTAGATGTGTTAGTACCCCTTGGATTAGTTGAGAGGCTAGAAGGGGCGTTCCATTGGATTGGATAGTTTAGATTAGCTATTTTATTATTGAATATGGAGTTTCACCATACACAAAAAGGTGAGTCTGAACCAAGTACTTCTGGGGATTTATTCTAGAGATTTTTAAGAAATTCCCATGATTATTATTAATTTTTTCGGGTTTTATTTTTTCTACTCTGTATTTTATACTTGTTAGTTTGCTCTTTCATGTTCTAAATTTTTTACTTGTAGAACTTGTATTGTTTGTCTTATGTTTAGTATAGATGCTTTATAACCTAGGTTGTTTTATGATTTTATTTCTTTTTATAAATTGGGTTTTAAATGGAAATGAATTTAAATAAGAAAATCTAGGATTTTTTTAAATGTTTGTTTTATTATTGTAACACCTCGCCCCTACCACATTGGCTTGAGGAGGCAGTGAGGGTTACTTGACCTTAAGTGAAATCCCCAAGATGCCAAAGGCTGGAAATAAATGCCGAAGGGTTTCAAGTACAATTGGGGGACGATTTACCCTTTAAGAAAATAAACCCATCCATTAACCATTCACTATATGATGCATGAAACAAATGAAAGACCAATCAACAACTTCATTTATATTAAACAACATAAGAGTACACAACAACGGATGAACAACATGAGACTCTCAAAAGACACCATGACTCTATGGTCCATAAGCTCCAAGCTCCACAAAATCTCCCAAACATCACCACGAGCCATTATTAATGAGATGCTTTACCTTTACATGTGTCTCGGAATACAACATCTACAAAAGAACCAAGGTGACAAAGAAGGGGTGAGTATAAAACTCAGTAGGTTTTCCCCAATCACTTCCCTACTCATGCCACTAGGATAGAATAGTTAGCCACATTTATATAAAAATATTTTATATAAAACATTTTCCCCAAATCAGTTTATAACTGAAAATAAAATTGTTTTTCAAAACCATTGATGCTCAAAAGTATCAAAGTGTAAATTAAATCGGCATTTCCAATACATTATTTTTCCAGAAAAATAACCAAACAAGTTTCCAAACCATTTCACAAACATCTCGTTTTGGCATTCCCAACCATTTCACAAACCCGTGAAATCAATCATGAATGCTTCATTATGACAGTTCCATACTCATGAGCGGTCTCTCATTGATCTACCAAGTCATCACAAGGTAATTATTCCCCATGTGCGATTACACCTTTGGCATCGAGCACAAGGTCATATTTCAACCAAGCCTCGTACAAGTAGTTATCGTGTTCCAGTACACCTTTGGCACCAAGCACAAGGTCATATTTCAACCAAGCCTCATATATGCAACATGAACACACACCATACATTCCCAAAAATCATGCCAAAACCACCCTTTCAATAAAACACCTTTTATTAAAAACCATTTCCATCAAAACCAAGTGTGTTCAACCAATTCAAACCATTTCAATAAAACTCCTTTTTTATTGAAAACCAAATCCATCAAAATCATTTCAATATCAAACCATTTCAGTAAAACACCCTTTTTATTGAAACCCATTTCTCATCAAACCATTTACTATTTAAGAAATTTCATAATTTAAAATAAACATTTTAAATTCAAATAGCCCAAATCAATTTGCACAACAATTCACCAAAATTTTACAATTTCATCAAAACCATAAATCATCACTAAAAAAAGATTTATTCTATGCATTTCACAATAAATTCCATTCAAATAACCAATTTGAAACTAAGCCAACCAATTATAATGTGAGGAGTCGAGAGCGAAGACACCTACCTCAACAAAAAGGCGAAACCAAGCAATGGACGGAGAACACTGAAGAACACCGGGTCAAATCTCCAAGAATCCTTCTTAGATCTCTTCTCCTAACACAATCAAGACCAAATCTCATCATATTTGGCATCCAAACACTTAGATATACCCATAAAATGCATATATCTAAGAAACCAAGAGTATAAGAGAAGTTGATCTAAGTAGATCTAATAAACCATTCAAGAGCGAAAGAGAATGATCACATACCTCAAGAATCTAGCTTCTATTCTCTAAGAGAAGCCTTCGGATCACCTCCAAAATGATGGGATAACCCTCTTTGACCTTAGGAGAACCAAAATCCTGATTTATGGCACCTTAGGAGATTTAATGAGGCAATTAGAGGCAAAACGAGTTAGATCCACAATTTAAGGATCTAATTTTAGGTGACCACACAGTTAGTCTGTACGGTTTGACAAACCATGCGCTAATCGTGCGTTAGCTACTGCCTCGGCCACCCTCCTCGCACGGTTTGGCCGCACGGTTAGACAAACTGGGCACCGACTGTGCGGAAGCCACTGCCTCCCATAGCAACTCCTCACGGTTTGGCTGCACGGTTTAGACAAACCGTGCGCCTCCCGTACGACTTCCCTTTTTTCCCCAAAACTCATTAGAAGTTCTCCCAACTCTCCCATTCAACACACTTAACATTAAAACCATGAAAAGCATCAATAAAAGGTTAAATACTAGAAACCGGGGGTACTACATTCTCCCTACCATTGGAATTTCCATCCCCAGAAAGTAGAAAAGCATCGCTTGATTGAAAGAGTTTGGGCCAATTCTCTTTCATTTATTTCTCGCGTTCCCAAGTCTCTTCCTGAATCTGACCATGTTTTCACAAATCCCGCACTAGACTGATGCTGTTCCCACGCAAGACATTATCCGGCCTATCCACAATCTGCACCGGGATATGTACCAACGAAGCATCCGGCTCTAGTTCAATGTGATCACATCTGATCACATGGTCAGGATCAGGTTGATACTTCTTTAACTAAGATACATGGAACACATTGTGCACCGAACTAAACCATGGTGGTAATTCCAACTGATATACCACCTCTCCAACTCGGTCCAGTATCTCAAAAGGGTCTGTATATCGAGGAGATAATTTGCCCTGTTTACCAGAACGACGATGTCCAAGTCTTGGAGAGATCCTCAAGAAGACATGATCACTCACAACGAACGCCAACGGTCTGCGACGGGGATATGCATAAGATTTCTGATGACTTTGAGCCGTCTCTATCCTCTTTCTAATCAACTGAATTTGCTCCGTTGTTTCTTGGACAAGGCTCGGCCCAACTACTGATGTTTCACCAGTTTCCACCCAGCCTAGTGGAGAACGACAAGGAAACCCATACAATGCTTCAAACGGAGCCATGTGTATCGAGGCCTGATAACTTTTATTGTATGGGAACTCCACTAAGTGTATATGGTCCTCCCATGAGCCACCAAAATCTGTTACACAAGCCCACAACATGTCTTCCAATGTCTGTATCGTCCTCTCATATTTCCCATCTGTCTGAGGATGATACGCCATGCTCATAGTCAACTGAGTCCTAAGGGCTTGTTGTAAGGATTTCCAGAAATGAGATGTGAACCTCGGATCTCTATCTGAGATGATAAGACACTGGTACACCATGTCTCTTTACAACTTCTCGGATATAGATTTTTTAAATATCTTCCACCGTATGGGTTTCATGAATTGGGATGAAATGGGCCGACTTGGTTTGACGATCCACTATCACCCAAATGGAATTGTGTTTCCAGACTATTCTTGGAAGACCTGTAACAAAATCCATTGCTATATGCTCCTATTTCCACACTGGGATAGGTAAAGACTGTAACATACCAGCTGGTCTCTAATGCTCTGTTTTAACCTGCTGACATGTTAAGCATCGCGAGACGAATTCATCCACCTTCCTTTTCATGCTGCTCCCCCAAAACTGTGCCTTTAGCACCTTATACATCTTCTGTGTACCCAGATGTATATCCCATCTTGAATGGTGGTAAGCATGAAGGAGTTATTCCTGACAAACCATGGGTACAACCGTCTGATTTCTGAAACACAAGACTGAACACCCATCCAGCTTCCATCCCTCAATGGTCTCCCCACCATTGAGTTTTGAACTCAATGCAATAAAGTCTATATCAGATGCTTGTGCCTCTTTTACTATCTCTACCAAATCAGGAACAAGCACAACTAGAAATAAAACTGAAACATCACCTCGGTCTTCACATTCCACATGCATTTCGGCTAAGACTGACATCAACTGCCATTCATCTGAAGCTTCCTTTACCAACTGAGCATATGACCTCCTTCTTAATGCATCGGCCACCAAATTTCCCTTACCAGGTGTATATATAAAGTCAAAGTTGAAAATTTGAAGATACTCCATCCATCTCCTCTGCCTCATATTCAAATCTCGCTGTGAGAAATTGTGTTTCAAGCTTTTGTGATCCATAAACATAGTAAATTTCTCACAAAAGAGATAATTTCTCCATGTTTTAAAATCATGGATGACTACAACTAAATATAAATCATGTGTTGGGTAATTTTTCTCATGAACCCTCAATTGCCTTGATCCATAAGAAACCACATGGTCTCCTTGCATGAGAACACAACCCAACCCTGTTCCCGAAGAATCACAAAACACCACATAGCCCTATCCTTATTCTGGAAAGATCAAGATAGGTGTCGATGTAAGACGAACCATCAGTTCCTGGAAAGACTTCTAACATTTTTTTGTCCATTATAATGGAGCATTATTATTTGTTAGAGTTATCATTGGTGATGCTAGTCGTGAGAAATCACCCACAAAGCGTCGGTAGTAACCAGCTAGACCAAGAAAACTTTGTATTTCAAAGACATTTTTCAGAGGTTTCTAAGAAAGAACCGCTTCTATCTTTTCTGGATCCACTGAAACACATTTTTTAGAAACAACATGGCCCAAAAAACATAACTCTTGTATCCAAAAATCACACTTTGATAATTTGGCATACAAGTGATGGTCCCTCAAAATTTCCAACACTATATCCAAGTGTTTCTCATTCTCAGCCCTTGTTCTTGAATACACCAATATGTCATCCACAAACACCACAAGAAAAGAATCCAGATATGGCTAAAATATCCGATTCATCAAATCCAGGAAGATCACTGGTGCATTCGTAAGACCAAAAGGCATGAATACATATTCGTAGTGTCCATATCTTCTTTTGAAGGATGTCTTCGGAATATCCTCCTTTCGAACTCGCAATTGGTGATATCCTGATCGTAAGTCAATATTGGAGAACCACTGAGATACTCTTAATTGATCGAACAAATCATCAATGCATGGAATTGTATATCTATTATTTATTGTAACTTGGTTAATTTTATGATAATAAACACATAGACGAAGAGTTCTATCTGATTTCTTTACAAAAAAAACTGGTGCTACCCACGGAGACACGCTTGGCCAAATAAAACCTTTGCTTTCCAGCTCCTCTAACTGCACATTCAATTCCTTTAACTCTATTGGTTCCATCCTATAAGATGGAAGTGAGATAGGACTGGTCCCCGGAAGGAGATCAATCATAAACTCCACTTCTCTTACAGGTGGTAACCCTGATAAGTTTTTAGGAAAAAAATCAGGAAATTGATCCACCACAGCTGGAAAACATTTTTCTCACTCTCTTCCAATGATGCCGATGTCAATTCTTCTAATTGGTAACAGATCGTTCCCACCATTGGTGCCAACAAGCTCTTTGCACCTTTCTTTACCATCCTCTCTCCTCTGAAGAGATGGTCGATTCCGTCCTTCACCGTGAAACTAACTGTTCTCCCATAACAGTCGATGTGAGCCTTAAACGTTGTCAACCAATCCATACCTAGTATTATATCATATACATCCATATCCAACATGGAGAAGTCCCATTTTAGCTCAGCTCCATCAACCATTATAGCACATACTCTAAAAACGAAGGCTTGACATTCTCTTTCACCAAGAGGAGTTTGTAGTTTTAACATAGAAGGCATCATTTCAAGTTTTAAGTTCTACAAATTAGCAATTCGAGAAGCAAGAAAAGAATGGGATGCGCCAGTATCGAACAACACTTGCATGATGGTAGAATTCAGAAGAATTGTACCTCTCACCATAGATGGTCCATACTGGTTATCCACAATCACCTGTTCTGCTCCATACAATTGCTTTGTTGTTTCACTCTGCTCCTTATTGCCTTTTTGAGATTTCCCTACCTGTGGTGTCATGGTATTCCTGGAATCACCATAACTAGCTTTGTTCTGCTGGCGAGACTGATTTTGCTGTTCAAGCCCTGTCGAAGCATAAGATGCTTGTGACGCCTGGGAAGTGTCACGCGCACCCGACCTCGGAGCACTGCAACAATATCGCTGAAGATGCCCGATCTTGTTGCAATTGTGGCATGCTCTTGGTGGTACTGTACATTCTCGTTTCATGTGATCAGTCGAACCACATTGAAAGCAGCCTGCTTTGCTCTGGGGTCATGGAGGAAGGTTGACTGATCCCACCGTCTGGTTCTGATTCGCACTCCCACCTTGGAAGTAGGTGTCCATCTTTCTCTTGTTCCCAGCATTGGAGTTCCCACCTAGTCCCGTGGGTATCATCATGCCTCCTCCTATCGATCCTGAGATATTACGTTTAGAAATTGTTGCTCTGTTCACCATCTCTGTATAATCCGTAATACAGAGCACCGCAATCTTCAATCAAATCTTCTACCTTTGCCCAGATTCGAAGATGTGTTCCTTCAAAGAAGCACTTGTCGCAACCTCTAGTGAAAAACAGACTAAATTCATGAACTTAGTTGCATACTCTGTGATAGAGAGGCTCTATTATTTCAAGCTAAAGAATTTAATCATTTTATAGATGTTGAATGTGCGAGGATAGAATTGTTTGTTAAACAATTTTTTAAAATCCTCCCATGTAAGGCCTTCATCCAATTTAGCATGCACCGCTAAATCCCACCCCTGACGTGCAAGATCCTCGAGAATATACGTCGTCAGCTTTACTTTTAGCTCCACTGGTGTGCCGATGAAATCGAATATACGATTCATCCTACTTAGCCACACCTCCACCTTCTTGGGTTCAACATCACCCCTAAAGTTCTATGGATTCTGGTTCATGAACTGTATGGTATGATCCACATGTCGTGGCTTATTTCTCTAGTTCCCCGTATCCACAGCTTGAAAATCTTGGACAATACTCTAAACCAGCTCTTGGTTCACACATGGTTCCGGTGCAACCACATTCTCTGCAGCTTCTTCCATTTGGTTTCTACGACGTCTAATGGGTGCCATTTTCTATACAAACAACGCACGCCATTAGTCTCACTTCCTAGCAACTGAAGGCTTTTCATTTCAATTTCTATCACATCAACCATCACATCATTTTTTTCCATTCATCAAGATTTTCCACATGTTTAACCATTTTTGAAAACATGCCACATACTTTTTGAAAATCCACCTATTTTCAAAATATACCAAATATCCACTTTTCAAAATCTTTCATTTAAAAATCAATTTCTGCATTTTTCAAAAAAATTCACCTTGCCCAAAATCCTTACTCATTCCTCACAATGATATATGCAATCCTAGTGGGAATTCATTCTTCTACAATTCATGTCATGCTCATCTCGTTGGCTAAACCCATGACAATGAGATTTCCAAAATTCTAGAAGTGTATTCAAAACACTTATGTACCCAACACCCTGGTAACATGAAGTTCAGCATAAATGGGTTAGCTACATCATTTTATGCTATACATTTCAAGTTCTTACAATCCTACTCTTATCTAAGATGACCACCCCAGGAATAGACAAGAAGGAATTTCAACTCCAAGATGAAGAACATCTATGACTACTTGTTAGGTAAGGACCGAACAAGCTGATACCATTTGTAACACCCTGCCCCTACCTCATTGGCTTGAGGAGGCAGTGAGGGTTACTTGGCCTTAAGCGACATCCCCAAGATTCCAAAGGCTGGAACTAAATGTCGAAGGATTTCAAGTACAATTGGGGGACGATTTACCCTTTAAGAAAATAAACCCATCCATTAACCATTCACTATATGATGCATGAAACAAATGAAAGACCAATAAACAACTTCATTTTTATTAATCCACATCAGAGTACACAACAACGGAAGAAATACATGAGACTCTCAAAAGACACCACGACTCTATGGTCCACAAGCTCCAAGCTCCACAGCATCTCCCAAACATCACCATGATCCATTAGTAATGAGATGCTTTACCTTTACCTCTATCTCGGATTACAACATCTGCAAAAGCACCAAGGTTACAATGAGGGGTGAGTATAAAACTCAGTAGGTTTTTCCCAATGTTTTCCCTATTCACGCCACTAGGATAGAAGATTTAGCCACATTTATATAAAAACAGTTTATATAAAACATTTTTCCCAAAGTAGTTTATAACTAAAAAAATCTAGTTTTCCAAAACCATCCATGCTCAAAAGTATCAGAGTTCAAATTAAGATGGCTTTTCTAAAATGTTATTTTTTCATAAAAATAACCAAACAAGTTTCCAAACCATTTCACAAACATCCCGTTTTGGCATTCCCAACCATTTCACAAACCCGTGAAATCAACCATGCATGCTTCGTTATGACAGTTTCATACTCATGAGTGGTCTCTCATCGATCTACCAAGTCGTCACAAGTTAATTATTCCCCATGTTCCATTACACCTTTGGTACCGAGCACAAGGTCATATTTCAACCAAGCCTCGTACAAGTAGATAAGGTGTGCCAGTACACCTTTGGCACCGAGCACAAGGTCGTATTTCAACCAAGCCTCGTATATGAAACATGAACACAAACCATACATTCCCAAAAATCATGCCAAAACCACCCTTTCAATAAAACACCTTTTATTGAAAACCATTTCCATCAAAACCAAGTGTGTTCAACCAATTCAAACCATTTCAATAAAACTCCCTTTTTATTGAAAACCAAATCCATCAAAATCATTTCAATCTCAAACCATTTCAATAAAACACCCTTTTTATTGAAAACCCATTTCTCATCAAACCATTTAAAATATCCGAAATTTCGTAATTTTAAATCAAAATTTTAAATTCAAATAGCCAAATCACTTTGCACAATAATTCACCAAAATTTCAAAATTTCATCAAAACCATAAATCATCACTAAAAAAAAGATTTATTCCATGAATTTCACAATCAATTCCATTAAAATAACTAATTTGAAACTAAGCCAACCAATTCTAACAAGAGGGGTTGAGAGTAAAACCATCTACCTCAACAAAAAGGCGAAACCAAGCAGCGGACGAAGAACTCTCAAGAACACTGGGTTAAATATCCAAGAATCCTCCTTAGATATCTTCTCCTAACACAATCAAGACCAAATCTCATCATATTTGGCATCCACACACGTAGATATACCCATAACAGGTGTAGATATAAGAAACTGAGAGAAGACGAGAAGTATATCTAAGTTGATATATGAAACCATTCAAGAACGAAGGTGAACGATCACATACATCAAGAATCCGGCTTCAATTATCCAAGATAAGCCTTCGGGTCGCCTCCGGAATGATGGGAGAACCCTCTTTGACTTTAGGAGAACTAAAATCTCTAGTTAGGGCCACTTAGGAGCTTTAATGAGTCAATTAGAGGCAAAATGAGTTAGATCCATAATTTAAGGATCTAATTTTAAGTGACCGCACAATTAGTCCGCACGGTTTGACAAACCGTGCGCTAACTGTGCGTTAGCTACTACCTCAGCCACCCTTCTCGCACAGTTTGGCCACAATGTTAGACAAAATGTGTGCCAACCATGCGGAAGCCACTGCCTCTCATACCAACTCCTCATGGTTTGGCTGCATGGTTTAGACAAACTGTGCACCTCCCGTGCAACTTCCCTTTTTGACCCAAAACTCATTCCAAGTTCTCCCGACTCTCCCATTCAACACCCTTAACTTTAAAACCATGAAAAGCATCATGAAAGGGTTATATACTAGAAACCAGAGGTACTACAATTATAAATCAATTATAACCTTATTTTCTTAGTGTATTTCAAACTGATGTTTATGGACTATTTTAGGAAATAAAATCATTGGATTATATGGTGATTTCTAACCAAGATATTTCATGATCACACCATACATGTTCCACTCAGCATCGGTATACCCAATCTATTTTTAAGGTTCAGGTATCAAGTTTGAGTTTCCTTTCATCTTGTTGTCCTTGTGGTTTGTGGTGACCAAGAGGTCACATAGAGATCATTTCAGAAGTGGTTTGGTTTTAGCCTTTATTTAATTTGAAGTTTTATTCAGTTGTATTTATATATTGTTTATGTATATAATGTTATCCATATTTTTTCATTGAGTTATGTTCTTGGTTTTAGTTTTTATCATGGCTCTTTATTGGGAATAAATCTTTCCCGCTATGATTTCTTCGATGCACGGTGCTAGTTTCTATCATGAGGGGATCGGGAATACATCTTAGTCCTTGTCTCAAACCAAGTAATTTTCCATATTGGATGGAAACCTAGAATGGTTCTTGATAATAATCCACCTCATGAATCAAGGATTATCATTAGACCTCTTTATTATATACCTGAGAGTTGGATAATCAAAAAAAACTATAACCTTTCTTCCAAGTAGGTATGATATGAATTTATCTAGTGAAAAAAAAATTGTAAGGAACTCATTTTCTATAGTCATGTAGTGGATTTCTATTTAATCTAGTCTCATAGATGAATGTTCTGTGATTTGAGGTTTTCTTTCAATTATTTATGAGAGAGTGAGCCCAACAGCTAAGTTGGACTCACCGTATAGTATCTAAAATAGATAATTCTAGTTGTGTGGTTTCATTATTAGTGGTGTGATCAAACCTTGCTTTAATTCATCAAAATATTTCTTTTATTCTTCATGAACATTAAGTAAATCATATTTTAAAATTAATTTTGAGAGAGGGAGATAAATTCTATTAAAATATTTTATAACCCTTATATAATATCATTCATGGCCTAAAAATGATCTAAAATGTTTCTAACAAGTTATATTTGAGAATGAATTTATTACTTAAACATTTGAATTATCTACCTCAATTTTTTTCTTTGAAATTATGTCACCCAATAGTATTAATTTTTCAACACTAAAATGAAATTTTTGAAAGTATAAAATATTATTATTCTCAATAAACATTTTCAATACATTTCCAAAATATCAAAATTAATGATCAAAAGAATTTCTAAATAATGATAAATTTTCAATAAACACCTCTATTATGTCTTCAATATAATCTGAGAAAATACTTTACATGAACTGCTAAAAGGTACCTGAAGATTTTAATATTCCAAAATGCATCTTCTTCAGGGATAATGTTCTGAAGGGATAGGTTAAGGTCATATTATCTTGGTCTTATAATGAAATTGGTACCTATAGGTATCTTGTAATACCATCTAAAAAAATAATGAGTATTCTTTACTAACCATTCTATAATTTAATCGATTAATGGGATGGGAAAATGGTTTTTTTGTGTTACATGATTTACCTTCTTATAATATATACACACTCTCAAGCTATTTTTTCAATCTCATGTGAATCATCTCATTTTACTCATTTTTGAAAATGGTTAAGACATTTTTATTTGCTATAACATGGATTGGGCTTACCCACTATGATTAAATGATTCGGTAATTAATGTGGTATGCTAGTAATATTTCTATCTATTTCTTAATAACATCTATGATCATTGGATTAATTATTCTTTGTGGTTGTATCATTGGTTGGGAATCAACTTCTAAAAAGATTCCATGACATCCGAATTTGGGGTTAATCCTTGGGATATCGCATAGAATCCATCCTATGGCTTGGAAATTTATTATTAGAAGCTCAATAAATGCTTATTATTGTCTATTAGATAGATTATTAGCAATGATGACTACAAATATCCATCCTTCCATATGATAGAAATATTTTAAATCACTTGGAAGTGGTTTTAACTCAAGAAATGGAGGTTGTTCAAGGGTTGATATTGAGTTGAGGTTTCCCACTTCTCTATCTTTTATCTCTTGTATTGTATTAGTTTATTCTAGTAAATAAACAAGAAAATAATTAGTATCTAATTTTTCAAACTTTAAATTGTGGTTTTTTTATGTATTTGTATTTTCAAATGAAAAAACCTCTCTTAATGGAATGAATTGACAAATAATACCAGAATCTTCAGTCAGTTTTATACCATCTTCATGGGAAATTTTATAAAGTGAATGACTTCTTGATGGATGCTTCATTATATCATGTATTTTAAAGTGAACTATAATATCTTAAAGATCTGTTGTAAGTGAGCCCTCATGTACATTGATTTAATTTTTTTCTATCTTTTGCAAGGGCCTCCCCAAAATAATAGATCAGTCTAATGAACTTCAGTATTCTTCCATATTCAGTGCATATAAGTATGTTGGGAAAATAAGATCTTTATATTTAATAAGAATGTATTCTAAAACCAATGCAGCTAATATTTTGGATCTTTTTGGGAGTTGAATTAATAGTCTTTTGGGTTTTATCTCTCCAATAATCAAATTTATATGCATATACTAAGGACTAACATCTATTAGTGCTCCAAAATCCCATAAAGGATCATTAAAATTCAATGAGATAATGGTTGAGTCCCTAGATCATAAAATATTGTGTAATTTGAGGTGTAATGAGGGATAAGATGATTCATAACAAGATTATTATCTCATTTTCAAAAATACTTATTCTTTTGGTGAAATTGTCTTTAAGAAATTTTCTATATTTTCAGATTTTTTGATAAACTCTAGTAGTGGGATATTGATTTAAATATTTTGGAAGGTTTCCTGGATTTTTTCATTGAATACTCTCCCTCTCTACCATATCTAACTAAACTAATAATGAAGGGGATGGTGATTGGGTGTCCCTTCTCTCCCTTTTCTTCTCCTATAAGGGCATTTATGTCCTCTCTTCTATGAATTATATCCTCAATCCTTTATTGTTTTTGTACATATAATTTGGATGGATGGGATAAGAATTATTATTTTTCTTAGAATCCTTAAACATACCTTTTTCAAGTGTTTAGATATCCTTCCCACTTTCTCTTGCAATCATGGTCATGATTTCCTTATGATTTGAGATTTTTTGAACTGGTATCATCTTGGATTATTGATTAGAAAGTCTATAAATGAAATGAAATAGTTTTTTATCTTATCTATAATATCCATTATCTCTTTAATATCTACTCCATGTTGGTTATTCTAATATTTTATTGATGTATTTTCATATATATTTTATTTTGAAGGTAGTGTTTGGAAGTATTGATTTTAATAACACAAAACACGTGGTTTCTAAAATGACATTGGGTTTTGGAATTTCATCTGCTAGAAAGGGGTGTGTAGTGGATATTTGATTTTATAGAAGGGATTAGATTTATTATAACCATATATTAGTTGTTAATTTGGTTGTTACAACAGATTATTCAAGAATTTTCTTATATGAAAGGTCATAGGGAATCCCTCTATCCCCTATACCTCAGGGCATTGATTAGTAAAATAATTAGGTGAAACACATAAAACAAATACTAGATATAATGGTTGTTCACAAATTTATTATATCACAACCATTTTGTTCACTAACTTAGAGAGGTTATCAACCATGGTTTCAAATGGAAAAGATGAATCATATGATTTCACATAATATATTCCATTATTTCTTATTTCACTCATTGTAATGTCCAAAAATTTCCATACAATTGTTTTTATTATATAGAATTATTTTGATACCAGGTGCTAAGACGGCATGTGATTCTAAGGCCAGGAGTGTTGGGAATGATCCATTGAAATTTTTTAATATTTAAATAGCATGTGTAAGAAGTTTTCCTAAAAATATGGAATAACACTTAAATGGGTTCCCAGATCAGAAATATGAGGGTACCTTTGTGTTTAGGATGGTGGTTTTTCCCTTGGTGCGACTTATGTTTAGTAGGCACATACCATCAGTGAGAAAACCCAAAAATGGAATAACTATAAATAAAATTATTAGATAAAATTATTTTATTTTTCAAATTCTTATACCCCACTAATGGTGACTCAGATTAAAAATATGAGTCCACCACTGAGCTCGTGAGTGTATTCTTTTTTAGGAAGATCCTAACATTGGTTGGTGCAGGCCAATAGTGGAAGTTAGTTTTTTTCGTAAATATAATAATTAAGTAAAAATTATTTTATTTTCCAATCCTTATAACTCCGAAATGGTAACTCGAATTGGAAATCTGAGAGTATCATTGAGCTCATGATGGTGTGTTCCTCTTAGGTGTATCCTAACCCTGACTTATGGGGGTTGAGGGTGAAAGTTAATTTTTGAAAAAAATTTAAGGTTCATTTTAATGAAAATGTGAGTGGGTTTTTCTAAATTTAGAAATTGTACTCGGATCAAAAATATGAGGGCACTGTTGAACATGGAATGTTAGGATTCACTTAGAAATTACTCTACTTTGGCTGGAAAGGGTTGAGTGAAAATGTTATTTTTCGGAATTTTCAAGAAAAATAACAAAATAATTTAAAGGAATTATGTTATTTCTTTCTAACTGATGGGTGGTGGATGGTGACGTTGTAGAGTAGCAATGAGGCACATTAATGGAAGGTCAATAATGGCTCATTGAAACAGTGATGTTGATATTTGTTTATGACTCATTAAATGGGGCTTATTAAATGTGGACCATTTAATAAGAATCAATTAATGGATGCAGTGTAACTTTGTTTTTATTTCTTTTTTATTAAACTAACACGTGGGAGAATGGGGAATTAAACTGTAGGGATTATATAACAAACTACCGGCAGTTTTCCACCCCAACGAAGAATGATGAACATCGGTGAGACTTCATTGTCTTCAGCGTGCCTTGAAGAATAGATCCGGAAGTGATGTCGACATCGTAAAACCTCAAGGACTAACGCTTTATCATTGAAAGTCAACAAGTTAGGGGGTTATTTAATTTTCAAAGTTCTTCCCCACTCTTCATTTTCTAGAAACAACAAACACAGATCAACCCATGAACAAGTTGATCTATGATTTGTACGTTTATGTGGGATGGTGACTTTTCTTGTGGATTTATCATTCGGGATTCAAACCATGCATGAAATGATTGAACTTCAACTCCTGAACCTCCCCCTTGATTTAAACTATTAAAATGTAGGGCCTGGGCCCACACGAATATGGCCTGAGCACCTCTGATCATTCATTCTTCATGGTCGTAGTCTTGAAGTGGTTGTAATTCGATTTCTGGGTCAGGGCAGAGATGGAGGAAAACTGAGAGGCCCCAAGGGGAAAATGGATTAGAAAATGGACCCATAGAGAAACTCTAGTGGCCCATAGAAGGTGTCACTAACACGACACCACCGGTGCAACACCACCGGTGCAACACCACCGGTGCAACACCACCGGTGCAACACCACCGGTGCAACACCACTGGTGCAGTGGCAGCGGTTGACCCATGATGTCTGCATGAAGGTGGTGCCACCACCTGATGTCATAGAAGTAGAGGAGGTGGCTGGCCACACTGGAGTACAATGGCATGCCCGTCAGCACGCTACAGCTATAGGAGGACATGGCCAACCAGTCGTGGCAATGGGAGGCGCATTTCCAGGCGAGCGCCGTGTGGAGAGGGGTGGTCCTTGTTTGGGCCACTCGGGTGGTGCGAGATGTGGTTATTTGGCCATGGCTGGAGGGGACCAGTATCCATGGGACCCGCTAGAGCTGAACGCGGCTCAGTTTCCATGACCCAGTCGGGTGGCACACCACCGGTCCGCCCCCTGGCAGACTCGGCTAAGGATGGTGGGTCGTGCCCCCAGCCCAGCAGACCAGACCCACACCAGCGGGCTAGACCTGCACTCAGCAGGCCAGACCTGCACCAGCAGGCCGGACGTGCACCCTTTGGGCTGGGATGGACTAGACTGGGTTGCCATGTGACCCGGCGGGCTGGACACTTGGCCAAACTGGGCCGGGTCCAGTGAGGCTTATTCGGTATGGCCCATTGGCCAGGACAGACTAGACAGACCCCAACCCAAACCAAGTCAAGTCAAGTCCATCTATTTGAACTAGGGTATCTGAACCCTCAGGCCGGGTTGGTCGGGTCATTCTGATCGGGTCGGATCAGGCCCAGACACAACCAGCCCCATTTTTACTAAGATGCTTGTATCTTGCAAAATGTGCATCCAATTAACGCGTCGTCTGAGGCATTGGGACCCTTACAATAGAGTAGTCCTTTTGAGGTACTCTTCTTGAGTTTTGGAAAAAATTGGAGTATGGCTAGGATGGATCAGACTCGAATCCAACCAGGCTCTTTTTACTAAAAAAACCCATAACGTATAGACTGGGCGTCCGAACAAAGCTCATCCTGTTGCCTTGGGACCCTTATGATGGGACGGTACCTTGGGTGTACTCTATGTGTGACTTCGTAGAGGTTTTGGTATGACCAATGGTTTTAGGAGAGGATCCTCTCGGAATCAAGTGTGCCATGTGTAGGAATCCAGTGGCTAGTTGTGACGTGAAGAAGGAATAGTGATCCTATGTGGGTCAGCACCTAGTGATCCTCCGTGGGCTAGCACCTAGCGATCCTCTATGGGTCAGCACCTAATGATCCTATGTGGGTCATCAGATAGGGAGTCTCTGTGCGTAAGCACCTAGTGATCCTTTATGGGTCAGCATGTTGCGATCCTCTCTAGGTCAGCACCTAATGATCCTCAGTGGGTCAGCACCTAGCGATCCTCTATGGGTTATCACCTAGCGATCCTCTGGGGGTATACACCTAGCGACCTTATGCATATCAGCAGAAAATACTCTCAATAGAATAATATGATCTATCTTTACAACTAATCATCTTTACTTTTTTACTTAATTTATACTTGGTGTGAGAAGTGTCTTTTACTTTGTGTTATGTGGGTGAGGTCTTTCTTGGTGGTATTACCTCTTTGATGTATCTTCCATTGTGGTGTTTTCCTTCACGGATTACTAAAAGACATTAGGGGGTCTTGGGATCCCTAATGAGTATTGTTATACTCACCCCTACATGGGCTTCACCCGCACGTGTTGTGTCGGGTGAAGACGATCAACATTTCAACAAAGGTGCTCGGGGGGACGGGACTGACGGATGCTACGACAATGGACTCGGTGGCCTTGGACCATGTGGGGGCCATTAAGACTAGGTGGAAAGAACATAATACTTCTGATTCCAGTATCTTCACTACTCTTCACGATCGGGTGGGGTTTTTCATGGATGGCCATCAGAGTTTCATTTTTGTACTTTACTGTTTTTAGTTTCTTGTTGGGTTTGTATTTTGGCCCACTTACATTCACTTGTACTTGCACTCAGCTTTTTTTAGTGGTATACTTGTTTCCCCCTTTCAGTGTGTTGGGATTTTTTTGGGCGTGTGTTTGTGTACAATATTAAATTAAATGCCTTCCCTTTTTGGGATATGCCTTTTGGAGCTAGTCACCATCTCATGGCCTGTGGAAGGAAGGCTTGGGGTAGTCACGGCACAGGCCCTGTGGGATGGGTCATGACAATCCAAACAGTTGTGAGTTGTGTGTAATCTTATCAATCAAAAACATGGCATTTTTTAGTGATTTTTCAATCATGGATCCTTCAAATAAGGCTTCAGGAAAGTCTTTTTCATTTTTGAGCATGCCTTGATATAATAACATGAGAAATATATGTTCCTCCATTGTTTTAGGTGGTAATATTTCGTAAAATTTCTTGAATAATTTTAATAACTCATACAGGTTCTCTCCAGTTAATTAATATATGATGTAGAATTTATTTCTAATGGATGAGCTATAGGATGAGGGAAATAATAACATTATAAATCATTTTTTACTGTCTTCCCAATTGCTGAACTTTTCTATTTGTGCACTATACATCCATTCCATAACATCTTCTTCGAGTGAGAAGAGGAATTACCTCTATTAGAATTGGTTTTTAAGTGTTACTCTCAACCTGAAGCTTGAGTAGATGTATCTAAATTATTTAATATTTCTATTTGAGTATACTCTGATAAGACCGTGACATTTTTGGAGCATAAAAGTCATGTTAACTCATAGTTGAAAATAATTTTTTTCCTGAGGTGTAATAATTTGATTTTGGGGATGGGAAAATTAGGGTGCACAGATATCCTAGAAGAGTTTTATTGGTATTTCCAAAAAACTAACAAAGATAATAGTAAAAATTATATTTTCAATTGAAAGAGATATTTCTTCAAAGACCCCTTGTAAATTAATATTATTTATTTTAGTTTGTGTCCCTTAAATTTAAGGGTAAAATCTATTAATTGATTTTTTGAACATCATGTCATTCAAGGTTCATAAATTTTTTAATTTTGGTTGTGTTTCATGGAACTAACTCCTCAAAAACAGTTCCTTTCTTACAAATTCTAATCATGGTGTATGGAAGGATATATTTTCAGTACCTATGTGTAATATAGTTAGTTAACCTAGCATTGTATCTGAAAGAGTAGCGCACAACAAAGTGTTTTCACTGTTAGTTCATTTTAGGAAAATTTATATTTAATTTTATTTATTTGGGATACTAATTACTTTTAAAAATAAGATTAAAATCTTAATTTAAAACAAACGATGAAAGCTGATATCAGATTGATAATGGATAGAACCAGGGAAATGTTATCATAGTTTCAATTTATAACTTATTCTTTCTCTGTTAAATTCTTAAGATAGATATTCTTATATTGATTCCTCTCGCACCCATGTTGTATGGATATGGTGATGAGAAACCTAATTTAGGACTCAAATTGATCTACCTATCTTTCTATGTGTATATAATCAGAGTGGGTCATTGTGATAAATTAGGGAAATCCCCATTCGGGTATAGTAATTCTCTAACAACCAGTAATTCTTACCACAATTCTGTACACATGTTGGAGATCACCAAGCCATCACCACCCAACACTAATCGGTCTATAGTAAGGATATGGGTGTTAGGTGTTGGGAGATATGAATCATTAACCAAGAACATTTAAATTAAAATAATCTAACTCAAAATAGTTGCAATTGATGTTGAAAATAAAATTAAAAATTTAATCCAGAATGAATAAAAAAGAAAATATTATATCTGTTTAGGTGAAAGAACTCAAACAAAGCTCTATCAATCCACCCTTACACTTTCCGGGTGAATCAAAAACTTTACCCCTATAAGTGATGTGTAAATGAGTTATAATTAGAGAAGGAATAAATCCAAAATTTAAGGAAATAAAAAAAAAGGAAAATAGAGAAATGTATCTATATTAGGACAACATCTAGAGCTTCCCCTTGTAGATAGATAGATATTTTAACCCCTTGGACTCTAATTTATTAGAATATTTAGATTCAAGGATTCCATAAATTGAAACCTAAATGTTTTAAAAATGTATACCAGTTAATCAGGAGGGGTTCATGGGTCATAATTGAGTAGTGGTGGCATAAATCTCATCAAAACATCCATTTCTGGGTATGTATAGAGGGTTTTACATCATGAATACTATTCAAAACATGTAATGTGAGGGGAAAAATTCTCAAAACAAGTTTCACACATTAAACAGCACATTGGGTTCTTTTTTTGGAGTTTCATGTTGTGATGATACATGTCACCCCATGACACATAAAGTCATTCTTTCAAAAGCGTCTTCTTCTTCATTTCTTAGCTTCGCATCCTATAATACTTCATGTTTCACATCATGGATATTACATATGATGTGAATTATTACTTTTAAACCAATTTTTCTAGTTTTATATTGGTTATTTAGTTTTGAGCTCTAGGCTTGGGCCTCAACCTATCCTTTTTCACAAGACATATTTTTCATGATAAATTCAGTACTTCTAACTCATTTTTGAAAAACCTATTATCCGGCCATATAACTAAAAAAAATAAAAAAAATATGAATTTATAGTCATTTATAATATGTAATTTTTCTTATATTAAATTATTCATGAAAAATATTTCTCTTTCAGATATCTAATAATTAAATAATTCTTTAAATAGAACAAAATAATAAATTTTGTTATGGAAATTTTTTTAACCTTAATGTATAAATTTCATAATAATATTAAGTATAAAATAATTATTTTAAATTTATAAAGTGTATATAATTTATTATATACCAAACTCTAAGACATGATATAAACAAATATATTATTTTAACGTAAACATAATCATTATCATTGAACCATAAAAGCTATATTTTTATAAAAATACTTTGGTTATCATAGATTTTTCATTATCACAATGTTATTATGTATCATGAATATATTTACTTTTTTTAAGTAGTAAATCTTTGATTTTGGGGTTTATGGAATTATTTATTATTTTATGATTTTTCTAGATAAAGGCATTTCTTTTTCATAATTGAACCTGATAATGCATTGGTCATAAAGAACTTCCATAATTAATGTATTTAATAATGATTCATCCATTATTTTATCTAGAACTGTAAACATTTGATTTTAAAAAAATTCACCTTAATCCATAAATTTATGGTGGGGAATACATTTTATGATTTCTATTCACAGTATCAAAACTAAATTTCATAAATTTCTAAATTTTCTATGACATCTTTCCTCATTCTCTGTATAATTTCTTTTAATGTATTGAATTTTGTTCCCTTTACTTATTCAAACCTCCTTGAAACTTTTATTATCTTTTGATAAGTTTTAATAAAAAAATTATTTAATTATTAATAATATTTATTTTTTTTTTAAAATATTGTGATTTTTTATTTTAGTTATAAATTTATAATAATGGTTGATTGTGATTTATACATATTGATTGGTAGAATTTTATTATAATTAAAGTCCCTATAAAATATTTATTTATGGATAATGGGACTTTGGATTGAATTTCTCACAATATAGTATGATAGGGTACAACAACAAAAGTAGTGATTTGATACTTATAACCCCATACATTCTGATGTGGGTAATTTTATTTCATATGATCTAAAACTATTAAATGGAATTAAATCAACTAGTAAAATTCCTGTTATTTATTTATGGGTTTTTTTACCAAGGAAGGTAGATAGAAATATTTTAAATGACTCATATTTTTATTAAATAATTATTAGGTGTTTCTTTAAATAATATTGTAAATTTGAATGATTTTTATAGAAGATGTAAAAAACATGTCATGGTTAATAAAAAATATGTGTGTTCCACTATTTTGGAAAATGAATTGGTTTCCTAGAGAATTGTTAGATTTAATTATTATCTTCTATGAATTTGAACCAATTTTTAGATTATCACATGACACTTATATAAGCTTTAAATATAAGAAAAATCACTCAATGACATTATATTTTTGAAGATTTTTGATGAATGTCAGTTCCACTAGGTCAAATACCCTGAGAGGGGGGTGAATCAGGGTATGAAAGATTAAAACTTTCTCTCGTTCAGATCTTGTTTCATTGTTAGACAAAAATCAATTATCTCTAACTCCCATATCAATATACAAATATATATGAAATCATGAATAGAACACAATGATTTTTACTTGGTTCACCCTCACTGGTCTATATCCAAGGATCATACAATGGAAATGTGCCGATATACCAAATTCACTAAGGCTCACTGCCAATAATGAGTATAATGTTTGAGATAGATCTTCTATGCCCAGGATCACTACCTTTACAATGTTTAGGTTATGCTCACTACATTCCCAAGGGTCACTCCTTATGACTCATTCTCTAGCTTACTACTGGTGGAAAGGTTCATCGTCTTCTTCTTCTTTCACGCACTGCTATTGGAAAGGAATCCACCCATTGTTTATCGACTTCTAATTCAAACACAGTTTATGGACATCTAGGTCTAATCATTTTTATGAATTTCTACATCCTCAACTATAGGTAGATGCTCTGTTGAAGTCCCTTTTTCACCCGTAGATGACTTCCACCTTCCCGAGTATTTCTAGGTACCTGAAAATACTTTCGCAAATTGATTTGAATCTTTTACAAGCTTCCTTGTTAAAATCACGAACCACCTTGTTCCTCCATGTACTATGTAGCGGGTTTGGTAAATGGAACACCTCCTTCACATACCAATTCTTCCTTCTGCAAACCGATACCACCTCCGTATACCGCTGCCTTTGCTCTACCTCTGCGTACTGCCCTCTATCCACGAACTGTTCTCTATTCGTGGACTGCCTTTGCTGCCGCGTACCAGAGTTCCCCCCCCCCCTCGTATAACACTTTCAAAATTCTCTCTCTCACGTGACATAAATTACTACTCCATGTACTGAGTCTTCCTCTGTGGTTTAGGAATCCCCACAAACACCTTTAGTGAAATTTCTTCCGCGCAAACCACTTCAACTTTCATGGGATTCTTCCTCATGAAACTCCTTCAGACTTTGCTGAAATCCTTGACCAAAAATATGTTATCTAATGATATTTGGTCTCCAAATTAATCGGTGGGATTCAATATTCTAATATAGGCAAAGATACACACAAAATACATTGATCTATGATTTACCAAATCTCCAATCCATCCTTCACCGCATACCAATCCATCTGCCGCTACAAACCATAAGCCACCCGTGAACCATTTTTCTTATCTAGTCCACATAAAGTCTTTATTCCAACATGGTCGATCTTCTCTACCAATATAAATCCATCTGCATATTGCATCACATTCTTTCTTGAACTGTAATTGGTTTCACAAACAGCTCTGGCATACCAGTCCCACTACTCTGCGTACTGTTCCGGGAACATGGTATGTGGTCCATGAATTGTGGTACACGGTTCTCATCCTTTTCCAATTTTCTTCAATGTTCTTCATATTGTTCACTGTAATGAACAAATCCTTCCTCTTCCAAAATCATACTCCTGATTTTGAGGCCCAAAAATTTGGAAAACCCTAGGAATCTGTGCCACCTTAAAAATATGTCTTCGGAAAACACCAACCATACTCATTTATGGTTATCTAGATTTGTCAAAAAATACAACCACACCCAAAACATACCTAGGGGAAAACTTGGGGGATTTTTTCCCCATAATGAAGGAAAATAAAAACATTTCATAATTGATGTTTTGATATAGATCGTTCTTATGATAGATTTTTGGTATAAAATAATTATTTTTCATTATATTCCATGAGGATAAACACTATATAATTTTTTAGTTACTATATCCTAGTTCCTAAAACATTATTATGTTTTATACATTAGTCATTATAAAAATGAATATCGCTTTTAGGTTTTTTGATAGGATTTAGAAACTTTCCCTGGAGTAGGTAATGAAATTTTCTAGAAAAAACAACATTAAGATATGGGTAAAAGCATATAATGCTTTTTGATATATAGAGAATACAAAATTAGATGATACAACCATAATAGAATATATATTACACTATTTTACATGAATATTTATTACATATCAAAATAAATCACACACCTAGAACCTGTTGATTTATTATCATTGGTGA
Source organism: Viscum album (assembly GCA_963277665.1). Taxonomy (NCBI): domain Eukaryota; kingdom Viridiplantae; phylum Streptophyta; class Magnoliopsida; order Santalales; family Viscaceae; genus Viscum; species Viscum album. The sequence goes on along the minus strand of OY728128.1, from coordinate 698,806,575 downwards.
TTACATACATACTTGACTCATTTTATAAACATATTTCAATATCCCACATGCATAGTCTTTTCACATTAAACACTTCTTGAAATATCATACATAATAAGTTTCTTCATAAACTAGTAAATTGAAACATAAGAAAAGGGTGATATAATACACTTAGTAAATTTAAATATATGATATAAATAATGATCATTAGTGAGTATAAGATAAATATTTGGGTATGACGGAACAATCAAAGTGCATGAACATAACATAATAAAATAATACATAGTAAAATGTAGATAAAAAATAATGAGTTTTTACATAAGGATTATGACATAACATAAGTAATTATTTATTCATGTTTGGTTACATGAGTTAGTAATTATGATTTATAAAAACTTTATATAGTAATATTATCTTATAAAGGGTTAGGAAATATGATTATGTCACATACATATTTTGAAAAAATCATTTCTTAAGTCACGACCCACACGTAACAGCACCATAGTGGGAATGGTTACTTGGTGGTATGGGATTAATCTGAATTCTCATAAATAAATTGGGATAATTTTCTTAGAGGATTAGGTTCATTCCCCCATCCCCAAAATTCCATTTAATTTTATATTAATATTACACTAATACATTTGAGGGGAACATAAATATGAACCAACCCATAATATATAGAAAACCATACATTTTTGTGAAACATGAATATGGAAACATTTATAATTCCATATTAGAATAATTAACTTATTAGAATGAAATGTGTTTCTCAAGAATCTATATAACGAATAAAAATTAATTATCAATATAGATAAATATGATTATTCTATTAAAACATATCTATAGTGAAAAATTATGTGCATAAAAAAAATTATTTGAAAAATGAGAAAAAATATCCTTTACATATTGATAAATTTTATTTTTAGAGGAATTTTTTTAAATAAATTTTTTTAGAAATATTATTATTATTTAATAAAAATTAGTTTGATTTATTATGAAAATGAAGATAGAAATATTCATTAAGAATATCGAAGAAATCTACAGAATAATTTGGTCAGTCATTTAATGTAAAAAAGATATTCCCTTTCCAAATTTATAACTAAATTCAAATTCAAAAAGAACATCGTAATAAATCATATGTATAAAAATTTGGACATCCATAAACTAGTTGTAGAGGGTAAAATCACAAGGATAAAAATAATGGATAAGGTTAATTTCACTTACAAGCATCATTTCAAGTCAATTATAATACAATATAAGGGAAAATGGTCAGAATAATTGTAAAAACACAAATAACTATAGGATAATAAAATAGATGGGGTTTTAAATGAAAATAAAATTATATTTTCCAATTAAAATTTATTCATTAGAGATATCAATTTAAATGTGATATTGGAACACAATCCTTACCTAGGATGTTATTTGGTTATAAATTATATAATCCCATTTATAATTAATTTAGGTTCATTTTTATTATATATAATATCATTATTCGAATTTATTTTACTTAAAACTATTCAATTGTAATTTTTTATTACCCATATATTATATGTTTATTGTTAAAATTAATATCCATGTTTTAATTATTCTTTTTTACAAGAAATACTTGGTTTGGTGGCTTTGACCATTGATCCATGGTCATGGGTTCATCACCTCTCGAATTTTCATTAACATGGTGCATATTATTAGGATATATTTTTGGAGTCCCATGTTTAATTCATTGAACTTATAGTGATGGTTTTCATGGAGAACATAAAAAATCACCTCTTGGTGATTAATAAATCAATAGAAGAATTGAATTTATTAGCGAATATACTTTTGAATGTTACCATTAAATATTTATATTTAAAATATAAAATAATCCATTATTAAAATTTATTAAAATTACTTATGATTTCTTAATAATTCATGATTATTGACACCTTCCAAATGAGCGTTGTAAAATCAAGAATTGATAAAATACCCAAATAATGGGTATTATTCTCTCAAAAACAATGGAAGGAGTTTCATGACTAGATGAAGTATAAATGTCTGGATCATGCAGATCACATAACCTCCAAGAGGACATGAAATCACATGACCTTGGGATGGTCATGTGAACTGATCAGGCACTACACATGTTCTTTTTGTGATCACACAAAACCACTCTAAACAACACTCTTATTCTTATAAAGGTTTCTAGAAAAGAAATGATGATCATGAAAAGGATTCCCGACAAGTTCCTCTAATCTTGAAAAATGTAAATCTATAGACTCCTAATAGTCACCCAAATCCATTTAGAATATGAAACCTTAAATTTTATGAGATTTATGTGATGAAGAATTGTGTTTATTTTTATATTACGTGCTTATGCAATTCACATTAACCTTTGAATATCCCTAGGTACATGTCAACCTCTTCACGTTAGAGCATGTTGGATTTTCACCTTTACCATGTGAAGGACATAGGACACATTCTTGAGATCTTTTGATACCCCATCATCTCAAAAGATAATATGATGTGTTTTCCGTAAAAATACACATACGCCATTGAAATATCGATCGTTGATCACATGATGCTTTACATACAAGAATATTTACTTTCTGTGATAGTGCTCACACTATGTCAGGAGATCCCATACTGATCATGTGATGAATTGATGGATATCCAATTGTAAAATTTTAGATGTCTTGGAATATAGTAGATAAAAGGTTGAAAAATTTGGATGCCTCTCATGAAGGGCACATACATTGATTTTCATGTGAAGGGGTTTGGGACCTCAGATGATTACCATTGATCACATAAAGACCCTTTGAAAATGAAACTTGATATTGCACGAGACTCCTAAAAAGATAGATTGATCTAAAGCTCGAATGGCCAGAAGGCCTTCATTTTTATTGATTTTTGATAACCCCATTTTCAAGTGATAAGGGGGAACCCTTACAAGGCCCGTAGTCTCAGAGATTACATGGCCCATAGCCTTAGGATATTACATGACCCGAAGGTCTTAGGGAATTTAACCAGACTATCTACAAGGAACTTCCCCTCCCCAGCATCTGCATCATTATAATAGATCTCCATCCCATGTCTATGATATATGCACCATTAAAGGAGTATTATAATTTGGGTGGATATAATTATAAATTCTTCCCCCTCTAAAAAAAATAATAGTACATAGAACAGCAGATGAGAGGACTTCTCAAAGAGGAAAGCCTTTCTTTCAAAAGGGTCTTCAACTAGGTAAAATATGAGTAATGACATAATATATCACATGAAATGAATATAAAATTCACATTTTTATTCTATATATCACTCTAAGAACATCCAGAAGACCATCTAGAGTATGAAAAAGTGTTTTTGTATGTGGACTTGTTCATGCGAAATCTAAAAATGATAATGTTTTTTGGACATTGAGGAACATATACCGTAAAGACTAAAAAATACAGAATACTTATGTGAATATGGATATGATAACTTTCATGAGAAGTAATCATACACTTTTCATGGCCTACTGAGATCATGAGACAACACCAGGATGTGTCACCAATGTATTGTGAAGTCTTTCATACATGTCACCCAGTTCATGTCATAACAATAGGACATGTCACCCATGTCTTCAAAGCCCTCTCAATATGTCAACCATGTCTTGCGAAGTCCTCGACACATGTTTCCAAAATCTTGTGAAGTACTCCAGGAATATCAACTAGGTCAGGTGAAGTCCTGAAGACATGTTATCCAATTCAAATGATAGACTTCCGACACGTCATACTTGATCATGCGATATCCTTGGACAAGTATGTGTTTATCACAATAAGGCCCTCAGATAGGTAGTTCTTGTTTTTTGAATTCCACAAGACATGTCACCTAGATCATGAGAAAACACTAGTACATGTCACCAAAGTATTTAGAATCCCACTTGTCATGTCAACCTTGTTTTGAGATGTCTTTTGGACTTGTCTCCCATGTATTGTGAAACCCTCCCGCAATATTGTACAGTATGTGAAGTCATTTATACATGTCATCCAAGTCACAAGATAATGTTTTGATATTTTATCATTGATAACATGACATCATTGGAAATGTGTTTTTTGATCACAATAAGGCTCTCAAGCATGTCAAATGATTCTTTTGATGTACTATGGACATGTCCATCAAATCATGGTTCAAAAAAAGGACATGTCAACCATGTGTTGAGATGCCCTCTCAACATGTCAGCAAAGTTTTTTGATGTACTTTAGACATGTATCCCATGTCTTCTGAGGTCCACTATACATATCATTTTGGTCATGAAAATTCCTCCAAACATGTCATCCATGTCACATGATTTCCTTCTGACGTGTGAGCCTTGATCACATGACATCGTTAGGATATGTAGGATTCCTACCTAAGGCCCATGCTCAAATAAGAATCCACCTCAGTGTAAGTCCCTCTATGTATCATAAATTCTAACCCATGGGTTCCAAAATCGCTTATGGGTTCATCATTCTATATCATTCATCAGAAGATTCGGAAGCTAATCGAACTATGATGACTCTAATTCCAGGTATAAGAATGCTACACAAGAATCCTTCCTATTTCTTGATCTCTATATCAAACACTCCATAAGGGTCATCCTAGTGAATATGTCCCTTACCCATATGTAGTGAGTCCAATCACTTTTTTTCCCTCTTTTCTCACACTAATCATGGATCAAATGGTATTAGGTATTTTCAATGATCATATCACTCGCATCATAAATATACCCTAGATAGGGAAACATCACTATGTAATCTTCATTCAATGACATGATATAGTTATCCCTATATAAGGGAACCCACCTAGGTGTATGTACCATAGGTATTCTTATATTGGTAAACACTGGGGAAATAATCCACATGGGAATTAATCATCATTCAAGAACCATCAGCGTGTTGGGGGAAGAACAGGCTATAATGTCTCTGATTACTATTATAAATAGGATATGTATGACACCATCCTAAGCCTTGAGCTCGATACCCAGTGCCTAAATTCCCTTTATATATGTCCTTTCTATATTATTTTAACCGATATAGTTTAAATGAACTATTTATGTTTTGATCTCTATTATACATAGGATATGTAGGACACTTCATGAAGGTTCAATACCATCCTCAAGATATCAATATCCTCTTCAGATGGATGTAAACTCCATGGAACGTAGTTAAATTGATTCCAAATATAAATTTTTACCCATTTCTAAAAAATAATTGGAAACATATGAAGAACCTATAATAAATACAAATAGAATCCTAAATATTACCCCATATTTCAAATAAAAATATTCAAAATATGATTATCTCATTAAGGTAACTGGTTCCATATCATGATTAATAAGAGATTTTAAAACATATCTTAAATATATATGAGAGCCTCGGAAGAGTAAATAATCCCCCTCCCATATGGGTGTGATGAGCCTGACCTCTCATATTATCGACCAATGTCAGTTCCTATGTTTCATTGGGTATAAAAACCCAAATGACTACCTACCTTTGGAGGGAAGGTATGTACCTTGATATGTATATTGGAGTTCGTGGTAGTTTCTAAGAGATTAAAATGGGGAACAGTGTGAAGATAAATATGCAACCATACTCGAACCCTCCACAATCAATTATCACAAAGATAACAAAAATGATCAACCAAGTTTGAAATAATGTAATGATAGAATAAAAAAATCATTATAATGGATGGATAGAATATCTCTTAATCTTGGGAAATCATGCATCTCTTAGTGAAAAATAACTGATTAACCTAATTTGAATCGATAAAATAATGAAATTTTTGGTTGACCCTAAGTTTGGACAATTCTTATGAATCTCTAAGATAAAAAATGGTGAACCTAACATGAAAATCTAAAATAATAAAATGATTTGTTTTCTATTCATCTGGGAATTTTTACATCTCAGAGATAAATAAAAATGGTTAACCCAGTGTGAATCACTTAAATAACATAAATGAATGGTTGATCATTTGTCAGGCCATTTAGTTTTGGGCCTCCTAAATAAATGAAAATGATATGCTTGACGTGAAATCCTACTTAACTAGGGTTCCCATGAAATAAGTCAATTCTCATTGTGATAATTTCATGTGATAAAATGTATCAACTATGAATAATAAAGGATAATTGTGTTACATGGAAAAACTGATTGAGCATGTATCATACTTTCCATGATGCACCAATCAGTGGCCTTGTTCTTTATTGTCTTTGTGACTATAAATAATGATCTCAAAAACAACACCATGATCCGAGATATTGTCTTCATTGAGAAGCTATTTTGGAACTTTAGCAACAGTTGTAACCCCTAAAAGTCACAGAATAACCTAACCTACCCAACACCTTCATCTTCAACTATAAGAAAATGTTAGGGAATACCACTTACATTGTATTATCTTGACACTTGATGCTACACTTAAATCTCTATAGACACTGAAGTTTATGAGTCTATTTTTTTCAAGAAAATCTATAGTCAAACTAGTAGTGTTCATTTCCACTACCAATCTCTTCAGAAGATTATCCTCAAAGTGAAAAATCCATAACCATTTTTATCTGAGGATAGTGTATCATGGAGTCTAATAAGGATCCATTATAGTTTAGGATTTCCTAAGGACGGTTCATGTTGACCTCCATCATCAATCTCTTCCCTCTGTCTCCCTTTATTCATGTGCTAAGGGAACCAACCGACACATTTTCACCTTGGGAAATCATTCATGGGTACTAAGGAAGTCTCATCAAGAGAAGAAAGCTAAGGAAAAATGGGAGTGGGTCATATTCATGCTTCCACTAATGATTCTCTCTGGTATATTCGGATGGTAGCTAGTAGGAATACTCATATTCCTTCCCCCTTTGATCAGGCTTTCATGTTTATTCATATAGCATGCATAGGGGGTCCACATATCCCTACACATACACATGAATCCCATAGGAATACTCCAATTTCACATGATGGATTGGAGTACACATATATCCCTACTTCAATTGATGATATATTCATGTACTTATTTTTAACTAAACATGTGTGTGGATACATTATTGTGCACACTTTTCTAAAGTATCATTACATTCTGGAAACAACTGAATAACTTTATCCATGTATTCTGTCACTGGTATATAAAGGGTGAAATGAACGTATTCCTATTGCAATATCCATAGAAGAACCACACTATGATCAGTATGAGAAGGTGGCTACTTCAAAGCAATGAAACATTATTTCTCCACCTTGTAGGGTTATTAGTATATTCTAATAAAGTATGGGGAATAATATCAGGATCATATCCCAATTCTAACTGTGGATCACCAAGTAAGAGAATAACATGAATCGATAAAGGATCGTATTTGAATCAAAAAAATAGGTGTAATAATCAAAAATCACATGACTGGGCTCATATCCATGTTCTGAACAAGGATCGCCAAGTGTTATTGGAACATGACTCAAGGAATGATTATATTCCTATCAAAAATGACTAGAGGAATGCTCCAAAAGCACGGTACTATGCCCATATCCAATTTATTACTAGGTATCACCATTTTACAGTGGAACATGCCTTGGGAAAGCCTCATATTCCTATCATTGAAGCTACTCATCATTCTTCATCAACTCACTGAATCTAGGATCATATACATACTTCTGATGTTGAATGATTGCACCAGCATCCTTCAGAGTCCATACAGAAGGAAGATCATATCCCTTATTTCATTCTAGAATTCCATCAACATATTTTAATGGGGGGACTCATATTTTTATTAGGCTCATTTCCCTACATCAGCTAGGATTGGCTTCCATATTACAGCAACTAGACACATGCCTTCTTATATTAATGTCGATAATATAGAATCTCGCTAGTATAATCTAGAAGAATATAAGAAGTGGAATAATATTTTCAAATCTCCCAAAATTTATCAATATATTCTAGAATCCTTCATGGATCAGGGTCATATCCCTAATCAACCCTAAAAGGAAGGTCAAAATATTCTGACTAAGATGAAAAATAAGGTACATATACCAAATCTTCTCATGCCAGTGTCCTTGAGGCTGTTTGACACATATCGAAAACACCTTAAGGTTTTTATGACTCATTAACTAAAGAAAAAACTGATTATTACCTCATTATTCTCCATTATGGTAGTGTGGATATTTATCATAGTCACTCTACTCCAAATATCCACTGTGGTCAAACTCCCCATGAAAATATATCCCTCAGACAAAGAAATAATCACATTTCATAGACACCTATGTATAGAGAGGTTCTCAAAACATAGTCACCATCATATAAATAGGTGCTAGAAACACAAGGGTTAACTGTATATAGTTCATAATCAATGATCATAAGCACTTCAGCATGGTCTGTAGGTGACACAGAGAATACTCTTTGGTTAGATGAAGTGGAGGCATATAAATCGAATGAATGGGATTCCAACATAGATATATGGAGTGAGTTATCCAAAAAAACCTCCCAACCATATTATATCCCCTATCTAATTTTGACTAGGAGTCCTTATATGATCTAGAGAAGGAGTTCATGACTTAACTACACTAGAATATGTGGGAAACTTATCAGTGGTTAAAGTCTAGAAATCCCTCTTATCCCAGAAATGAGGATCACCTTTAAAACATAAATACACTTTATTGTTAGCTATACATGGACATATTTTCTATAGCCCATACACTAGGTTAGGAGAGCACAAAAAAACCTATGTAGTTATTGTCTATGTATCACTACAATGCACCATCAACTGATTTTCATTAGCCCATAATACGTAGAAATATAAGGATGGGGAAAATATGGAGCATTGCAATTCACTACATCCCCCAAAAAAACAAATTCCCCTGGATACAACATCATACAATTTCATATCCTTATGACAAATTATGGGATTGGTTAATTCACATACTAGTTAAGAAATAAGGTGAAATAACCCATATTTAATGTTGCAACAAAATCATAAACAGACGAAGAGAGATGCCAACAGGTCTTTAAGCTAGGACCATAGAAACAATGGGAACATAATTCAAACATAAAAATTGAAGACAAGGATAACCGGAAAAATTCCTAAATAAAATGAATCTAACCGAGGGCTTATATTGAACCCAAATCATATATGACCACAATATGAAAAAATAAAATGGGTCACAATATAATCTAACATATAATTTTTTCAGAAGTGAACCCATTGCATAGGGATGGGGGAATAATTACCAAAACCTCCACTCCAATGGTCATAAATCCCTAAGAATATCCATGAAATATTGATGGAAACTAAAATTAACTTATCCCATAGGACTAGGGTAGTTTTTATCTCAATCAATATCACCAGGTTCATTTCACCCAAATGGGGTCTTGGATAAATCAATGAGGTTCTAGAGTAACCCTAGACCATATGTATGAGGAATTAATATATCAATTTCTATATTATGAGTCATAAAATTCTTTACTAGTATTACCAGATCCTCAAAAAAATGATCAATAAGTTAAAATGGTATCACCAAATCATCCACTGATGTCTAGGATGGTGGGATTTTCATAATTATCATCACCTGAGAAGGAATCAATCTTCTCCATTTTGGGATTTAAATATCAATGGGTTTCTTCCTATCTTTTCATCCCACTAAAAGAGAAACCGCTACTATTTTTGGTACATTCAACAAAAATGACTGAAAACACTCTTAAGGTCACTATTCATAAATAGATATGATATGAATGTATAGTAAGGGAAATAAATCTTGATAGGGTTCATAATCCAAAATGGTTCAATATGGCCATGGATTAGCGAAATGACCCTAATAAAACCCTCAAAGAAGGAGTATGCATTGAAAAATCACCCTATTGCATTGAGAGTAATGGGATAACTAGAATTTCTCAATGCACCTAAATGGATTTCATATACATTAGCACAAAAAATTGTGTGGATCAAGATGAAAACACATCGGGACATAATACATAAAACATACATTAAGAAAAGGGTGATGTGGATGCAACAACTGAGGTTGCACGTACACGGAATTAGTGTAGAAACCATAATTTTGAAATCCTGAACAATGAGTTTCCACCACTATAGTGAAAAAATATCAAGGATAATGGGAAAGGTGTGGATACATCCCAAAAACCACCATAAAGTTTGGAAATTCACTCCATAGAGGAATGGATGGCACAATATGAGAATGAGATAAAAAATCTCAGACAACTCACTAAAAATATACTCAGTGATAACATCCCCACTGGGTAACATATTCAAAAAGAGATTAGGAAACCATTCAATGTCAATGAGGATGTTAAATATGATTGTGACCTTCCCCTATTACGGTGATTACTATTGTCCAATCTAGTAGTCTATTCCTTTCAATCATGGATTAAGAATCAGAAAGAGATAAAAATGGGGCAACATCACTATTACCCTTCCACAACCTATATAATGTAGTCATCCCATACTATGGTACCTCTGGAATTGATCGATGTCACTAAATCCCAGGCTTCTTGAAAGAAAGCCATATTAGTGTGTCTCACACCCATGCCGCTTGAGAGGAAGACATATCCCAAAAGGGTGGATGACATTTATCCCCTACCCAATTTCAAAAATCCTACCTTCTCAACTATTTATGGTGTGTTAGATCAATAATTGTAGCTAACGCATTTTGTATCCTAATGCAGCCTGATTATGGGCCCTTAAGACCAAAAAAATGGGGCCATTCTAAGATGTTTTATAAATAAACTAATAGGGATAGCCTTCATTCAGTACATTAACATCTTAGTATAATCCATTAGAATATGGGAGTACCTTATTCATCAATTATATGATAATTTCAAATCTATGATAAGGAAAACTACAATTTTCAACCTTAAAACTTTAAACAACCACTACTACAAAAAACGGTCAAGGGAAGCGCTACCCTTTTATCAGCGCTAAAAAAAGACGCTGATAAAGGGGTACTTTATCAGTGCTAAAAAACACTAATAAAGGGGGTCCTTTAACAGCACTACAAAAAAGTGCTGTTAAAGGCCCCCCTTTATCGGCGCTTTTTTTAGCACTGATAAAGCCCCCCCCCCTTTATCAGTGCTTTTTTTAGCGCTGTTAAAGGGGACCCCTTTATTAGTGCTTTTTTTAGTAGCGCTGATAAAGGGGGGCTTTATCAGCGCTTTTTCCTAACACCCTGATAAATTTTTTGTTTCAAGAAAAATAATTTTTCATGAAAAATAATATATTGTAATATAAGTATATTAATATTGATATAAATATAATATATATTTTTTAAATATGTTTTAGATAAGTAGAAATCGACTATTACATTTTAATATATAAGAAATTTAGTGAAAATGGATTTAAAATATTTTAAAAAATATAATTAATTGATAATTTTAGAATTATCATCAATTAAAAATCATTTAATAATAATTTGAATACAAAAAAAAATCAAACAAATAATAAAAGATCTAAAATAAGTTGAAAATGTAACTCAAACATCAAATGACCATAACTTTTGATCCGGGTGTCCGTTTGAGCTCTATAGTATATCAAATCAAAGCCTCCGATGAGCTCTATGCGCTTGGGACCTAAGAGAAGATTTGTCACATATTTCAAGGCCAAAAAGGGACCAGAAGGCATCCAAAACTGAGTTTTTAGTCAGGATACCCCGATTTGTTAACATTCAAACAAGTATAAATTCTAATCTGGATGTCTGTTAGGCCTGTACCACATGTCATATCGAAGCTTATTTCATTTTCTTTGATTTGACTGGTTGTGGAGATGAAAAAGGCTTCTGGATTATAAGTAATGGTCGTTTTTATATTCTATGTCTTTTCAAATACATATATATATATATATATGTATGTATTTGTAAATGTATATGTGTGTGTGTGTGTTTGTTTGTCTGTGTGTGTGTGTGCTGTATATATGTATTTATTTATTTATTTTTATAAACACATATAAAAAACATATTTTATTAATGTATTTAAAACAAATCGTATAAATGTATATTATTATAAAAATAAATATATTGATAAAAATTATAACTAAAAATATATATATAAATATATATATATAAAAATTAATATACGAGTAAATATATATATATATACTAATATATGAATAAATATATATGTATTAATATGAATATATATTATTATACGAATAAATATTACTATATATATAAAAATATATATATATTAATATTAATATATGAATAAATATATATGTATTAATATATCTAAATATATTTATATTAACATGAATCTATATTAATATACGAATAAATTTTACTAAATAAATATATAAATAAATAGAAATATCATTAAATAGAAAAAAATGAAATGGCTTAGTGGTAAAGGTGCAGGCACGCAAGGGGGAGGTCGCGGGTTCGAGTTCTGGTGGAAGCAAGGAGGTGCGCGCGGGGGGCATGTGATGGACCAGTGGTCAAGGGCAGCGCGCTGGAGTGGTACACCGAGCGCTGATAAAGTGGGGTCAAGCGATGTTAAAATATCCCCCCGAATTATATATTCTTTTTTATTTTTTATTTTTTTTGACTTTTATCAGCGCTAAAAAAATCGCCGATAAGAGGGGTCCTTTATCAGCGCTTTTGTTAGCGCAGATAAAAGACCCCTTTATCAGCGCTGATAAAAGGGACCCCCTATCTTCACCTCGATTAACAGTGCTTTTTTAGCACTGTTAATGCCCTTTTCTAGCGCTGATAAAAGAAAAATATGTAGTAGCGAACATGAGAATGGGAGGATTTCTTGATTCATAGCTAAGTGGAAAGTTTTAACCTATTCCCTCAACATCCTCTTAGGCGGGATAAATTAATGGAACTATATTATGATAATATTTGGGGTGATATATAGACACCTATGATCTTGATGAACTATCCAGTCAAATTCTATGAGTTTGCAGAAATGAATTTTTTTTGGAAGATGTCATTCAGTGGAGAAGAGCTAAGTCTTATCCCATGTTCAGAGAAGATTTAAAAAGGCTTGGGGAAGATGATACTTAATCTTCTACCCAAAAAATAGTATCAATATCCATTCAATTACCTAGGTTATCCCCAAATCCTTAAACTCTTCATATTGAATGGTAGAAACAACCAAATCACCTTTGACCAAAATAAAAATGAGATCAGGGTTACTTGTTATTTGAGAAAAGGATAAATAAAGTGTACACATTATGAAATGAGAAGGTACTATTTTATTTCCATTCATCAATGGAGAATAAAATACTCATGATGTAATATCCAAATAAGCCCAATGAGGTAAACCTCATTGATCTTCCTGACTACAGTTCTTTCTATAAGAGGTTGGGTCGCACCATCTAGGATTGCCCAGTCTTCAAAAATTTTCTCAAAAGAATTGTCTATTATGGATAGGTGAGATAAGAGAATTCCTTATCATAGGTGACTTGTGTTAACATCAACCAAATATAATGAGTGGGTGATTGGAAAGAGGTTCTAGCCAAAATGGGATGAAGTTTGATAACCGGACGACCAGATTGGCAGTTAACCAAAAACCTAACACCCTAATATCACAACTTCACAAAACCATAAGGATATTATCACATTGGTAGGTGACAAATAATACACCTCATAGATGTGTACATAATCTTCCGACAAATAAAATGATAGAATATGATGAGTCATATTCATCTCCTGTGAAATATATGAATCTTTCATACTTTTTTCTTACAACATCCGGAGAACAAGCACCACCCCACCCAATAGAACCGTTATCATATGGAGAGTTAATATATGGTTTCTTTTACATAACACTCACAACAAAACCCTTCTTTTATTTTTAATACACTTATAATTTTGAGTCCCTCATTTCTGACTAGGGAGTTGGGGTGGTAGTTTTAGGGGATGAGGATACATGGGACAACACCCGCATGGTCGGATCCAATATCTTAGTCACATCCCCTAATCAGACATATATTTAACCAAGACTCATGGGAGATCAGTCTAGAAATACCAACAGAAACTGAGAGGTCACAAAGATCCCTATAGTTATTTTATATTCCATGTCATTTGACACGACAATATAGTAGGGGTGGGATTGTCTGATCATCCTAGAAAAATGTAATGGAAAGTGTAACCTACACAAATTGCAATAGATACTCCCTTTAACTCTACTCAATCACCTAGACCATCAACCCCAAACACCTCAACTGGTGATCCGCATAGTAGGAGAAACCCCGTATTAGGAAGCACAAACCACTGGCACAAATGTATGACACTCTAAATCAGTTGGAAGCTATCCTATCCAAACTATAAAAACTAGATTATCTCTATATTTCAAAGGAAATCATAGAGACACTCATCAAGTCCCTTTAGAGACCAAATAAATTTTAGAAATAAGTCACTATATTTGAGGTTTATCATTTCTAAATTATGCCATTAGAATTCCATGTCTTCTAATTATTCATAGAACAAGATTGTGAAGTGGCGATCCAGGGACATATCAGTTCACTTTACATTTTTTTAAAACTATATTATGTCATATTTAGAACGTATCTAATTGAAAATGGTTTTGGGATCAAGAACTTCTCAATTTTAACCCTTTTACATTTGGGACATAGAGATGGAGATTCATATCATACAATGATAACCATTCGGGGGTATGTTAAGAGTGAGAAAAGAACTCTCAAGAATATCAATATGAAGGCTAACTTTTGGGATCTCACATCTAACATTGATTTCATAGTTATCCATCAAGAAAAAAACATGAAATATCTTACTCAGAATACCTAGTATTTGTATCCAAGTACAAGTTCCTTTAATATTTCATCTACGTATTAAATACCCAATCGATGGGAATGCTGGAATACTAAATGGTGAAAACACTCCCTTTTTGTTTTTTGAATCCATATATGCTAAGGAAGGTTTATATAAAAGGTATAGAAAAAATCAATGGTGGATGAAAATATATAGGCTACAACACTCAATGGATTGGGGAATACCATCAAAAATCATTAAAGTATTATCAAAATTTATTATGTGCTACCCATAATACTTATTGAGGTAGTAGACTTTCCCCCAAAGGTCTAGGTAACTCGTGTCCCTAGTGATAGTTTAAAAGAAGATTATAAGCAACAGAATCTATTTGTGAAGACACTAAAAGTTCAAGGTGAAAATTTATCTTCCCATATACTCTATCACCTCAATAATAATATATATTACATTATATTATATAAAATTTATGAAAATTATTCCATGGGATTAGAGGTGGAAGAAGAATAGGGTGACCTGAGGAACACCCGTCCATTATTTGTGGAAGGAGTCTTTACTATCATCGTTGAGATTAGGAAGGTAAATCTACGAACAAAAGAATACTTAAAACCAATATTGGTTGTTTTTTATGCCTCTCAAGGAGAAGGACATGTATATTTCAATTATAAAGAAACATATATATGTTTTCACTTGGAATGATTCATAAATTTCTTGGATAAACCCTAATGTGGCTATGCACTTCCTAAGCTTACCAGATGACCACCATGGTTTCAATAAGGAAGCTAGGAGGATGCACCCCTATCATGATAAAAATATGGAATCATACTTTGAAAACTTGATCAAATTCAACATTTTCCAGAAAGTTGAATTCCCAATATGTCTCACCAACATAACACCTATAATGAAAGGGAACTAGAAGATTGGGTTCTAAATTGATTTTAGAGACCTTAATTGATTTATCCCAATGGATAATTCCCTATTTCATATCACATAACACATTATTTATGAAACTATTAGATTCTAAGACCATTTCTTCATGTATGGGTATTTAGAGTACAAAAAAAATATGAACGTTGATGATGAGAAAGACACCACCATCAGAGCACCCTAGATGCTCATTATCTATTTGGTCATTCCCTTTGGATTAAATAATGTTGGAAATACATACCTATTCTACATATATAATATATTTAATTACTTAATGGTATAAATATAATAATTTTATGTCAATGACCTGGTTGTCAAATCTTGACAATGATGTAATCCCTTCACAGATCATTAAACAATCTTAACCAAGTTGAGGTGATACAGTTTGAAGGTGAACCTATCGAAATTCACTTTCAAGGCAACATAATCAAAATTCATTGGATGTGTGATATGCCACTATGGAATTAATATTGAACTAGATATAATTAGCGAAATCCTTGAAATTTTATAACCCTTAGAATCTCAAAGAACTTTAGGGGATCCAAGTTAACCTTGAAAATCACTCCCCTTAACCAAGTTAATGAAGGGAGTCTTCCCTTATCATGTGTTTCATAGATAACATGGCTATAAAATCACTCCCCTTAACCAAGTGAATGAAGAAGAGAGTCTCATATCAATGGTATGAGGATTACAAAGAAAACTTTGAGTGTATCAAGAAATATGTGATTCACCCACTAATCTTGATTACTCTAGCAGAAGGATATCCAATTATCCTATATGTGGCTCCCATGGAGTGACCACTTTGAGATCTCTATAAATAGGAAAATGATGTGGGGAATGAAAAAAGTATATAATACCTTATTCTAATGATGTTATATTCCAAGACCTGTTATTATGAGGTAGATGAGTACTACATCATAACCATCTTTGTAGTATAGAAGTTGAGAAATTACTTCCATCATCATGAAATATAATTGTTATCTTGTATTTAACCACTAGAGCATGTATGTTATACTATATATTAACTAGGAATTTGTCCTGATGGGAGGTAATTCTACAAGAGTATGACATCATCTTTTTGAAACAAAAGGAAGTGAAAGGGAATTCCATGAATGATTTTCTTACGTAACATATCACCTTGTAAATCACATCGGTTGACATCAAACTTCAAAATAAAGAGGATCCACAGAGGGTGGTATTCGAATCATGGCTAGTGTTCTACTTGGGATGCCACAGGCTAGGCCATTTGGTCTCTGGCTTCCATCGTGGGACCCAGGATATGAAATTTGTGATCAGTACTACTAAGGGTTTGAGGTACAAGTTGATCTTGTGGTGAACCATTAGGTGTGGGAGAGTGCTGGTTTGGGCGAGTATGAGGAGGTGCGCAGGGATGCTCTAAAAAATAATGCAAGTCAGGAAACAATAATTTCTAGTCATGGTGTCCAGCACTTAGCAAGATTAGCTCCAACAGTGGTCTCCCTTGGTTTCTACGGTGGCAGTGAAGAGTGTCAAGCCTAAGGAGGAATATCTGTAGGTAGTGGATTTGTTTCCCACTTAAAACATGATTTAGATATAGATGGATCAAAAGAGGAGGGTCCCTTAGTAGTGGATATGGTGGATCTACCAGTTACATTCAACCATATCGAGGAAGGTGAGGTGATCTTGATAGGGAGTGACGTTCAAGGTCTCAGTAGCTCTCAAGGTCGAGGGTGGGAGGACACTAACAAGCAACCATAGTTCATGGGTTGCGGATATGAGCAGCCCATGATGTGTAGGGTAAGTCCTTCTTGTTGGATACAATATAATATCACTATAGACCAGGGAAGCTAGACGAAGTGAGTGTCTTGGGGCCCTTAGACCCAAACATCCCTAGTTCCATCTTTTCAGTCCATCATAAGTCTAGGTCTAGGGAGAATAAAACTAGCTTGGAGGATAATGCAGTTAATGAGGAGTCTCCATGTAAGCAAAGGCCCATCAAATAAGGAATGACGATAAATCTAGGGAACCGTTATGATGGTCTAGAAGTTCAAGAACCTCCATTGTCTCAAGAGGATGATTCATTAGGTGATTAAAGTTATATTCACCCTTCAGTGGATAGCATGGACCGAATTCAATGGAAATTTCCTCGCATCCCTAGAAGGAAGAAAGGGGAAAAAATCATTCGATACTTAAAGAAATGTATTTTGGTTCATGGGTAAAAACCAAAGGGACGCAAGGATTACTCCCACTTTCTAAACCCAATGGAGACTAGGTCGGCCAAGAAGAGAATAAACAAAGAAAGCACACTATACAGAAAGGAAAAATTGAAGAATCAAGTAGGAATACAAGAGATAGCAAAGAAAATGATGGGGAGTGCTTGAAACTTATCTTACACTCCAAGGAATAAATGCTTGAAAAAGTTATATGAACCAATGTATCAGAAGAGGATATTAAAATAATTTATAAATGAAGGTTTCAAGTTGATGCTATTGAGGTGCAAGAAGTGTTGATAGATAAAAAAGATAGAATACTGGCATGGGGATTCAATCGGAGTAAAATAAACTCAGAGGAATTTATTCAAACAATGGAAAGTATGATTACTCACCTTGAAGAGCTTATTAGAGAGGATCCTAATACCCAGGTTAGTATGCTACACTGGGAAATTTATAGAGTAGCTGCTTCATGTAACCTTAGTCTTGTGTTTAATCATTTTTACCTCTTTCATCATGTAGTGGTACCTTTTTTGTGAACTATGGTTTCCCATTTTACCTTAAAAATGGCTTAATAAAAATTTAAATTTAGATGGATTTATACACCCATGAAACTTCCAAAACATAGGAGATGCATATTGATGGTTCATCTTGATGTCATATTAGAAAGAGGATGGAAAACTCGAAGCTCAATAAGGTAATTCTAGAAATTTTATTTTTTTTCTCTAGATAATACAAATTTTTCATACTCTTTATTACTATTTGAATGATACACTAATAATGAGTTATAATTTCAGTCCCTCATTGCTAGGTTGGAACTACCCCTACATCGACATATATCCTACCTGTATATCAAAGGGGATTCCAAGTTTGTGATCATTTAATTCAATAATGAGTATTCCACCAAGATAGAGGAATTGTATCATATCATTGGTCATGTAAGAGGGGTGATGGAATGCTTCCCTTTTGAACCAACATTTCATCATGCATATCGATAAAAAAAATGCTCATTTATATTTGTTGGCTAATGTGTCTATAGTCTTGGCTAACCCAGACTAGGATGAGGTAGTCTTCTGCATCATGCATAGAAGGATGGTCTCGTTGGTACTCATATATTAAATGGAGGAAATCAATCTAGTTCACCCGACCCTAATGTGTCATGAATGGATATCCACACCTTGATGGATGAAGACCATAATTAATTGCCTCTAAAACAGGAATCTCTTGATAGACCGAACTGGGTGGGAATATATTCATCAATTTGGATAGAACATTACACATAATGATGGGCCACATGAGAAAAATCCCTCAAAAATGAGGGCTTGATGGAATCCTCCTCAGATGAATAATAGAAAGAGATATTCATTCCATCATTAAAGATGTCCATGTAGGTTCTTGTAGTGCTCAATAGTCTGGGACCTGACTCTCCCTCCAAATTAGGTTCCTAGATGTATATTAGAAAACAATGATACAAAATAGTGTGGAATTCATGATAAAATTTCATGAAATCTAGATTTATGTAAACCTCATCCATTAACCCTTGGAATTTAAATGTGCATATAAATATTTTGGGTCATTAACCATTTGATGAATGGATTTTATGGGGCCATATCACCTTTTCATAGCTAAGAAGTCTAAGTACATACTCACCACTTCTTAATTATTTTCCAAATTGGATGATTAAATTACCTTAAAGGATTTTTGGATGAATAATATCATTGACCTCATTGAATCCAACATCACTACTTGATTCAGAGTCCCTCACATGATATCGACAGACAATGAAAACAACTTTTATTCTATGAAGTTGATGAAATTGTAGTATGAGTAAAACATAAAGTCCAAACATTCATCCCTCTATCAAGTAGTGTAAAATGGATAGATTGAGTAGTTCAATAAACCTCTGTCAAAAATAATCTAGAAGATGGTGGATAAGGAAAATAATTTATATCCATACAATCTTCATCACTCTCGGTAGGCCTACCATACCACCTTGTGCACTCCCATGTAAGAAATCCAATATTAGTTTTTTATGAATCCAAGGTAGTTTTTCCCATATATTTCTAGTTTCCCTCACTTCGAATAACCTTATATAGAAAAATATTTGATGATGATCAATAAAAATGGATGATGGATGTGTTGGAAAGGATCTACGAGAAAATCTTGCACACACTTCACAATCTCAATGTGCATTAGAGTTGGATCACATCAGCCTTTAACAAAAAGGTTCAACCCAATCATTCCTTCAAGGAGAACTTGTAATGTATCTCAAAACCCCAACAATTATAGTAGTTAAACTTCTAAATATAGAACACAAATTGGAAATGAATTACATCATAAATAAGGTATATCCAAATGGAGAATACTCCTTGGACACAATGAATGGGGGATGTGTTGTACCCCACACCAAAACAAGGTTTCTCATAATGTACATTACATAGTTTTCATTAAGCATCAAACATTCTAGCCACATGATCACAAACTACATGGCATTTCATTACTGTGAGAGTTTAAACTGAATGGAAGATTTCCAAAAAGAGATACTTGAAACTTCATAGTGTCTTATGTCCTTGAAGCAAGTCATTAAACTTCACATCATCTGAAGTCCTGTCAGCAAGACTTTAAACTACACAGTTTTATCTATCATGGCCTAGAGACATTAAAATACATAGCATCTAAAGTCTTGAAAGCATGAATTTAAATGATACATAATCCTATATCCTTACCACATGACATGAAACTACATAGAGAACATCATTTCATATAAGATTAATTTCACATATTCTATATCTATACGAAAAAAATGAAGTACCCCACCCATGTGTGTGACTTATATCCAACTATGTAATCTCAAAACTAAATAACAATTTTTGGCTTGATTTTTTAAATTACATGATACACAGTGACGCCTAGATCCCAAATCCTAGAACAATAAAAAAATATTTTCAACCCTTTCATAATACATTAAAAAATGTGACAAGGTCTTCATCACATGAAATCAAAATGTACTCTAACCATGTATACTAATAAAAGGATACCTTGGGAAACTATCCAATGAATCATAATTTCACAAACATAGGGTGCCTCTAATGATATGATATCTTGAATTCCTACATAGATTTTATGGGGCTTCATTCCATATTTTTCACATTAGGTAACCTTCATCCTTACCACATGATAATAAACTACATGGCTGACTTCCTTCTTGTTCAGCATTAAAAAGTTCCTAGAACTACATATATATTGATTCCCATTCCAATGAGATACACAGAGTCACATAGATACTATATATTGGCCCTTCCACCTTATGATGAAAATTCTCCTGTCATTTCTAATAATCACCCATGTTTCATGAAATAAACCTTTTCCACTCCATTTTTCTCACACCGAGCATAGCTCACATGGGAATATGATTTTTGTAAGGGATTACCTTTATGATAATAACATATTAGTTCAAATTAGAGTTATCATGGTCCTATATTCAATAACATAAAAGTAACACCATATGTTGTTATCACGTGAAATAAAACTACGTGGTTGAATTTACTTAATTGACACAAAACTGGACATTTCTATCGACCCTGCTTTAGAATAGCACGATCCTTGTTGTTGGTATTCCACCAAACCTCCATACATGAACAATGTTTGGATTCATTATTAACATAATGGGATCTAGATCAAGGACTATATATTCAATACCAAGTCCAATAAGAACATTCAATAGGAATAATTACATCTTATGCATATTGATAAGACCATCATGAAGAGTTTCCCATTCAAGAACTATGTGTGGATTTATTCCTATAATCATGAGATACATAGTGATGATTGGATCTCTAATCATGGGTCTAATTGAAATAATCAATGGGGTCAATTCCTCCTTATAATATGGGTTAAACCTGCGAGGGGAGTTTCTTGTTCAAAAACTATGTGTTCCTTGATTCATTCCATCATAGGATATGTAGAGACACATAGATATCCAAGACCCAGGTCAAATGACCGCAATAAATGGGAATAATATCACCTATGTGTATGGGTCAGACCAGCATGGAGTGTTCGGTGTAAAATAACTATTCATGTCTTAATTCCTTCAGTAAAAAGATATGTAGCGATTCACAAATCTCTAATCCTGGGTACATATGCAACAATCAATGGGAATAATACCCCCTTTGGGTATGGGAAAGATCTTCATGGAAAGTTTCCCTTTCAAGAACAATATATATATTGATTCCTTCCATTATAGGATACATAGTGATGCCTGGATCTCGAATCCCCAGTGCATCCACAACAATGAATAATAACAATACCCCCCCCCCCCCTCCCCCTTTCATATGGGATAGACTTGAGTGGATATTTCCCCATTCTAGAAAAACATTTTTCCTGATTCATGTCATCATAGGATAGTAGTGACACATGGATTCTCCATTTCGGGCACAACGATGGGTCTCTTTCATTCCTGATCATATCCCTTGCATATGAGTCAGATATAAATTGAGTAATCTCCTTAAATAAGATGACTATGGAATTATTTATACCCTTACAACATGAACTAGTGAACAAATATAATCCCATTAAAAAATTTAAATATAACTATTTTTAAGTAGTTTCAACTCATATAATATCCCTCTGCCTATGCATGAATATGATCTACATATATCTTACTTACATAAGTGAAAAATCTATAAAATAAAAGATTTCGAATATGGATACCAACCAATAAACCTTTTAATAGATAAAACATGTTCTCTAAATCAAAATTCTACCAACGATTGAAACTTTCCTCCAAGTATATCCTTCAAAATTTCATGTTGGTTCCCATCTCCTTACCACATAAATGTAAACTAAAAGGAAAATGGCCTTGTCACATGAAATTAAAATAAATTGAAAATATGTCCCCAATATAAGATGTTAAAGTGTGTAATCCATAACCCATCATTATCCCTTATCAAATGACCATAAAAATTTGACCCTGGTCAACCAATGTATGGGGTATGTCTATCATCTTTTAAGAACCTCAACCTATAAATAAAACTTCATGTCTTAAACTCCTTGGGTTACCACAAACCTTCCATATCCCAAGTAAAGGGAACCAGACATTATGGAACCCTTTATTTTACTACTCATGTCTACCCTTGGATCCTACATATGATCTCTCAGCTATCAATCAAATAAATCATAACTTTAAGAAGGGTTTTTATTATTGGTGAGCCCTGATGTCACTGTGGTGGAACTTAGAACCTTGTGGTGTTTTGGGTTTTCCCCTATATGAATTTCCCATAATATTACTCATGAATAGAGAACCATGATCCATGATTTATAATATTTTCATCTCATACTCAAAAGTTTTTTGGAGTAATCTTTACCCTTGGTGTCCTAATTAGGTTATTGTGTAACATTCTTCTTGTACCAGGTCTACATGGACGATAACCATAATCTGAATGAAATTTTTCAATATTGTACAACCTTAAACTTTACCCTTTCATGGTCCCAATTTAAAGTTGCTAAAAAATTTAGTGAAGGTGACAAAAAAAATTCAAGTTGAAATCCCGCAAAGGGGAGCATAATAAAAAATCATGTCACCTCACTCTAAACACATCATATATAGAGTTTTAGGTAAAAGTTAGAGTAATAATAAACCCTAATTAAATATCATAAATCCCACATTATGGTCATAGTAATGGAAAATATGTGAATACATGACCCCATGGTCCAAGAAAAAGTTAGAGTATCTATTTTTTATATCTCCACTCCACGAAAACATGTTCACAAGGTGGAATTAACATTTTTATTGTTCTCTAACCCTTATTGAATATTACATTTTTCATAATTCACCACCATTCCTTTGAAGTTTGAGAGGTCATAACTAATTCCTTGATTTGATATACTTCTATTAGAACACCATAGACACTAGGATTCCTATATCTTGTCTCTTCCCTATAGAAAATAGGTAATAGGGACTCGTTCACCTAAATAGATCATTGGTTGATAGGACCACCCCCTTAAATCTCCGAGTTATTATCCTAACCACATGGAAATTTATAGGCCTCCATAATACTAATGCATTATCTATACCTACTGGTTACCACCTCTAGTTATCTTAGATATTATAAGACCATGATTTACAATCCTCATATCCATACTATTCAACATCCTCAATTTTATTTCACTAATTATTGTACCCTTTCTCGAAGAAGGAATGTGGAACTCTATTCTTGAACCTTTTGATGGACCAATAATGTGACTAAAAACACATGGCAGAGGGATTTATCTTCTAAATTAAAAGTAAGACTACCCTAGGATTCTAGAACCCCTCATAGATAGATTTCAATACACTTCAATCTTCATTGTCCATAAGTTTGATTCTTCTAAAATCATCTAGGGATCTTACAAAAGTGTGGGGATTCCCTTTACTTTACCATGAATGTAATACGTATAGTATCTTGTATAGGTGATTCTAAATTATAATATAGAGGAATCTCCCCCTTTCAAGGAACTCTAATCCTCATCGACCCCGATGACACTGTGGAATTACTCAGCACCTTAGGGTTTTTTAGGTCATCACTAGTATTTCTACCTCATTAAATATACATCAATTAAAACTTTTGGGTTATTATTTACACCATATATATTCCAAATACCTTTGTGGACTTTGATACCCTAACATTTTACCACCCCCAATACCATCTCCAAAATCATTCACGGACCTTGGAAAGGAGTGGGGAATCCTCTACTTGACAATTCATTTAAGCCCTATCTGATCATGCATAAGGTCATTTGACCAACCAACAAGAGAAATATCATCCTTATAGAAAATGGTATTTAATCCTCATGATCAAAAAAACCGTGGTAGAACTCATCACCTTAGGGTGCTTTGGGTCATCCTTAGTATGTCTACCCCATTCCATTATTTTTTCACATGTCCTGGAAGTAAGAATATAAAATGTGTAGAATTTCATATCCTATAATAAATACATTAATCTATACAAAATTTAATGTCTGGGTAGTAATACATTAAACAACATTTCATTTTGTGTCATGGAATAAAGACTTTAAAATGTCCTGAAGATATCCTTACCATGTGATGTTAAACTATAATGATGAAATCCTACCACATGACATTAAAATTCATGGATAAAATTATTTCACAAGTGGTATATTACCAACTTTATATTATATTTTTTGAGTTTAAGAAACTAAGCTACATCACCATGATGGTATAGATTTCAATACCACAAAATAATCAATTAAAAGGGACAATGTGATAGCCATGTCGAAAACATGATAGAGGGAATCCTTGAAAAAATTCAAGTCTATGCTCACTGGAAATGCACTTTGTGTGACTATAAAAAATTGAGAACTTTTAAAATGAATGGAAAAGGAAGAAAACTTGTAAATAGAGAACCCATAAAATGTATACTTGAGAAAAAACCAATTCAACGCCTACTAATAATTCCCCTATATGAAGCTTTGGAAAAAAGCTATGGAAATATAAAAAAAGGTACAAATGGTTTTTTATTATTACTTTTATATAGAAAAAATCAAGCTATATTTTCTAAGTCCACTGACTTATGAAGAAATTAGAGTGATCTACCTCCGAGATTTATATCTTTCCCAAATTATCTATTTAAATTAAGTGGTCTAAAAACAACTGGAGAAGGTATATCAATGAGGAATATCATGTGGTGGGCATTCGTGATAAATTATCATTAAAATATGTTGTGATTTAATCATTAAAATATTGTTCTTTGGGTTTACATGATATTATGAATAGGATGGGTATCATTGATGATCCATACAATATCAAATAAATTAAATGCCATGCTCATCATGAATAAAAGAATGCTAGAAAATTACATGGAATGTTCAAATGATTTTTTCATTGGTAAGGTGAATATTAAGAAGGAATCTCTATATTCTAGAGCCTCCCTATGTATTTTATCAAGATTTTTTTTATCATACTAAAATAAAAACTAATTATGTGAATTTTACCAATCATCCAGAGTCTGGTGAGAATTTTCAATTCAGCACCAAAGTGTCATCCCCCCACTTATTCAACCTCTTCCTGAGGAAAAAGAGTTTTAATGAAATAGGAATGATCATCAAATTAATTCTATGTAGTCTCGCATAAGTTTTATGATGTTGAAATACCATTCATTTAGTGATCTATGATCTCACCCTATTTTTCTATCTGTGTGGTCAAGTCATATATCTAGGAGTAAAGTTGATAGATTATTTGATTTCTATATTCCATGAACTCTAAATATTACCTTATTAATTCAACCAAGGGAGTACCATATTTAGAACTGTGCATGTCACCCTCAATACTAGCCAATTTTTCTTGGGTTAGGAAAATATATCATGTGATATCATACAGTGGAAAGAAATAAAATCCACCTACCCCTATATCACAAAATAGAAGTAGAATTCATTCATATTCGACACAACTACTCCAATGCAGTATTTATAATTAAAGAATCTATTTTATAACATATTTTCATTTTTGATATTTGGTTCTCTATATCCAATGAGATGGGCACATCAAAAGGAGGAATGGTTGGCTAAAATGACAAAGAAGAATGAGAAAATGTTTCATGTGAATTTATCTTAAATACTGCATCGTCCATTTCATATTTTGAAGGAATAGTCTCCCCAAACAAAATTCACACTAATAGGATTTTTTTTAAATAATGATAACACATCCTTGGATGCCCACCCATGTCCTAAATCAATGTCATTACTGCTACAGATAGGGGGTTTGGGGAAGCATGTGGTCTTTACACCTGAAAGACCAATTAATTTAGTACATCACCCAGGTAGGCTTCCACCCATGATTAGGAATATTAATAATATAGGATGAAAGTGGTTCCAATAGGAAGAATAATAATCTTATCATTTTTTGTTCACACTCCTTCATAAGTGAAAATTGTGAGATAATTTTGGGATTTAATTCTCCTTTCATACTAGCTAAAGGTAGAGGTGAAACAATTTGAATGCAATGAAAGTGGAGAGAAAACTGATTATAATATATGGATCAAAAATAATAAGATCCTCTATATGGGATGTATGAACCCCATGTCAGTTAGAGATTTTATATGATTACACATCAAGGGAGCCACAACTTTTTTCAAATATTAACCCAGTTGGTGTGGGATATGGTGTGTAGTTGAAATGATTAGTTTAGATCAATATGTTAATAACCCCTTTATGTCCAAGAGGAATCACCTCATCCAAAAAATTATTCAAATTCATAGGAAAAAAATAAAAAATTGGTGATCCTAATAGTTTTATGATATTTGTAATAGAAAAAAATCATCTCTTATGCAGCTGAATAAGAATGTTAAGAAGACTCCAATCTGGTAAGGGATGTTTCCTTTATGAATATGACTAAGCAGATAATAAAAGAGTGAAAAATTCAGAAAAGATATATTAAGATGTTTCCCCTATTCTAATCAAGATTCCATCACCAGCGTTTGCCTGCTAATTCCAAGCATGAATTCCTAGCTGAGAAAATACATTTGTTCAAAAATATGGATAATAAAACCACTTGACAAAGACACGTGGATATATACAGTTTCACTTGGTAGCCCCATGACTCATAATCCCTAGCCTCAAGGATTTCACAATAAGATCCCATATTGTCAAAAACTTGTTTAGAAGTGAATTTATGAGGGCATACTGTTTTTGAAAAGTCTCGCTATGGCAGTGGAAGATGATGAAACTTTATTTAAAGGAAATGATAGTGTGAAGGTTCAGTTCATTCCATAATTTCTCCTTCATAGTGGTAAGTTTAAGTGCCCAAATAGGATAAATGTGTCACTGGGAGGGGTGAATCTGTGATATATTTTTATTTCATTCTTCCTTTCTTTTTAACAAACTTTACCTCCTATTAAAAATCAGTTACTTTTCTCAAAACAATACATTAACACATCCACATGAACACAAGTATTTATGAGGTTTGATACTTCAAAAGATAATCTATATCCTTAGTATGGTTTGGTAACAGTTCAATACCACACAATACACTATAAAACAATCCTTTTGTGTAGATACAAAAAGTATAATATACCCTTACACTTGTTTCACAATATGTTCAATACAACAAAACATGTTCTTCTTTTAGGAAAAATGATGTAAAATAGGGTTGTGTAAAAAGTAATGAGACCATCACCAGTGGTTTTAAATTAATTTTATACGATTCCTTATCAACATCCAATTTTTATAACTATCAAAAAATTTAATTTTTTACCCAATAGAATGTTGAAATGAACTTCATGGAATTTATTAAAAAACTCAGTCTGATTCCCTAGTCCGATTCCTCATTTTGAAAAACATTATTATATAACAATACATCAAAAACAATATTGAACCACTTTTTATTTTCCACAGAAGTTTCATCCAATTTCTTGGTCTATACCAATAAATTTGATTACAATCTTACTTCTTCTTATATCTAGAAACATCCTTGGGATAACTCGATCAGAAACTTCTTATCTCCTCCAAAATTTTCAGTGCTTTCACTCTCCCTCATTGAACATGAATATTATCTTTGTCTATAGAAAGTAAAATGTACTTACTACTATTTATAGGTGTATAAAAAGTGTTTTTGGTGGGAATATGAAATTATTTTCCTTCTTAACCAAATTTCTTGAAACATGAATTTCCACTTGATTTTAACTCTATCTTTTACTTCTTCATCACTTCAGAGTCTTATCAAAACTTCTCGAATCATCTTAAAAAATCATCCAACTTCAATAATTTCAAACCTTTCTTTAATATTATACCTAATTCATTCAAATTATAATTATTATGATGGAATAATATCATAACAGAATATTCTCATTATGATGAAAAAATATGTAAGACTGAATACTCCTCATTATTATGCTCTATACCAACTAAAAAATACTCATTATAATGCACCATAAAAACAGAAATACATCATAAATTTAAACCATTATTCTATAAAAATTGTTAAAACATCATTAGGCCTCAGTTTCCTTTATATACACATTTTCACAACTTCTGAAGATTCTTACACATCCCTAGAAACACTTCAGCAACAACTTCAAAACATCTCTTGAAAAAAATTTATGAATCTATTTGAAAAAAAAATTATAATTCCTTTCCTCATACGGATGATCTTACATCTTATGGATAAGTCCCTAGTTCATTATTATGGATTGGTGTAAAGAATGTTTTGATTAATTGGTATCAATGTCATTCCAGTGATCTTGACCCATAAGAGAAATAAACACCACATTTATTTATTTTCTCTTGACCCAATTGAAATAAAAAAAATATGATTATCCTTTTCTCTTATCCCAATTATAATGAAACCAGTAAAATATTTGACTTATGGAAATGGTTGATCACATTTTTGGGATTCTTCATATTTATTTGTCTAATACTTTCATACCTACATCAGTCCAAACAACCTCTTCGTACTTAACTTCTTCAAATAACTTTTTTACCTTTGATGGATCAGTGGACGATTGCATCTGATGGACCGGTGTAAACAATAACATTAACTTGCAATAGAAACCACATAGAATGTTTCATACTCCTTTTCTATATTTCTTTCATAAGTATTGCATCATAATTTACTCAGTCAAATAATTATATTTGAGACTTAAAAATCATAAAAGAATCATCAAATTTAGTATAGTCGCATCCAATATTTATATCCTTTTCCTCATACCTACTGAAACATTCATTCCTGACAAGGTTAGTAAAAAAACATCTTCCAAAAAAAATCATCAAAATAGAAAAACAAAAAATGGTGAACATTCTTGTAAACCGTGCATCCGATTTTCTAATTACTTTGAAACCTTTCTTTATTTTCATCTAATTTTATAATTACATTAATATTTTTCATTCTTTGTATCTGATTTTTATTTTTTTAGAAACATTGAAATCTTTTTTATTTTTATATTACTTTGAAACATTTAATTATTTTTTAATTTTATTATTATTTTGAAACCTTTCATTATTTCATCTTATTTTCTGATTACTTTGAAAACTTTCATTCATTTCTAATTTTTTGATTAACATGTAACCTTCTGTTATTTTATTATTATTTTTATTAATTTTCTATAATTCATATTTTTATCCAATAATAAAAACATAAAAAGTAATGTGATTTCCTTTTCTTTAAAATAAATGAAAATCTGCATAAAAACCCATCTTCTCGAAGTACACAAAACTCAAAAGCATTGAATTTGTTCAATAATAAATTATAATTTTCTCAAAAAAAATCATTCATAGATAGTCAGATTCATAGAGCACCCATTTCTTCACGAAATCAAAATGAATCTGGATTTTATCTCTCAAGTTCATCTTGAATGGAAAGGGTTGTCCTCTTATTCATAGGTGTGGTCGAATGCGTAGCTCTACTTCTTTGAGCGCGATTTCAGTATTGGTCAAAAACATCTTTGTGGTGCATCTCCCTTCTCAAAGATCCATGAAAATTCCCTTTTCGTAATGATCGTCATAACCTTAGATCTCTCCATCAAATCTCTTTGCACCACCACAATGCTCCAATTCTTGTAATCATGAAGTAACACCATCTCAAAATTCAATGATTCATTTCTTAAATATCCTCAGACCTGTCTTTGCAAGAACCATTCCTTTTCCATATTTATAAAATGTTGAGTCCAGACATGTACCTTTTGTGAATCTAAAAGCACAAATTCTCATAATCATAGAGCACACTGTCACAACCTTCATGGATTTCTGGAAATGACATCACCTTCAAAACTACTTTCGGCTTGAACTATATGATCCCTCTTCTTTCAATCTCCATGATTATCCATTATATGATTGATAATAAACACAAACCATGCTACACTTTTAGCAAATAACATCCCTAGTTTCAATACACCCTTCTTCAAAAACATATTCCTCATATTGATCTGTTGAAAAAAATACAACCAAAACAAAACATGGTCCCAAAAATCTCTCCCTTTTTGTTTTTTTCAATACCCTTTAAAAACCAAAGAAACAACCTCATGATCCCATAATTTTTTTGACTTTTATGCTTAAATTTATTTACCACATATCTTCTCCCACATTAATATCTTATCCCCTTATTGAAATTCAAATTCAAAGGTTCCCCTCATGATAATTTTTTATTATATATTGTGAAACTCTTCAACATGATAATGTAAGTTTCACATTTATTTCTTAACTAGGATCCTTTAGTTGAACTACTCTAAGCCTACATGGGTAAAACTGGTGTAGAAAACAAGAGCGTATAATCATGGTTATTAATGATATATATAACACAACTTTCATTTAGTACATTTTTATTATTTTCAAGCCATTATCATATCTTGGGAAATTTTAGAAAAGATGTTTAAGATAAAATTAACATGCGACCCTCTCAAAAAACTACTTAGAAAAGATCAAGTGTAAAATTACTATGCTCTCAAAAACTAATTTTTTGTAACCTCATTACTTTCATTTCTCAAAAAAATAAGAGACTCATAAATCAGCTTCTTTTTTTTAACTCCATCATTTTCTTTTAGGTTATTAACAATTTGAAATTATTTTTGAAATAAGAATGAGCCACAATTGATTCTTAGAAGAAATATGCAAACTAAGATTATTATCCCTATTTTGAATATTTCTTCTTCTCCTTCGATTTTTCATTGGATTAGTTTTCTTCATTCTCTTAATCCTTATCAGATTTTGTGAGAGGATTCTTTTCATCTGTAGATTCTTCTAATGAGTGTGTCATATTTTATTTAAATTTAGTATCATTTTTTAATAGTGAGTTTTTAACAACCTTTTTAATACTTCCATTTATTCCTTTAAAATATTTAAATAAATTTTTATAGCATGAACTTCTTTCTCACATCTCTTACATATTTTCTAAATCTTCAAACCACAATGAGTTGATAAATTTTTATCAAATTTTATCCCAAATTTAGAAATATTTTTATTCACCTTTTCATTAGCTATTTTTTTGTTTCTTCTAACTTTCAATCCATATCAACTTTTTTGGGAAACTAATTAAGAACTCTTTCTTCTTGGACTCAACATATTTACTTTTCTAAAATCTCAAAGAACCATTCTGAGATTTCTTCCTTTGAGAGGATTGAGTCCCCTTAAAAATATTCTATTTTTAATTAATGTGAAAATTGTAATGTTTTTTTTAGAACTAAAACATATTTTCTATACCCCTAAATCCACCAAAATACTAGTAGTTACCATAGATGGAATAAATTACCCTATAATTTTCATACTGTCTGGAGTTGTGAACATGTTTCACAACAACCTTATTATTTTTCTTATGAAAACATTGTAGATCCCCATTCATTATATCATCAGCCTAAATCTTATTATTTAATTTGGATTTATTTCAAGTTACATCCAAACCAGAAGAAGTAGAAACTTTTGTTTTGGACTTAGAATATTTAGAAACCTATGAGATTCCAACTTTATTAACATTAGCCGCATACATGACATTTCCATCTGTTTTCTTATTAGGAACATATTCAATTTTATTATCAACCATTTATTGTAAATTTTGATCCTTCTTAGGTTTTCCCTTCCCAAAACATTCACCAAATTAATTGATTGTGTTCTTGAAATTTGTAACTCCATTATCAACTTTTGAAAACATCTATTGAAAAAGTTATAACTCTTCTACCATTACCTTAAATTTTACATCAAGATATTCATTCTAGTTATTTTCCTTCTCAAGGGACTTCTTAAAATAGTACTCCTCCTCAAGTAACATAACTTTATCTTCAGGAGGATATTGTTGATTGTTTGTTATAGGAAAATCGTTCTTGAACTTATTTATTTTTTTTCAAGTCTTCCAATCATTCCTAGACATTCTTTTAGTTCTCTCATCAGATTAAACTCTAGATCAGTTTATTCTTCTTTAGAACTACACATTTATCTAATAGTGCAAACTTCATCATTAACTATTGTAATAAACAAGCTTTATTTGTCAAATTTAGTTAATTTTTTAGTTTATACTCTACTATAATCATCATTAGAAAAAAAATATTCTTCTTTTGGGTTTTTAGAACTTCTTATCCTTTCATTTTTAGTAATATTTATCAATATTTTTCTTTCAATATCTTATTCACCTTCTTTATTCTTCCTCACTTTCTTCATCATCACTTTATTACTTATCTCTTCTTTAAAGAAAATTGGAAACAAAGTGCCCAATGACTCCACATCGAAAACATTTTAAGTAATGTTTCCCATTATAATTTCATTTGCCTATTTTTACATTTTTTTTTTAAAAATGACAGAAATTTATCAAGATTTTTACTAACATAATTTCTGATTCAGAATCACCAACTTCTTAATATTTTAGAATATTTATAGACTTTTCTTTCAATGAATCCATAAAATCAATTTTTATATTATTTTTTTACTTTCATAACCTTATCCCTCTTCATTCAGTATGTAATAAGAGTATTGTAATAGTAATCCATAGATAGAGTTTTAATAATGCTATCCTCCAAAGATTAAACATTGGAATCAGACTTATCTAAATAATTCCCAATATTTATTCAACAATAGTTGAGTCTTACAACATATCACCAAGACATCTGATGTTTATAATAATATCAATCACCCTTTTAAATATTCCACTGATAGATTCATCCTCATGCATTTTAATATCCTCATACTTCAACCTCAATATTTTTAATTTTATCTTCTTCACTTTTTTATTAGATTCATAGTAGTTTATCAACTTATTACCAATAAAAATTGGAAGTTAAAATTACCTTCAGTTTATGAAATTAACTTTTGGATTGTGATGAGTGTAAATAATTTTTTTTTTCAACCATTCTCATAGTTTTATTTACTAGAAATGCTAAGAGGATCATTTTTACAATGAGGAGGAAATCCATATGTAGTAGATTCCAAGAAATAATACCCAAGAGACATAATATATTCTAGAATTATAAAATTTCCAGAAAACTTAAATTCAATCTTCATTTCAGCTCCATCTTTGACTTATTCCACTCTTCTCGAATCTTCTTGAAACTCTCAAATATTAATACAACTTCAGGAAACTTAAATTATTTTTAAAATTTCATTAGTCTAATACCAAAGGGATTCTAATTGTATTAATTATAATAGAAACAAATAAAAACTGAATGTTATAATTATTATGAAAACATATATAAGATTTAAGAACTATTATTTATATCCTCTATACCAAATGAAAAAAACAACACATTCTAAAGCCCCATAACAACTAAAGGATATAAAATGTTGAAACTATTCATCCTTAAACATTATTGAAACATTATTGTACTTTACTTGATTTTCCATAAACATAATCACAACTTCTAATGATTCATAAAAATTATCATAAACAATTCAGAAAAAACTTCAAAATCTCTTTTAAAAAACACTTCCACAGAACTCCTCAAACAATTATTCCTTAATTCTTTTCCTCAGAGTGATGATCATACATTTGATGGATTAAGTTCCGGTGCATTCCATTGGATCAATGTTAAGAATTATTTGATTAATTAGTATCAACAACTTTATAATGACTCTTAGACAACTTGATAAACAAACACCACTTTTTCCTTTTTCTCTTGACATAATTGAAACAAAACAAATTATAGTACCCTTTTTCTTATCCCAAATTTATTACAACCAACAAAACATTTTTATTATAAAAATGGTTGAATAAATGTTAGAGATTATTCATATTGACTAGTTTCTAGATTTCTTAAATGCATAAATCCCAAAAAACTCTACATACTTAACCATTTTAACCAATTTTTCTTCCTCAACTGGATCGATGGAATATCACATTTGATGGACCGATGTGAGTAGCAACTTCATATTATACATCTTTTCTTCATTCAAAAACATTTGTTTGTTTCATGGAAATTATAGTACATAAATAAAATTATTATTGAAAAATAAACATATGATATACATTGTAATGTTTAATGATGTTTTATCCTTCTAGCATCATTGGTCTTTCCAATCAAACCTTAATCTGATTGGACCACTTAGAATGACCAAGCCACCTCGTCTCCCCTTCATTCATAAGTATTAAATAACAAGTTCTTTATTCAACTTATGATATTCTATACTTAAAATTTAGAAAAGTATCATCATATTTAGTATGAAGACATTCAAGATTATGATAATTTTCCTTATACTAACTGAAACATTAATTTTTGATAGGTTAGTCAAGAAAAAAACTTCTTCCATAAAAATTATTCATAATAGTTAAACCGAAACAGATGAACTTTCTTATCAAAAGTGAATCCTATATTCTAAATACATTATAACTTTTAATTATTTTTATTATATTTTGTGATTACTTTGAAACCTTTCACTATTTTCATCCTATAGTCTAGAACCTTTCATTATTTTCCTTTTTCTTATTACTTTGAAACCATTCATTATTTTATGATTTTCTGATTACATTGTAATCTTTTTTTATTTTCATCTTATTTTCTGATTAATATTCATCCTTTTATTATTGTTTGATTTTATGATTACTTTGAAACATTTAATTATTTTTTTATTTTTTTATTACATTGAAAACTATCATTATTTTAATCTAGTCATAAAAATATACAATGTAATGTGATTTTTCCATTCTTGATAGTAAACAAAAATCATCACAAAAACCCCTTTATCAACAAAATTTCCACCACCTTCTCATCAAGTGATTTTGTTACTCACTTCAATCTTCTTCAACAACATATTCCTCATATTGATCTATTGAGAAAAATACAACAAAAACACAATCTGGTCCTAACAATAATCATATCCCTTGAAAAGATCAGAGTTTGTGCGGTGTCATCCCAAACATACATAGAAGGAAGAAATTCGGCATACCTCTCCCCAAGAGGGGATATCACTCCCATTTATTAAATTATACAAATAATTATCCGAAATTCTCCATGAAAAGAATAGTTGTAATTAGTCCTAGGACACTAATGGATAATCATCTATTTGAGATGTTCTGAATGAGGATACACAATAAACTATGAAATCAATACAATCTCATAAATATAGATGGTTTGTAGCAGTTTGGAGAATTATAACAGTCTTTTCATAACCTATATTAACCATTCAAATTCATTATAAAAGTTACATCCTGATCATAAGTCCAACATATATCTTCAACCACTTATCATGTTATTCAAGGAGGATACCATTATAATTTAATAACTGTGAGAAATTGGTTGGTGTGGATAATCACAACCGTCTGGACTCTTAGGGGAGTTCACTAATATATGAGAAAATCCTTGTTGTGGTGAGACCACTAATTGACCATCCTTATATATTTTTATTTGAATATGGTCAAAGGATGAGGAAATCCATCAATATAGAAGATTATAATCCAGTGATGGAATAAAAGAATCATCTAGTAGACGGAATCCATACAAAGAAAGTTATTGCGATATGGGTTAACTCGTATTTTTAGGTGGGTGGATCCCCCTAAAATTATATTTTTAATAGAACATAAGATACTAAGGATCAAAATTTCAATTCCCAGAAAATCAGAGTCCTATTACTATAAAGGTTAGAATATTTCTGAGTAATCAAATCTATATAAATGAAAATAAAGAGAACATATAAGATAAATGAGTAACACTTCCATAAGTGGTTCATATCTCAGAAAAAACTGTGTGAATTTCATGAATGATCAAGGAATTCATGATCACATGACCTAATATGGGTCTCAAAAATCGCATGACCCACATAGAATCCCATACCCATATGAATTTTTATGACATGTGATCATATGACCCAAAAATGGTCACGAGATTCATGTAATGATCAAGACATCTTGAAACTAAGCCCATGGGTCATGTGAAGCCTATAAGAAAACCATGTGGTCAAGGACATGGGTCAAGGTTCAAGAAAGTTACCAAGAAATATCTTTTGAATCATTTAAACATGTACTGAGATAAATAAGTCATATAGAGAGATCTCACAAAATAGTCCCAAAAAGCTATATTGTGAAATAGATATTATGAAAAGGTGTTCAAAATGATTCAAATGAAAATAGAAATCAATAAATAATTGGATTTTGAAATCACTGGGGAAATGATCCACCCCCCATGTTCCCCTATTTATAGGATTATTTTAGGAATACAAAGATCACTTAGAAGAACAAATATCATCGGTGACATCGATCAGGGAAAACCTTAAGTATTAGGGTGGGAATTTAACCTCTCTAAAATAGATTCCTTGTCCTTTAGGACCTCACTCATCAGGGAGGATATTTATTGATTCCCACCAAATGAGAATCAACAACTTAGTAATTGAATAAATACCATATGCATTGGTATTATTCTATCCAGAAAACAATGAAATGTGTAGCATGACTACATGAAGTCCAGACGGCTGAATCACATGGATCACATAACCTCCAGAAATACACATGATCTCATTACCCTTGCAATTTAATGATAACATATCATGTTTTTACATGATATTTTTGTTATCATGAAGCCATAAAAAGCCTCAAGTTCTTTTGATAGTGTCTTGACAAGTGTTTATGATCATGCAAAGGTTTCTAGATGAGTTCCTCTAATCACGAGACTTGTTAGTCGATAAATTCCAAAAAATCAAAAAGAATTACTTTATAAAATAAAGGTTAAATAAGAAGAATACATATGTGATTGAGATTAATTATGATTTTTGTGTGAAGCGCTTATGTGATTCCCAAGACCTCATGACACCCCTAGTGAAATTTCATCCTTTTCACATCATGTGAATGACCTTAGAAACATCCATTAGATCATGTGAATCCACATCATCTCCAAAGAAAAGTAAAGGTATTATCTGTAACAATACTTGCACACTATCATGATATCTAGAATTGGTCACACAATGAATCAAATAAAATCATAGTAACTATCCATGAAAATTCTCACAAATCGTCATGAGATCCCATACTAAACATTTGATACCTTGATCGAAAACCAATGGGGAAATGAAAAATGTCTTGGAAAATAGAGGATAAATGGTTTAAAAAGGTAAAATTATCCTATTAATGGAAGATACCTTGATTTTCATGAGATGGTGTTAGGTTCCTTAGGTGATCACCATTGATCACACAAAGACCCTTTGACATTCCAACTTGATCTCATGAGAGGCCCCTGAAAACCCCATGTGATAGTCCAAAAGGCAAATTAAATCTTGTATTAATCACATGAAAGACCTTATACAAGTATTCATCGATCATGAAAAATCCTTTCTACATTCATCATGATCTTGTGAAGACTATCAGTAATTTTTTTTCAATGGTTAAAAGAAAATTTCACATGTGAACATGATTATGTGAAGTACCCTTGATAGTTCACATGCCCAATAAGTATGGAGACGATAGAGTGTTCTTGAAGTCAATGATTCTCATGTGATTCCTTGAATGAACCATGAAAAGATCATGTGAAGTGCATGATATGGTACTACCTCCACCAACTCCAACTCACATTTGTGATATATGTGCCATACAAGGTGGAGTATAACCATGGTGGTGAGGCCTATAAATTCATCCACCTCATCACAAAAAAGGACTAATACAAGTAATCATAGAGGATATGATTTTATGGAGTGTAAATCCTCACAATCACAAGGGTCTTCTACCATGAAATATCTAGGTAATGACCTAAGGGATCACATGAAATTAATATACACTTAATGTGATCACTCTATAGACCATGATAATAACTTCTAGTGGGCTTGCATGATTAAGTGAAGGAGTTTCTGCATATCGACATGGTCACACAAAAATATAAACAAGCTAATTCTTGAAGAACCTTGAGGAACATATGTAATAAAGAGTAAAAAATATGGAAAACTCATTCAATGATACATACACTAACAATCACATGAAGGCACCATGAACATCACATGACCTATCTAGATCATGTGACATCACAAGGACCTATCATCCATGTCTTGAGAAGTCTTCTGGTCATGTATCCCTAATCATGCGACAACACCAGGATATGTCACTAAAATATTGAGAAGCCCTTTAGACATGTCCAACATGTCTTGTGAAGTCATGTAGATATACATACCACATCTTTTGAAGTCCTCTAGAAATATCTTCCTAGTCATGATAAATCCTCCAAACATGTCAGAAAAATCATGTGATAACCTTCTAAAATGTCATCCTTGATCCCAAAACATCTTTTTACAAGTCTATGTTTACCTCTAGTGTGTCAACTGAATCTTGAAATGTCATATGAACATGTCACCCAGATCTTGCGACATAAGTCGTACATGTCACCCACATCTTGAAAATACATGTGTGCATGTTATAAAAGTCTTGAGAAGTACTCTAGAAATATCTCTCAAGAATTGAGTCCTCCATACATATCTTCCAGGTCATGTGATGTACTCTATACATTCAATCAATGTTGTTAAAAAACCTTATGACATGTCATCCTTGATCACTTGACATCCTTATGAATGTATGTGTTGATCACACAAAGTCCCTTGGGTGTGTTAGTTGATTATTGAAAACTACTCCTTCCATGTCACAAAGATTACACAACAACACATGGACATGTTTCCTTGGTCCAGAAAATTCCTCACAACATGTCAACCAAGTCTTGCGAAGTCCTCTAGACATGTCACAAAAGTCATGAAAAAACCAATATAACAATCATCCATGTCATGAAAAGTATGCTAGATAAGAAATCCAAGTCATTTGGTGTAATTTTGATATGTCATCCTTGGTCAAAATACATACATGAACATGTCTTCATTGATCACACGATGTCCCTAAGGCATGTCAATCAAGTCATGTGATAGTCATCCAGACAAGACTTCTAGACCATGAGATAGACCTCCAACATGTTTTTTTTAACCATGCAAAGCACCCTGAGATAAGTTAGTCATGTCAAATAGACACTGAGGACATTTCTAGTAGGAACTACGGGATATGATAGTCTTTTATATTAGATATATTTAGAAATAATCTAAATTAAACTATGAGAACTCCAATTCATGTCCAAATAGGATATGTATGATTCCTTCCTAATGCTTGATCTCTAATGGGCATCTAACTTAATGTAAGTCCATTCACATATCAGACACTCTAACCTCTAGGACCCAAAATCTCTAATGGACTCACATTTATACTCATCCATCATTTTTTTGAGAACATAATCGAATTATTACAAATATGATTCATGAAATTAACAAGATATGTAGGAAACCATCCTAAGGCCCGACCTCCATATCAAACACTCCATAAGGTATTCACCTATTTATAGGTCCCATACCAATAGGTAGTGAGTATGATTAATTTTGATCCCTTATTTCTCACACCATGAATGGATCACACAATTCTTGGTTTTTTCAATTATCATATCAATTGAATCATAAATCACCCATATCCAAGGAAACCTCAGTGTGTAATCCTTATTTGGTGACATGATTTGATTTTCCCCATAAAATGGTACTCACCTTGTTTTATATATCATAGGAATTCCCACATTGGAATGGCCAGGGGGAATAACCCTCATGGGAGTTAATCATTAGTCACTGCCCATTAGCGAGATGGGGTAGATTGAACTTTAATGAATATTAATCCTATTATAAAAATCATATTTTGGAAGATTTTATAAGGATTAAGATCCATACCTGGTGCCTAAGTGAGATCATATATTTCCTTTCCACATGACAGTAAATTGCATAGTTTAAACGAACTATGTGGGTTTTGATTCCATTTATACTAACGATACATAGAAATCCTCATGACAGTTTGATCCCATGATAGAGATATCAATCAACCTGGATGGATGAAACTTACAAGGTTCTTGGTTATATGGATTTAAAATAAAATATTCTACCAATTTCTAAGTAATAATGGAAATAGATGAAGAAACATAGATACATACAGATTGTCTCCTTAATAGTACACCCTTTACAAATAACTAGATTAAAAAACTGATAATTTTAATAGGATAACCATACCCATATTGGGATTAGGAAGATATTCACAAAAATATCATAAATATATAATAGATTCCTTTAATTTTAAATGATTTTCTAGAAAAGGGTACGATGAGAACAACCTCTCATCCTCTCAACCAATATGACTACCTTGGTGAATTGGGCCTAGAAACCCAAATGACTTCCTACCTTTAGAAAATAGTCGTATACCATGATCTGGATGAGGTATCCATTAGAAATTTCCATGTTATAGAAATGGTGAACCAAGCATAGATGATTGTATAACCATACTTTAACCCCTAAAAATCAACCCTCGAAAAGGAAACAAAAATGACAGATCTAGTGTGGTGGAATTTAAAAAAATAATAACAATATCATTATAAGAACTTAGAATCATGTATTATAAACCTAATAAACCACCCATATCTAATAAAAAAATGATTTAAATGTTATTAAATTATTCCTATGTGTGGAAAAGTCTACTCAAATAAGATCACTTTATAATAATTGAAAGCGTAAGAACACATTAATGTAAAATGAT
This sequence comes from Viscum album, assembly GCA_963277665.1. Classification (NCBI taxonomy): domain Eukaryota; kingdom Viridiplantae; phylum Streptophyta; class Magnoliopsida; order Santalales; family Viscaceae; genus Viscum; species Viscum album. The sequence continues at coordinate 698,765,314 of OY728128.1, read as the reverse complement.
AATATAAAATATTTTAGAAATATATTGATTTAAAAATAATATTATTATTCTAATAAATAATATTAAAGAATAAATGTATGATAATAATAAATAATATTAAATACCTAGATGATAAAATTGATGCGGAAAACTTGAATCTCTACTTTCTGAACATCAAAAAAATTAGTGTTTTGGGACTACTTCCTTTGATAAGAGGTTCCAAAATGTTGGGGGGTGTCTAATACCCAAATAAATAACAATATATTCTTTTTATAATAATTTTAATTATATTTATATCTTTAAATGTACCCAATATTGTAATATCTTGCATTAAATGTAAAAATTATTTTCTTCGATGGCTTATGTTGCATGCAAGACTGAGTTTTACTGAATAAAATTAATATTATTATTTAAAATGAAAATTACCTAGTAGAAATTAAATTTGGGTTTATAAATAGGAATAAATAATATATTAAATATATGGTATAATTAATTTGATACTAATTAAATATAAATGAATATAAAAATCAATTGGTTATGAAGAAAAGTTTTTTTTATTAAAAACATTTTTCATGTGCCAAAGTATTTTTATCATAATTAATTAATATAATTTATACTAGTGGATAATATTAATGAAATATATTTATAATATATTCAATAATTTTTTTTACATTCATACAATATACTTTACATGCATCAGACAAGAACAAATTGAATTTTACGCTTTAGAAGCTATATTTTTCTATAGGCAGTTTTGCAGCCTTTTAATGGAGCACTTGTTTCAAAACTAACTATTGAATATTTTATAAATTTTATTTGAAAAAAGAAGAATTATTTTTTAAATATCACTTTCAAAATTTTCTTAGGGAATTTTTTTTGTATTTTTTTGGGAAGTTTTATTTTTTGATGAATAGTGAAATTTACTAAATTTTATTTCAAAATTGATTTTTCATTTAAATAATTTATAATAGTAAATTATATATTGAATAATATTTCATGTCACAATAGATCAATAATAAATATTTAAATCCAATTCAGGTCATTATAAGAATTTTTATATTGAATTTCAATATAAAATCTATGTAAACTTTTGAACATTTTCACATTAAAAACTCACTTTCTCATCTCGTCCACATGATTAATTTTAAATTAAATTCTGCAGCGTATGTGACTAAAATTTTGAAAAATGGATTCCATCATACTATTATGAATAATCATTAGTTTTAAATATGTTTAACTTATTTTTTTACTAAACTTAGTAGTGAAAACAAATATTGTTAATCACAATAAATATAGTAATAATGAGTTTACTTAGTAGTTAATCATAAAAGATAAGGTGTGGAAATTACCCAAAACCTATAAAAAAAATTTTGAAAAAATTATACCATTTACCAACATTTATTGATCATTTTCCATTTTTGGAATAACTTTATCTAAGGAAGACCTCACAATAGTGTTTACTTATTGGTATTTACAAGAATGTCACTCCTCCACTATAAAAGGAACTCACTGTAGCCCCTTCTTCACACCTCTCTATCCATTTGGCTCAACCATCCATTGGAAAATAAAAATTCCAAAATCCCAACCCACATCCTAGAAGCCTTATTTTTTGTATAAATCCATCCATGTAAGGCCTTTGTTGCGAACCAATAGAAGTTACCCAAAGAAGAGATAATGTTCTTCAATGTGCATTTTGTTTTATTTATTTCTCCAACACCATAAATTCCTCTTATATCATGATTATATAATAACATAATTATCCTTAGTATTATTATATTTTTCTATTAAGGGTACAACTTACACCCAAACACACTTCCATCAAATAGTTTATGAAATCCTCAATCATGTATACGACAGACTACCGCCACACAAACCGATGTCGTTAATTTTTACATTACTACCATTAAAGGATGGGAATAGTTAGAAAAATAATATTTATATATGATATTTATTAAATTTATGAAGTATTTATTCGTTTTTAATTACTATAAAACATATACATTCATGCTTTCCATTTTTTTGGAATACAATAATGTTGTTTCTGTGTACAGCGGACTACCACCTAACAAAGCGAAGTGTTTCCTTCACGCTTTACATTGAATTTATTAAGGATGAGTATAATAAATAAATGTGATATTTATGACATAAATATGATACTGTAATAATAATATAAAAATTTATATCATTTATTTTTAATTCTTGTAATATGATAACAAAATGGAAACAATGTTCATGGGCACCTATGACCTACAGTCTCCATGAACACTACATTTCATTTACAATGAAAAATTATTATGGATTATTATAAATACATATATAATGAATATATATTATATTTAAATCATGGTTTATAGTAATGAGGTGATTAAATCATGATCTAAGTAAAATAACAAAATAAAAGTCAAAACATACTAAAAAAAGTCAATTAACACATGAAACAATGAAAATAATGAGTGATTATTAACCAAATTGTGATAACATGTTATAGGAGGATCATATAAGATTTCAAAAAATATTAATACATTTTTGGTATAAGTTAATATTTTTTTTTAAAATAACTATACATAAGGTTAATGAAAGTATGACACACTACTAGAAATTTAAGCTATCGTTGTGGACCTATAGCCACAGTTTTATAGGTCCGTGGCTATATCTTGTTTATAGCCACAGTTTAATTTTGATCCATGGATACAAAATTCCATCCCCCTTCTTTTTTCAATTCCAGTTGGGCTTCTCCTTTATCCCCTATATGCATCCCCCCCTTTCGATTTCCATCGGACTCCTCCTCCATCCCCGATATGCGACCCTCTCACCGCGGCGCCCTCCTCCCCTGACAGCCTCTCCTCCTCCCCGACGACCTGTCTCACCACGCCCACCTCTCTTCCCTCATGGATTTCCTATCTCGCCCTTGTTTCTTTCCTCTATCATTCATCCTCACTGGCTTTGGTTCCTCCATCCCTCGTCACAGTTCCTTCATTCAGGGTGTAGATTCTCCAATCGCGGCTCAGCTTCTCTATTTGGGGTTGCTTCATCCCTTGAGTGATACTCCCCTCCACCATACCATTCTTTGGGCATTCTTCCTCCATTCGGTGTGTCGGCATAAGGGTTCCTCCCTCCATACCCTTCTTCGGGCCTTCCTCCTCCATACGGTGCATTGGCCCAACTAATTTACTTAATTATGTTATGTGGATGCTGTTTGTAGTTTTGGTTCTAGTCTAATGAGTAAACGCAGTGTTCCTTAAAAACTTTGGAACTTTCTTGATTCTCGCTCAAATTTACCCAAGAGAAGAAGGTAAGACGATCCTTGTAGTTTAGCTTGGGTTGTCGAATCCTCAGAGACCTAAGAAGTAACCTATACACACGTACATTCTATGGACTGTTTTTGGCTATGAAGTGGCCAAATTGGGTTGATTTTAGATGGGTTTGATGTAACTCTAAGAGACTTAAGTGAATTCAATTTAAAATAATGAGTTGATCCTAGGTTATCGCTCGGGGTGGATTGGACGTATTTCATTTTTATTGATTTCAATTTCTTATATTTGAGATGGGTTCATTTAAGGAGATAAAACAACATCATCACTTATTGGTTTAATTCCTACACCCTTTAATACTAATCACCTATACACTTGAAGGATCAAAGTTTTGAGCACTTCAAGGTAAAGGTTCGTATTATCACTTGAAGTGTGTGGCCTTAAATTCAACAAGGACAATGGAGTTTAAAAATTATCAAATAAAAATCTCAATTAAAGAAGTGATTATACATTAATAAGGTGATAAATAACATCCAATACAGAATCTTTCTACTCCCTTGGATCAACCCATAAGTGGGTTAGCCCTCCATTGATCCCATGGTTTCAATGGAAGCGGAAAGTATACTCATGGGGGAGGAAATTTAGAAGTAAAGAAAACAACAAAAATAAAATGATCACTCCACCGTTGTGTGAATAATTTCACAATGTTTGGTGTGAATAAATTCACACCTTGATCCAACGGTATCAAAGTGATATGAATAACAACAGAATAAGAGTATAAGAAGAACTTTTATTAAGAAACTAAAGTGAATTGAACAACTTACATGTGAAAGACAAATTTGAGACAACAAAATTGCAGCATAACATTACAATTGAACAAAGCATCCAAGATCTTTCAATCCTCCAACACCACTACCTTAAATAGGAATTTTTGAGCCCTTTGGTCGAGCCTCCAATAGTCCAATTCTCCCCAATTAATTGTGGTAGGCCATAGGTGGGTGGAAAGTAAGGGAGAGTTGATTTTTCCACCATTGACTCGAGGTGGCATCCATCTTTCCTTTACCGAACATTCTTGCTTGGACTACTTTCTAGAGGGCTGAATCAGAGTGGTTCATAGAAGAAGAAAATGGCTCTCCAGATATATTCTAACTTACTATAAAATTTGGGAGCATTTGGAGTAGTGGATTTCGAGATATGATCATATTAGTGGTCTGTTTTTCAGGGCCACAGAATCTGGGCCAGAATTTTATCTCTAACTTAGGCCGCCTAAATGACCACAATTTAGGACGAATTAGCATTGGATCCTGAAGAGTTATTTGTTTTTATACCTTTATTCTAGCATCCCACAAAATTTGGTATTCATTGGGGCGGTATGTTGAGCCCCACAGTCTCATCAGTGGGATGGTGTCCAATCTGAATTCTCCAGAATTGCTTCCTTTCATCACAAAATATCCCCATCTTATTCCATGAATTCTCCATTAATACCTAAATGAAACATGATCACATTGAAGTGTAAATCAATTTACCAAAATATCAAATTGAAATATGGATAATTACATTCATTAAAATCAGATAAATCATTGGGTACTTTAAATGATGTTCAAAAATGTACCACATAATAGTGCATTTTAAGAGGGTATTACAATCATAATGTGAAATGATGTTAAAAGTGTAAAATTCACTAAAATGGTGTTTATGAATAAAAAATTACATGAATATTATGTATATTAACAATGAATATTTGCCTCATTTAGTGGCTAATCACACCCCCCGACTTGAGTTTTTCTAGTCCCGAGCATAATATATCTCAACAATATGAAATTCGAATTCCCTTTTTCAAAAACATTTTAATACACAATGATCACTAGAATCCCAATACCAAACAATCATTAAACCCATCAAAATATTTTAATACAAGATAGTTTCATAATCAGACCACAATCCCAATCTCATTCCTTTGTTCAAATTCATTTCCATATTTCATCCAATATCAATTAAGTATGAGGATGTGTTGTGCATCAAAATAGACATGGGGGTTCATCTTTATTCAAGGGGAAAATTTCCGAAGCGCTTGGTGGAATCACATTTCAATATTAAGATGAGTATTCAATTTTATTTTTGTATTATATATTTTTTTGTTTTTTTTTTGTTTTTTCAATTTTTCCATGGTAATTGAAATTGCACTCAAAAGAGTCAACCCCTGTAGCGAGACTTTGTCGATGACTCCCAGGCTCAAAGACCTTAGGGAATCAAGTGAAGCCCACATACTCGGGAATCATCTCGAGTTAACTCAGTCAAAAACAAATTCAAATTACCAAAAATAGAGATAAATTTACTAACTCTCGGCAAGACAACTTTGAAGTCACGATCCCCAAGTGTCGAAAATCACGCATTAGGTCATTTCATTGCTCTACGTGCAATTTTTTTTCATTTTTTTGAATACTCATATTAAAATAAAATGATCACCAAACCTATGATATTTATTTAGGGGACCCTATGAACTCAAACTAATACCCCACTATCCAAAGGACGTGCATTGTGATCTTTTTTTATTTGGATGAAAATATAAACAATGAAATATCACATTGGACAGCCACACTTTCCAAAATATATGCTCATGAAATTATACAAGGATTAAAATCAGAATCAGGGCATGCTAAATTATTTGATATTCAGTTTCAAAGTGTGCAATTTGTATTACCATGTTCAAAGTTAAAGGAATTTTTCCTTCCATTTACACAATTTTTTTTCAAATCATTCATTTTTTTTACACAAAATCATTTTTTTATTTTATCTCCCCCCCAACTTAAAATAACACTGTACCCAGTGTTTAAAGAAATGAAAATTTAGAAGGGGGTAGAGGAATAAAAGGGGAGTTCAATAAGGAAATTGAAATATTAGGATCATGGAATGAAGTCACCTGGTGGTTGAAGTTTGATGTTCTTGCTGCTCCAATTTAGTCCTTTAATCTCTTGGGGGATGTAGGCACCTCCTTGATTGAACATGTATCACCCAAAATAGTACCTGAACCATAAAAAGAAGATCAAACCACCCAAAACAAACAACACAACGACTTATTTAATTCCATGTATCATCATTTTTATGGTTTTTCCTGTTTTTCTGTTTTTTTAATCAAACTAATGATACATTGTCTTCTTTTAATTTTCTGGGTAAGGTATTACTCAAGGATCACACCACGTGACACGGATGAATACGGTGCTCCCCTTTCATACCCATCCATACTCATAATATAAGAAAAGTTCAACAGACTTTTTTTTAAATATAAAAATGATTATTTAATCCTATTTAAAATATAAATTTTATTAAAACAACAAAATGATAGGAAACTTGAAAACCATGGGTTGCCTCCCATGCATCGCTTTGTTTAATGTCGCTAGCTCTACTTGAACCCCCCAACTTATCCAATACCAACTTTCAACATTTTAAGGACCACATGTTTCACCACTTCTACTAGGTTAAGATTCATTATATTTTTAGAATTTTTTTCATGCACAAACCTATGTTCTAAAATTAGTGGTAAAATCCAATGAATATTAGAAATGGTTGATCTAGTTTCCTCTGTAGTCTTTCCTAAGACATCAATGATCATTCCAACTTTTTTGGTTTCAAGAGAAGAATGAATTCTAATTGAAAGGTCATGATTATACCTTATGGAGGGATTATTTTTCAAGGAGGGAAGGACAATAATTTTGATTTCGGGTTGGATAGGACATTTAGACACAAGTTGATAATTTGAATCCAACTCAGTTTCATTTTCCAAATTCCTTAACAAAATTTTTTCATTTTGAACAGAAGATTCAACCACAAAATTTGAAAGAACAGTGTTAGGAATGGGTATGGACTCAATTATTTTTATTTCTCTCAATGGTTCAGGGATTGGTTCTTTTGAAAAATATTCAATAGAGTTATACTTAGGAGACTCAATCCACGATGTCAAATTTCCCTCTTGTGAATACATGAAATCAATTTCTTCATGATTTAAAGACCCTTCAAAAATTTCTTGATTCACTTTCCCTACCCCAAATCCAAAGGTTGGTTCTTCAATAAATTCATGAGAGGTTTTTGGGAAACTAGACACTTCACATAAGGTTTTGGAAGGTACAGTTGGTGTATATATGAGTTCCTCACAAGTATTAATGCATTGTAGTTCTAATCTCAAAGATGATAACTCGGAACTCATTATCTCCATTTTATTACACAATTGTTCAATCATTTTTTGAGGATTAGGCTGGATAGGAGTTTGTAAATCATGACATTCATTATGATTGATCTCATCCATCATCCTTGAGAGGGATAGAAATTGATTCTTTAAACAATCATCATCCCATTGATTGTACATCTCACCAGTTGTGTGGTAATTAATCAAGGGTTGTTCAAAGAAATTTTCTAATTTAGGGGATTCCCAATATTGATTTTCTATTTGATTACAGCATGAGTTTGTGACATGATAATTTGGAAGATACTCCATTGGAGAAGATAGAAAGTTGGATTACAGATTCTTAGGACACACACAAATAGAAAGGGGTAAAGATAAGAAAGATGGGGATGAGAATAGAGAATATGGGGTGAGAAGAGGATGATAGTGTCTAAGGTAACGTACTTGGGTCCCCTGAAATGACGCAAAAATTTGATTCTCGCTCAAATTTACCCAAGAGAAGAAGGTAAGACGGTCCTTGTAGTTTAGCTTGGGTTATCGAATCCTCAGAGACCTAAGAAGTAACCTATAGAAAAGTACATTCTATGAACTGTTTTAGGATATGAAGTGGAAAATTTTGGTTGATTTTAGATGGTTTTAAAGGAAATCTAAGAGACTTAAGTGAATTCAATTTAAAAGAATGAGTTGATCCTAGATTATCGCTTGGGGTGGATTGGACGTATTTCCTTTTTAATGATTTCAATTTCTTATATTTGAGATGGGTTCATTTAAGGAGATAAAACAACATCATAACTTACAGGTTTAATGCCTACACCCTTTAATACTAATCACCTATACACTTGAAGGATCAATGTTTTGATCACTTCAAGGTAAAGGTTCGTATTAGCACTTGAAGTGTGTGGCCTTAAATTCAACAAGGACGATGGAGTTTAAAAATAATCAAATAAAAATCTCAATTAAAGAAGTGATTATACATTAATGAGGTGATAAATAACATCCAATCCAGCCCCTTGATACTCCCTTGGATCAAAACATAAGTGGGTTAGCCCTCCATTGATCCCATGGTTTCAATGGAAGCGGAAAGTAGACTCATGAGGGAGGAAATGGAGAAGTAAAGAAAACAACAAAAATAAAATGATCACTCCACTGTTGTGTGAATAATTTCACAAGGTTTAGTGTGAATAAATTCACACCTTCATCCAACGGTATCAAAGTGATATGAAGAACAACAGAATAAGAGTAGAATAAGAACTTTTATTAAGAAACTAAAGTGAATTGAACAACTTACATGTGAAAGAGAAATTGGAGACAACAAAATTGCAGCATAACATTACAATTGAACAAAGCATCCAAGATCCTTCAATCCTCCAACACCACTACCTTAAATAGGAATTTTTGATCCCTTGGGTAGAGCCTCCAATAGTACAAGTCTCCTCAATTAATTGTGGTAGGCCATAGGTGGTTGGAAAGTAAGGGAGAGTTTATTTTTACACCATTGACCTGAGGTGGCATCCAGCTTTCCTTCACCGAACCGACGTGCTTGGACGACCTTCTAGATGGCAGAATAAGAGTGGTCCATAGAAGACAAAAATGGATCTCCGGATGTCTTATACCCTCCTGTAAAATATGGTCCCATTTGGAGTTGTGGATTCCGAGATATGATCATATTAGCGGTCTATTTTTCTGGGCCGCAGAATCTAGACCGTAATTTTATCTCTAACTTGGGCTGCCTAAATGACCACAATTTAGGACGAATTAGCATTGGATCCTGAATCATGATTTGTTCTTATACATGTATTATAGCATAACAAAAAATTTTGGATTCATTGGGCCTGTATGGTGAGCCCCACAGTCTCATCAGTGGGTTGGTGTCCAATCTGACTTCTCCAGAATTGCTTCCTTTCATCACAAAATATCCCCATCTTATTCCATGAATTCTCCATTGATCCCTAAATGAAACATGATCATATTGAAGTGTAAATAAATTTACCAAAATATCAAATTGAAATATGGATAATTAAATTCCTTAAAATCATATGAATCATTGGGTACTTTAAATGATGTTCAAAAATGTACCACATAATAGTGCATATTAAGAAGGTACTACAGTCATAATGTGAAATGATATTCAAAGTGTAAAATGCACTAAAATTGTGTTATGAATAAAAAATAACATGAATATTATGTATATTAACAATGAATATTTGCCTCATTTAGTGGCTAATCAGTTTCCCATGATCCATGACTCATGGTTGAGATAAATTTAAAGATTCTTGCCAATACTGGTTGATAAATTCTTATCAAGTTTGAATTTTGGTTTTCCAAGGATGTGGTAATTTTTAGAACCATTATTTTTTTAGAGAATATATATTTAGAAATTCTCGATAAGATTTTTAGTTATGTGAATTGAGGCATGAGGGTGATATAGGCTCTGAAGTGTGTGTCTGAGCATATATGAGTGGACCTGTAACCATTTTAAGCTTTAGGTTTTCCACCATGGGGCCTTTATGGAGTAGAGATCCATGTGTTGGAGGGAAAATACCCAGGTGGAGTGACCTTTTCCCTATAGTTGGGAAATTTTGTTTTACTTGTCTCCCTATAGTAAAATATCTATTTACCATGGCCATGGTTTTGTTTGTTTCGTCTCTTCATGGGTGAGGTGGTCAGGTGTTTTGGAGGGACTGTCCCATGGGATTATCCCTATTAAAAAAAGAAAGAAAAATACCATTTTTTATTGGTTTTTCATGGTGGGAAATTTTGATAGCTGATATGTCTTGTTTTGGTGCCCATTTATACAATGATTATCTAAGTATGGTGACCTATATTCACACCTATGGAAACATTGAGTCAAAATGAACTAGATTAAAAATTTAGGTGATAGTGGTGCCTCTTGGGAAATACAACCTTGATATAGCATCTTATAGTTGGGAATTTTTTTAAAGATTTATAGATGAGGGGTTTCATTAGTTCTCATTTGAAAAATGATTAGAAAGGGTTGAGGGATTTTTATAGTCCTTAGTGTGTATAGGGCTTGTGGGTTTCATTGGATAGGTCTATGAAATCATAGAGGAATAGACCTGTGTTTTGTTTGTTTGGTACTTCTGAGGATTCCCCCTAGGAAATGGAGAGCACCACCACAACAAAATTAATATTTTAATGGATGCTGAAATGATGAGGATGGAAGTTCACTCAAATCAAGGTAAATAAACATTTATCCACTTTGAGTTTTTAAAAAACTCACCCCTCCTCTCTTCCTCCCACACATGTGATTAATTAGGGGTGGTTGAGGGAGATTCATACCCTATTCACCTACAATTTCACATTTAAATGTGGTGGTTTTTATGTACCTCCATGGTGATTCAATGTGTGATCTCATCTTCCTTTCATTCTAGTTTCCCATTTCTCTTCTAACTAATTAAGTGAAAATGAGAACAGAGTTAGAGATGATTTCCAGTAGATTATGTTGGAAATCATTCAATATCATGGGTTTTTTTTGGAATCACTAGTGACAGTATAAAGATGATAAAATATTGTATTTACATTTTTTTCATTGAGGATCATCATTGTATGATTTTATTTATAGTTTATTGTTAAATTATATTTAAAAATTACATGAATCAATGTTTTTTATTATGGGTTGACATTCAGAATGTATTGGAATATGATATGGACCTTCCATGAGAGGTTGGTCACCATAATAGTTTGAATAGGTTATATGATGATATTATTGACAATTATTCCATTTTTTATTAAATTGGAAAAAATATCTATATATTAGTTAATAAATTGTAATGTTTTTATAATTAATTTATTAAATTTTTATGGTGTGAGTTAGGGAACTATGTGGAAAAAAACAACTAATTGTACATGGATAATCCAGGGTGAGAGTATGTATGTTATTCTTAAAGGATGTATCTCTATATTGAATTAGGTGTTCTCCCCAACATTCCCCTTTACTAAATATTTTTTTATTTGTGAATTTTTATGAGGTATCTCCACTAATTATGATTAATATTTCCTTCTTAATAATTAATCTTATTTAAATTGTATGAATGGATTTCACAAAGTGTTAAGGGCCGTTATGGAACCTCGGTAAACTGGCATGATTCCATGGCCTCTGATGTCCAGGACCATAATATTTAATGTATCCCTTGAAATTTATGGACCATGGGGTGAAATTTATATGATTTAATTTAATATAATGACCCTTAGTATAGGTTCCCTAGTGACCTATGATTTGATGAATGTAATTTTATGGCATAATTGGCCCTAGTAGTCCTTTAGGTTCACTTGGGATACCATTAAAACCTTCAGGGAAGTTTGGATGAACATGGGGTAATTGTTCTTCACCCACTAGGATGTGATTTTCATCATACATATTACCTAGTTTGGATGTATATATGTATATGTGCTGACCACATAAAGAAAAAACCTAAAATATCTTGGGAATTGAGACGGGATTTATTCCACTCTCTACAATGATTCCATTTTTTATTGTTTTTCTATATATGTGAGGTTGTGAGATGATCATGATAATGCCAGGGAATTTTATACCCATTTCTTTATGAGTGAGGAATCTATATGGGAGTTTTGGATTGAGAAACCCATTAAGGGTTTCAAAACCTGATGAGATCTACGGAAATCTGATGGATATTCTAATTATTGTGTTAACTACTGATATGATGTGTGAATTAATGGGTTATGACTATTTTTGGTGTAACCTTAGTACTTGAATCGATGATTTAATCCACATTTTTACATATTGAAAACTATAGGTTGTGTTCTTGAGAGTATAACCACTGGGACATGAGGCATGTTTGGTGGCTGGTTAACTAACATTATTTTTTTCATGAAATGATGTTCAAGTGGGATGAACTTCCCATGATAAATTATATATAATTCCAATGTGGTAACCTAATGTTCAACTATTTGGTCTAATTGGAATACCTAGGGCTGGTCTCATTGGATTTATCCAGTGAACCTGATATTATTTGATAACATGGTCATGCTCTTAGAATCTAGTTGTTGAGCATAGTACTATATGAATGTTTTGGTTAATCCCCTTTTATTCTTCCTTTAGGACTCTATGCAATTTCCAAGATGATGGTTTTCATCCTTCTTCTCTATATGATTTCCCTTGTCTTACACTATAGACTTTTTTAACACCTAAAACAATATTTCCTAGGGTTTTCTCCTCTGAATCAGTTGTGGTACTAATGATATTATATTTTTTAAGGTCATACCCCACGAAAATTGTTCTTTCACTTACTATTATATGTCAATTGGGTTTTTTATTGGTTTGTATGGTTATATAATGTGCTTGAAGACACAATGACATTGGATGAAGTGGGTATAGTCTATATTTATGGTCACATAAGAACCCAAGGATCGATAATAGTTATTATTTATACATCAACACATTATTTATTCAATAATTTGATAATTTCAGTGAATATTAAAAAAATTACTTGTTATATAAAGGATAGCCTTGGTGGTTTCCTACTAGGTTTTACACATAGCCTGCTCAGCCGCCTTTGGCCCTTAGGTACCCTATAAGGTCATTATTAATCTCAGGATTATGTTCAGCAGAGTCCCAGTGTTTTCTGATTGAGTATTATTTCTCAAATTGAGTAGATTATATGATGAGGTGCAACTTAGGAATGTTTAGAGACCCTTGTACATTTCTTTTATTAATTTGTTTCATACATTTGATTAGACAAGTTGTTGATCAATTTATGTGATGTCATGACAATGAGTGTCTATAACTATTTGTTTTATCAATCCATATGTTATATCATATTTTATTTTACCTTTATTCACATACTATGTTTATTTATGATGTTTTTATTGTTTTATATAGAGCATGTTTATTACTATGATGTAGAGCATGTTTATTTTTATGATATTGAAACTATATATTGTGTTATCATTGTTGGATATTGATATAAAAACTATACTTCAAGGTTTACCTCTACAGTATTGAATACGTATATCTTTAGTTTTTCTATTTATTTTATATGTGGGTATACCTTGGATTTTATACTTTAATATATGTTTTATGGATCTTAATCTATATCAAACCTCTATATGGTACCTCAAATGGTATTCAGAGGAGTTGGTTAGAGAGTCATCCTCCCTCTAAAATAGAACAGAGCATCTACACACATGTAAATTTTCTTGATAATATCTAACGTACAGAACTCAAGGATATCATAAGATTCATTTCTATACATTTGAGAAACTAATGGGAGACCATTGTTCAAAATTCCTTTAAAAGATTCAATCAAACCGGAAGTGAAAGTTTGGGGATCACTAAACAAGGGTATAGGCTGAGTATTAGATGAAGAAGTTGGAAGGTCTAGATACAACTTCTTTATAATTTGGAAATTGATCCTTGGATGTTGAACAATCATCCATTCATTGATTTTACTTCAATTTCCATTTTAGTAATCCACTCTAACATCAATTGAGCTACCTCCTAAAGAGAATTGGAAGAGGTTTGAGACATTGTAGCACTAGCAGTGGCAATAGCAGACTTAGATGTAATTGGCGCAAATATAGTAACTGGTTTCATAGAAGGGAGAATCTTGAGAGGCTCGTAAACCAAAATCTCTTTCTATTTAGTAGAAATTGGAACTAACAGGGTTTCTTCAAATTTTGATGACTATAATCCTCTTCAAAGTACAACCCTTCAACTTCTACAAAGACCTTAACCCATAGGTCTATTGTTATCTCATGATTTTTGTCACAGCACCAATACACCAAGATATCATTCCCTAAATATTTTGAGACACTGCCATGATATATTTTATAATATCATTTTGTGAATTCAGCTTACTAAGGTCAAATCCCCAACATCTTATTAAGATATTTTGACTAATAATCATTTAATATATCACTTTTAAACTGACATGTTACTCCTTGAGTTTTCTTTAGGTTGATAATGAATTTATTGAATCTATTAAAGATTTTTTAAGGGGTAATTGATATGATTTACAAAGTTTATTTTCTTACATGATTTTCATTAACATTATTTTTTTAATCCATTGTGTATACAATGATACTTGATGATTTCTTTGTGATGATATTAATAACATTAACCGATGAGGACTATAGGAAGAATGTAAACATAACATCCATATTCCTAATATGATAAATATATAATGATTTTTTTCTTTTCAAATATAAGATTTTATGTCACTGTTATGTTATCTTTGTTATTGGATCAACTTTGTGATATTAATATAAAAGTTTTATATTACTATAACAACATCTGTAATCTAAGATATAGAATAATGAAATCATGATTAACTTCTCACAAAAATTGTTGTTAATAAAAATCTGTTATTACACTAACATATCAATCTGAATATTCTTTGTTCATTGTTGGTTATAGAGTCATGTATCGGTTATCATGTACAATTAACACCCTGATCACATATATATAAGAAGTCATTATATCTCACTTCTTTTCTCATTATTTACTTACAAGTGTTTTCTTATGATGAGGTTTGTTCTATCCACCACCATTGAAGGCATTGAGTTCGACATCGGATTCAGGTATGGTTTCTTCCATTTTATAATGATGTTGTATGTTGATGTTGGTATCATAATCATTTGTCCTATAATAGTTATTATTTGAGAGACTTCTTCCCAACTAAATAGCTTCAAGGCATTTGAGTTGGTATCCCAGAAGTACCCAATGGTCTTCAAACAAATTGCAGATAGGGAATTACTCTTATGGAATTTCACTTCCTCTCCCTCATTCAAATCAAATTCCATCTTCATTCAAACTAGTGAGATCATCCTACAATAAGAGGCTACCAAGAACTTCCAATCCCCAATTAGACAATGGTTAGTATGGTAGATGGGGTTTGTGTTTCATCTATGATTTAGATCCTCAATTCCACCTTGCTATATTATTTTTCATGTTGGAAAGAATATATATAACACCCATTCATGAATCTTATATTAATGTGAGGTCAACAAAATTTTTGATGGTGACATTATTGGAGGAGTTAAAAACATTCTATCTAAGGGTGTTAATAAATCCCAAGATATATTGGTGTATAAAGTACATATTCAAGCAAAATTCCAATTTCATATCTTCGAGCGATTCTAGGTATTGTAGGGATGGGTATCCATGCATTTTAATACATAAAAATTCCAAAAATCCTTTAATTATTCCTCGATGTAGGCTATATTGTATATTTAATTTATTTTTCTGGGATCCAACATCTTCCAAATAAATAAGTAAAAATGATCAAGTCTATAGGGATATATTCATAGTTTAATTTATTCCCATACGAAGAGGTCCTAAATAGAATGAATATCGCTGAATACTCCATATATTACAAGGTTATTTCATATATTATAGATTTAGAGGATTGCATGCTTTACGAGACCAATTTTTATGAGGGTTTATGGAATATGGGACCCATTTCTACCTAATTTTAGACTACTCATGCTAACTCTATAAGCTAGACCAGAATTATTGTATCCCACATTTGATTTCGCTGTATTAAATAAGCGAAAGACAACTCAACGTACATGCCCTACATGTATCCTTACAATTTCCATAAATTTTATTGGCATCCTTTTTGGTGTAAGAAGAAATCATGTACTCATTGAGTGTTATATACCTTATCCAATCGATGATCCATACCTCCAAGTGGGCATCATACTAGGTGTACACCCCACAATCTTCCTACACCTGAGCCACATACCACGAACCATACTTGTAAACACTAATGTGTAGCCCTAATACATCACATATTGTCACTTATTTCACAACAAAAGCATCTTTATCGCATGATGTTAAACAATATCGATGATCCTATCATATGAATATAAATTATGTAAATCAAACTGTGAGGGTTTTGATTCCTGTTCAAATAAGATACATAGTACAACTCTCCAAGGTTCATTCACAACATCCCAACATCATCACCATCACATCAACCACTTTTGAGTTAATATATCTGATTCCTGACCATATTCTAAAAGTACTCTAAACCACATAGTAGTTTCCACTAGTCATTAAACCATTAATTTTCTTATGTAAGGATTATAAGAGGATTAGTCCCCACTGGAATTTAAATCGTGACCAGACTTATGCGATGGGAATAAGGGGACTAGTCCCCACTAAACCTAAAATCATGACTAAAATTATGTGATGAGAATAATAGGACCCTACCTTCCCATATATGAAAAGTATAATATTTATTATGTGACAAGAATAGGATGATTCACCTTTTTTAATGCATCATAATTTCATCCTTCCTCATGCGATGAGCATGGAATTCCTTAGGTGATAAGCATGGAATTCCTTAGGTGATGAGCCTAAAATACCATAGGTGACTAACCTACGATGACTTTGGTGATGAAGCTAGGAATATATAGGTGATGAGAATAGTATTCCTTAGATTATGAGCCTAATATGTCTATATGTCTTCATAGAAGAAGATATAATATCCTTCCTTCCTAGATCATAACTGAAGATCCATCCTTTACTTATATATGGCAAGCATAAGATTCCCTCACTTCCAGAAATGAGAAATATATTTTTTGGATTTTTTAAATATACCATGTAATTGAAATTCTTTTCAACTTTGACCATTAGGTTCTAACCTTGATAAGGAAGAAGGTGACATTATTAATTGATGTCCACATGGAGATGGAATAAAGAACAAGATTCATGGGTATGTGTTAATTGTATAATAGAAATATGGACTGGGGGGACTGGCCCAGGGGGAGGGGGTGTCCAGGGGGTCTGCAGGGGGAGGGGGTGTCCAGGTGGGTCTGTAGGGGGGTGGTGCTGGTAGGGGGACTGGCAGGTGGGGGTGTCCAGGAGGGTCTGCAGGGGGTGGGGGCGGCAGGGGGACTGGCAGGGGAGGGGGTGTTCAGGGGGCTGGCAGTGGGTAGGGGTGGGGGTGCTGGCAGGTGTGGGGGATTGGCAGGGGGAGGGGGTGTCCAAGAGGGTCTGAATGGGGTTTTAGGGGGGAATAGAAGGTGGGGGACTGGCAGGGGAGGGGGTTTCTAGGGGTGGGGTGGTGCTAGTAGGAGGGACTGGCAGGTGGGGGTGTCCAGGAAGGTCTGCAGGCAGGTGGGGTAGGGGGGACTGGCAGGTGAGGGGGGCTGGTAGGGGGAGGGGGTGTCCAGGGGGGATGGCAGTGGGTGGGGGTGGGGGTGCTGGCAGGTCTGGGAGGGGTGTCCAGGAGGGTCTGCAGTGGGGTGGCAGGGGGCACTGGCAGGTAGGGGGACTGGCAGGGGGAGGGGGTGCCCATGGGGTTGGGGAGGGTTGTAAAGGGGTGTTGGGGACTGACAGGGGGGAGGGAGTGTAACGACCCAAAGTTTTTCAATGGAAATTACCTTCTTATAATTATGTCATAAATTAACATGAAAACACAACATAATGAACTACTAAGTGATAAGTGACCTTCAAACATAAGTTTTTCACTTATGTGTTTGGAATTTCGAAAATCTTACATACACGGTTGTGTTCAAGATGATTTTTGGAGTCTAATAAAACAAAAATAATTTTTGGTGAATAGTAACCTACCCTTATGAATAGTAACATACCCTTATGAATATTGATATACCCTAACTAATAGTAACCATACCTATGATTGTATTGAAATAATATTCAACTGAAAGTATGATGTACATATATTTTAGAATAAGTAAATGAATGTTTTTTAAAACTGTTTTTTTAGTAATAAACCATGATTTTAATTAAATATTAAATTAATCATATTTAGAAAATTATTTTTGAAAAATGGACTTCTTTTTTGGATTCTGCACCTCGAAAAATGGATAGGGTGAATTTTTGGTATTTTTCTGAAATACTTGAATTTTTGATGAATAGTAGAATCCAATAATTCACAGTAAATGCTAAATAATGGATTAATTGAGTCATCGATGATGTTCTTATGATGTAAACCCACTTGTTTCGGGATCATATGATAAAATAAATATTATTTTTCATGTAATACTTACTATTCCTTGTCTTGGGAGGAAATAATAAATTAATGATTATAGTATTATGAAATCCCTCCTCTCCTCCACTATAAAACCCCCCTTCACTTACTCTTCTCTCCACCCCTCTCAAGCCTTGTTCCTTGACATTATTCTTCCCAAATATCTTCCTAATGTCCTCCAACACTTCCAAAATCTCTCATCCTTCTCAAAATACCAAAATCTCTCCCCTTAAGAGGTTCTCAAAGGAGGAAGTCTCAAGATGTAAATTCCTCTTCCCAATTTCTTCTTTTCTTTTAAGTTCTTTTCATTTTTATTTCTTGCCTCACCTCACTTCACCAAAATAGTATGATAAATATAGTAACATACATGTACTGTAATTTATTCATGCTAGTGTTATATTTCATTATCTTCTCTCCTTTCCCCACCCTTTTATTTGAAAGAAATGAAAGCACCGTTTGAGATGTGCTAATTTAGCACATACAAGGACAACGGTTTATCAATTTATATTATTATATTTAATTCTGGTCATGAAACCATTTGAGTTATGGTTGAACCAGATTATTATATATGTAATATATTCTATTTTTGGTTCTTTAATCTTTTGGTACAAATATAATTAATTTATAAAGCAAAACACATTCTTTGTAATCAAATCCACCGATTAACAAAAACAGTTATCACTATGGATATATATATAATAATTCAGCATCACTCTAAGTATCCTAATTAAAATTAAAACCATTTAATCTCATAGATATGAAATAAATAATATAACTTCAATTCTTTACAACCACTTTTATCTTTCATATAATCCAAACTTGAATATAAGTGAACTGATCTTCTAAAGCCAAGTAAACAAACGAGCCCGAACAATGAAATTGAACCTTGTAACTAATCAAAAAGGATTTTAAGGAAATAAAAAGGTTTATAATAAATAAATTGAATATATAATATTTTATGGAATTATTAATTAATAATCCTAATTTTTTTATTCAGGTCGTTAATAACAAGTGGAGAACACCAACGGATTTAAGGTAAGGGATTCTCCCCTTTTTACTCTTAATCGAGATTGTTCTCTATGTTGTGCCCCTTTGTGTAATACCAAGTGATGGGGTACCTTTATACACCTTCCCCACACTACCATAATGTTTTATAAGTGATTATAAACCCCTTATCTCTCTCATCAAACCCTCTTAGTTACACCCGATAGCATACTAATAAACCATGATGGATTCTACCCAAACTTCCTTTATTCCTTCATGTTGCTCTATCTTTCTTTTTAAAAAAATGTAGTTGTCTTATCTTTTTAGGTAGAACTTAAAAATTATGTTTATATGCTCCAAAATCATGTTCTAATATCCATCTCTCATTCTCTTTCGGGGATATACATGCTTTTATGTGAATCTTTATTCGATACTTCCCAATAAGCACACTCGTTTTAAAGGAACTTCTCGAACTTTTACACAATTTCAAGTGAAATATATCTTATTTTTTAAGACACCATTGTATTTTTAAATTAATTATTTTTATTATTAAAACCTTCTTGGTTCAATTCTAGTTTTATATGATATAATTTCTTCTTTACTATTTTAAAATCTCTATAGTATTTTCCTTAAAACCGCAAAAAAATGTTTTAATGCTAATGTTTCTAAAATACATTTCTCATATGTTGTCACTTATGTTTGAAAACACTTACCATGTTATATTCCTATTTTACCCTACTAACGTCCATGTATTTTCTAATTCTTTCCTTACTTGGTCACTTTCATGATACGCCCATTGGTTATGATTTATGTCATGATTTTGGTACCCAATTCTTTCCATGGGTACCCTTATGTTTATGTATGGTTGATTATGTATGATTGTTTATGTGGTAAGAATATTTATGTGGCAAGAATATTCATGAAGATGTTGAGATGGGTGCACCCAGATAGCGCTCCAATGCCTTGGGTAAGGTTAAGTCTCATGAGATGCGATGTGAAATGGGATTGGCGGTTATCCTTGACCCGTACTAAAATGGGAAACGGGATTGGTGGTTAGAATTGACCCGTACTAAAGATATGATTTATGATTATACCACATTTATAATATTCCATGTCTATATTATCCCATGCTTATATTTGATTTTATAAGTTTCATACTTTGGATATCATTATGGCATGCCTCCTAACTCATGTGCTTGAGATGTATCCTTATTTTCATTTCCTTACTGGGCTTTTTAGCTCATCTCTTTGTTCATGTGTTCCCCAGGGTACCCTATGTAGATGTAAGGGATCAAAGGAAGTTAGAAGCTCTTTATGGATATTAAGTAAAGAACTTTTTTTAGCCCCATGTTTTATGTTATATGTACCTAGTCTTCCAAGACACTAGACTTAACGATCCTTGGATTGTACTCTAATGATTAATTATGCTTAAAATCATGAAATGTTTTATGTAAAAGGATCGGGTCGCTATAGTTGGTATCAAAGGATGGTCTAGTTATTTTTGGAGATTAGGAATAGAGAACCTTAGTGAGAACCTTAAGGATGAGACTAAGTATTAGAGAATAGTACTAAATTTTGGTGAGTATAGGGTAAGTGGTTTATCAAGAAAATACGTCCATGTCTGGATACTATCAGGTAAAGGTAGCTCTGGAACAGATGTATCTAGGGGTAAAACTTGAAAACACCACTTTGAGCTAGACTCGAACGGGAACTGGTTCATGATAATGGGCCTTTCTGCACTCTTGGTTACGAAACTCCTGGGGGATATGCTTTGGTAGATTCGTGAGCTTAGTACAAACCTTTATTAAGGGACAAAAAGAAGCCCATAAGAATATAAGTTAATAAATAGATTGAGGAAAACCTAGATATAAACCTAAGGAATCACAAGTCAGGATATACTTCTTCTTTATAAGTTCATACTTATATGTTCAAAGTTTCTTTTTATGCTCAATAGTTAAGTATTCAAGACCACTAATTATACGTTCTTTTTCTTAGTTAATGGTGGGAAATAAAAGAACACGTTCCAACAACCAATGTGGTAGGCAACGTGATGATTTCCCTAATGACATGCCTGATGTGATGGAAGCGGGTGCTCAAAACTTCATGGTAGTACTTGCTCAACTGGCTCAAGTTATGAATAATAACTTGAATCAGGTTGAAAGTCCCCTTCCTCCAAGGAAATATCATTTTGTCGTAGAATCCTTCATTCGGAAAAGGAATCCCATGTTTAGCGGTTATTATGATCCCTCCTCACAGAACAATGGATTAGCTCCATTGAAAAGATTTTCTCTGTCCTCTAGTGCTCGGAAAAAGAGAAAGTTGTACTGGAAGTCTACCGTTTTGATGGGGAAGATGATCAGTGGTGGACACTGATCAAGAATACAAAGTCCCAAGAGGATATTGATTCCATAGAATAGGAGGAATTCAAGAGGATGTTTTTCAAAAAATATTTTCCTCAAACCCACCATCTCAAGATGGAAAGAGAGTTCCTTAGACTCAAGTAGAAGGAAGATGTGTCCATTGGGGCGTATGAAGTGAACTTTACAAGGCTTTCAAGGTACTCCACTGGCTTTGTCATGAACACTGAAAGCAAGTTGGATCGCTTATTTAGCAGACTAAAGCCGAGTTTATGAAAAGTGTTGGTGATTCGAGACTTCGACAGCTAGGAGGAAATTATCTGTTGGGCCCTCAAGGTTGAAATGGAGATTGGAGACTCTCAGTGGTCTCATGGGCCTAGTGATAAGAATTGGAAAATAGATAACAACATGGGTGGTCCATCAAACAAATCTCATGATGGAAAGAAGCCTCACTTTCCCCTTTGAAAAAATTGTGGGAAGAAGCATCTTGGTGACTGTCTCAAGGGAACCAAGAATTGCTGAAAATACGGAAAGTTTGATCATCTGGCCAAGAAATTCCGAAGGGATATGAAAAAACCCACTAATGTTGAAGAATAAATGAAGGTTCGGATCAACACTTCACCTACAGCGCAGTGTTATAACTGCAAGGAGATTGGGCATTATGTGAACAATTTCCCTAAGCTGAGGGTTGTCAGAGGAAATCAGCAACAACCTCCAAGGAAACAAGAAATGTCTTATGCTATCACTACTACTGAAGTGGAGCTGGAAAATGATGTGGTGACAGGTACGCTTGTTATTAAATCAATAATATTGAACATACTATTTGATTCCGTTTTTACACATTCCTTTATATCTTACAATTTCGCTAGAACTATAATATCGAAGCCCTGAAACCTTGAAGTAGAGATATCTGTAAAAACACCAAGTGTTACAATCATTACAACCCAAGTGTTTGTCTCTTCTCCTGTTGGCGTATGTGGGAAGATTCTTCCATCAAATCTCATAATACTTCCCTTGGTGGAATTTGATGCTATAATGGGAATGGATTGGCTCTCGTTATATAGAGCACATATCAACTGTTGGGAAAAGGAAATATCTTCTCATATTCCGAACCATCCGATGATCCTCTACAAATTCAAGGAAGATCATGAATCTCCTTTGAAAAATCCTTCAATGGTGTGGTTGTTGATTACCTATGAAAAAACATACCTCTCCCAAATGGTTGAGTTAAAGAAAAGTGACAACCTTGAGGAAATTCACATCATGAGGGAATACAGTGATGTATTTCCCGAAGAGTTACCCAGAATTCCCCCAGATCGTGAGGTAGATTTCTCAATTGAACTCATACCCGGAGCTACTCCTATCTCAAAGTGTCCCGATAGGATGGCTCCTATCAAACTATAGTAGTTAAAGAAGCAGCTGCAAGAGCATCTGGACAAAGGGTTCATACGCCCTAGTGCATCACCTTGGGGTGCACCCGTGCTCTTTGTGAAGAAGAAGGATGGAACAATACGGCTATGTATCGATTATCGGGAACTCAACAAGATCACCATAAAGAACAAGTATCATATCCCAAGGATTGATGACTTGTTCGACCAGTTAAGAGGAGATGAATACTTCTCAAAGGTGGATCTTTGTGCTGGATATCATCAGGTAAAGGTGAAGAAGGAAGATATTCAGAAGACTACCTTCTGAACAAGGTATGGGCACTATGAGTTTTTGGTGATGCCCTTTGGACTTATTAATGCCCCTAAAATCTTCACGGATTTTATGAATAGAGTCTTTAGACATTACCTCGAAAAATTTGTGGTAGTGTTTATCGATGATATTCTCATCTACTCTAAGATAAAGGAAGAACATGAAGAACATCTAAGACTTGTGTTGGCAACATTGAGAAAAGAGAATTTGTACGCCAAGTTCAGCAAGTGTGACTTTTGGATGAAGCAAGTCGCGTTCTTGGGAAATGTGATCACAAGTGAGGGAATTGATGTGGATCCTTCAAAAACAAAGGCGATTAAGGATTGGACCAGGCCCTTTAGTGTCACAGAAATCTGTAGTTTTCTTGGATTAGCTGGGTACTATCGATGTTTTGTGAGAAACTTCTCACAATTTTCAAGCCAGCTAACTAATCTAACAAGGAACGGGGTAAAGTATGTTTGGATAGAAGAATGTGAGGGAAGCTTCAAGGAGCTAAAGAGAAGGCTGATCACTGCACCTGTACTCACACTACCAAAAAGTGGATAATGTTTTGTGATATAAAGTGATGCTTCAATTAAAGGATTGGGTTTTGTACTCATGAAAAATGATAATGTGATAGCCTACGCCTCACGACAGTTGAAGATCCATGAGCAGAACTACCCAACGCATGATCTAGAGATGGCAGCCGTGATTTTTGCCTTGAAAATCTGGTGTTACTACCTTTATGGCAAGAAGTGTGACATATACACCGACCATAATATCCTAAAGTATATATTCACACAAAATGAGCTCAACATGCATCAATGGAGATGGTTAGAGCTAATCAAGGATTATGATTTCTCTATTCACTACAATCCTGGAAAGGCGAACAAGGTAGCTGATGCTCTAAGCAGAAAAGAACCCACTACTCTATCCATGTTACGGATTTAGGAAGACCTTATCTTCTTGGATATGCAAAGACTAGATTTGGAAATCATAAGGGCAGGGGATACATCCTACCTTGCCCAAATTATTGCGCAACTATCTATACAAGAGAGGATTAAAGAAGCAAAAAAGGGATGATGTGGAGATACAAAAGAGGGTGAATGCAGTAAAGGAAGGGAAGCTGCCAGAGTTCCATATCGATGATAATGGTGTGATTTGGTTTGGAATGTGTCTTTATGTGCCTTCATCACCTGGGATAAAGAAGAAGCTATTGGATAATGCACATAGCTCAATATTCTCTATCCATCCTAGGAGTACCAAGATGTTCCGAGATCTCTGAGAAAACTTCTAGTGGGATAACATGAAGAAGGATATTGCAGAATATATATCAAGGTGCTTGGTATGTCAGCAAGTTAAAGCTGAGTGACAAAAGTCCAAAGGTATGATGCAGCCATTGCCTATACTCATGTGGAAATGGGAAAATGTTACTATGGACTTTGTCACAGGTCTCCCGAATACGTCGAAGGGAAATAGTGTGATATGGGTTGTGGTTGACCAACTCACCAAGACTTCCCATTTCATTGCTATTCAGGAATATCTCTCACTTGAACAACTTGAAAAGATATATGTGAAGGGAAGTGGTGATACTGCATGGTGTTTAACTCTCAATTGTCTCTGACCATGATCCAAGGTTCACATCTAAATTCTGGAGGAGCCTTCAACATTCTTTGAGTACTGAATTAAATTTCATCACAACCTGTCACCCCCAAACTGATGGCTAGTCTAAAAGAACTATTCAGACACTTGAAGATATTATTAGAGCCTACTCTCTAGAATTCAAAGGTATATGGGATCAGCATCTCCCATTGGTTGAGTTCTCATACAACAATAGCTTCCACTCAAGTATTCAGATGTCTCCATATGAAGCTCTTTATGGAAAGTGATGTAGAACTCCAACCTGTTGGGATTAATTTGGAGAAAGAAAGCTACTTGGACCCGATCTTTTTCAAGAGATGACATAGAAGGTTCAAGTCATCAAAAAACACATCAAAGCTGCTCAAAGTCGGAAAAAGAGCTATGTTGACAACCGTCGAAGGGACTTGAAGTTCGACGTTGCAGATAAAGTCTTCCTTCTAATATCTCCATGGAAGAGATTAATGTGATTCTGGAAGAAAGGGAAGCTAAGCCCAAGGTATATTGGCCCCTTTTAAATCCTTGAATGCATAGGAGTCGTGGTCTATCATCTTGCACTTCCACTGAATATGGATCAAGTTTATGATGTGTTTCATGTATCACTATTAAGTAACTACATACAAGACCCATCACATGTACTAAACTCAGAGGTGGTGTAGCTGGAAGATGATCTCTCCTATGAGGAGCAGCCAGTAAAGATTTTGGATCAGAGAGATAAGGCTCTACACAACAAGACAACCCATCCTGTCAAAGTGTTGTGGAGGAACCATAAGTTTGAGGAAGCATCTTGGGAACCATAAGAGGCAATGAAAGAGAAACACCCTCACCTGTTTGTGTAATGTGAAATTTCAGGGGTGAAATTTCTTAAGGGGGGAAGAATGTAACTACCCAAAGTTTTTCAATGGAAATTCCCTTCTTATAATTATGTAATAAAATAACATGAAAACACAACATAATGAACTAATAAGTGATAAGTTACTATTCCTTGTCTTGAGAGGAAATGATAAATTAATGATTATAATATTATAAAATCCCGCCTCTCCTCCACTATAAAACCCCCCTACACTCCCTCTTCTCTCCACTCATCTCAAGCCATGTGCCTTGCCATTATTCTTCCCTAATATCTCCCCAAGTTCCTCCCCCACGTCCAAAATCTCTCATTCTTCTCAAAATACCAAAACCTCTCCTCTTAAGAGGTTCTCAAAGGAGGATGTCTCAAGAGGTAAATTCCTCTTCCCATTTTCTTCTTTTCTTTTATGTTCTTTTCTTTTTTATTTCTTTCCTCACCTCCCTTCACCATAATAGTATGATAAATCCAGTAACATACATGTACTTTAATGTCTTCATTCTAGTGGTATATTTAATTATCTTCTCTCCTTTCCCCACCCTTTTATTTGAAAGAAATGAAAGCACCGTTTGAGATGTGCTAATTTAGCACATACAAGGACAACGGTTTATCAATTTATATTATTATCTTTAATTCTGGTCATGAAACCATTTGTGTTATGGTTGAACCAGATTATTATATATGTAATATATCCTATTTTTTGGTTCTTTAATCTTTTGGTACAAATATAATTAAGTTATAAAGCAAAACACATTCTGTGTAATCAAATCCACCGATTAACAAAAACGGTTATCACTATGGTTATATATAAAATAATTCGACATCACTCTAAGTAACCTAATTAAAATTAAAACCATGTAATCTCTTGGATATGAACTAAATAATATAACTTCAATTCTGGACAACCACTTTCATCTTTCATAAAATCCAAACTTGAATATAAGTGAACCGATCTTTTAAAGCCAAGTAAACAAATGAGCCTGAACAATGAAATTTAACCTTGTAACTAATCAAAAAGGCTTTGAATGAACTAAAAAGGGTTATAATAAATAAATTGAGTGTAGAAGAGTTTATGGAATTATTAATTAATAAGCCTAATTTGTTTATTCAGGTCTTTAATAACAAGTGGAGAACCCCAACGGATTTAAGGTAAGGGATTCTCCCCTTTTTACTCTTAATCAAGATTGTTCTCTATGATATGACTCTTTATTTAATACCAAGTGACGGGGTAACTTTATACACCTTAACCATAATTCCCTAATTTTTTATAAGTTATGAGAAACTCCTTATCTCTCTCATCAAGCCCTCTTAGTTACACCCGATACCATGCTAATAAATCAAGATGGATTCTACCCAAACTTCCTTTATTCCTTCAGGTTGCTCTATCTTTCTTTTTACCAAAAATGTAGTTGTATTATATTTTTATGTAGAACTTAAACATTATGTTTATATGCTCCAAACTCATGTTCTAAGATCCATCTCTCATTCTCTTTCTGGGATATGCATGCTTTTATGTGAATCTCTCTTCGATAATTCCCAATAAGCACAATCGTTTTAAAGGAACTTTCTGAACTTTTACCCAATTTCAAGTGCACTATATCTTATATTTTAAGACACCATTGTCTTTTTAAATTCAGTATTTTTATTATGAAAAACTTCTTGGTTCAATTTTTCTTTTATATGAAAGAATGTCATCTTCACTATTTTAAAATCTCTATAGTATTTTCTTTAAAACCGCACAAAAATGTTTTAATGCTAATGATTCTAAAATAAATTTTTCAAATGTTGTCACTTGTGTTTGAAATCACTTACCATGTTATATGCCTATTTTACCCTATGAATGTCCATGTATTTTCTAATTCTTTCTTTACATGGACACTTTCAGGATTCTCTCATTGGTTTTGATTTATGTCATGATTTTGGTACCTAATTCTTTCCATGGGTACCCTTATGTTTATGTATGGTTGATTACGTATGATTTTATATGTGGTAAGAATATTTAAGTGGCAAGAATATTTATGAAGATATTGAGATGGGTGCGCCCAGATAGTGCTCCAATGCATTGGGTAAGGTTAAGTCTCATGAGATGTGATGTGAAACGGGATTGGCGGTTAGCCTTAACCCGTACTAAAATGGGAAACGGTATTGGCGGTTAGCCTTGACCCATACTAAAGATATGATTTATGATTCTTCCACATTTTTATTATTCCATGTTTATATGATCCCATGATTATATTGGATTTTATAAGTTTCATGATTTGGATATCATTATGGCATACCTCCTAACTCATGTGCTTGAGATGTATCCTTATGTTCATTCCCTTACTGGGATTTTTAGCTCATCTCTTTGTTCATGTGTTCCCCAGGTTACCCTATGCAGATTTAAGGGCTCAAAGGAAGTTATAAGATCTTTATATAGATTAAATAAAGAAGTTTTTTTAGCCCCATGTTTTATGTTATATGTACCTAGTCTTCCAAGACACAAGACATAACAATCCTTGGCTTGTACTCTGATGATTAATTATGATTAAAATCATGAAATGTGTTATGTAAAAGGCTTAGGTTGCTATAGGGGGTGTCCAGGAGGGTCTTATTTATATCCATTTTGATTTATGATGAACTTCCAAAACCACATCCCACGATGAAGGTTCTTATTTTTTTACCTTCATTCATGACAATTAATTAATGACACCCTATGGTTGTGTCCTCCCCAATAGATTCGTTTTATATGGATCACTCCTCATTGATGGGTTTTAACTCTTTTTTGGTGAAACCATAGCTCACCATACTGATATCTACTACCTGTGAGATCATTACAAGACTTTATTCCTCCTTTTCAACTCTTATTACACTATTCATTATGGATTGTTGATGATATACCTTTATAAAGAAAATTTTGGTTGTCTGTTTGATCCAGAAGGTCCCAAAGAACTATGAATCATCATATCCAGAGGTGTTTCTACCTTATGAAGGGATTATAACTATTTGAGAGGAACCCTCTTTGGATTGTAATCACTCTACTTCTTCTTTTTTAGTTATTGAAAATAGAATATTTTTATCATTTATTTTTTCTTATTGCTCGTACTACTGGTTTGTTACTTGTAACATTTTTTTGGAGCATAATAAAATGTGTTCCTTTAGGGGATATTTTTTGGAACCAGTTGCAGGGGGAGGGGGTAGGGGTGAAGGGGGAAAGGGGGATGGGGGAGGTATATTGGGCAGGGGGGACGGGGAAGGGGGGATGTCTGTAGGGTAGGGGCAGGTGGGGGTAGAGGGGCAGTGGCGGTGGGGAGTGGGGAGTTCTATAGAACAGGGGTGGTCTGCAGGGTAGGGGGAGGGGGAGGGTGCAGGTGGGATGAAAGGGGGAGAGGGGGTGGTCTACTGGGAAGGAGGAGGGGGAGGGTGCAGGTGGGATGCTAGGGGGATAGGGTGGTGGTCTATAGGGGGGTCTGCAGGGCAGGGGGTGCAAGGGGGCAGTGGGTGGAGGGAAAAACGGGCAGGGGTGCAGGGGTCGGGGGGGACTGGTAGAGGGAGGGGGTGTCCAGGGGGTGGTAGTGGGTGGGGGTGTTTTCAGGAGGGGGGGATTGGAATGGGGGATGGTGTGTCTAGGAGTGTCTTTAGGGGGTGGTAGGGGGTGGCAGGGGGGACTGGAAGGTGGGGGGACTGGTAGGGGGAGGGGGTGTCCAGTGGGGGGGTGCCAGGGGGACTCGCAGGGGGGAGGGGGTGTCCAGGAGGGTCTTGTTTATATCCATTTTGATTTATGATGAACTTCTATAACCACATCCCATGATGAAGGTTACTATTTTTTACCTTCATTCGTGTCTATTAATTAATGACACCTTATGGTTGTGTCCTCCCCAAGAGATTCATTTTATATGGATCACTCCTCATTGATGGGTTTTAACTCTTTTTTGGTGAAACCATAGCTACTGATATCTACTTGTGAGATCATTACCAGCCTTTCTTCCTCCTTTTCTACTTCTATTACACTATTCATTGTGGAGTGTTGATGATATACCTTCATAAAGAATAATTTTGGTTGTCTGGTTGATCCATAAGGTCCCAAAGAACTATGAAACATCATATCCATACTTGTTTCTACATTATGAAGGGATCATAACTATTTGAGAGGAACCCTCTTTGGATTGTAAGCAATCTCTTTCTTATTTTTTAGTTATTTAAAATAGAATATTTTTATCATTTATTTTTTCTTATTATTAATACTGCTGGTTTTTTACTTGTAACATTTTGTTTGATCATAATAAAATTGGTTCCTTTAGGGGATAGTTTTTGGAACCAGTTTTAGGGGGAGGGGAGGGGGGAGGTCTGTAGACTAGGGGTGGGGGGGAGGTCTGTAGGGCTGGGGGCAGGGGAGGGGTGGGTGGAGGGGGAAGGGGGAAGTAGTGAGTGGGGAGGTCTGTAAGGAAGGGGTGGTCTTCAGGGGGTATGCAGGGCAGGGGGAGGGGGGAAGGTGTAGGTTAGATGCAAGGGGGAGAGGGGTGGTCAAAAGGGGGTTTGCAGGGCAGGGGGAGGGTGCATGTGGGATGCTAGGGGATACGGTGGTGTTCTACAGGGGGTCTGCAGGGAAGGTGGTGCAAGGGGGCCAGTGGGTGGAGGGGGGTCTGTAGGGGTGCAAGGGGGTTTTTATAGGGTGCAAGGGGGTCTTTAGGGGTACAAGGGGGTCTGTCTAGCGGTGCAAGGGGGGTTTGTCTCGGGTGCAGGGGCAGTGGGGGTCTATCTGTAGGGGGGTCGGCAGGGAAAGGGGGAGGGGACAGGGGGTATGTGGGGGTGCAAGGGGGGTCTATCCAAGGGAGAAAGGGGGGTTTGTCCCGGGTACAGGGGGCAGTGGGGGTCTGTCCAGGGTGTAAGGGGGTCTATCCAAGGGTGCAAGGGGGTTGTCCTGGGTATAGGGGGAGGGAAAGAGGGTATGTCCAGGGAGGGGGGTTTGCAGGGGTGCAAGGGGGTTTGTCCATGGTGCAAGGGGGTCTGCAGGGGTGCTTGTGGGGGTCTGTCCCAGGTGTAGGGGGTATGTCCCGGGTGTAGGGGGTATGTCCGGGGGGTATGTCTAGGGGGATATGTCTAGGGGTGCAGGGGGGGGTCTGTCCCAGGTGTAAGGGGGTCTTTCTAGGGAGGGGGTCTGTCCAGGGTGCAAGGGGGGTCTGTCCAGGGGTGCAGGGGGGTATGTCCCGAGTGTAGGGGTAGGGGTGGTCGGCAGGACAGTGGGGGGGTATCTCAAGGGAGGGGGTCTGTACAGAGTACAAGGGGGTTTGTCCAGGGGTTCAGGGGGGTCTGTCCCAGGTGGAGGGGTAGGGGTGGTCTGCAAGGAAGTGGGGAGGGTGGAAGTGGGGTCTACAGGTGTGCAATTATAGGGTGGTAGGGGGTCTGTCTAGGGGTGCAAGGGGGTCTGGAGGGGTGCCAGGGGGTCTATCTAGGGGTGCAAGGGGGGTTTATCCAGTGGTACAGGGGGTCTGTCTTGGGTACAGGGGGAAGGGGGGTCTGTCCAGGGTGCAAGGGGGTCTGTCCAGGGGGGGCTGGTTTTTTATGAAATCGGAAGGGATATAGCCACAGTTTTAAACTATTTCTATAGTCATATTTCCATGGTTCATTGAACCCTTGATGGTATTGGCATGGCTATAGGGAGAAGCCTATAGCCACAGTTTAAAACTATGGCTATAGCCCTATATCCACAGTCCAAACTGTGGCTATAGCCCTATAGCCACGGTCCAAACTGTGGATATAGGGTTTGTAGCCACGGTTTTAAATTGTGGCTATAGGGTTCACCTTATAGCAACGCCAATACCGGCCATGGATCAATGAACTATGGATATAACCTATAGCCATGATTTTTGGGCGTATAGCCAAGGTTCTAAACCGTGGATATAGCCTAAATTTATAGTAGTGACAAAAAGGAAAAAGTGAGGTAATAGATTTCATCTCAACGTACATCCCATTAAAATTTATTTTTTATTATGAACCAATTCACATTTATATAGTGTATATATTTTCCATTGAAATGTAATATCTAGAATTATTCATTATTCATGTTATTTTAAGATTCACGTTGAATTATTTCATCTAGGGGTATTTTACTTGAAAATACCAAGTGATAAAAGTTATTGTCCAATATCACTTTTTTTATGATTGTTAACTTTCTCCTGAAACAATCAATTCATTATAATCACTTTTTATTAAAAATTAAATTTATCTTAAATAATAATATTCATGTATGTTTTAAATTATTATCTCATCAACTATATTCCATTTTTACATATGGTCAGTACATTAAACGTTATTTAATTAACTAGGTCAATTATGATAAATATGTATTTTTTATTCAATATGAATATTCAATGATAAGGCATGTTGATTAATTAAATATATTACTTTTTATATGAAGAATTCTATGGAACTTAAGTGATGGATGGGGCCCAAAATAATATATCCCCATGATGCATCATAATTCCTCATGAGACAAATCATTTGGCCAAATTAAACGTGTTTCTAACATTAGTTTTAAACCGTCTTTTGAAATTTCTCGATGTTAGAGTTACCATGATGCATGAGATCATGATGCCCAACAATTATGTATTTACTTCATTTAGAATTCAGTTATTATTTTACAAGACACTTTCACTATGAAAATATCTATAGATGCATTTCATGTTTAGTCTATTGATTAATAAAAATGTGTTTTCAGTTATTTACCTTGCTATATTGTTTATTCCCTATCAAGGTATTTAGATGTAATGTGTGTTCAATTATTTAATTTCCTATATTCATTAGGACTATTGATTTCACATAAATTCCACTATAGATAACCCTTACTGAGCATTTTATCTCACTCGTATTTTGTTTCCTTTCCCCGGGATATGAAATTGATATTCTTTGAATGATTTTTCAGGATTCATATATTTTAATTTAATTATGATTTATTTTATTTTACCAATGGAATATGGTTATCATGTATGCAATATAGTTTTCTAAAACATCTAAACTGGTCAGTCCATTCAAATTATAATCTCATATCTATTATAATTTAATAATGTAAGGAACTAGTTCTGGGATACTGGGGCAGGGGTCATTACAGTTGGTATCAAAAAATATTTAGTAGAAAACATAGAAACTAGTTTTATAAAAACATAGATTAGGGGACATAACCAAAATATAAACATTGAGGATATGTATAGAATAATATCACAATGTTTTGTTAAGGTAGAGATTATTTGGGAATTCCTAGAAACACAACCCTATATGGATATAACAAGTGGATGTGGTTATATCACATATGCACCTAGGGGTAATAACTCTAAAAAGTTCTCTTTGAGCATGACTTGAGCATAAATGGGTACATGAAAATAGGATTTACTACCCACTTGGTTTGAGAGTCCCTGGAGATATTCTTAGGATAATTAAAATATTCATTACAAATAATTATGAAGTATTTGAATGTAAAGATATGCCCAAATAATCTAACATTTATGATTTTGGGATTAACAATGAAAAAAAATAGTTTAGGTTAATTATTACACCATATTTGAAATTATACATTATGATTTAAAATTAAAAAATTTCTAAATTAATACATTACATGCCAATGTTTTGAAATGGTAAATGGAAGGAAGAATGGTATCAATACTCATAGACAAGTAGTGATTAAACTTATGAGGAAACCAATATAGATGGTATTGGAATGGAGAAAATTATGGCTATATTCAGGAAGCTTAATCAGGTTAAGGAAAATAAACATTCTTGTATGGAGAAAAATGTTCCATAGGGAGATTCTTCCTTTCTGGATCGCTTTATGAAAAATAATACCTTATAAATTAGTGGGACTACTTATTCAATTATATTTGAGAAATTAATTAAGTCTCTAGATAATATATTCAAGGCCTTGGGATGTAGTGAAAATTGAAATGATACACTTGCAGTGTATTGTAAATACTTGGGTTTTCGTATGTGGCACATATCATTTTTATTTTAGTTTAAATTTTTAATTACAACCTAATGTTAGTATCCAAATTTATGATGGGTGTTTCATAGGTGTTTGAGTCTTGTTATGAGCCCAAATCCCAATTTTTTGGATGAAAAGAGCCCGGCACACAGTTAGTTCAAACCATGCAAGGTAGACCACCTGATATGATAAACCATGCAAGGCATGGGAAGAGAAAAGATTTAGGGTGCATATTTTGATAAAATCATGCTATTTGGAATGGATGGATATGCAGTAACATCTATAATTTTTAAGATGAGTTTTTCATGGTTTCAATATAGTTATTCAAACCGTGTGAGGAAACCATGTTGGTTCCCCTTACTGCAGCAAACTGTTCACGGTTAGCACATGTTTTGTCAAATTTTGCACCTAAATTGTGGGAACCCTCTGTTTTTGGTGAAATTAAATAACTAACCTCATTTAATATCTTAAATGAACCTAAATTATATTTATTATTCTCATTGGGTAGCGGAGGGTTTGAGAAGCTCTCTTCAAAGTCTAAACTAGGATTTGTTAGTGATCGTCCGTCTAATAATTGATTTAAGCACTGCTCATATTGAAAGATCCACATAGGTGAGAAATCAAATACTTTTCATCCATTATTCATTCTTTTGGACATTTTATATGCTATTTAAAAGAAAGATAATATGACCTAATTTCTGATTCTTCATCTATTCTTCATTTTTCTACTAATCTGAGTCAAATCATGACATGATAATGGATGAGCACTCTATTACTGAGCTAGGGAAGGTTATATATACTTCTCATGTTGGTTTTGGTGATTTATTAGGCAAACTATCATTATATCTCCCACTATACATTCCATCATGGCCACAAAATTGAAGAGAAAAAATTAATTTAACTAAATAAGACCTATTAGGGATGCCCTTAGGTTCTTTTGTGATGAGTTGGTGGTGGCTGTCCAAACGAAGGCCACCCATGGGGTGTGCCATGTAACTGAATATGCCTATTATTTATTATAAAACCCATAGTTTATGTTCTTAAGCTTTTTTCTTGTTATAGGAATACCAATTATACTTGATTTTTTTTAATTGGTTGAATTGGTGATGGAATACCTCCCTTAAATTTCAATGCTTCTAGTTAAATGTTTTATATGGAAATGGTATTTCTTAAATGGTATTGTTATCAATTTAATAAATGAGTGTATATATTCATTGGCTTCCTTTGAACATAAATTGTGTATAAATGAGTGATTATACTAAATATTTTTTTGGATGTTAATGACTACATGAGTGGTTAGACATGTGTGGTATGAATGATAAATGGAATGAAAAATGGAATTATTCTTTATATGCCTTGGGAAATTCTCCTTTGATCATAAATTTTTTAGTGGATCCCTTGAAAAGAGTATTATCCTTAAGTCTTGATTCTGTTGGATTCCTTGGGCCTCTCTACCCCTTGGATTCATATTTTTTGGACTCACATAGGATGTGTTTGGTATCACATTCACTTAGGACTCCAACTAGTTTATAAATGAGTTTCCATCGAGATTCTCATGGGAGTCAATGAGGATTCATGGGTCTTATACACCTTGGATCTGGACCTTCATGGTCTGATACATTGATGACACATCACAACCCTTAGAAAACTGATATTCTTGATTGAACGGCTCAGTCATGGATGTTCTGACACTTTGGGTTGTATGACAAGTTCATGTTTGATGTGGCATGTGTGGATGAATGGAAAGGTTCTAATAGGTGTTTATTCATTTCTTCTTGATTCCTTGTGAGAGGATCTTGACCATCCTTTTCAGGGGCTTAAGATGGTGTTTTAGTGTTACTTATTTAGTAGTAGATATTCCATGAGAAATGAACATTTATTCACTACCTACTTTTTTACTTTCACACTGCTTAGACTTTTATATTTCATGGCATGGAATTATATAGATCTCTGGGTGGGTTATTACTAGGATTGTATTTCACACCATGTTCGCGCCATAGTTGGGTACTAGAATAGAATATTTGGATACAAGTAGAGATAGGGGAAAGGGCTCACAGTTTGAGGGTTGATTTTGAGCCATGCTTAGGAGCAGGGGAACATGGGACCTAGCTAAAGCTTGAGATTATATTTGGAGATAGAACTTTTTGGTATTTTTCGTATTTTGGGAATATATTGTATTGTATTGATTTTTACCTGTTTTGGATTCTTTGTATATACATTACATGATCATCATTCTATATGAGATACCTTATTTCATTACTATCTATTCTTGTTGTTCATCTATTATCTGTATGATTTTCTACTTCCTCTAATTTTATGTTATTTATATTAAATTTTGTTACTCTCTGGTGATGAGGGAATAGTATCCCAATGACACATCTATTCCCTAGATACAAGTTAGAAGCCTCTAAGGTTTGGGGAGATGTGTTTGAGGTCATCTAACCAACCGGGGTCGGGGCACTATTGAGTGGCATCTGGGTCCAGGATGTTATGAAGTGGTATCAGATGAGGTTCTATTTTACTTTAAATTACTATTTGGTATTAATAGAAAGTGATTGTAAGGAATATGTGTTTGTTAATGAGATGTTCCCAGTAGTAGATAACATGTGTACATGAAAAATATAAATTACCTCAAATGAAATTCCTATTTTTTGGATGTTGACTATTATAGTTGATTTGATTCCACTATTTGGTGATGTACTTGAATTGTGATGTTATTATTAATATGATTAAGGGTTTTATTTTGTTTAAACCCAATGAGATGAGGGTATTTCATATCATGAATCATTTTAGGCACTTTTTAGAAATCACATGACATAAATTATGTCATGACATTTAGGATGCATTACTTATTGCATGATATTGTGATTGGTGTTGTGAAGCTGTACCTACTATTGTGATAGACTTATGGGAATGTGTTATAGTATGAATTTGGGAGATTCCATAATTTGGTTCATGAGAAGTATGGGCCCTCATGGATCAGAATTTGGAGAAAAATTTCTTTTAACCATTATATTAAATTTTTATATAATGGAGATGAATATTAAATGAAATTGAAATAGATAATTGAACTTGGAAAAATTGACTTGACATTGACCCGTATTTTGAGTGGGAAAGAGGCAATGTATCTAGTGTTTTTTGTTGACTAATATTATTAAAGTCTTGTATTTAGGAGCTGGTTATGTGGTATAACCTTGTTTTAGGAGGGTTTTTAAATGTCCTACAC
The DNA here is from genome assembly GCA_963277665.1 of Viscum album. NCBI lineage: Eukaryota > Viridiplantae > Streptophyta > Magnoliopsida > Santalales > Viscaceae > Viscum > Viscum album. The sequence goes on along the minus strand of OY728128.1, from coordinate 698,728,248 downwards.
TTTTGAGCTACGAACTATGATATAGTTTTTTTATGAGGTGTGTGTATGGAATTTTTTAGGCATGCTACCATGGTGGCCTCTAGTCATGCAATATGATGGTTTTGAAAACCAATATATAGAGTTGGTGGTCCAAGGGATACCTATGGATCCTCCTCTAGTTCTATAGGTGGGAAAAACTATTATTCTATACATAGGTGATGAAGCCAAGTTCCACAAGAGATTATATCACTTCATGCAGAATTTTTAGAGAGAACCACAACTTGCATTTCATATGTCTGAGCTGACGCATGTGTTCCAATAGAAGCATCCCCCCACAATTTTTGGTGATGGTGGTCTACATGCTATTGAGTTGTTTCTTGGGACAATGTTATTGATCTTCAAGAATCTTAACACACCTCCTAAGAGGAGAGTGAATCTCATGACTTAAATTCTATGTAGAGCAGGAAAGCACTAGTGTGATGTTCTAAACCAGGATTATAGGGTTGGATATATAGTATTAGATGATTTCCAAACCTGTTTCTATGAATATTTCTATCCCAAGACTCTGTGAGAAGAGTAGGATAGTGAATTCATGCACCTAGAGAAGGGTGATATGGTGTTTATGGAGTAATCAACACATTTTATAGAGTTGAAATGTTTGGCGTTGATGTACCTTACTGATGAGAAATTGAGTTTAAGATACTTCAAGTAAGGTCTCTGACATGAAATAAAATATCAGGTAAACATGTTTATATTGACCTCTATCACTGAAATTTTTAATTAGGAACTTTTTACAAAGAGGAACATGTTGAGGGTGAAGAGTATGGATGTGTTATCTCTCAACCTAGTAGTTCAACTTCCAGTGGAAGTAAGAAACATTTTGAGGATTCTTTTGAAATGAGTACCAGTTAAATTGTGAGTACTGGTAGATAAATTTTCTATCATCGGTGTGGAAGATAGATCCACCTAAAGAATCCGTACGATCATAGCTTATTTTAGCGCTGATCTTATTGCAGGATGGTCCATTTTCAACGTTTCTACATGACCTTCCCTCCAGGTGTGAGTGGTAGGGGGTTAGCTCTGACACTGGGTTCTAGAGAATGTTTCTCAGCTCTGTGTTAGGTAGGGAGTTAGAGGAGTGATTCTTGAGTAGGTCAAGGAAGTGGTGGTCAGGGCCAAGGAACCCTGACAATAATTACACCAAGACATCAATTTTGGCCTACTCTAGGTAGTGAGTTTGTATCACAGGGATGTGGTTCAATCCAAATCTATTCTTTGTATACTACGCATAAGGAGTAGGGATCTATATTGTATATGCAGATAGGTATGATCTTATTATTTTATACTATTATATCTTGTCTTTTTGATAGAGTTGAATCACATATTTTTATATTTTCACCTATGGTGAAAATCCTTGGGATTGTTATGCTATCTTATAAGAGTGTTATTGTGCAAGAAACTTCATTTAGGAATAAAAAGAAGGATGTATGTCGGTGTAGGGAGTTCCCCCTTGAGGTTTGTGGGGTCACTTTAGCTAGTATATTTATTTCCTTGAGATGAGAAGGTTTTAAAAAATACTTATGATGGATTGAAAAATAGCTTATCGAATTTATATTGACTACTATCACCAAAGGGATACTTTCACATCATCAGAGGGTTCAATTCACACTCACAAGGGTGAATGGAATATTTAGGTGAGCCATGATACACCAGATCATCATGGGATGGGCAGGATGGTATCCCAAATCACTAGTTTCTATCTAGAGGATCAGAGAGCACGTGAAGTAGACTTTCCACCCATGTTTGATCATTTTAGGGATGTATTCCCAGATAGATTATCTTGTTTACCTTTTGAGAGATAGAGGTTGAGTTACCCATAGATATAGTGTCAGTAGCTTCACCAATGTCTATTTCTACTTATAGGATAGCTACGAAGGACTTGAAGGAGATCAAGAGGAAGCTAGTAGAATTACTGTAAAATGGTTTTATTTGACCAAGTACTTATCTATGGGGTTCACCAGTCCTTTTTTACATAAAAGGTTGATGATACACTCTGTCTATTTTTGGAGTATTGGAAATTGAACCAGCTGATGGTTAAGAACCAATATCCCTTGCCACGTATAGATGACATGTTTGATCGGCTTCAAGGAGCTCTAGTGTTCTCGGAAATTGATTTGAGATCCGGATATCACCATATATGTGTTGGACCTAAAGACATGCCCCATAAAACCTTTTGTAGTTGGTATGGTCTATATGATTATATTGTTATGTCATTTAGTCACATGAACATTCCATAAGTTTTCATGGTGACGGTGAATCAAGTCTTCCATTGTTATATAGGGTTGTTTGTGCTTGTTTTCATAGATGATATCTTGGTTTATTCTCACAATTGACATGAACAAGCCAAAAAACTTGATATCGCTTTGGATACACTAAGATAAAATCTGGTATATACTTGTATCATAATGCACCACTTTTGGATGGATCAAATTAACTTACTAGTTCACATTATCTATGAGACAGAAGTATCAATTGACCCACATAAGGTGAGAGATGTAGTTTCCTTGGATAATCCTAAGAACATCTTTGACATACATAGTTTTTTAGGGATAGATAGATACTATAGGTTCTTCATACAGAAATTATCATGCTTAGTAGTGATAATGAAAGGATTGACTAAGATGGTCATGAAGTTTGTATGATCATATAGCTGAGAGATTTCCTTTCAAGAGTTCAAAAATATATTTTCTTCGGTAATGGTTCTGATACTTACAGAGGAGGGAAGAAGCTACATTGTGTATTGTAACGCATCAGGTATCAGGCTTGGAGTAGTGTTGATGTACGGGGGTAGAATTGTGGACTACAGGTCTCAGTAGTTGAGGCCACATAAGAGTAATTACCCATCACATGATCTTGAGTTAGCTTTTGTTATTCAATCATTGTGTTGTTGGATACATTAATTAATGGTTGAGAATTTTGTGGTGTAAATGGACCACAAAAACCTAATGTACATATTTACATAGCATGAATTGAATTTGAGGTATCAAAGGTGGGTGGAGTAACTAAATTATTTTGACTCTATTCTTGTCTACACACCTAAGAAAGAAAATTTAGAGGCTGATGCACTAAGCATGAGAACTCAGATATAGGAAGTGCAGCATGGCAGTATTGAGTGGAAGCTTATGATTTGTTTTTAGATATGCACTTAGAGGTGTAGGAAAGTTAGGTGTATAATTTTTTATAATCCTAAGATTTGACCTCTACCCTTCTAAATAGATTGTGGATGAGTCCTCTATCAGATTCTAAAGGCATAGTCCAATGGGAGGGTGTAGCAGGTGATTATCCACCTCTTGGTTGGATCATAGGTGAGGATGATATTTTGTGTATCAATGGACATGTTTATGTTCCAATGGATATATGATAAGAGATGATGTTTTAATTTCATGCCTTAGCTTGAGAAGTGCATCCCGAAGTCACCAAGATGTATTGTGACTTACACCACTAGTACATGTGGCCAGGTATGAAGAAGAAGGTAGTCGATTTTGTTAAGAGGTGTTCCAACTATCAATGAGTGAAGATGGAACATCAATGACCCGATATACATTTATAGTAGTTACCTATTCCATAGTGAAAATGGGATGATTTAATGATGGATTTCATTACAAATTTACCAAGGTTTCCTTGAGGTAATTATTATCTAGGGTTTGTTATTGACAAGTTCATGAAGGTTGATCATTTCTTTCTGATCAGCAAGACCCTCAGTGTGGATGATATTGGGATGTTGTATATTTTTGAGATAGTAAAACTTTATAGGGTATCATGCACTATCATTTCAGATAGGTACCCTCACTTTAAATCTCATTTCTTGATTATTTTACTAATGGTTCTAGGAACACAGGTTCTCTTGAGCACAATATACCACCCTCTGACTGCTGGATAGTCAAAGCATTTGATACATGTGCTTGAGGATATGTTGTGAGCATGTGTCTTGGATTTTAGGGTCTCTTGGGGGAGTCATATTCTCCTAGTTTATTTCACCTAAAAAATATATATCAAGTAACTATAAATATGGAACCTTATGAGGCTTTTTATGGTAGGCCATTCTGATCACCTCAATGCTAGTTAGAGGTAGGGGAGACAACTTTACATGGACTACAACTCATACATGGGACTTCTGATTGGTCCAGTTGATTCATAAGAGGGTGGATACTGTATAGTATTATCGGAAAATCATACTCCAATTGTCGTATATGACTTATCGAGTAAGTTTTCAGGGATCAAGTTTTTCTCTATGTTTCACCTAGGCTAGGATATATGAGAATCAGGATACAGGGTAATCTTTCATTGTGATATGTTAGGTCGTCTGAGATTACGGGTAGAGTCGGGTAGGTGGCCTAGAGGTAGTAGTTACCTTAGAGGTACCTAGCCATACGTGACATCTTCAATGAATATAAAATTCCCAGTTATCATTCAGACCCATATAATGATTTTTAGCTTGAGGAGGTTGAGTTATCGGTTGATGAGTCCAATGAGGAGCATCTGATTCGTATCATTGACAGTATAATAATGTTTCTCCAAAATTGGAAACTTCCTCTAGTATGGGTGTTATGGATGCATGTCCATTTCTAGGATGATACTTGGGAGAGGGGGGGAAATGTATGTGCTGAATGTCTGGAATTTTTCTCAGATGAATCTTGACCACCCATAAGAGAGAAATTCAAGGAAAATTTTCATTATAGTGGGAATACTGTAACAACCAAAGTTTTTGTATGAGGTACGAATCCTTTTTAATTAAGTTTAAATCATTAATTACTACCTAATGTGAGTACCCAATTTGATCATGGGTGTTCCGGTAGTGTATGGTTCCTCTTTAGTGCTCATAACCAAGATTTTGGGTTCAAAAATTCCTCGCACACATTGAGTTCAAACCGTGTGATGTGGTCCACATGGTTTGATAAACCGTGCGAGACATGGGTAGAGAGGAGGGGTAGGTCGTACAGTTTATTAAAACCATGTTATTTGGGAGGCATGATTATGAAGTAACCACTATAATTTTAATTGAGTATTTTTACATAGTTTCTTCATGGTTTGTCCAAGTGTGCAAGAAATCCATGCGGGTTCCCCTACCCTACAGCTAATCGTGCATGTTTGGAATGCGGTTTTTCTAACTATGCACCAAAACCATGAGGCCCTTGTGATTTTGGTGAAATTTCCAAATAAACCTCATTTAATATCTTAAATCAACCTAAATTAAATTTCACTTTCATGTTGGGTAGTAGAGGGTTTGATAAGATCCCATGGATGTCTAAATTAGGATTTTATTCTTATTATCTGTTTGATATCTGAATCGATTGCTTCTAATATCATTAAGTCCAAATTAGTCAGTACTAAATTTCTTTTTATCCATTATTAATTCTTTTGGATATCATTTGTGCTATTTAAATGCAAGCTAATATGCCATAATTTTAGGTTCTTTTTCCATTATTCATTTTTCTCCAGATATGAGTCAAATAAAGAGTTGATACTGGAAGATCCCTCTACTATAGAGCTTTGATAGATGATATATACTTACCTTATGTGTTTTGGTGCTTTATTAATCTATTTTTCATTATGTCAGCCACCATACATTCAAAATAATCCCCAAAATTTAAATGATAAATTGAATTTAGTGAAATATTATCTATTAGGTATTCCCTTTGGTTCCTTTTTGATGAGTTGGTTATTGTTTCCCCATCCAAGGTCACCCATGGGTTGTTCCATGTAACTAATTATTATTATTCCTTATTAGACCACCCATGGTGTGTGTTATTATATTTTCCTAGTTAGAGGATTCCCAATTATAATTGATTTTTATAATTGGTTGAATAGCTGATGGAATCACTACCCTCGTTGTTGATTATTATTTTAAAATGTTTTCTATGGAAATGGTATTTTTTAAATGGACTTGTTAGGAATTGTATAAATGAGTGGTTATACTCATTTGATACCTTATAACATGAATTTTGGATAAATGAGTGGGTATACTCAATGTTTTTTTATGTGAATGATTATGTTAGTAGGTAGACTCACATGGTATGAATGATAAATGGTATAAAATGAGTAATGATTCATTAGATTCCTTAGATGATGCTACTTTAATCTTGAACACTATAGTAGACACCTTGGATAGAGTGTTCTCCTTATGTCTTGATTCTATGGGATGCATTGGGCCTTTCTACCCCATGGATATGTCTTTCTTGGACTCGCATAGGACATGTTTGGAATGACATGCTACTAAGACTTCAACCAGTTCATAACCAAGTTTCCATCGAGATTCTCCTGGGACTCAACAAGGATGGATTGGTCTTCTACACCTTGGATCCAACCCTTAATGGTAATAAACATTGGTTATATGGAATGACTATGAGAAAAATGATATGCTTGGTTGAATGGATCGACCATGGATATTTTGACACTTTCGGTTATACAGTAAGGATATATTTGAAGTGACATGTGTGGATGAATGAAAATGAAATTACATTTGTTTATGAATTACAAGGTTCTTCCTTGTTAGAGAAGCTTGAACATCTTTTGATGGGGTCCATAGAGTCTTTTTTAGTGTTACTTGTTTAGTGGTATATATTCAATGGGAACTTTTCATTTATTTACTAATTACCTTTTTTTACTTATACAATGCTTAGCCTTTTATATTGTAGAGCCTGGAATTGTATAGATCGTTGGGTGGTTACATACTGGTATTGTATCCCGCACCCTATTTAGACCACCGTTGGTTATCCAAAAAGACTATTTGGATATAGTTAGAGATAGGGGAAAGTAACCATAGTTTTACTGTTGATTTTATACCATGCATAGGAGCAAGGGAGCATGGGACCAAGCCGAGGCTTAGATTTCTATTTTGGGAGAACACTTTTTTTCTTTTTGGTATTTTGGGAATGTATTGTACTGTACTACTTTGTACCTATTTTGGTTGCTTTATAGATACACTACATGAACATCATTTTGTATGAGATACCTTTTCTTCATTATTATCTTTTCCTACTTTTCATTTATTGTCTGTATGATTTAATACTTATAATACTTGTATGTTATTGATATTTTGATTTTTTTTACACTCTAGTTATGAGTAAATAGTATCCCCACTGAAACAACTAGGGCATCACAGCTAGTCGGTAGCCTCTGGCCCGAATGGCCCGAAGGCCTTCTTTTTTTATTTTATTATGGATAATCTCCCTTTTAAGGGTTAAAGGGGAACCCATACATGACCTGTAGGCCCATGGTACAAGGCCTGATTGACCCGCAATACATGACCTGAAGGCCCAGAGGCATACCATGCCCATTACAGGACCCGTAGGCCCAACCCACTAGAACTGCCCCTCCCCAGATTCTGCATCATTGATCACCAAGCTCCCCACCTTGCAATGCTGATCAGATAGCATTTCCCTGTACAAAGATGTCTAGTTCATGGTCCCAATGGAGGATACCATACCCTCTCATTCTTCCAATCTGATTAGCTCTACTTCTAGTGGTTTTTACTCTTGTTGCTCTGATCCTCTTCTGGGGAATGTTCTATGTGAACTGGGCTACTCCATGGTCTATGTGGACCAAAGGCCATGTGTCCCGAAGGCCTTTGATGACCCGAAGGCCCATGAGATCCGTAGACCCAAACTGGTGGCCCGAAGGCCCAAATCGGGTGAATAGTTTCGGCTGCTACAGTACCAAATAGAAACTGCTTCAGTGACTGCTATAGTACCTGGAAATTTTCCCCTAACTGGTTTTGAACTTAGGTCTCTTGGATTCCAAGAAGGAGCCCTTATCACTCGGGTACGGGCTCATTGGCAGCCTCTGGCATTATGGGAGATGCACTTGAGGCAATGTGACCAATTGGGCACAAGGCACTGTTGAGTGGTGTCCAGGTCCAGAATGTTAAATGAATTGTCTCAAAGGAAATTTTTATTAGTGGTATTCATTGATCCAAAATACTATGGTGTAAAATTAAATTAAACTCATGTAATGAACTTCTTTTAAGAAGACATTATTTGATAAATATTTCCCTCATGAGAAAAAAAAATTGAGATGTTGAGAAAGTTCCATATATTAATAAAAAAAAGGGAATAATGGAGTGTTGTGGACTATGAATATACATTTATAATGTTACTTAGGTATTATACGAATTAAATACGTAACATAGAGTGAAAGATTGATGTAAGAACCTGTGTTTTTTCGGACTATCGTTTTGAGAAGAAATTTGAATTTTTACTGTTGGATGCTCGTGAGGGGTAAAATGCTCATTTTACCCTACCAAATGATCTCATATAATTTTTCCAACCACTCCGTTGGTCCCGAAATAGGGTGTTTACCCTAGGATAGGAGTTTGGTGTAAATCTGAGATGTTCGAATTTTAGCGGAATATTTAATATTTAATATTATTAAATAAAATATTAAATTATTCACATTGGTTTGTTTGGAAATAACTTTTAAATAGAGAATCATATTTAGATTCCACCTATTCCGTTGAGTCTGGAATGGGGAGTCTAGCCTAGGGGAGGCATAAACTCATGTCGGGTGATGGGGCCGACCCGAGCCCCTTTTTCTTCCTTTTCTTTTCTTCTTTCCTTTTCTTTTCTTCTCTCTTCCTTCCTCCTCCTTCTTGAGAACACTCCATATGCGCTCCTCCTTGGACATTTATTTTGGGGGGATTTTTATATTGAGAAATAGAGATAGTTTGGAGGCAATAGGGGTACCGATTCGAAGCTCTCGATGCGCTGAGTCAGCATGCGGCAACCGGGAGCCGTGAAATCAACCGAAGCTTCGGCGGTTTCTGTCCAAAGGTAGGGTTGTTTATGTTTTATCCATATATCCCCTTAAAACACGTTTTTTAAGTCTTTAAATCCTTATATTTCTTTCTTGTAATCCCATGGGGCTCAATCTGTTTTTTCGGGGGTGAAAACGGGCATTTCAGGCGTTTTTTGGGATTTCCTGTCAGAAAACCCAGAATACACGGTGTGTATTCTAGGGGTACATGCCTTGTGTTCTTCCCATTCTGGGAAGAAAAAGTTTTCTTAAGTACACACAGTGTACTTTGAGTACACTCTGTGTAGTGGGCGGCTGTGTGGCTTGTCGTGTGAAATAGAACACAGAATAGTGGTTTTTAAGGAGTACATGTTGTGTACTTTGAGTACATGCTGTGTAGTGGTACTTGGGAATGTGTTTTAGTGAAAACACACACTGGGTGAATTTTTTTTAATATTACACACCATTTACAGTAAAGTACATGTCGTGTACTATTACACAGGCAGGCCTAATGTGTTCTGGCCATGTGCTCTGGCCATGTACTACTTCAGTTTAGTAGATTTGGGATATCTTAGGCTTTGGAAGTCAGAATTGGACATGTGAGTAGTCGATTCAGAGCATTGTTTCACATATATATAAATGGTGGAATCATTTTGACATTTAGAGGTCATATAAAGGTTTTTTGGGGGGTTTCTATCTAAATGGAGGGGCTCTTCCTCCAGTTATCAAGTTCAGTTGTCACCTGAGAGTGAGACTTGGCGTGGATGATAGGTTGGGTTTTCAGACCAACTTAGTTGAGACCTTTAATAGGAGATGAGATATAATCTATCTCCATTAGCCTATTCTTTAGAGGATGTTTCCCTTGTGAGACGTTCCCTTCTGGCCTATGAGGCTTTGAGACTGAGTACTTCTAAGGATCCCCTGAGGGATGCCTTTGCTTGTGTGCTAGCCTAGGGAGTCCCTTGTAGGATCTCTCTCTTGTTGTTCCTTTGAAAGGAACCATGTTATGGAATACCTATGTTGTCCTTCCTTTGAGGATCCCATGTAGTATTCCTCCCTTGCTCTTCGCTAAAGATCTTGCATTGGATGCATTCGCTCGTGTTTACCTGGAGGATCCTGAGTATGATGCCTCCTTTATGTTTGACTTGAGGGACCCAGCGGGTGCTCATTGTTTGACCGTCCCTGAGTTGTTATGTCAGGTTTGGGTAGAGATGGTGATCGGGTATCACCTAGAACCCATGCCAAACTGGTGATCCCTTTAGGCTTTGAATTTATTGTTGTGTTGGGTGTTCGGGCCACCCGCACTATTTGTTTATATCTGACTTGGTTTGCAAATATTGTAGTGTTTACCATAGGTGCTTCCTGGTTGGTGGCTACTGAGCCTGACATGGGGCATATTTCTTGTTTTTTTGGATGCCTACTATTCCTTGTGTTCCTGAGTAGAGGTAGTTTGTTTTTAAATAGTGTATTTTACCTTGTTGTGGATGTGTTTTCCCATGTTTCTTGATTTTGACCATTTGGTCTAGCTTTTCCTATTAGGCTGCATTGTTTCCATGCCTAGTATTGTTAGGATGGAGTGGTTGTATTTATGACATGCTGTTATCCTCTAGACTGTTAGCAAAGTAGTTCTTGAGGTTTACTTGTGCTGATACGCAATACTACACTTCCTTGAGTTACACAGGGCCGTGAGAACCTAGTGTATAGACCATAGGGAGAATTGACATTGAGGGCTTCTCCAGAGTGTCTTTATAATTATACGATGCGAGGCCATAGGGGGAATTAACGTTGAGTTCTTCCCCAGAGTGTATGTAGTTCCTCAACGTGGTCCACAAGTGGAATTGATGTTGAGTTCTTCCCCAGAGCGCCTTTAGTACGATATGAGACTATAGGGGGAATTGATAGTGAGTGCTTCTCCAGAGAGTCTATGATTTAGCTAAAACAGAGGGGTGAGACTGTGTGTGCTGCCCAGAGGGTTTCTTGTGTTGTTTGGTAGGACCAGAGGGGATAGGTTGAGTGTACTTCCCAGAGGGTTACCTTTTGTTTTATCTTCTTGTTTGTGGTTTATTGGTTGAACCATAGGGGACAGGCTGTGAGTACTTCCCAGAGGGTTACTTGTTTTTTTTAGATTGTTCAAAGACATAATTCCAGCATTGGTTGAAGTAGGTACATGTTGATGAGATTACGGACCCAGAGATCGAATTAATGATACACGGATTGAGTGGCACGATGTCCAGCTCGATTCCCTTGCACAGGATGTCCAGGAGATCGGGATTATGGTCCCAAGGATCGACAGCTAATGTTGTTCTTGTTATTTGAATCACATAATCATGAATATTCATATTTATGTATATGTGTAAGGGTATGGGACTGTAGATGTGTGTGTATATAGATATGGACATCAATGGTGGCACTTTCCCAGTCGATAGGGATTACATTCCCTAGGTTTGACTGTGGTTGCATGTTTTCTTTACTTCCTTTGTTGTGTTCCAGCTAGGCTGAGCACGTTGTTGTTGCATACACTTTTAGCAGAACAGTTATAGGTTTCTTGTCAGGGTTCCCTACTGAGATTATTTCTCACCCCTGTACATGCACCTCGGTGTATGTGTAGACCTTATGTCTACATTTTAGGTTGAGCATGAGTTGCATGGCAGATAGGGATGAGGCCCAGTGTTGCATGATCGAGTGGATCTGCTCGAGTGGTTCTACTGATCAGGCTGCTGCAGTTTGATATTGTTTGGAGATCGGGTACATGGATGTGCTCGGAGTTAGTATCAGAGCCATGTACTTTTACATTCAGTTTATTTTGTACTTGTATCTATATGGTTGTCCCGGTGGATGACCAGTGTTGTATTGTATTGCATAGTTGTTTGGGATTTTACAGCATTTTACTATTACATCTTGTTCTATTTCAGTTATTTATTTCTTCTGCACTCTGTTTACTTTTCATTGTGTATGATACTTAGTTATTTCCGATGTTTTCTTACTCTGGTATGAGGGCATAGTCTCCCCACTATTACACCCTAGGCCCTCACTGCTAGTTGGCAGCCTCTAGAATATGGGGAGGCATGCTTGGGGTTGACATGTCGATGGGATTCCAGACCCAGAGATCGACTTAATGATACAAGACTTCAGCAGTACGACGTCCATCTCAATTCCCTTGCACAGGATGTCCCAGATATTGGGATTATCGTCCCAAGGAACGATTGTTAATGTTATTCTTGTTATTTGAATCACTTAATCATGAATATTCATATTTATGTATATGTGTATAGGTATGGGACTATACATGTGTATGTATATAGATATGGACATCCATAGTGGCACTTGCCCAGTCGACAAGGATTATATTCCCTAGGTCCGACTGTTGTTTCACATTTGGTTTACTTCCTTTGTTGTGTTCCAGCTAGGCTGAGAACGTTGTTGTTGCATACACTTTTAGCAGCACAGTTATAGGTTGCTCGTTGGGGTGCCCTGCTGAGATTATTTCTCACCCTTGCACATGCACCTCGGTGTACGTGTAGGCCTTATGTCTGCTTTTCAGGTCGAACACAAGTTACATGGTGGATAGGGCTGAGGCCCAGTGTTTTATGATCGAGCAGAGCTACTCGAGTGGTTCTACTAATCAGGCTACTGTAGTTCGATATTGTCTGGAGATCGGGTATGTGGATTGGCTCAGAGTTAGTCGAAGAGCCCTATATTTTTACTTTCAGTTTCTTTTGTACTTGTATCTATATGGTCGGTCTGGTGGGTGACCAGTGTTGTATTGTATTGCATAGTTGTTCAGGATTTTACAGCATTTTACTATTAAAGTTTGTTCTATTTCAGTTGTTTATTGCTTCTGCACTCTGTTTACTTTTCGTTGTGTATGATACTTAGTTATTTCCGTTTTTTTCTTACTCTGGTATGAGGGAATAGTCTCCCCACTATCACACCCTAGGCCTTCACTGCTAGTTGGAAGCCTCTGGAATATGGGGAGGTGCGCTTAAAGCCTTATGGCGAACCATCTCATAACTCCAGTTTAGTGGCTTCTATGTCGGGACGTTACAAACTGGTATCCGAGGAGTTTTATTTACAGGTCTTTACTATTTGGGATATGGTAGACATGAGTATTAGGAATGTGTCGGAACCTGTGATGGATATCGGGTTGGTGAGTCGAGAACAATTGTTCTGGTAAGAAGTCCTGGTTGCCAGGGTTTGGGATTGCTGTTCTGATTTTTCGATGTTATAGTTGTATATTATTTTCGCCTTGAGAGATGAACATGTTGTGTGGTGTTTTGATTTACTATGGATCTATGGCTCTTGGCCATTGGTAAGATGTCAGGGATGGATTTTGACTCTTGGTCGGGAAAGGAAAGAGGTGTCTCATGCATCATACTAGGCACATAGGATTCACAGCATATAGGCCTGCTAGTGTGTGTTTTTACTGAATATTGAGACCTTTGAGTCTACTTACACATACATTTTACTCTGATGGCAGGTTATGTGGATCTATGTTGAGGCATTGGTGTGAGGATGATGACTCAGTCCTTATGCAAAGGTGGTTCAGTGACCCCATTTGGCCGATATGGCATGTGATTCATTTCTATTTAACCCTTATTGGGTGTTGTTTCCCAGGTCTGTGGTTATCTAGTCGAATGGTTGAGAACGTTGTCGATAGATACCAAGGCTTTTCTTGTGAACTGGACCTTCGTGTAGTATTTCCGTATACGGATACCCGATGAGTGTATATTCAGTTTCTCTTCTACTTGGGTTGTGGACTCTAAGGAGTTGTTCCTTCTGAGGATTCTCAGAGAGGATCGGGGTCCTTGTAGGTTGTGTTTTGGTTTTAAACTTCTTGGGTCGTTGTGATCTTTTCCATCTTTTGAGTGGTTTTGGATCTTTTGGGAAAGGTGGTTCGACCTTGTGACCCAGTTGTGCGGATTTTTCAGTAGGGCTAGGTGGAAGACCTAGAGACCTTGGGTATTGACTTGAACCCTTGTGGGTCGATGTCTTTTTTGTTCTGAGGCAACCTGTGTGTGGAAGGTTGGTCAGCGTTTTCCAATGCTTTTTGGCGGTGTTTGTTTTTCACGACTGGTTTCAACGAGCAGGCATGTTCGGGTGCTTGGCCTAGTCGACCAGTGTTTCTGATGTTGCTGTTGTAGGTGGCATCATCTGAATCTCAATCGGGGAGTGGTCGGGTGCGAGCTGATGGCTGATGTTTCAAGACTTTCTGTGGACTCGGATCCCGGAAGTTGTTTTGGAATGTACTTATGTTGTATAGGTGACTTTTTGAAATTTTGGGTTACCGTGAAATGGTTGATCATGATTGAATCCTGGTCGGGTTTCGGCAGGATGTTAGGGTGGATCGGAGGGAGCCAGACACGCCTTCGGTTAAATCTTAGTGTACTATTATAAGAGACTATCATGTGCTATCATGATTCGTCTTGTGTATACTAAGAGAGATTTGACCCTACATCGAGCTCCTTTTTCTTTCTTAATGTTTATCCGTGTGGCGGATGGAACCTGTTCTGGTTATGCTCTTGGAGCAGTGTAAGGAAAGACATATGGTGGGGAGTGCACCATTGGCCTTTTGAGGGTGGTTTTCCTTTTTCAAGTTAAACTTTGGTGTTTTAAAGTGGGATTTTGATCTCGGAGTTTCCTTTAAGACGACGACAAGGGTATTCCTATGGTGGGGAGTACCAATTTTGTCGTAGTTGAATATCTTCTATGTAGAAGGTGGTGGTTAACGTTATAAGGTTGGTCATTGGATGGTCCAGATAGCTTGTTTGTGCAGATTCTCGGGTTGGGATCATGGATGCTAGTCCTTTCACTGGGCTTCTCGGGGATGAGAAGGTTTTTGGTGGGGAGTTTGTAAAAACCCGTGTTTTTCCTGACTGTCATTTTGAGCAGAAATTTGAATTTTTGCTATTGGATGCTCATGAGGAGTAAAATGTTCATTCTACCCTACCATCTCATCTCAGATAATTTTTTTGACCACTCTGTTGGTCCCGGAATAGGGTGTTTACCCTAGGACAGAAGTTTGGGGTAAATCTGAGCTGTTCAAAATTTATCTGAATATTTAATATTTAATATCATTAAATTAAATATTAAATTATTCACACAGGTTTGTTTGGAAATAAATTTTAAATGGAGTGTCGGATTGAGATTTTTTCAGCTTTTTTGATTCCGGGATGGGGAGTTTAGCCTAGGGGAGGCATAAACTCATGTCGGGTGTCGGGGCCGGCTCAGGCCCCTTTTTCTTCCTTTTCTTTTCTTCTTTCCTTTTCTTTTCTTCTCTCTTCCTTCCTCCTCCTTCTTGCACATACTCCATATGTTCTCCTACTTGGATTTTTCTTTTAAGGGGATTTTTATATTGAGAAATAGAGAGAGTTTTGAGGCAAGAGGGGTACCGATTCGAAGCTCTCGATGTGCTAAGTCGGCGTGTGGCAACCGGGAGACGTGAAATCTACCGAAGCTTCGGTGGTTTTTGCCAAAAGGTAGGGATGATTATGGTTTTACAATAAATCACCTTAAAACATGTTTTCTAAGTATTTAAATCCTTTTATTTCTTGCTTTTAATCCCATGGGTCTCGATCTGTTGTTTCGGGGGCGAAAACAGGCGTTTCGGGCGTTTTCTGGGATTTCCCGTCGGAAAACCCAGAATGCAAGGCATGTATTCCAGGGGTACACACCATGTGTTCTTCCCCTTTGGGGAAGACGAAGTTTTCTTAAGTACACGCTATTTACTTTGATTACACGCTGTGTAGTGGGTGGCCATGTGGTTGGCCGTGTGAAATAGAACACAGAATAGTGGTTTTTAAGGAGTACGCGCCGTGTACTTTGAGTACACGCCGTGTAGTGGTACTTGGGAATGTGTTTTAGTGAAAACACAAACGGGGTGAATTTTTTTGTATAGTACATGACATGTACAGTAATGTACACACCATGTACTATTACACAGGCAGGCCCAATGTGTTTTGGCCATGTGCTCTGGCCATGTACTACTTCAGTTTAGTAGTTTTCGGATATCTTGGGCTCTGGAGGTCAGAATTGGGCATGTGAATAGTCGAATCGGAGCATTTTTCTAAATATATCACAATGGTGAAATCCTTTTGACATTTATAGGTAATATAAAGGGGGTTTTAGGGGTTTATATCTAAATGAAGGGGTTCTTCCTCCAGTTATCGAGTTCAGTTGTCACCTGAGAGTGAGACTTGGTGTGGATGATAGGTTGGGTGTTCGGACCAACTTAGTTGAGACCATTAATAGGATATGAGCTATGAGATATCTCTCATAACCTATGCTTTAGAGGACTTTTCCCTTGTGAGACGTTCCCTTCTAGCTTATGAGTCTTTGAGACCATGTACTTCTAAGGATCCCCTGAGGGATGCCTTTGCTTGTGTGCTGACCTAGGGAGTCCCTTGTAGGATCTCTCTCTGGTTCTTCCTTTGATAGGAACCATGATATGGAATGCCTATTTTGTCCTTCCTTTTAGGATCCCATGTAGTATTCCTCCATTTCTCTTTGCAAAATCTCTCATGTTGGATGCATTCTCTCATGTTCACCTGGAGGATCCTGAGTGTGATGCCTCCTCTGTGTTTGACTTGAGGGACCTAGCGGGTGATCATTTTTTGACCGTACCTGAGTTGTTATGTCAGGTTTGGGTAGATATGGTGATTGGGTGTCACCTAGAACCCGTGCCAAACTAGTGATCCTTTTAGTCTTTGGATGTATTGTTGGGTTGGGCATTTGGGCCACCTGCACTGTTTGTTTATATCTGACTTGGTTTGCTGATGCAGTAGTGTTTACCAGAGGTGCATCCTGGTTGGTGGCTATTGAGACTGACGCGATGTGTCTTTCTTTTTTGTTTGGATGCGTACTATTACTTATGTGTGTGAGTAGAGGTGTTTTGTTTTTAAATAGTGTATTTTAACTTATTGTGGATTTGTTTTCCCATATTGATTGATTTTGACCATTTGGTCTAGCTCTGCCTGTTAGGTTGCCTTGTTTCAATGCCCAGTATTGTTATGATGGAGTGGTTGTATTTATGACATGTTGTTATTCTATAGACTATTATCCAAGTAGTTCTTGAGTTTTACATGTGCCGATACGTGATGCTACACTTTCTTGACTTACACAGGGTCGTGAGAACCTGGTGTATAGACCATAGGGAGAATTGAAGTTGTGGGATTCTCCAAAGTCTCTTTATAATTATACGATGCAAGACCATAGGGGGAATTGACGTTGAGTTCTTCCCCAGAGTGTCTGTAGTTCATCGATGTGGTCCACAGGGGTAATTGACATTGAGTTCTTCCCCAGAGCTCCTTTAGTATGATACGAGACTATAGGGGGAATTGATGGTGAGTGCTTCCCCAGAGAGTCTATGCTTTAGCTAAACTAGAGGGGTGAGACTGTGTGTGCTGCCCAGAGGGTTTATTGTGTTACAAGGAAGGACCGGAGAGGATAGGTTGAGTGTACTTCCCAGAGGGTTACCTGTTGTGTTATCTACTTGTTTGTGGTTGATTGGTTAAACCAGAGGTGACAGGCTGTGAGTACTTCCCAGAGGGTTACTTGTTTTTTTAGCTTGTTCAGAGACATAATTAGGATGTTGGACGAAGTAGGTTCATGTCAATAGGATTACAGACCCAGAGATCAACTTAATGATACACGACATCCAGCTCAATGCCCTTGCACAGGATGTCCCGGAGATTGGGCTTATGGTCCCAAGGATAGACTACTAATGCTGTTCTTGTTATTTGAATCACTTAATCATGAATATTCATCTTTATGTATATGTGTATAGGTATGGTAATATACATGTTTATGTATATAGATATGGACATCTATGGTGGCACTTTCCCAGTCGACAGGGATTACATTCCCTAGGTTTGACTGTGGTTTCACGTTTGGTTTACTTCCTTTGTTGTGTTCCATCTAGGCTGAGCACGTTGTTGTTCCATACACTTTTAGAAGCATAGTTATAGGTTGCTTGTCGGGGTGCCCTACTAAGATTATTTCACACCCCTGCACGTGCACCTACGTGTACGTGTAGACCTTATGTCTAATTTTTAGGTTGAGCATGAGTTTCATGGTGGATAGGGCTGAGGCCCAGTGTTTCATGATCGAGCGGATCTGCTCAAGTGCTTTTATTGATCGGGCTGCTGTAGTTCGATATTGTCTGGAGATCGGGTACGTGGATTGGCTTGGAGTTAGTATCAGAGCCCCATACTTTTACTATCAGTTTCTTTTGTACTTTTATCTGTATGGTTGGCCCGGAGGGTTACCAGTGTTGTATTGTATTGCATAGTTGTTCGGGATTTTACAGCATTTTATTATTATAGCTTGTTCTATTTCAATTGTTTATTGCTTCCGCACTCTGTTTACTTTTCAATATGTATGATACTTTGTTATTTTCGTTGTTTTCTAACTCTGGTATGAGGGCATAGTCTCCCCACTATCACACCTCAGTCCCTCACTGCTAGTCGTCAGCCTTTGGCGTACGGGGAGGCGTCTTGGGGTATTGTGGCGAACCAGCTCGGAGCTCCGGTTTAGTGGCTTCCGGGTCGGGACATTACAATTGACCATTTCTTTAAATTGATTAATACCAATCTCCAAATAGCATTGGTCTCCCAAATTTTTTTATCATATGTTGTAATATTTTTATTTTCTATTAAGATAGATGAGCAATTATCCATGTATTATGGATTTAAAAGGATAAAATATAATAATAGAATGAAATATAAAATGATAGATAAAGGAAATAAGGTAAAGAAATATTTTCCAAATGGAGCATAATGATTAATTCCCTTATGTATAATTGTAACCAATATAATTGATATAAAATTATATTTTTTATTATATTCTAATCATAATAATTATGAAATATAAAAGGATTATACTAAAATTCTATTTCATTAAGGATTTGAGAGTGTATGTTGTTGGTACTAATGAATAAAAAAATGATTTAGCGAAGAGTTAAAATTATCGAAAAAAACATGATTAATAACTCTTAATTTGTTCATGAAGTTGAGATAATCATTGTTGGATAATGAGATGAAAGATATGGAAAAGGTAAATTGGGTAGTTCTAACTATATTGGAACTGATTATTGATTTTTTTTACAAAGTATTTTATAGTCTCATTGATGGAGTTTACAATGTTTTTGGATTTATGAAATATATATAATAAAATATGTTTTACATAAGTAATGAGAAACAATTCATGTTTTTAATATAGTTTTATAGTAATTCAGGTTATTAAAATTTGTTTAGGAGAAAACAAGATAAAGTATTATCATGTTTTTATGTAATGTTTAAGATCCACATCATGTTGTTAGGTAGGTTAATTGTAAGTTCATTTTTTTCAATCTAGTGTCCTTTTTTAAAGTTTTATTTGATGATCATTTATAAGGGTTATAGGGTTAACCATTTACTAAATAGTTAAAGTTTAACATTGGATGATGTTTTAGAGATTAATGTTTTACTTCACCATATAACACAAAATTGACTATGAGATGAAGTAGAAATAGTTCAAGGCACAATAAAAGAATAATATTGTGTTTATAAAGTAGAATCATATCAAGTAAGTATATTTCATTATATTCTTATAGATTGAAAGAATTCATCAACTCCAGAAAAAAAAGGGTCTTCAAAAAGAATTTTTCCTTTTACAATAATTTTTTTATGATATAAATGACCTTTTTCACACATCTGGTTTATTTAATTTTGGTCATTAACTTTATCTTGAATATATTCTTTATTTCTCTCCCTTAGTATTTGAGTGTTCTTTTTCTCTCCCATGTCCATGTTTTAACTTACCACCTATATTATCTCATCTAGAAACATAGTTATGTGATTATTTTATATGAATTTTTTTCTTCCCTTTCTCTCTTATGAATATGATATTTTATTAACTCTTTTGTTATTTGGGTTGTTCAAAAATGGTATTTCCAAATGTCTAACACTTGATTTCCAAGATCAAGTTTAAATTGTGATTAAGATATTTATTTAAGGTGGGTAGAATGTAACACCACAAAAATTTAAAATATAATCCTTTTAGAATATATTTAATTTTTTTATATCTTCCAATGCACATAATACTATGTTATCTCTCATTACACACAACAACTACAATTTTAGATGTCTTACACTCCACACAAGACTGAGTTCTAATTAATAACATTAATATAATTATTTAAAATTGTAATTATCTATGATACATTAAATTAGAGGTTATAAATAGGATTAACTAACTTATAAAGTATATGATTAAATTAATTTTCTAGCAATTAATTATATTTTAATATAAAACCAATTGAATATACAGGAAATTTTTTGTAATGAAAAACTATTTTTATGTGCCAAAGAAATTATATCTTAATAAATTATATTAATTACTATTATTTGATGATATTAAATAATTTTATATATTATATGTTAAATAAAATTATTTTACATTCATATATTATATTTTATATGAAATATATAAGAACAAATCCAATTTTACGCATAAAATCTGTATTTTTTATAAGGTAATTTTTTCACCCTTTAATAGCACACTTGTTTTAAAATTAAGTTTTTAACCATTTATAAATTATAATTTAAAAAATAATATTTATTTTTTAAAATATTAATTTCAAAATTATCTTAGGGATATTTTTTGGAAATTTTCTGATAAGTTTCATTTTTTGTTGAATATTGGAAAATAATGAATTTAAATTGAAAACTAATTTTTCTTCTAAATAGTTAATAATTTTAAATTATATTTTTAATTAGTTTTAAGGTAATAAATAGATAAATTATAGATATATAAATCCAACTTATTTCATTGGAATAGTTTTTATATTTAATTTAGATATAAAAACTTATTGTGTTTTTTATCATTTTCACTTTAAAACCACGCTTTCTCATCTCGTATACAGGATTAATTTTAAATTAAATTATGAGACTTTTATTAGTTGAATTTTTGAAAAATGGATTCCATTTTAGAAATCATCATAATTTATAATTTTTAATATGGTAAATTTAATTTTTTATAAAAATTATTATTAAAAATAGTTAATGTTAATCACAGCTAGAATTATTTCGACCATATAAAATTATTAAAAATAGTTAATGTTAATCCCAGCTAAAATTATTAAAAATTGTTTACTTAGTGGTTAGTCTTAAAAGATAAGTTGTGGAAATGACCCAAAATAAACCCAAAACCCATTATATAGAATTATTTCGACCATATATCCAATTTACAAGAAAATGGTTCATTATTGGTGGAACTTTAGGTAAGTGAGACCTTCAAATAGTGTTTACCTTTTGGTATTTATAAGAATGTCACTCCTCCTCCACTATAAAAGTGAACACATCATCCCTAGTTATTATAAACTATTAATCCATTTGGATCGACCAAAAAATTCCAAAAAATTGTTCCAAAAAATCTGAAATATCATCTCAAAAACATTATTTTTTGCAAAAAAAACACTCATGGATGGCCCTTAGTACAAACCAATAGGGGTTATCTGGAGAAGAGGTAAAATTCTACAATGTGTATTTTGTATTATTTCTTTCTCCATGACCATAAATTCTTATTATTACATTGTTATATAATAAAATTAGTATACTCAATATTTTGGGATGTTGTAATTTTATGGTCATGACCTAAACCCACACACAGTTTCATTAAATGAGTTATGAAAGCATCATTCATGTGTGCGATAGACTACCGCACCGCGAATTAATATCGTTTATTTTTCCATTACCACCTTTCATGGTTGGGAATAATGATAGAAATACTATTTATATATGATATTTATTATATATAATATTTATTTATTATTTTTAAATTATTATAAAACACATCACTTCATTCTTTCCATTTTATGGGAATACAATAATATCAAGTGTGCGGACGGTAGAATACCACCTCATGAAGCGATGTTATTCATTCAATATTTAAATTGAATTAATTATGGATGGGTTTAATAAAAATATGTGATATATATGAAATAAATATTATATTTTGATGATAATATAAAAATACATTTCATTTAATTTTCATTCTTCTAATATGAAAACAAAATGAAAAACAACATTCATGCATACGTATGGATTACCATATCAATGAACGACATTTCATTTCATATCACTAAATTTTATAGATTAATATAAATTTATATGTAATTAATATATATGATATTAAAATCATGGCTAATAATTTTTGATATTACTAAATCCTGATCCAAGTAAGAGGGAAAAATTACAATACAAAACATACTAAAAAACATGGAAATTAACACCTGAAACAGTGAAAATAACGAATGATTATTAAAACATAGTTTATAATATGTTTCAAAAGGATAATATATGATATCATAAATATTAATATGATTCTGGGATAAGTTAATAGCTATTTTAAACCAATATTCGTGATTTTGAAAAATGTACGGCCAAAAGCAAAGCACGAGGAAAGGGATTTTTTCTCAATTTACATCCCATTGAGAATTATTTGTTATTATCCACCAATTCAATTTTATATGGTGTATATATTTCCCCATTTGTAATATAAAATCCTGATCTATTCATTATTTATGTAATTTTAAGTTTCACTTTGAATTATTTCATCCTAGAATATTTTACTTGAAAAATACCAAGTGATAAAATCAATTCTCTAATATTACTTTTTTTGTGATCGTTAAATTTATATTGAAACAATAACTTTATTATAATCATCTTTTCCTTGGAAAAATAAATTTATCTTATATATCCAAATTTATTTATCTTGGATATGAGTATTTCCTAAACTGTATGCCATTTTTATATATGGTTTTTTCTTTTAATGTTATTTTATTAACGGGGTAATTAGTTATAAATCTATATCATTAATTCAATGAGGATATTTTATAAGGAATACTGATTAATTAAATTGATTATTAGATATATGAGGAATGAATTGGACTTGAAGTGATGGGTGGGGACCTGTATAATATAACCCCTTGATTAATCGGTAGGTTTCATGAGAAAAATTTGTTTGCTAAATTAAATAGTTTTCTACCTATATTTTTAAACCATATTGTGAATTGTATCGACAATATAGGTACCGTGTTGTATGATATAATGGAATCCAATAGTTAATCATTGAAATAATTCATAATTAAGTTATTATAATACATGATATTTTCAAGATGAAAAAATCTATGGATTCATTTCTGTTTTTGTCAATTTATTAAATGGAAATTGTTTTTAGTTATTTACCTTTTTATATTGTTTTTTCCTTTTCAAGATATTCAAATAACTTGTGTGTTCATTTATATACCTTTACATTTTAATTATGTCTATTGATTCTATATATCATCCACTATACTAAACCCTTATTTAGAATTTGAGCTCACCCATATTTTGTTTCCTCTCCCCATGACATGATGATGAATACATGGAATGAGATTAAAGGATGTTGATATTTTAATTTTATTATAATTTATTTTCTTTTAATAATGTAATATGGGTATAATTTATGTAGTATAGTTTTCCAAAACTACTAAACTGGTTGGTCCTTTGGGATTAGAATCCTTTATCTACACCAATGTAATAAAGTGAGGCACCAGCTCCGGGCTATTGGGGTTGGGTTTATTATAGAATGTTAGGAACATCATTTAAATATATACCCAATTTAAATTAGTGGGTTTAAGTGGAGATATGATGGGTCCTTTTATTTGTGATCTTGAGTTTAGTTTTTGTAAATAATCATTCCTTAATGCAAAATAAATCCATTTTTTATAAGGAATATGTATAAAAATTTAAAAAATAATGGAAAATGAATGAGGCGTAGCCAATAATCCATTTATATACTCATTTAGAGACAGTATTTTAAGTATTTATCCCTTAGTTTAATCATTTTACCTCATTTTACCATAATGATGATAAATCAATTTTTACCTTAGTGACTTTTTTTATTCATTAAAATGAAATGTACTTTTTGATCTAATTTTTACATTTAAATAAAAATTTGGGACCCAATTTAATGTAATTAAATTTTTAATATGATAAATTTAACTTTTAAATAAAATATTAAAATATATTGCAGCCCTATTTTTGTACAAAATGGATTTATTAAAGGTTAAATTTCTTTAATCTTGTTTCATACCAATTAATAATTAATTTAATTTAAATTTATTAATTTATGCATGAATACATTACATTTTATCATTATAATATTTTAAAACTAATAAATTTAATTTATTAAAATAAAAATAAACAATAGTTAAAAAACTATTTAAAAAAATAACATTTTTAGTATTAAATCACATATTACTAAATATATTTATTTATGTTCTAATAATATTATTTTATAAATATAATTATATTAGAGTATTTATTTGAATTTAAAGACCATTTGAAATCCTTATTTTTTAATAACAATAACTATAATATAATGTGATAAATAAAAATATATATTTATGAAAAATCATTTTAATTAATTAAATTTTTATTTTATTCCAAAATTATCTATTAGATTCACATTATAATATTTTTTATATTATTAATAACAATTACATTACATAAATGTACCAACAAGTTTATCTAATAACTATATATCCAATAACCATTTTTATAATGACCATGTATCTAGTAGTTATATATATAACAGTCCTATTATATTCCTATAGGTAACCTTATATAAATATCTAAAATGTTTCATCATATTCTGTAATTTAATTTCTAATATATTTATAATGTTTCAAACATGTTTTATTCTTTCTATAGTTATCATCAATGGTATGATATTCATGAATGATTGTGATGATGAGAATTTAATATGTATAAAGTTTTATTTACATGTGGTTTCATTTATTTAATAAACTAACTAATTATATTACATTAATATATCTCATATTGTACTTCATTTTTTATTATAATATTCTTCCATAATGAAATAAATAATTTTTTATTTTAGTTCAGAGTTTTATGGTTCACAATACATCTAACCCAATATTTATTTATTTAAAAATACATACTAAAATCATTGGGTGTTTCATTCTTCCCCCTTAAAAGAGTTTATCCCTTGAAAGTTCATAATTATGATGGAAAAAACTAGGGAAATTTTGTATCAAAACATACTCTGATTCCTATACAGCTTCCTCAAACATGTGATTCCATTAGAGAACTTTAACAGGGTGTGTGGTATTGTTTCATCGTAGTTTATCTTTACAGACCTTCTACTAGTGATTCCTTATAAGAGAGATCATGTTCCAACTTCACTCCCCCTTAGTTTAGTAAAATTTAAAGGTTTGGTATATATTTTCTTAAAATTTATAAATGGAAAAAATTATTCATACCGCGGGGGCTGCTCCCCCGCACCCCCTCTCGGGATCAGTGTCGGGCTACGGTCCCAGCCCTCCGGGTCGGTCCCTTCGCTACCGTCACTAACCCCCATGACAAATGGAGAGTCGTACCGCGAACTTTTCAGGTCGGGTCGACATTATTTTCTATTTCACCCTTATGCCGCTCCAACATCTATCTTATAAATGCCATGAGTAGAGCTACTACTCATGAGACTCCTAAAATCCCATTACCTAGCTCCCATTCTAGGTTCATCCAGAAAGGGCTGCCCTTGCGTAAGTCCCACACCAACCATTGCAAGGTCTCTCATACCTAGTCGTCCTGACCACATGACGTTAAACTTTATGGCCCTCTTACTGACCACATGACGTTAAACTGTATGGACATTGTCCTATCCATATGACATTAAACTATATGGGAATAGTCTCTACAACATGACATTAAACTGTGATGCCATTAATCCCATCTACATGACTTTAAACTGTAGTTCTCTCTATGTTCCAAACATAGGATGCCTCTTACTCCAAACAAGAGAAGCCTTATGCTCCAAGCATGAGATTCTAACAGTCCTCTCTACATAACTATAAATTGTAGTGTTCCTTATGTTCCAAACATAGGATGCCTCTTGCTCCAAAAAATAGATGCCTCATGATCCAAGCATAATACGCCTAATTCCATGATTACAGTGGCGTAATTTCAAGAGAGTTGGAATCTGTTCAAACATTCCATCACTCCACCTCATGCTTTACATGTCCTTCATTAGGATCTTCATACTCTTCCATGTCTGAAGGGACCCCCTAATGGCCTTGTTTCATGCCACATCGGCTCACCTACCGTCCTGGGACAATGCTCCGAAATACTTTTGACAACAATTCGAGTTAGGTCCTGTGTTTCGAACACGGCCAGCAATCGACCCACATTTGTTTGTTCCCATTTTAGGCTAACATGATATGGATTATTTGTTTCGAACATAGTCAATAGATATCATCCATCACCACGCCAACCTCAATGCATTCCTAATGTTGTGCATGTGATTCACACTTTTTATCTCCCTTTGTTCGGACTGATTCCAGCGCCCATGGCATTATCCTTTTTGCGCACTAGCGCAAGGGTGAAGGCCTCAACCCACCAGTGGGTTGGGATGCCCTCATGACCAGACATGAGGAAGACATTATGGGAATCCCTCCTAGAATAATCCCCACACCATCCTCACCTGAATACGATGACCCTTCCCCTCTCATCATGGAAGGTTCATTGCTCGGCTGCGCGACTTCTACCTTCCTCCAACATCAAGGAGAAAAAGAGTCCAGTGGTCTCAGCCTTCTCCTCCGCTCGTCGTCTTCCTCCCCTTCCCCCAGTAGTAAGAATGTTCAAGGGTTTCCAAGTCTGTCACATTCTCTTGTTTCTCACACCGAGCATGAATCACGTGGGCTTAGAGATTTGTGATGGTCACGGCGTCCGCACGATGGAGGAAACTCAAAACGAACTACGTGGGTTTTGATCCCTGTTTCTTAAGTAGGTTATGTAGGTAGCCTCCCTGAGGTTCAATCCCAATTCGGGCCACTAACCATGTGTAAGTCCCAATCATGCCCCTCAAAATGAACTATGTGGGTTTTGATCCCTGTTTCCTAAGCAGGGTACATAGGAAGCCTCCCCAAGGTTCAATCCCAATTTGGGCCACTAACCATGTGTAAGTCCCAATCATGCCACTCAAAACAAATTATGTGGGTTTTGATCCCTATTTACCTAAACAGGGTATGTAGGACACCTCCCCGAGGTCAAATCCCAATAACAGGCAACTCTCACGTGTAAGCCCTAATCTCTCTGAACTACGAGGACTTTGATCCCTGTCTCCTATGCGGGGTATATAGGAAGCCTCCCTGAGGTTCAAGCCCAAAAACCAGTCGTTCTGACCACCTAATGTCGGTTCACCATCACCTTGGGTCACCTCAGAGTGTAACCCCAATACCACCTTGGGCTGCCTCGGGGTGTAAGCCCCAACCCAAACCGAACCACGTGGATTTTGATTCCTCTTATGAGGATATGTAGGAAGACCGTATCACAGGTTCGATCCAAATGCTCAATTCTTTATATATCCCCCCTGGATGAAAATAAACTCCAGAGCACCTAGTTATGGGGCTTCAAACCAGTGTCGTCTCAATGATTCCAAACTCCTCGGAGTCATTAATCCAATGAGGGATGGTAAACCTTGGGCCTAAATGATTCTGAATCCCTATGTTCAGCTGACTATTTCCAACAAAGAGTAATCCATGGATACTATGCCTGGGTATAAACCCAAGATTTGAGAACATATGAATACGTCGTAAATCCATAAGAGAGTCCCGGAACAGGCAATAATTCCCCCCAAAAGGGTGCGATGAGCCCGACTTCCCATCCTCTTGACCAATGTGAGTTCTTAAGTGTCACTAGCCAAATCACCTAGTGAATTCCTGCCTTTGGAAAGCAGGTCCATGTGTCATTAGATATGGAACCGTTGGGAGTTTCAAGATGAAAACAGTGCACCTGATATGAGTGATTAATAATAATCCAACCTTCTCTAATCAACTGTCAGGTAGCGCACGTTTTTTCCACACATCATCGCGAAACACCATCCCATTTTAGTAATGTGTTGAGTAGTCATAGTCCTTGATCATATCTGACCATCTCCATTAGCATATGTTATGATCCTTATCTATGAATATAAAATTTATGATATTTTTTAGTGTAAATATATATCATACATTTCAACAAAGTGATAATTTATCCATATTATTAGTGAAAATAGTTCCACTACAAGCTCCAAGTCATGAATTTTGTAACTTTTAACATGAAACATTAATTGATGTGATGTGTAATATAAAATCATGCCATTTTTCATGTGGAAATATCCCAATACCCTATTTTATGTGTCACTATATATCATTAACCATTATCCACTATAGAGTTGTGTAGGTATAGGTTCAATGACCAACCCTATATTAAGCTCCTTAAAATTATCGTCCCATTGATTTATCTATAGGAACTAGACTAATATATATTTTTAAATTGGTTAATGGATTTTATATTCATGAAAAATTTCAAAAAAATAATCAATAATATCTATAAATTATATAGAAATTATGTATATATATTACAATGGATGATCTAGTTCATTCCCCAATAACCTGTATCTTTAAATTATTCAAGATCTTCCCCTCTCCTATGATTATATTACCCAATAATGATACCTTTATATCTAAAATTAACATTTCTTAAAATTTTCATATAATTTATCATTTATTATAGTCTTAAGTATAATCCTAAAATGAACTTATTTATCTTCCATACTCTTATAATATTTTAGAATATCATTTATAATTAATAAAACATATTGATTGAGTTATTTTATAAAGAATTTATTCATTAGATCTATGTATATGGTGAGAAAATTTGTATGTTTGAATGGAAACACAAGGAATTCAAATTTTCAATATATTGAATAAGAGTATTAATTTGGATTATAATTTATTTTCAACCAAAATATATAATATCCAGATCAATGTTACATATTTAAGAGGTATTAATACCCTCTTAGTTGATAAAAAAGTAATAAATACTATGTAGATGGTACATGTTCTTAATATTGGTGTTGTTAATTTCAAGATAATCAATGTAGATATGAATTGATCCATTATTATTCATAAAAAATATGATTTGATCACCCAACGATGAAGAAATATTTCCTATAAAACCCCTATCTAAGATTTATTAGAGATCCATATGATAATTCACTTAATTAAATAGAGTTTACTCAATAATGGTTCCTCGGCATAGGCATAATAGTATCTTTGAGTTTTATATAAGTCTAAATCTCATTATTTATGTAAGACTGGGAATCTATTTAGGAAAAACATCAATTTATTTTTACCAAATTCAGATGTCATCAATATTTAGTTTCTCCCTAATAATTTAAGAAAAATATACCACATGATTTGGTATTAAGACCCATATAAATTAATTAATTTCCATAATTATTTTATATTTATCCTTACATTGACAAATGTTTATAATTTTATTTGGAATAAGAAATGTGAAATATATATGTAGATTTATAATATAGGCCCTATGTATAGAGATCTAATCCATTCCCAAAAAATCACAACAAATTTGACCAAAGGGAGAATAGTATGATTTTTGGGATGCACATTTCCACAATATTCTATCAAAGAGGAGTTAAATACATGGGATAAAATCATCACAACTCTAGGTTTTTTATAGTTTATTCAATATATATTAAATTTTTTGGTGAAATTATGTCATTAAAAAACATTCAAAATATAAATGAGTGCATAAAACTAAACTAAAATATTAAATTTCATGATCTTTATTGTATAATGATTTTACTTGTCACCACCAAATTTTTTTGACCAACATTAATAGTTGTGAGCATTTTGGATTACCCTTTATCCATTGTATTTTGTGGTGTATGATGTTAATTGTTTTTATTAACACTAAAATTGATTCACTTGAAAATATAATATCTATACACCATAGAATTAAAGAATTATAGTATGGGTAGTGCATCTGATTGATATTTATTTCTATCCATTTCATATGTTTTTATCTTCAAATCCCTTTAAAATTCATGTTATTTATATCCTTCACATTAACTATTGATGCATTTTCCTATTCCCTTGATATAATTTCCCTTTGATTCATCACATAATTTCATTGTATTAGATGATAAATCTTATTTCCTCCATGTTTTTTATCATTCTATTTTCCATGAAACTCTATTTTACCATTATTGTCTAAAAAACTATAATAATTGGAGTCTTGAAATTTTATTTCCATGTTGAGTGTGAATCAAAAAATTTCTTTGTAGCTAGTAATTTTCTTCATGGACAATACCTTTTAGAAACATGTTTTTATGACACTAACAAATATTTGTTTTTTTCTTTCAGGTCAAATGATAAAACCAAAATCATATGATAAAATTATTGTGAGGTTTTCTTTATAGTTACCATTTTATTTATCCTCCTTTTGTTTAATATTAAGGAAATATATCTCTATTTTAGTAAAAAAATGTTCAAAGAAAATATTTAATTAAAAATATCTTCTTAAAAACCTATTATAATATGGATTTTATTTCCTTATCCTTCGTCATATTCTAAATGTGTTTCCCCCATTGGTCGTCTTCACCTTCAATGTGAAGAAAAAAACTATCAAAACATTATCATTCTACTAGAAAAAGAGAATAGAAAATATATTTTATATTTTTTTGGTGAATTTTTTAGAAATTAGTGGATTAGAATACCCAATAAAATATGGAATATGTTTCTTTATGAAGGACTACATGGTTAGTTGTCACTTTCTTTGTATATTTGAAAGTTCTACATGGTTCAGGTAATTCCTCATATATTTAGAGAGTTGGATTTGATTAAAAAATGATTTTTTTCTCCATACTCTATTCTATTTTGTTCTTCATTGGGTCAATCATTTCATTATACATCACACTCATTATTTAATTAGTTTATTCTGGTCATGAACTTGCCTCCCCATTTTATGAACCTGGTCATTTGAACCCATGAGTCTCTTGTAATACCTTTATTTTCTTCCCCAAAAACCCAAATCTATTACCCACAAGGGTCACCTATTAGACTAATTAATATCCCCACAGGAAAAAACATGTTATTTTTTTGTTTTACCTCACTCCCACACACCCTAAGAAACATCCTACGAGGCCTCTGATACTCACACTACTCCCAACTAAACATTAATAATCTATGAGTTCTAATTTAGAAGGTTCCTAAAAAGAATAGGGAATACTATTTATATGAGTATTGTCATTTATTATTTCATGTATTTTATGTACCACTTTTCCAAGAGTGTTACACTCTCCCCATGTTAAATAAAAAATCCATTATTTTGGACCCCACTACTCAATATTAGGTAGTGATACAACACTTTTAGAAATGAAATGGATATGGTACAATTTTTCACATCATAACCCTCTCAGGACCAAATCCTAGTCATCCATCCCCATTTATCTCTTGTAATACCTTGGTTACCTTCCCCTCACAGCACATGCGATTACCCAATAGGGTCACCTATCAAATTAATAAAAAATATTATTTCTATGTATTTTTTCCTCACCCATAAAAAACTATTGGAAATTTCATGTGAGGTCACCCATCCTGATACTACTCATGGAAAATAAGAAATAACATTGCATATAGAATCATGTATGCTCACCAAAATAAAATCTCGCTTTATTGAAATGGGTAGTAAAATTTATTCTTTTATGACTTTTTATGTCCCATTTCTCAATGGGCTATACTCTCATTATTCTAGACATTAACTAAGTCCAAAAATCATAGTGTGAGTATTATGGAATGATAATAAGAGGAATAAATCATTTGATATATAAAATAAATCCCAATATGTAATAACATAGGTAAAATTCATTTCAACCAAATACATTATAGGATCATCATGAGTATCCTTTTGTTAGATATAGATTTTCTTATGTTTTATCCCCTTATTATTTATAATATAATCATGAAAATAAATAATCCATGTTATTATAAAATATAATATGACTTAACCATACCTTAAATACATATTAAAATCTATTTCAAGATTATTCAATACATCTCACAATAAATAACAATACATTAACCTATATGTTTAGTATATTTAGAGATTATATAAATTACCAAAACATTTTATAAACATTATTCCACATCTCACATAAATATTATTATCACATGATAACCTTATAAGAATATCACACATAATACCCATATTCAAAACATAGGGAAAAAATATAAAAAATCAGTGAGATCAAACACTCTATAAGGGTAAACATAAAAGATAAAAATAAAAGATCACAATTACACATAAGATGAACATGTGTCTTTAAGGATATAATTAATGAATGAAAATAACACAAAAAATCAATAATAATAATACATAGATCATAAATAGTGAATAATTCCAAAAAGTCCTTAATCATGACATTAGGATTGAGTCACATAGGTGTGTATATGTGACACTATTGTGTCATTATTAGATGATTTATTATTTTATTTTTGGTTATGATGATGTTTTTGGAACTTTTAGTGGTTTTATGGGTTTTTCAAGAAGTCCCTAGGAGTTATAGGCTAGGTATATAGTATTCCACTCCATGGGGTATGGTGACCACACCATAAATCTCAATTGGAATGGAAAATTGTGCATTAAAAGTGGTAGGATGTCCCATGGAGTCTAAATAATGGGTATAGGTGTTCTACCCGATATATGGGATCTCTAAGACATTATAGAGGGAGGTTACATAACATCCAG
Organism: Viscum album; assembly: GCA_963277665.1. Classification (NCBI taxonomy): domain Eukaryota; kingdom Viridiplantae; phylum Streptophyta; class Magnoliopsida; order Santalales; family Viscaceae; genus Viscum; species Viscum album. The sequence goes on along the minus strand of OY728128.1, from coordinate 698,695,846 downwards.
TCTATATGAGATATTGGTGTTACTCGATGGAGGTTCACAAATTTTAGAATTGAAGGTTGTTCCATAGTTAGTATTTTAAAAGGATAACAATTCTACAAAATAGTCATGTTAATCCATTTTGCATGGTCGGTGAAGGTAATTATGCCAGGCTGGTCGGAGCTATATAGTAGAAGTTATTACCTAGATATTTAAATTTAATGAGTTTCTATATTTTTCCTCTTCAAGTTTTCTTGGTGGGGGTCCCCCTTTCTCCCCCTCACGTGCTCAATGTCCAGAGAAGAGCTCTTGGATATTCTCCACTACCTCATTCTTTATCCTTGGATCTTGGAACATTATCTATCAATTCTAATAGGTCTTCCAATGTTTTTTTAGTCTTCTTCCCTATTTTCATTTCTGATCATTTTATTTTCTCATATAAACCATTACACCTAAGGGAAAAAATATAGGGATTGGGGTAGGTTATAATGATGAGGGATCTTGAATTTTAATACTTTTTGAGGAATTTCTTTTCTCAGCTGTACATCCTTCATAAAAGGTGACATGAAGCATTTTTTCCTCTTTTATGAGGTTGGGGTTTCTATTAAATATACATTATAATTAATGTTATGAAATTCAATAGTGTTTTTAATTTATTTCATAAAAAATTAAGTGTATATGTGATAACCTAGGGGTTTTGAAATTTATTTTTAAAATATTTTCATACTTGGCATAAAGGGGATTCTAATGGATTTTAATTAATATTTATAAATTAAAAATTTATGTATCCCAAGTGTTTTCCAAATTGAATAAATGGACATTAAAAGGGTAAATTGGGTTCTTAAAGATGTTAATAGCAATGATTGGTTTTAAAAAAATTCTATGGGGTGTTTAATAATGAGACATATTTGTGACAAATGTTAATGCATTTTAAGGGTAAATGCTATTTTGTGGGATTAAAAGTTATTTTTATGAAAAAGGTTTCTTTCCAAATTGATTTCAATGTGTTTTTTGATAATTTATTTTAAGGGATGTTTTTTAAATGATATTTTAATTGATGATAAGTATATTGGAATTAAATATTTGTTTCTAAATTCCCATTTTTAATTTTAAAAATGAACCATTTTACGATTGTGAGACCCTATATTTATCCCCTTATTTGTTATATTTGATATATATTGGGGCCCTGAGGGGGATGATTTATATTTTATTTTTATTATGTGATTATTTTTAATTGATGAGGTGAAATGTGATATTTCTTATGAGGGTGTCGGGGGTGAGATAATGATTATCACAATGTGTTTTATTGATTTTGATTAATGTGATGACGTCATGATTTTTTCATTCTCACCTACATTGATCTATATAATGGGATACTAGTTATGTTTCACTTCTTGTTTATTCATTTTCCATTTCATGAGATATAGAGAACTTTTTTATGGATAAGGATGGGTTTTCATTACAATCTCCATTAATAAAACTCATGAAATTTTTAATTGTTTTAAATTACATTCATATGAAATTAATTGTAAATTTGACACCATAGTGGATTTGAAATTGGGTTTCCAATTATCTTCATACATGTAAAAATATTGAATCTTTTGTATTTTAATTAAAAATTATTAATTGAATGGTTATTCTTTCTAAGAGTTTTATAAAATTTAAAAAATTAGAATTGTAATTTTAAATTAGTACTTGGAATCAATTGTTTTTAAAATAATATTCCTTATTCTAAAAGGGTGTGTGATAAAGATGGGTGTGTGTTGACCTTGTTAATGGATTTTAAGATATAATGGTCTTATGGTGGTTTAAGATTTATTTATAAGGAACAAGTTAATTTCCATATTGATTTTAATGTGTGTTTTGATAATTGGGTTTTAACCAATATTTTGAAATGATATTATAAATGTTAAAAAGTAACATGTCATTACAAGAGTGTTTAGAAATTCCTATTTTTAATTATATAAATTTAAAAAAATATGATTTTTAGACACTCTATTGAGTCCTTTTTTTGTTTAATTTGATTAATATTATAACCTGTAGTAGTATATTTTACGTTTTCCTTTAATTCTATGATGAATTTTCATGGGTGAATTAAAAGGGTTTTTTCATGCAAGAGTTTAAGAGGTGATATGTGTTTTATTAAAAATTGGTTTAATATTATTTATTTATGTGATGGTCTCATTATTTATTTCTTTATAACCTAAATTTTTTTATAAAATGGGGTCTGGTGCATATAATTATAAGGTTTTTATTCATTATATAACTCCTTGGCGTGCACACACTAGCTTGATCCCTTAGAACAAGGAACCCTCCTTGAGTTCATCCTATAGTAATTTGGGAGGAATAAAGGGAAGTTAAGAGGTTTTCATTGGTTTTATATGGGGTCCTAGTGAGTATCTAATGATCCAATTCCTGAACCATCCACATTTGAACCTAGGTAGTTTCCCATGATGTGTTGTTCACATTAAGAAGTATTTTAGTGGATCCTTTTAATGAATTTTTATTATCCCACATTATTGATTTTATAATATAGAACCATAATATATTTCATTAAACATTTATTATGACTCAATGATGTGTTAGTTCATGTGATATTTTCATTCAATTCTGATCCATGTTTATATTTACTATCAAATTGTTTGAAAAATGATTTCAAAGGTTTCATTTGTAATGTAAAAGAAAAAAAAATTATGTATGGTAGTTCAGATACAATTTTGGGAAAAGGGGAAAGGGGTTTGTTTGTGTTTTCATGTATTTTAAAATCCCTCTTTTGATGATTCAAAGGAAATTTTAAATAATAAATTTGGTTTAATGTTCGGATTAAGTTATAATAATAAATGAGACATGAAAAAATTTTAGGGGATTGTCTCATTGTTTAAAATAAAGTAAAGTGATTTAGTATATTACTTGTATCATGTATTAATACTTATTATAAATTGAAACCCTATTTTATATGTTATATTCAAACTATCATTAATTACATGTTTTATGAATGGAATTGCATAAAATATATGGTTATATCCTACTAGGAGTGTGTCGTTCACACAATACATGAACACCAATGTATGTGTCTGTATAAAAATATCCTATTTTCATTTAGTTCCCTAGTTATTGACTTCCCTATGTATTTATATTGGTTTTTTGATGGGTGTGTGGTTATGGTGAGTGAACATTGGTCACCTGTAGATTTTCAACTGGATTCAGAGGTTTATGTTCTACCCTTTTTCTAGGTCAATGATATATTATCAACTTATACCATCCATTGTATTTATATTTGGAAATATTTTTTATTCTTATTATATAATAGATGTATTTACATCCTCTTTTTATTTTAAAAATGATATAAATCATGTTTTTTGGTTATGCATCATTGGTTTTTTGTTTCAGTGTGTCCTGATTAGTTTATTTATACAAGATTTTTGGTATTTTATGATGATAATATATATTAATTTTTTGGGGTTTAAATAATTCCCAAGTGTGTTTTATTGACACACAGGATTAATTTTTCAGTATATGGGGATCCAAAATAAAATACAGGCCTAATTATGAGCTGGGGTAGGTGATTTGTCATATCATCATGATCTAGTTCGTTATAGGAGACATGACTCAAAATGAATGAGCCAGGAGAAAAACATAGGAATATTATATAATATAGAGTTATGGAATAACAATTTTTAATATACATAAGAATATAAAAATATATTATATGTCAAGGATCACTACATTGATCATAATAGTGTAAAGAGTTTAATAGTGGATTGGGATCACTTTTCATTCCTGTAAATATAGAGGATAGAGTCCTAGAGTGTATTAGGTTCACTCTTGAGTCTCTTAAAATTTATATCATTATATATAAATCATTATTTAATTCATTATTCTTATATATAACTTTATATCCACCCATAAAATTTTGAAAAACATATTTATGTGTGCCACATAAACATAAATACATTCATAATTCCATCATATCATAATTAACCCATGTAAATGAAATAAGATTTATAAGAATGATCAAAATGAATGAAAAATATTTATTGAGAAGACGAAAGGGGTTTATTTATATACCCTCAATGAAAAGATAATAATTACTAAAATTTATTGAAAAAATGAAAAATATTTTATAATAGAAACTGGAAATTGCTTTGAAAAATGAGTATAAATATTCTTTAATTTTGAATAAAATTTTTTAAATGGAAATAATTTTAAAAAAAAGTATTTATAGACAAATAATGATAATTAAATAAAAATTATATTTAATTATTAAAAAAATTAAAATGAATAATCATAAGTAAAACCAATGAAACTCGTGATTGATAGAAAGTGAGATGAATACCTTAAAAATCCATTTAAAATTTTGATAAATAAATTCAAATTAAATGGAAAAACATATAAGAAATCATATAATATAGAATAATTACATCCATAAAATCATATGAACACATGGATATGGATAATAAATATTCTCTTTTGAAAATAGGATATAAATTTGGTTTCAATTACAAGCATCATTTTTGAGTTAATTATAATTTATTATGTCGAGAAGTTGTAAGAAAAATTATAATCAAAAAAATAACTATATACAGAGAAAATTTATATTATTTTAGATTAAATAATATATCATTTCCTCTAATGTACATTTAGTCATAGGATATATCAATTTCAAACTAACATTAGAAAGAAAACCTTACATGAGATTTCTTTTAGGCCAAAAGTTCTCTAAACCCCAATAAAATAAATTATGGCATATTATTATTATGTATAACAAACTTATTAACATTTATTTTACTTAATAAAATTCATAAATAATCCCTTATTTCACATATATTACTTTTTTATTAGAAAAATTAATATCCTGGTGATAATTTCTCTATTTTTCCATGAATGGTTTTGTTTGGCAGTTCCAGTCCTTACTCCATGATCATTGATTCATATCCTACAAGATGTTAATACAGTCTATTTTAGTTTTTATGATATTTTCTTAGAGTCTCATGGTCATTTCATGGTACTTATAGTGACTATTCACAAATAATAGTTAGAAATATTCCTTTTGGTGGTTAATGAATTAACAAAAGAAATGAATTTATTGGTGAATGCACATTGGAATTTTAAAACTAATGAATTATGAAAACATATTAAAATAGTAATTATTACATCATATCATTACTATTTATGTTTTATTATTCATTAATGAATTAAAATTCATGTGATCATTTATATATGTGGTAAAAAACCCCAACAAGAACACATTATAATGATAGAATTAGTATTCACATGTTATTGTAAAGTGATAATATCACTTTTATAAAAGATTGCTGATTTCAAAAAAAAATTACATCCATAAATCATATTCAATAATTAGTGAAGAAAAAAATATATAATAATTAATATATGGGGAGGGAAGTTAAATATATATACTATAGAAGTGGGATCATATCTCCCTCATCCTCTCTATCCCTCCCTGTTATTCTCCCCTCTTTCTATAAATTTCTTCCACATTTTCACATTTATATCTAGGTAAATATTTATTAAATTGACCCACTATAAATGTAATTTTGTTTTTATTATAGAGTATAAGAAATGAATTTGTATGTTTGATTCTTTGATCTATATCACCTTTTAGAAGTATAATAACACCTGACTTATGTGTTTTATCAGGATTTAAGACTTGATTTTGACTGATACATGCTAATCCAATAGATTCTTATCACATGGAGAAACTTCTTGAAACCTTAAACACCCTCCTTGGTTGTGATTAGTGGTAAATACATGTAACATAGATATATCTTGTTTGGAGATTTTTTTTTCAAAATCCTCTATTAGTATGGATTTTTATTATGTATTGACCACTATAATAAACTTGATAGGGAGACTGCCTAAGCTGAAACCCGACATGGATTTCCACTAAGATTTAATATATTTACAAATCCCCACGTAATAAAAACATCTTATTTGGAATCAAGGAACACTAATTTGGGAATTATTTATCCATATAACTAGAGTCAACATACAAAACACATCTTTTTTATAAATCCCAACATAGACAGTTCATATGTTGGGCCTCCATGAAATATCAGTAATGTGAAGAAAAATAAATTACGATGAAAAATTATTCCTAACTAAGTATGATTATCCAATCCATTTTCAAAACATTAATAACCCTACAAGAAATTATTACTAAATCATAGAGATAATGTATAATGGATGAAGAGAAAAACATGAAGTAGGCCATGTTTGTTGATAAAACATTCAAAAGAAAAATAAAATTAAATAATCAAAAACACCAGGGATCCTTTATTTAACCTATAGTTTCCCACCAAATCCCCATTCAATCATTTTTAAATGAAAGTTGTGATGCACAATCATATTGAAAAACCTAGAAACTAAAATATATAGGTATGAGCAATATAGACAAGAAGGTAACCACTCATTGAGTCTATGAAATTTCCTTATTATTGAATTTCCTAAATTCTAGTTTTAAATAAAATTATAAAATAATTTATCCAATAGAAAATAATGAAAACCAATATCAAATACATTTCCATTTTATAATAATTTATCTTTATTTTTTTAAATAAAAATAATCATTTTGAAAGTGTTTTCTTGGCCTAATTCATTTTCTCTAAACAACCACTTTAAACCCCACTTTGAAAAACCCAATTGGGAACCCTTATTTAAAAATAATTTTCCCAAACATATTTGAAAACCCATTGAAATTAATATAAACTAAACAAAATTGTTAAATCATTCGGAAATATATTTATGATAATCCTATTGCTGAATAATGAATGTAAATAAGATAAGGGAGAAAAACAATAAAATCAATAGGGAGATAAAAACCAAGAATAATAAAATAACCTCACACTAAAACAAAAAAATCTGTAAGTATTTGATATGTTGGGACCAAGTTTGATAGAGAAAAAAGTTTGAAGAGTTTTCTTTTGCAGTGTGTTGTCTTTTATTGTCAAAGAGGATAAATCAATTCACTTTTTAAAAGATTTGGAAAAATATGATGATTCTTTGTTGATTTGTATTTCAAAAATATCATAAGTTTGGAGAACTTGTGATGAAATCCTTATGAAGTATAGTGGGAGAAAAGAAGTGCTTTTTTGGAAAAGGAGAGAAAAGGGTGCACAATTATATGTGGCACGCAAGTGTGGTGCGCATGTATAAGTGTAACGCAAGTATATACTATGAACAAGTCATATTTCAACATCAGGTTATTCAAAAATGACAAAGGAAATAAAGTGGAGTACTAGTGATGGAGCAGTGTGCAAGTGATAGAGTGGCGCGCAAGTAATGGATTAGAACGCAAGTGATGGAGTGGCGTGCAAGTAAGAATGGTGTGCAAGTGTATGTGGCACGTAAGTCACAAAAATGCCTATAAATAGATGGATACCCTCCTCATTTTTCAATGATCAACACTTCAGAGAAAATTTGAGCTCTGAGTGCGCAAGTAGTAGAATGTGGTATGCAAGCTAAAGTGTCATGAAAGTTAAGAGTTATTTATAAGGCGCAAAAGTAGGGAGGCGTGCAAGCAGTGTGGCGTAAAAGTTGAGTGGCACACAAGAAGAAGTGGTGTGCAAGTTTTAAGATGTGAAAAAGCATGGATATGTGTTCAAGAAGTGTGTTGTGTATAATCCAAAGGCGGCGCACAAGTTGTGAGATATGCACAATAGTGGCGCACAAGTAGTTAGTGACACAGAAAAATGTAGGCACCCAAGATGGTTGGTGTGCAAGAAGGTGGCGTGAAATTAGAGAGGCGCGCAAGCAGGGTGTGTCATGCAAGCTGTTTGCACCAGGAGGTTCTTACCAGCTTCTGGGTAAGAAAGTGAAGAATCGTTTTGAAAGATTTTATTTTTGAAAATTCATCAAAAATCACAGAAACATTGTTTTACCCTTCTTGTGATAAGAGGGAGCACACTCACTATTGTATTGTTTTCAAAGTGCTACACAAGTATCAGGGCATATCCTACTCATTGTATTCTATGTCAAAGGATTGTTTTCTAGTGGATTGTGTGGTACTAGATTGTTTCTGTACCATACCAAGGATGTAACTACTCTTATTGAGTAGTGAACCTTTTAAATCTTGTGTTCATGTGGTTGTGTGTGTTCATTAGGGAAGAAACTCTTTAACATGAGGCAAAGTTTGTTTCAAAAAGAAGGAAAAATAAAAAGAAAAAGATTTCACTGATCCACCACCTCACCCTCTCAGTGATACTTAGATCTTGACTGGGAATTTCAATTGGTATTAGAGCTAGGTTCCCTTCATTTGTTCTTTTCTAAATTTTTTTAGATAAGTTATGATGGAAAATATGAATTGCATGAATAGTATGGGGATTCTGATATTTGATGGAAAGAATTAACATATCTAGAAAGATATAATGATGCATTATCTTATGTCTCTTAGGTATGAAGTTCTTGAAACTACAATTGATGGATTTCCTCCTATTGATGACAAGGTTCCTCTTACACCTGCTGATAAGAAGAATATTGAGAATGATGGAAGGGATGAAAATGCATTACTCTCATCTCATTCTAAGAGTGAGTTTTTAAGAGTGAAAGGTGTCGCTACATCTAAAGTCATCTGGGATAAGTTGAAGAACATCTATGAAGTAAATACAAAAGTAAATAAGGCAAAACTACAAATCTGGAGGATGAAGTATGAAGACTTGAAATTGGGAGAATCTGAATCTGTTAGGGAATTCTTTACAATGATAATTGACATTGTCAGTACAATCAGATGTCTTGGTGAAACATTGGAGGATTCTACAATTGTTGAAAATATCTTGAGAATTCTGCCTGACAAGTTTGACGCTAAAGTGTCTTCATTAGAAGATAGAGACCCTAAAACATTATCTCTAGATGATTTTCATTGCACTCTAATTACTTATGAAATGAGAAGGGTGAAGACTGAAGAGAAAAACAAAATCTGATAGAGAAATTTCATTCAAGGCTACAAAGGGAGAGAAGTCAAAGAAGATTCTTATTGAAGATGATACTGGTAAATCTGATTCTGAAGATGAGGTATGTAAAAATTTTGATGAAATTTTATCCTTGTTTTCTAAGAATGTAAAAAGAGGTATAAGGAAATACAAGGGTAAACTTACCTTGAAATGTTTTGAGTGTGGATTCATTAGTCACTTTGCAGCTAATTTTCCTCAAATGAGTAAAGAAGAAAAAAGTGATTATGATGAAAGAAGGACAAAAAGGTCATGGAAGAAACAAGCTAACAAAGATAAATATTTTTCAAAGGGGAAGGATAAAAAGTTCATCAAATAAAAAAGGAGAAGCTTTTTATCTAAAGATAAAGATGAAGAAGATAGAGAAAATAAATCTGAGAAATCATTTTCTAAAAAAACTAGAGTTAATACCTTTATTAAAGTAGTGAATAATGAATATTACAAGAGCCACAATTCTATAGAAGAAGAAACTCAACTTAAATATCATCTGAAAGAAGAGTTAGAAGAATGATTAAGGAAGATCAGAAGACTTGAGAAGGAAAAAAAGAAGTTGATAAATTAAAATTCCACATTAAACAATCAATAAGGTTTTCCTGATGAGAAAATGATGATGGAAAAGGAGATTCATGATCTGAAGAATTCTCTTGAGAATGCAAAGAATCATAATGATCATCTTGAAGTAAAGAAATAGGAAAAAAGAAGAAGAGTTGGGAACTTTTCCAATAGAAAATTTTTAAAGCTAAAGAAATTATTATCAGTTTCAAACAATCTATCTCAAAAGTTGGTGAAAGTTATAGTAAAAATGAACTAAAGAACGATCCAAAAAAGTTACCTTAAAAGTTTGAGAGGAAAGACAGAACTGGTTCTGATAAGAACAAAGATGGAAAGACTATGTATGTGGCCAAAGTCCACAATGCTGAAAAATTAGAAGTACATAAAAATCCTAAGTCCAATAATATTTCTAATATTTCTAATACTAATAAGTCTGAATAGAAATCAGAGCTGAAGAAGAAAGTTATGATTGAAAATAGGAAGGTTGATGGTTAGTAGAGTTCTATTAAGAAGGTCGTTGAGAAGCATGTTCACAACTCTGGTCAGTATAGAAGTTTTAGAGGGAAATATTCATTCTATCGTTACTGATGGTATTGTAGTGTATTTCAACACACTGCAAACATGTTTTCGTTCAATCAACAATATTACTACTATTCCACAAGTTATGTAAGATAAGGTTTAGGGGGATTCGATCCTCTCAAAAAGGGAAGTACGAGAAGAAATTTCAGAAGAAATATGAGAAGGATGGTGTGAAAGTTGAAAATAAGTTCCAACCATTGGAAAATATTTGTGAAATATGTGAACAGCTTAGAAATATTTCTAAGGGATGTTTTTTTTGTTTCCAGCACAACAAAAGGTTCTTAACAAATCTCAAAAGTTGGAGGTGAATAATGAAAAGGAAGAGGCTCTTATATTTGAAAACACCTTGAAATCTATAAAAGGGGAACATCCATGGATTCTTGATAATGGGTGTTCTTCTCATATGATAGAATAATTAGAGTTTCTAAAGAATGTAAAATACTTCAAAGAAGTAACAATTACATTTGGAAATAATAAGTCTATGAGGATCAAAGGTGTTATATCAGCCATCATCGAGAAAGAAAAAATAAAATCTAGGAAAACATTATATGTTGATGGGTTGAAACATAATCTCATGAGTGTTTCACAACATTCTGATGAGGGAAACAAAATTATATTCAGAAAATATGGGTTTTTTTTTAAAAGTGAAAATGATGTAAAGGTAGTTACAAGAGGCCAAAGTACAGAAAGGAACTTGTTCCAAGTTAGTGAAGTAAATAACTATTGTTACGTGGGCATGGTGGATAAAAATCAGTTATGGAATAATATAGTAGTACATATGTGTCAAAGAAATATGTGAAAGTTATCAATGTGAGATAGTGTCTGAGATATGCCTGATTTATCAAGAAGAAGAGATTGGTGTTGCACTATTTGTGAAAAATGGAAGATTACAAATTCTATGCATAAGAGAGTTGACATTCGTTAAAAACAACCCTTGGAACTTATACATTTTGATATTTGTAGACCAATGAGAAATAAATAAACAAATGGAGATAAGTACTTCATTGCTTTCATTGATGACTTTACTCTCATTACTTGTGTTATGTACATGAGACATAAGTCAGATGCTCTAAAAAATTTTAAGACTTTCAAGAGGAAAGTAGAGAAGGAATGTGATTATTCATTTAAGAACTATAGAACTGATAATGGTGGAGAGTATAAGAATTAAGAGTTTGATAGTTACCTTGAGAATCATGGAATTTGGTATGAGTTCATTTCACCATACACACCTCAACAAAATGGGGTTGTTGAAAGGAATAATAGAGGTCTAGTTGAAATGGGGAGAACTATGTTACATGAACATAGTCTCTCTCATTATTATTGGAGGAGAGCCATGAGTACTGCAGTGTATATTCAGAACTAATTCTTCTATATACCACATTCAGATATGACTCCATATGAAATGTTTTATGAAAAAACTCCATGTTTGAAACACTTAAGTGTTTTTAGGAGTCCATGCATCATAAATAAAAAGGGTGTAAACCTTGGAAAGTTTGAACAAAGAGGAGATGATGGAATTTTTCATGGATATGATTTAGAAGGAAGAGGATATAGATGTTTCAATAAATAAACATGAATAATCATTGATTCTTTTGATGTGAATGTTATTAAAAATATTGAGACAGAAAAGTAGACTTTTGATGATATAGAAGTTGAGCAGGATAAAGAAAGTCTTTTTAATGATTATAATAATGCTACCAATAGTGGTAATCCTACTCAAGAAGAATAATCAGACTCATAAATTTCAAGTGATGAGGATGAAATTCGAATAGCTCATCCTAGGATGAAGAAGCAAGTAGAGGCTCAGAACATTATTGGAGATTAAGAGGGTTCAAACAAGAACAACAAAAAATAATGTTACACATACTTCTTTGTATTCAAAAGCGGAGTCAAATGATGTGAATGAATTTTTGAGAATCCAGAATGGATTCAGGCTACGAATGAAAATCTTGATCAGATAGAAAATAGTGATACTTGGGAACTCGTACCCAAGCTGTATGAAAAAAATATTATTGGTACAAAATGGTTTTTCCAGAACAAGATGAATGAAGAAGGAAAAGCGATAAGGATTAAGGAAAGATTAGTGTGCAATGTTTTATCACAAATTGAAGGTGTTGATTTTGATGAGACCTTTACTCCGGTGGCTAGATTGGAAACGATCAGAATACTTCTTTCTATTGTTGCACAATGAGGTTACAAAATTTTTCAAATGGATGTGAGGTCTGCATTTCTAAATGGAAATATTGATGAAGAAGTTTACATTGAACAACCTTGTTGATTTATTGTTGGGAAATATGAGAGTTATGTGTGTAAGATGAATAAAGCCGTGTATGGTCTAAAACAAGCTCCAAGGGAATGGTATTCCAAACTGGATACTTGCTTAAGGAAGATGAGTTTCAAGAAAGGAAGAGTTGACAGCAATATTTACATCAAGGAATGTCAGGAGTCTTCTCTCATTATAATTGTCTATGTTGATGACATTATATTTTCTAGATATGATGAAAGATCTTGTGAAAGATTTTCTAAAGAGATGAAGAAGTTGTTTGAGATTTCCATGCTGGGAGAAATGAAAAACTTTCTTGGGTTACAAATCTTACAGAAGAGGAACCACATTTTTCTTTCTCAAGATAAGTATACTAAGGAACTTCTAAATAATTTTGGCATGGAAAATTCAAAACCATTTTCCACAACAATTTCAGTTGGAACTAAGTTGTCTAAAGATGGAGAAGGCAAGGAATTTTATCAGAATGATTTTCAAAAGTTGATTAAAAGTTTGTTATATTTGAATGCCTCAAGACCTGACATCGTCTATGCATTAACCTTATGTGAAAGGTTTCAGAGTGCACAAAAAGAATCACATTTAATTACTGAAAAGAGGATTCTAGGATATATCAAAGGCAAAACAAATTATGGAATTGGTTATGATGGTGTATAAAATATTGTTTTGTTCGAGTATTCAGATGTTGATTGGGAAAGAAAGGATGATGATAGAAGATCCACATCTGGTGGATTTTTTTATGGGAAAAGTTGTTTTAGTTGGCATACAAAGAAACAGAATTTAGTGAATCTTAGAATGGATAAAGATGAGTATGTTGCTTCCACTCAAGCTACTACCCAACTTATGTGGATGAAGACTCAGTTAGAAGATCTACTTGTTGAAGTGAAGATAACCTTACTCTTGGGATGTGATAATCAGAGTGAAATAAATCTTACAAGGAACCCAGTACAACATTTTCATTAAAAACATATTGAAATAAAGTACCACTTCATCAAAGAGCAGGTGGAGAAGAATGAAATGAAGCTATATTATGTTCCTACATTGGAACAAGTTGCTGAAATATTTACAAAACCATTACCGAAGGAACCATTTGCTAAATTGAGGTTGAACATGGGTGTCCAACCTCCTTCTCATCAAGGTTGAGGTACATGTGTCTATCTCCACTCTCATCTTACCTTTGGATAGTGTTTTCAAGGGGGGTAATTATTTCATAAATCTATCCCTATTGAATCATGAATAAAGGGGGAGTTGTGGATAAGTTGTGAATCCAACATGTATGTGTGTGAACTTTTAAAATTGTCTATTGGATTGGTTGTAGGAAAAAATGTTTTTATATTACAATAAATTTGAAGACATGAATAATGTGAAGGTATATGCTTAGAAGATGTTCTGCAGAAGGTTTATTAGATATGATCATGAAATTTCATAATCACTTCTTTTAGACAGCATGGTTTTTTCTATCAATAATTCTTGTTTACTATGATGATTTTACTTATGTAGGCTTAGAATTGTTGATAATTAATCCATTAATTAACTCTAAAAAGTTATAATTGTTGATAAGTAATCCATTTCTTGAGGTTAGAAAGTTCAGTGATTTATAAATCTTGGTTGACAACAAAATCCCAATGGGGATATTGTTGGGACCAAGTTGGATAGAGAAGGAAGTTTGAAGAGTTTTATTTTGCAAAGTGTTGTCTTTTGTTGTCAAAGAGGATAAATCAATTCACTTTGTAAAAGCCTTGGAAAACTATGAATATGATTTTATGATTTGTATTTCACAAATATTATAAGTTTGGAGAACTTGCTAGGCAAGCCTTATGAAGGATAGGGGATAAAATAAGTGCTTTTTGAAAAAGGGGAGAAAATGTCACACAAGTATATGTGGCGTGAAAGTGTGGTGTGCAAGTATAAGTGGAGCGCAAGTGTATGTTGAAAGAAAGTCATATTTCAACATCATATTATCAAAATATGATAAAGAAAAGAAATTTGCACGCCTGTGATGGAGCGGTGTGCAAGTGATAGAGAAACACGCAAGTAATGGAGCAACGCGCAAGTGATGGAGCGGCGTGCAAGTGATGGAGCAGCGTGAAAGTAGGAATGGCGCACAAGAATATGTGGCATGCAAGTCACAAAAATTAATATACATAGATGGATACCCTCTTTATTTTTCAATTCTCAACACTTAAGAGAAAATTTGAGCTCTAAGCGCGCAAGTAGTAGAAAGTGGCGCGCAAGATGAAGTGTCATGCAAGTTAAGAGTTATTCAAAAGGAACACAAGTAGGGAGGTGCATAAGCAGCGTGGCGTGCAAGAAGAGTGTCGTGCAATCATAAGTGGTGCACAAGTTCTAAGAGGCGTGCAAGTAGGGAATTGTGTTCAAAATGTTCTATGTATAAGGCAAAGGTGGTGCACAAGTTGTGAGCTATTCACAATAGTGGCACACAAGTAGTTAGTAGAGCGCAATCAGGTAGGTGCGCAAGCTGAGTGGCATGAAAGAAAGTGGCATACAAGTAGGGAGGCATGCAAGAAGGGTGTGGCATGCAAGTTGTTTGCACCAGGTGGTTCTTACCAACTTCTAGGTAGGAAAGTGAAGAATTGTTTTGAAATATTTGATTTGTGAAAATTCATCAAGAAGCACAGAAACATTGTTTTACCCTACATGTGATAAGAGGGAGGATCACACACACTATTGGATTGTTTTTAAAGTGTTACATGAGTGTAAGGGTATATCCTACTCATTGTATTCTTCATTAAAAGATTTTTTTTATGGTGGATTGTGTGGTACAGGATTGTTTCCGTACCATACCAAGGATGTAGATACTCTTGTTGAGTATTGAACCTTGTAAATATTGTTTTCATGTGTTTGTTTGTGTTAATAGGGGAAGAAACTATTTAAGAGGAGGTGAAGGTTGTTTCAAAAAGAAGGAAACATAAAAAAGAAAAAGATATCACTGATTCACCCCATCCCCCTCTCAGTGATACTTGGATCTTAACTGGGAACTTCAGGATCTATCCAAAGTCTTATTATTTAATGATATATAGTTTACTAAACCATAAGTAGGACTAAATATGCATCTTTGTTATGCCTACCCACACAAGCCAACTAACTATCCCACACCGACTGCATCGAGATGAGACTCCCCCAAGCCCTACACAACATTATAGGGGACACTAGGATAATTCAACCAAACTAATATTTTATAAATATGGATCTCTGAGTAAGTACCAAGGTTCCCATTAGAAGAATAAAAGTGAAGGTGAGTGTACATGAAGCCAGGATAAATAACAAGTCACACGTAATAACTATATCTCACCTCCAATTCCCTTACATAGACTAACCCTATTTTCAAAATCATACATCCATCACATGTAAGAATAAGAACCAATATTCTATAATAAAATAAGGGTAATTGAATGAGGGTTCCTCATGAGATACTAAATTTTACTCTTAATATCCCAAATGGGCTATTAAGGTCATGCAAACTTTTTGAAATTTTCTATTTTAAAATTAATCTTCGAAACAACCTTTAAAAAACAAACACCAACAAATTCAAAGACACACTTTCAAAACATGGATATATCCCTCCATTTCAAAATATATACCTTTAAAATACTCATAGGAATCTCACAAAGGTAATCACATATTAAAAATAATAATTTAAAAATAAAAATGTGAAATACAAAAGATAAAACTTTTATTAAAAGATTAAGAATTCATGAAATAATTTTGGAACACATCACACACACCAAAATTTTAATACATTAAGATAAAATGGAATTTATAAATCACAATTTTAATTCCAAAAAATTTAATTTCATATAAACACTAACCTCAAAGAAGTGGAAACCAAGGCAGAACATGTCACCTTTAATAATGACCACCTGAATAAGTAAGGAAACCACCTCTATAATCTTTAAGAAACCAAGATCCTATGTTAGAACAATATTAAACACAAACTCAACTTTATAGAAAAAATTGGAGTTTTTAGGGAATAAGAGTTATATGTGAAATGAAAGGAAAAAATATAGGATAATAGATCACTATAATAAGAAGGAAGAGTTGCCTCAGAAACCCTTGAAATCTAGTTAAAATAAGTAGAGATTAAATATGGGAGATGGTAATATGTATCCCTTGATAACTTGGGAGTCAATACAATGGTATAGAAGATGAGAGGGAATAAAACCCCTAAAAATTGAGGGGTTAATTAGGGTTTCTCTCAAAAAAAATTAAAACAAGAAATCATTGATGGTATGGATGCATGGTTATGTGTAACCATGTTCCGACATTGCAAGATTACCCTTACACACATGTATAAGAACATGAATCCATGAATCCATACATGGTTAGATAAATAGTACATAAACCATGGAAAACCTCACTATCACCATAACTATACCCCTAACTTGGTGACTTTATAGTTATTCTTAAATATACTAGACACTATACAAAATGCATGGAAGTTCATAAACATAAAAATTAGTATAGCAACCCAGGCTTAACATACATGGATATTACATCATTTTATATGAATATTTTGTACAGTACAAAAAATACATGCCCGAGGGACATAATAGTTTAGTGTGTTTTAATACATGGAATGAAATTCTTCTATCCTGATGAATGATCTTCAAAATATCCCATAAAGATCTACACCATTAGTAATTATACCTAAAAACTTTCTTCATAACCTGTAAAAAGGAAACATAAGAAAGGGGTTGGATCAGATGCTCAGTAAGGGTAAAAAAAAAGGGATATATAAGAATAAACATGAACATAGGGGTATGATAATGCGGTCGTAACATTAGGAGATCATACCCTGTATATAAAAGATCATAAACATGAGTTATGGTATAATGATTGGATGTTCATAAGACATGAATCATATGGAAATAAACATCATGATCCATGAAATCATAATCATAACTAAGGAATAATACATAGTATTTGTGGAATACATATAAAAATAGAAACATTTATATCATGTCTACCTACCATACTTTTATAACATGTCAGTCTTGCACTACGACCCATGTACCTACTTTGAACTAAAGTTAGGAACCTGTGTACCCACTTTCGTTTAGTCTTGGGCTACAACCCATGTACCTTATTATTTTTTGGATTAGGCTATAACCTGTGTACCCTCTTTATTCTAGTCTTGGGCTACAACACATGAACCTTCTTTTTTTTAGGATTGGGCTACAACCCATGAACCATATTTATTTTAGGCTTGGGATATAACCCATATAACCTTTGATATTATATAAAACTTATCATTAACCAATTCATTTTAGGGAGATATAGGTCATAGTCATCACATAATCAAATAATACATGCATATGCTATAAAAAATTCAATATATCATCAACCATGAAAATATATGGATTATATGAACATAAAATCATAACCCAAATAATGAAATGGAAATCAATAACATTTCATCACATCATAACTTATTGAAAAGATATAGTATTCATAATAAACTCATTGAAGCATAACTCATGAAAGGAAGTGGGTTTCGAAAGCATATAACTCGTGGAAAAGAAAAAGATTTCATAATGAACATGAAATTAAGAATAAATTGTTCATATAAAGGATATGAATGGAAACTTTAGATCACTTCTTATAATGGAATTATTAACATCAATAGATTTCATCATATATAGAAAATAATTTTAAAAAATCAATTAAAAAAATTTCTTGAGTAAAATATTATTTCTCATTTGAAAAAGGCTTTTTAATACATAAAACCATTTAAAATTCATTTTCTTATAACATAACTTGAAAAATTATAAAGAATACTTGAAATAATTTTTAGAACATTTTTCCTTGAAAATTATTTTTTAAAAAAAATTATAAAAGATTAATCTTTTAAAATGGTAAGAAATTTTCAAAGGAATGATGATGGGTAAATCTGTACATGTCATACAAGGTAAAAAGAACATTCCTTTCGTACAATAAAAAGGTTATAATGAATAACTTATTAAGAAATATACAAGAATATTCCAATGAATATATTGGTAAAATAAAAAAAAGGGTAAAATTTAATTTTAAATATTATAGGATACTTGTATAATATTATTGTAAACCCTTTTTAGCAAACATGTTTTGAAGGAACATAGATTTTCGGCAGAAGAGAAGGTAAGGTCGAGATTTCATGAAAACGCTTTACTAAAAATATTTTTTAACAAATAATAGAAATATGGTACCAATACATGAGTATAAAATGGATAAACAGGGGAGAATAAAATTCATGAATTTCCTTGAGATATGGATCATATTATTTCATCCAAAAAAACATAAAAAATCTCGAAAAAAAATGATGAGATTGTCTCAATAAACACTTATAACTTGGTAACATGGGATCATACACTCTGTATAAGAAATTAAATTTAATGAAGATTAAAATATAATGAAAATATTTATATTAAAGATATAACATGTAAAATTTAAGTACATACACCTCAAATAAAGATTTTAGGCACAAAACAAAACATGAGTCTCAAAGAAAGAAAATTAAGATAAAACTATTTTACCGATTTGGAAAATTTTGAAAAATAAACCCCATGAAAGGAGGATAATAAAATAGATATGTGAATACCCATAAATATAATTATAATAAACATATAACACAATCATGGTCATTAAAACACCACACAAAAGGAAATAGTGTCGAACATAACATGTATCTCATAGAAATTTAAAGTAGATGAAATCCCCTTACCTTGTGTCTTGACTCTCATCGTACTCTTTAAAAACGCATTTATAATAAATATAAATTTATTATAAATATTTTACTCATATATAATACCATATATTTTGTGATTAAAACCTTATATTACCTAATTGTTAACAATCCTAGGTTAAGGTTTCACATCAGGTAATATTTTCTTTGTTCTTCGCATGTGTCTTAATCTGTTATATTGTTGGTACTTATACTTATATAATGATTCCATAATGTAAATAATGGTAAAAATATCTTTTATATCCATTATATTTATTTTATAATAATTTATATCATAAATTAGTACAAAATGGAATACACAGTTCATGGACATGGTAAGCCATATGTATGCATGAACGTTGTTTCTGTTTTTATTGTCGTATTGAAAGAAAGTATGTAAATGATATATATATATAATTATTAAATTATAATTATTATATCATATATATAATATAAGTTCATTAAACTCATCCTTAATACATTTCATGTGGTGTGTGAACGAATCACATCGCTTTGAGGGGCAGTATTCAACACTTCCTCAAACACGATTATCGTATTAAAACACAATGAAAAGTGAAGAGATGTGAGTTAAAAAAGGAAAAAAATGTTAAATACATAATAAATAGAATATATAACATATATATATATAGTTTCTATCATAATTTCCACCATTATTAGTGGTAAAGTATAAATGAATAATCATTGTTTCGTGAGACAATAGTTTGTTGTACACAGAAACGGTATGTTCGATATCCATTATATGGAGATGTGTGTACATGTAGGTAAAAATACTTTCATAAAAACATCATAGTATATGGATGATATTTTTTCACTCAATAATGTAATAAATAGAGTTGAGGGGTGTGGAAGGAAAATAAAGTAAAGGATCTTGATAGAAGACATTACCTCTAAATCGGGAAACTCTTTTCGGTTTGTGCCAACAGGATTCATTGAGAGGCTTTCTGCCCAAAGTGGGGATTCAAGGTAAAAGGGAGGATTCTTGTTAGGATAATTGGATATAGATTTTTTGAACATAAAATTTCTGAGATATGTGATTAATGGGTAGAGGTGGTGGCCTTTTATAGTGGTAGTGGAGTGGTACTCTTGTAAATATTTAAAGAGAAAATTCCATCCATGTTTTTCATATTGAAAGTGCATCAAATAATGCTCCAAGGTCGATATAATTGATTTTAGGGTCAAAATATGGACATTAAATGGGTGGTTTACATGTTTATAGGTCGTTTTTGGTCTTAAATTTAAGGTTTAGTACTTTATCAACCTAATTTTTGTCTTAACTAATGTAATTAATTTTAATCACATTCACAAATATTTTGTTGTAAAAAAAAAGTTGAAATTATTAGACATAATAAATTATTATGATTCCAAATATCTAATCTATTTGTCCAAATTATAATCACATAAAGGGCAAAAATTAATTTAAAATTAATCCCACTGAAGGGACGACACTGCGGGTTTTTAAAGTAAAAACGTCCAAAAGTTTTCTAACTTTTTATATCCAATTTCAATGTGAAATTGGATCCAATGACCTAAATTTAATTAATTTATAAAAATATTATCAAACTAAACTATTAAATAAATTAAAAATATAATTTATCCTTATAAGTAAATTATATGAAAAAGTAGTTTTGAATTAAAATACAGTATTTTTAACTATTCATTAAAAGATGAAACCTTTTATAAAAATACCAAAACTTTATCCTAACCTAATGTTTATGTTTTTATTCCAAATATAAAGTTTATTTTGACATATTAAATTTATAAAATTTCCAAAAATTAGATTTAAAATGAGTTTTCTAAAAAAAGGTGATAAAACTACCTTTATAAAAAATAGGTTTTTATGCATAAAATTGGGTTTGTTCTTATCTTATGTATATAGAATATATGGGATGAATATAAAAAATATTTTATTGATTATATAACATATGTATTAAATTAATATCACTTACCAATTTTAATTAATTTAATTTACTAGTTTAAAATTACTTTTTGACTATAATAATATTTTCCTTTATATTCAATCGGTTTTCATATTCATTAATTGGTAACCTATGAATTCATATTATATTTATGTACAACACATATTATCATAATTTAGTTAATACTATTCATATCCATAAACTTAACAGGAAGGTTATATTCCATTATAATAATATTTTTAATAATATATTATAGTTAGGTTACACTCGGTCTTGCATCTTACACAAGGCATCGAAGAATGTCAATCTTGCACGTAATGTACAAAAAACATTTTGTTTTGTGTAACATACACCAAGTTGGTTATATTTTAAAGGAATGTTTGAATTAGTGAAAATCTATTTTCAGTTTTGTGTGAAGTGAAAATATCTAAAAAATAAATTAATTCAAGAAAAAAAATTCACCAAACTCTTAGGGTGTTACATTCTACCCCCCTTAAAATTAATTTCAACTTGAAATTTATCTGGGTAATCAATGGTTGAATACATGAAAGTTTCATTCAAATAAACCCATATTATAAAAATAGATACTAAATTTTCCCTTGAAAATGGAAAATTAGGAACACAATGGTTACCCAAAGTAACATATAACAGGGTTTCCACATAGAAGAACATAGGTTGGGAGTAAATATTGGACATGGAGGAAAAGCATAAATATTTATAGGGATTTATTGAGGTCATAAATCATAAACAAGTGAGTGATCAAAGGAAAGTTGAGGGCCTAAAATTCATAAATCTATGATGATTCCAAAATCCATTGGTTCAACAGAATTTAAGGTATTATGAGAACATTTTTTTATCACTTTCATAATGTTGAGTAATTCTTGATATATTTCTATAAACGAAACATCAAAAAAATGTGCTTTGATAAATTTTTAATACACCAATTACCTTAAGGAATTAATGTCTAAAAATACACTTTTAATTGATCTTAAGTCCCAAAAAAATAATTAAAATCCTAACTATCAATATGAATTAATATATGAACATAAAAATAAATTATGTTGGTTTATCATAAATATTTATTCAAAAATATATACATTAATCCGGATGTTTCACATTCCAGTGGTAGGTGTGAAACCCTTATCATCCTTCGGTCATGGGTTCAAGACCCATGGCCTTGCTAGACTTGATTGGTTGTCATATGACATACATGATGTCCTTTACCATAATATAATACATAAGATGTACATACTTGAAATAAAGTTAATCACTAATAATCCTTTTAACCGTGGTTTTCAAAAAAAACTTAGTGCACAAATACATCCTCTAAAGTTTAACTGAAACATTTTATGGATGGTTAACCTTATAACCATACTAAAAGGTGAACATCCAAAAATTTATAAATAGAGTCACGAAATCAACTTAAAATTGATTCCCCTATAAATCAAAAAGTAACTCTTGGTTTTCACATTTCAATCATGTGAATACCCTCATCATATATTCTCTTGAAACTTGATAACAACCTGAATTTCCATAAATCCTTTTGGAAAACATGAATGCTTTCTTATTCCAAAGTGTATTGGATCTATTCCTTAAATCAAAAAAAAAATTATATAAACTTCATCGGTGATAGTATAAACCACATATTGAAAAATCCTTACTTGGATCAAAGGTAATCAATATTATCCAATTTACTTATTAGTATCTAATATATCCTTATCCAAACATAATTATCTCAACCTCAAACACTAATTAAAGGATTCCTTCCCTTAATCGAAATATCACATTTCCATGAAATCAATTTTTTATTTCTTCATCACCATTCATAATTTCCTTTTAAATACTTAATTAAATACTTATATATTTCATTATTCATATAACATAATCTATGAATTCAAAAACATAATTACTTAATTCATCCAGCATTATTCTTAAACCATTTCTCAGGCTTCATAAACCTATTCCTTAATACCTCTTTTATAGAATATGAAATTTAAATCTTATCTTAAGGTTATTTAACCTAAATCTAATAATTCTTCTTATGTTTAATGTAAACAATACTATAAGAACATTACATGCCTTTCACATGTTGTTTTCTTTCTCTTTATCTTTGGATTTATAACCAATACTTGTAACACCTTATTGATTCTATTTATGATATTTCCACTTGGGAAATTGATTATAATAATACCCACACATTCCACATCTAAAAAATTAAGTGTCAACCATGTTCCTTATAGTTATCCCAATTACTAAAACCAGAAAGCATGGGGTGGGAAACACATATCATATAAGAAAGAAATATAATCCCAAAACATTACTTATATGATGTATAAATCATGACACATTCCTTAATCTATGACACCTTAGGTTTATCCTAGGTTGTTAATAGTTAACTTAGGTTTAAATTATTCATGATGGTTCATGAAGAGTTTGTGAATTCCCAAATCATATCTCCTAGGAGTGTCAAATTAGGTGTGCAGCAAGGCCCATTATTATATACCAGACCCTGAGTCAAGCCTAGAATATCTTGTTAGAGTTATTACCCCTAGGTACATCTATTATAAATCAACATCCACTTGTAGTATATAGACAGAGATATATTTCTAGGAAACCACTCACTTTATCATTTACCAAAATTCTAGGACATTTTTCTAAGTGTTAACTCATCCATATAATTGTCCTTATAGACAAACCTATACATATAATTATAAATATACCCAGGGATCTCACTAAATTTTTCTCATCCTAGTTTCCAAAGGTTGACTAAACCTTTCCATTGATACCAACTATAGAGACCCAAGCTTAACATACATGGATATTATATAATTTTAGATGAATATTTAGTACATTAAAAAAATACATTCCTAAGGACTGTAATAGTTTAGTGTATTTGGAATCTTCAGAAAAAAATCTTCTATCTAGTTGAAAGATCTTCAATATATCCCATAAAGATCTCCACCTTTATTAATTCTATATAAAACCTTTCTTCATAACTTGTATAAAGAAAACATAATAAATGGGTGAGATTAGATGCTTATTAAGGGTAAGCAAAAGAGTTATGTAAGCATAAACAAGAACATTGGGGTATAATAATCTGATCCTAACATTAGAAGATCATACCATGCATATCAAATATCATAAACATGAGTTATGGGATAAAGATTAGTAGTTCATAAGACATGAATCATAAGGAAATAAACATAAAGAGCCATGAAATAATAACTAATGATTAAGACATAGGATTTTTGGAAAGAATATAAAAATAAAAACTTTAATGTCAAGGCTACTTATTAAGACCTTTATAACATGTTAGACTTGGGCTATGACCCATGTACCAACTTTAGGCTTGGGATAGCAACGTGTACCCACTTTTGTTTAGGATTGGGATACAACCCATGTACCTTATTATTATCGGGCTTAGGCTACAACACATATACCCTCTTTCTTTTAGGCTTGTTTTACAACCCATGAACCTTATTTCTTTTAGGCTTGGTCTATAACCCATGAACCTTCTTTATTTTAGACTTGGGTTATAGCCCATAAACCTTTTTTCTTTTAGTCTTGTGATATAACCAATGAAACTTATTTCTTTTAGGCGTGGGATAAAACCAATATACCATTTTATATCATATAAAACTTATCATTACCTAATGCATTTGAGGGATATATAGGTCTCACCCATCACATAATGAAATCATACATGCATGTGCCATAAATATTTCATTACATCATGACCCATGAAAAGATATGGGTTCTATAAACATAAAATCATAACCCATAAAATGAAATGGGAATCAAAAAAATTTCATCACATCATAACCTATGTAAAAGAGATAGGTTTTATAATCATCTCATCGAAGCATAGCCCTTGAAAAGAAGCTAGTTTCAAAAGTATATAATTCATTGAAAAGTAATGAATTTCATAAATATCATGACATTAATCATATCCCATTCATAGAAAGTATATGAATGGAACCTTTATATTATTTCTTAAAATGGAATGAGTAACATCAACAGATTTCATCATATATGGAAAATAATTTTGAAACATCAATCAAAAACATTTCTTGAAGAAAGTATCTTTTCTACTTTGAAAAAGGATTTTTAATACATAAAACCATTTAAAATTAATTTTCTTAGAACATAACTTGAAAACATATAAAGAATAATTGAAATAATTTTGAAAGCCTTTTTCCTTGAAAATTACTTTTAAAAAATTTTTATTAAATATTAAACTTTTAAAATGAAAAGTCATATTCAAAGGAAAGATGATGGGAAAATCTGTACACATCATACGAGGTAAAAAGAACATTACTTTTTCATTATATAAAATTTGGAAGGAATTACTTGTTCATAAAGAGACAAGACGATTCCCTTGAAGATATTGGTTAAAGAAAAAAAGGTTAAAAATGTATTTTAAATCTTACAGGATATGGGTATAGTATTCTTGTAAACCCTTTTTAGCAAACATGTTTTGAAGGAACATAGATTTCCGACCGAAGATAATGTAATGTCGGTCTTTCTTGAAAACACTTTCTTAACTATCTTATGTAACAATGATTAAAAATATAGTAAAATACATTATTATAACATGGATAACAAGGGGATAAGAAAATATATTAATTTCCTTGAGATATGGATCATATGATTTCATCTAAGTAAGCATAAACATTCTCGAAAAAAAATTATGAGATTGTCTCAATAAACACTTATAACATGATAACATGGGACCATACTCTCCATGTAATAAATGAAATTATATGAAACTTAAAATATAATTAAAATATTTATATTAATGATATATAATGGAAAATGGAATTATATACCCCTCAAATAAATATTTTAGGTGCGTAAAAAACAAGACTCTGAAAGAAGGAAAAATGAGACAAAACTATTTTACCAATTATTAACTTTTGAAACATAAAACCCATGAAAGAAGGATCATAAAATGGAAATTTGAATACCAATAAATATAATTATAATATAAATATAACACAATAATTTTTAGTACATACAATACACAAAATTAAAGAGTGTTGAACATAACATGTATCTCACATAAATTAAAAGTGATATGAAATCCTCTTACCTTGTGTATTGACCCTCGTCATACTCGTTCAAACCACCAGTATAAAAAATATAAATTTATTATAAACATTTTAAAGAAATATATTATTATATCGAATACCATATATGGTTTTATTATGACCTTATATTACACTCTTGTTAACGATACTAGGTTAAGGTTTCGCTTCGGGTAATATTTTCTTTTTTCTTCGCATGTGTCCTAATTTGTGATATCATTGTTCTTTATAAATATATCATGATTATAGAATTTAAATCATGGAATAAATATAATTTATATCAATTATATGTATATTATAATAATTTATAGCATAAATAAGTACAAAATATAATACACCATTAATAGAGATAGTAAGTCGTACGTACGCATGAATGTCATTTCTGTTTTTATTATTGTATTGAAAGAATGTATATAAATGAAATGTGTATAAATATATATATCCTTATTTCAGTAGAATTATTATATCATATATATCATATAATTTTATTAAACTCATCTTTTATACATTCCATGTGGTGTGTGAACAAATCACATCGCTTTGAGGGTGCGGTAGTCCACAATTCCTCAAACAAGATTATTGTATTAACACTAAATGGAAAGTAAAGAGATGTGTGTTGAAAAAATAATAAATAAGATTAAATAAATAATAAATATAATATATAAGATATATAAATATATTCTCCATCATAATGTCCACCACGATTTCTGGTAAACTATAAATGAACAATCATTGTTTCGTGAGGCAGTAGTTCATCGTAGAAAGAAACAGTATGTTCGATATCCATTAGATGGAGGTGTGTGTAAGTGTAAGTCAAAGAAATTGAATAAAAAATAATATTATATGTATTATACTTGTTTTTTCACACAATAATGGAATAAATATATTGTAAGTGGTGAAGAAGGGAAATAAAGGAAAGGATCTTGAGAGAAGATATTACCTCTAAATTAGGTAACTCCTTTTGGTTTGTGCCAAAAGGATTATTTGAGAGGATTTATTCTTAAAAGTGGATTCAAGGTAGAAGTGTGGATTTTTTTAGAGGATACTTTGGCAGAACATGGTAGAAAATAAAATGTTTTCTAGGTGTAAGTAATGGGTAGTTGTAGTGGCCTTTTATAGTGGAAGTGGAGTTGAACTTTTGTAAATATTTGAAGAGAGAATTCCTCCCACGTTTTTCATGTTTCAAGTGGATCCAATAATGCACCAAGGTTGATAAAATTGGTTATGGGGTATAAATATTTCCATGAAATGGTGTTTTCATGTGTTTCTAGGTCTTTTTTGGTTATAAATTTAATGTTTAGTACTTTATTAACTTAATTTTTCTCTTAACCGATGTAATTAATTTTAACCACGTTCACTAATATATTTTTTTTCAAAAACAAAGTTGAACTTATTAGACATTATAAATATTTATTATTTCAAATATTGAATCCATTTTTCCAAATTCTAATTGTAGAATTGAAAAAAAAAATTTAAAATTAATCCTGTTGATGGGATGCCACCACGGGTTTTTAAGTAAAAACATCCAAAATTTTGCTATGTTTTTATATCCAATTTCAATGTGAAATTGGTTCCAATGACCTAAATTGGATTAATTGATAAAAAAATATCTAACTAAACTATTATACCAATTAAAAATATAATTTAACCTTATAAATAAATTATATGAAAAAGAAATTTTGAATTAAAATATAGTATTTTTAACTATTCATTAAAAGATGAAACCTTTCATAAAAATACCAAAAAATTATCCTAACATAATTTTTATGTTTATATTAGAAATATAATTTTTATTTTGAAATATTAAATTATAAAAGTTCCAAAAATGGGATTTAAAATGGATTCTTCATTAAAAGTTTTTAAAACTACCTTTATAAATAAAATAGGTTTTTATGCATAAAATTGGGTTTGTTTTTATCGTATGTATATAAAATATATTGGATGAATATAAAAAATATTTTATTGATTATTTAACATATTTATTGTATTAATATCACTTACAAATTGTAATTAATTTAATTTACTAGGTTAAAATAGCTTTTTTGACTATAATAATATTTTCCTTTATATTCAATCAGTTTTCATATTCATTTATTGGTAACCTGTGAATTCATCTTATATTTTTGTACACCGCATATTTTCATAATTTATTAAATACTATTCATATCCATAAACTTAACTTCTAGGTTATATTCCATTATAATAATATTTTTAATAATATATTATAGTTAGGTTACACTCAGTCTTGCGTGTTACAAAAGCCATCGAGGAAGGTTAATCTAGCATGTAATGTACTCTAACCTCATTGTTATGTGTAACATACGCCAAGTTAGGATTGTGTGTAACATACACCAAGTTATCTCTATGTTAATGTAATGTTTGACTTAGTGAAAATCTATTTTCAGTATTCGTGTGAAGTGAAAAATATTAGAAGATTAAATTAATTTGAAAAAAAATCACCAAAATCTATGGGTGTTACATTTAGAGCCTGAAAATCATTGAGATTTATTAAAATTGGAAATTATTCAAAATAAAAAAAAATAACCACTATAGTGACAAGTGGATTTGGGAATTCCCTCCACCATGCCAATTTCTTTCCCCAAAGAGTCCTTGGTCAAAAGTATAATGATATAGAAAATTAAATCCCCAAAAACTTCAATGTCATAGGTTGTTAGGATATAAAAAACTTTATAAAATAAAAAAATAAGGAGATCCACTCAACATGATCCAGCCACAATACTCTCAATCAAATTTCTAAAAAATGAATGAACCAACCATCTAAAGATTTCCCAATGTCTCCAAACACAACCAAAAAACAACCATGGGTTTAGGAATCCTAAAGAGATAAAATGAGAAATATCATGTTCTCTCAACCATTTACAGTTTCTCTAACATAGAAGAAGAAAAAGATTCAACTAAGTGATAAATCCTAAAAACATCCAATTAACCATAAAAATAAACCATCATAAATACATATTCTTTTTAAACCAAATTAATGATGAAAAACCTATAATAAGCCTCACATACTAAAATGAGTTCCACTATAAGGACATATCACATAAGGATAACCTAGTGTCACAAACTATATTACCACACCATGGTGAATTAATAAATTTTCAGGATAAATACCACTCATAGAGTAATATCATATGGTGATTCTCTGAGCCAAGTTACTTAAGAATCCACCCAATTACATTCTTCATGATCAAAAAATAGGAACCTCAAAACATACTCCAACTAACCATCACAAACACAAAACTATCAAAATAGATACACCAAAAATAATGAAGGACACAAAATGAAAAAAAAATAATGAAACAATATTCCACTAGATTTGAATAATACAATAAAAAATTCCCATAAATTTTAAATCATTTCACAACCATTAATCAAAATTACTGAAAAATATATCATACACAAATGGGTTAGACATAAAACATATTCTTATACCCCATATTAAATAAATCTTAAATATAATCTAAACATTCACAACAAAGGAATATACCTAGAGAATTAATATGGGAAGGCTTTGAGTGCACATAATCCCCATACCGAAATCACACAAGAGGCCTCTTCAACTTATGAGGAGGGACCTGCAGTTACAATTTTGGTTCATTCTACCCATGTTCCACATATATTGGGCTATATTTATTCCCATATAATGTAACCAAGGAATAAACCATCATTATATTCCTTGAATGGACACATAAACAACCCCTTTAATGATGTAAGGATAGACTCAGTAACAAATGAACTATGATCTGGGTAATGAGAACCTCTTATGAATTGATATTTGTTATAATCATTGAGAGCTATCCCTAAATAGAAGACAACTAACTCTAATAATTCATCACCATACACCCTCATTGACCATTCACAATGATGAAGGTTCATGAACTCAAGATATTTCTATAAATTCATGACCAAAGGATAAAACCACTAGATAAACATTATCTTAAAATCCCCAAGATATACCTTCTTACAACTGAGATTACATAATAAATTCCCACTATAATTGGTTAAATCAGAAAAGAAATATCACCAAATCTCTTAGACATAAATATTTAGGTCTTTCAAGAGAATATATGATTACCTAAATCATTTAAATCTACCCCACAACTTTAGTCAAACCTTGATCATCCCAAAAAGAGGGAATATGTTGATACAAGAAGTCCAGGACAGTTTCTCAAAGCATAGAAAGATCTCATTCCACCACTATATTCAGTGTATTTGATGATTTGAAGGAAATAATTTCAAGATATGAAAGGATTCACCAAGATGATCATCTTTGATAATAGTCCCTATAATTTATATCTAGATCAATCTTGGTGGCATACAATATAAATGATACAAAATCATCATTACATGCCTCAAAATAAAAATCTAACAATCCCACTACAACTCGATAACAAATCTAAAAACGAAAATCACTAAAACAAATAACACCACTCTAATACTTTACAAGAAACCATTCCCTTTTAAAAACATCAAATTCCATCAACTAATTTTGAAAAAAATCTCCACCATGGTATGAGAATGATTAAAAATAAAAACCCTCTTAGAAAACAATACATCCTTAATAAAACACAATAGTTCATTTGGAAGGTCAAAAAAACTATTTCATAATTTTATTAATAATTTTGAAATATATATATATTATTTAGATTAAATTATAAGTGATTAAAAAATAAACTCATTTATCCTTTCAAAATATTTTCTGAATAACATAATGAAATCAACTATTTCATAAATCATTTCATAAATAAAAAAGAATCATTTTTCATATAGCACATTATTTTTTTAAAATCATTCATTTTATAAAACTCTATATTTTTTCATTAAAAACCCATCAAACACAAAAAAAACACAAAAAATACATCAAATAAAATTCATTACAACCTCATACAAATATCATCAAACCCATATTTATTTTATCTCCAAAAAATGGAAACCAATTTTTCATTAATTTCAAATAAAAAAGTGTAAAAACCCCATATAGAGAATAAATAAGGACATAAAAATATTTTAAAAAATGGGTTGGAACACCCTGAATAAATCATGATACAAGTTCTGGGAAGTAGACATGCCCAATTACACAAGCTCCACATAGTTGGCTAAACTATGAAAGCAGACTGTGAAGCTCATGTTATGCATTATTTTCACATTCAAACCCGTGAGAGACACCGTAAAATCCATGGTATACTTCAAGGGGATCACAATATCATCATTCCTCATAAGAATACATAAAAACAATAAAACACTATAAATTAAATATTTAAAACTATACTACTCATTGAAACATGACTCTTGTGAAATGAAGGATCTTGCTAGACTCTCCCATTCTTACCTCTCAGGTACTAATGAACCTAATATTTATTCTACCAAGACACTTCCCAAATAACAAATGTTTTATCCAAGAACCCAACCCCCATTGTTCTAGATCCTAGGCTTTGATATAATTTTAATGAATCGGTCTGAGTTTACACTTGAACCGAAAACCAAACCAGCTCTCCACAGGGCCCAAAGGCCGTCTATAATCCCCTAAAGATAGAAAATAGTTCTTGTGAATTAAAGAACAATCATTTGATAATAATTTCTCCCATGAATATATTCCGATATACGTAACAGATATTTTTTCTAGTGTTAAACATAGATTATCTATACATTATACATCCATGAGACATTAGTAAATATAAGAAAAATAATTAAACAATCCCAATGATTCAAAACTAATTATGATAATACAATCCATTTAAATCACATGAAACATCTGCCAAAAATAATACTAAAAAATTACATAAATAAATAACAACATAAGTTGATACAAAAATACACCAAGCTGAGATGTCCAAGATAACATCCCATGCCAAAAAATTGAAAACGTTGGGTTTCCTCTTTATAAAATCATATATCCAAACACATACCCACTCACCCATAAGAAACAACGAAATATATGAACAAACCAATAGAAAAACAATGAACTTGTAATATATATGTGTCAGCTATATTTCCTACTAGTTCACCACCCGCTAATTCTAGGAAATTGATTTCATAAGGAAATTCCAAAAATACTAGATTTATACAAGTGGAAAATATGTTTTTACTCACATATAAAGGAAATAAAATAAAAAATCTATTTCTATTTTATGAACATTTCTTTTACTTTTCTTAAATGAAAATAATAAATTGGAAATCATTTCCTTGAAAAAATCAATTTTTTCCAAACACCCAATTTTAAAACCCCTTTAAAAAATCAATTTTGAACATTTATTTCAAAATATTTTCTCAACCATATCTTTAAAAACATTAAAAATAAAACAAACCAAACACAATGGTTATAACATGCAACAAAATCTAAAATGTGAATAGTGAAAGTAAACAAGATAAGGTTACCACAACAATAAAATAAAATTAGATAACATAAGAAATAATAAGAAAATAACTTTATCCTAAAACCAAAAATTAATATTCAGGTTCTATGGGCTCTACCCTAGGTCCTAGCATGAAATGTGTTGGTTCTAGGTGTTGGAACCACTTTGTGTATAAGGTTGTATTTGTTGTCAATAGTTGTCAATGCAGATCAAAATGAAGGTGATCATGAAATACTCTGATGAAGTAGAGGAGTGGTGATTCAGACGATTGTTGTGCTGATCGTAAGTTCAAAGAACATGTGTCAATGGTGATACATTGTTTACAACAATGAAGAATGTGAGGAGTAATCCATCCAAGGATGAGTAAAGAAGGATGGTGTTTTTGGATGAAGACCATGCAATTCCTCCTTATTGCATAAGAACCATGGGCTTTGATGAAGACCATGCAATTACTCATGATTGCGTGAGAACCATGCTAGAGACTTCTTGACGGATTAAATCACATGGTTTGCATGAAGTTGATCATGACAGTTGATGAAGGAGGCAATGTGCCAATGAGTTGACTTATGAAATGGCCATGCACATCACATTGTCATAGAAGATGACGATACTAAAGTTGTTCCTTCAAAGAATACATATCACAATAGTGGAGTTTGTGATAAAAGCAAAAGAGTTGCTGAAGGATACAGATCACCAAGAAGAAGTGTTGTTGAGGTGATCGTGCTTGTCGACAAAGCAAACAAACGACATACAAATTTGTTGACAAAGGAGATTCAATGGTGACATGTCGAGTTCAAGAGTTGTGGTCAACGATCTATGTTTGAATCAAGAACATCGATAGAGGAATGGATGATCTGGAGGCGGTACAAAAAGAGCAGATACAAGGTGGCGTCGTTTTCCAGTGTTTTCCAAATTTCAGGGCCTCAAAATCAACAAATAAAGAAGAGTGATTTTGGCAAAGGGACTTGCGCGCCGAGCTCTTGGAGGATTAAAGACTTGCGTGCCATATGTTTTTGAGGATCAGAACATCCAAATTTGGCTAAGGAAAGAAGGTCGCGCAAGTGTTGGTTGGGTCGCGCAAGTGAGTTGCGCGACAGAGTTTATTGAAGGCAAGACTTACGCGCCGTCGAGGGACTTGCGCGCCGCCGCGCAGGGGGTCCAGTTTGCCTATAAATACTGGACCACCCCTCCTCATTTTGAACGGAGCTCAAGACTTTGAGATTGTTCGAGCTCTCGTCGCGCAGGTGGTTGAGCCGCGCAAGTAGGGGTTGCGCGCCGAGTGAGGTTTGTGCGCCCTAGAAGATTTGGGGGAGAAAGGAAGTGTGTCGCGCAAGTATTAAGTTCAAGAAGGCAGTGTCGCGCAGGTGCTTCAGTGACACTTGCGCGCCAGTTTAGACTTGCGCGCCTGAGACTTGCGCGCCGACGGGAGACTTGCGCGCCGGGCTTGAAAAGGAGACCCAGACACTATTGTAGCACGCCCGCCTTTCTGGAGCTGCACAAGAGCTGAAGATAGCCTGATACTTTCGGTGCAAAGCGAGATTGAAGAAGAAATCTAAATGATACATGCATGATCTCATGCATACATGGTGAATTGATTCTGACGAATGCCGAGTAAGCTGAACATCATTTATTGAGCAATCACATCAGTGATTGTGATTCAGGCAAACGAAGACAAGGGGATCTAGTGCATTCATTCATTGCACTAAAGAAGAAGGATTGAACTAAAAGAAGCATCAAATCTGAACCCTGATGCAAGCAACGTCTCATGCTGAACAGGAGACGAAGAACTTCAATGCACACTTATTGAAGAGACCTTCACGTCTATAAACTGAGTGGGACTTCACCAACGGCAGTGAGCCAGGGGGAGTCAACGGGAGTGACCCGAGGGACGCAATGAGATATCCCTGAACATTTGTAAAGGCAGTGAGCCTGGGACAGAGTGTCTGTACCCGAACACTTGTAATCCGCAGCTAGTGAAGCATAGTGGATTTAGGTACGACCGAAAACCTGTCGGCGTATGCTCCTTGGACGTAGCCCTTAGTGGTGAACCAAGTAAAAATAGCTGTGTCATCTCTCTGCATGTGAATGTTTAATTGCTGTTCATATCCATAATACAGGTTTAAGTAGTTCCTACCAACGTGGGAACAAGATCCACAACTTTAAGAAGAAAAAGTTACCACCCTGATTCACCCCTCCCCTCTCAGGGTGTCCCGGGGTCCTATACTAGGCATAGCGAATGTACCTGCGGTGGGCGTAATATGAAAATTTCATTCAATATAGAGTTTCATGAAATCCTAATAGTTTCTCTTTACCTTTTAAATTTATAATTAGTTTATTTATGATCATAAGAAATAATCTAAATTGTATTAGGATCTATTATTTGTTGTAGATGTTGATCATCCAAAAACCCTCTATCTGGATTAACATTATTGAGATGTTAGGATTGAAGTGTAGAACCCCTCAAGCAGTGATCCACACATTCTTTTATGATCTATGAGCAATATCAATGTATTTATGGGAGCTAGTGTGTCAATTAAATTATCCTACATTGTTAGTGTTGATCACTCATCCCTTTATATTTATGGAATCTCTCATGTGTTCCTCATTATTGAGAGGTAAAGATAGAGAGAGATAAATGAAATCAAGAGAGAAATATGTTGTTTTCAGTAATTCATTATTTCTCAATTAACATTAAAAAATGGACATAACCATCTATTTATAGAGATAATGTTTAAGTTGAAATATTATTTAAATACATATTATCCTTTAAATAATATTATAATATTTATTAAAACCCACCCCACAAAATATTCTTTTATTATTATTATTATTTTGTACCACACGAGAAAAATTTCACAATAAAAAATATTACTTTCTCTACTTGTAAAATAATTTCTATCACTAGATGTGGTCTTAGTATATTATAAATCCTCGTCATTTATTGAATACCTGAAAAAAAATTATTCATAAATAAGTATGTTTATCCACAAACCAGATAATTAAAATATTTATTAAATATTTAATAATATATATTATATTCAAAATCTGATGAATAAATATTTATTTAATTAATGTGATCCATAAATCATAAATAAAATTATTCTTTAACCTTGATAATGATATTTATTCCATTAATTACATTAAAATATAATTTTCATTTAGGGAGTACTTTTAAAGTCAAATATTACTCTCTTGCAATGGGTCAAGGAACCAAAGTTAAAGAATATAATCCTATAACATCAAAAACTCCATATTAACACTCTCTATGTAATATAATTCTTTAATATCAATATCTTATCAAGAAGGTTCCATATTTTCATCAACAACCTATATGATTGATATTTTTTTCTTTGACTATTTGAAATAAATGTCATTACACTATGGACATGGAATTTATTAAAAATATATATTTCAATCAAAGGTATAATATTTCAAATTCTATAAAGTTGGAATGGAAAAATCCTTCCTTGACATATCCATTAATGACAAGTCATTCATGACACACACAATGTACCACACTTCCCTCCAACATATAACATGATAGTTTTTGGGAGTAAGTCAAAGTATACAAGTCATAAAATGAATTAATAATAATTTTAATGTATAAGGACCATTACACATGATTATGGATATGAATATTGGATAAAAAAACATGTATAATTCCTACTAGTGGGTATATTTTCATGATCTCTCTTCATGGAGAATACTACGTGAAAACATCATGAGAACAATCCTCATCAACTTTCATGTAGTCTAACCTAGTATAATAGGTACTATATTTTCCATATTAGTATATTATCCAACCATAGAACTATATTGAATAATATTCTCATGGAATTTCAATTTTATCATCAAAGTGTGGAACTTTTAATACCTTGTCAAAGTGAAAAATATTCTAGGATATAATCATATTAATGTTATGTAGAAGAAAAATAAATATGTGATAAGATACTTATATTATTGTTTAAATCAAAGAATATACATGTTATATAATGTAAAGAGACTTTGGTTCTATGGATCCAAATCCAAAAATATACCACTTTCAATAGAGCCAAATTTTAATCCCTTATTAGTTATCACGTGTAAAAAAATGCTTCCATAGAAAATGGATATGGATTCTAAAAACTATCTTTTATCCATTGATAGGGTCAGAAAATCCACACATCTTTATGGTGAATCTATTTATAGCAACATTAATATCTTGAGAAAATCCCTCTAGTTATGATATAACCGAGTATCCACCTCTTATTAACATGTCATAATCCTAACATCCAGACTAAATTCAAAGTTAAATTTTATCAAAATATGATAAATCACTTTCTTTTGGTATAATCCAAAATCAGAATAGGATATTGCAAAACTATTTCTTAAGAAACCTCAGAATCCACAACACACTCGAATATTGTATATATGGAAATCACTTGGTGTAATAAGTTTTTCATGCATATTACATTATCCATTTCTATGATACTAGATCAAATTTCACTAAATTAATAAATGTGATAAATTCACTCAATCACTAGTATTACCACTTATCCAAACACCAAGAACTCATGTTTAACTATTCAAAGTACTGTTGAATTATTCTAACAATAAGTCAATGTATTTCTATTGTATATATTTTATATTCACATAATATGGATTATGAATTAGTAATATCAAATGCATATACATATCATGTAACATGAGATAAATTCATAGCATTTATGCTTTTGAATTAATATTAATCTCAATAATATCCTGATATGATTATGTGTGTTCTTCTAGATAGATTATATGCATATATAAATTCATCCTTGAATTTTTATAACTTCTATTTTTCAATATTATGATAACGTATGTACTATGAAAATATTAATAAAACTCATATATCAATTTTTTAGATCTCATTCCCCAAAATTGGGTTTCAACATTAAGTCATATTTGGATAAATATCATTCCGTAGACATAACAGACTAGTATGAAATAATTTTTCTCCATATATCGTCAACATACATATCTTGAAAACTTATAGCATGCCAACTAACTATTTTTAGACAAATGTCACTCATTCGTCTCTAAAAAAATATTTTTTGATCACTATGGATGATTTATTTACAAATTTATTTATTTATTATGATTATCTTATTGGAATTTATTGATGTCACAAACCCTTTTCAGTTATGCCTAGTAGACATATACCATTGATCCTCCTTTTGTTCATGTAATATAGACATATTCCATTAATATTACTCCCAATGAAATAGAACGGGAAATCAATAACCCAATATGATTATTATAAAAGTATGTTTTTGAAAATAATAATTAAAAAATGATCTTAGTCAGGATGATTGGATTTATGATGTTGTCATAGACTAAACATTTTAGTAATAAAGAATTTTTTATTGGTATTTTCAAATACCATCTATTATAGTCTATCTCAAACACTCATGAGAAATATTAATTCTTAGAATCATTTAAAATACAGAGTCACCAAATATTGATAAATGGATTCTATTAATTTAATATATACATACTTTTAAACATTAGGATATTACCATTTAATGTTTCAATGTGGGTATATTTATTCTAAAATAATAATATATCTATCACCCACCATGGTTAATATAAACCACCTCTTTGGTTATAAATTTCTACATAGTATTTGTTTTTAGAACAAATACTCTAACTATGCTTTGTGGATTATAATATTCATAAACCTAATTTTGTGCATCAAGAGACTTAACCTTTTCTATGTTAAGTATCTACTATATTCAATTATAAAGGATTTATTTAATGGAATTATTATTGTTCATGACTAAACATTAATATCCTTAGGTCCTATAGGATTATTAACATAGATTAACCTTAGTGATTTGTTATTTCTTTCAATCTAAAACCAATATTTAACTAATTATTTCTAGAAAATAACTATGGTAGTGTTATAATTTATTCTTATAATATTACATTTTTTATAATATCCATTAGACAATATAGTTGGTATATGGTTACTTATTTAACTTATATTTTAAAGATAAGTTTTGGAAGGAATAAAGGAAAATTTGGAATATATATAAAACTCATCATTTTTCTTACTTTTACTAACATAATTATATTAATGTATACAAGGATGTTTTAGTTATAAATAAAATTCACTATATATAAACTATCAATGTTTACTTTGATAACTTGTTCTCCAACTTAACAACTGATAAATTCATTGGGTCATTAATAAGTTAATTATTTTAGTTCTCTCAGAATTAACAAATTTTATTAATGTAATCCCAGGAAGTATTAAATGTTACCTTAAAATATAGAATGGTTCATGTGGTCATGTTGAAATAACACTAAAAGTTTTTAAGATGTAATTTTTTAAAAGTTTTATTTATCTATATCATGATATATTGATGGTTTTTTATATCCAACATCTTAGCTCAATCAAGACTAAAACAATTTAATGGGTATAATTAGGTAAAATAAATTCAGATTAATTTGATGAGGAATTATCTTGTCACAATTAGGTAAGAGTATTATATTTCATATATATCTTTAATTATAATAGATATTTGGGATTCAATAGTTATTCAACTATTAGTTTAGTAGTAATTCACTATAAAAATATTTATTAAAAAAAATTACTTTTTTGCCAATCCAGAAACTATGATAAATGTTTTGGTAACACTTTTTACAAACATCAATTGATACATTTAAAAAAAATATTGTTCTTCCCTTGGATGACATAAGAATAACCTTTTGTCATATCATTTTGATTTCTCTCTAAAACCATTATATTCTTGATCATTTCATATATTTAAATACATATATGTTGTAATAATATAGTATTTAATACACAAGAATGTAATAAAAACGTGATAAATATTCCAAAAGTGGATGAAACTTCTTGATTATTAAATTCATTAAAATTTATTTTCCTATTTCAATTATTTCCATTTAAGAATCAAATGGCCTCTAGTTCATTCATCTCCCTCTGAATATTTTTTATCCTTGAAGGAATCCATAAGGAGTCCTTTGGATTTTTATTATCCA
Source organism: Viscum album (assembly GCA_963277665.1). Taxonomy (NCBI): domain Eukaryota; kingdom Viridiplantae; phylum Streptophyta; class Magnoliopsida; order Santalales; family Viscaceae; genus Viscum; species Viscum album. Next base: position 698,656,356 of record OY728128.1, on the reverse strand, counting down.
TGGGATCTTCATCCTTTTTTTCTTAATTTTCTCCATAAGGGGTAGAGAAACAATTTTTAACAAGTATTTATCCTCTTGGTGAAGTATAGAAAAACTGTTCCTGGAAAAATTATACAAATTATTTATCCAGGATTGAAAAATTAAGGATAATATTAGTGGAAATGATGATATGATAATATTATGGATAATTCATTATCCTCTTGGAATACAAATTTTGTTAACTGATAAATATACCCCATCATTTTTAAATCATGACCAGTAGATATATTTCCTTCTTCTATTTTATGCCGATATAGTTCATTTACAATATAATTTACTTGAAACCATTACTTATCTATCATAAGGGAAATGAGATGATATATTATGGTGTTAGCCACTATTCCTTTATGTTTTAACATCAACTCTACAGACATAGTTGATAATATTATACAAAAAACATAGGAAGAATCCTATACATATATATGGTAGGCATCTTTTCCACCTTTACTCACTTTTTGGGGTGGAAGTACAAGAATAATGGATTCCAACATGTAATACAATTATTTTTATAATAATACATCACAAAAATTATTGTACCATATCAAAAAAAAATCATCTGTAAGGAAATAACCTGATTTAAGGAATATTAAATCTATTTTTTTTTCTAGCCATTTTATACAATAATTAAAATAGTATATTAGTATATTTCTTAATTAAAAATTATGTGAGAAAAAATAAAAATTAAATTTTTAATAAATCTTCCACAATTTTATCAAGTCTCGGCAGTCCCTACCATTAAAGTCAAAATGTTTTGTTTATTGAAGATTATAGTGAAAAGGATCCATATTCCCCTTTGCATGACCCCAACAGGGTTGGTTCAAGATCATCGAAGTTATTTATCTAGGAATGTTTTTACAAACTACGTACTTGTAGGTCCTTTATTTTTTGAGTGGATTATCCAACCAAGTTATGTTGACTCATATTTCCTCATCAATTGAAACCAAATTACATGAAGACTATAAATGGATACTTTTATTGATGTAAAATAGTTATCTAAACCCAAAACCATTATAATAACTCCACTTATAAAAGTATGTGTCCCAAAAAGTGTTGGTAAAATGCTTAGTTATATTGAGTTTCATTAATAATTCTATATTGGAAGTCCAAGTATGAATTTATATTTAATTGTGGAATTTAATTTCATTAAGAATAAATTTTATCATTTTTATACTTTATATAACATGTTAGTATATAGAGTTTATATTACTTCATTAATTTTTCATATTGGGGAAAACATTGACAAATAATCTATTTATTGAAATTAAATCATTTCAACTTAATTCATTTATTTAGGTGATATCGATCTTGCATCCATTAAATAAATAATGAATAATATATAAATAAATAAATATTTACATGGAAAGATAATTAGTTTATCTCACTATTGATTTATTTAAAGGGCAATAAATGAATCATTGACCTTGGGGAATAACATATTTTTTCTATATTAGAATGAGTTGTAGTATTCCACTTATGTATCACCTGAGATGGAATAATAATGATCCAGACTTGAAAAACATCCACTAACCATGGGTTACATGATCGATTACAATTATTTATTACTCAAAAATAGGTGAGGAGAACCAAAATATGGGTTAAATTGTATTTCATAAATTACCTTGTACAAATATGTCCTACTTAATAATAGAGGAAGGGATGACTCTCAGCATATCAATTTAATCTGGAAATAAATAATTAAAAACCCATGTAATAAATTAAAAAATAATAAATTTAAAAACATACATAGGTTTTTATCAAGATCTTTATTATTCATACATGCAACGAATACACAAAAATAACTAAAAAAATTCATTTTATCTTTGTTCTTTATTACTAAGATAAATATGCTTTAATTAATTAATTATTCAATCAAATGATTAATTATTATTCCTCTTAATGATATTAAAATTTTATTTGTAGATACCCATCATTATATAATTCATGAAAAATAAATGGTTGAACCAATTATTATAGTTTATTATAATAAATTAATTAATTATTTAAAATTCCTTAAATTGTCAAAGATATAAAATGACAATCAATGAAATATGGTTTTAATGATATAATTTTAAATTTAATATAACTTCAATTTTTCCTTTATTAGGAGTCTATAATTCATATACTTATAAGTTACACTCTATGTACATCATTTTTCATGTACCTAGGTAACACACTTATGGATTCAGGGTGTATCTTGGCTAGAATACATGGCGTGCATAACACAATTACACTCCATGTATCACTCTTTCCATAGGTCTGTGTAATAGTTCAAATAACTCATCAAGTTTCACAAACACATCTACATGACATGTACATACAATCTATATTCCATGTATTTATTATATTTTGTTTCCACATAACTTGTTGGGGAACCCGATGTGTATTATCGACATGGGAAATAATAAACTACATAGCATGTAAAAACTAGATACATGCCATGTATCTCATTATTTATCTAGGATATTTTTATCACATGGTTTGACCATGTTTATGACCATATAGGGTGAGTGAATTTCACCAATAAATTGTGTAGACTACATGGTGTGTACGCCAGCTACACGTTATGTAATCTAATAACCCATGTGACAGACTACCAGGAAATACACATGGTGTGCAATAAATGGAAAATATGTAGTTACTAAATGTAATTTAATGTATCTAGTGGAATGTACAAATATAATGTACATGGGTATACGATATGTATTTTTGCTATATGTTGTATAAACCTGCCTTATCGGATAAATGTTTTTTCACTTTACAATGGAATTCATGTTATTGTTCATATTTTATTATACCAATAAGAAAACAAACAACTAAATGAAAATGATTAATATGTTGATAAAATGTTAATTCATATCAAATTATATACATAATATTGTGAAATGAAAATCTTACCAATATTATGCATAGATCAACATTCAAATAAATTATTATAAATCTAAGAGGTTACCGATCTAATAAAACTTGTTGTTTCTGGGATCAGTAGAAACACCTGTGATGGGTGTAATATTAATAGTTGCATTAAGATAGTGTTTCATGAAACTGTAACAGAGGATTTTTTTCATGTTCAATTTAAAATTAATTTATTTAACAATAGAGGGAATGATTTACCTTGCATTAGGAACCTTTTTTTGACGTAGATTTGGATTGTCAAAAAAATTCTTTTTTGTATTACCTATGTTACTCTATAAGGATCCATGTGTATAATCCCTCTAGAGGTGATCCACATGTGTTGTTTTGATCTTCTATAAATTAAAATTGAATTTTTGGTTATAGAGAGATGAATAAATTATCTTTAATCATATGTGTTGAGCATTTATATTTTGATATTGAAGTAATATCAATTTCATTTATCTTTTTAGAGATGGATATATAGAAAGAGGAATTTAAGACATATATACATTGTGCATAGTGATTATTTATTTTTGGATTATCACTACACATTATAAATAGCCTTATGTTTATAGAGTATGGGTTTAGGTTAAAATATTATTTAAATTTATACCAACTCTTAAATAAATTTATAATATTTTTTAAACCCCATTACACATAACAATAATATTATTATTATTATTTTATGGCATTCAAGGTAACATATAGAATAATAAATAATATTTTAAAATCTTAAAAATTAAAATTTAACACTAGATGTGTTCTTCGTTGGTTTCAACTTCTCATCATTTATTTAATACCATAATAAAAATGTTAATTATAAGTAAATATTTTTATCCACAAAAAAGTGAATAAATGTTTATTAAATATTCAATAACATTAATAAATATATTTAATTTCCAATCCAATGAATAAATATTTCTTTAATTTATACAATCAATAAAACATGAATAAAATGTAATGACCCAACCCCAGTAGCCCGGCTCCACCTTATAATTTATTACATTAGAATAAAAAAAGAAATTGAAACCCAAAGGACTGAATAGTTTATAAGTCTTTGTAAAGTGGATATATACATCATTCCCATATTACATTTGAATACCAAAATTAAAACATAATTTCTCTTTCATGAATAATATTATTACCTCTATTATATCCTTGCATATAAATCATAGTATGCATAATGGATTCCTAATAATACAAACAATGTAAGGGTAAGCTCAAATGTTCAATAAGGGATAAGTACAAAAGAATCAATCCTAAATCAAACAGAATAATTAATGTGGAAGAGTAAATAACTAAAAAACATTAAATTTAATAAATAATCTAAGAATTAAGTGCATAAAAATATTATATCAATCTGAATATATCATTGATAATAATAAATATGTAAATGAAAATAGTTGAACAAAAATTCCATTTAAAAAATTTTTCTATCATGGAAGGATAAAACAAAATCAATATGGAATGTTAAATAACATAACACATATTCCATTTAAATAATAAAATAACAATTAAAATCATCCTAAGATATTTTCATTGTGAAATTATCATGGATAATAATAACTAAATTCCTAATTAAGAAAATTCTTAATTATTGGATGTCATGTTTCCAAGGCACATGATTCATTTACCATCAAGATCTATTCTCAAGAAATTTTGAAACTAATGGGTAGAAACCCATTTTACAATGGCTATCAAATAGATTCATCCCATGATACAACAAATTCATTGAGGGGATATCATTAAAACGGTCCCACCCAACTCCAACATATCCATATAGTTACTTATATATCAAATAATTTATTTAATTTATAAAAAATGTGTGTCATCATCTAATATCTATATTGAGTAAAGAATATATATTTATCAATATTTCCTTAGATAAACAAATGACTATCAATGTAGAACACTATATATAGAAATTAAAAACTATTTAAGAAATAAACATATCCATGATAAAAAAAAATATAGATATTTATGATAAATATAATGTAAAATGATCAGAGGAAAGTTAATAATTCATTAAGGAGTTAATAAATTACAAAAATTAAATAAGGACCTAAATGTAAATTCTATCCTTGGGGAAAATCATCGAAAACAACCTAGGGGAAGAATAAGAATGGTATAAATAAAACATATCCTTCATGGATTATATATAGAATAAATTATTATTATTTTTTGATGAATAAAATAGTATTTAAAAACATTTTTAATTAAAATATCCTTTTAATTTTGAAAATTACTTTTTAAAACATATAAAATTTTGGAAATCCTTTTCCATGAAAATAAATTTTAAAAAACTAACAATTTCGATAATATTAGGAAAAAATTAGTCTTAAAAATAAAATTTTAATATTTACAAGGAATATTTAATTTAATTACAATCATGATGGTGGTTAATTCTGTATATTTCATACATGTTAAAAATAACAATCCTTTTTCACTATAAAAAAGATATAAAAGTTCCTTGTTCGGAAAATGACAAGAATGTTCTTTTTAAAAAAAATTAAAATGTAAAAATTTGGTAAAAATTTATTTAATAAATCATTTTAGAGTGGGAAAAAGTATTTTTGAAAAAAAAATTATAAAACATTATTTTAGAAGAAAATTAATTTCCAAACGAATAGAGAAATGAAGTCTGTTTGTCAAAAAAAACATTCCATCAATAAAATTTAAGTATTTTTGAGTAGAAAAAAGGTACTACTATATAAAATATAATGATTAACAATATGAGGAGAAAGTTAACTTTTTTATTATGAAATGATCAAATAATTTCCTTCAATATAAATTTATGTAAAAACATTCCTGATAAAAATTATATTGTGAAGTAAACCCTTACAAAGATCATAACATTGAATTATGAATTAATCAATGAATAGATTGTGTGTATCAATTATAAATACACATAAAACATTAGTAAGTGAAATATAATTTTTTAAAAAGAAATTATACAAAAAATATAATAATATCAAGGAAAATAAATAAGTAATATAACCCAATGAAAAGAAATTGAGTTATGAAATTATTTACTGACTGAAAATCATTTTTTTTCATTTTCTAAAATCTGGTTTAAGGGTTTCCGATACCCAATACATGATTTCCCACTTCAAATTCACCACATAAAATTTACTACATAGCAACATGCAGTGCAAATTCACATTACAAAATTCAAAATCAAACAAACCAGACAATGCCCTCGATTTGCATGCCCTCGAGCCACACACCTCTCAAATGCCTCGAGCTGTGAGCCTTCCATCAGCATCGAAGGACGGACCCTGCCACCTTGAGCCTCGATCCACCATCACACTGACCAATCAACATCACACTAACTCGCCGGTGATCATCACCGGTGACCGTCGAACCACCGGCCATCCATCAACCTGCATCGCCACCGAAACATTGTCGGCGGGAGCCCCTCAGAAACATCATTAATAATAATTTATTCATGATATTAATAATAATTTATTCATGATATTACATGTCAAATGTGATGTATATAAACCATATAAAGGAAACTAGTTTCATAACTTTAAAATATGCCTCAATGAAATAAAATTTAGAAGAGATCCCTTACATCACGATTCCTTTTTTTAATGTGCTTTAAAATCCTGTATAGCGGGTATAAACATGTTATTAAATTATTTAATAACTATATTAATATTTATAATATCATATATGATCTTTTTATAACATGTTATCACCTTTTTGTTAATAATCTTTAATTGTTTTCATTATTTTATGTGTTGATATCCTTGTTTTCTCATTCATTTTTTTTTTCATAAAGGTTTAAATTCTTGTGCATATTATACATTTACATCATATCCAGAATAATAATTATCATATAATTTTCATATTTACACATCATTTTTATTTTTTTACCATTAATGAAAGGTGGTTAGGAAAAAATTAAATATGTTACAATCATTGATATGGTAGGACGTACATATGCATGAGTAAAATTTCTATTCTTCACCGATCATTATAGAAATGTGGGAAGTAATGTTATATAATTATATAATTATAATAACATAATAATTACTATATTATATACTTATATGTATCATCAATGTGGTTTTTTGATTAAAAGATAGCCATATTGCTTCGTGAAAGTAGTAGTCCACACGTACACAAATGATGTTATAATGTTTAAGTTAGTTAAATCATAATAAAGAAAATGATATATTATAATTATAGAATTATAAATATTTCATTAATATGATAATTATTTAATTTATATCATATTTAATTATTAAAATTATGATTATAATTTTCATTATAAAGTGTTAGTGAAAAAAACTCACATCTCTTTGCGAGGCAATAGTCCACCGTACATAGGAGCGACATTATCGTATGCAATAAAGAATAAATATTATAGAGTTATATAGGAAATAATAACTCCATAGGAATAATTATGCAATAAATATCATATATATAATTTATATTAGTCATCATACTCAATCGTGATGGGTGGTAATGTAAAAACAAATAACATTTATTCGTGAGAAAGTAGTCTTCCATACACATAAAAGATAATTTCACAGCCCATTTGATGAAAGTGGGGATGAATTTAGGTCATTAAATTTAAATAACTACATATACATATATTTAATATACTTATTTTATTATATCATCATTGTGTGATAATAATTTAAGGATGTGGATGAATGAATAAATTTAAAACCCTCATTAAAGATAGTTACATATTCTTCAGGTATCCTCATTGGGTTTTTACCAAATCATTATTAGGTTGGAATTATTCCTATAAAAAATATTTTTTGGATTAGATTCAGGATTTTAGGATATGATTTTTTTTAGGTTTTTTATGAAAAAATGTGGTTTTAAGGAGTGAAAAAGGGTGGATAGGGGTGACATTTGGTAAGTGAGGTGAGTCGCACACTTGTAATTTTTTGAAAATATTAAATCATAACGATGGTTTTATCATGATAAAATACATCCAAATGTGTCCTTACGAGACCTATAAGTGGTAAGGTATAAATATTTCTAGAAAATTTATGTTTTATAGGTTGGTATGTCATTTTTAACCCTTATCTTCTTTGTTTAACCCCCAGGAAATCCATTATTTTGTTAACCCTGATAAATAATTTTTATTCTTTTCAATATTCATTTTGTTCAAAAAATAAATTTAAATTATTCCAATTATAATTTATGATGATTAAAAATATGGTATCAATATCTATAAAATCAATTCCAATATGTGGAAAAATAATAATTTAAAATTAATCTGGTAGACATTACGAGAAAATCCAATTTTAAAGAGAAAATGTTCAAAATATTAAAAAAAATTATATCAAAATTCAATATTAAAATTATTAAAATGACCTAAATTTTATAAATTTATATATAATAGAACTAATTTAACTTTAAAAAAAATTAATATAAATCATACCATTATAAATTATTTAAATGGAAAGGAAGTTTTCAATTAAAATTCACTATTTTTTAGTATTCATTAAAAAATGAAACATTTTAGAAAAAACCAAAATATTAACTCTAAGATAATTTAAATATTATTATTTCAAAAATTAATTTTACTTTTTCAAATTAATTTTCTAAAAGTGGAAAAAAAAAATTCACAAATTATATTAAACATTATTTTAGAAAAATATTTTTTTTTCAAAAAAAACATTTATTTCCACTTTAAATGGTTGTTATTTTATTTCTAATCAATAGTTAACCATAATTTTGATAATTTAGTAAGTAATATTCATTCTCAAAAATTTAATGTGAATATTATAACTATTATATTAAATAATAATATTTTAATAACAAGTCATGTTTCGTTTAAACTTGATTTTTTATGCAATAGAAGCAAAACTTCATGTCGTGTGTAATGAAAGCTATTGATGAGATTAAATTTACTTTAAAATAAATATATCCTAATATTTTAGGTTTTTTATTTTCTTATAATCTTGGTGTTGCGTATCACATATTCTATCAAATATAATGTTCCTATTTTATAATTTCAAGTTGTTACATTCTCCCCACTTTATGTAAATTGTGTCCTAAAATTTTAAAAATGATCTTGGTAATCAAGGTTCTAAAATTTGTAAATACCATTTTTGAATTACCCACGTCATAAAAATAATTAATAAACCATCCTACTAATAAGAAAGATATGGATGTATATTGTTCATATAGACTTACATATAACTACATTTCTAAGAAGTAGATCATTTGAGCAAAGTGTTGATATGGACATGGAAGAAAAGTGTAAATAATTATAAGGAGTGATTGGGGACATTTTATCCTAAGAAGGTGAATGATCAATGAAAATTTACGGGCCTCCAAATCATAAATCTATGATGATTCAAAATACCATCTAATTTTTCAAATATGAATGTAATAGGATAAGATTTTTTATTCAATGTCCATTTCCTAAAGATGAGTAAATTTTTTAATGTCTATAATTATAAGGAAATATACTTTATAAATTTCTATTTAATTAATTGAATTTCATACTTATATTGTTCTTAAATTAACTTACAATTCATCCTATACTCCAAAAAAATAATATCCAAAAATGAATTTGTTTTCATGAAGATATAAAATTCACTTTTAATGGATCATAAGATCTATAAAAGAGTGAAAAATATCTCTATATATCTCTAAATATTTTCTAAAATCCATATGGTTAGAACAAATTATCCAATATAATAAATTAATCACTAAACATCAAAATTAATTCTACTGGTTCATCATTCGTATATATTTTTCAAATTGTTTAACTAAAAACAATGACATATTAACTAGTACATCACATAGGTAAGTGGTAGGCACTTAAACCAGTATAGTGTTGTCTTTTTACATTTGTTCTTGTTATAATGTTATTGAACATGTTTATTTATTATAAAAAAATATAAAATTATTTTTGATAGGATAACACTTTTGTTGAGGAATTGAATCTTTCCTTATAGTGCATATTGGAAATAAGGGATTATAGACTCCTTATGAATAGAGGTTACAAAACATGAGAGATAATGTGGGAATAGGTTAAAGAAAAATTAAATGGATTGGTATTGTATGAATTAGGGTGTGGGTCCTCTTATAGGAAACCATGAGGTGGATTTTCCCAAAAAAACCATTCCTTAACGTATAAGGACTGTTTTTTTACATGGAAAATGGATCCCAGGTGGAAAATTATAGAAACCATATGAGGGGATATTTATAATTATCTAATGCACACATTTAAATATAATGTATTTTTTATTTTCCTTTTAGTTTAACCTTACTAACTCATTTTATCGTTACCATGGAAACATAATTTATACCTCTTAAACTAATTTGTTTGAATAAAAATGAAATTGAACTTCTTAACTTAATTCAAAATTTTGATTAAAAAATTAGAATCTGTTTAATCTGATCAGATATCTATATATGGAAAAAATTTATATTAAATGAAAAAAGTAAAAAACCCCTTTATTATAGATAAATTGCCTTTTTAACCTTTAAGAGTTCTTAATCTGTTTTGATATCACATACTAATTAAATGAGTTTTAATATATTAGTTTATAATTTGAAATATTATATTTTTTCTATAATAATCCATTAAAAATAGTCAATTTAATTTATTAAAATAAAAATACCCACAATTTTAAAAAAATTATACCTTGAATAAATTAATTTTTTTAGTATTGAATCACATACCCAAAAAACATTATTTATATCATAACCAATCAATCTTAAAACTACATTGGTGATATATCCTTTCTATGAACTTTATAAACACATCAAATCATTATTTTTTTAAATAATAATAATAATATGTAATGAATAAAAATACATATTCTTATAATTAAGAATCTTAATCAATCATAATTTTATTTCACACTAGAATTATTTATTATATTTCAGTTATTATATTTCTAATTCATTATTAAAAATTTAACAAAATTCAATATACCTACAAGTCTATCCATTATCCATATATCCAATTACTATATATTCAATGACTATATTTCTGATGGCCAAATTATCAATGACTATATATATAATGGTCATATTACATTTCTATCTATAATCTTATATACAACTATGAAATCATTCATCAGGTTATCTAATTTCATTATCAATATATTTATTATATTTATACCATGTTTCATTCTTTTCTTTTTATCAGTGGTGTTATGATCTTCATGGTAGATCCTGATGATGAGAATTTCAAATTTTTAGTATTTTTATTTACATCTATTTTTATTCCATTAGTATTTTTACTAATTATAATTCATTTTATTTTCTAATAATGTATTTAATTTCATATTTCAATATTATTCCATAAATAAATAAATCATGTTTTTATTTAGATAGATGTTGTGTGTATCTAAAGGTATTGAATAAAGTATCTATTTAAATGAAAATGCATAGTAAAATCATGTGGTGTTACAAAAAATATATAAATGGGTTAACATTTAGGGTTTAATATACATGAATTCTATATCATTTAGAGTCAATGTTCTGATTGAAGAACAACATCAAGGTTAAATGGGATACGTCATGGTTTATTTTATTTCAAAATAAATTATATATCTAATTACTTTTTTAAATATGATAATACAAGGACTATTATTTGGATATTTTCATTATTTTTAAAGGACATTATTGGGTTATTTCCGAATAGATTTAATGGATGTGTGAATATTTGAATTTTGTAAAGATATTGAAAGTATATTTTATTATAGAAATAATTTTTAAGATAAAAAATAAGGGTGATTAAAAAGATTGGTGATTAGAGAGAGAGAAATTCCATATAGTAGAGGAATAATTTTTACTAATTGACATATTTAACCAAATTATAATAAGGAAGATATTGAGATCATCAAAATGATAAAAATAGTGAACATTTATAAATTTTCAAATGTATAATATTGGTTGATTTAATCTCTATAGAGAATAAGTTTTTTAGGAGTTCTGATAGAAATAATTCTTTTTAAATAGTGTATTGGAATCTTAATTTGTTAGTGGTTATAATTATGGTGACACAATGATAATTATATAAAAGTTTTACAACTAGTGTGCTTAATTGAATTGTTTATCGAAGCATCGTAGTTGTATACTCCTTATAAATAGATCAATTTTGGTGAATCGGGAATTTTTTTAGGTCTTTTCCATTAATTAATTTCATGATTAGTGAGGTAGAGAAATGTAAATACTAATTAAATTAAAATATTTAATTACCCAATACTTTTAAACATATTATTAAACGATTTTTTACATAAACATAGATTAAAAAAACCTAAAGATCATGAGGCCTAGGGTCTTTGAATGACTAGATATATTAAACAAAAAAAGAAACTAAAACATAAAATTCTTATTTTCATTCTCCTTAATTAGATCCTTAAAATAATTTAACTCCAAAAACTATATAGAATAACCTATGGAATACATAATTGAAAGGATTGAGCTATAAATCCCAGTATGGGATTAAACGTGATAATGAGGCATAACTTGATATCATAAATGAGAAGGATCATGATTAATAAAATGGGAGTATAACATAGAGAAAATGGTATCATAATAATATAGAAACATACAAAATGTAGACAAAAAATACAAATATACATAAACATGATTCTATTCTAACTTCCTATAAAATATTATATGGTGGAAAAATTCTCATAATGGGTTAGGTTTTATCCCTAATCCCATAAATAGAATATCATGTGACAAAAACAATACCCAATACATTGGAGAACTATTTGGTTGTATGCATCATAACATATATATAATTATGTTTAAAAAAATAAATCAATCACAATAAATAAACATATGAATAAACCACGTAATGAAATGGGTTTCATAATCTTGCCTCATGTGGTAATCAAAGGAGAATTCATGAAGAAGTCATTTGATAAATGAATTTAAATTAAGTATTTTCCCAACAATGAAGGGGGAAGAGTTAGGTATATATGAAATAATCATATATACATAATTTGAAATCAATCCATAACATCAAATGTTGTCTTTGCTGATGAAAATGATATTAAAATACAACATGGAATATTTATTAAGGAAAATACCCATTTCAATTTGGAATCACTTCCTTAAAATCTAAAAAATATAAAATAATTATAGGAAAATTTTTAATTAAAAATAAATATGTAAAATTATAGTAAAGATTAAAATAATTGAGTTTTAATTATGGTAAAAAATTTGGTTCATTCCAAATAGGTAAATAGGAAACATTCCTTTCAAACTTGTTTAAAAAAGAGACAAAATCTACCTTGTTCAGAAATGATAAAAATATTCATTAAAAAAGTAATAAAAAATTTCAAAATTGTTAAAATTATTTAATATATCATTATAGAATAGTAAAAATATTCTTGAAAAAATTTTATGGAATATAATAATATTAAAGAGAAAGATTCTAGGTCTAAAATAAGATATAAGACCAGTATTAATTATAAACTAAATTCTTGATATTACTTTATAAAATAAAAGAGAAAATGGGTTTAGAATATAAAAAATTAATTAATTAAGGGTAAAATTACATATTTGGTTCAATAAAATAATTTTTTATTACTTCCCCAAAAGTAACCTTGAACATAAATAATCCTGAAAAGAAAATAGATTGTAACATAATGCCTTTACTATTTTTGTAAAATTTGAATCAAATCCCCTTGGATGAATTAAAATAAATTTTATCAGAAAATACAAATAATTTTTATGTATTCATGATATAAGTTTTTAAAAGGGTAGTATATACACCATAAAAAATAAATTAGTACATAACATTATATTATACCTCAATGAAGGGAAGTTAAGAATAAATTGATTACTATGAGTTCAAATCATCACATACATAATTTAATTTCTTAGATAATAAGCTTGTTTTAATAATTTACATTACTAAGAACCTTTTTAAAGTTTATTATTCTTTTTCTTAATTTATCACCATGCCATATTTAACTACTTAATCAATTAAATTCACATCATACATTTTAACGATGTTCATTTCAAATGTCTAATATGAATTCGGTAGGTTGACTATGGTAAAAGTAGTCATTATTCCATAATCATAGAATAATAATCATGAAATAATTATCATTTTTATGAAACAATTATACTATTAAAACTTACCATGAAAATTATTATGAACAATTAACTATGTTACAATTATGGATATAGTAGGTCGTACATATGAATGAGTGAAATTTTCATTTATCAATGATTAGAATAGAAAAAGGTAAGTATTATTTTATCATTAATTAATTATTATTAAATAATAAACACCATATAATTTCATTAAATAAACTTATATATACCATCTATGTGATGCAGTGATGAAAAATGAATCACATTGCTTCGTGGAGGTAGTAGTCGACACATATGCAGGGACAACGTTATAATTTTTTAGTGATTGGAATGATAAACATATATATGATATATTACTTTTATAAAATGGTAAATATTTCAGGAAGATAATAAATATCCACTAATTACATCATCATTAATATCTATGAGATTCATTGAAATAAAATGAATTACATCAGTTCATGAGTCAATAGTCTACCTTACACACAAATGATGGTTTCGTTTACCAATTAATTGAAGTGGAGAAGGATGTTGGTTATGAAATTAACATAATAAAATCCTATTATATGGGATATATTTATTTTATTATATTATATAGGTTGAATAATATTTAAAGGAGGTGGAATAATAAATAAAAAATCACTTTATTATGAATGATACCTCTTCTTTAGATAACCACTTTAGGTTTGCACCAAAATCCTTCTAAAGTGAGTTTTATAATAAAAACAAGGCCTATATGATGTTTAAAGGGAATAAAGGAATGTTTTTGGATAATTATTTTCATAAAAAAAGATATTTATGTGTGAATAACATAGAATATTACATGTTGTTCTATTATTGGGAAGGAGTGAAATTTTTTGTAAATAAGCAAAACTATTTAGTAATGGGTGGTCACTCTCAAGCCAAGTGACTGCAAAATATTTAAATAATGTAGTGTATGGAATATATGGTCTAGAAAAACCTCTAAAATTAAAAAATATAAATATTTAAAACATGTTATTCCCATTACATTTATGGTTACTCACTTTTACCATTTTTTCACCACATTAACTAGTTTTTTACAAAGGATAATTATCCTTTAATCCTAAAAAATAAAATAAAACTTATTAAAAAATTTATACAAACTAATTATAATAATAAAATAAATTTTTAAAAATAAAAAACATATATGTTTGGAAAAATAATTTTGAACACAAGTGCATATATTGCGCACGGCCTCATTTTAACCTTAACCATAGAAATTATTTTTTAGTATTTTTACTATTCAGTGTGAACAAAAATTAAGTTGACCATATAAAGTATTATTAATTATTCTGACTTTAAATTTGGATTAATTTTTATAAAATTAAATTAAGATATTTTTAAGAATATAATCTAAAATTAAACACAAAAAATGTAATGAAAAGAGTGTTTTCTAGGAAATTCAATTTTTACGAAATATGTGATCTTCAATTAAATATAGGACTAGAAATCATAATTATATGATATTTAATTTTATATATATATATATATATATTATTTAAATTTAATTTAGAACATTCCTTATTAGGGTTTATATTGATTAAATAAAATGGAAAAAATTATGCACATGAAAACAGGTTAGAGAGAAATGCATTTTTAAATATAGAAATTTACTTCTAAAAAATACTAATTCAAATGAAATTGATTATATTTTTATAAATAAAATATTTCATTTGTAAAAATAATTCCAAATTAAAAAATATAGTTGTAATTTTAAATTTCTTTTTCCCATGAAAATAAATGATAGTATTTGAAAAATTAGTAATTTTCTTTATTTACTAAAAAATCAAACATGTTAGAAAAATCACAAAATTTCATCCAAAGTTAATTTTGATATTATTATTTAAAAAATTAATTTAATTTTATATAATACATTATATATGTCTTTCATAAATTAATTATAAAAAATTCTCAAAAAAATTATTTCGGATGAAAATGATTTTTTTTGAAGAATAAAATGTCTTCATTAAATATTGACTTATCATTACCAAATAATTTATAAATATAGTTATATTGAGTATTATAATTACATATATTTCATAGAGAAGTTAATACTACCTCTAACCTCTATCTTAACAGATTTTTTACAATATTCATATTTAAATAATTATTTATTTGGTTCATTTAGGTTCAGTGTTTCATGTCCTATACACTATAGGACACTGTTTTATTTTTGGAATATTGGGTTATTGCAGAGATAATTGTAGGGTTTTATTTTTAATTAATATATCTTGATTCATCCCAACTTATATTATATTTTATATTGGACATAATAATTGGTATTAGAGTTATCTCTTCTTCTTCCAAAGGCGTACAATTTATTAAGTAGATATGAAAATGACCATCAATCATAAGGGTGTTCCAATAATTAATGGGTATAATATTAAATTATAGAATAATCAGTTGAAAGTTATTACTTATAACTTTTAAGGGGTGTGTATATAATTTTTATACATAGGAATATAGTAAATATACAATGTTGAGTAATTACGAAAAGATATCACAAAAAATTAGATTATAATGCAAGAAGTAGTTAATTCTCTTCGAGGATATTTCTTTTATAAAAAATATATATATAATTGATTCCACTAAATTCGTTAATGGATGAGTGTGTTAAATTTTTAAATATCTACCTAGGTGAAATATAAGTGATAGATCATAAACTAAATGCAGTTATGATCATATTTTAGGATTTTATGATGAAGCCAACTGAATTTTTGTATACATTCATTGAATGTGTGAATATTCTTATGGAGGAAAATTATTGAAATTTTCATGATCATTTAGGATTAGATATTTTCAAACAAATATTATGAAGGTTACATACTAAATTATTTTCAATGGTTTTATTTATTGAAGATCAATATCCAATGAAAAGTGATATTAGAGAAATTAAAATTAATTCCCATTTCATATGTTTTGGGAACCATGCTATTATGTATCTTAATAAATTACAATATTACTCGGAGGATGGTCCAATAATGATGGAATACACTATGAATGTGAAAATAAATATATATATATATATAATATTTTAACATAAAAATGAATATCTTTCTTTAAAAAGAATGTGATCACTATATGGAATTTGAAGAAGAGGAAATTGAGGGACATTAAGACCTCAGTAAAGAAGTTATTAAGGATGTGATTGAAAACCACCATGTAAGGTGGAATTTAAAGTTGAATATTATAGATTTATTTTCATTATACCTTAGACTTGACTTATAATATTCAAATTCTTAATAATATGTTTATAGAGTAAATGTGATAAAAGAAAATGTATTGATACTTGACTATAATATCTATATGACTAGAAATGTGTATTAAAGGATGAATTCAAGACTAAGACTAAAAATAACAAAACTAATAGTATATAGAACCTTGAAATTGTTTTTGAGATCTAGTTCAAAGCATAAGATAATTTTAACTCATTAATTTTATCACTACTAAAATGGTGGAATTTTTTGAACATATGAAATAACTAGAAGGATAATCCATAAAAATGAGATTAAAACAAGATACTCGTCAAATATATATGTCTCCGAGAATGATTTTTGTTATTTGGCTAGAAATAGATTTATAGGAGTTGAATAATATAAATAAACATCCCTTAAGGAATATTTTAGACTATATTCAACAACAATGATAAGATAATTATAATAAGTTTGGCTTGTAAAATGATATAAAAGAAATGGTTGTCATGTTTAATGTAATGAAAGAGGTTTTCACACCATAGAACAATATTGATTTGGGTAATACCCATAAGAACAATATACCAACATTAATGAAACATAAGAATAAGTATAAAATTCCAATAAATTATTATAGAAATATGGGGAATTAAAAATTGTTTGTTATCTAGGTAAAAGGTACATGAAGGATCAAGTGATATGGAGATAGAAGAGAAATATTAATAAATATACTTATTTTTTTTCATGGATACTATTTTTTGAATGATATAGATATAAAATAATGTTTTACTCATCAAGAGGAAAATTTATTTTTTTCTGAGATATGTGATGTGGTGAAAAATTAGAGCTTAAGGGGTAATCAAGAAAGTTCAAAATGAAAAATGGGTTTGATTATTAGTAATATACGGATGATATATCATATATAGTGTCAGATTATGATTATAAATATAAAATGAATGTGATGTCACACCCATGGTGTCATTATCTGGTATGAAATATTTAATTTATTAATTTTAATCTCATTTTTATTTTTCATTTTTTTCTATTTTTAGGTGTTTCTTATGTTTTAAATTTTTTTACAATAATAAGTAATGATGTGTCCCTATTGAATCATGATGTGATCAATGGTATGAATTTTGGGGATCTAATTATTCCATGATGTGTCCATGGGATGCATCATAACTTGTGGGGATGGAGATATATCATGGGGTTTCAGTTAATCAAAGATCATGTAATGGTCATAGGCTATCACAACAAGATAATAATCCTAGGAAGTTATAAATTCTATGTACCATATATAAGGGTCCCATTCATTTGGGTACCCTTACGTGCAGAGGTCCAAGAATTTGTTAAAAATTAATGAAGTTAAGGGTCACTTTGTGGCATGTAATGGTAATTTTGTGACTATATTCATGGTAAATATAATATATTAGTGTCCTAGATATTTTTAAATCAAGTGATTTGGGATCACACGATGGAATGAAGACATTAAATTGTTGTTGTTCTATCATAGGTGATAAACACTATATGAAGGCCTGTCTACATATGCTTTTTGTGCCATATTGTTTACTGAAACACTATTATATGACATAGGTTGTGAAGTAACATTTCTACTTGGCATCAAGGATGTTTTCATTCCATGATGAATAGAGGTCACTTTGTGACCTTCCCAACCCTTTTTTAATGGTTGATTAAATAATAAAATATAATTTCAAATGATTGGTTTTCTATTTTCACTAGTTTCATCATTGAAAAGACCTTATTTGAACCACCCATGCCATCAATGTTAACCCTCATTACCCTCATCTTATTCCACTTGTTTCAAGTGTATTATTCATTATGAAAACATAAACTTATTTTTCTTCTTTTCAATGGTTAAAATATCTTCTCTTATATTGGTTTATTTATTCTAAATAACCATAGTTGGATAAGATTCCTATTGAATGAATTTATGATATAGTTTTTTTATGTTAGTGTTCTTCCCTATTCTCCTTTAGTTGATCCTTACAGTAAACTAGTGGTTTCATAAATTATGGATTGTGGTTCAATGAATTATATTTTTATGAAAATATATATGTGTTTGACACTTGAAAAATTATTTTTCAAATTATTTGAAAGTGTTATATTCCACTAACGAGGCCTAATTATTATATATTACAATTATAAATTTTCATCATGTTATGTGAGAGGAAAAATGAGTTTTATATTATTATTATTTATAGAAAAGTTTATTCATTGTGGAGACCCCAAATGATTGGGTAGGTACCCTAGTAAAATTACATTCTAGGAAGTGATATTTACACCTTAAAATTGGATTAACTCACTGTTCAAGCAATACACTGATACAATCTCCCAGAAATTTATAGAAATGTTAAACCCACATGACATTAATATGATCCCCATAGCCTTTAAGTGTGATTGGATTGGATGTGGGATAATATTAGAGTCTTAGGGTGTGCCAGCATTAGTTACCTTATAGAATATCACATAATGCTTGTTCAAAATGTTTATTCACTTGGTCTTTTTTACATTAATAATTATTTTTTTAATAATAATGTGATATTCTACTTATCATTAAAATTTTAAATCATATTTTCTTACATTTTATCTTCCAGTTATAATTCATGGATTATTTGATAATTCTTTCTAACTGAACATGTGGTGGGATCCTATTGGTCTTGTTATACTCACACCCTATATACACCCTTTAGGTGATATATACCTTTTATTGATTAATTCTGGTAATAGAATGGTATATATTGGAGGATTTTTATTCTCATTCATTTTAGGTTTGAGTTTAGTGAATGTGAAAAGGTGGGAGCAATATCAAATATCACATAGAGACGTGAAGGAAGTATTTTTGTTTTATCATGTTTAGTGGAGTTGATAAGGTGGGAGTGAACTATCAAGTCAAAAAAATATGGTTAATAGTTATTTTTGGCATATTTTTGTCTTAGTTTTGTTATAGGATGTCCTTTTATATTTCTTCAGAAGTTTCCCATCCCATAATTCCCTTTTTGTTTATATGTATGATTTTAATTTTTGTTTATATTGTAGATGATGACTTATTTTATTTGTTTTTACATTTATCATAATATTTAATTATGATATTTCATATTGTTTTTCATTTACAAATGTTCTAATTAATTTGGATTCATGAATCACCAATATATAGAGAGGTCATTTCATGTTCTTGGTCAGAGATTTCATGATGGTACATAATTATTTTATAAAAAATTGTTCCCCAAGTTATGTTTCTTATACTCAATAATTAGTTTCTATCCCTTAGGGATCTCTAATTCCATTATATCCATATCACTTGATAGCTCATATTATTTTTTTATGTTTATCATGTGTAATTTATAGATAAATTAGTATTAAAGCCTTATTTAAATTTTTTTTATTTTGAAATGTTAATAAAGAAAATAGATATAATTATTGGGACTTGAGTATAGGTTATGATTGATTCTCTAGATAACACTTACTATAATAAGGATTCTGTCATCATTGATGTGGGAGAATGAATTGTTCGAGTTCATCTTGACTTTCAAGGCACATGATTTAGTAAATAAAGCTATAGATTTAGTTCCCTAACCATGTGTTGATGGATTTTTGATGAAAATAGTTTTTTCCATCAATAAAATTTCTTTGAATAATTTTTATTATCATAATCCCTTAGTTTTTATTCATTTCTATCTACTTTTAGGTTATATATTACCAACATAAATACCCCTATATATTTTATGGACTGTGTTTGTTGTGATTTTCTTAGTATAATCATATTGGAGATCAAAACATGATCAAGACAGTGGTAGAAGCCATCAATCCATATATTTTGTATATTTCCATTTCCTAACTCTAGTTAGAGAGGTGGGTCTGAGTTTGAGTCATGATATGGACTAGGAATAGGAATTTCAAATAATTCAACCTCCATACTATTGTGGAAGAAACCATGCCCAAAATAGAGAGGGTTGGTTTAAAAAGATTGAATGGATTTTTGAATTACCTTGAACATTTGAGTCCATCATTTTTAAATATTATGATACATTCATTTAAGGTCCGCACCTAGAGTTATTGGAGTCCATTTTTCATATTAATACAAATGATAACCTTGAGTGTAAATACTTGAAAATTATGTTCACTCAATAGTTATATCTAGATATGATTTCTTTGAGGAAATATCATAAGTTTTTGTACCTCAAAAAATAAAAATAGACAGTTTTAAAATATATAAATTTATTTTCTATGATTTTTAATTTCAAAATAGATATGACATTTAATAATGGAATAAAATATCATTGATTTTAAAAGGGAATGTGGCATGGAATCTAATTCCTAGACTTATTGTAGAAGATTTACATCCTTGAAGATGTTTTAAAATAAGACCTAATAGAAATGATATATTAAGTGGTGAAGTTCGGGATGATTTATGATCATCCATTTCCAAGATGAAGTGAATATGTGTTTTTATAAACAAATATGAACATGCAAAACCTATAAGGGGTAGTAGTGGTGGATCATGTCATCTATCATAGTTGGTCTCAATTTCCAAAATAGAGAGTATACCTAGTATTTTCCATTAGTATGGTTGTATAGGTCACATTATACCATCTTGACTAAAGGCCCCAAATAATTTTCATATTTTTTTTTGTGAATGGACCATTTTTAGAGTTTTTTATAGCCAAACTGTCTCCTTAAAATAGTTGAGGATTCTCAGATTTGAGGAGATCCACACATCAGGATGATGTTTTAAAATCAATATCCTTTATAACTCATGGTTTTATATATAATTGTCGATAATCTTATAGTAAGAGTCAATTGAGGTATGATCCTCATATTTTTATTAGGCCTCAGGACAATTTCTAAACTAGGTAAATGTATGAGGTAAATATAGTTCCTATGAAATTAGATTTAGGATAAAAAAATTGTGTGAGGTACCATTCTTATTGAATCATCTTTGGATACAGATTTATTTGATAAAGGTTAATCTATATCTTTTATTTATACATTTATCATGTATTTATTGAATATACGATTTGATCTTATACCTTATGTTATGGAGATATCAATTTGTCTTGGATAAAAGGAGTGTGGTTCCCGATTTCTTTTATGTATTATCTCAACATCCAAGTAATAGTTATATTAGGTCAGACTTAATCTCAAGATAGTCTTCATTTATATTATTCTCAAAATCAATTGGATGAGTTCTTTTAGATCCCTAATATATTTCTTCCATTATAGATGACCTTCACTACCCAAGATGTGATCCATCATATAATTTATGGAGAAAGTGACCCATGGAGTATTCAGTTGGGTACTCCTCTACATGAGGATAGTAGATTGATATGTTAGGTATCATATCATCTAGTGTAGGTTGATTTATTAGATTCCTTAGGAGATATTTCAAATGTGGTCAATGATTTTCATAAATTATACTATAATTACATATTAGGGTTATATCATGACTAGGAATCCATCTTCATTATTTATCTAACAATATGGATATAGTAAATCTTATTTACATTGTACTTTATTGTGATGACTGAATTAAAATAATTTAGGATTTGGTTTGATGATTTAGAATCCAAGGGATTAATAAAAACCTATTTTTTATGTGTGGTGTACCTATATTCTCCTTACTAATAATTAAAATGGGACTATTAACATGTGTATCAATCACATTGATAAGAATTATGTGACCACTAAGAATAATAACCCCTTAACTTTCATTAATGATTCCTCTAATCAATTTAATAGTGAAATATGTTTTTTAAAGATTCTACATCAGTGAGGGTATGACTAGATCATGGTAGATAATTCCAATATTCCCAAATCTATTTTTTAGAAGAATATATCATCATTATATATATACTGTGATTTTATTTAGTTTATCACATGGCCCTAAAGTTTTTATGGAACTTATGAACATAATGTTTCATTGATATTATAAATCCATCCTTATGGTATTCATGGATAAAATCTTTGTAACGTTCCGGTTCCGGAAGCCTCCCAGAGGCACCCTGTACCCAGTTTGTCACATGGCCTCAAGAGCATTTCCCCGAATGTCAGAGACTGTCGACTAGCAGTGAGGGCCTTGGGTGTGATAGTGGGGAAACTATGCCCTCATTGGCAGAGTAACACAGCGAAATTAAAACAAACAACAATAGCAGAAGCAATAATAATACCAAACAATAATAAATAGTAGAAGACTGAAAGTAAATAACAACTTGAGCACATATATAAATGATTCATGATACATATTTCTAGGAAAGCCTCCAAACGAGTCACAATTATTTAATATAGTAATAAACTGGAGTATGAAGAAAATAAAGTAAACAACTTCACATCATTGCAAGCCTCAGCTTGGTCTCATGCTCCCCATCTCCACAGCAATCAAGTACCTGAAGTAGAAGGGAGCTTGCCCTTATCTATACCTGCAGTAATATAATCTGTTTGGGCCCAAAATCATGACCCAAATAGGGTGTGAGACTATTACCAGTAGGAAACCACCCAAATATTTGTGCCTAACAGTCATTGAATATATATGGTAGGTAATAAACAAAATGAAGCAATAAGCAAGGAAGTACACATAGTAACAATCCTACAAATTCAATTGCATTCATTTTCATATATCAATTGATTAGCTAAACAAAAGCAGGTAACCCTAGGGTAAGTACTCATAGCCTAACCCCTCTTGTTCAACCAAACAAACGCAAGCAACCCTCTGGGAAGTATACACAGTCTAACCCCTCTTGTTCAACTTTAGTAAAGACTCTCTGAGGAAGCACTCACCATCAATTCCCCCTTTAGTCTCATATCGGTAACTAATAGGCACTTTGAGGAAGCACTCAACACCCAATTCCCCATGTGTCCTACATCGAGGAACTACAGACACTATGAGGGAGCACTTACATCCATCCCCCCTATGGTCTCACAATGTAACAGTAAAACAGACACTCTAGAGAATCCCTCAACATCCATTCTCCCTATGGTCTACTACACCAAGTTCTCACGGCCCTGTTTAATTAAGTCATGCACAAAAGATATTTGGCTACCAAAGTAAACCTCAAGAACTACTTGGATAAAAAATTTATAGAATATCATAACATGTCAGATAATAATCATTCCATCCTAACAATACTAGTCATGGGAAACAAAACACCAGCCTAACAGGAAAATCTTGACCAAACGGTCAAAAACAATTAAACATGGGCAAAACATCAATAGCTTGGAAAAGATAGCCCTATTCACAATAATTAACCTCCATCCAAACAAACAAGGCATAGCAGACAATAAAAGGGATAAAAACCATAAACACATAATACCCCGTTCTTGGGTATTGGGCACTATTGCACATAAAATTGGAATACTACCCATGGAAAGGCACAAACCACCTACCTCAGCATCATGAGATTGATATATGTGAATCTAAGGCCTTTAATTTTCCTAGAACACTATAATCTAAAAAATGATAAAAATATTCAACTGAGGATAACTCGTAAGAGAGGATAAATCAAGAGATGGTGTTCAAGAAGAAAGGATAACTCAACAATGTGATTCCAATGCAATCGATGGTAGTTGATTCAGAGAATGAACGGCGAGTTGGGCGCTCGGAGAAGATCCAAGGCCATACGAATGCTCCTAGATGAAATAGGTTGAGAAGAAGTGGTTATGTCCATCATACATGACCCCGGTCCATTTAAAGAAAAAAAATTACACATCGTGTTCCTTAGAAGTTCACAGCGTGTAGTTACCTTTTCAAGCCTCTACTTTAGGCGGTCTCCAGGTCACCACACACAGTTGTGTGCTCAGACGTTACATGGCTAGCACACGGCTACATGCAGCAACTGAGTACTTGGCATGTACTCCAGAAATTTCCAAAAACTTCTCTATTCCTTCAAAAACAACTAGAAAATAAAACATACTTAAAAAGAAGATCCGGGTTCTTACAAATTTTCCCCCTTAAATAAATTTTTCCCTGAATTTTCCAAGCAAGGTGGCATAGAATAAGAATCCTCGAACAGCTCCGACCACTGTGATCGTACCTCGGCCTCCCTCTCCTAAGTCTCATCTCGTACTCGCCCGTGCTACCATACCACTCGTACCAGAGGAACAAACTGACCACAGAGAACCTTCTCACTTTGATTAACAATCCGGATAGGATGCTCCTCGAATAAGGCGTACATTTCTAACTCAACCATCTCATGTTGAAAAACATGAGATGCGTCTGAGAAGTAACATTGAAGCTGAGAAACGTGGAAGACATCATGCATAGTTCGGTACCTCTGAGGTAACTGCAACCAATATGCAACCGGCCCAACTCTCTCCAATACCTCAAACAGCATAACGTACCTCGAGGAAAGATTACCCGGCCTCATAATCATCATATGTCCCAACCTTGGTGTGACACGCAAGAAAACCTGATCTCTGACCTCAAACTCCAGAGGTCGTCTCTGTCAATCAGCATAAGACTTCTGTCAAGACTGTTTAGTAGCCATCCTCTTCTAAATCAACTCTATATTCTATGTGGTCTCTTGGAAAAGATGAGGTCCCAACATAGCTACCTCTCCTTCCACTAGCCAATATAAGGGTGATCAGAATGGACTACTATACAAAGCCTCATAAGGTGCCATCTAAATAGTTGATTGAAAACTATTATTATAGTAAAACTCCACAAGAGGTATGTGCTTCTCCCAAGAACCTCTAAATTCTAGGATGCAAGCTCGAAGCATATCATCATGCACTTAAATCATACGCTCGGACTAGCCATTTGTCTAGGGATAGTAAGATGTACTCAGAAGTACCTGTATACCCAAATCCCTCTGAAGTCTCTGCCAGACCCAAGAAGTAAAACGGGTGTCCCTGTCTGAAACAATGGAGTGTAGAACCCTGTGTAGACATACAATCTCTCGGATGTACAACCTTCCCAACTCATCAATACTGAAGGTCTCCTAGATTAGTAAGAAGTGAGCATCCTTCATGAGTCTTTCAATGACAACCCAAACTGCATCATTCCCTTAAGGCGACCTTGGAAAACCTATCATGAAATCCATTGTGACATCATTCCATTTCCACTCGGGAATGGGAAACTGCTGTAAAATCCCTACTAGTCACTGATGCTCCGCCTTCACCTGCTGACAGGTGGAACACCTCATCACAAAACAAGAAACATCTCTCTTCATACCTGGCCACCAATACTGACTGTGTAGATCGCAATACATCTTGGTGACACTAGGATGAACTGCCCAACCGAGTAATTGAAGTCCTGTATCAACTCCTCATGTGTGTCTACTGACACCTATACGCATCCATGAAAGCGCTAGATCTCATCCTCGCCTATGGTACAGCTTGGAATATATTATTCTCCTGACACACTCTCTCATAGGACTAGGCCTTCTGAATCTTATATTTATCTCATTCGTACATGATCAATAAGATTAGAGGTAACAGCCACCGAAGAAATAAACTTATGGCCCTGCCTTTCGTGCACCTCCAAATGCTTCTCAGAGAACAGAGCCATAAGTTGTCACTCACTATTGGCCTCCGGAACTGTATGTATCTGAGTTCTCCTACTCAAAACATCAGCCACTATGTTGCCTTTCCCAAGCATATAGGCAAGCTCAAAGTCAAAGGACTGAAGGTACTCAACCCACCTTTGATGTCTCAAGTTCAGTTCACGCTGAGTAAAGATATACTTGAGGCTTTTGTGGTTGGTGAAAACCAAAAAATGATCTCCTAGAAGATAATGACTCTAACAGTGTAAAGCATGAACAACTATAGCTAACTCAAGAGCGTGTGTCAGGTAATTCCTCTCATGTGGCATCAACTGCCGAGATCCGTACGCAACGACTCCTTCTACCTGCATAAGCATAACTCCCAGCCCAATACCTAATGCATCATAGTAAATTTTATAACTCTTTCCTAGCTCTAGAAATACTAGTATAAATGTTGAAGTCATCCTCCATTTCATCTCCTGAAAGGCTGACTCACAAGAATCTGTCCACAAGTACTTCTCACCCTACTTATTCAGGCATGTCAATAGTGCTGCTAAGCATGAAAAGTCTTGTATGAAACATCTATAGTAACCAACCAGCCCTAGAAAGCTCCATACCTAAAATAAATTCTTCGAATGATCCTAGAAAACTACCGCTCTCACTTTCTCCGGGTCTACTAATACTCCTGTCTCTAAGATAACATGACCCAAGAAGTGATTTGGTCCATCCAAAAGTGACATTTTGAGAGCTTAGCATAAAACTGATGCTCTCTCAGTGTACTCAAAATGATCTGAGGATGTGTGGCATGGTTGTGTAGAGTGTGAGAGTACACCAATATATCGTCCATTAAGACTAACACAAAAGAATCCAAGTACGGACGAAACACTCAGTTCATGAATGCCATGAAAACTGTGGGTGCGTTCACGAGACAGAATGTAATAACCACATACTCATATATACCATACCTACTCTGAAATTTTGTAAGAGGTATATCATATGGTCTAACATGAAACTGATGATAATTGAACCTCAAGTAGATCTTTGAGAACACCTGGTCTCCTTGAAGTTGATCAAAGAGATCGCCAATCCTCGACAAGGGATATCAGTTCTTGACTGTCAATAGGTTCAACTTCCGATAATCCATGAAAAGTCGGAGGGTACCGTCTGTCTTCTTTGAAAATAAGACAGGTGAACCCCAAGGAGAATTACTGGGTCGGATGAAAATCTTTTCCAATAACTCCTCCAACTGCTTCTTGATATCCTATAACTCAAGTTTAGCCATCCTATAAGGAGGAATGGACATCGGTGCCGCTCCTAGCACAATCCCAATAGAAAATTCCATCTCTTACTTTGGAGGAAAACCTGCAATGTCCTCTATAAATACATCTATGAAACAATCACCACTTGAGGAAAGTCCATCTGTGAAGTCCCCTAGTCATCCAGATACAGAATAGAAAATTGGGCTTTAACTCCTCCCATCCCATGATGCTCGGGCCCCGCTCAGCTCACCTAGACATCTCATTCACCCTTATGAACACTAGTGCAGAAAACATTATTTAAGTCGGTTATTTTTCATTTTTTACGTCGAGTTTTAGACGACGTTAATACAGAAGATGTTATAAATAATTTTTTTTACGTCGGTTATTTAAAAACTGACATAACATACATAACATCGCGGTGTTTATGACGTCGGTTAATTAATAACCGACGTGAAAAAACCCGAGGGGCGGGGTTTATAACGTCGGTTATTATATAACCGCCGTGATAAACCGGGGGGGATTTATCATGTTGGTTATATAATAACCGACATCATAAACACGTGCGGGGGGGGGGGGGGTTATCATGTCGGTTATTTAATAATCGACGTGATAAACACCTGGACTATGGTTTATCACGTCTGTTATTAAATAACTGATGTGCTAAACCAGTCCCGGGAGGGGTTTATCACCTCGGTTAATCAATAAACAAAGTGATAAAAGGCCTGGGAAATGGATTATCACGTCGGTTATTAAATAACCGACGTGATAAACCATTTCCCAGGCCATTTATCACGTTGGTTATTGATTAACTGACCTGATAAAGCATTTCCCAGGTCCTTTATCACATCATTTATTACATAACCGATGTGATAAACGCTTCTCAATTTCTTTAACACATCGGTTATAAAATAATCGATGTGAAAGACAAAAAAAATTTAAAAAAAAAATCCACTGCAGTCCTCTGCTCTCCCCCAAAATCAACCAGAAACAAAATCAATAATTCGTACCACAAAAATAGAGGATAAAAACATGAACTAAAGAAAATTTAATCATTTACATTGATAACAGATAAAACTTACCCACTTGATATCCCCCACCCCCATGCATACCCCCTGTATACCCCCCCCCCCATTGGAGCTCCCACCACAACCCTAGACTGCCCCCGACCCCCTAGAAAGCCCCAAACACCCCTCGACAACCCCCCCCCCACCCTCTTGAACAACACCCCCTCACCCCACTTGACAGCCCCCACCACACCCCTAGACTTCCCCCTGACCCCCTGGACATCCCTAAACACCCCTCAATAACCCCCTCACCCTCCTGAACAGCACCCCCTCACCCCCCTTGACAGCCCCCACCACACCCCTGGACTGCCCCCCCCCCCCCCGACCCCCCTGGACAGCTCCAAACACCCCGAGACAACCCACCCCCCCCCCCCCCACCCTCATGTATACCCCTCATACCCTGGACAGCCCTCCCCCACCCCATTGGAGCACCCCACCACACCCCCTGGACTCCCCCCCCCCACCCTCCTGAACAGAACCCCCTCACCCCATTTGACAGCCCCCACCACACCCCTGGACTACCCCCCGACCCCCTGGACAGCCCCAAACACCCCTCTACAACCCCCCCCCCCACCCTCCTGAACAGCACCCCCTCACCCCACTTGATAGCCCCCACCACACCCCTGGACTACCCCCGACCCCCTGGACACCTCCAAACACCCCAGGAAAACCCCCCCACCATCATGTATACCCCCCCCCCCCACACCCTGGACAGCCCTCCCCCACCCCATTGGAGCCCCCACCACACCCATGGACTGCCCCCCAACCCCCTGAACATCCCTAAACACCCCTCGACACCCCCCCCCCCCACCCTCATGTATACCCCCCCACCCCACCGGATAGCCCTCCCAGACCCCTGGACACCCCCCAACCCCACTGAACACCCCCCTACACCCTTGAAACCCCTCCCCCCCAGACCAGAATCCATACCAGAAAAACCATCATAATTAGACCAAAATAAGAAGTAGAGAAAAATTAAACATTAACATATATAACATTCAAAACATACACTTTCAACTTCAAAAAAAAACTAAATCCAACCTAAATGACTAAAAAATACACAATTACAACGACAATATTCAAAATTACATTTTACATTACAAACAACTAAAATTTAATCAAACCTGTAAAATAATTTGACCACTCCACTTGTAAGTGTTTGATGTCTTCATCATTATAGGGTTGAGGGTCATAAAAAATCTACAAATGAAAAGGATAGTAGTTAACGTGTATAATGAGTAAATCAAATTGAAATATTATGGCAAAGTTTAAGAGGAAATCTTACCAGGTCAAAATTCACAACTGTCCCAGTTGTTATTATTTCATACATAAATCTTAACATATAATATTTGCATTCGATGATGCCTTGTTGTTCATGACAATTCTGTTTGAATGAGTGTAAATTCAATATATTATTTTAATGTAATAAATCAAAAAGTAAAAATTATAAATGGATATTTACCTTCGCATTTACATATTTGATCTTTGCATTCCTTTTCTTTGCATTTTTTCAAAAGTAGACCCATGCCCTGTTAGAAAATAATACTAATGGGGTAAATTTAAAATTCATTATAATATATAAAACTATTGAGAAATTGAAACTTACTTTTCCAATATATTCTTAAAACTTTCCCGCGCATCATCATGGACAGATCATATCCAATAAAGTGCTTTCTCCCTTGGGAGAAAACCCATAACATCCAATGATCACTGATAAAAGGAAATTTAATGTTAGTGGTTTTTTATGTTAAAATATAATTAACTCTTTGAGAGAGATGTGTTTCATACCTCTCACAAAAAGGCATCATCCAACATTGTGTGACTATATTCTTTTCAAGTCTTTCAGTAATATAAAGCATTCTTTGTTCCTCATCCAATGCACATGCTTCAGGGGAAATCAATTGCGGGTCCATGAATCCATATACATCTGTCAGCTCATTCTTCTCACAAATTTTATAAAGATACCTAATACAAAACAGACATAAGTATACATTTTTAATAAATATAATGCAGGGAAAAGGTGTTAAGACTTACATGGAAAAAAAATTCACCACGTTTATGCCCAACTTATCTCCAGTAACAAGCCCCATGATATCAGTTTTCATAATCCCCACATTTATTTCACATCCAAAAACATGAGCTTCCATTGGAAACTCATAATGATCTGCCAACAAATTTGAATATCTTGACAATCTGTCAAGACTACTAGATTTTTTATCTGATGTCATAGCTATTTGTCTTTGTTGTTGTCTATACAATATTTCTTTACCTTTGAAGTATTCCTATAAAAATAAATTGAAAAATATATTAGTTTTCAAATGATAAAACAACTTTAATAAAAAATGAAAGATATAACATTCATACCTCTATGGTAATGAGTCGAAGAAGTCTAGATGGCCAAATTAAAAACTGGCCGATACTATGTCCAACTGTCGCCACCTCATCTATAGGTAATGGTACCCAGGCTGATCTATCTATAATATCCTGTACAGTGACCCTATGATTCTCTACCTCTAATTTTTTATGATGAACTGTATCTCCTATACAATATACCAACCCATATGCTACTATATGATGTTGAGAATCATCAACATACAACTCGCAATAAGTCGGAAGCTACGGCGGAGGAGTAGGATAAAAAATGGGGTCAGCAGGCTGAGGTGGGGGAGTGGGAGCTACTGGCGGAGGTGGAGGATAAATAATGGGGTCTGTAGGGGGAGGTGGTGGAGTGGGAGCTGTAGTCTGAAATTTTCTTTGCATGTCTGCAAACATAGACTGCACTGACACTCTAATCTTGTCCTCCATCGTCGCATTAATATTATGAATTTCAGCCTCCAAGGAATCAATTTTTTTTCTATAAAACCACTCAATATTTGAAGTTGAAGAACGTGGAAACACTTTTCTTACTGATACATCTGCCGGATATCCTCTTACATGACCAGGATTTTCGGGCCTTCCCAATGCTACAGATAAAATATCTTCCCTCCCAGTAGCTGTAAATGTCCCCTGTGAACTCTGCTCCTCAAGAGAGTCCTGTATTAATTAATTGAACATTTCTGTAATGATTGAAATTATATGAAGAAAATGGTTAACTTAAATAAATAAAATATATATCTTACAATCCTCTCAGCTATGATTCTCGATTCATCCGAAAGATATTGCCCTTTTTTTCCCTTCTGAGCTCTCTTCCATTTTTCATGTCTAGATGGAGTGGGTGGAGGGGCCACCTCTCCAGAGCATGAAGACTCAGCTTTTAGTTGCTGAAATTTTTCTGCCATCATTTGTTCTTCCAATAATGCATACCCACCCTGAGATAAACTATGAGGGTATACATTTTTAGATTGGATCTCTTGATGAGCTTTCCTTGTTTTCTGTAAATTAAGAATAAGAAATCATTAACAAAATGTTAATAAGATCATTTATATAAGAAATCTTATAAAAGTTTACACTGCCCTTACCAAAAATTACTCTTTTCTTCTACTTTAAAAAAATTGTCTCCATGTGTCTTCATCTATAAAAGGATATATACGACATGGATTTTCATGACTCCTATGACCATAAATGAAATCAGATGAGAGGGATGATTTGAATTCCCTCCATCTCTTGGAAGCCAATGATAAGAATTTCTTCCTGACTCCTCCAGTGTTAGGAATATCAATTTTCATCTGATAAAGAAGAGGTTAAACATATTATATATACTAGAAACATTTAAAGAATATTCAAACAATAGAAAAAGATATTACCAAAATCGTCTCCCATAACTGAGAGATTATCGCTTTATCCACACTTCTCCAGTCATCATACAGAATGCTTACTTTGATCTTAGCCTGAGTTGCTACAAAACTCTTAAAATCTTTTGCATTTGGACCTCTAGGAATATCATCATCATCAAACTCAATGACTATCCTCTAATCCTGTATACGGGAAACTGATAATTTTGGTAAACGTGTGCACCCACGTTTACCAACCATTGAACTCTTTGTTCTAATAGAAGCATGTGAATGTTCCTCCCCAGAGGTATGACCAATATGCTCTCTCCAGAATCATGTGATTGATCAACTGAATGATCTGTCATTATCCTTCAAATCAAAAAAACAAACATTAGTTCAAAAATATACAAATTCAAATATTTTAATACTACTATAATCAGAAAATAGAAAAGTGTACTAAGTTACTTAATAGTAAACATTGGTAATATGGTAAGCATGTTAAACAATGGTAAAGATGGTCAAGATGGTCAAGATGGTCAAGATGGTAAACATGGTAAACCTGGTAAACACGGTAAAGTAATTGTCACTGAACAAAAATAATAGATATATAATTCATGTAATGGTAAATATGATAAAGTAAACTAAACAAACTTAAAACAAACAAAAAATTATACTTATTTTGTTTTAAAACATGTTTTAATAAATAAAAAACTTACAACATCTAACATTTATGAAAAAAATAAATGTAAACAAGAAATAAACATATGTTACCTATAATTTTAGGAATGTACAAATGGATTGTTTTCCCAAATTCCTTCGTCATGATCGTTCCTTATGGCACAAATCATGTCTTCAACATGCTCATCATTATGTTCTGTTAATCTTTCCATGGAAGTAGGGATCTCACATAAATCAGCATCTTCATCAACTTCATCATCACCAACATATTTCTTTCCCTTGTAAAACAACAGCCCACTGCATATCTGATTGATCTACTACATAGAAAATTTGTTTTTCATGTGTTTCCATTATAAAAGAATCAGTTATGTCTTCCAATCTATTCAGATTAATAAGTGTCATTCCAAATTCATCGTTCCTGACACTGTTGTTACCGATAAACCATTTACAGTTAAAAATAGGAACTTTAATTTTAAATTAATCAACCTCCAATATGTCTTCAATCACTCCATAATATGCACTTGATGCAGAAATTGGGTTTTTGTCCTTAGCACTCGAAAAATGCATTGCTTCTGCAAACACCAATACACCACTATTCTGAACTGCACTTCTATTGTCCTGAGCTTTCATATGAAATGTATAGCCATTAATGTCATAACCTAACCATGTTATCAAATTTAAACATGGACCACCCACTATGCATTTTAATGTCTTTGATACATCTGATCTACCAAGCAAAGTCTTTTTAATCCATGACAAAAAAAATTGTTGTGCTCATTCAAAATCCACATTTCTTTCTTCTTTGGATGACATTATTTCAACTCATTAATATGAAATGTGATATACGGTTGAGCATCAGCTATGATATTCAAGATGTATGATTCTAACTTCTTCATCTGTTTAGCTAACAATGATTTGACTTTCAAGCCACGAATCCCCTTTCCCTCATTATTAACTTGTTCGTGGCGAGATGGAGGCAAACCTATGTGTTGTGCCATAGCCAAGTAGCTCATACAAAACTCTGCTACCTCCTCAGAAATATACTTTTCAATAATGGAGGCTTCAGGTCGATATGGATTTTTAACATACCCCTTTATATTTTCATATACCTTTCAAAAGGATACATCCAACGAAGATATACAGGTCCACAAAGCATTATTTCTCTAACTAGATGAATCATTAAATGCACCATTATATCATAAAAAGTTGGAGGAAAATACATTTCCAATTGACAAAGTATAAAAATTGCATCCTTTTCCAAAATGTTCAAATCATTCACATCAATATCCTTGTTACAAATTGAATTGAAAAAATAACACAACTTCATCATAGTCTTTCTGACACGAATGGGCAATATTCCACACAATTCAACTAGTAGAATTTGTTGCATCATGACGTGACAATCATGTGATTTCATACCTATCAACTTCAAGTCCTTCAATGAGACAAAATTTTTTACATTTGAAGAATAACCTTGAGGCACTTTGATATCATGAAGACATTGACAAAAGATAATTTTCTCCCTCTTCGATAATGTATGAAAAGCCCGGGGAATAAATGTTCGTCTTCCTTTAGGAGTGGGAGCTAACTCCAAATGTATTCCCATTGATAGTAAGTCTAATATTGCATTCAACCCATCTTTAGTATTTCCTTTAATATCTAACAATGTTCCAATCAAAAAATCACATATATTCTTCTCCACGTGCATGACATCAATATTATGTTTAACTTCATGATACCTCCAATATGGTAGCTCAAAAAATATTGACCTTTTCTTCCAAATATGTCTATCATTACCAGATTTATGTGTCTTTCCCAATGTCACATCAAGGTTTTTCACCCTCTCAAAATACAGATCCGGGGATAAAGGTTTTGGAGCAGTATCAAATTCTTGTGAGCCATTGAATTCCTTTTTTAGTCTTCTATAAGGGTGATCCACAGGCAAAAACTTTCGATGACCCATGTACACTGTTTTCCTCCCATGATGCAATTAACAATATCACATCTGTTGTTCGCAAATTGGACATGCTTTATGCCCTTTAACACTATATCCAGACAAATTTACATACGTTGTGAAGTCATTTATAGTGAACAGAAGCACTCCATGCAGTTGAAAATATTCCATTTTATAAGAATCATACACCCTAATACCATCAACCCATAACAATTTCAAATCATCAATCAACGGTGACAAGTAAACATCAATATCATTGTCGGGTTGCTTTGGACCAGAGATCATTATACTCAACATGACATATTTTCGCTTCATACAAACTTCAGGAGAGAGGTTTTAAATTACCAATAAAACAGGCCATGAACTATGTGTGCTACTGAGGGTTCGGTATGGATTCATTCCATCTGTGCACAACCCTAATCTGAGATTTCTTATTTCATTTCCAAATGTAGAATACTGCGTATCAATTTTCTTCCATTGTGGACAATCAGCTAGATGACATATTTTTCCATCACATACCCACTCATCAGCATGCCATCTTAACCTTTTTGCATCATGTGAATTAGAAAATAAACGTTTGAAACGATGAATTATAGGAAGATACCAAAATACCATTGAAGGGAGCTTTGTAATCTCTACATCAGCCTGTGATTTCTCTTTCACCTTATACCATGATGTCCCACATTTAGGAAACTCTGACAGAAATTCATATTCCTTCCTATATATAATGCAGTCATTCGGACAGACATGTATTTTCTTGTATCCCAATCCCATCGGGCATAATATTTTCTTGGCCTTGTAATGTGAATCTGGAAGATCGTTATCTTTTGGAAGAATGTCTTTCACCAATTGTAGCAGCTCTGTAAAACTTCTGTCACTCCATCCATGTTTCACCTTCAGGTTAATAAATCATAACACCGCTGACAAAACCGTAAAATCTGTACAACCAGGATATAATGGTTGTTCAGCATCACCATATAGACGCGCAACTGTCGGTTCTATCTCAATTTGTTCTGCTACAATATCACGAATCATTTCTTTAATTCCATCGGAGTTACCATCTTGTGAATCATCATCGTCAGTGACATTTCATCCAGTTTCACCATGCCAAATCCAAGGGTTGTAACTCGGATTAAAACCATGACATATCAGATGATCTTTTATCTCTCTACTTTTCAAATTCTTAATATTCAAACATTTCAGACATGGATAGAAAAAAAATGTCACTACTTGGAACATTTCATTTAGAAAATTCCAAAAAGGCATCAACACCTTCCTCATATTCATTTCTCATTTGATGTGCCGTAATCCAACTTTGACACATTATTACCTATAACAAATATCAAAAATATATATATTTTTAAGATAAGACAAATATAAGTTTATATGAAAAAAATCATAATTTCAATGTAAAACAATTTTGAAATATAAAAAAAATCTATGAATATTTAAAAAAATATTCTTGAATATTATTATTAAAAGAAAATATAGTTAGATATAACAGTTTTAAATTCCATTGAATAAAAGAAAACCATGGCGCCTACATGGTTGATAGAAAATTGTAGAGAATGGAGTAAACCTGAGAATCAAATCATATTTAAAATAAAAATTTAGATGGAGAAAATCACCCCTCTTGGACACCACCCCCACCCCCGACCCCCTTTGACACCCCCCCTGACCACCCCCCAACCCTCTGGATAGCCCCCCACCCCTCGGACAACCCCCAAAACCTTCTGGACAGGCCCCCACCCCCTTGGACATCCCCCCCCCCACACACCCACCCCCTTGGACACCCCCCTAGACACCCCCCAACCCTCTGGATAGCCCCCCACCCCCCGGACAACCCCAAAACCCTCTGGAAAATCCTCCACCCCCTTGGACAGCCCCCCACACCCACCCACCCCCTTGGACATCCCCCTGGACACCCCCCAACCCTCTGGACAGCCCCCCACACCCCCCCCCCCCCCGGACAACCCCCCAAACAATGGTTTACATATAAAAACTAGGCATGGTGAACAACTAAAAACACATAAATTTAATATATACTTCAGCATAAAATAGATGGAATTAAATATTATTAAATATGGCTACTTAAATGATCATATGATAATTAAAAATAACTATTGATATTCAACTAGTCAAATGATCACAAGTTTTCTCAATAACTAATATCATAATGAGGTAATGGATAATTCTAGAAATCTTAAACATATTGTCGAGTCCTTGGCCAAGGCCTCAAAAAATACTAGGGTAAGCCCTCATCAGAACCCATTTTTTTTAGGAATCATGAGACATAGTGATTCATCGAAGGGCCATAGAGGTCAACAGCCATTACATTATATGTCTAATAGATTCTCATATAAAAGAGGATAAACATAAGAAGCAACAATGCATGAAATATCATTTCCGAATTGTAAATTTAATCAATAACCATTCTATGCAATAATATAGGTGAATGAGATCATTAGTTGTCAATGACAACAAAAATTACCATCAATGTCGGGCATTCACGAAACAAAAAACAAACTAAATAAAAGTAGTTGAGGCTTACATGAATATTTCGAGTCTATCTAATAGATCTAGGGATGATAAATAAGATGATGATGGAAAAAAGAGGTAAGAGGGTTGGAAATCGAATAATCTTACCTAGTTTAAACACAAAAATCGCAAAACATAAATATAGACTCTCCGGGAAAAAAATGAACGAAATAAATTCGTGGAAGTCTTACTTGAGTGATGCGAGTTGAGATGATGGATCCAAGGAGAGTAAATATGATAAATGATGAAGGCAAAACGAGTTTAACACAGCGAGATCGACGAGTTGATTAGGGTTTACCGCGCGAGAGAGACGAGCCGCCGGATTGTCGATCGAAAAAACATAAATGACAATCCACAGGGGATTGTAAATTTTTTAAATGTTTTATAATGTCGGTTATTTAATAATCGACGTTATAAACTATTTTTTTACATTTATAATGTCGGTTATTATAATAACTGACGTTATAAATGCATCAGACACAGCTTTTTTTACGTCGGTTATTTTATAACCGACGTTAAAAAATCCGCGTGTTGGTTTTTAAGTCGGTTATTCTATAACCGACGTAAAAAAGACATCAAAAATCACATTTTTTTATGTCGGGTATTGTATAAACGACGTAAAAAACTTTATGTGGGTTGTTTTGTTACGTCGGTTATAAAATAACCGATGTCAAAAAGGCCTCAAAAGCCGTGTTTTTTACGTCGGTTATAAAATAACCGACATAAAAAACCCCAGCTCTTTGGTTTGTTACATCGGTTATCAAATAACTGACGTAAAAAACCCCCGCACTTTTGTTTTTTACGTCGGTTAATTTATAACCGACGTAAAAACCGAACACGTGTGATTTGTAACGTCGGTTATTAAAATAACCGACGTTAAAAAGATACTCACCGCATTTGTTACGTTGGTTATAAAATAACCGACGTAAAAAACCACATTTCACAGATTCTCACGTCAGTTATATATAACCGATGTAAAAAATGGTGATGTAAATAACATTTTCTGCACTAGTGGAAGAAATGATCTTCCCTCTGGTGATGTGAAACTCACCCTACGACGATAACAATTGAGAACTACCTAGAAGGGAACTAACCAGTCCATTTCAAGAATAACATCATATCCTATCATCTTTAGGACTTAAAGGTCCCATAGGAAGTGACACCCACCAACCT
The DNA here is from genome assembly GCA_963277665.1 of Viscum album. Taxonomy (NCBI): domain Eukaryota; kingdom Viridiplantae; phylum Streptophyta; class Magnoliopsida; order Santalales; family Viscaceae; genus Viscum; species Viscum album. Next base: position 698,617,291 of record OY728128.1, on the reverse strand, counting down.
CGAGATGGCACTCCTTACACTGACATAAACTAGCCATTCTTGTCCCCAACAATGTGTCTAATGTCAATTCATCAGTAGAAGAAAATATACAGAGCCCAAGGCTCTCCAAAACAGCAATAGATGCAAAGTTATGGGGATCCCCTATATCAAAAAGAGAAAAATCTAAAACATAGGCAACTTGGATCGTACCTCGAACTGTAGAGGGTCTGGGATCCTGCTTCTACTGGTTCTGCTCCACTACAAAATTCTGACCTACACTGCAGCCATGTGACCTTACCTAACCACTCAGAGCTGATCTACCCTATTATCACTGAAAGCCTAGTGACTGGATACTATGGCCATGACCTACAGCTCAGCCTGAACGGCTGAAGGAACTCCAGTTCCCAGACTGGTGAGAAACTAGTGGTGCTGCTCCTAAACGCAAATTCATAGAAGAACCCTTGACACCAGCTGCTAGTGAGAAGAACTGACAGAAGCACAGAAGATGACTCATATTGCTGCATGATCATCACTCCACTGGGTCTCTCAGGAAATGTGGCCTCTTATTCCTGCTCTTCCCACACTGGTAGCACACCACTTGGCTACCATAAAAAGTGTCCCACCTCCTCGGATCCCCATGTGTAGACTCCTTGTCACACTTCTTGCTATCAGTAGGAGGGATACTAACTCCAGATGTCGAGCATCCCTGGATCACAACACCAGAATCCCTCCGATTTTACTCTATGATTAGTGCCTATTTGACTATATAATCGATGGAAGTCAACCTGAAGATGGTCACCTGAGATCATATGTTGTGCCTGAGACCATCCTCAAAATTCCTTTCCAGAAATAACTCATCACCTCCTGTAATAGGCGTGAAGCATTGTAGCATTGTGAAATGAGAAGAGTACTCCATGACTGAGAGATTACCCTGCTCCAGACTCATAAAATATCGGGCTCGATCGGCCCTCAAAGTCTCTGGGTAGAAGTAGTCATAAAAGGAATGCTAAAACTCATCGCATTCCATAACCTGCTGGTGTCCCGCCTATGAGATCACATCCCACCATATATTGGCGTAGTCCCAAATCATATATGTAGTGATCTTCACCCTCTTCTATGGAGGCATCTCCAGATGCTCGAAGATAGATAGCATGGCTTCTAACCATGACTCTATAGCCTGAGGTCTACCTTCCCCTGTGAAGGTGGGAGGATACTGCTATGAGAAAACCCACATCAACTCTTCCATAGAAGGGGAAGGATGTGGTAATTCTAATAAGGTCTACATTATCCTCATAAAGCCTTCTCGGAACTGTGTGTCAGCACCTATGTCTGGAATGATGGCTGGTTCCAAGACTGGCACAACTGGAGGATCTGCTGGTAGTCCCTAATCAACCATATCTGGTGTCTGATCACTGCCCTGTAACTGGTGGACAACCGGAGGACGTCTCGGTGGCATGACTCTGTAAGTTCAAGTGCACACCTTAGATCAATAATAACAGGGAATGAAACTTAGAATCGTAAGAAGGTAACAAGAGAAAGAAATAATTCAAGTTTTTTAAAACATGGATATAAAGTGTTTATAAAGCCTACACGGCATTCTCCCTTAAGCCTTCACATGGGCATGTACTTATACCAACCGAGGTCGTGTAACACCCCATACACACGGTGTGTTGTCCTAACACATGGCATATACTTGAATCATCTTCCCATGCCTGAGTTCTTCTATACAGCTAATCCATACAGTTCTCCTAGAAATAGACTACACAGCGTGTTAGTTCCAGACATGATGTGTACCAGATGAACTTCACCGACCTGTGTTGTCAGTTACACGGTCGGTCACACAGCTGACGCTACATGGAGTGTTTGTTCTAGACATGGCGTGTACTAGAAATATTTGACCACCCCATGTTGTTCGTTACACGGTCAGATACAGGGGTTATACTACATGGCGTGTTGAATATTGACACAGTGTGTTTATCTTAAGCTTTATCCATCTGTGTCATTAGTCACACAGGTGGACACATGGTCTTCACAACACGGCATGTACATCCAGCACACGCTGTGTTCTACCAAGATTTTCCCAACCCCATGTTTCTGCCCACACATCTAGTGACACGGTTAGAGACTACACAGTGTGTACATAAGTACATGGTGTGCACATAATTACACAGCATGTATTCAAGAAAAGCAGTTCCTTCTTGAACAGAAGGACACATGGAGTGTTTTCATCATTAAACATTGTGTATTCTAGGTTTTTTCAGACAGTAAGCCTCAGAAACTACCCCGGAACCTAGAAAAACACTAAAACGAACATTAAAGTGCCAAATTCTGATCTGTGAGGGCCCATACTCCCCACGAATCCAATCTTGGCATCTCATACATGTCATAAACAAGGATAACAGTGAAATTATCCAACAAATTCTAGTCCATGAGGGCCCATAACACCTCAAGAACCAAATATTGGCATTCATTCAAACAAAAACTTATGCAATCCAATACCCCTATCAAAAATTAGGTATTCTATCAAGTCATTTATCATAATAACATGTATATTAAATACAACCTCTATCACAACAACATGCAATCCCTAATGCACCCTAAATAGAATGGAAATAATGCATGACATGTGATTTCTAACAAGTGACTATATGATGCATGAGATGGAATACCCTCATCTCATCAGTTGCAAAAGAAATAGAACCTCAATAACATCAATGATAACAGCACAAAACATGTGAATCACCCAATGGTGAAATCAAATCAATCGTAAAATTGTAAAACTAGAAAATTGCAATAAACGAGGTAGATTGGATTTTCCTTATACACAGGTTAGCTACTCCCGAGCACAACTTATTACCAAGTACCTATTCATTCATATCCCCAGATATAGGCTCTAAAAAGTAAGTCAAGAATAAAATAATTCCTCTGATACCACTTTGTAACGACCTGGTTCCAGAAGCCGCCCAGAGGCACCCCATACCCGGTTGGTCACATGGCCTCAAGCGCATTTCCCCAAATTCCAGAGGTTGCTGACTACCAGAGAGGGCCTCGGGTGTGATAGTGGGGAAACTATTCCCTCATTGGCAGAGTAACACAGCAGAAGTAAAACAAACAACAATAGCGGAAGCAATAATAATACCAAACAACAGTAAACAGCAGAAGACTGAAAGTAAATACAAACTAGAGCACATATATAAATGATGCATGATAGATATGTCTAGGAAAGCATCCAAACATGTAAAAATTAGTGAATATAGTAATAAACCAAAGTAAAAAATAAAATAAAGTAAACAACTCCACAGCATTGTAAGACTCAGCTTGGTCCCATGCTCCCCAACTCCACAGTAATCAAGTACCTGAAGTAGAAGGGTTATTTCCCTTATCTATACCTGCAGCAATATAATCTGTTTGGGCCCAAAAGCATAACCCAAAAAAGGTGTGAGACTAATCCTAGTAGGCAACCACACAAAGATCTATGCCTAATAGTCAATGAATATATATGTTAGGCAATAAACAAAATGAAGCAGTAAGCAAGGAAGTACACATAGTAACAATCCTACAAATTCAATTGCATTATTTTCATATATCAAGTAAGTATCTAAAAAAAGCAGGTAACCCTATAGGAATAACTCACATCCTAACCCCTCTGGTTCAACCAAACAAACACAAGAAACCCTCTGGGAAGTACACACAGTCTAACCCCTCAGGTTCAGCTTTAGCACAGACTCTCTAAGGAAGCACTCACCATCAATTCCCCCTTTAGTCTCGTATCGGTAACTAATAGGCACTCTAAGGAAGCACTCAACATCCAATTCTCTCTGTGGATCATAAAGAGTAACTACAGACACTCTGAGGGAGCACTTACGTCCATCCCCCTATGGTCTTGCAATGTAATAGTAAAAAGACACTCTAGAGAATCCCTCAACATCCATTCTCCTACACCAGGTTCTCACGACCCTGTGTAAGTCATTTGTGCACAAACTATATGTGGTAGCCAAATTAAACCTCAAGAACTACTTGGATAAACAATCTATAGAATATCATAGCATATCAGATAATAATCACTCCATCCTAAGAATACTAGGTGTGGGAAACAAAGCAGTAGCCTAATAGGAAAAGCTAGACCAAATGGTCAAAAACAAGAAAACATGGGAAAAACATCCATATCTTATCAAAGATAACTCTATTCTCAACAATTAACCTCTATCCAAACAGACAAGGCATAGAAGGCAATAAAAGGGCTAAAAACCATAAACACACAACACCCCGTTCTTGGGTATTGGGCACTTTTGCATATAAAATTCAAATACTAACTATGGAAAGGCACAAACCACCTACCTTAGCATCTTGATATTGATATACATGAATCTCAGGCTTTGAATCTCCATAGAACACCATAGATCTACAAAAACATTCAACTGAGGATAACTTGCGAGAGAGGAGAAATCAAGAGACGGTGTTCAAGAAGAAAGGAGAACGCATCGATGTGATTCCAACATAATCAACAGTGGTCGCTTCAGAGAACGAACGGCGGGTTAGGGCTTAGAGAATTTCCACGACCATACGGATGCTCCTGGATGAAATAGGTTGAGAAGAAGTTGTTTTGTCCATTAGACTCGACCCCGGTTTGTTTAAAGAAAAAAAATTACATGGCGTGTTCTTCAAAAGTACACGGCGTGTACTTTCCTTTTCGGCCTCCACTTTAGGTGGTCTCTAGGTCACCACACATGGCTGTGTGCTCAGCCATTACACGGACAGCACACAGATACGTGTGTAAACTGAGTACACGGCATGTAATTATAAGTACACAGTGTGTACTCCAGAAATTTCCAAAAAACTTCTCTTTTCCCTAAAAAACAACCAAAAAAGAAAACATACCTGAAAAGAAGATCTGAGTTCTTACAATCTTAGGTTATTTTGATACCAAAGAGGGGAGAAATTAAAACTTGAATATTAACATGGTAACTCTCTACAAGAATCACCTCTCTAAAAAGTTATCAATGTGTATATTCTAAATATAGGATACTATGTTTTGGGATATGGGGTGTTGAATAATGCATTTTAGTTGTTCCAAAAATGGTGATGGTTGTTACCACATATAAAGAACTAAAAAATGTCTCTGAGATACACAAAATCATGGGACTAGTAGGATACAACCATAGGTTTGTTAAAAAATTCTATATGATTTCATCACATTGACTATCTTCACTCAAAAGGGGGTGAAGTTTCTATGGGTCCCTAAATGTCAAGCCTATTTTGAAGAGTTCAAATGATTTTTTACATCAAAACATATTTTAGTTCTTCCCAAAACTAAATAAGGACACTTTTTTGTGATGCTTCAAGTATGGTATTGGGTTAAATTCTTATTCATACTGAATAGGGACACTTTTTAGACACATGTAATGAATTATCCACTAAATGACCATGAACTAGCAGTGGTTGTGCATGAATGTAGAAGTTTGATACAATGTCTCTATTTTTGATAAATTCATATTCTGTACTATTAAAAAAATATCAAGTTATATTTTTCCCAAAAATTATTGAATTTCAAGAAGATTAAATGGGTAAATAATCTTAAAACATTTTATTTTGAACCCACGTATACATTTGGGAAATGTAAAAAAATCACTCTTAGGTAGATTTTGTAGAATCCATAGGACTGTCTCACTCTATAGTAACAAGATCCAAGTGCCATGTGACCACATGATTCCCTCCTAATATAATTGAGGTTTCTCAATAGTAGTGAGGGACAGGGGTAATATTATAGGGATAATGACCCTCATATCATAATGAACCAATAACCACAAAAATAATTAACATAGCATACCTCCAAATAAATAATAAACACCTTATATAACATAAAATTCTAAAAGACATTAAAAAAATTCATGATATGTAAATATGAATTATATAAGAATCATAAAATTCATATTGACCCAATCATGATCCCTTATGAGAGGATTGTATACATCAAAAGCAAAAAACATAAAAAAAAAGAAAAATATAAAACTTTCCTAAATTCTTTTCCATGTCCCATCTATTGAGCACCATTTTATGTGGGAAGATCAACCACTAATCATAAGTCAATTTCCCTTATCTGGTACTACAACCAGTATTTCCACCCTAGTTCATATAGTGGACCGATCCAAGGGTTTGTAAAACTATTTAGGTTTCCAACAAATTTATCACTAAATACATCCAGTATAAAATAATGTGTATTATGATATTCTATAATATGTAAATGAAATGATAATAATTAAATAAGTATTAATCATAGGGTATTAAGGTGACACTCAAGATCGACCATACCTGTTTCACCTTATTATTGATGTCTCTAAATCAATCTCATAAGTACCCAGGTGAAACCAAGTCCAACCCTATAATTATGAGAACATCACTTTGGAAAAAACACATATACCCCTAAAAACATCATAATTTCACCCATGGGAAGCACATAATTCCCTAGATCCATGAAAATATAACTTAGTGGGTACTAGGACCTTCAATGGAACTTTGATAATATCACATATATGAACCATTTCCATCCTCTGAACCATTACTTTAACTATTTATAATTAACTACATTATGCAATTATAAAATAATTTTACATATCTATACATTTGAGATTCTGTTACATGACCCCTTAGTATTTCATTGAAGGATTTCGCAATATTATTTATGAAACCTGTAAGGTCGCCTCAAAAATTCCCATTATTCTCTAAATTAAGGCTCCCTATACATGTTGTCTAAAGGACTATTCTTATATAAACCATTGAGTTTCTCAAGGACTGAATTTGGTTTTATTCATAAGGAATAAAAATATAACCCATTTATTTATGTTTTAGGCCAAGTCCACCTTATGATGTTGTGACCACACATTACACTCAGATGTAAAGGAATTATGGCCTTTGGGATAATATATGGATCTCCTTCCATATACCTAAAGTTAGTTACAATTTTAATATCAGTAGTTGGTGAAATATCAATTGGAAGAAATAATATATTTTAACAAAAATCCTAAAATAGAGAATTAACATTCACAAATTCATTAAGAGAAGGTACAATTTGAGAATTTGAGAAAGGATGGACACAAAATGATATATTTACCTTTAGATATCATCATGAATGAACAATTCTTTAATCCATTGTGAATCAATGGAGATATCAATTGGGGAGGATGAAAGGGGTAAGATCTCTATTCTAATGATTTATCTTTACATATGTTGGGAATATAAAAAATGTCTATTAAGTATAATTTTTTAAACATTTTTCTAAAAAAAATTAAAATTCATAAATATTAAATAATTGTTGGAAATTAATAAAACTATGTATATCCCTATATATTACATATCACCCTCCCTGTTGCCTATATATAACATATGGAAAAATATTTTATTTAACACTAGACATAAATAAATTCTTATCTCCCTATAATATGTAATATAAAATTCATTTTCCAAATATATTTGAACCATGTGCAATATACCACTCATCATGTAATACATTTTAACTAGAAATAACTCAATAAGAAATATATTTAACCGATATAAAATATATTTTTCCCATACATAACACATTCTCCTTACCCAAAAATGTGATATGTAATATATTTATCTAATTTGAAATATATATTTCTATATATAAGATATTTGACATAGAAAAATTTCAATACATCAAATATTTTTATATTAATATTATATAATATTTATTATGTATCATAGGAATCAATTTTACATATTGAAGTGCCTCCTACAACTATTTATTTTCATATAAGGAGATGGTTATTATGTATAGGTAACTCATATGTATGAGTATCTCTTATAGGTTGGTTTCTCAAACAAATCCATATTTTTAATATGTAACATTTTCCTCATTTGTAATATATTTTCCATAGTTAATTTTGATCATACACTAAAAAATATTATAGGCACTTGGGAATATTACATTTATATGGATACTTATATAACTAATATGTTTATATGTATATTCCTATATATTTCTATAGATTTGGTAAAATTTTCAACAAACCATAACAACTCAGAATAAAAAAATCACTCTAAACACTTCTATTAAATTACCCACACATTTTGTACTTCGCTAAGAGAACAAACTACTGAAAAATAACTATTAACCAACCCTTAATTTGGATAACTCCCAAGACTCAATTACCAACAATTTTGACACTAATGAGACCTCTACTAGGTCCTAATACACTTTCCTGATCCATGGGTTGGTCCAAATCAACATTCATAATAATACAACAATTTAAAAGAAACGTTAAAAGATATTAATCTAGTTATAAATATGGAATTTTTTATTTAATTATGATTCTTAACAAGTTCTATAATTTCTAACAAAATTAAATAAACTCAAAAAAATGAATATTGTTTTTACCTCAATAATGTATAATGTTTTACAACCTCCCCACTATATGGATTTTAATCATTGAGATACATTCCCCCACATCATAAAGAATATTTAGGGAACATATGATTTCACTTGTATCACATATCATACACCATATCACATATCTCCTCATGGATACTGATGTGTTGAATCTATACCCATACTAGATAAATTTTCTTTCCAAATACCATCTTCTCACTATGGTCCACTATATATAACAGATGCTTGTCAAATGATTAATCGAACATAAGCTCAACATTATTAGTATTAATCACTTTAAAATGATTTTTAAAATATTTATAACATTAAAATACATGAAATATATAATATTTAGTGTTGAAACACTATGGGGGATCCAACAAGTATGTCACCATACCGATTTTCTCAATGATCTGCAAATCCCTACATACCTAGTTTCCAACTTCACTTTATTAAATATATAAATATGAACTAATATTTTTAAAACCCATAAAAATAAAAAATAACACACCTCAAACTCTATATTATTATATCCCCATCTGATATATGATCACTAATTACTCTGATCAGTCACCAACTACTTCTTAATTAGTAAGATGTGCTTCAATTTCACTTGTATGAGACTCATAACAATAATCAATAACTCTATATCCTCTAAAAACATAACAGGGATCAAAATAAAAAACCCTATAATTGCTAAAATTTTTCTATCTAAATAAATGTATGATATGTATTCTTTTATAAAAACTCCTCAAATTCCAAGTGGTTCTCCCATGAGCCTCTAACATCAATGAAAAATTCCATCAATATTCTTCCAAAGATAGAAGTGTACAACTGGGTTGATTTTATATCTATAAATGATATATAATGATTATATGTACTTTCATATCTAATAACTCAAGTTTCCCTTTCTAAAATAATTATGTAATTCAAACATCCATCTTTAAGGAAATTCCCTAAGGTACTCTTTTCAATAATATTATTTCTTGGAAAAACAATTCACATACCATCTTCCCTGATAGTCTCATAGATTGGAAATAAATGATCCACTTTAATTAATCAATCATCAATAATAAATATTTTATCACTATCTTAAAGTTCAATTTGAAATCCCATCAAAAAAATTGTGGTCACATCATTCCATATCCAATCAAGAATTATTAGAGACTGAGGTAACCTAGTAGGGGCACTGGTTCTTTTTCCATAACCTATTGATAGGTGGATCGCCCTTTGATGAAACTCGTTATTTTTATCATCATCATATGACACCAATATAGATTGCATACATTTTATAAATCTTGGTATATCTTAGGTGTATAACCAATATTTATGTATGTGAGACTGTCATTAACCCCTCACACCAACTCATAGGAATTACAACATAACCCCATTTCTAGATAATGTCATCACTATATAGAGACCAATATCATGGTGTCTCCCCACAATATATGATTCTCCTCATGAAAATATAATCCAAATATGATAACTGACTCCTATTCATGCAACCTATGAGTGTAGAGATAACAGATAGGTGCATAAGGAACACATGACTATGGTAGTTCGAAACATTAATATGGAACCTAAAAATGAGGGTTATAATTTTCCAACCATTAATCAACTCTTGTAATAAATATGTCTTAGTATTCTTATATAGTCTAACTATAATAATTTTATATTTCCTATGGGTAAACTCCATCTCAATATCCATTACATTGAATACTTTTCCCACAATTGTTACTAAAGGATCATTTTTACTTTGAGAATATGTATGTCATGTTGTTTTGGTTAGTATAAAAAATATCTATCCCTAGAGGTAATGATAGAAATATATCAAGAAATAAACCATAACTATAAGCCCTATATCATGTGTCAGTTAGTTTCAATCAGGTGACCTCAACTACCTAAATCCATAAGTGACTAAACAATCATCCTATGACAAAAATATTCCCAACCCAACTCTTGATGCATAAAAATAAAATTTATTATATATAATTAGATCTTTTAAGGTAAGGATTGACATTTTATCAACCTCAATTACAATTTATGAAAGAATCTATCATAATAATCTATCTAAAAAACTATATCCCTTCTTTGTTGGTTTGTCATTAGCACTTCTAAGTTAGAGAGGTACAGAATAATCCATCTATAGTAAATTTACTATCCCAAAATATGGTGATTATAAAAAAATCATTGGAATCTTTGAAGAGACTATATACTTAACCATCTAAAGTAATTATGATATACTTCCCTTAGATATTAGATGCTCCATAAAGTGTGAATGGTTGATCCAAAACTGACACTTTGAGATCTTGGGATATTGTTGATTCCCACTATGTGTGACAAAAATGATATACAAAGGTCATGTGTGATCCTATATCTATCATAAGTATACAAGTATTTCAATTAATAAGATAACTACAAATTTATCTAGATAATCATGGAATACCTGATTCTTTAGTTCTATGAATACTATTTTTGATTTCGTCAATTTGAACGACATCCATTTGTACACTTATTGGCCATACATACTCTGGGATATAGTATGAGATATATCAATGGGTTTAATAAACTACTAATGATATAATTATCTCAATTAGATCATAAAAAATACTCAGTATCATCTAAGTAGATCAATAAATAATTGATACATGGGATTGGAAATTGGTTCTTGAATATCGATTGATTCAACCATTAAAAATCCACACATAATATCAATGAACCATACACATTGTTGTAAAACAATACATGATATCCCTTAGGTGATATAGTTGGAAATATAAATACATTCACCTCACAATACCCATATAGATCATTTAGCTCTCATATCTCTGTAGGATACATTCTGTAATGAGGAATTGATATAGTATTCACACCTGGGATGATATTTTTTTTAAAACTAAACCTTTCACTAATGTGGAAATATTGATAAATTCTTATGGAATATATCCTTTAATTATTCAACCACAAGAGGAAATACTGCTCTATGGGACTCCCCGTCATTTAAAAAACTTACTTAGGCTATGATATCATAATCTTATTAATGGTTAGGTACCGAAAGAATTTCTAGAATATTCTACTCTCAATAATGGTCATAACTATCTCTCTAATTATATCTAAATGAAACTCTTCTATGATACCTGTCAATAAAGTATTAATACTAAATTAACCAATCCATAAATATGATCACTTTAAAGCTAGTCATATCTAGCACATAGAAATCCATAGATAATTTGTAGTCACTATCCACAATGGTAGAACCCCTAAATTGATTAATGAAGTCATACCAATCCATAAAAATCATGTTGACCAAAATAACTCCATATAAATACAAAATGGATTTAACTAAACCATCAAAAAACTGATAAAATTTAAAAGAGTGCAATAATACTATATAATACAAACCAAATTCTAGAGTGGACACTACTAAAATGATACATTGGTTGGTAGATGATTTAACATCCACATCCATAAAAGTTTTATCAATGACATACAACTATCTAGAACATCAACCTTGTTATTTAACATCAATCCCCTAAACTATTTCCTTTTATTATCACCATTTCCCCTTTCCCAAGGAACCGCATTACCCACCCCAACCCAAATGGATAGTTGAAATATAAATATATGCCTACTATGGTGAACCTAATCCATATCCTAAACCTTGATCTTAATTGGATCCCCTGCCACTATCTACCTACTGAGTTCTATGACCAAACCATAATAGGTTCCCCATAATTCCATGTAATCAATACTCTACCATTTGTAAGTTATAATAAAGATTAATATTACCTTATCTAGAACACTAATAACACTATACAGAACTACCACTCTATGGAGGGAGAGATTAGTGTCCACTCTTAATGGTTATCCCAAAATTTAATTGGAATAAACCATTGAAGTAATGCCTCTTTCTACTTGAAGACCCACAAATATCCCCTCTATAGAAATCCATCCATTCTAAACCACTTCCCTCATTTATATTCCTCTCTATGATGAGGGATTGATTCACAGCATCTAAAATATTTAAAGGTGAAAAATATCAACCATAAAAATCATTGAACTAGATATCTCCTCCCCAATCATCATTGAGGCAAAGTGTTATAGATCATAAAATTTTTATTGGATAATCCATGAATAACAACCCATACTGTGTTAGATATATAAACTCCTAGGGCCTATACAACCTCAAAGCCTCTATTAAAAGTGGTCAAAATAACATATCTAAAATTCCTTCCATGGAACACCACACTTTGGTGTGTATGGACTAAAATATCACACCAGAACTTCATCAGGCCCAAGAGAATATAAATTTTCAACAGTACCCTCCTCTGTATAAGTGTATCGATGTGGAAAAATATTTTATCAATATTATTTTTTAAGGAATGATTTAATAGGATTATCATAATTCTATCATATATGTCCTATGTTATAAAAGTCTCACAACCTATAAAAATAGTATATACACTTCTACCAATACTTTGGGTTATCATCATATACATATTAGATACAAATTAATAGATTTTATTTTATTCACTTTCCTATGATTATCGTGGATATCAAATTTGTGGTTTAGTTAATGGATATGGAAATCAGAAGGCATAAGAAAGAACATGAGTGTATTTTGAATCTAATGTTCCATATATGATTCATGAACACAAACCCTATTACCATTATAGATAAATATTAACAAACCTATAAATAAAAAACCCAAAACCCAAATGAATCACACTAGGGGAATCAACTCAACTATAAAAGAGGAAACCAAGAACAATAATATCATCTATTGTTACATGGAAATCCCTCATACATGGGTTAGATACTCCATCAAAGAATACCCAAAACGAGTTTTTTCAACATCCTATTTCCTATATCCAATTATCAAATATAATTACCAAGTAAAAGAAATCATTCTCGGATACCACATTATTGTATCTCTATGATTGGATCAATATATAATAACTATACCAGAGTACAACTTGATCTCAAGCACATCTCCCAATATCCTTGAATCATCATAAAAACAATGAGGGTCTTTGTTAATATTATTTGGAGACTATATCCACTTATAAATGAAAAATAATAATATTTTAATTAATGAAAATAATAAAAATATTAAAAAAATAATAGATTACTTATATCATGAATGATGAAAAAATAATAATGCACACATCCAATTATATATATAAATTAACAAATTAAATGTCATAAAACTAATACAGAACGAACCAAAAAAACCAATTGGGTAGATAGTATACCTTAAAACTAATAAATAATGATAAATACTAGAAATGAAAAAAAATTGTTCCCAATTCCAAGCCTGTTCTTATCTCCAATGCACCATCCTAGCTAGTTGGACCAACCATGAATCACTAAGCCGTCACCATTATCCTTTCTAGAAACCATGATCTCATCTCAAGAATCCATAGTATATCAAGAATGGTGTGAGTGAACCTCTATAGGCCACAAAAAATGGTGTGCCTATATATATATGTAGTTTTAAATAAAGTGCATTTTTACAGTCCTTAATAAATAAATAAAAAATAATAATTTAATCATTATTTATACATGGATTCTTATGTGATACCCATGATTGACTATGACTACTTTAAAAAGTGAAAAAAGTATCTAAAATGGTTATATAACCACCAATGGGAAACCACATCCAATCCCATAACCATGATAATATCACCCAGGGGAAATACATACATCTATGGAACCATGAAAATGTTACCTATGGGGAACCCTACAACTACATAACTAGATTAATATCACCTAGGTGGAAACATCTCCTAAACTTGATATATTAAAATATCATATAGGTGGACCATGAATTTCCTAGGATCCATTAGAATATCACCCATAAGGAAAGACATCCATCCCTAGAACCATGAGATAATCTTTTAGGGGGAACCACATATTACCCTAGAACCATGATAATATCCCATAGGGGGAACCACATCCTACCCCAGAACCATGATAATATCACCTAGGTGGAACCTATATATCAATTGAACCATTACATTAATTATTTATCATTTTCCACATTATGTAGTTTCAAAATTTATTTTGAAATCAAGCCATCATAGTTTCCTATGATTAACCCATTGTATTTTTTTAAGGAAATCACAAATTGTTTTATGGAACCCTTAGTTTTTCATCCCAAAATTATATTTTCCTCCAAAATAAGTAATCACCTTACTCTATAGCTAAAGGTATATTCATAAATCACTTAGTAGACTACTCCAGACCTAGAGGAGGGGTTTTTCACAAGGGAAAAAATATAACCCATTAACATATGTTTTAGGTAAATTACATGTTAGGTGGGTGTGATGGAATATCATACATATGTGGAATTGAATTTTTACATTAGGGGTATCTTAAGGGCCACATAAATTATTCCATAAGGTCATTTCTCATTGAATTTTTGTACAGAATCCAAGATCAAATTGAGGAAATAATATATTTTGAAAAATACCTGTAAAACAAGGAATAAACAGTAAAATTTAGTAAAATACTATGTAAAAACAAAGGAAAATATGAAATTATGGAGGTAGAGTGATAGATTTATGTTTAGATATCACCTAGATAGAATTATTCTTGAATCCATTAAGAATAAAATGATATTTCACTTATAGATGAAGAAGGTGGTGAGTCCTATATTTTGGAATGTTCATTATTCACAAGTCATGAAAATTTCCTAATTTACATTAAATATACACCTAAAGTGAATGATAAATATTCCATAATATAGGAATGTTTCAAATTGGTAGTATTATTTCACTATTCATCACACTTTTGGTGCATTTTTATGGTAAACTATGTTGCAAAACCATGCGAGGTTGGTTTCTATGCCCCATGAGTCGTACAGATAGTGCACGGTTTGGCCAAAATGTGAGGCCAAACTACATGGACCATTATTGAGGGTTAAATTACTCATTTTCCCTTAATTAATCTTTTAAATATTCTTTTCATTCTTCTTTCCTTCTCATCCATCCTTGTGAGGCACCTCTTGGAACTGTGGGTTCCTCATCATCCCTATTTTATGGATCATGATAACTCCTATATCTATCAACGGAATCGAGTGACGTCAGACCCTATGGATTACTCTATGTAATATCTCCATTCACTTTTATTATTTCTCCATTTATTTTCTTCTCAAAGAAGTTATCATGGTGTGATCTCATTTTCCCTAATTTTAGGGTGAATTTCTGTTTCGTCGATTTCTTCTAAACTAGACCAAATCAGGGGTTGATATTGAATGATTATAGAATAATATGAATAATATATTTGTTATATATATTTTTACTAATGTTTTTTTTATTTATAAATATTTTCATTGTGCTATATGATATCTATTTTCGAATGTTTCCTTAAAATTAGTTTCTACCTTTTTAATTGGTATGTGCAACTTGAATTACTCTCATTGAGCCTCATTTGATAAATTAATAGTGATAACCTTGATCACAAACACCCATTGTGTGTTATATCTTATTTATCCCATTAATAATTAATTTATTAAATGCCCAAAACACCTTCTGAGTGTTTAGAATTGATTAATAATGTGATTTCCCCTTGTAGGCTTTTGATCAAATGATATTGGCATCTCATAGGTTCCATGTTGAGACCTTTTGTTTGTTTTCTTGATAGATATCTTCTTAAATATTACCTTGGGTTAATTAAGTTATTATTCTTAAATTTGGAAGATTAATTATGTAAAATGAATTTTTGATAAAAAAAATGTCATGTTTTTATAATAAAACCCCTCAGAGGAGGTGCGATGTCATTAAAATTACAAGGTAATGTTTCGTGAATTTCCATGTTTTGTTTAATTAAATGGAAATTATAAATTTTAATATCTTTTTCATGATGGATTTATTTCCTTAAATTAATTAAATGTTTTAATTGAAATGTATTTGATTTGGGTGGTACAATCATGCCTTTTGTTATAATTAAATAAACAAATCTTATGTGTATTGTTATAATTGTGATTCCCTTAATTATGATTGGGCTTAATAAATTTAAAGCATGAGAGGATATTCCTCATGTATATTGTTATAAATATTATTATACCTTGAAATAGGTTGGATAATGATGCTATGGGTTCTCTTGAGAAAGGTGGTATCATGTTCCCTTATATTTGGTGTTGAGGATGACATCTTGCACCATTAATAATATCTGGGTGGTGGGTATGATGCACTATGTACCTTATTGACTATTGCAATAACAAAAAACACATGAATTTTAGTGTTGAAATGACATCATACTCACTATATTGAGTGACGGGCTTGATGTCTCCCACTCATTATGAGACATAGGGAATTTACCCTTTGTCTCGAGCTTATAGGTTTGTTCAGACTGGTTATGGATGACTAAGTTGCGCCCTAGGGCATCCAACACCTAGTATTCGGATAATATGGAAACTTACATCCAAAAACACTTGTTACATATATATGGATGAAATATATAAATATACTATTTATATGGTTACTTTTCAGATATTTCTTTTTGTCCATGATCAGAATCAGGTAGAACCACCAGGTGTCCTTCTAGAACCTGAGTGGGTTGTTATTTATTTATTCAATTTATTTATTATTCTTTCAAATTGAAAACTACTTACTGTATATTCAAAAACTATTTTTATCTATAGACACTATGGGTGGTAACCTACTAGTATTTATATTTCACATCGTTCTCAGGGAGCCATTGGAATGGGGTACCCAACTAGATCTCATGTTCATAAGACCGTGGATTATTTTTTGTGTTGATTAGTTTGTACATAGGAGTTAGGAGCACATGACTGAGATAGAGATCAGCAAGATAATAGATATCTCCCTTAGGGGTTTTTCTTTTTTTTATTTTTTTACTATACTATATCAATTAACTTTTGTATGTATACTTTTTTATTTGTGTATCATGGCATTGGCCATATTTTATATTTTGTTTATATTATTTTTCCTCTACTCTACCTTTTATTAATTACTACTTATGATTATGCCTGTTTTTACTTACTGATATACTATTGTGATAATATGATCATGAGGATATATTCTACAATATATCACCTCTTTATAACCTCATTTATAGTCTCCAAAATATAGAATATAGGGAGGCATTCTTGAGTCCATGTGGAGACTAGTCCGTCTACAGATTTACTGGTTAGTCAGGCTGAGATGTTGCAAACTGATATCAGAGGGTATTTTTCCTTTGTCTTTATTTTTTGGGCTAGTACAAAGGAGACTATGAATGTTTCTATTATTGGTAAATAGGTATTTCTGGGAGTGATCAATGCATGTATGGGGAAAAGTCCATGTGGATCGGGGATGGAATTTTTGTTCACACTATTCCATATTATATTTGATTTTGATTTCAACATGAGTGATTGGTGTACTCTCCACTACTTATTGATTTATTAAATTTATGGTATTTTTACCATATCTTGGTATGGTATAGATGTATAATTACATTCATCATTATAGGCACATATAAATTCACATGTCATGCATATTCCATTCCATGTAGTTTCATTTGTAGCTTGCCTACTGATATGATTGTGTGCCCTAGCTAATATTCCATTTTTTTGTCTTTATAATGTATGATTATATAACATGATTAGGTGATTATATTCCATGCTTCCTACTTATTTATAATTCTTATCTATGGTTAATTCTTATAATAACATTTTAGTTCTGTTTCGATATATAAATTATTTCATTAGTTAAATATAGTGGTTGCGACTAAATGGGAGTTGATCTTCATTTTTAAGGTGTATGGGTGCATTATAATTGTGGAAATATGTCCTATCTAATCAAACTATAATTTGAGATATATATATATATATATATATATATATATTTATTTAAAAATGTAAAATCTACTAAAGTTAAAATTTTGAAATGGAATTATTTTAATTAATGGGATCCAAATTCCCAACTGTAATGTATATGGGTGATTTATAGATTGGAATATAGAAAAAAAAATATAACTGAGTCATTTTATGTGATCATAGTATAACTTAAAATGGTTATAAATGTAAAATTTTATTAGTTTTTATCTAAAATGATTTGGTTTCCTCTCTAACATCTTGTTAGTCTATCATGTGGGCATAAAGATCCATATGGTAAACATTCTAAAATGAAAAATTGGACCCAATTAATTCATTTGGGTAATTTTTCTTATGAGATAACCCACTTAGGGTGTTCTAAAATTTTTAATTTATTTTTTTTATTGGGATGTATTCTGAGGAACCCAATTGGGATTAACGGGGCCCTTGTAGTTCTCTTTATCAATTACCAAGTTATTTTGTTTGATATTTGGTTTTTGGTGTTTGATTTTAAATCATTTAAATGTTTACTGATTGGATGTCAATATATTTAATTTATTGTAATGGAACCTTACATGGTATCCTTATTTTAAACCCCCGTGTAAGGGTATTTTAAATGAATCTTTAAGTTTCCTTGGAATGGAATCATGAGTGTTTTCCATAGGCCTTTACCTATTTAGTAAGGAAAAATATGATAAGAACAGGGTCTAGTTAAATCTATTTGGTCTGTACTAATAATGGGGTCAACACTTATGCTTTTGTAAGGGTATAACTCGAGGTAGGTAGCACCGTTAGAGATTAAATTTCTTTCTAGTTCCATGAGAATTCTATTGTATGGTTCCATTTAGGTTACATTGTACCTAGTAGAACTCTTTGTTTCTAAATGACACCCTCATTTGGATGGGTGTTCATGTTATCCTAGGAATTTTTTATGGGCATGAGCATCGTGTAATGCTTGGTTTCGTTAGATTATACATTGCTATGTCATGGTCATCTAGTTAGTAGGTCGTGTGACCCTGTTTCTTTTTCCTAGGTGACTTGGAGGTCATCAGTCTGTTATATAGTCATATGGAACATTGCATCTTCAAATAGTTTTTTGCATGGGCCATCTGATACTTGAATGCAAAGGTAAGATAACCTAGAGATAGTATTGAGGATGTGTCATCATTATTCTAAGATCTCAGGGTGGTATGAATTGACATATGCAGTACCATCTAGTTTCTATATGATGTAAAAAACCAGTTGAGTTTGGTAGAATCATTGAGTATTGAGCTATTTTATGCATCCTCAGGTTATCCACAGAGTAGAGTGACTTGAATATTAAAAGAATAATGTTCATCACAATGCTCGGGATGACTTTCTAAGATGATTGGGTATTTTGAAATGTCAGTCAGGTTGGTTCTAGATTTCATGCCAAATGCTTTGACATTGTTAGTGTGACTCAAAGGATTATCACATGAGTGTTGGCATGAATCTGATCTATCATACTTATGATAATCTGGTTTATCTCTTCTTTCAATGAATATAACACTCTTACGGTGGGTATTTTTGTGTCAATTCTAGTGTTTACGTGTCAATTCTTGCATGACAGCATGATGCTGAAGTGGTTTCATGTGTATTCAACTTTTTGAAATATTTTTGATATTGAATGAAATTTGGTTGTAAATATTAAATAATCATGGGATGCCTTGAGAGGTAAAGGCATCATGGTTCGGCTAACGATATGTTGTTAGGTGAAGCTGGGCTCTTTTTGGTATAATTTGACCTATAGTAGTTCAATTGCTCTTCTTTTTGTTTTCTTGGTACCCTCTTATCATATTCTTTCTTAGAGAAGATCATATCCCCTATCTTGACATCATCCTTGATTTACTAAGAGAGCGTTAGTTATAAACTGAGCTAAATGTTTTGAATTCCCTTCCATTTCAATAAACATGAATTACCATAGATTCATGTAGGACATATGGTTTTTAACAAGGCATAGTTAGTCTTGAGTGATACTTGTGTTATTGTGAAGGAACACCTTAGATGGACTCATGGACACCATATTTTTTCCTTTTATTTGACTTCTAAGAAGATGTCACTCTAGGATCAATCAATGACCAGATGTGGATGTCTTGGCCTTGTACCAACATCTCACTTGTAAAAATTGAGTATAGACTACCTCAGGTCAGTACTTAGGAATGCAGTTCAATATTCAAGGATATCCTCAATTTTTTGTTAGGTTATGAGGTAATGATTAAAGGGTAATAATTTCAGTGATCTTGGTCTGGATTACACCATTTTTTGTGTTGAGGCATGGGATTTTATATCTTTAGGGGATAGTTCAACCAAGGAATGTCACTGAAAGTCATGTATGGTCTTTAGTGAATCTGTTCATGGTGAATACAAAATTTCTTAGTGGAAGGTACATTTCTCCTATGTGTTGTATGTCATCCATCTTAGCTAGGTGTAACTGAGAATAGTCAGTAGGAGTGGATCAACTAGTCTTTCTTCTTGGTTGATGTATATGGTCGATGTGAAACCATCTTAAAAAACCATTCGGTTATGGAAGGTGTGGTATAAAGGTCATATTTGTCTTTCAAGGAATTCTTGCTTGACCAATTATAGTTTGGTTGATTGGGATTCGGCTGATTTATTATAGTGAGGTCTATGTGGAATTGACTATTTTTAAAAACCAAAATCATTCTTGGAGTGTGTCTAGAAGTCTTATATGCATGAATTGTAAGAAAATTCTAATGTTGGAGGTACCGTGGATCATAATAGGACCCCTTCTAAATATTAACCTATAGAAGGAAGCACCATCGACTAGGTTATTAAAGTGACAATGATGTGAACATGTCCTAGCTAAATGGTCTTGGGTAAGAAATGTTTTGGTGTTGTAGTTCATAACACGGGCATTGGATTAGGTTTTAAAATCTTAATTATTGTACATCTAAAAATTCATATAGGTGCATTGGGAATTTGTAAACACAGCACGACTGTTTTAATGAGAAATCATGATCCTTTTAGGTCAGGTGATTTATTCTTTATTCCCTAAGGATTCTGAAGGATGATAAGTTATATGTTGGGGATGTTTTGACGACCTGTGTTTTGAGCCATGGTAGAATTCAAAGGGTATTTTAATTTTGACATTTAATGCATAGGTTATTCTTAAAACTATGCTTCAGAATGTAATTATGAGAGTTGGATCACCTCAATGTGTTGTTTTTAGAATTGGGTAAAGGTTTGAGAGGTTCTATGAGTAATATTTCATGTTTGGGGATCATTGGGATCTGAATGCTCAAGTTGGGAGGATCTGATAGGGGTGAAAAGCTTTTCTGAAACCATGCGACCACCGGTAGTGAACCATGTGGACAAAACCAAAGATACAGTAGGTGTTTCATGGGTTGCACACAGTCTACTCAAACTATGCACCAATCCTGCATTGTTAGTTCCAAATAGTTAGTGTGATTTCACTATTCATTGAACAGTTGGTGCATGGTTAGGGAAAATCATACAGCAAAAATGTGTGAGGTGGGTTCCTAAGAAGCAAGAGCTACACAGTTATAATATAGTTTGGCAAAACCATGCATCAAAACAATTTGTCCTAGTCTTGAAGGTGTAATTTCCCTTTTCCCTTAATTAATATTTTAAACATTATTTTATTTTTTTTCTTTCCTTCTCCCCCAGTTGTGTGAGGATCCTCTTAGCACCATATGTTCCTCCTCCTCCTTATTCATGGTATCATGATAATTCTTATGTATGTCATTATAATTAAATTTCTTCGGTCAATTGTTATTTCTCTAGGAAATTTCTTCATTCATTTTCAGTCTTTCTCTATTTATATTCCTCTTGACTAAGTGATCATGGTGAAAGCTCATTTTCCCTATTTTTAGAAAGAAGGTATGTCTCAACAATTTCTTACAAACCAAACCAAGTAAAGGCTTGATATTGGATGATTACATCATCATAAGAATAAGTTATGTGCTCTATGACTTTTCCCTATTTCTTTATTGATTTATAAATATATCTCTTTTGTGCCACATTCCAACCTTTTCTATACATTTCAATAAAATTGATTAATTCTTTTTTAATTGGTATATGCACCTTTTATTACTCATATTGAGCCTTGTTTGATAAATTGAGGGTGACAACCTCAATCATGGACACCCATTGTGTGTTTTGGATTATTTAACACATTTATAAATAATTCATTAAATGATCGAGATGCATTATAAGCATTTAGATTAGATTAATAATGGGATTTCCCCCAGTAGGATTTTTCTCAATTGATATTGGAACCTACTAGGTGCCATATTGAAACATTGTTTTTTTTGTTATGATCGATATCTTATTAAATTTTCCATTAGGTGAATTAAGTTATGATTCTTAAATTTGGATTCTTAATTATGAAAAAATGAATTTTTGATCAGCAATGTAATGTTTTTATAATAAAACCACTCGAATGAGGTGCACTATCTTCAAAATTATAATTAAATGTTTTATTAATTGACATGTTTTGTTTAATTAAATGGAAAGTGTTAATTTGAATATCTTGTTCATGATGGGTTTTTTTGTTGAATGAATTAAACAGTTTAATTAAAATGGATTTTAGTTGGGTCGTATGACCATGCCTCTCATTATAATTAAATAAGCATGACCTGTGTGTATTTTTATAATTTTTATGCCCTTAATTATAATTGGGATTAATTAATTTAAATAATTGGAGGTAATGCCTCATGTAAATTGTTATAAATATGATTATTCCATAATAAAGGCTGTGAAACTATGGTAAGGTTTCTATTGAGAATGGAGGTATCCCGCTCCCTTACATCAGGTGTTGATCATGATGTCGTGCACCCTTTAAACTATGTAGAAGGTGGGCATGCCACACCATGCCCCTTGTTGAATGCTGGAATGATAGCACACTCACAACTTTGAGTGTTGACATGGACAAACACTCACCATCTCGAGTGATGAGCATGATGTCTCCCAACTATTATGAGATGTAGTGAATGTACTCTTTGTCTTGAGATTATAGGCTTGTTCGGACTAATTATGAATGACTGAGTTATGACCCAGTCCATCCATCACCTAATATTCATGTTATGTGGCCACTTACGTTCACATACACTTGATCCATATAGGTGTATGAAATATATAACTATGTGTGTATATATATATTAATACTATATATATAGTTACAGGTCATGTATTTATTTCTGGTTGTGAGACGAAGTAGGTAGAGCTTCCATGTTCATTATGGAACCTGAGTGGGCTGTTATTTATTTATTCATTTTTTTTATTCTTTCAACCAGATGCACTACTTAATTTATATTCACATACTAGTTTTAGCTCTAGAAACTATGGGTGGTAACCTACTAGAATATATATCTCACACTCTTCTCAGGACTCCATTGAATTAGGGTATCCGAGTAGATATCATGTTAATATAAACATGTATTATTTCATTTTCTGATTGGATTGTACCTAGGGGTTAGGAGCATAGGAGTGAGTTGGAGATCATGATGTTTTTGAAGATCATCCTAGGGGATTTTCTTTTATTTTCCTTATTATTTTACTGTACTATATTAATTTTATATTGTATGTCTACTATTTTAGTTATGTATCATCATTTGGACATGCATGCATCTTTTTTTATTGGCATTTACTATATTTTATATTTAGTTTATATTATTCTTCCACTGCAATATCTTTTATTAATTAACACTTCCACTATTTCCTTGTATATACTTCATGTTATACCTTTGTTCTACTTTGATCATGAGGGTATAGTCTCCCCACTATCACCTCATTATACCCTCGCTTTTAGTCGAAAGCCTCTGGCATATGAGGAGACACACCTATTGCCATGTGGGAAATGGTTCGACTACTGGTTTAGTGGTAAATTGGGCTGGGACATTACAAAAAACAACATTATAACATATCCAACTCCAAATACTTTATTCTTGACCATTTTAATCACTTCATCTCCTCTACTAGGTCCTATTACACTTGAATAAGTTAGGGTTTATCTTAGCTCATTATTCTTGGGCATCTAGCCATTTATAATATTATTAAAAAATTAATTCTGTTTTAATGATAAAATTTCATATTTTATCAAGATTTTAAATGATTTCATGTTGTTTAAATTTTTTAAATAATCTCACAAAAAACATAACCTATTTCATAACTTAATAACATATATAGTGTTATAAAATTTTCCATCAAAATACATGAAAGAATATTTTGATGTATATAACCTGATGATCCTCTTTGTTAAGATACACATAAATATAAATGTATAGGGGGGAGGAAATGTTTCTATAAAATATTTATTTGACATCTTCTCTTCATAAACTTATTTTTCAGGATAAACTAAGAGGATGCGGAGTTCTAGTGTATCAATACAACAATATATGATTTGTATATCACCAATGAGTGGTATCTATATTCAATGTGTGATCAATGTTTTAGGATATGTTAGGTAGTTCCTCTATCTATAAGAAAATAAGTGATACATGATTTTTAGTACTCACAATGGGTTGTTAATAAAGGAAGAAACAATATGTGTTTTGATATAAGATGTAGATATTGGTACCATATGATGATATTTGGAATAAAATATTTGATGTTGTGATATTATAATTGTTATCAAGTTAAATTAGTGAATTTGAATCCATACAATTTTCTTCATCCTCCTCCTATACAAACCTAGAAATAAGATGATATATCCTTAAAATAATTATTATATTACATCATACCCATCAAGAAAGTAATGTTATTTAGTTTTTGATTGATTTTATGAATAAATAATCTCACTTAATGTTTATTGAGGATGGAACAAAGGTACAGGATCTCAAAAAATAGTATGTATTATATATTTTCAAATTGTATGATGTGTATTCTTCACTATTTTAGGATATAAATCCTCATTTCACCTCATGATTCTAGAATGTCCTTCAAAATTATATGGTTTCCAAAGTGATGTTGATCCCAAAATATAATTCAAAAAATATTGGTAGATAGTGTGGAATATTTGATTCAATTAGATAGGTTTTATGACTTTTTCATAGATTTTAGAGTCTACTGGGATACCAATCAAACATTGATTGATTATGATTATGATAAAATCAGTTAACCAACTATTTTAATATCTCTCATTGATTCCTTGTTTGTTAATCCATTAATGAATCCTCTCTATTGGACTGAATTGGGTAAAACCTCTATAGTGGGACTAAACATTATTTAGGTGAAAAATGAGAAGATTCAATTTTTTCAACAATGACTAATTCTAAGTCAACACAACCATAAATCCTATGATTCTCATAATCATATTCCCTTGAGTAATAAATTGGAAACAATGTATTCTTAAAGGTATAACCTCATTTAGGTAATCAATGGATCAATAATAATGGAAAACTAACACATAGTAATGTGCGACTCCTTGAAATTATAGATAAGAGGAAGAAGGAATCTTATAAATAGGGTATTCCTACTCAGATGAAATTAATTCATATTGGATTACATTTCTCATGGTTATATTTATATTAACCTAACATATACAATATATTGAGAGGTTTAGTGTTTGATTTAGATCTAGATGTTTGGGTAAATAAAAAACCAATCCAAATTATTGAATCATAGCTTAATATGCCACATGAGAAATCAATTCCATTGGTTTGGATGTTATGGTAGCATGGAGATGATTCTAATGATATATTAGATAGGCTATCTTTTATGAGTGATGGTATCATATCTTCTAAGATCATAATTCTTTGAGTTGACTTTATAGGTTTATATCATGATATGATGGAGGGAATTTTAACACCTACAATGTTATTTTAAGGTGTGAAATTTACTATTTATTCATTTAAATATCAATTTATCTAATACTTTTTTTGGTGATTTTGATATTTTCTAGTGTTCTGTTGTTTTGGACAAAAATAGGTCATGTTTTGGAACATGATTATGAAAAAATGATATCTTGTGTGAATTATAAGACTAGAAGTATGTCGGTCTATGGATAAGGGAGGCATCATAGAGTGGAGGTATAGATATATATCATGGGGTTTCAGCTAATCTGGGGTTACACTATGACCATATTCAATCAAAGTGTAATGGGGATATGGGTAATCATGAAATGGAAATTTCCCATATTTAAGGGCCCTATACATATTTGAACCCTTATGTGAAGGGGTCCTGGTTTTTTAGAAAAATCAAGAAATGGAATAGTCACAATGTAATAATAGAAGGTATTTTAATGACCACAAGTATGTATAATAAAATATATAGGAGTACTCAAATTCTATAATTTATGTGAGGAGAGGTTCATACTGTGATGGGTATTTATAACATTGTGATACTGGTTTCATGGGTAAGATCAACACCATGAAGGACTATTTTTATAGGGACATCATGTTGTGATGGTCAACACTACACCATGTCACAATTTGGATGGGAGGTGAATTATTATTATTCTCGTCATTGGGGTGGTCTGTTATAAAATTTAATGAGAGGACAGGTTTTTTAATTACTTGCCTTTTTTAAAATGTTATATAGTTAATCAAATGGAATTTAAAAATGGGTGTTTTTCTATTTTTACTAGTTGTTCCATGGAAAATCCTTTGTTTGAACCTATAATATTGTGTATATTAACTCTCTTAGTCTTCCTCCCATTACACATGTTTTATATGGAATATTCATCAATGAAACTTCAAATAACTAATATTAATTCATTTTTAGGATTTTAATCTCTTCTCATGTAACACCATGTTGCCTTCTAAGGTATTCCTTGTCTTTTGTTTTGTATCCATTTCTTTTCCTTTGGAAATTTTGAGCAGGGAACTAGGAGAACCACTATATACTTGGAATTTACACATCATGTAATGTGAATTCATATTGTGTAATTTTATTTAGGAATATATCTTGAATCTGTATTGTGAAATGAAATGGTTAAATTAGAATTTTTAAACAAAATGTGATGTTATTTTTAGCATCATTTCTTTTCATGGGATAACACAACCATAAGGGAATACATGTCGTGTACTTACCCAACCCATATTGTTAAATTTTTTGTCTTGGATGATATTCATTTCAACCAAAAACTACTCCCTCTCATCCTAGAACCATCCCTAGGGGAATTTATTGATCTTCATTCCCTTCAGATCATCCGTTTTGAAATTTATCATCATGTGGGTAGTGGTGCATCTCTCTGGGTAAACGTTCTTTCTATCTCTTCCACATCCATTTATTTCCCCATGGAGTTTGATAGATCACCATGGTATTTATGGATATAAACTCAGTGTTTTTGAATCTTTATTCTAGGTTGAGTTATGAGATCTTTCATGCTTTCATTTTCCATTCATGTTCTCTATTGTGAGTGTTGTTTTCCATTAAAAGGTAAGTGGTTCAAATTCAGATTGACCAATTGATTAAACCTTGAATTTTTTTTTATTTGAAATTTCATTCAATTGATTTGTGAAAAAAAATTGTTGGAATTAGAATTTTAAATTGATATAGAATGGATAATTGTGAAAATACCGTGATTCCAATGTAATTGAAATTTGGGGTATGAATTGAAATATATAGATTTTATAAAATTATTTGTCAATTAATTTTGTAAAATGGATTAAACTAAATTGATAAAAAACTATGATTATCTTTTTTAAGGAATTAATGGATGAAAAACCAGTGTTTTCGATTTGAAAGTAATTTAGCATTGTAAAATGGAAAACTGGTAAAATAAATTATTAATGATGATTAATTTGAAACGAAATAATTTTCCCTTGTTCTATTGATTGATTGGGATCATGTAATCTCAGGTAGTTGGTGGTTTATTTGTGACAAAAACGTTAGGATGGAAATACCATAGCAACGGATTGATGATAAAAATTGAAAAAAAATCTAGTTAGGTATATCCTATCCTTGATGGTATATCCTATCCTTGATGGGATGTTGACATGTCCTATTTGGCCTAATCCATAGGTATGTGTGTACACGTATTTCTATGATCACTGATTGGAGGGTGTGAGTATCCTATAACTAGAAACTTTTGCATAAAAGGGTTGATAAACATGGTGATTATTGTGACTATTTTGATTATAAATTCCATTTATTGTGAAACTGCTTCACTCAAGCCTATTGATTTTAATGAACTAAATTATATAAAATTATTATTCAATCCATGTTTGAAATTTATTCCATAATTCTAAACTGAATAATGTTTTATTTCAATTAGGTTAATTTACTACTAATCCTAATTTTATATAAACTGAAATCATGATATGGTTTATTATTATGGAATATTTTTATAGAACATTTTTTGAGACCATACTAGGATTTTTAACTCACACCCTACCTTTACCTTCAGGCATTTGAATATTTCCTTCTATCATGTCTGAGAAAAGGTAAAATAACTCTTGGAGGAGGTATATGTTCTTGTTCCTTTAGTCTTTGAGTGATGTTTCATTTGGGACATTGAGTTTAGCTTATATATTTTTTATAACTCTAATGATGTAATTTTTTGGGTTCTGATATACATGGTTGGCTTCTAGAACTACATCCCTTTGGATTTCTAAGCATACTAATATGTATCATTTTCATCAGGTGTTTATATGGAAAATATATTCCCACTTTTATAATGTATGATTCCATGTGTTATTTTCAAAATCATGGGGATACAAAACTCCCTTTGGGATATGTTAGTGGTATCTTTGGTATCAATTTATAAGGGTATATGGGTTGTTTCGTGAAAAATAGATATCAAAATTGAAAGTTTAATTATATTTTCTTGATGTTAGTATGTAGTTGAGAGGTATTTTTGTGACTTATGAGGTAGATATGGGTGAGTTCTTGGCCAAATCTCATCATATATAGCCTTAATATACCATGGGTTTTTTGATAATGGATTCCTATGAAATAATTCTAGTCTTTTCCATACATTAGAATTGGATAGGTTGAAATTCATACCTTTATATCTAAATTTTTGGGATTAATTTCCCTATTTCTCTTGTTTGAGTATTGACCTGAGTAATATTCGGATGTCTTCAATATTTTTTTTTGATGTTGTAAATCTTCATGACTCCTAGAAGAAGTGTGATTCAGATATAGGAGGAAGATATTAATAAACCATAGTGATAAAATGCTCATGTAGACTAGAGTCTGGTAGAATTTATTGTGTGTCATGTCCATGCTTAGGGACAGGCACCTAGAATCATTCTCGTTCAGGCTCTAGTTTTGGAACCTAAAAGGGATGAATCCCAGAATCATGATAAATATTTCCTTTTCTAAAATACAGTATTCTTCCAAACCTCTAATTATTATCAAGAGGATTAGGGTTGGTTGATAATGATAGAGATTATTTTTTAATTCTTTGATACACCTGATTCAATTAAAGTGAAATATTTCACCTTCAATATAGAGGTACCTATCATGAGATAGTGGGAATATATAGTTATAGAGAAGATTCATGAGTGTTTATAGTGGAAGAAATTTTATGTTACTTTCACTGATCAGTTCAATCCAGAGTCGGTGGTGCTGGATAATGAAATTATGTTCTTCAAATTTGAGTACGGTAATAGGACTGTGAAGGATTATTTAAATTACTTTGTGAACTTATGCAATTTTCACATGAGATTAGATTGAATGGGAAGATAAAGACTCAATGGATAGATATGGGACTTCAATTTGATTTTATTTCCCAGGTTTTCTTGATGATACATACCTCTTATATTGATGTTATGGATAGATTATTGATGGTTGAGCTTGAACTAGATGGTAGATCTAGGTTGATGGGAGTTCCTTTTTATTCTATTGGATGTCATGTGAGTTCCCATAAGGGGAAGAGAAATAATGATGAGTCTCATGGTGAATCTCAATAGCAAGGTTCCTTTAGATCTTCTATTGTGACTAGAAGAGTCTCTTTGACTTTATTCGGGTGTGGATAACTAGGAATTCAAAATATATTTTCACAGAAGAACCCATGATATGTGGTTCTTATAGAAATTCAAGACACTTTTAGAAGTTCTTCTATATCTTTAATTCTTGACATATTGTGAGAGGATCATCCTCACCAAAATGTACTATGGTGCAATTCGATCCTTCAAGGTCTAATGGGTTCCAACCACCATAATATGGAATGAAGATTCTTCATGCTATGGAAGTGTCCCCAGAGGAAGCTAATACATGTCTAGTGACTATGAGAGGTACCATAACCATAGATTCATCTTTGATGAATACTTTATTTAATAGTAGTTCTTCTCATTCATTTTTTCGACTCGTGTTGTGAAACTTCTAAATAATCCTATAGAGATTTTATATTAGGTGATGGATATTTCTACTCCCCTAAAAAAACAGAGTGCATAGTCTCTATTTTCCTTCTTGTGTGTTATCCCTATTAGATATTATTATTCTTTGGGATTTTTTGGTTCTTGACATGAATTCCCTTGATTCCATTTTTGGAATGGATTGGCTCATTTCTATTAAATATCAAATTAATTATTATCTTCGATAGGTCTACTTTAGCATGCCTGATGGGGAGCTCCATATCTTTCAGGGAGAATGGGACCCCAATTATAATAGATCAAGAACTTAATATCTAGATTTGGGAAATGTAATATTAGTTTTTTATTTTTATATGAAGCATAAATATTTGAGTGATGATCTCCCTCTATTTATCATCTAGATTCTCTACATTTTTTCTTCAAACTTATCTTGTTTTTCATTGGTAAGGTTGGTATATTTTTATATTGATTTATTTCCTATAACTCAACCAGTATCTATTCCTTCTAAAAAAATGGAACAAACTAAAATTTAATAGTTGAATACATAGTTGGATAATCTTTTAGAGAAAGGATTTATATGCCTGAGTGTGTCACCTTGGGTAGCGTAAATTCTCTTTTCTATGAAAGATGATATAATACTTCTCTTATGTGTTGATTACCTAAAAATCAACCAAATTTCAATATGAAAAAGTATTATTTTTCTTAGATTGGTGATATGTTTGACTAGTTAAAAAGGGTTAAGTTGTTTTCAAATAATGATCATTGATTTGGTTATCACCAATTGAGAATAAAATAATCTAACATTCAGAAAACTGCCGTTCAGAGAAGGTATAGCCATTATAAGTATCTCTTCATGCCATTTGGTCCAACCAATGCTCATGTAGTCGTTATGGACATGATTAATAGGATATTTCATTATTATCTTCATATTTTCATGGTAGTCTCTTTGGATGACATCCTGTTTTACTCTATTTATGAGGAGGATCATGTGCATCATCTGAGAGAGATTGTTTTGGGAATTTTTGAGATAACATCAACTTTATTCCAAGAATTGAAATTTGATTTCTAGATTCAAGAAGCAAATTTATTGAAACACATAGTGTTATATCATGGTATCTACGTTGATATAGATAAGTTGGAAGCTATTTTGACATGGTAGCAATTGTTTTACATTTTCAAGATTAAGAGCTTCTTGAGTTTAGCGAGGTATTGCTTCCTATTTGTAAAAGATTTATTGAAGATGGATTCTTATATAACTACTCTCACTTAAAAGGGTTTATGTTTTCTTGGGATAATAAAGTTAAGAGTTCTCTTATTGAAATGAAATTTATTTTTACTTATGCATCGATGTTGACTCGTCAAGAGGGTGTGTGGGGATATGTGGTCTTCTGGAATACATCAAGATCAGGTTTTGGCTAGATTCTTATTAAGGGTGATCGTGTGGTAGCCTATGTATCCATGTATCTTAGGCCACACAAAAACAATTACCCAACCCATGACCTTGAACTCATAGTCTTGATTCATGATCTTAAGATTTGGAGGCATTAACTTTTCATAGAAAGGTCAACCATGTATTCTGATCATAAGATCCTGAGTTATATCTTATCTAAAAATAATTTTAATTTCCTCCATAGTCATTGGGTGTATTACCTAAAATCCTTTGATTTCAACATCGCCTCTACTCAAGGGATAGAGAATTTCATTTCTCATGTGTTGAGTAATAAACTTCTAACCCGGTCTATAAAGATATCATTAGAAGAGTGAAACTTTATGGATCTTTTTTAAGATTCTCATATGGGAATTTAGGAAACATGGGCTGAGGTTGTCTTAGAATTTTTTCAATTGACCTATTCTTTTCTAAAGCTGATTATTCAGGAATAATAGTTTGATGATGAGTTTCATGGAATTAGAGACTCTCTTTATGGTGGAGATACCATAGCTATGTGGTCATCCTATAAAGAGGTTATTCTATGTTTTTATAATTTTTTTGTTGTGCCATTACCTATGAGAAAAGATGCGATTGGGGTTTCTATTATTCATAGTGGGATGTGAACCTATAAACCAAAAAAAAATTATGATATGTGGTGATGATTATGGTGGTCAAGTATGATACAAGACATTGTTGACTTTATTTAGCACTAATAAACATTCCAACAAGTTAGGTAAGATCATCCAAAGCCTTTAGGTTTTCTTTAGCCACATCCAATTATGACTTGGAAGTGGGATGAGATTTATATTGACATTTTTGTTGGATTAATTCATACATAGAGAAATAAGAATGAGATACAGGTTGTGATTGATAGACTGACCAAATCGGATCAATTTTTACCCATTGTGATACACCCAATGTTATGGGGTTGGGAAATGCCTATGTGAGGGATATTTTTCATTTTCATGGAGTTTTATATTTCGTATTATATGATATTAATCCCCATATTACTTATCTATTTTTAAGATTCCTTAAGGATGTACTGGGATCTCACGTTCTTTTTAGTCTGGCATACCATAAATAGATAGATGACCAGATATAGAGAACTATAGAGATTCTTGAGGATATAATTTTTTCTTAGGTTGTTGACTTTTCATGATCTTGGTATGACCATATGGGACTGGTTGAGTTTTATTATAACAATAGTTATAATTCCACGATCATAATGGATCCTTTTGAGGCCTTTTTTGGTCAGCCTTGTAAATCCCCATTGTTTTGGTTGGATATCAGTGAAAGTTCCTTGGTTGGACCATTTTTGGTCCAAGAGGGTTCAAAAATGATTCAGTTGATTCATTAAACAATTTTTATAGCATGGATCCAGAATAAATATTATATTGATTGTCATCGAAGGGCATTGGATTTTTTAGTCGATGACTAGGTTTTCTTCAAAGTTTCACCCTATTTAGGTAATTGATATCCTGAGAGGAAATGGAATCATTCTCCACATTATTTGGGACCACATTAGGTTGTTGAGAAGGTGGTTAATGCTTCTTACCATTCATTACTTCCACTGATGTGGACATCAATACATAATTTTATCAATTTATCTAAGTTTTGAACATATCTTTCTGGTCTATATCTTATTTTGAGCTATAGTTACCATGATTTTGAGCCTAATTTATCTGTGATATAGAATCATGTTAGCATTATTGATTTTGAGACAACTTTACTTCTTGAGATGATGATAACGTTGGTCTTCATTCTATGGAATCATGGTTCTGATTCTCATGAGATGTGGGATCATGAGGCGCTAATGAGAGGAAATTGGCCTCACATTTTTTTATGGAAGCTTCTTGAAAAGATTTCTAGGGACATAAACTTTTTATGATGGGGATTTTGTAACACCTCATTACCTTTTATGGTATTTCATGTCTTTTGTTTTGGATTTCTTTATTTTATTTTGGGGTTTTTATAGGGAATTTGGTGAAGTACTATCTGTTGGGAATTTACACATCATGTAATGTGAATACATTTCAGGTAATTTCCTAATGGATTATGATTTGAATTTGCTTCCTCACATGTAATGGATAAATCAATATTTTTTTAACAAAGGGAAACTCATTTTTTAGTGTCATTTCATTTCATGGGATAAAATGATATGAAAGTAATACATATCATGTAATACCCAAACCCAGATCATAAAACTAGTTGACTTGGGTGATTTACTTTTGTTTTGACCAAAAACCATTCCCTCTCAATCTAGATTGATCCCTATTGGATTTTTTAGTTCTCCAATCCCTTCAGATTATCTTTTTGGAAATTGATCATTGTGTTGGTTGTAGTGATTCTATATAGGTTAGAAGTCTTCCTTTCTCTTCTATTTATTCTTCTTTCCTACATGTATTTTGATAGATTGTCTTGGGATTTATGGATATAAACTATATATTTTTCACTATTGATTCTAGTTTAAGTTCCTAGATTTTATGCGCCTTCATTTTTCATTATCATTCTTCGTTAAAAGTACTTTTTTATGACAAAGGGTAGGTAGTTCTATTTAATATTTTCCAATTAATTAAAACTTGAATTTCTTATTATTTGAACTTGTATTCAATTGATATGTGAAAAAACAATGTAATGTGAATTCGTATTTGAAATTTTTATGGCATGGACTTTTAGAAAAAACCACCAATTCTAATGAAATTTGAATTCAAGGTGTGAATTGAAGTTGATGGAAATTTTAAAATGATTTCATTATTTATTTTGTAAAATTTCCTAAATTTAATTGAAAAAAATATATGATTTTTTTTTATTTAAAAAATTCAGGAGTTTATAAAAAAATTATTTTATTTTAATTTTGAAAATGAAAAGTGGAAATTTAATTTTGAATGATGATTTACTTGAAATTAAATGATTTACCCTTTTTATATTTATTGGTTGATCACATGTGAGACTAGGGATTTAGTGGGTTATTTGAGAAAATCATTCAAGGATGGTAACTCCCTGGTTTTGGATTGATGATGAGAACTAATAAAAATCTAGTTAGGCAGATCTTATCTCTGATGGGATATTTATGAGTCCTATTCAGACTGATCCATAGGTACATGTGTACACATATTTCCATGATCACTGATATGATTTTATAAGGATCCTATAAATAGAATTTAGTATACCACTGGGAATATGGAAATGGTTCTTATTTGTGAATGTTTTGATTATAAATTCCCTTGATTGTGAACCTTTTTTACTCATTACTATTTATTTATATAAACTCAAATATATAAAATTTTTATTTAACCCATGATTTAAATGTGTTACATAATTATAAAAATAAACTTTTTTTAATATGAAAATTTATTGGATGGTATTTTTATATCAATAGAAAGAATTATTTGGTTTATAATTATGTTAACTTTTTATGGAACACATGGTGAGACCCTACTGGGATTTTGTGCTCGCACCCTAGCTTTTCGTTCGAGCATTTTTAGATTTTATTTTTCCAGGTCCAAGAAAATGGAAAGCTCTTCTTGGAGGAGGTGTATGATCTTGATCCTTTGGTCATGGAATGATGTTTCCTTTCAGGTATTAGGGTACTGGGGTATCCAGGCTAGTTTGTGACATCTCTTCCATGGGTTTCTTTAATCTTAATGGTCATGGAATCATTATGTTCTAATTGACTGCAATTATGATATGGTTTATTTATTATATGTTTTCCTAAATTCTCATATAGAGATCATCATATTTAGCTTACAGTTTATTCAATTAAGGTAGTTTTTTTCACTCTCTCCACTTGTTTGAAGCCCTATATGTTATTCAATCTTAAAAAATAATTTTTCAAATGGTTTTAATGTGTTAAATTTCACTACCAAAGTATAATTATTATATAATGTGATTTTTAAAAATATATTTCCCCTTATATGAATAGTAAAATTGATTTTTGAAGTATGTTTTGTATATGGAAATGGTTTTATGCCATTGGAACCCCATGTTCTTAGGTAGGGATCCTATTAAAAGTACATACTAGGAATTAATATTCTCTTTTTATAACTATATTACCTCTCTTGGAATGTTAGAAATTGAAACACACTCTATATTAGTTGGGTGTTATTAGTTAGAACCTTAGGTAGTATAATATTCTGAAGGTTCCTCCACATTAACTTCCTTAGGGCATATCCATTGATTTTTTTTCAAAATAATTAATCATATAGTTTTTATACTTTATATTAAAATTTTTTATAAAGCATGTGATATGTTTCATGCATTTTAAATGATGAAAACATATTTTTTTTATGGATTAATTTCAATCTTACATGATTATATTTTCATATAAGGGTTTTCAAGGAACAATTGTTGAAATACTATAGGTATTGTTATGTTCACACTATCTACACACCCATTAGATATATGTATAAATCTTTCTTATTGATGAAGGTAAAGTAGAGGAACTATTTTAAGGTGATGGTCTCTCATGCTTGGTAGAATTAGGTTTAGTGAAAAAATAATAATGAGAGTGAGCCTTTGTGTCACACAGAGTTGGGTTATAGTTGTTTTTAGATTACTTTTATCTTCATTTTCTTATCAATCGTCCTTTTATATTCCATATTCTTATTCCCAACCCATCAGTTTCATTTTTTTGTATATATATTGGCCTTGTTGGAAATATTATGGATGATGAATTGTTTCATTTTTTGTATGTTTATCTAGATATTTCACTTATGATATTACATTTTTTTGATTTTTCAACTATGTTTTCTTTTCATGACTTGCCAAAATAATGTGTGGTCATTCCAAGTTCTTGATTTGGACCCTCTTGATTCTAGATAAATATTTTGTGAAAACCCATTTTATATGATGTTTCCTTTATTACCAGGGTCTAGTTTCTAGCTCATGAGGATTAGGAACTCTATATGTGACTTTCCAAGTGCCGGCTTAGGTAACCAATTTTAGGGTATCCTAGGTGGGTTTGTGACATGTGTATTAATATTTGTAGATAAAAAAAGAGGGTTTAGAAGGATATAATAAGAAATATTCATTTAATTCCAATATATTGATCCAAAGTATATAGTCTTGATAGAGTATTTATTTATACTATTTTTTGAAATAAGAATATATTGAAGGATATAAAATATGAAAAGTGTAATGACCCATCTTTTCATTAAGGTAGGAATCATTTTTTATTTTATTTAAATTCATTTATACGGCCCTTTTGATGTTACCTAATGGAGTCATGGATTTCATGAGGGTATCTGAGGATTTTTTAGAGCTCGAAATCCCAGAAATTTTAAAAACACACTGGTAACATAGCTAGATGAAACCATGAAGTCTAGCTCACACGGTCTCTCCTAAACGAAGGAGGTGTGACAGAGGAGAGATAGGGGATACACAGTTTTTCTGTAATAATTGTAACCATGGAAGAATACCTTATGGTCCATATAGAGTTTTTGAAAAAAGTTTTTTGCATTTTTTTCCATAGTTAGGTAAACTTTGCACCTTAACTATGTTGGGTATCCCCTTGGATAGTAAGCATAACACAATTTGTGCTTGGTTTGGCCAAACCATGGGTAAAATCCTAAGCCTCTATTTTTGGGGGTGAAATGACCAATTTTCCCTTAATGAAACCATTAACCTCATTTCTCTTTTTCTACTCCACTTTTCAGCAGATGAGTTCTTCTTTTCCTCCCATGGGTTCACCTCCTCCCTAATCTATGTTCCCTGATAACTCATATATTCAGGCTTTGAATAAATATCTTCTATATGCATTGGATAGAAATATGTAACCTCATGAGTCCTCTCTATTCCATTGAATGTTTATATTCATATATTTTAGGATATTTAGGTGAAAGCTCTTTTTCCCTATTTCCAGGGTATTGTACCATTTCTTCTATTCATCCTAGTATACTTTTAATCTAAGGCATCTATTAGATGAGGAGTCATCAATGGACCTAATATAGGTGGGCTCATTTTTTCCACAAATGTTAGGGTGTTTTTATATCCACATCATTGAGTCTCACACCATCCTTTTCCATGCACTGCCTTATAATTTATTTCATAATTCTAAATTGATATACACACCTTTTCATACTCCTGAGGATATATGTTATATAAATAAAGGATGATAACATCGATCATGAACACCCCTTATGCATTCCAGTTTAAAATTTCGCTTTATAATTATTTTTTAAAATGTATAAAACGCCTCCTAAGTGTTTTTATTGGGTTTTAATTGAAATTTACCACTATTATATAAATATTTATTGAAACAAGGAACCTTATAAGTGTTTGGTATGACTTATAAATTGAGTTTCCCCTATAAGAAACTACACAATCAATAATGGAACCTTTTAAGAGCTTCATTGATCCTTGTAAAATGAATTTACATGTGTTAGTTAATTTAATGGATTGATTATATGGAATGGATTACTTCATGGTTGTTTTCTAATTAATTAAATGGTTTAATTAAAATTATTTATAAATGAGTTGAAAGACCATGATTCTTGTTATATTTTCTTAAATGTGAATTGAATTTCACTTGGTTATATTTGGGATTCATGAATATAATTCATGAGAGATAATGCCTCATGGATATTATAATAAATATTACTACCCCATTGATATTTTCCATGGAATGATGGTTTAGGGAATTATTGAGTATACTAATTCACTCTCCCTTACATTGGGTTTTGAGAATGATGTCTAACACCATTGACACTATTTGGAAGGTGGGAATGAAACTCAACATCCCTTGTTTCGGAAATTGACATGGAGACTCATCCAAAATTTAGAGTGTTGATCATGGAATCTCCCACTCATCATGGGATGTAGGGAATTTACAACTTTTCGTGATCTTATAGGATCATTTAGACTAGTTATAGATGAATGTGTTACTCCCCATTCTAGCCAGAACCTAGTATTCTAGGTATATGATTACTCACATCCACATATACTTAGTCCATATATGTGGATGTATTATATAACTATACTTTTTATATGTTTCTAACATATAAATATTGTTACCAATCAGATCAAAATTCAGGCCATCGGATGAAGCAGGATGATCCTCTAGTTGTACTTGAGGAACCTAAATAGGCAAGTTAGTTATTTATCATTGTTTCTTATTTTATTTATACCTATAAAGTGATGTTTTTATATACACTTCATGTATTAATTCTAGACACCATTGTTGGTGGACTAATGGGATTTTATCTCACACCATACTTAGGACACCATTGGTACCCGAGTAGATTACTTGTTTATAAGTACAAATAAGGGAAATTTACCTTCTAAATGTTCTTGATATGCTTTACCTATATATGAAGTATAGGAGAATAGGACCAAGAATATGCTCAAGATGATGGTGGAGAATCCATTTTTCTTTTTATAGTATTTTTATAGTATGTTTCATTTTCTTTACCCTTTTCCCCTTTTGTACATTAGCATTCCATGCGCAAATGTATATGACACAACCTAATATATTATTATTATTTTTATAGTGTTGTTTGTTTATAATTCATTGATTATTTGTTATATCTATTTTTTGTGCTTCATCTATAGCGGTTTACTGTTCTAGTCTTATAGATTCTACTTATATATTATGCTTCCATTATTTTTTCATCTCTTGAAACTACAGTGCGACTTTGACAAGATGGTATAACCTCCCAACTATACCACCTTTACACCCTCACTACTTGTTAGAAGAATCTAGCATATGGTGAGGAACTCTTAAGGCTATGAGACCAACTAGCTTGGGTACCCAATTAAGTGGAAGCCACATTGGTACATTATAAAGTGGTATCAGAGGTTTATTTTTTCCTTTGTATTATAGTCTGGGAGTTAGATAGGACACTTGGAGTTAATGGGATTTGGTAATTATCCCATGCATGGTCATAGCTAACCTATGTATAGGGGAAACTGAAATTACCTTCGATGGGTAATTAAAATTATTCATTACTCCTATTATGGTGGATACAACTTCACCATTGGGTGAAACAATTGTTTTAGGATTTATTATTATTATTATTATTAAAATGAGATTTCTTGTACCATGGAGTGATGAAATTAGGGAGTTACATTACATGCATCATTATAGGAATAATAGGACAAATAATCCATCCATTCTTCAATGCGACATCTACTTTTAATGTACATCTACAAATTTCATATAATTAGTGCCTTTGATTATGTATTAAAATTTAATGAATTTTATTTTAGGGGATTTGAAAACATAATTAACTCTTAAATTTCTCACCTTAACCTAACAGTTTTCTCCTTCATAGGTAAAATAAGACACATTGAGTTGTTAGTTATGGCATGTTGAACCATAGACCATCGGTCGCATGAGATAGAACGTGTTATGGTATGGGTTAAGTGGATTCTATATTTTAGTTCATGTAGAGTATCATACCTTATATATTGGAGATGGAAATCCATCTAATTCAACCATTTAAAGAGACTTAAATATTTTAATATGTACAAATTTAAAAAAAATGTGAATCTCAAAGTGAGAACAGCCATCTTAAACATGTGATATGAGACCAAGACCTAGACAGGGCCTTATTATTGTGTGGTGGCATGTATCTAACATTATTAAGGTCCTTATTGTCTTTTATTTTCCTCCTAGAATTGGATTTTGAAGTAGGTAGAGAGGTGTGATCTTTTCATAGAAAGGTAATGCATCTGTGTTAGTTATCTATCTGCAATCTCTTGACTGTTAAATTCTTTTTTGAGTCATCAGTTAGGCATAGAAATATAATGCCTTCATGATGTTCTCCACTCATAACCATTGATGGTAGTTACAACCATGAATCGAAGGTGGTGATCCCTAAGCCTCTGGTGATTCCTCCTACAATGAAACATGCAGAAACTCTTCATATTTAAGATATGGTAACCAACACCAAGTTCTAAGAGGGATTTCTCTGTATTTTGAAGTCTATGTATGGTGTTTCTTGACCTACCCTAAGTATGGAAGAGTTAATCAGAGAGTCCAATAAATTATATCCTCCCACCATTTGGGGGGATGATGGACCTTATTCTTCTATGTCTTGGATTGAAGTTATTTTTTTATATTTGAGAACCTATAGATGCCATCAGATCATTGGGTCATTATTTTTGGGTTAATGTTATGTGATTCTACTAAAAAATGGTTGGATATTATTTCCTAGGTAGATAAACATCATAATATGGTTTGGGTTCATGTACAGACTATCTTATACAACTATTTCTTTTTGGAGAATATGAGGGATGACTAGGATTGTGATTTTATGAACATGCATCAAATAGATATGTATGTTATAGAGTATTCGAACCACTTTACTAAGTTTCATCAGTTCGCACTGACTCTAGTGGGTGATGATATTATGACTTCCAAGAGATTTTAGGATGGGATGGTATACACCATTAGATCATAGTTTAATGTAATCAGTTTGACAACTATTTCTGAAATTGTAAACTAAGACCTCATTACTGATATAAATTTTAGGGAAGTATATGGTGAAAATATGGGTAGTTCAGCACCTAAATCTATCAGTGATTCTTCTATTGGGTGAATGTGTTGTTTTGTGGCTACTCGCAGTGGTAGAAACTATCAGGATCATTGTGTTGACAGCTTCTTGATATGTCACCAGAATGGGAAGCCCAAAAATATGAAACCTCAATGTTTACAGGATCCAATGAAATGAAAAGGCTATGGAAGGATAGTCCATATCTAGAAATTCTACATGGGATTTCTATCAGTGAAAAATGAGCATGGATCTAGTCCTACCCCATGTTAAAAAGTGGGGATAGTAGGATCATTCCAGGAAGGCATCTTGACTACCATTGATCTCTTAGGTTGAGGTGGTGTTCAAGGCTAAGGTAGTCAGACTCA
Source organism: Viscum album (assembly GCA_963277665.1). Classification (NCBI taxonomy): domain Eukaryota; kingdom Viridiplantae; phylum Streptophyta; class Magnoliopsida; order Santalales; family Viscaceae; genus Viscum; species Viscum album. The sequence continues at coordinate 698,575,555 of OY728128.1, read as the reverse complement.
GGATTCTTAGTTCCAGTATAGCGGGCTTCCTCAGGGTAGTTAGGAAGTGACTCAGGGATATAGTACAATCCATTTACATGTAGTCCAACATATTCCAAAGTAGAAGAGTTCTAAACTATCTATAGTGTGAGGTAATATACTAGTAGCCTCCAATTTAGTGTTTTCTTTATTTTACACAGGTGTATCTTAGTATTTTATATATGAGTAAATCATAAAGAGTATAGGACTTGATATCAAAAACTTTTATGGATTTATGATGCTTGATACCCCGTTAGGTATTCGATTAGATAGAATATTTTGGAATAATTCATTTCCCTTTAAGAGGGAAAAAACCTCTTTATATAAAATATTCTTATACCCGACAGGATCGGCTTTGATGTAATCATCAGGATGGACTAGATAGTTCCCTATTGATCCCACATTGACTACTATAATAGTAAGGTGACATTTACATCACTAAGGGGAGGTAGGTATGTATATAATAGATAATGGTATGTCCTTTAAAATCGAGTGGATCCTGAGAAGAATATGTTGGGTATTGTAATTGCTCATATCTCTAGTATCTTTATAGATGATTAGGGTTTATGAGACACTATTCCCCCCCCCCCCTATAGTGGAGCATTTCATGGATGTCATCCCTGATAATTTTTTTGGTCTATCTCTAGTGATAAAGTTAGAATTTACAATTGATATAGTTCATGGAGCAGCACCAGTGACCATTCCTCCTTATAAGATGACACATATAGATTTTCTAGAACTGAAGAAGAAATTAGAGGATCTGGAGGATAATGTCTTTATACACTACAACACTTCTCTTTGGGGTTCACTAGCCCTTTTTTCCATGATGTTGGATGGTACCCTTATGGTTTGTGTGGATTAACATCGGTTAGACCAGCTCATAATAATTAACTGGTACTAATTTTATCAAATAGACAAACTCTTCGATCATATCAGAGGAGAGAGTGTGTTTTCAAAAATTATTTTGAGGTTAGGCTATCATCAGGTTCATGTCAAATCATCCTATATAACTCACACAAATTTCAAGAGAAGGTATGTATTATAAGATACCTGGTCATGTATGTTGATCTCATGAATGCAACTACATTATTAATGGCTCTAATGAATCAGGTTTTCCACTTGTATATGGATTCATCTATGGTATTTTTTATTGATAACATCTTAGTGTATTAATGCTCCAAACAAAACCATGCCAACCATATTGATATAGTACTAAATATATTGATAGAGAATCATCTTTATATTAAGATTTGTAAATGACACTTTTGGATCTAAAAATTCTACTTCCTATGTCATAATATATCATAATCAATAGTTTCAATATTTCATGATAAAGTGGGAGCTATAGTTTCCTAGGATTAGCCTATGAATGTTTTTGACATATGAAGTTTCATGGTGATAGTTATATATTAATGACAATTCATCCATAATTTTATATGTATTATATATCTTCTTATAGGATTGAAAAATAAGGGTGTGAAATTATTATGGTTAGAAGTTTTTTATGTATAATTTTATAAGTTTAATGGTTGTTTGAATTCAGTGCTAATACTAATTTTGTCAGAGTTTGGAAGGAGGATTAGGTTAAAAATATACTCATAGTCATAGAAGTGACCCCTACCCTTATGGAATGGGTCAGGATAATACAACTATTCTATCCTGAGGTCCTAATAATAAGGGAAAGTGTCTTAAATGATGATATATATTCAGGTTAGACCATGGATGGAGAATATTTCTTAGTATTCAAAGTGCATGTATAAGTCCCAACTGAAATCAGAGAGGATCTGATATAGGAATTTCATGCTACAATATCAACAGTTCATCCTAGAGTCACCAAGATATAACGAGACTTACGACACCAGTATTGGTGGCCTGGTATAAAATGGGAGACTGTTGACTTTATTACTTGTTGTTTCACCTTTTAGTTAGTGAAGGTTGATCATTAGTTACTGGTGTGTATTTTATAGCCTTTTTCCATTCCAAAGTGTAAATGGGGTGATATTTAGATGTATTTCGGGATTCTTTTACCTAGATCACCCTGTAGCAACAATTGGGTGCAGTTTTTCATTGATTATTTCATGAAGGTCCCATATTTCATACCTATGCAATAGACCTTATCAGCAGATGAGTTAGAGAGGGTATATGTTAGGGAGTTCATACGTCTTCATGGAACTCCTCATTCTATCATTTCTGACAATGGTACTCACTTTTCATCACAGTTCTAAAAGGGGTTGCAAAATACCATCAGTACACAACTACTTATAATCATAGCGTATCACCCATAGACTGATGGATAGATAGAGATTATTATTCTAGTGTTAGAGTATATTATCCATGAAAGTGTCCTTGATTTTGGTTTTTCTTTGGAGAAACACATTCCTTTGTTAAGTTTTCTTATAATAACATCTTTTAGGTAACCATCAAGATGACTCCTTATTAAGCCTTATATGGTAGGCATTTTCATTCACCTCTATGATGGTTAGAGGTAGGGGAGCAGCTATTCTTGGACCACATCTAGACCAAGAGACTATAGAGTAAGTCCAATTGATCAAAAATCACCTGATGATAGATCATTCCAAAAAGTAGTCATATGCCAATTAATTCCAATGACCTCTTGAGTTTGAATTCAAAGATCGTGTTTTATTTTGAGTCTCACCTTGGTTTGGCTATATATGTTTTCAGAGGTAGGTTAAATTCTTACCTAGGTTCGTTGGAGCTTTTTGAGTCTTTGAAATGAATTGGACCAATGGGTTACCAGATAAAACATCCTCATATATACTAGTCAATTCATGATGTCTTTCATATATCTCATCTTTTGTTTTCTGTTGTGTGATTACACATCGTGTAGTGGAATTCCGGTGGATGTGGCCGAGTATTTTTCTAGATACCATGTGTAGTAGTACATGGCCAATTTTTGAGTGTAATCTAGAAGTGCATTGGTGCATAGATATATCCTGAGTTTACCCAGGGTGTGTAAAAGTACATGGTTGGGGTAGAGGTTTTGTAGTACATTTCATGTACTCCTCCCATGTTACCCCTTCAATGGGTTTGGTTGATTTTTGACCCCAAGATATAATTTGTCATAAGATAAGTCCATTCTGATTGTTTTTTCATGAAGGTTGTGATGGTGAGAACCTCTTAGTGATTTTGAGTATTTTGGAAGATGATTCAGGGCTGGTGAGTTATGAAGAAGAGGTTCTTCCTCTAATAATTGAATCCAAAAGTCTCTTGAGAGAGATACATGGGATGAAACCTAGATCAGGGTTTTGATAATGATTAGATGATATAGAATATGATCACAATTTCCTTGGTTGTTGATATCGTGAGATTATCCATGGTTATGGGATTTGTTTATTATTTGAAGTGATAAATGGGTTAAGTGTTCAGGATAGCCTTGAGTGACTTTGAATGGGATGATCATGGGACCATATACCATATGGGATGTGTTGTCTTAAGTAGTTAGACTTTAGGTTGTACTGGAATTGGTCTTGGGACCATCCCAAGGCAGATTGTTGGATCCCCTTAATTTATTCCTAGGATACACCCCAAGGATCAGGTGGATGCACTAGTCATGGTTCAGTTAAGGAGTTGTAAGATATTGGATGTCCATTAAATTAACTATGGGGTCCAGGGAGGGTATTGCCTTTGATTTTCCAGGTCTCCTAGGAACCAGTCATGTCTGGATGTATGGTATTTCCTAGGGTTTTCTCCTCCTAGGAATCATTCATCAGCCTACCATCGAGAATTCCCAGGTACTACCATGGGGTTCATTCTAAGGGATTGAAGATGAGATATTTCTATTTATTCCCAAGGATCTGTTTCTAATAAATGAATATATGATCACTAGATCCCCAAAGAGAGTAAAAAGGTTCCCCTAAGGTGATTCTCATGCTCAAAGACATGTTTTCACTGGTCGAGAGAGATATGGTCAATTAGGTTTGTGAACATAAGGACCAGTATTGAGTTTTGGGCTTGGATCGAGTTATATTCAGCTTCCAAAGTAGAACCCATGGATCAGTGGAGGTTTTATTATTAATTTTATTTCAGTTATTTCTTATATATTCTAGTAATAATATAGTAAAATTCACTTATAATATTGGGTTATAGGTTCTCCATTAGGGTGTCATGCTAAGATTTATTTCTCACCCCTTGGATGTGATCCTCGATGTGCATGCAGACCTTATGTATTATTTCAGGTTGAAAACATGATGAATTGGATAGAGAAGAGGCCCAAGATTTCATGATCGAGTGGATACACTTGTGTTGAGTCTTAGGATTGGTCTAGTGCAGTTTGAGGGTTGTAGAGACCAAGTATGTGGCATGAATTAGAGTTGGTAGTAGGTTTGATATATTTATTTTTATTTGTTTTATTTTTTATATATGTTAAGCCTAGTGGGTGACTAATTTATGTGTATTTCATGACCATTCAGGTTTTATACTACATTTAATTTTGTTATAGTATGTTTTTTTTTGAGTTATTTTTTTATTATGTGTACTCTATTGGAGGTAATTTATGGATGTTTATGTTGTTTGGTTTATTTATCTGTGATTTTTTACTCTAAGTTGGGGTTATAGTCTCCTAAAAACCATTTTAGACCCATTATTCTAGTTAGGAATCTATAGAATATAAGGATGCATGCATGAGGTAATCTGATGATCTAGTCTGGTTACTTTTTAGAGAGATTCGATTTAGGTCATTGTAAATAAAGGTAGATTAAAATAGTAAATGATAGGAAATTTTCAGGATAAATCTATAAATATGGGGTGTTGAATTTTTAGAAGAGGTTATATGTTTCTTCTATACCATATCTAAAAAATGATCTATATATGAATCACATAGCTCAAATTTATCTATACACCCTAGTAACACAAGTATGTATTGGGATTTAAGAGAACCTTTCTAGTGGGATGGTATGAAGTGAGAAATTATAGACTATGTATCTAGATTCTTGGTTCACCAAAAATTAAAGGCTAAAATAAAGGATCATAAGGGAGTTATAAAACCTCTGCCTGTAACGATACATAAGTGGGGCAATATTATAATGGACTTTATCACTGTAATTATGGAGACTCCTAAGAATAATGATGTTACATGGATAATTTTTTATCACCTTACCATGTTTTCAAAATTTCTAGTAGTAAGGGAATATATACCCCTTAAGTGGCTTTCCTAACTCTATATTAATTAAGTTGTGAGACATTAAGGTTAACCTTTATTAATTTTATATGATCATAACCCTCAATTCACATTAAAAATTTAGAGGACTCTTCATGAGGATATAAATACTAAGATACATTTGACCATATCCTACCATCATAAAATTTATGGGCAGTCTAAAAGGACAATTTAGACACTAGAAGAAATGATGGGATCATTCACACTTTACTTTCAAGGTGTGTGGGATTATTATCAACCTTCGGTGGAATATTCATAACACAATAGATTTCATTCAAGCATCCAGATGGCACTGAATGAAGAATTATACAATAAGAAATATTTTACTCCAACTTGTTGATAATAAGTTAGGGAAATAAATCTAGTAGGCTTATAACTTATTGACGAGAAAACCGTGAAATTAAAACTATTAAAAATCATATCAAAACATATCAAAGATGAAAAAACTTATATGCTGGTAATAGGAGGAAGTACATGGAATTTCAAGTAGGGGATAAATTATTATTAAATTTGTATCCAAGTAATAGAGTTATAAAATTTGGTAAAAAGGGGAATTTAATCCCTAGGTACATTTTTTCTTTTAAAATTTTAGAGAGAATTAGAGTTTTGTCTTACATATTGGATATGCCACCCAAACTCTCTAAAGTGAATAACATGTTTCATGTTTTTTTATTTAAGAAATACATGTTAGATAAGATTCATTTACTCACCTATAAGTTAATATATTTGGAACCAAACTTATCTTATAATGAATATCCTATCCAGATTCTTGGAACTAGAGAGAAAGTGTCATGGAATCAGACAACTCAACCGGAGAAGGTTCTTTGAAAAAAATCAAAAACTAGAGGAGGAAATATATATGAATAAAGAAGCTATAAGGAAGAACAAACCATAATTTTTTAATAACTAAAATATATAAAATTTTCAGGCATAAAATTATTTTAAGGGATAGAAATTAATACTTGAGGTTCTATTATAGCAGGTAAACACTATATCCCGAAACTACTGCCCAATTATATTCTATTATTTTATCCTTATAATAGAAATGGTTGATGGTTATATTTAAAAGTAAAATTACTAAATTTTTTAATTTTATTTTGATAAAATTGATATCATTTTAGAGTTCATATGGTAAGAATTATATAGGGTTGTATTTTTTGGATTGTTTTAGAAATAGTTTATTTTTGGGTGAATACTGAAAATAGAAATTTTACAAATAATGTCACTTTTATTGCATTATCATGTTATAATTATGAGTTTAAAGTTTATAAAACCTTTTATAGACCAAATATATATTTAATAAGTATTATAATTAATTTAAAAATATAATTTTGAACTTATAAATCTATGTTTCGCATTTTTAAAATCCAAGTAATGTTTTTATTCAAATAAAAACTATATTTGGTTTTTTTCTTTTAATTAAGAAAGTTCAAGGTAAAATTAATTTTTATCTTGGTTTTAAAGTTAAATAAGTATTATTTTATTTAATATAATTCAATTAATTAAATTTTAATCAATATTATACTTTCTTTTTGTGTAAACTAATTTTTAAGCTTTAAAATATACTTTTTTCTAAAAATGGTTTTTCATTGTGTTTTATTAACATATATTAAAATTAATTTTACCCCTTTTGGAAATTTAATCTTATAAAATTAATTATATATATTTGATCATCATTTTATAATTTATTAATGATTTTAATTTCATTTTTTGTCATAATTAATAGTAACTGTGGTAAAAAATTATCATTATGGTAAGACTTAAAAGGGGTTAACGAGGGGGTTCAACTAAGTGATAAGTTTTAAATTATCATAAAAACATGCTTAAATTTTATTGGTTTATTGAATTCATATTTTAACCTTATTATATTATAAACTATGAAAAAAAAATCCACTTTAATTGAGTAAGACATATATTATATAATAAGCTTCAGGTATTTAAAAGTTTATCACTCACCTCAGTTGTAAAAGGGAGCATCCTCTCCTCTCTTATTCACACATCCTAAGTACCTTATCTCAAAAAAAATCTACCCATAACCCTCTTAAACTATATTTTTATTATCTTATAGTTTCTTTTATCACCAAAAGACCAATCCTATAGGGATTAAGGTGTAAAACAAAAATTGTTTTTCAAGGAAGGGGTATATGTTCTTATCGAGATTTTTCAAATTCATTTCTTATAAAAACTTATAAAAATATTATATATATAGATTAAAATAATTAAATTATTATATTTATTATAAAAATATGTTTTCATGTTAATATTACAACCATTTTCTATCTCCTTTCTATCCTATGGAAAATGAAAACATCACTCATACGTACAGACTATCATCTCCACATAGCAATGTAATTTATTTTTCCTCATTGAATAACATGGTTAGTTATAAATATATAATTAATGAATATATATTATATTTATGAAATTATTATTATTATATAAATATAATATATAATATACCTTCTTACCCTTTCCTCTTTTGGAAAATGATAACATCGCTTGTGCATACATGTGGACCACCACCTCAATGAAGTGATGTGATTCATTTTTCATTTTTCACTACATGGATGATCATAAGGATGGATTTAATGAATAAATATAATATTTATATTATTATTATGATTATATAAAATTAAATATGTATCTATTTTATTTCCTTTTAATCCATTACAAAAATTAAAACATCGCTCGTGCGAACATACGAACTGTCATTTCTATGAAATGATGTATTTCATTTTTCATGACCACTTTTAATAGATGGTTATAAAAGTATATTTAATGTATAAACATGATAATTATAAAAAAAAATTAGATTATATGGATTATTAAACCATGGAAAAGGTTTAAGGATCCAAATAGTCGAACCAAAACATGTATGGAAGATGGAACAGTTGACACTCAAATATTGATTTTATCACCAATTTATTAATAAAAAGGTAAGAATAAATTATAAACTAATTACAAAATATTATTATTATATATAATTATAATAATTATAAATTTATTATATAGAGTATTTTATTGTTTCTAACCAAAAATAAGTCTGAGTTATGGTTTTATTTCACAATATCATTCTTTTTCAAGATTGTTTATGTTTATGTTTATGATGGGGTAATTATATGATATTTATCTCTTAAACACCATAAAGTTTCTTCTAATCTAGTTATTTATTATGTTTTCAATTATTCTTTTTATTTATCTTTATTTTGTATAAAAAATATAGAAATAATGTTTTTAGAAAATTCCTCCTTATTTCTCTTCTTTTGGTCATGAATCTTTCTCCTCCAAGTCCATGTTCTTAAAATTGTTTTATATGTGCTATTATCTAATTTTGAATGATTTATAAAGGCATTTTCATATGATATTTGATTTTATTTACAATAATTTTAAATAAATATTCTTTTCTTTTTTCAAACAATTCATTTTTTACTTTTTACAAAAGTGGGAAAAGAATGTTTTCTGACGTTAACCGCATGAACACATTTTCCCAAAATCATGGTCATTTTTTATTATCAAACTTTCTCTATAAGTTTCATGGTTTTTAAATAAAATCTTATTTCTATTATTTTGTGATTTTTTATATTTAAAATATTTTCAAAATAAAAGTATATTTCTTCTTATTTTCAAAGATACTTTCTAATGTCTTTATAAAAATGTTTTTATCTATGTTAACATTCTTGAATGATTCTTATATTTCACTAGGGATTAACTCTAATGATACCATCTATATTATTTCCCTATATGGATAATTATCATGATGTTCTATTTATTGAATAGGGAAAGTATTAACATTTTGATTATTTTTTTCAATAAAAATGTTTATGTTTATTATGTATTTTATTATTGTTCATTTATTTTATATGATTAATGCATTAAAATTAGTAAGTGAAAATTTATGGTCCACCTTATATAGACCCCTGATGCATCGATAGGTCTCATGAGACAAAATATCTTGGGTATTTTGTGTGTGTGTGTTGTATATTTATGTATGATATCTTGGAATGAGGCTTTGATGGTAAGATTATGATGTCTAGCATTATGAAACTAGTTATTTTTATCCATGGGATTATTTATATTATTATGTCATCCATGGATATACTCCCCTTTTGTGTTATTTTTTATATAGAATAATTCAGTATTGTTTATCTCTACCATATTATTCATGATTTATTTATTCTATGATAGCTTCTTCTTTTCACTTTCCCTTACTGGGCATCTTATTTCACCTTTTATTATGTTTTCCTTTCCCTAGGGTACCAAGAAGTGAACTTTTAATGATTTCAAGGAAATTATAGAACAAAAAATAAAGTTTTCATAGAAATTTTAAGTTTTATTTCATGTATTTTAATGCAATGTGAGAATCATAAATGTATGTAGTCTCTAAAGACTACTAAATTATTTGATCTTATTGGATGTTATCTCTTATATATTATGAAAAATTATTAAAGTAACTATTGGATATAGGTTACTTGAGTTGATTTTTTTTCACTTAACTCCTTCAACTCATTAAGGGACATTTGGTAATGTGGAAAGGGGATTGATAATACCTCGGGTAGTAGGTTGATGCCTTATGAGGGGGATATAACTCATAAAAAACATTAAGAAAGACCTCATGGTATCTATTCACCACTGATGGAAGTTTTTTTTCCAAAATATATTTGACAGCATCAGAAAACGACTCAAAAAACTAATAAGAAAGATACCCCACAACTATGACAATCAGACATGCTCTACCTGGCATGGGATCCCACTCACCCTGAAATATGTGAGTGTTACTCGTAGGAGAGAGAAACAAAACCTTTTTTGGTATTATTCAATCCATGATTTAATACTCTTCATCCAACCCATAATGAATATAAGGTCAAATATGTATAGATCAAACACTAAGAAGTCACATGGACTTCATCATTTTTTATGATTTCACTAAAATAGGAGCACATAAATACCCACTCTCTCTTCTTTATTGATGGATTAGATAGCTCTATTACATAAGGTATAAACTCAGATCATGGTCTAAAAGCATTAATCAAATTAGATGAGATAAATTAAAGGGATACACCAGTGTCAAATAAATCAAAATCCATAGATGGGGAAATAAACATCGTACCTATAATGATATCTAACACTTCCTATGACTCCTATAGATCATGATCCACCACATAAAAGAACCCATATTTGGGCCCACTCTTAGGTTTATTGGTTGAATGAGAGTCTCATTTCACTTGTTAATGAGATATTTCCCCATTTTTAGTATCTGGTTTCACCTAAGAACCCCTAGTGTGAGTGGAATTCACTTTACTGCCTGGAGGAAAGTAATTATAATATCACTAAATATTTCCTAGGAATTCACAAAAGTGGAAGGTACTCAAAGATTCCTAGAAATACTACTTATTATGGCTTACCTTCCTACACTGATAACACACAACTAGCTTTCTTCCTAAGGATGTCATTGAAACATGGTTAGAGAGACATTCCACACTCCCAGCATTGCCCCTTTGTGAATCATTGTGCTTCCTAATTTTCAATAAAGAGAAAATTTGGGTCCCACCTATGACAGTTAGGGCACATCTCATATTTTTCAGTCCAACTACTTCTTTCTCAACCATATCCTCCTTGTCCACCACTTCAGTATATCTTGGAAAAAACATAATAAAAATATTATACTTGATTTCTGAATTCAAACCCATCTTGAAACTGTGCTTTTTAAAACCCAATTAATATCTTCAAACCCATCTCATAAGGTCTTTGATTAAAATTTCTGGTTAAACAACTTCTTGAACCTAATCCAAGTATGAACTTATTAAAGTTTTTCCAACACTACTAAGACCCTCCATCTTTAACTTGGCCCTTCCAACATATAAGTAGTGAATCCAAAATTTTATTTATTAGGGGTTTGTATAAATTAGAATATATGATCAATATTTTCCAAGCAATCTTCTAGTTATTAGGTCCCTTGATCACTTTAGAATGTAGACGCATTCTACTTTGTAAACTCTTGGGTATGATTTATTAATCATAATTACCCTGATTCACCACTTTTCCTAAGAGAATAGTTATAATTAATGATTCAATAATATTGGATTCCATATGAGGATTTTCTAATGGGGTGTTCTATACAGCTTCCTCTGATTCATAGATTTTTTTTGGGAGGCAAGATCTAGAAATACAAAAATACAAAAATCTAATCAATACTCTAATAATTTAAAAACTAATCCAATAAAATATCTCATGGAATCATATTAAAACACAAAATATAAATAAACCATCTCAAAATCTATCAAATCGCTCATAAAAAAACTCAACAGACGCAAAATCATGAAAACCCTGGTAAATTGGGGAGAATAGTTGGCCAGGAACTCCCCTTCACCCTCACATGAGTCCTGAAGGTCTTACTTCATACTACCACACTTACCCAAATAGAAAGAGGGGATATGATACTATTTTTTAATGAACCAACCCTATTCAAACTACCATTTCACTCAAGTTAACCCACCATAATTATTGAGGTGCATTCCCAATCACTCTAGGCTGATTACTAGAATCAAGGTATCATTTTTAACGTAATGGGAAGAATTACCCTCAAAATACAATAAAAAATAACAATTATTTCCACAAAAAATATGACATGACCCATCCATAGGTTGGATGTCCGTGCCAAAAAAATATGTATCCATCATGATATAAAACATTCCCAATAGAGTATAAGTAGTATTAGAATAATAATAAACCATACTCAGATGTCAAGATATAAATAAGTAGTACAATCCCAATGTTACATAAGTAAACATGAGAGTAAAAATATATCCCAAGCCAAATTTTCCGATACATAACTGAAATTACCAAAATACATAGGATACCAAAATGCTCAGTCAATATTTCTATATGTGGACCTTATCCACCAAAAAACTCATACCATAGAAGGAATCATAATATCAATAATCCCTACTATTATACGCAGCTCATATTCTTTACATTTTATCAAAAATAACCAAGTATAAAAGCACCTAGATACATATTCAAGGTGTGGGGGAAACCATAGTGGGATACCATAATGAATATACTTATCACTTTTCACAATAAAAACCAATTCTTCTAGTTTGAAAATAATTTTTTTTTGAAATCATTTCTTTGATACCTGTTTCATAAATCCTTTAGTGTTCATAAAAAAAGTCATAAAGATTAGTGACATGGAAAACTAAATCACAAAGTATAAATGAGGTAAAAAATTGGTAACCAAGTGATCACAATAAAAAATATGTGGGTAATTAATAAATTGATTTCATAATAATCTCAAAGAATATGTGCAACATGAGGGATCTCTAACATATAGGATTTAGGTGTCTTGGAATCACTCATGAAACACTGGCTGGCCTATGTTAACCTAAACATTTTGTAATACATAGTACTCTCAAGGAATCCCTAAAAATGACCCCTAGTTAGCATCATGTCTAAATATAGGGAATCATCCATCCTAAAATCACACACCCAAGGTCTCCCATGTGCACCCATAATCACATCCATCACATACAAAAAATCCCAATATCAAGTAATACAGTTCCTAAAAAATCCCCTTTTAAAATATCATTAAAATTTATTTTTAAATTAATAGTTTTATTAAATAAATTTTAACAAACAATTTGTATACATGATCATTAATTTCAAAGGTAAAACCAAAAGAAATCACAATATTTTCAACAAATTCTAAGAACAATAACAACACATGAATAATATCCCTCAAAAAATAAAACCAACCATAATAAAATAATAAAAAATAAAAGGAAAACTAAAATACAAGGTACTATAAAGGAAAAGTCTAAATATGTAGAGACACCTACCTTAAAATTGATTAAGAATTATCTTCTTCACTAAATATAAAAATAAAGGAAGAAGATGGATCCTTACTGGAGTGAACATCAAATAAATTAATCAAAACCCCAACCTAAACCCTAGGTTTGGAACTCCATAGTCATTAGGTCGAGAGGGATGAGAAATAAATTTAATAACATGATATTATAGGGAAATAAAAGAAAGAATCCAAGAGGAGACAAGACTAACCTTGAAGAAATCCAAAAATTAATCAAGAAAGTACACCAAAATCAAAGGATATGAAGTTCACATCTAAGAGGGGTCTAGATTATGTGGGGGAGGGGAAATGAGGGTGGAGTAGTTATAATTTAATAGGGGTAAAAATGTAATTTCACAATTTTTAAAGTCCTAGGTAAGTAGCACATTTTCCCAAACCATGTGCCAACTATGAAGGTAACCCATGTAAACTAATTTAAGTTTCATGGTTTCCTAGAAGGTCTATGTGGTTGAAAAAACTATTCAAAACCATGAAAAATAATACTACTCTTATCTACTCACTATCTCATGGTTAGTTTCATGGTTAGTAATAACCATGTACTAACCATCCACCCATGGATTTTTTTTGTAAATTTTCTATTTTTAGCCTCCAACTCCTAAAAATTCATAAAACACTTAAAATATAAAAAATATGTAAATTATATACATATCATTGACTTAGTGGGTGTTATAAATCCCCTTTGAGGAAAGAAGATTTTGTATACTTATTTGGTGGTCAGTATCAATATTTATCCATTGGTATGGAGATAATTTCTCAAGCATTATGGGTAAATTGTGTTATTTATTTATGCATGTTGATATCATTGAGGATTGATTAGACACGATATGGATTTTCATTCACCGCCATATTCATATGATGAACCCAAAAATACCATCAGTGTAATTATATCCATGGTATTTAATGAATCAATATGTTTTTTTTTTGTTATTTTAAATAAATAACATTTTTATGAAATTTATTTAGAATCCTAAAACATTATATTATGTTTTATGGAAACATAATGTCAAGTTTTCACTTTGAGGATATGTTGTATGAAAATGCAAACTGAGGTGCCTCATAAGAGACTATGTTGAGCTTCAATATAATATATAGAAATAATCTAAACATGTTCTTATATAATAACATAGATTTCATTGTTTCCTTAACACTACATCAATAAATTAACATAATATATAGGGTGGAATGAAATGTATGTTAAGAAATTATCGTATCCTCCATCGTTACCATAGAAAAATAGAGTACTATATTTGGGGTGCATACCACTATATTGAGTTTCAACATAGTGTTTGGTATCTCTTTGATACTATTTTGAGTTTGAACAAATTTTGAGGATGGTACTTGACATTACATTGTAAGATAATGTAATATCAGGTGATATACTCCAATAGTGACACAATGTTGCAATCCAACATAGTGTGGGGCATAAACATGTCATTATGTTGTCCTTCATCATCTAGCTTTGATACTTACTACATGCTGGATGAATTTTCTTTGTTCTATTCATGACACAAATTTCATTACAACTCATACTTATCATGAGGCGAATATGTTTGTTGATGGTCTCGCCAATAAAGGGGTTGTGTAGGACATAACCTGGCCGAAGGATCTTCCGGAAAACTTGGTTCCTCTTCATGTGAAAATTTGTAATATGATCCCACCTTTTAGACTCTTGTAAGCGCTTCTTTTTAATAAATTTTTCTTTGATATTTTGACCAAAGAACCACCCCTTTTAAAAAATATTCATGATTATAGATTGTTTATAAAATATGAATAATTTTTATGCTAAAATTATGTGATAAATTGATTTTATGAGATAGATCCTTGTATTGGATGCTTGGTAAGATATCATAAGTTTTAGTTTTCATCTACCTTGACCTTAGTTTTTAATTAATGTTATGATCTTGAGAATAGTTGTTGAATATAGCCTATCCATATTAGGTGTTAGAGATATCACGAAATTAATTATCTCTTAGGTAAAGTCTCCTTGAGGAGAGGGACTTGGGGTTAGACTACCCATCAACCTGGAGGCTTAAGACTTATTCTAAAAAGGATTGAGGTTGGACATTTATCACTTTGAACTTACTCATGTGGATATTTTTGATCTCATACAACTCTATTCCTTTAAATGAAAGGTTCATATACCTTATTCATAAGATAAATTTAAATATTTATCAATATACTAGGATTCATTTTTTGGGTGAGTAACACAAATTTTGGGTTCTGTAAAGAGTTACACATTAATTTGGTATGAACACATTAATTTTGTGGATGGAATAGGGATTATAAAACAAAATATTTATTATAATTAATGCACAAAGGAATAAAATATGAGAAGATAAATATTGTATAAGATTAAATTATTATGAATTTAACATGCATATCATGCATATTAAATTGGTGAAACTTTTGAGAATAAAACTCCCCAAATAATAAGTGTAATATTCTTTTAAAAGTGGAACTTATAAATACCTTAATCATCCAACTAGTTAGTTTCACACCATTAGGGTGACCCTAGATTATCTTGTGTAAAGTAACTAAGTAATTAGTGACTCTAGATTATCCAATCAAGTAGTTTCATTCTATAGCATGGAATCCCTAGATTATCTTGTGTTAGCTCATTTTTTATGTTTTATTTGGGTTATACTTATATGGGAAACCCCAAGGTTTGGGATACCAAATGAATATATTTTAGTATTATCCATATGAAATATGCGAAAAAATATTTTTCCAATCAACATTCCAAGAATCACAATTTTGTGATTATATTGATAGCCTACCTAAATAAATAAAGTGATGAGTTTCACACTATAGTGGGGTTGTTACTTAGGGAAATATTAATCTTGGGCCATTAAATAGATATGATGTATGCGGTAATCATTTTTAGTGGCATCACTTTTATTACAATACAATTATGGAAATATATAAAAAATGATACTCACCTAGTGATATGTCTTTCGTGCATGTCTTGGCATGAATCATGATTACAATTTTGAGTATAACCTATAAAAAATAGATATTTGAATATAGGTTTGAGAAGCTTTATCAAATATGAACATTCTAAGTTTCAAATTTTTAATGTTATAGAAATCAATTCCACCAACTCAAACTCATGGGTATTAAATATCGGGTGTTCATCACACATTTGTGATGATAAATGTGTACTTAGATATAAGAGGGAAGTGATGAAGGGTAAATTAGATATTCATGTAAAAAATGGATAAATAGGTTACACATTATAATTTTTCACTAATGGTATTATTTTACTACGTGGTTTAATACTATAATTAAAAAAATTATATTATATTCCCACTATAAATAAAAAATTGATTTCTGTATCTTGTTTGGAAAAGAAGGGATTCTCTTTCACTATTAAGAACAATAGTTGTTCTATATATCTAAATGATATTTTTTATGGAATTAATAATATGAAAAAAAAATTCATATATTATAGATATGGATAATCCTATTTATAACGTAAAAAATAAGCATTTTAGGGTTTATTCTAAGCCCACCTATCTTTGGTATTGTCGTCTTGGACATGTAAATGAGAAAAACATTCAAAGACTCGATAAATATGCATTGTTATACTAATTCAATTATAAATAATTTAACACATGTGAATATTTTTATTAGGAAATATGACTAAGGATCCTTTTAATAGAAAATTTAAAAGGTCTAGTGGATTGTTGGGTCTCATACATAGTGATGTATGTGGCGAACCAATGAATACTCCAGAAAGTGGTGGTTTTAGGTACTTGGTCACCTTTACTAATTACTATTTGGTGTGTAAATGTGTTTATAATTAATAAAATTCATAATAATTTTGAAAATTTAAAATATTTTTAGAATAAATTATAGAATCAATTGGGAATAAGTATTAATATTCTCTTATCAGATTGGGCGGTGAATAGTTCAACAAGGAATTAATTGATCATCTGAGAGATTGTGGAATTATTTCATAAACCACTCATCCTATAACACCATAATGGAATGGTGAATGGTGTATCTGAGATAATTAATTGTACCCTATTGGACATGGTTAAATCGATGATGAGTTAATATGACCTTCCTATTTCATTTTGGGGTTATGATCTGTAAACTGTTACATTTATACTAAAATATATTCCATCTAAAGAAAACATAAATACACCATAAGATATTTGGTATGGGAAACATCCCAGATTGTATTTTATGATAATTTAGGGTTGTGAATAACTTTTACAATTATTAGATTCTGAAAAAATAACCCATGATTCAGAAAAATGATTTTTATTGGTTATCCTAAAGATACAAATGGATATTATTTCTACAACCCTACTAGGCACAAATTGTTTATGGATCAAGATGGTTTTTTCCTTAAGAAGAAACACATAAATTCAGTAGTTAGTGATAGGAAATAAAATCTTGGATAAGTTTAAGATAAATAAATTGGAAGTGTTCTTGAGATGAATTTTGATCCAATTTTGAAAAGATTTGTGGAAGAAAAACCAACTCAAGTTACACAAGAACTTTAAAGTTCTGTTGTGATTATTTAGAATGCCAATAGATATGAATTTCTCATGGAAAATGATGGTGAGTTAACATTTATAATAGATGAAATGACTTCATACTAAGATTCTATCGAGTCTGATTCTAAGAAATTATTAAAATCCATGGAATTTAAAATAGACTCCATGAACACTAACTAAGGTTAGAACATGGTGGATGAACCTTAAGGGGTAAGACCCATAGGATGAAAGTATGTTTACCACAAGAAACCCGACATGGATGGTACAATATCTACCTATAAATCTCACCTAGTAACAAAATTTTCAAACAAATTAATGGTATTAACTATGAAGAAACATTTTCACCAGTTTCAATGATAAAGTCCATTCATATTTATCCAGATGTCGCTACTCATTATAAATATGAGATATATCAAATGGATGTAAAAACCATTTTCCTTAATAAGAATCTATTTAAGGAAGTGTATATGATAAATCCTAAAGGTTTTTAAGTGAAAAATGATTCTGATAATTTCTACAAGTTAAAATGGTCCATTTATGTACTGAAGTAAGAATCTTGAAGTTAGAATATTCAATTTAATGATGCAATCAAATATTTTGGTTTCATCAAGAACACGAATGATTCTTAAATATACAAATAGATTAGTGGGAGTGTTGTGGTATTTCTGATATTCTATGTAGATGAAATACTAATTATTGAAAATGGCATCCCAACACCACACTTAGTGAATATGTTTTTGGGTGAGTTCTCCTTGATGAAATATATCGGTGAATCTCCTTACATAATTTGTATGAATATCTATAAAAATATATTTAATTGGTTTTTTGGACATAGTTGGGACACTTAAATTAGTAAATTGATAAATAGTTTTAATAGGGAGAACTTAAAAAATGGGTCTTTAACAATTTTACATCATACGAATCTTAGGAATATTCATTATCCTTATAAAGAGTTGTAAAGGATGGATAAAATTCCATATACATCCAATATAGATTCGGTCATGTATTACATGTTGTTTACTCGAACTGATGTCACCTATGCTTTAAGAATCACTGGTATATAAAAATATAATCCTGGTGAGAGCCACTAGATTTCCATGAAGAACATTCTTAAGTACTTGAGAATGACTAAGGATGTGTTCTTGATATTTAGAGGATTGGATGATCTATGTGTAAAAGGTTACATGAATGCTAGTTTCCAATATGAAAAGGATTATATGAAATCTCAATATATTTTTATATTTTTTATAAATAGTTGAGTTATCTCTTTGAAGAGTTCCAAGTAGGCCACCATATAAGACTCAACAATAGAGATAGAGTACATCACTACATCATATGCTATAAAGGAATTTGTTTGGATCAAGAAGTTAATTGCTGAACATGGAATGGTTCCTATTATTAAAGATAAAATCAATATTTACTATGATAATAGTGGATTTTTTTCTTGATCTAAGGAACCCTAGTCTCACCATAGGACCAAACACATCCTTCAAAAATACCATCTTATATGATATATTTTTGAGAGTGGTGATGTAAAGATCAGTTGGGTGGATAAAAATGGAAATGTAGTGGATCCATTGATAAAACCATTATCATAGCAAAATCATGAGTTCATATAGGTTCTCTTAGTATATGATACTTAAGATATTGATTTAATGGGTGAATAATATATATTGTCATTATAATAAAGGAAATATATTTTTTCATATATTTATATGTGCTGCAATTTACTTTATATGAATAGTGAAATGATAATATCCCCTTAAAGTATAACTTTGAGTTATTCCTAGTTGATGATGATCACAGAGTATCACGGGTTGTGATGATATGTAATGAATGAATATAATTTTATACTCATTACAAAGGGTTGTATATAAGATATGAAGAATAGATTCATGAGGTAATAAGTAGAGACTTAGTACTTGGATTGAACCTACAAATGTATATCCCATGGATTGTCATGCAATCATTGATATACTTAAGGGTGTGTGATTATTATCAAACCTTATTACCTAAGGTTGGAGAGATATCTAAAATTTAAAAAAATCATAATTTTATACCTTTATTTTGTTACTAAAAAATAAACTTATCTATTTAGGGGTGGTTGGGTATGTTTCTTATCATGCCGTTGGTTAGAGTGCAACCAATATGGGATTTTCTTTCTTGTATTAAATGTAAAGGAATTTGTATCATGATTGAATTAGACTAAGGAAATACATTTACATGTTTATTTAGGTCACATAACATGTTTCTAACTACTTATAATAGGGATTTGTGGTGTGATCATCTATTAGTTTAATGAAATGTGTTGTATTCATCGTCCTAGTTAGTCTTTTTTAGAGAATCAATAAAATATGAAATGGCCTATACTAGATTGTTGTTTTACTATGTCTAGTGGTCACACTATTCCATGTAAAAAGGGATTATATAGGTATACATGTGATGTATATGACACATATTATTGTTGAAATCATCATATATAGATATGAGTATGTTTGATGGAGATCACACCGGACCCCTTAGTAGCTTGAGTAACACAGATGATTTTCTAGAAGTATCTCTTTGATTATATATATGAAATAAGGATTTCATATTTGTTTTCAATGATAATAAGTCCCATAGGGTCACACAGTTTAGAATTTGGAAAAGGATTAGGTTTTAGAAAAATAGTTTATTCTAAAATTAAGTGAGTATAATAAAACCATATCCATATGGAATTTTGGATGGATACACAAAGAGTTTTCAAGTTTGGAAAAAAGTCCTTATAGATTTTAGTATAAGTGGTAGATTTTTGGATACAAACTAAAATCATATGCATGTGATGAATATTACTTAAGCATTCATTTTCACTAATGTACCCTCAATCCAAATCTTAAGGTTGAATTTATGTCAATGTAATATGGGTTGCATGTGATGAATACCTAGACTATGTTATACCCAATTTAATATAAGCCTACATATTTTGGATTATATATCTTCCCCCACAGAGTTTCAACAATTATGGACTAAATGGATTATCTATTTATAGCTTTTCATATTCATTTAATAGGTTCAATGAATATTACCCAACGGGCAGTAAGGCATGTGATGCATTAAATATTGAATATCATCAATAGCGAGGACCCAGAATAACCTATATATAGGGTAGGAGTTCCCTTATTATATGGTACTGAAGATCATCAATTTCATGAAAAGATTGTTGAAGATATCTTCACTCGCGTATCATATTTTTTTCTCATAGTGAAGCTGCTAACACCCCTCTATGTGTATGGGAAACCTCAGGTTGTGAACTGGGATCCTTCAGAATGTGTAATCCCCTTAGTGGTAGGAGTCTTTTATATATTTCTTCAGTGGTCTTAATCAAGATTTCTCCATTAATACGGTGACCATTGTTCAAGCTTTATGGGTACATTATGTTATTTAGTTATACATATGGATATCATTGAGGATAGATTGGGCACAATATGGGGTTTCTTCCACTTTTAGGTTCATATTATGAACCCCTAAAATCTAGCACACATTTATACACATACAAACATATATGTATGTGTGTTTGTACGTATACATGCATACATTCAAATGCACACATGCACACAAACACACACACACACACATACATACATACACATGCATACATATATACACATATATATATATACAAACACATATACACACATATATATACATACATATATATATACATATTTTATATGTGTGCATACACTCACCCCCCCCCCCATTTTTTCACTACTTTTTTATTTTTTTGTACTGTGAGCTCTTTAGACCATATGGAACTTTTATCACAACACAAACAATTAATTTAATTATATATATATAAACATATATTAATACGAATATAATTCAATAAATATATGTTAATTTTTTTTATTTATATAATTATTAATATAAATTTTAATGTATTAAATTTACATATGCATTTTTAATATTTTTTATATTTTTTATAATAAGTTAAGGCTCAAAGGCCCCTTTTATTACTTAAAAAACAAAACATTAAAGAAAATATGGGGTTATATAAGGAATTAACTTCCCTCTTAAATAAAAAACATTAAAATTAAAAATCAACAACTAATAAAAACTAGATTGAGCACCACTCACCATGACCTCAACAAGTTACTCTACCACGTGAATGATGGCCATACCTTCACATCTTTTCCCTATGTTAAGGCTCTTGTTCCTCATCTTAAGTTCAGGAAGATGACCAACCTCCCATGATCCATGGTCTATTTTTCCATGAAAGTTCTAGAATATCTAATTATAGTTTGGATTTAATTTTATCTTCAATGTTGTTGGATAAAAATTCTATGACATCATGATATTCAGGTATGATGAAAGAACCAAACTCCAATTTTTGTGAAAATAACCTTTACTTGTAAGTAAAAACATTTTTTCATAGACTTATAAAGACCTTGTGGTGACATTTCACCCTCATTCTCTTCCAGGTGAATTTTACTTTTTGTATTGATGAAATTTTCCTCCTCACATTATTTAACTATGAAAAATCCAAAATCGTAACAAATATATTTCATGACACCAAATAAGTGTAGTGTATTTGGGATTTAATTAAAACAATCAATCGGAGGGCTTGAGACCACACCCACCAAACAAAAAAAGAACTATCTTGTTATCAAACTTATATGAGATATCCAGTGCACCAAAGGAGTTGGAGGTGTGCACTACTATCCTATTTATTATATCATCCTTCTCAGTAGTGGTTCCTTGTGTAGAAAAAGGTCTTGTTTTTTCTTCTTGTGGGATAGTTCTGATAGATCCTAACCTCCTTTCATACTAGGAAGATTAAATGGGATATAAAATCATTGATTTTGAAATATAATAGATCATATTCATCTTGAATTTACCTTTGGCAGTGGATATATTGTGTTCTTACTACAATTCCTGGCCAACTTCATCTTGGATAGTTAACTCCTCGTCTAACTAACCATAAATAGTAATAGTATACTTATCCTCCATGCCCTTACCAAGAGCATCCCTGAAAGAATTCATTGAAATATTTTTATCATCCTTCTCATCTACAATACCTTCCCAATATCTATTGAAATGTGCTTGTCGAAATTGAAGGTTCATCCCGGATATAGTGACTAATGCAGTGTCTCTCAAGCCCTGGTGCAAGGTAAGTAGATCATGGTTATGAGGATTAATAATAGTGGTGTTTATTTTTGAAGGGGCCTACACAACACTTTTTTTTACCGAGATATAGATCTTTGGCTCTCTTGTGCCTGGAAGGAAGCAAGCTTTTATGGGGGCCAAGGATTTTCGCCCAATATTTTCACAACAGGTGATTTCATAGAAGTATTCTTAGTAGACCTCATAGGTTTGACAATAGGCCCTTACTAAAAATGTTTAGAAGGATTATTACGATTAAAATCCATTTAAACATGACCCTTTCAAGATAAAACTTCAAAATTCATGCTCTTCTGGTATTGATCCCTTGAATGGAAAACTACTTGTAAATTAATAAAGAAACTGAGAAATTTATCATATTCAATATCAAGTTAATTTCATACTTGTATGTGGAAAGAATTAATTTTTCAATAAAGGTAGAAATAAAATAAACCTCAAAAATTTCCCTATTAATGTGCCCAAACTAGACTGACTCAGTTTCATTGTCTATTATAAATGTAATGCTAACTACAGCAGCAATGCCATGTAAAATTTTAGGGTGCTAAAAGTCCGAATTCAAGCCATAAATTTTGATCCATACTAGTGAAAATGTTTTCTTAATTAAAGAGGGATCAAATCCTAATATCCATTCATGGATTTGGAGTGACCATGGTTTTAAAAATATATAATTGAAGCTCCATTCCCTTTAACATTGATCATCCAAAAGAAAAATTCAGTGAAAAAAACCATGACTAATGTAGATACACTTTCAATTTGTAAATCCCCAAATCATTAAAACTCTATAAACTAATTCATCAAGACACCATGGCCTTGAACCTTTCATATAAATGAATCTAGCAATAAAATAAAACTTACATAAGTCTAGTTTCTTAGAAATATCCTTCTTATTCTCTAAAACATGAGTTGTGGATCCTTTCATGAGGATTATTCCCATTATCGAATCCCAAAATGGAGCCAAAGAACACTCAGCTTCAATCTTGGGATTCATCCCATCTTTATTGATTAATATAATGAATTTTTGTTATATAAATTATGAAAATATAATTTATAATAAATTTTTATTTTAATATGAGTTATATTTTTATTTATACATTTTATATGTCAAAATATTTTAATATTTTTATTTATATACTTTATAATATATAATCATATATATAAATATATGTAAACTCACACATACATATAATTATAAATATATATGTATAACGTAAATATATATTCATATTATATATCATATAATATGAATATAAATTTATAAATTTATATATAAAATATAGTTAATGTATTTATATATTTATTTACATAGTTCATATCATTATATTTTATAATATGTGTGTGTGTGTTTGTGATTATAATTTTATATATAATTATAAATAAGTACAAATGAATAAAAAAACTGATAATTAAATTTTTATATATAATTTGTGTATATATATATATATATATTGTAATATAAATCATATTTAAGAATATATAAATGTGTTTGTGTGTGTGAAAGATAACCTTTATGTGTGTGTGTTGTAACTCCCTGGCTAGGATCGCCTGAATAGCATCTAGGTCGGGACACCACATGACCTCATATGCACCTCCTCGTATTCTAGTGACTACCAACTAATGATGAGGGCCTAAAATAGTTATGGGTATATGGTTCCCTCTAAAATAAATAATAGGGGGTCATGCCCAATTCTATCAAAAACTCTACATAACCTGTCCATATAACAAACATCTCAAAATCTTGTAGAGATAAAACTAGGATCCAATTATACCCATACAATCTAGAATGGAAAGAAATAAATAGTTTATATGATGTAGTAAAATAAAACAAATAAATATATATATAAACACGGCATCATATATATAAATATAAAATCAAAATTATCCATTAATCATGTAAAAAACTAAGAATAAAATTGGCCTTCAACCTAACCCACATAATCCAACCTTCCAAATCCTCAGCATCAATAAATGGCTAGACCCGTACAACATTCTCATCTCCATGAAATAACTTTAACCTAAGATAAAATTAGAAGGTCTACCCATGTACATTGAAACCAATTCCATGTACATGAGTAGGGGTGAGTCCAACAACCCTATAGGAAATCCCCAATGCCTCAACAATACTAAGTATTTTTGTGTTCAAGTGTATGTACATGTATTATATATATATATAAGGTGTTATCATACTCATGCAATACAGCCATCCAGAAACATAACACAAGGACATAGAAAATGTACATTTCAGTTCTTCGAGTGGTAACTATATCACCTTGAACACTTACCATACCTTCATCAGCCAGTGTCAGAGTGTTTTTGAACATGTCTCACTAACTACCTAGTGGGACCATGTTTTTTCCCTAGAATTAGTATTTTAACTTCATACTTGATTCATTCGGTGATGGATGTATCAAATAAAAAAATAACCACCTACGGT
This sequence comes from Viscum album, assembly GCA_963277665.1. Taxonomy (NCBI): domain Eukaryota; kingdom Viridiplantae; phylum Streptophyta; class Magnoliopsida; order Santalales; family Viscaceae; genus Viscum; species Viscum album. The sequence goes on along the minus strand of OY728128.1, from coordinate 698,550,398 downwards.
AAATATACCCATACTCAGAACATAAGAATACACCCATGTGAAATATACCCATCCCCAAAACTATGATCTACCCAGGGTTGTAGCTCACCCAAAACCAGTATACTACCCAAGGGTGTTTTTCCTTGAAACATGAAAATATCTACCCAAGGGGTCCAATTCCTACCATGTTTCCATGAGATATATCATACATTTGGGGGGTCATATCCCTTACCCAAAACTAGGTATCAATCCTTAATTACCTAGAGATCATATCCCACCTTTTTTTCCTAAACCCCCATTCACCAATCACACATACATAGAAATAAAACTTATATACCCAGGGGCCATAACTCACCCCAGAACCTGGTATCACATATACCCAAAAAATTCTACCATAGAAAATCAATTATGTCATATATATCTATATATAAATTCACCCATGTTCCACTCACTTCTTGAAACCACATATAGCATACACCTAAGTTATTCCACCCCAGGATCGTAGACACATCACACACATAACACAGGGGTTGTCCATCCACCCAAACCCATCCCACCTGATCATGGTTAGCCTCTCAAGTGCATGACCTACCTCACCACTACATCCATATATGGATCAAAAAAATGATTCAATTTTTAAGGTGACACCCTTAATCATCATTTTCTATACCTTTCTCCAACCTTATCTAGGGTTAACATAATTTCAGTGCACCTATTAGGGTCCCTTAGGTCACATCAAATCACAAATACCCTACATGGGTTCCTTGGTCACATTTCCATCCCTCATCCACAACACATCATTTCACCCATAACATACCTTGATGTTTATCAAGGTCCCTTGGGCCTATTTCTCCCCTCTAAGGGGTTAACCGCATCACCTCAACCTAACATAGTCTTAATACAAAAAATTTTAAATCATAATCCATCTCAAAAAAATTAACAACCATGAAACCACACAATTCATCATACAATAACCATATGGGTCACATAAAAGAAATCACATTAAGGGGAATATATAAAACCACTCATACTTTAGAAAATAGGGAATATACCCCCTTAAAATTCAATTTGATTCAAACCCTTTTTAAAACATATTTTAAAAATTAAATCCTCCCCTCTTTGAAATACAACACACACCACTGAGAAAACTATAAAGAGGTCCATTAGCACTCATTTAACCAAAGTGACACCATTGAACCATTTATCAAGTTATATGGTCTATGTTGACTATTAATCTGAAGAGATCCCATGATAATTTATGGCCAAGATCCCACAAGTCATTCAATGTGAAAACAGATATAATAATGATGGCATGCTAAAATAAAATCACAAAATGAGAAATATACTCAAATAAAGTCAAGGCCACCTATCTCATATGAATCTATTTTTCTTTAAAATTATGGTCTGACACTCTCACCTGATCTCGCCCAAGACAACCAACCGTTGTCCATAAATATTAGGCCATATCTAAAGCTATAACACCCAATGATTAATTATAAGAAAAAAATAATTAAGTATTCAAATTCATTTTAAGAGTTTATTATTAATTAAAAATTTAATTTAAAGAGTCATATCGCCTAAAATCTCATCAAGCACCACCTTCTCGTCATAATAATGGGAAATGTTGTGTGATATAATTTTAATAAGCACTTGGAACTATGATTCATAAAATAACCAAATTAACCACCCAAATTGATGACCTATTTAACATAAAAATATTCAAAACCCCTAGGGAAATCCCTGGGAAAACATACCTCAATGTGAAAGATGATTGGTGGCTTGATTACATTCACTAGGTAACTTCTCTAAAAGACACCCATGAAACCCCCAATAAGAAGGATGATTTCCACCGTGATCATTTGGAAATATTCAAAAACCCTTGCCATAGAAAACCAAAAATAAAATGAAAGGAATGGAAGAGGATAAGTAAGATAAGAGGAAGATTTGATACCTCCAAAGGCTATTAGAATCACCACCAAAATACCCTTAAAATAAAGGTAAATAAAGAGATATGAGATGGGAAGGGTTTATGCCCATATCATGAGATATAGGAGGAAAATAGGGTCTAACAAATTAAAAATTTAAGGGAGGAAGAATCATTATTTTCCCATTTTTAAAGGGTTTCACAGTTTTCACATGCTTTTATAAACTATTCACCAACTCTGTGGTTAGCCCTGTCTCAAGCCACCGCACTTCTCATGGGTTGGATGAATGGTTTATAAAACTATGATCCAACTATAAAAATCCCCTATACATTTTAATTATATGTTTTTAATTATTTCTATGAAATTATATGCTAATCATACACCACACCCTTATAAAAAATTAAGTTGCACGGTTACTCTGTATGGTTTTCCATAATTTTTTGGTAAATGTGCATAAGGGTAAACCCCTTTTAAAACTTTTTAAATTCAACATGAATCTATTGAGACTCACCCAAGAACCTGAGGAACCTTATAAGACTATATACATGTCCAAAAACATCACCAATAGGCTCTGAAACTCTTAGAATTCTAATTTGAATCTCAATTCTCAAAATGACCCAAGATCCATAATTAAAAATTCAAATTTAATTTGAAATTTAAATCTTGGAAATTATATATGTTTTACAATATACACACCATATCATTTACAATCCATGATAATTTTTGGTATTTCTCCCTCTATCATATCTAACCAACCATGGCCATCAATCCACCATTAAATTGTTGTGTTCCATCTTCGAATATTGAATTCACTTCCGCTGTGCAATTCTAATCACTATGGACAGACACACTGAGTTTCCTCAAAAATACTAGTTAGATACTTGAACCATTTTGAAAATGTTCTAAAAAAATATCCTATTGTGGTTTCCACCTCAATTAATACATTTCCACAAGATCATCAGTTGGGCCTCTTCAAATCATCTTTTCTTAAAAAATTCTCAGTGTCATCTGTAGATGCATCACTGCCTCACTAAAGCTAATCATGATACCTTAATTATGAATTTAATATATGAACCATAAAAAAATCCACATTATAGTCAGAACCTAAATCCTATTGTAATTCCATGATTAGTTTACCAACCAATAAAACATGCTACCATTCTCTCACCCCGAGTACTGACACAACCCCAATTCGAATCATACTTAAATCACACCACCAAAATCCAGATCCCATCATTTTCACATATAATTTATCTAAAAATACACTCCAATATATATATTGGGTCTTTCCTCTAATCATAACCCATACCATTTAAATTTTCCATTGACTGGTTCCACAAAACCCACAACCCTTCTAACATGAGGGTTGTACACCCACGGTCGAAGAGATGATCCCTACCATTGGTGTATATTTATTCGTTATTACACTAAAACATATTATCTCAACCTCTCATGTCCTATCCACCCACAAATACAATAGATGAAAATGACCTCCCCACTCATACCTGAGTTTTAATATGAAACATTGATCACTAAACACTAAGATGGTGCTCATCCGCACTCATCGGTTCCTAAAACATTGAAGCATCAATACTAAATTCATCATAAGTATTTTGGTTCTCCGTAGAATTATAATCCACTACCAATGGTTAATTACATCTAATATCACTCCCTAGCATAGGAATCACCCACTAAAATCCACACCAATCTGCCCAAATCATGAAACTAAGAAAACCCAGACCTGACTACTCAAGACCAATATCCAACATCCATCACATGATCACACCATAAGAGACTCTCCTAAAATGACCATGACACACTTACTAAATAAAAAATCCAAATAATCAAGTCTCTCCTATTTAACCACCAAAAATAAAAAAAAACTTGTATATACAAGCACCGATTACTTTTTCCTCAAAACTAAACCAAGATAAACACAACATCCAACCTCACTTATATATTTCCAATAAAACATGACATACAAATAAAGAACACAATAAATCTCTTATATTACCCCCAACCAACACAAAAATCCATGAAACCCAGTTTATATAGGTACCAGTCACTTATTTCAAAAACTCATTCAAATAATTTTACACACACCAAAACTCACATAGGATTTTAAAACACCCCTTGACATCCAAGGGGTTTTATCAAATACCAAAATAACCCAAACCCCTAGCTTAACCGGTCCATTTTCTAAAAACTAGACCTTATTTACAAAATCCATTTTAAAAACCATTTTGAAATCTATTCTTAATACCCATTTTCCTTATTTTTCTCAAAACACAAAAGCCTTAATCCATTTCAAAATCACTGGATCCATTATCTATTCTAAGTAAAACCAAATTTAAAATCCATTATATACACACCTAAATCCCACACACTAATTTTATTTTCAAAACTAGTTTTTTATATAAAAAATACTCCCAAAAAATCATTTCTTTATGGAAACCAACAAGAATAATCATAATCAATTAATTAATCCCCTCATATCCATATTCATCTAATAACCCATATTATGTAATCAAGAAAATTTTGATTATATCATAAGTTGATTCAATTAATGATGGATAATAATAAGGAAACATTCCAAACAACACCACCAACAGTTGTGTGTAGTATACCCTAATCATGACACTATCATAATGCACGAACAACTCACTAGCTCTTATATAAGCTCAATAACTCATACCAAGTCTCATCTAACCCACCTTGGGATTCTCGATCCCAACTAACACCTCCCACATCCTAGAATACCTACTCCCAACACTAGAGATCCCTTAAAAACTTGGTTTTCAACTAATTTCATGCTAGAAATACATGAACTCAGTCTACCTCTATAGTCCTTACAAACTAACTCCACTTATAACTACATTATCCCATCCCAAAACATGCTTTGATGCCACTTTGTAATACCTCGATCGTGATCTCCCAAACAACACCCGAGTGGGGATTCCACGTGACCTTATTTGCTCCTACTCATATGTTAGTGGTTACTGATTAATGGAAAGAGCCTCAAATATTCATGGAGAGACTATTACCTCTAAAATAAATCCCAGGGGGTCAATTCCAATTCTACTGAAAATTAAGTATGACCCATCCATATAATAGACATCTCAAAATTCTATATTAAAAAAAATAGGATCCAATAGGGCCCTTGAAGTCTAGAATAAAAATAAATAAATAGTTTATATGATGTAACAAAACAAAAAAAATAAGCAGAATAAAATAAACGTGACATCATTTATATAAATAAACAAGTATCAATGTCCAATACATATTCCAAACAAAAATTGAAAAGTAAATTGGCCTCTATCCCAACTCACATAATATAACCCAATAAATATTTAGCCTATATAACCTGATAGATCTATACCACATGTCCAGATACATTAAATACATGTTCCCTAAGAGAAAATAAGATCAATCCATATACGTTGAAACTCGTATTGTGTACTTAGGTAGTGGGTGATTCCAACAACCTAGTATGAAATATCTAATGCATCAATGGTGCTAATTTATAATTTTATCAAGTGGATTTGTATGAAATACATATATATGTTTTTATTGTGCTCGTGTAATATACCCGCTCATAAATCTGACATAAGGACACAATAAACATACAAGTCGGGTCATTAGGTGTTAACCTATAAAACATCATTCTTTATCTTGAAGTACAAACCCTTTTAATTTATGAAAAACCATGTTTTTTTATGGTTTATTCATGATTAAATGGTTGTGTAGATTTATAATGGTTTTAGATATTTTATGGGTGTTAGAAGTATCTTGGGGGTATAGAAGTCTTGAGGGAAGCTTGAAGCCAAGTGGTCTATTTGAAGGTCATCATAGTGTGGTCAAGTATTTACCATACTATGGTGATGTTTTTGGAGAGACTAAAGACACTGGAGTCTCACCATGACATCCATTATTTCATGGTTCTAAAATGGTGTCCATTTTGGCTAACCATGGGGATTTCCATGACATGGATCTTCCCATGGTGCAAGGGTCGTCCCCAGTGCAAAACAATGAGTAAGACCATCATCATGGTGTCCCCTAGTCTATCCATTTTGGTTGATACTAGAATATTTTCTTGTACTATGGGGATAACCATGTCATGGTCCATCTTGTATTGATTAAGGATGGTCTCCTGTCTAAAACACTTATTGAGCACAATTTCATAGTTCTCACTGAAGCATGTCATGGTCATTAAGGCCTAGACCACTGCAATATTCTCATCATGGAGATGGTTATAGTAAAGTATTGTAGTCCCCTATATAAAATGGTGAGGGAAACCTCATCATGGTCCTTCCCCAGTCCCCATGGTGGATAGTCCTAGTAGAGGTGTGGTACACCATGTCCCTTGTATGCCAAACTGTGGTGAGGCATGGCTATCCATTCTAAAAAATGTTTGTTTCCTTTTTTAAACCCACATGATTTATGGAATTTTGGGTCTCTTTTATTCCCCTACACTTTAACAATAGCCTCATCACATTACATTATCCTTATTCCTCAATAATTGTTGATTTTTCTCTTAATTCATGGTGTAATCGATCATTGTTCGTTGTGATAGTGAGATAGAGGTGAGTTTATACTTCCATTTTCATTCTTTCTAAATTTATTTCACCATCACACTGATTATCCTATTTATGCCTATTTGTTATATAGTTCAAGTTATTCATATGATTCTTTGATTTCCCCCATTTGATCTCAAATCATAGTTTGGTATCTAATGATTAGATGTATACTAGCATAAGGCATTTTTTCTTAAAGTTACCCATTAAAATTTTTATCATTTTTTTTGTTTATGTGATATGCGGTCACGCTGACATATCACACGCTTGATCTAAATTAAAAATAATTTTTTCCCATAATTATTGAAATTAAATCTTACCCACATGCTATGAGTAGTCCATTGGAAAGTGTAGACCAGAATTATATCCATTTTTCGAGGTGTGTATGACTTTGAAATTAAGTGGGTAATTTAAGGGACAACTGTAGGGGTGACATGGACTAATGATAATGACCATGTTCATTTATGAGGATGATTAGGGAATATCCTATGATATTTTATTCATGATTATTAGGTGAGCCCCTAAATAATTAAATTAAATGAGTTTTTTAATGAATTTATTATTGGTTTGGAATCCCTTAGATGTTTACTTGGATTTAGACCTTATACCATTGTACTTGGAATGCCTTGGATGTTCTCCTTGGATTTGGTCATGTGCTTATAGTTTTGGGAATTACTAGAATATTTTCCTTGGATTTAGCGATGAGAATATTGATTTATAAATCCTTAGATATATTCCTTCGATTCAATTATGAGCCCATTGATCTATAATTCCTTGGGAAATCCCCTTGGATTCAATAGTGAGCCTATTGATCTAGAATGTCTTGGACATGCTACTTATATTTTTTAGTGAGCCTAAATATTGTGAATGCATTATATATACACATTAGATTAAGGCTTAAGCCTATTGACTTGGAATTACTTGAATATACTAATTGGATTTAGTGTTGAACCTCTTTATGATATAATATGATCAGAGGCATTCGGCACTGGTCGAAGAAAGTATGGTTGATCCCAGGGGTCACCATAGAACCCAAGGATAGATGATGGTATATTTATTTATTTAATTTTATTCATTTTATTATACACATAGGTATACAGTATATACTTAGACTATATATTCTTATAGACATAGTTATTGGTGACCTAATGAGTCATGCTCACACCCTGATCAGGCCTCTATTAGTACCCAAATAGACTTCATGATTGTAGTTAATAACAAGGTAAAGGTTTATATGATCGATTAATGATTTTTTTAGACTAGGATAGAGCATAGTATGTGGGATCATGCTGGAATCAAGACTAATTTTTGGATTTTTATCTTATATGTTTGTTTATGTTTCCTTTTTGGTTTTTGATATATGTGATCTCCCATAGAGGATCCTTGTTGTTTTCATAACTTTCCTAAAATGTATATACCACCATTTTTTATCACATTAGTTATGTTATTCTCATCACCTATCATGATATGTATTATACTTATTCATATATTGTATGATATTGGTATTGTTTTTGTTTTTGTTTTACTTTTATATTTGGGTATAGTCTCCCCATAATACCACTTTGGACCTTCACTACTAGTCAATAGCCTCTAGAATGTGGGGAGGTGCACCTATAGTCACATAATGACACTATCCATAAAACTAGTTAGGGGTCATGGGATTGGGGGAATTGCAAAGTTGTATTAGAGCCATTTATTTTTGTCTAACTATTTAGGTAAGGTGAACATGATATAGGGAACTATCAGAACTCGGTATAGAACTCATGTCTAGGAGTAACTAACACACATATTAGGAAATCCCAAGTTGTAAAGGATAGGATTGATATTTTTATTTTTTCCCCACTATTGACCTATTTCACCTCATTTGAAATGTGTGATTTTGGAATTTATGTTTTATGGTATTTTTTACTCTTTTTTGGAATGGTAATACTACATGTATTCAGGAATAATATTAATCATGTAGGATTCATATATCATTTTCATGATTTCTAGTGATTGGTTACTTTCCTTATGATATAGATTTGGTTATTTAAAGTGTTGGTATCAATTTATATGGCGTTTTCCCATATAAATTTATAGTTTCATCTTACTTTATTGATTATTCAGGTGGTTGAAATATCATTACATGATTATTTATCTTGATTATTATAAAGTTTATATTAAATAAAATGATAATTAAAAATTATAAGTTTTTTAGTCAATAACTTATAATAAAAATTTTCATTTAAATGATTGTAAATTATAAAAAAATCCAAAAAAGTAAAATGGAAAATAATGATAATGTGGATCATATATGCATGATATGGACCTCATGTGTATATGGTGATGGCCCTATTCATGGGTGGATGGGGATAGTGAGATTTCCCAAATTATAATATTTATGTGATATGATATGTAGATAATAGTGGGGTGTTATGTCGATTATCACTTTCCTTAAATTTTTATATCTAGAACTATATTATAAACATGTTTTGAGGTGTTTGTTTATTTGGAATTGTATAAAAATTCCTCCACATTTGCCTCTAGTCGAGCACCATGAGGGTGGTTATGGGAATTCTCCATAGGTGGTAGGGACATATCCTCTTGTAATATAAGGTTAGGATATGTATTTTTAGCTCAGGGAGATACTACCACTTATTCTATAGTTTATAGAGAGAGAGGATCTATGAGCTATGCCAACACTGCTAGATATTATCAGAGAGTTCCAGTTGCCACACCTGCCTTTATTATTAAGGGAGTTTGATCCCAAAGTGATTGAGTTTTGGGTATAATCTATGTATACATTATTCAACATCTTGAGATACCTTCAAAAATTAGGGTGAATCACACATTATATATGTTTTGAGGACTATTGAGGCGATGGTGGGATGTCTTGGTCCTAGAAGACCAATATGTGGGTTGACCTGGAAGGAATTTTAAACCTTTTTCATTGAATATTTCTTTCCTAGGACCCTATGGGAAGATAGGTCTAGGTATTTAATACACCTAAAGTAGATAAGTACATCAATGATGGACTATGCCACTCATTTTATGTAATTGTAGTGGTTTACCCTAATATTTATATGGGATGAGGTGACAAGAGTGAGGTGTTTAAGGATGGACTTAGGTATGTTAGTAAAGTTTATATGAATGTTTTTTTCCTACTGGACCTTTCATAGGTGGTGAATTATCCCTCGTTTCCAAGAGGAACCTGAGGGAAGTGTGAGGTTCTAGGAAGGGGGATTTAGCTGCAAGGATCGATAGTGGGTTATCAAAAATTTGGAAACATCATTTTGATGGATCCTACCAATGCAGAAGTGGATAGGGTTGTCAAGATAATGGTCTTATACAGTTCCATTAGTGTGGTAGGCATGGCCACATCTGACCTCTGTGAAACTAATTTTCTCTCATGTACGTATCTTGTCAGAGGATGGTATATCTACAAAGGTTCTTCATGAGTTTTCAACAGACACCTGGTGATAGGGTATTCATATGGGTTTAGGTTTTCAGAGTTGGGTTATCTACATCATGGTATGTGGGATTCTTGATTTTAACTGACTATTCTGATCAGGGTAGAGGATGAGGTTCTCAGGGATAGTTCCAATATTTCCATAAGATTGGTTTAGTTTATGGGATTGGAGTATAAACTCAAGGATATAGAACATGTCGGTTACATGTTGTTTAGCCTACCCCCATTAATCATGATATTAGACCTTCTACATTATAAGGTATGATTATGGTATCATCTATGTTATGTTCTTCTCAATTTGAAATGGTAAATTTATATTCATTTATAGTTGTACATTTTTTATAGGGCTTGGGACTAGCCATAGAATACCTATATGGGGTGATTTCCATTAACACGTCACTAGGAGTATGAATTGAAGAAATTCATTGATGTAGTGGGTGTTCCATATAGGTTGGTGGGTATCAATTTCTTTGATATATCTTTATATAAGAGATGATCAGTTTTGATTTGATTTCTAGGATGGATTGGTTAGTGTCGTATCAAGACCTCATCAATTTTATCATTGATGGGTGTAGTTAAAATTTTCCAAAGGTGGTGGTTATGTTCAAGTTAGAGAGTGGGATATTTAGATAGGTCATGCAGGGCCTGATCACTAAAATCTGTGTGGGGTTACAACTAGGTCTTCTAGTCTTGTATTAGAATAAGTATGAATTTGATATGTAGTATTTACTCATGTTTTTTATCAGTTTATGGATTTATTTTTGGATTACTTCTTAATATTACCACCCAAGAGTGAGGTATAGATTACTATTGGTCTCATACCTAGGGTAGAGCCTATTTATTTTCTACTTTACTTATAGAGCTATGGGATATTAAGGCTCAGTTATAGAACCTAGATGATAAGGGATTTATATGCCTCGGTACATCTCCTTGAGGTTCTCTAATCATTTTTCACCAAGAAGGAATATTCCTCCTTGCGACTATGCATAGACTATCTGAAGTTTAACTAAGTAATCGTTAAAAACCAGTATCCACTTCCACGAATCAAAAAATTATGTGATATGATTAAGAGATATCAAGTATTCTCTAATATTTATTTGAGATTAGGTTATTTCCAGCTAAGGATGATACCTACGTATATACCTCTCATTTCTTTTAGGAGAATTTGTGGTATGTATGATTAGTTGGTAAAGTTGTTTGGTCTAATGAAGGCACCAATTGTGTTTATATCCTAGAGGAATCAGGTTTTATACATGTGTATAGATATATTCATGGTCATTTTTGTATGATATTCTTGTGTACTCAAAGTCAAGGGAGGATCACATGCGATGTTTGGAAATTTCCTTGGGAACACTTCAGGAGAATAGAATATATAGCAAACTCCCAAAGTGAAACTTTTAGATAAACTAATTGCACTATTAGGGCATGTTATATCATAGGATAAAGTATCAATAGACCTTGAGATGGTTAAACTAGTGGTTTCTTGAGTGTGATCCAATAATGTTTTTGATACTTGTACCTTTTTTAGGAGTATCCAGTTATTACTGGTGGTTTATCCAAGACTTATCCCATTTGTAATCACCAACGATAGGCCTAAAAAAAGAGTGAAGTTTGTCTGGTATGATTCTTGTGAGATTAATTTTGAAGAGTTGAATGGGATATTCACTACAGTGTTGATCCTGACCTTACCTGAGTAAGGTAGGGAGTACATTATGTATTGTGACGCATCAAGGGTTAGTCTAGGAGTAGTATTGGTCCAAGGAGGATGTGTGGTCAAATATGGGCTTAGGAATATGAAGTTGCATGCATAAAATCACCCTACACATGACCTTGATCATGTAATAGTAGTAGTACGTGCCTTGAAGTGTTAGATGAATTACTTGTTAGGAAGAGATTTTTGGTATACACCAAACACAAAATCATAAAATATATATTATATAAATAGAACCTTAACCTTTAATAGTAAATGTGGTTCAATTATCTATAGTCCTTTGATTTTGAGCCAGCTCACACCCCTGGGAAGAGAAATTTGGTTGAAATTTTTTTGAGAAAGAAGATGCAAACTCAGGTGGTCTAAGATTCAAGTAGTGAGTGGATGTCGATGGACCTCTTTGATGAGATGTATTTAGACCTTCAAGAGTACTAGGTTCAAGTGACCCTTGTGTTTTTATCTATTTTTTCCTCACTTATCAGTAAGATAAATAGGTGGAAGATGTCAGCTCCAAATTGTTTAACCCTAAGGGATAGTATATATGGTTGAAAGTCACCATTAGAATAAACCCTTGATGATAAAGATATTCTTCATGTCCACGGTGGTGTATTGGTTCCCACATGCATGCATAGAGAGCTGATAAAGAATTTAAATTCCTCAATGTAGTCCATACACCCATATTTCTCTAATATATATCATGGAATATGTAATCAATACTGGTGTCTTGGGATAAAGAAAGAAATAGCAGTTTTTGTTATGCATTTCTTCACCTGTTAGTAAGTGAGGGCCAAGAACTGATGATCCATTCATATCCTACATATATCACCCATTCCTAAGAGTAAATGGGATAGCTTGACCACAGATTTTTTAATAGAGTTACCAAGGAAACATTGAGGTTGTGATGTGATATGGTTGATCAAGTATAGGCTAATGAAAGGGGATCATTTCCTACCGATTTGGGATACCATTTTAGTGGATGATCCAAGTAATCTCAATGTTTAGAACAAAGTGTTATTTCATGGGATTCATTGGATTATTTTTTTAGATAGAGATTTATATTTTACATCACATTTATAATAGGAATTTAAAAGAGTGCCTAGTATGCTGGTGCATATGAGAACTACCTATCATCCATGGAGATATGGAGAGTCTGAACATGCTATTCAGATCTTATAGGACATTTTGATAACATGCATCCAAGATTTTTCTAGTTATTGGAATAAACACTTGACCCTCATGAAGTTCACCTATAATAATAGTTATTAGGTATCTCTATAGATAGTACCTTATGAGGCTATATATGAAATACGGTACCATTCACCTCTATATTGGTTAGAGGCTGGTTAATTAGTGATGATGGGACCGACTCTAGTATGGGAGACCTCAGAGCATGTTTATTTTATTTAGAAGTAGAGAGTTATTTCCCATAGTAAGAAAAGATCGTATAATGACCAACAAAAACATCCTCTTGAGTTTGAGGTGGGTGTCCAATTATTCTTTTGGGTATCACCAAGGTTGAGGAATCACTGTGTTCAAATTCCTGGAAATTTATCACCCATGTAATGACCTGAACTTTTTAAATGAATTTTGTTTCCTGATAAAATGTGTGTTGTATTGTACCATACACAAAAAAACCATATCTCATTAATAATGAATTAAATATAAAAGGAAATGTTATCATTTGGATTTTATCATTATATGAAAATCTCTCATTATGATCATTAGGAACTATACTCCTGATAATAATTTTAACGTTATAATTAGTTTTTATGAGTAAATATTGACAAATGATAATTGATACAGAAAGAAGATTTGATGGCATAAACCACTATATCCGTGTATTTTGAAGCCCATTTATATGAGCTTGGGAGGGAGGTAGAATCATTGGGGTTCTCTCTTGACCACTCCCAAGATGATCTTTAGAAAGTGAGGCTATAATTAAAACACTCTTATTTAAATATAAATGATAAAATAATTTTATTTTTTCAAGTGTTAGAAATTTTACTAAATATTTTCAATCTGATATTATTTTTAATAAATAAAAAAATTATTTAAAACATATAATTATCATATTTATAGAATTATTCTCATAAAATAAATATCATTTTTGAAATCATCATTTCAAAATTCGGTTAGAGTAAATTTATGAGAATTTTATAAAATACATTATTTTTTGTGAATAATAAAAAACACAGTTTGAGTTTTTCAGTATGTTTAATGAAATCATAATTTTTTCATGATGATATAATAAATAATTAAAAATAATAAAATAACAAAAATATGTTATTTTATTGATATAAATTATTTTAATATATTTTAATCAACTTTCAAACATATAATTTACTTTCCAAAGTCTAAGATGAAAACTTTAACATTAAAAACATTATTTTTGTGAAAGATTTAATTTTCCATGCCAAAATAAGTAATATAAAATGATTATTGACTATTTTGGATTAAAATAACATAACATATGACTCGGTTTCCAAAACCGTGGGTAAATACCATGGTAAATTCCATGGTTTTTCATTTTCCACAAGTTAGGTTTCCAAGGCTTATATTTGGAAATTAATGAAAAAATCCTACACTTTTTCTATAAATACCCACCAATTTCTCTATTTACATTCACTCCAAATTCATCCTCCATGAATATTTGGAATTTTTACCTACTGAGGTGTCCTCAACCCCCCAAGGTCCCATTTCTCATGTTTTAAGAGTTACTTTTCAAGGTAAGGGAATTATCCTTCTTTTCTTTTTGATTCAAGAACCTCTTTTCGTTTATATATTATAAATGTTATGTTTTCTCCCTTATATTACCCTTTTGATCCTAAACTTAATGAAAAATTATTTTTTATCAATGGGATTCCCTTTTCCTCACTCATTTTACCCTTTTTCTAAAATCCATATTTTATAACTGTTATGCTTCCGAATTTACTTCTCAAAAATTCTCTTTTCTTCTCAAGAAATTATCTTTTATTTTATGTTTGTGAATACCCAAAACTCTTTATTTTCTAGGGGTATTCAACTAGATGTAAAAATGGTTTATTTTTTCTAGGATTAATATAAATGAAATCCTTATTCCCTTTTATTGGGTTAAAATGACTTAATGATCATGTATTTATGTACTTTTTAAATGCCATGATTTTAATATGAAAAAAGTTTATTTTATTGTCTATGGGTTATTTATGAAATGAATGATTATGATATATGTGTCTCACATGAAATTAATACATGTTAAGGGTGTGCCCTGATATCACTCCAATGCATTGGGTAAATAATTTAATCTTTATAGATGACATGTTGTATGATACCTTGATGAATAATCATAGTAATTTTTATTACTCCTCTGGGAAAATCCTTGGTGATATTCTTATTAATTTATTGTTTAAATGTCACATCCAATTTTAAAATTTATGATTCATGGTCTTTTTATTATGATATTCCTCATGTTCTCTTGATCATACCATAATTATATTCCTCATGTTCTGATTGATATTCCTCAAGATCACATGTAAACTATTTCCCTTACTTATTCACTTACTCGGCCTTATGATCACCCTTTCCTTTAATGTATATCCCCTAGTTATGAGATGTATTAACAGCACTTAAGATGAATCGATGAAGAATATTTTCATGTTTTTTTATAATAATGTTTTATGTTTTCGTGTATTGTGTACCTTATTTCCAAGAAACTAAACTTTAAAATATCCTCTATTTGTACAGTCTAATGAAAAGTTATGTAATAAAAAAGGCAGGATTCCATAGTCGGTATCATAGTAGGGTTTAGTTATTTGTGGAAATTAGGATTTGAAACTTTAGGAAGAACCCTAAATAAGAGTTTAAATATAAGAAAACATCCTCATATTTTGGTTAAGTATTAATTAAGTGGTTTATCAGAAATTAAATCCTTGTGTGGATATAAATAAGTGGGTGTGGCTTTGGTATAGATGTATCTAGGGGTAACACCTAAAAGCTTCACTTTGAACTAGAATAAAATGGAAACCAGTTCATAAAAATGGTCCTTACTACACTCCTAGTTTGAAACTCCTGGGGGATATGTTTGGTTAATCAAAATCTTTTTATGAACCATTGTGAAGATATATATAAAATATAATTATTGTTAAATGATAACATATTTAAGCATGACGTTTTAAGATATAAAATTACTTTATAATTATAATATTATTAAAATAAATATGCTTCTCACTAAGTTTTTCTTCTTTTATAAAATGTTGGGAAATAGAAGGAATTGTGTAAATGGTGAGTGAAATATACCATGCACTGATAGCCCTTAGATGGAATAAAAAATGAAAAACTTCATGATTATGATGAATCAAATGACTCAACTTATGAGAAATAACTTGAGTCAAGCTGAGAGACCAGATTCACCTCAAAGGTAACAACTTTCCATGGTGTCCTTTATTCATTAATGATTACTTTATTTTAGTGGATCTACTGAACCATTGATTTCTAAACAATGGATAATCTCTATAGAAAATATATTTTCTATACTTCGTTGTTTGGAATAATAGAAAGCCACCCAAGATGTGTACCACTTAGAGGGAGAAGCTGATTAGTGGTAGAAACTAATTAAAAACATGAAGCCAAGAATGGATATTTATGTTATGGAGTGGTAAGAGTTCAAGGGAACCTTTTTCAAAAAATATTTCCCTCATTCAATGAGAATGAAAATAGAGAAGAAATTACTAGAGCTGAAGTAGAAGGAAAATGAATCTATGGGAAGATATGAGATGAACATTACAAGACTTTCTCATTACACCTCTAGATTTTTCATGGATTCTACTAGAAAGGTTAATAGATTCTTCAATTCACTAAGACCCTATCTATAGAATAATCTATCCAATAAAGATTATGACAGCTATAAGGAGATACTGAAGAGTGTTATGAAGGCTGAACTAGAGTTCAGATAGTCGAAGTGGTCCTATAGATTGAATGAAAAGAAAAGATCAATGGATCTAATATTAGGGAGGAACATTGATCATGGAAGAGGAGTAAATCAAGTGAAACTTCCCACATTCAACAAATGTGGGAAGACGTATTTGGGGAACTTCTTTCTCGAGAGCAGAAAATGTTACAAGTGTGGAAGAGATGGCCATATTTCTCGGAACTTTCATAGTGAGGTGAATCCTCAACTTCTCAACACTAATGAAAAAGGGAAGATGGTGCAGGCCCAGCCTCAATTCCAATGATTCAAGTGTGGATATCTTGGGAACTTTTCCAATAACTATCCAAATTAGAAGATAATGGAGAGGAAATACAATCAACCTCATCATAGGATAAGAGATCAAGGTTAGGATTTTTCTATCACTACAGATAAAGTTAAATCTCTAAATTATGTGGTGGAATATACTCTCATTGTTCTATCAAAGATAGAAAGTGCGTTGTTTGATTCTGGTTCTACGCATTCCTTTATTTCCTCCAAGTTTTCAAAAAATATAGAATTAATACCTGAACTTCTAGAATTATAGTTATCAGTTAAGACTCATTGATATATTATCCAAGAATAAATTTGTAAAGAAACTCTAATATTCACTTTTGTGAGCATAGTATCATTGCAAATATAGTATTCATTCCCAGGTTTGAATTTGACACTATACTAGGGATGGAATATCTCTAAAATTATAATGCTAAGATCAACTACATAATAAAGGAAATCTCAATATTCTTGAATTGAAAACCAATAGTTTTTTTTTCAAAGGATAGATATCTCAACCTGAGGTTTGTCTAAAATAACCTCCCATAGCCTTCTTTATGAAAATGATCAGTGAATATGAAGATGTATATGAAAGTATTCAAATAGAAAATTTCCACATCATTTAGGAATACATTGATGCATTTCCTGAATATTTACCTGCACCTCCCCTAGAAAAATAGGTAGATTTCTCCATTGAACACATGCCTGGATCAAAGACAATATCATAAATTCCATATAGAATGAAAAATGTGGAGCTGGGGAATTAAAGAAACAACTCCAAGATCTTTTAGAGAAGGGTTTTTCAAACCAAGCATGTCTCTTTGGGGAAAAATTGTTTTATTTGTGAAAAATAAGGATGTATCAATGCGATTATGCATTGATTATAGAGAACTTAACAGGATCACATTAATGAATAAGTACCCTCTCCTAAGGACTGATGATTTATTTGACCAGATTTGTGGGGATCAATTCTTATCCAAGATTGATCATTGATTTGGTTATCATAAATTGAGTGTGAAGAAAGAAGATATTCCAAATACCACCTTCCATTCAAGATATGGGAATTATGAGTTTTTTTATTCCCTTTGGCTTGATTAATGCTCCTGTTATATTTATGGATTTGATTAATATAGTCTTTAAAGACTACCTTGATAAATTTTTGGTAGTTTTTATTGATGATAATATGATATATTATAAAATTCACGAGGATAAATAGGATCATCTAAGGGTTATATTCCAAACTCTAATAAAGGATATAATATTTGGAAAGTTTAGAAAATGTGAATTCTGGTTACAAAAAGTTTATTTCTTGGAGAATATTGTAACTAGTAAAGGAATGTTAGTTGATCTTTCCAACATAAAGATTGTAGAGGAGTGGCCTCATCATAAAATAGTAACTGAGATTTATAGTTTCCTTGGTTTATTAGGATATTATAGGAATTTTATGAAAAAAAATCATGAATTTCTAATACACAAATAAGTATACATGAAGAGGGGTTAAGTTCATCTAGAAAAAGGAGTGTGAAGAAAGTTTATAAGAGATGAAGAAGATATTTGTTACTTCACCCGTGTTAACTCTACCCTCTATCAGAGAAGGATTCTTTATTTTTAGTAATTCATCTTAGAAAGGGATTGGGTGGATACTCATGAAAAAATGAAAATGTGATTTCTTATGAATCTTGACAATTAAATCCTCGTGAGCAGAATTATTCAATGCATGACTTGGAGCTAGATGCGGTTATTTTTTCTCTGAAGATATGAAGGTACTGTCTTTATGGGGAGAAATGTGATATATACATAGACCACCAAATTTTAAATTATATTTTCACATAAAATGAATTTAATATGAGATAAATGAGAT
Source organism: Viscum album (assembly GCA_963277665.1). Taxonomy (NCBI): domain Eukaryota; kingdom Viridiplantae; phylum Streptophyta; class Magnoliopsida; order Santalales; family Viscaceae; genus Viscum; species Viscum album. The sequence goes on along the minus strand of OY728128.1, from coordinate 698,531,688 downwards.
GGTTGGAACTTCTTAATGACTATGATTGTTCAATTCATTATCATCCCAGAAGAATAAGCAAAGTTGTTGATGCATTAAGTAAGAAAGACCCTATTTTTCTGGCAATGATGAGGATTCAAGGAGACACTTTTATCAAAGACCTAGTAAAACTGGATATGGGAATTGTAAGAAAAGGTACATCATCAACCCTATCCCAATAATTTTATCAACCATAATTAATAGTAAAGATCAAGAAAACTCAAAGAGAATATCCTTTGTTACAAAATAAGATAAAGGGTATGAATAATGAGAAGTTTTATAAGTTCAATATTGATCAAGAAGGTGTACTAAAATTTTGTACAAGGATATGTGTCCCATCTATTCTAGAAATAAAAAAGGGGTTGATGGATGAAGCTCATAGCTCTACATTCTCTATACATCCTAGAAGAACTAAAATATATAGGGGCCTTCATGATCATTATTGGTGGGATAACATGAAAAGGGGGTTTCCAACTACACTATAAGGTCCTTGGTGTGTCAACAAGTTAAGGTATAGAGACAACTTCCTAAAGGGTTATTATAACCACTATACATACCAAAATGGAAGTGGGATAATATAACTATAAACTTTGTCACTAGTCTCATGAGAACATCCAAAGTAAATAATGTGATATGGGTTATAGTTGATCGTCTCACTAAGATTTACCATTTAATTGTTATTTAGGAAGATTTATCTCTTGACCAACTTACTAATATCTATGTAAAGGAAGATGTGAGGTTGAATGGATTGACACTTTATATCTTTGATCATGATTCAAGGTTCACATAAAAATTATAGAGAAGTATTAAAAATGCTCTGAGTATCAAATTTAATTTCAATACAGCCTATCACCCCCAAACTAATTTCCCATCTGAAAGTACACTTCAGACACTTGAGGAAATGCTTATAACATGCTCAATGGAATTTAAAGGTGGATGGGATTAGCATATCCCATTAGTTAAGTTATCATACAACAAAAACTTCCATTCAATTATTAAAATGGAACCCTACGAAGCTCTATATGGGAAATGATGTAGAACTTATACTTATTGGGATGAAGTTGGTGAGAGAAATATTCTTGGGCCTGATCTTGTGAAATAGATTATATAAAAGGTTCATGTAACGACCCGAAATTTTAAATAATATTTGTTTCCTGAATTTTTGTGTTATTTTTTTGTACTCAACGAATCTGTATCATTTTATTAATGAAGTGAGTATAATTGAAATGAGACCTTTGGGTTTCATCTGTTATATAACCATTGGTTAATTATGACTGTTGTTCCATATGACCATTGAAAACTATACTCTTAATGTTATTATTATTTCTTATAAATACAAATTATCATGGTTAATTAATATAGAAAGAAGGTTTGATGCCCTCATCCGATAGAATTGAGCTATACCAAGCCCATCTATTAGATCTTGGGAAGGAGGTAGCATCATTAGGCTTTTCTATGGACCAAGCCCAAGCTGAGATTCAACATGTTAAGCTTGAACATAATATCCTATGGAAGAATTTCAAGTTAATAGAAATCACCACTCGAGAAATGTTGTCTGAGCTGCCCCAAGATTCTATCACCATTTCACACCTTACTCTTAGGTCTTATACAAGTGTTATAAGGGGCTATGTAATGAGGCCTTATTTACTTTGTCTAATCCATTTGTATAAATAAAATTTTTATTTCTTATTATGGTAAAATAACCATCATTTTTTTGAATTTCAAATGTCAAAATTAATATAGGATGCATTTTTAGAAGTTTCATATTATTGATGAATATTGAAAAAAAAGAGTATTTTAAAATATTTTTTATACTTTAAATAATTGATCATGTGAAATGATTTTCAAAAAATAGACATATATGGTTGTGATCAGTAAGAAATTTAGAGTCTGATAAGATCAACTTAATTTTTAGTGAATAGTAAATTATGAATAGTAATATTACCCTTATGAATATTAATATGACTAATGGAATAATAACCTTACTTAAGTAATTATAAATATAATTTTCGAATCTTGAATGGTAATTTGATATAATATTATAAGTAAATAACTATTTTCGAAATTATTAGTTACGTATTAGTATTTTTCAGGTAAATAGTCATTTAACTTAAAAATAAATTTATAATATTTAGAAAATTATTTTCATAAAATGGATTTCATTTTTTAATTCATAACATCTATATTAGGTTAGGATAAATTTTTGATATTTTTATAAAATGTTTTGTTTTTTGGTGAATAGTAAAAATACATTTTTTGAGCTTTCAGTGTGTTTTATGACATAATAATGATGTAATATATAATTTAAAATTCTGGAAGACTCGTTTGGATTAAAATATTATATGATTTGTCCCAAGTGGCCAAAATCATGGTCAAATACCATGGGAAATCCCTTGGTTTCTCAAATACCACTATTGAGGTGTTCTTGAAAATTAATAAAAAAAACTCCCTCTCTTTTATTATAAATACCAAGCCATTCCTTTGTTTTCTTTCATTAAAAATTAATTAACATCAATATATTATATTTTTACCTCCCAAATAGTCCTCTTAAAGTGTTACCAAGCCCTCAATGTTTTTATCCTATAGTTTTATAAGTTACTCTTCAGGGTAAGGGAATTCTCAACTTCTTTTTTCCTTTCAAGTTCTCTTTTATGTTGTATGTATTTCAAATTTCCATACCATGTTCTTATTTATATTTTATTCTATCCCTATACTATATTATTAGTCTTTTAGGAATGTTTTATCCCTATCCCCTCTCTTTTTAATGTTTTCTAAAACCGTGTTCCATAGTTGTTATGCTGCAGAATTTTCGTCTCAAAATATCTCTCTTTTTCTCAAGAAATTGTCTTATTTTATTTATGGGAATACCCATACCTATTTAATTCTAGGTATATTATTCAATACATAAAAATTATATATTTTGATATTTAATTTACATACAAAAAAACCCTCATTCCCTGTCCATGGGTTATGAATGACATAATGATCATGTTTTAATCACTTTTTAAAATGTCGCGATTTTGATATGAAAACCATTTCTCTTATTCTATTTGGTTTATTTATGAAATATTTGATTATGATATATTTCTATCACATAAAAATAAATACATATTAAGGGTGTTCCATAATATCTCTCCAATGCATTGTTTAATGAAATTAATCTCTAGAGATTATAAGTTTTATGATACCTTGGTGAATAACCTTGGTAATTTTTATGACACCTTGGGGATAGACCTTGGTGATATGTTTATTAATGTATAAATTAATTGTTTTAGCCAAACATTCAAGATATGTTTCAAGTTATTATTATCATGATATGTCTATTCTCATTCCTTTATTATATTTCATCATGTTCTTATTGTATTCTCTCAAGTTCACATATAAATTGTTTTCTCTGTTTTCTGTTACTAGGCCTTATGCTCACCCTTTCCTTTGATATATGTCTTCAGGTTATGAGATGAATTAATTGAACATAGTATGAACTTTTCAAGAATCCTTTTAATATGATTAAAATAATTTTATTTGTTTTCATGCATTATGTACCTTATTTCCAAAACACTTGACTTTAAATATCCTATGTTTGTAAAATGAAATGAAAAGTTATGTAATAAAAAGGTGGGATACCATTGTTGGTATAAAAGGATAGTTTAGTTATTTATGTAAATTAGGATATGAAAACCTTAGGAATAACCCTATAAAAAATTTAAATATAGTAAAACTTCCTGTTATTTTGGTGAAATATTAAGTAAGTTGTTTTCGAACAAATAAATCTTTGTCTTTATACGAACAAATGGATGTGGATATGGCACAGATGTATCTAGGGGTAAAACATGAAAGAACCACTTTGATATAGACTCGAATAGGAATTGGTACACAACAATGGGAATTGATACCCTCCTAGTTTTACACTCTTGGGGGATATGTTTGGTTAATCACAAGATTTTTATGAATCATTATGAAGGATTTATATATAAATGTAATTATTGTTAAAGAATAATATGTTTAAGAATTAATTTTTAAGACATAAAAATCCTTTAAAAATAAAATATTCATAAATGAAATAAGTTTCTCACTGAGGTTTTATTATTTTAATAAAATGGCATGAAATAGAAGGAACTGTGGAAATGGTGACTGTAATAGACCATGCACTGACGGACCTCTGATGGAAGCTGGAATGGAAACATTCTTGAGAATGATGAACCAACTGACTGAAGTTATGGGAAATAACTTGAATCAAGCTAAGAGACTGATTTCACTATGAATGGAAAAAAAAATTTGATTCCTTTATGAATCAACAACCACCAACCTTTAGTGGATCTATCGACCCATTGATTGTTGAATAATGGATCATCTCTATCAAAAAGATCTTTTTGATGCTCTGTTATTCAAAACAAGAGAAGGTCACACTAGATGTTTACCGCTTAAAGGGAGAAGTTGATCAGTGGTGGGAGCTAATTAAAAACATGAGTCCAAGAGTGTATGTTGAAGCTATGGAGTGGAAAGATTTGAGAAGGATCCTCTTCAATAAGTATTTCCCTCATTCGATGAGAACAAAAATGGAGAAGGAGTTTCTTAAGATGAAGTAGAAGGAGAATGAATCTATTGGAAGCTACAAGATGACCTTCACAAGACTTTCCCATTACACCTCAAGGTTTTTCATGGATCCTAATGGGAATGTTGATATATTATTTGGTGGACTAAGACCTCATCTGTGGAAGAATCTATCCAACCAAGATTATGATAGCTAGGAGGAGATCGTTCGGAGTGATATGAAAGTCGAATTGGAGTTCGATAAGATGTAGTGGTCTCATAAATCCAATGACAAGAAGAGATAAATGGATCTAATAATAGGGAGGATCTTTTATCAGGGAAGAGGAGGAAAGAAAGTGAAACTTCCCACATGTAATAAGTGTGGGAAGAAGCATTCAGGGAATTGCCTGCTCGAGAGCGGGAAGTGCCATAAGTGTGGAAGAGATGTCCACATCATAGGGAATTGTCATAGTGAGGTGAAGCCTCAACTTACCAACACTAATAACAAATATAATATGGTTTAGGACCTACCTAAATTAAAATGATTCAAGTGTGTATAGCTTGGGAACTTTTCTAATCATTGTCCAAATCTGAGGGTAGTGGAGGGGAATCACCGTCGACCTTAACAACGACCAAGGAAGAAAGTTTGTTATATTTCTATCATGATAGATGATGTTGAATCTCCAAATGATGTGGTTGTAGGTACTATTTCTGTTCGATCAAATCTAGAAATTAATTTGTTTAATTATAGTTCAATTCATTCTTTTATTTCCTCAGATTTCTCAAATAATTTAGAATCAACCCTTGAATTTCTAAAAGTAGAGTTATCAGTCAAGACTCATGGTTGGATTACCCAAGCATCGTCATTATTTAGAAACTCTAGTATTTACTTTAGTGAGTAAAATATTATCACAAATATAGTAGTAATTCCCATGTTGTAATTCGATATTATACTAGGGATGGACTGGCTCACAAAGTATAATGCTAAGATCAAATACTGAAGCAAGGAAATCTCAGTAGACTTGAATAGGAAACCTACAGTTATCTTCCTAAGAGAGATTTCTCGACCTGATATTTGTCTAGAAGCACCTCCTATAGCCTTCTATATGGAGTTGATAGGTGAATAAGAATAAGTAAATGAGAGTATAAAGATAGAAAATATCCCCATCATCTAGAAATACATTGATGTATTTCTTGAGGAGTTACCTGGATCTCCCTTAGAGAGGTAAAGTTCTTTATTTAACTCATAATTGGATCTCATCTGATATCAAATACCCTGTATATGATAGAAAATGTGTATCTTGAGGAATTAAATAGGAAACTCCAAGATATTTTGTAGAAGGGTTTTATCCGACCGAGTGTGTCTCCTTAGGGAGCACATATTCTCTTTGTAAAGAAGAAGGATGGATCAATGTGGCTATGCATTGATTATAGAGAACTGAACTGGATCATAGTAAATAAAAAACACCCTCTTCCAAGAATTAATGAATTATTTGACCAACTTAGTGGGGATCAATTATTCTCCAAGATTTATCTTTGATTTGGTTATCATCAATTGAGGGTGAAGAAAGAAGATATTCCAAAAACTAACTTCTGATCAATATATGGGAATTATGAGTTTGTTGTTATGCCCTTCGTACTAACTAATTCACCTACTATTTTTATGGATTTGATGAATAGAATATTTAAGGACTACCTTGATAATTTTGTGGTAGTTTTTATTGATGATATTATAATATATTATAAAGTCATGAGGAGAATGAAGATTATATAAGGCTTAATTTTCAAACTCTATGGAAGGAGAGACTTTCTAAAAATTTCAAAAAAGTATGATTTTTTGTTAAAAATTATTCTTTCTTGAGGAACATTGTAACCAATGAATGAATCATAGTTGACCCTGTAAAGAAAAAGGTTGTAGAGGAGTGGCCTCAACATACAATAATAACTTAGATTTGTAGTTTCCTTGGATTAGCAGGATATTATAAGAGGTTTGTGAAAAAAATCAGGAATTTATAATCCACTAACCAAGTTAACATGAAAAGAGGTTAAGTTCATCTAGAAAAAGGAGTGTGAGGAAAGTTTCCAAGAGTTGAAGAAGATATTGGTTACTGCACCTGTGTTAACTTTTCCCTCAAGAAGAGAAGGATTCATTATTTTTAGTGATGAATCTCTAAAAGGAATTGGGTGCGTCCTCATGTAAAATAAAAAGGTGGTTTCTTATGCATCTCAACAGTTGAAGACTCGTGATCAGAACTATCCTACGCATGATCTAGAGCTGGATGCAATTGTTTTTATCTAAAGATATGGAGTCATTATCTGTATGGGGAGAATTGTGATATATACACAGACCATCAGAGTTTAAAGTATATTTTCACACAAAAATAATTGAATATGAGACATATAAGATGGTTGGAACTTATTAAAGACTATTATTGTTCAATTCATTATCATCTCGAAAGATCAAACAAATTCATTGATGCATTAAGTAGGAAAGACCATGTTGTTCTGTCCATGATGAGGATTCAAAGATATCCCTTGATCAAAGACCTAGTGAAACTGAAAATGGGAATTTTAAGGTAAGGGACATCATCAACCTTGTCCCGAATGATTTATTAACCATCATTACTAGATAAGATCAAGAAAGATCAGAAAGAAGATCCTTTGTTACATAATAAGTTTGAGGCTGTGAAGGATGGGAAGCTTCTGGAGTTCAATATTGATTAATAAGGTGTACTGAAATTTTGTACACGGGTATGAGTTCCATCTATTCTGAAAATATAGAAGGAGATGATGGATGAAGCACATAACTCTACTTTATCTATATATCCTGGAAGTATGAAAATTTATAGGTACCTTCATGATCATTATTGGTAGAATAATATGAAAAGGGAGATTGTTGACTACAGTACAAGGTGCCTTGTATATTAGAAATTGAAGGTAGAGCGAAAACTTCCTAAAGGGGTATTACAACCATTACCCATACCAGCATGGAAGTGGGACAATATCACTATGGACTTTGTCACTGGTCTCCTGAGAACTTCCAAAGGAAACAATGTGATATGGGTTATAGTGGACCATCTCACCAAGGCTGACCATTTTATCTCTATTTGGAAATATTTCTTTCTTTATCAACTTTCTAGGATTTGCGTGAAGTGGTAAGGCTGCATGGAGTTCCACTTTCTATCGTATCTGATTTTGATCTAAGGTTCACATCAAAATTCTAGAGAAGTCTTCAACATGCTCTAAGTACTGAATTGAATTTCAGTATGGCCTATCACCCCCAAACTGATGACCAATTTAAAAGGACTATTCAAACACTCAAGGAAATGCTGAGAACATGATTATTATAATTTAAAGGTGGGTGGGATCAACATCTCCCATTAGTTGAGTTCTCTTACAACAAAAACTTCCACTTGAGCATTCAAACGGCACCCTATGAATCTATTTAGGAGAATCGATGTAGAACTACTACTTGTTGGGATTAAATGGGTGAGAGAAATCTTCTTGAGCCTGTTCTTGTGAAAAAGATGATAGAAAAGGTTCATTCTATCCAACAACACATTAAAGCTACTCAGAGTTGGCAAAATTTCTATGATGAAATCCATCGAAGGGACTTGGAGTTTGATGTTAGTGATAATTTTTTTCTTTTAATTTCACCGTGGAAGATATTTATGAGGTTTGGGAAGAAAGGGAAGCTCATCCTTAGGTACATTGGTCCCTGTGAAATTCTTTATCACGTAGGAGAAGTGGCCTATCATCTTGAACTTCTTCCAAATCTAGCATAAGTTCATGATGTCCTCCATGTATCCCTCTAGAGGAAGTACATACCTTAACCTTCACATATACTAAATCCATAGGTGGTACAACTGGAACATGGCCTCTCTTATGAGGATAAGTCGGTGGAGATCTTGGATCATAGAGACAAGGTTCTACGCAATAAGACTACCCACCTTGTTAAAGTGTTGTGGAGGAACAACAAATATGAAGAAGACATGTGGGAACTAGAGGAGTATATGAGGTAGAAGTACCCACACATTTTCTCTTCTAAGGGTACGATTTGAAATTTTGGGGTTGAAATTTCTTAAGGGGTGAAGAAAGTAACGACCCAAAATTTTGAATAATATTTGTTTCCTGAATTTGTGTGTTATTTTATTTTATACTTAACAAAACTATATCATTTTATTAATGAAGTGAGTATAATTGAAATGAGACCATTGGGTTTCAACTGTTATATAACCATTGGTTAATTATGACAGTTGGTCCATATGACTGTTGGAAACTATACTCTTAACATTATGATTATTGTTTATAAATAAAAATGATCATGGTTAATTAATAAAGAAAGAAGAGTTGATGGACTCATCCAGTAGACTTGGGTCGTATGAATCCCATATTTTAGAGCATGGGAAGGAGGTATCATCACTAGGATTTGCTCTAAACCAATCCCAAGTTGAGCTTCAACAAGTTAAGCTTGAATGTAATCACCTACGGGAGAAGTTCAAGTTGATAGAAATCACCACTTGGGCAATTTTGTCCAAGCCGCCCTAAGATTCTATCACCATTAAACACCTTACTCTTAGGTATTATGTAGGTGTTATAAGAGTATATGTAATGAGGCCTTAGTTACTTTGCGTGATCCATTTTTATAAATAAAATTTTTATTTCTTATTATGGAAAAATAACCATCATTTTTTTGAATTTCAAATTTTAATATTAAAATAGGATGAATTTTTAGAAGATTCATATTATTGATGAATATTGAAAAAAATAGTATTTTAAAATATTTTTTATACTTTAAATAATTGATAATGTGAAATGATTTTCAAAAAATGGACATATATGATTGTGATCAATAAGAAATTTAGAGTCTGATACATTCAATTTAATTTTTGGTGAATATTAAATTATGAATAGTAATATTACCCTTATGAATAGTAATATGACTAATGGAATAGTAACCTCACTTAAGTAAGTATAAATATAATTTGGGAATCTTGAATGGTAATGTGATATAATAGTATAAGTAAATAACTATTTTAGAAATTTTTAGTTAAGTATTAGTATTTTTTCGAGTAAATAGTGATTTTACTTAAAAATTAAATTTATCATATTTAGAAGAAAAAAATTCATAAAATGGAGTTTAGTTTTGAATTCAGAACATCGATATTAGGTTATGGTGAATTTATGAGATTTTTATAAAATGTTTTGTTTTTCAGTGAATAGTAGAAATACAGTTTTTGAGTTTTCGGTATGTTTAATGACATCATAATGATGTAATATGTAATTTAAAATTATTTTCAACTCATTTGGATTAAAATATTATATTAGGTGTCCCATGTGGCCAAAACCATGGCCAGATTCCATGGTCAAGCCCATGGTTTTTCAAATACCACTGATGAGGTGTCCTTGAAAATTCAAAAGAAACCCATCTCTTTTACTATAAATACCAAGTCATTAATTCATTTTATTTCATTAAAAATTCATTAACCTCAAATATATGATATTTTTACCTCCCAAAGAGTCCTCTCAAAGTGTCCCCAAGCACTCAAGGTCCTGATCCTAGAGTTTTAGAAGTTACTCTTCAAGGTAAGGGAATTCTCAACTTCTCTTTTCCTTTCAAGTTCTCTTTTATGTGGTATGTCTTTCAAATTTCCATACCATGTTCTTATTTATATTTTATTCTATAAAAATATTGCATTATTAGTTTTTTATGAATTTTTTACCCCTATCCCCCCTCTTTTTAATGTTTTATAAAACCATGTTGGATAGCTATTATGCTGCATAATTTTCGTCTCAAAATCTCTATCGTTTTCTCAAGAAATTATATTATTTTATTTAATGGAATACCCAGACCTATTCCATTATAGTAGTATTCATCAAGACATAAAGATGATATATTTTATTCTAGAATTTACATATATAAAACCCTTATTCCCTTTCTGTGGGTTATGAATGACATAATGATCATGTTTTTAATCACTTTTTAAAACGTCGTGATTTTGATATGAAACCCATTTATTTTATTCTATTTGGGTTATTTATGAAATTTTTTATTATGATATATATGGATAACATGAAAATAAATATATATTAAGTATGTTCCTTGATATTTATCCAATTCATTAGGTAAATAAATTAATCTCCAGATATGAAAAGTTTTATGATAACTTGGTGAATAACCTTGGAAATTTTTATGATACCTTGGGGATTGAACTTAGTGATATGTCTATGAATGTATAAATTAAATGTTTTAGCCAAATTTTCAAGATATGATTAAAGTTATTATCATAATTATATGTCTCTTCTCATGCCTTTATGATATTTCCTCATGTTCTTTTTGTATTCTCTCATGTTCACATGTAAACTATTTTCCGTGTTTTCCCTTATTGGGCCTTATGCTCACCTTTTCCTTTGATGTATGTCCCCAGGTCATGAGATGAAGTAATTGAACATAGGATGAACTTTTCAAGAATACTTTCAATAGGATTAAAATAATTTTATATGTTTTCATGTATTATGTACCTTATTTCCAAGACACTGGACTTTAAATATACTCTGTTTGTAAAATGTAATGAAAAGTTATGTAATAAAAAGGTGGGATTCCATAGTTCATGCCATCCAACAACACATTAAGGCTGATCATAGTCTAAAGAATATCTATTCTAATAATCATTAAAGGGAGTTTGAGTTTGATGTTGGTGAAAAAAACTCCTTCAAATGTCACCACGGAAGAGAGTCATGAGGTCTGTGAATAAAGGGAAACTTATCCCCATATATATTGGCCCATAATAAATCCTTGATTTTATAGGATCAGTGGCCTGTCGGCTTTCACTTCCACTAAATATATCTCAATTTCATGATGTATTCCATTTATCTCTCTTGAATAAGTACATACCTGATCTTTCACATGTATTGAATCCTGAGGTGTTATAATTGGAACATGGCCCTCTTATAAGGAGAAGTTGGTGGAGATCTTGGAATGTAAAGACAAGGTTCTATGCAACAAGACTACCCGCCTCGTCAAAGTTTTGTGGAGGAACCATAAATATGAATAAGTTATGGGGAAAATATAGGTGACAATGAGACAGAAGTACCCACATCTCTTCTCAACTAAGGGAATGAGTTTAAATTTTAGGGATGAAATTTCTTAAGGGGGAAGAATGTACTGACCCAAACTTTTTAAATGATTTTGTTTCCTAATAAAATGTGTGTGGAATTTTACCATAAAAAAATCATATCTCTTTAAAACTGAATTAAATATAAAGGTAAATGTTATCATATGGATTCTACCATTATATTATCTTTGTTCAATATGACCATTGAGAAATATACTCTTGATAATAATTTTAACATTATAATTATTGTTTATAAGTACATTTTGACAAAGTATAATTTATATAGAAAGAAGAGTTGATGGCCTCAACCAGTAGATTCATTCCATTTGAAGTTAATTTATCTGAGTTTTAGAGGGAGGTATCATCACTAGGGTTCTATATTGACCAATCCTAATTTGATCTTTAATAAGTGAGGATAGAACAAAATCACATACAGGAGAAGTTCATGTTAGTGAAAATTACCACTCGGGTGATGTTAGTCGAGTCGACCCATTAATCTATCACCATCAAACACCTTACTCTTAGGTCATATACAAGTTTTATAAGGAGTTATGTTTCAAGGCCCTAGTTACTTAAAGTGTAATTCTATTGTATAAAAAATTTTATTCCATAAATTCCATTTTAAGAATACTTTTGCTCAATAAAATTGAGATGGAATTTGATAAATTGATTTTTTAGAAAAAAAATGTACTTTATAGAAAAGATATAAATATTTATAATAAAATAATACATTATGAATAATACTTATTTTAATGAAATTTCATGATAAAAACACTCTTATTTAAATATAAATGATGAAATAATTTTATTTTTTCAAGTGTTAGAAATTTTACTATGTATTTTCAATCCGCTGTTATTTTTAATAAATAAGGATTTTTATATTTAAAAGTTATAATTATCATATTTAGAGAATTATTATAATAAAATAAATATAATTTTTGAAATCGTAATATCACAATTATGTTAGGGTGAATTTAATATAATTGACTAAAATACTTTATTGTTTGTGAATAGTAAAAATACAGTTTGAGTTTTTCGGTATGTTTAATGAATTCATAATTATTTCATAATTATTAAATAACTAATTAACCCCAATACATGACCTAAAATATTTTATTTTATTAATATCAAGTATTTTAATAGATGTTATCCAATTTCGAAACCTATAATTTACTTTCCAAAGTCTAAAATGGAAACTTTAACATTAAAAACATTATTTTTGTTTAAACTTTACTTTTCCATGCCAAAAGAAGAAATATAAAATGATGATCGACTATTTTGAATTAAAATAACATAAAATTTGATCCCAATTCACCCAAAACCATGTTAAAAATCCATTGTTAATCCCATGGTTTTTCATTTTTCACAACCTAGGTTTCCAAGGCCTATATTTCAAAATTAATAAACAAAACATTCACTTTTTCTATCAATACCCACCCATTTATCAATTTACTTTCACTCTAAATACATTATCTATGATTATTTGGTAGTTTTATCTCCCAAGGAGTCATCCCAAGGTGTTCTCAATCCCCCAAAGTCTCAATCCTTGAGTTTTAGGAGTTACTTTTCAAGGTAAGGGAATTATCCTTTCTTTTCTTTTCAATTTAAGAACTTATTTCTATTTATGTATTTTTAATGTTATGGTTACTCCATTATATTACCCTTTTGATCCTACCCTTTCTTCCAAATTATGTTTTATAAATGGGATACCCTTTTCCCCACTCATTTTACCTTTTTTCTAAAAACCAAGTTTTATACCTTTTATGTTGCCAAATTTACTTCTCAAAATTTTTCTTTTCTTCTTAAGAAATTATCTTTAATTTTATTTTTTTGAATACCCAAATATATTTATTTTCCAGGGTTATTTTCCTAGATGTAAAAAATATTTATTGATTATGTAATTAACATACATGAAACTCTCATTCCCTTTCTATGGGTTAAAAATGACATAATGGTCATGTCTTTAAGTACTTTTGAAACACCATGATTTTAATATGAAACCCATTTCTTTTATTCTCTATGGGTTATTTATGAAATTTTGTATTATGATATATTTAGATAAAATTAAATTAATACATATTAATAGTGTTCCCTAATATCACTCCAATGCATTGGGTAAATAATTTAATCACAAGATATGACATGTTATATGATACCTTGGTGAATAATTTTGGTAATTTTTATAACACCTCAGTGACAAACCTTGGTGGATTGATTATGAATGTTTCATTTAAATGTTGTAGCCACATTTACAAGTTAGTATTAATGTTATTTTTATTATGATATTTCAAATGTTCTCTTTCTCATTTCATAATGATATTCCTCATGTTCTTATTGATATTCCTTAAGATCACATGTAAACTATTTCTCTTGATTATTCCCTTACTGGGACTTATGCTCACCCTTTCCTTTGATGTATGTCCCTAAGTTATGAGTTTAATTAAAAGTACTTAGAATGAACCAATGAATAATCCTTTCAAATTGCTTAGAAGATTTTTTTATGTTTCCATGTATTCTTCACCTTATTTCCAAGAAACTAAACTTTAAAAGAACCTTTATTTATATAATGTAATGAATGGTTATGTAACAAAAAAGGTAAGATTCCATACCCAATTATGTGAAGCCATTTAATATTGTAGAGAGTATTGGTCCAATGTCATATCAGTTGGATCTTCAACAATATTTTAGTGGTATGTATGATGCATTTCATGTATCACATCTTTGGAAATGTTATCATAATCCATCTCATTTTATTGTCACTAATGATTTCAAGCATGAAGTTGATGCATCCTTTGAGGAGCATCTGGTTTGCATACTAGATAAGAGTGAGAAAACTCTACATGGGAAAATGTTTCATCTGGTGAAAGTATAGTGGAATAAAAAAAAATATCTAAGAGGATATGTGGGAGATATAGTCTAATATATAGGATTATTGGTCAGAGTTATTCACTGATGAGGCCCTATGATGTTCAGGAGTGCAACTCTAGGAGGAACATCTATGTAGTGGTGAGGTTGCAAAACCCTAGTCTTTATGTTGAGTTAAATTCACATCCAATTTATGCAAAGACTTTTATTTCTCCTTATTATATTCATGTTTAAATAGTTGTGGTAAGTTTAAGTGGTTCTAGACGTATTTTGGGTGTTATAAGTAACCTAAGAGTGGATTCGGAAGGCTTTAGGGGAGCATGAAATTGAGAGGAATGTTTTAAAGTCACCACATGGTAAAGGATTTACCATGAAATAGTGACTATCTAGGGGATCTTGAAGAACCTAGAGACTTACCATGGAATCTACTATGTTGTGGTTCCAGAATGATGGTTGTTTTGGATGACCATAGGTAACTATACACCATGGAGTTTCTCATGGTGTATGGGAGAATTCCCCTACATCAAATGGTGAGGAATCCCCCCATAATGGTTTCCCTTAGTCTGGATATTTTGGTTGATACCTATAAATTTTTAAAAGACTATGGGTAGATTTACATCGTGGTTCAGACCATGGTTTTTAGGTATGGTCCTTTGTCCAAAATTCTTAGTGAACACCATGTTGTGGTGCTCACTAAAGTGTTATATAGTCATTCTGGACTAGAACACAGCAAGCTTCACACCATGGAGTTGGTCATGATGAAGCGGTGAGGTTCTCTATGTAAAACTATGAGTGAAACCTTGTTGTGGTCCTTCCCTAGTCCTCATGGTGGATGGTTCCGATGGAGGGGCACCACACTATGGCCCATGTAGGCCATAATATGGTGAATCCTTACTATCCCTTCTAAAAAGTGTGTTTTCCTATTTTAACCCATTTTTATTTAAGTTCTTTGGGGCCTCTTATTCTATCCTACACTATATAAATAGCCTCATCACATACCATCCACATTCTTTCACAATATTTTATGATTTATCTCTTGATTCTTGTAGAAATTGACTGCCTTTCATTGAGATAGTGAGCTAAAGGTAGAGTTATCCCTCAATTTCCTTTCTTTCTCAGTTTCTTTCACTATCTATTTGTCTCATACCATTTATGTTTATTCATTACCTTGTTTAAATTTTTTATCTATGACTTCAATTTCCATCATTTTATCTCGAACCATAGGTTGGTATCTAATGAGTAGATTTCTATGAGAATATGGTATATGGTCTTGAAGCTATCCTTTAAAATTCTTGTCATTTTATTTGTGCATGTGATGTATAGTCAAGATGAGAGCTCTTGATCAAAATTATAAATAAATGTTGTGTGGCCCTAATTATTGAAATTGAACCTTCCCCATAGGTCATGAGTAGTTTGTTGGAAAGTTTTGACTGAAATTTTAGCCACCATATAAGGTGTTCCCAGCTTTGAAATTAATTGGGTAATCTAAGGGGAGGCCCTAGGGGTTCCATGGACTTAAGATAATAATTGTGCGCATTTATGAGAATATATATGGAATATCCTAGGATGTTATATTCATGTATATTTTGAGAGTCCTTAAATAATTAAATTAAATTAGCTGATAAATGAATTTCTTAGTAGTTTGGAATACCTGGGATGTTTCCTTAGATGAAACTTGAATGCCTTCATACATGGAATGCCTTGGATATTCTCCTGGGATTTGGATGGGTGAATATGGGTTAGGGAATTCCTCAGAAATATTCCTTGGATTCAGTGGAATGCTTTTTGATTTAAAATTCCTTGGGTATGTTCCTTGGATTCAATAGTAATCTTATTGGTCTATAATTCCTTGGTAAATCCTTTTTTATTTTCTAGTGATCATGTTGATCTAGAATGTCTTGGACATGATCATTAGATTTTTAAGTGATCCTAATGATTGTAAATTACTTGGATATGATCCTTGGATTAAACCTTGAGCCTATTGACTATGAATTCCTTTGATAATCTCCTTGGATTTGGCTTTGAGAATTTTTATGGTATGTATTTTGATCAGAGACATCTAACATTGGATGAAGCAAGTATGGTCGATCTCAATCATCACCGTAAAACTTAAGGATCAACAATGATTTATTTATTTATATTGTTTCCTTAATTTTATTATGCACGTTATCATGCACTATATACTCAAACCATATATGCTTCTAGGAATCATTGGTGGTGGTCTACTGAATCATATTCACACCCTACTCGAGTTTTTGTTGGTAGCTGAGCAGACTTTATGATTGTAGGTGAGGACAAGGGTAAGGGCCCTATGATTAATGGTTAATCTATCTTGGCTAATATAGAGCATGGGATGTATGGATAGGCTAGAATCGGGACCAATTTTGAGTTTTTTCTCCTATTTTTCTATTTTTATATACTTTTGGGTTTTTGATATATGTGATCCTCCAATAAGGATCCCCATTATTTGTATGACTTGTCTGACATGTATATAACACCATTTTGTATCATAGGAGTTACATTATTCTTAGAACTTATCATGATGTTTATTTTATTTATTAATCTAATCTATGATATTGGTATTATATTCAATGTTATTGTACTCTAATATGAGGGTATAGTCTCCTCATTGTACTGTCTTAGACCCTCACTGCTAGTTGGTAACCTATGGCATATGTTGTGTTGTGCCTAAGGTCATGTAATAACTTTGAACATGAAATTGGTTAGTGGTAATGGGACTAGGGATGTTACATAACCATACAACATTGAACCCTGACCATACCTTATTCGGCCCATGTTGAAGTTTCTTTGAACATGTCACACCAACCACCCATAGGGACCAGCTACATCCCCATAAAAAAATAGTTGGACACCATATCTGATTCAGCTAATGTCATATGTGTCTAAGTAAAAGTAACCACCCGGTGGAAATATACCCATCCCTAGAACATAAGAATCAACATAAGGGAAATATACCCATCCTTGAAACCATTATCTACCTAAGGTTGTAGCTCACTTGAAACCATCATTCTAACAGGGGTGTTCCACCCCAGAACATAAAAACATCTACCCAGGGGGACTAGGTATCACCCTATAACCATGATAAATATCATACAATTGGGGGTTACATACCCTACCTATAAATAGGTATTTGGACTCCATTACTTGGTGATTATATCCTACCCTCGATTCCTGAACCCTCATTCATCAATCACACATACATTTAAATAAAAATCTTATACCCAAAGTCCACAATTCACCCCAAAACTAGGTAATATATATAGTCAAGGAATCCTACCCTAGAACATCAGTTATATCATATATATATTTATTTATTTATTTATTTATTTATTTATATATATATATATAAACATTCCAAGGGAACACTCTCTTCTCATAACCTCATATATCATGTACCCAGGGTATTCCACCCTGGAACCATAAACACAATACATATGTGACACAAGGGTTGTATATCTTCCCAAACCCATATAACATGATCATGTATGTCCTCTAAATTTCACAACCCGCCTCACTACTATATCCACATAAGTCTCACACAAAAGATTCGAGTTTTAATGTAGCACCTATAGTCATCCCTTCCCATACCCTTCACCAACCCTCTCTACGGTTAACATAATTTTGGGGCATCCACTGGGGTCTCCTAGAAAAAATCATATCATAGACACCATACATGGGTTCCTCAATCACATTTACACCCCTTATCACCAGCCCATAATTCTGGGGATAACATCCTTTAGGTTCCCTCAGACCTATCGCTCCACTATAAGAAGTCAATTATATCACCTAATCCTAACTTAGTCTTGATACCAAAAACCAACATCATTTTCCATCACAAAAAAACATTAATCACCATAAAACTATTAAATATATCATACAATAATCATAGGTTCACTTCAAAACAATCATAGAAATGGGTACCTATAAAGTCACTCATGCTTTAGAAAACAGGGAATCACCCTCGTGACATTAAACAGACCAAAATAACTCAACTAAGGCCTTCCAAATTTCCATTTAAAAATAATTAAAATATACCTTTTAAACCATTTATAAATTAAATCATATGTTATCTTACTCATTCTATTCCCTTGTAAAAATTCCGTCAATTTTTTTTAGAAAACTGCATTTCTATTTTTAAATATCATTTCCAAACTCATTCTAAAATCACAATTTATTCCTTGAAATTCCATTTGATCCAAACCCTTTTTAAAACATATTTTATAAAATAAATACTTCCCTCTTTTAAATCCAACACATTCAACTGATAAGACCCTAAAAAGGGTCACCATAACTCGTTCGACCAAGATGCCACCATTGAACCGTTTAGCAAGTTATATAGTCAATGTTGACTATTAGGATAAAGAGATCTTACCAAAATTTCTGGTCAAGATCACACAAGTCATGAAGCATGAAAAAAGATATAATTATGATGAAACAAAAACATAGAATCACCAAATTAGAAAGAGATTCAATTAAAATCAAGGTCACCAAGCTCATATGAATCCATTTTCTTTAAAAGTGTGGTGTAACAACTCTCACCCAAGCTCATCTAAGACAACTAGCCATTGTCCATAAACACGAGGCCCTATATGAAGTCATAAATCCAAATGATTAATTATAAAAAAATTATAATTAATCATTCAAATTCATTTTATCAATTCATTATTAGTTTATAATTTAATTTAAATAGGATAACACCTAAAATCTCATCAGGTGTCATCTGTTCATCATAACTACGAGCAATAGGGTGCGGTCTACTCCTGACACACAGTCATACCTAAGCCACACAAAATCCAAAAATTAAACACCTTAATCAATGACCAATTTAACCTAAAATATCCAAAAAAAACACTATGAAATTACACATGACAACATACCTCAAGAAAAACAATGATCGATGGGTTGATTATGTACTTGCGGGACCTCCTCTAAAAGCCACACACAAAACCCCCAGTAAGTGGGACAATTTCAACATGATCTATTGAAAATATAAAAATTCCCTAGCCAGAGACAACCAAAAAATTAAAGTAAGGAATAGAGAAGGAGTAAGAGAATATGAGGATATTATGCCTCCAAACATTGCAATAATTTCCACCAAAATACCCCCAAACCAAGGTAAAATCGAGAGAGGGATAGGGGAAGGGTGATTTTCAATCTCACAAGTGGGAGAAGGAAAGGAGGGGTTATCCTCTTAAAAATTTTAGGGGATATAATCAATATTTTTTCCTTTTTAAAGGGACACGCAATTGATGCATAGTTTTTCGAACCTTGTGTCTATTGTGTGGTTGGAATTGTCCCAGACCACCACCTTCACATAATTTAGTCTCTTGGTTTGTGAAATTGTGAATCAACCATGTAAATCACCTTTTTAACTAAATTTTAGTGTGCCACACCTACATACAAAACCTATCCTCACAGTTACCCCTCACACTTTCCCTTAACCGTATGGTAAATGTGTGTAGGGGTAAAACCCTTTACAAACTTATGCAATTCAACCCAAAGCCCCCAAGAATCCCCCAAGAACCTAAGGTTCCTCTTGGGCCTCAATCCATGTCTAAAAATATCACCTTGGTATTCTCTAACTCTAAGAATTTAAATTTTAATCTCAATTCTCAAAATGACCTAGCTCTATAATTAAAAATTCATGTTTTCTATGAAATTTACATCTCGAAAAGGAGTAAGGTTTTATATATATTAGAATATATTTGAAGCAAAAAATGTATATATATAAATATAAATAATTATAAATATATATTTATATCATAGGAAAATAAACGTATAAATTTAAATATGAACTATGTTTAATGTATATATGTATTTATTTATATAGTTCATATTATTATACTTTATAATATATATATATATATAACACATAATTATAATTATAATTATAAATAAGTATAAATTAATATATTTACATTTATATTTATTTATTTATTTATATTTATATAAATCAAATTTAAAAAATTATTAAAATGTATATAAAAATTATATTATTCTCAGTTCTATTTATTAGCACTAAAAAATAACTGATAAAGGTTTTCATTTTTTAGCATTGAAAGTGCTGATAAAAGAAAATCTTTATCATTATTAAAAAATGCTGAAAAAATAAGTCCTTTTAATATTAAGGATAAAAATACATATTTTATTAGCATTTTTTTACACTGGTAAATGACAACACTAAATATCTCAGAATCTATAGTGGTGAATAAATTTTGATTAGATTTTAATTTTGAAATTAGTATTAAGAAATTTTGATGTGAAAATTATGATAAAAAAATAAATTTCAAATTCATAAAAACCATCATTAAAATATTAATGCTATTAGGATATTATTGGATCAAGATCTATATTATATTATCTCACAAATTTAATAAAATTAAGTTTTTATAGTATTTTTTTGGAAATTAAATAAATTTTATCTTATTTAGGGATGACAACGGTACCTATTCATAGGGTACCTACACAACTTGACCTAAATGAATCAGATTCAAGTACCTCTGAATTAAATTCAGGTTGGATTAGTGGATTCCATATAATATCTATCTATAAGTGGGTTTGGTTTTGGGTTACTATTACAAAGCACATGAAACCTGAAAATATTTATATAAAATATTACTTCACCCATGAAAATGTACTGGTCTATTCATATTTGTGTTAATAAAATAAAAATTAAAACATATGTAATTTAAATATTTAATTTTTTTGATGTTGGAAAAACACTAGTACAACATAAATAGAGATGCATAGAAATGAAATATGAAAGAATAAAAATTAATCCATTTAGTATAATATAATTGAATAGTGATGTTTATCTATTATATAGTTAAATAGAAATCACTTAAATGTTTATCTATTTTTCTCCTAAAATCATATACAAGTATTAAATGATTTTCAAAAAATTCATAAATATTCACGATATTTATTAAAAAATAATTTACTATAGAAAATAAAATTTTGTATGAAGTAGTAAATATAAATGAAGTAAAACATTCATATGTATATATTTCTATAAAAATATGTGAGAATTTTTATTTTATATAAGAATATATCTAGCTAAAATATATCCATGTAATTAGTGATAATTAATTAGTCAGAATTTTTTTAGAAATAATAAATGTTCATGTGTGGAAGTAATATAGTGTAACATTATAAATAATGAAACATCGTTATAATTTCACAAAAAAAAATTACTTGTTTTTAATTAAATAAGAACAGTGCATGTATTTTTAAAATTGGTTAAAAGATACATATCATGGTCTAAGAAAAAACATGCAGTTTTAAAAAATATAGATCACTCTATTACACAATCAAGTAAAGCATATGTTTCCCATAGAAATTAGTCACTCAAAGATTGATTGTATGGTGTTGAGTTTTGTGAAATCATTCACGCCAGGTTCACTACTTCTGACTAGTCTCCAACGAGTTTTGTTTGTGTAGATGGTAGCACTCAATGGTTCTCATATCCATGATAAAACATGGACCTACTTTCTAAAGGTAGGCGTTTTTTGGGTAGCTTGGACAACCGTACTTAAGAACTCACATTGGTCAAGAGGATGAGAGGTTGATCTCATTACACCCTTTTGGGGAGAATTATTTCCTACTCTGGGGATCTCTAATAATTTTAAGACATATTCATGAATACTTTATTACTTCCTAAGTACAAAGTGGGTCACCCTTGAATTAACAATCAATTATTAGTATGTATGGGATTTAGAATCTTCTATATTTATATGAGGTTCTTCATCAATATCCAAGGTTCTCTATCAATGGTACCCTCTTATATACTAAGTAGATAATATTTTATCATTTATTATCATGATGCTAGTTTTAATCCATGAAGTGGGGTTCTTTTGATTGTATCATAATCCAAGAATATGGGAGTTTTTTATGTCTATATCGGACCCATGATTGGGCTTCCTACGTATCCTTTTGAAAGGAATCAAAACCCACGTAATTCAGTGCCACGTAATAGGGCATGTCATACCTTTTAAGGTTGTGTGATAATGACCAAACCATGAATTTTAACATCATGTAGAAAGGAAATCTAAGAAAAGGGTGTCTATCCAAAGTTTGGTGTGGGACTTATGATGAAGCGACTCAAGGAATCTGGAAGAGTTATGTACTTTTAGGTTGGATAAGACTCTACTAAGAATGTATCCTAGAGAGAATATGGTTGATTTTTGGTGTTGGGTTTGGACCTCAAGGATGATTCCTATGTATCCCATTTGGATTGGAATCAAATCCCACATAGTTCAAGGACACTTAATAGGACACATCTTACCTTTTAAGGTCGTATGATAAGGAACAATCCACTTAGTTTAATGTCACATGACAAGAACGTCTTGGAGGAAGGTTCCTAGTAAAATTTTGGTGTGGGAGTTAATTTGAAGTGATCTGGGGAATATGGAAGGTATATAGGCTCCCAGTTTTGATAAGACCCTACTAGGAATGTGGCCAAAAGATTAGGGATGATTTGGGGTGTTGGGTTTGGACATGAAGGAAGATTCCTACATATCCTATTTGGACAGGAATCAAATCCCATGTAGTTCAGTTGTGATTACCCATTATTATGGAGGCCCTATTAAGGTTTGTTTCATACGTAAATGTGGATCTTTAAGATAATTGAGTTGGGGATTACTCCTGAGGATGATTCCCTTGGGTTTAATTGGTTTATTTGGGTCTTACTCCTAAGGAGTATTCCCTTGTTGGGTTGGGGCTTACTCCTAAGGAGGATTCCCTTACTAGTTTGGGACTTACTCCTAAGGAGTATTCCCTTGTTAGGTTGTAACTTGATTGAGGCTTGTACCAAGTAGGAGGCCCATTGTTTGATTTTATGTGACATTCTTGGGAATTATACCAAATATGAGGCCTATTTTTTTGTAAGGTCTTGCACCTAAAATTATTCCCAAAAGGTTTGGTATCACATGTTTATCATGATCACCACCAACCTCTAAGCCCAAGTGATTCAGGCTTGGTGTGAGAAACAAGAAGAAGTGATATATCCAAAAAACCACACAATCTTATTGGTTCATTGGTGGATAGATGATGGAGCCCAAAGGGAAAGAGAAAAGGCTTTTAATTTTTACATCTCCTATTTTTTTTGGTAATTGGAATTGTCACATATAATTATCTATCTGGATACAACCTGAGTAGATGAAGATTAGAATGGGTGCCACCTCCCACAAGAAGTACTAGGGGCTTACTCCAGGAGGTATTCCCTAAGGTATGAGTGTGATTAGGTATTATACCAAATAGGAGGCACATGGTTGGTTGGGGATTACACATGAAATGATTCCCATCAGTTGGATATAAGGATTTTAGGACCCAAGCCTATGGAGTCCATCTAAAGGAAGGTTAGAGGAAAATCCAGAAGAATATTCTCTACCAAAACATACATCTGACCATATGGATTTCATGATAATATCCAACCTCTAACCCCACATGATTCATGCTCAAATGTGAAAAATAATAGGAATTAAAAGATCTAAAAAACTACAAGATCCTCATTCCACTGGTGGAAGAGGTCAGGGTGATAGGAAAAAAAGGAAGGTTATTTGATGTTTCCCTTCCCTATCATTGTTGTATCCAAGATATTTGCATTGGACTACCCATATAGAAACAACCCACATGCATGGATAAGGAGGAAGGAATGAATTTGGAGAGTCCCTAGAAGAAAGGATAGGGGCTTAATCCAAGAGTGATTCCCTAAAATTGGTTTCTGGGGGAGAGAGGAGGATCTTGTTCCATGTCAAAGGGAGTGTGATCCTCACCCGCCCTTATTGAAACTAGAGGTCCTAGGTATTAGAGATGAATAATGAATGACATGGTCCTAAACCTAGTATCTAGTACCAGGAGTTCCTTGACACTTCTCTTAGGTTCAAGGTCCTTATGACTAAAGGGATACATGCTCACATTCACCCTGAGGACCCTATCCGTCAGGTAGGATAAGTGCAAGACACCTCTGACTAAAGGGATGAATACCCAAATGGGAGACATGTTGGTGTGACTCTTACTGTGGTTTTTCAAGTCTGGGTGATTTTATAGAGGTTTAAATTTGGTCCCTATTAGAAGAGGGATCCAAAATAAGAAGAGCCTTTCTAATATTTTTGGCTTGAAATAGGGATTAAGTGGTGGCATGTGTAGGGTATAGGTTGGGTGAGTCAAGGGGGTCTCTCAATGGGTATGCATGCATGTCTAGTAAGTGCTTCACATAAGTAGGCATGCACGATCTAAAGTTATTTTGGTGATGGACCACTTGGAAAACAAGACATGGGTGAAGCTTTGCTCACGGTTTCAAGGGTCTCCATAGGTGTTCTTATAAGTATCTCACATAAGCCCTGAGTTTGGGGAGGGGAATTCATGCTAGTTCTTTTCCACTAGGGAAAAAATGATTCCTCGTGTAGGTGGTATATATTTCATACCTTTTAAGTATTTTTATTCCACTATCCACCCTTTATTCCTACTTCTCTCACATTTTAGAGAGCTACATGAAAGGTTTCCGAGGGACTGGGTGAAGGACTAGGGCGAGGAGATATTCAAGGCTTCTCTGGGATTTTTTTCATCCTAAAGGAGGAGCCCTATGGAACTATTTATAAGAAAATATGGAACCTTGGGTGAAGTTCTTATCTCACGCAGTAATATCATATAATCCAATGTGATGGTATCCTTAATGGTTCCATTGGGAGACCTAGCTATCTGGGCCAGTACAACGCCACTAGACACACAAGTACCCTACGTGCTGACACTGCTATGGGGGGTCCTTCGTGAGGTGGCTCTAGTGAAGGGAAGCACTCTTGAAAGTATTTTCCTCTCTCTTTTTCATCTACTTAAGGTATTTTAATTTAATAACTTTTAATCATTAAGACAAAATAAAGTGTCAACAAAAGTCCCCCACTTAGAATTTTATTCGTTCGGAATGAGAAGAATCTGGTTCTAAGGTAATTGTAGGGAACTTTGATGCATTCCAACATCATTTGGTGGGATTTGGAGCCATATTAACAGTGTAAGGATGCTCTAATTTTTTCCTAATACAAGGGGAATAGTTATTGTAGTTCGACTATTAATAGGGTCATATGAACAACCCTACAAACTTTGTGTCTTTTGTGTCATCACCCTAATTTTTTTATAAGTCCACTATAAAGAAGACTTAGCAGGTGAGACTTAGATTTTTCTTAGGATTCACATTGTGGGTTTTTAGCCTAATAATTATTATTCCTTTTATATTTTCATTTTTTTATTCTTTCTTAAGCCATGAAAATTGCAAGTCTATAGAGCTAAGACGCGACTTTTATATAGAGTTCCTTTTGTGGGTTTTCAACCTAATGAGTATTGTGTCTCCTTTTGTGTGAAGTTTAAAGTATTGAAAATAGGACTAATGAAACTGGTATTTTAGGTCAAATATATTTGATTATAAGTTTCAAAATGATGATCCAAATAAGGATTGTTGTCCAATAATGTTATTACATTTTTCAAATACCCAAAGGTGAATTCCAATTCATGATTTTGTGATTTATAAATATAAAACATGATACAAGAAAATTATGTGAGGAATGGACATGGAAGGAATTCAAAAAGTGGTTTCTAGAACAATATTTTCTAGGATAATTGGAATATAGGAGGTCTCTCCTAAGGAAAAATTTACCACTGGTTGAAAAACCCATTTTGTGGGTGAAGTTATGAAAAGCCAACTGGGGAGTCTTACTACATTTTCAAATAGTGGAATCCTCTAGATAGTAGGCCCTTTATGTGGGTGACTTATGCAAATCCAACTGGGGTGTTTTACTACATAGTAAAAATAACAGTTCACAATAATTCTTAAATTCTATTACCCATGGTCATGGAGTTTGTGAATATCCATATTTCTCAAGACCATGAAGGGTGGTTTTCCATGGGAAGGCATCTGAGAATGAAAGGAGTGTCTTTATTTTAATTATACATGAATGGGAAAATGATCCTACACAAATATGTATTGTGTGAAGGAGGGTACATTTTGTTAACTGACCTATGTTAGGGGGGAAGGCCCCTTTCTAATAAGGGTTTAAGGATTTTGTAGTTTAATTTCATGTAACTAGGATATTGACCATGTAGTTTAACATCTTATGGTGAATATGTTGTTGTGAAGTTTAACATATTATGACTAGGACATTATGTTATGTAGTTTAATGCCATACAGTGAGGAAATATTTCTATGTAGTTTAATTTCATACAGTAAAAACATTAGGGTGCTATAATTTAAGGTCTTTATATTTGACCAAAAGTTTAATAATTCTCCCCTTTCAGACTGACATGTCTAGGAATGCACCATCACCTTTAGGTATGAAAGGGATATTATAAGTTGTTATCCAAGGATCTTTATATCTTAAGAGTTGTATGGGGATAAGGTCTTTTGTAGATAGAGTAGGTCTCTCCTTAGTATGAAGTTACCACTAGTTGAAAACCCTGTTTTGTGGGTGACTTTATGAAAAGACAACTAGGGTGTGTTATAACATAGTCAAATAGAAGAATCCTATGGCTGATAGGACCTTTATATAGAAAACTTATGAAAAGACAACTAGGGTGTGTTACATCATAGTTAGGAAAAGGAGTTCTCAAAAATTTTGACATTCTATTATTGATGGACAAAGGAAGTTTATAAAGATTTGGATTTCCCTGGATATTGAGTTTGGTTTCTGTAAGTAAATTACCTGAATATGAGAGGATCAATCCAAGTAAAAATTACTCAAGAATGGGGGAAAATTTTTCCTCTACAGGTATGACCCAAACACAGGAAATATGGTGCTTGTATTTTTAGTTAATATGACTAGGACCATAGAATTATGGAAACTATAGGTAATATGTGTCCTATCAGACCAAGGTCATTCTGAAATACTCTAGAAATGTGGAATTAAATTGTAAACCATGATATTAGGGCTTCCTAGATTAGGATAAATTATATGGGACAAGTATGTGGGGGATAACCATGGACCAAATTCAAATATTGGATTCTAACATAATTTCATCAAAGCTTACTTAAATAGAATAGGCTTATCCTAAGGGAGAAATTACCATTGGTTGAAAAACCCATTTTGTGGGAGAATTTATGCAAAGACCAATGGGGTGTGTTACTGCATAGTTAAATAGTGGAATCCTCTAGCTAATAGGACCTATTGGTGGGTGACTTATGCAAAGCCAACTGGGGTGTGTTACGGCATAGTCAGACAGAAGAGTCCTCAGGTTCCAGACATTCTATCACTGGTAGCTGTAGAAAGATTATAAAGATAAAAAAGCCTCAAATATTTTGAATATTAAGTGTGGAAGGTATATTTCCAAGAAAAAATTAATAATTTGGACCAATATTGTCCATAAAGTGTAGATTCCCTTAAATAGATATGATTCATATATAGGAGGGGTACATCTCTATTTCCTTGGTGGACCCTTGAATGAGGGTACCCAAATTAATATATTCTACTTATATCTTTGTTTATATACAAGATAGGGGGTGTTTTTTATTTACCCCATGGATGAGAATATAAAATAATGTCTAGGAATCACTATGCATCTCATTGAAATGAGAATCAAGCCACACGTAGTTCTTAAGAAACCATTCAGTTTAAACTCATGCAGTGAGGACATCAGCCATGCAGTTTAATATCATACAGTGAGGATAAAGATGACTTGATGTGAAAAAAGGAATATTGTAGCAAGACTAGGGAATAGAACCTGAACGTCACTTTGTATCTTATTGGAACAAGAATCAATCTACACATAACTCTAAAAATAATACCTCCCACACTGATTGAGTTCATGCATGGAGGAAGGAGGTTTGAATATGGGCTCATGCATGGGATGAGAACCTATATTGGATCCTCTTATGTAGATATAACTCAAACATAGTAGAGTGAGGGAATTTTATATATTGTGTCTAGACTAGGATGTAGGATCTGGTAATCACTATATATCTCATGGGAATGAGAATCAATCCATATATTATTCTCAAAGAACCCATGTAGTTTAAAGTCATGTGATAAGGACATCTATTGTTCCTTTTAAGGTTTGGAAACTAGGACCACGATAACCCCGATGTAAATTGATATGACTTACTTATGCTATTAGTTTTGTTACTAAGAATCTTAATCCCATGTGAGTTATGCTCGGTGTGAGAAACAAAGAGTGGAAAAGGTTTATCCCACCATAAAAGGTGATACAAGCAAAGGATAAGGGAGTTTAGATTTTGTGGTGGATGGGCTATGATGTAAGATCTAGGAATCACTATGTATCTCATTTTAATGAGAATAAATCCATATATAGTTCTTGAAAGGATCTATGTACTATTCTTTCTCATATACAGTGAAGGGAGAATTTGTTTGTTTTGCTTTTCATCTAGATTCAGGATTTGAGATTCAAGCATCACTACATATCTTATTGGAACAAGAATATAGTTGTACATAGTTCTTGGAAATACCTTGTAGTTTATTATAATTAAATGAGGACATTAACCCTATATTTTAACATCTTTCAGTAAGGAAAAAGGTCACCCATTTTTAAAAGGATGTAGTATTGCGGCTGGGCCCAAGATTAGAGGTATGTGAATCACTATGTATCGTGTAATGGTAAGAATCAAGCCACATGTAGTTCTTGAAAATAATTACCCATGTCAATCAGGTTTTAAACCAGGGAAATGGGACTTTGATTTTTCCTAGAATGACATATGGATCCAAGACATGAGGTCTAGGCATCACTATGTATCTCTTTAGATAAGAATCAATCCATGCATAGTTCTGGAAAAGTTTCATGTACAGGTTTGACTGGTAAATGGGTAAGGAGGAATATATTTTTTCATGGCTAGACCAGGGATTATAGATCTAGGCATCACTACATATCTCATTAGAATGATAATAAATCCATGAATAGTTCTTAAATAAAGTTTTTTTTTGGGGGGGGGGGGGGTACCGGCACTGAATATTGTGATTTACTCAAGAATGTATTGATACAACATATAGTTTTATGTTGTGCAATAAGGAAGTGAACCATAAAGTTTTATGTCATGAAAAAAGTAATTTTTCATACATTTTAATGTATTATGACTAGTATGTTGGTTTCATGAAGTTTATCGTCTTTCGGTATGGATGATATGATACATAGTTTAAAGTCTTATAGATTGTACTATATGGAACTATGCAGTTTAACGTCTTGTTGTAAGGATGATATGATATGCAATTTAAAGTCATATAGCATGGACTATATGGCACTACATAGTTTAAAGTCTTACTACTAGGATAATATGATACATAATTTAAAGACTCACATCTTGGACTATATGTCCATGTTCAGTTTAATTTCTTGCTACTATGATGATAGGTTGTGGGGTTTAATGAAATATTTCTTCAAGAACCTCTCACTGTTTGTGTTTGTAATAAGCTCTCCATCCATTTAGATCAAGTAATAATCTCCATTTGAGTGGACCTTGTGAATGGATTAAGGTACCTCCAACTTTGGATCAATATTTGGAGGTTTCTTTCATTGTATCATCGGATTCCCAGGGAACAATTCCAATTCTCTATGGATGAATGAATGGAGGCAGACTTTCTTGTTGAAATCTCATGCTATCCAATTTTTATAGACCTCTAAGTGATGAAAAGTTTGAAATATTTTCTCATTAAGTCTCTCTAATTCATCCAATCATTTTTTGGATTGCTTATCCATGGATATCCAATCACAGATGGAAATACATAGTAAGGGAAATTAGTCCTTGATGGGAAAGACTACTTCTTTCCCATATACCAATGAATATAGGGTTACCTGTGTGTTAGTATGGGTTGTGGTTCAGTAAGATCATAATGCATGAAAGAGATTGTAAGACCAAGACTTCTTATCTTTATCTAAAAACTTATAGATTATGTTTAAAAGGGTCTTGTTGAAGGCATTTATCTATCCATTAGTCTTTGCATGTTGGAATTCACAAAGATGATGATGCTTTTGGTCGCAAATTATTTGAGGGGTATTGCCTCATCCCACTTGGAGAAGAAATTGGTAGCAGTTAAGATGTAATTGAACTGCTTGGACATGGAAGTAGGATATGGTCCTACAACATCTATTCACATATTGTGAATGGACATGAGTATTTGTATGTATGTAGAAACTATATAGGTTAATGGATGAAGTTGTCATACACCTGTAAGGAGTGACACTTTTTGGTAAAGTTTTTACAATCCTACATCATAGTGGGCCAATAATACACCATCCTTTGGATTTGTTTGGAAAGCTGACACCCTAACTGGTGTGAACAACAAGATCCCACATACACTTCTTTCATGATAGAATCAGTCTTATATCTATCGATACCTCTAAGAAGGACACCCTTAAAGCCTTGTTTATAGAATAATTTCTGGTGATTAGGATGTCATAAAGAGTGAAGCTAGTTTCCTATCATCATATATACTCCTTTATGGTCTTATCTGATTGGAGAACTCTATTTTTAAGGTAATATGTGATGGGTATCATCCACCCAGTGGTAAGACCATATGGTTTTGGAATATGACTCATTTCATCAATATCTTTGGTGATAACATGATCAAAGGTGAGACCATTAGGTGATGTGCAATGTTGATGATCGTTTCATCCCGGTTTGGATTTGCCAAATATATAGCTACATTTTATGATGCATCACTTGAGAATTACTTGATCATGGGATGTGAGGAAATGTTGGCTCCAAGGTTAATTCTTACATTAACCCACATACATAGTTAAGTAGGGTGATTATCTCTTCTTTTTTATGGTGTAATCCTCATTGATCTATTTTATTATCAACTCTAATTTTTCTTTTACCTCTAGGTGGATCACTAATATTTGTAGTGACATTTCTAGGCCTATAATGAGGGACTATTATTTCACCTCATTGATTGCACAGCCTTATAAACATGAGTAAGGAAAAACTATATTCGATGGGAAAATGATCATGATCCCTAACCCAACATTATTAAGATTAGGGTCTTCCATTATCTTCCCCATTGGGATCTTTTAGGTTCCATCAAAATATATTTTATAGATTTACAGTTTTTGTGAATAGAAAATATATCTTCATCTATAAATTCAGTATTTAATGGTGTTGTTTCTACAGACATTTTTTCTATAATAAAATCTCCCAAAGCCTGGCCTTTCACTCATTTCTGAGGCACGAACTATATATCAAACTACTACAGGATGATCACCTATCGTACCAAATGTTCTTTTAACATAGTATTTATGAGAAATTATTTGTGTGGGCTATTGTGAGAGACTAATTGGAGATCTTAGTTCTACAAGTAGTGCCTCAATTTCTAAACCTCAAAGATTAATTCCATCCAACTTTTCTTGATATCTAAATAATGATTATTAGTATCAAACATGGATTTGATGGGATAATAAATGTTGTTTCCATTGTCATCGTCATTATTTTTTACAAGTAAACTACATAGTGATCACTCTCGAACCATCACATATAGGATGACCATCTTCTCCTCAATGGGAGGAATTATCACTGGTGGTATCAAGAGATATTTTTTGAGGTTTTAAAATGATTCTTGATAGTAACTGGTCCATTGATATGTTACTCCCTTCTTCATCAACTTGGTGAAGGGAAAAAACATTCCTGTGAGGTTGGATATAAAGCAAAGGATATAGGAAAAGTGTCCTTTATGTCCCATCCAGGTGGTTAGAATGATTTCAGGAATTAGTCACCTAATCATCAACATATCATTCAAAAAAATCCCTAGGAAAGGTTTAATGATGATATGCATAGAACTTTGGTATTTGGTGTAACATTATTCAAGCCAAAGGGAATTACTTGGTTGAAAAATACTCCCTTAGGGGCCCTAAAGGTGGTGGATTCCTCATCTTCTGGGGACATCTGAATTTGGTTGTACCCTGAATA
This sequence comes from Viscum album, assembly GCA_963277665.1. NCBI lineage: Eukaryota > Viridiplantae > Streptophyta > Magnoliopsida > Santalales > Viscaceae > Viscum > Viscum album. The sequence continues at coordinate 698,499,249 of OY728128.1, read as the reverse complement.
GCTATCCATGTATGAGAGGGATTGATAACCAATTGTTGCATCAATTAGTAGCTCCATGATTGGTACTGGGGAATCATCTTTCAGATAATTCCAATTGGGATCTCTAAAGTCAATTCATAACCTGATTTTACCATTCTTCTTATTTACTAGGATGATTTTGGCCAACCATCTTGGATATTAAACTTCTCGGATGAAGTCATCCTTGATAATATTGTCTACTTCAGCCTCAATTTTGGGGGCATGAGTCGGGTGTGTCCTTTTGGATGCTAGTTTAGATCCCCAGTGGTCTTTAGGAAGGAACAAGTGATGAGTGGCCACCTTAGGATTGAGGACTAGCATTTCTTTTTAATTATAGGAGAACATGTCCTGATGTTTCTTCAGGAATGAGGTGTATACCTCTTACTCTTATGAATTCATAATTGTAGTGATTAAAGTGGTTCTTAGATCTTCTATTGTACCCATATTTACTTCTCTAAGTTTGTAAATAGTGGTAGAGACACCTTCCTCAAATGCTAGAGGGGTTTTCCTAAGTTCTTACTCCTCTTCCTATTCCACATGAATTTCCTTTTCTGCCACTAGTTGGGAATTAGATGATGAAGGAGATTTCTTGGATTCCAAGGAGGAGTCAATATTTTTACATTCAAAAGAAAAATAAACTACTTATGACCTAGATGATGGGAAGGTGATTTGTCGAAACTTGTGGGGTGGAATGAGGGTATTCTTAATAATAATTTCATCACTATCTGGAGAGTTGATAAATTATATATTACTATTGGGTTCATTCACCATGACTGACATCATAGAATTCACTAAACATATGCCTAAACTTGGACCCATCCCTTTAATCTGATTAATGTGCAGCACATACTCTGCACTAAGCTGCTTGACGGGATTAGTCAAGGTTACCTACATACTATTTAAGGTATTGATTCAAGAAATTATGTCGATCATGGTCTATTTACCTCTCATATCATAGAATCATACATCAATTTATTATGATTCTCAGGATTTAAATGGAACTTTATCACCATGAAATGTATCAATTTAACCATTAATCCAATATTTGAGGAATTAGTGATATTATGGGGGAATGGACACATGATGATATAACCAAATCATTCCCAAAATAATGTTAAAGGCCACGTCTTGTTGAAAAACTAGTAATTCTGAGTCTGATATGAGATCCCCATATTGAGTTTTGAGCTTAATTTTTTCAAGAGGTTGTTGCTCTCTCTTATCATATCCTTGTATAATTATATTGGATGGGGGAAAGTGGGACTCATTCGAATCTAGTTGATGAAGTGTTCATACCGTACTGACATTGAAATGTGAACCATTGTTAATGAAGACTCATCGGATATCAATATCATTAATCATGCTAGATATATACAATGGTATGATGTGTCCTTTTATAACAGTGTCTTTGTCTTATTCTGTGAAAGAGAATATCATGTGGCATTCTGCAATATCTGTTTTTGTATGGTATACTTCAGCAGTAGAAACTTTAGCCTCAAATTATTGAGGGATTGATAAATCCTCTATGAGTACTTCTAGAAGGTCTTTTGATAGACTTAATGCATCCATGATTGATAACTTGAATGGAACCAGGGATAACTGCTTTAAAATTTCGAACTTCTGGTCCAAAGTCCTACACTTTCCAACATGAGGACACTTTTTTCAATGATCTTTAGGAACTAAAGTGCTTGATGTAGGTAGTTCTGCCCTTATGATAGGAGTTGATGGTACATATGTCCTTGGTGGATTAGGTCTACTGAGTCAACCTACATGTCGAGGCTAATTAGGTGATGGTGTCTCCTCTAGTCGATCTTCTAGGATGATCATGTTAGGGAAAACCCTAACATATGTGGGGGAATTTTCTTGCTTCTACTGAGCTTGTTAGAGATTTTTCCCATGAGTTTCGACTTCATAGACCATTTGAGCATGGATGTGGTTAGAGTAGTGACTCATGGTATGACCGCATCTTCCCCTATATCCATAACCCTGACAGCCTCTTCCCCTAGTTTTCCAATAAATTGTAAGGAATTCAGGTTCATATTCATACTCATCATCTAAGAAAGGATCCATTTAGTTAATAACATTAATGGGACCAATGATCAACTCCTTTTCTGATGAGGACTTCATCTGATGGGTTGACCCTTATTGTACCATTTGGCAGGGTGGTTTCCATACTTCTAAGACTATAGAAATGAAGTCTACTAAAGATAAAGATAACTTTGGCCTTGGAACAAGATCTTCTTCCTGTGTTTTATTCTTTCTCTTTTGGCCATGTTTCTTCTTGGAAGACTAGATTTCAGAGGACGATGATACTGACGAAGTCATCTATGCCACAACAAAAGTAACAGAGGGCATAGTAGTCTATTTCAATTGTTCTTGGAGGATATATTGAGTTTATTTGATAATCATTATTACCATCCAATCACTAAATTCATATGTACCCTTACTATTAACTTCCTACCATTCATTATCCTTCTCTGATCGGTGTCAAAAATGCATGTCGCTTGAGCATATAGCTTGTCCTGCTTCACTTGCCTAGAGTCTACCATCCTCTACAAGATGTCTTTGAAAAAAAATCATTCCTAGATGTTGTGCCCTAATTCTCGATATAAGGAGAAAAATTAAGTATATCCTCATCATCATATTTATTAGGATTCTCAGGATTTGAAAACTTGATCAAGTTATTTTCCAATGTTGAGATGAAGTATCTAGAGACTTGGACACTTCAAAAAGAATAAACTTTTTTCATCATCTCCTCAAACTATTTTTTACTCTTCTCCCTTTTCTCATCCTGAGGAGGAAAAAATTGTGGCTAATACTCAGGGGGAGGAACTAGAAGATATGGTGTGGTCTTTGTAATGGGAGTGGGTGAAGAGTATTACTTAAGTGTAAAAGCGGTAGCCTCTTATTTCCCCATTCTCTTTCCTTAAGTTGATGGAATTATTATGGACTTGGACTTGGTTTGTGTGATGGATTCTTCCACTTGTTGAGAAATTGTGGAAAGGTCCCAAAACCCTTCTGTATATTTCATAGGGATGAGTGGTGTGCACAACTCATTGTTAATATTCTCTATACAGATAGACAATAAGTCTTTTTTAGAAAGTTGTAGGTTTAAGGAGTATGTCAACTGCTTCCACCTTCTTTCTACCATTGTTTTTAGTTTGAGAGGTCAAGTACTATTGTCTTCTATAATTTCAAGTTGAATTGGAAAAGAAACTTCTGATGGAGATATTCTCATCCTTTAATCGACCAAGCTGACAAGCTAGTGTATCATACAAAGGCTGGTCTCTGTAGTGATTTCATAAAGCACCTATGTTTCACTGCTTTCTGATATTAAGGGGTCCCCATCATGGGATCAAAGTGGTACACGAAATTTGTCAAATGCTACTTTGGGTCCCCTGAGCCATTGAATATTGGAAATGTGGGATTCCTAAAGTTTGGTAGTGGAAGATTCATATCAACTCATTCAGGGTAATCCTTCTTATCTGGTTGTACCGATGCACTTCATTCCTCCATATATTCCAATTGGGTTGTTAGTGACTCAATGGTATTCATAATCCCTTTAGGAATGTCTGGATGAAGAAGATATTGAATAGGGGTAGCAATAGGTAGGGCCAACTATGGAAGTATTGATAGTATCTGTCGTGGGTAGCCTATAGGGGCAGGCATGTAAGGATGTGTTTAGCCATGTTTTGGTTGTGCACCCAATGAAGGAAACTCCTGATATATTTTTTCAGGGTCAAATTATATTTTTTGTTGGTATCCCATATTGAGAAGATGTTGTGGATCCATTTTTGTTGCCATGGTGAACCCTCTTTGTTGAGGTGCGCCAGCTGGGAGTACAAATTGAGGATCACCTTATAGAACATATCCAGCTGGAAGGCTACCTCTAAGTAGTTCTGCATTGATTCTTCTCAATTATTTAATATCTTCATCTTGATAAGAAAATATTTCCTTTATCTTAATGTGTTTGACCACTCCAGTAGGTAGGTGAGGCATGACCCTACCTTTACCCTTTTCTTTATTGGATTCTCTTTGAGGAGGTAATAATGGATTGATTGAGGGACTTCCCAAATTCAAGGTGAGCCTTGGGTTCTGGGTACACACGCCTTCTTCAAATTTTTTTTGTGTACTGTATTATAAGCCAAAACTTCCTCATCCTACTCCTTTGTACTATCTTCATATTCTGCAGTATCTATAGGGGAGGAGTAAATGATTCTCACTGATGTGTAATTCATTACAGATATTTCATCAATGACTTTGCAATATTTTATTTTCTACACCATCCATGGGGACTTATCATCTCATTCACTAATTATCTAGGAGCCTCTTAGTGGATAGTAATCCTAAGGGAATCTCTTGAGATTTCAGTCATATGTGTCCCTAGTGAGGGTATTGAATCATAGTATGGGAATAATTGGGATAATCCACTATGTATCATCCCCCCTAATCAGTAGAAAACTAACTTCCACTAAGAAGGAGGTTGTTGAGGTGAAAAATCCCCTATCCATGAGGACTGGGGCTATTTTCATTCCACTTACACAACTATTCAAGTCTGATTTTCTAACCTCAAAGGTTGTGTTAAAAAGTCCCACAGCCTTGTGAGCTAGGGATGCTCTGGGATTTTCATGGTTGTTACCACCGTAGATTCCCTTTTGATTTTATGGAGCTTTTTTCAAACATGTTCTGAGTTCATAATTTGTTATGCACTTGAATCACCCACTTCCAAAGACCATTATGCTATCTAATACATTTGTGCTATCTGATGACTAACTTACCGTAAGAGGGGTCTTGATGGATATTCTCAGATGCCTGATGAAAAAGACTTTTGATTTATTACTCTCTTCTGGATCAATGTTGGTGAGAGTTATTCAGGGCCTCCTTTCATTGAACATATCATTAGTCATGAATATAGACCATTTTTTGAATCCGTCCTGAAGTTATGACATTTCATGATGCCATCTTTGGCAGGCTTTGTTAATTAAGGAGTGCACTCAAATATAGTGCTCTATGTTCACCCCATATTCTGATATGAACACTGTATGGGGTATCTTCAATTATCTGATGCAATTACTTTAGCACATTGAGTCATATGTGATAAAGGGCTCCTTGTCGTTTCCCCAATTTTGGATGTCATGTAGCTAGCAGAGCTTCCAAGTCAATTTGGAATTGAGTCCCTTCTATTACCTTGACATGATTTTGATACTCATCGTAGGGTAATACTTTCACTCTCAAGTGATGAAGAGTGTTCCATATATTAAGGTGTATGTCATGCACACAATTATCTGAAAATGCATATGGAATATTGAATTGATAAGTGGATAAAGGCCATAACATGACTGGTATGTCATCTTTAGCTAATTGTCTTCTCATGTTCAATATATATTCTTCATATTTTTTCATAGGCTCCTCAACTTGGTCTGATCAGATCAGATACTTTCCTACCACTTTATCATAGGAGGTGATATTGGTGGGGACTTCCTTTATTTTGTTAGAAGATAGGTGGTCCAAGGGTGGTTCAGAGAGTGACTATCTACTTGGGTTGTCTTCCAGCATAGAAAGTATTTTACTTATCAGTGAAAAGAAATCATACTTGACTGACCTCATTTTTCCAAGTGCCTCATGGTAGTAGGGATTTCTCATCACTACATCTCCAAGGGTAGGACCCTTCTGATGAAGTGAAACACTAATGTGGAGAGAACTTTCATAGTGAACACCATTATGGTGAGCACTACCATGGTGGATTACAGTAAGGGGAAGACCCTATTGCTCTTTGATTTTATAGCCACATGGAGGGATGACATGAATCTCATCAAGAGATGGTATCTCAAGATCGATTAGATTATGTATGTGAATAAATCCTTCATATTGATGTCTATAAGGAGGACAATTGGAATTACTGTTACTTTCCCCATAATTTGGTAACTATGGAGTAGGATATTGAGCTTCCACGTATAATCATATGAGGGCTCCAAGAACTCCTGCATAGGGTAAATAAAGATCTTAGATCTACTCTTCATTTTACAATCGTCTATGATGATCCTTCTTTTTGGATGCCTTCTTGTGAGTGACTAGAGCCACTTGCTGGGGAAAGTGGTTTTTATGTACGAAATCTTGTTTGACTAGCTCTCATATTATAGTCAAAAAAATTCAATAGGAATTTGACATTTTGGAAGGTTTTGTGCCTACCTTGGAGTGGCCATTATAGTAGGCCAATTAAATCCTGTTGAAATGGGTGTATGTTCCCGATCTGGTTATCCATATATCACAGGGGAGTTTTCCCTACTACACTTCTGGATGGGAGAATAGGTGTGTGTCTGCTCCAGGGTGACATGCTAATAAGCCACCCCATTTGTGGGGAAGGAGTTGTGTTTCTACCCCTCTTTCATGACCATTATCATCGTTATGATATCTTGGTAGGTTTGTAGGATATGGGTAGGGATTTTTTCCCTCCCTTTCGCCATTTTTAAGACATTATTGGTGACTCTAGTGATTAGAATGGGGATATATATCCATTATATGTTTGGATGAGGGGTATGTACCAGTTCATGTCCTTTATTCCCTGTCAGTGGATACTGAAAGTACTCAAGAGCAGGGGTAGAGATTTGGGTCTCCCCCTGTCTGTCACGAGGACTTTCTGACTAACTTCTCTAGATGCTTTCAAATGAGACTACTAGCGTGTAACGCACCAACACCAGAATTCTGAATCTAATGCATTATTTAATTACATTTTCATGATTACAAGGAATAAAATCATAAAGTACTGAAGAGTTTAGTAGGATTGGTAGACCATATACATACATAAGTCTTGTATTACAAATTAATACACTAATTACAACATATTTTTTTCATTTGAGGATAAATACTTTATTCCATATAGAATATCCTTGTATATTTTTCTTAATATACTTCCTACATTCCTGGGGAAAGGAAATAAAATAAGGTTGTGTTCAAATTCTTGATGGGGGTTAAGCGTAGTGGAAGAAATAATGAATCAATGAGAATAATCATTATGGAAAGGTAAGTAACTGAACTCACTTTCTATATAATCAATAAACTAAATAGATAAACAATATGTAAAGGTAATAACTGAAAACACATTCCATTTAAATAAATAGATAAGGCATACTCAATATGTTAAGAAAAATAACTAAAACACATGTCATTTAATCAATGAACTGAGAATGAAACATACCCATAGATATGTCAATGTAGAATCTCATGGATGAATAATAACTAAATATAAATAAAGTAAATTATTATTTATAGTATATCATGTTTCCTATGTATATGGTACCTTTACTGTCAAGACCTTTCACAATACGGTTTAGCATATTAGGTAAAAACCCATCTAAGTCTATCTAGCTAACTAGTCCCATGAGACTACTGTTGCATCGAGGGGATATCTATAACTAGGTATCACTTTTGTTATACCTATCTAAAGAATTCTTCATATATCAAATAATTGATTTAATAATGTTCCTTATCAAATATTTGTACGGAGTAGAAGATACATATTTATCAATATTTCCCCAGATATAAAATAACTTTCAAAGTGATCGCCATATGTAAAAATGGTATATGGTTTAGGAAATAATCATATCCATGATAAATGATATGTCTATTTAGGGTAAATTCAATGTTCAATGATCATAGGAAATTGAATATTTAAAGGGTGATAAAAAAAGTAATCAAGGTAGTGAATATCAGTACTATCCTTGGTCAAATCAATCATAAACCATATAGAGAAATAATAAGGATGGTATCAATAAAAATATCCCAATTGGATTAAGTATAATGGGTTGTTTTCATTAATGAATAAAAATACTATAAAAATATCTTTTAAAAACATTCTTGAGGAAAATATCCTATTGTTAAAAGAACATTTAAAAAAAATTCTTTGAAAATTAATTTTAAAAACATTTTCTTTAAAAATTAACCTTTTAAACTTGAGAAGTTATCTTTATAGAAATTATGGGGGGAAATTTAATACATGTTGTACAAGGTAAAAATAACTATCCTTTTGCATGGTAAAAAGTTAAGAGTACCTTGTCCGAAAAGTGATAAAAAGATTCCTTTGAAAACATTTGTAAAAGAAAATACGGGTAAAATTTTATTTAATAAAATAATTTTATAAAGTGTAAAAACACTTTTGAAAACCATTTTATAAAAAATTTATTTTAATAATAAAATAGGTTTTTCTACTAAAGAGAGAAATGATGTCGGGTTTTCATAAAAACATTTTATAAAACATTTTGAGTACCAAAGACTGGGAAAATGGTACTATTACTTGATAAAGTTCATGAATAAATAGAGTATAATAAATTAAAGGGTTTATTATACAATGATCAAATAATTTCCCTTGATTTAAATTCAACTGTAATCAATCCCGATCAAAATGAGATTGTGAAGTAAACCCTCGAAAATACCATAACATTGATGTGAGAATCAATCAATTAATTTATTATGTGTTTCAAATGTAAATAAAAATAAAGTAAATATAAATACAATAATATATTGTAAAAATTGATTAAACATGTAATCTTAGACTATTAATTACAATGAGAAAGTAATATAACCCAATGAAAAGGAATCGGGTTATGAAATTATCTACCACTTGTTAAAATTTAATTGAAATTCCCTTAGAAGAAGTAATTCAAATTAAAAATCAAAATACCAAGAAGATAAAATTATTCAAGATATAATATATAAAAATGGTCATTATATACATTACACAAAATAATTAAGTGGTGAATGTGAAATTTATCTCACATATGTAAAAAGTGAGATGAAAATCCCTTACCTTATCATTCCTTTTTTTTTGGTCTTTAAACACTTGTATAGTGGTTTGAAACATGTTAATAACTTATAAAATATTCATATTCATATTAATAATTTCATATATTAACTTCTTATAATATCTTATTACTCGTTTGTTAACAATATTTCATTATTTTCACTATTTTGGGTGTTAATTGCTTTGTTTTTCAGGTATATTTTTACTTATTACTTGTTATTCTTCTTACGTCGGTCATGATTTCATTATCTACATAATGTAAACCATGATTTAATTATCATATATATATTATATATATATATATATATTTATAATAATATATAATATTTGGATATAATAAATGAAATGCATTGTTCATAAAGACGGTAAGTCATAGGTACACATGAACGCTACTTCCATTTCTTTTATCGTATTTAAAATAATGAAAAATAAATGATATATATGTATATTATAATTCTAGTTTCATATATATGTCATATTTTTTATAAGTTTTTATGAAAATAATTCTTTATAATTTCCATTTATAGTGTGAATGAATCACATCGCTTTGAGGAGGCGATTGTCCACACTTTCATAAACTATGTTATCATATTTACACAAAATGGAAATCATAAGGGTATGTGTTATATAAAAATTAAAGAATAATACATTCATTATAAATATTATATACATCATATATAAACATTTTTTCCATTATAATTCCAACCATGAGAGGTGGTAAAGGAAAAATGAACAAGCATCATTTCGTGAGGTGGTAGTTCATCATACACATAAGCGATAGGTTCGTTGCCCATTAAATGGATGTGTCTATAAGTTCAGGTAAAAACCTTAAAATAAAAACATATTAGTATATTTATTATATTTATTATATTTAGGATAATTATTTTACTATATAATCTTTTAATAATAATATTTTATTGGATGGAGAAAGTAAATAAAACAAAAGAGCTTGAGGAAGGATGTTACCTGTTCTTTGGGTAACACCTTTTGGTCTTTGCCAAATGGATTCTTGGATGGATTTATTCCCCAAGTGAGGATTATAGGTTTTGTATAGGGATTTTGGGATCTTATTTTATTATATTTTAGGTGATTCAAATGGTTTGAGAGGTGTGAGTAAGGGGGAGGGGTGAGGGCCTTTTATAATGGAGGAGTGACATTATTGTAAATTTTTTAAAATGGAATTTAAACCATGTTTTTTATATGAAAAGTGGATCCAATAATATAAAAAATTCTATAAAAGGTGGTATAGGGTATAAATATTTCCATCCAATGGATTTTGGATAAGTTTCTAGGTTATTTAGGGCCTTGAGTTTAAGGTTTAGTCCTTTGTTAAGCTAATTTTTCTCTTAATCGCTCTAATTAATTTTAAACACTTTCACTAATAATTTTGGTCAAAAACTAAGTTGATATTATTGTAAATTATAAATTATTCTGATTAAAAATATTGAATCTATTTTTCAATATTCCAATCCTATAAGTATCATAAATTAACTTAAAATTAATCCTGTAGACGAGAAGACAATACGAATTTTTAAAGTAAAAATGTTCAAAAAAATTCTATATTTTCATATCCAAATTCTAATTTTAATTGATTAAAATAAACTACATTGGATTAATTGATATATAATTTATATAAAGTTACTTTAAAAAAATTATAATATAATTTAAACTTATAAATAAATTAGAAGAAAAATCAGTTTTGAATTAAAATTCAGTATTTTTCATTATTCATCAAAAAATGAAACATCACATAAAAATACAAAAAAATCACCTAACTTAATTTTTACATTTAGTTTTAATAAATGAATTATATTTTTTCATATTAAATTCATAGAAGGATCAAAATTCATATTTAAAGTAGGTTCACCATTAAAGGGTGGTAAAATTACCTTTATGAAAATATAGGTTTTTATGCGTAATATTGGATTTGTTCTTATTTTATGTTTATAAAATCTATTGGATTAATGTAAAAATATTTTATTGAATATAATATATATATATATTACATTAATATCATTCACTAATAGTAATAAATTTAATTTATTATGATAAAATTACTTTGGTAGCATAAAAATAGTTTTTTATAAAAGCATTCCTTTTATATTCAATTGGTTCTTATATTCATTTATAATTAATTTTTAACCATTGAATTCAACCATATATTTTCATGATTTAGTTAATACTATTCATAGCCATCAATTTAATGGCTAGTCTATATCATATTATATTAAATAATAATTTTTTTAATAATATATTTTTGGTCATGCGTGTTACGCAGCCATAAAGGAAAGTAAGTCCTACATGTAACACAAGATAACCTTAGTGTTCCATATAGATAAATATAAACTTTATGTTGCATGTAACATAATATTAAATTGGTTTTTTGTATAAATAAATCTAGGAACAAAAATTAAATTTATTCTAAAAGTAAAATATTGTAAAGTCTTAGTGTGTTACATTCTCACTACCTTAAATAAATTGTGTCCTCGCAATTAAAAATTGATCTCTATAATCAAGGGATGGATATATTAAAATAAAATATTGTTGAAAAAAACATTTTAAATAGGTTCAATTACACATAGTATTAATAAGAAGGAAAAGGAAATGCGAAGTTCACTACAAAACTAGGCTTCCAAATAGGAGAACATTAGTGAAAACATGTATATGGAAGAGAAATATAACTATCAAGTTTTGGTGGAGAGTTATATAAAACATGTTCACGAGAAAGTTTTTGACCATGAAAACATAAACTATTGGTGTGAATAAAGGTCATTTATGTCATAAAAATGATAATAATAGGACAATATTTTTGTTTCAAGACCCTTTTTCCTAGAGTTTAGAAATTCTTTCACTCTCTAAGAATATAAGTAAATATACTTACAAGATATGTTTATATAAGAACAATCATATCCTTATGTTGTTTCTTAAACTATTTATACTTATTTTCTTAGAACATTTTGCGTCATATGGTGAAGTAATACACTAATCTCTAAAACATCATCCATATTTCAACTTAAACCATTAAATAAATGGTTAACCATATGACCCTTCCAAGTATTATGATATAAAACCTTATAATAATTTATAAGGAAGTTAGTGGTATATAATTTAGTTTATCCATGTCAATAATATATTTATCTAAACATCGTTATCTCAACATCAGGAAAATATTAAGGGTTATTTTTCACTCAACCATGTGTTTTCAAAAAAAGTTTTACTTGCTACCGAATCACTATTCTTGGTACCATTCAATATATAATCTCAAATATTTAGTGAAAAAGTACTTTTGTATAATCCTTATATATTTAATAATTAGGATATCATTGATTACATACTCTAATAACATTTTTAAAGGTTCCAAATATCTGAGAAAATTTATCATTACACTTCATCTATATCAATATCATAAGCTTGGCCATCTCCCCTTGGCCTATTCTATAGTAGATTCCCCTGATTCTTGGGGAATATTTTGGCATAGTGTCCCATATCCTTGTAGTTTTAACACTAAATTGAATCATTTTCCTTATTTACTTTTCATTCTTTTTCCTGGTGACCCTTCTCTCTACACTTATAACAAACTCCCAATCTTTCAATAATTTACCAGGGTGATTCTTTCCACAGTTATCACATGTTGGGAAATATTTCTTTCCATTCTTCCATTTATCTGTTATTTTATCTTCTGTCCTCTTTTTATCTTGCTTACATTTGAATCTATTAGAATTAGATAATTCTTTCTTGGTATTGATAGAAAATAAAACGATTTCATCATATGAAGAAAAAGTCTCAGAAACTATCACCCTTTAGAGGATTGGCTTAATCCCTTAAAAGAAGTGATCAATATTGAAATTTATGTTTCATATGAAATCTGTAACATACCTTTCTAAACTTTTAAAGGTATCATCAAACTCAAAAAAACTGTCTTCCACCTTTTTCTTTAAACTAGGTGACTTTATATTCAACTCAGTTTGTTAATCATGAGGGAAGTATTTATCGAATAATGTCTCCTTAATTTTTCTTCATTCCATGAGTTATATTTATTTTTCCTTCCTATTAATATGGATCAATGACCTCCATTGATCTGCATCACCATTGGGACAATACACTGAAAGTGTAACCTTTTCCTTTTCATCACATTCCAATGCCATAAATATCTTCTCTAAATACTTAATCCATTTCTCAATCTCCCATTAGATTAGTATTCTCACTATATGATGGGATCATATATCTTATAAATTGATCCAACGTAGAATATTCTATCTATGGAATAGGTGTATTCATTTGGGTAAGGTTATTTGTCATAACATGATTAAGATACCCTAATATATCCATAATTTTCTCCCTTCCAATACCATCAGTATCAGTTTCCTTGGTAGGGAAATCTCTAAATTTTCCATGAGTAGTGATACCATTCTTCCTTCTAGCCACCATTTATAAACAATTTCACATACTAGATTAGTTCATAAAATAATGAACTTTGTATAATTATAAATATGTCAGGACACTTAACACAAAATGAAAATTTTATGCATAGATAATCTCAAAATCATAAAAATTATTTATTTGGTAGCTTCTTTACTTTTAAATCCTGCATAATGGTTTTTAAATAGATTGTCAATTATCCTAAGTGTATCCCCTGGGAGTGTCAAACCAGGTTCGTAGTAAGGACCATTGTTGTATTCCAGGTTATGCCAAGTCAGATTTGATGCACCTTGTCTAAGTTGTTACCCCTAGGTACATTTGTGATAGAACCACATTAACTTATAGTATCCATACATGGATGTATTTCTAGTAATAACTACATAATCTCTACCTTACCAAAATTCTAGGATGTTCTTCTATACTTATCCTCAAAGTCTATCTTAGGTTTTTGTTCCTAAATCTACGTTTTCTAAATCTAGATTCCAAGGTTGCTGCTAAACTTCCTCTGATACCAATTATAACACCCCGTACCTAGAAGCCTGAAGTTGGTACATTATTTTATTACATTTTCATGATTACAAGGAATAAAATTTCTAAGGACCGGAGAATTTAGTAGTGTTGGTAAACTAGATACATACATAAGTCTTGTATTAAAAATGAATAAACTGATTGCAAAAAATATTTTTTTCTTTTGAGGATAAAAACATTATTCCATCTAGTATATCCTTGCATATATTTATTATTATACTTCCTAGATTCCTGGGGAAAGGAAATAAAATAAGGGTGTGCTCAAATTATTAGTAAGGGTTTAGTGTAGTGGAATCAATAATGAATTAGTAATAATAATAATTATGTAAAGGTATGTAATTGAACACACTTTCCATATAATCAATAAAATAAATGGATAAATAATATGGAAAGGTAATAACTAAAAACACATTCCATTCAAATAACTAGATAAGGCATAATAAACATGTCAAGATAAATAACTGAAACACATTCCATTTAATCAATAAACTGAGAAGTAAATGTATCCATAGATATTTTGATACAAAATATCATGGATGAATAATAAATCAATCTAAATTAGGGAAATTATTAATTATAGAATTCCATGTTTCTTAGGTATATATTACCTTTACTATCAATACCTTTATAAAGATAGTTTAGTATATTAGGTAAAAACCCATCTAAGGCTAGCCAAATGTCTCATCACATGATACTATCGATGCATCAAGTGGATATCTATAATCGGTCCCCACCTATGTCGCACATGTCCAAATCATTCCTCATATATCAAATAATCAGTTTAACAATGTGCCTTATCAAATATCTATATGGAGTAGAAGATTTGAATTTATCAGTATTTTCCTAGATATAAAATAACTTTAAAAGTGAACAATATATGTAGAAACAGTATACGGTTTAGGAGTTAATCATATCCATGATAAATGATATAGATATTTAGGGGAAATTCAATATTCAATTATCATAGGAAATTTAATTTTTTAAGGAGAATACAAAAAGGAATCAAGGTAGTGAATATCAATAATATCCTTATCCAAATCAATCATAACCCATATATAGAAAGAATAAGGATATAATCGATAAAAAATATTCCAAGTGGAGTAAGGATAAGGGGTTTTTGTCATTGATGAATGGAAATACTATAAAAATATATTTTAAAAACATTTTTGAGTAAAATATTATTTTGTTTAAAAAAACTTTTAAAAAAAATTCTTTAAAAATCACTTTTAAAAACATTTTCTTTAAAAATTAACCTTTTAAACTTGAAAAGGAAGATTCATGGAAACCAAGGTGGGTAATTCCATACATGTTGTACAAGGTAAAAATAAAATTCCTTTTAAATGGTAAAAAGGTAAGAAATGTACCTTGTCCAAAAATTGACAAGAAGATTACTTTGAAAAAAATTAAAAGAAAAAAAGGGTAAAAATGTATTTAATAAATAAGTTTTTAAATGTTAAAAAAAAAATTGAAAACATTTTTATAAAATAGGGTTTTTTAGAAGAAATCGGGTTCTTTGACTGAAGAGATAAATGAAGTTAGGTTTTCTTAAAAATATTTTCTAAAACATTTTGAGTACCAAAGAGTGTAAAAATGGTAATATTAATTGATAAAGGTCATTAATAAAAAAGAGGTAAAAAAATTAAAGGTTTTATTATACAATGATAAAATAATTTTCTCTTATGTAAATTCAAGTGTAAGAAATCTCGATTAAAATGGGATTGTGAAGTAAACCCTCAAAAAGACCATAACTTTGATGTGAGAATCAATAAATGAATAAATTATGTGTTTCAAATGTAAATAAACATAAAATTAGTTTAAATAAAACAGTATATAGTAAAAAGTTATTACACATATAATCTTACAATATAAATGATAATGAGGATGTAATATAACATGATGAAAATGAATCGGGTTATGAAATTATTTACCACTTGGTAACTTTTATTTCAAATCCCATTAGAAGAATTAGTAAAAATTAAAACTCAAAATAAAATTAAGGTAAAATAATTAATTATATAATATATAAAAAGGGTTAGTATATATACTATGCAAAATAAGTAAGTATTGAATGTGACATCTATCTCACTGATGTAAATAGTGAGATGAAAATCCCTTACGATATCATTCCTTTTTGTTGTGTGGTATTTAACCTATTGTATAGTGGTTTAAAATATGTCACTAAATTATATAATAACCATATTAATATTCATAATATCATATATTAACTTCTTATAATATATTATTATCCATTTGTTAACAATGTTTCATTATTTTCACTATTTCAGGTGTTAATTGCCTAGTTTTTCAAGTATATTTTGACATGTTACTTGTTGTTGTTGTTACGTCGATCATGATTTAATTATATACATAATTTAAAACATTATTTAATTATAATATATATCTATTATATATGTATTTATAATAATCCATAATATTTGTAAATAAGAAATGAAATGCACCATTCCTGTAGACGGTAGGTCGTACGTACGCATGAACGCTACATCCATTTATTTTATCGTATTTAAAAGAATGAAAATTAAATGATATATATATATATATATATGTATTTATATTATAATTAAATTATTGTATATATTTTATATATGTCACATATTTTTATTAGAACCATCCTTTATAAGTTCCATGTATAGTGTGAACAAATCACATCGCTTTGAGGAGGCAGTAGTCCACACTTCCACAAACGATGTTATCGTATTTATACAAAATGAAAAGAATAAGGGTATGTGTTATATAAAAATTAAGGAAGCGTAAAGAAATTATAAATATTATATATATCATATATAAATAGTTTTTCCATTGTAATTCTCACCACGATAGGTTGTAAATGAAAAAAGAACAATCATCGTTTCGTGAGGCAGTAGTTCATCGTACACATAAATGGTAGGTCTATTACCCATTATATGGATGTGTGTGTAAGTAAAGGACAAAACTTAACATAAAAAATATTATTATATTTAGTATATTTATGTTATTATATAATCTTGGAATAAGAATATTTAAGGGTATGTAGAATGTAAAAAAAACAAAAGAGATTAAGGAAGGATATTGCCTCTTCTTTGAGTAACTCCTTTTGGTTCGCACCAAAGGGACTCCTTGGATATATTTCTTCCAAAAGGGAGGATTATAGGTTGAGGGATTATTTTTTAATATTATTTAAGCAGATATTTTTCAATTCAAAGGTCTTTAGAGTTGTGAGTAAGGGGAAATAGGGGTGAGTTCCTTTTATAGTGGAGGAATGGCATTCTTGTAAATTTTTGAAAAGGGAACTACACCCACATTTTTCCTATGAAACGTGGATCCAATAATGGGCCAAATTTTATAAAAGGTAGGATATGGTATAAATAATTATATTAAATGTATTTTTCACAAGTTTCCAAGTTATTTGGGGCCTTAAGTTTAAGGTTTAGTCCTTTTTAAGCTATTTTCTCTCTTAATCACTATAATTAATTTTAATCACTTTCACTAATATTTTTGGACAAAAACTAAGTTGAAATTATTATAAATTATGAATTATGAATATTAAAAATATGGAATCCATTTTTTCAAATACCAATCACATAGTTGGTAGAAATTAATTTTAAATTAATCCTGTATATGTGACAATAATGCGGATTTTTAAAGTAAAAGTGTTCAAAAGTTTTCTATGTTTTTGTATCCAATTTCAAAATAAAATTAATTAAAATTAAATAAATTGGATTAATTTATAAATAATTGATATAATTTTACTTTAAAACCAATTTAAAATATAATTTAACCTAATAAATAAATTATAATAAAAAGTAATTTTAAATTAAAATTCAACATTTTTCACTATTCATCCAAAAAATGAAGTATCACAGAAAAATACCAAAAAATTACCTTAACCTAATTTTTAGATTTAGGTTTCAAAAATGAAGTTTATTTTTTCATATTAAATCCATAAAATTGTTAGAATTCATATTTAAATTAGGTGTGTCGTTAAAAGGTGGTAAAATTTCCATTATAAAAATATAGGTTTTATGCATAATATTGGATTTGTTCTTATATTATGATTATAAAATATATTGGATTAATGTAAAAAATATTTTATTGAATATATATATATATATATATTATGTTAATATCACTCACTAAATGTAATTAATTTAATTTATTAGGATAAAACGACTTTGTGGGCATAAAAATAGTTTTTTATAAAAATATTCCCTTTATATTAAATTGGTTATTATATTAATTTATAATTAATTTATAACTAATGAATTCAACCATATATTTTCATAATTTACTTAATATTATTCATAAATATGAATTTAATGACTAGGAAGTATCTTATTATATTAAATAATAATTTTTTTTAATAATATATTATTGGTTATGCGTCTTATGCAAGCAATCGAGGAAATTCAGTATTGTTTGTAACACATGATAACCTCAATGTTCTGTGTAGAGAAAATAGGTTTGTTTTATGTAAGAATGTGTTTGTGTATTCTCACAAATTACCGCCGAATTTGGATTGTGGGATTTCTGGGTGTGGGTAGGTGTTTGTTCCTGCTCACTATGTGTTACTGTATTTGGTTGGAAGGCTTCTATGGATTCTTCTAGATGAGTTTGATGGATATCTTGATTAGTATGGGAAGGTGTATATTCTTTCTTTCCATTTGACTCCAAGTTTTATTGGTGGTCTTATTTGTAGGGGGAACAGGTGTGTCTCTACTCTCGGTTGATTGGTTGTTGTCCCCAACAGGTCTACTTCCATGATTGGGTCTGGATGACCTGGGTCAAACCCCTGAGGATGGCACCTTCATCATGTTGAGGGTTCACTTTCATATAGAATTGGCAATGGTGATTGATGGAAGGATCCCTTTGAAAGGACCCATGTGTCTTCTAAATGAGTTTTTTTGTGACCTCTTGATCAACCTTCCTAATATAAGGGATTAATTGGTTGTTTAATTTCAAGGATAGGCTCCTGAAATAGTTGGAGACAGTGATCGTTGTCGTCTGCTTCTGGACCACTGGTCATCATTGATTGGATGACTAGTGTGGCTTCGCAATTTGGAGGTCCTAGAGGGTATATTCTAAGGTTGGGATGGTAACATTTCAGAAATACTCCCATACTAGTTCATTCGAGACCCAATGTTGAATACACTGGGTTTGATATGGTGTACTCTACTTGGATGAGGACCCAGCATGAGCGGTATCCGAGGAAAACATATGTGAGAGTTGATGTGATTCCATTTGTACTGAAGGGAGTTCTTGTTGAAAGTTCCTGAAATATTGGTTAATAATAAAAACATGAAAACCCTATCAAATAAGCATCTCAATAAATGATCACATGAATGTTTTATTCTCTTTTCTAGTCCTCTTTTATTTTGAGAATCAAAGGGGCCTGATGAGTGGTTAAAACTAGCATCTTGGTTAAGGATTCATGTCAGGTTCACCATTTTTTGTTTCCCATTAAAATTGTCCATCTAATGACTAATTTCATGGTGTTTAGTTTTGTACAATTATTCACATCCAGTTCAATAATTTTGAATAGTCTCCAACAGTTTTTGTTCATGGATCCAAAAATAACCCCCAGTTATCATATCCATAGTGACTTGTGGACCTACTTTCTAAAGGTAGGTTTTCATTGGGTAGCTTTGAAAATGGTAATTAAGAACTCACGTTGGTTTTGAGGATGGGTTTTTGATCTCATCACACCCTTTTTTGGGAAATTATTACCTACTTTAGGACTCTCTTATAGATTTAATACATATTTGAAAATCCTTTATTGCATCCCAAGTACAACATGGGTCACCCTTGAATTAACAATCAATTATTAGTATGTATATTATTTATAATCATCTATATGTATCTGGGTTTTTATTATCGATGGGTATATTTGTATATATATAAGGTTCTCCATAAATGGTACCCACTTATTTACTGATTAGATATTATTTTTTCATTTATTATCATGACACTAGTTTTAATCCGTGCATTGGGGTTCTCTGTAGTGTATCATCATCTAGGTATATGGGTGTTATTTTTATGTCGGTATCAAACCCATGAATATGCTTCCTATGTATCCTAATGAAAAAAATTAGAACCCATGGATTTAGGGGCCACTTAATGGGACACATCATACCTTTTAAGGTCATGTGATAAGGACCAGACCTTCAAGTTTAACATCATGAAATGTGGATGTCTATGAGAAATGTTCCTAGCCAAATTTTGTTGTGGGACTTATGTTGAAGTGTCCCAAGGAACCTAGAAGAGGTATATACTTACAAGTTTGATAATACTCTATTAGTAATGTGGCCTAGAGAGAATAGGTTTGATTTGGTGTGTCCAGTTTGGACCTCAGAGAGGCTTCCTACGTATCCCATTTAGATGAGAATCAAAGACAACGTAGTTCAGTGACACTTAATGGGACACATAATTCCTTTTAAGGTCATGTGATAATGACCAAATCGTGTATTTTAACATCATATAGTAGGATTTCTAGGCGTAAGGTTCCTAGTCAAAGTTTGGTGTGGGAATTAATCTGAAGTGGCCCAGTGAACTTGGAAGGTATATGGGCTCCAAGGTTCGAGAAGACCCTACTAGGAATGTGGCCTAGAGAGTAGGGTTTATTTGGGGTGTTTGGTTTGGACCTCAGAGAGGATTTTTACGTATCCCATTTAGATAGAAATCAAAACCTACATAGCTTGTTTTTTAGGAATCACACCTATGGAGGCCCTGTTAAGGTTTGTATTATAGGGAAATGTGACCCTTTGAGAGAATTGAGTTGGGGCTTACTCTATAGGAGGATCCATTAGGTTTAATTTTTTGGGTTGGGGGAGAATCCTAAGGAGGATTCCCTTGTTGGGTTGTGACTTACTCCTAAAGAGGATGCCCTTGTTGGGTTGGGGATTACTCTTAAGAAGGATGCCCTTGTTTGGTTGTAACATGATTGGGCCATATACCGAGTAGGAGGCCCATTGTTTGGTTGTATGGTGACATGATTGGGGTTATACCAAATAGGAGGCCCATTATTTTTTGGGTTATTACACTTGAAATGATTCCCAAAAGGTTTGGGATCACATGGATACCATGATCACCACCAACCTCTAATCCCATGTGAGTCATGCTTGGTGTGAGAAACAAGAGGAAGTGGTATATCTAAGAAACCACACAATATTCTTGGTCTTCTGGTGTAAGGATTCTAGATCCCGAAGTGAAATAGAAATGTATTTTAATATAACCATATCCTCTTTTATTTTGGTAACTGGGATAGTCATGTATGATGATCTGGCTGGCTATGACTCGGGAAGATGAAGAGGAGTAAGAGTACCAGCTCCCATAAGAAAGACTAAGGGATTACTCCATGAATTATTCCCTAAGGTATGGGTGTGATTATAGATTATACAAAATAGTAAACCCATGTTTGGTTGGGGTTTATACTTGGAATGATGCCCATCGGTTGGATACATGGCTTTGAGGACCCATGCCTATGGAGGGCCTATGAAGGAAGGTGAGAGAAAGATCCTGAAGAAGATTCTCTACCAAAACATGCATCTGACTATGTGTATATAATTATCATATCCAACCTCTAATCCCACTTGATTCATGATCAAATGTGAGAAATAGGATAAAGTAAAAGTTCAAGAAAAACACATGATCCTCCTTCCGTTGGTGGAAGAGGTTGGGGGGACAGGAAAAGAAGAGGCTCTGATGTTCCCCTTCCCTCCCATCATTGTATCTATGATTGTCACATTAGCCTACCCATCTAGAAACATCCCACTGTCATAGATAAGGAGGAAGGAATGAAAAAATCAAGTTCCTTCAAGAAAGGAAAGGAGATTACTGCAGGAGGGATTCCCTAAAATTGGTTCCTAGGGAAGATAGGAGAATCTCTGTCCATGTCAAAGGGAGTGTGATCCTCACCCTACCCACCTAGAACTAATGGCCGTAGGAATTAGAGATAACTAAGGAAGTACATAGTCCTAATCATAGTATTTGAGACTGGGAGTTTCCTGACACTTCCCCTAGGATTGGGTTCCTTGTGAATGAAGGGATTCATATTCACATGCACCCCGAGGACCCTATCCATCAGATAGGAAAAGTGTGGGACACCTTTGATTGAAGGAATACATACCCAAATGGGAGACATGATGGTGTGCCTCTTACCATGGTTTTGTGAGTCCAAGGGATTTGGTGGAGGTTTCAATTTGGTCTCTCTCATATGGGGGATCCAAATAAAGAATCACCCTACCATTGGTGGCTTTTAATATGAATTGAGAGGTGGCTCGCATAGGGTATCGGCTAGGTGAGTCAAGGGGGTCTTGCGTAGGGTAATCCTGCGTGACCTAAAAGTGATTCTTGTGGGTAGGAATGTGCGATATGAATGTGTTTTAGATGATGGACCATCTGGTCCACAACACTTGGGGGATACTTTTCTCAAGGCTTCATGAGTCTCCAGATGTGTTCTCAGAAGTATCTCACACAGTCCCAGAGTTTGGGGAGGGGCCTTCGTGCTATTTCTTTTCCAATAGGGATAAAAGGGTTTCTTTTGAATTTTTTGTGTATTTAAAACCATGGAGGGATTTTGACTCCATTATCCACCCTTTATTCCATATTATATTTCATTTTATATATCTACCTAAAATTTTTATGAGGTCTTAGTTAAAGGATTAGGGAGAGCAGAACTTTGAGGTTACTCTGGGATTTTTCATCATCCTAAATGAGGATCCCTGTAGTCTTATTTATAGGAAAATATGGGACCTTGGGAAAAATATTTGGCTCATGAAGGCATATCATGTACACCAATGTGCAGGTATCCTATGTGGTGGCATTGGGAGACCTAACTATCTGGGCCTCCACAGGGCCACTGGATGTGCAAGTACCCAATGCGTCGATGCTTCTTTAGGGGGACCTGCATGAGGTGGATCTAGAAAAGGGTATGACTCTTAGAATTATTTTCCTCTTTTATTTTCTTCTCCTTAAGTTATTTTACTTTAATAATTTTTTATTCATATGAAAAAACAGAATTTCAATAAAATCCCCCTTTAGAATTAGATTCGTTTGGAATGAGAATAATCTGATTCTAAGGTAATTATAGGGAACTTTGACACATTCCAACATCATTTGGTGGTATTTGGTTCCATATCAACTTTTTAAGGATTATCCATTTTATTTATTAATCCATGGGTCCTAGAAATCATAGTTTGACTATTTCTATAGTCATATGGACAACCCTAGAAACTTTGTGTCTTTTATGTCATCACCCTAATTTTTTCCTAAGTCCACAATGAAGAAGACTTAGTGGGAGAGACATGGTTTTTTCTTAGGTTTCCCTTTGATGTTTTTCATCCTAAAACGTTTTATGTCTTTTATATTTTTATTGCTCGATTATTTCCTAAACCATGTAGAACATAGGTCTAGCAAGCTAAGACTCAAATTTTTTCCATAGTTCCCTTTATAGGTTTTCAACCTCATGAGTACTGTGTCTCTCTTTTTGTTTAATTTAAAGTATTGAAAACCAGATTAATAAGACTATTGTTTTAGGTCAAACATCATTGACCATAAGTTTTAAAATAATGAACCAAACAAGGCTTGTGGGGCAATAATGTCCTAAAATTTTTCAGATACCTGAAGGGGAATTTTGAGTCACTATTTTTTTGATTTCCAATTCTAAAACATGATATGATATAGGTATGTGAGGATTTCCCACAAAAAAAATTCTAAAAGTGTTTTATAATACAATATTTTCAATGCTAATGGGAATATAGTAGGTATCTCCTAAGGACAAAATTATTTTTGGTTGACAAACCCATTTTGTGGGTGACTTTATACAAAGACAACTGGGGTGTGTTACTGCATAGTCAAATAGTGGCATAAATCGGATGACAGATGCTTTATGTGGGTGACTTATGCAAAGCCAACTGGGGCATGTTACTGCATATTTAGATAGAGGAGTTATTAGGAATTTTGACATTCTACTACCCATGGTCGGGGATTTTTTGAAGATTTGAATTTCTCAAGACCACGAAGGGTGGTTTTACATGGGAAGGCATTTTGGAATGAAGAGAGTATCAATATTGGAATTAAACATGAATCATAAACTGATACTATAGGAATTTGGCTTGTGTAAAAGAGGGTACATTTTTTTAAATAATTGATGTCATGGGGAGGCCCCTTTCTAACAAGGGTTGAAGCATCGTGTAATTTAATGTCATGTGACTAAAACATTGACCATGTAGTTTAATGTCTTATGGTGAGGAATTTTTTGTATAGTTTAACGTCTTGTGACTATATTGTTATGATATGTAGTTTAATTTCATATAGTGAGGAAATTATTATATTTAATTTAAATTCGTACATCAAGGACATTAAGGAGCTATAATTTAATGTCTTTAGCTTTGACCAAAAGGTTAATAATTCTACCCTTTCATAGTAATCTATCTAGGAATGAACCATAACTTTCAAGTATGAGGAGTAGAATGTTGTAAGCTATAATATACGGATCTCTAGATCCAAATAGTGTCATGGGGAAAAGAGATTATGGGAATAGAAGAGGTATCACCTAAGGATGAAGTTATCAGTGGTTGACAAACCCGTTTTATGGGTGAATTTATGAAAATACAACTGGGGAGTGTTAAATCATAGTCAAATAGCGATATTCTCTAGTTGATAAGACTTTATGAGGGTGAATTATGAAAAAATAGCTAGGAAATGTTATAGAATAGTCAGGAAAAAGAGTTCTTAATAATTCTAGCATTCTATTAATGATGTTCAAAGGAAGTTTATGGAGATTCAAATTTCCCCAGACGCGGAGTTTAGTTTTTGGAATGAAAGTACATGTATATGGGTGGATAATTCCAAGTCAAAATTACTCAACAATGGGTAAAAAGGTTTCCTATGTAGTTTTGACCCAAACGTGGGAAATATGGTTCCTATAGTTTTTGGCCATGCGACTAGGACACTAGAATTATGGAAACAATATGTAATATGTGGCCTACCATACCAAGGTCATTATGGCATACTCTGGACATGAAGGAAATTGTAAAGCATGATCTTGGGGGTTCCTCAATCGAGATAAATAGTATGGGACATGTATGTGGGGGATAACCATGGACCAAATTCAAATAGAGGGTTCCAACAAAATTTCATCAAAGCTTATGAAAATAGAAGAGGCTTCTCCTAAGGGTGAAATTACCACCATTTGACAAACCCATTTTGTGGGTGACTTTATACAAAGTTAACTAGGGAATGTTACTACATAGTCAAATAGTGGAATCCTCTAGATAATAATCCATATTTATAGGTGACTTATACAACACCAACTGGGTCATGTTTCAAAATAGTCAGACAAAGGAGTCCTCAGGTTCCATACATTCTATCAATGGTATCGAGAGAAAGATTATAAATATCCAAAAGTGTCCAAGATTAGGATTATGAAGTGCGGAAGGTATATATACAAGCACAAAGGAAGAATTTGGAATGAAATTGTCCATGAAGTTTAGATTCCCTTGCATAGATCTGATTCATATGTAGGAGGGGTACATATTTGTTTCCTTGGTGGACCCTTGAATGAGGGTACCCAAATTAAGAACTTCTACATAGATATTTTTATATATGAATTATATGGGGTGTTTTTTATTTACCCCATGGATGATACTAAGAAATAAGGTCTAGGAATCACTATGTATAAAATTGAAATGAGAATCAATCCACACATAGTTATTAGGAAGCTGTTTAGTTTAAATTCATGCAGCAAGAACATTAGTTGTGCAATTTAACATCATGTGGTGAGGATGAAGGTGACTCGATGTGAAAATGGAATATCATGGATGGACTAGGGAATAGGACCTAAACATCATTGCGTATCTTTTTGTAATAAGAATCAATCCATGCATAGTTCTAAAAACATATCCCCCACACTAGTTGAGTTCATGCATGGAGGAAGGGTTTTTTTTTATTTGGGCTCATGCATGGGGTCAAAACCTATATTGAATCCTCTTTTATAGATCTAAATTATGTATAGGAGAGTGAGGTAATTTCTTGTATTGTTACTAGACCAGTATGTAGGATCTGAGCATCACTATATATCTCATAGGAACAAGAATCAATCCATACATAGTTATCAAATAACCCATGTAGTTCAAAGTCATTCGGTAAGGAAATCTGGTGTTCCTTTTAAGGTATTTCAACTAGAACCATGATAACCCCGATGAAAATTTATATACCTTAATTATGTAGGGAATTTATTTAGCAATACTCCTAAGCCAACACGATCTATGTTCGGTGTCCGAAACAAGGAGTGGAAGAGGCTTCTTCCACCACACAAAGGCGATACAAGAAAAGGATAGGGGAATTTAGATCTTGAGGTGGTTGGTCCAGAATCTAAGATCTAAGTGTCTATATGTATCTCATTTGAATGAAAATAAATCCATACATAGTTCTTTAAAGGCTCCATATACCATTATGGACTATACATAGGGAGGGGAGCTTTTTTCGTTTTTCTGCATGGATGGACTTAGGATTGGATATCCAAGCATCACTACGTATCTTGTTGGAAAAAAAACAAGTTGTATGTTGTTCTTGGAAATATTGTGTTGTTTATTGTCATGAAATGAGGATGTTAGTCATTCATTTTAACATATTTCGGTAAGGATGAAGGTCACCCGACACAAAAAGAAAGTAGTATTGTATTTAGGCCCAAGATTAGTGGTTTGGACATCACTATGTATACTACGATAGTAGGAATCAAGCCACATGTAGTTATTGAAAATAGTTCCCCACATCAATCAGATTTTTGACATGAGGAAAGGAAACTTTTATGTTTTCCAAAATGATGGTTGGGCACAAGACATGAGGTCTAGGAATCATTAAATATCTATTTATATGAGAATCAATCCACACATATTTCTATAAAGGTTCCATGTATAGTTCTAACCCATACATAGGGAAGGGGTGTATATTTTGTCATGGCTAGACCCAAGATTGTAGATTCAAGTGCCACTATGTATTTTATTGGAATGGGAATCAATCCACGCGTAGTTCTTGAATAAAGGTGTAGTGGGGTACCAGCACCGAAGATTATGATTCACTCAAACATAGATCGATACATCGTGAAGTTTTATGTCATACAATAAGGATGTAAAATATACATTTTTATGTCATGCGGTAAGGAATTTTTCATACATTTTTACATATTGTGACTAGGATGTTGGTGTCCTATAGTTTATCATCTTGCAACATAGATGATGTGCTATATTGCTTAAAGCCTTACTTCATAGACTATATGGAATTGTACAGTTTAATATCTTGCTGCTATGATAATATGATACGCAGTTTAAAGTCTTAAATCTTGAACCGTATATAAATTTTTAGTTTAACATATTTCTGTTAGGATGATATGCTATGTAGTTTAAAGTCTTATAGCTTGGAATATATGGTGTTGTGTAGTTTAAGGTCTTACTGATAAGATGATAGGTCGTCGGGTTATATAAAATATTTCTTTAGGATCCTTTCATTGGTTGGGGTCATAATGAGATCTATATATATTGAGATCAGGGAATAAGCTCTATTAGAGTGGAACTTGTGTATGGAGTAAGGTCCCTCCCACTTTGGCTCAAGATTTGGAGGCTTCTTTCCTGGTATCATCAGATTCCTAAGTACCAGTACCAATTCTCCATGGAGGAACAAATAGAGTACTTTCTTGATGAAATCTCATGTTATCTTATTTTCATGGAACTCAAAGTGATAAAAAGTGTGTAATATTTTCTCCTCAAGTCATTTTAATTAATCCATTCATTCCTGGGATTTATCATCCATGGATATCCCATCATATATGGAAATATGGAGC
This sequence comes from Viscum album, assembly GCA_963277665.1. Lineage (NCBI taxonomy): Eukaryota > Viridiplantae > Streptophyta > Magnoliopsida > Santalales > Viscaceae > Viscum > Viscum album. Next base: position 698,471,659 of record OY728128.1, on the reverse strand, counting down.
GATTGAAATTAGACCTCGATCGGCAAGACTGATTCTGTCTTGTATACCAATAATATGGGGTTTACCATGTGGTAGTATGGGTTGTGGTTTGGTAAGCCCATAAGGCAAGCAAGAGCTTTTCAGGGAATGATTTTTTATCTTTATCCACCATCTTCTAAATTATTTTTAATAGGGTATTATTAAAGGCCTCTATCTACCCATTAGTCGATACATAATAGTGGGATGAGTGGTTTTATTTTATATTATACTCTTGGTATAGCTTCTCTACCACAGAAGAATATAAATTGGTACCATTTTCTATCAATATTTTATGAGGGACACCAAATATGGTAATGATGTTGGCCTTGATGAAGCTGAAGATGCTTTTGGCCTCAACTTCTTTGAGGGGTATTGCCTCAGCCCACATGGAGAATAAATCGGTAACTGTTAAATTATATTTGAACTATTTGACCATGGAAGGAGGGTATGGTCCTATGAAATCCATTATCCATATAGAGAATGGCTGGGATTATCTAGTTTTATATAGTATCTCTAGAGGTTTATGGATGAATTTGGCATGCAACTTCTAGGAGTGACACTTTTTGGTAAAGTTTGTACAATCCTGTTTCATATTGGGCCAATAATACCCCAACCTCCGTATTTTTTTTAGAAAAATACTGGCCTGACTAGTGGTCACAAAAATCCCCCAAATTTTCTTCATTTATGATAGTAGTAGTATCCTCTCCATTGATAGCTCTGAGAAGGATGCCCTCAAAGCCTTGTTTCTATAGGACTTTCTAGTGATTTGGGTTGTCATAAAGAGTGAATTTGGTTGCCTATCATCAGATCTACTCCTTTTCAGACCTATCTAATGGGAGTAATCCATTTTGAAGGTAATATGTGATGGGTATCATTAACCCAGTGGTAGGACCATATGGTTTGGGAATAGGACTGATTTCATCAATCTCTTCCATGCTGACATGAGAAAAAGGTGAGACCATTTGGCGATGTGCAATATTGATAACTATTTGATCCTGATTTGGATCTATCAAATCCATAGTTTCATTTTCCAATGCATCTTCTTGAGAATTATATGATCTTGGGATGTGCGAAAACATTGTCTCTGAGGGTAATTATGTCATTAACCCTCATAAATAGTCAATAATGGGGATTAAATCTTTTTTTTTATTGTGTAATCCTTGTTGATATATTTGATTAACAACTATGAATCACCTTTTACCTCTGGTGGATCAGTAATATATAGACCACCAGTTATAGGCCTATAATGAGGGCCAGGTATTCTGCCTCATTGCTTTTATATCCTTCTGAAAATAATAATGAGTAAGGTAAAACTACCTTCATTTGGGAAATAAACACGATCCCTAACCTGAATTTTTTGAGCTTAGTGTAATCCATTCTCTTCCCCATTGGGCTCCTGGAGGCATCATCAAAATACATTTCCTAAATTCGGGGCCATATTGAATAGAAATATCTATTCATCATGAGGTTGAGTATTTAATGAGTTTGTTTCTACAAATGGTTGTTATATAAGAAAATCTTCCAAATCATGGCCTTTCACTACTTTTTGAGGCACGAACTATATATCAAACTATTGTAGGATAACTTCCCATCAGGACAAACATCCTTTAAATATAATACGGATGTTGGTTTATTTGAGTGGGTTATTTCAAGAGACCAATTGGACTTCATGGTGCTCCAAGTAGTGCCTCAGTTTCTGAATCATAAATATTAAGGTCAATCCATTTTTATTAATTTATGAATAATTATTCTTAGCATCAAGAATTATTTGAATGAGATAATAATGGTTGTTTCTATTTTCCTTGTCATTATTATACACAAGGAAAGTTCCTAGTGATTGTTCTAGGGATGTAACATATAGGATGAGAATATTCCACTCAACAGGAGTAATTAGAACTGGTGGGATAAAGAGATATTTCTTAACGTTGTCAAATGCTTCATGACGTTCACTATTATATTGATATGTGACTCCATTATTCATCAACTTATTGAAGGGAAAACAGTTTCCTGTGAGCTTGGCTATAAAGAACCGGATGTAGGACAAGTATCCTTGAAATCCCAACTAGGTAGTTAGAATTCTGTCAGGACTTAACCACCAAATCATCAACATATAATTCAAAAAAAAATCCCTAGTAAAGGTTTGAAGATACGATGCATGGAACGTTGGTATGTGGCATCAACATTCTTCAATCCCAAGGGCATTCTTGGTTGAAAAATACTCCCTGGGGTCCCTAAAGGTGTTGGATTCTTCATATTCTAGGTCTATTTGAATTTGGTTGTACCTTGAATAGCTATCCATGAAGGAGAGGTCTTGATAACCAGTTGTTTCATCAATTAGTAGATCTATGATTGGGTGAGGGTTGTCAAGATCTTGAGCCCCCTCTTGCCTCTTAAAACGATGCACAAAGAACTAACCCTGGATAAAAAAATCATTTTGTCAAGTTTGGACCTCAAGCATAGAGTGAGGGATGCCAAATAATATTGATATCTTGATTATGTGTTAGAGAAATAGGATTCTTGTGTTTTCCAATCAAAAAAACCCCAAGATTCCCACTTTAAATTTCAACCAAATCAGTGTTGAATTGAAAAGTTTTTCTCTTAATTAAACCAAATAAATGCATTAAAAGGAGAATAATGTTAAGATAAAACATAATTAAACTAATTTACACTCATATTAAACAAAATCAATAGAATAAAAAGTCTCATAATTACCTCTCAAGTATGTATATCACCCTTGAAATGATCGTCCACCATTTAGCTCACCGTCGAGAGGAGGAGGAAGCTCGGGTGGAACTTTGCCTTCATCCTTGATCCCCCTATGAGGATAGTGGCCTAAATATATTCTTGGATTAGTATATTACTCCTTTGGGTCTCCAAAATGGTAGATATTTTCTCCTAGTTCTAACTTACATATGGGGTTCCCAAGGTCCCATTTTATAGGCAAAGTGGAAGGTGGTTTTGGGCCCTAATGTTTTGAGAAATCACTTGGCACATCGTCTTGAGTGACCAGATAGTCTTATATCACTTTGGAAAAAACAAAAAAAAAATTTACCCACCTATTTACTATCTCCAAAGAAAATTTGGATCCATTTGAAAAACTACATCCTAATATATGGACAAAATATAGAATAGATCTTTTGAATTCAAGCAGATTTAGTTACCCAGATAGATTAGTTCGTTTGGGCCCATTTAATGGATGAATTGGGTTTGGGTGTATTCATAAGACTTGTATCAAAATTAATTTTGTATAATATTAAAAAAATCAGCCTAATTGGATTCACATATCATCTGAAGTGTATATTTGAGTCCACTGGTGTTCTTAGAATCTTTCACAGTTTGTCTCATTTTTCTTCAACTTCGTCGTGGGCCATGAAATAACATCCACCTACAATGAAATCATCCAAACAAGTGAAATTACCCATTTTAAAAGTGATTAACAAAGAATAATTTAATCAAACATTAAGTTAAATTTTTTATTAAATTTGGAATTTATGATACAAAATCAATTTAACACGATGGTATAAGGATGGAAATGAATAGTGGATCACTACATGATCACACCCCCACACCTAAAAATTTTCACTCCTGGGAAAATTAACATTTCCAAAAATTATGCATGGATATGTTCCCAACTTCATAAAGATTTAACATTAAAAGAAAATTTAATCCATGATAGTAATGTGATCAAATAAAAAATCATACCAAGGAGTTATTCTCAGTGATCGTGGATAAAGATGTCACATAAACAGTATCAGAACGAAATTCAAGGAGTTGAATGATTCCAATTTTATAAAATAATTTAAAATTAAATAATATCACTAAATATCCATGTGTGTGTGTGTGAAAAATAATTCATTCTATTCTTTCCACTTTCTATCGAGTAAATATAGGTTATTTTAAAAAAATTCTGCTTACATGATTCTCTCCACCGAACCTACCCTACACCCTTTTCAATAAAATTTCAAGACCCACTCACTAAAGCATTCCCAGAAGTAAAACCTTAACCTCCTAACCTATATATCCCCATATTTTTTATATTTCATCACTACCCTCTATTTTTTTTGTTTTTTTGTTTTGTTTTTTTTTAGGGTGCACAACAGTCAGATAATAGGAACACACACATAGATCTATTTGGTATAGTAATGAAATAGATTAGATAAGGAATGAACATATGGAAAAATAATTTTTTAAAGTGGATAAAAATTAACCTAACTTATATTTACATTCTATTAAGTAATAAATATTCACACTTCATATTTGGGTGAAAATATGTGTATAGATATTAAGAGATACAGTTTTCCCATAAACTAGTCACATAAAGGTTACCATTCCTCTCAAAGACTTCCAAATGATACAACTATTAATATCATAGATAAAAAACCAATTAATTATAAAAAATCACACCTTAGTGTTAAATTCATTCCAAAACACACATTCAATCAATGAATTTTTCTTTTTTGATAAAACCACATAAAATAGGGAAATTCCTCATGAATTTTCAATTATTTCCATGATTAAGTGAGCATAAAAAATAAATATTTCGACACAAAAGTGGGGGGAAATGAGGGGGTAAGTAACAATACTATTCAATAATCAAAAAAGAGAAAAATAAGAAAGATGATAAAAATTCATAACTAACCCAGGAATATACCCATCCCCTCACACATAGAGTATGAAGTGTCCTCACTATAATAAAATAGAATATGGGAAGGAAGGATAAAACCTTGTGGGTTTCATTGGTAGGATTATTCTTGAACTTTGAGTTCCTCCATCGAGGACTCTGGAATGGATTTGTGAAATTGCTTCAACTACTTCCCATTAATAGTGAAGTTTTGTTTTGTTTCTTTATTTTGAACCTGAAAAATACCAGATGGATAAACATTAGTAACATTGTATGGGACAAACCAGTAGGAATGAATCTTACCTAGATGCAACTTCAGCCTTTCATTGAAAAGTAGTACCTTCTTCCCAATGTTTAATTGATGATGAAGGATAATATGTTCATGGGAAGCCTTGGTTTTCTCTTTATAGATTTGGGAGTTCTCATAAGAATCTATACACATTTCCTCTCACTCATGAATATGTAACTTCCTCTAATCACTTGGACCAAAAATATTAGAATTGCATTGTTTAATGGCCTAGTAGGACTGATGCCCTATGTCAACAGGGAGGTGACAACTCTTTCAAAAAACTATTTGATATGGTTACATGCTAATGGGGGTTTTGAAGGCAATATGGTAAGTCCATAATGAATCAACGAGTATAGGACTCCTATATTTTCTATTGGGTTGAACCATTTTTTCAAGAATTTTTTTTTCCTCTCTATTCAACACCTCAGCTTGACCATTCATTTTTGGGTGATATGTAGTAGACACTCGATGCTTGAACCCATATCGATGCAAAAGTGATTTCATTTTTTGGTTATAGAAATGAGAACCCTGGTCATTGACGTGGAACCTAGGTAATCCAAACCTACAAAAAAACTCGGATTCTCAAAAATTCCACAACATTCTTGGAATCATCTATCCTTGTGGCTCATGCCTCTACCCATTTTTACATCTAATGAAATACTATAAGAATGTACATGTAGGAAAAGGAAATCGGAAATGGACCCATAAATTCAATGCCCCAAACATAAAAAATGTCATGGAAGAGAAAGGTTTTTTCTGGAATTTCATTTCTTTTAGTGACATTCCCCATTATTTAACAGTGAGGACAAGATTTACAGAAATCATGGGAATCCTGAAATAATGTTGGCCAAAAGAGACCTGAATTGAGGACCTTGTGTGAAGTCCGTTGGGGACCAAAGTGTCCCTCATAAGCAATAGTGTGGTAGAACCTAAGGATAGACTAGAAATCACTATAGGAAACACAACGCCTTAGGAATTGGTTACTACATGTGCACCATAGGTAGGGGTCATCCCAAATATACTAACGAGAATCATGTTTTAGATGGTTACCTTATTTTTTGTTAAAAATAGTAGGAATGTAAGATGATACTAAATAATTTATAATCTCATCATACCAAGGAATAGAATCTTGCACTCAATACAATTTCTCATTAGGAAACATTTCATTTATAGGACTACAAGGGTATGAGTCAATGTTTGAGTATGGTATGATCCTACTGATATGGTCAGCCACCACATTCTCTACTCATTTTTTATCCCTAATATATACATTAAATTCCTGAAGTAAGAGAATCCAGTAAATGAGATGTGGTTTGGATTATGATTTCTTAAGGAGATACCAGAGGGATACATGGTTTGAGAACACAATTACTTTGGACCCTAAGAGGTGTGACCTGAATTTATCCAAATAAAAAATAATATCAGGGAATTATTTTTTTAGTTTTGGTGTAGTTTACTTGGGAAGGGTCCACTATGCATGAGGCATAGGTTATGACATGTGGATCTAGATTGACCTATTGTGATAAGATTGCCCCAACCACATAGTTAGAGGCATCACATATGATCTCAAATGGTAAATCTCATAAAGGTGGTTGGATTATTTTTGGTGATGTGAGACTCCATTTCAATTTGTTAAAATCTTCCTCACATTCTTTATCAAAAAAAATTCCTTTTCTTTTTGGAGTAAGAAGGGTAGGGGTGCAATCTTACTAAAATCATGAATGAAACAATGATAAAATCCAGCATGATCTAAAAATATCATACATATCACACATTTTTAGGGAATGGTATGGAAGAAATGACATCCAATTTTGATTTATCTACTTGGATACCATCCCTAGAAATTACATTCCCAAGTACTATACTTGTTCGCACCATGAAAAGGAATTTATTGTAATTTAATACAAGATTCTTTTCAATACAGTGATATAGGACATAACCAATACAACTCAAATACTAATCAAAAGAGAAGATATAAATAATGAAATCATCCATGAATACTTCCATGAAATTATCCAGGTAATCCAAAAAAATACTAAACATGCATTGTTGGAAAGTACCTAGAGAATTGCATAGACCAAATGACATCCTTCTATATACAAATGTGCCAAAGGAGAAATTTAAGGTTATCTTTTCCTGATCCTCAAGGGAAATATAGATCTAAAATTATATAGAATACCTATAAAGGAAATAGTAGTGGGACTTACCTTCTATCCTCTCTAATATATAGACAATGAATGATAATGGGAAATGGTTTTTCCTAGTGTTTTGGTTTATTTGGTGATAGTATATATAGAAACACTAACTATTATGCACATAGTTTGAAACCAATTCATTGTCTTTATTTATAATTATAGTAAGACCAGTTTTTCCGGAACTACCTACACTAGACTAAAAATTTGGCTGTTAGAGATGGTGTAAATGATTCTAGAAACCAATAATTCTGTTACCTCCTTTTTAACAACATCTATGAGTTTGGGTTCAGTCAATGTTGTGTCTACCTCACTAGTTTATCCTCATCATTTAACAGTATATGATACATGAAAATTGATGGTATAATACTAGGAATGTTAAAAAGTTCCCATCCCAACTCTTATTTATACTCCCTCAAAAGGTCAAGCAGACACAATTCATGCTCTATAGCGAGTAAAGTAGAAATTATGATAGTCATATTGTTTCCATTCTGAAGATATGAATATTTAAAATTTCGATGCAGAGGTTTAAGTTTCAATTCAGGGGGATTTTGGATTGATGGTAGTGAATTTGAAAGTTAGAGGTCACTAATCTCATCTAACTACTCAGTGGTAACATCCTCAGATGAGGAATAAGTTTTTACAAACTTAGAAATATCATCGATGGTCATGGGATCCTCGGTGTTCATGAAATAATCAATTAACACATGTGCATGACATTTTTCTAGACCACTAAAACATTTGATTCATGATTTGATACCAATAATTTCTATAAATGATGAAAACATAGAAATTGGATCAATGTAAAGAAAATAATTTTTTTCAAGGGAATAGAGTACATCAATATAATTAACTGAAAGTGAGGATGTAACACCCCAAGATTTCATAGTATGTTATCTCTTCAAAGTAATTCAATAACTTGCGCTTACACGCAACACCAAGTTCGAGCACACCACGATTTACCAAACTAGCAGTTCAAAAAGAAGTTATGAATAGTATTAACTAAATTTTGAATTTTACATACTCCATATAATTTTAGAATCCATATTATGTGTTTATTATAAATAATATAAGAACAAATTCATTTTTTTCAAATAAAAGAAGTATTTTTCAAAAAATGCAATTTTACCGCCTTTTAATAGAGAACCCTTTTTAAAACCAATATTTAACACTTTTATATATTAAATTTAATGAAATTAAATTTTTATTCAGAATATAGACATAAAAATTTAGTTTAGATAAATTTTTTGTACTTTTATGATAACTTTCATATTTTGATGAATATTGAAAAATACTAAATTTTAATTAAAACAACTTTTTTAATCAAAATAATTTATAGTGTTAAATTATAAATTTGAGTTTTTTTAAAGTATCATTATATTATGTTTTTATCATTTAATATAATTTAGGTCATTAGAAGTAACATTACATTTAAATATTATATAAACATATGTCAATCTTTTGATAGTTTTTACTTCTTAAAAACCCGCTTTTTGATTTCGACAACAAAAATTAATTTTAAATTAATTTCTGCAACTTATGTGTTTTGAATTTGGAAAAATGGATTTAATATTTTTAATCATGAGGTACAAATTGTGTAAATAGTTAACTTTTATTTTTAGACATTATGAATAATTACTTCGGTAAATATTTTATTTTCCATGGTTAAAGGGTAAATCCAGTAAATAAGGGTAAAAAAATAATAATATAATAATATTAAATTACCCTAACATATTTCCTAACCCTATTGGATGATACATTTCTGACCATGTACATCCTTGAGTCGAGTTTGGGACCCCATGGAGCCACTTGGTAGTGATAATGACATTTTATATTAAATAATCTAAAGTAAAGACAAAAATAACAAAAGCATGTATATTTTAGTAAAACAATTTTTATATGAGGTTATATAATTGATATACTAAACTATAAATAGTCATTATAAATATAAAAATATTTCCTACATTGTGATATTTTATTTATAATTTTTATACATAAAATAAATATATTTATATATGACACAATAATGATACAGTATTTTCCTTATTAATGAATGAATCAAATAAATGATATTATAAATATTAAAATAAATATAATTTGGAAGTTTTTATGAAATAAAAGAATTTTATAGGTTAATATTACATTTTACGATGATTAAGTGTATTTTTTTAAGTAATCAAGTTTTTATGACTTTCATAAAAACCAAATACTAAATAATGTCAAAATTGACATAAATGAGTTTTTAAAACAAATACTATATTATTAAATGATATAATAGACATAAAAACCTAAGGTTCAGTAAAAAGAGTTATATAATAATATATATTTCATTAATTAACCACTTGGGGTTCTCTTGTAATTTTATAGTAAGTTTATTAACCATTTATTATAATAATACAAGAATACATGGTAAAGTTAAACTATTTAACGAAGAGATAAATCTAAAAGATAAGGTTAATATGGTGACCTAAACCTATCTAAAACCTATTGGTTGAGAGGTTTTCAACCCATACCCACCTTATCCTCTAAATAAATCATTTTTTATCCATTATAAACCGAATATTATTGTATAATAAAATAATATTTTAATTTTTTCCTAAAGTGACCATCACCTCTCTTATAAAAGGGTACTTCCCCTTCTCTCAAAACCACACCTCCAAAGCCATTTGTCTCAGCCAAACCCTACCAAAATCTCCTCCCAACTTCCCTCAATTCATCCTAGATGCCTTACCTTGAGCATAAATCTAACCTAATGAGCCCTTTTGTTCAAATCAATAGGAACCACCCAAAGAAGAGGTAATTATTTTATCACCTCTTTTATAGTTCTTTTCTTCTTCCACTTTCTATTTCTTTGTTATTTCCATACCAAAATAATAACTCCAGTACCTTCTACATACTGTGATGTTATTATAAATATGGTAAAACCATATTCATTATTTTATCCATCCTATTAATGATAATGTCACCATTTGTGCATATGTACGGCTTACTGTCTCCACGTCGTGGCGTAATTTGTTATTCAACACTATGTTATTTTGATGAATATAATGATGAGTAATATGTATATAAATAATGAAAATAACATTCTAATTTCTCTGTAAAATTAATATATCATCCAATTCCACACCTTTTAATCATTAAGGAAATGATATCATCGCTCGTGTGTACGTACGGCTTACCGTCTCCACGACGTGATGATATTCATTTCCACGTTCACCATTCAACGATGATTATGAAAATATATAATATTAATAAGTATGTAATATATGAAATAATAAGTCTAATGGAGATATATATATGTATGTATATGTATATATATTCATGTATGTATGTATGTATGTATGTATGTATGTATGTATGTATGTATGTATGTATGTATGTATGTACTTACATATATCTTATTCACTTACTTCTGTTCAATACGATATGAAAACGGAAACAACGTTTATGCCTATGTACGGCCTACCGTCTCCATAAACGGTGTTTTCCATTTCATATATCTATCTATTATACATATTTATATTCTAAATATATATGATATATAAATCATGTTTTATATCCTGGAAGTATTTAAATCATGATCTAAATGATACAATCAAGAATAAAAAGTTAAAACACGTACGATAGAGAAAGAGATCATTACCTGAAATGTTAATTTAACATGGAAATAATTATTAAATGGGTATTATAAAATCATAAATGAATCATGTATGATATAATAAATATTAATATGGTTCTGGTGTAATTTAATAACATACTATGGTCATTATACAGGAGGTTAAACATACCCTCGACCAAAGAAAAGTGCATGGTAAGGGTTAATTCCTCAATATCATTATTATCCGAGATTGTTTATGTGTAAGTATTTTCTGCGAAATATTTATTATCCATGTCCATGTTTCATAAAATAAATTTCAAAAGTATTCTTTTAAGATAATATTTAACTAAAACATCATTTTAAATGTTTTAAATATTTATTCTTCTAAATCTTTCTCATTAATTTCCATGTTTTCAAAATGGTTTTAAGGATTTATTTATATGGAAATGATTATTTTAAAATGAAAATTCATTTAAAAAGTTTCAAAGTGGTATGGAAAATTTTTATTTAAAAATCTCTTTTAAATTAATTCCTTTATAAATGTGTGACTTTTAAATGATTTCACAAAAAAGGGATATTTATCTCAAAAAAATTTACTGATCATTTTCAACCATGTCAAAATTATTTACTGGCTATTATTATTGATTAAGGTTGATTTATTATAATACAAACTTCTATATTGTATCGAATGAGTTATGATATTTTTGACTATGGATGTTCTATTTTTATACCCTTCATGGTTTATGGTTGAAGTATTGACATTTCGTATGCTAGTTTTAATACAAATGTTTATGTTATGTTTCAACATTTTCATATGAAGAATGCAGTGGAATTAGTAAGTGATGTGTGGGGCCTACTATAGCCCATCGATGCATTGGTAAGTCTCATGAGACAAAATAGTGTCTTGGCACAAGTCCTTGACAAAAATTTTATCTGTATTCTTGGCATGAGTCCTTGACTATGTGGTAATGATGTTCGGCATTAGGCATTCCATCATTATGAAATTAATTATTACATGTGATTATTGGTCTAGTAGAATATCCATGTGTATGTTTATATGGTAATATTTGATTTATTTTCTCTATATTATGTTCAAGTTTATGTTTAAAATGATGTTTTTTTTATTACACATCTTGCCTTAAAAGTTTATAACTTCTTCTAAATTATTTACCCTTACTGAGCATTTGAGCTCACTGCTTTCTTATGTTTTATTTTCCAAGGATTCCAAGAAGTGTATTTTTATTGATATGTATGGTTAAGCTAGGGGAATAATGACATTATCAACGTATTATTTATGTTGTGTTTTATGTTATAAATTGTAATGTAAAGTTCATGTATGTAATCTATTTTCCAAGACTACTAAACTAATCGGTACTTCAGGACTTGATTCATTGTAATAATGCCAATATATTAAAATAATTCACTAGTTCTGGGATTCTGGGGTTGGAGTGTTATAGTTGGTATCAGAGGAAGTTTAGTACAAACCTTGGAAACTAGATTTATAAAAACTCTGATTAGAGAACATTACCCTAAGATAGACTTTGAGGATTAGTATATAAGAACTTACTAGAATTTTGGTAATGTAAATATTTTGTGTATTTTATAAGCAATACATCCTTGTGTGGATACGAGCAGGTAGAGGCGGATCTAGCACAGATGTACCTAGGAGTGAAAAATTGAACAAGGATTTTGGGGCTTGACTCGGGGTATCCTGGTACACGATAATGGGTCTTGCTGCACTCTTGGTTATGACACTCCCAGGGGATATGTTTAGGATAATTTACATTTTATTTATAATCCATTATGAAGGATTTGGGAGTAAATACTTCCTCAAAGAAAACATTTTTTATGATTATAGATTATATGTATAATATTTTCAATTTATGTTAGGTATTTTACATGTTTCTAATTATGCATTTCAATTCATAAACTAACCTAGTGTATGTCATTGTTTAGAAATAGCACCCATTAGAAGGAATAAGAACTCCAGAAATACGCATGATCCAAAGAGTAAGAAGGATCATATCTTTCATGGTATTAATACAACATTTAGAAGGGAAATATTCTCCCACATATTCTCATTATATGAATAAATATTATCATGTGTTAATAAGATAAGTAAATAATTCTATGAGTCTTATGGATTTGAAGGGAAGCAAGAGAATAAAAGGATGGTAGAGAGAAAGATGGATAAAGGGAAGAGGGGAAAGAAGGATTTTCCCATATGTGATAAATGTGGAAAGAATCAACTTGGTAAATTCTTTAAGGGGATGGTAGTTTGTGATAAGTGTGGAGAAAAAGGACACCAAGTACGTGATTTCAAGGGTAAGAAAAAGGTTTCAAATGTATAATGCTTCATCTTCAAGGAGTTGGGACCCTACGCGAATCAATGTTCAAATCATCAAAGTATTCCCCAAATGATGTTATTGGATAATAATCAAGTTATGCTACTACCACATATGAAGAGGAATGACTAGTGTTCTTATGTTGTTATTAAAGAATTATTTGAGTTTTGTATCAATGATGTACTGGTTATATGAATTATAGAAATAAATAAGGATTTTACTACAGTACTATTTCATTGAGGATTTGAGATTATATGGTTCTAGGAAAAGTGACCCAATAGAAAGTTAAACTTTTTGTAAAATACATGGTTGAAGGAAATATAAACCTTAATATGGTTCTGATACTAAGGTAGTAATTTTGGAATAATATGTGATTGATTTGGATAAATTATATTCGATGTTCTTGACTACTTTGAAACTAATTAATTGTTTTTTTATTCCATTATTGTTGGAGTTTACAAAATTTTTGGATATAAGGATTATATCCAGTATTATATAAGGAATAAAGGAGCATGAATGTAATGAATAAGGTTTTATGGTAATTTAGGGTGTTACTTTGTTTTAAAAGAATACATGATGAAGGTATTCACATGTTATTATGTGGAAAAAAAGATCTTCATTGTGTTTACCTTCCTTACAAATTTTGGACTGTGAGTTTAGACAAAAGTATTTTGGATAATTATAAAGGTTATAATTGATTAAGTTTGACATTGGATACTATTTTTAAGGTTAAATCATTTCTTAAGATTATTTTTGGATTGTTATAAAAAGGACAACCCTGAGGTCGGGCGACAACCCATCCCGTCTGGCAATGCTGTGAGACTTGAACCCGCAACCGAAGGGCGACAAGGGTGTATCACCTACCACTGGCCTACGTGATGTCCTGGTTTGTATAATGTAGTTTTTTTAAATAGTATGAAAAATGAATTATAAAGTCTTTATTTTTTTAACCCTATACGATTAGTATAAATATAATATTTTTTAATTCTATTATCTTTTGGAGTGAAAGATGAGTTTGTGGTAGGAATTAGTTGAAGGATTAAACTCTACTTGTCAATTATATTTTTTTCCTCTTATTCTAGGAATTAATTGATTCTTAAACTTTATGGAAGAGATATTAAAACCAAAAATGTTTTATCCTAATACCTTATGTTTTGTTGAACCGATGATATTTTAAATCATCATAGATTGATGGATTTGAGGCCCTTAATTTTACACTTGTTTGTGATTCATGACCTCAATCACTCCCTATAAATATTTACATTTTTCCTCAAATTATGTGTCTCTAATTTCCACCAATGTTCTCCTAATTGATATCATAATTTGGTGGTGAATTTTTCATTTCTATTTCTATCTTATTAAGACTATATTTTATTAACCCTATTTCCGATGTGGGTTTTCCACAAAGGTATTTTTCTATTTTAAAACTTTTATTTTCGAAGAAAAATTTCAAATTGTGAGGATGAAATTTATTAAATTAGGGGATAATGTAACACCCCAAGATTTCATAGTATGTTATCTCTTCAAAGTAATTCAATAACTTGCACTACACGCAACATCGAGTTCGAGCGTACCACAATTTACCAAACTAGCCATTCAAAAAGTGGTTATGAATAGTATTAAATGAATTTTAAATTTTATATACTCCATATAATTTTATAATCCATATTATGTGTTTATTAGACATAATATAATAACAAATTCATTTTTCTCAGATAAAAGAAGTATTTTTCAAAAAATGCAATTTTACCGCCTTTTAATGGAGAATCCTTTTTAAAACCAATATTTAACACTTTTATATATTAAATTAAATTAAATTAAATTCTTCTTTAGAATCAAGACATAAAAAAATTAGTTTGGTTAAATTTTTGGTACTTTTTTTATAACTTTCAGATTTTGATGAATAGTGAAAAATACTAAATTTTAATTCAAAAAATCTTTTTTAATAAAAATAATTTATAGTGATAAATTATAAATTTGAGTTGTTTAAAAGTATTATTAGATTATTTTTTTATCATTTAATATAATTTAGGTGATTGGAAGTAATTTTACATTTAAATAGTACATAAACATATGTCAATCTTTTGATAGTTTTTACTTCTTAAAAATCCGCTTTTTGGTTTCTACAATAGGAATTAATTTTAAATTAATTTCTCCTACTTCTGTGTTTTGAATTTGGAAAAATAGATTTCATATTTCAAATCAGGAGGTCCAAATTTTTTAAATAGATAACTTTTATTTTTAGACATTATGAATAATTACTTCGGTAAATATTTTATTTGTCATGGTTAAAGGGTAAATCCGGTAAATAACGGTAAACAAATAATATTATAATAATATTAAATTATCCTAACACATGTTCTAACCCTATTTTATGATACATGTCCGACCATGGGCATCCTTGGGTCAATTTTGGGACCTCATGGAGCCACTTGGGAGTGATAATGACATTTTATATTAAATAATCTAAAGTAAAGACAAAAACAACAAAAGCATGTATCTTTTAGTAAAACAATTTTTATATGAGGTTATATAATTGATATATTCGACTATAAATATTAATTAGAAATATAAAATGATAAACTCCATAGATAATGTACCATTTTAGACATTAATTATGGTTTTTTGTATTTTTTAGAAAAGGATTCCCAAATATAATCAGGGTGTATCCATTCATTTTATCATGTTCCATTTTAAGAATATAAAAATCAAGAGGAAAAATTAAATTTTTTACCCTCACAAGAATATCCTATAACACACTAGTGGGGTGTGTTGTACTCTGGTTTTCTATTTGTACAATAATTCAAGTGGGAGTCATTTCCCCAACCTATAATGAAGATAAAATAGAGTGATTCATCACATTTATAGAAGCACCCAAATCAATCATAACCTTGGAAAAGAAATACTCCCCTATGGTTCTTGGAATTGAAAATATTCTAGGATCATTGAATTTTTTGGAAAGTGATGGTTCTATCAATGATAATATGTTCCTCCCCAATTTCACCTTTTCATCACCAAAAATTCACCTTCAGTGTGTATACATATCCTTAATAAACTTTGTGTATTGTAAAATTTTCTTTACAAAATTAATCAAGGGAATGTAAACCTGCACATTTTTGAAAGTTTCCAAGATTTATTAATAAAGTTTAGATTCTTTTTGTTTATTTGGTTGGGTGGACCTTTGGGTAAATGGAAGAGGAATGGTTGGTATAGGCGACTCATCAACAGAGAAACTCTTTCCTTTAGTGGTATTTTTCTTAGGAGAAGGTTTTTCCTCTCTTAGACTATTCTCAGTGTTTGGATGGTGGTTTCCTTGGGAGGGGATGGCTCTAATGGAGGTTTCATTTGTATTTTAAGTTTTTTTCCACTCTTATGGGTGATGTAGCTAACATTTCCCTTATCCCTAGGGTTGACTAGTGTTTGAGGTGGTAGTTTACCTAACCCATAACTTTGGATTCCCCCCACCGAGTTGGAAAGTTGGACTAATTGAGGTTTTTGATCTTATATGGAATATTGGGTGGTTTATTGGAATTGGAGGTTGTTTTTATCCATTTTTGTCATCATGTCCTCTAGGATAGGCTCTGGTTTTGGATGGGATTGTTGGAAGGGCCTTTGTGGTGGTTAAGGATTTATGGGTGGTGGTGGTGGATGGCTACTCTACCCTAGTTGGTTCCATGGTTTTTTATGTTGGTTTGAATACCCCCTTACCTTGTATTTCCACCTAGGTTTAGATGTATATTATGGTTATTTCCTAATGGGTTGGTTATAGGGGCGACCTGGGAAGATTTCCTCACAACTCTCATAAGTTTATCTTAGTTGAGGGTATTGGTCGGAATAGTGGGTGTCAATGGAATAGATACCACAATGGATGGGAGTATGATGCTAGGATTTCCTTTAGTAAAGAGAAAGTTGTTGGAGAATGGTACTTACCTCTTCGAACTTTATGTCAACCTTCTTCTTGAACGTAGAACATTGTACCTCATGGACACCTCTAATGGGTACATTAGACCTTGAACTGAATTGTTGAGTCTTTTCCACCATGTTCTAAATAAGTATCCTTAAATCAAATGGGGTTTTGTCAACTATTTCACCACCTATTTTAGAATCAATCATATTATGATCAATTAGAATTAAACCTTCATAAAATTATTATATTAAAATTTGGTCACTTATTTTTTGGTGTGGACATCTTGAACATAACCTTTTAAATCATTCCCAATATTCATGTAGAGTTTACCCTTATGATTTTCTTATTCCATAAATTTCTTTCCTTATAGTTACAGTTCTAGAGGTTGGGAAGTATTTTTTAAGAAAAAGGCATTTTATGTCTTCCCAGACACTAATAGGGGAGTTAACATAATACAACCAATATTTTTTAGTGTCTTCTAATGAAAAAGATAATTTCATAAGCTTTACTTATTCTTCATCGACATTATCATGTTTTAATTTAGAACACACATTAGCAGGTTTTATGTGGATCTTCTCCCATGAGTCTATGAAATCTTGGTAATAAGTGAATTAAACCTGGTTTTTGTTTAAAATTAGGTGATTTCCCTTATATTTGAATGTATGTGGGATGGATATCATCATCAAGAGAGGTAAGTTCTTTTAACATCTTGTTATTTTTATCCATATTATGTAAGTTTATTTTAGTTTAAACATGGGTTCCAAAAGAATAATAAGGATCGAGAAGAGTTTCAATGTTTTGGGTGTTCTCCTTCAAAGGGTTCTCTTGTGTGTCTTGGTGTTGCTAATATAGGATCTTCTCCGATTTGGATTTGAAAGGTGGTAAATTTCTTTGAGTAGAACACGTCATGCACAGAACCTTCATAATAAATAAATTATAATACAAAAATATATGTAAATGTAGAATATAAAACAAATAAATATTCACTAAATTTACAAAAAAAAATTATCAGAAACATTCACTAAAAACCAAAGTGATCCCCAGAAACAGAACCAAAATTTTACTGTGTTATCATGACATGTCAAATTGATTATTTTTTTAAATTTTATTCTATGGAAGACCCTAGGTTGTCTCTTAAGGAGTGTTGGAGGTTTAAAGCGTGTGTGTTTAATAAAATTTTCTAAAAGATGAGATGGTTTTGAAAATAGTTTTATAAAATAAAATGACTTAATTAAAAAGTATAATAGTTGAAAAAGTAAGGTGGTGTGTTTAGGATTATGAGAGAAGGAGGTCATTTCAAGTTCACTACACGTCTTGGTTAGTTCATCATCCTAAAAAATACACATGGTTTAATGGAATCATTTGGTTTAGGGTTGTTAATATATTGATTCCCCTCTTGCCTCTTAAAATGATGCACAAATAACCACCCCTTGACACAACAATCATGTTGTCAAGGTTTGGACCTCAAGCATAGAGTGAGGGATAACAAAGAATATTCATATCTCTAGTATGTGTTAGATAAAGAGGATATTTGTGTTACCCAATCAGAACAACCCAAGATTACCACTTGAAATTTCAACCCAATTGGTATTTAATTGAAAATTGTTTCACTTAATTAAACCAAAGAAATCCATTCATAAGATAATTATGTTAAGATAAAACATAAGTAAAATAATTCACACATAAATTACACAAAACTAGTAGAATAACAAGTCACGTAACTCCCTCCCAAGTATGTGTAGCTCCCTCAAAATGATCGTCCACCATTTAGCTCACCATCTAGAGGAGTATAAGGCTTGATTGGAACTTCATATTCATCTTTGACCCCCCTATGAGGATAAGGGACTCTGGAACTTATTGGATGAGGAGACGAATCCTTTTTTCTCCAAAATGGTAGATCTTTTCTCCATGTTCGAACTTACAAATGGGGTGTTGGAGGTTCCATTTTGTAGATAGAGTGGAAGGTGGTTTTGAGCCCCTATATTTTGATAAACCACACGGGCCATGGTTTTGAGTGAACATATAGTCTTATATCACTTTAGATAAAACTAAAAAAAATTAACCTCATATTTAACATCACCAAAAAAAAATTATATCCATTTGGAAAACTACAGCCTGAGATATGGATGAAATATAGAACATGTCTTTTGACTTCAAGAAGGTTAATTTCCCTAGAGAAATAAATTTAGTTGGGCCCATTAATGGATTAATTAGGCTTGTGTATATTTATAAGGCTTGTATCCCAATTAATATTTTATCAGATAAAAAAATTTCATCCCAATTGGATGCACATATCATCTGAATTGTTTTCTTGAGTCCACCGGTGTTCTTAGAATCTTGCATAGTTTGTCCCGTTTTTCTTCAACTTCATCATGGGCCTCAAAATAACCTCCACCTATAATTAAATCATCCAAATAAGTGAAATTACCTATTTTAACAATGATTAACACAAAATAATTGAATTAAACATTAAGTGAAATTTTTTATTAAATTTGGAATTTATGATACAAAATCGGTTTAACACAGTGATATAAGGGTGAAATTGAATAGTGAATCACTACATGATCAAGTTTCCACCTTGGGATTGAGGCCTAAAATTTAATTATAATTCTAGGAGAACACATCCTAATGTTGCTTCAAGAAGGAGTTGTATTCCTCCATCTCTTTGTAATTCATGGACACACTAATCAAAGTGGGTCATGGATATGGGTGCCCATGGGTCGGGTTAGGTCGAGTTGGGGGATTTTTTGGACCCAACCCAATAACAAGGGAATGGGTCAGGTCGAATCGAGTTGGAGATGTTTTCAATTTGAACCTGACCTAACTTGAACTATCTCAGATTGGGTTGGGTTGGGTTGGGTTGGGTTGGGTTGGGTTGATCAGGTTACAAAAAAATTGTTCAATTCTTATTTATGATTCCACTAGTTGACCAGGTTACATCTTCCACCACTTCATCTTCCTCACCACATTAGGGAATGCCCACAGCCACCCTGTAATGAATCGAACAAAAAAATGTTGTTTATCAGTGTGATCAGATTGCCTATCGATAGTCGTTGATGTATGAGGAGGTTAAATATGAGGCCAACATAGTGATGAGAATGGGGTAGTGTCTGACACCGGTAGATCTAGGGCCGCATTCATGGAAGAGATGGAGGTGGTGGTGGAGGTAGAGGGGGTATATGTAGGTTTTGTGGAGATAGTGGAGGAGGAAGACACCAATGAGGGTGAGGGTGATGTGGAATGATTGGTTTCTTAGTTGATCATCCACCTTCGAGTCTTCTAATCGATAATCATCCAGTCTTCCTTTGGTTTGTTTCTTATTATTTAGTTACCATATCATAATCGAATGAAATCTAATTATCTTGTTAATTCTATTGAACCTAATATTTTTGTTTGTTGATCTAGAATATTTGTTTGCTGATTTTACATGTCTTTATTATTTTTAATTTGTTTTATTTTTGGATAATAAAATCCATGGAAGATTCAATCATATTAACGATTAATCAATTATTCAAGTAATGGTGGGTGATGGTATGGACTCCATGGATGTCATAGGTAAAGAGGAAGATATTGGTGAGGTGAGGGTGAGGAAATTGGTTTGAGAGATAGGACAGAGAAATGGAAGTAGAGAAGTTTGAAGAGAGGTGGGTGACTTGAAGCAGTCGGGTTGTTTGGGTTGGGTTGGGTCAATTTTTTCCCAACCCGTAACCCAACCCAACCTAACCATGTTACGAACCCACCTGAACCGGTCGGGTTGGGTTGGGTTTGGACACCCCTAGTAATGGATCTTATATTGTACCCATATTTACTTCTCTAAGTTCAATAGTTCCAGATACACCTTCCTCAAATGTTGGAGGGGAATCCCTAAGTTCTTTCTCCTCTTCCTATTTCACATGATTTTCCTATTCTATCTCTGGATGGGAAGTAGATGATGAAGGAGATTTTTCAGAGTCCAAGTATGAGTCAATATTTTGACATTCGGAAGAAAAATCAACTACTTATGACCTGATTAATGGGATGGTAATTTGTCGAAACTCATGGGTTTGAATGAGGGTATTCTCACTCATGCTTTCATCACTGTCTAGAGAGTTGGAAACTTATTCAGCACTACTGGGTTCATTCACCATGACTGATACCATATAAGTTTTTGAACATGTGCCTAAACTTATACCCATCCCTTAAATATGATTAATGGGAAACACATACTCTACAATAAATTTCTTGAAGGGATTAGTCAATGTCACCACCAGACCATTCAGGGATTTTATTTGAGCAACATTATTATTCATGGGTCATTTCCCTCCACTTTGATATAATTTTGCATCAATGTATTGTTATTTGAAGGATTTATATGGGTCTTTATCACCATGAATTGTCCCAATTTGACCATTAATGCAATATTTGAGGCATTGGTGGTATGATGAGGGAATGGTCATGTGTTGATATAACCAAGGCCTTCCCAACATAAAATTGAAGGTTGTGTATTATCAAAAAACTAGGAATTATTATTCTAATATGAGATCCCTAAATTGAGTTTTGAGCTTAATTTATCTAAGAGGTTGTTGCTTTCTCTTGTCATATCCTTGTAGCGTTATAATGGAGGGGGCAAGTGGGAATCTTTGTAACCCAATTGATGAAGTGTTTGGACCAGAATGAGTTTAACACATAATCCATTGTTAATAAAGACACGTCAAATATCAATATCACTAATCCTTCCAAATATATACAAAGTTATAATGTGTCCTTAAATAATGGTGCATTTTTCTTATTCCATGAAAGAGATGATAGTGTGTCATTTTACAAGATCTGTCTATGTATGGTATACTTCAGCAACAACAAATTCAGCATCAAAATCATTTAGAGCTTGATAAATATTCTGTGATTTCTTCTCGAAGGTCTTTTTATAGACTCAATGCAACCAAGATTGATAAATTGACTAGAACCAGGCTAATTACTTTAAAATTTCAGACTTCTATTCCAAAGACCTGCACTTCTCGGCATGAGGATGCTCTTTTCATGCTACGTTAGGAACTGTACTGCTTGATGTAGGTAAGTAGGCCCTTGGAATAGGAGTTGAGGGTACTTTTATCCTTGGTATATTAGGTCGACTAAGTCTACCTACTTTCTGGGGATAATTAGGTGATGGTGTCCCCTCTATTCGATCTTCTGGGATGATCATGTCAAGGAAAACCTTGGAATTTGTGGGGGAACTTTCTTACTCCTAATATGTTCACTAGAAATATCTCTCATTAGTTTCGGCCACACAGACGGTTATATTTGGGATGTGGTTAGAGTAGTGACTCTTGGCCTAACCATGTCTTCCCCTATATCCTCGACCCTGATGACCTCTTCCCCCAGTTCCCCAATCAAGTGTAGGGAATTCATGTTCATATTCATAATCATAATTTGAGAAGGGATATATTAAGTAAATAACATTAATGGGAATGAAGATCAACTCCTCATCTGATGAGAACTCTGTCTGGTTGGTTGAACCTTGTTGTATTGTTTGGTAGGGTAATGATCGTGCTCCTGAGACTGTATGCATGAAGTATACTAAAGTGAAGGATAACTTTGTCCTTGTAACAAGCTCATTTTCTTGTTTTTTCTTCTTTCTATTTTATCCATGTCACTTCTTAGAATACTATATTTATAAGGATGGTGACGTCGATGAAGTCAGTTGTGCCACAACAAAAGTAACTGAGGGGGAATTTGGTTGTTTCAACTGTGCTCGAAGAATAGCATGAGTCTAGTTGATCTTATTTCTAACCATCTAGTCACTGAATTTTTGAATACCCTTATTTTTAACTTCCTTCCACTCATTCTCCTCCTTTGGATCAGTGAAAAAATGCATGCCACTTGCGCTGGTGGATTTCCCAGCTTCACTTTCTCAAATTCCACCATCCTCTGCAGGATGTATTTGAAAACAAAGTATTCTTGGATGTTGTACCCCAATTCTCTATGGAATGGGAAGTAGTTCAAGATATCCTCTTCACTATATTTACTAGTCTTAGGTCTTTGGAAACTTGATCAAGTTTTTCTCCAACACTAAGATGAAGTAGCTAGGGACTTTATCACTTTGAAAAGAATAAACTTTGTTCTTAATCTCCTCAAACTATTTTTTCCTCTGCTCCCTTTTCCCATCCTAATTATTGGACTCCTCATGTATTAATCATGTTTTAATGATCACAAATCTCTTTAATAATCCCAAATATAATTAATGATCACAAATCTTATTCAATTATGTGTATTTATGTTTCACATTCACTCATGCTTTATAATGGTTAAGCTCAATCTAATTCATGCATATTATTGTTTAAGTCTGAATACTATTATTTTCCTAAGTTCAAGACATTGTGATCAAGACACAGATAGCCAGACACCGTGAAGATCAGACATCGTGACCAAGACACCATGACCAAGACACTGTGACCGAGACACCGTGAGCAAGACACCATAAAGAAGACACTGTGACACTCAGACCATGACACTCAGACTGTGACACTCAGACATCGTGAAGGAGACACTGTTTTCTCAACTTACTGTGACACTGTTTCTTAAACTATTTTTTCATCTTTCAATTTAATTCTTAACGGTCATATTTGATGCCTTTAATGCACTAACGTAATTAATGTTTCTTTGTAGACATATTATGAGGTACGAGGTATGAAACACATGGAACATTTCGGCTCAAACACATGCATTTGAAGATAAATATTGGAGAGTTCCCAACAACCAAAGCGCATGATATTGAATGAGAAACAAGCCTATGAGCACGACCACAAAGAACACTTTGTAAGATTTTCAAAGAAAGAATTTTCACATGCATGCAATCAGACTCTGCTAAAGAACATACAAAGTACACTGGAATCCAGAGAACATCTTCACATTGTTAAAACTCATGGAGAACATAAGCTGAATTGTGACCCTCTGTTTTTCAATACAAAAACCAGATAAGGAATCAAAATCATTTCTGCTAAATCAAAGGAGTCCAGAGTTGCACTTCAAATCACTAGAGTATTATAAACTCATATCTACTCTCTCTCAGTGATTCTTTTACTTACTTTTGAGCAGTGTGTATACTCTGCATGTTCCATACACACACTGACTCCTGTGCTAAATTGAATGATTTATAAATCCTTTCACCAAACTCTTTATACTCTTGTTTACCCACGAAAACTTTGGAAGAGGTCCCTGTGTGGCCTGGTTATTATTTTTGTTTACCCACGAAAACTATGGAAGAGGTCCCTGTGTGACCTGGACAGTCTGTGTACTGTTGTTAAATCTGATCCAGGGTGTGGATAAAAGTTTATTTATATAAACTACTTGGTGTCAGGTGATCACCAAGTGGAGTGGATTAGGTCTCGGCTTGAGACTGAACCACTTGTTTCATATCCGTTGTGCTATTTAAATTTAGTCTTATATGTTTTACTGCTTTATTGCATAATCTAGAAAACTCTAATTTCACTTTGATAGTTAGTATTGGAAAAAAGTTATAACTGATTTTTCTTAGTATAATAACTTCAAAAGTAATATTAATAATACATATTAAGATTACTGAGAATTAATCAATCTTCTAAGAAGTTTTTTAAATAGTCAAGCCCTTATAACAATATAACCTTGATTAACTGGGTTGAATCTATTATTGGGGAAAAACATTTCTTTTAAAATAATATTTTTTGTAACATAAATTTTTATAGTCACTCAATTCACCCCTCCCCTCTTTAGTGAACTACTCCAACCAACATTTGGAAGGTGATGCAACCAACTAACCACCGTTCTTTAATGGAACCAACTATGCTCAATGGAAAATTAAAATGAGAATGCATCTAGAGAGTATGAGATTTGAAATTTGGTCATCCATTATAAATGAATACAAACTTCATGTGACTGATATAATTACATGGGATGAACCTACAAAACTTGATTACAATAACAATTTCAAAGCCATGAATGCTCTGTATTGTTCCTTAGGAGATGAATAATTTAATAGTATTTATTCTTGTAAAACTGCCCATGAAATTTGGGATACCTTTTCTGTCTCACATGAAGGCACATCAAGTGTAAAGGAAATGAGAATTAATAATTATACTATAAAATATGATAATTTTAAGATGAAACCTAATGACCCTATTTCTGACATGTATCTTAGGTTCAATGAGATTGTTAACACAATGATTTCTCTTGGAAGAGAAGTAACTTCCAAAGAATAGATCATGAGAATTATTAGGTGTTTACCTGACAGATGGAGGGGAACCTCTATCTTAATTAGAGAATCATGAAACATCAGTAAGCTACCTGTAAAAGAACTCATTGGGAAACTGATGATGTATGAGGAAGAGCTGAAAGTCAATAAATAAGAGGAGGATGAACCAAATAGAAAATCTGTAGCATTCAAGACCACCTTCTCAAAGCACAAAGACAAAGGGAAACTGGAAGCTCCTGTAGAAAGATCGACCACCGAAAAATCATCACCTGACAGTGATGAGGAGATGGCTCAACTGGCCAGAAGATTCAAATGATTTTACAAAAAGAAGAACTTTTTCAGAAAGCCTAACTTCAGGGGAAAGTATGATCAAAAAGGAAACCGTAAAAAGGACTGGAAAAGAGCTGACAAAATTGATGAAATTGTATGCTATGAATGTAAGCGTAAAGGACATATAAAGGCTAACTGTACAAAGCTCAAATATAAGAATAAATATGAGGATAATGACAATAAGTACAAAAAGGCAATGAAAGCAACTTAGAGTGCCTATGAGGATAGTTCAAACGACTCAAAGACATCACATGATGAACAGGCTAACAAAGCCAATATATGTTTTATGACAAACACGTATGAGGTAACACTGAACTCTTCTATGCATAATTCATACTATTCTGAAGAGTAAAGTGACTCTGAAAATATGACTAATGAAGTAATGTTTGAATATTATAACATGCTTGAAGATACATGCAATGAATTAAAAGATAAATATAAATCATTGAAGAAACAGCATGCTCTCACTACAAATGTTAAATCTAAACTTACTACTAAAAAGGAGAAAAATGCTCAACTGCTCAAAGAAAACAATGAATTAAAAATGTCTAATGAGTAATTAAAAAGTGACTTAGAAAAGTTTAATAATGGGAAAAATACCCTTACCCAAATGCTAGGAAAAAAATTGCCTCTAAATACAATACTGGCATTGGTTATCAACCTGGTAAAAGAAACCTTAGTAGAAAGAATTTTATTTCAAAGTCTAGGACATATAATTTTTGTTCCCAGTTATGGACACAACTCATCTAGCTCGAGTCATGATACATACTCTACTGTTTCAAGTTTTTGTGGACCAAATACAGTTTATTTTTCAAATACTTTACATAATTCTTATAGGAAACCTATGAGACAAATATGGGTTCCTAAATCACTTATTACTAATGTCACTGGACCCAAACAAGTATGGGTACCAAAATATATCTTTATTTGATCATGTTATAGGAAAGCTTCTTAAAGAGATCCTGCAAGAATCTATAGTACTTGGATAGTGGATGTTCAAGGCACATAAAAAGAGACTACTCATGCTTCAAAAACCTGATAAAAGTAGATGGAGGACATGTCACTTTTGGTGACAATGAAAAAGGGAAGATCATTGGCTTAGGCCAGATTGGTAACTCTGGTTCGATTTTAATTTCTAAAGTACTATTTGTTAATGGATTAAAATATAATCTTCTTAGTATCTCACAATTATGTGATGATGGATATCATGTTAAATTTGAAAATGATGCATGTAATGTTTTTAATTCTAAAGATGAATTAGTATTTTTTGCATCAAGGAATGAGAACGTTTATTCTGTTAATTTAGATTCCTTAGCCTCTCAAAATGTTTCATGCTTAAGTGTATTTCATAAAGAATCACGGCTCCAGCATAGGAGACTAGGACACTGTAATGTTCACTCCCTTAGAAAGCTAGTTAGAAAAGGCCTAGTTAAAGACTTACCCAAACTTGAGTTTCCAAATGACAAAGTGTGTAATCCTTATCAAAAGGGAAAACAACACAAAATCTCTTTCAAATCAAAGAAAGAAGTTTCTACTTCTCAACCTCTCGAATTGGTTCACATGGATTTTTTTGGACCATCTAGAGTTTCTAGTTTAAATGGGAAGCACTATGTTTATGTTCTAGTAGATGATTTCTTTAGATATACTTGGACCTTCTTCATGGCTCACAAAAGTGAAGTCTACTCTTATTTTACTAAGTATTCCAAGTCTGTAGAAAATCTTAGTGGACTTAAAATTAAATCTTTAAGAAGAACTTAATGGTTATAGTCACAATTTCTCTGCCCCTAGAACACCTCAGAAAAATGGTGTTATAGAAAGAAGAAATAGAACCTTGCAAGAAATTTCTAGAACAATGCTTAGTGAATATGACTTACCTATTTACTTTTGGGATGAAGCTGTTAATACAGCATGCTACACAATCAATAGTGTCTTGATTAGACCAATTCTCAAAAAGACCCCATATGAACTCTGGAACAATAGGAAGCCTAAGGTTAATTACTTTAGAGTTTTTGGTTGCAAAGTCTTTATTCTCAACACTAAGGATAATCTTGAAAAAATTTCATCCAAAAGTGATGAAGGAATTTTCCTAGGTTACTCAATATTAAGTAAAGCTTATAGAGTATTCAATAAAAGAACTAAATGTGTGGAAGAATCTGTTCATATCGAGTTTGATGAAATAGATCCACATGAGCCTAGAACCATCCAAGAAAATCTAGAGGATGATGTATCAAATTTGAACATCAACTCAAAATCCTTAAATTCCTCTATGAAAGAATCTGTGAAAACTTCCAATTCTGGAAATTCTCTTCAATCGAGTCATAATGAACCTAAATATGTTGATGAACCTGAAATCATTAGTCCCTCTTTTTCTATAAAGGTTAGAACCCTTATAAACCATCCCTTAGATGCTATTGTAGGAGACTTAGAGAAAGGAACACAAACTAGAGCTTCTCTTAGAAATCAGGTTGAACATCATGCCTTCTTGTCACAATTTGAACCTAAAAACATTGATGATGCCATCAACAATGAATTTTGGGTAATGGATATGCAAGAAGAACTTAATCAGTTTGAAAGAAACAAAGTTTGGAAACTTGTTGAAAGACCCAAGGACACCTTCATCATAGGCACTAAATGGGTGTTTAGAAATATGGTAGATGAAGCTGGAAATATAGTTAGGAACAAGGCTGGATTAGTTGCACAAGGCTACATTCAAGAAGAAGGAATTGACTATAAGGAGACCTTTGCTCCAGTATCCAGACTTGAAGCCATCAGAATCCTACTAGCTTATGCTGCACATCTGAATTTTAAAATATATCAAATGGATTTTAAGAGTGCATTATTAAATGGGTATATAGCTGAGTATTTCTTTGTTGAACAACCCCCTAGATTTACAAATCCTCATTTTCCCAATCATATTTTCAAACTATCAAAAGCTTTATATGGATTAAAACAAGCTCTAAGAGATTGGTATGACAGATTAAGTACTTTTCTTATTTCCAAAGGTTTTACAAAAGGGATAGCTGATCCTACCCTCTTTATAAAACGAATTTCTAATGATGTTTTAGTGGTTCAAATCTATGTAGATGATATTATTTTTGGATCTTCAAAAAATTCATTATGTATTGATTTTTCTAAAATGATGCAAAACGAATTTCAAATGAGTTTAATGGGTGAAATAAAATTATTTCTTGGATTTCAAGTCTTTCAAAATAATGATGTGATTGTTTTAAATCAAAGTAAATACACTAGAGATCTTCTAAAACGATTTGGAATGGATAGCACTAAAAGTAGTGACACTCCCATGAGTACCACCGTAAGTTGGATCTTGGTGAAGATGGAAAATCTGTTGATAAAACCACTTATAGAGGAATTATTGGAAGTTTACTCTACTTAACTTCTAGTCGTCTGGACATTATGTTTAGTGTGTGTATGTGTGCACGTTTTCAAGAAAATTCTAAAGAATCTCATTTAAATGTTCTAAAGATAATTCTCAAATACCTCAAGAACACACCCAATCTAGGACTTTTCTATCCTAAAGGAAAATAATTTGAACTAGTTAGTTATTCTGATGATGAATTCGGTGGCTCTAAGTTAGATATAAAGAGCACCTTTGGAACATTTAACCTTTTAGGCAAGTCACTAGTATCATGGTGTAGTAAGAAACAAAATTATGTTGCATTATCTACTGCAGAATCTGAATACATAGCTGTTGGCAGTTGTTGTACACAAATTTTGTGGATGAAACACACATTACTAGATTATGGATATCAATTCAGACATGTACCAATAAATTGTGACAACACAAGTGCTATTAACATCTCAAAAAAAATCTTGTTTCACATTCTAGGCCAAAACATATTGATGTAAGACATCACTTTTTGAGAGATCATTATCAAAAAGGTGATATTACCTTAGAATTCATTTGTACTAAATATCAACTTGCTGATATATTCACTAAACCATTAAATTCTGAGAGACTAGACTACATCATACATGACCTTGGCATGATAAATCTCAAATAGATATCTTACGTGTCTTACTTTTCAATATTTTTACTATGTTCTAATTTACTATTTCATGATTACGATTTCTAAGTTATTGTCTCTCATGTTTACGGTCTCACCGTTAGCACCTTGTACTCATGGTCTGAAATTTACTGTCTCACCATAACGCGCACTGACAAGTTCACTCACTGTGTCACTGTGACGTTCACTCACTGTCTCACCATAACGACCACTTGTTGTCTCACCATAATGAATGATCACTGTCTCACCGTAACAACCCGGTGACTGTCTCACCGTGAAAATTATTTATGATTTTCTTTAAACCCATATCGAGGTAATTTTTATTTCACCTCTTTTACTTTCCCGTGTTTTTGTTTTTGTGACGTTTGATATTCCCAAATGATAAAACAAAGAGTTTCACTCGGTTCTTCACCCGGACTTTCCCCTACACACTTGATTCAAACTCTCTCAACCTTGCAACCCTCTTTCTCTCTCGTGACCTTTAGTGGATGCCAAGAATGAAGCGAACATCATCATCCACACCTGAGAAGCACCACCCAAAGAAGAAGAAGATAGCACCCAAGCTGACACCCGAAGGACCGTTGAATCTGAACCTGGTAAATCAAAGTGTTTTCCCTGAGAAATAAATTTTCCCCGAATGGATCTTGTATAGAAAATCTCTAGTTCTGAAAGTGTTAAGAGAACAAGGCTGGTTAGAATGGTTCTTAAAGGAGAATAGACCCATTTATCTAAGGTTAGTTTCTCAGTTCTACCAGTACGCACAATTTTTTTTTGACTCTGGTGAAAGCTTTGTTGTGAGGAGCTGCATTAATGGCCAAAGATGCTCTTTCTCATCGAGGTTATGGGCTACATACCTTATGATACTTACAAAGGAATTTGTGATGATTATTAGAGAGATCCCCCACCTACAACTGATTTCTTTGACCTCAAAGATGCTCTAAAAACCCTAACCATGAATGGCACCAAGAGAAGGGCCATAGCTGCTGAACTTGATGGGGAAACAAGGCTATTGTTTAAATTTGTTCAAAATCTATTTAGTCCAAGGAAATGTGACTTTGATATATTGAAGTACCAAGATGTGTTCTTGATTCATCTTATGAAGAATGGATACAAAATCAACCAGTGCAAGTTCATCGTTCACCATATGTGTGAATTGATCATGGTTACATCCAAATCCACCTCTTTGTTCTAATCTTGGTTGATTTCATCCATGCTTATTACCAAAGGAGTATTTGGACCCAATGAAGAAGTGCTTGTGTATTGAAAGTATTTTCTCTCTAAACCCATCATCAGAAGAATGAAAATAAACTAGAACCCTTGGAAAAAGGAGTGGGTGGAAGACAATGATAAGATTTATGAGAAGTTTAATCCTTTGGATTATCCATCAAGGCCAAAAGACATTTCTAATCCTAGTTTGGAACCAGATGAACTTGGTGAATATTCAGAAGAAGCAGAAGAAGAGGCTAAAGTACCTCATAGGGAAGAAGTTATTGTTGAGGAAGAAAGGAATATTGTTCCTCCTGTTGTTCTTGAAGAAGAAGTTCCTGCCTATAGAGATGATGTCAGTCTAGAAATCCAACCTGAGGCTGAAAAATAATCAGGTGTGACAGAATCTGAGCAGCAAGCCATGGAAGAGCCTGTTCTGGAAGAACTCCCTATTATGAAAGGAGCAAGTCTAAAAGAACTCCTTAAAGAAAAACTTGTTCCTGAAATAATACCCTCTACTAAAGATAGAATGGAGATACCCTTTCAATTGGATAGATAGGAGATGATTTAGGAACTTAGAGATGAACCTGTGGATTTAGACCTAGCTCTTGAGCCACTAGATCCTGAAAAGGAAGCATCTGTTGAGGGGGAGGAAACCCAAAATCTTGAGACTGATGAAGAATAACATCCAACTAAGTCTAGTCCTGTGGACACTCAGTACAAATTCCCTAGATTTTATGATGTGGGTGAATCTCATCAAGTTACTACAACTGGATTTGATCTCTCTTCCCTGTTTCAGTTGAAGTCAGTTTCTATCTTTGTCCCTGAGAAGGAACCAGAACCTGAACCTACCCCTGTACCAATTCCTTCACCTGAACCTTCACCTGAACCTCTACCTGAACAGCTGTCCTTTGTTAGTAAGGGCGATTTGAAGGATTTTGGAGATACTATCTTATCTAGAGTTGAGAATATTATGAACTCCCAACCTCGTGTTGTGACACATCTGAGTGAGAGAGATACCTCACTGCTTTGGGAGAAAATTATCTGGAAGATACAACCTAAAATGCTCTATGAAATTTAAGAAGTTCGAGTTGAAAATAAGTTGCTCAGTAGTAAAGTATCAACCCTAAGAAGCATGGTTAAAGATATGTAGAAAGAGCTACATTCCAGATCAGAACCTGTTTCTGCCTCTCTAGAACCTTTTGTGTCTCAAATTTCTCGAGATGTTGTGTCTTAGATTCACCCTTACCTTTTATCCTTTGATAAAAAGGTTACAGAAATGCACAAAAAGTTGTTTAAATAAATGATAGAGCTTGTGGTTAATCTCAATAAACTCACTGATGAGTACACTGGATGTCTTCAAAAGGTACTGAACCAGCTCAAATCTCTAACCATAGCCTTGAAAGCTTCTCATCCCTCTGGTGAATCCTCTACACCTACCTTGGACAGTTATTTTCTCGGATCTATAGTCCAAGAAGAAATTTAAACTGCTTTAAGTGGCTTCAATTTGACTTCTTTATCTAAAGTTATCAAGAATAGTGATAGAGTTCTTGACCTTGTGAAAATTCATTCCAAGATTTCCAATGATGCCCAACAGGAGATTGCTAAGAAAGTGGATTTCTATTTCAACCGGATTTTCTCCAAGACTGATATGACCAACCACTTCAAATACCTTGTAGAGAATCTGAGAATTCCTCCTGTAACCCAAGCCTTCAAAAACCAAGTCCATAAGCTAACCGAGTTTACCATATTGTTGGACAAGTTCATGGAAAACAAAGATGACTTTGAAAAAGCCATACAATATGGTGGAGAAATAATTACAGACTTCATTAAACTTCTGAGACCATATCTCCATGTCCAGAGTACAACAATTGTTTCTCCAGTAGCTACTCCTCTCAGACCTGGGCTACATACTTTTACCTCTGCCTTACCCTCAACTACCATGTCTGTTGGCCAAGCTCTTAGTCAGATCAGGCCTGTCATTCTTGACCAGCAATGACCAAGATCTTCCACTGCTCCTACATTGGCTCCCTTAGTCTTCGAAGGTCTCCCTTTACCTTCTCTATCTACCACCTCTCTGTCTTCTTCTACATCAACCACTGCCCCTATGGCTTCCTCTTCTGCTGCTGATAAAGGAAAAGAGAATTCCAATCCCTGAAGAAGACTAGTGCTTACTACTTTTTTATGGGGTTGTCATTGATTTGTTTTTTTTTTGTATTTCTACTTTATGATGTACTACACTCTACTTACTTTTAATGGGATATGCATTGTTTACCCTCTCTTATTTCAACTTTTTGATAATCCCAAAATGGGTAGAAGTTATATGTTTTTTTTCTATATGTTGTTTTCTCTATAGCTGCATCAACTTTCCACTTTAACTGTGCATGATTTGTGATCATCAAAAAAGGGGGATATTGTTGGACTCCTCATGTATTAATCATGTTTTAATGATCACAAATCTCTTTAATAATCCCAAATCTCATTAATGATCACAAAGCTTATTTAATCATGTGTATTTATGTTTCACATTCACTCATGATTTATAATGGTTAAGCTCAATCTAATTCATGCATATTATTGTTTAATTCTGAATACTGTTATTTGCCTAAGTACAAGACACCGTGAGCAAGACACAGTTAGCCAAACACCGTGAAGATCAGACACCGTGACCAAGACACCGTGATCGAGACACAGTGACCGAGACACTATGAGAAAGACACTGTAAAGAAGATGTTGTGACACTCAGACCATGACACTCAAACTATGACACTCAGACACCGTGAAGGATACACCGTTTTCTCAACTTACTGTGACACCGTTTCTTAAACTATTTTGTCATCTTTCAATTTAATTATCAACGGTCATATTTGATTCCTTTAATGCACTGACATAATTAATGTTTCTTTTTAGACATAGTATGAGGTATGAGGTACGAAACACATGGAACCTGTTGGCTAAAACACATGCATTCGAAGATAAATATTGGGGAGTTCCCAACAACCAAAGCGCGCGATACTGAATGAGAAACAAGCCGGTGAGCACAACCACGAAGAACACTTTGCAAGATTTTAAAAGAAATAATTTTCACATGCATGCAATCCAACTATGTTGAAGAACGTATGAAGTACACTGGAATCCAGAGAACATCTTCACATTGTCAAAAATCGTGGAGAACATAAGCTGAATCGCGACCCTCTGTTTTTCAAGACAAAAACCAGAGAAGGGCTCAAAAGCATTTCTCCTAAATCAAAGGAGTCCAGAGCTGCACTTCAAATCACTAGAGAATTATAAACTCATGTTTACTCTCTCTCAGTGATTCTTTTACTTACTTTTGAGCAATGTGTATACTCTACATATTCCATACACACACTGAATATTGTGCTAAACTGAAGGATTTCTAAATCCTTTCCCCAAACTCTTTATACTCTTGTTTACCCACGAAAACTGTGGAAGAGTTCGCTGTGTAGCCTAGTTATTATTTTTTTTTTTACCCACAAAAACTGTGGAAGAGGTCCCTGTATGACCTGGACAGTCTGTGTACTGTTGTTAACCCCGATCCGGGGTGTGGATCAAAGTTTATTTATATAAACTGCTTGGTGGCAGGTGATCACCAAGTGGAGTGGACTAGGTCTCGGCTTGAGACTGAACCACTTGTTTCATATCCGTTGTGCTGTTTAAATTTATTCTTCTATGTTTTACTAATTTATTGAATAATCTAGAAAACTCTAATTTCACTTTGATAGTTAGTCTTGGAAAGAAGTTATAACTGATTTTTCTTAGTAGAATAACTTCAAAAGTAATATTAATAATACATATTAAGATTACTGAGAATTAATCAATCTTTTAAGAAGTTTTTTAAACATTCAAACCCTTATAATAATATAACCTTGATTAAATGGGCTGTATATATTATTGGGGAAAACCATTTCTTTTAAAATAATATTTTTTGTAACAGAAATTTTTATAGTCACTCAATTCACCCCTCCCCTCTTGAGTGAACTACTCCAACCAACACTAATAATGCAGGGGTTGTTACTAATGATTAGGGGGAAGAACCACATGATATAGTGTGGTATTTGGATTGGGAGTGGGTTTAGGTTCCTGCTTAAGTGTAATAGTTTCAGCCTCTACTTTCCCTATTTTCTTTCCTTTAGCTGATGGAATTACTCAAGACTTAGTCTTGGTCTGTGTGATGGAGTCTTCCACTTTTTGAGAAATCATGAAAATGTCCCAAAACCCTATTGTATATTTCATAGGGATGAGTATTTTTTGAAAATCATTGTGAAGATTCACTATACAAATAAGAAAAAATTATTCTTGAAGAAGTTATAGGTTTAAGGAGTATGTCAAACCCTTCCACTGATCTATGAATTCTGAGACCCTCTCGTTCTCCCACTATTTTTATTTTGAGAGTTCAAGCAATGTTTTCTTATGTAATGTCAACCTGAATTGGTAAAGAAACTTATGACAGAGATCTTACCACCCCATAATCGATAGAGTCAGAAAGCTAATGTTCCATACAAAGGTAGGTCCCTGTAGTGATTTCATGAAGCACCTATGTTTCACTACTTCCTATTATTTAGGGTTCCCCATCATGGGATCACAGTGGGACATGAAATTTTTCAAATGATGCTTCAAGTCCCCCAATCCATTGAAAATTAGAAATATAGGATTCCCAAATTTTGGTAGTGGAAGATTTGTATCAAAACATTAAAGGTAGGGCTTCTTCTTTGGTTCAACTAGCGCGCACAAATCCTCCATATCTTCTAATTTGGATGTTAGTGACTCAATAGTATTAATAATCCCTTTAAGAATGTATGGATGAGAATAATATTGAACAAGTTCAACAATGGGTAGGGCTAATTGTGGTGGTACTTCTAGTATCTATCGTGGATAGACTACAGGGGAAGGCCTGTAAGGATATGTCTATCCTTCTTCAGGTTGTGCACCCAATAGAGGAAACTTCTGATCTTATATTTTGGAATACAAATATATTGGATACTGGTATCCTATTTTGAGTAGATTCTCTAGATCCATTTCATTTATTATGGAGAACCCTCTTTGTTGAGGTTCTATAGCTGGGAGTGTGAGTTAAGGATCTACTTGTATAATATATCTCGTAGAAAGGATTTCTCAAAGTAGTTTATCATTGATTCTTCTCAATTATTTCTTCTCTTCCTCTTGATAATTAAATCTTTCCTCTAGTGTAAGGGGTTTGAACACTTCAGTAGGTAGGTGAGGTGTAACCATACCTTTAACCTTTTATTTATTGGATTCTATTTAAGGAGGTAATAATGGATTTATTGAGGGACTTCCAAAATTTAGGGTGAGTCTATGGTTCCTGGTATGAATGCCTCCTTCATTTGTTTCGATGTGTACTATATTACGGACCAAAACTTCCTCATCTTCCTCCTCTTCCTCCTCCGTATTGGACTCATGTTCTATAGGATCTCCAGTATCGGTGTTAATAAAATTCACCGATGTGTAATGCATTATAGACATTTCCTCAGTGACTTCGTGATATTGTATTTTTCTAGTCCCTCTATGAGACCTTGTCCTCTCCTTTATTGATTCTCTGGGAGATGCTTAGAGGATGGTAATCTGAAGTGAATCTCCAGATAGTTCAGTTGTATGTGTCCCTAATGAGGGTACTGAATCATGGGATGGAAAAAATTTAGAGGATCCATTATGTGGAATCTTTCCTAATGGGGAGAAAAATAACTTCTACTAAGGATGAGATTATTGAGGTGAAAAATCCCCCATCCCTATAGGCTGGAGTTGTTCCTATTCCACTTTCACAACTCTTCAGGTCTAATTTGGTGACCTCAAATGTTGTGTTAAAAAATACCCCTACCCTACAGGTTGGATATGATCCTAGATTTCCATGTATGCCACCATCATGGTTTCCCTTCTAATTTTATAGAGATTTGTTTGAACATGAGACATGTGCATCATTTGGTATGCACCTGAATCACCTGTTTTCAAAGATCGTTGTGCTATCTACGACATTTTCACTATCTTACAACTAACTTCCCTTAATATAAAGTATTTCTAGATATTCTCATTATAATACCCCGACCCTAGTTACCCAGAGTCTTTTCATTATTACATAGTATTGGCATGATCACAAAATATCAAGTCTCGAAAGACCGATTAGTTTAGTAGCCTTGGAATAACTAGATACATTCATAAAGTTTGCATTACATCATAAAGTGAAAACTACTACAACAAAATCGTGTCTTCATATCCTCTCATACTATCCATGCAGGTCATTCATAAATTACTTCTTCACATCCTGGGAAAAATAAAACATTGAAAGGGGTGATCTCAGATGCTCAGTAGGGATAACAATATAGCGGAAACTTTCGTGAATAAGCATAAACATTTAAGGCAGTGTATAACTAAAACAAAAGACTTTTAAACTTGAACTTCAGCATAATATGGAAAAGATAAAATGAAATGATATCATTTACTTATTCACATGGATATTCTACTAGTCTAATAATCACATGCAATATCAATAACCACTTTCATAATGATGGAATGCATAATGCCAGACTATCATAACCACATAGTCAAGGCCTCGTGCCAAGACTACAAATAAGATTTTGTCAAGGCCTCATGCCAAGACACTAGTTTGTCTCATGAGACCTACTGATGCATCAAGGAGCTATAGCGGGCTACACCCGTCACTTATTAAGTCTAATGCATTCCTCATATGAACAGGTTTAAACATAACATAAACATTCGTATTAAAACTAGCATACAAAATGTAAATACTTTCCCCATAAACCATGAATGGTATAAAAATAACACATCCACAGTCAAACATATCACAAAACCTTCAATACAATATGGAATTTTTGTATCATAATAAATCAACTTCAAATAAAATTAAAATCCATCAAATGATTTTGACATAGATGAAATCAAAACTATTTGAGAAAAATATCTCTTTTTTTGAAATCATTTAAAAGTCACATAAATATAAAATAAAACATTTAATTTTAAAATATACTTATAAGCTTGTAATAAAATCTTCAAAGATTTTATAACGGTGGAAAATAGCCGCACCCGCCGTATAAGTTAAAAAAAGACATTCTTACCTTAATTCTGTCAAAAAGGTTAAAAAGGACCTTGTTTGGAAAACGACAGAAAGATTCCTTTATAAACGTATTATAAAAAGTCAATAAGGATATAAATGAAATTAACCCAATAATGTAAAATAGTAATAATTATTTGAAATACATTTTTAAGAAACATGGATGTGGATGATAAAGAGGTCAAAGTAGATAATTACGTATAAACAACCTCGGATAATGAAGAGATTGTGAAATAGACCCTTACCTTGTACTTTTCCTTGGTTGAGGGTAGGTTAACCTCCTATATAATGGTTAAATATTTGTTATTAAATTATACAAGAATCATATACATTAATATGATATCATATATGATCTTTTAACATTGCTTTGTTAATAATATCTTAGTATTATCGCCATTTCGGGTGTTAACTTACTCATTTTCTTTTATATGTTTTATTACATAAGCCATGTTTTTTATGGTTAGGTTGTATCTTATTCATATCCAGAATTATATCAAGTCATTAAGAATTATTTTTAATCATCAAATGATAATTATACTTGAATGGATATGATGGGGAATTAATCTCATCGCGTTCGTGGAGACGGTAGTCCGTACGTACGCACGAGCGATAATATCACTCTTTTGATATTAAAATAATTTATAATTGGATGGTATATCATATATACAGAATCATTATAATGTTATATTTATTATTTACATGAATTACACATCATTATTTTACCCATCCAAATAATAGTGTATTGAATAACAATTACACCACGACGTGGAGACGGTAGGCCGTACGTACGCACGTATGGTGACATGTCATTCAAAGGATGGATAGAATACTAAATATGGTTGTACCATATTTATAATAACATCACAGTATATAGAATATACTGTAGTTATTATTTTATAAAGTAAATAACAAAGGAAGAAGAAGTTGAAGAAGAAAGGAACTTGAAAAAGGGTAGTGAAAACATTACCTCTTCTTCGGGTTCTTCCTTTTGATTTGATCAAAAGGGATCCTTAGGTGGGATTTATGATCAAACTAAGGCCTCTAGGTTGAATTGAGGGAAGTTGAGAGAATATTTGGTTAGGTTTTGGCCGAACCAAAAGGCTTTGAAGGTGTGAATAATTGGTTATAAGTGGTGTCCTTTTATAAGGGGGAGGAGGGACTCATTAGGAAAAACTTAAAGTATTATTTTATAATAAATTAATATTCAGTTTATAATAGATAAAAAGTAGATTATTTAAATTTTAAGATGTGTATAGGTATAAAACCACTCAAAAAATAGGTTTTAGATAGGTTTTGGTCACTTTATTAACCTTATCTTTTAGTTTTAACTCTTAGTTAATTAGTTTGACACTTACCATGTCTCTTTGTATTTTTATATTATATAGTCAATAAAATTACTATAAACTTCCAAGAGACTCCCAATAGGTCCATTAATGATACAACTATCATTATATAAGTCTCTTGGCCGAACCTTATATTTTTAGTAATTGAATATCAATTAATAATATAATATTTGTTTTAAAAATTCTTTTATGTCAATTTTGACACTATTTGGTATTTGATTTTTGTGAAAATCATAACAGCATGATTAATTCAAAAAAACATAATTAAATGAATAATAACATGTCATATTAACCTATAAAAATAGTTTAATTCATAAAAAGTCTCAAATTACATTTATTTGGATATTTATAATATCAATTATTTTAATATTTCATTAATTAGGTAATTACCGCATCACTATTGTGTCATAAATAAATTAAATTATTTAATGTCTAAAAATTATAAATAAAATACCATTATGTAGGAAATATTTTTATATTTCTAATTAATATTTACAATCGAATTTATCTTATGTATAACCCTATATAAATTTTTTTACTAAATGATATATGCTTATGTCATTTTTGTATTTACTTTAACTTAATTAATATAAAGTGTCCCTATCACCAACAAGTGGCTCCATGGGGTCCCAAAATCGACCCAAAGATGCACATGGTCAGACATGTATCCAAAAATAAGGTTAGGGCACGTTTTAGGGTAATTTATTATTATTATAATATTATTTTTTTACGCTTATTTACCGGATTTACCCTTTAACCATGGTAAATAAAATATTTACCGAAGTAATTATTCAAAATGTCTAAAAATAAAAGTTACCTATTTACACAATTTGGACCTCCTGATTCTAAATATGGAATCCATTTTTCTAAATTCAAAACACAGAAGTGGCAGAAATTAATTTAAAATTAATTCCCATTGTTAAAACAAAAAGTGTGTTTTTAAGAGATAATAACTATCAAAAGATTGACACTTGTTTATGTCCGGTTTAAATGTGAAATTATGTAAAATTACCAAAATTGTATTATATGGTAAAAATATATTCTAAATATACTTTAAATACACTCAAATTCATAATTTATCACTATTAATTATTTTGATTAAAAAATTTGTTTTTAATTAAAATTTAGTAATTTTCACTATTCATCAAAATATAAAAGTTATCTGAAAAGTACCAAAATTTCACCCTAGGATAAATTAGATATTCTAAATCCAAAAATGAAGTCTATTTTGAGAGATAAAATTTATAAAATTTCAAAAAGTGGGTATTACTATTCATAACGTTTAGTTTGATTGGTTGTGGTGTGTGTTAGAACTCGAAGTTGTGTACAACACACGCTACTATATTATTCAAAGAGAAGCATACCGTGGAAGCCTGGGGTGTTACACTAATATTCTCAATGAAAAATCCTTTTGATTTATTTGTCTCTTCTATCCCAACGTTGGTGAGAGTTAGTTGAGGCTTGTTTTTGTTTAGAACATCATAGGTCCTGAGCAAAGTCCATTTGTTGAAGCTGGACTGAAGCTATGACATTTTCTGATTCCATATTTGGAGGTATTTTATTATTGGGGAGAATGGTGAAATACAACACTCTATTTTCACCCCATCCTATAATATAAACACTGGATGGGGTATCTACAACTAGCTAACACAATTCTTTTAGTGCATCGAGCCATGCATACTAAAGGGCTCTTTGATATTTCCCCAATTTTGAATGTTGTTCATCCAGGAGAGTTGCCAAGTCAATTTAGTGTTGCATACCTTCTATTACCTTGACATTATTTTGATACTCATCATAGTGTAATTATTTTTCTCTCAAGTTGTGAAGAGTTTTCCATATATTTAGGTGGATGTTTTGTATATAATCATTTGACAATGCCTTTGGAATTCTAAATTTAGAAGTAGCTAAATGCCAGAACATGACTGGTATGTCATATTTATCTAGTTTTATTCTCATGTTTAATATATCTTCTTCATATTTTTAAAAGGCTTCTCAACCTAGTCTGACCAAAGTGGACACTTTCCTGCCACTTTATCATAGCAGTGAGATTGGTGGGGACTTCCTTTATTACGTTGGAAGATAGGTGATACAAGGGTGGTTCTAATAGTGACCATTGACTTGGGTTTTCTTCTATCTAAAAAAGGATTTCACCTATCAATAACAAGGAATAAAACATGACTAGTCTCATTTTCTCAAGTTCCTCATTATAAGAGGGATTTCTCATCACTACATTGACAAGGGGAGGACCCTTTTAGTGAAGTGAAACACTACTGTGAAGAGAAATTTCACAACAAAAACCATCATGGGGAGGACTAAAATGATGGATTACAACAAGGGGAATAATCTCTTTCTCTTTGACATTCTAGACATGTGTAGGTATGTTGTGACTCTCATCGAGAGATGGGATCTCAAGATCAATCAGATTATGGACATGAAGCAAGCCTTCATGGTGAAGTGTCCAAGGAGGACCTTTGAAATTACTGAAACTTTCCCCATAATTTTATAACGTGGGAGTAAGATATTGAGCTTACACATATAATCATATAAGGGATTAAAGAACACCTTCATTGAGTAGAGTGGGATCATAGATAAGTTCTTCATTTTCCAGTCATCTCTGGTGAGGCTTCTTTTTGGATGTCTTCTTGAAAGAAACTGGAGACACTTACTAGGGAAAGTGGTTTTAAAGTATGAAATATTGTTTTATTAGCTTATATATTACTACCAGAATATTCTGATGAGATTTAAGAATTTTTTTAAGGGGTTTGTGCCTTCCTCAGAGTGTCCATTGGGGTAGGAAAATTACCACCTATTGGAACGATTGTATGTTCCTGATCTAATTGACCATGTATCGTAGGGGATTTTTTACCATGACCCTCATGGATTGGAGTAGAGGTGTGTGTATACTCTAGGGTGATATTTCAATGAGCCACCCCATTTGTGGGGATAAAATTATGTGTCCACACCTCTATCACTACTATTATCACCGTTATGATATCATGGAAGGTTTTTAGAATGTGTCTAGGGATTTGTGTCTACCCCTTCATCATTTTTAGGATGTGATTCATGACTTTAGCGATTGCAATAGGGAAATATGCCCATTACTTTTCTGGAGAAGGGGTGTGTACCTATTCATGTCCTCCATTTCCTTCCAGTGGATACTGACAATACTCAGGTGTGGGGGCATAGATTTGGGTCTCCCCCTATTTTTCAAAAGGGATTTCTAACTAACTTCTCTAGATGCTACTAGATGAGAATGTTATAAGGCATGATAAATGTGGGTAGTAGTGTGTTCTTACTCATAGTTTGTTTCCAAATTTGACTGATGGTATTCTTTGGATACTTCCAGATGAGGTTGCTGGTATGTTTGGTTGATGTGTGTAGGTGTTTGTGTCTACTTATAGATTGCTACTTAATTTGACTGGTGAGATTTCTAGGTGTGGGTAGGAGTTTGTGTCTGATCGATGTGTGTCACCGTATTTGGTTGGTGAGATTCTATGGATGCTTCCAGATGAGTCTTTCGGCCAGCTTGATTATTACGGGTAGGTGTACATTTATACTCATCATGTTCTTCCAAGTGTGGTTGGAAAGATTATCTAGAGGGGGAAGAGGTGTGGCCCTACTCCTGGTTGATCAGTTGTTGTCACTGTTGGGTTTTCTTGCATGCTTGGGTTTAGATGACCTAGGATGAACCCTCGAGGATGGCACCCTCATCTTGCTGAGGGTTCACTATCATGTGGTGTTGGTGACATAGATTTCTAGAAGGATCCCTTTGGAAGGACCTATGTGTTTTCTGAATGATTCCATCAATGGAATCTTGATCAACCTCTATAAGATAAGGAAGGAACTATTTGTTGCATTTTGGGAATAAGCTCCAGAAATGGTTGGAGATGGTGATCGGTGTTGTCTTCTTATGGACCACCAATCATCACTAATTGGATTACTGGTGGGGATTCACAATTTGGAGGGTTAGGTGGGAATCCTCCATGGTCAGGATGGTACCGTTCTAGCAATACTTCTAGACCATTGCATTCAAGACCCGACATTGAAGATTATGGGTTGGTGATGGTTTACTTTGATTGGATGAGGACACAACATGAGCGATAGCCAGGTAAAACATATGTGAGAGTTAATGTGACACCATTTTGATTGAAGAGAGGTCTTGATGAAAGTTCATGAAATATAGGTGCAAAACACAAACAAAAAAACCCATTAAATTAGCATCTCAATAAAAAAATGCATGCATGTTTGATTGTCATGTATGGACCTCTTTTATTTTGATAATAAAATGGGCCTAACAGGTGGGTGACATTGACATCATGGTTAAGGATACACATCGGGTTCACCATTTTTTGTTTCCCATAGAAATCGTTCACTCAATGATTGATTACAGGGTTTTGAGTTTTGTGAAATCATTCATATCGGGTTTGATACTTCTGAATGGTCTCTAATAGGTTTTTTTCATGGATACAGAAACACCCAATGATTCTCATATCCATGATGACTTTTGGACTTACTTTCCAAAGGTAGGCATAGATTGGGTAGCTTGGACAATGGTACTTAAGAACTCACATTGGTCGAGAGGATGGGAGGTCGGGCTCATCACACCCTTTTGGGGGGAATTATTGCCTACTCCAAGACTCTTTTATAGATTTAAGACATATTCGTGAATCCTTTATTACTTCAAAAGTACAACATGGGTCACCCTTGAATTAGCAATCAATTATTAGTATATATGGGATTTAAAATCATTTTTATGTATCTAAGGTTCTTCATCGATGGAGATATATTTATGTATATGAATTTCTTCATCAATGGTTCCCTCTTATGTACTGATTATAGATTCCTTTTTCATTTATTATCATGAAGTCAGATTTAATCCATGTAGTGGGGCGCTCTGGAGTGTATC
Source organism: Viscum album (assembly GCA_963277665.1). Taxonomy (NCBI): domain Eukaryota; kingdom Viridiplantae; phylum Streptophyta; class Magnoliopsida; order Santalales; family Viscaceae; genus Viscum; species Viscum album. Next base: position 698,427,574 of record OY728128.1, on the reverse strand, counting down.
ATCATATAGTGATATGAGAGTTTTTTTGATATTAGGAGCGAACCCATGAATGGGCTTCCTACATATTCTCATGAAAGGAATCAGTACACACATAGCTCGATGCCACTTAACGAGACACATCATACCTTTTAAGGTCATGTGATAAAGACCAAACCATACAGTTTATCATCTTGAAAGAAGGACATCTAGGTGAAAGGTTCCTATCCAAATTTCTGTGTGGGAATTGTGATGAAGTGGACCAAGGAACCTAGAATAGGTATGGACTTCCATGTTGGATAAGACTCTATTGGGAATGTAGCCCAAAGAGAATAGGTTTGATTTGGGGTTTCAAGTTTGGACCTTAGGGAGGCTTCCTACATATCCAATTTGGATGAGAATCAAATCCCAAATAGTTTAGTTCCACTTAACGGGACACATCATACGTTTTAAGGTTGTGTGATAAGGACTAAGACATATAGTTTAACATCATACAACAAGGAAGTCTAGACATAAGGTGCTGAGTCAGAGTTTGGTGTGGTAATTAATTTGAAGTGTCCTAGGGAACCTGGAAGTTATATGGGCTCCCAATTTCAATAAAAATCTATTGGGAATGCGGCCTAGATAGTATGGTTTTTCATAAACCAATCTGGGGTTCCATCCAACCCGACACCCAACCCGATTCATGGCATAGCCTAAATGGCATTCCCAATCCCCATGGGCTGGAAACTAGTGCCTAGATATCAAAAATATACTTTGGGATTGATTTCAACCATGTATAAAATGATAAACATCAAACAATAAAGAAACATTGCATAACTGATAAGCACGACCAAACAAGGTACAACGATTTTTCATATTCAAAGTTTTACAACTTTAACCAAAAACCATACATACAAAAACAAAATGGGAATAACAAAACTATCCCAAAAAAATCCATGAAACAAGAGGTACATCACCCTCAATCGACCACTATCAATACCATCAATAAGTGGAACACTAGAAACCAGATCCACCATCACCACCATGATACATCTTGCTTTTACCCTAGTCATACATAGAAAAGTATACATACACCCAAAGGTGTATGTATAGTGTGATACAAAGCCTGGTAGGATTCCACACAAAAGGAATATTTCATGCTATAACATTAGAAAAAAATAAACATGCACATTTCCATAATAATATTTGAAACATTTCTAAGAAAACATTTTAAGAAAAACTTTCTCAATAAATACTTTTTAAGAAAAAACCTTTTTCAAAAATAAGCTTGATTGAAATAAAAATACACATAAGGTCTACTGTATGTTGATGGATAACACCAAATAACATGAGAAACATGTCATAAGAGAGCACCATGGTAAATCCATATAGGTAACTTGAACAAGTGATACCCTATGAACCTCATACCTAAGTGATCAAAATCCTCCAACTCAACTACCAACAGTGTCCTTTTGCATGAGACACTAAAGAGGAGTGAATCCAAAGTTCTAATGGTCTCCATATCATAATCCAAAATCAATAGTGTTCCCATGCATGAGCCACTAGAGAGAATTTATTCCAAAGTTCCAATGGTCTCCAATCATATCACATATTTAGTTAGTGTTGTATCGTCAATCCTTCTAGAAGAATTTGGGCCTCATCCTCTTCGGAATCAATTGGCATACTAGTTCGAGTCCATCCATCTAGATACCTAAGATTCCCTTTGTGATAAAATTCCATTTCACATACCAAATAAACCATCACTTTTACATAAACATTCCAATCATCATAAGGACATAAGGAAATCACCACTTTCACATTTTCACATTGATCAAATGATTAAAAACCACATGGAAACCACCATTTTCCATAAAAAACATCACTTTCCATTTCACACACACACCAAAATAATTTGGAAATACATTTCACACCAATTGAACAATTTATGAAACCCATTTATAGAAATAATAACACATATGGAATCCAACTATTTCCATGGGAAAATCCCATTTTTAAATTCATACACATGCCAAAACAATTTTATGACATGCTTCACATAACTTTCCCAATTCAAAGACACATTTAAGGTGGAAAAAAAGAATCAAACATGCAATAAAAACTCATTTCTCTTGGAAAATACACTTTGAACACATTTTCACCTTTAAATATCTTTGAAAACACATTTCTCACCTTTCACACAAGGTATAAAACACATTCAAGAAATACCACAATGAAGCACACATGAAACATAACCACTTTCCTTTTAAAAATTCATTTTCATCACATGTACATCTCAAAAAATTTCCAAAACATATTTCTCACCACACAAAAAAATCCATAGAACGCATTTAAAAAATCAATAAGGAAAACAAAACTCATATAATAATGTAAAATCATGGAACCACCTCCCTCACACTTGGAAACTTCCAGAAACCGGTGGAAAACCACAACCGAACCACCAAAAGACCCTATAAAGGCAATATCAAACAATAAAAATCAATATTTCCCCCAACAATACAATATCGAACCCTCTTTAGGTCAAAAAACTCACTGGAAAACAATAACCTGAGGAGGGAAGAAGAACCCTAGAAAGAGGGAGAAATCAAGAGAAACAAGACTAACTTGATGATTCCTTGAAGAATTGGGGTCAAAACCACCCAATGATTTATGCTCATGAGGTACAATAATTATTATAGGAAAATACCATGGATGAAAATCCCATGTGGGGTAGATGGTAGGTGATTTATGGTTAAAATTGAAGAGGTAATAAGAGTAATTTTCTACTTTTTAATGACCTAGATAGGTCACACGGTTAGCTTACATGGTTTTCCAAACCATGCAGCAACTGTGTGTCCCTCACCATCCAAGAGTAATAAGATACATAGTTATACCACACATTTTTCCAAACCGTGTGACAACCATGTGGTCGCCACTGTCCAAAATGAACATTTGCTTCATGGTTTCCTGTGTGAGGGTGCACGGTTTCCCCAAACCATGCGCCACCTACTGTCATTCCCAAAATCTCTATTTTTTCACCAAAAACTCAAGGATAAACCCAAGGATAAATGAAAGACCAAAAATAAATGAAAGAATAACTCAAAACCAAAATCAAGTATGTGATAATTCTCCCCACCATGAAAACTTTATACCCCCAAAAAATCAACTCAAAGCTTGATTCGAGATAAAAAATGGACACTCCTCCTCAACCTAATACATCCACTAACAAGTCTCATGCTCATCACTACCATTTTGATAAAGAATTATGAACAACAGAATCGACTTCCCATGAATCACTTTCTCCTAAGAATCTACAAGCCACACTAGATGTTCAAATGCAGACAAATCAGGTTCCAATTCCAACTCTTCCCAATTCAATACATGAGGCGTATCTAGGTTGTACTTTTTCAGATGAGAGACATAAAACACATCATGAATTGACTTTAATTGAGAGGTAAAGTCTAACCTTTATTCCACCTTACCAATCCACTCAGTGATCACAAAATGTCAGACATACCTCAGTGTTAGCTTCCCTTGAACCAAGTGAGGTGCCACTTTCAGGAATACCTGGTATTCCATAGAAAACTCCAATGCCTGGAACCCCTAAACGACATAAGACTTATAGTGACTTTGCGCTATCAACAACCACTACCTTATCAACTTGAAATTATCATAAGTTTCTTACACAAGGATCAATCCTAACAATGAGGTCTTACCCACCTCATCCCAACAAAGGGGACTAAAACAACCAACCATAGAGAACCTCAAAAGGATCCATTTGAATTAAGGATTGGTAACTATTTTTATATATAAACTCAACCAATCCCAAATGGTTATCCCACAAACCTCTAAAATCCAAAACACATGCCCAGAGCATGTCTTCCAAAATCTGATTCACCCACTCCATCTGACCATACATTTGAGGGTGGTATGTTGTACTCAACTTGACCTACAACCCCATATTCTTCTGAAGGCCTTCCCAAAACCATAAGGTAAAATGGGGGTCCCTTTCTGAAACAATTGTCGATGGAACACCATGAAGCCTCAAAACATCCTGAACATACAACTGACCTAACTCATCCACTTTGGATGAATCTCTAATTGTAATGAAATGGGATTATTTGTTTAGGTGTTCAATCACTAACCAAATGTAATTCCTCCCTCGAGGCATATGAGGAAATCCAACAATAAATTTCATAGTGATCTCATCCCACTTCCAGGTAGGAATAGGTAGTAGATAAATCAAACCATAGGGCCTTTATTTATCTACTTTAACCTTCAAACATGTATAACACCAAAATACAAATTATGTTATGTCCCACATCATACTTGGACACCATAACTACTCATGAAAATCATAGAACATCTTGGTGGCACTAGGATAGACAGCCCACTGAGACTAGTGGCTATCTTACATTACCATATTCTTCAGTGACAATGGCACCACAAAGCAACCTTTAAAGCATAAAAATCCCTCAAGAGGAAAAGATCGTTCACAAGGAACCTCCCCACCATTTAGAAACAACAAATACTATTAGCACAACTCATCACTAGGATGCTCCCACTGAATCAACTCCAAAAGGGAAGGTGTTAGTAGAACACTATCCAAGAACAAATCTCCATTGTGATCCTTGGTCTCCAGATGCATTCAAGAGAAAAATCCATCAGAGTATACTCATCACTAGACTCCTTCAACACTTGCACTGGCACCTTCCTGCTCAAAGCATCTGCAGCCACATTACCGGCAACATCCCAGACCCGGATGCCACTGAAAGGTGCCCTGAGCTCAGTTTTCCACATGGCCTCAAGTGCATCTCCCCAAATTCCAGAGGTATATGACTAGAATTTAGGGATTATGGTAAGCCCATGGGGAGATTATTACTTATTACAAGATTGTAACACAGTGGAATGAAAATAGTATACAAATAGTAGAATTAATAAATCATACAAACAACAGATACTCAGTAGGAATAAATAACAATATCAAAAGGAAACTCAGATACAAAGATGATGATAATACATGTCATATATCTCTATTAAAGAATCCAAAACATTTATACAAGGAAGTATTACAATACATGGAACAAAAGTATAAAAGGGTCAAAAATATCCCAACTATAATCGTGAGCCTCGGATTGGTCTCATGCTCTCATGATCTTAAGAAATCATCAATAACTTGTATCAGGGTTCTTTTCCTTATCCATACCTGCAATCATATAGTTTTTTTGGGTACCCAAAGGCAGCCCAAATAGGGTGTGAGATATAATCCTAGTAGGAAACCACCCAATGTCTGGTTCCAATCAGTCAGTGAATATATAACAGATAGTGTGAAGGCGATAAACAATAAGTAAAAGAAGTATTGTAATAAAGAATCCTATGAGGTCTAGGTTCTCATTTATAATAGTTCATTTAATCAATTCATTTAAGAGTTAAGTCTCTAAATTAATAGTTAGGCCTATACCATTTATCAGCATGTTCAATTAATGATTCAATTTCATTTAATTGATAAGTCTCGAGACCCAACACGTAGCTCGATGTCCCCTATAGTGATAACATGATAAAAGGATAGCTAAACATGCCATTCAATAAGTATAAAAAAAGACCAAATCAAAGATTGTGCATTGTCTTGGTAGATATGTTATAAAACTCATTTCATCCTTTATTCATTTATAAACCTGAGCCCGTCCATGGAATTCCTAACTTGGAATCCATGTATCACTCCAGGTTTAATATAAACCAACACCCTAAAAGCTTGTCTATAGTGATCCTCAAGAACCCAGGTATCGTTTTAGGTGTGTTGTAACATCTATATCATTCAAGTCCACCCTTGGAGGTCCACTATGGGAGCCCAAGTATCACCCATGGAAAAATGATCAATTCCATTTGAGTATGTCTATAGTATTATCATATGAATCTATATATCACTCAGTATATAAATCAAGCCTCATATTCCATCCTTGGAATTCCACTAGGGAGTCCAACTATCACTCAGGCATAAGTAAGGTTCAAGAAAATTGGGTCCCACCATGGAATTATTCATGGAATCCATGTGTAACCCAAGGAATATTATAATTTAATAAATTCAAAACCATTTAATCAAATTCAATTACCTATTAAGGTCAACACCAAGAACAATTCATTTCAAAATCAGCTAAAAAGGTGACACAAAGCATTGACCAAGCTGAGAAAGCTTTACTTAACTTAACTCACATGGGAAATTCATCATAACAAGTTTTTCAAGATTAAACAAGCTATACAATGCATAACCTCTATTTAACTCACAAGGTAATGTCAAATAAAGGTAAATTATGCTTAATCAAGCAATTTTATAATAAGGTTCAAGGTCATCCTGTCCCTTACCTTTAATCCATTTCATTTACAATTGATAACAATAATCAATTTACAATTATCAATTTAATTTAAAAATCCTATAAAAAGGGGAAAAAGGCTCACCTAAGGGTGTCCAAGTCTAAGCCACCCATGGTGGTCCATCTATATAACCAACACACCAAAGGGGTGTTTATAAATCAAGGGACACAACCTATAACATCCATTAATGATCTCCTTAATTTAATAGGAAGTGTCTAAAATTTATATTCAATGTTTAAAATCATTTACGTCAACACCCCAAGAATTTTACACACGACACAATGACATATATAAACACATCGACTTTTATAGAAAGGCATGAGACCACCTACCATAGGTCCGTAGTTGATAGCACATCCAGTATCAACTCTTGATTCATCTCATATCAGGATAAAATTGAAGAATAGGCTAAGAACCTATTAATATGACATATTATCTTGCACCTAGATAGAGAAGTCAATATCTAGAAGAATGAAGAATGATTAAAAAGGAATTGAGAACTCGTCGATGCAGATCCAATGAGATGAGTGGTGCTTGAATTGATATCCGGGTGGAGAAGATCCCTCAATTTATAGTTAAGGCTTCAAAATGGGATCACTACATCCATGGTTGTTGTATGTTGAATAATAAAGGATTTTTAGGTTAAAATAGAATTTTAATTAGGGTCAAAATTGTAATTTTACCCAAAATTATAAGGTCACACAATTTAGGTGCATGGTTTGATCTAACCATGTGCAAACTGTACGCAATCTGCTGTAGGGAAGGGTTGTTTGCACAGTTTTTTACATAGTTTGACTAACTGTGCACAAAACATGCCAAAACCCATTGTCAAAATTACAAACATGGTCGCACGACCATGTACCCCAAATAGCACAATTTGGTCTAGCCATGCGGCCTTCCCCTGCTCACTATCTAGCCTCATATGGTTTTATCTAACCATGGGGCCTACTGAGAGTGGTTTGTACTAACTATGTGCCAGGCCTATTTCACCCCAAAAGGTTGGGTTCTAGGCTCTATACCAATATTAGACACCCCTAATACCTCCATGACCTCAAAGGGAATTCATACTAGACCACATTTAAACATTTAAACTGAGAATTGATGAGGAAAAATAAAGGATTTGTACCTCAGGGAATAACCGATTTCTTACAAATCCCCCCCCCCCTAAAGAATTTTGTCCCTGAATTACCTCCTTAATGGTGGTAAAGTATGTTTGAGAATAACTTTGGCCACTATGATCGTATATCGGCCTCCCGCTCCCAAGTCTCATCTTACACACGACCGTTCTTCCATAGCACTCGTACTTGAGGAACGAACCGATCTCAGAGAACCTTCATGCTATGATCCACAATATGTATAGGATGCTCTTTAAAGGATACATCTACCTATAACTCAACCTCCTTGGGATGAAAGGCATGAGATGGGTCTGAATAATAGTGTTGAAGCTGAGAAATGTGGAAGACGTTATTCATGGACTAGTACCTCTGAGGTAACTTTAACTAATAGGCTACTAGTTCTACTCTCTCCAGAATCTCAAATGGCCTGACATATCTCAGTGAAAGCTTTTCCTATCTCCTAATCCACCTGTGTACCATCCTTGGTGAGACATGTAAGAAAAACATGATCCCCGACCTCAAACTCTAGAGGTCATCTGTGGTGATCGACGTATGATTTCTGTCAAGACTGGACGGTATTCATCTGCTTCCATATCAATTGCACCTCCTCTATGGTCTCTTGAATAAGATGGGGTCCAAGAATAACTACCTCTCCTGCTTCTAACCAGCACATGGGTGATCGGTATGGCCTACCATATAAATACACATAAGGAGACATCTGTATATTATCCAGAATGTTATTATTATAGGTGAATTCAACAAGAAGTATATGCCTCTCCCAAGAGCCTTTGAAATCTATGACGCATTATCATAGCATGTCCTCAAGCACCAGAATCATGCGTTCTGACTGGCCATCTGTCTGGGGGTGGTATATTGTTCTTAGAAGCACCTGTGTACCTAATTCCCTCTATTGACCTTTCAAGAATCATGAATTAAACTGGGTGTACCGATCTAAAATGATAGTATGGGGGACCCTGTGGAGTCATACTATCCCATGAATATACAACCTCCCAAGTTCAACAACTGAAAATGTATCCTTGATAGGTAGGAAATGTGAAACCTTTGTGATCATGTCAACAAAAACCCATAAAACATCATTACCCAGAGGTGACCTCAGTAAACCCATCATAAAATCCATCATGACATCATTCCATTTCCACTTGGGAATAGATAGTTACTATAAAAGTTTATCCGGTCACTGGTGTTTTTCCTTCACCTACTGACAGGTGGTATATCTCATGACAAAACCAGCTATATCTCCTTTTATATCTAGCCACCAGTATTGGTGATGTAAATCCAAATACATCTTGGTGATTCCAGGGTGCACTACCCAAGATGAAGCATGAAAATCCCACATCATCTCCTTGCACATATCTGCTGAAACCCACACACATCCATGAACATACAGAATTTCATCCTCTCTTATGGTCCACCAAGAGAAGGGTTCTCACCTTCCATACTCTCCCATAGGGCTAGGCCCTAAAAATATGATAGCTTCCTCATTCTTAATCTATCTATAAGTGTAGAGGTAACAACTAAAGATGATACGAAAGTATGTCCCTAGCTGTCGTGCACCTCCAAGTGCATCTCAAATAACAAGTCCATAAGTTTCCACTCGCTACTGGCATACCACACTTCTTATATCTGATCCCTCCTGCTTAGTGCATTAGCCACTTCATTTCCTTTACCAATCATGTAGGTAAGCTCAAAGTCAAAATACTATAGGTACTCAACCCACCTTCATTGCCTCATATTCATATCACACTATTTAAATATTTACTTGATGTTTTTGTGGTATGTGTACATCACAAAATGTTATCCCAGTAAATAGTGTCTCCAACAGTGCAATGCATGAAAAAATGCAACTAAATTTAGATAATGCATTGGGTAATTCCTCTCATGTGGCCTCAACTACTGAGACCCATACACCATGACTTTATCTCCCTACATAAGCACTGCTCCAAGCTCAATACCTGATGCATTGTAGTAAACCATGAAACTCTTACGTGGATCTGGAAAAATCATTATCGGTGTTGAAGTAAACCTCCCTTTCAACTTCTGAAAGGGCTTCTTGTAGGTATCTAACCATAAAAACTTTACACTATTCTTATTCAAGCCTATAAGCGATGCTTATAGGCATGAAAAGTTCTGTATAAAACGCTTGTATTAACCATATATCCCCAAGAAACTCTATAACTCAAAGATGCTCTTGGGATTCTCCCAGTAAACTACAACTATCACCTTCTATAGGTCAAATGATACTCTTGTCTCTGATATGATCTGACTCAGGAAGTTAATCTGATATATCTAGAAGTTTCACTTTGTGATCTTATTATATAACGACTGCTCTCGTAGTGTATTCAATATAATCTCAAGATGTTTGGCATGGTCATATCTATTGTGAGAATAAACCAAGATATAATCCATGAAAACCACCATAAATGAATCAATATAAGGATGGAAAACTTAGTTTATCAGTTTCATGAAGACTGTTGGTGCATTCGTGAGACTGAATGACATAACCAAATACTATTATAGACCATACCTGTAATGAAAGGTTGTGCAAGGTATGTCTGATGGTATAACAAACACCTAATGTTAACCATATCTCAAATAAATATTTGAGAAGACCTAATCTCCTTGGAGCTGTTTGAAGAGATCATCTATCTTAGGTTGAGGATACTAGTTATTAACCATCAGCTTGTTCAATTTTCAGTAATCCACACATATCCTAAGAGTTATGTCTGCTTATTTCACAAAAAGGATTAAAAAACCCCATGGATAAGTACTAGGTCAAATAAAAACTTTTTCCTATAAATCCTATAGATTCCAATTGAGCTCTTGAATCTCAGTAGTAGCCATCCTGTAAAGAGTAATGGATATAAGTGAATCTCCTAGAACTATATTGATATAGAACTCTACCTCTCTTACTAGAGGTAATGCAGAAAAGTCGTCCAGGAAAACATTCCTAAAATGATCAAACACTGGAGGGAAATTAGTCCGACGCATTCCTTGAACATCTAGATATAAATTATCAATATGGGTTGCCATCCCACCTAGCCCATGATACTCGGGTCCATCTCGGCTCTCTTGTACATCCCATTCACCTTTGTGAATAAACTCTCCACCCTCTGATGATGTGAAGGTCACCCTATGGTGATAGAAATCAACAAAGGAATTAAAGGAGTCCAACCAGTCCATCCTAAGAATGATTTCAAACCTTTCATCCTGAGAAGAAATAGGTATTATACAAAGTGGTTCCCTACAATCTCTAGGGTACACTCTCTACACTGACATACACCTTATGTTCTAATCCCCAACAAAGTGTCATGCATCATAACACCATCATAAATTTGAGCATTGATCCCAAGTCTCTCCACAATGGGTACAAATATAAATCTATGAGAAGCCCCTATATCAAAAGGTATAGAAGCTAAAGTAGAGGCTACTAGAATACTTCCTCTAACAGTAAAAGTTTCAGGCTCCTTATCCTTAAGGGTTTGTTTCACTATGCATATCTAGCATGAACTATGACCCTGTGATAATGATTATCTACCCTAAGTAGAACCACACTATTATCATTGTAAAACTGGGGGTCTAACTACCATGGTCAAGACCACCTCCTCAGCCTGATCATTCAATTGTACTCTAGCTCCCTACCAGATGAGAGGTTGTTGACCCTTCTCCTGAATGTGCACTTAGTGCAGAACCTCTCTCATTGGATTCTAGAGAAAACATTTTGCAGAAGCACTGTATCCCGAATGGCCCGAAGGCCTTCATTTTTATTGATTTTTGATAACCCCCCTTTCAAGGGATGAGGGGGAACCCTTACAAGGCCCATAGGCTCAGAGATTACAAGGACCGTAGGCTTAAGAGATTACATGACCTGAAGGTCTTATGGAATTCAACCAAACTATCTACAAGGAACTGCCCCTCCCCAGCATCTGCGTCATGATAGTAGCTCTCCACCTTTCCATGGTCATCTGGCTAGGCTTCCCGTGTAAGCACAGGCTAGTCCCGATGGCATAGCCATACCCTCTCATTCTGAAAAATCCATTTGGCTCTACTTTGGTAAGTGCACTTGCTCTAAATCTTCTTCTAGGGCTGCTCCTTTTTTATAGTGTGTCTGGGGTAATTGTAGGTGGCCCGGAGGCCTTGAGGTGGCCTGAGGGCCTTAAAGGTGGCCTGAAAGCCCTACTGACCTGAAGTCCTGGGTGGAACAAAAGCCTTAAGGACTCCAAGCCCAAACCAGTGGCCCAAGGTGAATAGTTCCAGCTGCTACAATACTGAACATTACCTGCTACAGTAACTACTACAGTGCCTACTACAATACCCACATAGTGTGCAGTTCTGCTATAGTACCTGTACAGTGTACAGTTCTGCTACAGCACCCACACAGTGTATAGTGCCTACTACAATACTGCTACAATACCCAGAAATATGCCTGTACCTAGTTTTGAACCTGGGTCTTGTGGATTCACTTAAGGATACCTCACCAACTGGGATGAGGCTCATGTGCACAGAAGCACTATAGATGACCCATCTTTCTATATGATCGACACTCGATTGGGTCCCTCGTATATTGTGGCCTTGTATGTCTTGGACTACCGCACTGGTATCACCTCACTTTTCTACCTGAGTACGTGGTCTATCTACTAGTATCACCACATGAAAGCTCCAAAAGATTCTTCCCACTTATGTTCGATATAGTACCATATCTAGGTGTTGAACTACCCTAGCTCATGCCATCAACCTCTCTTAGGTTACGTTCTGTGATAAGCTCTTGATTTACTATTTATGAAATAGTAGCCAGCCAAAATACATTCACCTATGATCGTATGTCATACCTGAGACCATCCTCAAATATTCTAGATTTAGATAGCTCATCACCCATCAGAATAGGTGTGAAGTGCTGAAGCTTGGTAAAATGGTATGAGTAATTCATAACTGATAGTGTGCCCTACCCTAGGTGTAGAAACTCCTAGGATATATCATCCCTCAATGTATCGGTATAGAAGTAATCATAGAATTGCATATGAAAATCCCTCTCAGCCATTTTCTGATAATGATCCTCCCGAGTAATGACATCCCACCATCTCTTGGAAGAATCATGTGGCATATACATAGCGATCTTGACCCTCCTCTCAGAAGGAATATCAAGATGCTCAAATATAGATAGAATGGCCTCTATCCATGAATTTGTAGCCTGTGGTCTTCCATCCCCCAAAAATGTGGGTGAATTTTATTACTAGAACACATGCATAAACTCTTCCATAGTAGGGGCAGGTCGCAGTCCTCCCTTAACCATCTACAGGAACCACATAAATACTTACTGAAACTATGCCTCAGAACCTATGTCCAGTACATCTAATGGTTCCATAACTAACACTACAGGAGTATCCATTGTTATCCCATGGACCACCACCTCTGAAGTGTTGTCATCACAACCCTCCTAGCGTATGACTAATGGTCGTTATGGTGGCATGCCTCTACAATTCCAAACACATGCCTCATATCAAGAACATTATCAAAGTTTGCAGCTTAAAAGAATGGATATTTAAGCAAGATAGGCATAATCCTTCCTCTATAAGAACACACCCCTCTACCTTCTCCAAGAGTCAGGTATGGGCATCGTATTGGTCGTATTAAAGCAAGGGACACTTCCTACTACCCACAACTAAGGTTGGGTCTGGGTCAAGTTCTTTGCTATAACAGTTTCAGTTTCTAATTCATTTTCAATTGAATTCATATATTCATTTTCATTAAAATTCATTCTCATTTCATAGTTATCACAATTTACTTTAAATAGGTTAAACCAAATAATTCACCAAATTTCAATCCATGAGGGCCCATACTTCTTAAGGACCAAAGTGTGGTTTCCACCTAATTCATAACATAACACATTCCAGAATACCTATCACAATAGTAGGTATATCTCTCACAACACCTATCACAACAACATGAAACTAGTAATGTATCCTAAATGACATGAAATAATGCATTTCATGTGATTCTAACAAGTGCCTATATGATGCATGAGATGACACACCCTCATCACATTGGATTGCAACACAATAGAACTAAAATCATATCAATAATAACATCATAATTCAAGTGCATCACCCAATGGTGGAATCAAATCAACTATAATATCCAAAATTCAAAAAACAAAAATTTCATTCCAAGGTAATTTGACTTTTTCTTATACATGGGTTTGGTATGCCCAAGAGCAGTTCATTACCAAACTTAATTTCCTTCCAATCCATTTATATTATCTCAAAATAGTAAAGAAAAATATAAAGGACCCTCTGATACCACTTTATAACATCCTAGACCTAGATTCCACTGAAAGGTTCCCTGATCCCTATTGACCACAAGGTCTTAAGTGCATCTCCCTAAACATCAGAAGCTACTAACTAGAAATGAGGTCCTAGGGTGAGTCGGTGGGGAGATTATTCCCTCTTACCAAAGTGTAACACATCAGAATGACAATAGAAAAAAAATAGTGGAAGCAGTAAATCATAAAGACAATATATACTTAGTGGGAATAGATAATAATATTAAAAGGAATCTCATATATAAAGATGATGGTAATACATGTCATATATCTCTAGTAAAGTATCCAAAACATGTATATAAGGAAGGCATACAATACATGAAACAAAAGTACAAAAAATCCAAAATATCACACCTAGAATCATGAGCCTCATCTTGGTCTCATTCTCTCCTACTCCTAAGTAATCATCAAGAACCTGAATCAGGGCGCTTTCCCTTATCCATACCTATAATCATATAGAATGTTTGGTTACCCAAAGACATCCCAAACAGGGTGTGATATATAATCCTAGTAGGAAACCACCCAAGGTCAGATTCCAATCATTAAATGAATATATAATAGACAGTGTGCAGATGGCGTAAGAGGAACCGGGTGGGAACCCCAAATATGGCGACGATGATCCTGCCGATCTTACAGAAGGGATGCGTGCAGTGGATGGTGATGGTAAGCACTCCTTTGCTGAACCTCCCAGTCACAAGGATATGTTCTCGGTTGCAAAAAGGGGAGATGGAACTAGGGTTGTCAATGGGAAGATAGGAGGAAAATTCGCGGAGGTGGTTAAGAATGCTGCGGGAACCGCATTCGCGAGCTTTGATGCTCCCCCGCCTGGGACAGTGATCAAAAAGGGGAGGATTTCCCATGTGTCGGCTAATCAAGAAGCGGTGGAAGAAAGGGTAAACTCATGCCGATTTTCAATTATCGCAAGAGTAATAACCCCGAAGGGGGAGCGGCTGTGGAAATTTCAGGACCTGGCTAAAAGGATTGCTGAGATGTGGGGCTTTGAAGAATGGCGGATGATCGCGATGGGCAGGGGTTACTATCATGTGGTCTTCCCATCTGATGAATGTAAGAGGAAAGCGTGGAGCAAAGGTACGGTGGCATTGAACCCGGGATTTCTGAAGGTACAGGAATGGGATAGGAACTTTGATCCTATGACTGTCCGTAGCACACATACTCAGCTATGGATTCGAATTTACAAGCTAAACTGGTTGTATTGGCACCCAAGGATCTTATGGGACATTGCATCCTCGGTGGGTACTCCGATTCGGATGGACCGACAGACAGACAATCCGAAGCTTGGGCATTATGCCAGAATCCTGGTGGAGGTTGACATGGCAAACACGCTTGTGGAGGAGGTAGTGTTGACAACGCGGGATGACAGTATGAGGTTGGAAATTCTTTATGAGAGGAAACCGAAATTCTGCTTGAGGTGCATGATTTTTGGGCACATGTTTGCCGAGTGCAAGCGGGATGTAGTATGCCAATCATGCATGATGAAGGGACATGAGGAGCATATGTGCAGGCGAAGGAAGGGGAATGGCAAATGCTTGGAGCCGCTGGGGACACTGGATGTTGGTCAAGGGTCTGGGCTGGGGCAAGGCGGCATTGGGGACCCTTCACCTGCTGCAGTGGTAAAGGATACAGCGCCGAAGGAGGTTCCTAGTGGAAATATTGCGGGTATGGAGGGTCCGGCTGTTGGAATCCAGGTGGACTCTTCTCCCGGCAATGTTCATACGGTGGACAGGGTGGAAGTTGCAAAGCAGTTTGATGATAAAGTGGAAAAGAGCAGAGGAAGTGGGGATGCCTGCACTGCAAACGCACCTATGGCAGACCGAGGGTTGGTTTCTGATTCTGGAGGGGAGTTCACTAAAATCTCCCCCTCCAAGGCTGCACGAAGGAGGGTCTTTGTGGGTAGTGACCCCCCCCCCCCCCCTGAAGTCCAGCAATACTTTTATACCGCTCTGTGGAAGACTTTGGTCGGATGAGATGGATGATGCTCAGAATTCTGATGTTGTTGATGATGATGGTGAAGGGATGCTTGATGCCAATAAGGTGGAGAAGGTGCTGGTTGAAGCAGGTGCAGTGGTGCAAGTGGAGAATGCCGGACAAACCAGTCCAGGTATTATCTTTTTCGATGGAGCTGTCACAGGTGGAGTAGCAGGGACGCTGGGTGAGGAGGGCAGGGAAATGGGGGCTGGAGGGAGGATATCAACTGAAGTAGGTCAAGTCAGTACAGGTGAGGTTAGCAATGAATCCCAAGAACAGGACACTGGTAAGGGCAAGGAAGCTGATAGAGCAACCAAGGCTCCAAATGAGCAAGATAGCATCACTGCCCCCGAGCATAGTGTGATGAAGGGTCAGGGAGGGAAAAAGAAAAAAGGGCAGTCGCAAGCCTCTGTGGAGAAGAAAGGGGGACCTATGACAAGAGGTATGACCCATAAACAATGAGGATTTTATACTGGAACTGTCAAGGGCTGGGGAACCCCCGCACGGTCAGGGCCCTTCGACACAACATCCTGACCTACAAGCCAATGTTCGTCAGCATTGTTGAACCTAAAGTTATGTTAGATAAATGGAAGGGACTCAGATGGGCCTCACTTGGGTACAAATTTGTGGCGAGAAATCAGTCTTCATCTGATAAGGATCATTTGTGGGTGTTTGTACAGAACAGCCTGCAAATCACCTCATGCGACAATGGTCCTCAATGGGTTTTGGTGAACTGCACCATTGCTGGACAGCAGCTTTCTTTATCTTTTATTTATGCTTCTAACTCTTACATTAAGAGGAGGGAGCTATGGGAGGCACTCAAAGGTACCTCTAGTAGAATGGATTGCAAATGGCTGTTGATTGGCGATTTCAACACTGTTTTGAAACCTGAGGAGAAAACTGGGGCAGCTTTCAACAGGATTGCTGCCTCTGAATTCTCCGAATGTATTGATTACTGAAATCTGGATCAAGTTGCAATTGCTGGTGATGACTTCACTTAGTGCAGGTATACTTGGGAAGGAAAACATGCCAGTAAGCTTGAAAGATGTTTTGTTCAGATTGATGATCAAGTGGCAGCTCATGGCATCTCTGGATTCACACTGCCTAAGCACCACTCCGATCACAATCCAATTGTTATTGATGTGGAACAGCAGGTGACAAGGCCAGGCCCTGTTCCCTTTCGTTTCAACAATGGTTGGCTTGTGATGCCAGGATGCAGGGAAATCGTTTTAGAAGCTTGGAAACTGGATACAATTGGAAGCCCACTGCAGCGACTAGCTGTGAAACTGAAGCATCTAAAGGGGCTTCTAAGAATTTGGAGCAGGAATTCCTTCTCTAAACTAGACAAGGATATCAAGGAAGCAGAGGATGAACTGGCCAAAATTCAGATTGGTCAGGGGCAGCACTCGAGGGTATTACAGCAGGAAATTGCTGCACACAACAAGCTTGATGATCTCTTAACGGTGAGGGAAAGATTGGTCAGGAATCAGCTGAATGTGCGGTGGTTAAAAGACGGTGATAGAAACTCGAAGTTCTTCAATAGATTACACAATGAAAAGAGGGCCCGGGGAGGGACCAAGGTGATCAGCATTGATGGACAACTCTACACAGAGGAGAATGAGATTGCAGTGGCTGTGGTTGAGCACTTTAAGAATGTTTACTCTGAAAATGGGCAGTCAAGGATACACTGCATGGTGGATAACATTAGTTCCTGCATTGATGAACAATCGAACCAACTCCTAACTGCTTCCCCATGCAAAGAGGAGATTAGAACTGCCCTTCTCTCCCTGAATCTGGAAAGTGCCCCGGGTCCCGATGGATTCACGAATAAGTTTTTTATGTTTTACTGGGAAATTCTGCAGGATGACATAGAGCAGGCCATGACGGATTTCTTCTCTCACTTTTATATGCCATATGGGATGAATTCATGTTTTATTGCACTCATTCCCAAAAAAGACAATGCCCTTGACATAAAGGATTTCAGACCAGTGGCTCTTGGGAATACGATGCCCAAGCTTATTAGTAAGATCTTGACAAGAAGGTTGGGTGGGCTGGTTGATGGCATGATCACCAAGAATCAATTTGGGTTCGTCCAAGGGAGGAACATCCAAAAGTGCTTATTTATGGCCTCCGAGAGTGTCAATCTTCTGCGAAGGAAGTCAAAGGAAGGGAGCTTTGCTATTAAAATCGACATATCCAAGGCCTTTGACACGTTGAAATGGGACTTTCTTCTGGATGTCCTTAAGAGGTATGGTTTCTCTGCTGGTTTTTTAAGAATGATCCGCATCATTCTTGGTTCCACAAGGCTTTCAATTCTTGTGAACGGGGTCCCGAGGGGTTTTTTTCCGTGCACCAGGGGGGTGAGACAAGGTGACCCATTGTCTGGGATTCTCTTCGCACTGGCAGAGGATTACTTAAGAAGGTGTATCAATGACCTTGGGCAAATGGGTTGGTACAAGACGATCAGGGCTGGTGTGAGCGGGCAGGCCCCATCTCACCTATTTTATGCAGATGACATTTTATTACTTGGACAAGCATCAAGGAGAACTATATATTCAATTAAGGCCCTTTTCAGTCATTATGAGGAGGTGGTTGGCCAGGCCATAAGCTGGGAAAAGTCTTCGATTGTCTTCGGTAATGGGGTCCCGGTAGGTAAAAGGAATAGGATTGTCAGGCTCCTTGGGGTGAGGAGAGGGTCATACCCCTTCCAATATCTGGGGGTCCCAATGTTTTGGGGGAAGGTGAAAAGACAGTACTTGGAAGGACTTTCGGCGGGTATTTTGCAGCAGCTTGCTGGTTGGAAGGGGAAGGCCATGTCTTTGGCCGGAAGGGTCTTTCTGGTAAATTCAGTAATCACTTCAAAGTTTGTTTATTCGTTTTCACTGTATAGATGTCCAAGAGGGATTCTGAAAGAGATTCAGAGCAAGGTGCGTAATTTCATATGGACGGGGTCACCGCATGAGAAGAAGCTGATTACAGTTGCCTGGAAAGAACGTGTTAAGCCGGTGGAGATGGGGGGGCTTGGAGTAAAGGACCTCCGCACTTTCAATGATGGATTGATTGGGAAATTTACGTGGTATTTGATCACACATGAAGATGCTGATGATTTTCTGTCAAATCGAATTACAAGGAGACTTCTTAGTGGTTATAAATATTATCTTGCCTCATCGGTTTGGGCTCCGCTCAAGCATGCGTATGGGAGTATCATGTAGGACACGAAATGGCTGGTCTGTAAGGACTCAACCCTGAGCTGCTGGACAACAAAGTGGCTCACACAGCCCCTTCGGAATCTGAATGTTACAATGGAGGCGGCCTCTATGTCCATCTCGACCTTTCTTTCGTATTTTAATTCCCCTGCATCTGATGTACCCGTGCAGGTGGCTGATGAAATCAATGGATACACACTCATGGATGTTGACACGCTGATCTGGATCCCTGCCAAGTGTGGACAGTTTAATTGCAGAGATTTTTACACTGTGGCTAGTGGGGGGCTCAATTCTGCACCAGCCTGGTTGCTGAATTTCAAGGCCCCTTTTATCTGGCCTGCAAGGTATTTCTTAATATAGAGAATATAGAAAAACAGGATACCAACAGTGGAATCTCTCCAATGGACTGGACTGCACATGGCTTCAAGGTGTTCCATATGCAAGAGCGAGGAGGATTCAATAAAGCATATTTTCACGGGCTGCAGGCGGGCCAAGAAGCTATGGGAATACATTGGGTATCTGTTTGGTGTTGTAATTGACACATGAAGGCCGGTTATTGACCTACTGTCCAGCATGATGACTGTCCCATGCAGTGCACAAATTCACAACCTGATGCTGGTGGTCGTAGCGGCTGTTATTGCAGATACATGGGAGGCTCGGAACTGCATGCTATTTGGAGATGAGCAGCATACGGTACAGCAAGGGATGAAGGCTGTCCATCGGGATATTTATGCCACCTCCATGGTACAGGATGGCACAATGCATAACACCGTTGAGGATCTCCAGGTTCTGCGAAAACTTGGTGTATCGGGTCGGCCGCGCAAGCCTCAAATGATGAAGTATATACGGTGGATGCCACCCATCGCGCCCTGCCTCAAGATAAATGTTGATGGGGCTGCTTTGGGTGCACCAGGTATGTCGGGGTGCGGGGGAGTGTTCCGAACTTACCGTGGGTTTGTTAAGGGCTGCTTCCATCACACCATAGGGATTGGCACTACGTTTGAAGCTGAAATCTGGGTCATGATATATGTTGTCAGGTACGTTGTCCGGTTTAATTGGATGCGTATATGGCTTGAATCTGATTCCCAATCTGCGTTTCATGCGTTGAGGACCAAGACACGGAATGTCTCGTGGTGCACATTACCTCAATGGGTTGACTGTCTTGACCAGGCTGTGCGCATGTGCCTGGTGGTTACACATGTCTACCGGGAGGCCAATCAGGTGGCGGATGCCCTTGCAAAGCGAGCATTGATTGATTTGGATGAAATGTGGTCATTTACGGCTCCTGATTATTGTGCCCCACTTGTGGCAGCTGACAGAGGTGGAGTGTTGCACACTAGATTATGTAAAAATCCCTTGTATGCCTGACTCTTTTAACTTTTTTATTTATTTTTTTTAGGGCCGGTTTTTTACCGGTCCCTGATCTTTATGGTTAATAGACAGTGTGCAGGTAGTAAATAGTAAGTAAAGTAAGTATTGTAAGTAAGCATACTATGAGGTCTAGGTTCTCATTTATAAGAGTTCATTTAGTCAAATCATTTAATAGGTAAGTCTCTAAATTAACACTTGGGATTGTATCATTTATCAACATGTTCAATTAATGATTCAATTTCATTTAATAAATAAGTCTTGAGACCCATCATGTAGCTCAACGTCCATCATAGTGATAACATGATCAATGGATGCATAAATAGGCCATCTAATAAGTATAAAAAAAGTTTTAATCCAAGATTGTGCTTTTCCTTAGCAGATGTTTCATAAAACTCATTCCATCCTTTATTCATTTATGAACCTGATCCCATCCATTTCATTCCTAACTTGTAATCCATGTATCACTCCAGGTGTAATATAAACCAACACTCTACAAGCCCATCCATAGAAATATTCAAGAACCCAGGTATTTCTCTAGGTGTGGTGTAACATCCCTACCATTTGATTCTATCTTTGGTAGTATACTAAGGGATCCCAAGTATCACCCATGGAAAAATGATCAATTCCCTTTGAGTTCATACATGTAATTCTCATATGAATCCATGTATCACTCAACATATAAGTCAAGCCTCGGATTTCATCCTTGGTAGTCTTCTAGGGAGTCCAAGTATCACTCAGGCATAGGAAAGTTTCAATCCAATTGATTCCATCCATGTAATTCTTCATTGAATACATGTTTCACCCGAGGCATATAATCATATAATAAATTAAAAACCATTTAATAAAATTCAATTAACATGTCAAGGTCAACACCAATAAAAATTCATTTCAAACTCACCTAAAAGGTGACACAAAGTATTGGCCAAGATTAGAAGGCTTATCTTAACTTAACTCACATGGGAAATTCATCATAATAAGCATTTAAAGATTAAACAATCTATACAAGGCATAACCTCTATTTAACTCATAAGTGAATATCAAATAAAGGTAAAGTATTCTTAATCAAGAAATTTCATAACATGGGTCAAGGTCATCCCATCTCTTACCTTTAATCCATTTCATTTACAATTGATAACACCATCAATTTATAATTATCAATTTAATTTAAACATCCCATGATAAGGGGAAAATTATCACCTAAGGGTGTTCAAGGCTAATCCACCCATGGTGGTCCATCTATATAACCAACACACCTAAGGGGTGTTTATAAATCATAGTCCACAACCTATAACATTCATTGACGGGCTTATTAATTAAATAGGACATGCCTAAAAAATTTATTCAAGGTTTAAAATCATTTAATGTGATGCCAAGAAATTGTATGTGTAGCATATATAAACACCTCAAATTTTATAAAAAGGCATAATACCACCTACTATAGGTCTGTAGTTGATAGCTCGTCAAGTATCAGCTGTCTTGATTCAGCTCAGATCAAGAGAAAATTGAATAAATAATGAATAATATATTAATAGTGAATATTATCTTGAACCTAGATAGTGAAACTGATATCCATAAGAATGAATAATAGATAAAAATTAATAGAGAAATCACTGATGTCGATTCAATGAGATGAGTGGCGCTTGAATCAGAGTCTGGACAGAGAAGATTCCTCAATTTCTACTTTAGGATTCAAAATGGGATTTCTCCATCCATGGATATTGTTCATTTAAGAAGAAAGGATTTATAGGTTAAAATGGAATTTTAATTTGGGTAAAAATGGTAATTTTACCCAAAATTATAGGGTCGCATGGTTTAGATGCACGGTTTGATCTAACCATTCATAAACTATGAATGGTCTTCCATAGGGAAGGGGCACCCACATGGTTTGTCCACACAATTTAACTAACTGTGAAAAAACCATTCCAAAACCCACTATCAAAATTTTATACATGGTCGCACGATCATGCACCCCAAATCACACAATTTGGTATAACAGTGAAGCCTTCCCCTACTCACTATCTAGCCTCGCACTATTTTATCTAACTGTGTGGCCTTCCCCCGCAATCTTTGAACAAACTGTGTGTCAGGCTTATTTTACCCCCAAAATTTTGGGTTCCAGGCTCCGTACCAACTCCTGACACCCCAAATACCTCCATGAATTCAAATGGAATTCATACTAGAGCACATTTAAACATCTAAACTGAGAATTGATAGGGAAAAAATAAAGGATTTATACCTCAAGGAAGAATCGGGTTCTTACATTATCTTTTCCTGGGGTATAAATGATATCAAAATCGAACCCCTAAAGGTAATCAACCCAATGAATCTTCCTCAGATTTAGATATTTCTAGGTAAAAATGTATTCCAAGCTCTTATTATCAGAATAAACCACAAACTTCTTCACAAAAATATAATGATGTCATGTCTTCAAGTCATGAATTACTACTGATAACTCCAGGTCATGGGTTGGGTAATTCTTTTCATGTGGTCGCAGTTAGCATGAACCATATACCATCACATGGTCATTTACATTAGCTCACACCCAAGACCCATACCATAAGTTTCTTAATAAACTCATATCCCTTTTTATATTTTGGAAAGATTAGAATCGGGGTTGTGGTCAACCACCGCTTAAGCTCTTAAATGGATTCCTGACACTATAGGATCTATTCAAACTTTACCCCTTTCTGGGTAAGCGTTTTCATAGATGAAGAAAGCTAAGATAAATCTTGAACAAACCACCAATAATACCCTACTAGGCCCAAAAAATTCCTAATATAAAAAACATTATTCAGATATTCCCATGACATAACTGCACTAATTTTCTCAGGGTCCACTGAAACCCCTCATTCCAAGATCACATGAACTAGGAAATTCACCTCCCTAATCCAAAAGGTTCACTTATAAATTTTTGCATAAAGATGATGGTGCCAAAGGGTTCCCAACACAAACCTGAAAATATTCTCATTCTCCACCTCAGTCCCAAAATATACCAAGATGTCATCCATGAATACCATGATAAAGGAATCAGGATACTGATGGAACATCCTATTCATGAGTACCATAAAGACCATTATATCATTCTTTTAACCTGAAGGGCATGACCAAATACTCAAAGTGGTTGTACCTTCTTTGGAAATCTGTTTTTGGAACATTCGACTCTCTAACTTTGACTTAGTGATACTCGAAACAAAAATCAATATTAGAAAACTACTTTCCCCCCATAAGATAATCAAAAAGGTCATCAATACTGGGAAGAAGATACTTGTTCTTGATCATTACCTTATTTAGAATCTGGTAATCAACACACAATCAGAGATATCCATTAGACTTATTAGTAAACAGAATTGGAGTGACCCAAGGTGGGATGCTCGGGTGAATGAACCCTTTGGATTCTAAATTATCTAGTTGTACCTTTAATTACCTCATCTCAGTGGGGACCATACGGTATGAGGGAAGAGGTATCAGTTGTGTCCTTGACAAAAAATAAATGGATAAATCCACATCCCACTCTGAAGGCAAACCTGAGAAATCCTCTGAAAAAACCTTTGGGGACTCATCCACCACAGGAGGTAATCCACCCTTGGGAGCACCATCATCGTCATCCAATGTGAGTGATGAGATATGATAAACAAGGTTTCCCAATTCCAGAAGTGGAGGTCTAGTATATCCTGACCAAGGATCTCATTCACCTTGAAAAACTCGGGTACTTCCATGAGGTTCCACAAAACTCACTCGCCGCCTATAACAATCTATGTGCACATAGAAACGCACCATCCAATCCATACCAAGGATCACATCAAAGAGGTCTATTTTCAAAACTAGAAAATCTCATTCTACCTTGACCCCTGACATAGTGAGTGCACAAGATGGAAACCTAAAACCCTACTCTCACTTCTTACCAAGAGACATTACCAACTTCATCGCATAAGACATAAGCTCAATTGGAAACTTTAACATATCCACGAGATGGGCGGAAATAAAAGAAACTGAAGTGGTAGTATCAAACATAACAACAACTAGAGATGATGTAATAATGATGGTACCTTGAACTATCACAAGCCCTACGTCTGATTCCATTGGTGCTCGATCCACTGTATGTAGTTTCCTCGTCTCTACCTGAGCCTGAGAGTGATCACTGGCCTGCAGCTCTGCCCTGAACTGACTCTACCTAGAAGATAATCCATATTTGTTTCCATGACCTCCAAATTTAGGTCTCACTATCCTAGACAGTTTTGACTGGGTTAACATCACCTTAGAATTCATATATCCCATTCCACCCTGACATGGGTGTGCTATCCTTCAAAACTATTGCAAGTTCCCCAAGGTTCCACACCAATGGAAAGGTCGGGGTGGGGCTGAACATATAGATCGCATGTGCCCTACCTTCCCACACTGGTGGCACATGACTGGCCCAACATCAGAGGCCACAGATGAAGACAACTAAGAAGGATGGCCGAAGCTACCACCCCCCTTCTTCCCCCGCTCATCCCGCTTCCTCTTCTTCTCAGATGAACTGTCACTGCCCACTGCTAACATTGCTCCAGAGAAACTATAATTTCTTATAGGATCAATTTCTACCATCATAGCATGATTGACCACCTCAGTATAAGTTTTCATATTGAATAAGAATACCTGATATTGGATCTATGGTCGCAACCCCGTCTCAAAATTTTGATCCTTTAGCTTCTCATTGGAAACAATCTCAGGTGCGTATCGAACTAACTCTACAAAGTGGTTAGCGTACTCGATCGCAATCTGGTCTCCCTGGATAAGCTTCAAAAACTATCAAGACCTAGTGAAGTCCAAAATCTTAGGACAATACTTCTCATTTAATACAACCTTTAAATCCTTCCAACCCATATGCTCATGATTTTCGGCTTTTCCCACCGAGTCCCACCACTTCCGACTAGGACCTTCCAACATGAATGAATCACACTTCACTCTGACTACCTCAAGAGTATCATGAAACTCAAACATCCTTTTTATCTTCTCAAGAAACTCCTCTTATTCTTGGGGTTTTGTGCAAACCTATAAATAAGGAGGCTTGTTCTTGAGGAACTCTTGATCTTTGTCCTTTCTAGGACCTGGTTCGGTTTCTCTAACCTGAGCAGGAACAAAGCGTGCTCCTTGACCCAAAGCTTTTATAGACCAAACCACTACCCCCACTAGTCTCTAGTAAATTGGTGAGGGAGAACTCTCTATGGACTCTACCCACAATTTCACAATAATTCTCAGTGGAGGCATATTTCTACAACAAGAAACTACCATAAGGAAAACCATCAACGCAACATTATGAAAATTTTAAGTTGCAATAACTAATACCAACACTTACATAAATCAAAAAATAAAAAAATACATCACAATAACACAACAAATCAAATCAATCCACCCCCACCCAGTTTCCATATACTATCTGTATCCTATATGTCTCACCTGAAGGATGGGTCAAACCAAATCCCAACATCCCATGGAGACTCAAGTCCTAACACAAGGTGTGTTGTCTAGACACACCACTCGCAACCAAAACCTCAAGCACCAACAATCCTAGCTCCAGTCTATACAGACTCTTCCCAAAATAACTTTACCCAAAAAGAGTAAAACCTCCATTTGATACCATTTTGTCACGAACCAAGCTAGGGTGCCATCCAACCTGACACCCAGCTCAATTCATGGCATGGACCAAAGGGCGTTCCCAATCCCCATAGGCTGGAAACTAGTGACTGGGTATCAAAAATATACTTTGGGAATGATTTCACCCATGTATAAAATGATAAAAAATCAAAAATAAAGAAACATCACATAATTGATAAGTATAACCAAATGAGGTACAACAATTTTTCAGATTCAAAGTTCTACAACATTAACCAAAAACTAGACATAAAACAACAGAATGAGAACAAAAAACTATCCCAAAAACCTCCATGAAACAATAGTGGCATCACCATAAATCCGCCGCCATCAACACCAACAAGAAGTGGAACACTAGAAACCAGATCCACCATCACCACCAAGATACATCTTTCCTTTACCTTGGTCATAAATAAAAAAGTCTACATACACCCAAATGTGTATATATGGTGTGATCAAAATCCCCATAGGATTCCATCCAAAAAAAATATTACATGCTATAACATTAGAAGAAAAATAAACATGCACAGTTACATAATAATATTTGAAACATTTATGAGAAAACATTTTAAGGAAAACTTTCTAAAGAAACACTTTTTAAGGGAAAACATTTTTCACAAATAAACTTGCTTGAAATAAAAATGAACACAAGGTATACCATATGATGATGACTAGAACCACATCACATGATAAACATGTCACCAGAGAGAACCGTGGGAAATCCCTATAGGAAACTACCATAAGTGTTACCCTATGAACCTCGTACCTCAGTGATCAAAATCCTCCAACTCAACTACCAACAGCATCCTCATGAAAGATCCTCTAAAGAGGAGTCAATAAAAAGATCTAGTGGTCTCCATATTATAATAAAAAATCAATAGTGTTCCCATTAATGATCCACTATATATAATTCAATCCAAAGTTATATCGGTCTTTGATCATATAACATATTTAGTTAGTGTTGTATCAAAAATCCTACTAGAAGAATCCAGACCTTAGCCTCTTCCGAATCAACTGGTGTACTATTTCTAGTACACCAACCTAGATACTCTAGATTACCTTTGTGCTCAAATTCCATTTCACATACCACATAAACCATCACTTTCACATACACATGCCATGCATTATAAGCACACAAGGAAATCACCACTTTCACATTTTCACATTGATCCAATGATCAAAAATCACATGGAAACCAACATTTTCTATAAAAAACACCTTCTATTTCTCACACACACCAAAACAATTTTTAAATACATTTCACACCACTTTCACAATTTATGAAACCCATTTTGATACACAATAATAAGAATGCATATGGAATATAACTATTTCCATGGGAAAATTCCCTTTTAAAATTCATACACATGCCAAAACCATTTTATGACATGCTTCACATCACTTTTACAATTCAAAGACACATTTAAGGTGAAAAAAAAAAGAATCCAACATGGAAAAAAACTCATTTCTCTTGGAAAACACACTTCCAACACATTCTCACCTTTAAATCTCTTTGAAAACACATTTTTTTCCTTTCAGACAAGGTATAAAACACATTCAAGAAACAACACAATGAATCACACATGAAACATAACCACTTTCCTTTTGAAAAATCATTTTCATCACATGTGCATCTCAAACCCTTTCCAAAACATATTTCACATCACAAAAATAATTCATAGAACACATTTAAACATTCAATCAAGAAATCCTAGCTCATCTAATAATGTAAAATCATGGAACCACCTACCTTACACTTGAAAATTTCCAGAAACTAGTGGAAACCCACAAATGCTCCATCAAAATACCCTATAAAAGAAATATCAAACAAAAAACATAAATATTTCCCCCAACAACACAATATCGGACCCTATTCAGGTCAAAAAACCCACTGGAAAATAAGAACCCAGGAAGGATGGAAGAATAACCATATAGAGAAAGAGAAATCAAGAGAAACAAGACTTACTAGATGATTCCTTGAAGAATCAGGGCCAAAAACACCCCAAGATTGATGATCACAAGGTTCAATGAGGCTTGGAGGAATCTCCCATGGCTGAAAATCCCATATGGGCAGATAGAAGGTGATTTAGGGTTAAAATCGAAGAGGGAAAAAGAGTAATTTTTCACTTTTTAATGACCTAGATAGGTCGCATGGTTAGCCCACATGGTTTTCCAAACCATGCGGTGACTGTGTGACCTTCACTGTCCAAGAGGAATAAGCCGCATGGTTTTCCAAACCATGCACCAAATGTGTAGTTTCCACTGTCCAAAATGAACATTTTTCATATGATTTCCTGGGTGAGGGCACACAGTTTCCCCAAACCGTGCGCCAACAATATGCCACCTGATGTTAAGACAAAAATATTCATTTTCACCAAAAAATCATGGAGAAACCCAAGTATAAATGCATGATCAAAAATAAAAAAATACCTCAAAACCAAAATCAGAGATGTGATAGGTTTGATTTGGGGTGTTGGGTTTAGACCTCATGGAGGCTTCCTACGTATCCCATTTGGATTGGAATCAAATCTCATGTAGTTTGGTTGTGGGGACCCATGCATATGGAGTCCCTCTAAAGGTTTTATTGTAGGAAAATATGTCCCTTTGAGAGAATTAAGTTAGGGATTACTCCTAAGTAGGATGCCCTTGTTGGGTTGGGGCTTACTCCTAAGGAGGATTCCCTTATTGGTTTTGAGCTTACTTCTGAGGAGGATTCCCTTGTTGGGTTGTAACATGGTTGGGGATTATACTGAGTAGGATTCCCATTGTTTGTTTTTATGGTGACATGGTAGGGGATTAAACCAAATAGGAGTCCCATTTTTTGGTTGGGTATTTCACTTGAAATGATGCCTAAAGGTTTGGGATCACACAAATATCATGATCACCACCAACCTATAACCCGGTATGAGTCATGCTCGGTGTGAGAAATAAGAAGAAGCTGTATATCCAGGAAACCACAGAATCCACTTGGTCTGCAGGTGGATGGATGTTGGATCCCAAAGGGAAAGAGAAAGGGCATTGAATGTACTCATCTCTTATTTTATTTTGGTAACTAGGGTAGTCACATCTGATGATCTATCCTGCAACAACTTGGACATATGAAGAGGAGAAAGAGTGCCACCTACCACAAAAAAATACTAGGGGGTTACTCTAGGAGGGATTCCCTGAGGTATGTATGTGATTGGGGATTATACCAAATAGGAGTCCCATGTTTGGTTGGGGATTACACTTGTAATTATGCCCATCGGTTGGATACATGGATTTGAGGACCCACGCATATGGATGCCCTCTAAAGGAAGGAGAGAGAAATAAATGGAAGAATATTTTTTACAAAAACATGCATCTAACCATGTGGATTTCATGATTGTAGTTAACCTATAAGTTCACGTGATTCATGCTCAAATTTTAGAAACAAGGGGAATTCAATGATCTGGAAAACCACATGATCCTACTTCTTCTGGTGGAATAGGCTAGAGAGATGAAAAAATAAGGAAGGGACTTTGATTTTCCCCTTCCCTCCCATCATTGTATCCAGGACAGTCAAATAGGACTACCCATATAGACACAGCCCATGGGCATGGAGGAGGAAGGAATGAAGCAGGAGAGGTCCTGTAAGAATGGCTAGGGGGTACTCTAGGAGGGATACCCTAAAATTGGTTCCTGGGTAAGAGAGAGGGATCTCATTCCATATCAAAGGTATCGTGATCCTAACCCTCCCCTCTTGGAATTGGAGGTCTTGGTTCTTAGATATGACTAAGGAAGGACATGGTCCTAACCCTAGTATCCGAGATCAGGAGTTCCTTGACACTACCCCTAGGGTCCGGGTCCCCGCGACTGATTGGATGCATACTCACATGCACCCCGATGATCCTATCCATAAGGTAGGACAAGTGCAGGACACCTCTAACTAAAGGAATGAATGCCCAAATGGGATACACACTAGTGTTACTCTTACCATGGTTTTTCAAGTCCCAGGGCTTTAGTGGAGGTTTCAATATGGTCCCTCTTAGACAAGGGATCCAAAGAAAGAAGGAATATACCATTGGTGGCTTGTAATAGGTTTTGAGAGGTGACTTACACAGGGTAGAGGTTGGTAAATTCAAGGGGGTCTCACACGTGGTATGTCTATGCAGCCTAGAAGTATTTTTAACAGGTATACCTGCATGAGCTGAAGGTGTTTTGGGCAATGAACAACCTGGGAAACAACACCTATTCAAGGATTTTCTAAATTATTCAAGGGTCTTTACAGGTGTTCCCAAAAGTATCTCATGTAGTCTCCATGTTTGGGGAGGGGACTTTATGACAATTCTTGTTTACTATGGAGGAATGATCTCCTCATGCAAGTGTTGTGTATTTTAGAAGTTTGAGGGATTTTGATTCCACTATCCACCCATTATTCCCTCTTTTATCGCATTTTAGATAGCTTCCTGAAAGGTTTCTGAGGGTCTTGGTGAAGAACTAGGGTGAACAGAGCTTCAAGGTTTCTCTGGGATTTTCAATCATCCTAAATGAGGAACCATAGGGTCCTATTTATAGGTAAATATGGGACCTTGAGTGAAGTTCTTGTCTCAAATATACATATAATGCAATCTAATGTGAAATTATCATGCACAGTTCCATTGGGAGACCTGACTGTTTGGGCCTACGTAGCTCCACTAGACGTGCATGCACCCTTCACACTAATGCTGCTTTGGGGGGTCCCTGTAGGTTCTGGGCACAACGGAAGTGCGGAATGGGAATGTACCCAACTTTGAAAATTTCCATAATTGATGATTAATATAGGATCAATATGATGATGAATGACAGTATCCACAGCATTGAATCAAAGATAAAATACAAAGGAGAGAACTCATAACTGAGAAGAGAGGATCGACATATTTTGTTTATAATTAATTTCATTAAATTAAAGAATTACCTCCAAGGTGATTCTTTCCTCATCGATGCATACAACCACAGGTCTGAGGTGAAACTTCATTGTGATGTAGAATCCAAGTATTGGAATCCTATAGTAGTGATCCACACGTGCTTCACATATCTCCAAACATCACCGAAGGAGTCTTCGTGTGCTAGCGCAGAAGATCCTTATGCTTGCGATGTCTGCCTTCGATCACCTTGAGAATCACTTCCAAAGCATTCTCTTTGATCTGGTGGAGGGGGATATCTCTCTTTTTTGAGAGCGTTCTTTGAGAGGGAAGAGATCTCTAGGCTCAAGATCTTTTCTCCAAGGATATTGTGCACACAACGATTGGTTAGCCGGTCGAATGACCCCTTGGATTATATAGATAATAATAACATAATGGGAAATTTAATTCACTAGGTAATAATAAATAATTAACATAGGTTTAGTTACTTAATTTATTATTCCATGTGAAACCCCATGTCAAATAATAATAGCAATGCTATTATTTCCATGACATGTGCTTAACTTGCATGTTATATTTAAATATTATTTAACCAAATAATATTTATTATTATTTCTCACTGAACCCATAACTTGGTCTGTCAATCCTCCTCAATATTTATCAGGCCTTAAATAATGACTATTTATTTATTAAATAAATATAACTGCATTATTAGCTGATAAATAAATATTTTATCTGTAATATATTCTCTTGAATAACTAGCGATGAAATAAATGCGATCAGACATACATGAATAATTATTAAACCACAACCATGAATAATATTTATTAAAATTGTTAAATAAACAAATTATTTAACTGATATATTGGCTATACTTAGTTTGTGGCCCTCTATGACTCTTTCTCATTGGCATTAGGTGGGCTTGCCTAAAGTCCAAGATTACTGTCCAGCAATGGGTCAAGGCACCCAAGAGAAATAAGTTGATGTCGCAATGACATTCCACCTCATATGAATGTTTACCATGTAATATAATCTCTTTTTCCTGATATCTCTAATCAAGTGGGTTGCATGCAAGTTCCATCAACCCATGTGCTCAATTTATCATTCTTTAACATTTCAAAATTGGGCTTGCCTAGAGAACATCATGGTCATGGATTTAGTTAGGCTATAATATTTCCATCAAAGGGCCTGAGATATCTACATCTATAGAAGTGAAAATCCTTTCTCACATTATTCATTAATGCAGTATTACTCATGATGCACCCAACATATCCTACCTCTCCACGAACATTTTTTGTCATGGTTTTCATCAATATATCCAAGTGTGTGAGTCATAATACCCATTAATAATAATATTAATGTATAAGGACCAATACACATGTCTGTAGATAGGAACATCCAATGACACTTATGAATGTGGATTTCCTACTAGCGGGTCTTGTTCTCATAATATCCTCCTAGATATTACCAAGGGTGCACACCATAAGAAGGTGCATCAAAGTTTCATGAGACCCCACCCCTGATATCTTGTATCATTTGAGTCCATTCAAATGATATCATCCGTCCATAGAAGTTTTATTTAAGAATAGTGTCATGGCACTTCTAGGTTCTCATCATAGTAGGGATCTACTATGTCCTTTTAATGAGATAGCTATTCTTAGGACATTATCACATACTATGTCATGTAGAAGAATAATCATGATGTGATAAGTAGTTTATTAATATTCATCCAATGAATATAGGTTTATCGTAATGTACAAAGAAGTTTTTTTTAGGGAACCAACTACAACAATCCCGTAAGAGGTGGCTCTGGTGAAGGGTGTGACTCTTGGCATTCTTCATCTCTATCCTTTTCTTCTCCTTAAGTTGTTTTTCTTTAATACCTTTTTATCCATGTGAAAAAAGCATAGTGTCAATAGTTTCATACCAATGACAATCCAAAACAAGTTTTAACAATTAATTACATAAAAATATAATAAAACACTAGTAAATTTTATTAACAAATGATAAAAAAATTAGTGTTAATTTTTCTAAATGAGAAGACTTCACATAATAATTAAGTTGATGAATGTAATTTTTTAATCGAAACAAATTATTAAAAAATTATATTATTCAACAATGAATCAAATAATATCTTCAAATTAATTAAAAGAAGATAAATTAATCCAAAAAGATTATTATTAGATTCATAAAAAAATTATAAACCCCTCTAATTAAATAATAAACATACAATAAATGAATTAAGAAATATCATTTTGCTAAGAAACCAAAGCACCAAAGATGAATGAATATTGAATATGGTATAGAGAAAACTTTGGTCCAATACAAATCCAAAAAACGTAACCTCTGCTTTGTTATCTTCCATGTATGTCATTGTAATTCATATAAGAGGGGTAATAATTAGAAAATGAAATACAATATGTTAATGAAATTGAAAAAAAGGTTTTAGGGGTAAAAAAATATTTTTCATGCTTCCCAAAAAAAGGTAAATCACATACTATATTTTCTTCATCTCACCATCCAAACACATGTTCTGAACTGAGTGAGGCGGAGAGATTTTGGACCACAAGAGTTATCTAGTGAATATATGGTATTCAAGAGAACCTATGGATGATATGTGGTGGATAAGGGGAATGTGGTGAGGGGGAATATGATTTTTTAGAGGTGACTGGGAGGATGTTTTTCATCTAGTAAATAGATAAATTCCACATAAATTCATCCCTAATTTTATTCACAACTTATTTTTTGGAAATTTATCTATTCAATTCTAAGTTTATCATGATTTTAAAATCACTCTTTATGAAACATGTCAAGTCTAAGAATATATCCATTAGACTTTATTTTAAAAATTGAAATGATGAAAGGGGTCCAAACATTTTTTATCCCAGTAGTGAAACAATACAAAGGAGCATATAATAATATTACTCCAATAAGTCTCCTAAACATTTAATACAACACAACTTTAAATTAAAATAATAGAAACATAAGGTTCAGAAACAACTAATAATGATGATGGTAATACATACACATTGTTCAAAAAAAATCATGTTGGTAATACACACACATGGTTCAAAAAAAATAATACTAATGTTGGTAATACATAAAAGGCTTACTCTAGGAGGATGGAATAGACTGTAAAACTAGTGACAAGAAAACACCGAAATAGATGAGAATAAAGGGAGAAAAAATTACAAAGTGAGGGAGAATAAAACATTAGTTAATGAAAATAATATACAAACCACCACTTCTAGTTTTGTAATAATTACATTAACGCATTTTTGAGATGTGAATTCAATGATAACTTCATAAAATTCATAGTTATCATAATTCTAATGATTTTTTATAAGTATCAGCCTCTTAAGCTACATGAAAGAAAATCCAAAAAGTTATTTTAAGACATAACTAAAAAAAACTATAATTAAAAATGTTTACAAAAACATTTATTATTGTCTAGAATTATGGAATATAAATGATAATAATAGGGTTAAACAACTCTATTAATACCTCAATTTGCAATTGTGAAACACATTTAGTCATATTTAAAAAAAAATAGTAAACAAAATTACAATTATAAAAAAAATTGAAAATTTGACTATCCATGCAAGTTTGTTATCCATGATACCTACTTGAATAACTATCCAATAGGCTTAAGGAAACCACAGCTGAAGAAAAAACTTCAGACAATAAAAAAGTGTAGTTGAAGCAATAATAAATTACAAGGATCTAGTGAAATCATTGAAGAAAAAACTATAATTTTTATTGTAACTACTACATAGTTTTAAGTAGTCCAAGGACAGCCACAACTAGAAGTAAATGGATTGGATGATCAATCGGGTTCATGGAATGAATATGCAACTAATATATTCCTATACATGAAGTTTCATTCGAGTCAATGAAGGAAGATCAATGAGAGAACCATGATAGATCAATGATTAATAAATAGATGCACATTTGAAACTTTAAGGGAAAAATAAAGTAGAGAGAAAAGAAATGGAAATTATAAGATCACGTGGAAAACTGTGATAAGAGGATGAATGTTTACTAGAGATCGCTGCATGATAAGGAGATACGCATGTGAAATTTTAAGGATTTTTTCCAAAATATGGTAGGAATATGAGTTATGGGATGTTGACTCATTAAACCCAATGATGAATCCTACCATATATAAATAAGTGATGAACACCGAGCTTTCCGAGTGAACTGAATGAAAAGTGTGAAGAAAATCTATCATGGTGGACTTGTCAGCACTCGATGATGCCAATCGATTGACAATCAGGAGCCTGGTTGGAAAACTTTTATTAGATCTTGAAGAATAATGCACCAATATTTTGGTTTGCTAAAAAAGATAATGAAAATGGGTATATTTATAGAGAGATTCCAACCTTGGTTTTCATCGGTGGTCAGTGGAGTGATGATGGCTGATTGAGGTTTTGGGCAGGGAAAAAATAATTTAAGAGATAAATCAGGAGGGATGCATGTGTGAGGGTGGATAGGGGAGTCAAGGAGGGAGAAGGATCTTGGGGAGAGGGAGGAGTATGTAGAGATAGGTATTAGATTGGGAGAGGGAGTGGAGGTGGATAGGGGATAAGATAGGGAGAGGGAGTTAGAGGCAGGGTGGAGAGGGGGGTCGAGGAGGTAGAGGTCAGGATTAATTGGAGAGGAAGACATGGAGGAATAGCTGGATAGGGTGGTCAGGGAGGGAGATGGGGAATTGGTATGGGACGAGAGGCAGAAGGATGAAATTTTTTTGTGGGATATGACACGTGTATGTGGGAGAAACAAACTTTTATATATACTAGTACACAACCCATGAATTTTCATGACATGATAATTTAATTGAAATTTTCCATACACATGCTCAAAAAAATGTGGTGATGATCTATGAAATCTGTGTCACTTTTTGGAAGTGGGAGGAAATTGGAAGAATAAATTAAGTTAGTGGGCTACTCATGACACATGGAAAATGGAGTAAAGGCCGGTAGTGACATGAGTAGTTGGGAGCATTCTATATAACTATAGATGTGCATTTATATGCATAGGTGTATATAAATTAAATAAATGCATGCATAAAGTATTCATACAGGTTCATATGATTTCAAACAATGTATCCATACTATATGCATAATAATATATGGAATTTGTTAATGTATAATAGAAATATAATGAATACTAAACTACAAGTAGAAGGAATGCATACTATAATTTCATGCAGTATATAATGTATGAATATATTATTGACAAAGTGGTGAGTTTTGGATTGAAATGAGATGAAAGTAATAGTCTATTGAAATATAAATATTGATAAAATGGAAAAGATGTGTATAATTTTTTAGATATGATTTATTATTATTAATTAATCTTAAAAAATTTAACTAAACATATAAAATTAATATTAATCTTCTATTTTCATCTTAAAACTCGAGCATGATCAGTAAAACTTAATTTATAGGATTTAGTAACCACCTCAAGACTTTGAGAGAAACAAAGACATTAAATTCACACTAAACTCATAGAATCAATAATTTTATCTCAAAACTTTCAAAGATTTAAAATGAATAAAATTTTCATTTAGGAACACTCGCTAAACATTAATTTTATACTTGATTAAAAATATATGTGTTTCCACTTTCAATCTTTTGATGGTGAGCTCCATGGAGCCTGCACATATCTCCACTAAGTGAGGAAATTATATTTTACACCCATGGGAGCCTTTTAGTGCTCATCTAAAGATATCTTGGTTGTATACCCAAGATTGTGGCATTCTGGATTTGTCTGATTTGTGGAGTTCTACCTTTTGGGATGATAATGCCATGGAAAGATTGTGCTCCTAATTTTTCATTGATGCACAGGAATGGAAACTCATTTTATGCTCATGTTTGGATAAAATCTTAATGGTATGGACAATTCATTCCTTTTCGTGTCTATATTTCAGTGTAATTCATTAGCTGCTCATGTCTTCACTGATCTCATACTCATACCAGTATGAAAACACATATAAGTTCATACATTTTACAAAAACCAAACACTATCTTACCATATTGGTGCTACCAACATCCCCATCATCACCACTCTGTTGTTAGAATCATCATTTATTGAGTGTAATGGGTGGTCTTCATTGTTGATCCTAAGCATGTGAAGAACCCAATGAAAAGGCTGGTCGATAATGGCTTTGCAATAAGAGGAAACATTGTCTTGGAGTTCAATGATAAAACATAAATGAATCAAAGGGGAATAGAATAATGAATATAAATGTTTATATCAACAAA
The DNA here is from genome assembly GCA_963277665.1 of Viscum album. Taxonomy (NCBI): domain Eukaryota; kingdom Viridiplantae; phylum Streptophyta; class Magnoliopsida; order Santalales; family Viscaceae; genus Viscum; species Viscum album. Next base: position 698,390,476 of record OY728128.1, on the reverse strand, counting down.
ATACTTGATTTTTATCAACAATGAAGCCATTTGAATTACAGTTAAAAACAATAGTGTTAATACAATGAACATCAAGAAATAAGGGCTTCAAATTTTAACATTTTTCCTAATTGTCAAGTGCTTAGAGTATTTCACCACATCAGACTCCATCTGGAAGACCTTATGAAAATGATACCATTCTAAGTATCAATAAGTATTAAATCAAATTGATATACATTATACTAATTTTAACATGTTATATATATCAAAATAGAGGTTAATTCCTTGATAAACATATAGTATTCCTCTTGTAGTGTACCCTTAAAAGATGGTATCATTAACACTTTATATTGATTGAGAACAAACTCCTTTGACTTCTATGAGATCTTGATGCTTGGATCAATCCCCCACAGTTAGGGTATTTTAAGATCCTTTAATATGTTGAAAAAAATGTGTAAATTCTATTTATTCATGCTATAGTGGTGTTATCCATAGTTTCCATATCACCAAGAAGGTTGGTTTTCCTATCCTTTCTTGCTTCCATGCGTGTTGGCAATTCCCCTTTGACTGTACACTTCAATTACATAAATTTAGGGCTCCAAAGTGACGAGAGGGAGTTTTTTGATAGCTCAAACAGCCTTGAAAAATAAAATTTCAGTAGTGAAAAATAAAGGTAAACAAATCTAAATGAATATTCAATAAATTCTAGAATTATGTATTTTTGTATGTCAATATTTTTTCTCAAAAAATAAAATGTAAATCAATGAAACAATCACCCCTATCTTTGTCAACAGTGTTGGATTTTTGGTTTGGTAAAATTTGAGATAAATATCAGTTTGTACTAGGTCCTCAGGAATATGTTTAACTTAATTCACTATTTTACTTTGGTGTGGTGAATTAAAAACAATAATAAATGCGAGATGTTCTTTATGTTGTAGCATACAATAATATAAATGTTTTTTATGTTTTTTGGATTTAAAGTGTGTGTGTTTGAAAATATAGAATATTTTAATGTAATATATAAGATGTAAAACCATTGAAAGAAAATTAGATGAAGGAAACCTAATATGTAATGAAATAAAAGCCTAAAATATGTTATTCTGCGAAGAAAGAGTTTAATGATTACTATAAATTGGATGACGGGGGAAAATGGATCTTAGAATCCATAATAGATGAATGGGCTAAATCATCCAGAGGATTTTGATACCACATTCACATACCAACCTAAAAACAAAAAAAAACACTTAAAATTAAGGGAAAGTAGAAAAGTATCCTTTTCAATGTGGCTCTTTTCCTTAGAAGTGTTTATGAGTCTTCCTTTCAAAATTTGTATGCCCTTATTTTCCATTGAAGTTCCTGAAAAATGTTTAGTAATAACTTAGTGATGTGGTTATGCATTTATACATAGACATGATCTATCATAACCTGAGAATAAGTTTATTCTTTTATAGTTATTTCATAAAAATAATAGAGTATGATATATTATTATTTCATATTATGATTATGAAGTGATGTAAGTGTTTTTATAGCATTATAAAAATATAATGAAATCTAAAATTTCATTATGGTAAATCACAGAATGATAAATAAGAAATAATATATTACATAAATCATACTTCATAATAATCCAAGAAATCATCATCAATAATATGAATATGTTGAAGAGTAACATTTTTTGGAGTAAATTTTGTAAAATTTTTGAGTATTGGTATGAAAACAACCATATTCATCTATACTATTGAATAAGGGATTGAAGCACTTAAGTTAGTAGTAAACAATATTACCAGTTGTAAAGAAGTAAATAAAGAACAAATCATATGGATGACAAAGTAATTGGGTGCGGTAAATAGTTGTATAGCATATTGAAAATTACCTATCAAGTATTATTCATGAACTTTATTCACAATGATTCTAACCAAAGGATAGAAATTATGTGTAGTAGTTGGGTAACTACTTTAACTGTCAAAGGGAAGTGATGTAAGGGATTGAGAAAAAAGTAAATGAATAAAATAATGAAACCCAATGAAAATATGTAACAAATCAAATAAACTATATGATATGTAATAAATCAAAATAACTAAACCTTAACCAATGAAAATATGATAATAAATATGACAATAAATTGAAACTAATGAAACCTGATCCAAATTAGAGGAGGATAAAGATCTGTAATTAAAGAAACCCCACCCAATAGTAGAAATAAGATGGCATGTGGGGAATTAGAACTATCTTGGTTCAGATGTTGTCGACTTTGAGCTAAATACGGGTCTTTGGATTGGAATAAATCAAAGATAATCAAAACAGTTGTCATATGTAAGCAGATATTGTAGGAAATCAAAACCCCAACTGTAGAAATCAAAGGGAGATTTGAAGAAATAGTATCATCATCATTCAAGAAAAATAAATAGAAATGGAGAGAATATGAGAGAGGAAAATAAATAAAAGAACATAGTTACTGGATGCAATGGAAAGTAAAATGGTTATGAGAAAGTTTATTGGATGAAATGGAAAGGGAAATGATTATGAGAAAAAAATCTGTAACACAAAATGCTCAAGCAAGATTAAATACATTTTCAGGGTAAATTACTAAATAAAAAGGTATACAATTCACAATTTTAGTTGATTCATGCGGTGTAAAATTAAGGATAAAATATATATATATATATATATATATATTAAATTTCAATAATTTATAGTGGTGATTTAGCCCATTTATTCATATTTCCCACTATCTTTTTTGGTGGTGAAAGTTAGCATACATTGAAAAATTAGAAATTAAAATTAAAATAAAACTAATGAATCAAGATTGAAAACTAATATTGATGGTGGAATTTAAAGAAGGTGAAACCTATGAAAAGGATAAAAGTGAGACTTCTTGAATTTACCCATTCTCATATAACACCATCCAAAGTAGATCCATGACAATCCCTATTGTGAAGTCAGAGGCCTTTGAGGAGAAGATCATTTTCACATCACCACGACGGTCACATTAAGTTAGGTTGGTATTGTCAACTCCTACATTGGTGGTGAATGTGAGGTATAGATTGGGGGTGGTAGCAATTTATATTAGTGGATAAATGGAGGAAGTACAAAATAGGGAGATCCTAATAAATATAAAACACGTTCTTTCTTTACTAATGAATAAATGATAATGAAAAAAAATGAAAACATGTTCTTTCTTAAGTGAAACAATTACACCGATAAAATAATACTGGAAAACTAAAACTGTGGAAGATGTTTATTATGTTATTACATTACTAAATAATGAAAATCTATTTTTATTATTCAATCCTCTGTTAACATTAAAAAAATATTTTTAAACAAATATAAATATAAATATTTTTTTACAATATTAATAAACTAAAAGTGAATTATAAATTAATAGTAGAATAATATACTGAATAAATGCATATAGTTATCATACTGATAAAAAAAATTAAAAAGACATTGACTAATGGCTAAACTGAAACTGAAGTAAGCTGAAAATTCATTACTATAAGTGAATTGTATAGGTATAGAAATTGAAAGTTCATTAATGAATGTACATTATGAATTTATAGAAACTTTGTATACCACTTGGAATATCAATGATTATTTAACGACCATTTATTGTACTACCCAAAGTTAATTATAGATCAATGAATATAATTCAAGAAAATTAATATGAATGGAAAGCATAAAAGACTTGAATAATTTTAATATCTTTGACCAAATGAAAAAATCTTAGACTTGAAATGAGCACCCGCTTCAACTATTTAAGAGAAGTTTGAAACACTTATGAGAAAATTAATAGAAGGAGATCAAAATAGATAGAAAATAAATAACAATATATGGTGATTGAAAATACCCAAATATGGTTCTTTTATGGTCCTCCCTCAAAAAAAATTCAAGTCTCTTCCAGATTATGCTTTAATTCAGCACAACCTAATAACCTATAAGAGAAAAACATATGAAAGAAAATCATAAAATGCATAAATAATTTTAATTGTTTTATCTAGATGGAATGATCTAAGAATTAAAATGTGCTCCATCATCAACTATTTAATAGAATATAGCACTCAAAATGTCTTACAAACCTATTAAAACATCATATATGTCTTACAATTTTGTTAAAATGAAAAATGTAATTAATATGGTAACTGGATTTATTAATCGAGAATATAACTACTCATTTCAATCACTAAAATAATTATCAAACACGTATCATTCAATGGGTATAAATGGTCAGGAGATAACTATCATCAAAATCAAATGTCATCTAAGAATACATTGATTGTTGATGAACACATCCTTTATAGGTCTTACAGTGCCTAGGTATATATAAATAGTTGAAATATTAATATATATATATATATATAAATCTGAATTATGATTGTTGAAATAAAAGAAAGCAGTATACATTATGAGAAATGTAAAAAAAATTAAGAAAAATGAACTATTATGTTACATAATATTGAAAGCAGGATTAAAAGGGGAATCTTGGGTAGATAAATTCATCATCCATTCTCAAAATTTGAATAAACGTATCTAAAATAATCAAACCCTACAACCAAAAAATGATTAAAATCTTCATTACAAAAGGGATTTCTTTAAATCATACCTGAAATGGATGAATGAACCTAAAAATGGGTATAAAATGTTAGGACACAACTATCATCAACTTCACATTACAACTAATAATACATTTATTGTCAAAAAACACATCCTCTATAGGTCTTACGGTGCCTAGAATTTATGCAATGAAAATCTCATTAGAAATATAATCACGAATTTTGATAGATAAAATGAAAGAAAGCAGTATCCATTAAGAGAAATTATTTAAATAATTTAGGAAAAATGAAATTTATGTTGCATAATATTGAAAACAGAATGAAAATGTAAATTGAGAGAAGATAACTAAAATGAAGGATTTGTGAAAAATAAAATAAAGAGGTATACATTAGGAAAAATGAAATACTATATTTCATAAAAACTAACATGCAGTAAGTTTTCTAAAATGTAAAAGGGGTGGTCTTATAAACCCAAATATTAGATGTGAACCTATAAAATGTAAAAGGAACAAACCTATCAACCCAAATATTTAATTTGAACTTCACTTGGTTTATTGATAATCAAGATTTATTAATAAATATCTAAATTAAAATTTTATGAGGCCATAAAATGATCATAACACGGTAACAGGGTCATAATAATGGTGTATAATGTTTTAATATCAAATCTTTAGGCACATCAAGGCAACATAGAACACAAACAAAAACATTGGTACAGATTACCCATTTCATGTTCCCAACCAACACTATAAAATAATTAGATTTTTTCAACAAGGGTATATTTGTTGGTAAAAGTGCATTTTCTATTGGTAAATTTTTTACCAACAAAAAAAATTTCATGTCACTAAACTTTCGGTAAAAACTCTATCATTAAATGTTATTGCAATAGATAAAATAGTTCTGTTACAACTATAATAATACAAATAGATAATATATATGTTATTCAAAGTGTTTAGAAACAAATTCATATGACAAATATTTCTGTTGGTAATAATATTACCAACATATAATATTTGTTTATAAATTATATTTACATAAACATTATGAATTTTTATTTCTAGTAAAATTTCATATTATATTTATTAATTTATCATATATAATACATATGTTTTAATTATTAAACTGAAGATTCTTTTCACAAATATTAAAAATTAAAAAAAGATTAATTATATTAATTATGAAATTTAATATAAAATTAATCAATACATAGGTAAAAAACTAGGATCCATCTATGCAATAATTGTCGCCCCACTGCCCCCCCCCCCCAAATAAAAAATAAAAAAGGGCACAATGTCTCTTGGATGAAATCCTCTGACGCTCATCATGGCAGAAGAATAGTTCTACCAAAGATCTTTCATCACCCCCACCCATTGGAAGAAACAAACCAAGTCAACTCTAGAACCAGTGAGGAGCCTTAAGTCACTATTATGCCACACCCTTCTGCTCTAAGATCTACACTGCACACAACCAAAAAGCATACCCATAAATCAATGAAAAATATCAGCATGAATTTAAAAAAATTAAAGTGTAAAAAAATGATCAATATAGAATGAACATTGTTGATACATTATCCCTGTTGACAACTCAACAAATCAAGTCAGCTCTAGTACCAGTGAGGAACTTTAAGTCATTGTTATGCGACACCCTTAATCTCTATGATGTACACCACACACAACCAAAGAGCATACCCACAAATCAGTGCAAAATATTTACATGAATTTAAACCAAAATAGAAATAAATGAAAATATAAAAAAATTGTCTACATAGAATGGGAATTTTCATTCACCATCTCATCTTAACAAAGAAACTCATCTATGTTCCATATAGGGTCAATATGCTCAATCTATGAGCTTCTTTCATATGTTCAAAAGGGGTTGTAACCACAAATCCATAAAATTCCCTCAAAATACAATTAATATTTCTAAAAATCACCAATACTATAACTACATCAGATGATTCTCGCTCAAATTTACCCAAGAGATGAAGGTAGAATGGTCCTAGTAGTTTAGCTTGGGTTATCGAATCCTCAGAGACCTAAGAAGAAACCTATAGACATGTACATTCTATGGACTATTTTTGGCTATTAAGTGGCCAACTTGGGTTGATTTTATATGGGTTTAAAGGATAACTAACATATTTAAGTGAATTCAATTTAAAAGAATGAGTTGATCCTAGGTTATCGCTTGGGGTGGATTGGACGTATTTCCCTTTCAATGATTTTAATTTCTTATATTTGAGATGGGTTCATTTAAGGAGATAAAACAACATCATCACTTACTGGTTTAATTCCAACACCCTTTAATACTAATCACCTATACAATTGAAGGATCAAAGTTTTAATCACTTCAAGGTAAAGGTTCGTATTAGCACTAGAAGCGTGTGGCCTTAAATTCAACAAGGACGATGGAGTTTAAAAAATCATCAAATAAAAATCTCATTTAAAAGAAGTGATTAGACATTAATGGAGTGAGAAATAAAATCCAATACAGACCCTTTCTACTCCCTTGGATCAACCCATAAAATAGTTATACCTCCATTGATGACATGTCTTCAACGGAAGCGGGAAGTAGACTTATGAGGGTGGAATTGAAGAAGTAAGAAAACAATAAAAAGAAAATGATCACTCCACCATTGTGTGAATAATTTCACAAGGTTTGGTGTGAATAAATTCACACCTTGAGGCAAATGTATCAAATTGAGATGAAGAACAATATAATAAGAGTATAAGAAGAACTTTTATTAAGAAACTAAAGTGAATTGAACGACTTACATGTGAAAGACAAACTTGAGACAACAAAATCACAGCATAACATTACAATTGAACAAAGCATCCAAGATAATAAACTCATCCACTAACACTGCCTTAAATAGGCATTTTGGAAGCCTTGGGTCGAGCCTCCAATAGTACAAAGCATCTCAATTAATTTTGGTAGGCCATAGGTGGGTGGAAAGCTTGTGGAACTTGGACTTTTCTACACTTGACCTGAGGTGGCAGCCAAATTTCATCTGCCGAACAGACGCACTTGGAATACCTTCTAGATGGCTGAATCAGAGTGTTCTATAGAATAATAGAATGGAGACCCTGATGTCTCCTAACCGCCTATAAAATTTTGGCCCATTTGGAGTTTTATATTAGGAGATATGATTATATTAGTGGGATGTTTTTCTAGGCCGCAGAATCTGGCCCAGAATTTTATCTCTAACTTGGTCCGCCTAAATGAACACCATGGAGGCATAATTAGTATTGAATTATGAAGAGTTATTTGTTACTATACATGTCTTCTATCATCCCACGAAATTTTGGATTTATTGTGCCTGTATGTTGGGCCCCACAGTCTCATCATTGGGCTTGTGTCCAATCTGACTTCTCCAGAATTGTTTCCTTTCATCACAAAATATCCCCATATTTTTCCATGAATTATCCATTGATCCCTGAATGAAACATGTTCATATTGAAGTGTAGATAAATTTCCAAAAAATATCAAATTAAAATATGTATAATTATATTCCTTAAAATCAGATGAATCATTGGGTACTTTAAATGATGTTCAAAAATGTACCACATAATAGTGCATTTTAAGAAAGAATTACAATCATAATGTGAAATGATGTTCAAAGTGTAAAATGAACTAAAATGTTGTTTATGAATAATAACTCAAATGAATATTATATATATTAACAATGAATATTATCCTCATTTAGTGTCTAATCACACCCCCCAACTTGAGTTTTTCTAGTCCCGAGCAAAATATATCTCAACAATATGAAATTCGAATTCCCTTTTCCAAAAACATTTTAATACACAATAATCACCAGAAATACTTATACCAAACAATCATGAAACCCATAAAATATTTTAATACAAGATAGTTTCATAAGCAGATCCCAATCCCAAGCCCGTTCCTTTGTTCAAATTCATTGTCATATTTCATTCAATATCAATTTAGTATGAGGATGTGTTGTGCATCACAATAGACATGGGGGTTCATCTTTATTCAAGGGGGAAATGATATAAGCGCTAGGTGGAATAAAATTTCAATATTAAGATGAGTATTCAATTTTTTTTATTGTATTATTTTTTTTTTTTGTTTTTTTTTTGTTTTTTTTTTTTGCAATTTTTCCATGGTAATTGAAATTGCACTCAAAAGAGTCAACCCCTGTAGCGAGACTTTGCCGATGACTCTCAGGCTCAAAGACCTTAGGGAACCAAGTGAATCCCACATACTCGGGCATAATCTCTAGTTAACTCAGTCAAAAACAAATTCAAATTACCAAAAATAGAGATAAAATTACTAACTCTGGGCCAGACAACTATGGAGTCACAATCCCCAAGTGTCGAAAGCCACGCATTAGGTCATTTCATTGCTCTACGTGCAAATTTATTATATTATTTTTTAATTTTTTTATTTAATACTCACATTAAAACTAAAATGATCACCAAACCTATGCTATTTATTTGGGGGACCCCATGAACTCAAACTAATACCCCACTATCCAAAGGACGTGCATTGTGATTCTTTTTTTATTTGGATGAAAATATAAACAATGAAATATCACATTGGACAACCACACTTTCCAAAATCTATGCTCATGAAATTATACAAGGATTAAAATCAGAATCAGGGCATGCTAAATTATTTGATATTCAGTTTCAAATTGTGCAATGTGTATTACCATGTTCAAAGTTAAAGGAATTTTTCCTTCCATTTACACATTTTTTTCAAATCAGTCATTTATTTATTATTATTTTTTGACACAAAATAATTTTTTATTTTATCCCCCCCACAATTTAAAATAACACTGTCCCCAGTGTTTAAAGAAAAGAAAATTTATAAGGGGGTAGAGGTAGAGAATGAAAGTTCAAAAAGGAAATTGAAAATGAGGATCATGGAATGAAGTCACCTGGTAGTTGAAATTCTTGCTGCTCCCTTTTAACCCTTTGAAATTCATGTCACTTGCAGAGTTCCCTATTAGAAAAAGGAAAAAAACAAACAAAACAAAACAAAACAATATCTATATATATATATATATATTTATATAATAAAGAAAGTAAAATATAAGTATATATATGAAAATTATAGAATAAGGAAGCACAAAAATTTGTAGGTCAGTGGTAAGCGTGCGCCCCTGTCTCCCTTCGATCCTGGGTTCTAATCCCTGCGGCTTCACCGTTTGTGACAGGGTTTGACCAACGACCCACGATGTGTCCCTTTTTATTATTATTATTTTATTTTTTTTATTTTTTTAACCTATAAAAACTATAAAATAAAATAAACTGATGATACATTGTCTTCTTTTTAAATTTCTGGGTAAGGCATTACTCAAGGATCACACCACATGACACGGATGAATATAGTGCTCCCCTTTCATACCCATCCATACTCATAATAGAAGAATAGGTCAACAGTATATTTTTTTTAAATATTAAAATGATTCATTAATCCTATTTAAAAAAATGATTTGCAAAGATGAAAATCACGGGTTGCCTCCCATGCAGCGCTTTGGTTTAATGTCGCTAGCTCGACCTAACCCCTTAAATTACCCAATACCAACTTTCAAAATTTTAAGGACCCCATATTTATCCACTTATACTTTATTGATATTGATTCTTTGTTTATAATTTGTGTCATGTAAAAACCAATGTTCTAAAATGAGTGGGTAAATCCAATTATGTTAAGGACCCCATATTTATCCTCTTTATTGGTTTCAAGATAAGAAATTTTGAAAATTGGAAGTTTTTTGCTATCCCCAATGAATGGAAACTTGAGGGTGGATGGAAAGTCCTTTCGTTCAAGTTCAGGTAGGCTAACACTTTCAGACATAGGTTGGGACTTTGAATCAAACTCAATTTCATTTTCAAAATTGCTCAACATAATTGGTTCCTTTTGAATAGAAGATTCAACCACCAAATTGGAAAGATCAGTTTCAGGAATGGGTATGGACTCAAAGTTTGTGATTTCTCTCAATGGTTCAATGGTTGGTGTTTTTGAAAATTTATCAATGGTGTTATACTTAGGAGACTCAATCCATGATGTCAAATTCTTCTCTTTTGAATCCAAAAATTCAATTTCCTCCTGATTTAAAGACCCTTTAGCAATTCCTTGATACTCTTCATCTATCCCAAATCCAAAGGTTTTCTCTTTAGTAAATTCATGAGAGGTTTGTGGGAAACTAGACACTTCAAATAAGGTTATGGAAGGGACAGTTTGTGTTGGGATGGGTTCCTCACAAGTTTTAATGATTTGTATTTCTAACCTCAAAATTCATTTCCTCCATTTTTTGACACAATTTTTCAAGTAATGGTTGTGGATCATTATGGTCAAGGGGTTGAGAAATATGGTCTATTCCAGGTGGATAATTAAGTTGTTGGAATTTCATAGAAGGGTGTTCAGATTGGCTTTGTGGGGATTGAAACTCATTATATGTTGGAATGTTTTGTGGATCATAGGAGTAAAAACATTGTGGTTCATTAGGTTGTTGATGATCCCACATGTATAAATTAGGATGGTCGTTGTACATCACACATGGGGTTGGGTGATCAAAGTAAGGATAGGTTTCCCATGTTTGGACTTGTTCAAAATTGAATTCCATAGGAGTGAGGGGCGAGAATAGAGAAGAGGGATAAAAAAATGATAATATCTAAGATAACTTACTTAGGTCCCCGGAAACAGTGCCAAAATTTTATTCTTGCTCAAATTTACCCAAGAGATGAAGGTAGAACGGTCCTTGTAGTTTAGCTTGGGTTATCAAATCCTCAGAGACCTAAGAAGAAACCTATAGACACGTACATTCTATGGACTATTTTTGGATATGAAGTGGCCAACTTGGGTTGATTTTATATGGGTTTAAAGGATAACTAACATATTTAAGTGAATTCAATTTGAAATAATGAGTTGATCCTAGGTTATCGCTCAGGGTGGATTGGACGTATTTCCTTTTCAATGATTTCAATTTCTTATATTTGAGATGGGTTCATTTAAGGAGATAAAACAACATCATCACTTACTGGTTTAATTCAAAAACCCTTTAATACTATTCATGTATACACATGAAGGATCAAAGTTTTGATCACTTCAAGGTAAAGGTTCGTATTAGCACTAGAAGCGTGTGGCCTTAAATTCAACAAGGACGATAGAGTTTAAAAAATCATCAAATAAAAATATCATTTAAAAGAAGTGATTAGCCATTAATGGAGTGAGAAATAACATCCAATCCATCACCTTGCTACTCCCTTGGATCAACCCATAAAAGATTTAGCCCTCCATTGATTACATGTCTTCAACGGAAGCGGGAAGTAGACTTATGAGGGTGAAATTGAAGAAGTAAGAAAACAATAAAAAGAAAATGATCACTTCACCGTTGTGTGAATAATTTCACAAGGTTTGGTGTGAATAAATTCACACCTTGAGGAAACGGTATCAAATTGAGATGAATAACAACAGAATAAGAGTATAAGAATAACTTTTATTAAGAAACTAAAGTGAATTGAACAGCTTACATGTGAAAGACAAACTTGAGACAACAAAATCACAGCATAACATTACAATTGAACAAAGCATCCAAGATAATAAACTCCTCCACCACCACTACCTTAAATAGGAATTTTGGAAGCCTTGGTTCGAGTCTCCAACAGTAAAAAGCATCTCAATTAATTTTGGTAGGCCATAGGTGGGTGGAAAGCTTGTGGAACTTGGACTTTTACACACTTGACCCGAGGTGGAATCCAACTTTCCTCCACCGAACAAAAGTGATTGGAAGACCTTATATATGGCCGAATCAGAGTGGGCCATAGAAGAATAAAATGTATCCCCGGATGTATCCTAACCTCCTGTAAAATTTGGGTCCATTTGGAGTTGTATATTCAGAGATATGATTATATTAGTGGGATGTTTTTCTGGGCCAAAGAATCTAGCCCAGAATTTTATCTCTAACTTAGGGCGCCTAAATGAACACCATGGAGGCATAATTATCATTGTATCATGAAGAGTTATTTGTTCATATACATGTCTTCTAGAATAAAAAGAAATTTGGGATTCATTGGGACTGTATGTTGGGCCCCACAGTCTCATCAGTGGTCTGGTGTCCAATCTGACTTCTCCAGAATTGTTTCCTTTTATCACAAAATATCCCCATTTTCTTCCATGAATTATCCATTGCTCCCTGAATCAAACATGTTCATATTGAAGTATAGATCAATTTACAAAAATATAAAAATAAAATATGTATAATTAGATTCCTTAAAATCAGATGAATCATTGGGTACTTTAAATGATGTTAAAAAATGTACCACATAATAGTGCATTTTAAGAAAGAATTACAATCATAATGTGAAATGATGTTCAAAGTGTAAAATGCACTAAAATGATGTTTATGAATAATAAAGAACATAAATATTATATATATTAACAATTAATATTATCCTCATTTAGTGGCTAATCATCAGACCATCATAGAATAAAATCAAGGGTTTTTAATAAAAAAATGCATCTATTTTCATTGAAAACGCAAACACTGCTCAATTTCAACGTTATATGCCACTAGAATATCAAAAACAATTTCATCAAATTATCAAATAAAAATTTCAGAGAAAACTGAAACAACAACATGATTTCAACATGAAAATGCAATAGAAGATAACCAAATGCAATAGAAGATAACCAAATGCAATAATCTAGAGCTCCAGCCTAAATAATTAATAATTAGGTTTAAAAACATTAGATTAAGCCTATTTTTGGAAACACTTATATAAAAATACTAAGTATTGTTCAGAATAAAACAATTATTAGAAGAATGTGAGGAATCCATTTTGGTCTACCAGACCTTGAAAACATAATTTAAAAAAACAGTTTGTGTCTCTGTTTGGAACTCTTCAAACCATAGGTCAATACATTGGTAGGCATTTTGAAAAGAAAAAAAATAGAGAACCAATGGTGTTTGTTATATTTATCTTAAACCAATTTTAATTAAAATTTAGATTAAAACTACTATAAGTGGGAAAAAACTAATACATCAATAAGTGGTTAGGAAATTAAAGGTAGATAAATTGTTTCATAGTTAATAAATAGAACTGTAGAACATGACTTAACCATAACTGCTTGTAGAAGTTACCAATTCTGATAAATTGTTTAGAAGATGTTATAGAAATGTGATATTAGTAAAAAAAGGAAAGAGAAATAATTAAAGACTGTTAATTTTCAGTAAGAATATAATAATTCATAATGATATAAGATACCTCAAAACATATACTGATCTCAAATAGGGTTTTTTTTGTTATGAAATATTTGTTAGAGTTGAATATGCACTCACAAATGATGTTGACGTCTGACTGATAAGTTTGGAAGATGACGGTGATAACCTAAAATGGAAAACCATGAATAAAAAAATATATTATTAATTACTAAAAATAATTTATACAATAGTTTATATAGTAGACCTATATCTAAGATAGATGACTAATCAATTATATGAGCATTGGTTACGTATAATGTATACAAGCAGTTTGCACAGAATAGATCATTGAGATTTCAATGTTTCCATAAATAGAATGTTAGTATTGAACATAGAATAGAGATTCCATATGAATTATATGAGGTTTGTAATGGATCATGTGGTGATATCCATACTATATTAAATCTTCCTCACTAGATCTACAAATTCATCAAAATTTGGTACAACATAGTTTGTTACTGCATTAAATTAACCACAAAGTTTCATAAATGTCAGGTTCATTCCAAATTTGTGCATTATCTTCTAAAGATTAATCATACCAAAATATACAATAAGAATTTTTATAAATGGTTAATTGATTTCCTGGTTCCTTATTTTTTTCAATAGCACAATGATTCAAGTTCATCTTTACTGATACCAAACTCATATCATAATGGGTTGAATCCATTAACATCAAGGAGTTCGTGACTACATTTTTTATCATGTTTCTGAATTACCACATCATTAATTGACATGGTATCTCTCACACCATACTCCCAAACAATATTACCATCATCCGAGTCTCTAATATGAACCATTTATTCGCTAAGTTATACACATGGTCCAACTATACTTTTTGTTATCATTCAAAAGTGAATAGAAATATAAATAAATTTAAAAAATTAATCTTTATCATTCTATAGAATATAGCGAATTAGAATATGATGAGATGGCATAGAAATATCTCTAAATACATGTGGGCATATCATATGAAAACTCAAACATCCAGCCAAGTGACTCTTTTCTCCCTAGATTTTGGGGCAGAGGTTGTGCTGCCCATTTTGGTTCAACTTCCATCTTTGAGGATCTCCATCTATAATAATTTAATTCTAGATAAAAGTTATCAGGACAATCTAGTCTATTTGGAATCCTAAAATGAAAATAAGATATAATTGTTTCACAATAACTAAGTCAAATTTAATTGAGTTTATAGATCATTTAACAAGAAACATCGCCTTCACTCATTATTCCTAGGTGATTTACTACTAGAATTGAGTGCAGAAAAGATACTTGGATGAAAAACACAGATGTTGGAATCTAAATGGGAAGGGCCCTTCATCATTCCTAAGTTCTACTCAATGGTTCATAAACATTGATCATCATTTATGGGTATATCTTCACAACTCCCACTATTGTGAGGTTCCTAAATATGTATTTCATATATCTTTATTTTGGGTCTAAAGTCCTAATTATATAACTTCAAACTATATAACATTTTTTCCTAGATGTATGTCCTTAAATAGAAGTACCCCATAGTCCAATTTCAAGCTGTATGTCCTTAAATAGATGATCCCCACAGTCTAATCTATAAGAACTTATACTCCAAAAACCCATGCTCCAAGCACCATGATGTCAAACTATGTAATGATTTTCATAGGTAGTGTACACTAGAAATGGGATTTCTATTCAGGTCGGGTTTTCAAATCCCTAAATGAATATACAATATCACCCAATGGTCAAAACTATATGACCTTAAACTCCCACACTTCCTTTGGTCTAAGAACTATGACCTTAAACTACATGGACCTTTATTTTGTCATTTTAAACTAGAATCAGGATTTCCATTCAAAATAGGTTTTTTTAACCCTAACTAGATAGACCATCTCACCCCATTTGGAATAATTTGTATAAAAATTATCTTCTACTACTATTGGTCAAAGCTTCATGACATTAAACACCAATCCCCCTTGGTATTAGATGTATAACTATAAAATCTAGAACCAAATGTTCCATATTTGATGAATGTAATGAATTGTCTTAGGCTGAACCAACGTATTACCCAACTTGGACTATCACTAGTCCTGATGGTCATTCCTGATACCCATGTATTAAAAAATGGTTCTTGGACATCAAGGAATCACGTTGGTAAAGGATTCTCCCTAAAATTGTAGTTAAAATGACCATCATATCTTCTACTGAAAGTCCAGCATGCACCCTCCGTGCATTATACATCCACGATACATAAATAATCATATTAAAAAAATTAACAAACCAAATAATTCATAATATTTAATGTAATGATTCAGCCTATTTTTTAATACATGAAAGCATCATCCAGAAAAAAACAAATATCAAGATACAACAAATAGAACTGTATAAAGATAATGAAATTCCAATTTGACCAATACATCGATATCCAAAATAAAATATAAACTCAAACTAAACCATTCATATGACACATCCTTGCAACCTATGGTTTCAATACACATATCTACTCACTAATATGAACCTAAGAGAAAGGTAACCAATCTGAAAGAAAATCATACCCTGTATAAATCATAAGAGCTACCAACACATACAGATATTATGGTGTGAATGGAGGGTGTGAGATAACAGACTATGGATGATCTCTCCATAGAGTCTAAATTCATTAAATAGTTGATTCGTAAATTATTGATAGATATGTGGTAAAAATAATGTTTTTTATTTTAAATAAATTAGTTCTAGACTACTATAAATTTGAACTACAACCATGGATCTATATCTAGGGTCATAAAAACTATAGCCTTAGGGCATCATATTCCCATAATTTATGTTAAAAAATGACCATAGGGATGAATGTGACATATTATAGCAATATTATATGTGGGTCATGGAGATAGGTCAACCTACATCCATGATCAA
The DNA here is from genome assembly GCA_963277665.1 of Viscum album. Classification (NCBI taxonomy): domain Eukaryota; kingdom Viridiplantae; phylum Streptophyta; class Magnoliopsida; order Santalales; family Viscaceae; genus Viscum; species Viscum album. Next base: position 698,373,835 of record OY728128.1, on the reverse strand, counting down.
TTAAAACCATGGAAGAAGGTGGGTGTGAAAAACTCCAAACTTTCTTGTGAAATAGGTATGGAGAGCATGAGAAAGTTCTAAGATCATGACTCTGTTTGACATTGATTGTAAATTATTATATAGGCAAATACATGGTAGACTATGGTAGAGACAAGGTATATGGACATTTTTCACATGGATCATGGATGTAGGTATTCTTGAAATTCATAGGGCCATGTTTTTCTTGGACCATGTCCATAGGTGGGACCATTGTACATGGCCCACTTCGATCATAGTCATTCATCCCAAGATTCAATGGGTTTTTTCATCATTTTAATTTCTAATAATATATATATCTGTGTGTGTGTGTGTGTGTGTGTGTGTTCACACATGTGTTGAGTAGAAGGTCAGTCATAAAGCATTATATAGAATACAAAAGAGGTCCTAAGATCAAATCTCAGTGGATTTATTTAATTTTTTAAAAGGATAGGGCCACGGTCGCTGACTGTGGCATTAGGTGCCTATGAACATGGTCCAATAAACCATGTATATAGTTGTCATTGGAAAATAAAGTGTATCCTATAGCCATGGACCACATTGACTATGGTCTTTGAGGACCTACGACCATAGTCTAAGACCATGGTCACAACATAGACCCCATTGTAATGACAATAAGTTCCATGGTCTATGTAAACCATGGTCTTACACTATAATCATGGTTTTTGGGCCTATATCTATGGTCTGGACCTATGAAAATAGTCCCATTTGAGTTATGAATATCTAATTCCATAAATAATGGAATCCTTCGTTTTAAATAATTTATAAATGTATTCACTTTGAAAAATAAAAATGATAACCATTTACTTTAAGGAAGACCCAAAAAAGCCCATTTTAATCCATTTACATACATTTCATTATATCCCAATATAACGAGGGAATTTCTATTTTAATTAAATAAACCATTAAAACCATCCTTAAATGAAATTTTGAAAACTCATCCAGGAATAAATAAATGAAACAAAATCCAAATGGCATCATAATTTCAATATTCAATAAGATAATAAAATAATTCAAATTATCCCACTAACTATACAAGAATAAGGGGATATGATAATAAGTGGATTAAAATGACTATGAACAACCACTAATCATGAAAATGTCAGGGGATACACTCTGCGTACTATTTTGTGATGACCCTAATGATAATATAAAAACATTGATCAACAACAGATATACATTTTCCAATAATAACACACCACCAAATTATTCTACATTAGCCTCATTAGAATGACACCTCCCCACTAACCCTGGAAAAAAGAACAACCAGGGACACCCTATCACTGTGTGTATCAATTTAGTTATCATGAAGTAAGACCTCCAAACATGAAAACCAGGTTCCCATGACCAACCAACCATGGAGGTGATCATGCAATCAACAAAGTTGCCGATAGAAAACATAGGTAATGTCTCAAACATCACCTCCAACACTCTTTCATAGAACAACCCCTTCATACATCATTAATCAAATTATTATAAAAAACAACAAAAGGTTCAATAAACATATGAGCATCAAATATGGTTTCATGACCAATGAATCCACACTAGTGGAAAAAACGTTTAACACGTCGGCATTTTTCACGTCGGTTCTATATAACTGACGTGCAAAGATTTAATAAGTAATATATCACGTTGGTTATTTTATAACCGATGTGATATATCAATTAAGATCCATTTTTTATGTTGGTTATTTTATAACCGACGTAAAATATATGAAGATCAACTTTTTTACATCGGTTATTGTATAACCGACGTGAAAATCGAATCTGGAGCGCTTTATCATGTCAGTTATAAAATAACCAATGTGATAAAGGAAAGCTCGGCGCTTTATCACATCGGTTATAAAAAACTGATGTGATAAAGCTAATCTCATCAATTTATCACATCGTTTATCAAAAGAACCAACGTGATAAAGTGACATTTATCATGTCGGTGATTTTATAAACAATGTGATAAATTGTTTTCTACGTCGGTTATTAAATAACTGACGTTATAAACATTAAAAAAAATTTTACCACGTTGGTTATTAAATAACTGACGTGATAAATCTTTTAAATGATTTATCGCACCCCATATTCAGTCATTCTATTTTCTTCGATCGGGCGACCTGCGACTCGTCTCTCTCACGCAAAAAACCTGGAAATGATTCTTTGAAGTTGTGCCCTCCAGCCTAGTTTTTCCAACATCATTCTTCATATTTATTATCATCAGATCTATCAGGTCGACTCATAACACTCAAGTAAGCCTCACACGACTCGTTTTCAGTTTTTATTTTCCACGATGCCCTAAACTAATTTTTTGAGATGTTATTTTTATTTGTTCTTGATATTATGGTAAGTTTCATAGTGTCCATTTATACCATGCTAAATTATTTTCTGGTAAAATAAAACTATGGAAGTGATATCATGCAAGTTTACGATTTTTGTGTGTTATGTCATGTGTGTGTGCGCGTACAGGGGGTTTCCAAGGGGGTGGGGCTGTGCAAGTGGGTGGGGGTGTTCAGGGGGGTTGGGTGGGTTGTCCAGTGGGGTGGGGGTGTCTAGGGGGTGTCAAAGGGGGTGGGGGGTGGTGTCTAGGGGGTGTGGGGGCTGTCCAAGGGGGTTGGGGGTGTCCAAGGGGGTGCGGGGGATGTCAAGGGGGGTGGGGGTGGTGTCCAGGGGGTGTGGGGGCTATCCAAGGGGGTTGGGGGTGTCCAAGGGGGTGGGGGTGGTGTCCAGGGGGATGAGGGGGTTGTCCAAGGGGATATAGGAGTCCATGGGGGTGGGGGGTGGTGTCGAGGGAGGTGAGTGGGTTGTCCAACGGGGTGGGGGGTGTCCAGGGGTGGGGGTTTTCTAGAGGGGTGGGGGGCTATCCAGGGGGGTGGGGGCTATCCATAGGGGTGGGGCTGTCTAGAGGGTTCGGGGGGCTATCTAGTGGGTTGGAGGGTGTCCAAGGTGTCCATGGATGTGGGGGAAGTCCAGGGGTGAGGGGGTTCCAAGGGGGTGGTGTGTCGAAGGGGGTGGGAGGGCTGTCTAGGGGGGATGTCCAGAGGGTTTGAGGGCTGTCCGGGGGGGGGGGTTGTCCAGGGGTTTGGGGGTGTCCAGGGGGGTGTCTAAGGGGGTAGGGGGTGGGGGTGGTGTCCAGGAGGGATGGAGGTTTCCAAGGGGGGTGGGGGCTATCTAGAGGGGTAGGGGCTGTCCAGGGGGTGGGGCTGTCCAGAAGGGTGGGGGTTGTCCAGATGGGTGGGGGGGCTATCCAAGGGGGGTGGTGGTGTCCAGGGGGTGTCCAAGGGGGTGGGGGGTGGTGTCCAGGGGGTGGGGGATGTCCAAGGGGGTGGTGGTGTCTAGGGGGTGTCCAAGGGGGTGGGGGTGGTGTCCAAGGGGGTGGGGGTGTCTAGGGGGTGTCAAAGGGGGTGGGGGTGGTGTCCAAGGGGGTGTGGGGGCTGTCCAAGGGGGTTGGGGGTGTCCAAGGGGGTGGGGTGGTGGTGTCTATGGGGTGAGGGGATGTCCAAGGGGATAGGGGTGTCCAGGGGGTGGGGGTGGTGTCCAGGGGGTGAGTGGGTTGTCCAAGGGGTGGGGGTGTCCAGGGGGTGGGGGCTGTCTAGAGGGGTGGGGGATGTCCAGGGGGTGGGGGTGGTGTCCAGGGGTGGGGGTGGTTTCCAGGGGTGGGGGTGGTGTCCAAGGGGGTGGGGTGTTGTTTAAGGGGGTAGGGGTGTCCAGGGGGTGGGGGTGGTGTCCAGGGGGTGGGGGTGGTGTCCAGGGGGTGGGGGCTATCCAAAGGGGTGGGGGGTTGTCCATAGGTTTCAAATCGTTAGGATCTGTGTAATTTTCAGTATTGAATGTATACATATTTTAATATTTATACTTCATATTTATTTTTTATGGAAGGGTGAATTTGGTATCCAGTTGCACTAGGAGGTATTATTTTTGAACCTTAAGAATAAAGGATCCAAGATGAATTTAAAACTGTTATATCTAACTATATTTTCTTTTTAAAATCATTTTCAAGCATTTTTTTTAAATACGCATAGATTTTTTTTATATTTCAAAATTGTTTTACATTCAAATTATGATATTTTTCATATAAACATATATTTGTATTATCTTAAAAAGATGTATAATTTTGATATTTGTTATAGGTAATAATGAGTCGAAGTTGGATTACGACACATAAAATGAGTAATGAATATGAGGAAGTTGTTGATGCCTTTTTGGAATTTTCTAAACGAAATATTCCAAGCAGTGACATTTTTTTCTATCCATACCTGAAATGTTTGAATATGAAGAAGTTGAAAAGTAGAGAGATAAAAGATCATCTGATTTGTCATGGTTTTAATCCGAGTTAAAACCCTTGGATTTGGCATGGTGAAACTGGACAGAATGTCAGATCTACTGATGATGATGATTCTCAAGATGGTAACTCTGATGTAATTGAAGAAATGATTCATGATATTACAGCAGAACAAATTGAGATAGAACTGACAGTTGCGCGTCTATATGGTGATTCTGAAAAACCATTGTATCCTGGTTGTACATATTTTACCATTTTGTCGGTGGTGTTAAGATTGGTTAACCTAAAGGAGAAACATGGATGGAGTGATAGAAGTTTTATAGAGCTACTACAATTGATGAAAGTAATTCTTCTAAAAGATAATGATTTTCCATATTCACATTATAAGGCCAAGAAAATACTATGACCGATGGGATTAGGATACAAGAAAATACATGTCTGTCTGAATGACTTTATAATATATAGGAAGGAATATGAATTTCTGTCAGAGTGTCCTAAATGTGGGACATCACGGTATAAGGTGAAAGAAAAATCACAGGCTGATATAGAGATTACAAAGATCCCTTCCAAGGTATTTTGGTATCTTTCTATAATTCATCATTTTAAACATTTATTTTCTAATTCACATGATGCAAAAAGGTTAATATGGCATGCTAATGAGAAGATATGTGATGGAAAAATACGTCATCCAGCTGATTTTCCACAATGGAAAAAAAATTGATGAGCAGTATCCTATATTTGGAAATGAAATTAAAAATCTCAGACTAGGGTTGTGCACAGATGGAATGAATCCATACCGAACCCTTAGTATCACACATAGTTTATGACCTGTTTTATTGGTAATTTAAAACCTCTCTCATGAAGTTTGTATGAAGCGCAAATATGTCATGTTGAGTATAATGATCTTTGGTCTGAAGCAACTCGGCAATGATATTGATGTTTTCTTCTCACCATTGATTGATGATTTTAAACTTTTATGGGAGGATGGTATTAGGGTGTATGATTCTTATAAAATGGAATATTTTTAACTGCATGTAGTGCTTATGTTCACTATAAATGACTTCCCAGCATATGGAAATTTGTCTAGATACAACGTAAAGGGAATAAAGCATGTCCAATTTGTGAGCAACAGACTTCATATTGTCAATTGCATCATGGGAGGTAAACAGTGCAC